>OU830600.1:45838970-50838970 GCA_917563855.2 Limnephilus lunatus
TTATTTGTAGGATCTATAAAAAAAAAAACCGTAAAGTTCCTGAATCCTGCGTATATGCTATTTTGAAACTGCCATGAGGGGTACTTATTCCAGTCAACATAGAATATTTACGATTTCTGTATTGATTAATTATTTTTAACATCGTTCTAAAATAGTATACGAAGTTAGGATTTGCGACATCTATGGTCCATAATAGATAAAGCATTTCAATAGCTTCGTTAAAAAATAATTGGCTGGCCATGAAAATGTTTTAAACAATTACAATAAATGTTTTACGAGTGAAAATGTGGTCCAATTTTGGACCGCTATCAATCACAGAAAAATAAAAGTGGTCCATTTTTCGAACATAATCGCTCTAGTGGTTATAACAACATATTTTATCTAAGCCACATCTTTCCATTTATTTTAATCTATTTTTTTTGGTGTTGGGCTGTACGTTGTATATTCAACAGGTGGTTCATTAAATATGTTACTGAGTTTACTTATAAATACGCATATACATCGATCATCCTGTTGATTAGTCAGACATCTCCTAAAAATCCAAATTTGAGTTGAGTTTGCAGAAGTGTATGTAAAAGTGTACCCTCTATCTGGTACAATACTCAGATTACTCATAAACACCACCAAATCAATTATAATGCAGAAAACTTGTAGTGAAATAAACGGTGACCGAGCAACCCAGAATCAACTTAAGAGGTGGTTCTCCGAATTTCAACCGATTTCTTGCAAACCTCCCTTAAACATTTGAAGTTTTTAAGCACTTGAAAAAATATATGTTATTTTTGAAGATAATATCTAGACATTTATCGCGCCGAAACGCAAATTATATAAAATTCCCTCGATAGAAAAAAATCGCAAAGTATGCTCCAAAAATGAGTAGGTATAAACACGTTTTGTTTCGGTTATTTTACAAGTTATATGTATGAAAAAATTCACAGCGTTTCTTTAAATAAAATTAAAGACAATTATCGCGAGATTTTTGCTCTATTTTTAACGAGTCGTGTTTTATTAAAGATTTTCATGATTTTTGCATCAATTTTATCGCTGTAAATGTTAGCGCGCTCTTCTAACATTCGTAATTTCATATCTCTCCATCTTCTTCGTTTTGGGGCCGGGAACTGAGCCTTAACTCAACACCTGCTTTTAAAAAGTCATTAAAAGTGATGGAAATATATATTAAAAAATCGGTTAAAAAGGTTACGTTAGGTTAGGTTATGGGCTATTTTTCTTTCCTTTTGATAGCTTCTAATGACTTTTCAAAAAGATGTTAAGTTGAGTTGATTCTGAGTTGTCATGGAATCGAAATAAAAAAAATGATGTTTTCTGGGTTACTAGCAGGAAATTTCAAAATATCATACTGTATCATAAATATCATACTAATATGTACCGAACCGTTATGCTTACAGGTGTTATATTACATTATTACGTAAAACTCAGATGTCATGGTGTAAATAATATATTTTTTATTGCGAGTTTTCGAATATTACATTACTCATGATCTCAAAACTTTATATTTGGAGACGTCTGCCTAATTAACTGGACGACCTACATGCCTCTAAAACATCTCTTAACAACGTGAACTACTCCTATCTGTATCAACTTGTAATATTTTAAATCCAATTAGTATTTGAAGTCCATCGCGTTTTCAATAATATTTCACATCAAACATGAAATTTTATATATTTCTAAGTTTATTTGGTGTATTTAGCGCAAAGTCTACTAAAACCGCCACAGTAATTAATTTATTACATACACCCGTCAGGCCTCGACCGTTTTATGGTCAAAATATGTTTGCTTTATAATAAAATCCAAATAAATGGAATATTTCTAAACGTATCCAAAAACTGAAAACTGTTTTTGAAAGATAGTAAAATACGCTTTCAAATATAAAAAAGTTTTTTTAAAATGGCTCATCTTATGTTTTGTAACTAAAATTACTGATAACGGAAAAAATAACACATACATATTTTATTAGACGAATGTATTGTAAACGTTATTGTCTCCTCACTTTTTTGACGTTTCATGGAAAAATAGTTTCATAAATTTATTTCGAAATGCTACTCGCAATTTTGGTTTCTTATCCCCCCGTTACACGTATCAGTATTCGCATCAGTATTTAGGTACTGATGCGAATACTGATACGTGTAATGGCTAATACTGACGCATCGACAAAATTACTGACGCGCATCTAGATATTTGGATCGGCCTCATCAGTATTGGGGCGTGGCCGAAAAGTGGTGGGGGATACTGATGCCGTACTGATGCGTGTAAGGGCTCGCCGCATCAGTACGTCAGTATTTCTTATGCGCCATGGAGGACGGTGCTGATTTATCGCCTCTAGCTACCACATTAAAAACAACAAACACAACGAACCAAAAGCAATCCAGTGGTTAATCTGAGATTGATTTTGTGGCTTTGAGAAGCCAAATTTACCTACATTCCGTAAAAAAATAATAAAGTTTATGATTTAAATTTTTTTTTACAAAAATCCCAAAATACGTGATAATGTAAAATATTGGCTATATAACACAATAATCAGTTTTGTATGTTCAAATTTGGAAGTATGATCACGCAGGAATGTTGAGCAATCAAGGAGTATGTTTTTTTTTTAAATTTCTGTATTCGCTCCAATGGCTAAAATGTAAATGGATCTTTGTATTGCATCTTGTTGATGGCTTAAAAATAAATAAATGGGTAGATGATTTTTATAGCCGTGTGGATCAGTCAGCAAAATTTCATCCATTAAATTCAAGTGTGATAATTTTTCTTTTTTGAGAAGCCAGTCCTTCACCCATCGTTTGCGCTTCACTCGTTTCTTTGTACCAAACGCCAAAATTATAGCAACGCAGGCTTTTCTTTTCGGATCCATCACTTTAAAAGCGTCTGTCCCGCAAGGATTCGCAACGATACTGACGTCAGTAATACTGACACGTGTAATGGCTCACAAATACTGACGGTTGTCGTCAGTAATTCGCATCAGTAAATACTGATGCGAATACTGATACGTGTAATGGGGGGATTAAAGGTGTAAATTTTACTTCTTTTTTTGTGGCTAGTTTTAGTATTTAAATATAAAGCGTGGTCTTTTTTCTTTCTAGCACCGTTTATATCATAATTTTCACTATGATAGTAAGGGAGTTACAACGATTTCTATGAGATCTCTATGAGCTATTCCAAAAACCGAACAAATGAGGTGTATAGAATCAAATGCTGATAAGAACAAATGAGGTGTATAGAATCAAATGCTGATAAGAACAAATGAGGTGTATAGAATCAAATGCTGATAGAATAAAATCTCCTCTTTTTTCAAATTTTGACTAACAATGCAACTTTGTTAACGATTCACTCATTTACCTTGAAAAACATTTATTTTGCATTGAAATCAGCTCTTTATGCTTTTATCACTTTGAAAATATAATTATTACTTATGAATGCGTGAGAATTACTCAAATGAAAAGTTTCCTTTTTGGTTTCTCAAAATAAAGAATTTGGAGATCGCTGCATTTGATTCTACACACCTCGTATAGACTTTAAGGGCTGGTATTAACCGAGATACTTTAGTATCTTTCAACATTTAAAATAATGTTATTTACTAAGTCCGTGAAAGGCGAAGAGAAAATACAGCACTTTGTACTTAGGTGGCTTGGCCTTTTTCAGCATATACCCCACCCCGCCTTACATGACAATCTAAATGCTGAGATAGGCCAAGCCCAAAAAACGCTTACTACTTTTCAGTATAGTCTGACAGTATCTTCGTAGTTCGGAGACAAATATAAAGCAGCGTTGATAAACCGTAAATTGGGGGTTGCCAGTAGGTGAATGCCACGCTGCTTAAGCTTAGCTAATTGCCGTCCTTAAAGCGGTGGAATGTGGGACACTAGCCCCTACAAGATACAAGCGTGGGTTTCCGCCGAGAAGTATCTCACTTTTGCAAAAAAAGATTTAAAAATACAATTTTTAAATATGCAACAGCTTTTTTAGACCAACAAAAAAATTGAACAATGGAATAAAATATTATATTCAATTTATAAACTATGACTACGAGAATAATTCGAGTTTTTATGTAATTTTAAATATTTTCTATGTAATATTATTGGAAATTTTCAGAAGAAAGAAAAAACATTTTTGAAAAATATTAAATAGGTACATATTTTTAATTTTTGTGTATTATCTTTTTAATATATACAAATTAATGTTTCTTTGTTAGTCCCTTATGCGTTCCTAAACCATTCATCCGATTGGGATAAAACATTGGTGATTTGTGGGCGCACGCCCGAGAAGGTTTGTACATATGTATACCTAATGGTGAGCTCTGGCGTTATGAAAATATTTCCTTCAACATTCTTCCGGTTGCGAGTAAGCTTTGGTGAGTTGTTGTGCACACGCCCGCGTAGGTCGGTACAAATATACAAATAGCGAGCTCTAGTGTTATGAAATTTTTATAAAAATGTTAAAATAGAGTTTTTTTGAAAAATGAGTGTTTTTCATGAAGTCTTGGGATGGGAAGAGGGAACGAAGAAAAAGGGGGGGGGACGAGAAAGGGGGGAGGGCAGGGAAAACAGAAGAGGATTGTGTGAAGGGGTAAAGGAAAGCACGAGGTGGGGAGGGCGGGGAAGTTTGAAGGGAAACTTCGGAGCGGGGCGGGAGCGAAGGACACGAGCAGGGCAGAGGGAGGGATTGAAAAAGAGGCTTAGTAGCGGTAGGGATAGCAGGGGGTAAATTTGGAAAATCCATATTTCCCACACAGGTATCTGTATGACCTGGCCTGCTCTCGCGTAGGAAAACCTTCTGATTCATTCGTGTACGCACCAGACGGAATATTGTGTGTCCAAAAGCACTTCAATAAACAGAATAAAAACATAAACACTTATTTCTTTGAGTGCCATTGCAACGCACGCCGGGTACTCGAGAATTATCTAATAATTTTGAAAGTAGGTATCACATAATTCGATGGTCGATAAGGATATACTTGGGCTGTTTTTATATCTAGTCGGATATCTAGTCGGGGATATTTTATCGCGGGATGAAAAGTCGCTGAGCCGCTCTGCGCAGTTCGGTTGAGCGCATTTTAACATTTTTGATAATCAAATACTTTACAGAGACGGTTTTCACAATAAGCCAAGCTGATGAGCATTAGTATACAAATTAAATTTCAGTTTTGTGCTCCTGGCAAACAAACAAATTAATATTTTCTTAATGTGTAGCATATTTCACGGGAATTTGGATTTAATACGTTTTGCGCCGGAGCCAAATTTAATAAATCCTAATTAAATTATTAAATTATTTTCCGCCGTCGGATGGCAAGGACTGAGCGTGTATATTATTTGCATAAGATTATTTCCTTCCGAAGGCTGTTGAAATTTAATTCGTTAGTGTGAATTTACACCAATTTTTTTTTAAAGCTTACTTGAGATAAATATTAATTTTCAGCGTCTTACCCTACAGTATTATGGAACTTCAGATTCACAGTGCTAATATTAACGAAACGTTCAACTTCACCTCTGATAATGAAATGTATCATAAACATACTCGTATATACTCGTACAAGTAGAGTGAATAATAATTGTATACCATTGTTTACATTTAAGTTAGCAAAGTAAGCTAATATTGTTATTATCAACAAATATTTTTTAATGATATTTATTAAAAAATGAAAGTTTCTTTGTTTGTCCCGTGCGTGCTCCTACACCAGGGCCTTCACTCACGGAGAAACCGAAAACTGGTTGGCAACTCAGTTCACGGCACAACTCAATTTATCAACCTCCTGAACAAAATCGATATTTTTCTGATCTGACATATCGCAAATTACTTGAAAATTTGACAGGTCGTGAGCCGCTGCCATGGCAACCTGGCGACCTGCTAGTCACCTCGTCGCCCTTGACAACTGGTCTTTAACAAGTTGCCTGTGTGCGGACCGTCAATGAAATTCACAAGTTCCTTTCCTGTGGATAGCGATTGAGTCACCAACTGATTTTCAGTTTCTCCGAAACTTGTTTGATTGATTTATTGTTCGCACGTCCGCGAAGGTTTTTATATATTTATTTATTTATTTAAGGAACATAAACAGTCATAGTAACAAAATATACATAAGAGGATGGCAAAAAAAACAGACCAATTATTAATGTTCACAGATAGGTATTTAGAAACATAAAAGTAACTGAATGTAAACTAGAAAATTTAAGAAAAACAGAAAAAATAAAAACAGAACTAAACAGCAATTTAAAAAAAAAGTAATACAGATGTTAATTCAACAAGTGATAAACATGTTATACACAATAATAAAATAATTAAAACAATACTTAAATAGACTGCGAAATAGGTATTTGGGTTGGGACGGGTAAGGGGAGGAGAGGGATAAGGGAAAGTTGCCACGCAAGTAATATAAAAATATTAGGTACAATAAAATTAGTCATGAATATGTGTTATTCGCACCTACATAGAATGTAATACAAAGAAATTCTGTAACGACAGTAACTAGCAGTGAATATGTCAGCAAGTGTGTCTATATGTATATATATATATAAAGAAGACCTCTGGTTTTATGAAATTTGTATAAAAAAATTGAAAAAGAGTTATGAAAATGTGTGTATTTCATTTAGTTTGGCAAGTAGGGAAAGGGAGAGGAATCCGGGGGGATATAGTTCCCCGAAGGGCGGTGAGGGAGGGGGAAGGCAGGAAATATGGAAGGGAAGGCGAATAAGCTGGTAGGAAGGGAGAGAGTGGTTGAGGGAGTCCCTTTGACTTCTCTAGCAGTACTCTCTCGGAATATCGCTTGAATCGTAGTGGGAGGGATGGATTCATACGTCCGTCACTCCTGTACACACTGACCCCCAGATTACTATCCATCCCTAATACCCTTTTCCTTCGCAGAACTAAAAGTGTTTTTATATATTTAAAAGATATATTTAAAAGCACTTCAATAAACAGAATTAAATCACTTTCATTATTTCTTTGAGTGGCTCTGAAAAGCATGTCGGATACTCGCCAGTTGATTATAAAAACTCTTTTCGTCAGTGTTGTATTATATACATCATATTAAATGGGATTTCAGTAGCATAGCTCACCATAGAAATTAGATGAATGTGAGCTGAATATATTTGCACGTACTATAATTCCAGGCAAAACAAACTCACCATTGAGAGTTTTTATCGTAACGTGCATATCGTTTTGCTTTATACTTAGGAACCACATTTACTCCCTTACTAATAAACGTGTTTAAAATGTTTAAAATTTACCCTACGTTAATAGTGGATTTCTATCAGTTGTCTAAAATTTAAAACACGTTTATTAGTAATGTTCTAGCTATTCTATAGAATATAATTGAAATCTTTGGCGCAGCCGGTAAGTAACCACTATTACTGTTAAGTATAGGTACAATAAATTCAATTTGTAGTGATGTATAAACATGTGAAATACATATTATTATTAATATACAGGGTCCTTTGTAGATTTTCATTTTTCATAGGATATCGGATATGAAGAAGCAAAACTATTATGTCGTCTTCAAAGCCTCAGAAAATCATATATTATCTACCGTAAGAGTGTAGTGTGTCCACATACTATAGGCTTGAAGTAAATCAAACAAAAGGGATAAATACATGCCAGAATAAATACATTGACTTTTGTCTCGGAAAACGAAAACCATTTCTTTCTTGAAAATATGTAGACAAAAATGTTTTCAAACTTACTGTTCAAAATATCACGGATTATAACTATCTTTCATAAGATACGTGTTTGTGAATCTTATCAAAGTAAGTCAAAATGTAATCGGCAAAAGTTTTATTAGATATTGATATTGTTGATATTATTCGAATAGAAATGTTAATTATTTCACAAAATTATGCATTTGTTGTAAACATAATCTGTCATCCTTTTCCAAAAGGTAAATGTCGAATGGGAATTAAATTGTAACGTGCGTAACGGAGAGGTTTGTCAAAATATTAGTATGTTTTCGTACAAACTGATTACTGAATTCCGAAGGTAAGTATATATTTTTTATAATATCTACCGATGTATTACATAAAATAACATCTAATGTACCTACATTTTTAAATTTATTGTTAATAAAATAATTAACCATAAATCTTAAATAAATTAAACGCACAAAAATAATACTACGTTTTAAAAGTTTTTTTAATTTTATTTCTTTGTTTAATATTTATTTGAAGAAAATGACTTATCTATTTTTATTGGCGAGAAATGATGATTTGTTATACGTAGGTTCCTTAAATTTCTTGATATGTTTGTGCTGAAATATGTTTTTTTCGTTGTAATTGACTTTCGTTGAAATTCTTTTGTCACGGAAATTGGACGTCACCACAACATGTAGACAGCTACATGGTCGATTTACATGTTTGTGTCTTGTCTCACTTTCTTCACATATGGGTATCTTATATACTTTTTGCGTCTCAATTTCTGTTCTGTTGATCTTATTTTATTGTTCTTAACTTTGTCTGTATTCTATTATTTATTTTTTGCAATGTTTCTGGCTTTCACCCTTCAAAGGTATTTTATCCATCGCTTCACAAGAAATGAAAGAAGGGAAGGCGAATTTATGTATTCATTTAATTTATCTGTCCAAATTTTAAAACAATTTGAAAATTGGAGTCGATTTCAGACATAGAAGTGAGGCAATTTTAGATGAGGAATGGTAGAAAGTACGATATTTGTTATGAGAGCGACAACCAAAAAATACGCTATCTAAAGTTTCCACCTACAGAAACACAGAAAGCACACAAAATCCCGAGAGTAAAGCACGTGAATTTTTGAAAGGTGAAAAGGGAAAGGAGAATTGTCCAATTCTCGTAGAGCAAATGTATTTTTTTGGAAATTTGTGGGAATTGTTCGAACCATGGTTTTGATTGGATAGCTTTCCGAAAGGCTCTTTTCGATTGATTAACATTGTGCCAACGTTCCGCGCAAACATTGCGCTTTCTAATAAATTTGTTACTTTTCGCTTTTCATCATCATTTTATTCAAACAGACGTGTACATTAGCCAATATATTCACATTTATATATATATACATATACCTGTGTACGTTTTCTTTCCGAATATACTGAGCCTGAGCAAGATGTTTATACACGCACGTGTACAAATAGGCCGCAAACAAATTTACCATTCGAGCGACAGCTTTCTTATGTAGGTGATTTTTATGAATTAAAATGAATCATAATTTTAATGTGTCCGTATTAAACAAATTCGTATTTAATAAAACCTAAAAATATGAAACCGACGGTGAAATCTTGCTGGTTCTATACTTCAAATATTTCAAACCGCACTAAGCAATTCATATGCTTCCGTATTAACATTTAGAGGTATGATATTAATTAAATCGAATGGCCAAATTGAAATCTGAACACCTGGAAAATTCCATCGCTCAAATGGTTTTAAAAGCGAATTTTGGTAGAAATTATACAATCAGTTACTATAAATGAACTAAAACAAATTAAAATCGAGTGTAAATACAGGCATGGGTAAAACTTTACCTAGCGGCCGCAAGCCGCTTCACTTTTAATAGGCATACATTTAAAGAAATAAACTACCCATAAACTTAATTACCACAAGAACCATCGGTTTCAGTCGAAAAAGGCGGAAAAGTATGCATTTAAATTTATATTTCATAAAAACTTTTTTGTAATTTTTCCTTTACGAATGACATTTCATGATGTATTCTTTCCATTTTGAAGGGGTAACAATTTTTAAATATTAATAAAGGTTGCCATACCCGAAAAATTATTACCTCAAGAAAAACATCCCAGTTTTCTAGTAGTTTAGCGGCTACGCTAGGTTTGTGTAACATGGTTTGTGATACAAAAGAAAGTGCCCCTTTATAACGCCTGCTCGCGTCAAGGCAAAAAAAACATCCCAGTTTTCAAGTAGTTTAGCGGCTACGCTAGGTTTGTGTACATGGTTTGTGATTCAAAAGAATATACTCCAATTATGTATTTATTCAGAACATGAAATTTGTATGGTGCAACCTTTAGTACCTTCCTCGAATATGTGTGATTTTTTGCGATATGGCAATCTTTTTTAATATTTATCGATTGGTACCCTGGAAATCGGTCAGTATGCAAAATAATGTAATAAGAAATGTCAGCCGTAACGAGAAATTACGTACAATTTTTTTTTTATGAAATAAAAATTTAAATGCATATTTTTCCACCGGTTCCGACTGAAACCGATATTTTTATGGTAACTAAGTTTAAAAGTAGTGTACTTTTCAAAATCTGTGCCTAATAAAAGTGCGGCGGCTTACGGAACAAATAATCAGGCATGCTCTTGTATTTAAAGAATTAATTGGCTGTTTATATTTGGTCAATAAAGATTGCTGAAGCCATTTCAAGTAACACGAAGGGTGATAATGGTAGGTGTTGATTTTAAGATATAGGGTGTAAATATACCTACTGCATAATACATTTAAATTATATACCTAGATCTAAAAATACCCGTAAAGATACCTCTTGGTGGAGCCAAGTAGCTTACCGCTCGGTCACGGAGGTTGTCAAGGCAGTTATTATTTAATCCCAATGAAATCTGTTCATAAAATGTTCCTTGCGGAGAAAACGGTTCTTTCCCAATAATATATATAACTGAAAATCTGTAGTCTGTTTACAGTTACATTACGATGTATGTAGCCTTTTATATTAGTTGCCAGGAGCATATAAACATGAATGTAAACTAACTCACATGGGAATATGTACTCGTATGTATTCAAATAAGAGCTTATGTGTTCCCCCGGGCTGTGGCCGGGATTCGGGAGAATTCCACTCGACCATTTTGTGAGTCATATTTACATAACGAACGTAACGTACGTTTAAAAAATATAAACTGTTTTCAAAATGAAGGGTGACGCAAAAAACTGCTTTCCAAAATGACAAATAAATTACACACGTAATAATTACGTCCCTGAGAAAATTAATTTCCCTTAGGGCCGTTGTCATCTTTAAGGGTGCTGTTTTGAGAAGAGGAAGGAGTGAAATAAAATAACTAAAGCAGCCTTAATACCAAGATTTCTGCTTTCAACTTAGTTAAATCTATTTCGTTTTGTATTAACAATCGATTAACATCGAGATTCATTATTAGGCTGTTATGCCGTGTTGCACTTACATCGCCAGTGACAGCAATACTGTGTCGATCATCAGGCCAGATGTGTCACTGTAACGCTGTCCGAAATGTTGGTTAAAGAAGGAGGAAGCGCAACGCGGCATAATAACCCAAAAATAATAACGATAATGCTTTTGGCCGTGAAAATTTGAAAACATTTCTATCGATTAGTAGTTTTAAACTTGTACTTCGCTTTCTGAAGACTTTAGTCTTTTATATATATATATATATATGATATACAATTCGGGAGGCAGTTATGGGTATTGGATAATCAACACCCCTGCCATAGGTCATCCCAAGTGGTTCGCTGCGTTTGGAGACTTAGTAGGGGTGCCCGGGTTCGTGGGGTGATGTTTGTCTAGGTCTTGGCAGCGAATGTGTTTGCCCATCTACTGCATGGCGGGCCGGGTTGGGAGAGATTGAGTTAGAGAGACCTTCTGACCTCTCCAACAGGACTGCTGCCGGCGTAGTCCAGAGGTAAGGCCCTTGACTCGCAATCCGAAGGTCGCGGGATTGAATCCCGGCATGGCAAACAAATGTTATTTGATTAATTTGTGTATTTAAAATATTACATATAGTATATTTGCGGCACGTTCCAGAGTGAAAGATACTCTCAGTATCGCCCTGGTGCAAGACCACCATTGAGAATTGAAACGTTGCTTGAAATGGCTTTAGCCGTGTTTGGTGACCAGATTTTAATAGCCAGGTACTTTCCCACCTTCCTCTTTCCTATCTCCTTCCTCTCCCCATTACCTTCATCCTCATAACATACCCCAATTGGGGATGCCATAGTCTCACTGGCTCCAGACGGGAGCAGTTGGGACTCTTGTGCGGTATTAATATAAAAAAAGTTCTATCTCCAGCCACTGCCTTGCACCACAATGGGAGGGATGGTTTCATACGTCCGTCTCTCCTGGATACATTGACCCCCAGATTCCTACCCACCCCTCACACCCTTTTCCTTCTTAGAACTTCCTCTCGTTCCTTTCCCTAAAAAGACACTCCACACATCATCCCCAAAGATGACATATGCCCTGAGGGATTTTCTTTCCTCAGGGCCCCCTGTGTGGAGCTAACGTAAAAAAAATACTGCAAAAGGTACAGCAATATCGGAAAAAACTTAGATTTAACTTAACTTAAATTTAGGGGTTGGTGAAAGAAGATTTTGTGTAGCTTTTTTCAAACTTTTATATCAGTTATCAACATAATCTACAAAGGAATATTTGGTTTCTCATTTATAAATACAGTAAAATATTATTAAAACTACCCACTTATATTAAAGAAACAAGTTTTTCCGCTTTACATGAAATGAGAATGTTATTCCTTTAGAGGTATCTCGCATTTCACAGGAAAACATCCCTCCCTCGAGGGCACGGGATCCGGAGCGCAGAGGGTAGTAAGGGTAGAGGGTGGAAGGAGGTAGAGTGGAGGGTTGAATAGTGGGTAGAGAAAATGTACAACAGACTGCAGTTACTTCTGTAAAGGTCACTCTTGAACCCGAGTGGGTATGTGACGCACGCGCGTAGGTAGACTGTGTTATGAATATTATATTTTATGAAAGAGATAGACACTAACTTAGACATCCTATTTAAATTTTATATTTATAGTTAGAGAAACGTTATGTTAGCTTCCATGAGAGTTGATCCCTCGATAGATGCCCCCGCGGCATATTTATATATGCAGTCGGTTCAGAGAGGATATACAGCCGAATAACAAAAATATAAATCATATTTTCATTCAAATGTATCGAGGAAAAAAACTTCTTGTCTATGTACTGTGTATGGTATGTATTACAATTTGGGAGGCGGGTATGAGTACAGCGGCCCCGGGAACCGTTTATTGGATGACCAACCCCCCTGATATAGGTAGCCCTAAGTTTCGCTACGTTTGGTGACTTAGCTGGGGTGCCCGGGTACAAACATATACATATGTATACCCGGTAAATACATATATGTGCCCTGTAAAAGTGTTTATCGGAAGTGACCTGCCAGGTAAGTATGTTTCTGTATCCATTTGTAAATAGTAAAATTAGATAGAACCTAAGAATTATTAATAAATTGTACAGCGCCCTTGAGGTGATTTTTTACAAAAACGACTCTCTATAAATTATCCAATTATTATTTTACGTTTCTCTGTTTTTTTAATACGAACATTGCTCTAAAAAAAGTTGTAACACGATTTATGTAAAGTATTTATAAAAAAAATTATAAACTCGTAGATACCAGCGTAAACATATTCCTTTGATATTTTTTTTATTGAATATTGTTTTTTCCCGTTAAACCGCAACTAAGCAGTTTGTCAACAGGATTTTAATCTTCAATTCAATTTAATTATACAAACATAATATTATTACTATAACTATACAGATTATCACAATTAACACACAGACTTATTAATACAAACCATATCTTTTTAGTAACCATATTTTCAGCATATATCTCAATCTATTTGTGGAATCGCATTTTTTTATATTACTTAGTAACATGTTCAATATTTTGGGCACATTATATTCCAGGGTTCGCCGTCCGTAGTTATTGTTATACTTTGGAACAAGCATTCCTTCATTCTTTGTGAACGTAGTATTATGTTCACGTTCCACTTTCCTCTTATATTCAAATTCAGATATATGCTGAGTCATTATTTTGAACCATAATAGCGTCTGCACAGGTAAGGTAGTTAAATTCCTATGCAATAATTACATGTTTTGTCTCTGTGATAAAATATGTTTTTGAACTAGTAATTTAACCATAGAATTTTGTACTGATTGTAGGTGGTTTAAATTTAGTTTTGTAAGTGTGTCCACAAGTGGTTATGGCATACCGTAAAGATGATTCTGCGATTGATAAGTAAATAAATTTTTTTAAATTCACATTTCAGTTTGCACATCCTACCCACTATCGACCTCAGCCGTTTACAAGTTTTGTTTATTTGTGTGTCCCATTTGAAATTACAATCAACAGTCACCCCCAAATAAACGTATTCATTTGCCAGTTCATATCAATAACAACTTATAATTAAAGGTATTTTTGAAGTCGATTTTAGGTCACCATTATTCTATGCCCATAAAATACGTCATAGTCTTAGCCAATTTATTTACCAAATAGGTACCTGAGAAAGTCATTAAAGTCTTACGTCATTGTAGTCAATTGATACTCATAGATATGTGTTATTATATTAAACAGTAGTTCAACAATTATTGTATGCTGTGGAAATGAGATCATTGACGCGTATGTGTAGTAAAACCTTGAACAATCGTGAGAAATGCGGAAAGAATGAGAATAAAAATGCACAAAGAATGCAAGGCTGATGTTAGCGTAATGAGTAACTAGGCAATGCCAACAGGGGGCGGACATAACGGGCTAATCGATTAGCAACGTGAAACACTATTAAGTATTACCCATCGAGTGATACCATAGGCAATAAGACGCCTCTCTTCACTCGTATCAATAATTTATTATCAATGGTAATCTTAATATATAAAAGTCGGGTTAGTTACACTATTTATAACTCGAGAACGGCTGGGCCGATTTTGATGATCTTTGATTTGTCTCCGCCCCGGATAACATAATAACTATTAAAACATCACAAAAATTAACGAAATATATAGTTATTAAAAAGATTCTTTTCCCCTTACATTTCGTATGGAACGATTTTTTTAATATTTTGAAAGAACTGCAGCAATTTTGATAGGTATAATATTGAATAAGCCACTTGCATGGATTTCATAACGACTTAGAAAAAATCGTGTGGATAGATTTTTTTACTAAGATTACGAAAATGTTAGTAAATTTTTTTAGAAATGTATAGTTTTTTCTATTTTTAAATAAATAAATCCATTATTTGAGCTCGCGACGTCACTTCATGAAAATGTCCCGTCTCCGATTATGTTCCCTTAATTTTGTAAAATTCCAAACAGATAAATTTTTTTTTATATGGCAACAATTTGATTTCCGGCGAATCTTTGAATTTGCGTTTAACGTTCACTAGATTTATTGTTTGTTCTATGTGAACTTATCCTTTGGTTTGATTTTTTGATAAAGATGGCGGTGTTTTTACAGATGTTACAAAGAGAACCCCGTACAATTTATTGCTATTCGTGTGGAAAACGTTCTTTTTTTTAAAATGATTTTCGGCTATCTAATTATCGTTTTTTCGCACCCATAAAATTATGTCCCGTCTTTCCGGTTTATAAAAAATGGTCTGATTTTTCGGATTGAAATTTCAAAAAATCGCCAGGGTTTCAAAAATATGAATAAAAAAAAAATACAGAACGTCTTAGAATATTTGCCTTAACTGGAATTTTTTTTTAAAAAATGTGATGCAAGTGGCCGATTCAAAAAATTCTAAAACGTCAAATGTCAATGCGCTGATTGTTTTGCATTTGTTCTTAATCATATAATGCTGTCCCTCTTTCGTACACACTAAATGTGAATAGTCGAAAATGAGACAAACTGTGGACGTAGGTACCTATGTCTGCAAGCCCTCCAAAATACAATAATTATAATAAATCTCTGAAATGAAACGCATTTTTTTTTCATTTTAAATAATTTCTCTCAGGACCTATGTCATCTTAGGGGGTGCTGTGTGGAGGGTCTTTTTACGGAAGGGGAGGATAGGAAGTTCTGGGAAGGAAAAGGGAATGAGGGGTGGTTAGGAATCTGGGGGTCAGTGTATCCGGGAGTGACGGACGTATGAATCCATCCCTCCAACTGCGGTGCACGGCAATGGGTCGAGAGAGTCCGGCTGGAAAGTTCAAAAGGCCTCCCTCAACCAGTATCTCTCGATCCGTCCCGCCACGCAGCAGGTGGGCAGAAGCATCCGCCGTTAAGACCCGGAAAAAACTTCACCTCATGAATCCGGGCACCCCTTCTAAATTACCAAACGTAGCGAACCACTCGGGATGACCTATGGCAGAGGTGTTGGTTATACAATAAATGGTTCCCGGGGCGACGGCACCCATACCCGCCTCCCAAATTCCCGTAAGTAAGTGGAAATATAAGAAAATCACAAAAAATATAAATGCGTACACAATGCCATCTCTGATACTGACAAAAATAAAACACGGACAGTTGCGCATCGATGATTGGTTCATTGTGTAATTTTTAACTTAATAAAACAATTAATTATTTTACAGTTATTGATTCTGAGGCGTAACAAAGTTCGTCGGGTCAGCTAGTCACATAATATTTAGGATTTCGTGTATTTTTTATGGACTGGGTACGTTTTACCGATTTCCAGAAAAAGATTTTCACTGCAAACAGTTACACTGTTAAAAATGTAAATAGGTAAAACAACAAAATATTACATTATGTTTATTAATTTATTATTCTGATATTGACGGCCTTGTTGGTAGAGAGGTAAGGCTCTCGACTGGTAATCTGAAAGGTTCGAATCAAGTAAATTTTATTTGATTGGTTTGTATTATTTTTTTTTTTTTCATAATTCCTGCTCTGAGGAAAATAATTCCCGTCAGGGCCTATGTCATCTTTGGGGATGCTGTGTGGAGAGTCTTTTTAGGAAAGGAAGGAGAGGAAGTTCTGAGAAGGAAAACCTTATTAGGGATGTGTAGGGGTCAGTGTGTCCAGGAGTGACGGACGTATAAATTCATCCATGTTCAGAGAGAGTCCCTTTGGAGAGGTTAATAGGTCTTCAAGCATTTTCAACAAGAATGTCTAATCGCTAGACATCGGATTATATGCATTTGCATATTTGCATATGCAAATGCATATAACTCTCTAATTACGGCGTTAATGCATATTTTAACCTTTTTTTCCCAATCGTGCATATTTAGCGTTTGAAGACGCATCCATTATACAGAATATCGCCCTCATCTCAACACATTTCTACAAGATACCAGATACCATAGAGAAATTGAAAACAAAAAACCTTCCTCTATTTAAATCAATAGAAATACTGGAAACAATGATTGAACTCGCCAACGCTCTTCCCAATTCAATATCAGAAAAGATTCGTGAAAAGTTACACGCTATTTTGTTTAAAAATCCGAGTCTTGAAGACATAAAGAACATTAATGCCTACATCAACGGCACAGGTCATACATACCCTTATACACAGGTATCTCCAGAAATGGCGCCAATTTTTTTAAATTTTGTCGGATGACGTCAGTTGACGTAGATAAGTCGTTTTCGGCGTTTTGGGTGACAAACATCAAAAATTTTTGCTCGAAAATTTGGAAAAATACTTAATTGTATATTGTCACAAAAACTATGCATAATTTTAAGAATATTTCGCTGTTTTTGTATCGTCTTTAAGAGGCGGTTCTCCGAATTTCAACCGATTTCTTGCAAACTTTCCTTAAACATTTGAAGTTTTTAAGCTCTTAAAAAAATATATGTTATTCTTGAAGATAATATCTAGACATTTATCGCGCCGAAACGCAAATTATATAAAATTTCCTCGATAGAAAAAAATCGCAAAGTGTGCTCCAAAAATGATTATAAACACGTTTTTTTCGGTTATTTTACAAGTTATATGTATGAAAAAATTCACAGCGTTTCTTTAAATAAAATTAAAGACAATTATTGCGAGATTTTTGCTCTATAATTAACGAGTCGTGTTTTATTAAAGATTTTCATGATTTTTGCATCAATTTTATCGCTGTGAATGTTAGCGCGCTCTTCTAACATTCGTAATTTCATATCTCTCCATCTTCTTCTTTTTGGGGCCGGGAACTGAGCCTTAATTAAAATAAATGAAAATAAAAATGGTTTTTTGATTTTGAATTGTGCATATTTTAGCCATATCAAGAGTTTTTAGTGCATATTTCGGCCTTTTTTAGTGCATATTTGCATGCATATTTTGGCACTTTGTTAGTGCATATAATCCGATGTCTACTAATCGCAGATGACGTATTTATGTTTATTTTAATAATACCTCTACACAGGAGGTCACGAGGAAAATTAATTTTCTCAGGGTCTATTTCATCTATGGGAATGCTGGGAGGAGGGTTTTTTTTAAAGAAAATAAGTTCTGGGAAGAAAAAAGATGAGTGGGGTGAGACGGAACCTGGGATCAGTGTATTCAGGAGTACGACGGACGCACGAATCCATCCTACTTAGGGAGGTGGGCAGATAAATTCGCCGCCAAGACTTCAGGCATACCCCAACCCGGGCACAATTGCTAAAGTACCAAAAGTAGTCCACGCGAACCACTTAGGGTGACCTATTGCAGAGGTGTTGGTTATTTCATAAGTGGGCGGCGGTACCCATATCCACCTCCCAATTTTAAATTGAAATATAATTTATCTGGCTGTAATTTTACGTATTTTTATTAAAACAAAAAATAAACACCAAATTCAATCCGCGAAAGCAAATTTATTGTAGTTGATTTAACATTCAATTCACTTTATTTATTTTAAAAACATTACAAAATAAAAATTTCAAGGCAATTTTTTGCTATCTTGATGTTTTATCTCCAACACTATAGTTATTTTGACTCATTTGTAACCAATTTGAAAGGCAGGTACGGGTACCGCCGCCCCG
This sequence comes from Limnephilus lunatus, assembly GCA_917563855.2. Classification (NCBI taxonomy): domain Eukaryota; kingdom Metazoa; phylum Arthropoda; class Insecta; order Trichoptera; family Limnephilidae; genus Limnephilus; species Limnephilus lunatus. The sequence continues at coordinate 45,857,578 of OU830600.1, forward strand.
AGAACCATTTATTGGATAACCAACATCTCTGCCATAGGTCACCCCATGTGGTTCGCTACGATTGGTGTCTAAGCTAGGATGCCCGGGTTCATGGGGTTAGGTTTGTCCGGGTCTTGGTGGCGGGTGCGTCTGCCCATCAGCTGCATGGTAGGCCGGATCGAGGGAGAATAGTTGAGGGATTCTTTGACTTCTTCAGCCGTACTCTCTCGGAACATTACCTTGTACCGCAGTGGGAGGGATGGATTCATACGTCCGTCACTCCTGGTGATCCCCAGATTACTACCCACCCCTCATAACCTTTTCCTTCCCAGAACCTCCTCTTCTTCCTTTGCAAAAAATACTCCACAGCATCCCCAATGATGACATAGGGCCTACATAATAGAAATACTTTTCTCAAGTCCTGGGAGGCCTCCAAACGCTTTCATTATCCCTTGATCAAATCCTGAACAAGTCCTTAAGACACCTGGCACTGTAAAAAAATTGTCATTTTTGTTTCATTTTATGAAAGATGCATTTGTTATAAATTAATAATGCTCCCACCAAATATTTTAAGGAAATTCGTAAAATTGCCGGAGATACAGCATACATTTAGTGAATTAAACAAAATGTTTACTTTTTCGGGGAAACTAGTAAGAGATTTCAAAATGTCATATTAATGTATCGGACCGTTATACCCCCTATCTTTCATATTTCTCTCACACACACATAAATGGTGTACCAGCACGTACCCGAAGAATTTTAACTAGAGGATTCCTGAGAATATTTAGAGTAAAAAATGTAGGTGTCATTTTGCTGTCCGATGATATTTCTTCAATTAAAAAAAAATGCCGCAACTGAGTAGTTGGGTTCAGCCAGCACTGGTCACGAGATGCGCATTGCGCACTCCGTCCCGTTCTAGCAGCACGGTAATACAGGAGAGAAAGTGCATATCAAGTGATCCCGTCGCCACGCTTAGCAGTGTTATCAGTGGTGACCTGTGATAGAAATATATATTTTTTTCTTTTTAACTGAAAAAAAATCATAATGACATATGTGCGTTACACACACTTATGTACTTGTGTATTTTGTGCTTTAATCATAGACATATTCATATGTCTATGGCTTTAATGCTTTTATCATAATATCACAGAATAGTGTATTTAATGGGTTGACGCAATTGCACGTAGTGATTGGGATTTTGCAATAAACATAATGGAAGCATTCAAATGCATTAGGCCGATTTAATGGTGAAAACGTAAACAGCGTAGATCAGCCATTACGTAATGGTGCAGTTCTAATGCTGCAAACTTTTAGTAAGTACACCAATATATAAATGTGTTTCCAAACCTCCATCTTCGCTTCTCCTTCTCTCCTTCGCTTCTTTTTCCATATTTTTTTTGGTTGCTATCTTTATTTAAAACGACAATATGCCTAAAAACATATTTAGAATCTAAGTAAAGAAGCCGTGTGTACAAATTGCAATTCGCGACCCGTGTATTGGACGGACCTACTGTCGAATTTGCCCTAGCAAAGAAAAGAAGAAGGAGAAAAAAAATTAGGAAATCTTAACGACGTAAGTGAAGAAAGCGTGTCCGCCCGCGGCACGGCGTAGTGGACGGACATACGGTCGAACTCACCCTAGCAGGCCTGGAGATTCGACCTTTCCGCCGAGTTCATTTGAATTAATTCTGAATAACGTGCTTCTAATATTTAAAATGTTTCTAAATGAATAAATCTTCCGAAGTTATTAATTCATCGTCTAGAAAAATAAAATCTGGTGCTTAACGCTGCTAACGTTATAGTTGAAAAATAGGTTATCAAGTTTTAAAATCGTTGTACGTACAATATATTAATGTTAAGGTATTATTTTTATTAATCTTAAATACAAAGAACTTACAGTCCCAGTGTTCTGTTGGAATAAAAAAGTTACGAATTCGCCGGAAATATTACAATGTGAGTTTTGAGCAAACAAAAATTATTCGTTCGATTCCAAGATGTTACCGTATCTGTTTCTGATTTTTCAGTCCCAAATTTTCGAAAGAAAGTCAGTCTACATTTTTTTCCATTTTGCATGGTAGAGTATTTTGTTTTTATTTCAATTAGTTTTTATTGTATTTTTGTTTTAGAATTGGTTATGATTTTGATTCTGATTGTGATTTTGTTATGCGCAATTAGATGTTCTTTGTTTAAAAAAATTACACGTAAAAGCCCCGCCGGGCGTGAAATTCAAGATAAATTAATAAATATCGGGTTACGCAGGCGGCGACGGCCAAAAATTAAATGAAAAAGATTTCTTTAGCTGTTTTCAAATATCAAAAATGTCACTTCGAATGCCGGATGATGTGGTAAAGTCCACAATATTCATTTTATCTATCTTTGTGAAGTTCTTACTGCGTTTTTGTTTTTTTTTTTTTGTCTATGTTGTTTGGTTTCGTTTCAACACACGGAGGCATCGCAGAGGAGAAACGTCGAATGTAAAATTATTGTACTAATGAGAATAATGTATGTACTCTCGCTGTATGCCGATAGGCCGATGTAGTACAATATTAACCCGTCAATATTAATTTAATATTGAAAACATTTCTTTGACGTCATTTTATTGTCTAAAAGTGAACTGGGCAACTAAAGATTATCAAAGATAAACATGTTTGGTAGCGGACGAAGCGAGCGTTATGTCAGTGGTATATCTATGAGCTTTATACTGAACAAACCACTTGGCTGATCGGAGTCTTAGATCGACCGATCAAAATGTTGGGAACAACTGCCGATAAATTTTCAGTAATTACACGAAACAATCTTATTCACTTACAAACAGTCTTTACTTTGAATTCTGGAAGCCAAAATTTACAACATTGTGATTTATTAAATTAATTAAAGGTATATTATATTTTAAGCAATTGAACACTGCTGATCTGTGCAGGAGTTAATATGAATCCATCCCTCCCACTGCGGTGCAAGGCGATGTGTCAAGAGAGTCCGGCTAGAGAGGTGAAAGAGTCTTCCTTAACCGGCCACTCCAAATTCGGCCCACCACGCAGCTGGTGAACAGAAACTTCCGCCGCCAAGATCTGGACACCCCATGGACCCGGGCATCCCTGATAAGTCACCAAAAGTAGTTTGCAACTTGGGGGTGACAAGAGGTGTTGGTTATCCAATAATTGGTTCCCGGGGGGCAAGCGGTTCCTACGACGGCCTCACAAATTAAAATTAAATATTAGATTTTAAACAAACAAAAAAAAATCATTACGTAATCGTAATAAAACAAATGTTGTATTCAACCTAAATCTATCGTATACAGCATCCATGATTTTCGCACTGCCACGGTTTCGCATCTGATGAATATTTTTCCATGTTTTTGAAACCCAGCATGTAAAATCACGTACTAGATGGAATTACAATCCTTTGTTCGTCACCCCTTTCATTGCAGTAAAATTTTCGCGATCCCGCTTTTCAATGCATTCCAACGGGCCTCGGAATCAATTTTGAAATTCGATTACCAACAATTACAAAAAAAATCCCATTTCATTTGACGGCCCATTCATGTGAATACATACATAAAAAAAATCGTGTATATTCTTAGTGGGTTCTATGACAACTCAACAAAGTGGCATTTCAACGTACCTTTGAAAGGTCATTGAAGGTGACAACCTGTTTAACCTAGTTTTTTTTAATCACTTTTCATTTTTTTTAAATTAGCTCCACACAGGAGGCCCTGAGGAAAAAAAATTCACTGAGGGCCTTTTTAATCGAGGGGATGCTGTGCAGAGGGGTTTTTTTAAGGAAAGGAAGGAGAGGAAGTTCTGGTAATGAAATAGTTATGAGGGGTGGGTAGGAATCTGGGGGTTTATGTGTCTAGGAGTGACGGATGTACGAATCCATCCCTGCTACCGCGGTGCAAGGCGGTGGGTCGAGAGATTCCGGTTGAAAATGATAAAAGACCTCCCTCAACCAGTCTCTTTCGATCCTGCCTGCCACATGTCAGGTGGGCAGACGCATTGACCGCCAAGACCTGGAAAAACCTCACCCCGTAAACCCGGGCACCCCTGCTCACCCAAGTCACCAAACAAAGCGAACCACTTGGGGTGACCTATGGCAGAGGTGTTGGTTATCCAATAAATGGTTCCCGGGGCGGCTGTACCCATACCCGCCTCCCAAATTTTCATGACTTTATATCTATTTTTAAAGGTGTCACTGTGTTTAATTGTTCATTCACTATTCGTCGTGTTCCATACATCACCACGAATTTAAAGACTTAAAAATCGCTTGGAAAACCGGTCGATTTTTGGGCAAAAGTTGTTTTTTATTCATTGTGAATTATTTTATGTAAAAATAAAATAGTTCAAATCATGGGTAGCTGTCACAGATAATCTTAGCTATAAAATTAAAGTTGTTCTTAATATGCGTTCATACATTTATCTTGAAAAAAAATTGTGATTTACGTTTATGTTCTTTATAAAATAATTACCAACTTTATGTTAATTTCAATCAAAAGAAAAGACAGGAAAAGCTTCATTTTACTCAAAGCACGTTTGCTATTCGTAGTTTAAAACGAATAAAGGTTAGAGGCCTATATCGGTAGAGCATAAACAAAACGAATACATTTTTAGTGAACAGAGGCATATTTATGATGCATACATTACATTGTGAAAGGTTTTGGAATATTGGTAATTCTTATTCATATTTGTGGTAAAAGTATGTCGGTATACTTGATACACAAATGAATATTTTGCTCTAAAGTAAAAGAAGAAAATCTAAACGTAGGAAAACTGATCAATGCACTAAAACGTAACTAATGGTGATCGTCGGGGCTTACACATTTGCGAGAAAGAATCACACTACGGTCCTAAAATGGTCAGTAACTTCGTATTAAAGATTAAGAGCGTTTAACCAGCCAATTTCAGAAAAATCCACATTTAGTCGAAAAATGTTCGTACGATCGTGCAGGGCGGTTCCAATGAGAAATTATTATTCTCCGTACCAGCTTTTTAAAATTATAACTCAATATCGATTTTATTTTATTCCAGAGTTGCTTTAATTTATACCTGCATCTAAAAATGCTGAAAGGCGTGACGATAAAACTTTTAAAATTATGTACTTTTTGTAATTGTTTTTTAATCATAAGTATTTATCATTTTTCAATCATGTCTAAGCAAAATAAGAATGTAAAAACAATCTGAAATATATTAGTTTGTAAGTGCGCAAATAAATACACAAACGGACCAATTTTCGTCATGAAAAACATGTACGCATATATTATTATTACGCATTATTATAAAACTAAAATTAAAATTAAAATTCTGAAACATACGTTTACCAGAAAATGTATTGATTTATTTTATTGCATGAATATACGATTTAAAATGGGTGTTGTATAATACATGAACTTTTTTGAAAATTGAACAAATCCGCCAACGACCTTTGGTATAACCTTATTATACTAAAAATAAACATTTTTTCTGAAAATTTAAAACATACGTTTACTAGATAAAAGAACAATCTTTCGAAACCAATTTATAAATTTTTGTGGAAAAGAGTCAATACGTCTAAACAATGACTAAAAAATGACATATTTCTGGTTTTCTCTGGTTATACGCTCTTAATTAAAAATATTGATTTCATAAAAAAAACTTAATTAATTAAATAATTTTCTCGAAGAAAAACAAACTGAACTTATTCCATCTGCCAAAAATACTCAGAGAAAGAAATTTATCAACCCGGTGAATAGAGATAAAGTTCGGCTAGCCATTGCTGCACCCGGAGAATTTAATAACTTTAAATGTGATATAGAGAAATGTAATACACACACGTAAAATATGTTATTTTCTAACCACATTTCATCTCCCGGGAAATGGACATGGGAGTTTTCAAGTTTCGTCTAGCTTATTTTGTTTTAAACCACATTTCAATTAAAACTTAAGCAATTTCTTTTATTAATGCCAGCTTGTACCGACAACTTTTTCAAATGACTTAAATTGAATGAAATTGAAAACGGAAATCTTATACCGTCAAATATGTGGATAATTCATTTTTAGTAGCTATGCGCCAGCTAAGTTGGACGCCATGTTCATAATCTTCTCAAGTACAAATTTATAACTGCACTCGGAAAGCGAGAATGGTTTCCCTTGAATTGCATCAGCACGGGAGTTCGTTCCTCGAATATTTTCGTTGCGTTTTAAACACAAGGCAACGAGTAATTCTGCATAACAGTCGACAAGCTTAAATTTCCTTCAACATTTGGCAACACATGGTGTGCAATACAAATTTAAAACTTAACTCGTTACTTGATAATCGTTTCCATCAAAGAATCCACAACTGGTTATTTTTAATTACATTCTGAACACAAAACTGGTTTCAATTCAAGGGTGATTCTGTATGCAAGTTTAATTGGTATTGCATTCGTAATTTCTAATTTCCTATGAATTTTGCAGCATATGTTGTGAAGAAACTAGATTTTTATTCAAATCCGAATATTAGAAATAAGTTCTTCGAAATGCATTAGCAGAAGAATGCGCAACTGGAATTTTGACAGATCACTCGGAACATGAAACTGGTTTTAACTAAGCAGGGAACTTGAACTTTATTGGAAGTTGATCGCCACAAGTCGCCCAAAACTTCCATTGATCCATTTTACATTAATCCCAGAACATAGAAATAATTACCTACATCATCTGAGATTACACATATTGTCAGACGTCATCCACACGCTGTCACATTGGTTACATTTCGTGTTTAGCTCGGCGTGCATTTAGTCTTGTACAATAATTTTAATTAATCTGCTACAGATTCTCTCTACTCTCTACCTACGTCTCCAACTTCACCCACTTCCTGGCGGAAGTACGTTTGAAATCCTCCACAGCGAAATTTCCGTTCTCTGAAATTCCACAGAGAAAACAACGTTTCAGCCAAATGGTATAAAAAAGGGTATAGCATTTTAATTCTTAATTCTTTTTTTGAGAAAATCAAAGCAGGAATTCCGAATTTCCGGGAATCTCAAACAGAAAACGTTACAATGAAAAGCAATATATTCATTTTAATGAAATTTATGGTTGCGAATGATTGATTTATATCTCTGTTTATAATTCTTGAACATTGAGGAATGATTCGTGAGCGAGTAGGAATGAAGCAGAATAAAGTAAACAAATGGCTACACTGTATGTAAATAAATTCTTGAGAATATTGATGCTGCAACGTGGATTGAAATGCACGAGGTTGCATTTATATACGATGTATTTCGTTGGGCGGATGGCGCATGTGATATTTACCAAGCTGGCTTTTATTATCACATGTACTTGTACTAGATCTACTTCTGAAGGTTCCTGAAGGCGTCTTTTTCGTCTTACTTGCCATATAGTTCGGGTGGGCGTAATAATCCACCTAGCTCAGGTAATTTATATTATGATTCTATTTTTATAGCTAGAGTGATTAACGCGTTTATCCAAATTAATAATGTTGTTGCTATTATGTTTTATAATTGAACAAAAACATTATATTATTATCTTTCATCATTATATTATTAATAATTTTGTGTTTCTGTTTCGGTTTCCACTAGTTTCGGCCAATAAACGAGCTTCGGCCGCGGTTTAGGTTTCGGTCAAAAATTTGCCGAAACCGAAACTAAAATCACGTTCGGCTTTACTCCGACCCGTGGGTATAAATCAAGAAAATCTTTAAAACTGTTTTCAAATAAACTGTCCGAAAAAAGTTGCCTTGTGGTAATAATAGTTAAATGAATGTCTGCATTTATAGATAAAGGAGTTTTGTTTAGAGTTGTTAGAACTGTTATATAACAACTAACCAAAAAGTGCTGAAAGTAAACTAATTTAAACAAACTTCAATAATCGCAAATTCACTTTGTGGTGACATTGGCGATGTCTTTAATTTTACGTTACGTGCATTATTTAACGCTAACTAATTAACTCTTGCAGGTTTAGCAATAAAACCCCTAATTTTGAAGCATAATAGTGTTTTTGAAACTTATTTAAATGAGTTTTTGTTTCGGCCGAAACTAGAATGGAAGCCGATATTCGGATTTGGTTTCAAGGACAGGGAAATGCATTTATGATATTTCGCTATCCTTTCATTTACGATCTCATTATTTACACCGAAATTTTCGAAGGCAAATAAAACTCGCATACGTGTTTATTTTACGACATCGTTGGAAATCGAACCCCAGACCGCTAGTACAAAGTTAAAACTAATACGGTCATCCTTCTATAGATTTTTTTTTTAATTCAGCAGAAAGAAGGAATTAAGGGATAAAAATTCAAAATAAAGTTTAGGTATAGCATCTACCGCTCGTTATTATTTTACCTAAGTCTTCCGGTCGCGCGCCGAGACAATGGGCTTATTCTAATCAACAGAGCTTTATAACCGTAAATAGGTATTCCATTGAAAACAGAGCTTGCGGATTGTTTGAAAGGAAAATTAACTCTAAATCTATTTAACATGACAAGCAATATTAAATTAAATAAGGTTAGTTAATTTCTCTTCTTCTGTACCGGCAAAGTTTTCCGGTATTTCAAAAGTTTTGCGAGTATCTTTGATATTGTTTTAACTTCATTTTGTTTATTTTCCGATTCAGATTTTATGTCTCACAGCGTCTTTTCTAGTTTACGACAGTTTTTTCATTACCTTCAAATTGAAATCTAGTGCCATAAATTTGCTGGCATTGCATATTGACATAGGTACATAGTATGAAAATATTTTTTATGCTTAGGAAACCAAATAGCGCTTAGGCAATAAATCATAAAACACTCAGGTGTTCAACTCTTTTTAAAAACGACGAACTACTCCATTTTCTGTTAATGTTTATTCCCTACGCTCATTTTGATAAATATGAGTTCCTACTACAAGAGTATAGTAGATGACATTAGAAAACTTAAGTATAGTGTATTTATTTATTTATTTAAACGCCATATAATGGCATTTACATTCAAGCGATAGGTACATGATATTATAAATATACAGTGGTACACAGGAGATTATCAGTATTACAATAATAACAAAATATGAATGTACATTTAATAAAATCAAGTATTTAGGTATAGGATACTAGTATGTGTTACTAAACTAATAATTAAGTACATTACTATCTCTATTCTGTTTTAGTGCTGATCCAAGTTGTTTTGTTATTATTCATGGGCACTTTTCCTCTGGGACGTCCGTGTCCGTACTCTATTTAAATAATTTGTTGTAAGCAAACAACGCAGCGCTTTCACAAGGCGATTACCTTATATTAGCTACTCGTATGCCAACCGACGTTTTTACCACCAGCTACGGGTACCGAACTTAAATGCAATTCATTCTGTTTCCGATTGCCGTTGATTCAACCGTTCACGAATAGCTACAGTGTTCGCTTCCCACTTTCTAATCAATAATCTTATACAAATGTAAATTATGGTGTTGAATATTGTTTGTCCATTTGACTTCTCCAACCGTATTCTCTCGGAACATCGTCTTGCATCGCAGTGGGAGGGATGGATTCATACGTCCGTCACTCCTGGACACACTGACTTCCAGATTCCTCCCAACCCTAATTCCTTATACCCTTTTCCTTCCCAAAACTTCCTCTCCTCCCTTTCCTAAAAAGACCCTCCACACAGCGTCCTCAAAGATGACATAAGCCCTGAGGAGAATTACTTTTCTCAGGGCGTCCTGTGTGTAATTAATGTAAAAAAAAATTATCAACAACGGACGTAATGTTATTTCAAAGTTTACTTCATTCATCGCCCTTGAGGTGATTTATCACAAAAAGGGCGCTATATAAATTAGCCAATTATTATTATTATTATTCGTGGCCTCCACTTTGCTTACGAATTGACGCACGTGCATTTGAACATTTTAAAGTAAATATTTCTTCTTTATTGCGTAAAAAAATATGTCACATCAAATATAAGTAACTCTGTTTGTATTATTATGAATATGACAAACTACTTGTTTAGTAAAACTTTTATTGAATTTGCGAAGATCCATCTCGGAGTATCCGTCGGAGTATATTGGCAGAAGTATTTCCTTTGGTTGTTTCCGTCAAGAAAAGTTGGTGTATTATTTTCCATTCTCACCGTATCCGCCGCCCTGTAAGAGGGGGAGTGTGAGGGGGTGGCGATGGGAGAGGGGAGGGGGTGATCCGGGAAACTGGCTTCGCGTGTTAACCGAACTGCGATCTTGTTTATCGCCGGAATTCGATGTGTCTTCTTTTTCAATTTGCGAGATATTTTTGAAGACTGATCTCATTCCACCATTCATTGCGAAGCTTCTTCAAGTACTGCCCAACTTTTAAATAAAAAAAGCCAAAATAAGAAAAGTAAAATAAATAAAAAATATGAATATTCTTTAGCTTATCGCTTTTTTGGTTACAAATATGTATTCGGTTTCAATGGTCATTGGATCCATCAACACAACGCCCTTACAACACGGTGAGCCGCGAGAAATAGCAAGTAAGTTAACTTAATAGGAATGCAAGAACAATATATTTTGCGATTTGCTAGTTGGAAACGGCTCACCCCGTTTCATGTGGACGGAACCATTCATTTGTTGTAAATTGGTAAGTCAAGTACCCAAGCACATTAATTTTTTTAATGATTTGTTCTTAACAGGTGCAATTTTTTTAGTAAAATTGGATCAATTTTTAATTTCATATATTTATTGACACATAACACCGTTTGTTTATTTATATACTTTGTCTTTTTAACTATCAAAACCTTGTAAACCAATGCAGCGGAACCACATTTTGATAAAGGCTTTGAACATAGAAACAGCTGTCACTATAAAACAGTTTAAAAAGTGATTTTGTTGAGAAAGTATATATTTTTTAAAGTTTAGTTTGTTTTGTAAGATCTTCCTCAACCGTAGATGACCAAAGAGTAAACAAGGGCATGGTACACATTTTTTATTATTTTGGCATTTAAAATATTTCTTAACCCAACAAATAATATATATTCCTGGTGAAATAAAATTCTTCACGCAAAACACTTCAACTATCTCAACCAAACATATGTTGACAAACTTTCGTCAAACAAATGGTTGAGTATTGGAGAGTTGAGCGCAGAAATAGAAGGATTTAATGCTTGCCATTCAAGATGGAGTCATTAATACTAAAAAATATAGGAAGCATATCATCAAAGATACAAATCAAATTTATGATTTATGTAGAAAATGTTTGACTTTTCCGGAAACTATAGAAGATATTATATCGCGATGTTCTGTATTAGCGCCGTCCGAGTATACATTCAGGCACAATCAAGTTTTAAAAATAATTCACCAAAGTTTGGTAACTAAACATAACTTGATTGACTGCCGTAATGTACCATATTATGAATATGAACCAAATTCATTTTTAGAAAAAGAATTTTATAAAATTTATTACGATAAAACTATTCTAACAGACAGAACAATTAGTCATAATAGACCCGATATAGTTTTACATTACAAAATTTAAAAAAAACTTATATTTAACTTATATTTAATATATAACCAAATTCTTGTAATATTCAGAAAACTGTTTCTGAAAAAATAAGAAAATATACAGATTTAGGAAATGAGATTAAAAGAATTTGGCATTCTCAGACTATAAAAATATTACCATTTGTTATTTCGGCTACTGGCATTATACCTAGCTCTCTCATTCAAAATTTAGGCGTATTAGATTTGTCAAAGAATTTATACATAAAAATGCAAAAGTCAGTCATTTTAAATAAATGTATTACGAAAGATTTTTTAAGTATTTATATTGAGGGATCAGTAGGATTTATCGGACCAGTTAGGATTTCATTAGAGCCGAACCCTCTGATATGAAAATATCTGGATTTGGAAATTAGAAAAAATGCAAATAATAAAGCAGACATAATTAATAAATAGCAAATTTTTATAAACCCTCTTTTGAACCTCTTCCCACTTAACCGGTCTTTCCCTGCTAATGGCTTTGAAATCCCTAATTGATAATCCCTAACTTTCCCCATTCTTACCCCTCCCCTTCCCTCCTACCCTTTCCTTCCATGTGTCATCTATATTTAATTTTTAAGTTTAGTATACGTTTGATCCTGATGAAGTAAACATTGTTTACGAAACATGTCGATTGTGTACCAATAAAAGTGATGTAAACAAAGTTATTTGTCTTTTTATTAAAATAAATAATGCCATCACAAAGTGAAAACCTTTCCTAAGAAGTTTTCTTCGAAAAAATTAATATTTTCCCATTATACGCCATGGTACATTCACACCTTTCTTATCTCTGCTAAATTGATAGCTGATCTGCAGGTGGTTCAAAACCGAGCTCTCAGAAATGTTTTTGGACTTCCATGGGACACCCATGTCAGAGATATCTATTCAGTTTCCGGTATTCTTCCAATCACAGTCCTTCCTAAACATGAAATCACAAGCACCATCCTACAAATTACTCAACAATCAACTCACACTAACATCAAGCCACTTTACAATCAAGAAATTCACACTCACAATACTTGAAATAGCAACAAATTCCGCATACCTCAAACACACACTACAAAATATGGGATAAAATCTCTGAACTATGTTGCCTATACACTATATAATTCGCTTCCAGATATGTACAAGGGAATCCAGCAAAATAAAAAAGTTCAGAATAATGCTTTAAAAGAATATTTTTTAAATACGTTTAAGGGTGAAACTATGTAATTTTTCTTGTAATGTCTCAATTGTCTTGTTTCCTTTTCTCTTCTTTTCTTTTCCATTTATTTGTAATCATAATGATCCACATTTGTATAACCTTGTTCCTCGTTTCTTTAATTATTTTCTATTGTTGTTTGCTCACTCAACCTGTTTTTTTTTATTATTTTTAGTCTATGTTGTATGTAAAACTTATTTTTTTAATATCCATTTTCCAAGAAAAACTGTAACTATTTCCTCACACCCATGAATTTTTCTCCTGTCCTAAAATGAGTTCTGTAACTCATCGGGATTGCTCTAGCAAGTAATAAAAACAAAAAACAAAAAATTATGTTTCTGGTGGATTGACAAATTTTTCTTGTATTGTTTTGTATTTATTATACTTATATAGTGCACTTACATTGCGTGAATTTACTAGATAATCATTTGTGGAAAAGTGTGTGGAAGGGTTTAGTCTTTCATTTGGGAAAGATTTAACCCGAAATTAAATCTGGAGCACCGTAAAAAAAAATATATAAATATATATATATCTATATATATATATTAATCCACTTTAGTTGAATAGCCAATTATAGTTTAGTTTCAATAAAACCCACACATTGTGATTATAATAATTCGCTATACCGCATATCGCCGAAATATTACTTAGAAAGCAAAATAGAGTTTTTTATATGTTTGAGGATTAGGAAAGTATCTGTGAAATAACAAAAAAAATGTTTCAAAATTGAACAAATATGTTGTGACGACATCATAAAATATGATGCCTATAGTCCTAGATCCATAAAATCGAACCTCACAAGTCACAAGGAGCCTTGTAAGCTCCTTTGCAAGGACAACGGAATAGCGAAGATATATTATCAATAATATCTATATTTACGCTTAGATTTATTTATCTTAATGTATGCGCAATCTTAGCTTTATTGGAAATAACGCGCCAAAAATGAAATCGAAGAAAGCCATTTGTGTGCCAAGTTTTATTTGTCCGCCAGTTGAACTAAAGTAACGCAGAACGAGAAGAAAGAGAATCTGTTTGTATTAGAGAGTCTATTCATCAAAGACTTGTAGCCAATGAGAATATCTATTCACGCTTTGGACCATTTATTTTAATTGCGATGTGTATTGGTGGCAAGGTTCCAGATCTAAATCACTGCGATTTGAATCGAAAAATCCGCGACTAGCAAATGCATATTTTGTAACTCTCACTACCATTTCTTTGCAGAACATTATCTTTAACTGGCTGGTTCTCGGCATGCGTTGCAATGACATTCAAAGAAATAAATTGTTTCTCCGAGCATTCCTTTCCAGTGTGTCCCCGTTCCCATCCACCTTCCCCGCCTTCCCCCTCCCTCGTCTCTTCCCTCTCCGTGAACCCCACCTACCCCGTGCCCCTTCCCCCTGCCTTTTCTCCCTGCTGCTAAAATATATGAAATACACACATTTTCACTTACACAATTTCATAACGCCAGAACTTACCATTATATATAGCCTGTATGTTATTTTGATGTATGAGCTATATTATTGTGAAGTTTCACTAAAATCCATTTAGTAGTTTTTGCGTGAAAGAGTAACAAACTTTCGCGTTTATAATATTAGTAAGAAGATTGCATTTTTCCTTTGGAGAGGTGCAGACACACGTTCACAGTTTGTCCCATTTTCGACTGTTGACATTGAGTGTGTAAGAAAGAGGGGCAGCATTATGTGTTTAAAAACAAAAGCAAAACAATCAGCGCATTGACATTTGACGTTTTTGAATATTTGGAATTCACTCACTACTCAATATTATATTTATCACAAGAATGCTGCAGCTCTTTCAAGAGATGAGAATTCGTTCCATGCAAAATGTATGAGAAAAATAATTTTCTTCATAATTATATTTTTCGTGAATTTTTCCGATGTTTTAATAGCATTCTGCTATTCGGGGCGGAGACAAATCTATAAAATCAAATATCATCAAAATCGGTTAAGCCGTTCTCGAGTTATAAATGGTGTATGAGTAACTAACCCTACTTTGTTATGGTAGAAAATTTCAAAATTTGAGAATGACATTTCGCAAATAAAAATTCTATTTTAGAAAATATTTAAATTATAGAATTTTATTTTAAGTACCTACTCCCCTAATTTATTCTGATGATTTCGCCTCAAGTAGGAATTAGTATTTTATTCATATTTGAATCCAGAGTAACCTAAAGAAATAACAAAATGACAGCCCACGTCAAATAATTACATAGCAACGCTATGCTTTTCGTCCGGACAATAAACATTTTTAGAGATAAGTAGATATTAACTATGACGCCAACAAAGCACTATTTTTAGAGTGAATTGCCTAATTAAAAAAAAAAAACATTGTTTCCAAGGTAACAATTTGTTTGACGTTTGCAATAACTCGATTTTCTTAGGGACAGAAAACGTATGAAAAATAATTGCAAAACGCTACAGCTTATTCATAACGCCAGAGCGTACCGATATATATAGCCTATGTTACTCGCAAATAATGTAGCTTTCGATTAGTGAAAGAATTTTTAAATTCTATTCGGTGTTTATTGCGTGAAAGAATAACACTCATCGATACAAACTTTCGCCTTTATAATATCTACTAGCTTTTACCCGCGGCTTCGCTCGCATGGTATTAGTGGGAAATTACTGTACAAAGAATTTTCCCACGTTAATGAAAAAAAAATTCCGTGATAAAAAGTAGCCTATGTCATTTCCCATTCCTCCAATTTTCACTGTTTAAAAAAAATCACATAATATAAACAACAAATATCTATAAGACAAATAAAATTCTCGTACCAACTTGTTTTATTTTATTTTAATTTAACATTTTTTTAAATGTTTGCATACAAATAAAATATTGAACATCTGAATCGAAGTAGTAACTTATTGAAACTGCGATATTAATCCAAATTTGGGAGGCGTGAATGGGTACCGCCGCCCCGGGAACCTTTATTGGATAACCAACACCTCTGCCATAGGTCACCCCAAGTGATTTTCTACTTTGGTGATTTAGCAGGGGTGCCCGGGTTCATGGGGTGAGGTTTGCCTAGGTCTTGGAGGTGGTTGACTGGTAAATATTGAACATCAGATTTCTTCCCACCCCTTAAACCCCTTTCCTTCTAAGAACTCTCCTCTCCTCCCTTTCCTTAAAAAAAAACCCTCCACACATCATCCCCAAAGATGACATTAGATGGACAATTATTTTCCTCATCGTCTCCTATATGGAGCTCATTTAAAAAAAAATTAATATATAAAACAAAGTCTGGTTAGTTACACCATTTATAACTCAACAACGGCTAAACTGATTTTTATGATCATTGAGCCGTTGACGGCGAGCTTGGGACTGTTCTGGTGTCTCAGCAGCCCGTTGAGATTATAGATATTCAGCATGCTGTTGACGGCGAGCTTGGGATTGTTCTGTTGACTCAGCAGCTCTGTGTGCTGCCTGAAACAACGCATGTTTAAGTTTTCGCACTTTAGCTTGTGGAAATGTCTCTTCAAGTCTTGCAACTTTCATAGCTCGAGCTTTATTAGAGCTTTTACTTAGATTCGACTTATGCTTTCGTGGCATAATTGTTATTATTCTTGCTGAAAATAATTATGGTAGAAAATTTCAAAATTTGAGAATGACATTTCGCTAATAAAAATTTTATTTTAGAAAATATTTAAATTATAGAAATAAAAATTTATTTTAAGTACCTAGTCCCTTTATTAGTATTTTATTCACATTTAAATCCAGAAAAACATAAAAAAAATAGTCCACTTCAAACGCTATGCTTTATAGCAACGTTATGCCTTTTGTTCGTAGAATGAACATTTTTAGAGATATGTAGATATTAACTACGACGCCAAAAAAGTACTCTTTTTAATCACAACAAAGCACTCTTTTTAAGCCTAAAATTAAAAAAAAAACACATTGTTTCCAAGGTACCAATTTGTTTGACGTTTGCAATAACTCGATTTTGTTAGGGACAGAAAACGTATGATACATAATTTCATAACGCCACAGCTCATTCATAACGCCAGAGCTTACCAATATATAAAGCTGTTTTTACTCGCAAATAAAGTAGCTTTCGATTAGTGAAAGAATTTTTAAATTCCATTCGATATTTATTGCGTGAAAGAGTAACAAACATCCAACCAACCATCCAACCAACGATCAATACAAACTTTCGCATTTATTTATTTATTTATTTATTTACGCCTATTTAGGCTTTTACATAAGTATATATAACAACATTTACAAAAATTCTACTCATAAATACAGTGCAGGAAACAACTGTTTAAAACACTTGCACAAAAATAAATATAAAATAAAAATATTATTGAATTGATCCACACAGTATGTAGGTACAAAATATATAATATTAAGTAAGATAAGATAAGATTTAAATTAAGATGAAGGTAAGATAAGATAATATTTAGAAACTTTTTTTTTGGTCACTGTAATTTGGTCATTTCTGTGCAGACGTAGGCATAGAGGATGTAAAGCAATACATTTTCTGTATTGGCACACTCTCCCTGCTTTATTCACATAACTTTTCTTTATTACGACTCTTAAGGGGTCTCCACACGGTGCTGCCGCAGCACCAACTGCCGCAGAACTTTAGTTGACTGTAGTCAAAAGCGCCAGCCGTATTGTTATTATAATAACAATACGGCTGGCGCTTTTGACTACAGTTCTGCGGCAGTTGGTACTGCGGCAGCACCGTGTGGAGACCCCTTTAGTATGACACATGATCGGACTTTTTTAATTCACTTGATGCACCTACCCGATTCTTCGTTCATTCACTAGCGCATCATACGTTTTTCCGACTCATCTTTTCTCTTCACCCGCTATAGGTAAATGCGAAAACCATCTTGTGTCTTTCTTATACTGAAAAAAGTGTAACTCTGATATAGACACTTATAATATCAGAGTTACACTTTTTTCGAATGTCTTCTGATACTGTCTTACACGGTTTTACCACACTTACGCAACACGTTTTTTTTACATTAGCTGCACACATGAGGTCCTTAGGAAAATAATTCCCCTTAGGGAATAGTTCATCTTTGGGGATGCTGTGTGGAGGGTCTTTTTAGGAAATGGTATGAGGGGTGGGTAGGAATCTGGGGGTCAAGGTGTCCAGAAATGAAGGACGAATGATATCACCCCTTCCACTGCGGTCCTATCCTGCTGAGAGTCCTGCTGCAGAGGTCAAAAAATCTCCCTCAAACAGTCTCTCCCGATTCGGCCTGCCACGCTGTTGGTGATCAGATGCACCCGTCGCCAAGATCCGGACAAACCTGACCCCATGAACCCGGGCACCTCTGCTAAGTCACTTAACGTAGCAAACCACTTGGAGTGACCTATGGCATAGGTGTTGGTTATATCCAATCAATGGTTCCCAGGGCGGGGGTGCCCATATCCGCCTTTCAAATTATGATGAAGTAAAATATAAAAATGTCCAATAATATGATGCCTATTATATTTCTTTCCGCTCTCAGTCATCCCGCATACACGGATGAACAATTTATTATTAAAAGTGAGGTAGTGGCGGCGGTACCCATACTCGCCTCCCAAATTGATGTCTGATAGTCAATAATAATATTTGCCTTATTTATACAGCACCGTTTTCGTGAAAAATCACCTTCATGATACCTAATTATTTTATCTCGCTTAAATACTCGCTGTATACACCACTCATGTACGTATTCAAAATTTTCGACTTGTTTCGTAACCAATGGTTTCTTCGTATAGATAAAACTAACAAAAACACTAATAGAAAAACAAGTCTATTTTTATTACGGACAACTCGTGGTGAAATTCCATCACAAAACTATATTAAAACAAATATAAAACTTTTTCGTCTTAATTTATTTGTGACCGTAACCGGGTAGGCCAGTTTGAAGATGACCTTAACAGACTGAAACCGGTTACGGTCAGAAGAAAATAAAGTGGAAAAAGTTTTATATTTGTTTTAATATATTAAGACAAACAAGTATAGATAAATAAGTTCTTGTAGACAAAAAACGTTACAAAAGAGTGGTGATTAATTATTAAAGGTATCCTAAAAAACATATGTATAATACGAAAACATAAAATCATTTTTAATTAGATAATTGCAAAAGTTAAAAAATAAATTAAAATGAGGCCACAGAGTGAATTTTGCGATTGTTGAACAAGCAATTAGAGTGTTCTGGCGAACATTATCACGGTAACTTTTCATTTACTTTATAATTACATCTGTTAAATAATCTTAGCTGAAAGCCTATCGTATTAATTTTATTTTATTATATGCTTATATGTACAGCGCCCTTGAGGTAATTTTTCACGAAAACGGCGCTTTATAAATCAGCCAGTAAGGAACTCCAGTGAAAAATATTATGGCTTTAAAAAAATATGTTCATATAGACCAATAAACGCTGATTCTGAATATATAAGTTTTATTTAATAATATTTAACTTACAGTTTTTAAAAAAATATTAAAAAGTGCATTTTTAATATTCGCGTTAAAACACAGCGTCAAGTTGGTATGCTGTGTAATGCTCTGTGGAGCCGTCACGATGGTAATCACTGTACGTCATTTGTATGGGAATTTAGGCATGACTCAAACGAATGTTTTATATATTTCTTATTTTTGAAGATGTCGTAAAAGCATATACCTTTATAGAAACTAAATAGAATTGCCTTTTAGATTTTTGCATCTGACATATACGATCGTGTTTGAAAATTGCAGTATTTTAAGTTTCAAAATGAAAAAAATTTAAAAAAACAGCTGACCGGAAACATAATCTATTAAATGGTCGAAAAATTCAGGAAAATTCAAAATTTAAAAAATACCGTCCTCTTACTTTATGAATTTGGAATAAAACTGTCACTTACCTTTTTTCTCGTTCATACAATTAAAAAGGATAAAAAAATATTTTAATGATTCCGAAAAAATAACTGAAAAAATATACGTCTTGGATTCGGTGTTAATGCGTTGATTTCTGTATTTTGTATTTATTTACACATTCATTAGTCTTTTACATTATTAAATAATATTACTTTTATGGAAGTTTTATTAAATTCACGCGGAAAAGTCATTAAATTTTTTTTTCAGACGTAACCTTAAACCTATGGTACCTACAACGAAAATAAATCACCAGCAAAATACTATTTAAAGGACTAAAACTGAAAAAAAAAGTAACGCAGCATTGGTATTTATGCTGAATTACACTAATATCACAGTGAATTGATCATTTAAACGAAAATTATCTTCAAAAACATAAAACTGCAAGTAAAATTCATCATGTCATTTTTGCGAAGCTTCTGATCTCGCCGTCGCCATAGACGCCATTGCGCCATACACCATAAATAGACCAATCAACGCGTTAATAATAAGCATATTTATGTTTATGTTTTCGTCAGTACTTTGTAAGGGTAAAGAAGGTGGAAACTGAAAGGAAATATGATGTATGATTAACTGTATAATAAGTTTGAAATCGATAATTTATGATTTGTAGGTAGGTATGTATAGTATTCATACGACACCAATACTGCCAATAGATAAGCAGTTCAAAAAAACCACCTGTTTGTGTGTAGCTATTTGTACGTATATACGTTAGATAACAGGTATATGTATATATTATGACGTAGGTACCTACAGGTTGAAAAATAATATTTGTGAGTTTTAAATAAAATATAGAATTTTAATATAAGGGAACTACTCAAATACGAGTACCTACTGTGGTAAATTGGACGGGTTTTGAACTAAAATAAAATTGTATATTCAGTAACGTACATGTTCTCGTTTCTGATGTGGAAATCGCAATTCCACAAGTCGATTTCCCAGAATGACTACGCTGAATTAATGCCAATATCACAAAATGTATCTCGAATGTGGTTTGGTTATAGCGGTCAGGCTGTATGATCAAAGTTCGCCTATTGGGATTGACAGACCGGGTCGTTGCGGTACGAAAACTAATTTTCTCTTCCCCAGAAAACATTTTTTACGCGCTGCGATATTATTATTGATGAAACTTAAAAAGAAATTGGGCAGATATTTACGTGTATCCTACCTGACAAAATCCGAATAAAAAGAAATTGTCCCTAATTTATTAGTTTTTGGAAAAGCCCGGGTAAATCAACCCTTGTCAAACCTGTTTTGTGACAGGTATATTTCCAACCTAATGTAGTTTTATTTTGTAGAACATCATATGTGTCATTATTATTATTAATTTCATTTTTTTTTTTTTTAATATTTCTTTCGTAAGTTTATACAAGTGAAAAGTGCTACGTCGTAATAAGTAAGTGTTGTGTTCAGACAAACAGGTCTTCAACTTATTAACAGATTACGAAAGAATAGAGTTTTTTTTATGTTAACTGGGATTTATTTAATACTTCGCGTGTACAAGTGGTGAGCGTTATAGTCGACCAACTGAAAGCTGGCTAAATGGAACCTGAATTTGAGCTCCTGCAGACTGCACCCGGGCCCTTTGCCCCCCTGGTGCCCAAACTCCGAACTAAACTAACTGCCATCTAGCGGACTTTCGGGAAAGCTCGTACCACTGCCCTCTATGTGACAAGCTCGGAAGCTTTTAGATATACCACAGTAAGCTCTCAGAATAGTAATTTATTAAAAAAAAATAATATCAACTCGGTAGCGGAAAATCTGTGTGTATTTTTCATTAAATTCACACTACCGGGAAGCCATGGCGTCAACAAAATTGTCGAGCTTTTTGATTCGGATTTTCTCAGCTAATGCAACTGGTCGTAAAGTCAATTCCATTCAGCTTTGAAATATGCATTTAAATGTCAAAAAATTAGGTGCTACGTCACATTGTTTATTTCACACTTATGCTCAAGAAGATTTCGGAAACTACGAACTAGTAAAACCAAAAAAATATGTCATGCCACACAGTAATAAAAGACACAACATAGAATAAATAATTTAAAATAAAACATTAAATTTGTAAACACCACTTTTATACTTTATGCCGATCGGGTTTCACTACAACCGTAGCTTCTTCAAGGCAGTATAATACTCTACTAACATTAAGTTACATGTGTGTTATAGATAGTATATGATTTAACAAAATGGGCTGGACTTCTTAAATGAAGGAGGAAGAAGGCATAAATGTAAATGGAGAATTGGGAATGGAACGGGAGTGTTCTTTGTCAATAGGGAACAATCTTAGTATGGGACTTTTAATTAAATTTATTTGGTTTTTAATTTCCTTACTATTAGTGTTTATGGCTTTCCTTAGTTCAAATGCCTCCAAATTATCCAAACCTATACCTATAGTTTTTTATGAATTAGGGTGACGCCTGAGTTTTAATCAAATTTATGGTCTGTTTCGATCTAAGTTGTTGTAAAGATCTAAGATGTTCTTTAATAAGGGTATTTACGTTTTGTGCTGTTTTGCCTATATAAAAAGCGGGACAGTGACTGCATTTGAATAAATAAATTCCCGAGTGAGATAGTCTTCCTTGTGCTTACCGTTCATCGAAAGCTTACCTATACTTTTATTAGAATAAATAGTTTAAAAAGATCACCCATTTGAAGTTCAACACTTTCCACGCGAAATGTTTAAAAATAACTTTAGTTCGTTTTCTGTTATTTTTATCTTGAAATGAGATTCTTTTCTTTCCTGAATCAATATTTTACAAAGCTCAGACTGTTGAGAATAAATCAATCTTAATAAATAATTTATCCAGTTTTTTCCAATCCTTAGGTGAGAGAAGGTGGGCTTTAAGAATGCCAAAAGGTTAATGTTTAAAATATTCAGTTGTCTTTGTTCACGCTGAATAAATCTTTAGCTTTTGATAAAAAATAAAGGAATCCTGTTTACCTCCGTCTGAAGAAATCCCTGTTAACGTTTTAAAGAACCTTTTTCTCATTATCTACGTACATAAAAAAAAGGTTTGAACGCTAATTAAACGTTTTTTTCAGCAGCATTTTGTCTAACAATGATGTTTCGGTAAGGAAATTTCGCATGGACAAAATGTTTGTTAATTTTACTATCAAAACATGGCATAAAACTTGGTCTTTTGTAGCCTTGGCGCGCGTTTAATTATATTATCTTATTCTCGGCAAACTCTGCAAAAGGTAGAACACTCAAATGTTTTCAGTAGCAATTCACTCTAAGTTCGAAATTGTATTAAGTACTAAGTAGGTTCAACAATAAATTATAATAAAACCACTTTTTAAACATTCTTTTAACACAATGATTCGCCCTAAATGTGTTTTTGCTGTGGACCGTAATAGAATTATAATTTTCTAAAAGCTTTTCCCCTTCAGTAGGTAGAAATATTATTAAAGCTCGAAAACGTTGTCACTAAAATCTGGAAAACGCTTTGTTCGCTTTGAAAAAACATTCACGTAAAGTGCATAAAATCTCGTTAAAACATTTATCTCGTAAACGCTGTGACGAGAGAGGGGAAGGATTTTGTCAAAGATTTAACCTATTTGTAAACTGACGAGAGCCATAAAACATACTGCTTCGGTTTTCGTAGAGTGGGACCGGTGAGATATAAAATGGCCGTTTATTCCATGTTTTCCCTAAGGCGAAGTCGCGTGTACCGTGTAATCCTCACTTAGGATTCTCAGCATCCCACGGGGAGGTATGTGGGGGGAGGTCTAATGGAGAGTATCAAGAATTTTTCATCTCGGGATGAAGAAGAAGTAAATCCCGGCAGGTGTCCTCGGTGCGAGGAGCCTGGAGAATATTGAGGCGGGCGTTGTGCTATTCTTTTGACTTTGAGGACTTTCTTATTGTGCTTTTTGTTTATTACAGAAAAAGGACCATTTTTTATCCTGATTTCATATTACATTCACATTGTATTTTCCTAAAGATACCTTTTAAAGACATTTATTTCTGTTTTTTTTTTCAGAAAACAAGTATTATTTTCACTTATACAAATTAAAATTATAATGAAGTTGGCTAGTATTTTCTCAAGAAAGAAAGAGAGATCTGCAGGTCAGATTACACTTTAAAGACTCTCAATATATAATAATGTTTATGGAGGCAAGTTCTTTGTTGAAAACTTTACGATTCTTGAATAAACGTGGAATGCTAGGTAGGTACCTGTCTAGAACGAAAGTAAACTGTCAGGTGCTCGTACATCTTGCACTCCAAAAGGATACTTTGTGAGTTAAACAACTTTCGTTTTTCATTTTTATGAAAGATTTAAGTAATAGTACCCTGTCACCAAAAAATCTACCAAGCGCACTTTCAAGATTACAATAAATTCCTTGCTTGGGACTTTAATAGAATTCTTAACATTCTAAAGCAAGACGATATGGTGTCCCAGATCTTGTGTTGGAATTCATGCAATTCATCGAGGAATTCTCTGGTGAAAAGCTTTTGTGAAATGCACTTGCGATTTATAGGAAAGAGCATAAAAGGTTAATCTTCTTGCCGTTAACAAGGGAAACCGATTAATGTGAATTGCGAATGGAAACAATCAAAAGTTTGAGTAACCAGAACTTGATTGAAGAGGTACCTACTTAGACGGTCTCCACACGGTGCTGCCGCAGCACCAACTGCCGCAGAACTTTAGTTGACTGTAGTCAAAAGCGCCAGCCGTATTGTTATTACAATAAGAATACGGCTGGCGCTTTTGACTACAGACTATACGATTTTTAGTCAGTTCTTCGGCAGTTGATACTGCGGCAGCACCGTGTGGAGACCCCTTTATTCATCACATGAACTGAAATAATGCAAAACTACGCTTTACAAAAAAAAACCATATGTATTTATTACAATTTGTAATATGGTTGACTGAAAAGGAAAGAACAGACATTCGAAATATTCTAAAGAACTAACAGGAGTACATTTTATAGACATTCACTTTTCATATAATTTCTCACAAAATTATATAATATTCAAATACAATAAAATATGCAGGGTGCTGCTTGCTACCAATATTCATTATATTATCATGTACGTACTGTGATTATATTTTCTTATCCCCATGTGTAATCTTATATTACGTATGCAACCTTTTTATGGAAATATATCAAATAATAAAAACAAGATGTAAATATTTAATATAACATCAATACGTATGTGCATGAATGTGTACATATATGTATATATTATTATTATATATAGATACATATCTTTGTTGATACATATCTTTTTAATAAATATAATATGTTATTTACCCGCCTCGGAACAGACTCTGTCTAGTGATGTTGGTAAAAGAAAACTATGTACATAAATGAAAATAAAATAAAAGCCCGGGTTGCCGGCACTGAAATTGAATTGAATTGAATTAGCAACGTATTTAGTTAACGAGGTATGAATTATTGTATTGTGGTAGTGTTCTTGGATGCTTAACGGTAAGCTAAAAGGATAGGTGTCCATAATATTATTTAATATTATATTGTTTTTGTTTTTCTAATTGTATGTATCTGTATTTAATTGTATTTAATTGTAGATTTTCATAATTGTATAATAACTGAGATTTAAAACTGCATAGTTCTCACGTAAGTGCGAACATCTGTAAAACCCAGTATAAATAAATAAAATACAGGTCATCTAAAATTTTCCTATTTTTGTTTAAAAAACAGATTTTAAGAAAACGTCACATCTTACCCGAACACAAAATCACTGGAAAGAAAAAATGTAGAAAGTCAATGCCGAACACTGCCGCAGTCAATTTCGTGAATCTATACATATGGTTATTGAAATTATATAATCAATAATTTTATTTTTCAATTAATAAAAACAGTTTATTTATTTAAAAAATCTGCGGTGTATTTATCAAAAAAATTATTACGTTAAAAATATTTATTTATTAAAAAAAATTATTACGCGTGACAGCTGTTTCGCCTTCTGAAGGCATTTTCAAACTGAGTCATAAATATACAAAACCACCCACAACTGAGTTAATGTGCAAAGTTAAAATGTAGTTCTATAAATTAAACTTGACAACAATAAAAAAATGTAAATTTTTTATGAATATGGTTTATATGTTAGGTATATGGTTTTATTCATTTGCAACTTAAATTTTTTAATTTATAAAAAATATTGAGTGTAGGCTAGTGGTACGAGATGTAAAACATGTGGTAAATGTGTACCTAATACTATTATTTTAATACCTCTTGCAAATATCAAATCTATTATGCTTTGCGTCGTTGGTTTGTCCAAATCATTCATTAGAATTTCTGATGGTATGCATGCCATTGTATTTGGACGGTATTTGATTTTCAAAACTGCTGAATGAATGAAAAAGCCTATATTTATTTCTCCTCCCCATCATCCCGCGTACACGGCTGAAAAATTTATTTTTAAAAGTAAGGTCTTTCCAATTTTCCAGGCATATCTGGATAATGACGTCATTACTGAATTCGGATGTTGACGTAAACAAAGGGTAGCTAATGAGTGCGGGAACATGTATTCTGTCGGTATACGTAACACAATAAGTATTTTGTTTGTATAAACAAATTTCTACAAAATATTTTAATATTTCGCTCAGACCTGGGAGGTTTTATTTATACAATCGCCCAATCAATAATGGATTGAAGATTGGTCTAGACTTGAATCTAGAAGACAAGACGTGTGACGTAGGTAAGAAAAGAATCTAAAAGCTTTAGAGTGCCAGATGCCAAAACATACTTATGGAGCGACACAGTTTATTATTTTATTTTCAGTGAAGAAAAAAGATAAAAATTATTAAGCCTTAAAAATTATTACGACTTATAAAATAATTGAAAACTAAACTAGGTATCACATTTTATCTGACAAACATAATATTAATTTGGTTGAATAAAGTTTTTTTAACAATAAGTACGAGTACAATATATTTCTCTGTAATGGGTACCGGAGGAGAAACTAATCTAGAATGAATTAAGTAGAAAACTTAACGTAACTCAAAGTTTTTGAATATTTTGATAAATTATTGGTAGGATAATATCTACAATTACCTACCTGCTTCTTTTTTAATTTCTTAAATTTATATCTATTATTTTAAAATAAAAGATTTTCTGGGTTGTCTAAAGCGAGATTAGCAAACAAATATATTGTGATTGTTTAAATTTTTTCTCTTATCTTATGTAACCCATCCATTTGGAAATTTGAAAATGATTCTTTTTCTTTAATGGACTTTGATTTCTTTCAGTTAGGGAGGTGGGTATTTGTATCGCCGCCACGGTAACCATTTATTGGATAACAAACATCTCTGCCATAGGTCATCCCAAGTGGTTCGCTATGTTTGGTACTTAGCAGGGATGCCCGGGTTCATGGGGTGAGGTTTTCAAGGTCTCGACGGCGGATGAGTCTGTCCACCTACTGCGGGCCGGGTTGAGAAAGGCTGGTTGAGGGAGGCGTTTTGACATCTCCAGCCGGACTTTCGAACCGTCTTGCACCGCAGATGGAGGGTTGAATTTATACGTTCGTCACTCCTGGATACACTGACCCCCAGATTTCTATTCACCTGTCAAATGTTTTTTCTTCCCAGATCTTCCTCTCTTCCTTTATTAAGGAAAAGACCCTCCACACATCATCTCCAAAGATGACACATTCCCGAATGAAATTATTTTCTTCAGAGCCTTGTGTGTGGGGCAAATGTTAAAAAAATAATGGCTTCTACTCCATTTTACCAGTTTTCTCCAGTTTTAAATTTTTCAAGGTTATATTTGGTAAATTATTTGATTTTCCGCTTTTGGATCCTCAACTCTTCCAGAGACTATCGATTGGCACGCCAGACAGACTGACGTATTCTGATCATTCGTCAGAAATATATAATGTTTCACAGCGTGCAGAATTATGAGGGGGATCAGTATTCTTTCTTGTGACTCACTTGTAGTCACTTCAGTCAAACATCGTCTTCTAACTATTTGACGTTTTAACGCTTCAATATTTTCATTGTCTCCACGGGAACCGTTATTGGATAACTAACAACCCAGTCATAGGACACCTCAAGTGGTTCGCTACGTTTGGTACAGGGGTGCCCAGGTTCATGGGGTGAGGTTTGTCTAGGTCTTAGCAGCAGATGTGTCTGCTCACGTGCTGCGTGGCGGGCCGGATCGGGAGAAACTGATTGAGGGAGACCTAACCTACATCTTTCTACTCATCGCCTTGCACCGCAAACGGGTCACTCCTAGATACATTGACCCCCAGATTCCTACCCACCGAGGGGTTATACTGTACCTTTTTCTTCCAAGAACTTCCTCTCCTTCCTTTCCCTTAAAACACCTTCCACACAGCATCCCCAAATACGAAGCAGGCTTTGAGGGATTTTTTTCCTCATTTTTTCCTCCTGTGTGGAGCTAATGAAAAAAAGAAATCTGGACATCGAAGGTTATTTATTTGATGCCATATATAAATATCTACGAGATATACGGAGGTACATTTTTTCTACATTGAAGAGAAATTACTGATACTGAAATAAACCTTTGAATTTCCGGACAGATGAATTGATCATTCGACTGCATCATCTTTGCTGACCCGTAATATTTTCAAATATGCATCCAGATAAATAAATAATTTATGCCACTCGCATCTAAACATATATATACAGGAAAATAAAAACATATTTTAAACGCATTTTTCTAATTATTTCAGTCGAATGTAAACGTATAGCAACCAACAAAGGTACAGTAGAATCATTTAAAAAAAGTTATTTATTGTGGAGTTGTTTATAATTTATCTATAGTGACGTAGGACTCATGATAAGAGGGGTCTGCGGGCGTTTGTTCCAAATGGTATCATAGCAGTATGCAAAAATGCTTTTTAATTAATATTCTTAAAAATGATTTACCTATACATATGGATATACCTACTATAATAACATATTTTTATTAAAATATTAACTCCATGCAGGAGGATGTCAAGGAATGGAGGGAAAAAAAGGGTTTAGAAAAAAAATTCTTCATTTACGATGCCAAACAAAATAAGTCACTCGTTAAATCGGCATATTCCGTCAACCGCACAGTTGGTAATTTTGAGTATCTAGTTCGATTTTATTATTTTAGTTTGTTTTTGGGACAATATAATGTTACATTACACGAAAAAATGATAAAATATATATTGTGCTATTCAACCTGATACAGTCGTTTCAATACCTACAGCAATCTTTAAATTTAAAAATGTAGGTTCCGTATGTTTGGTTTCGCAGATCTCAGAAAGTAATCGATGGATTGACCCAAAAATTTTATAGAACCTTGTATTTTAGCAGAAGAGTGTTTTTACATATAATGGTAAGTTCTGGCGTTATGAAATTTGAATAAAAAAATTACTACAAACAAAAATCGCGCTGACAAAATTAAAAATTGTTAAAGTAAACCCTGAATATATCACAAAACTAAAGTTTATGTGACATATTTATATCCATTAAACACAGAAATCGTTAAATTTTCCGGATACATTTTTAAAAGTCTCGATGAATTCAAAACTTTAAGAAAAAATACGCTTTGAAAAATCGTTTCTTCTATATTTTTTATCACACTAAAACAGAAGTTAAATAGTTATGAAAATCATCTGTTTCTTTCTAGATTTCATCATAAATATTCAGAAAAACACAGTAGTTATAGTTGAATTATCACGATGCCGTGCACACGTCCATCTGCGGAGAAATCTAAACTTGACTGATATAAAATTACTCGTTCGTGTTTCGAGGTAGTGCCTATTTGCGATGGTGCCATAGGTCGCAAGTATCGAATTTTTTTTTTTTTAAATTCTATCAATATTAGACATTTAGATACCCAATTAAATTAAAATGAAATCCAGATAGAAACCTATGGTTTTATAATAAAGTCGAGCTTGAATTGTTAACTGTGAACCGTCTAAAATGTTTGAAAGGATTTGGAGCACCTTTCGCGGAAATATTGGTAAAATTAATGACATCTATATTCTAGGGATTGTAATTCTAAAATTACAACTAGTATCAGTAACAGTCGATGCCGTGTCGTCTTTCCCACGAGTGTAGTTGTAATTATATTTGTTTTTATACACATAACTGTTTATCACGATTTTGTTACTTTGCCTACAAGAGTCTTTATTCTGAACTCTCCCTATGTTGACTAATATTTAGTGTTTTTACAAAATGTAATTTTTAATTTCAAAGATTACCGTATATTGGTTTCCACAGGTTAACATTTTTACTATGATTCTATTGAAGTTGGTTATACCGTTTGTCCAATATCTCGTAGTTCTCTCGTAGATTGAATTATCTACTGAATTACCCAGACACGAAACGAGGGGATATAGTGGTACTGGATTGAGTCATACCATACAGTATTATCATATTAGTAGTGACCAACTCACAGGCCCGACCCCATTAGGATCAGAGTGGTAGTCACCGAGGGTTTGAGGGGTCGAAAGGGTGACCGGACAACTAAAAAATGAGCAACTTCAACACTAGCCTTTAAAAAGTCACTGAAAAAAAAAAACTTGTTGAAATAGGTTACGGTGGTTAAGATATGGGATATTTTTTTGCCATTTTTTATAAATTTTCAAAGTTGTCATTGAATCCTTCGAAAGATACACCATCAGTAGATGAATATAAGTCACGGAAAAATAAAAATAAAACGGTCGCAACTGGGATTCGAACCTAAAACCTCTCGTCTTACCGGGACGAACGCCTGCGAACGCCTCTACCAGCTCCTATCAAACTACTGGCTACTGCCACCTCCTATCAAACCGTCATAATTGTTTTCTCATATTTCAAAAAAAAAAATTGAATAATTAATATTATAGTTGATTAATTTCTTTTTCATTTTTTCCCTTATTATAGGCAACTACCTTTTTCACTGGAAACGATCGTTCTAAGAACTGGTTTTTAACCAAGATAGCGTCTCGGATTAATATATCCGATTTTTTTTTAATATTGAACACATGTATTTTTTCTGTGTCTTGTTCTCTTTCATATTTTCGATTAGATTATTAATGTTATCTTCTTCTTCAATTATATATATATATAATATGATTTAATTCTTTTCTATTGATTTATAAATAAAACACTTGTGTTGCAAAGTTTAACAAAGAAACGACATTTATGTTTATTTATAATAAAATAATAGAAAATAAAACAAGTGACAATTGATAAATACATTCCAACTGACACTACAGGATTCAAATTTAAATGGAATATATTGCCTTTACATATGTTACATTGATGGGAATAAACTTCAAAAGTTATAAAAAAAAGAGATGTTCTAATAAAAATTGAAAATATAAGTATTTAAAAATATTTATTGTTGTCTTATATTTGTATTAATTTCCGACGAGTAATGTACTAAAATATTAGTTGAACGATGTTCAACAAGACACTAATATCTGCCTATCCCATCTATGGACATTTTACAAGATGCTTTGTTTTCGTCCAGTTTCGAGACGGGTCGCTTTTTCATGCGGATTTCGGATGAAAAGTACGGGTTTTATTTCGGTATCGATTTTCGTACTGTTTAAGATGGTTTATTATTTCTATCATCTATCATTGTTCTACGTAACTATATTATCTTTATTTCTTTTTATATTTAAAATATTGATAAAAAATTTAATTTAAAATAAAAAATTTTTTTAAAGAAAAACTGTCTTTTTATAACATTTGAAGGTTATTCCCATCAATGTAATATACCAATGAAGAAAAAGATAATAATAATAATAATAATCTAAACGAAAATATGAGAGAGAAAAAGATACAGAAAAATAGAAAATGATTCACAACTGGGTTTCGAACATAGAACCTCTCGTCTAACCGGGACGTGCGCGTTTACCAATTCCGCCATTGTCACCTTCTGTCAAACCGTCATATTAGTGAATCTCTATATATATATTTTTTAGAATTAACCATATTATCTTCAACTATTGTTTTTCAATATTATAGGCAACTACCCTTTTTTGGAAACAATCTCAAATTTACAAATCCGTAGTAATTATACCTGCCAGGGGCACGTCCTCATGCGATCTGCTAACGTAAGTGGCGTCATCCTTTGACGAATTCTTGAATTTGGAACCGAATTACAAAAGCAGTATTTTTTAAGAAACTTTAAGTACGAAGATGGTTTTGCGTACGGCGTGGCATCAGAGTTGCATTCTCAGCCGGATTCTTAAATTTCAACCGTACAGACGTTAGCGCAATAATAACGTCCGATTTTCTAGTGAGTCTTGCAACGTACCTAGATAATAGACAACTGGGTAACCGGCAATGAAATATCATTTCTTACGGCCATCATACAATGTTATATAATGTGGGTACGATAGAATTTTACAAGTACTGCATTAATAGTGATCGTGTTAATATCATTATACGTAAAAAAAAATTCTTTGGTTGTAACAAACAAATATTGTTGTCTGCTTTCCTACAACTTGTTTAATTAAATGGTCACACTGCACGAGGTTTCACGTATTTCTCGAAACATTTGACTCAAGTCTTGCTGGGATTTCGCGAGTTCATAATTAATATATACGTATATATCAAGCTTCCCGCAATATGGAACACATGTACTAACCAAAGCGAGCTATGAATGTTCGGTAATTTAATAGTTAGTTTGATTTTCTTCGCCTTTAACAATGAACTGCGCTATTTGAGGACAAAACTTCACCTTGTACGAACTAAACCAGGACAACGCTTTTAGTAATTTGCACTTAGAGTATCCCCCACCATTGCGGCAGATTCAGTAGAAGTGGAACAACGCGAAGAATAAGAAATCGTGAACTTTGAATAGAAAATGATTAACTAATTAATTGAGCATTGTGTAACCATAATTGAAGCAGATCTCTGATTTAATCTGTCTATTTAAGGCTCCACCGCTGAATTGATGATACCAATGGGGAGATGATTGATGAAACTTTGGGGACCCATTGTACTACTACCCTTTAGTCTGAAGTTTGAATGAAATGTGCCATCTTGAGATGTTCAGTGACTTGATGTGAAATCGATAATCTTTTGATATCTCTTTCCAAGAAATGCTTTTATGACTCTGCAGAAGAGATGAGTTCGTCGAAAAAACCTAATTTCAAAATGTCTTTGGTTCTCAGTCACAAGCAATTTATTCGCAATCTTTGTAATGGGAACATGAGACCTCTTCTTTGTTATGTTGGGTTGGTATTTGTGATCGTTGCAATAATTACATTAAATTAAGTACATCAAATAATCAATAATTTATTCTCTTAACTTGTTTACAATTAATAATTATTTATTTACGCCCTTTTTCGGGGTTTTTACATATGAAATTTACAAAGTTAGTTAAATCTACAAAATTTAAAAATTTATCTTTTACAAAGAAATATAAAATATTTATTGTATATAACTGAACTGCCTCAGTAATAGTATTTTGTATTTGTTTAAAGATAAATTGAATATGTCCACTGACTTGGTGTAATTATTTCCCTCCATTAGTATTCTGGGGAAAGATGAATCCATATGGTAGTTAGTTCCAAAATTTTGTGCACTGAAATAAATCCTGACTTCTAATATTACGTAGTGGAAGCCGGAAGCTTATCAATTCAAGCAATACCGGACTATCAACTAAATGATTTAAAATTTTATACAGAAATGCAATTAATATGTGCGTTAACATTGAAAGTCTGCAATGTTCTATTTTTAGTACTTGACACTCAATTTTCTTCAGTCAACAATTGAATCGTTGAGTTCAAAAATCCGTTTCAAGTAAATCAAGAAAAACGTGTGGTGTAGTAAATCAAGAAAAGCATAGGTAGTAGGCTGATTAGTTTTCATAGTTCCAGATATATTTTTTTACACGTTCGAACTTCCTTGCAATAACTTGATGCAATTGTTATTTTCCATTTAAATATTTAATATATATTTAAAAAACGTGTTTTAATTATTATGGGCCCATATTTTAACACGATTTATAAATAAACTAGAACTAGACATTATCCCTGTGAGAAACCACATCAGATGGCATTCTCACCTAATTTTTGACCAAAATTCATTAGGGCGTATATGATGTATATAATGATTCGATTATTATTAATAATTTTTGACCAAAATTCATTAGGGCGTATATGATGTATATAATGATTCGATTATTATTAATAATTTTTTTTTAACTTAATGAGTATAACCTCAAATTGTAATATTTAATTAATGAAGACTTTAAATAATAAATATTCACCCCAGTCAATAGATGCAGAAAAGTCAATAGATGTCACATATTAAATAAAACATGGATAAATTTATCCAAGACACTATCTGGATCGCATTTAGTTCTGGTTGAATCCTGCACAAAGATAGCAGCCAATAAAAATATGCGTTAAGAAAAAGAAAATAATTTTGGTAGTTCTTGGTCGAAGAATGATAAGTTAAATATGATCGAATCGGATAGGGACACATTAGTTAAGTAGATAGAGCACTGACCCGGCAAGTCCTGGGTCCGAGTCCCAGATGTGACCGCACCTTTTCATGATTTTTCAATTTCAGATTTTCGATTGAGTTTCGCTAATAATAATTTAACAATAATGAATAAATTTATTTTTAAAACAATATTAATTTAAAATGAAAAAAACGTTGACTACGACATTAACATAACGATCACGGAAAATTGAAACGCTGTAAACGATAAAATGTTAATTGTTCAGGTGAACGAAAAAAAAGTCTCCTGTTGTTCTAGGCCTATAATTGTGATTTTTTAATATAAAACAAAACAGTTTTTAATAATATAATATTTCTTTCAGAAAACGTAACATGTTTGTAATTTTATTTAAATCAAGAATTTAATTTTACACAAAAAATCTCTTAAAATGCTCGTCGTCGTAAAGTACACATTTATTTCCCTAGAAATATTTCAACGACGCAGATCGAAAGAGAAAAAAAAACTGAAAAATGAATTTTAATTCAGCTTTGGGTTTTTTGTCTTTTTAAAATAACATTTCAATTTTCCGCTTTCGATAATATTATACAACGTTTCCTAGAAATCGACAAATGCCGAGCTTGATCAGAGTGGAGATACTCTCAATATCGCCCCTATGAAAGACCATTCAGAATTGAAACGTTGCTTAAAATGACTTTAGTAATGTTTGGTGACGAGGTCTGAATAATCAGGTAATCTCCACCTTCCTCTTTCCCATGGTAACTTCCTTCAGCTTCACGACATACCATATCGGGGATGCCATAGTTTCGTTGGCTCCAGACGATTGGGAGCCGTTGGCACTTTTGTGGGGTATTCACATTGTGCAGGTCGAACAAGGACACCGTTTTGCAGTCTCACGGCAATCCGATTGGTCCCCCATACAGCAATAGCAATCAAGCCTTATCACAAATCACTCTCACGCGCTGCAACAAAGATCGTCGAGATCATTCTACCTTAAACTAACGGCTAATACACTGTCTTGTGAATCGTACTTGTTCTCTCTCCACTTCCATGTACAATTGT
Organism: Limnephilus lunatus; assembly: GCA_917563855.2. Classification (NCBI taxonomy): domain Eukaryota; kingdom Metazoa; phylum Arthropoda; class Insecta; order Trichoptera; family Limnephilidae; genus Limnephilus; species Limnephilus lunatus. Next base: position 45,892,503 of record OU830600.1, read on the forward strand.
TCATATTTATATATTAAATTATGGTGCGTTATGTTCGTTTGTAATTTGTTAAATAAACCTGAAAGTATTGTAACTACGATCTACTTATTTTATTTACCACACACCAATCACACATAAACTTACCCCCATAACATACAAAAAAACTTAGTTTGAACTTTTTGACCCCCTTCCACCCCCTGGTGATATGTGGTGAGGTTTTAGGCTAGCCCCCCCCCCCCCCCCCAAATCACGTGTATTTTTTTTAGTACAAAGTATAGGACGTTAACCTTTAGAAATCGTGCGTTCAATGAAAAATAAATACACGTGATATCTCATTTACACAATGTTAAAAATTCTCAATCGTGTTTTTCTTCGGAGTTGAATCTGAACTTATGTGACACGACATATCATGCTTACTACACCTCTAGAGTGCTGACGTGTTCTCGAGGAGAGAAAGGTGTTCCATCGTAAAAATATTTAACGACCCCTTTGCTTTTACGAGTAAGCACCAGGATGAGACAGCCATAGCGTACTTACAATAGTACAACATTTCTGGAACAAAACCTGACCCAAACAGCGCATCACAATTATTTTTAAACCGCGCATACTATGTATGTTTTCCTAGTGAAAAATTTTACTGTGGTAAAAGGGGCGATTTTTTAAATGCAGTAAGAAACACTGACTTAGAGCTTTAAGAATTGAATTTCTCCATGTTGAAATCAGGCGCATTTCGGTATAATCATATTGTATCGCAAATAAATTGTATTATAATCCATTTAGTTCTAATGAAAAGAGTTTTGACTATTTTTGTATGGAAAGGGGAAGGAAATGAGGATTAGGAAGTGGGGAAGTATATGGCTGTTCACACACGGTCACTAAATACGGCTAAAGCCATTTAAAGCAGCGCTTCGATTGCGAATGGTAGTCTTTCGTGACTTTCACCAAGGCGATACTATGAATATCTGCCATACTCTGTGACTCTTTGTATGAATAAATTTAACTCAAAACTTTCCCTGTCATATCCTTGTAATTATTGTATGCGAAATGAGGCTTTGAATTTGAAAAATTGAGGCGCTAGTAAAAAAAAGGCGCTGATAGCATCGATACATAAAAGTAACACTGCAATAATATTCCTGGGATTTTTCTCTTTTATTCCTAGCCCGTCTCGACGCAGGATAATCCTAGTGAGACATACGCAGTAAAAATATATCTTAACCCGTCAAATCTATATGTTCAGTTTACAGAACAACTCATACAGGTCTCATAGAAATCGTTGTGTCTCCCTCACCGGGCCCCACGTAGGGGAATTTTGATATGTAAAAAAATGGCGGACCAGAGAATTTTATTTCCTGTTTTTATTTAAAATAAATAGAAGGGGACCCCTTATAAGGTGGTGCTACCGAAACTGAATTTTCGAACAGTTTAAAATTTGTTGCATGCAAATCGGATGAATAGTTTTTTTTTAATATGTTGTCAACCAGGTTGAAAAAAGTAGTTTCAAGAAAAACGCAAAGTTTTGCTGAAGGATAATTCAACATACAAACTATTTCAAATGGTTTCACATAAAATGCTGTATCTCCGTAAATTTTAAGAACATTTATAACTTTAAAACATTTATATAACGTACACTTTTGATAGTAGCAATAACTTTGTGGTTATCCATTATCATCGACCAAGAAAATTAAATTATTATAGAAAAAAAAAAATTATTTCATTAACGCCGACCGGTTTCGGAACGACCGTTCCTTCCTCAGGGCAAACATACCTATAATATGTTTGAATAAACATATAATATATTATCGGCCTTACTAAAAAAAACCACAGCACGAAAGATAACCTGTGTTGCTGCAACAATATGAATAAAACAAATATTCATTAAAACAGGAAATATTACTAATAAGCTTTGTTTCACGGTCACACTTTAAAATGCATTTTAAATCTGGCAACAATGTAATTTTTTATAGTGTACGTATTAAATTGTTTGTTTTCATTCATAACCGTTAGGTGTCGATGGTTAATGCACCTGTGCATTTGTATTCTGTGGCCCGCTCAGAAAATAACAGTTTGGTTTATGTATGGCGGGATTTTGTTAGTAAATATTGCGATTTTACTGAATGATTTTCTATTATAGTGACCAATTTACTCTTTCATTCATTTAATTAATATATTTAACGTGTTTTTTTGTGGTTTTCATAAGGTTATTTAGTCAAGTTGAAGCACATAATCGTAATTCTAAAGTTGAATCGTCAAAAAATTATTTTACGTGATACATGAAAATTCAAATTTACATTTAAAGATCTTTATTTTATGAGAATTTCATAAAAGTGTTTTTTTTAAATATTAATATCTAATACATGTGCTGGTAAACGTGTCAAATAAATAAACGTCTCTAGAGAAGCAAGATTAAATGTAGGATTAATTTTTTTTTTTTTTGTTCTGAAAAAAAAACTTTGAAATTTTTTATTATATTTTTATTGTATGCACGAGGATAAAGTAAGGTGACAGTTTCCTTCAAAATTCATTAAATAAAAGACTGTATTTTTTAATTTTGATTTTTTAAAAATTTTCTACACTTTCATCAAAAATGTTTTGGTATGGAGTTTTTTTCCATTTTTTCCGCGTTTGATTCTTAAAATATGGATGTTTTTTAAAACTAAAGTCTATTTCAAATAGTCAAATCTAAAAGGTTATTTTATCTAGTTTTTATAAATGATATTTGTTTTTACGACACCTTCAAAAATAAGAAATATATTGAACATTCAAAATACTTTTGAAAAATTCCAAATTTCGTTCAGACATCATTAAAAAAACAGTCGTATATATGAGATAAACTACCCTCTCAGGCTGTGTAAAAAATGTGTATTCCTTTCCATGAACAATTTTTTTTATCAGTAATGTTTTTGCATCTGCGGCCGTTTGACAATTGAATAAAATTTTCACGGGGATTTTTAGTAAAGCCGTATTTGTTTGCCCTGAGGAAGGAACGGTCGTTCCGAAACCGGTCGGCGTTAATAAATAAGTTTCTCAACTAAAAAGTGTTTGCACCTCCGCAACTGAAGATTTCTCGTCTGCGGGCGCCTTAATTAAAAGCAAAAATAAATGACGATAATTATTTTGGTCGTTGAAATCTCATGTCACATCTAACTTATGTTATATTCGGAATCAGCGTCAGTTCAGGGATCTATGCGAATATATTTCCTTGAAGTCATAAAATTTTTCACTTCACTTGCAGTTCCTGATTATTTATCAAAAATTCCGTTGCCCATAGGTAGGTAGGTACCTGCGCAAAAATGAAGAATCATTTGAATTTTGATTTTAAAAAAATAATAAAAACAAAATTTCGAATAAAAATCAAGCTCTTGTTTATAGAAATGAGCATTTCAATTATTTGTTCATTCCCTTTTTTGGCGCCGGCCACGACCGTTTACAGTTTTTAAGCGAAATTCCAGTTAATTAAAGAAACTAAAATTAATTGTGTGTTTCAAAGAAACAGCGACTTGACCAAAGATGGCCCCAAAAGGCTGCGGACAAATGGAAGAGGATTGTGGAAGTGAATGTTCTGATTCTCCGGGAGAAATCTGGTTCAGGTTTGCAGAAGCTCCAATAAGAGAAGGCAGAGGTCGAGCACCCAGCTCCAGGAGTAGGAAGGTTCCCGGGCTAATGGTGGGCAGAAGGAGAAGGTCACGGTCCAGAAGGAGGAGCAGAAGGCGTCGTGGTGGAAGGAGGCGGAGGCGTCGCCACCCTATTTCTCCTGAAGACTAAATTGTATCCATACATTCAAAATCCCCATTTCAACTGCCAGCCTCCAACAACCATCAAACGAATTTCTAAACGGAATAGTATAAAATTTCCTGCGTAGTTTAATTTTCTCGAATGTTTATTTGTTTGTCCATATTTTTCAGCGAAATTGTTTTGTTATTTTTACTGTTATTTGACCCCAAACTAAATTCAAAAATAAAATCTAATTATTTGGTGATTGTCTAATTATAAATTTGATTCGCTTGAAATGTTGTATTTTGAATACATGTGTTGATATTTTAATAAATGTTTTCTCCCAATGGAATTATTTACTTCCAGAATATTATTGACATGAGGGTTTGGTTGGATTCGTTTGTATTCTATTGTATTTGGGCTCGATCGACGTCCCAGCACGATGGAAAAATGTCTTTATAGTTTGAGGTAAGTAGTATTTATTGAATTAATTTCTTATGTTAGATCATTCCCCACTTCTTATTTGTTCCTAAAAAGGTTTTAAGAGCATCTTTTGGATAATATAATAGAAATGAATTGTTGGACTTCGGTGACAATTTTAATGTTTTTTTTTTAAACACAATAGATCTTTCACGTGTCGTCACCATTGATATATATACATAGATGAGACATTTAGCGAACAAATTGGTTCAACGGAATCGTAGGTTAGTACCTCCATTTCTCTCTTAGTATTAGTAGTTCTACAACCATCGACCGTGGCTGGCGTGTGACGTATCAAAGTAGGATGGAAAAGGATGCAACCACGGGCTTGAGTAAAAGGAAAGGACGGTTTGACGGCCGAGCCTTTCGACGCGGTGGCTTCAGTTAGAATTCACTTTTCCGAAGGCCTGTTCGGGCATGATTTGAACACGAATCTCGGAGAGTTATATACGGGATAGCGCCTCTATAGTATATCCCTATGGTCGTCACTGGTTATTTACCCCTACCCTAACTGTTCCGTAACTAATTTAATAAGATTTTTTTTCTTAAATATTACCGGAGTTCAAAATGTCATCTATAGTTTTTACTCCAAATGACACCAGGAATCACAGTAATATTAAAGTAAGTCAGGTACGTCTATTAACACCAAGTATATTAAATTTTTCTTAGCTTCACACAATTCACATAGATGCAGTAACTGCATCTACTACATGAGTCAAATGTTGAATCATTTGTAAAAAAAAAATCGTGTAGGTACGAGAAATGTTTTTCTTTCGTTAGAGAAAAATGTTTTTCACTTGCAAATAAAACAACGAAAACAAAATGACTACCGCATCACCAGGCAGTAGGCACAGTCATTAGGATTGTTTCAAAATGTGCGGCGTAGGTTTTTCCTTGCACCGTAATACTCGTATTACACTTGAAAGCTCTTAGTATTTTACTTCGCATGGCGCCATACTCTGCAAAACGTAAGAGAAATCCTCAACAATAGCCACAATCACTTTCATGAAGTAGGCACAACATTCTTCCATTGTAGTCATGATGCAGCTATTCACCGAGGCTTCTAGTGGAATATTCTCCTAGCACAAAATAAATAACAATTTTTATGATGTCTTCTTACGAAAGTATTTAATATTCTTCTTGCATAATACTAGGGGCAGTTAAAAAGTTACGCTTCCTATTTTTTTCTCCTTTAACTGTCGAGATATAAAAAATGCAATTTGCATGGGTTGAAAACTACACTATTGACGATTAATTTGTTGTTTTTCAATATAATCTCCGTTCATTTCCACATCTTTGGCCCGTCTTTTAACAAGGGATGTGTCACTTGTGTTGTAAAAAGCAAGACATCACATACAGAACACCATCGCCATAACTTTCCCAGCCGATCACGCAGTTTTTTTTTGCCCTTAGTGAGTTTGCGCGATACAATTCCATTGACTGCCTCTTTGATTCAGTATCAAAAAAATGAATCCATGTTTCGTCTCCGGTCACAAGTTTTTTCCAGAAACTAAGCGCTGCAAGTGTTGTGAGGCTATTGTTTTTCATGTTTTTTTACTCTGGCCCGTTAACTTCGCGGTACCGCCTTGCACAAACTTTTGTTGAACAATCAGTTGTCGAATAATCGTCATCATACTGCCATTATTGGGGTAAATAATGCGACATCAGTAATAATAATAATAATAATTTATTGTCTTTCTTTCTTTACAAACATCTAGAGATAATGATATCCTCACTGGGATTTCCCGTGCTGAGGATTTAATTTACATATTATAATTTAATTATAAGAAATTAATATGAATTAGTTATAAACATATAGGTATAATGTAGTATTTTTTTAAAATAATTATAAATTAAATAAAATTGTGTTTTTTTTTATAATTCAGTTCAGTAGATTCGGTTTTAGTCTGTATTTGATATCAGTATATTTTCTATTTCTGTTCTCCCTATATTTAGTATCCAGCTTTTTATTTGAGATTTAAATGTTATACTGTTGAGTTTTTTAAGTGAGAGTGGTATTTTATTGTAAAGTTTAATACCATAATACAAGAAGCTTTTTTGCCCAAATGTTGTGTTAGTAGTTACTTGTTGGATATGTTTTTGACCATGAGATCTAGTGTTTCTAATGTACGTGTTAGTTGTTATTTCTTGGGTTTTGTACTTATAAATGTAAATGAGTATAGTTTTAGAATATAGTTGTTTAATTGACATGATGTTAAGATTGTTGAAGATTTCGTCAGTGCTAGTTCTTACAGGAAATTTCAGTATAATTTTCATTATGGCTTTTTGAGGTTTAATAAGTGGATTTAGTATGTTTTTATTTGCACTGCCCCATCCGATAATACCGTATTCTAACAGTGATTGGCAGAGAGCCATGTAAATCTTGATTAAGTCTTTTTTAATGAGGACATTCCTGATAGTTTTGAAAAAATAACTTAGTTTTTTAATTTTATTATTTAAATAGGTAATGTGTTCGGTCCATTTTAAGTTTCTGTCAATTTTTAGACCCAGATACGTTATATGGTCAACGTTTTCTAATGAGGGACAATTACAATGCTTATTTAAGTGATGCTGACTATGAATTTTCAAGTTCAGGTTTTCTTAAGAGATTTTTTTATTTTTTATTTTGAAAGTGATGAATTTAGTTCTATTAGCATTAAGTGTAAGTGAATGGTAGTCTAGCCAATTTTTAATTCTTTTAACTGTAGTTACCTGGGGTCACCACGAATGATATCATCAACTCGCTCAATGTTGCGTGCTGTTACTTTTTGTCAACCAGATTTTCGTCAACCAGCGGTGTTTCCGTGTTTGTCCTTCAGCTTCGTTACAGTGACGAACCCATCGTCTAGCAGTGCTGACGTCCACTGTTGCATCATGGTATACATTTTCAGTCTTTCATGAATGTGAATGAGCGTTTCACCTTCTACAGTGAAGAATCAATCACAGAACGCTGTCTAATACGAACATCGATGTTGGCCATTTTTCAAGCGACTGCAGTGCTGCCATCTGTTGACGCAAAAAAGTTACTTCTGCAGTAAAAGAAGGTTTGAGGAATTGCACAAAATTCAAAATTTTCACTTAACTCACTATATTTAAGTACAAAAAATAGGAGGAAAAAAAGTAGTTTTGACTTATTTTTTATGATAGTAATCGAAATATTACGAACTAATAAATCTGTTGCCTACATATTTTCAGGAACAAAAAACTTTACTGTTAATATTGCACCATTTCAGAATTCAGGGTTCCAGAGCATTTGGCAATATGTTGTGAAATAATTAAAACAGCAAATATTATTTTACTATTGTTTATACGAAATAGGTTTTATATTATAAACGTAATTCTCATATCCAGATTTCATGCTGCGTGGTTAGGGCAGAATATTTATAAGAATTTAATAAATAATACCTACGCATTATGCTTAGTTGAAACGATTGCTTTAAACACTTTTGACTCGCAATCCGAAGGTCGCGGGATCGAATCCTTACGTGGGCAAATAAAATTTATTTGAATAATTTGTGTTATTTCACAATTAATTCATTTGAAATAATATAAAGTATATTTGCGGCTCGTTCCGGAGTGGAAGATACTATCAGTATCGCCCTGGTGTAAGACCACCATTCAGAATTGAAATGTTGCTTGAAATGGCGTTAGCCGTGTTTGGTGACCAGATCTGAATAGCCAGGTACTTCCCTTTTTTCCTCTTCCCCATCTCCTTCCCCTCCCCACTACCTTCAACATTCCCCAATTGGGGATTCCATTCACTGGCTCCAGATGGGAGCAGGTGAGAGACTCTTGGGAGATATTACTTAAAAAAAAAAACACTAAATAACGTATCACAAAATTTCGTTAATAATTTTACAAAGTGTTTTAGAAAAAATATTAAGTACTTATGGTCTGTGTTTTCAGGAATAATGATTGTAATTTAAAAGTGAGTATGTATTTTCAACTTACATAAACCCTTTTTGGTTTTTATTTCAATCTGAATTAGCACATTACATTTCCCGAAGCTTGTAGAAAAACGTCTATAAAGTTTCATTGTCATCAGAATGAAAAAACGAATCCTTTCAAAACCATGTTTTCTTTTCATCAGAGAAACGAGTAACTCGAAACTATTCATTATTTGAATTGTTTGGGTAGAAATAAGAACGTATTCAAAGACGTCATTGCGGGATTACAATAACAAGTGGAAACCTATTTTAACTGTACGGAAGCCCTACTTCAAAATTGCAGGGAGAGTTGAGAAACAATGGTAATAGAATCAGTTGGTTCCAGAAAAAATTGAATTGAAAAAAAAAGCTCATTTAATTACATCTCCAACAAAACAATATTTCTAGTTATTATTGTAACGTTCAATCATTTTGGAAAATTTGATTGGAAGCAAGACGAATAAATTGCAGTGAATTTTATTTTTCAGGCACTCGATTTCCAGGGATTATAGAATTTTCATAAATTTCCATATTGAATAATCAGATCAAATGTAATGTATATGAAAAAATATTATAATTAATGGGATATTGTAGTTAGAGATTAGCATGTAAAATGCCTACTAAAATTTCTTAATTTAGATTAGCTAAATGGGTTATTTAAAATAAGATTTGTAGTGGATTATTGACGTTCCACAGCGCCCTTGAGGGCATTTTTAAAATTCGCTAGAGTTAAACGTTTATTAAATATTTTTGAATCATGAAATATCTAACTTTGCGTATGTGTATCGCATCAGCGCTTACACAAATACTTATTGGCGACGCATGGAGCCGTTCTTAAATTTCACTATTATTTTTATTTTTGTAGCAAGATATGAGGATAAAGTCAGATGACTAAAAATTCTATTGCTTTTGATATTCAAATTCTTCTCTTGCAGACGGAAGCAATCTGTCTTTGTAGAATAGATTATCCGTCGATTTTAAGATATTTTATTAATTTTCCGTTTAATTACCAGAAAATATAACGAGTTTCCGGATAGGTATCGAATATTATGTAAGTAGTTTACGTACCAGGACCTAAATATATGTCGAAGTGCCCGATAATTACATAATCAAAACCATCCCCGGCCGGCCAAGCAAATTACGCAAGTTATAAAGTAAATTTCCCCATAGTTTGCAGTTGCTGTGCTGCGGGTAGCTTCGTGCAGTCGAGAATCATTATGTCGATTCTACTCCACAGTTACATATGAAAGAAACGAAAACTAAACTTTAACCGTGTGTTTTTAAGTGTATTACTTTTTAACTTTGTATTTTAGCGACACGAGGTAGCCTTATTAAGGTTTTGTGGAAAAATTGTTTTATTATAAAAGTACTTATGAGAGATTTTTCTGCCTTCCAAACCCAACAAAATTCTTATTAAAAATTACGACTTCCAATAAATTATGAAAATATCTAAAATTCAGCTCAACTCTCGTGACATAAAATTTTAAAATACGACAATTTTTTAATATACATAGGTAATGTATATTTTAACACTTACAATTCGCGACTACTTCGGAGAGATGAACGAAAGAAGATAGTATCTGAAGATGTATTTCATAATAATCAATGTGTTTGTTTTCTTCAGTGTATTGCCAGTGACGTAATTAAGGGGTGAGGGTACATGATAACATCATAGGCGGGTGACGACAAATGTCTATATATCGATGGTCCGGTAGATTAGTCAGACATCTCCGAAAAATAGAAATTTGAGTTGAGTTACATGTAAAAGTGTACCATCTATCTGGTATAGTACTTAGATTACTCATAAACACCACCAAATCAATTATAATACAGAAAAACTTGTAGTGAATTAAACAAAATGCTGATGTCTTCTGCGTCACTAGTAGGATATTTCAAAATGTCTTACTTATGTACTGGACCGTTATGCCTCCCAGTATGATGTTATAGCATATTTAATATGTAAAACATAAACAAGTGTAAATAATATTTGATTTATGGTTAGCTTTCGAATATTGATTTCCTCATTATCTCTAAGCATATTATTTTAAAAAGTCTGACTAATCGATTGGACGATCGATATATTTTCATCAAATTATGTATCTGCCGAGCGATTCTCTATGTTTTGTGAGATCGAGATAGATCTCGGGCGAGATCTCCTGTCAGATTTGTGTGCTGAAATTCTGACATCGGCCCATAGAAAATGCAAATAAGAGCGAAAGAAAATCACAGAAATCTGACAGGATCTATCTCGAATCTCGATCTCACAAAAGATAGAAAATTGCTCGACAGGTCTACCCATACTTACATTACGTTATCTTCTTATAATATATAAAAATAAATAAATAAATAAATAAATGTTTATTCCGGTATGTGGGGAGAATAGTGCAATCCCACACATTTTTATAAGGGTTATAAAATATAAATTTTAAATAAAGAAGCAGGTGATATGATTGTACATGAACAAAGGTAATAACAAAATAAAATCATAATAATTAGCTTTTAGGATTCTGTGACCACATTAGGTGCCAGTATTTTTCTCCAGTGTGCATCAATGCTGGATGATGGACTGAGGCGGGCTTCCATGACGAGGATATTTCCAGAGCTGCTATAAAACAAAGTCGGGTAAGTTACACTATTTATAACTCGAGAACGGGTCGATTTTGATGATCTTTGATTTGTTGAATTTGTCTCCGCCCCGGATAGGATAATAACTATTAAAATATCACAAAAATTAACGAAAAATATAGTTATTAAGAAAATTCTTTTCCCCATACATTTTGTATGGAACGAATTCTCATATTTGAAAGAGCTGCGGGCATTTTGTGATAAGTACGTATAATATTGAACTGTGCGTGAATTTCAAAAACTCAAAAACGTCAAATGTCAATGCGCTTTCTTACACACTAAGTATCAATAGCCGAAAATGAGACAAGCGGTGAACGTTTGTCTGCACCCAGCCTCGGATCTACGACTTTTTCGAACCGGGGCAGGAGACCCCTTTGCTCCCCCCCCCTCCGTTCGCGGCGTGGGGAGGGGGGGGGGGGTTAACAAAAATTAACCAATATTAAAGTTTAATTTGCTTTATTAGTACATGATAATGGCGTTCAACGTGTTTCAAACTTCCAAATTCAGTGATATTTGAAAAACAAAAGTTTTGTGGTTATGTTTTTGACATTTTTTTTACGGTCGGACTTTGTTTGACAATGCCATATTTTCAATAAATAAACCAATAATCGAGTTAATTGGTATTGTGGATTTGAGATAATTGATTTATCTTTTCAATGTATTGCAGCTATTTTTGGTGAATCTTTTGTGAATTCCATTTTAGTCTATTCAAATGTCGCCATTTTTCGACAAAATTTTAGTCAAAAGTTTGTTGAGAGGGAACATTAAACAGTTCACAACATATCAAAATTCAGTTTCTTATTTATCTGTGTAGATTGTGATTATAAATTTACCGTTTAAAAGAAATTTAATAATGGGAGGCAAAATTAAACTTCCTAGGCGAGTTTATAGGGAGAAATTACTGAGAATAGTTCCGTTTTAAATGTTAACGATTTTATAATTTTTTTTTTATAAATTCTAGGAATATGTTATAATCAACCAAAGATAGGTGAATTCATTGACTATATAGAACTATGATCAGTTTGTATCAGTTTATAAACCCTATTAAAATTCGGAGGTTTGATTTTTTTAAGGTGGGCGGAAAATATTCAAAACGGTCACCAAAATATCACAAGTAATCCGACGAAAAAAATAAAAATCGCGCCGTCTCTCCAGTGGACAGCGATTAGGATACGTTCATAGAACTTAGGATGTGTTCGAAAACCAACTGGGGGATTTAAAATCAAATGAATAATCGATAGAACAAGGTGCGCTGGATGCCAGGCGCTTTGTGAATCAAGTTTTTTTTTTTAAATGTAAATTACGATTTGGTTTCCGGTTTGCCCCCCCCCCCCCCCTAGATCCGACCCTGTCTTTTTTTTTTTTTTTTTTTCTTACAGTGAATACCGCACAAAAATCTCAACTGCTCCCGTCTGGAGCCAGTGAGACTATGGCATCCCCAATTGGGGTATGTTGTGCGGCTGAAGGTAGTGGGAAGGGGAAAGAGGTGGGGAAGAGGAAGGTTGGGAAGTACCTGGCTATTCAGATCTGGTCACCAAACACGGCTAAAGCCATTTTCAAGCAACGTTTCAATTCTGAATGGTGGTCTTACACCAGGGCGATACTGATAGTATCTTCCACTCTGGAACGTGCTACAAATATACTATGTCTGCACCCTTCCAAAGAAAAAATACAATAATTATAATAAATCTCTGAAATGAAATGTTGTTTAACGCACAGGAGGCCCTAAGGAAAATGATTTCTCTCAGGACTTATGTCGTCTTAGGGGATGTTGTGTGGAGGGTCTTTTTAAGGAAGGGGAGGATAGGAAGTTCTGGGAAGGAAAAAGGTATGAGGGGTGGGTAGGAATCTGGGGTTCAGTGTGTCTGGGAGTGGCGGACGTTTGAATCCATCCAATCCATCGCTCCAACTGCGGTGCAAGGCAATGAATGGGTCAAGAGAATCCGGCTGGAAAGGTCAAACATCTTCCCTTAACCAGTCTCTCTCGATCCGGCCCGTCACGCAGCAGGTGGGTAGAGGCATCCGCCGCCAAGAACCGGAAAAACGTCACCCTATGAACCCGGGCACCCCTGCTAAATCACTAAACGTAGCGAACCACTTGCGGTGACCTATTGCAGAGGTGTTGGTTATCCAATAAATAATTCTCGGGGCGGTGGCACCCGTACCCGCCTCCCAAATTCCCGTAAGTAGGTGAAAAAGTTTGAAAATCATAAAAAATATAAATCGGTATATAACGCCATATCTGATGCTTACAAAAACAAAACACGGACTGTTGCGCTTCGATAATTGCTTCATTGTGTGATTCTTAACTTAATGAAAAAAATAAATTTAATTCAACAGCTATTGATCAAACAATAATGTTTTCAATTTTTTGAAAAAGCTTATTATGTTCTCTTCGAGGTTAAGTAAATTTACGAACGTATTCAAAGCTATCTTATCATTGTCTGCTGGTTACTCATGTTCTTGTGGGTGTTCTGTTTATCGAGAAAAACCTATAAATTCCGACATCTTTGTTATCCATTTGGTTTAAATCAATCTATTAAAACTAGTATTAAGATAATTTAACGAGCAAGAAATTATTTGTTTCCATAATATTCTGAATTAAGTGGGTATCGATTGACTGAATAACTAACTTGTTAATGTTATATAATTATTAGACGATTCATTTTTCCATCGGTTCATTGAAAATTTATTATGTTTTCAGTCTGCCAAGTGTCTTGGAAAATACAATCCCACTGCGAGAATAACCAGATGTTTGTGCATTTTTCAAACGGTTCGTGTAAGTGCGATAATATATATACTGAAAAGTAGCGTATTTCATGAAGGCGTTTAAAAATGTCTCGCACATTCCGGCGTATTGTCTTCCCAAGACAGTAGCAGTTTCCTACAGTTTCCTGCCTGACGGAATATGAATTATCCTCAACAGCCTTCCTGGCGCACAGTGATTAAAATTTTGATTATTGAACCAAAATACACTTCAGAGAATAAATTTATATTTATGAGTTTGGTTTTATGTTATGTGTGTCACGAACAATATCGTGACATGAGAGAGGATGGACTGTAAATCTATTTTTATGTGATGTAAGACAATATACGGCGTTTATAAAATCAATGACAGGATTTGGCAATTTGAAAGGAGAAAGAAAGAAAGGTGGCTGGTCTTCTACGATGATAAAACAAAGGGTGGTAACACCTCATCGTCACTTTTTGTATTAATTAGTATTTTACGAATATTAAGTGAGATTTCCTGAGAGAGCTGAGAATTAAATATGGGTAATATTCGATTTTCTGCCATAATACTGGGCATGTGTGCCAAGTAGGTAGACTTCCTCTTCTTCTAGTAAGTAAGTAGAGCCTTTCAAGGAAGGAGAAGGATAAATGAAGAAAATAATAATGCAAAGAATTTGGGAAAATTGGTTTCAGTTCATAAGCTGTTTCAGAACTAAACAATGTGACACAGTTTTTACATACCAGCGATGACCAAATATGCCGGTAAAATGACGCGTTTTAAAAACCAGTGCATGATAACAGGTTCACAACAGCGCTAATACCTATTGGATGTTTTTTGTTAGTTTGTTTAATTAAATACTTATTTCAATTTGGGAGGCGGATTTGTGTTCTTCCGCCCCGGGAATCATTTATTAAATAACCAACCCTCTGCCATAGGTCACTCCAATTGGTTTGCTACGTTTTGTGACCTAGCAGGGGTGATCAGGTTCATGGATTGAGGTTTGTCCGGATCTTGGCGGTGGATACATCTGCCCACCAACTGGTGGCAGGCCGGCTCGGGAGAGATTGGTTGAGGATTTGACTTTGAATTCTTCAGTGGGACTCTCTCAGAACGTCGCCTTGTACCGTAGTGGGAGGTATTGGTTCATCGTGCGGCACTCCTGGATACACTGTTTTTCCAGATTTCTACCCACCTCTCATACAGTTTTCCTTCCCAGAACTTCCTCCCCTTACATTCTCTAAAAAAAAACCTCAACACAGCATGCCCAAAGATGACATAGGCCCTCAGGGGAATTATTTTCCTCAGAACCTCCCGTGTGAAGCTAATGTAAAAAAATAGTATTTATACTTTCTGTAATTAAAAACAAAAGTTAATTAAATGTTATTTTTGTCTCTGTATACGTGTGAATACTTATTTCCTAAACTCAAGTATACCAGGTTACATTATACAAGAAGATAATAATGCACAAAATTGTACACTGCAAAATCTAGAATTTCAAAATGTAAAATATGCAAAAAAATAATACTACGTAATAAAGAAAAAAAATTGCAATTTGAAATAAGTGTTTTCGTTTGGCTATTTTATAACCGCTAGAGTCACTAATTCACCCACTGTGCAGCGCCCCAATATCACCATTGCCCCAGTTCGCGCGGAAGGCACTTATCTTTGTTATTTTTCCAAGTCACGCCATATATAAAATTATATTAGTTTCAATAACGCGTGGCTTCGATGAATTTCTTTCACACGTCCGTACATAAAAATCCATCGATGTTAGACTTTTTGACAGCCGAAGATATTGATCAAATTTACGTGGAAACCTGTTTGCAATATATAGTTCTGGTAACATACTCACATACAACTCAGATCTGCACACGCAGTACCCATTTAAGAATAATACATTTTAGTGCATTAGGGAAACAATCAGTTGTATATATTTTATTAAAGTAATTACATATTACCTGGTTGCATATGCAGATAACTGAAGAAAACATAAAGTGGTAGAAAAAGAAGAAAAAAAATATATAAAAAAGAAATAAAAAATCCCAAATTAAAGTATGTAAGATAGATAAATAATATGAAAATAAACTATCAACCTACATAAAAATAATACATTTTCACACCATAAGATAATATTCAAGGATAAACATGATTGAATGAGAAAATAACACCAGTAGAGGATTCTTAATTAACAATTTGTTTTAATTTTTTCTATTATGCATTTAGTAAATTGACCACAGGATAAATGGAAAATATCAGCGTCTGAAAGTATATAATTGTATTTTTTTCACGTCCTTTTGAGTAATGAATATTGTGTGTAATTTGTTTTTGAGTGCGGGATGTGGAATAGTTGGTTTGGCCTTGCATTTCGTATTGGATAGTGGAAATTAATGTTTTATAGAAGATAGTTGTTGTCAACAACGTTGTTGATGATTTTGAATAAAAAATTCTGGTCGGATATATTTCTTCCATTTTCTGAAGTTGATAAATTATAAAATGTTGATGAGCCATGTCTTTCATATATATTTCCTTAGATATTAAGGAAAGTATTCTTTTATGTATCACCCCTCACCCCTTACATATTAAGGAAAGTATTCTTTTATGTATCACCCCTCCTAATATGACCAAGAAAAAACTGTCTGAAGGCAGGAAGTTTTATTAATTTCTAGATAATTAGTTTTTTGTTATTTTGAAAAGTTTCTCTTGACGTTAACCACTAAACATTTCTGTATTTATTATCAATGTCCCTTTATTTATTGCTCCATTACCAATTTCAAACCTTTCACTCTGAAATAATATTTACTGAATGTCTGGGTTGATTTTCTGTGACACTTTAAAAATACATTTCGTTCTGAATGGTTTCGATTCGGAAGTAAAGCACTCTGACTTCCATTTCCTCGCGATCGGATCTAGATAGTATTCTCGACGTACGAAATGAATGGATGTATAAAAGTTTACATTGATTGACCATACCTACTATAACATATATCTATTGTTAGTTAGAACTAAAGGAAATATGTATGGTAAAAAAAATCAAGAATCTACATGTATTATTTTTTAAAACAGCATCTTTCTTGAAATATACCACTTCCTTTCATACAAAAAGTGTGCCTTCAAGCTATAGCATTTTTGGGGAACTAAACAGAACTTTGATCAATTATTTTAAAGCCTATTTATTAACAAATTTTAAAATTTCAAATTTTATTAACCTTTTCATTTTCGAGTCAATTCGAAGTATGTAAGTAATGTTCAAAATTGAAACATTAAACAGTCAAGTTTTGAGCGAACATTTTTCTGTCTTTAAAATCAGATCATTTTATGACATCATCAACATGTACGTCGTTTGAAGTCTAAAGCGTCATTACCGACTCTAGAATCTTTATCTAGTGAACATACAACTATGTCTTATTTTTCAACCAAAAAATCTTGGGGTTAACATTTCCGATCAATGTTTATTTGTAGACGTCATCATGTTGCCTACGCACTACGTAAATATTTTATGGTGGAGTTTTTTTTTTGAAATATTATGTTATTATTAAAAAATTCATTGTGACCGGAAAATTAGTTTTTTTATTAATACTAGAATAATGCTTAAATTTGTTAGTTTCAATCAAATATGGGCCGTGATATAACTCGAAGAAATTTCATCCAACGCCTGACCCTATCAACCCATTAAACGCACCGTTCTTGATCCATAAAAGCTTAAGTTTCCTTTGGTTCAGTTTGTACTTAATAAAAAATCGATTAATACAACTTTGATGCTAACAATGGCGCCTTTTCCCTTTTCTCTCTTTCTCTCTCTCTCTCCCTTAATGAATGGTCAACAATACGCTAAACTGTAATCTTTATGTGACACTGAACAAACATCGTTCCTTAGCAGATTGATTGGCTAACTTATTCAACAAATTAAGACCACCCTTAGTTTGGCAAACTTCCGCCATCACAAAAAGCCGATTGTTTATTGTATGGGACTCCGTGGGCTAGTTTAGTAATCCGTATGAATTATGCGTAGGAGCCTACATTATCGGGACCATTAATCGTTAATTAACAAGGTCCGCCATTCCTCATGCAGAGTTGTGTAATTCTCCGGTACACCACGGGGATAAAGATTAATGATCATCGGTTATAAAGGGTGGACAGTCGGGTACACCACTATTTTACATTCAATTTGCCACCTTTTCTGATACTTAAGTTGGCAACTCTAAAGTTTGATATTTGGCATTTACATTTAAAAAAATTAATTGGTTATTGTTATTAAAATACATTAGAAAGTATTGTGGAGATTGTTCAGTAGGTTCGTGAACTGATTGGTGTCAATATTTAAATTATTTCACCGTTTGAAAATTAATTTTTAAAATGAAGAAACAGGTTCGGTTGTAGACAAATAAACTCTACCGCGTTTTCGTCCTGTGCGGTCGACCGAAAACATTACAGTCGTCAGTGAGAGCATCGATGAGAATCCAAGAACATCAACATGTCATCAATTTCAACAATTGAACGTTAGCAGAAAGACCTTCAGTTCCACCCTTAAACAGTTCAATTAATTCGGTTGCTAAAATCGAGGAGAGCTTTTGCGACGGTGACAAAAACATCATCTTCAGCGATGAAGCTCATTTTCATTTGAATGGTTTTGTTAATGAGCAGAATTATTAGATTTGGGCCAACAAAAATCTTTTATTCGTGAAAAACCGATGCACCCACAAAAATTGAGTGTTTGATGCAGAATTCTGATTTTTTTTTAGCTAGAGACGTAATTAATGCTTTTTTAAGAATGTGTTTTACCGAGCTTTAACCGTAAATGGAGCATGATTTCGTGACACGACAATATATTACTTTTGTGGGATCAATTCGACATTACAGACGAAAAATTCGAAACACAGACCTCGATACACCCTTCAGCAGGGGCGCCACGTGCAAATCGAATAGGAAAACACGTTCCAGCTCATGTGATTTCCAGAAATGCTAACGTTTATTGGCCGCCCAGGTAGTGCGACTTGATGCTTGATAGTGGATTTTATGAAGTGCAAGGTCCATGCTAACAAAACACAGACACTTCCTGAATTGAAAACAGAAATCTGACGCATTATAGCTGAAATTAAGCCAACTGTGTTGGAATAGGACTTATGAAATATGATCAAAAGGGTAGGGTACTCCGGCATAGGCAAGGCATCATATTTCATAATAGTAATCTCTATTTCCCGATTTAATAACAATTTACTGGGTTTCATTCTATAATTAAATCCGGCTTATCCGATTGACCGCCTTTTACCTTTAAATCTTTAACTTGTTTTGTTCGCGTAACTCCAGAAGGCCTCCTCGATTACGAATATGCCTAAATTTAACCTGATCTGCTATAAGATGATTGTATGTACGCCTCAAACCCTATAATCATGTTGGTACGAATTATCAAGTACACCAGGTTATATAAAAAAGATCCAGTGAACAAGTATTAATTATTATAAACATTATAGAGGAGAGCTACAAGCTTAACATCCGTTATAAGTAACTCCAGTGAAAAATATTATGGCTTAAAAATATAAATATTCAAATAAGTCAATGAACGCCGATTCTGAATATTATAACATAATATAATTGTTCTTAGAATTAATACATAAGAATTTCTCGGATTGTAAATTATGGTATTTTATGAAAAAAACATGTTTGTTATCAGAAATTTGTGAATCTAAAAGATTCGCTGAATTTTAATGTAGGCATAACAAAATGAATTATCGGGTTTGAACGCAAATAAAATACTCTTTTAGGTTTTATAAAAGAGATATATATATATATACATATATAATTAAAAATATAAAATATCAGATTTCAAAAATATAGGAATGTATCCTCAATTTTTATTGGAATAACTCTTGTTATAATAACCTTTAAAGGTTAAACTCATCAATTTAACTTCTTTATTTTTTGTGTTTTTTTCATATTTTCGTTTAGATTTATTAGTATTATCTTCTTTTTCCATTAATTTTTTTACGATTGTATTGTAGCTTACATGCGAAATTGTACTAAATTTTTTTTGGAATGCGTGTTTTATAATTATTAGGAAGTATGCTAAGCTAATACATAGCGTGGTGTTATGTCTTTGTAAAATAATAATATATCTCTCCGTAATAAAAAAGGATATAGAACTACTATTATTATTATAAGTTCTTCTCAGTTTAGTACTGAGATGACTCTTTTGATACAAAAATTAAGCATCTTGTGACGTCACGGGGCTCCTTATGACGTTACGGCTGTTTTAGCCGACATTGAAAAATTAAAACTTGGAAAATTATTTTAACATTTAAAACTAACTATAAAATAAACAAATATTTAAAAAAAAATGGACTGAGTTCCTTATTGGTTCTAAAAAATTAGATCTAATGGTCCTATGGAAATTAGGGCATTCTTTGAGCACTGGCAGGGTAAGGCTAAAATCTGTTCATGCAAGCGTCGGAAAGCTTACGTAATCGTTAAGTTTTCAAAGTAGTAGATACAAATAAGGGTTCTTTTCTGAAAGTGTACCTACCATTCTCATTTGGCAGCGAGAATAAATAGATTGAAAACGTATATAAGAAAAAATCTGATTAATCTGACTGTGTGTGAGTTCACGCCTAGGTTTAGATTTTTTTGTTACAATATGTCATTTATCAATCTTTGTTTCCCTTGGTTACGCCATAACTTCAGAACGACTTTACCTGTTTCATTCATCTTTTTTAAGATTTTGTAATTCTCTGTAAAAGGTTCTTACGGAAAGAAAAATTAAGAGAATTGCGCAGAAAATTGGATAATTTCAGAAAACTTAACAGACTATTTTAACTTCGCACGTTTAACAGTTCGCGCGTTTGATGAATGTGAATTTAGCAGGCAGCTGTTTTTTTTGTAACAACGAATTGTCTATGGAGTTTTTAAATCTACTATCTACTACACTATATAAAGAGGTAATATTTGTTTGTTTGTTTGTTTGTTTGCATCGAATAGGCTCCGAAACTACTGAACCAATTTGAAAAATTCTTTCGCTGTTGGGAAGCTACACTATCTTTGAATGACATAGGTTTTATTATATTTAAAAAAAAAATAGGCATCCTTACTAAAACTTCAATAATGTAACCCAGGGTGTAAAAAAATTACCTAAAATATTCTTTAAATCGCGTGCGCTGCGAAAACTATTGATGATAGTATAAAATAATGTACTACGACTTTATATAACACATCATTATTTACAAAAAAAGTCGTAACAGCATATGTCTAACTATTATGGTTATGCCACAATAAGTATTCTTTTATTTTAAAATTTTAATTAAAATGTCGCCGCTTGAAAAGGCTCTTTATTTGTATCTTGGTTTTAATCCTTATCAAAATAAATTACTTCATATTCAAGACAACTTCAATACCTTTATTTAACTTTTTGAATTTTTCAATTCGGATATTTAATTAGAAAGATATCACGAGTTTAAAATTGTTAGTATTAGGAAAAAGTTTCGGCTACGGGCCGGGCGGGAGAGGAGTCAAGAAATGCAGTGCCAGGGGGGTTGGCGGGACGGGGGAGCGGGAGAACGGTGGCGGGGAAGGTTGAAGTGGAACGCTGGAGGGGAACGCACGGGAAAGGACATGTAAGGAGTAACATTTTATTTATTTGAATATTGCATATATTATAAAAGAAAGTCCAAAAAAAACGTGCAGCTCGCAAAAGCTCAGAAACGAGTCCCGGTTCGATCAAGGGAGTTATATGGTGTAGTAGATCTCTATCCCACCTAGGGAATAAGGGTATCCGTTTTTACCTAAAGGGCGTGCTTTTAAAGATATAAGGGCTGAAAGTTTGGCCCTCTGGAAATTTCTAGAACAGTCTTCCGGAAAGTTCTAGAAGGTTCCATAGAGCTGTAGAAAGTTGTGGAAGGAGTGGCGGAGTATGTCGTGGAATGATCAGGAATAGGGAATCGGTAACATCATTGTGCAACATTCCAGAACACTATCTTATTGTCCTGAGCGAAGCCGGGTAACCCAGCTAGTTATAGATATTTAAATAGGCACCTATGTTAGGTACCAAATTTGATTGATTGTTCTTATAATATATAAAAATGAATGTTTGTAATATATGAAAAATTAAAATTTGAATAATAAAATGTTATAGGCGGCCCGCGAGCTGTTTGAAAACTGAATGTACTGGGACTGAATACATGGAACGCGGGAGGGGGTTGGCGGGGCGGGGGGAGTGGAAGAGGGGAGAGGGTGGGCGGAGAAGGTGGAAGGGTCACGCGGGGGAAGGGAATGCCAGAGGGGAACGGGAACGCACGGGAAAGCACATGCAGGGAGAAACAATTTATTTCTTTGAATATGCCATTGCAACGCATGCCGGGACCCAGCTGGGTCCCATTTTTATTAATACAAATGAATATACAGTTTTGTTTTATCCCACTTTCAACATCTGATAAAATGGTTTTTCTAGATCATTGCAAACAATTTCTAACTCTTGTTTTCATTCAAACATTTTAGCTTACGTTGATAATACGAACTTGATTACTTTTTTCCGATATATTTCGAAACAATGGGATCGCTGTTTGTTATCTATTCAGCAGAAATAAACAGTGTTTTTCTTCATATTATTTCAAAAAGGAAAAAAGTAAGAAATATTCCTTCAGTAAGCGCGCGCGAGTCTGGTTCATAAAAAAATAATTGCTTTAATAATGTTTTGCGTTGTAAGATTTTTTAATTGAAAAAGTTTTCCTGTTACCTAGGAACTTAATAATTCATTAGGTAAATTAAGTCCAAAGAAAAATATCGATAATAAAATCACGAAAAAAATGTTAAATGTTACATACAAGGATCGTCGCTCAATGCGAAAAGAAGTGTGTATCTGGTTGATATAAGCAAATTAACTAATAATTATATTGTCTGTGGTAAAACGCAAAGCACTTGGTTAATTTTATTGTCAATACAATACAAACTTTCAAGATATTCCAACCAATTCAACTATATTATTCCACTAATAAAAACCTCAACGGCCCAGTCACAGTTTAAATTTCTTACTCCTAAAATCTTCAATAAATTTGCAATTATTGAAATAAAGTCAAAAGCCAAATATCACACTTTCAGGAAGGCGCTTGGGGACTTTTTCATAGGTGAATGCGATAGTGTTGGTACCCTGTTTCTCGTACTCGGAAAGACGTTTATATTGTTTATAACGTGCCACGTTACGTGTTGAAAGCAGTAGACAAAACTTAATGGGTCGCTTACGCACTCCATTAATGTATACCAGTTTTGCACAACATTACTACACTTACACTGGAGTGATGTGGTTCAATCAACTAGCAACAGAGCTGAGGTTAGAACTTGATCATAATAAGTTTAAAAATAAAATAAACTATTCTAACATAAATAATTTAGCTAATTAGAATCAATTGACATCTTATTTTTGTTATTCTATTACTTTTAGTGTATCTAGTACTTTTTTTATTTAAATTTTTATTTTAAATAATTTGTTTTGAATATTTATCTTTATATTATTATATACAAAAAGTTCTTTTCACTTTTGTATGTACAATTTTTTTTTGTTTCTTTTCACACTGAATGTTAATTTATAATTTTTAGTCATTTATATTCTTATTTTTTCACCTCTACACACGAGTTTTTAACTCTCGTAAAGGTAAACATTTCTAGTTTATAATTAGAAATATATATTATCATGTTAATTTAAGAACCTTTATGATTGCAGTAAATAAATTTCTTAAAAAAGGTGCGAATATGTATATATAGTATATGTAAATGTACGTATGCATATGTGTGCATACGTACATACGCACATATAAATATGCACAAAAATATTTATGTATTTCTTTAAACTTCGCAAAATTACTTTGTGGCATCATTAATTAAATAATTAATAATAGACCACTTTGTTTAAACCACTATATTATAAACAATATCTACATTTTTCGATAACAATGTTATATTCATTGTAACTTTTTTTATATTGGAAAAACTTCTAGAAATTTTAACATTAGAGTTAAGGAACATATAAGATGTTTAAATAATAATAATTATTCTGAATTTGCCAACCATATTTTGGAAACAAGTCATTCTTTTGATATTAATAAAGGTCTTAAAATTTTACATACTAACACTACGGGCGTACAATTAGATAATTTAGATATTTTAGAAATTAGAAAAAGCATTAATAGTAAATTAAATATTATGAATAACCAAAAAAAAATTTAAAATAGCCATCTTTTAAATTTATTTTCTAATAAATACTTACAATAATTATTATTATTTATTTTGTGATTTAGACTAATTATTTTAATTATTTGTTCTCAAAAGTTTTTTTATCTGAATGCAATTTTATATTTCCTTAAATAATTTTTATATTTTATTTTGTACAACTATTTTTATGAGATTTTTTAAGCAATTATACATCTCTACTTTTTAATATTTTGTCTTTGTTCTAATTTGTCTATATTTGTTTGTTATTTATTTTCTTTAAATTAACATATCCTGATGAAGATAATATTGTTATCGAAACATGTAGATATTGTTTATAATAGTTTAAACAAAGTGATCAATTATTCATTATATATTTATGTATATTTGGATTTACATGAGTGTGCACGTATTTACAAGTGCATGTATGTATGCACACATATAAAACGCAAAAAATAATTATACATATGTACATGATCTAATTCTTATGAATCTATTTTTCTCATTTCCATTCTCTCTGCTATTCTCTGCTTTCTAGTATAATTTTTCCATTTTTCGTTATAATTTCTCTTCTATAATTCTTCCAATTTTCAGCATATTTACATATAAATTTAATCAACATGTTTCCACAGATTTCACGAAGTAACTACATTCCATTGGTCACCATGAAACAGACAGCCGCCTAGTATGGTGATTTAATATATCGTGTATGTGTACATAAATATCTCAATTATACATTACGTATTATATAAATAAACAATGTATCAATATACGAACATCAAATACATACTCACACTCAATATTATTGTAAATACTAAAAAGATATACAATATTTTTAATCGTATTGTATTTAATAATCAATTTATTATAATAATAACTCATAATCGGTTTTCTAGATTGCGATAAAATCGCCATTGTAAAATTAAACGAAAACTTCAAATATAATAACTAATAATTAAAATTTTCAATAACCCAGCTTAGCGTAACTTTTCTCGGACTACCTTTATATTTCCAATTACATTGAAATAATCAAATATTGACTTTGCATAATTAGGAATTCGATCCCCCGGTCATCCGCTATAGATAATTAATACCGCCTTTGTTTAAAAAGACTTTGATCGTTTTGGGTGACGTCAAAGGGAAATCTTTTTTTTTGGAAACATTATTTTAAAGACGCCATATTTTATAAAGTTGCTAGCGGTTGTCATGTTCAGGCCATCATTTTAAACTCCTTCTAAAGTGTTCTTTGTTTGGCTTGTGTTTTATTTTGTAACTTTAAACGTTGAAATAATAAATCTTTCAATATATTAGTATTTTTGCAAAGAACGGGACTTTATGAACATATATTATAATGTATCTTGGTAAATCTTTTTATGGTGCAAGAAGACCATTTTCAATTTCACAATTTGGGAGCCGCCTCGGGAACCATTTATTGGATAAACAACATCCTTTCCTTCGGTCACCCCAGGTGGTTCGCTACGTTTGGTGACTTATCAGGTTCACGGGATGAGATTTACCACCTACTACGTGGCGAGCCGGATCGGGAGAGACAAGTTGAGGGAGATCTATCCAGCCGGACTCTCTCGATTCATCGCCTTGCATCGCAATGGAAGGAATGGTTTCATTCGTCCGTCACTCCTGGACACACTGACCCACAGATTCCTACCCTCCCCTGATACTTTCCCAGAATTTCCTCTCCTTCCTTTCCCTAAAAAAATCCTCCATACAGCATCCTATCCTTCAAGATGACATAGGCTCCAAGGGAAATAGTTTTCCTCAGGGCCTCCTGCGTAGAGCTATATAAAAAAAATATATACCTACCAATATATCAATTATAATTACCGGCTTTCCAGGGTCAGTGAACTATGACAATCAATGGAGGAGGAGGGGGGGGGGGACTGAAAGAAGTGTTGGAAATAAGGGCCAAGGGTTGTGGAAGATGTTTGGGCTCAGAATAGAAGAGTGTCGTGCTCAGCCTCTCTGGTTATTAAAAATATTACCTTATAAATAAATTGGAATTAATTAAAACTCCATATTACAACGAGGAAACCAATTTATGTATTAAATACCTACTTCATCAAATGGACAATTGAACTTTGGTCAGTTTTCAACTTAAGGTAAGAGGACATAAATTGTCCATTATATACGAGAATGGATTTCAAATTCTGTTATTTCAGATGGCGATCCGAAATCTAAAATGATAATATTAGCAAAGCCGATAATGCGGTAAGCGGATGACGTATAATGGATTTGGGACAATTTCTGTTACATGTCCTAAGTCTTTTCAAACAAAATGCTTTTATTTGGGAATTGATTTATAATCATAAAGTTACCTTAATAATTAAAAAAAAAAATTATGGGACTCAAGTTGCGACAACAAAAATTATAAATTGCCTTTAAAGAAAACATTCGTCTAATTCAAATAAACCAATACTTAAATCATAATTACGATGCATCCCTATTACAACATGGACCTTCAAGAATTTGGTTCGTCCCTAATTTAACTAGAAATAAAGACATTAAAATATTCAAAATTTGAACTAGGCTCAGAGGGAAAACTATTTTTGGGTTTGGGGAAACTTAGAGACCCTATTTATTTGAAAGTAATAGGCCACTTGCATTACATTTTTTAAATTTTTTTCCGGTTAAGGAAAATATTCTAAGACAATTTGTATTTTTTTAATCGTATTTATGAAACCCTGGCGATTTTTTGAAAATTTCAATCCTAAAAATCAGACCATTTTTTATAAACCAGAAAGACGGGACATAAATTTATGGGTGCGAAAAAACACTAATAACATAGCCGAAAATCATTTAAAAAAAAAGAACATATTCCACACGAATAGCAATAAATTGTACGGGGTTCTCTTCGTAACATCTGTAAAAACACCGCCATCTTTATCAAAAAATCAAACCAAAGGATAAGTTCACATAGAACAAACAATAAATCTAGTGAACGTTAAACGCAAATTCAAAAATTCGTCGGAAATCAAAGCGTTGCCATATAAAAAAAAAATCGGTGTAGAATTTTACAAAATTAAGGGAACATAATCGGAGACGGGACATTTTCATGTAGTGACGTCACGTGCTCAAATAATGGATTTATTTATTTAAAAATAAGAAAAACTATACATTTCTAAAAATTTTTACTAACATTTTCGTAATTTTAGTAAAAAAATCTATCCACACGATTTATTCCAAGTCGTTATGAAATCCATGCAAGTGGCCTATTACATTTATTTATTTTAATACGCCCTTAAGAGTTTTACATCAAACAAGTCTTAATAACATCAGGGTATTAAAATTTACATGGCAAAATTAGTTATGTAGTTGGCAATCGGAAAAGTAGAACATTTAATTGGGCGTACTGTACAGGGCCCGCAGATACTTTAATAGTACACAGCTGCTAACCCTGTACAAATCACAAGTGCGCCCCACGGTTGAATTTGGCAGCCATCTCTGGTCTGGAGATCCAAAATACCTGAAAATACCTGTTAAGTATTGGAGCATTAGCGCCATCTCTTGTACCTTGTCTTATTTAATTATCATCAATTAGCTACTGGCAATTTATGTTAGAACCCGCGGTTACAGTTACAGATTCGCTTTTATCGATTTAACTTATGGTTTTTGACCAATAGCGAAACTTCCTGCTGATGGTTGTTTTGTTTTGGTATAAAAAGGTCAATGCTTAAAAAATCTCCCTCTTCTTTCTTCGTATTTGTCGTTATAAAAGGATGACCATAAGTCGTTTGTGGGGGTCGGGCTAAGATTTAAAATGTTACCCAGTGTAAATTAAAATAACAGTTGTAAATATGTGAATAAATGGCTCATAAAACTTCAAGTGTTTGGATTACAAAAAGTCCATTATCCCGATCATAAATAAACACATAAATAATAACAATACCCCTGACTCTGTGTAGAAAAGAATCTATCTTTTAGATAGATTCTCCCATCTTAACAGGCGGATTGTAATCTTTAGAGAACAGGCGTCGGGTGGGAATGCTATCCTTGTTCTACCGGTATTTCAATGGAAGATGCTCCGAGGACCTAGCGTCATTGATTCCCTCGGCACCGGTGCATAGTCGTGAAACACGCCAAACGCGTGCCCAAGATATGTACACGGTTGACATTTGTCACATGAGAACGGGTCGCTTCTTCGACTCGTTCTTGCGTTCAACAGCTCGGCTGTGGAACGATTTACCGGCCTCTGTGTTTCCTCCTTCCTACAACGTGGGTCTCTTCAAGACCAATGTTCATTCCTTCCTCTCCTCACAAAGACCCTCCACACAGCAATTCAGATGACATTTTTTATTATTAATTATTTTCCTCAGGGCCTCCTGTGTGGAGTTAATATAAAAAAGTGACAAATAAGAATTATTTTGTAGAGTGACATACCTAAAGTCATGGAAAGCGTTAAAAAAACAAACAAATTAGGTTAGGTGAAGTTAAGTTAGGTTAGGTTAGATAAAGAAAATAATAAGTTAGGTCAGGTTTCTTTGCCAGTTTTATCCATCACTCTCAAAGTGTTCTGAAATGTCATGGAACCGTTTATTTGCCCCAATTTATTTTAAAAAAAAAACATTAGAATCGTTGAAAAAATTCTACAAAAGTTTACTAAACTGACACGATAAAGAAAGATTTCTTTAAAATATTCATTTTTTTCATACATTCACTTAGTGAACAAATAATGACTTTAATAAAATTGAGTGCATAATATGCGTATAAGAATTAAGGGCCACTCACACAGAAAATGGATCACATGGAGATGGATTTGGCGCGGAAATGGAAGCATGTGAAGTCGAAATATCTTATTACGCGTAGACACGATTTATTTTTAAGCTTGAGTACTCGCGTGTGGGCAATCTCGCCCCCCAGCTATTAAATTACTCTGAATTAATGTGGGTATCCGCGTACTCCATGTACATATTAAGCAGGAGTCGATAAACATTTTTTGTAAAGCCCCAAATACATTTCAAATGTTTTAGACGAGGTGGGCCAAGGTTGAAACTAGATAACGTTTAGTATTATGTATTTAGGCTTACTTAAATAAAAAAAAACACTAATTTTTCAAAAATGTTTTCGCAAAAAATATCGTTGTACTTTTATTGCCATCTTTAATGTGCAGAAGCAGTGTAGGCATGCTGAGTCTGTTCTACAGGAATTTCAATGAAGCCTGTGTGATAAACCCCCCCCCCCCCTACGAAGTAACGTCTAACTTTTGAATCCAAATGCTTCTACTGTGCTACAGCTACAGGCGCAACCCCGGTCGGCCTTTAAAAGCTCGTAGCTCGCCCGTTCTCGCGCCTCTCCCCTGCATTTCTTTTGAAGCGCCTTCTCAACCCCATCACGTAATACTTTTATGCAAACGTGACGAGATGCTCTTAATTAATCAATTGTAATTAACCCCACAACGTTGTGTACTTTTTTGTTTGAGTGGTTTGGTATAGTTAATCCAATTTAATTAATAATTTATTTGTGGTAAACCCTTGTTCTTTTAGGTATGGCGTGTTACAATTTGCAAGGCTTCGAATAACAATGACTGAG
Organism: Limnephilus lunatus; assembly: GCA_917563855.2. Classification (NCBI taxonomy): domain Eukaryota; kingdom Metazoa; phylum Arthropoda; class Insecta; order Trichoptera; family Limnephilidae; genus Limnephilus; species Limnephilus lunatus. The sequence continues at coordinate 45,921,684 of OU830600.1, forward strand.
TCTGACTAGCTTGAAAAATAACTAATTTTCTATCTATATTCATCCAGCTTCCTCCCCTAGCACCTGTTATACGCCTACGCTCATCGACGACTATTTTTATTGAAGTAATCTGCATTTTCCCTCCTAGCATCTAGCATATAAATTTACATTCAAACGGCGAATTGAGAAGATCCTACCTTTCGATGCGATGTCACGTACTCTCTGCAGCTCTATAGAATGCTATCGTGAAAATAATTTGACATTTATGTACATTCTAACAAAAGATTTACACTCAAAGCAGTACGGAGTGCAATAATTCTACACTTACAGTGCTAGATGCAGTTTGTTAGTTAGCTAGCTTGTTTTATTTTGTTAATTTGATTCTACGAGTAGGTATTTTGGATTAACATGAGACAGAACATGTGCTGTTTAAATAATTTATTAGTCACTTTTTTCAAATCTTAAGTGATAAGCACATCTCCCAATATGCATATATCAACTTTAATAGTCAAAATGTCACACTTTAACTATTATTTCAGAGAATTTTGTGAAGGAACCATGTTCGCTTTTTTTCCGGTGTAAATTAATTTTGTCTGCGCCGGAGTCATAAAGTATCCCAATAACGCTTAAAAGAAGAGCTCAGTGGCGCACTTCAATTCACTACTCTTTCTCAATACTTGCGTTGACTATTGGTTATATAATAACATTATATATTCATTGTCCGAACACGCTTTTGTCCTTTCTACGTGCGTCACTATTTAACGAATTCTGCAATCCTATTTCGACAAATATGTCAAATATTTCAACCCGTAATCGGCGCGTCGCGCTAGTATATTTAAATGCACCAAGATTAATCTTTATTGCCTAGTTTTCAATTTCCTACAGCCATAGAAAATGCACCATATAATTGTTTCGTAAATCCAATCTGCTCGCGTTAAGGTCAATCACCACTCGGGCAAATATCCATCGGCCGCCCCTGACTTGATAATGAACCTGAAAAAAATCCCTCTAAATGTTATTCTGGGTCCTTTCTTAGTTTTGTGAGGAATGGCCTTTGCCGGGGCTCGCATGCACTAGAGCTACGCAAACACATGTGGTTATTTAGTGGTAAGGACCCATAAATCACCCCCATGAATTGAAACAGAGGGTCGTATGCTGACACCATTCCCTGTTACAAAATCGAATATAATTCCAAATTGATCTCTCAATTTTAAAAGAATCATTTCGTAGGCCCAAAGGCGAGATCATCACACCTGCATGAACGTACGTGTGACCTTTAACATTTCATAAATTTGCAAATGTTCATCTCCAACTACAGAACTGTATCCATGAGCCCCACCTTTGCACGGTGGGGCAAGGTGGGGCGTTTTCTCTACCCTGGCTGGCCGATGCATGACCTCTGGAATTGACGACCGACTTACGTTTTCAAATTTACAGCACTTCATAGGATGTTTTTTTTTTTTTTTTTTCCTTTCGTGTCATCCAATTTAATGTAGATCTGAATGTAATGAAAACTACCGAAATATGTGAATTTTCACACACGTGATAAAATGATTACAATACATACTTCTTCTTCTTCTTTATGTGCCTTATCAGGTCCCCCCGACGTTGTCGATCACTCTTGAAAAGGTCTCTCTGTCTTGCGCTGCCCGGAATAGCTCCTCCACACTTCTAATGCCGGTCCACTCTCGTATGTTTCGCAGCCAAGACATTTGTCTCCTACCAGGCCCTCGGCGACCCTCTATCTTGCCTTTAAATATTAAATGGAGCAAGTGATACTTCTCCCCTCGAAGGATATGACCCAGATATGAAATTTTAATTAATGTAAGCAATTCCCCATCTGCTCTAGCCCGCCTGAGAATTTCTATGTTGGTGATCATGTCGGTCCATGGGACCTTGAGCATTATCCGGTGAAGCCACATTTCGAAAGCCTCTAACCTGTTCATGGTATTTATTTTCAAGGTCCATGTTTCACAACCATACAGCAAGACCGACCACACATAACATTTTAGCATTCTCTGCCTTAGTTTTAAGCTTAACATACATACAATAACAAAAATTAACCAATATTAAAGTTTACTTTGCTTTATTAGCACATGATTGATGATTAGCGTGTGTTTTAAATCTTTTTTAGACCATTTTTTTCCTGCCAACGCCCTCAACGCCCATCTCAACCCCCCCCTGTGCCATATCAACGCCCCCTTATTTTCTGTGGATCTTCTACTGCCCCCCTGAAAGTCTCAAACGCCCACAAGGGGGCGTTATCGCCCACGCGCACAGTAGTTCCCTTAAAGGAAACTAGCTAGACAAAAAGATTTTAACGATGTTTTTATTTATGTTCAAATTTATACTCACAGCATTGAAAACAGTCCGTAGTATTATGTTCTCAATGATAAAAAAATTAAAACAATACGCACGATACGTGGCAACGTTCTAAACACGACACTTTTGAAGTGCCAATCGGCAGCTTGGCGGCCAGTCGCTTTTTGGTGTGCACGCTGTTCGGTAGTTTGTGGCGTTATTTGAAAATGGAGAGAAATTACGTAAGAATGAAAATTGAAGTATATAGTATGTTCTTTCAAATGTAGTTAAGTATTATATAATTGGATTATTCAACATTACTTTTATTATTAATTGAAAAATTATGAAACCAGTGTTAATATTTACAATTATTTTCCAAAGTTTGATTAAACTTTCAATTAATCGTACACAATCGTGCCTCTGAACGAAATCATTTTCATATAAAACCATTCTTTATCTATATTTTTTTATATAATTTGTTTGCGCCTACTTGCTCTTTTGTCTTTTACAGAGCCTGTTCCAACGATCTATCGTTCAGATATTTTGGAGATGTTAGAAGAGCGAAGCACTTTAAAGACGAATTGTGTTGAAACAAGGGAGTGTATTTATGAAGATATAAAAAATTTACTAAAGAAAAAAAAATTCACACGTTTCGAAGATAATATATTAAAGAAGAAAATCGGTTCATTTCTGTTAAAATTTCACAAAAAATGGATTGATGTCGGAAGAAGTACGCTAAAATTCAAATCAAAAAACACAAAATGGCTTAATGCAGTTTTTGTTCTTCCTGTGTTATTGTGTGCGGAGGGGCCACGTGGTAGGCCAGAAAAAGAATTTGATTTATGTTCCTCGAAAAGTAAAACCAGAAAAATTAAATGTCTTCTGAATTCCTGAAGTCCACAAGAGCTCTCTCATGCTACCCAAACCAGCTTGAGGTCACATGGAAAGCGGGATGCTGCCAAAATTATTCATAAGGCGACGGACTTTTCAGCTAAACGAGCTACAAAGATGAAACACATTATGAAGAATAACAATTTCAAACCAATCCCGTATTCACCCCAGGAAGCCCTAGCTTTCATTATTAACAATAAATTATTATTAACCACCAAGCGGCAATATTTTAACATACGACATGAGGCCAAAGAGAGGAGGGCAAACATTTACCCCTCCTACAGGTAATTACATAAAATAAACACATTGGCGTGACTTTTTTGAACCATTCTACCATACACATTTTATTAATATTTTTTTACTTTGAAAATTCTGTAACAATGGTTAAAATACATGTAAAATTTTAAAAGTATTTTTTTAAAATTATATTGTGACCCTTTTGCATCATATACCATGGAAAAATATTTTTGTCTAGCTAGATTGGGATTTGGGACCACTGTGCCACGTTGAGAAACTATGCCCTAAAGTATTAATATGTTGTAGAAGCCTCCTTTTTGGATACCTACTCTAGATTTTTATTATTTGCCCCACCCTAAATCAAAACCTGGCTACGTCTATGACTGTATCTGATATCGGTTGTTCTGTCACAGCGCATCTATTGAAATATTTTAGAAGTTGAAATTGTGTTTGTTTGGCCCGCGGGTCGTGCTTTGCCGATCACTGTACTAGAGGGTTTATTTACTTTATATTAAACATCGTGCGTGACGAATAAACCAAAACTAAAATTATCTAACCTAAATAGTAAAGAATTAAATTATTAGATATCATCTGGGTTATACTACAGTTCAACAAACCTATGTATCTTAGAAACGGAGATATTTTATTTAAAAAAGAAGTAGGTACGTTCCTTTTTTTTCTACGTGGTATTTTACTACTATCAAAATATATTTACTACTATCGGTATTACACCAATAGGTAAATATTATAAATAAATAGTAAATAACTAATTAATGAATGTTTCTACTTTAACCTTTCAGGCCATGGGTACATTCTGTGGGAAGGTCGAAATATTTCCGCTTTGCAATAAAATACAAATAAATGCATTATTTCTGTGAGTACACGATACCTAAAGTCTGTTTTTGAAAGGTGATAAAATACGCTTTCAAATTTTATAATTCGAAAAAAATAATTACTTTTTGAAATAAATTTTTTTGAATTCCAACTTACAACATTTTTTTAAATGGCATGCATTACGTTTTTTCTAACTTCAATTTGGAAGGCGGGTATGGGTACCGCCACCCTAGAAACCATTTGGATAATGAATAATTCTGCTATAGGTCACCCCAAATGCTTTGCTATGTTTGGTGACTTAGCAGGTGTGCCCGGGTTCATGAGGTAAGATTTGACAAGGACTAAGGCGGCGGACGCGTTTGCCCGCCTACTGCGTGGTGGGCCGGGTCGGGTGAGACAGGTTGAGGGAGACCTTTTACTTTCTCCAGCCGGACTCTCACGGCCCATCAGGAATAGATTCATACGTCGGTCACTCTTGGACACACTGACTCCCAGATTCCTTCCCAGAACTTCCTTTTTCCTTTCCCTAAATAGACCCTCCACACAGCTTCCCCAAAAATGATATAGGCCCGAGGGAAATTGTTTCATCACACGACAAATATATTATAGATGTTATACTAAACCTAATTTTTGTCGTTTCATGTTAAACTAATTTTTAAAACATTCCCAAAGTTTCATAAATTTTTTCAATTTGCAACTTTTTTCAATTGGAAACTTTGGGTTCATAAAGATGTACATTTTACAATTAAAACACATATAAATTTGTTGTAGACCACTTTTATTTTTTAAGCACTCGGTTTCGGAAGCACCCTTCCTTCGTCAGGAGAATATTATAACTAACCTATTAATAGAATTGAAATTAAAAACTTTTTCACTTTGTTCCACTTATTTATTATTACCAGTACCGGTTTCATCCTACTACGGACATTTTCAGACTGGTCCAAATTTACCAGTCTGAAAATGTCCGTAGTAGGATGAAACCGGTCCTGGTAATAATAAATAAGTGGAACAAAGTGAAAAAGTTTTTAATTTCAATTCTATTACAATGGAATTCCACCACGAATTAACAGTGCAAAAACTAGACTCATTAACTAACCTATTATACAGAATACAAATTTTGGTGTTCGAGTGAGGGGTAAGCAACGGGGTGGGGGTAATTACGGGATTTCCGGGAAGAACAGAGCGGTTTATTGGAAAAATATTTAGAATGGGACTAAAAGTAAATTAATTTGGTTATTTAAAATACTAGCATTATTATTTAGGGATTTTCTGATTTCAAGTGCTTCTAAGTTATCTAATTTTTTGCTTTTATTTTTACGGTGAAGAATTTTAACCCCTGTGTCCTTATTAAAAGTGTGTACATTTTAATTTTTTTTAATTAACTTTTAGATTTGAATACAAAGCTTGTTGTTTTTTCTTTGGAATACCGTTTGGATCGTATTTCTCACCATGATAGTAAGGAAGATTTCTATGAGACCTGTACGAGTTGTACCCAAAGGCGAAAAAAAGGCCTCAGGGCTTAAAAAACTATATTATTTGCAACTGCACATTATATGTGAAAAATTACACCATTTCATATTACGTAATAAAAAAGTAGTCAGAATAATAGAACCAATTCTAGTTACAAATTTACTCTTCTTTAACATTTAAATAAACGGATTTAATATTAAAAATATTTACTGACAAAACATTACAGAAACTCATCATCCGAGAGTCTTTCAGAATGACTTGGCTGTAAAAAAGTACCTATCCCATAGCCTTAGACAATTAATTTTATAACGACATTCTTACCCCCAGGCGAAGTTGCTTGAAAATGTTATCTTTTAAAAAGAGAAAAATAAACAGACCAAGAAGAATAAATTTTGTTTGAGTTTTGAAAATGGATTTAAGGTACGATTCCCGAATATACCTACGTTTATCTCTGAAATCCCCCTTTGACCTACCAAATGATATTGAAATTTATTTACCGAGCACTGCACTCGGAATACCAATTCGAGTACTTACCACTACAAAATTTCTTGCATATTTAACCCGATAACACTCAGAAACATGTTGGGGTTGCTCTTTGATGCTTGCTCGTTGTGGCATTTCATGGAGAGGTTTATTTGTAAATTAAGGGATAAACGATGATTTCGTGGCACTTGAGAGTGAAATCAAGTGCAGTCAGTTCAAACGTGAAATGCAAAACTTGAATAATATTTTGTATAATAAATTTAATGTAAATGATGAGAGGTGGGATTTAGGTACATAACGATACCGGAAATTTGAAAATCGGAAAATACAAAAGAAAGGAAAAGAAGTGTCTTTAACGACGTGCATTTTAAGAGGATTTTTTTCTAAAAAATTAAAAATTGTTTTAAAGACATTTACAAAAAATGTAAATAATTCTTAATGATTTATTAAATGTTATCTTATAATAAAAAATTAAAATTATTGGACTATAAAAACAGGAGAACTGATATTTTGATCTGTTTGCTCTCCCGAACATTTAACATTTGGTCCTTTACAGCATTTAAAATTTCCATGATTGATATGTATTATTAAAAATAATATAAATATTCCTCAAAGAAAATATGAAACAGAATAAGACACAAAAAGTAAAAATGACTGCGAGTGAGACTACTTACCACGGAAGTTTTTATTTTCTGCTTTTTGTTTTTATTGAGAGTTATTGATATTATTTTCAATAATTTATATTACAATGAAGGGTTATCTTTGTTAGTTATTAATGATTTAATAATTCATCTTATGTTATTTGCAGACATTGATTTGATATAAATAATGACATAAATAATCATCATAATCTTTTTCCGAGCAAAAAGGAGTCAATGGAGTGAAGAATTCTGGACCATTCTGAACGTTCCATGCCAACTGAGAATAAAGTCAACTCAACTTGAAAAGTCGTTAAACGCTGTGAAAAAAAATAATTTTAAAATATCCCTTAACCTTAACCTAACGTATCCTATTTAACCATTTTTTAATAATTTTTTTCATCACTTTTGATGACTTTTCTGAGGTAGTTCTGAGTTGGTTTCATTCTGAGTTGTCCGGACACCCTTTCTGAAATGTCTCAACTCAATCATCGCGAATTGTCAACACCATTTAAATATCTATACATATTTTTGATTCCTTTGTCTTAAAGAATTCTTTTAAAGAAGAATCTTCGGTGGTGGGATATATTCCATCCTCACGTTCTATGGTAGCCGTACTTATGTAATCTATTATTGGCGGTTTTCATCTAGTCCGCCAGACACCACTGTGAATCATCCTATGAATTCGTTCGATTATATTATCTCTGCATACATTTGCCACCAGAATAAATAAAACAAAAAGATTTTACAATCACACTTCAGGGCAATAGTCTAAAACAATGTCTATAGGTTAAGGACCTCACAGGTCTGAATCAATACGCCGTAAAATTTTTTTTATGGCGATGAACGATAAAAGAGGCATAACTTCCCTTGGCAAGGAATATCCACCTAAATTCTGAGCATGAGCATGCTTATGTATATTAATGTTTGTTTCTAAGATTTACGGTTGTTGACATTTCCGTTAAAAATGTTTTCCCTTACCCACACCTAAATACTCGTACTTGTATGGCGCCTCGATGCCTCTAGTAAGAACCAACGACCAACTTATAGTAGGTACCTCAATATTTCCAGTTCTGAAATTGACTAGTTATTGCGACACGCGTTACGACGAATGATCTACGATTTAAGTTAGGCCGTAAAAAGGATTAGAATTTATTGTTTTCCATCACACGCATTCCGAAATAAAACGGACTATCTTTTTATTCCACATGTAGCAGAATTAATAAGACGGATAGCTGGGATGGGAAGGGGTTCTCCATTTTACTTTTAGACCCTTTTCTGTTGCGGATGGTTCTTGGGTTTCATTATAACAAATGGCTTCTGAGCACTTAATCAACGACTTGATTCTCCTTTATTGCAATAAGGGAAAGAATATTTTATAATAAGAAATACGTATGACGGAAGTGTTGACCATAATTTCAATGTCGCTTAGACATTTTAAATCATGTTTACAGCTTACATTACAGATGTTCAATTAAAATGTAAAATACAGGTACCAATGTGGAGTCACTTAAAATATTTATGTGCTTACGTTTTACTTATTTATTTATTTTCACAAAAAATATTTATTTATTTATGTTATATGCCCAAACTGGTTTTTGCAAACATGTGATAAGTAGGTACATAATAATTTACTGCAAGAGTAAACATTAAAAAAAAGATACATTATTAACATTATAATAACCCCTGCAGAAGAATAGCATTACGCTAACGTTGATTATTATTATTGAGATGGTATTATAGCCTTCTAACATTTTCAATTTGGGAGGCGGGTATGGGTAACGCCACCCCGGAAACAACAGGGGTGCCCGGATTAACGGAGTGAAGTTTATGCAGGTCTTAGCGTCAGGGATACGTCTCCTGCAGGATTATCTCAACCCATCGCCTCGTACCGCAGTGGGTGGGATGGATTCATACGTCCGTCACTCCTGGACCCACTGATCACCAGATTCCTACCTACACCTCTCATACCTTTTCCTTCCTAACATCCTCTCCTTTCTTTCATTTAAAAAACCCTCCATTTAGCATCCCCAAATATGACATAGGCCCCGAGGAAATTTTCTCGAGGTCCTCCTGTATGGAGCTATTGTAAAAAAAACTATATTCCATGCCGTTGAACACATCTACTATTTCTGCGAAAGTACTGCCAGCTGCATGCAATCTAGTTACAAGCGAGCATCTATGTGCCTCAGTTCTAGTTTTATTGCGATTAAACAGAATTTTAGATCGAGTAGTTCTGGTTAATGTATGGAAGGTAATTAGGTTGAGCAAATCAGGACTGTCTACAATACCATTAACAATTTGAGAAATATAATTTTCAAGGAAACAAGTCTTCTATCTGAGAGATTAAATAAATTTGTATCTTTAATATCGACTTGGATTTCGCCGATCTACATCTTTTGACATAAAATTTTTCCTCGCAAACCTTGGTTCTTTACCCCATATGTATGCATACCAACATTAAAAAATATATTTTTGGTACCAAGTCTTCCAACAAATTTTAGAAAAGGGGTTGCTCAAAGATATGGGTGAGTTGTATGATTGATCACACATTTTGATGGTTGCCATGACAAATAAGAAAGCTTTACAATGAAAGATTAATTTGCATAAGAATTTGAAATTAATTAGTTTTAACCTCCCCTGTAAAATGAAGTGAAATAAAACAAAATAAGTCAAAATCATATGTTATTTCCCGGCAGGTTGATTTTTAATTATTCGTTCTATTTTGTATACCAATAATATAAGTGGAGCGACTAATCAACAACTCCAAACATTAGTAGGAACGGGGTTATATTTATTTTACCCCTGGGAAATGTGTAACAGAGTGTTCGTCGAAAAAACGAACGCGTACGTTTTTAAAACATGAAATATTTAGGTATTTTACTTTACGTGATTAAATGGTACTTACAAAACATACCAAAAATAGTTTTTTTAATCAAATATCTATAAAGACAATCCAATTATACTTATAATTAACTTGGTTGGTACCACACATATTGTATGCGTGTATGAATTCTTTATTTACTATTTCGGGTCTTATTTTTATAATTAAATATTCATCGTCTTATGATGCGGTGCTGATTTCTAACAGTATGGAAGATCTACAGTCTCTCGTGTCTAGGATGAATGAATTTGTGTGAAAAATTAGTTAATGATGAATGTAAGTAAGTCTAAAGTCATGGTGTTTGAAGAGAGCACGAAAACAGTGTGCAATACAGTTGTGAATTATGAACACTTGGAGCAAGTTGATGAGTTTGAAGAAGGGTAAATGCAGGTGACTCAATTAATGAAGGACTAAATGCCCTCAGCGCTAAAAAAAATGTCCAAATAAGCGAAGCTAGCAGTCCACAATGGAGTGCTGGTACCTACCCTGATGTATGGCAGTAAGGCATGGAACCGGCAGAGGACGGATGAAAGTAGACTTAATGCTGTAATGGTAAAATGAATGCTCGTGTGAGAAATGTGGAGATCTGCAAATAATGCAAGGCTGAAGTAAGCGTAATGAGTAAGATTCAGAAAGGGACCGTCAGATGGTTTGGGCATGTAGAGCTAATGAATGATGAAAGGGTGTAAGGAGAATATATGAAAAAATGTGAACGGCAGAAGAAGTCGGGGACGTCCGAGAAAGACATGGCACAATCAAGTGAACCAGATGCTTGAGTCGGGCCATGTCGACTATGTAAATGAATGTATAAATGTGAATTGCTTGGCGGTCCGTCCTCTCTGCCTACCCCCGATAGGTATGACGGTTAACGGCATGATGGTTAGTTAGCCACATGTATAACACAAATTAATATTTTGCTAATTTTTAGCAATTTTATTGTACGTAGATACATATATGCTGTTATGCTTCATATACTACTTCTATATTTATCCTGTTATACTTACATAGTGTAAATAAATAAATGAAGAATTCAATGTAAAAGCCAAAATAGGTCCCTTTCAAATAAATAAATAATACAATCTATTTTTATCTACCCTTTCAAACACGTACATTAATGTGATTTCTAAAAAATATTGTCATTTCTTCCAGCGAGATGATTTTGGAGTACTACGATGTACATACTACATCAGTGTGAAGTTTTATATTACAGTCTTTTTTATATTAAAACGCGGTGCGTAACCAGAAAAAGCAATATTTGTAAGAAGTCAAGTACCTAACATCGCTATAAGGATTTCTTCACATATATCTTTGCCAAAATAACCCATTTTGAATTTTGGTACGAGATTTAATATTTCCCTCTGAGTTTTCTTCAAAGATCGTAATCTTCCACCGCCAACCGCAGATTCTATTAACTTACTTTTTGTACGATGTCTTTTTCTCGATACCGTCCTCTTTGTGACTGGAGAAGTATCCACGACCAAGTCGTTGAAAAATTAAATTTGTTTCAAAGAACGAATTATAACTGGAACCCAAAGTCGGATCTCATTTGCATTAACATCTAATATTGAAATTTGTAATGGTAACAATTTTTATCGCCATAATACGAGTACATCGCAACAGACGCAGACAAAAAAAATGTAACGCCACAGAAATCTATTTAATATTTTAAAGATTCTTAACTCAGTTGGAAAAGATACTTGGAGCTTAAATGCATTGACCTAGACATGCAATTTGGAGGCAGGCAAGGGAACCGCCGCCCCGGGAACCATTTATTGCACCATTAATCAGCACCAATTATTAAGATTAGATAGATTAACCAATGAGATCCCTGAGGCGAATGTGTGGTAAAACCATGTACGATCGTGAGAGAAACGTGGATATCCGCAAATAATGCAAGGCTGACGTAAGCGTGATGTGTAAGATTAAGAAAGGGACTCTCCGATGGTTTGGGCATGTAGAGCGAATGAACGAGGAAAGGAGTGTAAGGAGAATATATGATGCAAATGTGAATGGTAGAAGAAGTCGGGGACGCCCGAGGAAGACATGGCACGACCAAGTGAATCAGATACTTGAGTCGGGCCATGTGAAGAGTCGGAATAATAGAAGAGCATGTATGAGACGATGTATGAATGTGAACGAGGCAAAGAGTGTGTGCCAAGATCGAGTTGTGTGGCGGTCCGTCCTCTCTGCCTACCCCTGCGGGGAAACAGCGTGATGGTTAGTTAGTTAGTTAGTTAGTTAGTTAGTTAGTTAACCAAAACCCCTGCCATTAGTGTCTTAGCAGGGGTGTCCAGGTTATTGGGGTGACGTTTGTCTGGGTTTCGGTGGTTAATACGTTTGGGCACTTACTGCGTGGCGGACCGGAACGGGAGAGACTGGATGAAGGAGATCTAACCTAGAAATCTCCAGACGGACTCTCTCGACCCATCGCCTAGCTCCGCAGTGGAAAGGATGGATTCAAACGTCCGTCGCTCTTGGATACATTGACTCCCAGATTCCTACCCCTAATACCCTTTTCCTTCTCATATCTTCCTCTTCTTCTTTTCCCTAAAAGACTCTCCATACCACACCCACAAAGATGATATATGCCCTAATGGATTTTTTTTCTAAGCGCGTCCTGTGTGGAGCTAATGTAAAAAAACATTTCAGAGAAAAATTTCATGACACAAAATTTGTTATTCGATGTAAAACGTTATTTCTGACATCATTCTACTTCAGTTTGCCAATAAGTAGATTTTTTGTATGAATATATCCAATTCAAACAAATACTCCTTTTCACTTTATTGTATTTCATTTCATTTGTAAGTTTTTGTTTCTTTATGTTTAAGTAGCGCCTACTCGAAAGCAAGATCATTTCCCAAACCCTATTGAATAATGAAACAGCTGATCAAATATGCAGTCATAACTTTTGAATAAAACCAATTTAATCGTTCAGCGAGGAATACTGACTCTGAACCGAACCTCTCTCCCTCCGCTTCCCTCGTACCCCGAACACCTCCTTAGATCGGTAGGCAATGCTGCATTCAATATTCATACAATAAATGCCCAAGTTTACCAAAGTTCTACTGCCGAATTGTGTTCGCCTCATCGGAATAAGTGGGTAGAATTTGCATGTTTCACGAAACAAGGGTTGTACAATAATTATTCACTTTAACTTGGGAAGTGTATCGTTAAATTATTTGTGTTATTTAAATATTTTAAATTAATTTAGATCACTTTTTTGTATTGTGATTATATACGTGTTGGTTTGTATTAAAAGAAAACGGTTCACTGGATTTTTTTTTTTTTAAAGAGATTGATGTCATTTTGATTTTTAGTTGATACGTGGGTAGGCTGAAAAGTTATGCACACATGCTTGTACAGCGTGAACGAAATGACCTTCAGAAGCGCTCCAGATGGAATATGGAAGTGACATTCCTCCTCTATATGTACGCGTAAGTTTGAGGTCGCTGAATTCATCCAGTGTATTTTGAGAAGCGGAAATTTGGAGACGTGTTTTAGTGTTATGTCAACGCATGGCAAACAGAGTGCTGTAATCGATTTTTTAACCGCTGAAAAAGTGACTCTTACTGAGATTCACCATCGTTTAAAGGATGTTTATGGTGACGATGCTGTTGATGGGTCTTCTGTGAATCGGTGGGTAATAAAATTTCATGATTGTGAGCCTGGAAAAGAAATAATTGTTGATTAAACCAACATCGGACGTCCGATCATTGATACAGACGAAAAACAATCCAATCGGTCAACGATTTGATTCAAAATGACCAGCGAATCACTCAAAAGCAAAGCATAAACCAATTTGGAATATCCAAGGAACGTGTTGGCTTCATTTTTGAACAATTAGGATACCGTTAAATCTGTGGACGATGGGTACCACGCCGTTTCACAGACGAGAACAAACAGCGTCGATTAGAGCCTCTGCAAAGCCTAAAATTGGAACCGATTCCCCACCCTTCTCACTCCCCCGGTTTTTCGCCTTGAGATTTTATTTTTTTCCTCTACTTAAGAGATACCTCAGGGGTAATCATTACACCTCAGATGATGAGCTGTCAATTCCTGTATTCGAGAAATGTCGAAAGAATTTTTCAGTTACGTAATGAAAAAACTTGTTTCACGTTAGGAGAAACGCCTTAGCCTTAACGGTGAATATTTTAAAAATAAATATATGGTTTTGAAGCTTAAGTAATTTTTAACTTAACTTTTAAATTAACTTTAATGTAATTTTTGCCCGATCTTGCTATTTGTTTTTGTTCGTGCGTTGTACAAGCATGCGTGCATTAATTTTCAGCTTACCCTAGTACAAATGTCGACAATCGCATTTTTGAAGTTAAACTTCTTTTGCCCCGTTAGCGATTTTAAATTCGGATGAAACGGAAATGCGTCACAAAAATTTATTATTTGACGGTCCTCAGTTCTAAGGTAACGCGATACAAAATATAGGCGCGGGCCTTCGATAGCGCAGTGGGCAAGACGCTTGACAAGTCTCAGCGGCCAGAGAGACAGACATCAAGGGTACGGAGGTTCGAATCCTAAGGACTAAAAAAAAAAACATTTTTACTTTTATTAAATCAATATCCAATCTTCAAAACCACTTTAAAATAAACAGGCAAAAGAAAATAAAGCGACGTCTAGCGACTTTCTAGTTTCACTTCTACTGCGTGTGAATTGCACACTCTGTTTTTTTAAATTTTTTTTAATGTGAATATAGCACTGGAGTCTCAACCGTTTGGAGCCAGTAGGACTATGGCATCCCCAATTAGGTAATGTTACAAGGCTGAAGAGAATGTGAAATAGATAAAATGGAGCAAATGCAACTAACGGGTTAAAACACTATGCGATTTGACGTGTGAATTTGGATGAAGCGAAGAGCGGGTGTTTAATTAAATATATGAAGAAAAAAACGGATGTTTGAATGTGGATAAGGCGAAAAATTAGTTCCTACTTTCATTACCTACTCACCGAGTCCATCCATTTATTTTGAGACTGCTTTTGTCTAATGCAGGCACCTAACGGGTTAAAACACTAAGCGAGGAGCGGGTTTTTAGTTAAATATATGAAGACAAAAACGATGTTTGAATGTGGATAAAGCAAAAATATAATTCCTGCTTTCAGTACCTACCCACTGAGTGCATCAATTTATTTGGATACAGCTTTTGTCCGTTGCAGGCAATTAACGGGTTAAAACTCTGAGGAACGCGTGTTAAATTAAATATTTATAGAAAAAAACTATGTTTGATATAAAGCGAGTGTGCGCCTACAAACGGCACCAGCAGTCGACCGCTCAATTTCGTACACCCGCTCTCGGGCCGCTTCGGTCGCCCGGTTCAAGGCATTCAGTATGGGCTTTTTCTCGTAAAGGAGCTTCCTGCTCAATTTTTTCACAGTGCCATTCGGGTTGTGCAGGTCGATACGTGATAAGACCACCATTAGGAATTGAAACTTTGCTTGAAATGGCTTTAACCGTGTTTGGTGACCAGATCTGAATAGCCAAGTACTTCCCCACCTTCATCTTTCCCATGTCCTTCCTCTCCCTACTATCTTCAGCTTCACAACGTACCCCAACTGGGGTTGCTATAGTCTCATTGGCTCCAGTAGTTGGGACTCTTGTGCGATATTCATACTAAAATTGAATTAAAAATATGCAGTACAATTACAGAACAAATGTATTATTCAGGAAGGTATCTACATTATTTGGCAAAAAAAGGATCATTCTTAGTTATTAACAATATATTATTACCTCAGCAAAAGTCTGTGCTCCTGATACATTTTCGACAGGAGTACAGCGTCCTTTAGTTGATTTTTCACAAAAATGGCCCTAAACTTTATTATTTTTTTATGGGAAAAAATATTTGAAACTTTATTTTATTGCAATAATAAATACAGGAAAAAAAATAATTTACAATGTTAACAATTTGTTTGCGATCTTTTAAAATGTTTACAATTTTACAATATTTTACAATACGTCTTTTCACAAAAAAAAAATATTTGTCAGTAAATATTTTATTTAATTCAAAACAATATGATATAGTAGATATTATAACTGCTCCTGGTGTATGTATCACTATCCGAGTAGGTACTTAACTGTATTTATTTTTAATGGTGTTCAAAGCGAACGAAGCCACCTATTTACCTATTAAGATTCATAAATGAAAAATATTTAGCATTGCATTTGAACCCGACTAATTAAAAAAAAAAAGTTCCTACCTACAGTGGTTATCCCATACTAAGTTCCTACCGAAGCTACCTCCGTGTACATAACTGCGCGTGCTGGCGAAAGGAACCATCTTGAGTGAATTCTTTTATTTCATATTAGTAATTTTCGATTTAATATTCAAAGGAAAGAATACCCTACAATCTTCATGAGCCGGTACCTACCTGGTAAATACCGAGATAGAGAATATTCGAGTAGGTACCTACGAATTTTCTCAATAAAAACTGCGCACTTGATTACTTTTCTTTAGCACATTTGCATTAATTCGATGGAACGGTGGGTACTTACCCCGTAATAAATTGTGGTATTTTAATATGGCCAGCAATATCCACACTCTCGAGGAATTTGAGAACACGTTTTTCACACGATTTTTTTTGGAAAAATTGTCATTTTCGGCAGGTTCTCCTGATATATTTAATATGATTGCGTATATAATATTATAATCAAAAGATGCGGAATCCTCTACTCTAATAGATTTTATAAAAACATTGAAGCCGGGATCGTTTTTCGGGCCGCAATGCCGTGTCCCGTAAAAGACTACGGAAAATTCTGAAAAATCTGTTTTATTTAGGCTAAAAATTTGACATCTGAGAGATACTGACCTATGTCAACAAATCCTAGATTTCCATTGAAACTGAAGACAATTTTGACGGTTCTTTTTTTTAGGGTTGACATCTGGCGGCGAAAAATAGAACCGAGCCGATTTGAGTGATTTTATTCGAGGTTCTAGTCTTCGCCGCGTCAGTTTTCTTCTGTGAATAGAGCGCTGGCGACATTCATTTTGTCGGAAAAAAAAGACACGCGAAATTTGTACTGGAGCTTGTCTGAATTTTTTCTTCGAGCGAAAATGAACCTTGAGGTGTGCGAAACGCGAAGGCGGTGCGGTCGCTTTTCGCGTGCGGGAAAAAAAAAATTTCACGCGAGAATGAACCTTGAGGTGGGTGAAACTCTAGGGGGGTGAGGTCGATTTTCGCATCCAGAAAAAAAAGTGAGTTTTTTCAAAACCAAGCAATACTATATAGTACTAGCTTATGCCCATTGCAAATGCAACTAACGGGTTAAAACTAATTTGACTTACTTACTAACAGAAAAAAAATATATTTCATAGTAAGCGGGTAGGTACCTACGGTTAAACATACAAATATATATAAAGCCGCCCACAGGGCCTAGCAGCAAAAACCTGCCATACGTTAGTATATAGACACCATTGTAGGCATGCACACATCAAATCCCCAAAGTTTCATCGCAATCGGATGAACGGTTTAGCAATGCGTAATTTCAAAATGCCAGAGCTCACTTTTGTATACAGAAACCGTCGTGGGCATGCACACATTAAATCTACAAATTTTCATCGCAATCGGATGAATGGTTTAGCAACGCTTAGCGGTTAAACACAAAACTATGTATAAAGCCGCCCGCAGGACCTAGCAGCAAAAACCTGCCATACGTTAGTAAATAAACACCATTGTAGACATGCATACATCAAATCCCCAAAGTTTCATCGCAATCGTATGAATGGTTTAGCAATGCGTAATTTCATGATGCCAGAGCTCACTTTTGTATACAAAAACCGTCGTGGGTATGCACACATCAAATCTTCAAATTTTCATCGCAATCGGATGAAAGGTTTAGCAACGCTTAGCGGTTAAACATACAAATACATATAAAGCCGGCCGCAGGGCCTAGCAGCAAAAACATGTCATACGTTAGTATATAGACATCATTTTAGGCATGCACACATCAAATCCCCAAATTTTCATCGCAATCGGATGAACGGTTCAGCAATGCGTAATTTCATTATGCCAGAGCTCACCATTGTATGCAGAAACCATCGCGAGCATGCGCACATCAAATCCCCAAAGTTTCATCGCAATCGGATAAATGGTTTAGCAACGCATAGCGGACATACATACATACTTACTTGCAAATATTTTTTTGATTTTTATACATATAGAAGATAGCTGGTATCCGGCATGCGTTGCTATACCATTTAATAAAGAAAATGTTTCTACCTGCGTGTCTTTTCTCATTTGTTCCAATCCCCTTCCCCCCCCCCCCCATTTTCCTCACCAGCGTCCGCTTCCCCTTTCCCCCACTTCACTCCTACGCTTCTCCGTCTCGTAAACCCCCTCCCGAGTTCCCCTCCCCCCTCCCAGGTTCCTGCCTTTTTCCACCCCCCCTGCCTCATTACATTCACTAATTCCCGGTACATTAAGTTTTCAAACAGCTCGCGCGCCACCTATTCAATTTTTTTTTACAAATTTCGTCAAGCCAGAACTCACCAGTAGTTTTATACAAACCTTGAACTAACAATAACGAACACAACAAAAAAAGAATTTTTCAATTTGTTGCAGTCCTTCAGAAGTTATGAGCATACGTACATTTTCATACAAATTTTATAATTCCAGAACTCACCAGTAGTTTTACTGCTTAAAAATAAGCGCTATATTAATTTAATACTTAAAAAATATCCCGTTCAACTTCGAGTAATTTCATTGTAAAATTAGAAAACTAATACTTATGCAATATCGTCGGATGATATCGAGTGTTTGTGTGCAGGTAGAAACCTACTTATATTCTGAGTATAGGTACTTGCATACATACGTAAAAAAGAACTCATATTTAGGCTGGGTTGTTTAACGAAATTAAAAATTCTTCAATTTTTCAAGTCAATTTTAACGTTCTGTAAAAGTTCGGTTCGAATTCTATTCAAGTTCTGTAATTATTTCAGTTTAATGATGCAACTGGCATTTACTGATAAAAAAACAGAACTTACACAGAAAGTGAAAATGAACTTTAAAAAATTGTTAAATTATTCAGTATCGGTGAAACAACATTACCTTAGTAAATTAAATTGCATTTAAACCTAAATAATTGTCCAACTACCCATTCCGGCAGGTACCGGCGCATTTCCTTACAAAATTCCGGCAATGTTTTTGCTTTTCTCATCATATTTGCAATACTACCGAGATAAGTAGGTACCTACCCTGAATTAATAACATTTCAATGTACTGGCCGGTAAATATCCACCCTACTGAAGTGAATCTATGGACACCAATTTTCTTGTTTTTTTTGGAAAATTTTATAGGTTTTTCGGCGACCCTGAACTTTTTTACATGGGACAGACACCTCATATTGGTATCAAAAGACGCGAAATGTTTTCGGGTACCGAATTTTTCAAAAACATTCAAGCCGGAATCGTTTTTCCGGCCGCAATGCCGTTTCCCGAAAAACAACAACCCAAACCGCTGAGAGATCCGTTTTCTTTTGACATTTCAATTTGCTGTTGAAGCGCGGGTAAATCTAGCGCTTTTGTATTAGGTACTTACCTAATATATCATACACAGACAGATAATATTCCATAATTATATTTTTTAAACAGGCAAGACCGATGCACAAATTTGCACAATTCCTGCTTAAATTAAGGCCCTGCCGAATCACACAAATTGAAATCCGCCATTAAAAAAAAAAATTCTTCATACAAAACCTATTAGGGCGGGGTCTGCTTTTTTTTAAGGTGGTAGTGGATTTTAACGCCATCACGACTCCATCTTCAGTGTTGCAAAGTTCGAGAAAAATTATAAAATTTTAATATACCAGCCGATTTTACAGGCTGCAAACGATTTGCATTTATCGATGAAAGCGAATTTTTCGCAAATGTCAGAAAAATGTCGAATTTGAATGCAATATTGTGAAACATTTTCAAGGGGAAGCTAAACATGTTTTGGTTTTAAAAGTTTCTAAAACTTGTATTGTTTATGTTTATTAAAAAACATCTCCGCCGGAAGGTGTACTTTTAACGCAATCTTTATTTCCGTAATGCCCCTATAAAATGTCAATTTTTTTTAAGAACTTTCTCGAAGCCGTTTAATTAATTAGAATAAATTCCTAGCAAAATCAGTTTTGTACGGGAAACTAACTTTTTTTTACTTCCCTTCTCGATCCGACGTTTTTAAAGGGGCGAACCTGTCGGCGGGAAATATAACCTAGCCGAATTGAGTGATTTTATGAGTAGTTCCAGTTTTCGCCGCAAATTTAAATAATTTTTCGCTCTTAAAATGTATCAGTTCAATTTTATGTGAGTTTCCTGTCTAGTCTATTTTTTTTGTGAAAATCGTGAAGCTAGCGTATTTATTTAAATTCAGACGAAGCTGCCGTTTCGAACGGATGAAAATAGAACTACAACAGTATTCGATAGACATTTGATTTTTTCTAATGTGAATAATCCATACTTGTATTCCGCACCGCTAGAAGTCTCCCGTAAAGTTTTGGCAAACATATTGATAACGATGAAAAATGTTTCCCCTAACAAAAAAGAAACAAAAGCTAGTGGCTGGAAAATAATCGACTCTTCGAAGGATTGTGAACTTTGAAGCGTTCCAAAATAGCGAGCGCTAATGTCCATTCTCGCGTGTCAGCCGAAAGGACAATTCTAGACTTCGAGCCAAAGTGAACCTTGAGGTTGGTGAAACGCGAGGGGCGGTGAGGTCGATTTTCGCATCAAGGAAAAAGTGAGTTTTTTGAAAAACCAAGCAATACTATATAACTAGCTTATGCCTGTTGCAAATGCAACTAACGGGTTAAAACTAACTTGACTTACTAACTAACAGAAAAAAAATCATAGTAAGCGGGTAGGTACCTACGGTTAAACATACAAATATATATAAAGCCGCCCACAGGGCCTAGCAGCAAAAATCTGCCATACGTTAGTATATAGACACCATTGTAGGCATGCACACATCAAATCCCCAAAGTTTCATCGCAATCGCATGAACGGTTTAGCAATGCGTAATTTCATGATGCCAGAGCTCACTTTTGTATACAGAAATTGTCGTGGGCATTCACACATCAAATCTACAAATTTTCATCGCAATCGGATGAATGGTTTAGCAACGCTTAGCGGTTAAACACACAACTATGTATAAAGCCGCCCGCAGGACCTAGCAGCAAAAACCTGCCATACGTTAGTAAATAAACACCATTGTAGACATGCACACGTCAAATCCCCAAAGTTTCATCGCAATCGGATGAATGGTTTAGCAATGCGTGATTTCATGATGCCAGAGCTCACTTTTGTATACAGAAACCGTCGTGGGCATGCACACATCAAATCCTCAAATTTTCATCGCAATCGGATGAATGGTTTAGCAACGCTTAGCGGTTAAACATACAACTATGTATAAAGCCGTCCGCAGGACCTAGCAGCAAAAACCTGCTATACGTTAGTATATAAACACCATTGTAGAAATGCACACGTCAAATCCCCAAAGTTTCATCACAATCGGATGAACGGTTTAGCAATGCGTAATTTCGTGTTGCCAGAGCTCACTATTGTATACAGGAACCAGGAATCCCCCCCCCCCTTCCTCACCAGCGTCCTCTTCCCCTTTCCACTCCGCCTCCCACACCTTCCCTCAGCCCACTTCACTCCTAGGCTTCTCCGTATCGTAAACCCCCTCCCGAGTTCCCCTCCCCCCTCCCAGGCTCCCCTCCTCCCCTTCCTGTTTTCACCCCCCCCCCCAGCTGCCGCATTACATACACTAATTCCCGGTACATTTATTTTTCAAACAGCTCGCGCACCACCTATAATTTTTTTTTTACAAATTTCGTAATGCCAGAACTCACCAGTAATTTTATACAAACCTTGTACTAACAATAACGATCACAACAAAAAAAGAATTTTTCAATTTGTTGCAGTCCTTCGGAAGTTATGAGCGTACGTACATTTTCATACAAATTTTATAATGCCAGAACTCACCAGTAGTTTTACTGCTTAAAATAAAGCGCTATATGAATTTAATACTTTAAAAAAAATATTCCGTTCAACTTCGAGTAATTTCATTGTAAAATTAGAAAACTAATACGTATGCAATATCGTCGAATGATATCGAGTGTTTATGTGCAGGTAGGAACCTACTTATATTCTGAGTATAGGTACTTGCATACATACGTAAAAAAGAACTCATATTTAGGCTAGGTTGTTTAACGAAATTAAAAATTCTTCAATTTTTCAAGTCAATTTTAACGTTCTGTAAAAGTTCGGTTCGAATTCTATTCAAGTTCTGTAATTATTTCAGTTTTATGATGCAACTGGCATTTACTGATAAAATAACAGAACTTACACAGAAAGTGAAAATGAACTTTAAAAAATTGTTAAATTATTCAGTATCGTGGAAACAACATTACCTTAGTAACTTAAATTGCATCAAAAACCTAAATAATTGTCCAACTAACCATTCCGGTAGGTACCGGCGCATCTCCTTACAAAATTCCGGCAATGGTTTTGCTTTTTTCATCATATTTGCAATACTACCGAGATAAGTAGGTACCTACCCTGAATTAATAACATAATTTGTACTGGCCGGTTAATATCCACCCTACTGAAGGGAATCTATGGACACGTATTTTCTTGTTTTTTTTGGAAAATTTTATAGGTTTTTCGGAGACCCTGAAATTTTTTACACGGAAAGGACACAAAATTTTGGTGTTAAAAGTTGCCTTATATTGCCGGGTACCGAATTTTTCAAAAACATCTAACCGGGGATCGTTTTTTCGGCTGCAATGCCGTTTCCCGAAAAACAACAACCCAAACCGCTGAGAGATCCGTTTTGTTTTGACATCTCGGATAACTGACCTGTCTCAACATTCTCTCTAGTATTTTCCATTGCATCGAAACTAAGGCCTAATTTGTGGTTTTTTTTTTAATGCGAACCTGTCGGCGGGAACTATAACTGAGCCGAATTGGTTGATTTAATGAGTAGTTCCAGTTTTCGCCGCAAATTTATATAATTTTCGCTCTTAAAATGTGTCAGTTCAATTTTATGTGAGTTTCCTGTCTAGTCTATTTTTTTGTGAAAATCGTGAAGCTAGCGTATTTATTTAAATTCAGACGAAGCTGCCATTTCGAACGGATGAAAATAGAACTACAACAGTATTCGATAGACATTTGATTTTTTCTAATGTGAATAATCCATACTTGTATTCCGCACCGCTAGAAGTCTCCCGTAAAGTTTTGGCAAACATATTGATAACGATGAAAAATGTTTCCCCTATCAAAAAAAAAACAACTGCTAGTGGCTGGAAAATAATCGACTCTTCGAAGGATTGTGAACTTTGAAGCGTTCCAAAATAGCGAGCGCTAATGTCCATTCTCGCGTGTCAGCCGTTGGGACAATTTCCTTCGAACAAAATTGAACCTTGAGGTGTGCGAAACTCGAGGACCGGAGAGGTCGTTTTGGCGTGCCAGCGGCGTTTTTGCGTCGCCAAGCCAAAGTGAACCTTGAGGTTGGTGAAACGCGAGGGGCGGTGCGGTCGATTTTCCCGTCAAGCGAAAAGTGAGTTTTTTGAAAAACCAAACAATACTATATAATATATATACTAGCTTATGCCTGTTGCAAATGCAACTAATGGGTTGAAACACTATGCGATTTGACATGTGAATGTGGATGAAGCGAGGAGCGGGTGTTTAATTAAATATATGAAGAAAAAACGACGTTTGAATGTGGATAAGGCGAAAAATTAATTCATACTTTCAGTACCTACTCACTGACTGCACCAATTTATTTTGAGACAGCTTTTTCCCGTTGCAGGCAACTAACGGGTTATAACATAAAGCGAGGAGCTGGTGTTATATTGAATATATAAAGATAAAAACTATGTTTGAATGTGGATAAATCAAAAAATAGTTCCTACTTTCAGTACATACTCACTGAGTACATCAATTTATTTTGAGACAGCTTTTGCCCGTTGCAAAACAACTAACGGGTTAAAACTAACTTTACTTATTAACTAACAGATAAAATATTATTTCATAGTAAGCGGCTAGGTACCTACTGCCCTTATTGTGCTTTTCCACAAAATCGACGCTATAAAAATGTATTATTCAGAATTTCATAAAAACTAAAACTTTGATTTATCGGGACGAAAAACATTACAGAATAAATATTATTTTATAGTAAGCGGGTACGTGTTTAGTAGGTATTGTTTTTAATTTCTTACAAAATAAAATTTAATTTATCGGAGTTAAATAATAATAGAAAAAATATATATTTCATAGTAAGCGGGTAGGTACCTACTGCCCTTATTGTATTTTTTTACAAAAAACATTATAAAAATGTGTAAATCAGAATTTCCAAGAAACTTTGATTTACTGCAGTTAAAAAAATTACAGAAAAAAAATATTATTCATAGTATTTCATAACAACTCACAAAAACTCATAACAACTGATAAGAACTCATAAGAACTCATAAGAACCCATAAGAACCCATAAGTACCCATAGGAACCCATTAGAACACATAATAACTCATAAGAACTCATAAGGACACATAAGAACCCATAAGAACCCAAAAGAACCCATAAAAACCCATAAGAACTTATAAAAACCCATAAGAACCGATAAGTTTCCATAAGAACCCATAAGAAACCATAGGAACCCATAAGAACCCATAAGAACCGATAAGAACCTATAAGAACCCAAAAGAACTCATTAGAACTTATAAGAACCCATGATACCTTATAAGAATCTATAAGAACCCATAAGAACCCATAATAACCGATAAGAACCCATAAGAACTTTTAAGAACCCATAAGAACCGAAAAGAACCCATAAGAATCCATAAGAGCTCATAAGAACCCATAAGAACTTATAAGAACCCATAAGAAGCCATAAGAAGCCATAACAACCCATAATTTGCATAAGTACCTACTCATTTTCATAAGTACCTACTCATTTTAATTCATTAGAATTTTATTAACAGATCCATGAGACTAGTTCATATCAATTTTACTCCGTCTTAAAGTTTATTTTAAAGGTTAAATCGCAACATTCAGTAAGAAAACGATAGTGCATCCTGTCTGTGGCATCACACTCTAATATATTCAAATAATATCAAGGCGTTTTACTGTCGCACTTATTTTAATTCAGAATAAATACTATATTATAAAAATAACTTCGTGTCGGTAGACATTATAAATCATTTTAAAATGCACTGCCGCGTTTGCCCCGAGGTTATTCTATCAGACGAGTCGATATTTGTGTGTTCGGTGTGTAAAGGCATCTACCATCTCGCCTGTGGAGGAATAACGGAAAGTACATTCCGTCGACTCACTCAGGAACGTCGCGAACAACAAAAGTGTAAGCAGTGCAAAAGGGACACAAGATCGGCCGCTGCCAGCGATAACGCATCTTTGGAACCGCCCAAGAAATCAACGACCACTAAAGATCAAGGAGCTCCATCATCATCATCGTCCCCCGCTAATCTCGAAGATATTCAGGATTTAGTTATGATCAAAACAAACAACCTGGAAAAAAAACAGAACGACATCATGGACCAAAACAACAAGATCCTGGAAAGCTTACAATTCATGAACGCTCAATATGAAGACTTTATGACCAGAATCCGTGACGTCGAGCATCGAAACGATGAGCTTACAGCGAAGAATTCTGCACTGGAAGCTAGAATCGTAGTACTGGAGAATAGTCTCGATTTCCAAGAGCGGGCCTTAAAGTCTAGTAATGTAGAAATAAGAGGTATCCCTGACATCAAGGACGAAAATCTAAAAGACGTGGTCTTCAACATCTTCAAAACTACAGGATCTCCCATTGAAACTAAGGACATCGATGCTGTTTATCGCCTACAAAAAAAAAATAATAACCAGAAGCAACCTAGGACAATTGTTCTTAAACTTAAATCGAACATGGCTAGAAATCAACTGCTAAATGATGTGAAATATTTCAACAAGAAGAAACACAATACCGAAGAAAAACTTAACACGTTAAATATCGGTCTCGCCGGCCCCCGGTTGCCAATCTATGTATCTGAGCAGCTGACTTTTCGAGCAAAGCAGATTTGGTATAAAACTCGCCAATTTGCGAGAGAGAGACGATTTCAATTTGTTTGGGTCAAAGAGGGACGCGTCTATCTGCAGAGAGAGACAGGATCAGGCGCAATTCTTATATCCGATGAAAACAAGCTGGCTTCCCTATGATTATTTCAAATACAATATACCTAATGCCGACAACGATTATAAAATGCAGATTCTATTATTATTATTATTGCCATTATTATATCCTGTGATTATACACACCCAGCTACTCGAACCAAATTTACTCACGAGGTTTGCTATTTTCCACTATTTATTATATTATTATTATGTTACCGATTCTGCTATATACCTAATCACTAATATTTCTGCGTTCACTTACTTGGGAATACTTCGATTATTATCACATATTTTGTTTTTCATAAATATTGTTATTTTTATTGTACGTTATACTTTTTCTAGAAATGGATCAAATTGTATAGTAGTGAAACTTTCATTGCTTTGCATTTCATCTGAATAATCATGATTCAATTACCTACTGATATTTACAATGACACAGATATAACGTGCAACAAGTATTTGATTGACGATCTCAAAAAATTAAATAATTACAGCTGGAAGTCTTATAGTTTAAAGATTATTCACCAGAATATCAGAAGTATGTCAAACTTTGATGATTTTCTGTTATTTCTAGATCAATTCAATCATACTTTTGATGTTTTAATTTTATCAGAGTGTTGGATCCACAAAAATTACACCTCTAAAATAATACAAACTTACACGGAATATCACTCAATTAAAAATATAAATAAATCTAGTGGGATTGTTGTTTACATTAAAGATGGTATTCAAGCGCAAGTCGAAGAAATTATATTATCGCAAGGTAACTGCCTTAAAATTGTTCTGAATAATAATTTATGTATCTTTGCTATATATAGGTCACCTTCTTTCCCGAACATAGATTCTTTTTTGAATTCACTTCAAACTGTCATCAGCAGTTTCAATAAATTTGAACGTCAAATCCTTATTGGTGACATTAATATCAACACCATATCTCCATTTCACCACCAATTCAATGACTACATATGCCTGCTCACAGAAAACGGTTTCATAGAGACAATTAATACACCTACTCGAGAACAGGGCATGAACAAATCCTGTTTGGATCACATCTACGTAAAAAATATTGACTTCACTGACTCATTCGTTATCCACACGTCAATTTCCGACCACTATACGACAGCTCTGTGCTTTAAAGATAAACCACCACCACCTGCTAAAATCAAGTACGTCCCTCGATTAAACTATAATAATTTAATTGAGGACTTACTTTTAGAAAACTGGCAAAAAGTATTTGATCAAACTGACACTGACATTGCGATGAAGGAATTCATTTTTATTCTACACACAAATATATCTAAACATACAAGTAATAAACTTATATCGAATAGCAAGTTCAAACTTACGCCCTGGATCTCACCCGGCCTTGTTAAATCGATTCACAAAAGAAACCAACTCCACAAAAGGGCGCAAAAGTTTCCAGATAATATCCTAGTACAAACCCACTACAAGAAATATAGGAACTTATGCAAAAAGATCATTAAATATACGAAGGAAAATTATTATAAAACGTTCATTTACGAAAATTCTTATTCTCCAAAACGTATGTGGGAAGCATTTCGCAATATTAGTAAAACAAAAATCAACAGGTCTTCCGAAATTAAATCGTTGGATATCGGTAACATTAAGTCCTCTAATCCTAAAAATATGGCGAATTTTGCTAATAACTACTTCACAGCGGTGGGAACCTCACTTGCCAAAAAAATTCTCGATAAATGCAATAAAACTGAAAACGAACTTGCCAAGTTGGTTACCTCTAACCTCGTCCATAAAATTGACAATATACAAACATCGACGAACGAAGTCTTGGAAATAATTGACGACCTAAAGCCATCTAACGCTTGTGGACCAGACAAAGTTTCGACAAATCTGCTCAAAGTAATAAAGTCATCCATAGCTCCTCCGATAGCGTTCATCTCCAATCTAAGTCTTAAATCAGGAATATTCCCTAACCATCTAAAACATTCAATTGTTGTATTACTTCACAAAAATGGAGATAAATCTGCGATTCAAAATTACCGGCCGATATCTTTGGTCAATTCTGTCTCAAAAATTATAGAGAAAATTGTCAAAAACCGTCTTAACCTCTACCTTGAAGATAATAACATTCTTTCTGAGAGACAATATGGCTTCCGACCGGGTTTAGGTACCGAAAATGCAATTGGCAATCTTACTAAAGTAATTTCTAATAACATCGATCGTGGAATTAAAAGCATCGCGCTCTTTCTGGATCTGGCTAAAGCTTTTGATACCATCTCGCACAAAATCCTTATGAAAAAACTACAGATAATTGGTATACAGGGGCAGTTACTCAAATGGTTGGGAAGCTATCTAGAAAATCGGAGCCAAAGAGTTAATATTAGTGGTACTCTAAGCGATCCAGCCAATATCAATTTTGGTGTACCACAAGGAAGTACTTTAGGACCGATATTGTTTAATATCTATATCAATGACCTTTGCAACAGTAACCTAGCCGATCATATCATCACTTTTGCTGACGATACGGTCTTAATATTTGAGGGCATTAACTGGTACGAAGCGCATAGAAAAGCAGAAATTGGAATAAACAATGTCAAACATTGGCTAGACTATAATCTCCTTACTCTCAACACAGATAAGACAAAATTTATACGTTTTAGTGCAACACAAGCGGGACAACCCAAGGTAATACTAAATATTACTATTCACGTCTGCAATGAAACGAACACTTGTACTTGCAATAACCTAGAATGCGTGGATAGTTTAAAATATCTAGGGATCACCATTGATAAATATCTGAGATGGGAAGAGCACATTAACTCAACTGCCTCAAAAGTCAGAAAACTTACTCACCTTTTTATTACCATCAGAAATATTCTCTCTGTAAAAGATATGAAATCAATATACTATGCCATGTGTAATTCTTTACTCGAATATGCATCCCTAGGATGGGGTGGATGTGCTAAAACAATATTAGACTCCCTGGCTAAAGCACAGAAATCTCTACTAAGAGTCATCCTTAAAAAACCATTCAGGTACCCCAGTGACGCATTATTTACGGAATTAAAAGTTCTTGATGTTAGACAATTGTATATTAGAAAGATTGTATTACATGCTCAAAAACAACGTCAGCACTTCCCTTCCATTGACCACCTTCACGACACCCGACATTCAAGGAACAATCCAATAGTCCCGATAAAAACCACGACTTCCCTTGGGCAACGGCAATTTTCGTACTTAGGACCTAAAGTATTTAATATCATTCCTAATGCTTGGAAATCGAAAAGTACAACTGTTTTGCGCAAATTGATCAACGACTGGCTTCTTGATTTAGGGAGGGTCAAAAGCGAAAATATGTTGACCAATAGTTAGTCGAGGATTAACAAAAAATAGAAAAAAAAAAAAAAAAAAAAAAACATACACTCATACATAATTTGTTTGAGTCCATACATTACAAAAACACATACTTATCACTCCAGAACATAACTGTCTATTCTTTATTAATTTATGCGATCGATTATTTTCTAATCCCCCATCTAGATTATAAACTTATATCACTACGCTTCCCATTTTCTATTTTTCATTTTCCAAAACATTCATTTAATATAAGCATTCTTCATTTTTTCTCTTCACTTAGGTATTCTTTTTCTCATAAGTACAAAATTGTGCATTTATCTAAAGCTTATACATATAATAGTTCTCATAAGCACAAAATTGTGTATTTATCTAAAGCTTGTATGAGGAATTCAATTGTAACACATTTTTTCCTTCTTTAAATAATATGTTATATACTTAAACAATGTTAAAATAAAATTATGATATGAACTAAATTTGTCAATTTGACTGGCCTAAAACAGGATCCATTCCTAGTTGGCTAGTCAAAGTTTCCACATATGTTTAATTGTACAATTTTGATCTGAAATAAATTTATTATTATTATTATTATTATTTTGGCAAAAAAAAAAAATTAAAAAAAAAAATCCTTCAATTTTAACGTTCTGTAAAAGTTCTGTTCAAATTCTATTCAAGTTCTATAATTATTTCAGTTTTATGTTGCAACTGGCATGTACAGATAAAATAACAGAACTTGAATAGAACTTACACAGAACGTGAAAATGAACTTTAAAAAAATGTTGTTGAATTATTTAGTGTCGTGGAAACAACACAACCTCAGTATTGCATTTAAACCTATTGTGAATTTGCCTTGAGTAAAACCTATTGTGATGCTGCCTTAAGTAAAAATTTCCACTTCAGAATGTTCTATGGCCACGCGTTTTATTCATTTTTTTGCGATAAATCAGTTCCCACTGATAAGTACGTACTGGCGAATTAAATGTGAATGCAGCATTATAAAATCTTTATCGTTTTATTTAGTTTTCTATGGAATTGAATACCTTCGTAGTAGTACGATTTGGTTTCATATACCTTGGTACTATTTATTTTCTGCATGTAAATTATTCGCCTTTCAACGCCGGTAGGTACCTACCAAGAATTCATTTTAACTGGCCGCAAAATTGTTCATTGTCGAGGACAGATTAATTTCAACAAATGTCAGAATTATTTCAATCTTTGATGCAAAATTGTCAAATATTTTGAATGACATGCGGACATGTCGTGGATTTAAAAGTTTATAAAACTTGTATTGCTTATGTTTAATCAAAAACATGTCCGCCGGAAGGTGTTTTTTTAACGTAATCTTTATTTCCGTAATGCCCCTGTAAAATGTCATTTTTTCTCAAGAACTTTCCCGAAGCCTTTAAATTAATAAGAATAAATCCTTAGGAAAATCAGTTTTGTATGGAAAAAAACTTCATTAGATTCCGTGAGAAATGCGACGTTTTTAACGGGTGAACCTAGCGGCAGGAAATAGAACTAAGGCCGAATTTCTTCATAGGTGAGAGATTTAATTATAGTTTTCGCCGTTTGGTGCGCTGTAAACCGTGCACCGGTTTTTTGTATGAAAAATGGTCCTAATCGGGACACGATTTCGGTGAACGGCCCTGGATCCGATAATGGTCTCTGCGGTCTTTTGAAACTCGAGGAGCGGAGAGGTCATTTTCGGATCCATAAAAAAACTGAAAATGCTGTATCCGAAATTGAACCTTGAGGTTGGTGAAACTTAAGGGGCGGTGCGGTCGATTTTCCCGTCAAGGAGAAAAGTGAGTTTTTTGAAAACTGAGCATTAATATATAACTAGCTTATGCCTGTTGCAAATGCAACTAACGGGTTAAAACTAACATGACTTACTAACTAACAGAAAAAAAATTCATAGTAAGCGGGTAGGTACCTACGGTTAAACATACAAATATATATAAACACACATCAAATCTACAAATTTTCATCGCAATCGGATGAATGGTTTAGCAACGCTTAGCGGTTAAACATACAACTATGTATAAAGCCGCCCGCAGGACCTAGCAGCAAAAACCTGCCATACGTTAGTATATAAACACCATTGTAGACATGCACACATAAAATTCCCAAAGTTTCATCGCAATCGGATGAATGGTTTAGCAATGCGTAATTTCATGATGCCAGAGCACACTTTTGTATACAGAAACCGTCGTGGGCATGCACACATCAAATCCTCAAATTTACATCGCAATCGGATGAATGGTTTAGAAACGCTTAGCGGTTAAACATACAACCATGTATAAAGCCGCCCGCAGGACCTAGCAGCAAAAACCTGCTATACGTTAGTATATAAACACCATTGTAGAAATGCACACATCAAATCCCCAAAGTTTCATCACAATCGGATGAACGGTTGAGCAATGCGTAATTTCGTGTTGCCAGAGCTCACCCCCACTTCACTCCTAGGCTTCTCCGTATCGTAAACCCCCTCCCGAGTTCCCCTCCCCCCCTTCCTGTTTCCACCCCCCCCCCCCACTTGCCGCATTATTAATACACTAATTCCCGGTACATTTATTTTTCAAACAGCTCGCGCGCCATCTATAATTTTTTTTTTTACAAATTTCGTAATGCCAGAACTCATCAGTAATTTTATACAAACCTTGTACTAACAATAACGAACACAACAAAAAAAGAATTTTTCAATTTGTTGCAGTCCTTCGGAAGTTATGAGCGTACGTACATTTTCATACAAATTTTATAATGCCAGAACTCACCAGTAGTTTTACTGCTTAAAATAAAGCGCTATATGAATTTAATACTTTTAAAAAAATTTCCGTTCAACTTCGAGTAATTTCATTGTAAAATTAGAAAACTAATACGTATGCAATATCGTCGGATGATATCGAG
The DNA here is from genome assembly GCA_917563855.2 of Limnephilus lunatus. NCBI lineage: Eukaryota > Metazoa > Arthropoda > Insecta > Trichoptera > Limnephilidae > Limnephilus > Limnephilus lunatus. The sequence continues at coordinate 45,953,796 of OU830600.1, forward strand.
TGTTTATGTGCAGGTAGGAACCTACTTATATTCTGAGTATAGGTACTTGCATACATACGTAAAAAAAAACTCATATTTAGGCTGGGTTGTTTAACGAAATTAAAATTTTTTTAATTTTTCAAGTCAATTTTAACGTTCTGTAAAAGTTCGGTTCGAATTCTATTCAAGTTCTGTAATTATTTCAGTTTTATGATGCAACTGGCATTTACTGATAAAAAAACAGAACTTACACAGAACGTGAAAATGATCTTTAAAAAATTGTTAAATTATTCAGTATCGTGGAAACAACATTACCTTAGTAAAATAAATTGCATCAAAAACCTAAATAATTGTCCAACTACCTATTCCGGCAGGTACCGGCGCATTTCCTTACAAAATTCCGGCAATGTGTTTGCTTTTCTCATCATATTTGCAATACTACCGAGATAAGTAGGTACCTACCCTGAATTAATAACATTTCAATTTGTACCTACTGGCCGGTAAATATCCACCCTACTGAAGTGAATCTATGGACACCAATTTTCTTGTTTTTTTTGGAAAATTTTATAGGTTTTTCGGCGACCCTGAAATTTTTTACATGGAACGGACGCAAAATTTTGGTGTTTAAAGTTGCCTTATATTGCCGGGTACCGAATTTTTCAAAAACATCTAACCGGGGATCGTTTTTTCGGCTGCAATGCCGTTTCCCGAAAAACAACAACCCAAACCGCTGAGAGATCCGTTTTGTTTTGACATCTCGGATAACTGACCTGTCTCAACATTCTCTCTAGTATTTTCCATTGCATTGAAACTAAGGCCTAATTTGTGGTTTTTTTTTTTAATGCGAACCTGTCGGCGGGAACTTTAACTGAGCCGAATTGGTTGATTGAATGAGTAGTTCCAGTTTTCGCCGCAAATTTATATAATTTTCGCTCTTAAAATGTGTCAGTTCAATTTTATGTGAGTTTCCTGTCTAGTCTATTTTTTTGTGAAAATCGTGAAGCTAGCGTATTTATTTAAATTCAGACGAAGCTGCCATTTCGAACGGATGAAAATAGAACTACAACAGTATTCGATAGACATTTGATTTTTTCTAATGTGAATAATCCATACTTGTATTCCGCACCGCTAGAAGTCTCCCGTAAAGTTTTGGCAAACATATTGATAACGACGAAAAATGTTTCCCCTATCAAAAAAAAAAACAACTGCTAGTGGCTGGAAAATAATCGACTCTTCGAAGGATTGTGAACCTTGAAGTGTTTTAAAATACCGAACGCTAATGTCCATTCTCGCGTGTCAGCCGTCGGGATAATTTCCTTTGAACAAAATTGAACCTTGAGGTGTGCGAAACTCGAGGATCGGAGAGGTCGTTTTGGCGTGCCAGCGGCATTTTTGCGTCGCCAAGCCAAATTAAACCTTGAGGTTGGTGAAACGCGAGGGGCGGTGAGGTCGATTTTCCCGTCAAGCGAAAAGTGAGTTTTTTGAAAAACTGAGCATTAATATATAACTAGCTTATGCCTGTTGCAAATGCAACTAACGGGTTAAAACTAACTTGACTTACTAACTGACAGAAAAAAAATCATAGTAAGCGGGTAGGTACCTACGGTTAAACTACAAATATATATAAAGCCGCCCACAGGGCCTAGCAGCAAAAATCTGCCATACGTTAGTATATAGACACCATTGTAGGCATGCACACATCAAATCCCCAAAGTTTCATCGCAATCGCATGAACGGTTTAGCAATGCGTAATTTCATGATGCCAGAGCTCACTTTTGTATACAGAAATTGTCGTGGGCATTCACACATCAAATCTACAAATTTTCATCGCAATCGGATGAATGGTTTAGCAACGCTTAGCGGTTAAACACACAACTATGTATAAAGCCGCCCGCAGGACCTAGCAGCAAAAACCTGCCATACGTTAGTAAATAAACACCATTGTAAACATGCACACGTCAAATCCCCAAAGTTTCATCGCAATCGGATGAATGGTTTAGCAATGCGTGATTTCATGATGCCAGAGCTCACTTTTGTATACAGAAACCGTCGTGGGCATGCACACATCAAATCCTCAAATTTTCATCGCAATCGGATGAATGGTTTAGCAACGCTTAGCGGTTAAACATACAACTATGTATAAAGCCGTCCGCAGGACCTAGCAGCAAAAACCTGCTATACGTTAGTATATAAACACCATTGTAGAAATGCACACGTCAAATCCCCAAAGTTTCATCACAATCGGATGAACGGTTTAGCAATGCGTAATTTCGTGTTGCCAGAGCTCACTATTGTATACAGGAACCAGGAATCCCCCCCCCCTTCCTCACCAGCGTCCTCTTCCCCTTTCCACTCCGCCTCCCTCACCTTCCCTCACCCCACTTCACTCCTAGGCTTCTCCGTATCGTAAACCCCCTCCCGAGTTCCCCTCCCCCCTCCCAGGCTCCCCTCCCCCCTTCCTGTTTTCACCCCCCCCCCAGCTGCCGCATTACATACACTAATTCCCGGTACATTTATTTTTCAAACAGCTCACGCACCACCTATAATTTTTTTTTTACAAATTTCGTAATGCCAGAACTCACCAGTAATTTTATACAAACCTTGTACTAACAATAACGATCACAACAAAAAAAGAATTTTTCAATTTGTTGCAGTCCTTCGGAAGTTATGAGCGTACGTACATTTTCATACAAATTTTATAATGCCAGAACTCACCAGTAGTTTTACTGCTTAAAATAAAGCGCTATATGAATTTAATACTTTAAAAAAAATATTCCGTTCAACTTCGAGTAATTTCATTGTAAAATTAGAAAACTAAAACGTATGCAATATCGTCGAATGATATCGAGTGTTTATGTGCAGGTAGGAACCTACTTATATTCTGAGTATAGGTACTTGCATACATACGTAAAAATGAACTCATATTTAGGCTAGGTTGTTTAACGAAATTAAAAATTCTTCAATTTTTCAAGTCAATTTTAACGTTCTGTAAAAGTTCGGTTCGAATTCTATTCAAGTTCTGTAATTATTTCAGTTTTATGATGCAACTGGCATTTACTGATAAAAAACAGAACTTACACAGAAAGTGAAAATGAACTTTAAAAAATTGTTAAATTATTCAGTATCGTGGAAACAACATTACCTTAGTAAATTAAATTGCATCAAAAACCTAAATAATTGTCCAACTAACCATTCCGGTAGGTACCGGCGCATCTCCTTACAAAATTCCGGCAATGGTTTTGCTTTTTTCATCATATTTGCAATACTACCGAGATAAGTAGGTACCTACCCTGAATTAATAACATAATTTGTACTGGCCGGTTAATATCCACCCTACTGAAGGGAATCTATGGACACGTATTTTCTTGTTTTTTTTGGAAAATTTTATAGGTTTTTCGGAGACCCTGAAATTTTTTACACGGAAAGGACACAAAATTTTGGTGTTAAAAGTTGCCTTATATTGCCGGGTACCGAATTACAACCGAAAAAACAACTACCCAAACCGCTGAGAGATCCGTTTTGTTTTGACATCTCGGATAACTGACCTGTCTCAACATTCTCTCTAGTATTTTCCATTGCATCGAAACTAAGGCCTAATTTGTGGTTTTTTTTTTTAATGCGAACCTGTCGTCGGGAACTATAACTGAGCCGAATTGGTTGATTTAATGAGTAGTTCCAGTTTTCGCCGCAAATTTATATAATTTTCGCTCTTAAAATGTGTCAGTTCAATTTTATGTGAGTTTCCTGTCTAGTCTATTTTTTTGTGAAAATCGTGAAGCTAGCGTATTTATTTAAATTCAGACGAAGCTGCCATTTCGAACGGATGAAAATAGAACTACAACAGTATTCGATAGACATTTGATTTTTTCTAATGTGAATAATCCATACTTGTATTCCGCACCGCTAGAAGTCTCCCGTAAAGTTTTGGCAAACATATTGATAACGATGAAAAATGTTTCCCCTATCAAAAAAAAACAACTGCTAGTGGCTGGAAAATAATCGACTCTTCGAAGGATTGTGAACTTTGAAGCGTTCCAAAATAGCGAGCGCTAATGTCCATTCTCGCGTGTCAGCCGTTGGGACAATTTCCTTCGAACAAAATTGAACCTTGAGGTGTGCGAAACTCGAGGACCGGAGAGGTCATTTTGGCGTGCCAGCGGCGTTTTTGCGTCGCCAAGCCAAAGTGAACCTTGAGGTTGGTGAAACGCGAGGGGCGGTGCGGTCGATTTTCCCGTCAAGCGAAAAGTGAGTTTTTTGAAAAACCAAACAATACTATATAACTAGCTTATGCCCATTGCAAATGCAACTAACGGGTTAAAACTAATTTGACTTACTTACTAACAGAAAAAAAATATATTTCATAGTAAGCGGGTAGGTACCTACGGTTAAACATACAAATATATATAAAGCCGCCCACAGGGCCTAGCAGCAAAAACCTGCCATACGTTAGTATATAGACACCATTGTAGGCATGCACACATCAAATCCCCAAAGTTTCATCGCAATCGGATGAACGGTTTAGCAATGCGTAATTTCAAAATGCCAGAGCTCACTTTTGTATACAGAAACCGTCGTGGGCATGCACACATTAAATCTACAAATTTTCATCGCAATCGGATGAATGGTTTAGCAACGCTTAGCGGTTAAACACAAAACTATGTATAAAGCCGCCCGCAGGACCTAGCAGCAAAAACCTGCCATACGTTAGTAAATAAACACCATTGTAGACATGCATACATCAAATCCCCAAAGTTTCATCGCAATCGTATGAATGGTTTAGCAATGCGTAATTTCATGATGCCAGAGCTCACTTTTGTATACAAAAACCGTCGTGGGTATGCACACATCAAATCTTCAAATTTTCATCGCAATCGGATGAAAGGTTTAGCAACGCTTAGCGGTTAAACATACAAATACATATAAAGCCGGCCGCAGGGCCTAGCAGCAAAAACATGTCATACGTTAGTATATAGACATCATTTTAGGCATGCACACATCAAATCCCCAAATTTTCATCGCAATCGGATAAATGGTTTAGCAACGCATAGCGGACATACATACATACTTACTTGCAAATATTTTTTTGATTTTTATACATATAGAAGATAGCTGGTATCCGGCATGCGTTGCTATACCATTTAATAAAGAAAATGTTTCTACCTGCGTGTCTTTTCTCATTTGTTCCAATCCCCTTCCCCCCCCCCCCATTTTCCTCACCAGCGTCCGCTTCCCCTTTCCCCCACTTCACTCCTACGCTTCTCCGTCTCGTAAACCCCCTCCCGAGTTCCCCTCCCCCCTCCCAGGTTCCCCCTTCCTGTTTCCACCCCCCTGCCTCATTACATTCACTAATTCTCGGTACATTAAGTTTTCAAACAGCTCGCGCGCCACCTATTCAACTTTTTTTTACAAATTTCGTCAAGCCAGAACTCACCAGTAGTTTTATACAAACCTTGAACTAACAATAACGAACACAACAAAAAAAGAATTTTTCAATTTGTTGCAGTCCTTCAGAAGTTATGAGCGTACGTACATTTTCATACAAATTTTATAATTACAGAACTCACCAGTAGTTTTACTGCTTAAAAATAAGCGCTATATTAATTTAATACTTAAAAAATATCCCGTTCAACTTTGAGTAATTTCATTGTAAAATTAGAAAACTAATACTTATGCAATATCGTCGGATGATATCGAGTGTTTGTGTGCAGGTAGGAACCTACTTATATTCTGAGTATAGGTACTTGCATACATACGTAAAAAAGAACTCATATTTAGGCTGGGTTGTTTAACGAAATTAAAAATTCTTCAATTTTTCAAGTCAATTTTAACGTTCTGTAAAAGTTCGGTTCGAATTCTATTCAAGTTCTGTAATTATTTCAGTTTAATGATGCAACTGGCATTTACTGATAAAAAAACAGAACTTACACAGAAAGTGAAAATAAACTTTAAAAAATTGTTAAATTATTCAGTATCGGTGAAACAACATTACCTTAGTAAATTAAATTGCATCAAAAACCTAAATAATTGTCCAACTACCCATTCCGGCAGGTACCGGCGCATTTCCTTACAAAATTCCGGCAATGTTTTTGCTTTTCTCATCATATTTTCAATACTACCGAGATAAGTAGGTACCTACCCTGAATTAATAACATTTCAATGTACTGGCCGGTAAATATCCACCCTACTGAAGTGAATCTATGGACACCAATTTTCTTGTTTTTTTTGGAAAATTTTATAGGTTTTTCGGCGACCCTGAACTTTTTTACATGGGACAGACACCTCATATTGGTATCAAAAGACGCGAAATGTTTTCGGGTACCGAATTTTTCAAAAACATTCAAGCCGGAATCGTTTTTCCGGCCGCAATGCCGTTTCCCGAAAAACAACAACCCAAACCGCTGAGAGATCCGTTTTCTTTTGACATTTCAATTTGCTGTTGAAGCGCGGGTAAATCTAGCGCTTTTGTATTAGGTACTTACCTAATATATCATACACAGACAGATAATATTCCATAATTATATTTTTTAAACAGGCAAGACCGATGCACAAATTTGCACAATTCCTGCTTAAATTAAGGCCCTGCCGAATCACACAAATTGAAATCCGCCATTAAAAAAAAAAATTCTTCATACAAAACCTATTAGGGCTGGGTCTGCTTTTTTTTAAGGTGGTAGTGGATTTTAACGCCATCACGACTCCATCTTCAGTGTTGCAAAGTTCGAGAAAAATTATAAAATTTTAATATAGCAGCCGATTTTACAGGCTGCAAACGATTTGCATTTATCGATGAAAGTGAATTTTTCGCAAATGTCAGAAAAATGTCGAATTTGAATGCAATATTGTGAAACATTTTCAAGGGGGAGCAAAACATGTTTTGGTTTTAAAAGTTTCTAAAACTTGTATTGTTTATGTTTATTAAAAAACATCTCCGCTGGAAGGTGTACTTTTAACGCAATCTTTAATTCCGTATTGCCCCTATAAAATGTCAATTTTTCCCAAGAACTTTCTCGAAGCCGTTTAATTAATTAGAATAAATTCCTAGCAAAATCAGTTTTGTATGGGAAACTAACTTTTTTTTACTTCCCTTCTCGATCCGACGTTTTTAAAGGGGCGAACCTGTCGGCGGAAAATATAACCTAGCCGAATTGAGTGATTTTATGAGTAGTTCCAGTTTTCGCCGCAAATTTATATTATTTTTCGCTCTTAAAATGTATCAGTTCAATTTTATGTGAGTTTCCTGTCTAGTCTATTTTTTTTGTGAAAATCGTGAAGCTAGCGTATTTATTTAAATTCAGACGAAGCTGCCATTTCGAACGGATGAAAATAGAACTACAACAGTATTCGATAGACATTTGATTTTTTCTAATGTGAATAATCCATACTTGTATTCCGCACCGCTAGAAGTCTCCCGTAAAGTTTTGGCAAACATATTGATAACGATGAAAAATGTTTCCCCTATCAAAAAAGAAACAAAAGCTAGTGGCTGGAAAATAATCGACTCTTCGAAGGATTGTGAACTTTGAAGCGTTCCAAAATAGCGAGCGCTAATGTCCATTCTCGCGTGTCAGCCGAAGGGACAATTCTAGACTTCAAGCCAAAGTGAACCTTGAGGTTGGTGAAACGCGAGGGGCGGTGAGGTCGATTTTCGCATCAAGGAAAAAGTGAGTTTTTTGAAAAACCAAGCAATACTATATAACTAGCTTATGCCCGTTGCAAATGCAACTAACGGGTTAAAACTAACTTGACTTACTAACAGAAAAAAAAATATTTCGAAGTAAGCGGGTAGGTACCTACGGTTAAACATACAAATATATATAAAGCCACCCACAGGGCCTAGCAGCAAAAATCTGCCATACGTTAGTATATAGACACCATTGTAGGCATACACACATCAAATCCCCAAAGTTTCATCGCAATCGGATGAACGGTTTAGCAATGCGTAATTTCATGATGCCAGAGCTCACTTTTGTATACAGAAACCGTCGTGGGCATGCACACATCAAATCCTCAAATTTTCATCGCAATCGGATGAATGGTTTAGCAACGCTTAGCGGTTAAACATACAACTATGTATAAAGCCGTCCGCAGGACCTAGCAGCGAAAACCTGCTATACGTTAGTATATAAACACCATTTTAGAAATGCACACATCAAATCCCCGAAGTTTCATCACAATTGGATGAACGGTTTAGCAATGCGTAATTTCGTGTTGCCAGAGCTCACTATTGTATACAGGAACCAGGAATCCCCCCCCCCCTTCCTCACCAGCGTCCTCTTCCCCTTTCCACTCCGCCTCCCTCACCTTCCCTCACCCCACTTCACTCCTAGGCTTCTCCGTATCGTAAACCCCCTCCCGAGTTCCCCTCCCCCCTCCCAGGTCCCCCTCCCCCCCTTCCTGTTTCCACCTCCACCCCAGCTGCCGCATTACATACATTAATTCCCGGTACATTTATTTTTCAAACAGCTCGCGCGCGTTACCTATAAATTTTTTTTTACAAATTTCGTAATGCCAGAACTCACCAGTAATTTTATACAAACCTTGTACTAACAATAACGAACACAACAAAATAGAATTTTTCAATTTGTTGCAGTCCTTCGGAAGTTATGAGCGTACGTACATTTTCATACAAATTTTATAATGCCAGAACTCACCAGTAGTTTTACTGCTTAAAATAAAGCGCTATATGAATTTAATACTTTTAAAAAAATATTCCGTTCAACTTCGAGTAATTTTATTGTAAAATTAGAAAACTCATACGTATGCAATATCGTCGGATGATATCGAGTGTTTATGTGCAGGTAGGAACCTACTTATATTCTGAGTATAGGTACTTGCATACATACGTAAAAAAGAACTCATATTTAGGCTGGGTTGTTTAACGAAATTAAAAATTCTTCAATTTTTCAAGTCAATTTTAACGTTCTGTAAAAGTTCGGTTCGAATTCTATTCAAGTTCTGTAATTATTTCAGTTTTATGATACAACTGGCATTTACTGATAAAAAACACAACTTACACAGAACGTGAAAATGAATTTTAAAAAATTGTTAAATTATTCAGTATCGTGGAAACAACATTACCTTAGTAAATTAAATTGCATCAAAAACCTAAATTAACTACCATTCAACTACCCATTCCGGCAGGTACCGGCGCATTTCCTTACAAAATTCCGGCAATGTTTTTGCTTTTCTCATCATATTTGCAATACCACCGAGATAAGTAGGTACCTACCCTGAATTAATAACATTTCAATTTGGCCGGTAAATATCCACCCTACTGAAGTGAATCTATGGACACCAATTTTCTTGTTTTTTTTGGAAAATTTTATAGGTTTTTCGGCGACCCTGAACTTTTTTACATGGGACGGACACTTTATATCGTTATCAAAAGTTGCCTAATATTGCCGGGTACCGAATTTTTCAAAAACATCTAACCGGGGATCGTTTTTTCGGCTGCAATGCCATTTTCCAAAAAACAACAACCCAAACCGCCGAGAGATCCGTTTTGTTTTGACATCTCGGATAACTGACCTGTCTCAACATTCTCTCTAGTATTTTCCATTGCATTGAAACTGAGGCCTAATTTGTGTTTTTTTTTTTAATGCGAACCTGTCGGCGGGAACTATAACTGAGCCGAATTGGTTGATTTTATGAGATGTTCCAGTTTTCGCCGTTAATTCGTATGAGAGAATAAATCGCTAGCGACGTTTTTTTGTCTACAAAAAAACTCTATTTCCGCGATTGAATTTCACCTCCTCAGTAAACGGTCTCTCAGAAACAATTGCTAGTGTCAAACAAATTCAAAGGATTGTGAACTTTAAATTGTTCCGAAATACCGACCGCCGAGGTCCATTCTGGCTTGAGATGATCGACACATTTTTTGGCTGAATTTTTCCCATACAAAGGGTGGGCCGCGGGCCTTTGAGGGAGAGTGAACCTTTAAGTGTGCGAAATTAAAACAGGCTAGAGGTCTTTTTGGCGTGCCAGCGGCATTTTTGCGTCGCCAAGCCGATTTGAACCTTGAGGTTGGTGAAACGCGAGGGGCGGTGCGGTCGTTTTTCGCATCAAGGCAAAAGTGAGTTTTTCAAAAAACCAAACAATACTATATAGTATATATATATATATTGTTACGGAAAAGAAGAAATCTATTAGCCGAACAAACCATTAATTTATGAGTCCTGGTGTCATAAAATTCGCTTAGCTTATCAGCTCGTGGCATCAAAATCTATTATTATTTTAGCGAAAAAATTATAAGTTTTTTTAAAGTTTTATAAGTTATACTTATTAGTACAGACCCGTGAATAATCATGGGAAATCCAAGTTCTTGACAAATAGTTTCAATTTTGAATATGACATTTAAAAAAAATCTATTAAAAATGTTGTATTTTAGGTAGATACTTTATCGCCCATCTGAATTTTTCACACAATCATTTCCAATTACGAAAATGACACTTCAATACAAAACAATTATAGTTATTGATATTTTTATATAATTCATTGAACAGTTACGTAAGGCAGACATACAACAGAACAATTAGTATTGTTGATTATTTTGTAGTTTCTGCTAATTTTAAGCGTGACAACTTTTTCGCCCTCCGAATGCATTGTTAAATTGACAGTTTGACAATTTGACAATGGAATTCTACAAAATAAACTTTAAAACAATTAATACAATGGCACCTCATACCAAAATGTAACTTCTAAGAAAATATGGCTCTCAATTATGGCAATACTTTAACTAAAATTACTATGACTTCCATTTGATCTCATATTAAACGTACTCATATTTAATATACTCATATCGGACATACTCATATTTGACATACTCATATCGGACATGCTCATATTTGACATACTCACATAGTATTTTCTGTTTATGTAGCCAGTGAAGTTTTGGGGGTGGGTTCAAGTACATCTTAGATACAGATGATTTGTTCGGTGAAGTATATATACTAGGGGAAGACATAAGAATATATTATTCATAATGATCATTAGCGGAAACACGTTGTAGAAATGTTCAGTATGTATCAAGCTGTATTAGATGTCAAGCAATGATAGATTAGAATAAGCTACTGACCTTATCTTGGGCTTATAATGATGTTACATTATATTTTGTTTTTTTTTCCTACCTACTTAGTTAAACTACTTTTTAGCTCAAGGACTAAAAAGCAACCTATACCCGTGTTCTACGATCGCACAGCGAAACTTATGTAGAGATATTTTTTTTCATTACGCGGGAACCAGATGATTCACTTTTCATTTCTGTCTTTCATTTTGTCTCTTTCACTCGGAGTGAAATATCTGAACAAGAAGTGAAACAAAAGTGCTAAATGACTTGATTGGTGAACCGATCCGTCGATATTGGATATTGGCATTCGGCATCTTTTACTCGCGCTCGGAATGAAAGAAAAATTAAACGTCTGAACACGACTCACTTCCTGTACTGAATGCACGTCAAACGACTCAAAAAAGTAAAGCTGCAATTACACCAGCCAATTTTTTATGGTAATTATAATTGTTTTTTTTTACAAACTTGATTGGGAAGTTTACTCGGTCGGTCTTCTGCGACAAATTTTTTTTGCAAAAGAACGCCGAGATGTGGATCTACAGCAAATGATAATGATAAAAATGATCTACATGTGGATATCAAAGGCATTCGAGATGTGGATCTAGAGAAGAATACTTAAAATAAGCTGGATGGACAAGGTTATGAATGAAGATGTTATGGTTCAGCTGAATAAAGAAAAATAAGTTATTAAAACTATAAAAATCCGTAAACTTCAATATCTTTAACATGTGATGAGACATCCAGAGAAGTACAAAATTTTGCATCTCATTAAGCAGGGAAAGATTGCCGAACCTCATGGCTGAAAAACCTGAGACAGTGGTTTGGGCAGTCCGCAGTTACATGATAACCAACGTCCGTTGAACGGATAGGGCACAAAAAGAAGAAGAAGAAGAAAAAATGCTGCGTTAAGAATGTTTTTTTTTTTTAATTTTTAATATGTGCAGATAAATCACGATAAAACATAGTGTTAAATTGCATTAAAATATTAAAAAAGAAGAAGTTACATATACTTACCAGGTTGAATAATAGAAGACAGCAGTTTTATTTTTAAATCATACGGATGTAATTTCAAGGTACCTACTCACTTTTGTACTGGCGTCTAATGAACCACACCTCTTTTGTAATTCTATGTTTCAAAATGCGTATTTCAACAATTTTCATTTCAGATTAAAGAGTTTTTCTTAGAAATAAAGGTAAGGTAGCAAGGATTGCTTCCATAAAATTATTAACTATTCCGTCCGAGGTAGGTTTCTGTAAAATTAGGAAGGGAATTTTTAGGTGTATCCAAGGTTCGTAGAATAATGAGATTCTGGAATTTCTCTCGTTAATATCGTTGTTGAAATTAAAATATAAAGTTACCTACCTTTCTCCCCGTGGTGGCTTCATTCGTTCTTATTTTGAATATTTATTCACTTGGTTGATCATTACGTCAGACTGCGTGGAAGAGGAATGAATTCCGTTCACATATATAAAATATATACAACAGATAATCGTGGGAGAAGCAACGGACCTCTGAATAAAGTGGTAGCGATTATTTCTCCATTCTATGGAAAATATATTTCCAACTGTCAAGCCGCCTACTGAGTATTAAGCATAAATAATCACTCCACTTTCTAGGGTTGGGCTATTTTTAAAATATTTTACCCAAAAACATATTGTTGTATCCTTACCGAAAAATTTCTAGAAAATAAAGCCATTGTAAAAATACGTAAGTAATATCACATTAAACTTTATTATGTATTCATACTTTTTGGTCCTTTCGAAGTTTGGGCAGGAAAAGCTCCCCATTTTGCGAAAGTGCGCCATTTTATATTGCACGGTAATGGATAGGGAGATATTTTCTTTTATGTACTCGTAATACTAACAGACCCGGCCACACGTTGCTGTGGCTAACGAAAAACAACGCCACGCCATTAACCAACTTTTATAACCAACACCATCTGTTAAATCAAATCCACACCGCCCGCTGCCCGCTTGCCAGCACACTTCCTTTATTTAAATATTTTAATAAATTTACACAAAACCTTGATAAATTATACACCGTAAAACCTTCCTCGTACACCACTCTATCTATTGGTGAAAACCGCATGAAAATCCGTTGCGCAGTTTAAAAGCGCACAGACAGCGGGAGCGACTTCTTTTTATACTATGTAAAGAAGTATCATCTTATGAAACTACGTAGTGAAAATCTACATTCTGAAGCAACTAAATCTGTTGAATGGTGATATCAGGTTATTATTTTTAATTGGTAAACTAATGTTTAAGACAAGATTTTTATGCATAGCACAAAGGGTAACAATTATTATAAGCAATAATTATTAGCCTGAAACACTCATCAACGCAGTTGACCGGATATCAGAAGGACGCGGGTTCAAGTCCCGTCGGCGGCATTTATCTTTTCTCGGGAGAGGTGATATCAGGCTTCAAGAAAAATGTTACTCCTGCCATAGGTCACCTCAAGTGAATTGTTTCGTTTAGTAACTTAGTCGATGTGCCCGGGTTGGATGCTGTTTGTCAGGTCTTGGCGGCGGACGCGTCGGTAAACTTAAAAAATCGCAGGGCACGCTTAATAAGAATACTTTTTTTAAATAACATTTTGATTCAATTTAATTACTATAAAACACAAAAATTTTTGCCGGAGAAAATGGAAAATATCTCATTTTAGGAGCTATTTTGTAGAAATTCGGATAATTTGATGTCGTTTATTCACGACATTTAATGTAATATTATGAAAAAGAGATTTTCGTGCAAGTTTATTATGTTTTATCTTACAACATGAAGTAAGAATTTAAGAAAAAAAAATAATCAACCATGAAACCGTCACTTAATCAAACAATTTTAAGATGCGATTTGAGATTTTCAGGCCCAAAAGTATTATCGTGATTTATTTTTGGGGATATTATGCCGTGTTACCTCCTTCTTTAGCCTACGTTCCGGACAGCATTAGAGTGTCCATCATCGGCAGATACGTAATTGATATCTGATTATAAGAGGAAAGTGGAACATGAACATTATGCTAGGGTCACAAAGAATGAAGGAATGCTTGTTCCAAAACATTACCATAACTATGGACAGCGAACCCTAGAATATAACGTGCCAAAAATATTTAACATGTTACGAAGTAATATAAAAAATTGCGATTCTATAAATAGATTAAGATATATTCTGAAACAATGGTTACTAAGTAGAGATGGTTATGTGTGTTAATTGTGACAATCTGTGAAGTTATTTTAGTAATATTATGTATTTATTGTATCTAGTAATATTAATCATCATGTTGACAAACTGCTTAATTGTTTGAAAAACATTAAAAAAATGTGGTGAAGTTTGCGCTTATGTATTCGACTATTGTTACATCTGCCCTGATGATGGACACCGTAATGCTGTCCGAAACATAAGGTAAAGAAAAAGGTAGCGCAATAACGACATAATACCCCAAAAATAAATTACCATAAAACAATTTATAGTTTAATAAAATAATTATGAAAATGCAGAATCCATTTCCCCGACTTGACCACTCCTACCCATAGGCTGGTTTTTAAACTACTTACAATATTGCAAGTCAAATGTAATGACGTATGAGGCATTCCTGACTTATTAAATAGTTATATTTTAAAGTAATTGAGTTGAAACGAAGTGTTATTTTAAAAAAATATTGATATAAAACGTGTCCAGAGATTCTGAAAAATTACCAATGCATCGGACCACCTATTCCATAGGTTCTCAACTTGGGCGATAACGCCACCTTGGGGGCATTTCTGACCTTCAGGGGGGCGGTAGAAGACCAAGAGAAAATTGGGGGGGCGTTTCAAACTTTCAGGGGGGCGATAGGAGACCCAGAAAAACCCATCCCACCCCATTAGAGGCCATCCATAAATAACGTCACACCTTAAAAAAATGACCCTATCCCATTACGCCCCCTGCAGTGTGGAAAATGTAACCCTATCGTGGTATCCCATTGTGCCCCCTCTGTCGTGGTATCCCTTTACGCCCCATCTGTTGTGGCAAATGTAACCCTGTCGTGGTATCCCATTAAGCCCCCTCCGTTCGGATTCACGAGTAAGGGGGCGCTAGAAATAAAAATATTATCAAAGTGGGCGGTGGGCATAAAAAGGTTGAGAATCTATAACCTATTCCATCGCGGGTCGGATCGAGAGAGACCGGTTGAGGGAGACCCTTTGACCTCTCCAGCCGGACTCTATGGACCCATCGCCGTGCACCGCTGTCGGAGGGATGGATTCGTATGTCCGTCACTCTTGGACACGCTGACCCGCAGATTCCAACCCCCCCTTCTACCCTTTCATTCCAAAAACATTCTATTCTTCCTATCTTTAGAAAAAACTCTCCATGCAGCACCTCTAAAGGTGACTCAGGGCATATTTTGCTTGTTTCATATTTAGATTGGAAAAATATGAATAATACAAGATTTTCAAACTCAAAGCGAGGGCGGGTAGATTTACAAGTAAAAGTTAATAAAAGATAAAGGACGTAATTATATGTAGAAATTATTATCATAATAAATGGTTAAAAACTATTCATTTTGCTATACATTCGTCGTGATTTGATCATATCGATGTCGTGGGTTCAAATCGCGGATTGCGCAAATAAATCTTTTTTGATTAATTTGTGTTATTTCAGAGGTAATTAATTAAAAATGATAAATATTGGTATAAACCGCTAAAATTTGCGGTTCAAGAGATACTCTCAGTATTGCCCTGGTGTAAGACTACCATTCAGAATTGAAACGTAGTTTGAAATGGCTTTAGCCATGTTTGATGATCACATCTGAATGGCCAGGTATTTCCCCACCTTTCTCTTTCCCATCTTATTCCTTTCCCCACTTACTTTCGGCCTCACAACTTTCCCCAATTGAGAATGGTATAGCTTCACTAGCTCCAGACGGGAGCAGTTGGCAGTCTTGTGCGGTATTCACATTAAAATTAGTCTTATTTTCCCATTAATAAAAAATATATATATTATAATTTCCTATCTAATCACATTAACCGTCAATTTGATTTTCAACCAACTATAAAATTAAGGTTAGATAGAAAAAAATTTATACATACGAGTATTATAAAAGTTGTCTGACAAAGCATCCAAAATATTTCTTCCCTTGTATTTATGGATTTCTTTTGGCCACTCCTAGAAACAATAAAGCGTTTGATTTATCTTCGTTTCTTTGTGTATCATTCGCTGTTCAACTTAACTACACTATAAACACATTAACTTGGGAGAGAAAAGGCTTTTCGAAACAGCCTTGACCTTCACATTTCATTACAAAAATACATCCCCAATATTGGTGACATCATACATTTAAATACTCTTTACTTCTATACTTTACACCTATGTAAAATATCTTTCCAATAGGATCTAAATTAGGTATTTCGGATACATACATAGTAAGATGTTTTGAATGGGTGTAAAATCATCTATTATATTTCAGACAATCGATAAACGTTTTAGATTCGACGACCACTAATTGAACCACGCCTAAATGTTGCGGCATGTGGTAGAGTCAAAGAAATATGCGAAATAATATTACTATAGTGATTAGGTTGCCTAGTCTTAGTGGAATAGTTGAGCAACAATAATAGTTATTTTAGATACAATTATTGTGTGATACCGCATAATAATTACTACCACCCAAATCCAGTGGAACTATAGCATCGCCGTCGAAGATTATAAGGCTTGAAGAAGTAGGAGAGAGTGAATGGGATGTGGGTGATCAAAAGTAAAAAAATACCTACTCGGCGTTTCAGCCAGATCACCAACGTCCAAAAGTTATGAATGCTGATTTTTTACAATCACATAAATAAGACAAATTGAACAAAATGTTTAACAGAAATGACCGAAAGGGATTCAGAGCACTTCCCTAGCAAGGAAGAAGTCCTGGGTTCAATTCCTAGAAGCGACAGACTTTTTTTCCGTCTTTTCTGATTCGCATTTTCCGTTTGAGTCGTTAGTATAATTTCTCGGTCGGTTCGAACTGAGTTAAACGAGATGCTGCCACTTTTCCACGGATCACAAAAGCTAATCTGAGGGTTTAATTTGTCCACAAAAAGGAGGCTCTTAGGAAAATAATCTGACAGTATTAATATCCTAGCGACTATACGGTTTTAATTTAAGAATCCGACTGCAAGTATAATTTGACGCCGCGCCATATGGAAACCTTCTGTGAACGTGAAACTTGCGACTTTTTTTTTACGCAAGCTCCACACAGGAGGCCCTGAGGAAAATAATTTCCCTAAGAGCCTATGTCATCTTTGGGGATGCTGTGTGGAGGGTTTTTAGGTAAAGGAAGGAGAGGAGAGTTCTGGGAAGGAAAATGTTTTAAGGGGTGGGTAGGAATCTGGGGTTCAGTGTATCCTGGTCATACGCCTCCAAGACCTAGACAAACCTCACCCCATGAACCCGGACACCCCTGCTAAATCACCAAACGTAGCTTACCACTTGGGGTGACCTATGGCAGAGGTGTTGGTTTTCCAATAAAGGGCGGCGGTACCCATTCCCGCCTCCCAAATTGCGACTGAGCTACTTTCGTAATAGAACCGAATTAAAATAAACAGCTAATAATGCCAAAAGATGGCGGCACTTACGTTAACAGCTAGCATAAGGAACGTCGGCTGGCAGGCGTAAGTAGTTTTGAAATTGCATTTTCATGAATCTCAACTGGGCGAAGCCAAATCAAAAGCCACCTGCAGCGCCTAGTAATAATAGTAATAATAAAACTTAAAACAAAGCAAAACATTATAAACAAAATTATACAAGATAACGATTGACAAAGTGACCTAAACTATATTTTAGTTTCCTTCGTGGCCTCCTACACGAGTAGTCAGAGAACATAATCAAAAACGTTTAGGTCGAAGAAAACACAAAAAAACAAATGGATTAGGGTGAATAATGTTCCCCCAGGAGCTAGAGCACAAGAACTCTAGAGCCTGTAGTCTTCTTCACGAGTAAGAAAATAATTGGTTTCCGCAATCAGGGTAATTTCCTCAGTCGGTTGTATCATTACCCCGCAGTAACTGTGCGCGTGTAGTGTGGCCTAAGCTATAAAGGTACCTACACTACACGTGGGGGTGAAAAACTTATATGAAATCTAAGAAGCAGTTATTTACCATACTCATTATTCATTGTGACATTTTCTTCACTAATGGGAACGACTTTTTATGGAATTAATGAAGATAATATTAGCGATACTCAATCGAAAATCTGAAACAGAAAGATCAGTAAAAGATGCGGTCACATTTAGGAATCAAATCGAGGCCCTTAACCTTGCCGGGGCGGTGCTCTACAACTGCGCTAATAGGACCCTTATAAATATATAAATATGTTTCCTAATACTTTTGAAAAGTTCACAAATATGTTTTTTCCATTTAAGATATTTAATTGTTTGTTATTAATATTTTATGCGCTGCCGTAGATACCGTTCATCCGATTGCGATAAAACTTTGGTGGGTTATAGTACGCACGTCCGCGAAGGATTCTATACGAATTCTGGTGAGCTCTGGCATTATGAAATTTGCATAAAAAATTTACAATATGTTGTTGTTCGAATAATGTGTGTATTTCGTAAAGATTAGTGGAAGGGAGGGAGGGGAGGGAATCCGGGAGGGGGGAGGGAAACGCGGGAAGGGGGACGAGGGAGGGTGAAGGCAGGGAAGGTGGAAAAGGAATGCAGAAGAGAATCGCGGGGAAGAAGAGGAGTTCGACGGGGGGAAGCGGGAGGGTAGAAGACCGGGAAGGTGGAAGGGGAACTAGGGAAGAGAACCTGGGCGAGGAACGGGGACGAGGAACGTGGACGCATGGGAAAGGACATGCAGGGAGATAAAATTTCTTTCTTCATGTGGCATTGCAACGCATACCGGGTACTAGCTAGTAAAAAATAAATATTGGTTAAAACACGGGCCTTACTGAAACTTGTTTTCAATTTTACGCAACTTATAACCACGTAGTTGTGTAAAATTATAAAAAACACGTTTCCTAGTAATGGGGTGTATTAAGATATGTTATTTTTGTTCAAATGAGTTCAAAACGACCGAGGTGTTTAAATTTTTCAAATTTCTGACACGATCTTCTTCGGATTCACTTCAAAGTTTTGAAATTTTTAATTTTAAGGGGTTATTTCTAGTGTATATAAAAGCTACTATGAATCATTTAAACCATATCTTTTATAATTTTCCATAGCAAATAAAGTATGTTTTAACGAAATCATTTACAAAAAAGTCCCAAGATTGAGTTTGGCAAAAAAATGCCGAAATTTGAGAGTAAGAAGGATTTTGCTTGTATTTGAATACACTGCCTTGAGATAATTTGAATTATATTAATATATCTATTATTTTAATAAATAAATAAAAATATTCCCTCTATTTCATGGTTTATTAAAAAAATTTAATTTTTAAAGGTTTATCTAACATTTTTTAAAGATTTAACAAGGGTCGGTTTTTCTCTATTATGTGAAATTTCAAAGTCAATCGGAAGGAAGAAGATGATATCCAAATATTATTATAAAAATTACGTGATTTTATATCTCTATTTAACACCTTTCTATCACTAAACATAGACAAAGCAAAACAAGATTTTTTTTCATACAGTCGTGACCCACCCAAGTGTATATCTACGTAGTGTATTATCTGTCTCAAAGGCTTAGAATCTGTTTATTTTGTAACTGAAACGTAACAACTAGTAACAAAATGTCAAAATATTATGTTTCTCATCAGAGACTTGTTTCTACAGAGGAAAGTAATTAGTCACAGTGTAATTTGATTGTCCCCGGGGTAAGAGTGTAGGCATAATTTACAAATAATCAACCCAACTTCTCATCACATGTATCTAATTCCTTCTGAGAAATGTCGCGTTAAATTGCAAACGCTCTGAGTTTCTGGAGATTGGATGGGAAAGTTGGGTGATTAAGAGATAAGATGACTAGAATAGATAAAGCCTAATATCGTCGTGAAACAACCTATTTTCTACCGATAATAAAATGGGATGATCTAATCATAATTTGTTTTGTACGGAAGACTGGAAAATAAAGGGGAAAACGTTTTACGCATCAATTATTCTAGCAATCTATTTCATTAACTTACCTTCAAAATTGGTTCTCTTACATCATTCCGTATAATCAATAATATTTTATAAATAATGTATTATTGTGAAAAGCTGTTTTTGTATCTATTGCAAATGAACAAAATGTTTCCTTACTCGTTATTTTTTTTAAACAAAAGTGCGATGTGAATTAATTAGCTAAATGAAAACAAATGACTTTGTACAAAAAGCCCCACTATATAATCAATATTATCAACATGTTTCGAAAACTACGGCTTCTTTGTCAGGATAAGATTAATAACCATTTATTTTTTATTAATATTTGAATGTTTTTACAATAATTATAAAAATATTTTTTACATGTTAAACACATTTGTAATCTCACCGTAAAGAGACGAGGCTCTTGTGTTTGGTGAAGGAATTCATGGTCAAATGTCACTTGAGTAAGTAAATAATAATATTACAACTAATAACAATAAATACCCGGACCAAAAATCTGGAGCACCGTAAGAAATGTAATATATTAAATCTTTCCCAAATGAAAGACTAAACCCTTCCACACACTTCCACAAATGATTATCTAATAAATTCACGCAATGTAAGTGCACTATATAAGTATAATAAATACAAAACAATACGTCAATCCACCAGAAACATAATGGGAAAATATTTCACCGACTACGATATTTTCATATCAGAGGGTTCGGTTCTGATGAAATCCTAACTCGACCGATAAATCCTAATGATCCCTCAATATAAATATTTAAAAAATCTTTCGTAACCCTACATGTATTTAAAATGACTGACTTTTGCATTTTTATACATAAATTCTTTAACAAAGAAACTTTAGATATATATAAAACAGATTTAAATGAAATATTAATAATAGTAATGTACTCTTACAGTTGTTTCAGGTATTTTTTAAATTTATTTTGGAATTTACGTTTATTTTCGAAACTTTTTAGTTTCAATGGGAGTTTTTTTTTAGATGAGCTCCACACAGGAGGCCCTGAGGAAAGTAATTTCCTTCAGGGCCTACGTAATCTTTGAGGATGCTGTGTGGAGGTTTTTTTTAAGGAAATGAAGGAGAGGAGATTTCTGGAAAGGAAAAAGGTTTAAGGGGTGGGTACGAATCTGGGGTTCAGTGTGCCAGGTCATCCGCCTCCAAGACCTAGACAAACCTCACCCCATGAACCCGGGCACCCCTGCTAAATCACCAAACATAGCGAACCACTTGGGGTGACCTATGGCAGAGGTGTTGGTTATCCAATAAAGGTTCCATTCCCGCCTCACAAATTGCGAATGTGCTGGTATTAAATTATGAGATTTTAATATTGTTTTGATATCTTGCTGATATATTGAAATGTAATTTTTTTAGCTGTATTTCTTTGAAAGTTTGTAGTATTGAATATTTTTTTTATTTACATATATTGTCTATTGTAGATACTTTGAATATTGAAAAGATTTTTTCAGTAGAAAATGTAGATGGTTTTTTCAAGATAACCTTAATTATTAATCTTTGAACCATTTTATGTTATACCATCCTATGTTCCTCCCCATATTTATCATGTTTTAATTTAATTAAAAATGATGCCACAAAGTGTATGTGCAAAGTTTTAAGAATTAATTAATTAGAATTAAGCTGTGTTTTTTTGCAATTCAGTAGAAAGAGTTATCTTTTTTGCTCTGAAAAATCACTTCACCCGACTTTGCAACAGAAAACGGTTCGTTTTAATTATAATTTAATGATATAACTAATTGTGTTAGCTAAACATTTCCAGTGATTATTTGTTTTAATCGCAGCACTTTTATTCTGCATGAGATTTTAAGTCAGCAAAATAAATTAATATTTGTTTAGCGTCCAAAACGAAAAGCTTTACCCAACATCAAATTATGCAAAACAATCTCAACATGATAACACGCACAAAACTTTAATACGGTTTTGTTGCTAAGAACTTGTTCGCTATCCAAATAATTGGTATTTTCTCTTACAAATCAGGGGTAAGCCTCAAGTGATTTAAGGTCGAGTTGCGGATTTTCCGCCCCGGATGTGACAATTACTAGCCCCGGAATTCGGAACTCAACCCGAGATAAAAGAAATAAACGAAGGTTGCGAAGGAACAAAAGAAGGTTCGGCCTTTTGATATCTAAAACATGGATGGGTAAAGAAAATGTCCTGATAATGAAACATACGAAAATTCACATAATGTACTCACCCAAAGATGTTCTAGAGAGAAGGAATATTGGAATACATTGTTCGTCTGTTGGACCTTTTGAAACCATGCCCTTCATAGATAATACCTATTCCATGATCAAAATACGAGGTTTTTTTTTTTTGCTTTTCGCCCCTATCATATGCTTATATTGTTTGGTCTCCTTTTCATTCTGTTTTTATCCGATCTTAAGGTAGATTGCTAGGAGGCTAGGATTACATAGAGGCAATTAAACAAAGATCGTCGGAATTTTTTTTTAATCTGATTTGTTTCTTAAAGTATCACTTGCTCCAAATAATACCGAAAGGCAAGATGCCGAGGGCCTGGTAGGAGACAAACGTCTTGGCTGCGAAATGTACGAGAGTGGACCGGCATTAGAAGTATGGAGGAGCTATTCTGGGCAGCACAAGACAGAGAGACATTTTCCAGAGTGATTGTTAACGTCGGGGGGACCTGATAGGGCATACCAAGTAGAAGTTTCTTAAAAATTATCAATTGTATTATTGATTTACCTACATTACTACAAACGTCCCTTTCAATATACCTTCCCGTAGACCCAGAAATAATGAACTGCTCTTCCACAATCAACCCTCGCTAATTATTCTCCTTTGTCCAGATTGTGTTTTTTATTGCTCTTTGACCAGAATTGATTTTTTTGGTATCTAAATTATTTTTGTCGGCCACTAAACATTTCTAAATATTTTATAACTCTTTAGACTTCTAGCTAAGTCATGACTTGACTTATCACTTATGTTTATTTCTGATTTTTGACTTTACTTTCATATACCATCCTTTACTCTTATAATTAAATTTCATTTTACGTGTGCAGACGTAAGTCCGTTAATAAGTCTATGTATATAAAAATGAAAATATGTTTGTTTCTGTCTATGTAGGTGAGATGTTATGCGTTGCTAAACCATTCGTCCGATTGAGATGAAACTTTGTGGATTTGATGTGCGCGTGCCCCTGATGGTTTCTATATATGATAGCGAGCTCTGGCGTCATGAAAATGCGTTACTAAACCGTTCATCCAATTGCGAGGAAACTTTGGTGGGTTGTTGTCAGCACGCCCGCGAAGGTTTCTATGTATAATGGTGAGCTCTGGCATTATGAAATTTGTATAAAAAAATTGCAATAGGTGGCACGCGAGCTGTTTGAAAACTGAATGTACCGGGACTGAATGTATGGAAATTGGGAGGTGGGAGGGGAACTCGGGAGGGGGATTAGGGGGACGGGGGATGTTGGCAAGGGGATTGGGGAGAGGGAAAGAGGAGAAGACAGAGTGTGAACGCGAGAAGGGAAGGGGACGCGAGAGAGGAAGGGGAGGTGGAAGGGGAACGGGACGAATAAGAAAGGTCACGCAGGGAGAAATAATTTCTTTATTAAGTAGCATAGCAACGCATGCCGGGAACTCGCTAGTAAATAAATAAATTTAATCATTTGATATTTTTTAATTAAACCACTTATCGTGGATATACAATTACGTTCAAACATAACTTTTTGATACCCACGTACACATAAAATAGGTGTATTTAGGAAATTGTGAACGTCCCGAACCTTTTTAAGGCTTTGCAAAATAATCTGGTACAAATAGATTTTTTTACGTACCGTTAAAAATGTTGTTGTTTGGACAGGACAGGAAAAAAGTTTATTATAATAATTTAATACCTGCTAATTAAACCTAAAACCACATAATACATGGTATATTATGTTTATTGTACATAATATTTAGAAGTACATCGATATATAGGTATGCACTTTAATTTTCTCTCGAAAAAGATTTTTTTCGCTCTTGGATTTCGACCATTTAACTACGTATAAACTGTGATGAAAATAGTAGCGGATACTCGTTCTCGTTAATGCTCCTTACAGCTTTTTTGATCTCTCCGAGTGCTGCTGTGTATCCTACCCACCAAGCTATCGACAACCTCGATTTTGGTAATAATCTGATAGATATTAGCAGTATTTTTTTTAGTTTCTTCGTCATTATTACCATAAGCCGGCAGTACAAAGTATTACGTATTTATTTAACTTCAAATAGTACCCGCATTTGTGCAATGGTTAAATATGTTATGTGCTGATATAAAAATGATAAAATATTATAGAAATAAACTTACAAAGTACAGTAGGTATTAAAAATTATATTATATTAGGTATTAAAAATTATATTATATGAGGTATTAAAAATTATAGATAGGTTTATTATATACGCCATGGGGACCAACTATTAACCAAAATCTGCACGTAACGATAATATGACGAATGGCGTGGGAAAGAATCTTTCATAATCTAAATTGTATAACATTAAACTTGTGACTTGAACGCAAAATTCGATTAATAATAAACTGTTCTTCTGAAATGTCCTAACAAAAACCACCCTCAAACCACAAATAAGACTAAAACCACTACCAAACATCAACCCGACGAACTATGGGGCCAAACGGTGAATATCATCTCATAATTCGCTTTCGGTAATTACGCCGTAGAATTAAAACAACCATTGATTCTTAATGACAGATCCCCACTCTTTTTTTCATGTTGTTATAACAAATTTGTATTCCCTTCCGTTAATTTATAAAGACACGTCAAAGTTGAACTTTTGAGAAATACAGATTTATTGCGACAATTTATATGAAACCTTGAACACACATATCAAGCGTTCTAAGTTTAGTCAAGCAAATATTTTTATTTTATTAAATAAGTATGTTATCCTTTTTATATATACCAGCATTTTTTGTTTTTGGAAATGGGAATAATATATTGCCCCAACTTGCCCCCTTTTCTGAAATTGGCTTAATGCTGATGGTGAGCGCTGCGTAAAAAATCGAAAAAAGAGAAAATGCCTTATAATTATCACAATAATGTCCTTATTAACTATGTGATATTCCTTTAATTACTTCATTTTTTATTATTTTCACATATATCTATACTCGCAATACATACCAATTACCAATCATTAATTTGAAATTTGAAAAAACAATAATTTACCCCTTGAATTGAAGAATAATCTATTAAGTTGGCTTGATAATGACGGAATCAATAATTTAAATTTTACTCAATATGAAACCTTAGCTATATACGTGTATTTAAATTTATCCAAGAATAATTACCAATTCTAAAAAAGGTTCTAGATGACAAAAAATATGAGAAGCTAAAACAGCATTTCATTCTGAAGGTATTAACTGTGACCGATTATAAAGCAACTGTAAAACTACAGGATCTTTTTGTTTTCAGGTTTCAGGTTTTCTACGAAATAACAATTGTTCTGATGGTGGTCAGCCTCTGATACGACAGGTCATCAGAATACGAAGAAGGAATTTAATTATGGTAGGTGTCAAATATATGTATTCATCGAATATTCACAAACAAAATTGGTATCTGGTCATAACGAAGTTGAATTTCCTTCCCGTAACATGTAGGTTGGTAGTAACTGAGAACCCCAAATTAAAGCTTTTAGACATCCCACATGCGGGGAGAGGTAAAACGTAAAGTGCTCCTGTGTATAACGTTTGCATACGTGCTGTATATAATGCGCTACCGACATATTCACTTTACATAAAGGACTTGTTGACTTAAAAGCAATGTCCATAAACTGCGGTCGTGTCTCCTGACAATTCGCCGCGAGGGTTGGTCACCGTGTTGGTCGCTTGGTTGCTGCGGTATTTGAGTACAAATATTGTTGTAATTATGTGGGCTAAATTAAACTAAAATATCGTGAATTTTTTAATTCAAACATTATATTTAGCTTATACAATAACTGCAAATTCATTATCTTAATAAAATAAAAATAATAAACTTTGTTTAAACCACAATTTGATAAAAAAATAACAACATGTTTTACAGCCATAGGTTTCCTCGTGAAGATATAAAGTCTATTATTATTTGGCTGTTCTTACATTACCATGACATAATTTTCAGTATTTTTTTTTTTACATTCGCTCCACACAGGAGGCCTTGAGGGTAAAAAATTCGTTTGGTTATGCTGGTGCAGAGTCGTTTTATGGAATCGTAGGAGAGGAAGTTCTGGGAGGGAAAAAGGTATGAGGGGTGGATAGGAATCTTTGAATCGTAAGTATGAATCCATCCCTCCCACTACGGTGCAAGCCGATGGGTTATGAGAGTCCGGCTGTCAGTCTCTCCTGATCCTGCTTGCCATGCATTTGGTGGGCAAACGCATCCGCCGCCAGAACCTAGACAAACCTTACCCCCTGTGGACCAGGGCATCAGTGGCGGTCCGTAAGTTTTCAGTCAGCTAGAGTGCTAAGATTGAAAAATACGTTATCGATGTTGTTGCAGCAGAAAATGATTTTTTTTTTCAAAATGCTAACATTTTTTTAATTGAAGATTTTCAGGATTATTTCAGTTTGGGAATGCGCCGCATCCATATTTCAGTATGTCTTCACAAAAAGGTGAAATAAAAAAAAAAAAAGTTTTCAGCTACAACGAGATCAATATGGTCGTTTTTTAAATCTTAGCACTCTGGCTCACTGAAAATTCACAGGCCGCCCCTGCTGGGAATCCCTGCTAAGAGTGCTAAGTCTCCAAACGTAGCCAACCACGTAGCGACCGTTGGCTGAAGTGTTGGTTATTCAATAAATCGTTCCCGGGGCGGGCGGTGCCCATCTGAAACTGGTGTGAAAATGTAGTGGTTTACAGAAAGTTTATTATTTTAGTTACGTTTTACAATAAAAACGAATCTAATCGACTTATTTTTATTTTACATGAAACAATGACAATGACATGATGATTTTAATTTCTGTGATTTAAGAAATAAGTCTAGTTAGGAGTTAGAACTAAAACTGATAAAAATAGTATATACGTATAATTATCATTTTCTTTAAACGAACCCAAAAAACAAACGAACGGTGTAAAATTAAATCCTAGCTATAAGTAAATAAAAAAAATCAATATCTGAAAAATCTCTCTAACAGTGAGCTTTGACATCACGAAACTTTCACACTTATTCTGACTGAAATGGAAGCTGGAAACATAATATCCATCATGAACAATGTAGCTTTGAAAAAATCATTTATCAGGAAAAAAATAAGGCGCACCACATTTTTTAATGGTTAAATTTATTTACTAACTTTTCAAAGAAATGTTAATTCAGGTAAAACTAATGTAAAGTCGGGTAGTAAGACCACGGCTTTTTGAAAGAAACATTTTTTTATTTAGGACTGTGTGTTGTATAATATGGCTGTAGTGTTACAGTTTTTGATTGATTTGGCATTCGACCGAACGTCCTTACTAATAGAAAATATTTTTTTTATAACCTTAGGCAAATTGTGAATGTGATGTGTTATTGGCCGGAGCCGCGCCCGTGCGAGCGGAACAAAGCGATTTTAACCCTTATGAATAAAGACACGGTACGAAGAACAAGGTCAGATTCGCTTGCGCCAATATCATACTTGATGTAACCAATAGTTTCATTCACCTAGCAACACCAGAATATTTTAAAATTAATTATCTATGTATCTACGGCATCTGGATGTCAGATTTTGCCGCGATTTGAACTGTCACAAAGTGATAGTTCACAAAAACATCGAAAAACCTATCAATTTATCAAATAAACGCAAGTAATATTGTTTTTATAAATAGTTTATTGTTCAAAGAATGTGTTTCGTTAAATAAAATATACAAAAGCTCAAAATAAATTCACAAAATATTACTTCAAAGTGATGCTTTCCGTAATTTCTAGTATATCATATGAATGTATGGACGTTAGTTTCATGCATGGCTCTCAACCGGCTGTTTAAAAAGTGTGTGTTCTTTTTTATTTTGTCATTTCAATACGGTACCTAAATAAAGTGCTGACAATTGTCAGTATATTGTACAAACGTAATTATTTAAAAGCAAAAATATGTATCATTTACCCCAGTATATTATTTTTATTCTGTAGAAATCAATGGTTGCTGCCCACGAATCATTAGGGCACGTGTTCTGCTCGGGTTCTATTCCGGATACCAGAAAAACCACTTTAGCTGTAAAGAAGAGAGGAGGGGATTAACTGAGATTAATACCCTGACGTGTATCAATTTGCGTGACCTGAGATAATATACTTATATTCCTACTAAATTCAAGGTTGTTTTTAATTTATTTATTTATAAGTAAACACAATAAATTATACTAGTTTTGGTATCTGTTTTGAATAATTTATTATATTACAAGCTGGCTCCCGGCATGCGTTGCAATGCAAGAAATAAATTGCACGTCCTTTCCGGTGCGTCCCCGTTCTTCTTCCGCACCCTCTTCCCCTCCCGCGTTTCCCTTCCACCTTCCCCGCCTACACTCACCCCTCTCCCGCTCCCCCGTCCCGCAAACCCCCCTCCCGCGTTCCATATATTCAGTCCTAGTACATTCAGTTTTCAAACAGCTCGCGTGACACCCATTACAATTATTTTTTAAATTTTCATTTTTCATATATTTTAAATATTCATTTTTGTATATTATAAGAACAATCAATCAAATTTGGTATCTATTTAAAATAACTATAATCTTTAACATCTTTTGTTACAGAAAAAAAATAGCTGCCTGGTAAATTCACATCCATCAAACGCGCGAATTTTCTGCGCAATTTTCTTAAATTTTCTTTCCGTAAGAACCTTCTACAAAATATTAGACAAATTTTTCAAAGTTATGGCGTGACCATGGGAAACAGGGATTTATTTTAATATATATAGATTGAAACAATACTCAAAGAAAATTTTAACTCATCCCAAAAATGACGATACGTACCAAAGAAGTATTTATTGTAATATCACACAAATAAGTGCCAGCTTTTATTAATTCATCATATACCTTTAAAAATTGAAAATAACGATTTGCAAATCCTGATACAGGAAAAATATCTTGGGCTGTGCATCGATAATCATTTAACTTTTAAACAACACATACAAGACGTATAAGATAAAATCACACCCTTAATTAGCGTTTTTAGCCGGTTATCATATTTAATACCAATTAAAATTTTTAAAAGTTTATATTATAGTCTCGTACACTCACACCTAAATTACCTGATTGAAATCTGGGGAAATGCGTATGAAAAATACATCATTGAATAACAGGTAATTCAAAATAGGCTAATCAAAAAACTATTTCACTACGAATCCAAAACATCCACAAAAAAATTATATTTGGAAACAAAACTGCTAACATTAAGAAAACTATACGAGTACAATATATGTCTCCTTATATACAAAATAAATAACAAACTCATACATACAAACTCAGAATTCATTCAAACGTCCCAAGTACACAAACATTTTACACGATAACATACGTTTAAACACCATTCATACTAACTACGGTAAGCAACAATTAGTTACGAGGGGGGCAATTTATGTAATTGCCTTCCAGATGAAACCAAAAACGCAAAAAGTGTGTGCAAATTAAAAAAAAAAATTATTCATATTTATTCAAAAAAATCAAAGTTGTGAAAGTGAATAATATCGTATGGTAATATAATGTAATGTAAATGTAAGTACTGTAATCTAATGTAATTTAAGGTTATGAAATGAAAAAACTATGTAATGTAATATTATATAAAAAGTACATAATTCAATATTCTAGTTAAGTAAGTGAAAATGTTATTTTCTTTTTTACTGGAATAAAAACTTATGAAAAAAATAAAAATTAATAAATGTTGAGATTTGTATCAAATACATTTAAGGCCCGGCTTCCCGCATTTGTACCGATTTATTACATATTTTCATTAAATATTTTAAGTTTTAAGACTCTTAAAAATATAAATATATAAATATATGTTATTCTTGAATATAATATCATACATTCCCCAAGCTGACACGGTAATTACATGAAATTCCCTCGTTAGAAAAAAATCAAATAAACACTTTTTTTCAGTTATTTTACAAGTTATATAGAAAAAAATACACAGTGTTTCTGTAAGTGCTATTATACACAATCCCTACGAAATTTTTGCTCTATTTTAAACTAGTCGTGTTTTATTAAACATTTTCGTTTAAATATTTTCGTTTTTAATATTAGCGCGTTCTCTCTAACATTCGTTTTCACATATCTCACTAACTTCTTCTTTTTGAGCGGGTACACCGCGCTTTAAGGGTATTTTTAAAATTATACATAAAGTATTTATTCATAGACGGCGCTTACTTAATTATTTTGTTTGTTTTCGTTCGTAGATAATATTATGTAATATGAATAAATAGTTTTGACATGTGAAAATTCAATTCTTTCATAAAAGGCATACAAATGCAATATTGGATTTAATCACCGATACAATATTGTATGTGCATGCTTTTCTTGAAATAATTGAGTTTTTATACGGACAAAAAAATGTATTCATATTCATATTCTGTATGTACATTCGAAAACAAACCTTTATGTTTTAAAGATTACCTTGCGAAATGTCTTTTCCTGAAATAATTAACTTAGCACCTTCTATAATTGAGCAGTTCATAAATAACTTTAAGTTTAATCTAACGGCTCCGCAACCAGGCTCGAAAAGAAGAAGATGGAGATATACGAAATTACGAATGTTAAAGGAGAGCGCTAACATTTACAGTGCCAAAATCGATGGGAAAATTGTGAAAATGTTTAATAAAACACGACTCGTTTAAAAAAGAGCAAGAATCTCTTGGGGAGCATCTTTAGTATTATTTAAAGAAACGTTGTGAATTCTTTCACAAATATAATTTATAAGATAAGAATGAGACTTGTTTTTAATAATTTTTGGAGCATACTTTGCGATTTTTTTCTATCGAGGGAATTTCATATAATTTGCGTTTGGACTTGGGCAGCATCTAGACATTATCTTCAAAAATAACATATACTTTTTTAAGAGCCTTAAAACTTCAAATGTTTAAGGGAGATATGTAAGAAATCTGTAGAAATTCGAGTTGCGGCCCCTTAATCAACATGTTTTGTGTGATAAATTTCAATACGGTAATAAAAATTATGAATTAATTCGTAAGCATTCACTGAATGCCATTGACTATCCATACATTGAAAAAAATATATTTTAATGCACATGTTTATCAATAGAATGTTTCGTTCGGATTGTTTCAGTTTGTTTGTTTTGTTTTAATGAGTGGCAGTTGTTTTGCCGGACAAACGCGGCAATTGAAAATAAAATTATTGATACTTCCATTTAAAGACAAGCGGAGCACTGTTGTAACATGCAAAAATATATTTCAACGTTTCTGTTGTGAATACACCATTGACAACTTCGTTGAATAACAGGAAATAACCCTTTGTACGAATTTCCGAATAAATGTTTCCATTCCAAACAAACCTATAAGAAAACAAGTGGCTTTGACGTTAACATGTTAGAAAAATGCAAATTCTAATAAAAGCAAACTGTTTTCTATCAGTTGTGTACTATTATTCACAGTAAAACCCTTCATCAAACTGTTCTTGCGCGTGACAGGAAGTCTAAATACACTGAAAGTAGTAAAGTATAATTTTTGCCCTATTACTTGGAAGTTATATACGAGTATGTACTTATCGTTTTGTCCAATGCTTTAATAGTTATTGGAAAATATTGTCGACTTTATTAGAAATGAGGAAAGACTAGCATTCGCTAAGTTTTGAAATAATGTATTATTTTAACAGTTGTTTTTTTTCCATAATGACGACCGAAATGCTCAGAAAAAGGAAAAAAAAACTGCAATTGATTAAGAACCTAGTAAAAACATCAGTTAAAATTTTTCAGAGGTCAATTTTCACGTCGAAAAAAAACAATGTTCAATTTTGTCGGTCGCCGTTTTATTGATTAAGCGAAGTGAACTATTCAGCATAGCTACAGTGTTCCTTGTGCTAATATAGTAATAAAACGAGAATTATGAAATAAATAGAATTATTCAAACTAATAAATTACACTATCATTATAGTGGTAAAAACAAAGTAATTTATTAATTTGAATTAAAATGGTGCCACAAAATAAGTTTGCTGATTTAGAAGAAATAGAATTATGATAATGACACGAACGGATCAACAATGAATGTAAATAAAACAAGACATTATGTTGCCTAGTTATGGACCGAAATAATCATTTGTCATAGAAAATAATATCTACGAGGAATCCACGCACGATAAATAATAAAATACTCCCAGCGTTTCCGAGAACAACTCCAAATGGATTAAGTTTTGCGAATAAGTCAATTAAAGTTATGATCGATACTAATTTAATTCACTTAGAGAGTTTTACTTCTTCAGTAGCTTTCTGGTTCTGCGTTCCGAATACTTAATACTATTTGATTCCGCATCATCTGACACAGTGTGGGACAGTGATGAGCAACCCGCGGCCCCATTTCGTATAGCCCGCGAGCATTTTCGTATTCCCCACTTGGCTAAATAAAACATCAAAAAGTTTGTGGTAAAGAATATTCAACCGCTTCTGTTATTTTGCAAAAGGATTGTATTCTTATTGGATTGGATTGGATTCTTACCCATTCTTAGACAAAATTTCATGGTTCGACCTTAAGGGTAGAAACAATTTCACCTTTACAGAACAGCAATTTTCTTGTTGAGATCTTTGTCTTGATGCATTTTAAAGGTTTTTGTTTTATAAAATACCAAACGTTTTAATTGCCTGCTATAGGTCACCCCAAGTGCTTATCTGTGTTTGGTGACTTAGCAGGGGTGCCCGGGTTTATGAGGTGATGTTTGTCCGGGTCTTTCCGGTGGATGCGTCTGCCCACCAGCTGCATGGCAGGCTGGATCAAGAGAGAATGGTTGAGGGAGTCCCTTTGACTTCTCCAGCTGTGCTTTCTTGGAATATCGCCTTGCACCGCAGTGGGAAGGATGGATTCATACGTCCTTCACTCCTGGATACACTGACCCACAGATTATTACCCATTCCTCATACCTTTTTCCTTCTCAGAACTTCTTTTCCTAAAAAGTCCCTCCACACAGCATCCCCATAGAACTGCAGGTAGGTGATTTTTGTGATTTAATCTTTCAGAATGATAAAAAAATGCATTTATTGATTTGGTTTTGGAGATGTAAGGTTTTGGCAATTGTTTATAATATATAATTATTTTATTTCAAAAATACAGTTTTAGAAAATACAAATAGGGCGACACCACCGACTGCAAATTGAACAACGCCACGCTGCATCTAGCCTACCCCGAACCAATTCGAAAATGGACAAATTGGCCCTTCGGCTAAAAAGGTTGATCATCACTTACGTGGGGTGTATGTACCGTACTATGTAGTACTCCAAAGGCAGAGAGTCTGAAAACATTCCATTCGGCAAAAACCTTGATTAGAAGTAGTCGTTTGGGATAGATAGCTTAAAGCCGTGATTTCTAACCATGGATCGGGATGAGTCTTGATAGGATAGATAGTGGATAGATTTTTTTGAAAATAACACCTTTGAGAGGTAGTTACTCACTTAAAAGTTTTTAGAATGAAGTGTTATTAAACGCCTATTCTCAGCCCATTTAATCTTTAATCAAAGTCTAATCACCTGAAAAGTATAAAAACATGCCTCTTATGCTTAAAAGTTGTTCTCTAATTGATCAAAAGCATTAATTGGCATTTAAAGCGGACTGTTAAAATTTTAAAAAATCGAAATAGCGCCGATATCGATATGATGATCTCTGACTGACTATAAAGTGTTTCTACATACTTCCATTTCAATGCAACACCGTTGTAAATTTGAATTTATTTTATGCAATATTCTGACAAAACTAAATATTTTTTTCGGAAATTAGATGATGTCATAAACGTCACTATTTCCCCACAAAAGAATCCTTCAAAGGTCATTTGTCACCTCTTCCGTCGGGAAAGTGTCAGGCTTACGAATCACGGTGACATGATAAAATTATTGATCGCGAGGTTCAATAAAGATGTCATCGATCTATTAAAAAACACGGTTTACTAAAACGAATGAGGGTTTGGGAAGTTACTGAAAGATTTCGTCGTATTATTTTGATGAAAATTACATTTTTATGATTTTTACAGTGATTATCATCTGGAAATACCTCAGGGCTTACTGGTATCTTAGGGGTGTGGTAGCAAACGACGCAGCTATTTTGAATCGCAAAATCATTTCTATTGGCTCCTCGCACGCCAATAGCGATTCCACAATATTTTTGTTGAGTCACCGACTCCCGGTACGAATTAAGAGGAGCCATTCTGTTCCGGATTGCCGACGACGTAACAGCTCGTAAATCGATACTTGTTCGCTCCCACTGTCCTTTAAGAACATTTTGTAAATAAAATAATGGTACGGATGTAAATAGTTATAATAAACAACAGTACAGTGTTATTGCTGATTTGATTAATACGCAATCCAATCATCGTAAGAGGATATTTTCAAGAAAAAGAGGAAGTGGACATCATTCTTGAAGAAAGCCGTGCTAAAAGAGGAAGGAAAATAGTTGTTCCACATCCGAGATATCGAGCGCAAGAAAAAGTAAATATGTGTAGAAACTGCAGTAATACAATACGTTAATGAGAATGGAAATTGCTTTTGGCGGTAAATGGCGACCTGGTAGTTTTATTCGTTTCCCGGACATAAGCATCTCTTCACGCGGATCGATTCTTTGGAACATCGATTGAAATACCGATTTACCACAAATGACGATGACGTGAATCAGAAAAATGAACTTCCAATCCGGAGGAGGATCCCAATAAATATTGTTACTAAATAAATGCACAAATGAAGATTTCTTCAAAGAAGAACATTGGAAGACTTAGTTCAAAATAAGAATGTAAAATCAATTTCGCATTTAAAATACTAAAGCATTTTTAACAATTTTAACATACCTACATTTATATTTTTTCAAGGGTATTTTTTTCCACCGAAAAACGTTTTAATAAAAAAAAAATTGACATTAGCCCCACACAGTAGTCTCTGAGGATAATAATTTCCCTCGGGGCCTATGTCATCTTAGGGGATGCTGTATGGAGGTTATTTTTAAGGTAGGATAGGAAGTTCTTGGAAGGAAAAATAGGAATCTGTGGGTCAGTGTGTCCAGGAGTGACGGATGCACGAATCCATCCCTCCCACTGGGGTACAAGACGAATGTTCGAGATAGTCCGACTGGAGAGTTCAAAAGGTCTCCCTCAACCAATCTCTCCTGAAACGGCCTGCTACGCAGTAGGCGGGCAAATGCATCCACTGCCAAGACCTAGAAAAACCTCACCCCATGAACCTGGGCACTCCTGCTAAGCCACCAAACGTAGTGAACTACTTGGGGCGACCTATGGCAGAGGTGTTGGTTATCCAATAAATGGTTTCCGGTTCGGTGTTACCCATACCGGCCTTCCAAATTGTATTAAAATTGTATAAAAATAATTTTATACATAATAATTTAAATAAATTCATTCAGTTGAGGACTTTGAAATAATAATATTAAAAAACTGTTTCAAATTTTAAAAATAAAATCGTTTCAAACAATTTCAATATATAAGACATTTAAGTAAGGAAACAAAAATATTTATGGGGATTGCAACCTGTTTCATATGTTTATATGTTTTTTTACTGTGCAAGTCTCATATTTTTTTAATTTATCGACGGACAAGCACCTCATTAAACTTGAAACGAACTCTCAAACTTCAGTGCTGGGAATTCCATAGGTTGGAAGATTACGTTCCAGAATATTACTGGTTACTTTTTAGATATTTTAGAAGATCCACGTGTTTTTATCCGGAATCCTTTCTGTAGAAAATATTAAAGTTTTACTTCGAGAATTCCTTTGAATTTTCTCATCACCCCATAAATTGTATCTCTTAGGATGGGCATAAATTGAGACGGAAGACTGAAGGAGGTACTAAAACTTTACTTTATTTGATAATGAAACAGTAAAATGTTGCGAAATTCTCAGTATTTTATCTTACATTGTGGGAGCAATGCCTTGGTGCTCTAATGGTTAACTTTGTAACCATCTCCAAGCATTCTCCAATGCCGGAAAATTATGATCCTTCCTTTGTAATCTTTATATTAACAAGTAATTAAATAGTAAGTACTTCAGCAATATTTTCAATCATGATTTATAATACTTTTACTTGTTACACCGCAAATGCATGTTCGTTTTGCAAAAGCAATTAATTGTGAAACGGACTTCTTTAGGTTAAGCCCAGACACTTCCAAACCACTTCTTGAGATGGTATGGGCACATAAGATGGAGACCATCGGACCATACAGTGAAGCAGTGATGGCAATGTCTATGGAGTTTCATCGACAATCATCCAGAGGAAGACCAAAGAACTCCAGGATGACACAATGCTCCAAAATACTTCAGAGAAACGGTCTGGATGAAGGCGATACGCAGAACCGAAGAAACTACAACCTGAGAACGAGAAGAGCCGACCCCAACAGCCTACCTAGGCAATGCGTTGGAACAGCGCAAAGAAGAAGAAGAAGACTTCCAGCCCACTTCTATAGGTTAATTTTCATATATTCAGGAACAGATGCAGCGCATTTTCTTCAAAGAAAACGACCGAAATGAGTGTTACCATTAATCGATTGTCAATACAGCAGGTTTTAACCAAAAATGCAATTTTAAGGGAAGGGAGTGGTATAGAAAAATGTCTAAGAGATGGTTAGCCAAAAGACAGTGTACTTAAATATTATGCGGGGAGGAAGGTCGGTGCTTAGCATCCTGGGTCGTGTTCTCCAGACGTCTGCAGTCAGGCGTAAACTGCGCTGCCTTTGATGACTTCTTTCGTTTCCACGCCAAGGATTGGCGTACAATTTTAGAGAGGTTATGATATTTGAGATTTGAGGTTATCCCTTTGTAGTAAAAACATTTATGTTTGTACTGGATATTGTTGAAAACTTTGTTTATTTTAAAGATTAAGTTTACAGAGAGATTCGATTCTGAACACTTTGACTGGCGATTTGTAGTTAAATCGAGAACTGAAGAGAATCGAGATGAGAGAATAAGACAATAAGTGACTCGCTAAAAGACACACGCCATTATATAAACAAAAAGAGAAAGTTTGACGCGACCGCAGATAAAAGAGATTATAGATACAACATTCATTGCAATATTTTAGTAAGTGGTGGCATAGACATGAAAGTTTAAGGTAAGAGGCTTTACACATCGCGATTAGGTAAATGAGAAAATTAAAAGTGTTCAGTGATAAAATGACGTTAAATATGAAATACGACAATCACAACACACAACATTCAACAGTCGGTATGGCAAAATACTTAACTTATTACCGTGTCGTGGGTACATTTAAATCGGTCCAGCTTAACTATACCAAAGCTGAACCGGCGCAAAGAATCTATTAAGTAAGACCGACTAGGTTTCAGAAACTCTGAATTACAGTTTCTTGTCGTCAATACAAGATACAGAAGGGAAGTATTTTGTCTGGGTTGGGCGGTCCGTGGAAGTCGGTAAATATCTGATGAAAGGTTAAAGAGGAAAACTCACCCCTGCCACGAGGGTTTGAGTGCCTAAAACCGAGATTATTATTTTATAATGCCTCCAGGAAGGTTGTATGTGAGCTCTGACGTGGTAAGCTGGGGGTAAGACTCGCCTCTAAATGCCTACTATTAACCTTCACAGTATTAAATAATTTAACGTCTTTACCTTAACGTAAATAATTTAATTTAATGTCCCTAAGGATTTACTTCCCCCGGCCAAATCATTTATTAAATACGTGACTTCTATTTTTGTTATTTAAGAAATTAAAAAAAAAAAACGAAACTCGTTTTCATTATAAATGTTACTATTTTAGAGAAAGAATACTATTAAGTGTTTAACCGAGTAATAATAATTGACCCATTTGTAACTACTAAAGATAATTCAAATGAAAATAATAAAAAAACAGAATAATGAACTTTGTTTTAACCGCTATATGTATAATATAAATATATAATCTAATCTGAAAATTAAGATTTATGAGAATAGAAAAATAATAAGCATAGACAAAACATAAACAAAATATAATAATGAGCAGTGGCAGAAGATAATAATTAATTAGTTATTATTTTTAAAAATAAAGTTATTCTAAAATAGTTAAATTGTATTGATATAAACTTTTATATATTATAAAGATGCAATCAAGTTTCCCAAATAATGACAAATTAAAAAGTAGTTTATTGAGACTTTTCTTTTTTGTAATATTATTATTTCTGTTTGTTATAATTTTTTTTATAAAATGTCAAATAAATAAAAATAGAATGAATAATACCTATGTTTGTTGTTAAAAGCCATAAAAATAGATTGTCTTGTCGAGAGTTTCATGTTAATATGTAAATAAGGAGCAATGTAGGGTCACATTAAAAAAAATGTATGTAAAAGTCAGATATATGTCACTGCCATACGTTTGATGACTTAGCAGGGGTGCCCGGATTCAGGAGTCGCCACGGAGTATGGTTTGATCGGGTCTTGGCGGCAGATGCGTGGTGGGTCAGATCGAGAGAAACTGGTTGAGGAAAGTATTTTGACTCATCCAGCCGGACTTTCTCAACCCATCACTTTGCACTGCAATTGGCGGTTAGATTTACACGTCTGTCACTCCTGGACACTGACTCCATATTCCACCCCTCGTACCCTTTCCCTTCCCAGAACTTCCTCTTCTTCCTTTCCTTAAAAAACCCTCCATAACTTAATATGACATAGGCCTTAAGGAAAATTATTTTCATGTAAAAAAACACACACACACACACATACGTGACTCCCATCTTCAAATGACCACAGCCGATGGAACATGACATCTCCATTTGAGGGAACATGGATGAAAAGTAGATAAGAAAGACGAGGGTTGGGAAGTGCTTATTCAGATCTGGTCACTAAATACAGCAAAGGCTATAATATCAAGCAAAAATTAGATTCT
Source organism: Limnephilus lunatus (assembly GCA_917563855.2). Taxonomy (NCBI): domain Eukaryota; kingdom Metazoa; phylum Arthropoda; class Insecta; order Trichoptera; family Limnephilidae; genus Limnephilus; species Limnephilus lunatus. Next base: position 45,992,874 of record OU830600.1, read on the forward strand.
GAATGGTGATCTTTCACAGACATTAAGTAGGTATGTAATTTGTAGGTACCCAAGTATTTTTACGTATTTTTAAGTAGAAATGGTATAAGATTAAATTTTGAGCGTGTAGCACGCGCGGTAATAAATCGCTTCAATGACATGTGAAATTAAAATCGAGGAAAAGCGGCTTTGTTAAAACAAATTTAAATTGGAAAAAAATGTTATGATGTACTTTTTTCGAAGAATCTGAATTGAAGTAACCTTTTGTCGGGTTGTCAATATTAAAGCCATTTCCGTAAAATTCGTTTTACAAGGTAGCTCGATCCCAGCTTAGTAAGGCAGAAGGTTCATCTGACAATGTCACAAGTAAGTACCCTCGACATGTGACGTCACACTTGGCTAGAAAATCCCCTTTGCTCTATATGGATGACGTCACCCGAGAAGGCCTTAAATGCGATCCTCTCACAATTTATAAAGTTAATGCAAAAACAAGAAAAAGCTTTATATTCTGAAGGACCCCATTCATCTTTTTCAGCGCAAATAATCGCAGTTTGTGTTTCTAAGATTGAATTAGTTCACTGAAAGGCTCGGGTCCTCTCGTCATACTCTGAATTCATACATCGAATTAATATTTAATAAGCAGTGCAGCTTACGAAGCATTGCCGTTCAAACGAATTAAGCTCCCTTTTCTATTTTCAACGCGAAAAGTTTTTTTTAATCTTAAATTTTTGCGAAAATATTTGTCTTTGCGGAAAATCTTTTCTTTGATCTTTGTTTTTAAATTACAAAGCGTTGCCTCCGCTCGAAAATGGGGAATTAATATTTTACGATATATTTTTGTGCGAGTCACTTTCTTTTGAAATTTTGTCTTGATATCGAAAATACACATTTTGTCTTAATATCGAAAAATATTATATGCTATGTAATTAACGTTACGAAAAGAGCATGATATGTTTTCCCTGCCATTAAAAGAAACATTTTTTTTTAATAATACTACATTCAAAAGGACAATCTTTTTTTTAGACCCCAGACATGTTTCCATACTACATCGTTATTTTAATATTTCAATCAATAAACTGAGTCAATTTTTTATTTCATACATTATATAATACACTCGTAGCACTTACAGTATTAAAATTTCGTCCCGGGGATTATAACAAAAAAAAATTCTGGAATGTTTTGGGAGAACCATACTAAATACACAGTTCAGTAAAGTCTGAAAACATCAAAGAAGTTTCAAACATAGTCCTCCAAAATGCTCCAGGCGGAGATTGCCTACGTTTTGCTCGCAGAGTCTTAAAAGTAAGTTAGTAAATTTTGCTTTAAATCGGTTGAATGGATGAATAGAGAATAGCGAAAATACACAGTTATATGGGAAGAATTTTCTGCCCGGGGATGGGAGTGGGTTGGCGTTTTAGCACAGAGTTGTCATAAGAAATTTGCTTTAGTCCGCTTGACTGTATGAGAGTTACGAGATCAAAGCGACCCACTAGATACAATTATTAGTGTCAGAAATAAAATAATAAATTTCATTTCGATGGATAATAATATGTGTTGGTATAGATCGACTATCTCAGAAAACTGTGTCGTATTATGTGGAAATTGCTAACATTGCGTTAGAGCTGTTTAAAGTTGCCAACATATTATTTACAAAAAAAGTATTTTACCAGGATGAATCTGAAAGAATCTACTACTGGGTGTTTTGTCATCGTGTTAGATATATTCAATTCCATTTTCTGCCTCTCATTTTAGATTTAAATTCATCGTTATTCTTTTCCATTTTATGGACTCTATGAACTCTTTTACTTTCAATTTCACGTCTGTGTCACATTTTATACACCAAAATTGTCTTTGTATCATTTTGCCTATGCTTTGCTTTGCTTTACAATGGAAACTATTGTGAAATATCAAAAAAATATTTTTTTCTATAGTAAAAAAACATGAAATTTGTAGAAACGACACTTTAAACAGCTTAAAAAATATAAAGACAAAAATTCCCGGGTTACGAATAACTCGACAATATTTGAAAATCTTCTACCACAACAACAGTAAGCCGAAAATGTTGCTTGAGTCGTGTTGGAAGACTTAGCCAGAACACGAAACGCCTGGGTGGGACCTAAACGCGATGCCCACTCAACCACTGACCGGTCTCTTTTGAAAAGTTACCAACTTGGACACCGATGTTGTAAGTTGCGACTACACTGTATTTTTGTTTGTTTGTCTCTGTCGTTGTATTTGTTTGTTATATTACAATAACAACCGTCTCTGCACGACTTTCCACTTTCAAGAACCCCCAAAATGGGTTTAAACTACATTGATTGTTCATGCACAGACTAGAAAGGCGAACAGTATAACACTACCGGCTTCCAATGAGTGGGAAGGATGCTTAGAATCGACAAAACTGGAGACATTTGAAATAGGTCAATATCCAAAGCTAAATGCCAGAATAGCTATGAAGGGGAAAATAACAGCAAAGTTTGTAAGAAAAAGTCATTTAACTAATTGGCTAAAAATCTAATACCAAAGATTAAACAATTAAGTTTAATGTTTAAAAGATATGAATTAACTTCATGATTGCATGTTAAGATTACAAAGTATGTTATCTACGTTAAGGGTTCAAGAGTTTTCGGGGGAGGTTTTTGATTTGCTCGTTTGCGCCTTGAAGTATGAAAATTGTTGAATTAAGGAATGCTTCGCGGTGGCAGCAAGCCCTACGTACGCCCTTTGTCATGATGAAAGAGGTTAAGATTATAGCCACTCTGTAAACAACGTTCAAAAGGCAAACGGTACCAGGGATGGTCTTCCACTTTTTACAAACAATGGAAGATTAATTATTTAATTAAAAAAGTTACTTTACTTTTGTAAAGGAAGTATTTAGATATTTTTGGAAGTTTGTGTTTGGAAGCAGAAATTGTTTATAAATAAACTGTTTTTTAATAAATTATACAATAATATTTAAAAGAAAATCTTAAAATTTAAATAGTTTATCTAAAAAATTGATAACAATAAATAATAATATAGATATTCTTAAATAATGTAACATTTTTAGTTCGTTCAGTAGAGAGGTATTTAATCACAATATTTTAATATTTTTTTAAATTCGCTGTCAGTATTTGTAATTAAAGGCTTCCACAATTTTTCGGTTGATAGAGCAGATGCCCATGACCAGGAACCCTAGCACTGTCGATCGATAATGATTTCTCATCGTTCCCTAGCATTACTCCAGATCTCCAGCGAATAAATAACAATTCACAATGACTAAGTGAAATCACAATGACAATAATATAAATCTGACACCAAGTCCTGGATTTTCAGCCAAGACAGATTCAACATCAAAGATATTATCAAAACCAACTTAAGTATTTATATTTTTTAAATGGAACGATGATGATTGTCTCTTACTTTAAATGAAATATTGTGTTTTTATTTGTATTATTTTTCTTATTATAAATTGCTCATGTTTAGCGCCTGCTCTCATCACCGGTTTTCCTGGTGAAATAGGCAAAGGGCACCACAAATTGTAAGTCTAGAATTAATAAAAACATAAAAAAGTGTTCTTAATATATTCGACCTCATTTTTTGTTGGCACGTTAGCGATCTGTAATCGTCCTAGGGAACGATGAGAAGTTAACAAAAGTTTCCGAAACAATTCTTATCGATCGACCGTGCTAGAGGTCTAGATAGAGGAAAGATCGAGTTCAAACCGCATTGTTTTTTTTCTAAAACGTATAATTTGATGTTTGTTTCGATGTGTCATTAAGTAATAAGTAATGTGAACACTACATACATATCTAAATAGCGCTTAAAGTTTAAGTTCTAAGTAAAGAAAATTAAGTTATAGGTACCACAATTTTTATTTAATAAACTGTGTTCTTAGAACATCCAAACATACAAGTATGTTTAATTAAATGAAGACAATATTAGCAAACATCTTTATAGTCATTATACAAAATTTGGGTAATGACTATAAAGATGTTGTTGACTTATTTAACACATCATTCACTAAAAGCCATAGTAGAATTTTTATCAGAAAGAAGAACCACAAATTTCATTTATCCAATTGCATAGCTCTGCTTCGATTTATTTCACATGTATTGCACTTTTCCCAGTTTACAGTTTTTCCATCTTGCATGGTGGTGTGTTTTGTTTTTATTTCAATTTGTTTTTTACTTAATTTTTGTTTTAGATTTGATTATGATTTTGATTTTGATATTGATATTGATATTGATATTGATATTGATATTAATATTGATTCTGATTATGATTTTGATATTGTTATTGATATTGATATTGATATTGATTCTGATTCTGGTTCTGATTCTGATTCTGATTCTGATTCTGATTCGGATTCTGATTCTGATTTTGATTTTGATTTTGATTTTGTTTTGTTTTTGATTTTGTTTTTTTTATTTTGTAATGCACATTTAGATTTAGATGTTCTTTGTTTTAAAAAAATGCATGTAAAAGCCCAGCCGGGCGTGAAATTCCAAATAAATAAAACTTAATCGATGATCTGGAGACAGAAAAACCAGAAAAAGATATTTGCACCTCTGGGACTCGAACCCAGGAAAAAAAAATACAAGTATGTGGTTACAAATTTATTACCTTTAATTTATTATATTCTACAAATAATTTATTTCGGAAGATGACATTTTTTTAACACAAAGCCGATTACGCAGGTAGGTATATGTCCACCAATTTGAAACAGAAAGTAAATTCTTTTAGACTTTGCTTGTGAAAAACCTTCCGAGATTAAAAGATCAACAAATTAAACGATTTGCGTGGGTCTCAACTTGCTTGAACAAAGGATAAAGCTAATCCGCCATCAAAGGAAGAAAATTCTGGATCTTTTGATTTGCCTTTTTTAAACGAGATTTGTAACAGATCGGTTGATATGGGTGGTTCAAAACCAGTGAAATATAAGTCAATTAAAATGTATTTTAAAGGAGCATTTCGGCCTGTCGCGCATTAATCAAAGGAAATAAAAAAAAATACGTGTCTATCCACGACGACCTCCATAGTCGAGTGATTAAAATCCTCGGTTCTGAATCCTGAGGTCGAAGTATATAATAAGTATAATAGAATATAAATAATATAGAAATGTCCTTCCGGCACGTTGTAGAGTGGTGGATACTTTCAGAATCGCCCAGGTAAAATAACTGGTGAAATTGAGTACTGAAATTTGTTAGAAATGGCTAATGTTGTTAAATGACAAGATGTGAATAGTGATGTATTTTACGGCCGTCCTCTTCTTCATCTCTATCTCTTACTCCTCCACACTAATTTCAACAGTAGGGACTCTTGTGCGGTATTCATATTTGAAAAAAAGGAACAATTTTAAACTAGTAGTCCCGTGAACAGGTATACCTCACGTTCAAGAAAGTGTGTTCCTTTTATTTAATAAATCAGATTTTCAGACAGAAGAAATGCCAAATGGCCGAGTTAAAACAGGACTTCATTACGTTCAGTCGGAAAAATTGTCAGTCTTTGGAATTCTTTTCAAAATGGAAGATACTCAATATCGACTTGACGAACAGCGATCAGAACTGAGCAGAGTGAGTAGGAACTAACCAAACTGCAATATTCCTAAATCATTGCGAGTGCTGTGGTCTGTTTTAATTCCGCTGAATTACTGCGACGAAGAAGAAGATTAGTCCAACGGAACGAGAACTGGAATTGAAAAGGGCAGTAACATTTAAAAAAAGATAAAGCGCTTTAATGGTTTCACCGTCCAGGACTAATTATGCAACAGAATTTACGGTGAAAAGGAATTTATGAAACGAAACCATTGAAATGCGGAATATAGTAAAACAATCCAGCACTGCCATAATAATGCCTTTATGAAAAAATGTGGAGAAATTTCGAAGAATATTAAAATAATTTAATTTTCCTGCTTGCATTAAAATATCTCCCATTTGAAAACGCGCCACTACAATAAGGTGACAATTATTTTCACAAATAACGTTGGTCTAATGTCTAAATAATAATTATAATAATATATTCAAAACGAAAGTTTGGAAACTTGGTTCGGTTGTACAAAATTATAATCAAATATTCCGAGTTGTAGTCTTGGTTTCACCCAAAAAAACATTCGTTCGAATCCAAATCAGAGTTCAGTGTTTTTCCTAAGCGTTCAAAGGAGTATATTTCTTGTTTACCATTAAAACTGTGAATCAATGGATTTGTGTGCAAAAGATGAGACGCAGAAAAGAAATAAGAATCCTGTAACAGACGTGACGCCTTTACAAGAACTGTAAAATAGGTCCGGGTCTAAGTGCACGCTGATGAGGATGTATGATGAGTAAAATAATAAAAGCTGGCCTCCTGCACCCAGTGTCTGATGAGTAAGGGACACTGGATGTGCCTATTCTTCTGCCTGAGCCTGGCGCCTTGCGGTGTCCTGGAGTAGGGCCGGCTTGTCTGGAGGAGGTAGGCACCAGGACGGAAGACAGGCAGAAGTCGGCGGGAGGCAGCTGGTGTTGAAGAAAATACTTCTTAAGTAACAAGTAATAAAACAAGTTTTGAAGAGTCGAAGTGAACTGATTTATTTTAAAATTGGCATGGTATATAAAGGGGACTTGTACCCGACAGCGTTCGGACAGTGTTTTTTACAAAAAGTGGAGGGGTTTTCGTCCTCAGACCAAATGGTATAAATAGGGCGGCCATTATGTGGGCACCCTATTTTGCCGGTGTCACCGTTGAAGGCGGTCGCTTAAAATGTGTTTTTTATAATAATTCTACAGAGTTAATCGTGTACATATGTGTTCGTTATTATACAGTAATCATGAAATAAACCAATTGTCTATTGCTAGATTTTTAGTTAGAGACGTTTAGCTCATTTTTGAGCTAAATCGCATAAAATATAAATTGATTTGCCGTTTGGCTGAATATCTGATTATTTACAGGTACAATGTTATTTTTACGAGGTCCCCCGTAAGATGTGTTAATGAAACCTGTTTGTTTCACCATCTTACGGGGCACCTGGATTTTTAAAATCGGAAAAACGTATTTTTACCGAAATTTTTCTAAGTGTTTTTTGAGGGTCATTTATTGCCCTAGTTTGAGTATTTTAAGGGCTAGAGACTCAGGCTCTCTTTCCCTCGATGCCTTGTAGGACTGCGGAATGAAATTTCTTAGTTTCATTATCCTACAAGGATCGTAACTAAAAATAATTAACAATATGTCAAAAAAAAGGAAACATAAAAAATACAAGTGAAATGATAAGTTGAAAAATGTCCCTGGTGGCAACCTGAGCATGATAGCGTTTATTTGTTGCACCGGGGGCATTGTACATATAAAAACGAAAGTATTTTATTAATACAATATTACAATTAGAATAACTTTTAAATTCTAATTGGAAAACAAACATAAAATATTTTCAACGAAAAAGATCGCCGGCGGTACGGTACTAACGAGTTTAGTGGCCAAGCGGGATTTCTGGTTTTCGAGCGAAATCCCAAAAAATGACCACTGAACTGTAGAGGATACCGCCAAGGATGTTTTTCGTTGAAAGAACATACGAGGATATGTAACACGTCCGTTACACTCCCCCCGTGCAGCTTGGCTGCACTAGTCTTCACGACGTGTTTGAGTAGAAGAAGCTGCATCGGTGGGCGGGGCCGGCAGGATTACAGCGAGCTTCACGGCAGGTCGTACGTATACTCCGGTGCTCGTCTGGATTCGGGCGGTCCTTACTTGGCCGTCTGCAGCAGGGGTGGTGTCGAGGACTCGGCCGCGAGGCCAGCTGTTGCGGGGCATCGCAGGGTCCATGATGACCACCAGGTCGTCTTTCTTGATGGGATTGACGGTCTGGTGCCATTTTTGTCGGGTAGCCAAGGTGGGGAGGTATTCGCGGAGCCACCGCCTCCAGAACATATCAGCTAGCTGCTGACTGATGCGCCACTGGCGGCGGAGACATACCTCCTCCTCTTGTTTGCCGTATAATGACAACTGGGGCCGGTTGCCTGCTGCTCCCAATAGAAAGTGGTTGGGAGTGAGGGGCTCCTCGTCTCTCGGGTCTGCGGAGACGTGTGTAAGAGGACGGTTGTTGACGGTCCACTCAGCCTCGGCCAGTGCTGTTCGTAGGGTCTCTTCTCTTGGGGCCCTCTCCTTCAGGATGGCTCGCAGGGCGTGCTTGACTGAGCGCACCAGGCGTTCCCATGCTCCCCCCATATGAGGAGACATTGGTGGAATAAATTTCCACTCTATTCCCTTTGAAGTTAGATGATCCCTCATCCGGGTGTCATCTTTGAGCGAGTTCAGGGCGTCCTTCAGTTCATTGTCTGCTCCGTGGAAGTTGGTCCCATTGTCTGAGTAAATTGTCTTTGGTTGACCTCGGCGCGCCGTCATGCGTTGTAGGGCCATGATGGCTGAGTCGGCAGACAGGGAAGTAGCCAGCTCGAGGTGGATAGCACGTGTGGACAGACAGGTGAAGAGGGCTCCGTACCGCTTCTCCCGACGTCTGCCGATGGTGATGTCCATGGGCCCGAAATAGTCCAACCCGCAGTTTGTAAAGGGGGGAACATGGTGGGCGAGCCGTGATGGTGGCAAGGGTCCCATCAGTGGTGGAGCCGGCTTGCTTCTGCGCATCTTGCAGGTGGGGCAGTTGTGGGCGAGTCTGCGGATGTTTGTGCGCAGTCGCAGCACAAAGTAGCTGCCCCGTACCTCTGCCATTGTCCTCTCTGTACTCGGGTGGTCAGCCTTCTGGTGATGATGGTTTACTAGGAGCCGTGTGTAGGCGTGGTCTCCATCCAAGATTATGGGTATCCGCACATCTCGGGAGACTCTGCTGGTGGTCCGTATTCTTGAGTCCATCCTCAGCAGGCCATCGGGTCCCAGGAAGGGGTTCAGTGTTTTGAGCCGGCTGCCATTTGGTAAGGGAGCTCCTTGACGAAGAGCATTCAAATCGGTTCCGAATGCGTCTTCTTGGGCTGCTTTCACCCATCGGATCTCTGCTTCACGGGTCTCCTCGAGCTGCAGGTATCCGTCCAGGGGCTTGTGGGGTCCCACACGGCATCGGTTTATGAAGCGGTGGACCCAGGCGGTGGCCCTGATGAGGCGGGGCCAAGAGGAGAAGCGGTTGATCTCTGGTAGAGCGTCTGACATAGTTGAGGTGAGCCCGACATATTGGGCCTTCACTTCAAGGACGCTGTCATCCGGCCGGTGCAGTTTGGACCTTTCGCGCGGCCATTCTGCCTCGGCCAAGGTGAGGAAGGCTGGGCCACTGAACCAATGTCCTGCAGGTGATAGATCGGGAGTCTCGATGTCTCGGGTGCCAATGTCGGCAGGATTCAGCTTTGTGGGAACCCATCTCCAGTCTTCAATGCGGGAGAGCTCATCTATCTCGCCAAGCCGGTTAGCCACGAAGGTTGAGTAGGTACGTGGGTCTGTGCGAAGCCAGCACAACACCGTCGTAGAGTCTGTCCAGAACACTGTTCGCGCAATGTTGCTGCGACATTCTTTTTTCAGTGTTGCTGCTAGTCTGGCCGCCATTAAAGCTGATTGGAGCTCGAGGCGGGGTATGGAGAGTGGCTTCAGGGGGGCCACCTTACACTTGCTGGCCAAGAAGGTAGCTGTGACTTCACCATTGATGTCTTCTGTGTGATAGGCGACCGTGCAGCATGCCTGTTCGGAAGCGTCACAGAACAGATGGAGTGTGACGTTGCTTTGTTTACTTTTTAAACAACTTCTAGGTATGGCAACTCCACAGCTTTGGAGGAGTCCCAGCCAGTCCAGCCATCTCTCATTGTGATCGGGTTTGATGATCTCGTCCCATCCAGTGTTTGATCTCCAGACGTCTTGCAGCAGCATTTTTGATCTGACTGTGAGGCATGCAACGAACCCCACAGGATCAAAAATTTTCATAACAATGCTGAGCAGCTGACGTTTTGTAGGTCTGCTGATCAGTTCAGGTTCTGCGGCGTCTCTGAAGGCGTACAGAAAGCAGTCGGTCACTGGATCCCATAGCAGGCCGAGGATTCTTTCAGTCTCTGCTTCACCGCTGCTGATGCGTATGGCTGATCTGGCGCGGTCTTCAGGCGGGATGGTGGCCATGACCGCTGGATTATTAGAGGCCCAGTTGGTGAGATGGAAACCTCCTGATGATAGAACTGCGGCCACGTCTTTTACAAGGCCAGTGGCTTCACTGATGGAGTCCACCGCGTCCAGATAGTCATCCATATAAAATTTTGTTTGGATAGCGTCTGCAGCAGCCGGGAAGCTCTCAGCATTTTGTAGTGCCACTCGGTTTCGCACATATTGGGCGCTGCTAGGAGAACAGGTAGCGCCGAACATCATCGAGGTCATCATGTAGGTATGAGGCTCTTCTTGAAGTGTTGGTCGCCACAGGAACAGTTGTGACAGCTGGTCCTCTGCTTTGATTTTTACTTGTAAAAACATCTCTTTTATGTCGGCGGCGAGGGCTATTTTCCCTTCTCGAAACCGGAGAATGTTCCCAAGGAGTGACGTCAGTAGATCAGGTCCCGTCAGCAGTTGATCATTGAGGGAGGTCCCTCGGCAGCGGCTGGCGGCGTCAAATACGACACGGATCTTTCCTGGCTTGTTGGGGTTCACCACGGCGAAGTGGGGCAGATACCACTTGCGGGCGGAGTGCTTTGCCGCCTCTCGTGCTGTGAGCTCCCGTGCGTGGCCTTGCGTGATGAGCCGGTTGATTTTTTCTTTGTACGCCACTGCCAGGTCCTCTTCCTTCAATAATTTCCTTTCCAGGGACCACAATCTTTTGAGCGCACATTTTTTGTTGTCGGGCAGCGTGATATTTTCGTTTTTCCATAGCAGGCCAGTCTGCCATCTGCCGGACGTCATCTGACAGGTGGTGTCCTCCATCAGCTGGTTGGCACGTACCACATGTGCGGTCACCCGGGAGGCTGATGTGATCCCCAGGGAGTCGACTGCGAAGTTTGTTCGTATCAAGTCGCTCAGCAGGTCATCTTTGTGATTTTCAGCGTGCAGGGCCAGAGTGGTGACCGAGTCTTCACTGGTGGGAGTCCCTCCTCCATGGGTAATCCACCCCAGGGCAGTCCGTGACAATATTCGCGTAGAGTCACGGGCTTCATGCACTTCCCTCGAGACAATGAGGTGAGCATTGTCCTGCCCGATGAGAAGTGTGGGTGTGACGTACCCGCCAGGAACCCTTTGTTCTGGGAGGCTGAGGCCCTTCACGGTGCTCGCTTTGATGTGGTAGCTGGTGCCTATCCCGGCGCCGCGCAGTGTGACCTGCACGCGGCGTGATGCTTGATCTGAGGAGCACATGCCTTTTGCCCCGTGGAGCCGTAGTCCTTGGACGGGTCCGGTAGCGCCAATTTTTTCTGCTGTGGCGGCGTCAATCAGTGTGATCGTTGATCCCTCATCCAGCAGCGCGAATGCGGAGATCGGCTGCGTGGGGCCCGTCAGCACTACTGGCACCACTTTTAGCACGGCGCCGTCGGCCTGGCGTCACATGTGGTGGACATCAGCTGTTGTGGTGTTTTTTACGAACGATGGGTCGTGCAGTAACTTGTGGTGTGGAGCGCGACAGTCTCCAACACCGCACCAGTCCCGGGATTTGCATTGTTTGGGCCAGTGTTTGCCATCTAAACATATACGGCACAATCCAGAACTTTTAACTGTCTCAAAGCGAAGTTTTACGTCCTTCGCTGCGAACTCACGACATTCACGGAGGCAGTGGCCCCTTTCACCGCACTGTACGCACCCTTCACGATTGTTAAAGTCACAGTGGGGTGTCACATTATCACTTCGATTTGTGTTTCGCGTACTTTCGTTTTTTCGCGGACGGTCATACTTTCGCGCACTTTCGTTTTGTACTTTTCGCGAACTTTCGTTTTGTATTTTCCGCGAACTGTCATTTTGTGGTGACTTACGACTCGTTTCACTATTTCGCGGCCCGAATTGTTCCGAGGTAGCAAAGGTTTGCTCGCGACGTGGTCTAGACCTCGCGGGGTCGACCATTCCCGATTTGGAGATGGCGTTCGCGACGGTTTTCAGGAAGGCGGCAAACTGGCAGATGGTGGCAGGCACTTCGTAATGCCGCACTTCCATCAGCCACGCCAACCGCATCGTGCATGGCATCTTCCCCGCGATGTCGCTGAGGAGCGCCGGGTTGGTGAGATATCCCTCATTGTTTAGGGAGCGGAGTGAAGCCACCAGGTTTTGCACAGTCCCCGAGAAGTCTGCTATGTCTTCTAGTGATGCCTCTGCCGTCATGTGTGGAAGCTTCTTGGCCTTGTCCAACATCAGGGCAGCCAGTGAATTCGTCCCTCCGTAGCGCTGCTCCAGCACGGCCAGTATCTCTGGCACTTGGGTAGGGTCCATCAGGAGGGGGCCCACAGCTTCGCGGGCCTTTCCCTTGAGGGCTCGCTGAAGTCGGATGAGGTTCTCGCTGCTGGTCATCCGGCAGGTTGAGGTTGACTGGGTGAACTGTGCCCTCCAGGTGGGCCACTCCAGCGGGTCACCAGAGAAGGTGGGCAGATCCTTGGCCATTGACTGCCTGGCGATGAGTGCTGCCATCCGGGGGTCATCCTCAATTGTGGGATGAGGGCTGTCCTGAGCCCTTGAAGCTCTTATGGCCTCCGTGAGCGCGCAGGTGAACTGAGCCATCGAGTTATCCGCTTGGTGGATCCAGGCGCTGGTGTTGCGGGCCGTCTCGTCCGCATTTGGTTGTGGAGGAAACATCGGCAGGCCGGAGCTCGGGCTGGAAGCGGGCAGATGCTGGTCATCAGGTTGTGCTGGCGCTCGGTACTCCTGTTCGCGCAGTGGTACCGGCGGCACATGTGTAGATGGCCCAGGATGTGTCCACTGCGAGTATGAGGCTGGATCCCCGTGATTGTAGTAAGGGGGTGGTGGCACAGGGGCTGCTGGCCCTGGCTGTGCTGATGATGCATAGGGTCCGACAGGCTTCTCCGGTACGGCTTCTCGTTGCCTCTGGTTGAGCAGAGGTACGGGCGGTACGGGGCCGGAAGGTCCAGGCTGCATCCATCCAAGGCTCCCATCATAGTGAGGGGGCTGCGGCGCGGGGCCTCCAGGCCCTGGCTGCGCCAGCGATGCGTACCTCTGGTCTACCAGAGGCACAGGTCCGACGGGCATCTCTCGTACGGCTTCTCGTTGCCTTGTATTGTGCAGAGGCAAGGGCGGTACGGGGCCGGAAGGTCCAGGTTGCAGCCATCCAAAGCCCCCATTGTAATGAAGGGGCTGCGGCGCGGGGCCTCCAGGCCCTGGCTGCGCCGGTGATGCGTACCTCTGGTTTACCAGAGGCACAGGTCCAGCGGGCATCTCTCGTACGGCTTCTTGTTGCCTTGCATTGTGCAGAGGCAAGGGCGGTACGGGGCCGGAAGGTCCATGCTGCATCCATCCGGGGCCCCCATCAGAGTGAGGGGGCTGCGGCGCGGGGCCTCCAGGCCCTGGCTGCGCCGGTGAGGGGTGCCTCTGGTCTACCAGAGACACAGGTCCAACGGGCATCTCTCGTACAGCTTCTCGTTGCCTTGTATTGTGCAGAGGCAGGGGCGGTACGGGGCCGGAAGGTCCAGGGTGCATCCATGATGCTTGTGGTTGCCAAGGTTCTCCTTGGTCCGGATGTCCATGGCTGGTTGGCTCCGAAGCAGTACTCGCTGCGATGAGTTGTGCCAGCCCTGCGGCACCGGGTTGTGCCAGCCCTGCAGCACTGGGTTGTGCCAGCCCTGCGGCGCCGGGTTGTGTGGGCCCTGTCGCATCTGGTGCAGGCCCTGCACGGGTTTGTGGTTGAAGGGCTGCCATCAGCCGTTCAATCTGCTTGTTTTGGTGGCGTAGCTGTCGTCGCAGTTGGCGCACCGTATCCTCGGTAGATGTAGAGGGCGGTGGCTCGTCATCGCTGTCTGCGGAGCCTGTCTCAGGAGTGGTGCTGGGCGAGGGCCGGGGCGTGGCATCAGATATGTCATCAGGCATGTCCAGGACTTCAGGGCCAGCGTCCGGGGCAGTAGGTAGCTCAGCAGCAGGGGGTGGAGGCGAGCCATCTTCTTGGGCCGTCTTCTTGGATCTCAGCGAGGGTGGAGACATCCTGGCGAGGACTGTAGATCCGGCTCGAAGGACCACTTGTAACAGACGTGACGCCTTTACAAGAACTGTAAAATAGGTCCGGGTCTAAGTGCACGCTGATGAGGATGTATGATGAGTAAAATAATAAAAGCTGGCCTCCTGCACCCAGTGTCTGATGAGTAAGGGACACTGGATGTGCCTATTCTTCTGCCTGAGCCTGGCGCCTTGCGGTGTCCTGGAGTAGGGCCGGCTTGTCTGGAGGAGGTAGGCACCAGGACGGAAGACAGGCAGAAGTCGGCGGGAGGCAGCTGGTGTTGAAGAAAATACTTCTTAAGTAACAAGTAATAAAACAAGTTTTGAAGAGTCGAAGTGAACTGATTTATTTTAAAATTGGCATGGTATATAAAGGGGACTTGTACCCGACAGCGTTCGGACAGTGTTTTTTACAAAAAGTGGAGGGGTTTTCGTCCTCAGACCAAATGGTATAAATAGGGCGGCCATTATGTGGGCACCCTATTTTGCCGGTGTCACCGTTGAAGGCGGTCGCTTAAAATGTGTTTTTTATAATAATTCTACAGAGTTAATCGTGTACATATGTGTTCGTTATTATACAGTAATCATGAAATAAACCAATTGTCTATTGCTAGATTTTTAGTTAGAGACGTTTAGCTCATTTTTGAGCTAAATCGCATAAAATATAAATTGATTTGCCGTTTGGCTGAATATCTGATTATTTACAGGTACAATGTTATTTTTACGAGGTCCCCCGTAAGATGTGTTAATGAAACCTGTTTGTTTCACCATCTTACGGGGCACCTGGATTTTTAAAATCGGAAAAACGTATTTTTACCGAAATTTTTCTAAGTGTTTTTTGAGGGTCATTTATTGCCCTAGTTTGAGTATTTTAAGGGCTAGAGACTCAGGCTCTCTTTCCCTCGATGCCTTGTAGGACTGCGGAATGAAATTTCTTAGTTTCATTATCCTACAAGGATCGTAACTAAAAATAATTAACAATATGTCAAAAAAAAGGAAACATAAAAAATACAAGTGAAATGATAAGTTGAAAAATGTCCCTGGTGGCAACCTGAGCATGATAGCGTTTATTTGTTGCACCGGGGGCATTGTACATATAAAAACGAAAGTATTTTATTAATACAATATTACAATTAGAATAACTTTTAAATTCTAATTGGAAAACAAACATAAAATATTTTCAACGAAAAAGATCGCCGGCGGTACGGTACTAACGAGTTTAGTGGCCAAGCGGGATTTCTGGTTTTCGAGCGAAATCCCAAAAAATGACCACTGAACTGTAGAGGATACCGCCAAGGATGTTTTTCGTTGAAAGAACATACGAGGATATGTAACACGTCCGTTACAAATCCCCTTCAGAAAAAAAAACCTAGAGTCAAAAGTCGTTGATGTACGGAGCAATTGAGATTAAAATTTAAAAATCGCAATTTAAAATTTTTTTCTCCGATTGCTCGAGATTTTTTTATGATCATTTTGCATATTTTCCGCTCACATTAGAAAAAGTCATACCTCCGAATTTTAATATGAATTCATCTATCAAATATTCAACAATGAATTCATCTATCTTTTGTCGATTATCACATATTCGCAGGATTTATAAAAAGTATTATAAAATCGTAAACTTCTACTTAATTACTTACAAATAAGAAAAAAATGCCAAAATTGGCAGCAAAGCAATCTGAGGTATTTTAAATAGTGTCATATTGTGGCAAAAAACGCTCCAGCGGTTAAACCTCTTTGGAAAATCACAAATAAATAAATTAATGCAGCTCGGTAGTTCAAACGGAATAATAATAATGGTATCATTATAGCAAACTGAGTGATGCCGTCAAAGGGATTAATTCCTTGATGGGGGAAAGGCGAATACACTATTATAGTCACAATAATTGATTTTAAGTCCTGCATTGTAGCCATTTGCTTGCTTAATATTTTATTTGCTAGTTGGGAGCAGGTTGGTGCGTTGTGCGACGTAAATGAATAATCATTATTACTTAATAGCGGTATTATTTTTCAGAAAACAGAGGTGTTCCTAAATCGATAAACGGGATCAATGAATGTAATATTTCAAACTTTAAAAAATATATCTTTGTTCCCTTTGAAGTAAAATATTAAAAAGAGCATCGACTTCTTTTCTATTTGAAAATTCTCTCTTTTATGTTAGCCGTTTATGCCCCCATTGTGATAGCGCTTGGGGCTAACGACCCTTTTGCCTTATCCTTGTCTCGCCCCTGGAAAGAGCTAACATGGTTTATAATGGTGGGTATATGTAAATAGGCCCTCAGGCAATAGATGATGCGTATAAATGAGTAAGATCGCTCGATGCAAGAATCTGGTGTAATTAGGTAAGTACGCACTACGTATGGGGCCAATGATATAAATATAATATTACGACTATTTTACTATATTTACTTATTCGTATTTATAATTTATATTTTCATTTAATAAATATGTAAAGGAATACCTACCTAGAAATGCATAGGATTCCTTTATGTTCGAATTTTAAAAAGTTGTTGTCATGGAGACAGAAAATGATAGAGGAGTGTTGTTTTGTTGTCTAGCTGGGTAGCACAGATTGAAGTAATAAGAAGATTGAAAAATAAGTTTATAATTACAAAGTGATATAATATTTTGAAGACGGACAAATAACTTTAATTGTAGTTTCTTTGTCAGCAAAGCAACTCATGATATTTGTATGTCACATTATTAATAAAAAATTACAACAAATAGACAAATTGTCTTATAAAACTACAATTTTAGTGAAGAGAAACAATAACCTTAGAAATGGAAAAATTAAGATTCATATTTACAGTGTCAGCAGCATCGGATGGAAAAAGCAATGTGATCTGCGTAACCTCAATCGAGACACCCGATGGACATATATTTGATATTCCCGATGATTTAAAACATGCAAGCAAACATACCGCCATAACGACTACGGATGTTTATAACAAAATTAAGAATTCTCTAAAGAAAAGATATCAAACACGGAAAATATGGTTTCCCTTAACCCAAGATTTGAGGAAAATTTACTTAGATGAAGGTGAGAATTTACAATTTGGTGACCAATACCTGGAAGAAATTATATATGACACGAAACTTTCTGACAATAATATTAGTACTGAAAATAAAAATCTAGGAAAAATAGCAGAAAGATTTTTACTCGAGAAGTTTTCAGGAAAACATCAAATGTACACCAATGGATCAATGATTTTGAAAATGAAAGTACACGTTTCGAGACATTAAAGGAGGCAGAAAAAATTGAGACTTTAAAGTATTTACTTAAAAAACCGTGCCTAGATTGGTACACTAGTATGTTAATAAAATATACAGTAAACGCAGAATGGGCAATATGGAAAACAATTTTTTGTGAAACATACGGAAACAAAGGTTGGTCACAAGTTAAATTTGCATTTGCCTTTAAATTTCAAGGAGGTTCGTTACGAGAATATGCCACAAAGAATGAAAGATTGTTATTAGAGATAAATAAAAATATTGACATACAGACATTGATTCATATTATTGTTATGGGTCTACCAGATTATGTCTATGGGTCTACAATGAAATTGGTAAACATGAACAAACAGTCAATAAAAATAATTATTATAAATTCAAGAGAAATACATTTGTTAATAAAGTAAGAGTTGATAAAATTAAGCCCTGCAAAACTTGTGAAAATTAAATAAAGGTAGCCGTTTCCACTCTGAGGAGAAATGCTGGTTTAAACAAACTGATGATTATGAGAACAAGAGAAACTATAATAAGAATGTAAACAACACTGTATTAGATGTTGAACTGAATGATAATGAGCCAAAAAACGAATAATTACACCATTTATTAAAGTAAAACTATCATTAGAAGGAAAATTAGACATATTTGGTATATATGATTCTGGCTCTAATGTTTCCTTAATAAATTCTAAATTATTAAGAATAAAGGAAGAAGGAAAAAATATACATAACAATACAAACTTACTAACGATTAATGGTGTAAAAAAAACAAAAGGACAACAACAATAAAAATTAAGATATTTAATATAGAGAAGAAAATTGATGTTTATATTGTAGATGGAAAAGAATTCAAATACAATTTTCTAATTGGACTTGATACTATAAAAGAGTTTAATTTGATTCAGAATGAAAATTTGGAAATTGTTCAGAAATCTGAAGAAAGCTTTAAAAAAGAGGAAATACATTGTAAAAACAATCCTAATGAAAATGAAGATATAAAGAACTTGAACTTTATAAACTTTAAGGAACATACAAAAGAAAAAGAATTTACAATGGATCTGAGTCATTTAAATATACAACAAAAATCAGAAATAAATAAACTTATTGATAAATATAAATCAAGCTTTGCAAAGGATAAATATGATATTGGAACAGTAAAGGATTATGAAGCACGCATTGATCTACTTGTGGACAAATACTGCAGTAAAAGACCCTACATATGTTCAATAGAAGATAAGTTAGAGATAGAAGAACAAGTAAGAAAATTGCTTGAAAGAAATCTTATAGAGGAATCATACAGCCCCTTTGCAGCACAAGTAACCTTAGCTTTCAAAAAAGAAGACAATAGAAAAACAAGATAGTGTATCGATTTTAGACAATTAAATAAAATGGTGGTACCTCAGGCTCAACCATTTCCTTTGATTGAGGACTTAGTAACAAAAACCAGAAACTGTAAATACTTTTCAACACTAGATATAAATTCTGCGTTCTGGTATATTCCCCTGCGAATTGAAGATAGAAAGAAAACTGCTTTTGTAACCCAGGAAGGCCACTACCAATGGATATGTTTATCCCTCGGTTTAAAAACTTCTCCTGCCATATTTCAAAGAATACTAAGCAACATATTGAGAAAGTACAAGTTAACAGATTTTAAAATTTTCAAAAAGCTATACCGAGCACATAAATCATTTATCACAGATTTTAGAGGCGATAGAAAAAAAAGGTTTCCGACTTAAGCTCACAAAATGTCGATTTGCAACAAATTCGGTAAAATACCTCGGACATATAATACAAGATAATACAGTAAAACCAGTGAGAGATTAATTTTCTTAATTTCAATAAGAGATTTCCCAACACCAAATAATCTGAAAAATATTAGACAACTTCTAGGAAAAATCAATTTCTACCACGAGTACATACCTAGCAGTTCAATAATTTTAGAACCATTAAATAATTTACTAAGGAAGCACCAAAAATTCATATGGTCAATAGACTGCCAAGAAGCTTTTGAAAAGATTAAACAACTATCGTGTTCACAACCAATCTTAGAAATTTTTGATTAAGATTTATCAATAAACATATATACGGATGCATCATTGGAAGGTATTGGAGCAGTGCTGAAACAAACTCAACAAGACGGAAAAGAAAAACCTGTAGTATATTTTTCAAAAAAATTAAATGAAGTCCAAAAGAAAAAAAATGCTATATATTTAGAATGTTTGGCTATTAAAGAGGCCATAAGATATTGGCAGTACTGGCTAATAGGCAAACCTTTCACAGTATATTCCGACCACAAACCATTGGAAAATTTAAATATTAAATCTAGAACGGACGAAGAGTTAGGAGATTTATCCTATTACCTATCACAATATGACTTCGAAATAAAATATAAACCAGGAAAAAATAATTTAGAGGCAGATTGCTTGAGCAAAAACCCAGTATTAGAAGCTAATAAAGATGTACATGAACAATTAAAAATAATAAACTTAGTAACATTGAATGTTATATTAACAGATCAAAAGAAAAATGAGGATATAAAAAAATAAAATAATAAGATAATATATAGAAACAATATATATTATAAGAGGGTAAGAAAGCAAGAAAAAATACTACTGTCAGAGGAACTCAGTATAAAATTTATAAAACCGATACATGAAAATATGTGTCATATAGTTATAAAACAAATGCAAAAGAAAATAGGAAACATTTATACAGCAAAGAATTTAACTAGAAATATCACCAATTTATGCAAACAATGTGAAATATGTATAAAAAATAAGACAAGAGGACAGGCTAAATATGGTGTAATGTCACACTTAAGCCCTGCCACAAAACCACTTGAAATTGTCTCAATAGATACAATTGGGGGATTTGGTGGCTCTCGATCAACCAAAAAATATTTGCACCTTTTAGTCGACCATTTTACTCGATATGCTTATATAGTAACCTCAAAGACACAGAGTGCAAAGGACTTTATAAAACTTATAAATATTGTACCAAATTGAAATGAAATTGGCGTGGTTCTCACCGACCAATATCCTGGAATTAACTCAAAAGAGTTTAAAACTTTTTAAAATGAAAGATCAATCACATTAATTTTCACTGCAGTAAATTCGCCGTTTTCTAATGGACTGAACGAAAGGCTAAACCAAACACTCGTAAATAAAATAAGGTGCAAGATAAATGAAAAACTAAATACTAAAGCATGGACAACTATTGCTCATAATTGTGTTGATAGATATAATAACAAGGAACACTCCATAACAGGCTTTGCACCGAGATACCTATTGGATGGTAATGATGTTTCATTCATACCAAATTAACTTAAATTTAAAAAAGAAGCAGATGACTGGATTAGAGATAGAAAATTTGCATTAGAAAGAACAAATAAGTCACATGAAAATAATAAAATGTTATTTGATAAAAAAAATAACAATTCATAATTTTAAAATAGGCGATATGGTATATGCTGAAAATGGTCACAAACTAAATAGAAGAAAATTAGATGAGTTAAGGATTGGTCCATTTAAAAGCGAAGATAAACTATCCCAATCAATATACAAGATTAATACAGGACATAGAAAGATGGAGTCAATTTTTTTCCATATTACAAAACTTATTCCTGCCCCCATACTAGAAGAAAATGAAGATTAGAAAGAAGAAAAAGGAATTGAAAGAGACGAAAATCTCCAGAGAAATTTTCTAACCCTAGGGGGGAAATGTAAAGGAATACCTACCTAGAAATGCATAGGATTCCTTTATGTTCGAATTTTAAAAAGGTGTTGTCATGGAGACAGAGGAGTGTTGTTTTGTTGTCTAGCTGGGTAGCACAGATTGAAGTAATAAGAAGATTGAAAAATAAGTTTATAATTACAAAGTGATATAATATTTTGAAGACTAATAAAAAATTACAACAAATAGACAAATTGTCTTATAAATATAATAGATCAGCGAAATGTCGTTTATTTCTATAAGGTTTTAATCAGTGGCGTAGCGTGCCTTGGAGGGGCCCTGTATCAAAATTAGTTGGGGCCCTTATTATTGCTCGGTACAATACGTGATCAGGTATATTCATGTATTGAAGGTTGCCATTGTTCTTTCAAAAAACAAAATTAACCATTCGCTACTGGTAGATTAATAGGTAGTACTTACAATTGCAATCTAAATCACTCACAGAAGCTGATTGCTGAAAAAACGAAGAAATTTTGGGATTTTTTTTTATAACCTCGTCCCTTTTCTGTTTAATTTTTCTTTTCATAGCTCCACTGGAATAATCTCTTTTCCTTTCGCTCATCTTTTCACAAATCAAATTAATTAACCAATAAATAATCAGAAGAACAAGATTGCATTGTATTATAATGTAATAAATAACGTTTGAACCGGAATGAAAAAAAACGCGAAAATATTACTCTCCATGGTTTGTCATTGTATGGTACATCGGTTATTGCGAGATTCCCCCGTTTAAGAGAATGACTTAAACGGGGGAATCCCGAAATAACCGATTTAGGATGTTGCCAACTTTTGGGCGCACGCTTAACCCAGGAAAAAAAGAGATTGCTTTTTTTGACTTTTGTCATTTCTGAAATAAAACTCCATAGGCACGTATGACAGTTTTTTATGTTTTTTTTTCCGGGAAGCACGAGATTAAGTGACATTGTGGATAATATTTTACTAATTTTTGCTTATACACGTTAGGGGCCTCTGTATCATTGATACGGCTGATACGGCGGTAGCTACGCCCCTGGTTTTAATCATCCATGGGCAGAATGTAAGGAAATACGCCTTTTCGTTGAATCCATTGTTTTAATGTTCAACAAGAAAAAGCCGAAATCGAAAGTTCTGGAAAAACTGTAACTCTAATTTGGATTACTTAACATGTTGGCATGGCGTGGGTAACGATATTGCGGATTTCTTGGCAAATCAAGGGGCATCTGACCCTATTGTTAGCCTCAACAACCACATTCCCCTTAGACATTTTTTCCATCCTCAAAGATAGATCTCGCAATGTTTGGACAGAGCATTGACACATTGCTAGTCAATCCAAGAGGCTTTGTTATTTGTTTTATTTTTTTTACATTAGCTCCACACAGGAGGCCCTGAGGAAAATAATTTCCCTCAGAGCCTATGTCATCTTAGGGGATGCTGTGTGGAAGGTTTTTAAGGAAAGGAAGAAGATGGGAAGGAAATAGGTATGAGAGGTGGGTAGGAATCTAAGGGTCAATGTGTCCTGGAGAGATGAACGATTGAATCCATCCCTTCAACTGCGGTGCAAGGCGAAGAGTCGAGAGATTCCAGCTGGATAGGTCAAAAGACCTCCTCAACCAGTCTCTCTCGACACATCGACCGCAAGACCCTAACAAACCTCACCCATGAATCCAGGCAACCCTGCTAGGTCATAAAACGTAGCGAACCACTTTGGCAGAAGGGTTGGTTATGAAATAAATGGTTCCCTGGGTGGCGGTTCCCTTACCCGCCTCCCAAAATGCTCCAATACAAGGACTATCCCATCAAAATCGTGGTTTTCACAATTCCTCATTTTTCTTTAAAATAAATTTCCTCACTTATTCGAATGAGAATTGAACATTGTTCCGTTCCTTCTCACATTTTAAATTTCGTGTGCTTGACTCCCCAGATTGTACTTTCTTATAAAATTAACATGTAAATTTACCTTTCTTCTCTCCATAATTTGACATTATAGTCGACAAAAGTTTGAAGGGCGAAAGTAAGAAAAAAATTAAATAATACTAGAAAAAAGGTTTTTATAAAAGAACGAAATTATTTTTATGTAACCAAAATAAAAATTTTCATAGTTTTTCGAAATTAAGGGGAAAATTCAATTAAATTAAACAAGAATAAAAATCACAGTCAAAGCAGAAGAATTAAAATAAGTTAATACAGTTTTTATTTTTCTTGCACATGACACAAAAAGTATTATACAAAGGAGTCTTACTTTGATCAAAACAGAATTCGTCATTATTATTTATTAAACTTACAATAAGCTTTTTGTTTGACAAGCCCCCAAAGGGCTCACAAACTCCAACGATTCGGATCGCTTTGAAGCAAAGAATGGACGGTTACCTCGAAAGTGTTTTCTGTTGGGGCAAAAATAATCTCATTGAATTCAATGTTTCAAATACCCAATCATGTCTGATTACGTCTAAATGGGATCGAAATGAAAATCTAGTCTCCTTCAACGGAAGCAATCTTCCGAACAGGCCCTCCATAGCCTCCATTGATATGCTTGGTGTAACTCTAAGTGACCAGCTCAGATTTGGGGGCTCCATCGAAGCCAGAGTAAAGTTAGTTTCTCAAAAACTGGGCTTACTGTACAGGGCCCGCAGATACTTTAATAGTACATAACTGCTAACCCTGTACAAATCACAAGTGCGCCCCACGGTTGAATTTGGTAGCCACCTCAGGTCTGGAGCTCCAAAATACCTGAAAAATACCCTGTGCAGAAACGGGCGGTCCGTTTAATAGATTCTCCCATCTTAAGAGACGGATTGCAATATTTAGAGTATAGGCGTCGAGTGGGAATGCTATCCTTGTTCTACCGATATTTCAATGGAAAATGCTCCGAGGAACTTGCGTCATGGGTCTCTTCAAGACCAATGTTCATTCCTTCCTCTCCTCACAAAGACCCTCCACACAGCATCTCAGATGACATAGGTCCTGAAGAAAATAATTTTCCTCAGGGCCTCCTATTTGGAGTTAATGTAAAAAAAAGCTAGCTGCCTTTAGTATTGAATTAATAAATAATACATACTTGCCTAATTAGAAAGTTTGTTTGATATTAGCACCGGACACCGCTCCGCCATTTGACACAAGACAACCTTATTTATTATATCAGTTTTATTTATGCCTGTCAACTTGGAAACTTTTTCCTTTGCGGTCTGGAAAAGAGATACTTTTGGATTATACTCTCCCCAACGCTGAGATACAAATAATTTTAAAATATAATATTGTTGCTTTCTTGTTTTTCATTATATCTTTTGTTAATAATACCGAAGAAAAGAAACTAACGGACTATAGCAGCTGGCTAGCAACGTCCTCAATATGGTTTAAAATGAGTGGGATGAAAAATTGTGAACTTTTCAGCTACTCTAGGACTATGATACATTGTTTTACTTCAGACACATAATACAGTCGATGGTATCAAAAGATATAATAAGAAGCATTGTTTACATGCATATTACTTTATAATTGCTATGTTAATCGGCTACTTTTATATTTTTTTAATAAAATACAAAGGATAAATGAAAACACTTCAACACAATATATTTTTAAAGAAGAAAATATCGATACACATGAAGGATAATGTATTTAAACATTTTTTTTGTACAAATCAATAGGTATTTAACATTAAAGCATTTTGCATACGTAGAAAATTGAAAATTTTTTTACGTTGTTGAGATGTTGTTTTGTATTTTTTCCAAACGGAAAAAATCCAAAAATAAATTAACAATATCAAAAAATTTGCACGCTGTTCAATATCAAAACTATTTTATTATCTCGATACAATTATTTTGCTATGTTTACATTTATCTCGATACATTTATTTTCATTATTTATTCATTTATTTTATTAATTTCGATACATTTCTTTTTACTATTTTTTCTCGATACATTTATTTACCTATGTTCGTCCGCACCTAGAACACGCCTCATAAATTTGGAATCCAAGATATGTAACATATGTTCATAGAATAGAACGTGTTCAGGAAAAATTTCTCTCCTACATAAATTTTCGGTCGTTTTATGCATTCCAATCAAATGAAGATATCCGTCAATTTTTTAAAATCCCGAAATTAAATTGTAGGAGAATTATTTCTGATCAATTGTTATTGTACAGAATCTTTAATAATACGATATCTTCCCCGTATCTTTTACAAAAAATAGATATTAGTTTTTACCACTATAATTGATTTTAAAAAACCGACATGTTTCGTAAGCCAAGCTTACTTCATCAGGTAATAGAATAGATATTATAGATATTAGAGTTCCTGGTCGCAATGGCAGAAACGTATCCCTTTTTTATAACAGCCGCTCCAACACCAACTACTAATCGCTTTAGTTCGTATTTGTCCAACAGACCATCAGAAAATTTTTCAGTAGGGAAGGTTTTCTTTCATTATCTCAATAAAATATTATGATAGGTGTTTATAATAAAGTTATTTCGGTATAGTTAAAGATTCAATAATTAGTTTAAATAATTCTTAGTTCAGTGATTAACTATCCTTTTTTAAACTTTATTTTTAATTTTAAAGTGAAGATTGAACAAAAACTCAAATGGTATGTTGGACAAATACGAACTGAGGCGACGTACTTACAAAATAATTCGTACATCGAGCCTGCCACTATCATAACACACACCTCACATATACAGACATCTTCAATATAACTTTCAACAAATTCAAAGCAACACTATTAGATAAATGTAATGCATCACAACACAGCACTTAACATCCATATTTATATTTATTATATTATTAATATTTCTTTTCCTAATTTGCAATATATTTACATACTACCTAATTACATACATATCATCCTTACACTCCTACAAGATCATAAGATTACCCTTTATTGTGTTTTTCTATATTCTTATCATGCATATTTAAGTATTTAGCTTCTCCTAACTATTTTTTCTTAGTTTTTCTTAATGTTTTAATTTAGCTTCTCTTAACTATTTTTTCCTTAGATTTTCTTTACGTTTTTCTTGTCTAGCTCCTAAAAAAAAATTATCAGCGAAAACATGTTTTTAGGCTTACTGTTTTATTTTAGCACTTTTTAATGTATCTTTGTAAAGCTGTTTGTTTTCCAAATAAATATATTATTATTATATTGTGATGTACCGTGTATATTACCCTAATTTAAACAAAACGCTTCGCTGCAGGAAATTGAGCTTTTGTGGAAAATCTTTCTAGCAAAATTACATTTTTCAAAGATATGATGTTGACATCGCGTCGGAGATTGAGTTAAGTGAACCTTATAAAACACCGAGAATGAGAGAATTTGGTATGCAATAAACCTTGGACGAAGACAGCGTGGTGACATTTTGATTCATATAAATATAAAGGATTCGTTGCAAGTTAAAGTTCCATCCATCTGGATTGTATAAAATATAATGCATATTCCTTAACGCTATAGTAAATACATACGTAGGTGATTAACTGCAACAGGATACCTTGTAAAAAAGTTTGTTATATTGATGTACCTTCGCAAACATGTGATAAAGACAGAAGTTACACGACGTGTATTGATTTAGTGATGACTCCACATTTGTACGAACCTGTTTTGAGTCTGAATTTTTTAGGCCTGTTGCAGAAAAGTATCTTTTCAATACACATGTCCACCATGCGATTTCTATCATGAAGTGCGTAGTTTTGAAGCTGTGTCTGTAAATAGTAACAAGACCGTCATGTTTTTGAGTTGAAAGAAATATATTGAAACTTAAAACCTTCTAGCTGACGTATAATACTGTTGACGTATAAAATATTCAAAATATAATAATTTCTAATGATTTAGCATTCACCCGTATGTTTTCGTATTTATCTATGTAAATATAAATATAATGGGATGCTTTCATACTAGAAAAACCATACCGCAGAATAAAAAAAGCATTGCGGTATCTGAAACACGCCCAATAAATTATCCAAATGATCGCCGGTGACAGGCAGATATTTTTTGTTTGTGTCGTGACACGTGTCGCCTGTGACATCACGACGTGAACTAAATCTGAATCGGAGTGATGGATAAATGTGTCAAAAACCAACTTGCAAATCAGCAGTTTTGAATGTTACATGTTTCTGAAGCTTTGTTGAAAGCTCAAATATGATGATTTGACACTTTTAGATTTATACCCAGTGGAAAAAATCTTAACGAAATACGAGGGTCAGTCAATAAGTAATATCTCCTATTTTGTTCTACTTAAATAAAGTTAGTTAAGTGAAAATTTTGAATTTGGTGCTATTCTTCAAACCTTCTTCTACAATCTGCTGGAGTAGTAATTTTTTGCGTCAACAGGTGGTAGCACTGCAGATGCTTGCAAAATGGCCGACATCAATGTTCGTAACAGATAGCGTTCTGTGATTGATTCTTGACTGTAGAAGGTGAAACGCAAAAATTCACATTCATGAAAGACTGAAAAATGTGTACCATGATGCGACAGTGGTTGTCCGCACTCCCAGACCATGGGTTCATTACTGTAACCAAGCTGAAGGACAAACACCGCTAGCTGAGGAAAAGCGGTGCGGTTGATTGAAGCGACTGCAATCATTCGTGGTAACCCCAGATAATTACAGATTTCTCCCTCAGTAAAGGCAGTGTGATAAAGATTATTCGAAAACTGATTTAACAATAAAAGTTTTGCAGAGTGGGTACCAATAAACTTAACCGGCCAGAATAAAGAAACAAGAAAAATAATGGCCTCACAACACGTGTAGGTCTTAGTTTCTGGAAAAAATTGTGACTGGAGTAGAAAAATGGGTTCATTTTTTTAACCTGAATCAAGAAGGCAGTCAATGAAATGGTATCACACAAACTCAGCAAGGACAAAAAAAATCCAAACTGTGTGATCGGCGGGGAAAATTATGGCGATGGTGTTCTGGATGCGACCGTGCTTTTTACAACACTGTGATAACATTGTTAAAAGATGGACCAAAGCTCTGGAAATGGGCGGAGATAATATTGAAAAATAAAAAACGATCGTCAATAGTGTGTTTTCAACCCATGTATTTGCATTTTTATTACTTGACAAGTAAAAGAGGAAAAAAATAGGAGGCATTACTTATTGACTGGCCCTAGCATGATGTTATTTCAAAAATCTAAAATGTAATGCAGATATTTTATGACCGCGTAATGAGTAAGGTTATGAAAATAATTTATTAGTAATCATGTGAAAGCTTTGAAGGTTCTTATGGCTACATAAATTGAATTATTATATTACATTTCTTATTTTTCTGGTGCACCCTGCTGTCGGAGATTGACTGTCATCGGGGCAATCATAACCCTGCACGGAATACGGAACTGCACTAGTACCTATCACGTTGGTTTCAAAGCTACATCTGTTCTCCATCGATTTTCCTCTTTATTGTCAGCTTCGTTTATTTCCACAATGTGAAATCGGAATTCTATTCTTTCATATCTAGCACAATGTTGGAATGCTTGACAATACCATGAAAGAGTTTTCTAAATTAGCTTAGAGTGTTTTGGGAAAACGTTTTTACGTTCATAATTAAAAGGTCAGTGTAATTAAGCTATTAACCCACCCATTATCAGTATAATGTATATACTATAAATGTTTTATTAAGCTTTGATGAAATGTTTTCTTAATCCAATGAAAAGCATTATAAAAATAATCCGTTATAGGCGGCGCACCATGCGGTAGCTCAATGTATCGCGTTGGAAGAAATTCATAAAATCATGTGCTCTTTATAATGAAACTAGTATGCTAGTTTTGAAGTCCATAATTTTTTTCATAATTCCCCCGAAGCGTATTGACCATAGAGCGATACTGAAACTGAACCAGATCTTCGTGCGGGTGACTGTGGCAGTTTTTGCATTCGTGTGAATTTCAATACTTTCAAGTTTAAAAAAAAGAAAAACCTACAAAGTTTTCAGTTCCAATTTATCACGAATTTTATTTCTGGTGGTATTTAATCTTTGTTCATATGAAGCAGTTACTTTGTGATGTGACATTATAATTTAAAATAAAACAATAACTTTGTAAATACCACTTTTATTTTTAATACTTTATGCCGACCGGGTTTCACCACAACCGTAGCTTCTTCAGGGCAGTACAATCTACCATCTCTTTTTTTATAGATATTGAGAACCGCGTGATTTTTCCTAAATTTAATCTTAAATAAACACCTAATTTAATGAATTATTTTTTAGTAAGTATTTCAAGCATCGAGGTATATAGTTTATAGTTCCACAAGATTCCGTCATGTTTTAAGTTTTATGTATACTTAAGTATCTTAACTACTAGACCAAATTGTAATAAATTGTTTGTACGCACAATTTTCTTCATTATAGTACCCGAAAGTGAGGACTATAGGTTTAAAAAAATGGTTATTTTCTTATATATATTTTTTAAATATAAATCTGAAAGTTTTGTTTTAAATACAACTTCTGATATGGTCCTTACGAGATTCAAATTATACTTTATAATAAAGAACTTTGGCGATAAGAAATTTGATGAAAAAACAAAATTCCTGGAAAAACATCTCGTCTAATTTACTATACATTGTCAACCCTAGAATTACCTAGAATTAAATAGAAATAATTTGATTCTAAATAAAAAACCAGATGGTTTAAGAGTGAAAGAAACCATGACACCTTTATTTTAATTTTTAAAGAATGGTAAAAGGCTTGTGTTTCGATAGCTTTTAAAAATAACGAATGGAAAGAGATAGGGGACAGAAAATATAACTGTGAGAGGATGCCTCCAAAATAATGAAAAGTCCTACCTTAAGATTGATCTCCTCTCTATTCCCATGGTTGCACAATAC
Organism: Limnephilus lunatus; assembly: GCA_917563855.2. Lineage (NCBI taxonomy): Eukaryota > Metazoa > Arthropoda > Insecta > Trichoptera > Limnephilidae > Limnephilus > Limnephilus lunatus. The sequence continues at coordinate 46,022,649 of OU830600.1, forward strand.
TCATATATATATATTTACCCCTTGTTGTACGTCACCCGATATTGACCATGAAATTTGATTTTAGAAAATGAATGAAAAATGTACTGGCGTTTGGTACGAATTCTTCACCTGGTGACAAGGATCGAACAAGATGTAGGAAATATTATATAGGCATGTAGGTAATATTAAATATACATGGGAGATAATGCTTATCAGTTTTGCCAGAACAGCTTGTTATATTTAAGAATTACAGATCTTTACCATAAATATTAAAAAAAGAAAAACGTCGACCCACGCTGTCGTTTGATATGTCGTCCGAGCGTATGAAACTATACTATTTCTATTTAAAACACGTAGTTCTTAGTTAGCCTTTGCTACCCATATGAGTTATCGGCCGGCAGGTAACTAATAAAATTGTAAAAGGTATCAAGAAAAAAATGTTGTATGCACTTGTGATTTCATAACGATCACGGCATCTTCAACAGAAGTAAAATTGCAGCAGTTTCTAGATCACATTGCTGAACGTTTCATTCAAGCTTTAATTCGGGATCGATTCTCTATACAAAGAATCAGCCCAACTATCTAGCATTGACTTATTCGAAAAATTCATTTCGTTTTGATAACATTGTCTTTCTGTTTTGATAACATAGTCTATTCTACCAATTGGAAAGCTTTCAGAGGAGGCCCGTGAACTGAGAAATAAGGACCTAAACTTTTGCCGTGACTTTTCCTGAAGGTTTAGCCACCTGAAAAAATGAGGTCACTCTGTACAGACTCTTGATTTCGTCGAATTCAGGTGTCTCCAGTTAAGGAAAAATAAACAAAATGACAAAGAAAATAATTCCAAAAGAATTACTGTAAACGCTACAGACACCAGATCCTAATACGACTAATCGGTAGTTGAACAAAGTTGTGATGACGCCAATGTACCCTCACAAAACGGTGAAGATGATCTATTATGTATGCAACCGTAAATAAACAGCATTTTGGCTGATTTAATTAAGCTTGCATTCATTTTTAAAGTTTTGTAATTTATGTATATGTGTGAATTTTCGAAAAAATTTTAAACTTATTTTTATTAACACAACTACATCGAACTAAAAATCGATAAATGTATAATGTAATTGCAACCACTGATTTGATGCCAACTTTCGAGGTCAGCCACCCCATTGTGCGGCGGTTTAATATTCTCGAAGTCTTAATTAGGATTCCGTTTCCAAGAAAGGTTATCTCCCTTCAGCCACCATTAATTTAATTATCAACCAGACAAAAATGACGTATTTTCTAAATGAACTGATATTTTGAGGGTTGAAATGCTAGGGCGAGAAATGATATCTATATTTTGATCTTTAATTAATACTAACTGTGGTGGAAAACTTTTCTTTCACTTCCGTAGCTATCTTCAGCGTGGAACAACCGGATAAAAATTCTGGAGTTAATCCTTAATGAACTTACAGTTTTCAAATGACAACGAGAATGTATATTTTATTCGGTCAGATACTACCTGAACTGCCCACGTTCATATTATTAATTTATTCAAACTTCTTGTCAAGTTGACATCAGCAATAGAAGAGATCTATATAAACATGTTATAATTAAAATAAAAAATAATAACAGTTTGGATATTGTCAACTAATGTTAATACCCGAGAAATTTCTTAAAAAAATACGTTTTTTTTTTAATTTTCAATTGTTAGCGCACCAAGAATCACAAAAATATGAGCATTAAAATCACATAAATAAAACACGTCATAATATTCAGAGAGCATCCAAATGTTATCTTAAAACTTCTCAGACAAAAGAGGCACTTAATAAAACTTTAAATGCATAAAGTACGAAAATTAAACTGGTATTTTTTTTACAGCGCTACGCGACCCGTTTGTGTTAGTGGCACCAAAATTTATCTATTTCTCATTATTTAGTTGTAATGATTTATAAATTGAAGGTTAGGTTAGTAGGTTGTTTATAGGTTTTTTTATGGTCGTAAAATTTCAATTATCGCTATTACAGCAGAATTGTATGACGTAAGAGTTTTAGAGTTAAAATGGGTTTACGTCGTACACTAAATAATACATTTTTCTTTCCCCTATGACTTCTCAACACAGACTGGTAGATTTATAATGCTATGCACGGGGCACTGACAGGAGTAATGTAGGGCTTGGAGGCTGAAAAGATCTCTGCTTACGTGAGTGTTGTATGGTGAACCAGCTTAGTGGATCGTATTTTATGTTCGTGAAAAATGAACCCTCCTTTACATTGTGACGTTGAGGTATACTGTACCTTCGTGTACGTATTCTATTTGGATCTTTCAAGAACATAATTTGCTTGTGGAAAGCAGAAAAAAAAACTTTATAAAGAAAGCTAATATTATTTATAGTATTGTGTCTTTATTGCAGAACTTGCATAATTATTTAAGTGCTACAAAATAAAACATCAGACAAACCGATTGTTGGGTTCAGACAAACAGTTCTCCAACTAATCTTCGTTGGAAAGAATAGAGTTCTTTTATGTTAATCTGGGATTTATTTAATACTTTGCGTGTACAAGTGGTGACTACGATAGTCGGCCTAACTGGAAGCTGGGTAAATGAGTTCCAGGTCCTGACGTCTGGGGCCAGTGAGACTATGAAATCCCCAACTGGGGCATGTTGTGAGACTGAAGGTAGTGTGGGGGGGGGGAGGAGATGGGGAAGAGGAAAGTGGAGAAGTACCTGGCTATTCAGATCTGGTCTCCGAATACGGCTAAAGCCATTTCAAGCAACGTTTCAATTCTGAATGGTAGTTTTACACCAGGGAGATATTGAGAGTATCTTCCACTCCGGAACGAATTAAAATATACTATACATTATTTTAAATGAATTAATTGACCCCGCGAAATCAAAATCATAATATATTAAAGTAGGTGCACTAAGAATTCTTCATCAAGATTGCCAACTATGCTTAAAATTTCTAAAAGATGAAAGCAATTTATCTTTGAATTTATCTTTCGTCTTTTACGAATTCCAGAAATATTTCCAAAAAACATGACACTTTCAATAAAAATCTTTTTGAAAAGTATGTTTAATGTTACGAAAATTGGGAAACCGCATTTTAAATTAGGTCGATGTCATCTTGTTACTGTCATACCCGTGCAACGACGAATACAATATCCTGCAATGTCGGAACCGGCTAGCTTCACAGTACAAACCCTATTCACAAAGAAGTAAATCATTTTAATTTATGTTTTTATAACTTCATCTATGTAGCGTTATATTCTCAAATGCTATATTGTCAGATAAAATATTCGAATGTTTTCTGATATTATTAACACCATACAACATTTAAGTGGCCAATTAAAAGTACGTTGGGTTTCCAAATTATTAGTTACACACTTAAAAAATTACGTTATCGTCAGTATAAAGCTGCATAACATTTTTAATAATGGAACTTTATGTTTTTTTTAATATTAGGTATTTCTTAGACAATTAAAAATAAATTATTATGTTTTAAAGAACTTTTATTTGAGAAAAAGCAAAATGCAAAATGTTGAGAAAAATCTCTTAATATTTAGTATTGCTTCCCTTGGCGTCAGTTGTTACAGCTTGCACATTTCTTGGTGTGCTCTAAATGCATTCTAGCAGATACAGTAACTCCGGCTTCATTTATAATTTTCGTCCTTCGCAATCCTATCCAGTGTAACTCCTCCGTTCATTTTCTCCTGTTTTCTAGGCAAATGTCACAATTTTTTCGTTCGAATCACCTTCCTCCCTTTTTTCTGGTTTTCTGAATTATTATTTAGTATTTTTATATCAAGTTTATTAATAAAATTAACATTTAATTTATGTGTGCATTAAAAGCGGTTAATTCTTATATAATAAGAAAAAAAACTCTAGTGTAAGTAAAAATTTGGGCGCCCACAACATGTAGGCTCTTTACACTGGAAAATTACGTACATTCGATAAGTATTTATTATATATCAATATTAGTCAAATTATTGCTAACATAATTAGTTTTGAACCATTCTCTTCTTAGGAGAACAATACCATACTGTAAGCTGTTTTGCTATTAGGAAAAAGGGATGATCGTGAAGAGGGGTTGAGGGATTCGGACAAAGTTAGAATATGGTGAAAATAAATGCGTTGTAAACACGGAATGCCTTATTTATTGTTTTGTTTACATGCTTGGGCTTGAGGTTCGGATGAATTATAAATTTGATATATTCGAGTAGTTTCTTTCAAACGAAAAAAACTTTTTAAAAGAAAGATTTAGAAGTAATTTGTGTACACAAAACTAGGTTTAAAAAACTAAGACAGATTACACATACATTTTAAATATCTAACAAAGCGCCCTTTAAGAGGGAGTAACCAGACCCAACCGAAAATATGTCAGTCATTATTAAATAAAATTCTAGACGTTTTAACTTTTTTCCACAAAAAAGTATAAATCAATTTTGAAAGATTGTTCTTTTATCTAGGTAGTAAAGCTTTGTTTTTAATTTTGAGAAAAAATGTTTATTTTTAGTATAATAAGGTAAAACCGTAAGTCGTTGGCAAATTTGTTTAATTTTTAAACTAAATTTTGTATTATACAACACAAATTTAAAATCATATAAACATGCAGTAAAATAAATCAATAAATAATCCAGGATAGCTATTTTTCAGAATTTTAATTTTAATTCAAATAAAATATTTAAAAAAAGATCCGCCCACGTTTTTTGTGTCGAAAATAGTTCATTTAATTAAATATTATAATTTGAGATTTTACTCATAAAGTTAAAAAAATAAAATAATTCAGTTTATCTATTTATTTACGCCATTTACGGTCTTACACACAAACATTTTTTACATTATTATTTTTCTTAGACGTTATTGAAAAATATCTATATTTTATCATCACTTATTTTTTAAATATAAGTACCTATATTACCGTAGGTACTTGAAGTGAAATAACACAAAACTGCGCTATATAAATACAACGATATTATTATTATTATATATTAGAGCAAATTTTGATTGATGTAAAATCGATATTGAGTTATTATTTTAAAATGCTGGTACGGAGAATAATTTATCTTTCTCATCGGAACCGCTCTGTACAGTTGAAAGGGTACAATCGCAAGACCGTCTTTGAACGAAATTTTAAATCTCGGCCGCTGATTAATCACCCTTAAGTGAAGTGTTACCAGAACTTACCAATTTAATAAATTTTCATATTCCGTCAAGATCAAACCGGCAATCCGATTTATTTTATTTACCCTCTTGTAGAACAAACATTAGAAAAAACTCCCCAATTCCTCGTGTATGTGCACAATAAAATAAAAAATTTCACAGCATTGACATTTTTAGTAAAAACCTAAAGAAATATCGATGTGAAGTAACGCGTACGATAGATTATTAATATGAGAATATATCGTGAGCATCTCCTATCCTTTTCCTATATTCCTCTTCCTCTCCCCTTCCTATGACCCAAAATTAATTATAATATAATAAAACTTCATTTCAGATGTACTTTAGCATAAGAAACCTCTGTGGCTTGACTTCAGTTCAATTATATATTTATCACTCTACATGTATTATGTAAAAGCTGTTTGTTTCTTACAAATAAATAAAAAAGTGTCGCAACAAGGAATTTGTTTTAATGAGTTTCTGTAAGAGAACTTCATATATTTAATATTATTAAATAAGGTAGACTTTAGTTATTTTTAATAGAGTAACTTTGAACACGATATTATTTGAGAATACACCTTTACAACTTAACGGAAAGCTTCCATCAGAGAATACTTGAGAGAACTAAACACATAGGATTACTTATAATAAGTATGAAACATTCCTCGTTACGAAAAGCCTCCCTCCCCTTCAGGCATCTATTTACATTTGTTAATATCGCCTAGGGACAGGTTGCAAAAAAAAATCCTTAATTATGTACTTCAACTTAAGCTCCCAATTAAACTTTTTGCTTTTGATATTAATTTGACTTAGTGCGAAGGAAGTGACCCTAGGCATCTACTAAAAATCAAATGAAATGATCGTATTTGTATTAATTAACTATTATTTGTAGGTACTCAAGGGTTTATCGGAAAATATTGCTCAGCCTTTTCAGACTTTCAAAGCTCCTCTCTGAAAATTTTGTCTCAGTCCAATTAATGTCATTAGTATCATTTGGAAGGCAAATTAGTGATAACTTTCTTTTAAAATAAAATCTATGACATACTTCCAAAGTTAAATGCCCTGGCTTTTTCTGTTTTTTAAATGTTAAATTCACCCAGAAAAGTAATTCGAAATTTGATTCAAATACATTTTATTGAATATTTTTTCTCAAATCTTCGAATCAACTTCAGAACAAAGTGAATATATTTCTGCTAGTTATCATTACTTAAATTTTCCAAATTTAATATATGGGACCTCAGCTTCGGGAGATACAGCAGTAAAAAAATGCAGTAAATAAATAGTACAAAGATTATAATAATTTTTAAAACGAACTATCTTATTTAAAACACGATTTTATAAAATAGTATTTGAACCGAATTACTACTGCAGGTCTAGGTGTAAATTGTGTGGCGTCTTTTTTTTACGTCGAAATTTAATATTTTGCATTTTTGTATCATAAAATATTCATGTTAAATGCCTACTTTGGTTGGGAGGCCGCTAGCATCATCTGGGTTATAGAAGGGTGATAATGGCTCTCTGGCTCTTTATAGGTAGGTAGCTACTGTTTCAACTTTAGGCGCATAGTTAGAAATTCCCAAACTTTCCGTTCTGAAAGCTTTCAGGATGGTATCAAGTTCAACTGTAGGTCAGCTTTAATGTTTTTATATCACATTTAGTTTATTTACGTGAAAAGTTTAAGGATTGAAGTTTAAGAAATTTCTTCAGACGACGTTTTTTTTTCGTAAATTTCCGGAAGCTCGCTTTATTAATATAATAATAATATTCAATGAGCCTACCAAACATAAGAAGGATTTATTAATTTTTAATCACTGAAGTCAAAATTAGCGAAAATTTTCTCAACCGAGAATTTGAAACAGAAAAATCAGAAAGAGATATGGTAACATGCAGGAAATGAGTTGAGGAAAGTTCCTAAATGTGATCGTATCTTTTTCTGATTTTACTGTTCCAAATTTTCGATCGAATTTTTTCTTCGCTTATATTGTCCTCAGTGATCAAATATTACAATTTGAGGTTTTACTCATTAAGTTGAAATAAAACACTAAACACAAGAGCCTTATCAGTGGCGATCCGTGAGTTTTTCAGTCAGCTAGTGTGCTAATATTGAAAAATACGAAGTTATTGATGTTGTTGTTGCTGAAAATGTTTTTTTTTTTCAAAATTTCAATATTTTGTTTGAAGAATTTCATGATTCCTTAATTTTGGTGATTCGCCGCATCCACAAACTGAAAGATCTTTATACAAACAATTGAAATTTTGAAATAAAATAAAATTCATTTTAAGCTCCAACAACATCAATAACGTCGAATTTTTCAATCTTAGAACTCCCGCTGACTTAAAACTTATGAACCGTCACAGAGCTATATCTCTTTACGTGAGACTTAAAATGTAAAATTTTTATATTTATTATAAAAATTAAAGAAATATTAAATAAAAATTTAAAAATTAAATTAATTGGTAAATTAGGTAGTTTGATCGTCGTTTTTGTACCCCAGTTTTACGCATGTAGATACAACATAATTTAAAACCAAAAAAAAAATTGATATTTTAATCCCGAAGGACAATACAAAATTACACTTAATTAATATCTCCCCTGAATCACAAAAGTAACTTTCGTGGCTTATAATGTTTCCTAACAATCACCCTCCAAAGCCATGCCTAGAGCTTATCTTTCATTTACACTGAATTCCCATTACAATATTTGACTTAAATAATTATCATCGTTTGAAGAATTTTACCTTAAATAAGTGTTCTTTGAAAGTCATTTACGAATATATTCCTACAAAGGAATAAGGTTTAAAATGCTCCCAAACCGACTCGGCACTCGCCCACATAATGACGTCTGGATTGAAGAGCATGATTAATTATTGTTCTTAAATATCTTGTGGAAGGACGTCCCTCTCAAAGGAAATCATAATTTTTAATTTCAAATGGCTCATTCGGACTCTGAATTCTGAATTCATTAATAAACATTTTAATTAATGAACAGTTCGAGAGCCATGAAACACCTAATGAACAACAACCACGGCTGATTTTCAGACCCGGCCACACGTTGCTCTGGCTAACGAAACACAACGCACCCAACCTTTATAAAATCCACACCACCCGCTTGCCAGCTGCCCGCTGCCCGCTACCTGAATTGAATATTTGAATTTTTCGGCTTTTCTCTACTATAATAAGCATGTATTATACATATAAACTCTTTTCTTGAATCCTCTTGAATCACTCTATCTATTGGTGAAAAACGCATGAAAGTCCGTTGCGTAATTTAAAAGATCTAAGCGCACAAACATTTTGAGCGACTTCATTTTATGCTATGTAATGAAATATTTGAATTTATTGGCTTTTTTCTACTATAATAAGCATGTTTTATACATATAAACCTTCCTCTTGAATCACTCTATCTGTTGGTGAAAACCGCATGAAAATCTGTTGACTTCGTTTTATACAATGTTATTATTTACGCCTATTTTTAAGTAGGAATAAATTAAAAACATTGCTGTGATATTGAACTGGAAAATTCCTTAAAACTTTAAATGAAAAACATTTAAACACGCCGTTCAGCGAATTTAGAAAATATATTTTGCTATTTTTTGTGCGCTTAAAACATTTCGCTCTCGTTTTGTAAATGTAAAGCGTTTAGACGCCATACAAGACGACCATCGAATTGAAAAGTGGAAAATTACGGCAAAAGCTACCAGAAAATATATTGTGCAACGTCACAAGAGTGCAGAAAAAAACTAACGGCCTCTAGAGTCATCAAAAATGCATAGATGGAACTGAATTTACGCAGTATTTTTTAGCTACCAACGTCATTCCCATCATAACATACGTAGATACGAAAGTAAATTATGACAGGAAGGCCAAGTTTTATTTTTATTAATTATTATTTTTTAATTGATAAACTAACGTTTTTAAGATAAGATTTTTATGCATAGCTCAAAGGGTAATAATTATTATAAGCAATAATTATCAGCCTGAAACACTCATCTGCATTGAAAAAATCTTTCGAGAAAAGATACATGGGCTGATAATTATTGCTTATAATAATTTTTTATATTTATTTTTATGTGAATACCTCGTAAGAGTTCCAGTTGCTCCCGTCTGGAGCTAGTGAGACTATAGCAACCCCAATTGGGGTATGTTGTGAGGCTGAAGGAAGTGGGGAGAGGAAGGAGTTAAGGAAGATGAGGGTGGATAAGTGCCTGGCTACGCAGATCTGATCACCAAACATGGCCAAAGCGATTATAAGGCACGTTTCAATTCTGAATAGTGGTCTTATTCCAGGGCAACACTGAGAGTGTCTTCCACTTGAGTTCGGTTGGAAAGGTCAAAAGATCTACCTCAACCAGTCTCTCCCGATCCATCCCGCAACCCCTACTAAGTTGTCAAACGTAGAGAACCACTCGTGGTGACCTTCGGCAGAGGTGTTCGTTACCCAATAAATACTTTCCGGGGCGGCGGTAGCCATGCCCGCCTCCCAAATTGAAATAGTTAAAACCTAATTGAAATAAAACCATAAGCTTGTTTGTAACCACGATTTCTATGTTTAATTTTTAATTCCGACCGGTTTCGGTTAACACAAGCAACTTCAGGATATAAAATAAAACTGATCAAAAATATACATTGTGTAAGCTTAAATATACATACAGAAAGAGACAAAACATAATATAAAGGAACAGGAGAGAGTGAAATTAACATCTTACATAGTTATAGAGACAAAGAGACAAAACGTCACTTGAACAGGTGATTAAGGGATACGATGATTAAAGTTTTTTACTAGTTTATGGGAAATATTCCTAATATCGGGCTATTGAACACATTTGACTGATTATTAAGGTGGTGATTGTTCAGCATTTTATATAGGTAAAACAAAGCGCAATGTCAATAACAGAATCAAAGAGCATCTTAGATGATTAAATAATAATGGATTTTCGGAATTCGCCAATCATCTTATTAGTAGGTTATTGTTTTATTTCAATTAACATATCACACCACAAAGTTTATGCTTTCTAACAAAATTTAGTTAATACTTGCTTATAAGAGAATTTTTTTGAAACTTGGTTAAAGCCGGGTTGTAACTACTTGTACAACAGAATGCGCGTATATTGTATTATAACATAATAATAATTGGATAATTTGTAGAGCGCCGTTTTTATTAAAAATCACCTTAAGAGCGCTGAATATCTTATAGATATTATAAAGGCGAAAGTTTGTATGAATGTGTGTTCGTTACTCTTTCACGTAATAAATACCGAATGGAATTTAAAAATTATTTCTCTAATCGAAAGCTACATTATTTGCGATTAATACAGGCTATATATATATTGGTAAGTTCTGGTAAATGAATAAGCTGTAGCGTTATGAAATTATTTATTATACATTTATTGTCCGAAAGAAAAGCAAAACGTGTTGCTAAGTAATTGTTTGACGTGGGCTGTCATTTTGTTATTTGTTTAGGTTACTCTGGAGATTCTTTTAATAGCAAAAATTCAAATATGTATAAAATAGGTACTAATCTACATTTTGACCTTAGCCAACAGCTAGCGCGATTTGATTGTTACGTTTTAATAGGTGACATCGTGAAAAATGAATGTAACGGGTATGAAGAGAGGGAGGGGGCGCATATGCGAGCGAAGCCGGGGGCAAAAGCTAGTATATAATAATGAATAACATCTTCAGTAATAATAATAATCTTACAATCCAACTGCTGTCCAGAAACATTAAGATATTAGTGTACAAACACTCATCAGACCAGTACTCACGTACGCAGCTAAGACTTGGGTACTAACTAAGAGGAATGAGCGAGCACCGGACGTTTTTGAAAGGAAAATTTTGAAGCGCATCTTCGGACCGGTTTTGGATATTGGCGCAGACGTTACAACAATGAGCTATATACTCTATTTAAGCAGCTAAACGTCACAAAATTTATAAAACTTGGAAGACTTCGGTGGCTCGGTCATGTAGAGAGAACGACCGCACCAAAGTACCAAAGCCCCTGCTGAACTCAAGACCGATAGGGCGAAGGAGCCTGGGAAGACCAAGATTAAGATGGAGCGACAACGTCCTCAAAGATATATCTACCTTGGAGCTTCTAAACTGGAGAGAGCTGGCACAAAACCGAGATGAGTGAAGGAAGACTCTTGAGGATGCCAAGACCCACCAGGGGTTGTAGAGCCAAGAGTGATGATGATGATGATAATAACGTATTTTTATTAACTGGACAGTAATAAGAAAGAACAAAGAACATTACTGAAAAATTATTTTCATTCTGAAAATATGCATCGGAATAGTGATGCGAAATGAACGCCATTATAAGGGTTTGATTTTCTGGATTTTGCAATGGACGGTCATAATCTTTTATTACTCACATTGTAAGAATAACTACAAAGGAAATCGTTTCCGCGATATGTTTATATGGGGAAATTAAGGGCTGTGCACTTTACGATTGTATTTATTATCTCCGATATCTGTTTTTGATTAAGTGCAATTCATGCAACTACAATAAAGTTATAAACCGAAATAAAATAAAACACATTTTACAAAACTAGACGACGCAGTTATCGACAACGAACAATCGTCAAATTTTTAAGGTCAACACAACCGAACAACCCTAAAAACCAACAATAACTGTTTTTTTATGAATGGGTACATATATTTACGCCGCCCCGGAAACCATTTATTTAATAACCAACACCTCTGCCATAGGTCAACCTAAGTGGTTTGCTACATTAATCCCCAGGTTCCTATTCACGCCTAATACCTACCTTTTACTTTTCCAGAACCTCCTCTCTTCTTCCTTTCCTAAAAAGACCCTCCACACAGCATCCCCAAAGATGACATAGGCCCTAAGACTAATGTAAAAAAAATCCCTGAAAATCTTTAATCATAATTACACGGGTTTAGATATTATATATAATTCGAAAATATTAACATTATATTTTTTAACAATGCAGATATTAAAAAAAAACGAGTGTGCTTTAAACCACACCACTGAAGTAAAACTTCACTAACTTACAAAAGAAGTGAGAAAGTAAATGTGCGCGCGCACTGCTCTCTCTTGCTCCTACTGTGTGATACAGACAATAGGCCTGCACTGTGTCTTAGATATACGAAACGTTACTGGCTATGAGAGAAAAAGAGAAAGAAAATGTGTGCTCGCACCTTTCTCTCGTGCCCCTACAATACGAAACGTAACTCTCTCTCTTTCTATCTTCACTAACTTATATCTCCGTCTCAACTTCCGTTCGCCTCACCCGATCACACTTTTCGTAACGATCTCGTCACGCATTCACCAGCTTACTCCCTAAGTCAAGCGTGCGTAAAGAAGTTTTACTTGAAAAACATTTTTTGGCACAAAAAATATATTTTATACAGTTCTGAAAGAATTTTAGCGGGAGCAAAATATAATGTTTATATAAATAATATAATTTTGTTTCCAAACATTTTTGTAAAAATCCTTTGTCTGTTTTCTTGTAAGCGTAAAATGATTTATTTCAACTTATGAGAAGTTTCAGTGCCATCCTAAGACGTCATCTGAAAAGTAATGGAAACAAACCACAAAGCGTTAGAGCTAATATATTAGCAAGACGCAGCCTTTTGGACGTCCGTTGATTTATCTCCGTAAGTGTTCTGTTGTCCTGGTCCACACAACAATCACCTGAGAACAGTCATTGTTCCGGCCTAACAAAGAAGTTTTTAAGTACTTTAACACGGGCGATTAACAAATGGATTACCCACAGCAGGGATTAGGAGAACAGGAGAACAAGCGGATGAAGCGTTCTGAACAAGCTCTTTGGAAGCTCGCACGGTTTACACTGGGAATTGCAAATCAGGAGCCGTTTCCTAATATCCGGATTTCAAGAGATCTTGGAATTCAAAGTGTGGATATCCGGATGAAATCCGGATTTAAAAAACAATAAAATTCTTCAAAAAAATCTAATTCTAATGACCGCAAACAATAAAATACGAAAATAACCGATGTTTTCTTAATATTAGAATACATTGAGAGGTTTCTCAAAATATAAGCTTAGAATATATTGAGAGGAAATTTAAAACTAAAACTACTTACAGAGCTAAAATTTATTATGTCGGATACATTATTGTATTCATATTTAATAGTTTTATTAGTTTTAAATTGAAAAAAAATTACGAAGTGTGTAATTCACACGTGGTAGAAGTGAAACCTTAAAAAAACTAAAGTAAACACGAGTGGTGGGGCTACGAAGCATTATATCTAATTCTTTCGCAGACTAAATCCTATAGATGTATGTGTTTGTCTCTTTTTAGTGTCGCTATTTTTAATTTTATCTACGAGAAGACGCGAAGACTTTAGGCTTCCCAAAACTAAACTTTCGTGCACACAAAATAGCGCGCTTTATAAAGGGCAAAAACTTTACAACAGTCTGCCAAATGCCTTAAGGCTCCGTTACCGGCCCCAAAAAGAAGAAGATGGAGAGATATGAAATAACGAATCTTAGAGGAGAATGCTAACAATTACAGCGATAAAATCGATACTAAAATTGTGAAAATCATTAATATAACACGACTCGTTTAAAATGGAGCAAAAATCTCTTGGGGGCTGTCTCAAACAGTATTTAGAGAAACACTGTGATATTTTTCATACATATAACTTGTAAATAAAAGAAACAGACTTGAAAAAAAAAATTGGAGTATACTTTGCGATTTTTTTCTATCGAGGGAATTTCATATAATTTGCGTTTCGGCATGGGGAATGTATAGATTATCAGTGTTACTCATAATCACAAAATAAGATACAACCACGAGAGCAAGGCCGGGGTAGGTGATATTGTTACTCAACATGGCGCGCATCCGTGTTTTCTTACCCGCGTCGCTGTACGGGGAGTTGTAGTAGCTGTCAGAATTTAAACCTACCGGTCACCAGGGTTAACTCAGTACCACGGCGTTGTAACTTTCGAAATGGCGAACTTTTACGAGAATCTTGACGTTTTGAATGGAGCATTGGCAAATATTGACCGTATTCGCGGCATTCGTATACCACGGCTACCGAAAAGGTACAAAAAAGGTACGATCCATTGGTGGCACTTACGGAGGGAGATTTTAGGTCTAAATATAGATTTACAAAAGTTAATATGAGACGTTTGATTGATTTGGTGCGGCCGTATTTGGATGTGAACAATAAACGGGGTGGCAAAATATCTACCGATCTCCAAGTTATTTGTGCCATACGATACTGGGGTAGAAACGAGGTGAGACAGTGTTTATAATTACCTACGTTCTTGTGAAACAAATCAACGAAATCGTTAACCAAACAGTCTTTATTGTTATTATTTTTTTATAACTTTTTTTTTTTGCAGATACAGAATGATTATGCCGACATACACGGATTTAGCCAACAAACAATGTCCCGTATAGCTAAAAGGGTTGCAACTGCATTTGCCCGCCTTGCTCCACAGTACATTAAAATGCCACAAAGTATTGAAGAACAACAAGCAACAGTTGCAAATTTCCAAGCAATAAAACGTTTTCCCGGAATAATAGGTGCCATCGACTGCACACATATTAAAATAAGGAATTCGAATATGTTGACGCTTGACGCTGTTCTGTTCTGTTGACGTATGAATAAACGTGAAGTTGGCAACACGCCGCGAAATGCCAAATTTACCGCGTTTTTCAGCTTTGGAACAGAGTGTTGCTACCGCAAAAAATCATAACAGCTGTCGAGTAACATTATGAAGATGAGTAAAGATTTTTACTCTGAGAGGTGTAGTGTACCCCCCTGTGTAGTTACCGCGACTCGGTAGAGTCGTGGTAGGGTTTCATTATGAGTAAGGCTGTATATCTTTTAAAAAAACATATATTTTTTTAAGAGCTTAAAAACTTCAAATATTCAAGGAAGGTTTGCAAGAAATCAGTAGAAATTCGGATAGTGGCCTCTTGCCTCAAGTCTTAGCACTTTTCGTAGGATATGTGCAAAATAAAAAATATTTTTTGATTTGTAACATACTTACCAATATAACTTTAGTCACATGGTTATCTTATATAATGTATTTTTGTCTAGTTAACTTTTTTTTCTTAAAATGTATACGTAAATGTTACTGCACTTCGTAAATTGTTTTTTTTTAAATATTTTCCTACTAGAAGCATGAAAAAATTTACGTACATCAAATAAAAATTTCAAAAACAAAAAAATTGCACCGCAGGTTGGGTATGTCTGATGTAGAACCCCCATTGCCTGATGGTGGCGGAAAATATTTTTCCTACTAATTTTATAGCTGTGGTTAAGTGTTGAGGGATACTCCAGGAAAACTGTTTTCTACGAATTAGAGTGAATAATGAAAATTTAATTCATTCACACGTATGAAATTAATTTATGCACAAGTGGGATAATAATTTATAGTGTCTAATCTATTTTAATCCATCTAAATGAATATGCAAATCTTTCACCCGATGCGTTCAATGCATGTTTACTTTGTATTCTCTATTCTCTAAACGCTCAAGGGAACTATTAATCTTCCCAGTATGCAACTACCGCTGCATTGTGTAATCTAGAGATTGCAACCCAAATAGTGCGGATTTATAAAAATCCGGATTTTCAGATTATTTAGAGCTTTTGGAGAAATACTTCTTTAAAGTTATTTGTAATGCAATATCATGATCACATCTAACAAGCTTACAGACATGCAATAATTAATATACATAAACCCCTTTCTTTAGATGAAGAAATTAAGTTTGTAATAATAAAATTATTAACCCATTAATCAATGTTCGCATCATTCACAAATACTATATTTAGTGCTGATAAGTGTGCTTCAAATTAGACAGAAAAAATATTAAAAGCTCTATTGAAAAAGAAATAAATTTGAATAAATAAAAAAAAATGTATCAGAAGTATTTTTTTTTTACTTAAACTATATGTGTATAATTAATGCATGTCAACTGTAGGTACATTAAACTTTTTTTACATGAGCTCCACACAGGAGGCCCTGAGGAAAATAATTTCCCTCAGGGCCTATGTCATCTTTGGGAATGCTGTGTGGATGGTTTTTTTGAGGAAAAATAAAAATAAAATAAAAAGAGAGGTAAGAGCTTCCTACCTTTAAATTTAAATAAAATAGAGTGTATGTGAGATATCATCGAAATTTTTTTTTCGTTTCAAAGGCCTATCGATGCCATTATGTATGGAATATAATATCGTTCAAATGTCCGCCGCGACTTCTCTGGGTAGCGCGCATCCGAAATGTCCAATTTTCCATGACTCTGGTGCATTAATCAGGCTGTATTTGACCGATGGCATGGGTTATGTTGGTTTTGAGGGCTTTGGTTTGTGGCTTATTCGCATTGACCTGCAACTTAAGAGATCCAAGAGCGAAGAGAGGAAGCTCTTAATTAAAGACCCTATATTTTTTCCCGTACATTTCTCGGAAGATCGAATGCAACTGACCTGATGTTAATAAGTGGAGGGTGAGTGCAAATAACACATATAGGAGCGTGTACGAATGGTCAGTTGATGCCTTCTAGCATTCATAATTGCGAGTTTGGACACCGAATTAAAGATAAAAATTAACGATAATAACCACCTTTTGTCCACCATGTCCGCCATCCGCCAAGTGCAAAATGAGATAATATTCCTTGTTTTTCATTTTCAAAGGAATCCAGTTAACTCTTAATTGTATCTCTTCCCTATCAACAGAGCCATGGAATCGAAAGTCGAAGAGATACTTCTCAAGCATTTTGGCTCATCTCCAAATAGAACATTTGCAGTTTCACAGCGAAGCATTTTATTTTGGAAGCCATTGATAATCATTTTTATTCGAGACTGAATTATAACTTACTAAGCCAGCCCCTACTATATAAGATTTGATATAAATAAATTTGTTAATCTACATATGTTATTTATCGAACCATAAAAGTGAACAAAGAAGAATAATCATTTTATGCCTACTGAATCGATATTATTTACGAAAATAGCATCAAATGGTATAATGGTATATATATATTGTTTTTTATAAAAATTGAATATAAACATGTTAACAAATCTTCATTTGTAGAATATAGAAAAATTTAATACAAAAAAAAGTTTGGATTAACGATGAAATTAAGTAAGAACCACAAAATCTTTTGAGAGATGTTGTGTTTTCGTTCCAAAGATTTACAAAGAAAATTGGTCTTAAAATCTTAGCATCATATGTTATATATGAAGCTAAGATTTTTCTAAGAGGTTGACACCATTTTTTTATTTTACTAAGGAGAACATACAGTTACAGATGTCAATTGACAAGAATATACAAAACAACATCTAGATAACTCACCTGCATCCGAACTATTTCTCACGAATTGACTTAAACAGCAGATAAAAACATATACAAATAATTTTACTTATAAATAGGGAAAAATATATACATACAGGGGCGTGCACTCCATATAGGCACATAAGCACTGCCTACCCTACCGTATTTGTAAAACATAAGCATGTAAATAATATTATAATTTAATAAATTATTGCTAAAAATAAATACATACTTTCAAAAATAAGCGCGGAAATTTTTCTGCAACCGAAACTACGCGAGCACCGCATTAAACGTCATACTATAAAACGTGGCATAATCTGTAACTAGAAACTTCACTCGCGCCCTCAGACTGGTCCACTAAAATGCGAACGTAAGCAGGAATTATGACTGCATGTAGCTAATTTCATACAAGATTATAATATCAATGTTTACGAACTGTCCTTTTGAATTTGCTTGTGAGAGTTTTTTTGTTAGTATAAAGCAGTGCTTTCTCGAACACAATTAACAAATGGCAATTAGTGACATCTGTTGTTTTCTACTTATATTAATCAGTTGTCTTTCACAAATGCGAATTGTCGGTTCGAAAACGTTTCTCGCACTTTAATTGTGAATTTATCCGATAAAATATGGAAAATTTAACCTGTGAAACTTGTTGTCGTGAAGGAAATAATGTGTGTTTAAGTAATTTAAAAAACAATGGGTTTTCTCGGTTATCTTTTAACGAAAAAAAAACGAATAATTTGTGTGGGGAGACTTACGCCTAAATTAGAAAACTTAAGCCAGTTGAAAACACCATCGGTTACGCGTAGATTTAATATGAAGTATTATGACGATTTTATTTGGTTAACAGGATGCATTCATAGTAATCGTTTATTCTGTTTTCCTTGTGTATTGCTTTCTAGCAATAAAAATGCTTGGAATGACAATGGCTACTACGATTTAAATAACTTTACCAACGCTGCTAAAAAACACGACATGTAAGAAAATCATATAGAGTGTTTGGTGAAATATTTAAGATTCGGTAATAATCGGATTGAAACGGCTATAAATAATAATTTGAGATTAGACATTGAACGTCACAACGCTAGAGTAGTTAGAAATATAAATATTTTTCAACGATTAATAGATATTGTGTGTTTTCTGGCGAAACAAGAATTATCGTTTCGTGGACATGACGAGACAAGTACCTCATTGAATAAAGGTAATTTTTTAGAAATTGTAGATTTAATAGCAAAATATGACGGTATTTTACAGCATCACCTAGAAATGCCTACTAGTTCTTTCACAGGTTTGTCAAATAGAATTCAAAATGATTTAATTTCCAGTGTAGCATCCGTAATAAACGATAATATTAAAAAACAAATAAAGGAGACAGATTTCGTAGCGGTAATGATCGATGAAACTCCCGATGTCAGCGGTCGGGAGCAGTTAGTTATAATTTTGCGATATTTCCATAAATCAGAAATTGTTGATCGGTGTATAAAATACAGTGACGTCAGCTCTGATCGTACAGCAAAAACATTAAGTTCTTTCGTATTGCAAGTTTTAGAAGAATATAATTGTTTATCAAAATTAATAGCTCAGACATATGATGGCGCTGCAGTTTTATCTTCCGAACAAAACGGCGTTCAATCTATCATTAGACAACATTGTCCACTAGCCATGTACGTTTGGTGTTCAGCGCATGACCTCAACTTAATCCTTTCAAAATCTTGCCAAAGGATTGGTGAAACTAAACGTTTCTTCAATGTAATAAAGACCATGGCTAACTTTTTTCATAGTAGTACCAAAAGAATAGCTCATTATAATAAAATTACAGATGTAAAAAAACTACCACGCGTCGCGGAAACACGATGGACTTACAACTCTCGCACAGTTAACGTGATTTACAAAGATAGGACCCATTTAATAGATTTTTTCGAGGACATACTGGAAAACGTTGATATATGGGACGGTGATACAATGACCCAAGCAAATACATTTCTAAACACTTTGAAAGAGTTTGATTTTAATTTCCTCCTACAAATCTTCAACCAGGTATTCGCAGAAACAGATATCCTTTACGATATAATGCAAAAAAAAACCTCTGACATAGTTTACTGCGTTCGAAAAATAAAAGAATTTGAATTATTTTTGGAAAAGTTTAGATCTAATTTCGAGGACATATATAACATGGTCGTTATAGAGTGTAGTCAGCCCAAACGAAAGCGTAATATTGAAGACGTTAAAACACATTACAAGTGCATATTTACTGAAATAATTGACAATGTCCTTAGCGAATCCCGTGACCGCTACAGCAACGTTAAAAATTTGACATTTTTCCAGTTACTGTCGTATGAAAATTTTGATAAATATAATGACAATTTCCCCGATAAATTGGTTAATGATTTAGTGTTTACTTATGCTGCACACAATTTTAATCTGGATCGTCTCAGAAATGAGTTAAGGTGCGTTTACAAATCACTAGAATTTAAAACTCTTGGCGTATATGAAATTATAGAAAATATTTATCAAAATAATTTAGAAGTAGTTTTCCCCAAAGTTGTACAATTAGCTAAACTTATAGTCACTATCCCTGCAACTAGTGCGTCTGCCGAACGCTCATTTTCATCTTTAAAGCGCATACACACATATTTACGGAACACACAAGGTCAACAGCGTCTTTCAAACCTCTCCATGATTTCAATAGAAAAAAAATTTATTTTGGATTTAAAAAGTTCCGCGACATTTTACGACGAAGTTATAAAGTCGTATTTGATAAAAGATAGACGTATCGATTTGACATTTAAATAATATTTCCCGTAAAATTGTATGAAGTGTGAGACAACGCCAACGGCCTTTACCAAGGCCACCTCGGATATCCAGTAATTGGCTTGTGATAATAGGCATAAATGAAGCGATTATTTGGATATTTGATGTGGCTTAGATAATCCAAACCTACATAATCTGCAGCCAGCAGCAAGCACATTAAACGAAAACGTGTAAGAAGGGAGTTATCTGTGGTAAGTTTTTTTTTATTTATTTCAATCAATTCGGCAGTTTTCCTACTGCCTACCCTGATCAAAAACTCTGTGCACGCCACTGTATACATAAGAATATTATTTTACAAATGGAGAGATGAGAGAAATGCGCAATATTCTTATAAAAGTTTACAAAATATATTTGGAAAAATTTAGAGGGTAAGACAAAAAAAAACCGTACAGTTTAGAAAACATTGTTATGCAGAAATTTAAAAAAGAAAAGTACTTAAAATTAAAAACGAAGTTAAGTCTCACACTTGTGAGGTCTCATGTCTAAGTTATTGTACTTTATAGGAAAACTGTCTTCAATTTTCTACTAAAAGTACTGCATGTATCAATAAAAATAAGTCGGAATCCTTGAGGTTTCGACTTTGATTAAACGATTCGCACATTCTTCTGATTGGGTCCCTGACACCAGCATTTGCAAGCGTCCGGCTAATGTGGAATAAGTCGTTAAGCCTTGTGTCTTTAAACATTTTTAGCGAAATATTTGTTATTACCAACGTTCGTCTCGTTTTACAAAAATGTTTAACAAAAGTCATCGTTTACAGAGTCTGCTGGAAAACTGTTTGATGTTTTTTATGTGTGTACGTAATCAGGTTCACGACATTAATTAACTTTAAGGTTGAACGATTCAAGGTGTGCAAAGTGTTGATTCGCTGTCAGCTCAAAAGATGACTCTCACTTTAATCTACTAAAGTAAACCACCGGTCAACCTCAGCCAACTCAAGTAACAAGTTGATTAAAGAGGGTTCACATTAAATGTGAATCGGATTATCGAATTAGCTTCAATTGTCATTCGAAAGACAGTTTATCAACAAATCTTGGAACCTGTGACTCGGACAAAAACCCTCTCCCAACTTAAAACACCCAATTTTACTTATGTATTATTTAGTATATTGTTACTATATCTCAAGTAACACGGGTTAAAATCAGAAGCAAATCAATGGGGATGAAGCTTCCCTTTTTTTCCATAATCCCGAACCCTTTGAATGACTTAAAACTTGTTTGGATTCCGAGAAGATCGCTTGTTCAAAATGAATTTCATTTTATTTTATTTCACGACGCTCCGAAAATTATTTCCAGTAAAAAAAGGTGTTCTAAAAACCTTTTTAATTTGTTTGATTTAATAAGCGACATAAAACTAATTGGATTAATTTTCGTATTATAATACCAAAGCCTTGGTTATCTGAAGTAATCCTTTTTTTAAATGCGACCCTTTTTTGAAAACGGATTGATGAATTACCTTTTCGATGAAGTAAGCCAGAATGTTAGCTTTTAGCTCGTCGGTGTCTGAAACTTACATGCGGTAGTTTCAAGGCAATAAATGGATTCTATTGATAAGGACTGATATATTTATACAGCGTTTGGGAAGAAAAACCGAGTTATTTAACGATTTTTCTCTAATCGAAACTGCTTTCAATATCGAGATCATTCATGATAATAGGTCTCTAATAATCCACAAAATATGTGATCATCTATGATAATAGTTCTCTAATAATCCAGAAAATATGTGATCATCTGTGAAAATAGTTCTCTAATAATCCACAAAATATGTGATCACCTATGATAATAGTTCTATAATAATCTACCACTATGTGGTCATCCATGATAATAGTTCTCTAATAATCCACAAAATATGTGATCATCTATGATAATAGTTCTCTAATAATCCATAAAATATTTGATCGTCTATGATAATAGTTCTCTAATAATTCAAAAAATATGTGATCATCCATGAAAATAGTTCTCTTATAATCCAAAAAACATGTGATCATCCATGATAATAGTTCTATAATAATTTTCCTTAGTGATCATCCATGATAATAATTCTCTAATAATCCACAAAATATGTGATCGTATATGATTATAGTTCTCCAATAATCCACAAATATGTGATCATCTTTGCTAATAGTTCTTTAATAATCCACAAAATATGTGATCTTATATGATAATAGTTCTCTAATAATCCACAAAATAATAGTTCGTAGACCAGTGCAACCAGTGGGCTAATTTCAAATTAAAATATTATATTTAAATAAGTTTTATTAACTTCTTCAAACTTTGCAAAATTATTTTGTGGCATTATTTATTATTTAATTAATAACAGATCACTTTGTATAAACCACTTACAAAAATAAATGTTTTATTATTATTTTATGTTTTATTAAACTCATTGGGAGTAATGTATTATAAATGTTATGTAATAATTATGCAACATACATATTTTTTTAAATTTATTAATTTAAAAACCAAAAAAATTAACACAAACACCACAAACTCGATAAACAATTAATTGAATTTCATAGGAATAACTTTTGAATGTTATACTCATCAATATAATATTAATCGTTGAAAAAGAATATAATTCTAACAAATCTAAACGAAACATAAAACAGAAAAAGACACAGATTTTTTTTTTTAAAGTGCCATCTCTACTGGTTTTTCTTTTTCTCTGTCTTGTTCTGTTTTATATTTCGTTAAGATTTTTTGTATAATTTCTTCATCAATGATTAAATATAAATTAATCGACATTAGTTTTATGACGTGTTTTATATTTTCTTTTAGCTCTTAGTTATGCAAAAAATAGTTATCAATGTAGATGTTCAATTTTTCAATATTTTTTTTTACCAAATGAACTGTCTTTCCTGATTTCCCGACGGTAAATCTTTAGAAATATATATTCTCAGAATATACGAATATATTTTACGTCTACTACTTGTTCGGTTAACCAATATAAGAAAAACAACTTTTATACACTCTTTTATTAAATTTCGTACATCACGTTATGAATTTATTGTTCTATTGATTTATGAAGACAAATGAATGGCACACAAATGTATAGTCTATATATATATGCTTCCAGTGGCGTGCACAGAGTTTTTGATCAGGGTAGGCAGTAGGAAAACCGCCGAATTGATTCAAATTCAAATAAATAAAAAAGAAACTTGTCACAGATAGCTCCCTTCGTACAAGTTTTCGCTAAGTGTGCTTGCTGCTGGCTGTAGATGATGTAGGTTTGGATTATCTAAGCCACTTTAATATACAAATAATAATAATAATAAATAATCGCTTCATGTATGCGTAATATCACAAGCCAATTAATGGATATACGAGGTGGCCTTGATAAAAGCAGTTGGCGTTGTCTCACTTTCATACTTCAGATAATAACAGATGTCACTGTCGCCAATGATTGCCATTTGCTAATTTGTTCCAGAAAGCACTGCCTGATACTAACAAAAAAACCTCATAGAAGCAAATTCAAACGACAGTTCTACTCTATGTTACGTGCATTTCGTAAACATTGATATTATATCTTGTGTGAAGTTAGCTCTAAGCAGAAATAATTCCTGCTTAGCCCGCATTTTAGTGAGGTAGTCGGAGGGCGCGTGTAGTTTTTAGTTACAGTTTATGTCACGTTTGTAGTTATGCCGTTTGATGTGGCGCTCGCGTAGTTTTGGTTGCTCAGCTTTGTCGCGCTTATTTTTGAAAGTGTGTATTTATTTTTTGTAATAATTTAATAAATTATAATATTATTTAAGTGCTTACGTTTTACAAATACGCTAGGGGAGGCAGTGCTTATGTGCCTATATGGAGTGCACGCCCCTGTATGCTTCATCTACGTTCGTGACTGGATGTAAGCACTTGGTTTAGTACATTGTGTCATATTTTTTTCTGGAGACGGGACCTCGCTATTAGCTTCCATCCATTTGCGCATCACGTATATTTCAGAATGGAATAATAGAACCTTAAAGCCTCTATTTGTATCTTTGTTAAAGCCTTAAAAAATGTACAATAAAATACCTACTCTTCTGAATAAGAATATATTCATGTTGGTCAATGATAATTCAGATAATAATACCCCCATTAAACTTTAAAAAGTTTTTGATTGCATTCAAATCAAGGTTTTTAGGTTGGAAAAAAAAATTGGAGGTGGGATGGGTACCGCCGCACAGGGAACCATTTATTGGATAACCAACCCATCTGCCATATTTTTGTTATTTATTTTTGGGGTGTTATGCCGTGTTGCGCTTGCTCCTCCTTTAGCCAACGTTTCGGACAGCGTTACAGTGTCCATCATCACACATCTGCATAACACCCCAAACATAAATAACAAAATTTCTTTTGGCCGTGAAAATCTAAAATCATATCAACTCTGCCATAGGTCACCCCAAGTGGTTCGCTACGTTTGGTGACTTAGCGGGAGTGCCCGGATTCATGGGGTGAGGTTTCTTCGGATCTTGGCGGCAGATACTTCTGCCCATCAACTGCGTGGCATATCGCGAGAGACTGGTTGAGGAAAACATTTTGACCTCTATTGGAATATCGCCTTGCACCGCAGTAGGAGGGATAGTTTCGTATATTCGTCACTTCTGAACACTGACCCTCACATTCCTACTCACCCCTCGTACCTTTTCCTTCGCAGTACTTCCTCCCCTTCTCTTAATAAAAGACCCTCCACACAGCCCCAAAGATGACATATGTTCTGATAGGAATTAATTTCCTCAGGGCCTCCTGTGTGGATCTAGTGTAATAAAAGGTATTAATAATCATATCTTGAATTTTAATACAAAACTTTCATAATAATATAATGTAACTATTATCGCGGCAAAAAAGGCAAAAAACATACGTTCCTTATCGTTACAATACTGCAGCTCTTTCTTACACATAAAATAATGGTGAGACAAAAGATGAGATACACAAAATAAGTGTGTCTGTTTCTTCTAAAGTAGATACTATTTTTTTCCTTTGGAGGAAACAGATACATCTTATTACGGTGACGGGAATTGCATTTCATTTTCTTTATGCGTGTGAGGGAGATGTATGATAATGATTGAATATTAATATAATGGGTGGTATTTTCACCATTTATCTTATTTTCGACTATTGTCACTTATTGTCTGAGAGTTGCAGCATTTATTTGGTATATGTTTTTGAATTTTTGGAACTCACTCACATTTCAATATTATCATTGTAACTATATTCCATACTTTCAAAATTATCTTCACGGCTAGTAGTATTGTAGCAGTCTTCGGAGAGGTTACGGTGCGGTGTGTGAGAGAGATGCAAGAAAATTATGACCTTTTTTTTAATAGTTTTTTTTTTTTAATGCAATTCACCCTTATTATATAGTGAATCCATGGTTTTAATATTCGCGAAATGCTTTTATATAAGTGCGGAATTATAACCGGATGAACTCATGAATTGAAGTTTGAAAGATTCAGATATTTTGCTCATTTTCCAAGTAATAAAGTATTTTTCAGAAAAGCGCGTCATTGTGCTGAATTTTTGCAATAAAAATCCATTTAAATCGTTCACCAATGAACGTATTTATTTTGCAAAGAGAAATGGCCACGTTATTTAAATGATTTCAGTAAAAATGTATATTATCTTTGTCATTATGTCAAGCAAAAGTTAAATTATTCATCTAGACACCTAATAAAGCTTGGAAAATGGTCCAAGTACAAAGAAAAACTAGAGCAGATGCAGATAATCACAGATAATGATATAAACTTCACAGTCAATGGAAGATTTAATAGCTTAGGAATCTACATAGATCTTAAATTGCTGCAGTGCGATTTTGTCGACTACGACGGGTTATTTTTTTAACCACGGTCATGTATTTTACTTTGTGATTAGGAAAATTGCAGTAGAATGAAGAACAGTATTCAGTTGTTAATTTACATAGTAAAATTTACTAATTAACTAACACGCCTTTTATCCGCAGGGGTAAGCGGAGAGGATGGACCATCAACCCGGTCTTGGCACCTTGCCTCATTCACATTCATATATCGTCTAATTGATGGCCGCCGTGTGTAGTCGTCCAGAGATAAGTCTCTTGACTCGCAATCCGAAGGTTGCGGGATCGAATTCCAGCGGGCGCAAATAAATTTTATTTGATTTATTTGTGTTATTTCACAATTAATTTATTTTTATAAATAATATATAGTATATTTGCGGCTCGTTTCAGAGTGAAAGATACCCTCAGTAAAGCCCTGGTGTAAAACAACCGTTCAGAATTTAAAGGTAGCTTGAAATAGCTTTAGCTGTGTTTGGTGACCAGATCTGAAAAGCCAGGTATTTTCCCACTTTCCTCGTCCCCATCTCCTTTCCCTCCCTACTACCATTAGCCTCACAACATATCCCAATTGGGTATGCCATAGCCTCACTGGCTCCAGACGGGAGTAGCTGGGTCTCTTGTGAGGTATACATCAGTAGCGGTCCGTGAGTTTTCAGTGAGCTAAAGTGCTAAGATTGAAAAATATGACATTACTGATGTTGTTGTAGCTGAAAATGTATTTTTTTTTCAAAATTTCAACATTTTGTATGAAAGAATCCTGAAGATCATACAAAAAGTTGAAATTTTGAACAAAAAATCATTTTCAGCTGCAACAACGTCAATAACGTAATATTTTTCAATCTTAGCTCTCTTGCTCACTGAAAACTCACGGACCGCCACTTGTATACATTAAAAAAATATACTGTTCTATTATTCTGACTCTTGACATGGCCTGACTCAAGTATCTGATTCACTTAATTATGCCATGTCTTCAGGCTTCTCAGATTTCTTCTGTAAAATTGAAGTTGTTATTTATTTTGTTTATTAGTTCATTTTATAAATCTTAGTTTATTTAAATAAAATAAAACCCTTAACATTTTGGTCCTTTTGTAAACTTTATATTAGAACTATTCTTTGGCATTCACCTTCGAAGCAACGTTTAGTTCACGCTTATTTTTGATGATCCAAGTTTAATAGCCATAATATAAAAGAGCTAACTTAGTAGTAAAAGGTTTTAAAGGTAGGTACTATAGTTTTAAGTTATTCTTTGTATGACTTCTGCTATAAAAAACAAACTGCGTAACAGTACTTCAACCTTTTTGTTTTTTTATTGTTTTTATCTGTCTTTCAAGTTAGTAAAGAAACAAATTAAAAATAGCAGTGAAATTTCTCGATCTGATGTCAAGAAAGTTGCATAGCCTATTCTGTTGGTAAAATCAACTCCACGATGTTATGGAAATGTAAAACATGAATGAAAGACAAAGCATTTCTGAAAAACAAATTCTGATGAAACCGAGTAGAAAAGGTACAAAGCTGCCTTTATTAACTAACTGTCTAATAAAGCACAAAAATAGTACTAATGGATTGATCTTAATTTTATAAAAATTGTGATAACTATATTGAAAAAAGGTTCATCAGACAAACACATTAAAAATGACAAAACGTTAATTAAACTTGTACGTGAAAACCAGGCCGCGATGTTGTTCGTATAAAACTGCGCATGTTATTTTGTGCCGCGTGGCAGACTTTCTGGCGGCAAAATGTTATTCCCCCATAATTTTCTAGCGGGAGATTATCATTCCAAGTTCAAATAATTTGCTTTCTTCTCTTGGTGTATCTTTGATGAGTCAGCTACGGCCAGTTCCACGCCGGTTAGCGAATAACGACCAGATTTTTTGGTTAGCGTTGGTAATGTCAACCGTTTCTTTATTTGATGACCGGAGTTTTTGGTGGTGTCATTAATTTTCTCCATCTGTTTTGTTTAGTTTTGTAATAACTCAGTGTTCTTTGTCTAGTTTTAGTACTGCTCTTATGAAACCTAGCCTACACGAACCTGAATTCAGTAAGAGTGCAATGTACTTTTGTACAAACTGTACCAAATTTAAAATTGATCAGGGTTGGCTTAAGATCTTCATTGTGGACAGATAGCCTTCCTACCTTTGATAACCCATTAGTGATTACTGCATTCATTGCCCCATTACAACCGGATTGCCTATAACCATTCAAGTTACTGTCAATGTCTGACCTCCCCACAAACATACTTGCTGTTAACACTAGTTGCTGGTATATAAACTCATCTAATCGCTCCAAGAATTCATCGATCGCAATAAATTGCATCTATATCGTAGGGTGACTGGACAACTCAGAATAAATTCAGCTCAACATCTAAGAAGAAAATAACAATAATAATCTAAACGAAAGTATGAAAGAGAACAAAACAAAGAAAAATTGACAACGATAAGGGTCGCAACTGGGACTCAAACCCAGAAACTCTCGCCTAATCGGTATGGGTGCCATTACAAATTCGACCATTGCCACCTTCCATCAAACCGTCATAATTGTCTTTGACTAATTTTTCCATATGATAAGGCTAATTCCTTTTTCATTGGAAACAATCGTTCTGAGAGCTGGTTTGTAACGAGTCTAATATATTTTTCTTTCCCAGAACTTCTTCTCCTTTCTTTCTCTAAAGAAATACTCCACACAGCATCCCCAAAGATGACAGGCCCTGTGGGATTTTTTTTTGCTCAGGGCCTGCTGTGTGGAGCTAATGTTTAAAAAAAAAGAAAAAAAAACTGGTTCGATGTTCTCAAGCCAATAAAAAAAATCTACGTGATTGGCCTAGTGCCTAGGTAGATTGAATAGCGGACAGTGTCGGGCCCTCATCCTACGTAGAAGGTATTAATGAGGGAGTATCCACTGCGCAATTGTGCTGTTCTGCAGCATAAAGCACTTACTTAATTAGCAGCTCGTGCGCAGTATTAGCGTGAAAATACCCCGTTGTATTTCTACCTACGTTTCTAACAAAGCAAATAAAATACTCATATTATTATACTTCTATTTGTTAACTAGCAAACCGGCCCTCCACCCCAGGGATCGAATTCGTTTCTACCGAAGATTTACGTTATAAATTGGAAAACATCGTATTATTCATTGGAGCGACAGCGCAATTTAAAACCCTTTTCTCAGATTGCTCGAGATTTTTTGGTGACCATTTTGAATATTTTCCGCCCACATTAAAAAAATCATGCCTTCGAATTTTAATATGGAGACATAAAAACTAATTATAGTTCTATGTAGCAAATGAATTGAATCGTTGAGTTCCAATATCCTCCCTAATGAATTTTGGTCAAAAAATAGGTGTGAATGCCATCTGATGTAGTTTCTCATAAGGAATGCAATGTTGTTGTTGTTATTTCCAAAAATCTTCTAGTTTCTTTATAAATCGTGTTTAAATATGGGTCTATAATAATTAAAACACGTTTTAAAAAAATATATCAAACATTTAAATACAAAATAATTATTGTATCCAGTTCGTACAAGATCGTAGTAACGTGTAAAAAAATTAAATAACTGGAATCATGAAAACTCGTCAGCCTACTGTGCTGTTCTTGATTTACTACACTACACGTTTTCTTGATTTACTCGAAAGTAAGAAAATCAATTAGGGAGAGTTTTGGAACTCAACGATTCAATTGTCCTATCTTTAGTTGATTATCACATATTCGTAGGATTTATAAAAAATATATATAATAAAATTTTTAACTTCTTCTAATTACTAACAAATAAGGGAATATTTGCCAAAATTGGCAGCAAAGCAATCTGAGATATATTAAATAGTGCCATATTGTGACAAAAAGCGCTCCAGTGGATATTTACCTAATTTAGTCAGCAAAAATGTTCACTACAAGGTATTTAGCGAATGTTATTTAGATATTAGAATGTCGAAATCGATAGAAAAATGTATTTATGTAAGTACAAAGGAGTTGCAATAGATTAGACGCTTTTATAATTACAGCAAAATGCAATAAACACACGTTCCTTAACACAATAAGATTGCAGCTCTTTCAAAATATGAGATACACAATGTACGTAGGTCTGTTTCCTCCAAAGGAAAAAAGTCATAATTTTCTTGCATCTCTCTCACACACCGCACCGTAACCTCTCCGAAGACTGCTACAATACTACTTGCCGTGAAGATAATTTTGAAAGTATGGAATATAGTTACAATGATAATATTGAAATGTGAGTGAATTCCAAAAATTCAAAAACATATACCAAATAAATGCTGCAACTCTCACACACTAAGTAACAATAGTCGAAAATAAGATAAATGGTGAACATACCACCCAAATAAATATTTAATCATTATCATACATATCCCTCACACGTATAAAGAAAATGAAATGCAATAAAGAGCTGCAGTATTGTAACGATAAGGAACGTATGTTTTTTGCTTTTTTTGTCGCGACGGTTCCGTAACCGGTAATCGTCACGGTAATTATAAAAGCGTCGAGTGATATATTGTGCTGTATTTTAAGTTTTTGAAAGTATGAAGTATGAAGGTCTGATAACTAACTGGCTTCGCCCTTGATATGTGTTTTTGAGGAAAAAAATTAATTTTTTTTTTTATTTATTGTTATCAAGTTTAATTTGTAGAACTCCATTTTAATTTTTATTTATTTTATATATTCAATAATTTTATTATTAAATTAATAAAAACAGTTTATTTTTAAACAAGTTCTGCTGGTAATTATTATTACGCGTGACAGCTGTTTCGCCTTCTGAGGGCATTATCAAACTGTCTGGACAGTTTGATAATGCCCTCAGAAGGCGAAACAGCTGTCACGCGTAATAATAATTACCAGCAGAACTTGTTTAAAAATAAACTGTTTTTATTAATTTAATAATAAAATTATTGAATATATAAAATAAATAAAAAAAAAAAAAAAAAAAATTAAATGTAATTTTTTTTTTTTATGTAGAATGCTTATTCTTTTGCAAGAAATAAAAGAGCCAAAAAATTGGTAGTTCATTCCTGCCTTAGTATATTTTAATGCTTTTCTCATAATTTAAACAAATAGAAGTAATTAATAAACCTAGTTCAATGGATATTTTAAAGCGTCATAGCTCATGGTTTAAATAAGGTTCAAGCTGAAATCAGATGCTTCACCAAAAAGGTTGTGCCAATTCTTGATGCTAGAGCTCATCAGGTTTTTGCGATGTTACCTCACAGTTTTTCAGTAGTTTAAGGTAACAACGCGAGAATTTACACTGATGACATTTTAAAATACAAAATTTTTGTCTATGCAGGAGTGTCTCGATATGTTTTTTTCATTAAATTTATTAGTACCATGAAAGTTAGTAAATTATTGAATATATTCAAATGAACTCAGCTATCCCTTATTGTTTAGTACGGTTGGCAAATGACGCTAAATTTAATTTCGCAGAAAGCTGGCTAACTGCACCTAGTTGTAAAATACGCAACACTGCTACTAATTATTATGCTGATTTTAATTTATTCGTCTTCTGTTGTGCAGGACCAAGCGAGCATCTGTTTAGCATCAAGTGCACAAGCTCTGTACTAATATTATGATCTAGTTTCCCGCTTTACCTCTGAAAATGTTAATAAAATGTAAACTTACTCGAAAGTAGTACTCATTTTCGAAAGAAAATGATATTCTTAAGTGATGCAGTTAACCAGAACGAGACTTTAAAACTTTTCTCTTCAGAGAGCCATATTTAATTCTAAATAAATCATTCCCGGGTCATGAATATCACAACAATGTTTGACAATCTCCTACTACTATCACAGTAAGCGGAAATTGTTGCCTGTGTCGTGATAGAGGACTTAGCCAGCCGAAGAATCGAACACGCGAAGTCCGGGTGGGAACCAACGCGATGCCCACTAAGCCACTGACCGATCAATATTCACGAAAAACAATATTATTTCAAAGCCAACACCTAGAGTACCTAGACGTTTCTAAATACATTAATATAACATGAAATTTAAAAGTTTTAATTAGTCATGCAGTTAGTCAACAATATTTCTCATACATTACTCGTAAGTCCTATATGATTTGACATTTTTACGGTCTTAAGGGTATCATTCAGTGTTGAGCTTCCTTCTCCTTTAGCAACGTGTCGGACTGTCTTACAGTGTCCATCATCAGGGCTGATATAAATGGAAATCCAACACGGCATAATATCCTAAAAATAAATCACAATGAATATTTGGCATTTTTAAATAAATATATGTAATTTAATATTCGTTGGGCTTATCGGTTTAAAATTGTTTGGACAGGATTTTTTTAATCTAGGTACTACGTAAGCATATTGCATAATATAATATGTCGGGGAACATGAGGGGAACAATGGACAACTTGTGATGTAATTTTTTTTAAGCAATTTTTAAAGTTATTCTTCTGTTTGATAAATGTTGTCATTCCCAGTCGAAACTCTAAAAATCTAAACTGATGAGAAAGAGAGTAAGAACCACTTCGCATTCTGCAAGAAAGTTACTGTTTTGCAACTTTTAATATCGGAATAATAAAATGTCTGTGAACGAAAGGAATAAAAACACGCCATGGGCCATTACTTTCCGCCATTGAGCGGAATCGAGTAATGTGGCCTTAGAACAAGGGACCAGAGAATTGGGTGTCACAGTGTAATTCTGTTTTCCGATACTAGAGCATTAACCATTCCGAAAACTACGCTGTTTTTATTTATTATGTGACTGAATATCCATTGACTTTCAAGTGGTGACTAAGAAAGGGATAGATGATAGGGAATAAAATATATGTTAATGGATTTGTACAGATTCCGGCCAGCGAGAAGTCGACGCGATGTCGTAAGACGCTGCTTGTCGCATCGTCCGGCAAGGAACATTAATCACTATCCGTCTGGCCTCTCCTCCAGCCAAGGTCGCGTCCTGAAAGACAACGATCGACTCTTGCGGTAGAGCGGTAATTTCCTTGACTCTGGACCTGAAATTCTGGGATCAAATCCAAACGGCGGCAAACAAAACGGTGGTTGGCCAAAATTACTAAAATTCATACATATTTTTTAAATGTTTCTTTATTTAGTGTTAGTGCATTGTGTATTACAGTTGTTGAGAATTTTTCTACCACCGTGCTAGGCACACGCCCGTGTTGTGTTTGTCGATAAAACTAAATTATCTATTATCTTTGCGTATCGTTCCCCGTTAGAAGATAATACTACCAATTTCGCGTTTATTTGTGACATAATTCAAAATCGATACATTACACAAATGGCTTTAGCTTTGTCTAGTGATTTGAATAGCCTCGTCTTACATACCTGTATCGCACTTTCTAATTTTGAAGTGAAACTTCTTTAACGCCGTTAGTGATTTTGAAATTCGAACTCAGTTCTACACAAATACTCGGTTCTAATATAATGCGGTAAAATCGCCTTTTGACGCGGGCCTTCCATAGCTCAGTGGGCTAGGCTCCTGGCAAGTCTCAGTGGCCAGAGAGACCGACATCAAGCGAACGGAGGTTCGAATCCTATGAAATCCAAAAAAAACATTTTATTTTGTGAAATCAATATCCAATCTCCAAACCACTTTGAATAAACAGGCAAAAGAAAATAAAGCGACATCTAGATACTTTCTAGTTTCACTTATACCGCGTCTGAATTACACACTCTGATTTATTATTTAATACTAGCTTTTACCCGCGGCTTCGCTCGCATGGTATTAGTGGGAAATTACTGTATAAAGAATTTTCCCACGGTAATGAAATTTTTTTCCGTGGTGAAAAGTAGTCTATGTCATTTCCCATTCCTCCAATTATCTTTGTTTAAAAAAAATCACAATAATACAAACAACAAATAACGATAAGACAAATAAAATTCGTGAGAATGACATTTTGCAAATAAAAATTCTATTTTAGAAAATATTTTAATTATAGAAATAGAAATTTATTTTAAGTACCTACTATTAGTATTTTATTCATATTTGAATCCAGAGTAACCTAAAAAAATAACAAAATGGCAGTCCATGTTAAACGCTATGCTTTAAAGCAACGCTATGCTTTTCGTTCGGACAATAAACATTTTTAGAGATAGGTAGATATTAACTACGACGCCAGAAAAGCACTCTTTTTAAGCACAACAAAGCACTCTTTTTAAGCCTAAAATTTAAAAAAAAACATTGTTTCCAAGGTAACAATTTGTTTGACGTTTACAATAACTCGATTTTGTTAGGGACAGAAAACGTATGATACATAATTTCATAACGCCACAGCTTATTCATAACGCCAGAACTTACCAATATATATAGCCCATGTTACTCGCAAATAATGTAGCTTTCGATTAGTGAAAGAATTTTTAAATTCCATTCGATATTTATTGCGTGTAAGAGCAAGGGTCATCCATACAAACGTTAGTAAGATATCTCTCATCCTCATAATTAAAATTCTCCCCGAATTGGGAATTTCGTACTGATTCAATCCAGCCAGTTGGTAATTTCGTCGTATTTTAGTGTCCACTTCCCTAATTAACTTACTAAAAACTTACGATTGTGAAATGAATGATGATTTTTTTGTCGTGTTTATGTTAAATGACAACGACTTAATCATTTAAATATGGCAATATATTTTTCGGACCCTTTGGCCCACCTGCAAGTTGATAAGTGGCAAACAGCAATAAGAATGGCACAGACAAAATAGAGTGATAAAAACATAGACAATAAAGACAACCTTACTACTACTATCATCGGATGATAAAACATCAACTCCTACTCCACCAATCATACATAACTAGCATTGACCGCTATAGCCTATAGCATTTCTCATCTCTAGCTAACAGACAGGTAATCCATAGACCCAACCATTTTTAAGCTTCAACAACCTTTTTAATAAAGCAGAAACTCTCGAACACTGAGTTCCGAGGTTCATCATGAAAATTTTCACAGGTTCTCTATCGGATTTTATGTTTCACCGCGAACTATGAAACTTTGATTGCGATAAATTAATCAAAATATTTTCAAAATGGTTTCATATTTTCAACCGTCAAGTCAGTATTTTTATTTGCATAATATTATATTGATTAAATAATTAATTCAGTCAGCGGATTTCCACTCAAGATGCCTTCAGATATAAGTATATCGATTTTGGTTGTACGGCCGTATATCCTCTTTGCATACTTACTTGAAGAAAAAAATCTTCTAAATGATCAGGCCGGATGAACTGTCGCCGGATGAATTGTCGGCCGGATGAACTGTCGGCAGGATGAACTATCGGCAGGATGAACTGTCGCCGGATGAATTGTCGCCGGACGAATTGTCGGGTCACCCACTTATACACCATAAGTTTTACACCACATGTTTAGTTCTGAAACAGCTTAAAAACTGAAACCCATTTTCCCAAGTCCCTCGCATTGTTATTGTCTCCCTTTGTTCCTCTCCTTCCTTGAAAGGCCCTACTTACTTACTAAAAGAAGAGGAAGGTGATGCATACCTACTTGGTACACATACACAATATCGCACAAAAATCGATTATTACCCACATTATTTCAGCTGAAAAATCGTCGTGAAATCGATCACACCTCGTTATTGAAATCTTGCTTGAAAGGTCGTAAAAGGTTAAAATTAATACCAAAAGTCTCTGTAATTGTAACCACCCTTTGTGCTATTATCGTGGAGAGCATCCACCGTCAAGATTGCACCATCACAGCAGATGAATCCATCAAAGGTAGGGGCTTTCTTCTTTAGAAAGCCATTTCCTGTGATATTTAAAAAAACGCCGTTAATTGTCTTGTCCCATACAAATATAGATTTACAGTCCACATCCTCTCTCGTATCACGATATTTTTCGTGACACCATACCAAAAGTTTATGAACTTTGTGATTATTTCGTCCTTATAGTATACATATTTTAAAAAAATATGTTAGAAAATAAAACAGATACAGACTGTAATTATGAAGGCAATGTAAAACGTTAACTGGAAAATTCAATTGCGCCCTAATTATTTCTCACAGATTATGTGATATTGAACAGTTACAAGGTAGACTCTCCATGGTCGTTGGGTGCGGCTCTCTACTACAAATCTGATGGTCGCGAGGTCAGATTTCACCGTTATATGTATAAAAAAAATCACAGTGTTTCTTTAAATGCTATTTTAGACATTCCCCTCAAGATTTTTGCTCTATTTTAAACGAGTCGTGTTTTATTAAACATTTTCACAATTTTCGCTTAAATGTTGTCATTTTTAATATTAGCGCGCTCCCTTTAACTTTCATATTCTTCTTTCTTTTTTTATCTCTTCCTCTTCATTCTGTTACATTCCTTCTATTATATGTTTTATACATATATATACATATTATATGATATATACGATTTTTTTTTCTTTACTGTTATTTTAGGTATCTATTATTTGTTTATATAAAAAAAAATATATGTGTTATTTTACCATTACATTTTTTTTTATCTATTTTCGTTTTCTCCGCCTTTTTGTTACGAGCTTTGTTCCTAAAAAAGGTGTAAAAGTAATAAATAATGTATATTTTGAAATAAAAAACTTTATAGAATGTATATAACCATGTAATATTTGAAAATAAATAAATATTTAAAAAAAGACACACGGTCATATCCACAACACACATCTAACAGTATAAAATATTCAGTGTTAAATTGGAAAATTCAAAACAATTTTTACGCCCGGGTTACCGGCATTAAAAAAAAAAAAAAAGCATATTTTTATTTTTCAAAGTCCAATTATTCGTTATATTGTAAAATGTATTGGAAAATAAATTACGTAATACATTAAATACAACGGAGTAGTCAAATTATTAGTACAATAATAATGACAAAATTTAGAAAGAAAAAACATGGGTCTCATCAAAAGGTAAAACGTCGTATTTGTGCATAATACGGTATGTCAAGAACGCTTGTACTACGGGATATTACTAACGCCACGCCCGGAGGCGGAACATGTTTCTGGTTTCAATTATTATTAGGTACCTACATACTTTCCCTGTTTTATATATATTATACCCTACAGCGTATTCATGATGTGCTTGCAAACGGAAATTAAAAATACTCTTCAACGTATATTATAAGCATACTGGCGTATAAAATTATTAGAAAAAATAATTATTTATTTTATTGTATTTATAACATGTTACATATATTTGACATTTCTATAGATAAGATTTATTAAATCACCATACTAGGCGAATGCCTGTTTCATGGTGATTAATTAAGGATAGTAACTTTGAGTGTAGTCTAGTGTAAACAAATTGTTAAATTGGTAAAGTTATAATAAAAAATAGAAAAGAGAAAAAGAAGTGCGTAAAACAAACATGTAAATAAAATAAACCTGTAAACATATGGTACTAGTATGTGATGATGTTGAAAATTTATATCTTTATCCGAGTATATGAAACAAGTTGTAAACACTATCATAGTCACTCATCAGAAGGTCATTAAGCGCCTTTCTGAAAGTGAGATATTTGGCTTTAGACTTTATTTCAATTGATAAGTTAATGTAACCAATAATTATTGTAGTTTTATAGTTTTTATAGCGCCATTTTTTATATTATATTTTCCAGGATGCTAATGCTACGCGAAAATACTGTTACTTTTATTTTATTTTTATTATTATTTTTAGTCATTATTTTTTATGCCAGTACCGCGCAACTCCTGCTGTCAACAAGACAACCGCATTTTTACATGAGCTTCACACAGCGCAAAAATCCCTCAGGGTCTAAGTCATCTTTGGGGATGCTATGTGGAGGGTTTTTTAGGAAAAGAAAGGAGAGAACGTTCTGGGAAGGAATAGAGTATAAGGGGTGGGTCGGAATCTGGGAGTCAATGCGTCTAGGAGTGACGGACGAATGAATCTATCCATCCCACTGCGGTGCAACACGATGGATCGAGGAGTCCGGCTGGAAAGTTCTAGGTTAGGTTAGATAAACCACACCCCATGAACCCGGGCACACCTGCTAAGTCACCAAAGGCAGCGAACCCCTTGGAGTGACCTACGGCAGGCGTGTTCGTTATCCCACGGCAAGTCCTCGATCACGACACAAGAACATTTTTCGCTTACTCTGGTGGTAGTAGGAGATTTTCAAATATTGTCAGATTATTCGTAATGCGGGAATGTTTAATTTATTTTCAGGTCTCTTCATTCATGATTTATCAGGTCTCTTTATTCATTCACGCATCCGTTCACATATTTGCTCTTGTGTAGTCCTTTAATTTCTAGCTGCATGCATTACTCCTGGTTAGGGTTGGTATCAACACTCCTTTCCGGACTGCCAGCCTCGCTTCTTTTGACTGACAATAATTGCATTCGGTTTCCCATTAATTGAATTTTCCTGCATGCAATCACCGTCCATCAATGTCGTTTTCAGCTTTCCCGTACTCGGCGAACTAAATTCTCAAGTACTAAAACTTATCCACTTGCCCCTAGGATCCACCATTCCAAAACTATTTCTTGAGTTTAATCGAATAGTTAAAAACTATTGTTATTACGACAATATTTATTCCAATGAAAGTGAAGTTTTCCGCGAAATGGTAGTAGTCTATGCATTTAATTATGAGTCGGGGTGTTACGGGTTTGATTCCCGCCCAGCGTTAAAATAAGAATTTAAGATTCAACATAATGTAATGGTGATTGCAGGATGTTGGAATGAAGTATATTGAATGTATTTAACGGGAAGAAAAATGGCTGTAACATTGTCGTGAATAAATTATAGAAACTACAATTCAGAACATTTTTCTGCCCATTTTACTAAAAACATACATATGTACTGTGACATCATGAAATTTCCTGTCTAATATGGATCGACGCATCTATTTAAATTTCCACCATGAGCTTAGAATAGATTAGGCGTCGCGTCGCGGTCGCCTCGTGTTGTTTTTTTTCCAAAATATTTGTTTACGTCGTATTAAAAAGAAACATTACCAAATTTTAATGTATTTTTAAGAAGAAGCCAGATAGATCGATACATAAAACATAAATTTGTGTTAATATAATGTTGCTAGAATTTAAGAGTGTACAAGTTTATATAATACAGAGTATTTTAATAGATGTACCTGACTTACTTCAAACCGTGATTTCTGAGGTTATTTGGAGTCGAAAAGTAGATGATATTTAGGTCTCCGGTGACATTTTTTCATCTAAAAACATAATCGATCATTATTAGATAGTTTGGGCGGTTATTCGGTTAGGTGGCTAGTAAAGAAAATGTGAAAAAGATTTGGTTTTTTTTAAGGTTTTTAAAACATAAGAACACAAAAAAATGTCACCGGAGACCAAAATTTCGTTTACATTTTTAATCCAAACAATGTCAAGACTGGTTAAAGTAAGTCATGTACATCTCTTAACATCTTTGTAATAGTGTGAGTTCTTTATGTGTTCATGGTATTCATTTGTAATATTTATATACATAATATATTTGCTGCACGCTCCAGAGTGGAAGATACTCTTAGTATCGATCTTGTATAAAAACACACTTCAAAATTGAAACGTTTATTGTAATGGCTTTAGTCTTGTTTGGTTACCAGATCTGAATAGCCAGGTACTTCCCAACCTTCCCAATGCCTTCAGCCTCACAACATACCCCAATTGGGAATGCTATAGTCTCACTGGCTTCAGACGATTGGAAGCTGATGGAACACTTGTGCGGTACTCACATAAAAAATATTCACTAACCTATAAAAGAAGAGAGAAAGAAAATGTGCGCGCGCACTGCTCTTTCCTGCTCCTACAGTGTGATACAGACAATAGTCCTGCACTGTGTCTTAGATATATGAAACGTAACTGGCTATGAGAGAAAGAGAGAAAGAAAATGTGTGCTCGCACCTCTCTCTCTTACCCCTACAGTAATATACGAAACATAACTCTCTCTCTTTCTATCTTCACTAACTTATATCTTCCTCTCAACTTCCGTTCGCCTCGCCCGATCACAATTTTCGTGACGCTCTCGTCACGCATTCACCAACTTACTCCCCAAGTCAAGCGTGCGTAAAGAAGTTTTACTTCAAAAACAGAGTGTGTAATTCACAGCGGTGGAAGCGAAACCTTCAGAAAACTAACGTAAAGAAGAGTGGGTAAGTGGGTAGACTACAAAGCACCGCACAGAGATGAGACCGATTATACTATCTCATTCTCTCGCAGGCTAAATAATATAGATGTATGTGGTTGAGTGGGCATAGCGCTTGGGTCCCACCCGGGCGGCGCGTGTTCGATTCCTCGGCTCCTCCAGTCCTCCATCACAACACAAGCAACATTTTCGGCTTTCTTTGGTGGTAGTAATAGATTTTCAAACATTGTTGGGTTATTCGTAACCCGGGAATGTTTGTCTTACTTTAAAAAAAAAATGTATGTGTTTATCTCTTTTTAGTTTCGCTATTTTTTTATTCATCTAGTATCAAATCACAATGGTGCTATAGAGGTCTTCACTTCTAAAATTGCTTATCTCAAACTGCGAGAACTTCTATATTTTAACAAATATTTTTCTTGGATTTCCATTTTTTTTTTAAATTAATATATATGTAATTGGACCGATAATTTTATGAGGATTATCGATGTAAAGTTTACGAACCACTTCTATCAGGAGAGCAGAAACGAGAAGGGGCTAGCCAAACGCCGCAGGACACGGGGAATTTTTGGTGAAAGGTTCTAAATTCGGTTTGGGAAGCGGCGCTTTGTGGAAACGTTTCATTTAACATCAGTTTACCTTTAGAGCGGCAAAATTGAGAAAATCATAAAGGAAATTGATTGGAGGAGCAGGTGATTTTTTTCTAGCTATTAGAATCATTTGCTAAGTCTCCGCTTTTGTATCCCGTATAATTTTCATAATAATTTCGAAATTAAAATATATATTTAGTTTAGACCATTCCTAGTCCAATGTAAACATGTATCCCTTCAAAAAGCAAATAAAAAATTCCGTAGATCACAAATATTTATTAAAACTATTTATGACAGTAAAAATAAGTCATTAATAATTCATAATACTTGTGAGGTTTTTCCCTAAACAAAATAGAAGGAGCTACAAATCCAACGTAATTGGCCTATTGGAATTAGCAAAATATTTAGAAATTCGACAGTCTAAAACGACTTAGTAACAAATATAATTGATTAAAATCCTTATAGACAACCCCTCTCCCCCTCCCCCATATGTCATGTTTATAAACCGTGGACTAAGAATTGTTTGTACCAGTCTGAAGATGGCTCTGACGAGCTGAAA
This sequence comes from Limnephilus lunatus, assembly GCA_917563855.2. Classification (NCBI taxonomy): domain Eukaryota; kingdom Metazoa; phylum Arthropoda; class Insecta; order Trichoptera; family Limnephilidae; genus Limnephilus; species Limnephilus lunatus. Next base: position 46,063,839 of record OU830600.1, read on the forward strand.
CCGGTTACGGTCAATATAATTAAGTGGAATAAAGTTTTTTTATTTGTTTTATTATAATCTATTACAATGGAATTCCATCACAAATTGTCAGTTTCTGTAACAGAACTGTTAAATTCAGTAATCAGCTTAAATACTGTTTCTAATACAGAATACACATAATATTCTAATAATTAAAAAAAAAAAATTGTAAATATTTATTCCGCTCATGTTTTAATGATATTTTATGAATAACGACTGCGCGACCTTTTTTATACAAAAATCTCTATGTAATCATAATTTTTTTTTTCTTTAATCGCCTATATTTTTAAATTCAAGTCACAATTAATGCGTGATCCGCCGCCAAGCAGTTGGTGGGCAGACGTATCCGCCACCAAGACCTGGACAGACCTTACCCTATGAACCCGGGTATTTCTCCTAAATTACCAAACGTTTTCAATTTGGGAGGCGAGTATGAGTACCGCCGACCCGGGAACCATTTCTTGGATAACCAACACCTCTGCCATAGGTTGCCCCAAGTGGTTCGCTACGTTTGGTGATTTAGCTGGGGTGCCCGGGTTAACGGGGTGAGGTTTGTCCGGGTCTTAGCGGGGGATGCGTTTGCCCACCAACTGCATGGCAGGCCAGATCGGGAGAGAATGGTTGCGGGAGTCTCTTTGACTTCTCCAGCCGTACTCTCTCGGAACATTGCCTTGCACCGCAGTGGGAGGGATGGATTCTTACGTCCGTCACTCCTTGACATACTGGCCCCAGATTCCTATCCACCCCTTATACTCTTTTCCTTCCACAACCTCCCCTCCTTCCTTTTATAAAAAGACCCTCCACACAGCATCCCCAAAATAGGCCCTGAAGGAAATTATTTTCCTCAGGGCCCCCTATGTGGAGTTAATGTTAAAAAAACGTAGCTAACCACTTGGGGTGTCCTGGGACAAGTGTGTCCAGGACACCAAATCTAAATGCTGAGACACAATTCACGCAGAAAAAACAATCTTTGAATTGTTTGTACGAGATTTATGCATAAGTATTCACTTCCAACAATGGTTCCCCTGCCAAGCGTCACCTTTTCTATCGTGATTATTCTTTAGGTTATTACGCCGTGTCGGGCTTCCTCCGATTTGGACAGAGTTAAAGTATCAGGGCAGAAGGAAAGCGATGATAATGATGGACACTGTAACGCTGTCTCAAATCATACCAGCCTTTTTGCTGTTATTGCTGCTTGCTTATTGCTTTTGACCTGAAAAATCGAAAAGTTTTTGTGTACGTTTTCTAGTTTCGTAATTTTATTCTATAATATGCAAGCAATGCACCTGTGTGAGTACAATGTTCGGGTCAACTTGCGATACCTAAACCTATAGGTACGTATTATCAAATATTAGATCAAATTATTCTATCGGACAGTCTTTTCCCTGTCATACTTCTTTCCACGGAGTTTTGACAAGTTTCGAGCTTCTTATTGTGAATTTTTGTGAGTTCCCAAGTTTGGCAACCATAAGTAAGTACAAGATAGAATAAAAATTGAAACTATTAAGAAACAATCAAGAACAAAGATGTCATAAAAACAATAAAAAAAGCTAAAGTGGAAATGGTCAGGCCACACAATCAGAGGAAGTGAAAAATAGTCAAAATTAGTCATGAATTGGTTCAAAAGTGACAAGAAGAGAAAACGAGGTTGACCATTTAGACAGTGGGTTGACGACATCAAAGTCATAGCAGGTGGTACATGGACAAGAGTAGCTAATGATAGAGAGAAATGGGGACAGTTGGAGGAGGCCTTTGTCAACTAGTGATATACGTGTCAGTCGATGCATGATAAGTGTTATAAATGTGAAAAGTTTATTATAAATAATGTAATGTAATTTACTGTCTTAATAAAGGCTATTATTATTATTTTGTTAATTTTTAGATCAAATTAAAATTAAATTAGGCGCTGTGACTCATCACCTAAAGCAAAATGTTTGATAAATAGAGCATGAACGCTAAGATTACTCCATTTCTAAATGTTTCTAACCGTTTCTAAATGGTGTGTCGGCTTTTCTACTGCCATGAATCACATCGCAGGCGCCCTCTTCATATTATTCACCTGAAGCAATCAACGAATTATAAATCAAAGGGTGAAACTATAACAATATTATTTACTGACCGAGGTGTGTTCAAAGCACTGTAAATGTTGATGGAAATTGGAAACATAAACATTCAACATCTAATGCGGGTTCCCGGGAAACTTTGGGATAAACACGTTCAGGTAAGCACATACAGGATGAAATATGGCCAAATATTCGGAGCACTGAGGAGATAAACCGATAGAAGTATGTTGTAGAATGGCATGGTGTGCCCGATATATGAAAAAATCTCTTTCTTCGAGTGAAATGTTATCAAACTTTCTAATGCATCTAAATTCAATCTGGAACAATATTCATTTCAATTTTTCAATTTCAGTGCCGGCAACCCGGGCGTTTATTTTGTTTTTATTTATGTACATAGTTTTCTTTTACCAACCTCACTAGACAGAGTCTGTTCCGAGGCGGGTAAATAACATACTATAACAAATATAGGTATGTATGTATATAAAAAGATAAAAATATATGCATATATGTACACATACACGCACATAAGTATTGTTGTTGTTTTTATTATTTAATAAATTTCCATAAAAAGATTGCATACGTAATATAAGATTTCACATGGAGATAAGAAAATGTAAATACAGTAGGTACATGATTATACAATTAATGTTGCTAGCAAGCAATACCCTGCATATTTTATTAAAGGTATATGAATATTGTATAGTTTTGTGAGTAATTAAAAGTGAATGTCTATAAACTGTACTGCTTTTATTTCTTTAGGATATTTCGAATGTCTGTTCTGTCCTTTTCAGTCAATCATATTACAAAACTTTTGAACAGCCAGTTCAGATTATTTGGGGTGACGTAAGTTTTTGTTTGTGTTTGTGAAGATAATGTTAACAAATCTAAACAAAACATGAAAAAGAACAAGACAAAGAAAAATAACAAAGCTAGCGTTCGCAACTGGAACTCGAACCCAGAATCTCTCGTTCTACCGGGACAAACGCCATAAATAATTCGGCCACTGGGATTACCACCCTTATTTTTAAGTATTTTTTGTCATATCTATTGATGGAAATAACCTTTAAAAGTTATTTTAAAATGAAAATCATTTCAATAAAAAAGTTTTTTTTAAAAGAAAGACAAACATTCTCTGGTTACGAATATCCCGACAATATTTGAAAATCTCATACTACCACCACAATAAGCCGAAAATGTTGCTTGAATCATGATGGAGGACTTAGCCAGCCGAGGAATCGAACACGGAATGCCTGGGTGGGACCCAAATGCGATGCCCACTCAACCACCGACCGGTAAATATTCAGTTAGTTTTTAGAAAAAAGGTTAATAGGTGTCCTATATAAATAAAATCGGATATATTTATCCGAGACACTATCTAGGTTTCAAACCAGTTCTTCGAAGGTAGCTGCCAAAAATATGGGGAAAAAATAGACGAAGAGAATATTGGTAATTCTGGAATAGAAATATGAGTGATTATTTTATTTATTTTATTTTATTTTTATTTAAGTACATAAAACAGGCAATTATGCTCAAAAAATTACATACATGGGTGATTTAAATTACAACAAAAGTAGTATTAAAAATAATTTGATACTCTTAAATATGCAAATAATAGTTAAATGTAGAATACAAAAGAATCACCAACAATTTATTATTGGCACCTGGATTTAGTAGGTACAATATTTCACGTCTTTGAATAAAGGGCTTCATCACAATATCAGCTTTATACGATTGATGGTAAAATATGTTTTTTGAAGTGTTTGAATGGGTTATTAAAAATGTCAATTTCATTATTAGAGCGGTGTATAGTATTATAATGTCTTAATGTTCGTGGTAAAGGGGAGAAATATCCTGTATTTGTGTGGTAGGTAGATATATAGAAAATATCTTGCAACCTCCATATAATAAAACAAATAAAAAACTTTATTCCACTTAATTTTATTTTACCGTATTTAACGGTCAAATAAAATTAAGTGGAATATAGTTTTTTATTTGTTTTATTATAATCCATTATAATGGACTTCCACCACGAATTTTCAGTTTCAAAAATAGAAATATTAGAAATATGAGATTGACAAAAATAACTTTCATAAGAGATCTCAGTGGCCGTGATTATCGATTCTCCGATAAACGAGATATCCTAGGTTCGAGTCCATATTGCGACCGTAACCTTTTTTTATTTTTCTGTTTCTTTTTCATTTTCTTATTTCATTTAGATTTTTTTAGCATTATCTTCTTCTTGAATGATGTATTAAATAGATTAGATCATGATAGTTATTCTAATTAAAAATAATGAATTATATATGTATAAATCCCAGACACTTCTAGGGATTATCTGTTCACTGATTTGGAGTGGGTATTGGAATGAATAAAAACATAATTTTGTAGGTCCGCCATAACATCTGGTTTCGAGCAATGGCAATTAAAACATATTTTAAAACCTCGATTGAGATCACCCTCAATTCCTATGGTGACCTTGAATAACCTTTAACAGTTAATTTACAGACATTGGGTCCATTAAACAAGTAGTTTCCAGTAGTCTTATTGGAAAAAAAATAATAAAACTTTTATGGTAAAAATCATTTATTACTATGTTTTTGTTTGACAATGCTCAATTGTTCCAACTTTCCAAAGTCAGCGGAATAGTAGAATCATCCTGTGGGGAATATTGTGAGCTTGGAAATTACCCAGGTTTTAGAACAGCATAGAAAACCGCTTAAACCTGATTAAGCAAAGTCGCTAAATTAATGTTTACCGCTATGTAGCTCGTTATTATAATAACTTATCATCCATTTTTGTGACTGATACCACCCCTGTCATCCCTATCGCCCCCCCCCCCCCAGCCCCCTCCTATGCTTCCTCAAAACATTTCCCATTTTTTAATTCCAAGTCCCACTGGCTCTAGGCAGTTAGAACCATTGTGTGCACCCAACTCACATTCAAATAGAATTAAAACAAATTATATCACAATAGTTTTAAATACACCCTGTATGTTTAGTTGCTCTAGTAATATATGATTGATAACGTGGAGATCCGGATGAACCAGGCATGAATATTCTGGAAGTTCACTCACCTGTGGCGTCACGGGCACCCGGTGACGATGCTGCAAAATCCGGATCTGTCTATACTGAACACCTCACTGCTATAAACCAACAACTCTTCTCACAAACTTAGTCAGAATTACGGATTCATCATTTGTAAAACATAGCTAACCTTGAATAGAGCATCGTAATCCAACATCCATAGAAAATACAGAACGCTCTGAACACGAAAAATATAGTTTAAAAAAAATCGAAATTGAAATGTGTTTAAATTTGACGTCTGCTTCTAAAAGAGCTTAGTCTTTATTGTTTATAATGAAAGGTCATGCATAATTTAACTAAAACATGTGGAAAGTAACTAAGAATAAAAAAAACTACTTAATTTTTTAAATATTAACATATATGTTAATATGTTATTAGGGTTTGTTATGTTGACGTTACGTTGTTACGCGCTTTCGTTACACCAGATCGGCGCTTATTCTGAAAAGTTTGCAGCGTCGACGTTGTGAGAGCGCTGGCAGGCAGCGCGGGCTGCGGTCGACTGAAAACGACGCCGGGACGCCGGCTGGGAAAACCTACGTCGGGACGCTTTCCGCTTTAATCCTTACCGCCGATCCCAAATTCCAAGACACCTAGTAACAAATCCAAATTCATTTCTATCACAGTCGAAGAGATGTGAGAATTGTAATTCCTGCTTTTTTTCTCGTGGAAGAAAATTGTTTTCTATTGCTTGGTTTTAGGTTTTGTTTCCAAACGTGAGAATTCGGGAACTTGTACCTTCATTAAGGTCTTAACAAGTTTGAATCAACAGGCTGAAGGGAGCTGCTTGTACTCTCTATGTATGTACGTCGTAATGACGTCAATTAATGAGATTACTTGGTATTATTTAATACTTCCGGTGTTGATATAATATTAAAACTTTTTCGGATCTGTAAGACCAACTGTGAAAGTAAAACGAATTAATTAATAAGTTTTACCCACATCACTTTGAAAAAGGCCCGCCAATACTGTCATAATTAAATGATCAAAGACGCACTTATTACCAACAGGTTATAAAATGAAGTTTTTTCGTTGCGCGTGGTAAATAACAACCTTGTACCTTCATTAAGGTCTTAACAAGTTTGAATCAACAGGCTGAAGGGAGCTGCTTGTACTCTCTATGTATGTACGTCGTAATGACGTCAATTAATGAGATTACTTGGTATTATTTAATACTTCCGGTGTTGATATAATATTAAAACTTTTTCGGATCTGTAAGACCAACTGTGAAAGTAAAACGAATTAATTAATAAGTTTTACCCACATCACTTTGAAAAAGGCCCGCCAATACTGTCATAATTAAATGATCAAAGACGCACTTATTACCAACAGGTTATAAAATGAAGTTTTTTCATTGCGCGTGGTAAATAACAACGAAGGTTTTCAGTAAAACTAATAATATATTTTATAATACAGTTTTAATGAGAAAGCACCTCAAGGGCGCGGAGAAGTACCTAATTAATAATGGTAATCAAATATTTTTTCCAATTATATTATTAAAGTTTTGAAAACTTTTATTTGGGAGAAGAAAAGACATAACGTGAAATTAAAATATGTTTTGAGTTGTTGGTGTTACTTGATATGAAGTTATTTATTCGAAGAATACAAAGTTGAAAACGCGCATTGAATTTTATTATATTAGCAGGTTAAAAAAAAATTTGAAATTTCGTGGTGCTCCTTTATTGTGAAATAAAAGTCTTCTAAAAACATGTTTTATATATGGCATGAAGTAAAACTACAATTTTTATTTATTTTGTCTTTCTCTCGTGTTTACAATCCTCCTACAAATCTATGTTGAAGCTTTTGTATGCTTTGTTAGTTATTATTATTATAAGGCTCTCACAAAGTTTAGGTATGAGCGACTCCGATGAGTTTCAAATATATATATCTAAATAAACAAAAAAATTAACAAAACCAAAAACGACTTCGAAAAATGCACTAAAATTTAAAAAAATAATTTCGTACGATTGTTGTTTTAGGAGTCGGTTTCAGACAATATGTGAGATGTGGAGATCTTGGCTGACACCGACTCCAAAAATAACTTAGTGCATTTTTTTAAGTCGTTTTTTGTTTTGTTAAAAATTTTGTTTATTTTTTTATTTTTAGTGACGAGCGTGCGTAAAGAAGTTTTACTTCAAAAAAAGAATCATCGAAATCTGTTGGCGTAATATTGAGTTATTCGTCCATTTGTCGCGAACATACTTATTGCAAATTTAAGACAAATATTTTTGACATATAGGTTTTCTCATGGATTCCATTGTCAGAACTGGACCAAATTAAAATGGGACCACACGGGAAGCACCAACTTTCTAATAAAAAAAGAATCATCAATATCGGTTCACCCAATCGAAAGTTCTGAGGTAACAAACATAAATAAAAAAAATTAAAAATTGTCGAATTGAGAACCTCCTCCTTTTCGAAGTCGTTTAAAAATTAACTGTGCACTACAATAATAATACACTAAATATATATCAGGTGCAAAGATTAAAAATGTTCTACTTCACAAATAAAATGCACTTGTTGGGCCGCAATAGACGACCAGCTGGTAGAAGTCTATTGAGGGAAGCATTAACGTGTTGGCTTGATATCGCTACAACAGTAAGACAACTGCAAGGCAACTGCAAGACAACAGAAAGACAACAGCAAGACAACAGCAAAACAACAGCAAGACAACAGCAAGACAAGAACAATACAAAAGCAAGACAACATCAAGAAAACAGCAATACAACAGCAAAATAACAGCAAGACAACAGTAGGACAACAAAAAGACAACAGAATTGTGCCAGCAAGACAAAAACAGCTCTGCCGACTCGACAGCACGCGGACAGTTCAAAACGTCCCTTGTGTCACGAATGAGGTTTGTATATGAAAATTGAAACCTGCCGAGATGCTGAGTGCTAATGACGAGGCAGAATGTATTTGCTGAGCCATTTTCCAATTTAGTGTTTGAAATCAAAATAGTATTCTTTAATTATCTTCGGCAAAGCATATTTATGAACATAGCGGTGATGAAAGACTTCTCCTATGAACACCAAAGTGGCCAGTGTTATCCCGATGCCGTAGAAGTAGAAGATGTATTTGAGCTTCTCCACCTTCTCCGGTTGGAAGGAGGGCAATAGTTTGGTCACGTCCACCCTGCGATTCTTCCAGTAGCCAATGATACCTGACTCCATCAGGTAGCTGACTATCAGGTTGGTGCGGTGTCTCAGAACTGATCCCTTCCTGGAATAGCAACAAAATGTCAGCTCAGAAGAAATAGAAAGGTAAGTGTCCAGGTCAGAGTTCCAGGCAAAATGTGGAAACAAAGAAATTTCAGGGCATCCCGTGTAATGGGAGAAGACCGAAAAAGAATATGAATTATAGTGGTATGTCATATTGAATATCGGGATGAAAAGTACTAACCTCAAAGCAATCACTAACGGATATGTCAGGAAGCAGTCCTCCATTATATGAAAATTATTTCCTAAGTGTCCTTCTCTTTTAAATGATTCATCCCTGTAATAATACAGTGTTTCCAAATTCCTGCAGTAAGCCAATTTTTGTCCACTCATTATTTTAGGAATAGCATCCTTAGAAGGAGACCTGACTTGAATCCTTTGTTTGACATGATTGTATAGAGTATCGTTACTGTCGATGTTGATTATCGTACGGTACACGTCGTGACTCGTCACCAATGGAAGATTGGTTTCCAATAGTTCCTTAATCGTGTTAAGATTGGGATAGACCTCTGGAAACACAAACCGTTCTGCCAGAATTCCATTGTACAACGTAGCTATTAAAAGCGTGTAGAAGAGCCAGATTATGAAAATCATCTTCATCGAGAAATGGGGCAACAAATATGATTTGTGTACTGATTTCTGCACCAAAGACGAAACTGTGACAAGGAATCCCACGCAAGAAGCCTCAAATATAGAAGCTCTATCGCGGCTAACCAGTAGAATACTATGCAGCACATACAACAGACAAATACAGGTTGCAGAAACAAAGATAATTATCCAGCCCCTTGTTCTAAATCCGTCAAGTAGATAGCCTGTTAGGGCATAGCGCAGGGAATGAAAAGCCGCTCCTCGAGGCACTGCCCAGCCGAAGCAATCGTTCTCATAAGGTATACTCAGATCAAATATTACCTTTCGATTCGATGTGGGCCAAATTAACCCGTACGCGATTTCACTTTTCCCAGTAATGACCTCTCCAAGAATTCCGTAAGACGTTCCGTTATCGAAAGACCCACCCCACACTAAAAACTGATGAACGTTAAAATTCGGGGTGAAATTCATATCCTTACCCATCTCTCGGATCATCTGAGTCTCAAATCCAGATATGGGTTTTTTGCTGTTATATCTGTCTACTATCACATTTGGTGGAACACTTATCGTAGAAACATTCAACATGCATCCATTCATGTTGATCTTTTGCTTCGCGTTAAAAATACTTGACGCCCTGTGCGATATTTTCGGTATCCAGTCGAGCTCTTTTAAGGTAATTTCCGTTTCACAGGAAGATGAAGTGGAAAACTCTCCGCGTATTATATTGACTGCGGAATGGTTGTTAACAATAACCACGGTATGATGGAGTCCAAGCTGGAGGCATTTTTCTACAGTAGCTTGAAGGTAGGTTTTACTGACGTTATTATAAAAACCTATCAAAATATACAAGTGTTTATAACGAAGGATATCTAAAAAGTCCATCAAGTTAGAATCATCCCAATCGGATAAAATTAGCAGACTGAATTCGTGTCCCGTAAGAAGCCCTTCAAATATTTTCAAATTATTGATTATGTAATTGTACGAACAGAACGTGATGACATTGTTGCCATGTTTTGTGATGATATCCGTGAATAAGTTAGACAATATCCTGCCTCCGTCCGTTATAACGATATCTCTCACGTCATTTAAAAGTAGATCAAATATATCGATTAGACGCTCAGAGAAGAGTTCGAAACCCTTCATTTCTGACTGTGTGTTATTTATGTTCCGTTTTGGATCCCAACTAAAAACTGACGTTAATGTTAAACTCCAAAATACTATGACTAAAATCTTCATTACGATGTCACTTCCCGAAGGATCTGTTCGCTAATACTAAATAAGAAAACGTTACGCGCTTTTTATACCGTAATACAATTAGCGAACAGTTTTCCTATAGCAAATACGAGATTACCAAAATATTGCTTCGTTTTATTAGGCTGCAAACATTAATGTGATGAATTCTGATAGAATTATTATTCATTTTTATAACATAATATTGCTGGATTGGAACTAACTTCAATCAAAATCGACTTGGGCAAGAATACTATTGAAAATATGTAGAGCAAATAAGAAAATCAATTTGTTAAATTATAATGGATTGATTCTACAAATATCTTGCTTTCAGCGAATGGGTAGCTACTTACATTATTGTTCGGGTTTGTACTCGTAATTCAAAGAAAATTAACATAAAAAATTCTGAAACTGGTTTCCCATAATTTATTACATTTCTTCAATTACTGCAAATTAATGTTTTGAGATGATTTTTTAAACGAATGTAACAAATTTTGGTTTGCTCTTTAAAAATATTTATAAAAATGTTCCAAAACCAATGGTTTCTTCATCGGAAAACAACGTATTCTGAAAATTAATACATCAAAATATACACACATAATTGTGGCCTGATGAAAAAACATTTTGATATTTTTGTTAAATGGTGTAAACAAAGTTTGTTATTTTATTTTAATTTATTACACTATCAAAAAGAAGAATTGGTGTATTTTTCTAGCAAGATCATGACACTAAAGTAATTGGCTTGTTAATTTTAAAAAAATTTGTAAATTTCAAGAAGGATTTTCGATGGATTATAATTAAATCAAGGGATTAAGAATAAATCTATACCATCTACAATAGAAAGAGAAATCAATTAGACGTAACTAATCAAAGGCAAATCAATTAGACGTAACTAAACTAGAGCTTTTTCCTTTAGCATAAATTAATCCGGGAGCTTGTGATGTATTTTTCATTTTACTATTTTATTTTTGGGCCAAAAATAAATAGCCCTAATGCGTGGGTTTGCAGTTTCGCGAGCTGAAAGTGGATATGTGCTTTCAGATAAAGCATAATAAAACATTTCACATGCCAGAATAGCATCGAATAGTCTTAAAGGAATAAGTACCTTTGAATGCAAGCAAGAACCTGTCTCTGGAAGAAAATGATAAAATTACCAATAACTGGATACATTTTTTATTCATTAATTAATTTGGCTTCACTATGGTGCATACCTAATAAAATTTATCCATAATAGTCTTCTGAACACATATTCCGATCGTTGGGTATAACATGGCTAGGCAAAGATGTAAAGAACTTGATAAAGCTGGAGAAAGCAAAAGACCGTGAAAAATTCGTTTCTCAGAGGCAGCCAGGATTTTCGCAGAATTGGGCCGATAAAATTGTGAGGAATAAAATGCGCTGGTGTTGTTGGTTAATTCGTTAATTGATATTATTAAGGTACGTACTTAAAAACCTATTTTGAAAATTGCTTTAGAAAATTCTAGTATCATATAGACGATTCCCCTTACCGTAATTCAAATTTATTCAATCCATCTAAAAATCAATTTAAATAATATATCAAAAGGTTTGCCTTTTGGTTTGAAGGGGCCACGAACAAGCATTTCGAGTGGCAAGCGCCGTTTTCTGTCGGCAAAAATAAACATACCTAGATAAATCCGAAAAAGGTTGCTTCAAACACTCGAAAAGGTTTTTCACTGCCTCACTGTGTGTCCTTGATTTTCATTTATTTATATTTTACCCGATGTTGACAAGCGATGAGTTGTTCATGAACAAGTCGCACAATTAAGCTATTTGTATTCGTTCAATTGAGCTTAATATTTTTCTTTTCTTTTCTTTTCCACACAGTTTTTTTTTGTTTTACAATAATTCAATTATTTACCTGATTACGACAATAAACAACTATATTACTAACAACTTTGTTTCCAACAATACAGCTAAAGGAATGACACAAGTGGCATGAGAGTGGTCATTCAAGAAGAAGTTGTTCCAATACAAACAGCTTCACTTTCTGAACTGTAAACCAGGTTGTAGGTTTATGAAACTCATAAGGCGTAATAAACATAAGCTCTATAATAAAAATTCCGGTCAGTGGCTGAGTTGGCATCGCGTTTGGGTCCCACCCAGGCGTCGGCTGTTCGATTCCTCGGCTGGCTAAGTCCTCCATCACGAAACAAACAACATTTTCCGCTTACTGAGTGGTAATAGGAGATTTTCAAATATTGTTGGGTTATTCGTAACCCGGGAATGTTTGTATTTCTAAAAAAAATAAAGAAGGATTGCTACTATAGTAATTATAATAACTCTGATTCACAAAGGTTGGAACCACTTAAGAAAGATGGTTTATTTATATAAATAGATTTCGGTCATTTTTTATTGCTATAATGCTCCTTTAGATAATTCCTTTCTTATATGTTTTATCTGAATCTTCTTTTAATTTTTTTTTTTAATTTCTCAGGCATTAACTATGTTACAATTTCTAGACATTTAGTTTTGAAGAGTTTTATTTCACATGTACGAGTACATTTGTTACTTAAAATTAAGTAACAAATGTAATTGTAAATGTAAATGTAATATTTAAATTATCCAAGTATAATAGTTGTTATTTCATACTCGGAGAAGTGAACGGCGCGTCTAGTAGTCCGACATCTAAATTTGGACATATGTATCTACAACTACTAACTATACAATATCTTTACCTGTCATAACCATTATATTTTGAATACTCATAGAATTATTTTATATAGTCGCTTAAATAAAAAAATAAATAAAAAAAACTGCTTTATTTTCTTGTGGTAAGGGGCGAAGCACAATGCATTGTCCCTTGGACAAAAATACAAAAATCAACATAATACGGGCAATTTCCTAGCTTGGTAGTCGAAAAACCATATAAAACAAACTTGTAACAAACAAAATGAATAAAGAAAATTAAAAAAAAAAAAAAAATTATTCAAATTCATTAATTTTAATTAAGCTATTGTAAAGATGATGGGTCAAAACTCCAAAGACATTGATCATTATTACTAGGATGACGGTCATTGGCTAATTATGCGCCCAACAGGGATTACCAACAGCGATGCGTTAATCACAATATCAGTTGTATTTTATATCTCGTGTAAGACATAGGTATCGTTTAGACCAGTGGTTCCCTAAGTAGCCCGTACGGACCCCCAGAGGTCCTCAGGATCATTCAGGGGGTCCGTGGAAAATTAAAATTGAGTTGGGGTTCCCTGAACAACGTCAGGGGTTCCGCGCAAGGATTAATATAAAATAAAATAAAAAAATGTGACACATTTTTATTAACATGGAAGTTATGTTAAGTTATTAAATTGTAATATTATTGTTGCAAAACTTTTGCTGTACAAACAAAACGTGAGAAGATGAGAATCTTTGCTTATTGTCAACGCTTAACAGTACGGGGGGGGGGGGTCCATGGGCCAGAATTTGGGAACCACTGGTTTAGACAAAAATACCGCGTTTTTATCTTCAAACCACAATGTGTCTACTCTAGGCATGTACTTTGAAATTATTTTTAAATTATGTCATTACTGTCTTTGGTTGGTCTATAGTCTATAGTCTATATGATGTCCTCAAGGTTTTCGCCTAAATTTCACGCCTTATCAACGCATTACTCAGGTTTAAAGGCGTTTTAAAAACATCTTCAAATATCTCCTGGTAGTTTTTACGTTTCATTATAGGTCTGTTAATATTTTTTTTTATTACAAAAATTTTTTACTGCATCTGACCTCGATTAATTTTATGATTTTTGAAGTGAAAACTTCTTTAGCATCGTTGTGATTTGAAACTCGATGAAACGAAAAATCGAAACTATGAAGAGCCAAACACATTCATCTATAATCAATAGCCTTGCGAGAGAAAGATATAGACTAATCAGACTCCTCTTTGTGCGGTGCTTTGTAGCCTCCCCACTCTTGCCTACTTTAGTTTTCTGAAGGTTTTACTTCTACCGCGTGTGAACTGCACACTCTAATTTTTTTTTCAGACATACCTGGCAATGTTCACGCAAGGTGCGTTCACATGGGTGAAATAATCAATACATTTTTCTTGCCAATCACATATCTATCTAATGACGCGCTAGAAGCGCGAACAATAAACACAATCAAAAGAACAACAAAAAAGCATTTAAAAAAAATCAAATAACCCGCAAATGTTTGAGAGTAAGCTCCAACATAGACCTAATCTACAAAATCAAAAGGAAAATAACCACAAATAAAAGTGCGAAAAATGATGGAGAGGTTCAGAAGTAAGCACATCAAACAAGCAGAGGAAACCTAGAACTAGACGAAGAATCTTCGGATTTGGTTTAGTTTTAAATAAGATTGGTGAAATGATGTTAGGACGACTATTGTTTGTTTTGGAATGACTTTCACTTGAGTTAGATTATATTAGATACCTACTTTGTAAGTAATACTGATTAATGATCTTGTTACATAAACTGTGCAGCTAGGCACAAACCACACCTAGTCCAGTGGACCGAACCAGATACACGGGCTAGACAACTCCAGAAACTGTATGAGGAGAGAATGAGTCTACCATGGACGGAGGCCGAACAATCAGCACAAGACAGGGAAGTACGGAGGAGCCTTGTCGATGCAATGGGTCCCCGACCCGAATAGGACAAGGGGAAGAAGATGATGATGATGAGGTACATTATTATTATTATAACGTATTTAGTGAACAGCAATTAGTGCAATATTTAAAATATCGCAAAATAATGATATTTGTGAAATTTGATTTAATTGTATACTTAGAATAAACTTTTTTAATAAACGCAAGCTAACTACAAATCTAATGATAATGACTTAGATTTATGAAACTGCAATTTTTTTTTAAGTGAAAACTTCTTTAGCACCATTTGAAACTCGTTGAAACAAAAAAACTAAACTAAAAAGAGACAAACGCATACATCTACAGGATTTAGCCTGTGAGAGAAAGAGGTAGAATATCGATTTCCTCTTTGTGCGGTGCTTCGTAGCCTCCCCACTCTTGTCTACTTTAGTTTTCTGAAGGTTTCACTTCTACCGCGTGTGAACGTGAACTGCCCACATTTTTTTTTAAATTTTGCATATAACCGGAGTTATGATTTTTGTCCTCTCTTCCGTATACCTCAATGCGCTGTGCGATGTACTGATACCGGGAGTCGTACGATCATACGCTTATGTTGCACCGGAAAGCTGGGAGCCGTATCGGACGAGCGTAGTATGCTCATCGCTCATTTGCTCGGAGCTCACGACTCTTGTTCAATTGAGTCGCCTCTTTGAGTCATACGAAAATATTGGGCTGGTAACGTGTCCCCCACTTTTAATAAAATGAGCCACGAGCCATCGCTAATAGTGACATTGCGTAATCACAAACTGTAAACTTCAAGTAAATAGTTATATTGAAAGTTTTAAGTACGGGAGCGTTTTTAAACGATGATTTTATCAAAATATTTCCATTATCGTTGCCTCCTTTCTATATTCGTAACGAAACTAATTTAATTAAATTGAAAAACTATTTTTTAACCACAACCCCAATTTTGTAATTTTTCTCATTCCATAGAAAACATATACAATAACCCCCTCATTAATAAATGTCTTTTAAATTTTACGCTACTGATAAACCAACTTTTTTTGTGGTAAATATTTATTAGTCGTTGTGTAAAATTTTAAACACGTTTATTTGTACCTAAAGCTCTACTATTTACCGAGATATTTTTTATGTTTATTTTACGATATTTGACCTATAGCTAATAGTGGCATTACGTAAGCTTAAACTGTAAACTCCTCGTAAAATCTTAAACTGGAAGTTTAAGTACGGTAGTGTGTTTAAACAGTAATTTAATACTTAAAACTAATTAAATTAAAAACCATTCTTTTTAACCATAATTCAATTTGTGAACTTTTTTCACACCGTTCCTTAGAAAACATACCCAATAATCCCTTAATAAAAGTGTTTAAAATTTTACACTATAACTAATAAACAACCAGTATAATATTTAAAACACGTTTATTAGTAAAAACCTAGTGTTTACCAAGATATTTTTACATTAAATACTGGCTCAAAACATCCAATTTCAGGCTTTCGAAAAGACAGCGAGGCCACCTAGAAAACCAATGTCCCATAATGCATCAATTTCTTTTCCACATCGAGTCTTTGATTTATTTTGCTGGTGAATAGTAAAAGCTTCTCCCCATAAATAACCCGTTTTTTGGGCCACACATATTTCACCTTCATCTTTATTCATTTTAAGGGGAAATTTTCCTTTTCTCTAGTGCATTGGAAAACATTGATTAAGTAATGGTGACATACTTTTATGGGATTTGTCATCCCTATTAAATTTATACGGCGATGCTTTGGAATACCATTAGATATAGTAATCATTAAATGGATAAGGCGAATTGATTGCCTCCAATAGTAGGATATTAAAGCAGGTTTTCGCCTAATAAATAATGATCAAATCATGTTTTTTGTAAACGGGAAGTGGGTCACCCCTCATTTACAACTCGTTAATTGGAAAGTACTTACACAATTCTTCCGATGGATGATAATAGGTGGGTAAATTTTAACAAGCAATGTTATTGTTGTTATTCTCTTTTGAAAGTGAACTTTTAAAATTTTAGAAAAAAAAATCCTTTTTTTTACTTCTAGATTGATTCTAGATTTCTTACTTCTTGATTTATTTTTCAATTAATTTGCGTTTGGATACATTTTTAAAGTGCTGAATAGATTTTATTTTTTTGCTTGTGAAGTTCTTTAGAGTGCATTATTAGATGTTTTTTGGAACATGGCAGGCTTTTGAAATTTTATTTACCCATAACCTCTCGGCGAGCGAGCTTTTGCGAAAGTAACTGTACGTGGGTAGTGAGTTAATTTTTCCTTTAATTTTAAATTTAAAAAAAATTAAATTAGCTCCGCCCTGAGAAACAAAAATCCATCAGGTCCTCTGTTTTCTTTGGGGAAGCTATTTGGAGGATCTTTTTATAGAAAGGAAGGAGAGGAAGTTCTGGAAAGGAAAAATGAATGAGGGTAAATGGAGAAAATAGAGGAAAAATGAAAGGGTAGAAATCTGGAGCCAATGTGCCAACGAGTGACGGACGTATGAATCCATCCACCCCTCCCGCTGCGGGGCAAGGCGATGGGTCTAAAGAGTCCGGTTCTAGAGGTCAAAAGGTCTCTTCCAACCAGTCTCTCTTGATCCGGCACGCCACGTAGAAGGTGGGCAAACACATCTGCCTCCAAGACCTAGTCAAACCTCACCCCATGAACTCCGCTATGTCACCAAACGTAGTGAACCAGTAATTGTTGGTTCCAGGGGTGTTTGTTATCCAATGGTTCCCGGGGCGGCAGTAGAAATACCCGCCTCCTAAATTGATGTCAAAAATCATAGATCTAGTAAAAATCTTGCGTTGTCAAAAAAATGTGATTGACTTCAATCCACGAAATAAACCTAATAAAACTGATAGTTGGCCTTAGTAATAGCCAACCGTAGGTTTTGCAATACAAATCGGCATATTTCCTAAGAGAAACAATTTGATATTTTGCCCCAGACTTTTCGTTCGGACGAACCCCATTTTCGCGAAATCAACATTTTTTATAGCTGTTATCTTTAACAATGGGTTAGAAATGTTGATAAAAATCGTTAGACACAACGCTGAGCTTTTCTAAACACATAATAATAATAGAAAATTTCTGCTTCATTTGAAAATCTGCGAGAGCCTCTCTCTAATTGGATACAGGATACGTTCCGAAGTAATAATGACTGTTTATTTATTTATGTATAATTTGCCTTCCAAGTTTGCTTTTTATTTTCATGATAGTATTTACGGTGGGGAGCGATTAAAAACATTTTTTCGTAACCTGGACACCGATAAGTTTACAATTTGTAATGTAGTATTATTTCAAATGAAATTCATATTTTAATTGGATATATATTTTCCAAAACAATATTTTAAAATCTCATTATAACACCATTTCATAAAGTTTTTGAAATGTTAATTAGACAATTTTATTAAATACCCATCTCCTTAGTTCCAACCCTCACGAAAAAAAAATTAAAAAAATAGGGTTACTAAATACCCAGAAATATTTAAGATTCTGTCCTAAAATCATTATGGTTTCGGATAAGAAATAACTACCTACTGAATATGCAACATACGAACTTTAAAAAAAATCGACAGCGGAAATGCTGTAAAGAACAATAAATCCAAAAACGAGTTAAATATATCATTATTCTCCTTTTTTCTCTCTAGATCTGGGTCGTCGAAATATTTATAGGAAAATAAGTGTCTTTTACGACGTGCATTTTAAGAGGATTTTTTTCTGAAAAATAAATTAATTGCTGTTATTAAAGAAATTAAAGTTAAAAAGTATCTATATTCTTAGATTTAACAAAAGCTTTCTATATCGTAAATAAGAAATTACTTATCTAGGATTCAAAAACTAAATTCTTTCACACTATCTAGATAGAAACTATGATGAAGCTGGGATGAAAAAACGGAGTACCACAAGGAACCGTGCGTGGCCCGATATTATTTTTTTTGTATTTTAAAGGATTTACGTATCTAATTTTGTAATCCCCGGAAAACCCACGCCGGCCGAGGAGTTAGCAGTAATACGTCAAATTTGAAATTTACATAAATAATTGCATACTTTCGGCCCGAAATTTATCAGTATGGACTTCTAGAGCGATGAGGAAGGTCGATGATATTAATCGATGATGTTCAATCAAAACAGTCTGGTAAGTATAAAATGTATTTTAAAAGTTCCAAAGTGAGAACAGTTTATTTTCAGGGGTTAGTTCGTCACAATTTCATGAATAGTGCACTGACCCCAGCACAACAAATACTATTTAAAATTAATATCCTTGCGTATAGACCATGCTGATTGATTTGGGGGACTTTATCGAAAATCAACTCGTTAATTAATCCCGCTTAAAAATAAACCGTGGTCGTTGGCATTTTGAAACATCACGATGACAGTAGTTTGGTTTTGCAAAGAAAAAAGAAATACGTTCTTCTGTTAAAATCATTAAAACGTACAATACAACAAAACTTAATCACAACAAAACACAAACAACTTGAGCAAATCTTCGTACAAGTGACTGTTGCCAGGAACAAAAAGATTATTGCTGGCTGTATTTATATCCCACCAAATTCAAGCAATGAAATATACAGGTGCCATAGTGAGGAAGTGGAAACTATATTAAAAAGGAATCCTAGTGCAACATTTTTGCTTGCTGGTGATTATAACCTTCCAAATGTGAACTGGGTGAACAGTGACAATAATGTCAGTGTTGGTGAATCTGAACGCATTATTATGGAGTTATTCCTAGGTAGGCAAATACTATACCAAATGAAAATAATCGTACTCTAGACTTATGTTTTTCTAACTTATACTCACTAGTAATTGAAGAATGTAGTGAACCACTGGCGCCCATTGATGCTCATCATCCTCCACTAGAGGGTATTATTTCTAATGTAGATGTCAATACTTGTAAACTGTCTTTCAGTTATCATTTTTTTTTTCAAAACTGATTACGAGAAAATTTGTAATTATCTTCTCTATTTTAATTGGTCATCTGTGCAATATGATCAACATAGCTACCAATAATTTTTATTCTGTTTTGGAAAAGGCTATTAGCATGTATATTCCAACCATGATATGTAAGCCAAACACCTATTCAAAATGGTACTCCAAACAACTTATAAATCTACTTATCACCAAAATACTTAAACATAAAGAATATAAATTATATTAAAAAAAATCTGATTACTTTGAATTTAAAGATTTAAGAACTTCATGTAAAAAATGTCTATCACCTGCTACCGTAACTATATAAATGAAATTCAAAACTCCATAATAAATAATGTTAGTTATTTTTGGAAATACTCGAAATCTCTTAAAGAAGATGATTCTGATTTCCCGAGCATTATGCACCTAAATGGCAGCCATAGCAACAATACTGATGGTATTTTTAACTTATTTGCAACATTTTTAAAAAGTGTTTATTCAACAGACTTAAACAATGCTCCTGTTCCAACAACAACACTAAAAAAATTTCTTGATATTTCACAGTGTACCATAAGTCTCTCTAATGTAAAGTTAAATTCTTAGATATCCACAAATCTGCGGGATCAGATAATATCCTCACAATATTTATCAAAGAATCAAAGTAATTGCTCTCCCATTAACGAAATTGAATTGAATTTATCAAAGTTTTTATTTTATTTATTTATCTATACCAAAATATATTTACATTGGTTTTATTTGTAAGCCTGTCTCACTAGAATATACCTGTGTCGAGACAGGCGTATTAAGTAAGTAATTGCTCTTCCATTAACGAAACTTTTTAATCTATCTTTATCCAGTGGAATTTTTCCGATAAGTGGAAAATTAATTGTTTAATTCCAACTTTCAAAAAGGGCGTTAAAAGTGATATTTATAATTACAGACCAATATGCATTCAATCCACCGTACCGAAACTCTTTGAAAGCCTAATACTTGACAAACTTTTTTCTCAAATAAAACCTGTGATATCACCTTAACAGTTTGGATTTATACCAGGTAGAAGTACTCTTTCCAACTTAATTATTTATGAAAATTTTATAACCAATGCTTTTAAAGAAAAAAAACAAGTAGACTCTGTCTATACTGATTTGAGTAAAGCTTTTGATTCAGTTTCCCATGAAATTTTCATTTGGAAATTAGAAAAACTTGGTATGCATGGCAATTTAATAACCTGGATTGAAAGCTATCTTACTAAAAGACAACAAATTGTTAGAATAAAATCCTCCCTGTCCGAAAAAAATTATGCAACATGGAAGTTCCACAGGGTTCACACCTTGGCCCAGTCTTATTTATCTTGTTTATAAATGATCTAACAAAAGTATTTAACGATGTATTTTTCTTACCTTTTACTTATGACTTCAAAATGTTTAGAATTATTAAAAATATTTACCATTGCATCATTCTTCAAGATAATATTAACAAATTGTTGATTTGGTGTAATGAAAATAGACTCTACATAAATATCTTAAAATGTCAAGTAGTCAGATTTTCTCGAATAAAAAATCCAGTAATCTTTAATTACAACATTGATAACAATACTCTCGATACATTAACACAAATTAAAGACTTAGGCATCACTTTTATCGCTAGATACATCGCCTAAGTTTTATTGCCATAGTCCTGGCAAGGGGTTAAAAATGTTGGGATTTATAACTAGGCTATCTAGAAATTTTAACAATATAAAATGTATTAAACTGTTATATTTTGCATATGTTAGAAGTCAACTTGAGTACAATTCTCCCGTCTGGAACCCATATTATAATATACATGTACAAGCTGTAAGAATACAAAACAAATTTTTACGTTTTATAAATTTCAAAATGGGTATTCCAGCAATTATGTTGAACTAAAATACTATTTTAAATGATATGAATACGCTTAAATTGTCAGACAGAAGAATTTTCACTGACTTGGTGTTTCTGTACAAAATTCTAAATAATTTAGTTGATTGTCCGGCATTGCTTGTTGATAAGCTTCCGGATTTCACTACGTAATACTAGAAGTCAGAATTTATTTCAGTGCAGAAATTCTGGAACTAACTACCATATGTATTCCTCTTTACCCAGAATACTAATGGAGGGAAATAATTATACCAAGTCAGTGGACATATTCAATTTATCTTTAGCCAAATACAATTTACTGTTACTGAGGCAGTTCAGTTATGTACAATAAATACTTTATTTTTTTTGTAAAAGAAATATATACCTATTATATTTCTTTGTAAAAGAAAAATAAAGTCTTTATATTTTATTAAATTTGTCAATTTTTTTATGTAAAAGCCCCGAAAAGGGTGTAAATAAATAAATAAATAAGCTGGCAAAACAATCAAGCCGAAATCGGACCTAACTAAATCGCAAACTTGATGGTGTTTATGGAAAAAGACCCATTTCCCTTTACCCAATCAGTTCGCACCCTTCCTTTCTTTTCTTGTTTTTCCTATTCACATTCACATGGTTAGAATATTATTAATAGCTTTAATAATATTCGAAAAAGAAAACTCATCATTAGCAATGTTCTAATAGTTATTGATGTGATAACAATTAATTCTTTAGAAATACAAATGTATTGTTTATTGTGAAGCTAAATAGAAAGTAGGTAATTATAACAGCTCCGGCTTTCACTAAACCTTTTTGATATATTAAGAGCATAATATTTGATTAACGTAATAGTATCGAAAAACAATGCATTTGAAAACCTTTTACTTTTTATCAGTGGTGATAACGATGGCCCACGATTGGCACTTGGTTCATGAAAAATATTGAACGCACTACGCTGAAGTATTGACATTTTTTTAATAATAATAAAAGTCAAGGGGAAGTGTCTATAAAAAAATCAGATTTCTGAAAAAGCCGGTGGTTATATTGAAATAATAATAAAAAAAGTCCAATGGACGGTAGGTATTAGCAAAATACACAATAGTCCAGTCAAATAATGGTCCAAAAGGAGGTGTAGAGTGCGTGAGCAGGTACCTTAGCGATTCCTTAGGAAACTTGTTCAGGGTGCTAAGGGTGTGAACATACCAAAAGTCCTGATGTCAAGTTGGGGAACTAGTGGGGGAAGGGGAAGAAAGGTCCCAATTTTCGGGTTTCCACTTATATCTCAAAAACGGTGGGTTGCAGAGTAATTTTTTTTGAGCATAAGTAAAAGCTCATAAAATTATGTACAACTTTTATTCTATACGTAATTTTCGAAATCCCAGCCGTTTTTGAGTTACACGCTCCACAAATGTAGAAAAAAAAATTGTGTTTTATAACAAAAAGTCTTATGATAATTTTATTCTATTTCGTTACATTAAATACACAAAATTATATACCTCATTGTTATCACTGTTCTCAATAACATCATGTTACACTCTCAAATTTATATGGATTCACGTCTTCATCCTCTTCGGACGTGAGAGTCCTGGCAAGATTTGTTCATCCATGGCATCTTCATCCTTAGTAGTGGGTGGTTCTTGCTGGATGGGCTCTACGTCGTCTTCATCATCATCGTCGGCAACAGCCACACATTTGAGGCATTTCTTTTGGCAGAGGAAGCATGCTGCATAACAGGTCATGATTGCTTTTTGGCATCCACATTTGCCATTTACACAATCCTGCAGCGGCAAAATATCATTTTCGGAAGGACCTTCTTTGCTGGTGTATCTTCTTTTGTAATTGGCGCCAGGGTGTCTCCTACATGTTTCTACCCCCAATCTGTTCTACTATGAGTTGTTTGTAAGTTCGCTATAAGTTGTTTGTCTAATTGAGTTGGTCGCTAATGAATATGGAGTGGCAAGTAGAAAAAAACAATCATTTCCATAAAAATATAGATATATTTATATTAAATTATAAATAAATAAACAACACGCTTAAGTAGGTACTAAAACAATTAAATCAAATCAAATAATTTCATTAATTTTTATATAGGACGTATTGATTCAAACATGCTTTGTAACAAATCTCAAAGTTTTACGATGCCAGCTCATAACCAGCTGCAAGGTATTTTTAATTTCGTTTGACAAGCCTATTCGTTTTAATTAAAATACAACAGAAACGCAATGCGAATAAAAGACCCAAAAACAATATGTGCAAAAAAAATAAACATTTAAACTTTTTTTTTGTTTAACCTTTTTAACATACAACCAAAAATTACACTAAACCCAATATTGGTTATACCCAATGAAATGAACGCTATCAGATATTCACACCATTATATACTGAACTATTAGTGTTACTGCAAAAATACGATTTTAGGAGATTTTTTTCATAAATACAAGTATTGTAACGTGAAAGAAAAATTGTAACGACAAAGATAAGGTTATTTATCTTTCTCCAAATGTTCGCCAAAACATCAAATTTTGATTTTTGTTCAACACAATTTAACCGAACCACGGCTAAAAGAAGAAACAACCCATCCTCAAACAGAAAATGAGATTACGAAATTAAGTAGAATTAATTTCTGTAATACTTTAAAGATTTAATATATATTAACTAGAAACAAATCACTTGGTATACACCACATATTTAATCAAATTTATCAACATGTTTCGAAACCAATGGTTCCTTCGTCAAGATAAAATTCAAATTAACAAAAATGGCAAAAAACAAACAAATATAGACAAATAAGTACCTATAGACTAACACCACTACAAAGAGTAATGATTAATAAAATTAGTTAAAGGTATCGTAAAACAAATTACATACATTACATAAAATACAGAAACATTTTACGGTGCTCCAGATTTTATGTCCGGGTTAAATCTTTCCCAAATGAAAGACTAAACCCTTCCACACACTTTTCCACAAATGATTATCTAGTAAATTCACGCAATGTAAGTGCACTATATAAGTATAATAAATACAAAACAATACGTCAATCCACCAGAAAGATAATGGGAAAATATTTCACCGACTCCAGATATTTTCAATCAGAGGGTTCAGCCCTGATGAAATCCTAACAGGTCCGATAAATCCTACTGATCCCTCAATATAAATATTTAAAAAATCTTTCGTAATCCTACATGTATTTAAAATGACTGCCTTTTTCATTTTTATATATATATATTCTATGACAAATCTAATAAGCCTAAATTTTGAATGAGAGAGCTAGGTATAATGCCGGTAGCCGAAATAACAAATGGTAATATTTTTATAGTCTGAGAATGCCAAATTCTTTTAATCTCATTTCCTAAATCTGTATATTTTTTTATTTTTTCAGAAACAGTTTTCTGAATATTACAAGAATTTGTAATAGCGACATCAATGATATAAGTTTTTTTTTTTTTAATTTTGTCGTGTAAAACTATGTCGGGTCTATTATGACTAATTGTTCTGTCTGTTAGAATAGTTTTATCATAATAAATTTTATAAAATTCATTTTCTAAAAATGAATTTGGTTCATATTCATAATATGGTACATTACGGCAGTCAATCAAGTTATGTTTAATTACCATACTTTTGTGAATTATTTTTAAAACTTGATTGTGCCTAAATGTATACTCGGACGGCGCTAATACAGAACATCCCGATATAACATGTTCTATAGTTTCCAGAAAAGCCAAACATTTTCTACATAAATCATCAATTTGATTTGTGTCTTTGATGATATGCTTCCTATATTTTTTAGTATTAATGACTCTATCTTGAATGGCGAGCATAAATCCTTCTATTTCTGCGCTCAACTCTCCAATACTCAACCATTTGTTTGACGAAAGTTTGTCAACACATGTTTGATTGAGATAGTTGAAGTGTTTTGCGTGAAGAATTTTATTTGACCAGGAATCTAATAATTCCTGGTTGGTATTTATAAGAATGCTAAATCTTACTAATCTCACAACATCCCACAAATGGGTGCGAGTTATTTCACAATCTCTTTCCCAGTGGTTGTTATTATTAGGTTGTAATAAAATGTACAATCTAAAACCAAGTAAACCACAAACTTATCAAAAGATATTTTGTAAAGTTTGTGGTTGACAATTATATTTAAAGGTCGGAACAAGCTGACGAATTTTTTTTTCTACCTTCCCCCTGCCTCGACCCCCCCATTTGCGAACCCCCCTTAAACTACATGAAATACACTCATTTTTCAAACAATTTTAATAAACAGAGCCACTTATTGCACATTGTATGCACATTTTATAACGTCAGAGCTCAATATTATGAATAGAAAGCATCGCGGTCACACGCACACCAAATCCCCAAAGTTTCATTGCCATCGGATGAATGGTTTAGGAACGCACAATGGACAAACAAAGAAACATTAATCTTTATATATTAAGATTAACATTTTGCTTTTCAATGTACCAGTTTAAAAACATGGGTTTATTCGAACCAAAAAATGAAAAATAATTGAAAACTTCTTCTATTTAAATTTCTTTAAATACCTAGAGGGTATTACATTTAATTAAATACACCGAATTAGTTTTCTCATAAAACCCTTTGCTTTGCATTTTGATTGCAAAAAAAAACCAAAACCAAACTGAGTTTGTTTTAAAATTGGTTCACGAAATGAACAAATTTGGTTAAAAAAACATGCAATAAAATTGTCCACTCTTTTTCCATAAAAAAAACCTCTTTCTGTCAGTTTTTATCTGCGGAGTATTAAAACTAAACTCTATAACTACATAAACGTTTACATAATTACAAGCTATTAGGAACGTTTTATCTCAGTTCTACGAGTTTTTTCGTAGTTGAGATTTCGCAGTTATATTTTCTTTTATTCAGACAGCATCTTAAATGCAACCTCCTGGACATATTGATGTTTCGTAACCACTATGATGTTTACGGATTATATTGTTTTCAAGAATTTTTCAAAATGAAAAATATTACCCTCTTTCACAAAAATCTTAAAAAAACGAGTACCCTAATGGTTTAACGTTATTTTTATTCGATTCTCAGAAACTTTGGCACATATAGAAATATTATCTTCTTCAGTGGTTGCTTTATGGGAGGAGGTTTCTGTAAAATGTCTACCACCTAATTTTGGACGACTGAATTGAATCGTTGATGTATCAGTTAAAACAGAAAATCCTGCAACTTTGTAGAGTCTAATTTTATCTTTCCATAAATTTCGGGTGTTTGTGTTTCCTACCACAAAGAAGTAACATATAACTAAACCCTGTAAAGTTGCTGTAATACAAAATACGTATGCCACGATTAAATTGTTTGAAAAGAATCCAAATATCCATATTAAACCAAACTGATAAAAGAGAACCATCAGTTGCTTGACGTTCCCAAACATTTGTTTTTTGTTCTTATCGTGCTTCTTTAGTTTTGCCGATTTGTGAACTGCGTGTGTTATATGAAGAAATAAAAAGGTGTTAAGAATTACTACTAAAACGGCTGGCAAAACAACTGCTAACCAAAGGCCCATTCCACTTGGATAGCAAAATTTATGTTGAAAGTTTCTCGAATTGGATTGAGTATAACTCTCGTAATTCAAAGATAACAAAAGCGTTATTGGAATAACTGGAATTAACCACCCAAATAGTGTTGCTCTTAGAATTCGAACCCTGTCATCAGAAGCACGAGATTCAAATACATTGACAATAATCTGATAATAAACCATCGCCGCCACAAGCATCCAACAAAACACAGAAAGAACGGAATAGTGTAAAGCGATACCAAATCCAACGCAAAAAATATCACTGCTTTTTTTAAAGTCTAATTCTGCAACTACCATAAACAAAATTACCATCACACCAACTGAAGCAGACAAATTAATCCATATTCGATGAACAAAGTCTCTTCTCCACCGTCGGAATATGGTAGCTGTAATTACAATTATCACGAGACCAATAATGGAAAGACTGCAACCCAATGTAGATATTATTGTTAACGCAATGTAGTGCCCTTCTGGAATGCTCGGTACGTCGCGTGTTGTCAATATTTGGGCAAAATGTGTAAGATGAGAGCATCTGCAGATATCTAATGCTCCTAGCTGATCGGACAGTAACTCGCATCCCGTGGTGGACCATTCTCCGGTGCTTCCTATGTTGGAGTCCCAATAAGCGCATTCCTTCGTCTCGTTGTTTCTCTGACTGACGAAAGGTCGAAAATATATATCAATATATTGACCTTCGTCGAGCAATGAAATATTATTAATGGAAACACTCACAACCGGGCTGTTGACCTGTGTAATATTACCGCTAGTTTGCTGGAAAGCTCGGTCATTTCGGAAATGGGCGAATGCAATTTGAGCCTTCGCCATCGGTTGGGCTTCTATTATCGTCGATATATTGACAATTATCAAATTTGTTTCATTTACATCAATAACAGTTTCTGAAAAGACAAAAATCAATTATTACAACGAAACATAAGTTTGATTTTCACACACGAATGATTTTTCAGGGCAATGCATACCGCTCATTGGTGATATAAAATTTTGAAGCAATTTTAATATTCATAAAAGTGATCGTTTCGTCTAGTCTAGTCGATTTGATTACAAATTCCACTTTGCGTACTTTTGGGTTTTTTCTAAAATGTTTAAGTTGATGCTACCTATTTTCAATATTTTTCAAAATGTGGTATCATGATAGAGTACTATGCCTTCTTATATCTTATGCTTAAAACAGTTAATAAAGAGCCACAAATCATGCAAGGCAAATGGTAAGAAATAATTGGACAGAAATTCCCGGTACTGAATTGCGGCCGTTATAAACGACCCCGCTTGCAAAATTGGCCTCGTAAAATTTTTAAAACTGACATTGAACTTTTTTGAAATCAGTTATAGACATGATTTGAAATTATTTCTTTTTTTGTTGAAATCATTAAGTGATCAATAATATTTGTTATTTTACCTGGAATCAACACGTGCGTCGATGAATCTTTGAATTCTGGTGAACTTGAATTTACTTTGAATCCTATGATTGAAACATTATTGGTACTTCTCGCCACCATCACATCCACATTTGACTTTTTGACCGTAATTTGAACTTGATCCTCCAGCAAGTGTACTTTTTCGAGAACTTCATCCAGTTCTTGCAGGACTATCGGCGATATTTCGCCCTCTTTAAATTTTAGGTTTTTATTGATTTCGTCCACAGCAATCGTGAGGCTGGACTCATTAACAGTACCACCCAAAAGAATGCCTTTTATGATACTGACAGTTTCCTTGATCTGGATTTTAGGACTCTGGGATATAAAAAAAAAACAAGTTCGTGAAAATTTACACCTGAATAAAACGTTTTGTTGTGCTAGCTGCAAACTTTTTCAGTAGAACTCTTCCTTCGCCAAGACCAAAGTTAAATAAGCAATACAGCAGAAAGTTCAAGGGTAATCATTTAGTGGTGGATTGTGTAATTGCAGAAAGCGAGGGGATTGGATTGGGTACTGTAAGGGAACAAAGCGATCTACAGAGAAAGTGAAAAGAAACTTTACAATGGCACCTGAGATGGTATCCAGGACGAGATGTGTATATATAAACGTTTTGTTGTAACATAATAATAACTAACATAATTCAGTATTTGGAAATCTCATCGAAACAATAACGAGATGTCAATGTTTCATAATCTAAAAATTCCAACATTTTAAATCATATCGTATTTGGTAGCTTTAGTTTTAGTTTTATTTGTTACTTACGAGACAATTGTTGTTTGAGAAATCTGATATATTCCAATGGCCTCCAACATAGAAATCTCCCTCACATTTCAGCAGTTGGCATTCGTCAATGTCGTTGGTGATTATTTTTGTTTCACCTAAAAAAACGTAACATTTAATAAATCTCTGTAATACCGCCCATCGCATTTTCCTGAAAACCAAAGTTTAACCAGTAATTAAATAAGTATTTTTGGATTAAAAAACATACGTGTCTTTTTGCTGTCCGGTGATTTTTTTCTATTATAAACAAAAAAAATATTTTTCATCATTCAATCACACGTCGCACTGGTATCACACCTACACGTCGCGGATGGATCACGTGATGCGCGCGATGTTTCATGTGTTACCGTGCTGCTCGAACGAGACGAAGTGCTTATCAAGTGACCTGCTAAGCTATACCCGACTACTGAGTGTGGTGAAAAAATATTAATTATGATTGTACAAAAAAATGACATTTACATTTTTACTCTTAATATGCTTTAGGAATTGCTGGTTAAAATCGTTCGGGTACGTGCTGTTACACCCTGTCTATGGGTAGGTATATTACACTCCTAAACAAAGCAATCTGCAATATCATTTCAAACATCAGACAAAAACAGTATGTGGGATCGTCTCACCTGTATTAAGTCGTGGGATGCTTCCATTTGGTTCACAAAATAATGTTGGCCTAGAGTCAAGGAAATTAAGATTACGAGTACATTGGTCTTTATGTAGGAAGTCATTTTTGACTTCGGTAAAAATTATGTTGTCGCTGTAAATATGTTTTATTCTAAAATAATTTGACGCGTTCTGACATTGTTCTTTAGGTAATTCATTGGATTCTTCAGAGATATCACCTTCATCGGGGTAATACTTGTATAAATTGGTGGTATTATTATTCTTTACGTCAAATATTTGGTAAAATTCCTTTTGTTTTACCATAATAACAAAAAGAGGTTCGTATTGTTCTTTATTCTTTATGAATAAAACACGCTCTGATTCATTGGGGAGGTATTTTCCAGTATTTACAGAAAGGCACCAGTAATATCCGTTATGCATTCCTTTAACCTCAAATTCTGAATCGGAAATTCTCCTCGAAATGTTAATCCTCTCCGGAAATATTGAATTGGCGTCCGTAAAACAGATTACATCTGACTCTATTGTTACGTTCAGGCTCGTATTGAAAATCATCACGTCATATCTGCAAATAAAATGTATGTACGAGTACTTAGTTCTTGTTCTAAATTGGTGAAAATGAAATATTATGGATTCTTTAGTTATTTATATTTAGGCCTATAATAATAATATTTATTAGACAATAAAAGGGTTACTGCTCAGCTCTCAGCTGTAGTTACATTTAGGATTTCTCCCTTAATGCGGCTGGTTTTTAGCAGTGCCCGTGGCATGATTGTATCCGAAAAACGAGTTTAAAGTTTTTCATGATTAGGTATTTGCAGCACGGGCATAAAAAGTACGTATTACAAAATCGTTGAACTTACATAGTTTTAACAAAATTAACGGTCAGCTCGGGAAGCACTTTCAATGGGTCTTGGCCAGGCTTCAAAACACACAATCGCGGGAACTTCAAATCACAATTCGTTGGCATCAGCACGAGAG
This sequence comes from Limnephilus lunatus, assembly GCA_917563855.2. Classification (NCBI taxonomy): domain Eukaryota; kingdom Metazoa; phylum Arthropoda; class Insecta; order Trichoptera; family Limnephilidae; genus Limnephilus; species Limnephilus lunatus. The sequence goes on from OU830600.1 coordinate 46,094,777, forward strand.
TATCAATATCTACAGTTGCGCACATTTTCTCATCAGGACCATTTGAAAAGTTCGATAGACCAAGGGTAAATTCTAGTTCTCCCATTTTATCATCTCCAACGCGCCAGTTTATAAAAGGTCCATGGGCATACATTCGCTTGTAGTCAGTCCAAAATCTGGTGCCTATGGAGAGATTGATATTCTTATATTTATCGCTGTAGAAATCAATAGGCACTTCATTTCCCGAACATCCCACGTATTTTTGGTAGCTTCTTTCGGGGTGTTTAATTTTATAACATCTCTCATTGTCTGGACTCCAGAGGAAATCACTTTTACAAGTTCCATTTCCGTGTACCTCGCGTTTTACGTTTCTTTTCTCTTGTGTGAGTTCGGAATTGCCACAAACAGATAGTATCAAGGTGCTAAAGCACAATATTGTTGTATGAAAATTGAACAAATAGACAAGTGTTTTTGTTTTCATATTGCCTTCTGCAATAATACCACGTTATAGTACTTAGTATGTTAAACTGGTCACGCTTTATAAATTATGTGTTTGCTGGTAGAGTGATCCTAGTTGGGATTTTAACCCGTTCGCAACCAGAACAACGAAACTTTGGGGTTTTATTCTTTTGCGACTAATGCCAGTTAACACCCTATGGATTTATCTAAGAGTGCGACTAATCAGAGAATCGAACTAGGAGTACGTGGTTGCTATTTTGTAAACGCTTTCCGTTTTAGAGCAATAATTTTTTGTTTTAAATACTTTTTATTTTGTAAATTTGTGTTTAAACTAATTATGGTTCAGTGTCAGCATTCTAGTACCTTCTACGTTGTCCATTTTCATGCAAGATTTGTAAGAACGAAGAGAAGTAAGTAAGAACGATCTTTGATGACGTCATGTCAACATTTATCTGGGACCACTACATTTTTAAGATGATAATTTTGTCAATCTCGTTCGCAATAATTTCCCTCAGGGCCTATGCTATCTTTGAAGATGCTGTGTGGAGTGTCTTTTAGAAGAAAGGAAGGAATGAACATGGGTCTTGAAGACACCCATGTTGTAGGAGAGAGGAAACACAGAGGCCGGCAAATCGTTCCACAGCCGAGCTGTTGAACTCAAGAACGAGTCGTAGAAACGACCCGTTCTCATGTGACTAATGTCAACCGTGTACAAATGTTTGGCGTGTTTCCCGACTATGATTTTTGTTGATACTCGTTGTCACTGCTTATTCGTGTGTTGTTTTAATAATAATATCTAATATTAGTTTAGGTATTCCAGAATGTATGCAGGACTAGTACAGTGCAAATCAAGACAAATAATAAGAAAAATAAATTAGACAAAGTATGTAACAATATAATTTTTCGCAAGCACATTAAATAAAGAAAATGTTGTAGTCTATGCAGTGATGTTTACTGTGTGACACCAATAACTGTCGCGCGCCCAGGCCGGTACTCTAGTTTGATATGAAGGTAGGCAAATGACTCTGGTCAACGCCAAACTTTTTTTTATAATTTCGATTTATTAATTGTACTAATACGTATATGGCCGGTCAGTGGTTGAGTGGGCATAGTGTTTGGGTCCCACCCAGGCGTTCCGTATTCAATTCCTCGGCTGGCTAAGTCCTCCATCACGACCCAAGCAACATTTTCGGCTTACTGTGGTGGTAGTAGGAGATTTTCAAATATTGTTGGGTTATTCGTAATCCGGGAATATTTGTCTTTCTTTTTAAGAAAAAAAAATCATAGATATATATTTATTAATCTCCATAATGTGAGAACGGGTTATTTTATCACTGGGAAACACTCGATGTGTCAAAACTTTAAATTTTCCTTAAAATAATTTATTAAATTGAAATAAGTACCTACCTACGCATTTTATCTGTAACACGTCATTCAGAGTTGTGGTTTGTGATGATAAACGGACATCTATACCTACATATCGAGATAGGCTAAGTTTAGCTTATCGCGACGAATGGACTAAGCCAGCGGTTTTCAACCTGTGGTACGCGTACCTCTTGGGGTAAGCGAAGCAAAAATTGGGGCACGCAATATTTCGGCAATTAACGCTCGGTGTTTTGGCAGCCTGCCGCGCCGCCATACGTACGTCAGTCTGTTCTGGTCAGTCAGCTCAGTTAAGCCACTATGTCGTGCATGCACAGTTAGTGAGTGAGTGCGTATGTGTGTATTTCGCTGCACTGTTATAATACAACGACTATTGAGTTTGCAAGAGATGATGAAACAATTTATTTTTATTTATTTATTACATTACATATGAATAGTAAGAAATACACAGCATTCATTATATATAACTGAACTGTCTCGGTAACAACATTTTATATTGGTTTAAACATAAATTGAAGATGTCCGCTGACTTGGTATAATTGTTTCCCTCCATTAGTATTCTGGGTAAAGGGAATACATATGGTAGTCATTCCCAGAATTTCTGCACTGAAATAAATCCTCTAGTATTACGTTGTGGAATCCGGAAGCTTATCAATGCAATCAATATCGGACTATCAACTCAATCATTTAGAATTTTATATAGAAATACCAAGTCAGTGAAAATTCTTATGTCTGAAAATTTGAGCATATTCATATCATTCAAAAAATAGTTTTGTAGTTCAACACAATTGCTGGAATACCCATTTTAAAATTTAGAAAACGTAAGAATTTGTTTTGTATTCTTTCAACAGCTTATACATGTATACTATAATATGCGTTCCAGACGGGAGAATTGTACCTACTCAAGTTGACTTCTAACATAGACAAAATATATATCAGTTTAATGCACTTTATATTGTTAAAATTTAGTCAGAGTTATCAACTACTTTTGGTCTCAAAACTTACTCTGAAAAAATGTCTCTGGTAGGGTTCTGTTACACAATAACAGTTGTAGCTCTAAAAATATTAATACAGTTCACAAGCAAGTATTTCTGTGAAAAACTGTTTTCTTCCTGCAAAATAGATATCGTAATCGCCTGAATGCTGAACCAGAGTTGAGGCTCTACCTACGTACATTAAATTGAGTCAAACTTTGTAAAACTTTGCTCTATAAAGCAAGCTCAAGGGTCACATTGACTGTATGTTAACATTATATGATTGATTATACAGGTGAAAGGATGAAAAATGTTTTTTCTACAAAATTTAATTTAAGTTGTGTATGAAGAATACGTTTTTTTTTTCAAAACAAAAGTCTTGGAAAAAAAATTTGTTCAATTTCGCATGTAGAATCACTAATTTATCACTATTTTTTACTAAATACCCAGAGTCGTATTACACTCGCTATAAAATTGCATTAATTGTATTTGTGTTACTTGATTGTTAAATTCATGAAATAATTAGAGTATCAAAAAAATACTAATAAAACACTTACTCATTACACTTGTACAGGATAGATAGAGAGTACGGGGTATAACAAATTTGTAGTAAGAGTAAAGGGGTACGTAGGCTCACAAAGATTGACAACCGCTGCACTAAACAAGTGCTAACAAATATCAAGCAGCAGTTGAACATTGTTGAACCGATCCGAATATGACTTTTAGGTGGTGGGTATTATAATCGTTGTCATTGGCTTTTGGATAGCTTAATTCTTTATTTGTTAGTCTGTCTAGACGAAGCTATATGGAAAAATATTTATCCTATTTTTTAGTTTTTTTGGCAGTCGAATGTTGTGGTTAGCTAGAAAAGGAATCCGGACAATGAAATCAATGTCTACTAGTTATAATTTTTCAGTTCTGTTATTCAGGACCCCTAGCACGGTCGATCGATAAGGATTGTATCGATAACTTTTGGTAACTTCTCGTAGTTCCCTAGCCCTACCATGTCTGCACATCGCCAACGAATATATAACGAATGAAATAGTGTTCCTATTTCAACTGTTGTTTGCACGTTATCGATCTTCAGTTATGCTAGGGAATGATGAGAAGTTACTGAAAGTTAACAATACAGTCCTTATCGATCGACTTTTTTTTACATTAGCTCCACACAGGAGGCCCCGAGGAAAATAATTCCCTTCAGGGCCTATGTCATCTTTGGGGATGCTGTGTGGACTATTTTTAGGAAAGGAAGGAGAGGAAGTTCTGGGAAGGAAAAGAGTATGAAGGGTGGGTAGGAACCTGGGGGTCAGTTTGTCCAGGAGTGACGAATGTTAGAATTCATCCCTCCCACTGCGGTGCAAGGCTATATTCCGAGAGAGTACGGCTGGAGAAATCAAAAGGACTCCCTCAACATTCTCTCCCGATCCGGCCTGTCATGCAGCTGGTAGGCATGGAACGTTCTGTATAGATAAGTTAGTGTGAAGTAACGTTTCAAAATATATTTTAAAGTTGGAGTTACATTGTTCCATGAGCAGTTGAAATTCACTAAATTACAATACAATAACAGACTGCTGCAGATGGAACTTTTAATTCATCGTCACTTTATTTGGATAGGGTTCTAACTGACATTTTTTTCAAAATTGACCATTGAATCCCAAAGCCTTTCTTTTGCTCATTTCTACTCCCAAAATAATTTTCGAACCGTCTGTGTTGTATTTTCGTAGATATATGTATGACAAAAGTTCTAACATCAAGCATTTTCAATAATAATTCATTTTACAAGGTTCTATCGTCACTTACACCCTCTATTTTGTTTGGATCTGACAGTTGATCTAAACGTGAGGCGTCCGTCACTTTATTTGGATAGGGTTCTAACTACGCCTTACCATTTTCTAAGGTTAAGTTTCCAAAGACGAATTTTCATAATCTAATTAGGTAACAATTTTAGTTCAAGTATTTTAGTTTATCATTTTTAATTTTAAATATTTAAATATGACGTGGCCCTAGCTAGGAATTGCATACGGGAAATGTAATTAGAACCTTGTATTGTGCAATGAATTATTTTGCCTTAACTGGTTGCACAAGGTTCTATTTGCATGTTTAGGTATATTCTAAAATGGTAAGTATACGTCCTATTTAAATACTTTCCTTTAAAATATGTTCAATTAAATTACTTTACAGAAGATTTAACCTCAAACCTGGAAATTAGTAAATAGATAAAGAGAAATCGTCTTTGCAAACTTTGACACCTCATATCTCAGAACAAGGTGAAGTGTAGTTAGAACCCTATCCGAATGAAGTGACGACATTCTATTTCGTTTATAGAAGAAATAAAGAATAGTGCAGTAGGAACATTATTCAGCCAATAACTCAAATCAAGTCAAATCGTCAGTCCTCGCCATAGGGTCGACAATCCAAATGAATTTAAAAAAAATAATGTCAGAGACCTCTGTGTTAAATCAGTCGAAGCTTTTGTCTACAAGCAAGACGAGTTCAGTGTGCGCACTTGCTAGTTTGCGTGTTAGTTCAAGCCACGTTTTGCAGATGGCATTAATGTAGAAATTTATGATAAGGGTAACAAAATGAATACTAAAATGAAATAGTTGTACATATAATTTTTATTATTTCAAATAATATTCTTGTCAGATTCTAAATGTTATTTGTTTTTTATCTTCGGTACCTAATCAACGAAAAATGTTAGCAATCAATGAGTAAACTGGAAAATGGAAACTTATATTGGAAAATCTTATGTAGGTACCTACTTTCTACTTACCTAAATGGATTTTATAGATATATCAAGAAGATTGTCCTCACTTACCTACTTTATTTTGTTTGATTTATCAAAACAAATAAATAATAACTGAATAATGAAAGATAATTTCAAAGTTTCCGCGAAGATTACGATATTGCCAAGATCATTAAATCTAACTTGTTAAATTTAAGTAAGTAGGTGCTTATTTCACAGTAGATTTGCAATCAATCGCCTATGAGGCATAAAAAAATGGCGCCCAATAAACCGCGAATCAGAATAATAAAACAGGCACGGTAGTGGAGTATCTCGTAGTGATGTCAGTTACTAGTCTGTGGGCGCTAAAGAGCTAAGCTCATTGCGTAGTGCGCAAGAGGTCATTGTTTCTTCTGGCGGAGATAGGGTGGGCCAACTTGCGCCAAGTTGTGGCGGCTGAGAAACCTACCAAACAAAGCACTTAGCCAAAACGAAAATAACATATCTTAAAACAATTTAATGTGTTATTTTGGTGTTTTGCAATGATCGCTGTAAAAGTTACATCTGCTCAGAACCAGTAAGACTGCGGCCCCTCCCGTTTTGGGGAGTTGATGTAGGGAATGAAAAGGGTAGAAAGGGAAGATAGGGGAGAAAGGTAGGAAATAATAGTGTAAAACTGCCAGAACCACAATTTTTGCTGGTTAATAAACATGGAGCAAAATTTCATTTCGGAAACATTTTTTTTTATCATGTTCTAATGTTCCAGTCTGTTGGAAGGGTTTCATAACAACTCAGAATCATGAATCATAAATCATCTCTTTAAAAAGTCTTTAAAAGCGATGTGTTTGATTCTTATTTTGTTATGAAATTTTGGTAATGTTGTCTTTTTTCTTCTTTAATCCTTTTTTTTATGAAAAAAAATTAAAATAACATAACTTAATATAACTTAACCTAATGCAAGCTATTTAAATAAATTAAAAAAAAAAATCATAACTATTAATGGCTTTTCAAAGGAGGTGTTGAGTAATTCTGAGTTGTCCGATCACCGTTGAAAGGCACTCACGACTTGAGCTTTCGGGAATGAGCCTTGTAGATATGTTTGACTTTGCTTGTGATAGATCGTCGTACTCATTCAGAAAATTAAATAAATAGATGAAACTTTATCGCTTACACTTTATCGCGAATCCCAAGATTTCAAGAATATTGTGCAATAAACGACCATAAAAATATATAAGGATAAAGGTCGTGAAACCAAAAAAAAATCCTTAATCACGGGATATAAGACAAACGCAGCAGTGCCGAAAAAGGTCAAGGATTCCCGGGATCCCTTTTCTCAAGATCCCGGGATTGAAAGCTCTAGTTTCCACAAAGCCGTTCCCGAATAGCTTACATAAACGGCCCTGTTACAAAGAGCTCCATTCTAGCCTCATAATGTTAATTTGACGACCGGCGTGGTCTAGGGGTAAGGCTCTTGAATCGCAATCCGAAGGTCGCGGGAACGAATCCCGGCGTGGGCAAATAATTTTTTTTCTGATTAATGTGTATTATTTCACAATTAATTTAATAAAAATAATATACAGTAGATATATTTGCGGCATGTTCCAGAGTGGAAGATATTCTCAGTATCGCCCTGGTGTAAGACCACCATTCAGAATTGAAATATGATTTAAATGGCTTTAGCTATGTTTGGTGACCCGAGAGTACTGCCAGGTACTTCCCCACCTTCCTCTTCCCCATCTCCTCCCCCTCCCCACTATCTTCAGCCTCACAATTGACAACATCCCCCAATTGGGGATGCCATAGTCTCACTGGCTCCAGACGGGAGCAGCTGAGATTCTTGTGAGGTATTCACATTTAAAATAATAAATTATTTGTATACCGGGCGGGGGGCTAGGTTACACAGGACCTCTCAGCGGTATGTCTTTGAGCACCCGTCGCCCGTGAACACTCCCTAAACGCCAATCTGCGTTCGAAGGTTAAAACGTGAGGCTCTTTACGGACCACTAAACTAAACAATACAAAAATAAATAAATTGCCCATGGACACCGCGAATAGTATCAAATCCAGACGTTTCAAACCACGATTATATTTTTGAATGCAGCGGTGACATTCGACCGGTTTTAACATTGTACAATTTCCTTTGTATTAATGAAAATAGTTTTTAGAAAACAGGTTTCATATGTGCATGTGTTATAATTTTTTTTTCTTTACACACGAGTAGTTACACTCTCGTAAAGGTTATATATTATATACATATATACGAGTATGTTTATACAGTTTCTGATCAATGTTGCATGTTAGTATTTAATGATCCGATTGTAACCTGAAAATGTAATTACTCACGAATATATTACATGTATAAGTAAATATATTAATTCAAAAAATGTATAAGCTGACAGAAATAATAGTCACCCCTTAACCCTTTGTTAGTTTTGCCATCTTGAGGCGAATCGTTTGAACTATGTATATGGAAAAATATATTTTAAAAATATTGGCTCAGTAATGATGGTTGTAAAAAATGTGAAATTTATTATGTAATTTATTAAACACTGGAACGCTTTTTGCCACAATATGGCACTATTTAAAATCCCTCGGATTGCTTTGCTGCCAATTTTGGCAAATTTTCCCTTATTTGTAAGTGTTTAAGTAGAAGTTTACGATATTATAATATATGTTTTCATAAATCCTACGAATATGTTATAATCGTCAAAAGATAGGTGAATTCATTGGCATTAAAGAACTATAATCAGTTTGTATTACTTCATATTAAAATTCGGATGCATGGTTTTTTTCATGTGAGCGGAAAATATTCAAAATTATTACCAAAAAATCTCGAGCAATCGGAGAAAAAACTTTTAAATTGGGCTGTCGCTTCAGTAGTTAAATAGATCATGGTCAAAAGTATATTGCAAAGAATAAACAGAGATTATCTCTTTTTCTAATTATTGTTATTTTTTTTAATATATGTACTATTAAGTTTAAGCCTAAATAAATGAAAGAACAAAGATTAATATATTGTTTAATCTTCTTTTATTATTTTTTTGTGAGTCTTCTTGACTGGCTTAAATCATCCGGTATTCTACGCGTATCAAACAAAAAACTTTTCATTTGTATGAAGTCTAAAAATATGAAATGAATCGATTTTTTTTGGAAAATGAAATGACAGCGCTGCAATACGATATAACCGAGATTCTCGAGTACCATGGTTCACATTAAAAACAATAATTTGAAATGTTTTTGTTACAGAGAATCTAACTTAATAACAAAGTCTACTCTGTCACAGATGGCCATAGATTAATTGTTTAAAAAAAACACTGCTTGCAAGACATGCTTTTTTTCATTATTTGCGCCCCCACAAATACAACATGAATATGAAAAAATAATTTTGTCCATAAACAAACTTTTCAGGAAAGATTTACAAATACAATATTGTCTCAATTGAATGTTGTATTTCGGGCGCGAACAATTAATTCAACTTAATATTTCATAGCACAACTAGCAAAAGGTGTTTTTTCCAAAAATAATTGAACTATCGCTATCTATGAAAGGGAAGATTATGAATTATTTAAAGTATCACTTCAATTAAAAAAATTATATCAGATATTTGAGGTCCTCGTCAGGAAGAGTATCCCAATATTGCTTACTCTTTTTTACTGAGTCAAGCCCAATTGACGGTTTGTGTGCCCATACCTATGTAAAGCCTCATCTTGCAAGTCATGATATTTTCAATCGGTTACGATATAAAAATATTAATTTAATGCACGTGTATGCCTCTATTCACCGGTGAGTAGATGAGTCTTTCTCTTCTTTGCCGTATAAGCACTTCGTTACTTGGAAATAACACTGCGAAACCTATATTTCAATATAAAGTAAGCCTTTTTAAATGTGAATACCTACCGCACAAGAGTTCCAACTGTTCCCAACCGCCTGCGTCTGGAGCTAGTGAGACTATAGCTTCCCCAATTGGGGTATGTTGTGAGACTTAAGGTAGTGGGGAGAGGAAGGATATGGGGAGGAGGAAGGTAAGTTTAATGGAACAATAATTATTCTGTTTATTTATTGTCACAAACCTCTGGCCAATTCCAAACTGAAAACATAAATCTCGTAAATTTTTTAAACATCCGTGCTGATTTTTTTCTTGGTACCTATATATTGTTTCATTTGTCTTTTGGAATGCATAACGACAGATATTAGTTGAAGTTTAGTATTTTTTTATTGTTGAATATGATTTTTTGTATTTCGTGAGCATTAACTATGTAACAACTTCTAGACATTTTGTTTTATTTATTTATTTAATATCAACGGTATAAATATACCATAAACACTGATTACAAGTCTCAAAATCATAGTTAAATAAGAAATAATACATAAAGAGTATTGCAGTTAATTGTGGCATTTGTTTGAGTAATGACACCAGAGACACAATTACATACAAAATTCTTTAGTACAAATAAAATTAATATTGATTGAAAATATTTTATAGTGTAACCGTCTTGGTATTGTACCTAAACTCCGTGCAGTTAAATAGATCCACCACATCAGCGTATCTATTACTAACTTCATGCAACCTAGGTATAAGCGAGTGTTTCGTAAACCAGTCCTGGTATTGTTGCATTTAAACAGGATTTTGGAACGAGTTGATCTTGTGGGTATATGAAATTCAACGAGGTTAGTTAAATCAGGACTGTTTATTCTACCATTTACTATTTTGAACATAAATATTAAATTTTGATGAATTTTATTTCACATGTACATTTTTCACTTAATTTTTATTTATCTGCTACCAGCTTTCGACACGTCCGTATCATTCACTAGCAATCTTAAAACTAACTTAAAAAGTACAGAAATAATTAGATTTTGTTAGATAAGGGTAGGATTAGGATTCGAAACCGGTAGCAGATAAATAAAAAGTATAAAACACATGTGAAATAAAACTCTTCAAAACCAAATATTGACTATGATATATATGAATTTGTTAATTTTCAAATTATCACACATTTTGAAATAACATAATTACACCTTGTTTGGTAAAAAAATTCGAATTGCAGAATTGGGTTCAAAATTGTCTTAATAATTAATCGACATCAATGAATTGTGTCTTTCGCAGTGGTACACCCCTATGTATAGGTACCTACCCGTGTAGTTGTAGGACATCATCATTTTTAACAACAAAACGTAAGAAGAACCTCATTAGCTCGATACTATCTTCACCAGCCTCCTTTTGTTGACCGTAAGAAGCAACTAACTACCTTCCTACATTAATAAATTAACTTTTGGAAATGACTTTGGTAATATTTAATATTTGCTCTAGCTTCAAACTTACATTACTACATTTCAAAAATCAAAAAGTCAATATATCTCGAAGTACATAGGTACATATCTACTTTTAAAAGGAGCCACAATATAATAGGTATTGAGCGTTTCGTACCTACAGCATTTTCATTTATTTCCTATTTTTTGTGAATACCTCACAAGAGTTTTAGCTGCTCCCGTCTGAAGCCAGTGAGACTATGGCATCCCCAATTGGGGTATAGTAATAATAATAATAATAATAATTGGACATTGTGAGGTTGAAGGTAGTGGGGAGGGTAAGGAGATGGAGAAGAACCTGGCTATTCAGATCTGGCCACGAGACACGGTTAAAGCCATTTCAATCAACTTTTCAATTCTTAATGGTGGTCTTACACCAGGGCGAAACTGAGAGTATCTTCCACTCTGGAACGTGACCCAAATATACTATATAGATATTATTTTTAATGAATTAATTGTGAATTAACACAAATTAATCAAATAAAATTTATTTGCCATCGCAGGGATTCGATCCCGCGACCTTCGGATTACGAGTAAAGAACCTTACCTCTCAACCACGCCCCCTCCGGTTGTAGTTTCTAATCCAGGAACTTCGTTACTTACCTAAACTAAACTAATAATACAATCACTAAGTTATTTGATTATTACTTTTTGGGAAATCAATTTGGGAATAAATATTATCATTTTGTATAAATAAATATTATAAAATGGTAAAAAGGTAATAAATTACGATATTCATTATTTAAAACACCAACATTATATAACAAAATAACAACAAAAAACACGCTAAATAACAAAAAAAAAAACATTTTAAATCCAAGTATCATTAAAAATAATAAAAAAATTACAAATTAAAAATTTATAACAAATTAAATTTTTAACACGATTAAATTTTACACCTTAATTCAACTAATTCAAAATAATTTAAAATTTACATTAACTTTTCCCATGGTCGCATTGGTCTGCAAATGTAAGTCATATATGGATAGGTAGATCTACGCTACAATCTAGATCTAGTAATAAATAAATGCTTTTATATAATGCGATGTCTAACTACAAAACGGTTTAACATTTTTTGAATATAGGTAATTTGCATGTCTCAAAAAATGGTTTTGGTTGTTGGAAGTTGATCTGAAAACATTTTGGCGGGAAATCAAAGTTGCGACTATAGATTAGAGATTAGACATTTCCACCGCGTTCATTTTAATTAGTTCTGAAGAACGTATTACAAATATTTAAAATGTGTCACCATGTCGCACTCACGAAGTTATTAATTCATCGTCTAGAAAAATAAAATTTGGTGCTTACCGCTAACTTTATAGTTGAAAAACTGGTTATAAAGTTTTAAAATCGTTGTACGAAAAATATATTAATGGTTAGGTATTGTTTGTATTAATCCTAAATACAAAGAACTTACATCCCCAGGACAAGATCTGAATAAAAAAGTTAATATAGTTACGAATTCGCCGGAAATGATTAAAATGTTAGTTTTGAGCAAGCAAAAATTATTAAGATTGTGTACCACCTTAAGTATTTTTTTCATCATAGACTGTCTTTTCACTTAGTAATATTATGTAGTGTGTAATTATAAGAGATCAGTATTCCTCCTTTTCTGGTTGATTACTGACAGTGGGTTTAGTGTCACACCTGCTTCTCTGATTCTTGCATTCCGGGCAGGTACCTATATCGATATTCAAAGAAAAGGGCGGGGACCCATCCCGGGGGTACCTGGCTACGTCGTACGAGTACCTAGTCACGCACACATACATCACCTTCATTAGTATTCATAGATAACACAGGTTAGCTAGCCACTAGCCACTTAGTGGTGTAACTCGAGGCGTTATACAGAAAAAGTCTATCCAACGGAAAAATAACAGAAATAAAGTGTATGCTGCTAAGATAATTTTGAAGTAAAATTAATTAGTCCAAATTTTCCGAAGGTATGATGAAACACAATTTAATTTAATCTTTAGAAGATGCTTGTGTCGCGGTTCTTAATTCTTTATTCCTGCGCTGGTATAACCGAGCCTGCGCGGACGAGGCCTGCTCAATGATTGCAGACAATCTAACACGGTTGATCGATAAAGGATTTATCGAGAATGTCGGTACTTGTCATCGTTCCTGAGCATGACTGCAGATCGCCAACGAACAAACAACAGTTCACAATGGCTAAATGCTCTTCATTTATTCAACGTGACTAGTTGTTTGTACTTTAACGACCTGCAGTCGCGCTCAGGAACGATCACGAGTTATCGGTATTATTGATAAATCCTATATCAATTGACCGTGCTAGATACCCAGAGCCATTCACATTTATTTCCAAACTCAACCTCGGTCAACGTCCTTCATTCATGCTCGTCCTTCTAATATTCGTGTATAATAGCACACATAATACGTGTATTACATCATTTTAGGAAGATGTGATTAAGAAATTAGATTAAATATAATAATAATAATAACATTAAGCCTTTTATTCTGGACTTCTATTAGGTATGAATACTAGACATTTTCTTGTTTGTTCAAATATATAGAGCGGATCATGTGACCTGTCCATCTCCAATTTTGTTGGTCTATTCGGGTAGCTATATCGGCAACTTTAGTTTTCTCACACTGTCCTGTTTCCTTATTCCTGTCAAACTTCTCTCCATGGCTCTCTTGCAGCGTTCCAACTTTTCTCTGTGGCGGTTGGTAAGTGCCCAAGTTTCACATCCATAGGTGAAGACTGGAAGTATACATGTTTTGAAGACTTTCCTTTTTATTTGCATACTTAGCTCTTTGGATTTCAAGACTTCTTTCGAAGACCAGTATTTCTTCCATCCATTTGCTACTCTTCGCTCGATTTCTTTAGTGGTTTGATCTTTGTCAGATATTATCTGTCATAAATAGATTTATAGTATATATGATAGTAACTTTTAAAAAAACGAGGTTGACATATCACGATGACATCAGATTTCATTGAAACAACTATAAAACCATTGTAGCTCGATGTGAGATTATGATCTGAATTACCTACGACACCACTTCAATATAGATGTTCACTACACGTTTGATAATATGACACCAATCCCGTAATGGTAAGCCCACACTGCGGCCAACGTTCCAACTTCAAACGTTTGGACGATCGTGTGGAGGGGTGTTCGTGCGTTGGAAGTTCGAGTTGGAAGGTTGGAGTTCGAGTTGGCCTGGGATCGCCTTCGAGGCGATCCCGACGGCCAACTCACACGAACCAGCCTGCCACAGTTGTGCACACATCCGTCTGCGAACGGCAGGCGATGAAGAAACGTGCCGCGTACTATTAAAATGACGATATTATTACGGAGAGTGGTATAAAAATTGTTTGTAAACATGTTGTGTTTATAAGTACATAATAATACGTACGTAATAATTATAGGCAACCTGATAAGATACAACGTAGCTACAGCTGTTCCATGTCCGCCATTTTGGAGTTCGTAATTCGGCGTTGGAGGGTTGGACACAGCCACCACACGATCGGCCAACCTTCCAACTCCAAACTAAGTTCGGAGTTGGAAGGTTGGCTTCGGTGTGGACCTAGCATAAGCAGTACAAAATCATTCCCGTAAGCTGTGCAAAATTATTCCCGTAAGCTGTAAAAAATCATTCCTGTAAGCTGTTCAATAAATCACTCAAAACTATTACCTGGACAACATAAAAACATTATCAAAAACAGTTTTAATGGATATATGTACCATTACACGCCACATCTACAAATTGGGAGGCGGGTATGGGTACCTCTGCCCCGTGAACCATTTATTGGATAACCAACACCTTTGCCATAGGTCACCCAAAGTGGTTCGCTACGTTTGGTGACTTAGCAGGGATGCCCGGGTCTTGACGGCGGATGCATCTGCCCACCAGCTGTATGGCAGGCCGAATCGGGAGAGTGGTTGAGAGAGTCCCTTTGACTTCTCCAGCCGTACTCTCACGTGGGATTCATATGTCCGTTACTTCTGGACACACTCACCCCCCAGATTCCTACCCACACCTAATTCCGTTTTCCTTTCCAGAACTTCCTCTCCTTCCTTTTCTAAAAAGACCCTCCACACAGCATCCCCTAAGATGGCATAGGCCCTGAGGAGAATTATTTTCCTCAGGGCCTTTTGTGTGGAGCGTGGAGATAATGTAAAAAAAATTACAGGTTTTAAGTTATCCACTTTTTGTCCGGAAAACTCCTGAAAGTTCATCAAATATTCTGATCGGAAAACATCAACAATCTCTAGCATTTGACAACACGTGTTTATTTGATATTGATAAGTTAAACTTTACTTCGTAAATAGACATAAATAATTCCAAAAATCTTATAGGTGTAGGTAAGTGAATATTGAATCTCACAGATACTTACATACCTAAACCGGGACGTAGAAATGAATAAATATGAGATTTATTTTACTCGTGTGGAGACGAGTTGATGACAAAACTGGATGATACATAATTGGTTATTGTGTGAATCCACCCAAAAAAGCAATAAAATCGAGCAGTTGCTTAAACGTTTTTTGGAATATCTCTTTAAATTTTTTAACTTCTGTTTGTTTTGAGTTTTAGCGTTGTGTGGCTTATTTATGCAAAACGATGCTCGATTGCAGGTATATGATGGTAATACACACAGAAACACGTTGATAGTTAATATCAATCCAAGAAGATCAGTTGATGAAGGCTTGGAAACCCAAAGCTGACCCTTTTAACTAATAGAAATTAATTGGTTATTTATTACGTAAACATATTTTATCTACAAATTGTTACTTGGGGCTATTTATCACCGAGGTAAAATTAAAAATATCTATTCTTTACTTGGAGCCGGATACTCACAGAAATCAGTGTATTCAAATTTCACGAGTAGATCAAAGGTGTAAAATCAGCATCTCTGTTTTTACGAGAGGCTGCTGGAGAACAATAGTTGGGTGATGTAAAAAAAACACTCAATAGTCTCGCATTGTTCCTTGTTCTTTTGGCAGACGTTTCAAATATGGCAGTTGAACATTTTGCCGCATAAAAAGGGATGTAGACATTCGTAAATTATGACCAATTTCAGACATCGTTAAATATTTCCGCAGAGGTATACACTTACCGACCGGGCTTTATTAAAATTCCAAGAATATCCTGTTTATGGACGTTCTCCAGTTTCCCCTGTCAATCTTTCCCTGAGAGCTGAGAGCCCCATCTATAGTCTGAAGGCTGATGGCTGAAGATCGAGTAATATTCTGATAGCTGAAATGTAAGCCGAATATTCACGTGAATACTTTGTTGCACGCACAAGTACCCATTACTTGATATTCCACTATCTACTGCAAAGCTTTGATAGATCAATCGTGAAAATATTCACCCAGCTGCAAGTACGAATCAATATATCTGGCTTGAAGCGGAATTTAAAAATCAAATTACTTACCTGATTATGGGTAATTAAGAAGGTTGTTATTCGATATTTTGGCATCAAGTCAATGGACGAACATATTTTAAACATAATCTCAATAACAGGAAATAGAATAAAACTTATCTTGTGTCCTAGAGATTGTAAAATATTATACATAGGTAGCTGTCAAGTACATCTGTTGATTGACCAACCAATTACTGGATAGACCAGTTTCAAACTATCGATTAATTTTAAGGATCCCATTAAGTTTTACCTCCGGTAGTAGAAATTGCAATTCCAATTATTATTATTATTGTAGAAGACGCGGAAAATCAATTCATAGTCAAAAGATGGGCAAAAGAGTCATTAGACCTTTATTTATGTCATCACCGTGGAAAATCGTTGTAACCGCCATGAAACTGCAGTTGCAAGTATAAATTATAAAGGTGTAAGTATTAACCTGTTAAATGCTGCTGTATCATATATGAGATTTTTGCCGCGTGTCTCATAAGTGCCAGACACAAATAAGATCCACGAGATTTAAAGAATTTGTGAAGTTGTAAGTCATTCATCAATATTATTAGTAAAACCTTCATAAAACTTCTTCATTCGTGAAACGGCAGCTCAGTGTAAGGACTTAAAATGAAGGAATTTTTTCTTCGTGTTTTTTATTTCTCAAAACATTTTGGACATTTATTTATTTATTTATTTATTTATTATTATTAACGCCGATTAAAGCGGCTTTTACAAAAATATTACAATTATTTTACATATGAATACAGAATATACATAGATAAAAAAATATAAAAATATAAAAAAAATATAAATATAAAATACATAAAAAAGAACAATATAAATTGTAGTATCAACATAAAAACAACAACAAGTAGGTTATCATAAATACAATACAACATATTATAAATCCCTGACAATATGTATTTATTAATTAATACTTTAAAACTGTATTTGATTATAATCAAGCTGAAAAGCGCTGACAGACAGTTTTAATTAAGTAGTGTTTGTATGAGGTTAAACTAGCAATGTTTATAGATTCATCCAAAACATATTTATTTCCAAGTACATGCAGGCGATTCATTATAGAATTGAGTTCAGCGTTAGATCCTGTATTGTTGCAATGATAAGTTAATTTGAAACGAACTGATCGACTAGGTACATGGAAACATATTAACGAAAGAAGTTCAGGGGAGTTCAACAGGTTGGTAACGATTTTAAATAAATAAAATAGGTCTGAACAAATTCTTCTTTCTTTTAATGTATCGAGTCCCAATAATTGTAACAGAGAGGGGTAATTAATGTTTTCGATTAATATTCCCAATTTAAAATTAATATAACGTAAAAATTTATGTTGGACTCGCTCAAGGGAATTCTCATGCACACTGTAGTAAGGATTCCAAATGGTGGAGTTAAATTCTAGTTGGCTTCTAACAAGTGAAGTGTAAAGTAATTTGACAGTTTTTAAATTTTTAAAATCCTTTGAAATCCTTAAGACAAATCCTAACATTTGCATTGCTTTACTGGTTATATTATTAATATGTTTAATGAATGTTAATTTAGTGTCAAAGGTTATACCAAGGTCTCTTATTTCATCAACAGATAATAAGATGTGATTATTGAGAAAGTAGGTAAACAACAAAGGGTTTTTTTTTCTGTGGAATCTCATAAGTTGACATTTTTTTACATTGAGAGTTAATTTGTTTATAAGACACCAATCATAAAAGCTATTAATATTAGATTGAAGTGTCAGACAGTCCTCGATATTATCAATAATTCTATATATCTTCATATCATCAGCGAACATTAGAATGAGAACACGGGTGAATATGTTTGATACATCATTAATGAATAAATTAAAAAGTAAAGGACCAAGATGAGAACCCTGGGGCACGCCACTGGTAGCTTCGAACGTGTAGGACAAGTGACCATTAATACAGACAATTAACAGACGCCTTAGTAAATAACTCTTAAACCAAGATAAAAGGTTTCCATTAATGCCGAGTTTCAAAAGTTTATTAATGAGGATTTTAAGACAGACCTTATCAAACGCCTTACTGAAGTCGGTGTATATAGAATCGACTTGTTGTTTGTTGGCAAGTGCATTAGAAATGAAATTTTCATATAATGTTAGGTTAGTCAAAGTTGATCTGCCGGAAATAAAGCCGTGTTGACAAGTTGCGATACAAGGGTTTACAAAGAAGCTGATTTTCTTAAGAATCAATTTTTCAAAAAGTTTAGGTATAGACGATTGAATACAGATAGGCCGATAATTTTCAACAAAGGATTTATCACCACTTTTATATACAGGAGTTAGGTAGCTAAGTTTCCATATTTGTGGAAAGTGTCCTGTAGAGAGAGACTTGTTAAACAGTATATTAAGGGGAACAGATAAACTTTGGACGCAATTCTTAAGTAAGATGGAAGGAATCTTATCAGGTCCCGAGCTTGTTTTGGGTTCAAGTGATTTAATACAGACTATAATGTCTTCAATATCGATGTGTATTTGCGATAAGTTTAAATTTATATCCGAATTGAAGTACGGAATTGAGTCATCAGGAATATCAGGTTCATACACGTCCTTAAAGTAATCAGCAAACATGTTAACAATTTCATAAATTTTACTGGAGCTGTTTTGTCCGTAACGTATATTACCGGAAATACCAGCATCATTGTTTTTCATTGATTTTGTGTATTTCCAAAAGTATTTTACATCATGAAGTATCGTGTTCTCAACCGAATTAATGTAATTATTATAACAACTTTTTGTCATTTTTTTGCAATCTCTTCTAATATTGTTGAATGCCGTATAGTTGGGAATTGTTCTGTGTTCTTTATTTGTTTCATTTTACATTTGTTTCATTTTGGTATTATCCGAATAGATCTGAATAGCCAGGTACTTAGCAATAGTAAGCGCCCCTCAAGTGACTTTTCACAAAAACGGTGCTATTCACAATATCCAATTATTATTGCTACTCAACTATCCTCTTTCTCATCTTCTTCTCGTACTCATTTCCTTCAGCCTCACAGCAGACTCCGAATTGAGAATGCAATTGTTTTAGGACTCTTGTGCGTTTTTCACATAACAAAATATTGAGATACAAGAAGTAACATGTAGTTTTCATGTCAATGTTTTATAATCTACTATGATAGTAGAATCAAGTTCATTAAATAAAAATATTTTGTGTATTATCAAATATAGAGGTTCAGTAATTGGATAATATCTAACATAAAAAGTAACTCGTTGAAATAACGATGTTTTGGTAGAATTAGAAACGGCTTCGATTAATTTTCAGCTCAAAGGCAGACAGTAATAATAATAGTAAAGATTATATAATACAGTGGGCTAGGCCGCTGGCCGCTGGCCGCTGCGGTCCGGCGAGAATATTTGGTCCCATAAACGGAGTTGAATAATTAATGGAGCGAGAATGGTGATTTCCATAACCGGTCCTCGGTGGCTGGTGGCTGGTGGCTAGTGGCTGGACAACTGGACTGACCGTCGAGGATTGGTGGAGCACTGGATAATTTTCAGGAGCGTACCGAAAAGTCGTGGGGTAGAGATTTTTCCCCCTCCCCCTTCTCATCCCGCACCATCCAGCAAAACCACGAAGTTCATTAAGATGAAGCCATACTAAATAATGCAAAATCATACAAAATCATATGTTTTTGTTTTGAAAATTTGATCGCTTATAAGTATTATAGATGCTTCAATTTAATACTGCGTAAATAAAATATTACTAACACGTTCTTCAGAATTAATTAAAATGAACCCGGCGGAAAGGTCGAATCTCCAGGCCTGCTAGGGTGAATTCGACCATACGTCCGTCCAATACGCCGTGCCGCGGGCGCATATTTGTTTACACGCTTTCTTCACTTACGTTGTTAAGATTCCAACATTATTTTTCTTCTTCTTCTTTTCTTTGATAAGGCAAATTTGACAGTAGGTCAGTCCAATACACGGTTCGTGAGTCGCAATTTGTATACACGGCTTCTTTACTTACGTCGTTAAGATTCTGAATATATTTTAGGGTATGGTTTCGTCTTAAATAATGTCACTTAAAACTTAAAATTTTACATTGTTAGTTATTAATGGCACAATCAGTAAAAACCTAGTAAATATTGAATCTACATTTTTTTTTTATTTGTCATTTTTCACCACCATTTGGTTCCTTAGAACGGGCATTCTGCCTAGCTAGGAACTAATATAGACATAATATAAGACATAATAACACTTGTACACATTTTTAATATTTACAGTTATTTTGAAATACTATCATTATGTTATTTTTGCTGTGTAAATGTATCTAATGTAATAAATAATAATAAATGCCTTGCACTTATAGATCGCTGGCTCTTAAACTTGCCACTCAGTGCTACTTTGTGCCCTATAAAGAGTTAAGTGACAATTAAACACTGTGAATTTTTCATACCTATAACATGTTAAAATACAGAACCAAATGTGTTTTTTATAATTTTCGTAGTTCACTGTTAATGTATTTACTCGTTAACAAATATTATAATCAATAATTATCAGCCTGAAACACTCATCTACATTGAAAAAATCTTCCGAGAAAAGATACTGGCCGCCAACGGGAATTGAACCCGTGACCATCTGATTGCCGGTCAGCAGCTCTGACCACTGAGCTATGGCGGCTTATCTAATACCCGCCAAATAATTCAATATATACTAGTGTTTCATTCGACAATTACTTATTATTACATTTTTCCAACTGAAAACAACCAACTTTATTTTTGTTATAATTAATATTTACTCGTTGTTATTAATGTTACTATTAATATTTACTATTAATGTATTTACTTCACATTTACTCGTTCCCCCCAAACATAAAAGTGCTGTGTGTGAGTCTACTTTTACCTGTTCATCAACAAAACTTTGGAATGAAATACCGCTGCCTTTTCGAATATCTACATAGTTGCAATGCTTCGAGAAGCTCTGCGACGAATGGTTGCTGACTGCACAGTCACATAGGTGATAGAATTTACAATGAAAGGAATTCCTCCTTATGTTCGTGAAAAAAACCTGTAATTATCATATCAATTGCTGGCAGAATGTACACATAAAATTTTTTCTTACCAATTGAAAAATTAAAAATAATTTATATGTCACTGGCAGAATCCATTATAAGATATGGATTAACAATATGGGGAAATACTTCTATAACAAATCTGAAGCAAGTCCAAGTTGTAGAAAACACAAAACTAAAATTATTAGTCGTTCCTAATATTTTCAAACAGAGACATAATACACCATTACTGTTTCAGAGTGCTAAAATTTTACCTGTTAAGGCAATACTATGGCACAAAATTATAATTCAGTATATATTTACCCAGCAGCATAAAGAGAAATTAGAACATAAATACAGCACTAGATTCACGCACAACGACGGGTTAAAAGTTCCGAAATGTAATAATAAGTACGGACAGAGAACGTTTGAATACAACATACCGAAAATATTTAATTTATTACCTGATACTATAAAGCAATGTAATTCTATGAATAAGGTTAAATATATGCTGAAAAATTGGCTATCGGAAAAAAAAATTATATTTAGATTGATTTGTATGAATAATGTTGAATTTGTAGATACAAGATGTAAAATTATAACACTTAAAATGTATATGTAACTTACTTATAAGCACCTGCTGACAAGCCAATTCAATTGGCTTAGCAGGACTTGTTTGTGATTTGTAATAACTATTCTTACAATAATAAATAAAAAAAATAAAAATAAAATATATCATTTATATTATTTTTACTTATTTATTTTATATATTTATTTACTTAAATTTATGGCACAAAGTGCCCTTTCTCAACTTGGGTTTTTTTAAATATTTTTTTGAACTGTCGTAGGTTTGTAGTACAATATGTACATTGAATTTTACTATAATTTGCTTTAACTTGAATTTTAATTTCAATTTAATTATTTATTATGTATATACGCCTATTAGTGGCACTGCTAAAAACCAGCTGCGTTCCGTGAGAAATCCTCAATGTGTAGCTGAGCAGTGACACTTTTGTCAATAGAATAGGCCACTTGCATGGATTTTATAACAACTTGGAAAAAATCGTGTGGATAGATGTTTTTAATAAGATTACGACAGTAATTATTAGACATTATATTACAGTAAAAAATTTTAGGAATGTACATTTTTTTTTTTTTAAATAAATTAAATCCATTATTTGAGCTCGTAACGTCACTACATGAAAATGTCCCGTCTCCGATTATGTTCCCTTAATTTTGTAAAATTCCACACTGATTAATATTTTTTGTATATGGCAACACTTTGATTTCCGGCGAATATTTGAATTTGCGTTTAACGTTCACTAGATTTATTGTTTGTTCTATGCGAACTTATCCTTTGGTTTGATTTTTTGATAAAGATGGCGGTGTTTTTACAGATGTTACGAAGAAAACCCCGTACAATTTATTGGTATTCGTTTGGAAAACGTTATTTTTTAAAAATGATTTTCGACTATGTAATTATCGTGTTTTTGGTACCCATAAAATTATGTCCCGTCTTTCCGGTGTATAAAAAATGGTCTGATTTTTCGGATGGAAATTTTCAAAAAATCGACAGGGTTTTAAAAATACGATTAAAAAAAAAACAGAACATCTTAGAATATTTGCCTAAACCGGAAGAAAATTTAAAAAATGTGATACAAGTGGCCTATTATAAAAAACAAAAGACGTGTATAAATTTTAAAAAATCTATTAATAATACAATTTTATTTTTTATTTTTATTTTAGAGAAATCAACAATTTTACATTAAAAACATCACATATTATAATAGATATGCGAGTAGAGTATACTGAATAAAAAACATACGGACTTCAGGTTATGACCACAAATTTAATACGTTAAAAATATTAGGTTTCAAAGATAATGAGGGTCAAAGGTTTTCAAATAAAAACATGTAAATATTGCAAGTAAATTTATACAAGTC
Organism: Limnephilus lunatus; assembly: GCA_917563855.2. Taxonomy (NCBI): domain Eukaryota; kingdom Metazoa; phylum Arthropoda; class Insecta; order Trichoptera; family Limnephilidae; genus Limnephilus; species Limnephilus lunatus. The sequence goes on from OU830600.1 coordinate 46,117,951, forward strand.
TATATCGCAACCCGGTTGGGCAGCATTGTAAGGCGGGTTATGGATCGGGCTGTAGGGTGGGAATTCTTAAAGCGATTTTAGAAAAGGCTCGGATTATAAAGAGGAGGAAAAACAGATGCTACACAAAATGAGTCGAAACGAGTGTAGAAGGTTTTCGTATATTGTTGGAAAAACATAACAAAACTTCGAAAGTTTAATGAAAATTGTAATGTATCATAATATCAGTTCTAACATAGTTTGAGTTGTCTATGGTAAATTCGGGTCACATGATGTTGGTTACGACTTGCGTCGAAGATAACCAAACACGGATAGCCATAGAAATTATTTTGCGAGAGCTCGCCTGACAAAATCTAGATTCCAAGTTGTCCGTGTCCGTGTGTCCTCTTAAACCGTATTTGTATAGATACTAAGAAATAATACTAAAAATTCACGGTGATCTTAAAGAACTATAAAGAACTATAGAATGAAGAGGACTACAGAGAAACTTTACATAAATCATTCCATTATTTTAATGTCTTTTTTTTCCGAAATTTAGAAATAGATTCTACACCTATTTTTTTAGAATCCCGTTAAATATATACATATATATACTCTTTTAAGTCATAACATAATATATGTATCACCATAACATTCTATTAGTTTTAACCACAATATTTCAAAATCTGTGTCTTTCAAAACAAAACTGTATTTCAAAACAAAATATTTTAGTCAAGTTATGATGATTTTAATCAATAACACCTACATTTTTTAAGTAAATCTTTGAGCATAGTGTTTTTTTCCATATCCAGTAGAGTGACGAGAATCATTTTTATTGGGTGTTAATTTTTTTTTGCCAGTAGATCATTTTATAAAGATTATTTGCCCCGTCTGCCGGTTTAGAGGTAACGCCCAAGCACTTCCTCCGCCCGTGCCCAGAGCTCAGGTCACTTGCATTCCACCCTTGACATTTGAAACAAATTAATTGCTGAAAACTGATATTTTCTCAAATTGCTAGACATAGAATTGTTGGTCACTTATTACTTTCACGTTTACCAAGCCCCGACCACGTGATTAAATGCAACGTTGATCATCGGTTAAGCAGGTATACCTACAGGATCAAGAAACTAAAATCAAACTACAAAACATCACAAAAACACACAAAAATACACTTAACTACAAATTATCACAAAAACACACAAAAGTACCAAACATCACAAAAATACACTAAACTCAACTAAACTACAAAACATCACAAAAACACACAAAAGGACCAAACATCATAAAAATACACTAAACTACAAAACATCACAAAAAATACACTAAACTCAACTAAACTACAAAACATCACAAAAACACACAAAAGTACCCAAACATCACAAAAATACACTAAACTACAAAACATTACAAAAAAACACAAAAGTACCCAACATCACAAAAACACACTAAACTACAAAAAATCACAAAAACACACAAAAATACCAAACATCACAAAAGCACACAAAAGTACCAAACTTCACAAAAATACACAAAAGTAGAAATCATGGATCCATTGAAATGAACGTGAATATCCCATACATGATTAGCCAGACAACTGCAAATACTCAGTTTTGAGATAACGAAGAAAGCAATATTCATGCTTACCATAAATTAAATATTATTTATATGAATCTTGTTATACATATTAAATATGATATAAAATAGCACCGGGAAGCATAAGAGTCCCGTGCATTAGTATAATATTTTGAAATATCCTACTAGTGACCCTAAAAAACATTAAAATTTGGTTTAATTCATTACAAGTTTTTCTGCATCACGCAAAACCATTGATTTGGTGGTGTTTATGAGTAATCTGAGTATTGCACCACGTAAAGAGTATACTTTTTACATGTTACTGCATAGAGTGCATAGTCAACTCGATTTCAACTGGACGATCTACATGTCGGGCTAAAACGCTGGAATAAAACTATTATTATGTAAATTTTAACAAGTAATTTAATTAAGGCCATCCGCTCATTGAGAAACTGAAGAAAAAAACAGTTGGCGACGCAATCGCTATCCACAGGAAAGAAACTTATGAATTTCATTGGCGGTATGCACATAGGTCGTGAGCCGCTACCATGGCAGCCTGTCAACAAAACTGAAATGCAACAAATCCATGGTATGCAACTTTAAACGTAGATACATTAAATGAATAAATAATCATGTATACTAACGCATATTTTTTACCTTTTTATTTATTATTATATTCTATATGTTTGATTATATTTATTTATGAGCTTTTTCCCACGGCTTCGCTCGCATAGTATTAGTGGGAAATTACTGGCATAATTATTGGCATAATTGTTATTATTCTTGCTATTTGGTCTAATAGAAAATAATTATTGTTTAATAGAAAATTTCAAAATTTGAGAATGACATTTCGCAAACAAAAATTCTATTTTAGAAAATATTTAAATTATAGGAAAAGAAATTCATTTTAAGTACATACTCCCTTTATTAGTATTTTATTCATATTTGAATCCAGAGTAACCTAAAAAAATAAGAAATTGACAGTCCACTTCAAACGCTATGCTTTATAGCAACGTTATGCTTTTTGTTCGGAGAATAAACATTTTTTATAGATATGTAGATATTAACTACGACGCCAAAAAGTACTCTTTTTAATCACAACAAAGCACTCTTTTTAAGCCTAAAATTAAAAAAAAACATTATTTCCAAGGTAACAATTTGTTTGACGTTTGCAATAACTTGATTTTGTTAGGGACAGAAAACGTATGATATATAATTTCATAACGCCACAGCTCATTCCTAACACCAGAGCTTACCAATATATAAAGCCGTTGTTACTCGCAAATAATGTAGCTTTCGATTAGTGAAAGAATTTTTAAATTCCATTCGATATTTATTGCGTGAAAGAGTAAGGACCATCCAACCAACCATCCATACAAACTTTCGCATTTATAATATTAGTAAGATTTTATACTTGAAATGGTTATATTTTGAATTTGATTTGAATTTTCATTATTTGTTCTTGGGGTGTTATGCCGTGTTGCGCTACCTCCTTCTTTAGCCGACGTTTCGGACAGCGTTGCAGTGTCCATCATCAGGGCATATCCGGCAGATCCGACGATGTGTATACTTATATACGTCGGCTAAAGAAGGAGGTAGCGCAACACGGCATAACACCCCAAAAACAAACAATGAAAATTCAAATCAAATTCAAAATATAACCATTTCAAGTATAAAATGTAGAATATAATAAAAAATTTGGCCGTGAAAATCTAAAAACGTACTTGATTTGAATTGATTATATTTTATTTGAATTGACTTTATTTTATATTAGAATTTTAATTTTAAGATTATTGGACTTAATTTGAAATCCGATTTGCATTATTAATTTAGTTATATTTTTATTTTAAATTCTATTAATTGTATTGTATTATATTGTGTGTGTTAAATTGGAGATTTGTTTTAATTATTTTTTTATGGAATTTATTTTAATTGTATTTTTTTTATTTTTTTTTATAATTTTTTTTGGAGGCTTTCCAGAAAACCAGCTATATTCTAGGAGAAATTCTGAATTGTAGCTGAGCAGTGATTTTTTCGTCAATAGAATCAATGGAAAATAACAAAATACGTAATATTGTAAAAAAATCTATAGATGAATAAACGTTTTATTATTTTTATTATTTCGTGTTTTAAACAGCTGACACATCAGCCCGTAGAAAAAGCAATTGCAAGCCATAGACAATAACACAAATGTGACAGGCGATTACGTACGGAATCGTTTCCGTATCCACAAAAGATACAGAATCGCATGGCTGAGGACAAAATGGAAAATATCAACGTCCGAAAAGATGTTATTGTATTTTGTGTTTTGTATTTATAGTCAATATGCATATTAAAGTCATTGCGAGCTAAGTAAAATAAGTTTTGTTGACATATTTTCAGACAGAAAAAAAAGAGTAAACTCCACGATGCTCAGCACATAGTTTGGTTTCTGAACTTTTGCAGTTGCTTGCAATCAGATTAAAGCTTATTGTAGTTTTTCTGTTTTATACCATTCATTTTTTCCACCACATAAGAATCTCAACTACCCGAATCCAATTGGACTTTGGCATTCGTATTTTTTTTAAAGAGAGTACATATCGTACAAGAGCCCCAACTGTTCCCAACCGTCTGGAGCCGGTGACACCATTGAATCCCCAATTGGGGTATGTCGTGAGACTGAACCTAGTGAGGAGACGAATGAGATGAGGAAATAGCAAGTTAGGAAGTACCTGGCCAATGGCCATTCAGAACTGGTCACAAACAACGCAAATGCCATTTCATACTCCTTGTATCATTCACATTCATACATCGTCTCGTAGATACTCTTCTGTTATTCTGACTCAAGTATCTGGTTCACTTGATCGTTCCATGTCTTCCTCGGGCGTCCCCAACTTCTTCTATCATTCACATTCGCGTCATTCATATATTATCCTTACAGTCCTTTCTTCGTACATTCGATCTACATGCTCAAACCATATAATCGTTCCTTTCTTAATCTTTCTCATCACGCTTACACCTGTCTTGCATTATTTGCGAATCTCCGCATTTCACAATAACGATCATATTTTTTATTACACTTACACCACACAGGGATGATTTCTACAGCATTCAGTCTACTTTCATCCTTCCTCTGCCAGTTCCATGCCTCATTACTTACCCTCAGGGTAGGGACCAGCACTCCATTATTGACTTCTAGATTTGCTTCTCTAAGGTTTGTTGTGAGGCAGACTGAGGTGGGGAGATGAAAGAGATGAGAAGGAGTTATACAAGATAATCTAAAAATTGGTAAAAGTACCTACACAAAACGATTCTCTCGGTATCCAAATAATGTGCGATGGTTATCGTTTATCGTTGTCCGATCATTAAGGACCAGGTCTTGGTAATCCGATACAGTCTTAAAATGCTAAGAATGTGTATAGTTGAATGGGCTCATTTAATAACTATGGATTCCTATGCAAACCTGAAATAAACTCTTATTTTAATCTAGAAACGCTTTGGGATATATGTAAGAATTACGAAATATCTTATTTGTACTTTATATTGTATTCACGCAATAAAGAATTTTAAAATTTTATTTACATCCAAACGTAAAATTTTATAATGTAAATAATCGTTAAATGTTTTATCCATCGAGTAAACCATCACTCAAGCAATGGTCTCATTAACCCGTAAAGTCTATTTGTTCGTTTTTTGGAACAACTCATACAGTTCTCATAGAAATCGTTGTCTCCCTCACTATCGTAGTGATATAAACGGTGTTAGAAAGATAAAACACCACGCTATATTCAAATATAAAAATCAACCACAATATAAGTAAAATGTAGACCTTTACGAAACCAAAGTTTACCTTACTATCAGAGTGAGAAATATTATATAAATGGTGTTAGAAAGTGATAACACCACGCTTTATGAAATTTGTATGAAAATTACAATAGGTGATATGCGAGCTGTTTTAAAACTGAATGTACTGGGACTGAATGTATGGAATGTGGGAGGGGGTAGGGAAACTCGGGAGGGGGGTTCGCGGGACGAGGGAAGCGGTACAGGGGAGAGGGAAGGCGGAGTGGGAACGCGTGAGGGAAAGGGGAAGCGGGAAAGGAAGGGGACGAATTGTAAAGGCCACGCAGGGAGAAACAATTTATTTTTCAAGTGGCATTGCAACACATGCCGTGAAGTCACTAGTTTTTAAATAAATTTTAAAAAAACTTAAAGATTTTTTTATTAATTATTTTTATATTGAACGGCAAAAAAATGAGGTGACAATAACGCTTGTAATACATTTGTCTAATAAAATATGTATAATGTGTTTATATTTTTTCTTTATCAGTAATTTCAATTAGAAAAAATATAAAGTGAGACCCTTTTAAAACTTTTTTGTTTGCATGCCAAATTTTTATATATCAAAAATTATATGTTTATTTTGATTTATAAAAGTGGAAAGCGTATTTTATCACCTTTCAAAGAGAATTTTTAGTTTTCGGATACCTACGTTCAGATTAATATTCCTTTTATTTGGATTTTATTGTAAATCGTAAATATTTTGACCCTACTGACAAAATATGGTCGAGGCCTGAGGGATTAAAATTTTATTTTAGTATATTGATAGGTGCATTACTTAAAATGTTTGTAGGGCATTAATTTTAATTTGAAAATACTGGCCACCTTCGTTGTTATATTTTCTCTTAATCATTAACGAAATAATATGTAAAACAACTGCCATAATTAATTTATGTGGGTGTAGATACTTTTGCCTTACGCGTATTACCTACAACATTCACATCGGCAGTAGTGATTAGTATTTTATTAGTTATAAACGAACTAGCACAAATCACAGGGTATATTTTAATTGTAGGATTTGTGAAGCTGTAAGTATTTATAAATATTAAAACCAAATGCCTCAAACTTAAATTTACGATGTCTGTCAAGAATTTACGCAAATAAAATACGAATTTTAAGAATAAATTAATTTAGGTACTCACTTTATCCCTTGTCTGATCGTTCTCACAATCAGTTACAATTTTTATAATCAAAGCAAATCTCAGATCTAAAGTTCATTGAACCGAAGTAACTCATAGACATAGAGATACCACAACGAAATTATTATTTTTATAATTAATAAAAAAAAGACAAAAAATACACATTTTTTGACTCTATGATGAGAACTGATATTTATTTAAAGAAACTGTAATTATTTTTCGATTATGAAACCATTTGAAAAATTCTAATTATTTAGACCAATTCGAATAGGATATCTCGATAATTCTCTTCGCTATTTTCCGTATGTAACAGCTTTATATTATATTGTAGTGGTCACCTGCCTCTCGTTTACGACAGTTTTTTTTAAATCGGAAAATGACTAGGTTCCCAACGAGAGATGTAAATTGGAATACCTAATACAGGCGAGAACTGTGATTATATGTAAATAGGCAGGTATCTATTGTCACAAACATGAGACACCCCTCTCTAGATTTTTAGATCCAAGAAATGCGACGTGGGTATGTTTCGTGATCCAAAATTATAACTATTTCTTACTTAAATTTCAAATTCAGAAGTTCGATATTTCAGTACAATCAGTTTAAAATCAAATGGAATGGTAAATACTATTTTTAAGATGTTAGTATTACATATTTAGTTGTTGCATCGTTCCACAAATTTGTCATTTTTGCTGTTAGGTATATTAGCGCAGATTACATTAGTGTCAGATTACATCTATTTAGGACAGATAAATATCTCACAAAGATCAAGCCACTAAAGAAATCGAGCGAAGATTAGCAAATGGATGGAAGAAATACTGGTATTTGAAAGAAGTCTTGAAATCCAAGAAGCTAAGTATGCAAATAAAAAGGATAGTCTTCAACGCATGTCTTCAATACTTCCAGTCATCACCTAAGGATGTGAAACTTGGGCACTCACCAAAAGCCATAGAGAAAAGTTGGAACGCTGCCAGAGAGCCATGGAGAGAAGTTTGACATGAATAAGGAAACAGGACAGAGTGATATGTAGCATAATAAGGGAGAAAACTAAAGTTGCCGATATAGTCACCCGAATAGACCAACAAAAAAGGAGATGGACAGGTCACATGATCCGCGATCCACAAGGGAAATGGTACAAAAATGTCACTGTCTGGTATCCCAGAGATGGCAAGAGAAGTAGAGGACGTCAACAAATAAGATGGGAAGACGACCTAAAACTCACGGCTGGACATCATTGGAGATGAGGAGCGCGTAACAGGTCCCAGTGGAAAATGTTAGAGGAGGCCTATGCCAAGAGGCAAACTGAGCTTCGGGTCATATTATAACAAACAAGAACATGTCAAGTATTCATACCTAAAAGAAGTCCAGAATAAAAAGACTTATTAATATATATATATATATATATATATATATATATATATATATATATATATATATATTAGCGGAAAAGGTATTAGGTATATTAAATACAAGCCTCTACTGTCTATTTCATGTTTTTCAAGTACTTAACATTTTTGCATCCACCCTCAAGAAAAAAAAAAACATAAATAATATTGCAAAAAGTCGATTTATAATCTTCAGATGATATTGTTTGCATTCGATATACCTGCTATTCCTTACCCAAAAATGATGTTTTTTTATCCCCTTTACACCTGTTACGATTTGGGACCATCAAAACCCGCTAACTGACAGGCTCCATTGACGCGGGATTTAACCCAAATAGTTTTTTAGCGTTTGGTCGACACTGGCTTAAATATCGAAAAAAAGCCTGACCCATTCTGGTAAAAATTCTTTTTGTCCGAGTGAGATTCATGCTCTCTAATTGTACTAATTGTCCTTGTGACGAGGACCTACGCTACTAATTTTAACACGGATTCAACTATACAAAACAATCTTGAAAACATATGGCCGCCATTTGATTGAAATTTTGAATGTCAATTTTTTAGCCTATTTAGAAAATGTGTAGTACAAGAGAAACAAATTAGATATTTCGAGTAAGCAACATTATTATAACATGTGAATTTTGTTTGAGTTATTGGTTATTGTAAATTATTACAGACGCTAAGTCAGACGAGTCAGAAATATTAATTCGATTTTATTTTTATTTTTGGTTGCTGTTTTATTGTGAATTTACTTTAAGAGGATACAATTTACGGGATTCATCTGACCCCTATTATCAAAATATTGGCGGTTTTCCAAGTTGATTTATTAATAATACATACTTATTATATTTTTTGCCTTCCGATGTGTTCTTCATTTTAGGCGCTTCGCCAATATTATTTTCCTCTTTTTAATGTGAATATCTCACAAGAGTCTCAGCTGCTCCCATCCTAACTTGGGGTATCTTGCGAGGCTGAAAGTAGTGGGGAGAGGAAGGATATGAGGAAGAGAAAGGTGGGGCCAAAGCCATTTCAAGCAACGTTTCAATTCGGAATGGTTGTCTTACACCACGGCGATACTGAGAGTATCTTCCACTCTGTAACGTGCCCCAAATATACTGTATATTATTTTAAATGAATTAATTGTGAAATAACACAAATTAATCAAATAAAATTTATTTTCCCACGCCGGGGTTCGATTCCACGACCGTCGGATTGCGAGTCAAGAGCCCTACCTCTTCCCCACGCCGGCTGTTATTTATTGTGATATCATTTCGATGAATTGACATTTTTATCAAATAACTATCTTTGATATCCGAATTAACCCAAAACAATAGGACGCGGAGCCCAGACGTATTTTTTTACAGTTTAATTTCTAATTTAAAGCTTCATAACACACCGTTCAAATTATATAGGTATTACGTTACCCTCAAAATTTTACATAAAGTATAAATTTCATAGCGGCAGATCTGCATAAGGTTTTTTTCTGCTCCAAAACACAGAATAATCTGCTCGGCAGTGGCGGTCCTTACCACAAGTCATTTTGTCAAAGACCTCCTAAAATTATGAGATGATAGTAAAACATAATATTATGCAAATCAAAACAATGGTATTACTCTAATACTCTAATGTATATGAAATGCACCGCGTGATAGCAGGCAGCAGCAAGTAGTGACATCTAACCTCTTTAATCGAAGTATTCTTTTCCACGCACTATGATTGGCTGGGTCAATTTACGAAATGTCCCAATATCGTATTTCTGTCTCTTTACGCGCCATACAATAAACGAGATGGCACTATGTCACCTTATAAAAATGTTTTCGAATTCTGAAGATAGTTTGGGTCATTGCCGTGAGGGAGAGATCACGATGAAATTATGCGCCTGAAAGAGATGGTTTGAAAAACGTAGGTTGTTTTGCATATTGTACGCTTGTCGCATGAAATAATTTACTTTATTAAATAATGTAATTTGACTCACAAACTCGTGAGGTACCCACGTGAAATGAAGATTATTAAATTTAATCTGACATTGTATCATAATATCATTTTTTTTAAATGACCTTCCACTTCTGGACACCTGGAGCCGCCTCTGCTGCTCGGTACAAATTTTTTTCATTCCATGATTTTTATTGTTCCTTGATTGGAAGCATTCAGTGCACAGTAAGTTCTACGAAAATAAATTCAATCGAATTATTAATTTAAGAAGGATTACAATCACTCAAACGCATTAGAGGCAGGTCCAACGTAAATCGAGGAAAATTGATATCATTTTTCAGTGCGCCTCGCGCTGCGTGGAGCCACGAAATCCATTGGTTCCGCGAGACATTTGCGATCGGATTTTATTTCGATATTCGGGTGGCAACATAATACATAATGGATTCCTCTCGGTGTGTCGGTAGAAGTAAAGTTGCCGAGGGGGGACCGGACCGGCGAGGAATGCGGTCCCGAGTCCGCGCGGCCCTCGCCGGGTTCCCCCGTAAGGCCACCCTACCGCACGCTCCGAGACCGGCCCCAACACACCTGTGCCTACCGAACAGATTGCCTGTTTCTTCTCCTAGAGTTGTTACCTTTCGGATGCTGGGCGAGAGATGAACTGGTACCGGCGAGAGAATGCTGGCTTTTGCCTTTGTTACGTGTCTGATGCCGTAACGCAGGTGTAAACAACTGTTTGGAATAGTGTTGAATCCTGCGACCTGCGAGGGTTCTTATCGCAGCGAACAGCCAAATAAAACTCAATTTTAAATTGCACAATTAATTATTTTTAATATAGATGTTTTTTACAATAAATATATGAATAATACGTCTTCACAGGGTAGGAGTATTATAAAGTAACATCATAATAAATTTACCTCACCATAAAGAGGCAAGGCTTTTGTATTTGGTAAGGGGTAGCAAGCTAAAAAAATAATATTATCGATAAAATAAATAAGAAAACTTATGTGACATAAAGAAAACAGATTAAAAAAAAATAATAACTATACTAGACCCTTATAGTAGTTATACGTAATTTTTCAATTTAAGGTGAAATTCACGAATATTTTAGATAATTATGGTTGTTAAAGTAAATTATTCCTAGAAGGACGTGGGTATTTTGCATATGTGTCTATGCAACGGCTGAATGAAAATTGATGATTTTATTTTATTATATATTTAAAAAAAAATCAACAACAGTTTAATATGTGCCTGAACGTTTTTAGTAGGTTTTGTTTCATTTCACATATCACATCTGTGTTAAAACCCGGTTGGGCGTACCTAAGAAACATAAACATATAAAATTAATAATATATATTTGTTTTAAGTGAAACTACTTTAGCCCCGTTGGTGATTTGAAATTCGGATGAAACGGAAATGCGTCACTAAAATGTATTGTTTGGCGGGTCCTCGGTTCTAATATAATGTGGTAAATTCGCGCTTCGATAACGCTGCGGGTAAGGCGCTTGACAAGTCTCAGCGGCCAGAGAGACAGACATCCAGCGAACGGATGTTCGAATCCTACGAAATATAAAAAAAATAAAACATTTTTATTCTTGTGAAATCAATATCCAATCTTCAAACCATTTTAAAATAAACAGGCAAAAGAAAAGAAAGCGTCATATAGCGACTTTCTAGTTTCACTTCTATAACGTGTAAATTGCACACTCTTTTTTAAGATTTTTCGACCACCATGCTATGCTCATGCCACGTATTATGGTGGTCGAGATATTTCATAAATACTTACCCCTAAAGGTTGGCTTAGGTACCGTCATTTACAACTTATTTCAACCATTCCAGATTCTTATCTTCAAAAACTATAATACTGTAACATTTACCTCCTCAACGTGATGTGGGATTTGCAAATATCATCAGTATCTAATCTAAAAATAAATAAAAAAGGTAAGCCTTTATCGCGATTTATTTTTGGGTTATTACGCCGTGTTGCGACTCCTCCATCTTTAGCCAATGTTTCGGACAGCATTACAATGTTCATCATCAGGGTAGATTTGTAATAAATATGTACTCATGAATTAAACAAGGGAGAGGAGAGAAATATTAGAAGGAAATACAGTAGAATCCGTTTATTATGACTCCGCTTGTATTGAGCAACCACTTAATGGCTTTCATATAAAATTATTAACAACAGACTCGGATATAATGACTTCATGACTTCGCTTATAGTGACATGTCGCTTATTATGACTCATTCTTAGTAAATTATGTTCTAATTTCATGGAAAATTATGTCGGTTATAGTGACCAACATGATTTCTAACACATTCGGCGCGTGCGTGGCTCGTCACAAGTCTTAATGTGCTGTGTTTTTCTCTCTATTAAAATAAATACCTACATACATATATACCTAACAAAAACAGGAGGTTGTTTATTTTGTACAAAATGCTTTCTATGACGTCCGCTTAGTGTGCAATTTTTGTCATTTCTCTTCGATGTCATTTTAAACGGATTCCGTTTAAACGTATAAATAACCTACTGATTATATGATTTGTAGATTGATTAATGAATACGTTTGGTCGATTATAAACCTGGTCCATTGCTCCAGGCTTTGGCTTTCCAATCTCCCTGCCGAAAGCCCGCAAACCGGAATACGATTTTTTTTCCCTGTAACTACCTAATTATACGTACAAGCAAAAAATCTGCATCCGGGAACTGTGCATGAGTTATCTTACACGTTTTATATCATTATATTATGTGTTCGATTCATAATCTCAAGATCATAAATGTATTAACCATATGGCGCTTATGCAATGGCATTCATAAAAGTAGTGACACAATAAATTACTTTATACTTTATTTTCGTTTTAATGATACTGTACAGACTCGTATATTTATTTATCTTAACCCCTCAGGCCTCTACCATATTTTGTTACAGGGTCAAAAAAATGTTCGATTTGCAATAAAATCAAAATACATGGAATATAGCTGAACATATCCAAAAACGAAAAACTGTTTTTAAAAGGTGATAAAATAGGCTTTCAAATTTTATATTAAATAAAGGTTTTAAAAATGGCTCACATTAAGTTTTTTGTAACTAAAATTTATTCTTGAAAAAAAATAATAACATGCACATATTTGATTAGACAAATGTATTATTTTCATTGTTAGTTTTTGGGATGTTATGCCGTGTTGCGCTATCTCCTTCTTTAGCTGACGTTTCGGACAGCGTTGCAGTGTCCATCATCAGGGCATATCCAGTAGATCCGACGACATCTACCGGATCTGCCCTGATGATGGACACTGCAACGCTGTCCGAAACGTCGGCTAAAGAAGGAGATAGCGCAACACGGCATAACATCCCGAAAACTAACAATGAAAATGCTTTTGGCCGTAAAAATCTAAAAACTTATCCAAATGTATGATTGTTATTGTCACCTCATTTTTTTGTCAATCCATTTAAAAATAATTAATAAAAAAATTCCAAAATTTTTTTTTTTTTTTAAATTACGATTTGAAAATTTGGTTTCAGAATTGTATACATTTTTACTTCTTTTGTGGTTAACTTTTGTATTTGAATATAAAGCGTGGCCTTTTCTCTTTCTAGCACCATTTTTATCATATTTTTTACTATGATAGCAAGGGAGACAAAACGATATATATGAGACCCATAAGAGTTGTTCCGAAAAGCGAACAAATTAGTTTAGGGGGTTAAGATATTTATGATTCTGTGTTGCTATAATTTTTTCTAGGTTTGGATTTAAATTAAGTTTTATTGATTTATATATTAGCCGTCAATAGTTTTTTTTTACATTTCAAAAAGTTGGAAAGATATTATAAATCAACTCAATGAGCTTTTTGATTGTTAAAATCTGGTAAATGATTGCTTTAAACTCCTGCAATGGCCACTTTCATATATAATTAATTGAATTAATAAATTAACTGAATAATGCTGTATTAATGAGTTACCGTTGGCGCCTAATATTTGAATAATTCTATTGCATTACTAATTTATTCGTAAGGAAACAACAAAAACAAATAATGTTCACAAGGCTATCGACTCACATGCCAAGCTGAAAAAAATTACACTCTAATGTTGAATTTATTTTTCATTATTTGTATTTTAAATTTTAAAAATTTTTCAGACTTACCGACTACCAGTCCACTATTATTATGGCATCCATGTTTCAATAAACTTACCTTCGCTTCGGTTCCAAAAAAAAAGTTTCTTAACCGCTACAATAAATGTAGGTCGTTACATTTTCTGTACTGAAAGATAAGGTACTTACCTTTCTTATAAAAAATAAGTTAAAAACCGTTTCGACGACCTCTGTGGCACTACAAGCTACTCGGCTCTTATTCTAAAGGCCTTGAGGTCACAGGATGAGAATTGAACTTGTCGACATTTTTTTAATGTGTTTTTAGATCTTATCGTAAAATTTTACACAACTGATAAATAACAAATTTTGTATGGTTATCAGTTGTGTAAAATTTCTTAGCACGACCCTTAGCATCAAAAGGTTGTTTAAAATGGCTTTCAGATTGCTTCAATCTTTAGAGAGCGAGAGACACCAGGAATAAAATTAAGACATTTAAGCATCGCGAATATGACAAGTTCTCCGATCGGGATAGCTAGATAAACCCCAACGATCTTTTTTTCGTAAAAAGTAATAACTTTGTGGTGTGACATTTTATAAAATGAAACAAATACTTTATTTGTAACCAATAATTAATTAATGTTATTCACGAACCGGTTTCGTTTGATTGTTTGTACAATTTAAAATTTTAATTCAATTAGTGGTGTAAAAGAAATTGCTTGTCTTGTCTTCTCCTCTTCTTCTATTATTCCTACTCCTTTACAGCAAGCAACCCACCGATGCCAAATTGGGATGCCATATTTCCACAGACCTCGTGTTACTACAAAAACTTTGTTAGGATCTCTAGTAACCACTTTACTTAGAAAAATATCATTGAATTGTTTGTCGAGTATCGTTCTATTTTAATAATGTATTAATGAAGCTTACGCAATAATTTTATAATATATAAACGATAGTGAGTTTCGGATCCCTGGTGTGCTTCTTTTATCATAATACCTGGAACGGTCATTCGGACAGCGTGGGGTGGGGAGGAGAGTGGACCATGAGGTTGCACGGGGGGCGGGGGAGGGGGTAGCAGGGGTCGGAAGGGTTAAAACAAAAAAGGAAGAAAAACAAGAAGAGATAAAGCATCGGGGGAGGGTTGATGGATGGACCTGCAGGATTATCTGATACTCTGGCTTCAGATATATACCCGCATTTAATTCTATCTTCCTTTCGGCATTGAAGGATACAAGATAATCATTTTAACGAATGATGAAGATTTCATGAATTTATGGTTTATAAACTGAGTGATAAATTTAACATAAACGTCTTTTCTGAATTATATTTCCTTTTGTAAACCATGTAAATAGTGATTTGGCTTGATTAAATCGGAAAAAATCCGTAGATATAATTATATTGAAAAAATAATAATGAGAATTTTACAAATACAGTATTTTTAGTTAGGATTTTACGAGTTGTTCTTACACCTATATACACCTTTCTTTCGCCTACAGAATGAAAATTGCCCCGACGAAAGCCAGTCTTCGATAGGAGAGGGGACCAAAATTAGATGGTTAGTGTGATAAGTGTACGCAATACAAAATTCACCTTTTTTCTTTTACATTTAAATATTTTTTGATTTATAAAAAAGTTTATTTAACAAGTAATTATTATTACGCGTGACAGCTCTTTTGCCTTAATGAAGGCATTATCAGAGAGTTTGATGACGCCTTATGAAGGTGAAACAGCTGTCACGCGTAATAATAATTATATAGCAGAATATGTTTATAAATACTGTTTTATAAATTAAATAATAATATTATTGAACATATAAAAGAAATGAAAATTAAAATGGAGTTCTACAAATTAAACTTGATAACAATAAATAAAAATCCAGAGTCCCTTTTGGATTTGTTAAAGGGGAATCAATTACTGCTGTGGGGTTCGAACACTAGCCAACCGCATACCAGGCAATCGACATATTAATCCAACGTATCGATACTTTCGCAAGTTGGGGCAAGAAGGAGAGTTATAAAAGATAATGCATTTCGACTTCACTATTCCTCCGATTCGCGTAAAATTTATTAACCGTATTGAGTATTTTGCCAAGCTTTACGGTGCAGTTAAATATTAATTGTTTAATTACAAATCAATAAAAATCCATTATCTAAAAAAAATACAAAAATTCGTTTTGAAAACCGGCTGTCTTTACGGCAACATGTACATACGCATATTTTCTAGGTTTTTCAGTCACTGATTCTATCGAAAGCTCTAAGTATGTATAATTATATCGGAAAATATCACATAAAACTATACATTTTTTAATGTAGTGAGTACATCGGAAATTCGATTTTCCGTACACATTTCTCATTTTCAACTTTGGCATTTTAGCGTTCGAAAAGTTGACCTACTTCAATACCTTAAGTTGGGCTTTGTATGATATAGATTTTGTATGATTTAGATAGAGTTTTATTTCATTTTATGAATGTTGGTAGTTACAGGTACATTTTAAAGATATCCTTGCGTGTATAGTGCTGTACTGGATGGATGAAAATCAATTGAATTTTACATTAATTTTGTTTTTCTAGAAATTTAAAGAATTAAACAAAAACATGAAAGAACATTGTAAAATTGAACCGTGGGTCGTTACGCACTCATCAGCTTTGGGAATTTTCGTGGTAAGAGGGGATTGCGTACATGCGGACGTGTGTTTCAGTTTAGTTCGAAAAACTTTTGTGAAACTTTCTATACTATTTAACCGTTTCCTTTTCAAAATATTATCTTGTACGTCAGTTTATGTTGTTATACGCGCTATAATTTTGTAACTTTGTTGTCTATTTTCTTAGTTCAGCATTATCTGTTTTTTATTAGTTTCTGAATTGAAAAGTGTGAGTAGGTATTATAAAATAATTACTAGTCTTTAAGTAAATTTTAAGGTACGTAATAGGTGTACAATATATTTTTAATTAAATGGAGTACTACAAATTAAACAGGATGAAATAAATAGATTATTAAATATTTCGATGAATCTTTAAAATTACCCAATGTGATAATTACCTACATACTCTACCTTGCTATGTGTTATTTTCTCAACCTCATTTTGTTGGTTTTCTTTTTTTAATTGCGTTTATCCAATGATGTAAAAATGTATTATTTTTAAAGATATATAGTTTAATTTTACATTATCTATCTTATTCACTTTTTATTATTTTATGTGAATATGACGTTTACGTAACGTGTAATTATTTCAAATAAAATGTGTATTAGTATTTTTTTCCAGATTCAAATTTAAACTAAAATTAAAAAAAAAAGTAAAATATAAAATAATAATAAATGCGCAGTAGTCAGCGCATTTCTCCGGAAAGCGAAAGGTCCTTCGAGTCCCAGAAGTGCAAATATCTTTTTCGGATTTTCTGTTTCCAGATTTTCGATTGATTTTCGCTAATATTGTCTTCATTTAATTAAATAATAAAACGAATTTAAATACAAAACAAACAAAACACAGACTGACAAAATGTTTGTAGGTAGCTGTGTCAGGGAGGTAAATACCTACATACTCGTATTATAAAATTATGTGTTTAAACATTATTTCAAAAAACAAATCCTCACTGGACGGGTATTAAGAGATTTTTGTAACTTTAAGGTGTTTTTGGATTACTTGTGGGGCTTCAAAACTTGTTCAGTAAATTATATTGGTTTTGAAAAGCAGTTCAACTGGAACCTTGTTTAACCGCGCTACTTCTTAGTGTAAGGCTTCTCAGCTCTTCAGAAGTAGAAGGTATTACAGCCCCTTCAAGACTCAGGTTTACTTCGGGGAATCCCAAACACTAGTGTCGAGTACGTACTTAGTGATTCTACTAGGGGAATATTATGAATATTATAAATACATATATTTATTAATGTTTCGTTTACCCTTTCTCGAGACTCGCCTTGTAATATTAAACTAACAAACTTATCAGGGGTGGAATAAGGCAAGAATAAAAGTTTTTTTTCAAATACTCTTAGTATATTTTCATTTAACCAAAACATCAATTTACCAAATACACATTCTTTTTAAATTGAGGGAAGAGAAAGTTAATTTCGAGCAAGAAGAACAAAGGATATGATGATCAATATGATTTGATGAAAAAAAATTATGTACTAAGGTATATATGATGGGAACGTGACTTTTACATAAACAATCGATTGTTGAATAATCGATTATTTTTCTTAACACGATAAATCGATTTATAAATAATCGATTTTTCTTGAAAAATAATCAATTAATAATCGATTTTTCCCCGAATTTGACAATTAAAATAAAAGCGTTAAATAACTTTAACCACAGTTTTATTAATTAAAAAATATTTAACAGAAATTATAAGTTTTAAAATAATCTAAAGAAATTAAAAGTTTTTTTTAAATAATCAACAACAATTAGAAATCCGTGGGCAATAAGCTCAGGAATAAGAGCTTAGGTAAGCGTTTGAACAATATACGGTTCCTTGACTTAGTTAACATGGCACCAGCTTTTGAAAATAATCTCTCAGCTGGGGTCGAAGACGCCGGCACCAAACGGTGTTTTCAAATTACTAGAAAATAAAAAAAGAGATGTGTCTTCTACATAAATAATGGATTATTAAATTATCGGTTCTTTTTCTTAGCATGAAAAATCGATTTATAAATATTCGATTTTTCAGAAAATTAAAATCGCTTAATACAATCGATTTTTGTTAGAGAAAATTGATTTTTAATAGATTTTTTTCATAAACGATAATTTTTTCACATCCCTAATATATGAGCAATGAGGATGCTTTTACGGCGTTGGTGACTGTAATCTGTAATGTCCTAATACAAGCAACGATAATGCTGCCCTGAAGAAATTCTAATATTGAACAGAATTTTATTTGATAAAAACGATATTTATTAGTAGAGATAATATCTAAATAATAATAATGGTGGAATGTCCATCCATCTCTACCATAATTTCTAACAATGTGACATGATGGAAACTGGTGTTTGCAGCGGTTGGTGTTACGATCAATATTTTGTGGCTTTCATTCACATTATTATAGAGTGACTGCTATTTAAAATTCCAATGTTATTAAACTGCAAGGAATTCAATAACTGCTTCCCATATTTCCACTTAGAATCATAGGTACAAAAATCATAAAATATTATAATATTCTAATTATCCTCCATATTTTTTTTTCTTTGTAAGTAAATAAATATATTCGTCTTTTAAAAACCTTTTAATTATTTTTCTATTTTTTTTTTCATAAATGTTTACATGTTACAGTTTTGCCATTTTTTTAAACTACCATATTACGCTATTGCTTGTTTTGTGGTAGTCATACATGAAATATTATTTTATATAAAAAAAGATAATTAAATATAAGAAGAGGAAAGAAAAAAAGAACATATTTAGGGATAATCACTCTAGCGTTTGTTTAATAATTGAAATACGCGTCCAGCGTCTTGGATTTCGAGTGTCCGATTTGGAAATTTTCCGGCCTTTAAATTATTTAAATTCTTATTTAAAACTTATTTAAATTCGAACATGCATTTTTTAATACATAAAACATGATCAATGACTTGTGAAAAAAAATTATTGGAGGAGGGGAACCCGGGATAGGGAAGGGGAACTCGGGAGGCGGGAGGAGAACTCGTTAGAACCGCTTCCCCATCCCCCTATCGCGGGATGGGGAAGCGGGCGAGGGGAATGGAGAGTGATATACTTATAAAAATATAAAATATGTTTGCTTCTGTCTATGTACATGAGATGTTATGTATTGCTAAACTACTCATCCGATTGCGATGAAACTAGAATTTGATGTGCGCATGCCCGCAATGGTTTCTGTATACAAAAGTGAGTTCTGGCATCATGAAATTATGCGGTGCTAACCGTTCATCTGATCGCGATGAAACTTTGGGGATTTGATGAGTGCATGCCCGCGATTGTTTATATACATATATAATAGTATATATCTCTGGCGTCATGGAAATGCGTTTCTAAACCGTTCATCCGATTGCGAGGAAACTTTGGTGAGTTGTTGTGAGCACGTCCTCGAAGGTTTATATATGTATTCTTAAGATTATAAAATAATAATAATTGTAAAAATATACTAGTGAGCTCTGGCATTATGAAATTTGTATAAAAAATTGCAATAGATTGAATGAATTTACCGGGACTGAATGTATGGAATGCAGAAGGTGGGAGGAGAACTCGGGAGGGGGGAGGGGAACTCGGGAGGAGGTTTCGCGGGAGGGGGTAGGGGAACCCGGGAGGGAGGAGGGGGAGGGGATTTCGGGAGAGGGGAGGGGAACTCAAGAAGGCGGTTCGCGGGAGGAGGTGGAGGGGAACCCGGGATAGGTGAGCGGAATTCGGGGGGAGGAGGGGAACTTGAGAGGGGTTTTGAGGGACGGGGGAAGCGGGCGAGGGGGTGGGGAAAAGGATGGTGGAGAAGGCGGAGTGGGAATGCGAGAGGGGAAGGGGAGGCGGAGGTGGAACGGGACGAATGGGAAAGGACACTTAGGAAGAAACAATTTCTTTATTAAGTGGCCTAGCAACGCATGCCGAGGACGCGCAAGTATATTATATATCTACATATATAGTTTTTTTAAATCTTTATTTCGAACAAATATCACAAAATGACTATTGTTAAACAGTCATTATTTTCCAAAAGTACCTACTTTCCTCAAATGCTTCTAATGGAAGAGTACCTAGTATAAATCTTAAGATTATAAAGTAATAATTGTAAAAATCTGAATGAATATACAAATATACAAACTTTAATTTAAAAAAACCTTTTAAGCTATTGTTCCAACATCATATAATAAAGTTCCAACATCGATAAATTTCCCTGAATCTGTTCCTGGTGGTAACCTACAAACGTATAACTGTAACTGTGTTCGGCCCACGCTTTCATTAAGGCCCACACTTCTAAATATACATACTCCTATATGTCTTTCTGATTACTGGCATTGTATGTAAATGATGCCACAAGGAATCAATCTCTTGTTGTGACTCTGGCCATACTAGCAGTTAAACGTTTAACCTATCAGCATTGCGGATACGTTGTCACAAATGAATATTTATTTTTCATGGCTTGGCGCCAACTAAAGCACTGACATCGATTAAATGGAATAATAGGCCAAAAATGTATGGTTATTTTTGCGTTTTCATCAATATTTAAGGGTAATCATGAATCAAGTAGTGAATGTTAAAATAAAATAATAATATTCTTTTGAAGGTTTACGTTAGAGAACATTAGCAGTTTACACAATAATCTTACGTTTACATAACAACGTACAATCGTATGTTCCTACGCAGGTATGTTTTATATATTATTGGAAAAGCAGAAAAACTTTGCAATGCTCAGAAAGAGATACGTTCATAACAATATTCGTTTTATATTAATTGTATACAGGAAGAAATCCTTAGGTCTCCATGTGATCTTTGGGGATGCTCCGTGAAAGGAATTTTAAGGAAAGATCTAGTGATGTTAGGCCTTAAAGGGACCCACGATGCCCAAGGGAGCCAAAACGAAACACCGAAATAATGAAATATTCTATTTTACTGGAATATTTTTTTTAATAGCTTTCGAAGTTATATCCATCGATAATAAGTAATCATTGAAGAAAGGGATAATACTAATGAGATTATTCTTTTATTTATTTATTTTACACACTTTACAAATATAAAACCAAAACGTCTCGATAAACTACTTTTTAGCAGTTTGTCTAACGGGATCTTTACATTAATGATCTTATTATAGTGAGTAAATAGTTACATTTTTACAATTATATAAAATAAAAATTAAAAAAATTTACAGAAATATAGAGAAACGAAAAATTATGAAAACATAAATAACAAATTTAAAATCTTTAGAATAAGATGTCATTGTAAGCTAATACAAATTAATTCTTTCAGTAAGCCAAGTCTTCGGTTAATTTAGGCACAGCTTTTACTTTCAGCAAGTAACATTATTTAAACAATTGGGGATCATGTAATTTAAAGTTCTTTGTCCATATTTATTTGTATGTTTAGGTTTTTTTTTTTTTTTTTACAGCACCGCACAAGAATCTCAACTGCTCCCGTCTAGAGCCAGTGAGACTATGGCATCCCCCAATTGGGGTATGTTGTGAGGCTGAAGGTAGTGGGGAGGGGAAAGAGGTGGGGAAGAGGAAGGTTGGGAAGTACCTGGCTATTCAAATCTGGTCACCAAACACGGCTAAAGCCATTCTCAAGCAACGTTTCAATTCTGAATGGTGGTCTTACACCAGGGCGATACTGATAGTATCTTCCACTCTGGAACGTGCCGCAAACATACTATATATTATTTTAAATGAATAAATTGTGAAATAACACAAATTAATCAAATAAAATTTATTTGCGCACGCCGGGTTCGAACCCGTGACCTCCGGATTGTGAGTCAAGAGTCTTACACACTGGACTACGGAGGTCGTCAATATCCGTCAGGTAAAATTAGTCCTTCATTAAAGTCAAAACGAGTATTATTTATTTAAATACAATTAAAATACATGTTACATTATGGTTGTATTCCAGCCTGTTTATATATAAAGGGTTATTTATTTGCTCTAAGATGAAACAGAACAAGATACAGAAAATAAAGAAAGGTAGAGGTCACAACTGAGAATCGAACTCAGGTTCTCTTTCTTACTGCGACAATGCATCTAACTCGGCCATAGAGACCTGATTTTTTTCGTCGTTTCTGTCGATTTCATGTTTTAATCTCAGAATTAAAAATAAAACCCTCAACTAATTTTTTCATATTTTTTAACTGCTATATTTTCTTTTTATTAGTAATCAAACGAAAAGATAAATTACAAAAAATTGATTATAAATCAAATCTACGCGAATTTGTTTGTAACCTGCGTTATGTCTTGAATATACCTGTCCGGTGATAAGAATGGGGTAAAAATCAGGTCACAATGGTCGAGTGGTTAGAGGCGTTGTCCCCGTAAGACAGAGATCCTGCGTTGTTCTTTTTTATGTTTCCTTTAGATTTATTTATTAAATTTCAATTTGGTAGGCGGGAATGGGTATCGCCGCCCCGGTAACCATTTATTGGATAACCAACATCTCTGCCATAAGCCACCCCAAGTGGTTCGCTAGGTTTGATGACTAAGCAGGGGTGTCCGGGTTTATGGGGTGAGTTTTTTCCAGGTCTTGGCAGCAGATGCTTTCGATGAGAGAGATCCTTTGACCTCGCCAGCTAGACTCTCTCGACCCATCATCTTGCACCGCAATTTGAATGGATTCAAACGTCCATCACTTGATACACTGACCCCCGGATTCCTACCCACCCCTCATACATTTTTTCCTTTCCAGATCTTCCTCTCCATCATTTCCTTAAAAAGACTCTCCACAAAGCACTCCCAAAGATGACATAGGCCTCTAGGGCAAATATTTTCCTCAGGGCCTCCGGTGTAAAGCTAATTTTTAAAAAATCAGTTAGTGTTATCTTATTCAATTATTAAAATTTAGGTAAGTTATTCCTTCACCGGAGAGAAAAACTGCATGAATAAATAAATGACTGTATTGCGCAAAAGAGTATAAAAAAATATACTCAAATAATATTGTATACTTATTCAAGGGATCATGGTGGTGGGGGTGAGGTTTGTGTAGGTTTTAGCGGCGAATGCGTTCGCCCACCTCCTGGGTGGCGGGCCGGATCGGAAGAGACAGTTCAAGGGAGACCTAACCTAGATTTCTCCAGCAGAACTATCTTGACCCATCGCCTTGCACCGTAGTGGGAGGATGAATTCATTAGGCCATACTCTCTCCTCCAGATTCCTACCATTATACATTTTTCCTTCCCGAATTCCCTCTCCTTCCTATCTTCAAAAAGACCCTCCATACAGCATCCAGAAGATGAAATAGGTGCTGAAGGATTTTGACTTATCGGCCTCCTGTGTGGAACTAATGTAAGAAAAAAAAAAGATTTATAACACGGACAGCAATTTTGATTTCTGTGTTCGATCAGCTCCAGGATTGTAAAATATTTAATTAAATGAAGACAATATTAGCAAAACTCAATCGAAAATCTGGAGACAGTAAAATCAGAAAAAGATATTGGCACCTCTGGGAGATTTAACTCATAAAGTTTAAAATAAAAATAAATGTCAATATTTCTTTACTAACCTGCAGTTTCTTAATATATATTGTAGTGTCGTAATATAAACCACGTGAGAAAATATTTTCTCATTTTGCAATACACATTATAACAATATAATATATTCAGAATGAAGAGAATTTCAACAAAAAGCCATTACAAGAGTGCGGCTATTTTCTGAGTCCTGTTTTCCAAAAGTGGCGTTAAACTTATGGTTTATTTAGTTATCATGAATAATATATATGGAGTTGATTAGTGTTCACCGGTTTAATTAGAGTGAGGAAATCGCACGTAGTACACGTGGGGAGTGAGGAGTGGGGACTCTCCTATTATAGCGAGTGACTAAGTAGTAGTCTTTATAAGGCACCTCAGCAATACTAGCCAAGGAGAAGGAATTCATCGTTTGATTTTTTTGTGGCGGTAAATGGTCGTCCAATGGTACTCTTCGCACTTTATACACCAGATAGCATCACAGGAATACACATTTATTCTCACCAATGCAGTCACTATGCGTTTTACGGCAGTTGAATAGACTTCTTTATTTATTTATTTGACTTTTGATATTACGGCACACAGTGTCGAAAAGGCTCCTTTCTTTCATCATGAGTTTATTTATGTATTTATTTTTTTTATTTGTTTATTTATTTATCTATTTTTTGTAATTTTTGTTTGTTTGTTTGTTTGTTTGTTTAATGTTTGTTTGTTTGTTTGTTTGTTTGTTTGTTTGTTTATTTATTTGTTTGTTTGTTTGTTTGTTTGTTTATTTGTTTGTTTGTTTGTTTAATGTTTGTTTGTTTGATTGTTTGTTTGTTGGCTTGCTTGTTTGTTTGTGTGTGTGTTTGTTTGTTTGTTTGTTTGATTGTTTGTTTTATTATGTATTTTTATTTGCTTGTTTGCTTGTTTGATTGTTTGGTTGTTGGCTAGCTTGTTTGTTTGTTTATTTTTTTATTATTATTTTTTATTTATTTATATTTTCGGCGCGCAGTGCCATTTACAAACATGTGTTTATTTGATATTTTTTAAACAGTCGTGGTACAGTGACGAAAGTTTTTTTATTTATTTAAAAATTATTTGCAAGGGGACATGGCTGCAATACGGGGGGTTAATCTTTACGAACGATTTGTTTTGGTTTTTTATGTGTGGTACGTACGTTTTCGTTGTACCGTGCGAGACAGTTTATAGGCGCGTTATCATGGGGGGGAATTTCTGAATAATTTTTCTTCCCCGAGATTTAAGATGTGTTTTTTTAATAGGAGGATTTCAGAACCTTTGTGGAGTTTGGATACACCCTTATCCATTTGGGGGTACCCAGGACTATGCGTATGGCTTTATTCTGGAATTTTTGAAGTTTTTTCTTGTGAGACTCTGAAGCGTGGGGCCAGATGGAGCTTGCATAAGTTAGTTTTGGCCTTTTTTGTTGATTTGTAAATTAGGAGTTTATTTTTAAATGACAATTTGTTTTAAATTTCTTTTGCGTAGTATAGGGGAAAGGGTTGCAAATGTAAAAAATATGTTTATATTCTTTTCACGATTACAATAACCTGTTTCTGTGGTTAAGAGATGAGGCACTCGACTAGCAATCCGAAGGTCACGAGTTCAAATCCCGGCGTGCGCAAGTAAACTATCTAACCATCACGTCGTTTTCCCGCAGGAGGGAGAGAGACAGAGGGAACGAACCGCCAAACAACTCGGTGTTGCCATTAACTCCTTGCCTCATTCACAATCATCCATCGTCTCATACGTATGTACTCTTCTATTATTCTGACTCTTGACATGGTCCGACCCAAGTATCTGATTCACTTGATCATGACATGTCTTCCTCGGGCGTTCCCGACTTCTTAATTTTATTCAATTGAATTGTATTATCTCACAATTTAATTATTTAAAATAATATAAGGTATGTTTGTAGCACGTTCCACAGCGGAAGATTATAGCCCTTGTGTAAGACAACCATTCAGAATTGAAACGTTGCTTCAAATGGCTTTAGCCATGTTTGATCAGATCTGAATCTCTCATCTCCATCCCTTTCCCACTACCCCATAACATTCCCCATTTGAATTCAACAGTATCACCGGTTCCAGACGTTTGGGAGAGAAGGAATTTTGTGAAGTACCTATTCAATAAAATAGCATTGATGTTTGAATAGTACTATTTTCTATTTTAGCCTGTCTTGTAAATTGAATATATTTGGTATAAGGTTTAAAAATGCACAATTTTTTAGGTATTTAGTTATTATAGGGAGGTTTGAAGGTAGAAGATTTCTTTGCAACTTTTCATGACAACCTTTTAAAAAAGTATGGGAAGGAAGGTAAGAGGAGTGGGTAGGAATATGGGAGTTAGTGCGTCCAGGAGTAACCGACTTATAAATCCAACCATCCCACTGCGAGGCAAGGCGATGTTCCGAGAGTAAAAATATTTAAAATAATCAATCCTTCAAGCAGTCTCTCCCGATCCGATGTGTCACGCATTTAGTGGGCAGATGCATAAACCGCCAAGACCCGGGCAAATCTCACCCCATAAACCTTGGTACACCTCTTAAGTCACCAAACGTAGCGAACATAGTACTTATCTTACCGCGAATTTTCCGTGCGTTGTATTTCCAAGGCATTGCAATACCATTCATTCGATGTAGGTAAACATTTTTTCAGTTTTTCGACCGTCTTTTTGCGATTTTTCCATATCTCACCACATAATTTCGTAAAGTTCAAAGATTTCTATTTACTCTCTGTTTGATACAATATAAAAAAAAGCAATAAAGATTGGGCTGTTATTTCTATCGCTAAATGGTTTTTCAATGAAAGACTGCCCATTTCAAGGTGATATCTTTTTTAAACTGAGATTCGATCAAATTCAAGTTTTTTTTTTTTAACTCGATGTTTTGGAAAAATACGTCTGAAACAATTTTCTCGTGAGCCATTCAAACAAATTGTTTCAGACAAGCAAGCTGAAAATAATTACAATTAACCTGGATTATTTTAAAGGTAGAGATGTTAACCTTCTTTATTTAAGCGACTTAAACACATTTTTACTCGTCGAAGCCCGTTATTTATATCTCACACACACAAAGAATCATGTATCACCTGTACTTACCTATAACACAGGTATACAATATAATATAGAAAGGCAGGTACCTTCGTACGTCTGAGTGGCAGAAGTCGTATACTTAACTTAACGAACTTACTATATTTCCAGAGAGCTACGAATCAAATTTAAAACGAATTCAAGCAAAGTCGACTGCGGCTTGTAGTGGGTACCTACTCGCCGCGAAGTTAGTATCACACGGGATGCTATTGGGCTTTCATTTAATTATTATAAAAATATTATTAATGATCATTTGAACAGTTCAATACTCGTGCATAGATGTTTATAGCGGCTCCTTAGTTCATGTGATCAAAATAAAATCAAGAACGTAGTTTCATTGAAATATTGATCGAAAATATTCATTTTAAAATATTTTGTAGCGGCTAATCCATTTTAATGATGTTGTGTTTTACATTTAACACGTCGACTGCGGCGGGTTAAAACAAAACACAGCATTGGGTTCAAATATTAGACCAGAGATTCTTAACGGGTGCGCCAGCGTCCCCCTGTGGGCGTTTTGGAAGTCTGGGGGGCATTTTTAAATTTTTTGCATTTAGGGGGCGCTGCAGAAATTCGAGTGGGCATTGTGTCAATATAGAAAAAAAGCTCATACACGAGCTACGGCACACTGATACACTTTCTTTAGGTGCAACGATTTGATAAGTTCTGTTAAATAAACTACCCTTGCACACACAATAATTTAACAACAAATTATATTTAATGTCTTTTATTTATACTTCTCATGATTTTTTATTTACTGAATTAGACCCATCTAAAAATATTTAAAATGATTTTCGTGCCATTTTTACACGTCATATCTTAGTTTCAATTTGGGAGGCGGGTATGGGCACCGCCGCCCCGGGAACCATTTATTGGACAACCAACACCTCTTCAATAGGCCATCCCAAGTGGTTCGCTATGTTTGGTGACTTAGCAGGGATGCCCGGGTTCGTGGGGTGAGATTTGTCTGGGTCTTGGGGGCTGATGCTTCTGCCCATCAGCTGCAAGGTAGGCTGGATCGGGAGAGAATATTTGAGGGAATCCCTTTGACTTCGCCAGCCGTAATCTCTCGGAACATCATCTTGCACTGCAGTGGGTGGAATGGATTCATCAGTCCGTCACTCCTGGACACAATGACCCTCAGATTCCTACCCACCCTTCATACCCTTTTCCTTCCTAGAACTTCCTTTCTTTTCTTTCCTAAAAAGACTCTCCACACAATCGTGAAATTATTCCCCTGTCTATGTCATCTTTTGGGATGCTTGTGGAGGATCTTTTTGTGTGGAGCAAATGTAAAATAAAATCATGATTTTTCGCGATTCCTCATATTATATTAAAAACGTTTTTAAAAATAAATATTCCATTAGTATAGCAAGCGAGACACTGTTTCGACAGCTAACCAAATTCAACTGGCGGTTTTTCGACGGTGCGCCTTTTAGTGGTTTTTTAACAATTCTACTAATAACTCACTTGAACCTTCTCCGAATATATTCATTTTTAACTTAAATTCTGGCTAAATATTTGATTAAAGATTGAATTAAGGCTAGACATAACCACGTTTATCGGGGCTTGCACGAGGCTTACATTTTAATTTATTTCGGCGAATTCCTAATTGAACTATCATTTTTATTTCCATGCCTCACAGGGGATGCGAGTTATTTATATTTTAGATTAATAAAAACAGTACATTGCCATAATTTTTTTACGTACAACGCTTATAAAAAATTGTAATACGTTGTACAACTAAAGTTAGCGGTGAGCACCAGATTTATTTTTGTAGACGATGAGTTAATAACTTCGGGAGGTATTCATTTAGAAACATCTTAAATATTAGTAACACGTTCTTCAGAGTTAATTAAAATGAACCCGGAGGAAAGGTCGAATCTCCAGACCTGCTAGGGTGAATTCGACCGTACGTCCGTCCAATACGTCGTGCCGCGGGCGCATATTTGTTTACAGGCTTTCTTCACTTACGTGGTTAAGATTCCCATATAATTTTTTTTTTCTTATTTTCTTTTATAGGGCAACTTCGACAGTAGGTCCGTCCAATACACGGGTCGCAAGTCGCAATTTGTATACACAGCTTCTTTACTTACGTCGTTAACATTCTGAACATATTTTAGGGTATAGTGAATTGAATTGAATCAAGGAAATATGGCGTAATAATTATTTTTGTAAATAATGTGTCATCTCTGAACCACCAACGAAGTCTACGTGTTAATGGTAGGTGCATACATGCGTTGCAAATAAAATATTGGATTTAATGCATAAATCTTCACATTCTTATAAAATACCATAAAGCTTCAATGAAAATACATTAGAAAAAAAAGACGTGTATTTATAGACATCTCATCAATTATTCATTTTAAACCAAAGACGCGAAT
The DNA here is from genome assembly GCA_917563855.2 of Limnephilus lunatus. NCBI lineage: Eukaryota > Metazoa > Arthropoda > Insecta > Trichoptera > Limnephilidae > Limnephilus > Limnephilus lunatus. The sequence goes on from OU830600.1 coordinate 46,147,419, forward strand.
GATAACATACCTACCCATACTGACTAATTGTGGATTGAGATTATCAATGCGTACAACATGAAGACATAAGCTTTATGACTGTTTCGTGTGTGTTTAAAAAAACACTTAGAATCTCTCAAGTTCTTATTCAGCGAGAGAGTAACGTAGCCGTGTAATACGTGCTCCTCCGCGATGTGAGATAGTGATGCGCATAAAAAATGGCCGAATCTCGTTTGGCGGGAATGGGAATTCGCAAATGGCGGATGGCGGGAGATCCGGCCAATGAGAGAGCTCGGCCGAATATCTCTCGGCCGTTACGGGGAGGTGGAAGAAGAAAAAACAATATACATAACCAACAACCAACAGGCCGAGTATCGAGAGATCCGATATACATACAAGAGAGGCATGTTAATAAACCGGTATGAGCCCAGTGCTTCCAAAGCCGCCATCACTTCTCTCTCACAAGACACAGCCTACGGACCAACAAACCCAACCGACAGCGCGGCCCACTTCGGCACGAAGCTGAATATGCCTTCATTATTCATCCAATCGGGACGACTTATCTCTGAAGAAGGATTTAACGAACTTAAAGCGTTTCGTGTCACAAATGCTGTTACTTTATGTCACTTTCTGTATTTTAATGTTCGATAACATGAAAAATTTAATAATAATGCCACAGAGGAGATCCAGAAGCGCATAGTGAACGCAAATCGCTGTTATTTCAAATAAAATCCAGACTGCTGTCGAGAAACATCAAGATATTAGTGTACAAAACACTTCATCAGATCAGTACTCACATACGCAGCTGAGACTTGGGTACTAACTAAGAGGAATGAGCGAGCACTGGACGTTTTTGGAAGGCAAATTTTGAGGTGTATCTTCGGACGTTACAAAAATGAGCTATATACTCTATGGATCTAAACGTCACAAAATTTATAAAACTAGGAAGACTTCGGTGGCTGGGTCATGTAGAGAGAATGACCGAGCATCAAGCACCAAAGTCCCTGCTGAACTCAAGACCGATAGGGCTAAGGAGCCTGGGAAGACCAAGATTAATATGGAGCGACAACGTCCTCAAAGATATATCTGCCTTGGATCTTCTAAACAGGAGAGAGCTGGCACAAAACCGAGATGAGTAAAGGAAGACTCTTGAGGGGGCCAAGACCCACCATCACTCTTGTAAAGCCAAGAGTGATGATGATTAACATGCAAAATATACAGGCAATCAATTTTTTTTTTTTTTTTTTTTTTTTTTATTTAATATAAAACATGGGTTACATTTTAATTATACATATTTTACAAAATATCATATTCAAGGTCATGATTGGTCATTAGGGTGTATCGATTTTTAACTTTTTTTTTGTTTTCAAATTCCAAGTTGAAAAAAAGTTGCTACTAGGTACCACAACTTACCACAAAAATTTTTGGATTTTTAAAAAAATGTTTAGGTCTCCCGCACAAGGCCTAAAGTTTTAATTTTTTTCAAAAAATACCAAATTTTTAAAAAATTTAAAAAAATAAAATCGTTACTTTTATCTTTATTCCAAGTTAAAAAACAGTAATATCAGGGCATAAAAATTAGTAAGAAACGAGTTTTTTTTATAAATAATAAATTTTAGGTCTCCCGCACAAGCCCTAAAGTTTGTTAATTTTGATGAAATTTTGTAATTTTGTAATTTTGTGTACCTATATGAACCATGTTTTTTTTAAAGTTTAAATCACCGGAATTAATTGTACTTTTCTTACAGAAGGCATAAAATGAGACAAAATATATATACATAATTCATATATACATATAGTAAAAATATATACCTCATATACATAAACTAAATATAAAATATGTTTTATACCTGAAAAAATATAGTTGGACGGTGTAAATTGTATGAGAAAGGTGTTGAAAGAAACTGATGTTATTTGCTATTACTGTTATTTATTGCAAAAGTATAAAAGGTTATAACATATCATAAAATGTAGTATAATAACTAAGTACAAAATGTTGCTGATTACTTTCCATACGACATGAGTGGCAGTGTTCTTGTTCTACTGCAAATTTACTGACTTGTTTAAGTATTCGTCCTTTCATCTTGGCTTCAAAACCTTAAATCAAAGTTATGTATAGTATTTACATAGGCCTAATGATTTTCACAAAATTTTATAAATGTTATTACAGTTCCCAAATGAAATTTCAATTTAATATGGAAGACAGTATGATTAAAACGTTGTTTAGAAACATTATAACTACAAAATAGTCGAAAAAAACTTACTTAAATTCTAATCCTTTGCAGAGGTTTTGTACTGGCTCTTGGTCTCGAACGTAGGTAGCTCTTTACGGTCTTTCAGTCTGGCATGGATAAAACCACCTCTTTCGATCAGCCCACATACTCGCTTCGAAGCTTCTGTGACTTCCTTGACAATTCGTTCCACCGCTTGAGTGTGAGAAGGAATTCTAAATTCAACCCTTCCACTTTTGCCAGTTTCCGCAATTGACTCCAACTCTTCTAGGCTCATATCAGTTCCAAGAGGGGGTTCGGTTGCTGAAGTGGATTGCCAGTCAATCATATCTCTATAGTTTTTGGCATCAAAATTGATGTGAGGGGGTTTAAATACCCTTACCCCTTTCCTTTCGGTTGCGCGAGCTTTCTGGATTCTCTTATAAGCCAAGGCTCTGATATGTTTTCGTTCATCGAATAGCATAGCTATTAAAACATGCTCTGGGTGAGCCATGAAAGCATTTCTCTGTAACATTGCATGGACGACTTTTCTTAGCTCAGCTTCCAAGTAATTCAGTCATATCAGAGCCTTGGCTTATAAGAGAATCCAGAAATCTCGCGCAACCGAAAGGTAAGGGGTAAGAGTATTTAAACCCCCTCAGATCCATTTTGATGCCGAAGACTATAGAGATATGATTGACTGGCAATCCACTTCAGCAACCGAACCCCCTCTTGTTACTGATATGAGCCTAGAAGAGTTGGAGCCAATTGCGGAAACTGGCAAAAGTGGAAGGGTTGAATTTAGAATTCCTTCTCACACTCAAGCGGTAGAACGAATTGTCAAGGAAGTCACAGAAGCTTCGAAGCGAGTATGTGGACTGATCGAAAGAGATGGTTTTATCCGTGCCAGACTGGAAGACCGTAAAGAGCTACCTTTGTTTGAGAGCAAGAGCCAGTACAAAACCTCTGCAAAGGATTAGAATTTAAGTAAGTTTTTTTCGGCTATTTTGTAGTTATAATATTTCTAAATAACGTCTTTATCATACTGTCTTCCATATTATATTGAAATTTCATTTGGGAACTGTAATAACATTTATAAAATTTTGTAAAAATCACTAGGCCTATGTAAATACTATGCATAACTTTGAATTAAGGTTTTGAAGCCAAGATGAAAGGACGAATACTTAAACAAGTCAGTAAATTTGCAGTAGAACAAGAACACTGCCACTCATGTCGTATGGAAAGTAATCAGCAACATTTTGTACTAAGTTATTATACTATATTTTATGACATGTTGTAACTTTTTATACTTTTGTAATAAACAACAGTAATCGAAAATAACATTAGTTTCTTTTAACAACTTTCTCCTACAATTTACACCGTCCAACTATCTTTTTTCAGGTATAAAACATATTATATATATAGTATACGTATATGTGGTATATATTTGTACTATATGTATATATGGTTATGTATATATATATATATATATATTGTCTCATTTTATGCCTTCTGTAAGAAAAGTACAATTAATTTCGGTGATTTAAACTTTAAAAAAAACATGGTTCATATAGGTACACAAAATTACAAAATTTCATCAAAATTAACAAACTTTAGGGCTTGTGCGGGAGACCTAAAATTTATTATTTATAAAAAAAAATCGTTTCTTACTTATTTTTATGCCCTGATATTACTATTTTTTAACATGGAATTAAGATAAAAATTACGATTTTATTTTTTTTAATTTTTAAAAAATTTGGTATTTTTTGAAAAAAATTAAAACTTTAGGCCTTGTGCGGGAGACCTAAACATTTTTTTAAAAATCCAAAAATTTTTGTGGTAAGTTGTGGTACCTAGTAGCAACTTTTTTTCAACTTGGAATTTGAAAACAAAAAAAAAGTTAAAAATCGATACACCCTATTGGTCATGTATACCTTATCAGAAAAGAGGAGCTCTTGTGCCTGATAAGGGAGCCACAGTTCTTACTTAGGTTACATTTTATAATATATTTTGTATAAAATATTTATTTTTTAATGTAAGTTTTTTTGAAAAATTGTTTAATTTTATTTATTTGTTCAGATTTTTCTTCTTGCCAAATCTTCCACAGATGTATAATCGCGACAGGTTCCTTTATAATGTTAATTCTAAATCTTAAACAATTTCTATAATATTATCTGTAATAAAAATAGTTCGAAATAATTAAAATGCTCGATATATGCTTACCAAGAGCATAAAAAATAACTAAATACACACAATTCTGTACGCACTACGCGTACACATTTACAGCTCACCGTTTTCGAATCTCAGTAGTGACAGTGGCCCATGTTGGGATATGAAAATCCGTTACTGCGTAGGTGCCATTTTAATTCCTAGAATAAATCGCGTATTTGGCGGTTGTAGCCCGCGGCCATAACAACACTTCTCACTACAGACGGGGTATTAATACTATATATACGGTGGAGGCTGCGGGGGAATGGGGAGGGGAAGGGTAAGGAGGGAAAGGATGAAGGGTGAGGGGGAGGGGGGCGCCCACATCTCCCGGCTTAATTTACAGCACTAAGTGCCATCATAAATGGGGACTGACAGTAACGTTCGTTTGGCCGGTAAAAAAGGAAAAAAAATCGAAGCGAATTTACAAATTACAACTTGATGCCGGTTATACGTTATTCGTGCATACCGCGCCCCACAGGGTTATGCAGTTGAATTATTTTTTAAACATTTTCAACGTATATCGATGGTTCAGAAGACACGATTCTTTTTAGAATGTCGTGGTGAGTGACCATCGTCCTGAAATGAAAAGTTGCATTTATGAAATTAGCTATGTTTATTATATAGTGATCAGAACCGAGTTTTTACAAGATGCCTATGTAATTTTCCCTTCATCTTTTGAGGAGTAAAAAATAAGTACCAAAAAGGATCAAAATCAATTGTTTTTATTTGAGTATCACTTTTATTAACTATCAAAAAAAAACTCCTTGGCAAAAAAGGACCTAAGTTCGTTATCGATATAAAAAACTATTTTATTGTAATTTCTTTCAACTTTTTTGTCATAATCTTAATAATATTATAAACGCGAAAGTTAGTATGGATGTTTGTTACTCTTTCACGCAAACACTGCTGAATGGATTTTAATCAAACTTTACAATAATATAGCTCATACATCTGAATAACATATAGGCTATATATAATGGTAAGCTCTGGCGTTATGAAATATGTAAAAATGAAAAAGTGTGTATTTCATCAATTTTAGCGGCATAGTGGAAAGACAGGGGGAAGGGGAACGGGGGAGTAGGAAAGAGACGAGGAGGAGGAAGGTGGAGAAGGTGGAAGGGAACGGGGACGCACGGGAAAGGACATGCAGGGAGAATCAATTTATTTATTTGAATGGCTTTGCAACGCATGCCGGGGACCAGCTAGTCTATTTAAATGTGTCTGCGCGCTGTGGTGGGCGGGCCAGAATTTGATTTTTACAAATGTACAGTTTCATTCCGAGATCGATGAAATTTTGCACACTTGGTCTTCAAAACAAGAGTAAGGTCACTGTTTGATATCGAAAAACTCTGCGTACGGGTAACGCTGGGGACTCCAATTGGTGTCGTGTATAGAAAAGTGTCTGTGCGTTTGATGTTTATACAAACCATTGTTTTATTTGGAGATTGATGAAATTTTGCATTACATAAGATTGTTTTCGAGAACCTGGGCAAGTATTTAGGCAACATACAACAAAAGTATGTGTTGATTGGAACAGCATTACTTTACATAAAATTACATATGTACATTAAACACCACAGGAGGTACCTAATCTACCCCCATAAACAGAATTTCAAAAAATGCAATAAACTATATTATAATTTTTCTTCTTCTTCTTGTGCCCTGTCCGTTCAACGGACGTTGGCTATCATGTTGGCTACGCGGACTTTGTTTACTGCGGCCCGTAACAGTTCTACAGTAGACTGGCCAAACCACTGTCTCAGGTTATTCAGCCATGAGGCTCTCCTTCTCCCAGGACCCCGTCTTCCGGCAATATTTCCCTGCATTATGAGATGCAAGATCTCGTACTTCTCTGGATGTCCAAGATATTGAAGTTTTCGGATTTTTATATTATAATAAGCTGGAATAATTATTTGATTGTACTTTGTAGATAAGTTCGACGAAAATTTAATATTATGACACCCTTTGATACAAAAAACATATTTTGTTTTCAAATAACTCCTTTAATGCCTTTTTATATTTTCCAGGTTCCACTTGATTCTCACTTTCGAGACTAAGGGGTTATATCGTCTAAAAAAAGTTGTTTCTGGATATAACCCCGTGGTTTAGATCTTATATTTAAGGTGTTAAGAGTAAGTAGACAGGTCTCCCAGCACAATTTCAGTCTCTCGCCAATCTTAAATTAGAAGCGTTTCCCTCACGTGTAATAGTCGTGTAATACACTGAAAAATTGCGAACATTCTCAGATAAATACGTTATTTGTTGTTTCAATAAATAATGAAGTAATGCGTTGAAGTTCGTTAAACAGTGGCGTTGTTACGATGTTAAGGGTTTCCTGACAAGCTTTTTACTAAGTCCTCTTTTCGGTTTCCATTTCTGTTAAGATGCATGAGACGTTATGAAAGCACTAACGACCATTGTTCCTAACGTTTCGAGCGAGAAATCTGAGTCTCCGATCAGTGATTTGTTTGGTAACCCTCAATTCGCCTGTTAGTCAGATAGTTGCGTTGGGAAGAGCGTAATTTGTGCAAATTAGGAGTGTCGATCCAAAATTTCGACTCAACACTTGATCAATAGGATTGGAAACAACGGCTGGAAATTTGACAGAAGCTTAACTCTGACATATTTTAAATGGTTTCATTTATGTTTAGCTACCAAATCTGAACAGCCAGGCACTTCCCAACCTTCCCGTTCCCTTTCTTCTTAAATACCCCACTATCTTCAGACTTACAATATTACCTAAATGGGGATGACTAAAAAATAATAATAATAATAATAATAAAAAATAAAAATTAATTTTAAAAAACCTTCACTCTATTCAGAAACGGGCGGCTCGTTTGATAGATTCTCCTAACTTAACAAACAGATTGCAATCTTTAGAGCACAGGCGCCAGGTGGGAATGTTTTCCTTCTTCTACCGGTATTACAATGGAAGATGCTCGGAGGAACTAGCGTCAATGATCCCCTCGGCACCGGTGCATAGTCAGGAAACACGCCAAACACGCGCTCAACATACACGGTTGACATTGGTCACGGCTTTTCTACGACTCGTTCTTGAGTTCAACAGCTCGTCTGTGGAACGATTTGCCGGCCTCTGTTTTCCTCCCTCCTACAACAAGGATCTCTTCAAGACCCATGTTCACTCCTTCCTCTCCTCAAAAAAACCGTCCACACAGCATCTTCAAAGATGACATAGGCCCTGAGGGAAATTATTTTCCTCCACTAAAATTAATGTCAAGATTGGCAGGGAGAGCATATAATGTACACAAACAACAATTTCTGGAATAAAAATGAAAAAATGCTAGTTTCGTATATTTATTCAAATATAAGTGAATCGTAAGTAGGCCATGAATACCTTAGCACTCTCTTTAGGGTGAATTGCCTTAAACAACAACAAAAAATATCTACATTCTTCCATTATTTACGAAATTTCTAAAAATCTGTGATAAAAGTCAGTTTATTCACTTGATCCATTTGCATTTCACATTAGTTTAAAAAATTTCAATCATCATTTTCAGGAAAATCCCATTTTTAAAATTATTTTTACCGATGAAATGGGCCATCGCAATATTGGTATATGTGGACTTAACAAGATTAGATAATTACCTCAAAGAAAATTAGAATATTTTCCATAATGTTTTATGACCATAGCACCTTTATGTACGAACTTCTATTAAATTGTAACTATTTACCAATTTAAACAATGTTTTTATTATTACTTTTATATTGTTTTAGTTTACTCTTATTATTTTCCTAAAATAAATAAACTGATGGTTTTTTAACAGCCCTAACTACTAAAATTTCATTACGCCACTGATACCAAATCCCAACCTTGTCCTAAGGTACTCTGCCAATCAGACCAACATGGCGTCCAACTCGAGGCAATCAGATTAACCATTAAACTTGTTTCAGACCATCCGGAGATTTTCCTAATGATGCCGCTAATGAACCGAAGCCGGAACGACGCAGAAATGTTGTTTAATGCTAATACTTTAAAACATTTTGCATTAAAACTGCATACCTAGCTGCATATTAAAATGTAATGAATGAAATTCAGCAGAGCAATTATCATATACTATACAGACCTGAATGAAAGTCGTGAGACTTTTTAAGACTTTTCTGAATAATTTGTGCAACTCTTTCGAAAAGTAGTTAATGACAAAAGTGATTACGTATTTTACAAATGGTCACATACAAACCGCAGAATGTATTAAATTTATAAATAATAAATTAAGTGTTATGTTTTTCATTTTATTTTTTTGTTATTTTTTACGTCTCTCTTCAAATGTAATAATTATTCAATTACATTGAAATAACTTTTTATGGTTATTCTTTACCATTACCTTTATCGTTTTTTTTTGTGTGTCTTGTTCTGATTCGTGTTTCGTTTAGATTTATTGATATTATCTTATGGTTTATATCTAATATAATTTATATCTAATAATGCGGCAGACTTGGATTGCACTATCCTCCCAGTCAGGGCTGGGAAAAATACATGCTTTGCTGTAATGAAATACAAATTACAAAATACTTTTTCGCATGTATTTAAAATACGAAATACAAAATACTTTCAAGTCTTGTATTTGAAATACAAAATACAGTATTTTGATCAATTTTTTATTTCAAATACAAAATACATTTGGTTTTGGTTGCAATAATTGTCGTAAGTGCCCTTATCTAAGGGTGCGTTTCCATAGAAGCAAAGCTGAGCGGAGTGAAACAGATACGTGCAAAAATTGACCAATCATATATTGCTCAGAAGACACATCTCATCTCCGCTGCACTTGTAAAGTTTTAAGGTAGAGGATCCAGGTTCAGATAATAATTATTATTATTATAACAACATGACATTTGTATAGCGCAGTTTTGTGTTATTTCACTTCAAGTGCGCTCTACTGTAATTAAATTAAAAATAATCTAGTATTCAGTCAAATTATTCCTATAGTGCTTAGTAACCATATTAATAAATGCATTTTGAACACAATCAATAAAAAAAATAAAAATAAATTATACTCATTCAAAAAATGAATCAAAAACTTTATCGACCTTGATAATTATTTATTTTTATTTTACTATTTAATTTCTCTGCGTTTCTCTTTAAAACAATATTTGTATAAATATATAATTCTTGTTATGTTATAAGTATATTTTGTGATATAAGGTAGCGAAAAGATAGAAGTTACTTCGGTAAAAATACATCGAACTGATACTTTTCAAAATATGAACACGGATTAAAAATAGATTAACTTGAATAAGAATGGCTTACAGCTTTTAAAAGTAGGTTGCCATGTTCTTATTATCATGACTATGGTATGATATATTTTCATTGCATTTTACCGTTGGTGATGTGCTATGTTGATGTGCTATGCCTGACTCACTAGGAATTCCTGTGTTGAGAGCAGATGCAGCTTAAAACGTAAGCAGTTTATGAATTAAATTCAAATAACAACACAATATTACATTTAAAATAAATGACCATCAGCAACGTAAAATACATTGCTACAGTAATGTGCTCATTTTATAACCTCAAATAACGCGCGGTGAAATCCGTCCCGGATTATCCGCAATGAAGCATCCTAGCCCTAAAGTAAATTTATAATAATATATAATAGCGTTATTATTTTATCTTGCAGGCGTTTCTTCTCGAAGATTCCACCAATAAAGTTCAGGCGAGACAACACAGCCGAACACAAAGGTAGGTACTATCTGGTTTAACTTGATATGGAGCGCGTCTGTGTTGGTGAGGACATTTACATGTGCATACGCGAGTGCGTTGGTGTGGGGTCAGTGGATACTAAAAGTAATAAAAAATTGACCTGATCTCGGCTACTGATGTAAAAGTATGCCATGACCCATCCGTGCAATTATTGCATCGAGTTTTCTCGGCATACGATATTAAAATTCTGTTGCTAACGCATAGGCGTTGGGTTTGAATATCCCACAGCCCAACCACGAGGTCAAGCACGGATGATCGATAAAATCCTGTATCAATAGTACATTGACTAAATCCGTCATCCATGGTCGGTTATCAATATTTGCGAGCACGGTCAATAATTTACATTAATATGACAATCGAAATTAATGGCTTAATAATGAAACGAGATGAATTGACGATGCTTTTAAATTTGAAAGAAGAAGTATGTGCAATCCATAGACTTAAATTCCAATTTATTATTTTTTTCCTGTCAATATCGGTTCGGCTGTCAACAGTGAAACCGTACTCGGGGTTTTGATATAAAATCATCGGAAGGTACCCCCATCGGTCCGATATTGTAAAATAATCGATTTCTCTGTGGTAGACCTTCAGACCAGAGGGATAATGGAACCTCCAATTGGGATGGGGAAGAAGATTTGGAAGTACCCGGCTATTCACATCTGGTAACTAAATACTTCTAAAATCATGTGAAGCAACATTTCAATTCTAAATGGCGGTCTTACACCAGGGCTACTAAAATCGGTAGGCAGTATGTGTAACGCCGCCCCGGCAACCATTTATTGGGTTTTCAAAACTCTTGCCATAGATCATACGGTTCGCTACTTTTGGTGACTTAGCAGGGATGCCCGAGTTCATGGGATGAGGTCATGGTGGCGAATTTATTTTAAAGTTAAGAAAAGTCCCAATAAACTACTTTTAATTAGTTTGCCAATGGGTGCTTTTACTTTGACCATAAAAATAAAACTTATTTTACTTTATTTCGGCAGGTAACATATATAAGCAATTACATAGGTATCATGTAGTCCAGCGTTCTTTGTCCATATTTCTTTTAATGCTGAGGTACGATTAGTCTTTCATTTAACGTGAAACGAGTATTGTAAGTGTGATCAATGCTATTTATGTATAGAGGGCTATTCATATGCTGAAATATAATTTTATTCCACAGAATTGCTCTTACTGAGAGAATTTTGAGATTCTGGTAAAAGTATGGAACATTATGTTTTTGTTCGTATAAACTTTTATGAGCTAATAATTTAACTAAAGAATTTTGAACTGATTTAACATGATTAACATTTGTTCAACAGGAAATATCCATTTCCCCCAAGCTGTAATTCCATACCTTATAATAGATTCAGCTAATGATAAATATGACTTCTCTCGGTTTTGTGTCGTTTTTTTTATTTGATTAAAGCACCTTCTTATTTTGTTGACATTCTCTTACAAGAATGGCTGTTGGAACAGCTTAATCAAAATGCCTCTGCTGAACCACCTACGCGAAAACATCGGCTCTTACACATTTCACCTTGGTTGAGAATAATGTCTAACTTCAGTATCATCCGTAGCGAATACCTTAGAAATATATTATTATATTCTGAATTTCCCAGATCTCAATACGGAACTATGAATCAGTTCAGAAAGATGACTTGTATTATAAAATATGCATTTGATAAATCTAACATTGGATATAGCAATATCAAGAGTTTTTATTTTATTTTATTTTGTTTTATAATTTATTGTACTATATTGTTATCTGCTAGTAGATACATATTCAGAAATACTATACTGTACCTAACGTGGAGTGTTTGTAGAATATGAAATCATTAAATACAAATCTCATAAATCAGATTGATGCTTCAAAAAAATAAACTTAAGCACCTACTTACGATTTGTTTAAAAACATGCTTTTTCAATTTGGAAGGCGGGTACGGGTACTTTCACCTCGGGAACCATTTATTTGATAACCACCACCTCTGCCATAGGTCACCCAAGTAGTTCGCTACGTTTGTGTTGAGTTCCCAGTTTCATGGGCTGAGGTTTGTTCAGATGTTGGTGGCGGATGCATCTGCCACCAACTGCGTGGTGGGTCGGGTCGCGAAAGGCCGGTTGAAGAAGACCCTTTGAACTTTCCTGCTGGATCCCCTGACCTATCGCCTTGCACCTCAGCGGGAGGAATGGATTCGTACGTCCATCACTCCTGGAAAAACCGATTCTTACTCAATAGAGATTCCTATTCACCTCTCAAATCCTGTACCTTCTCAGAACCTCATCTCTATGCTCTCTGTTAAAATACCCTCCACACAGCGTCCCCAAAGACGACACAGGCACCGTTAATGTAAAAAAAATCATTTTCCCTGACAGCATTGAATAACTTAAAAAAAAAAAAATTATTAGCAGGTGAACGACGAATTATTAATTGCGTTATTATCACTTATAAAAGCATTAAATAATGAACATAACATATTTCGTAAATTAAGAAAACCTCACTTGTTTGGTTTTTAATTAAAAAAAATCATGGTTTTCACGTTACGTACTCAGATTTTACTTAGAAAAGTTCATTTTAAAATTTTCTCAATCAATAAGACAACAGACAATACACGAAAAATACTCTTTAGATGCAGAGCTACTTACCACACAAGATTAAGCGGTTAAAATTCTGATTACAGTCGATGATGGTTTTCGATACACTTCTCTTCGATATGAACAAAAATAGAATGTGAATTGGCGAACAATTCGAAAGCTAACTGCCAAAATCGCGTAGTCACAGAATATACCCACTAAGAAAAATCACTACACTTTTAATGATTATTTGCTAACATAGTGTAAAACTAATATGTGTATAATAAGATTTCACTATCTCCCCTTCATACAATTATTATTCTTTCATTCATTAGTTAAGATTAAGAATCGTACACAGGTGAAATTACTAACTCCTTGTATGGGCGTACTTACTTTAACAATGTGTAATTATTGTATGAGTACCTTATCACCTGTATCGTAATATACTATACGGTCAGTGGTTGAGTGGGCATAGCGCTTGGGTCCCACCCGGGCGTCGCGTGTTCGATTCCTCGGCTGACAAGTCCTCCATCACAACACAAGCAACATTTTCGGCATTCTGTGGTGGTATTAGGACATTTTCTAACATTGTTGGGTTATTCGTAACGTGGGAATGTTTATCTTTCTTTTTTTAAAGAAATTAAAGAAAACTATGTATAATGTTTAAATAAACAAATAAATTTAAAAAATGTGCATCAAAATGCGAAAAAATTCAAAAGAGATATGGTTTTTGAAATATTGGGCGTTGTGAAAACATATTTTTAATAACTGAAGACAATATTGGCAACTCTCACCCGAAAATCTGAAACAGAAATATAAGAAAAATATACGGTTACATCTAGGAACTGAATCCCAAGACCTTAGCCTTACCGGGGCATTTCTCTACCACTGTGCTAATGGGACCCTATCTGCTTCAGTCATATTTAACTGTGTCAGACTTCGACAAAGAACTAACAATAGTACCTATCTTCATTTTCTAAAAGCAAATTTTGCTTACTATATTTTATTGCTATCTTTATGTATGACTACCTGGGTTACCCGGCTTCGCTCAGGAAATCATTTGAGAGTGTTATGGAATGTTTCACAATGATGATCCCGATTCCCTATTCCCGAACATTCCACGACATACTCCGCCACCCCTTCCAGAACATTCTAGAGTTCTATAGAACCTTCTTGAACTTTCCGAAATTTCAAGAGGGCGAAACTTCCAGCCTTTATATCTTCAAAAGCACGCCCTTTAGGTAAAAACGGGTACCTTTTTTCCCGAGAGACAGAGATCGGGTACCTTTTTTTCCCGAGGGACAGAGATCTATCACACCTTATAACTCCCTTGATCGTACCGGGACTCGTTTTTAATTTTTTGCGGTTCGCACGTTTTTTTGTATTTTCTTTTATAATATATAGCTGTTTCCCGGCATGCGTTGTAATGCTATATTTAAATAAATAAAATGTTACTCCTTGCATGTCTTTTCCCGTGCGTTCCCCTCCAGCGTTCCACTTCCACCTTCCCCGCCACCGCTCTCCCGCTCCCCCGTCCCGCCAACCCCCCTTGCACTTCATTTCTTGACTCCTCTCCCGCCCGGCCCGTAGCCGAAACTTTTTTCTAATACTAACATTATTAAACTCGTGATATCTTTCTAATTAAATATCCGAATTGAAAAATTCAAAAAGTTAAATAAAGGTATTGAAGCTGTCTTGAATATGAAGTAATTTATTTTGATAAGGATTAACACCAAGATACAAATAAAGAGCCTTTTCAAGCGGCGACATATTAATTAAATTTTTAAAATAAAATAATACTTATTGTGGCATAACCATAATAGTTAGACATATGCTGTCGCGACTTTTTTTGTAAATAATGATGTGTTCTACAAAGTCGTAGTACATTATTTTATTCTATCATCAATAGTTTTCGCAGCGCACGCGATGTAAAGAATATTTTAGGTAATTTTTTTACACCTTGGGTTGCATTATTGGAGTTTTAGTAATGATCCCTAATTATTTTGAAAATATTATATAGCCTATGTCACTCAGGGATAGTGTAGCTTCCCAACAACGAAAGAATTTTTCAAATCGGTTCAGTAGTTTCAGAGCCTATTCGATGCAAACAAACAAACAAACAAATCTTACCTCTTTATTTAGTGTAGTAGATGTCACTCAGGGATAGTGTAGCTTCCCAACAGCGAAAGAATTTTTCAAATCGGTTCAGTAGTTTCAGAGCCTATTCGATGCAAACAAACAAACAAATCTTACCTCTTTATATAGTGTAGTAGATTGCAAGATGAATTTCGAACTAAATGTTACCTCGATAGTCTCTTAGATAAATTTATCAATTTTTATTTAATAAGCAACATCTATTGATTTTTTCCATTATGAAATCCATAATTAAATTTTCACTTTGTGGGAATACATAATTATAATAAACACAATACTTAATATAACGTTGTTTAAATTTCACTTTATTATTTCTATACAATATATTTTTATTCACTCCTGAGGAAGGATCAGGATAAACCGAAACCGGTTGGATAAAGAAATATTTTAAATTTAAACTTAATGAGTTAAACCTCAAATTTTGACATTTAATCACTGAAGACAATATTAGCGACTCTCAACCGAAAACCTTAATAAGCAAAAGATACGATTACATCTAGGAATTGAACCCGGGACCTTAGCTTTTGCGGGGCGGTACTCTACCACTGAGCTAATGGGAACTTATCCGCTTCGGTCATTGTCTTCAGTGATTAAATATTACAATTTGAGGTTTTACTCATTAAGCTGAAGTAAAAATAAACGTATTATTAGTTTGCACACAGGTGATAAATATGTATATTCTGAAAAATGGATCTTTCTTTAAAAATTTACATCGACTTACAATATTTTGCACCCTTTCATTAAATAATGTTTTATCTTACTGTAGAAAACCACATCCAGCTAATTTTGGCCTAGTATTACGCATTTGTACCATTAAAGATATTCATGTTACTGATTTTTTTGCACCGGTGCCAGTGCATCGATAAAAATTTCAATTCACGTAGGTACTTCATCGAAGGCGTACCTTCTGCATATTTGGCGTGTCTCAATGGGAGTGTCACGTGTACAGCATGCATCAAGCCTCCCCCCTACCCCTGACCCCTCTCCCACCACATCTCTTCGCCCCGGGGGAGACGAGATCATTTTTAGGTCGGTCAATGACCCGGACACCAGGCTTATTCTCAATCCCCCCACACCCTCCCCACGGGAGGGCTCACCCCACTCCCTCCCTACACAATCAAGACGTGATTGACATTCGTGGAATATTCGGATGTTTAATAAGATCTCCTTGTCACGATTCAATGAGATAACAGTGAAACATTGTATAATTCCAGCATGCTTTTGTACACATCATTTTGTTCCTTTATTTCCTGAATTAACTTTACGCGATCTTGTAACAGAAAGACCCCTAATTTTTAGAAGTTTAGTTAAGTTTGAATTTTAAAAAATTGAAAGTAACCTTTTTAACAAACATAATAAGGCAATATATATATTATTGTGTATTTACTATCAGTTTAAAACACGCTCTGCAGGTTTTTGCTGCTAGGCCCTATGGACGGCTTTGGTTTGGCTTCGCCCAGTTTAAATGCAAGTGACCATTTTATAAATTCGATAAGAACCGGTTCCAAAAACGGGTTGGAACGATTCCAGTGACAGCTAGTCACCGGGCCAAAGTAACCGCGACAAGAAATGACGTAAAATATAATATATAAACGCATGGTATTATTATTCACAACTGCTAGTTACAATAATAATCATATTATCATCTCTCTCCATGCCCGGAAAAAATCATGAAGGTAAAAATCCAATAGTACTTATATCTGCCAGCGGCAGGTCCTCATGCGATCTACTAATGTAAATGGCGCCATCTTTTGGCATTATGGGCTACTTGGTTGCATTCGGTTATATTACAAAAGTAGCTTTTTAACAAACTTCAAATATGAAGATGGTTTTGCATAAGGCGCAGCGTCAGAGATGTGTTCGAAGTCGGATTCTTAAATATAAACCATACATATATAAGCCTATTAATAACGTCCGATTAACGCTCTTTTTAGGCTTTCGCATGGGAATAGTTAAATAAAAATAAAATAAATGTAAATTTAATTCAATTTTACTACTATTGTACAGTTTCTTCTTCGTTTTTCTTTACGTATAACTGGACTGCCACAAAATTTATATTTATTAAGTAATAAATTGAAGATGTTCACTGCCTATCTGCATAACTATTTCACTCTATTAGTGTGATAACCGTGGCCGGGTATCCCATGTAATTCTGGACTCCCAATATATGGATCCAGAATCCTCTGAATATGATGCTTTCAGTACAGTGATGTTTATTCCGGGATTATGAACAGTGGTTCTATTTCGGAAGTCTGATGGTAAAAGGACGAATGGACAACAATCACACCCTTTTATACATACGTTCCTCATGTTGTCTCACTCATACACGCATGTCTCTTTCATACCGCAAGACATACGTTCACCACAATTAGTATTCTGGCCAATAAGGAGTATGCAAAGTAGTTGCTCCCAGAAGTTCTACACTGAAATAAATACCAACTTCTACGTTTTATTAAGTAAAATCTATAAAATTATCAATGCAAGTAATTTATTGCGGTGTATCGTTTGTATAATTTAATTTTTTATACAGAAATTCCTATTCAAAATACTTATTATCTAATATTCATTTCATAGTAAACCAGAGTAAAATTGCGTTACAAACCCTCTCAAAATATCTATTGAATTCAGCATGTTGTATATTATACTAGACAAAAGAGGCACGTCCCAAAAAAATACTTCAGTTCTTATTGTCAGCGGAAATTTCGGGTTTTGTTATTATCCGTGCGTTGATGTAGCTTTCATGTGCAAAAGTTAAAATCTAAGAAAACTACGAGTGAATTTAAAAAATAGTTTATATAGTATCTAATAGGTAGATTAACAGAAATATGTATATTATTGAAAAAAATATTTAATTTTCTATATAAGTCCATATTTGAGAACATTCATAATAACATGAAAACTCTGGCAATGTTTACAAATATCCCAATGTTTGTATTCAGTAAGTATACAAAAGCACCTAGCACTGTAAAATAAACACAAAAAGCACGAATAGATGTGTAAATTAAACTCAGTTTCCGTTTCACACAGTTGTCGAATATTCTAATTCACAAACTAGCCCATCGGGTAATTTGGATTCATATATTCTCTTGGCCGTGAATGGGATCGACCTTACAAGATCATAAATATTTAACGTATGCGTTGGTTCATTTCCACGGATTGGCGGGTTAGAATGCATGTGTACACATTTATGAATCGACACTTAGAAAAACGCTGTTTCTTGTTATACATATTGATTGATCTTCTCTGCAACAACTTCTTTTAGATTCGTTGACATCCACTTGTGATTTATTCATATTATGAAGAGCATTTTTTGGGTGTGATGACATTAACTTACCCGGTGTCATTTTTGTGGGATTCATGTGTTTTTAAATAAAACTTAATGTTATAAATATAGAAACCAAGGTTACCTTCCTATTGATAGTAAAATGTTAGCCATTTACAGTGATTTATTTATTTTAGTTTCAAATGTATTAAAAATGTTTATAAGATTTTATTATCAGTGGAAAAGGATGGTAGCATGAAATACGCATGCAAATCATGCGTATTAAAAAGATACACGAAAAACCTGAAACATTGTAAATGACGATATTTTCCTTTCCTATATTGATATTGTGGTGTGTCGGTATATTGCAATGACAAACCAATTGCTTATATAATATTAATTATGATTGAAACAATATTAATAATCTTTAAACCATATGAATTAGAAAAACATTTGGTTTTTCAGAGCAATTCTAGTAGTGAGTAGTGAGGAAATAATAGCTCTTAAAACTTTAACTATGGGGTCGTGATGTTTGCTTTGTCGAGAATTTTTAGGAAAAAATCGTTGTATAAGCATGTTAAGTCTTTTCTATCATGAGCAATAGAGCTTTTGAATGCCAATAAATTGATAAATCTCTCGAAAAACAAAAAAAGATGCCTTAATTTCTATTCATAGATTTCTATTTTTTGACTGAGAAAAAGTGTTAATCTCGAAGCCGGGTAGTAAATTGTTAATAATAATAATAATATTAATATCTTTATTTGGAACTATTTGGAACTAACTAATTAACCATCACGCCGTTTCCCCGTAGGATAGGCAGAGAGGACGGACCGCCAAACAACTCGGTCTTAGCATGCACTCTTTGCCTCATTCACATTCATACATCGTCTCATACATACACTTCTATTATTGCGGCTCTTAACCTGACCCGACACAATTATCTGATTCACTTGATCATGCCATATTTTCCACAAGCGCCCCCGACTTCAATCAGTCTACTTTCATCCTTCCTCTGCCAGTTCCATGCCTCACTGCCATGCATCAGGGTAGGTACCAGCTCTTCACTGTGGACTGCTAGATTCGCTTCTTTTGACAGTTTTTTTATTGGCGCCAATGGCATTCAGTCCTCTGTTAATGGATTTACCTGCATTTATCCTTCTTTCAATATCTCTATCAGCCTTTCCATCTCTCGTAATCGTAAGACACAAGCTAATGCTTCCATGGAAGAGTGGTATTAAAATATTTGAAATATAACTTATATAATTATATCATATAAATAATAAAAAAATAAAATAAAGAAAATAAAAAAATTAAGTTTTCATCATTCACAACTATATTGCACACTTTTTTCGTACTCTCTCTCTCTCTCTCTCTCTCTCTCTCTCTCAAACACCTGAACTTTAGACTTACATTGTATTTGCAATTATGAATCTTTTGAAGTTACGTGTCGAGATAGTTTGTTTGTGGCTTTACTCCAGCGTCCCGGATGTGGAAAGAACCGCGATTTATTTACGAGTTTATTGGTCTATAATATATTACAATCAAAGAAACAAACCATTATCAATCATATGACAGACGTCTGATATAATTCACGGTGAACCCAGACCTCGCCAGTCTAGCACAAGGTCTTCGCAAATGAATTGCTTTAAAGTTATTTAAATCCTTTGCAAGACACCGCCCCGGGCTTGTCGTGTTTATAAATACATTCGTGTGTTATGATTGGTCAGCCATGTCCTTATTGAATATATTGATGGATTTATTATAGTTTGTACTTACTTCTGAATTGAGCGAAAATCAAACAGAAGGTTAAATCGATGGCCCAATTTATGTGGACCAGTATCCATTTATCGTAATCTCGTCTCTAAAATATATCAGAGTATATATATTTTTTTTTCATGATTTCAAATATTTTTTTGCACTAATTAAAGTCAGTTTTTATCAAATAATCTCTTTCAAGCCTTCGATCTAGCTAGGCAATGTCTTTGAGTGTATAATCTTTCCCAATATTTTTCTTGAACATTATAATACCTAAATTCTAATATTTAATTCAATGAAGACAACATTAGCGAAACTCAATCAAAAATCTAAAAACAAAAAAATAAGAAAAAGATATGGTCACATCTGGGATTCTAAATTAGAAAAATTATCTTTATTTCTCAAAAGGACATTTGTGCATATATGTATTTTTTTTAAGGATTTTAACGACATTTACAGTTCTCTGAATAGCAATACGAAGGTCGAGGGTTCAAACACCGGCGCCCAAGAAAATTTTATATGATTGAACCATGTTATTATACAATTTATTAATTTACAATACTATTTCGTATACTTGCGTCACGTTCCGGAGTGGTAGATACTATCAGTATCGCCCTGGTGTAAGACCAACATTCATAAGTAAAACGTTGCTTGAAATGGCTTTAACCGTGTTTTGTGATCAGATCTGAATGGCCAGGTACTTCCTCATTGTCATCTCAATTACATACTCCAATTAGGAATGCCATAGTCGCACTAGCTTCTGGCGTTGTGAGCAATTGGAACTCTTGCGCGGTATGCACATAAAAATGGAATTATGGAGAATAACTTGGAACTAACCTAATAATAATAGCCGTTAGATTTCCATCGTTTCAACGATGTTGCTCAGTAAAAACGGGATATTTTACGTCCTATTCGTCATAATCGTATTCGTCATAATAACATTACTATTCAAACAAACTGGTGATTTATTGTATTCTTCGAAACAATGACAAACGCGTTTGGGACGTTTATATTTTCCCATTAATAGATAATCATGATTGAAAACCATTTACCATAATTCTGCCTTGAACGTTCAATTCTATTAGGTTATAAAGGTTGACTACTTCTAAATCGTTTTGCCATAAGTTTATACAGTTGCTTACAAATGTCAAAGGTAAAATAATAAACTGTACCGTTATAAACCACTTTACTGCTGAGGTGTCATTGGTTAGAAATGCATTTAATTCTACACGCCTTTCATTGCTGAACCTACCTTAAACAATCTAATGATTTGATATTTTTTAATCTTAACCATGAGATTATCTAAGTTAGTGACTCGTGTCAGTAATTGAACAATGAGAAACCTGTTAATTCAAATAATAGTCTATGAGCACTTTAAATCTATTTTTAGATTATTTTAAAAAGTACGACTACCTTGAATCGTATTGAAGTAAAATATGTAATATTTTCTTATCACTTTTATGGCGATCTAAGTTAGTGAGTCGTGTTAGTTATCAAAATAAGTAGGAGTGCATAAATCTACTAAATATTTCTGATAGAATACATGCATGCAAGCTCGGGGTTCGGTAATGAAAATGAATGAAAAAATATATATTAAATGATGGAAAGCGTACATGAAAATAAAGTAAAGAAAAGTTAATCTATCTTAGAATTTCTGCTACTGACAACCATTTCTATTTGCTTTTTATATGAATACTGCACAAGATTGTTACTTCTTCGATAGCGCTCCTGCAACATTCGCTTCCAACTCCTCCTGTCCTCAGCGGCTGATTTCCAGTTTAGTACCTGGAGAAGCTGTGCTGCATCTCCTCTTACCTCGTCTTCCCACCTCAGTCTGGGTCTTCCCACTTTTCTCTTTCCAGATGAGTGTCCAGTAAAAAATCTTTTTGGGACGCGTGTATCTGGCATTCTCTGTACATGTCCAGACCATCTCAACCTGAGGAGTCTCATTGAGATGGGCTGGACAAAATTGCTACACAAGACGCTATTGCAGTCAGTGAGACTATGGCATCCACAATAATTAGAGCATGTGGGGATGAACCTGGCGCAGGTCTAGTTACCGAATACGGTAAAAACCGTTTCGATTGCACAAATCTAAAGATTTAAATCTTATTCATAATTAATAATATCGCCAAGCTAAATCGTATAAATTTATAAAACAATAGTATTTTGCCTTTGATTAAACTAATCAATGATGCATGCGATACTATTATATCTAAAATATCCATATTTATGTGGGTGTCGTTGAACAATGAATTACCAACGTGCAAACTAAAATTACTGGTCCTAATTAAGCCTACACGATGTGTTACACTCGAAAACATCGCTTAAGTGTTGTTTGCGTATCATTATTGAATGTTGCTGACCCATTAATGGAAATTTCTATTAAATTAGCCCAATTTGATTAAATTTCACGGCTTGGTGCGTATCTTGTGTTCCTTCCTTTGCGGCTCGTTCCCCTAACCCTAAAACCAACTCAGCAATTCAACTCACGTGGCATTTGAATGCGAAAGCGTGGCAGTCATTGTTAACACTAAACACCGGTCATTAAATTAACAGTCGTGAGAACTGGAATGATTATTCATTATTTAACCGTATGGTATTTTATTACACGTGTAATATGTAATAAAGATGTTGATTGGGGTGACTTTCGGAGGGACCGAAATAAATTCATAGGTTCGTTGGTTATTGGTTTCAAAGGAAACAGTGCTTGATAATGGTTTTATTGAGTAGATTTGTGATGACGATTAATATCATAAAATAATTTCCCCGTTTAGTGGCTGAGTTGGCATCGCATTTGGGTCCCAACCAGGCGTAGCATGTTCGATTCCTTGGCTGGCTAAGTCCTCCATCACAAGCAACATTTTCCGCTTACCGTGGTGGTAGTAGGAGATTTTGAAATATCGTCAGGTTTTTCGTAACCCGGGAATGTTTGTCTTTCTTTAATTTAAAAAACATATTATTTCGTTTTATATTGAATTGATTTGTTTTCGTAGATATCACCGTACCCAATGTTGTGGTAGTTTTGGTGACTGCTACATTAGCAAAAAAAAATCATTCCAAAAATATCGTTAATTAAAAAAACGTCCCAATTATTTACTTTATTCATCCTTCAGATTGTGATTTTGGAATTTTAGCGTCCCAAACCAAGTTTTTTTCTGTATGGATTCCGTTTTATCATCTGACAGTGATGTCAAACTCAATGTCGTCCATATATATTATATTTACAAATTTGGGCTAAAATTGCGGCGTTCGGTTAAAACAGTATTTTTAAATGAATTTCACCGATCTTTTTATCTAACTATCGAAAAAACTAAAAAATTATACCTTGAACGGTGAGCTAAGGGGTCATTAAATTTGCGTGACTATATAATATTTATGTTCAAAATTGTAAATGGAAGAACAGACAATCCTGATTTAATTAACCTCAATGAATTCCATGAACCCACAAGAGCCACTCGTTCTAAAATCCTGTTTAAATGCAACAATACCAGAACTGAGTGTACGAAACACTCGCTTGTACCTAGGTTATATGATGCTACGAATATATATGCAGATATGGCAGATCTAAATATTTAACTGCACGGAAGGTAGGTACAAGAAGGCTATGCTATCAAAAAAATTTTAAATCTATATTAATTTTATTTGTACCATAGATTTTTGTATGTAATTGTATCCTGGTGTCATTTCCTAATCAAATGCCACAATTAACTGATATACTATTTGTTATTATTTCTTATATTTTTCCTATGATTTTGTGAATGTAATTAGTGTTTATGGTATATTTGTAACGTTGATATTAAATAAATATTTATCTGTAACTTCTCGAATTAATCTATAGTTAGAAGATTTATTCGGGCCTTCAGCCATGAAACTTTAAAAGTTTTTTTAGACAGTCAGCAAGTCAACAGTTGATTAGTTAAATATCTCCGAAAAATTAAAATTTGAGTTGAGCATGCAGTTATATATTATAAAAATGTACCCTCTATCAGGTACAATACACAGATTAATCATGTACACTAATGCTTCCCAGTGTTCCATAAAACAAAGACACGTCTAAATAATATTTGATTTATGATTAGTATTGGAAGATTGCTTTCCTCATTATTTCAAACTTAGTATTTCGAGATGTCTGCCTAATCAACGCAACAATCGATGTTGATTAGTCGGATAGTAAACAAGCAATATTTAACGAAAATTTCTTGCCGGCAATTCTTGCTCATTTAAAATTTAATTTTACTAGCCTTTTAAATTACTTCCAGTGTAAAAAAACTTTAAACGCCTTTAGTCAACTACGTACTTACTAAATCGCGTCGAAAATATGAGTTTCTAATTATCATTTTCTCTTATGCAATAAATCAAAACCTAAATTTCCTCTGTAATCATAAGATTTGTTATTAGGTTCCTAAATACCTACCCACTTAATTATAAATAATTCATTTCATGTAAAAAAATAAAATTTCAAATAAAGAATTATACAATGTCCAAAGACAATTTTTTTTCAAACTTTCTTCAGGCAGGTAGATACCAGAGTACCTATTGTAAAAATGCGTAAAAAAGTTTTAAAAAGTTCAAACAAACACGACCATTTCACATTTGAAAAAAGAATCTTTACTGAACTGTAAGCTCCGTTCTGCTTCGGCACGTAATTTAGTCGAGTCGCGAGTAACTCGCCACTTGACTGACCAAAATGTTCCTACTAACTACTAAATGTACGGTGTTCGGACACATTTAGTTACTAAAATACTCGCTACTCGACTAAAATACTTGCCCAATCAGAACGGGGCAATAGTCGAAGTTAGACACCTAATTAAAGGCTTGCTTGAATAATAAAGTTGATAAAGCAGATTTTCAAAAATCGAAACGGAAAGCATAAATAAATTTATAGACGGATGTAAAGCAAAACGGTCATGTTCATTTAATGCTGAATGATAATAACAATTCTAGCACGTTACATTCTAAGAAGTTTGCTGATTTATTATGACTGACATTGTAAAGAAGTATGTATATTTGTATATTCATTGACTTGTCCAGAGTAAGAAATGTTCTCCAGCCGTATAATTAAATGAGTAATAATTATTTAACCACTGGAGCGACAGCGCATTTTCAAACTTTTTTTCCGGTTGCTCGACATTTTTAGAAGATCATTTTTTTTTAAATTTTTCGCCAACATAAAGAAAGTCATACCTTCGAATTTTAACATGGAGATATAAAAACTCATTACAGTGCTATATGGCCAATGAATTAACCTGTAATTTACCGTGTATCTCATATTCTTATGATTTAAAAAAAAATCCTGCGTGGTTGTTTTACTTTGAAACTGTCGCGAGTCAGCATAGAATATTTTCGATTTCTGTATATTGTCTGTGGTATACTTGATAATTAAAGTTGCATATCTATGGAAAAAGGACTGAATTTTAACCGTAAATAGCCGATCTGAAATTCTGCGTGAAAAAAAAATTGATTTTTTTTTAACATTACTATAAAATAGTCTAAAAACATTGCTATAAAATAGTCTAAAAAGTTCGGAATTGCGACATCTATGGTCATAATAAACAAAGCATTTCAATAGCTTCGTTTTAAGTCCAAAATAACAAACGTGGGAGCTACAAATATATTTTTTTTTATAATTTTGCCGAATCAAGGAGATAATTGCCTTTTTTATCTGAAAAGCAATCGGAGACATTTAAAATGGCGCCAATTTATGGCAAAAATCGCTCCAGTGGTTATGGGCCTATATTTTCGGTAAATGAAGTTTTGAGGATGAGAATAAATTTGGTGCCACAATAAGTTTAACAATTACCGCGGCTCAACCTCGAGGGAAACTATTTCGAAGCCCCTAGTTCCTTTTAATGGATTCATAAAAAATATGGTCAAGTGTAAAAAGAACTGAAAGGTTCCCCTTGGCGTCTGCAGGGCGAGAATAAGGACAGAAGAAGGTGGGGAGGCTACAGCCTACCTGTTACACCTCTTTGTATTGTACACCCCTTCTTTGGGTTGGGGCGGATTAGTACCGAAATATTTTATTTATGAGTCTGTTTAACCAATTACTAACCTATTTTAATTACTTTGTGATAAATGGTTTAAATCTTAGAACGGATGTTGATTCTGTACTTTTCGCGTTATACAGGGTGAAACTTGGATAATTGTGTTTTGATTTCTCTAACAGTCAATCTGAAAGTATTTTAAAAAATTCTTTAAAGATAAATGTTCTTAAAAATAAATCATTGCCGTTGAGTTCAGTAGCCAGTATAGATTACTAAGTTCTAAGACTAACCGTAATATATAACGAATAAATTAATAAATTGTACTAGTACTAGTTTGTCCCTACTAATTGTGCATTTATAATATCGATAGCGGAAAACGCTGTAAAGGTCAATAAATCCATAAATGACTTTAATATATAATTTTTTGCCGCTTTTTTTCTCTTTCTAAAATATTTCCGTTAAAATGGGTGTGTTCTTTACGACGTGCATTTCAAGAGATTTTTTTTCTGAAAAATTATAAATAAATTTAATCGTGTTATTAAATAAATTTACAAAAAATGTTAAATATTCTGTAAGGTCTCTTCAATGTAATTTTATAATAAAAAAAAATAATTATAGGCCTTCAAAAACAGAAGATATAATAAAAAATAAATAAATAAAATAAAACTTTCTTTTCGCTCTCCGGAACTATTAATATTTTGGCCTTTACAGCTTTTCAAATTTCCTTTATAGATACATATAATCCTACATAGGTGTCTCTTTCCATAGGGAAATTCGTATAGACGATAGAAAATAGCGGCTGAGCGTTGATTTCAATGGATGTTTGAATTCTGATTGATGAATAATCAGTAAGGTGATACTGAGAAATTGACTGTTTAACAAGCGCTTTTTCTTTGTAAAAAATGCAGTTTCATTTCAGAATTTTTGTACTGGTTTCCAAACTTAGTTATAGGTGATGGACCAGAACAGCTAAAAATCTTCATTTCACTGCCACAAAGGTCACCTTCATTTTGATGTCACCACCATTTATTTCGAAATTCAAAAAAATAATAGGTTATTACATTTTTTCAACAAAATAAAAAAGTGCCTTTAGTTTTTAAAAATCAAAATCACGTGTTTCTTCGATATCTCAGTTCGGTCCTCATCCCATGAGGTAGATGGGTACCTGCCCGACTGCTACCCCCCTCCCCCTTTACCCACCCCTACTCCTCCCTTCCCGCACCCCGGGAGCATTCCTCCAGCATCTCCCGGGACTGGTTCTGCGGGACACCTGACTTCAGGGAATGTAAACTGTTGACAGCATAAAAATATTTAACAGATATTTAAATATAAAATATTTTATAAGAGATAGATGTTTTCCAATGGATTAATAAAACCACATTTTGAGGTAGGTATATCATGCGCTCAAATAGTCTTTATTTTGACTGTATGTACAATTAAAGTAACCTACAGCAGTAAAAAAGACAAATTAGTTTGCGCAATAAAGTCGACGCCAAACAATTATTTTGTTACGTCCTTTCTGTGAGCACATTATACTTTTTTCTTGTTTTATATATTCAATAATATTATTATTAAAACAGTTTATTTATAAACAAGTTCTACTGTGTAATTGTTATTACGCGGAACTTGTTTATATACAAACTGTTTTTATAAATTGAATAATAATATTACTGGACCCATAAAAGAAAAAAATGCTTTTCTACCAATTAAACTTGATAAAAAATAAATAAAACAATTTTCAATTTGTAAATTTGTCTCCAATCTCGTTATTTTACTTTGTGTCTACACTTTTACTAGAAATCTTAACTTTAAATCAGGTAAACTTATTGATTTTCCATCTAATATTTCCGACAATAATTTATTATCATTCACTTACACCATTTTTTTCATAATTTCATCATTTTTAAGTGTAAACAATATTAAGTGCGTCAAAAATTAAAACAAGACAAGATATTGTGTGGTTTATAATATATTTCAGTTTTCATTAAGAACAAAGACAGGTTTTGCGACATAAATAGTAAAAATAAATATGTACTTTCAAATCAAGAATAAAAGTTAAGTTAGTGAGGAATAGCCGGAATTTATTTATTAACTAAAAAAGACTCTCCACGCAGCATCCCTGAAGATGATAACATAGGCCCTGTCTTGAATTGAGTTGACCAGTCTGCACATTCTGGACGGAGGTGCATAATATCCATAATTAGTCTAATGTTGATTGAGGGAAAGCAGTTCATTATTTCTGAGTCTACGGGAAGGTATATTGAAGGTTTATTGATAGGAAGTAATGTATGTGAATTAATAACTTTTTTGATAATTTTGAAGAAATAAATAAGATCAATTTTTATAAGCGTCAGGCCTCTCTCTAATCCTAGCTTCCTACCAATTCCTTTTAAGAACCAATGCTGAACGGATTCAATATGAAGAATATGTACAGTATAAAAAGAGGCCAAACAACACAAGCATATTTAAGATGAGGGCGAACCAAGGAGCAGTAAAGAGTTTTAAGGGTATTCATGTTTTAGAAGTCAGACATAATTCAATGACGAAACCAAGTAATTTATTAACAATTAAATTTATGTGTTACCGAAAAGAAAGCTTGCTATCTAGAAAGAAAACAATATATATTGTTTTATTGTCAAGGTTTCAAACACCTGTAAATCTGCTTTGAAACATCCTTCGGACTAAACTTCCATGCCTTTATTATACGCGATATTCCGCAGGTAACCTAAATGTTGGCTTTTTCTATGACTTTGCGAACAAACAAATAAATTTTGAAAATCTCAAGGAAATTAGCTGATCATAATAACAATGAAGATCAAACACATGGAACCTGTGGAATAGGTACAAATGTACTTTTTTATTTGATTTTATTTATTTTCAATGTTGTTTCTTTTTATTTATTATTATTGATGATAAACACTTTGTACTCGTTGTAAGTTAAAAAAAACTATTATTTAACGTATATGCTAGTAATAACGTTCAAGCAGGTAGGTACCTACAACATTTTGTCGTAGATACTCGTATTGTCTATTATAAAGGATATAAAATGTAACGAAAATTCGGTTTAGCATCATTATTTCAACCTCGAGGATAAATCCAATATCTATATCTAAATTGTCTAAAGTTTTATTTTTGACTAGCTTCATTTAACCTAGCGTAACATGATAGATATTATGTAGTTTTTATGTAATCACTTATAAAAAATTCTATTCAGGGTTTATAAAATTATTATTATTTGTAGGTAATTCCTGAAATTAATATTAATATTGTCTAGTACCTAGGTAGGAACAATCTGGTCGTTTTCCTAAACAGATCTCAAGTAACACATTACTACAGCGCGTCCTCGTACAACTCTGTGTATCAAGTAGTGTCATTACGCTGGGAGCTACTTAATACAAGTATTTTTTTTCCGTGTGACCATGTGAGATTTATGAATGATGATTGCGATACACATGGTCATAGAGATGATCTCAGTAATCCCCCGTAGTGACCGCAAGAGTCAGACGCGAAGATCCCCGCCGCCTTCTGCTAGCCTGGTAGCCAGTTACCTGTTATATACTTCTCGGTATACCAGATCTACCCATTTCTACTCGTCAATGGCGGGAAAACTAGCCGATGTTTCTAGAAGCCACCTATGATTGAGAATCACCACATTCTTGGAAACGAGAACCTGATAGCTCTAGAGATAAAGAGATAAAGTGGAAAGCATGCGACCAAGAGCATAAAAATTCTTTTCCGCGAGGGTGCAACACTCGGAATACAAAAAGTTATAATACCAAGCATTTATATTAAGATACTGAGTATAAATGTTTGGAGTTATATCTTGATTAAAACACGTAACAAGCTGAACACATTTTCGCTAATAGGTTAGTAGGTCAGTAGGCCCAAAAACGTTAGTAGGTGTGTGACTAAAGACATCTCGATATCAATGATGAAATTAAAGTTTGTTTTAAGTTCCCTTTATTCTGTTTATAGAATGTAGAACGAGGAACCTTGCGAATGATTTCAATTATGATCACGTATTTTTTTCCCAACTTTTACTTCGACGCTGTATAGATTTCACCTACCAGTATGAGGAATTGCATGGGATCATGAATAGATCCTTGTGGAATCCCGGATAGTGCTGAAATTTCTAAGAATTCAAATGCGATTAGTGTTTTGTACCGGAGACTGGCAAAAATTTAAAGTGCAAATACTCGAATTTGCACATGGTTCTTATATGTATTTACCACTGTACTCATAGATTGAAAATTAACGTGTGATCGGTGAATGTTATTTAATTTCTTAATTGTTCTGTATCCATGTACTAAGTATTGTACTTACTCCAGCGTCAAGTTCTCAGAAAGGTAAAAATAAACGGAAATATTGAAGCTGTTTCCTGATCCCGTTGACAGACGCATTCTGATTTCCTCGGAATTAATTCTCCGGTTCTTGCAGTTAAGCTGTGATAAGAAAAAAAAGAAGTAAAACAAGTCTTCAGTCTCATTCTCTTACAAACAACTGGGAGGTTGGTTGCAATACGATACAAGAACAGCAACGTAGTTTCTATACACTCAGAAACTGGAATGCAAGAACGAATGTTAATGGTTTGAAGCTCTCAAGAAGGAGGAGCATAAATGCTTCATTTGAATATCCTCGACAATGCAATGTATTAATCCATGTTATAAAGTTATAGCGAAATGCATAGTTTACTTCGATTTCTGCACTTAAGAGGAAATGCTAAAAATGCTCGAGTGTTTCTTAGAATAAAAGCACTCAATGAAATGTACCGCCATCTTTACAGTTGACGGTGGTTGAAGAACTCTTTCTCATTTTAGGCATGTTGTTGAATTTTATGCCTGAAAATAAATCAAACGTTATCTCTGAGCTCTCGCATTGGGCACACCTGTTATTATGATTTTTGCAAAGCGCGAAGAGCTTTATCAAAAAGAAACCGAATCGAATTCTTTACGAGAGGCATATCTCGAACGTGATCCTCCTTTTAAAATTCTACCTCTCCGGTTTGAAAATTGCTAAAGTAATATTTTCAGTGATTTATAATCCCGAGACACCCACAAAATCCCACAAGCTTTAGCGAGGCGTGGTTTGGCAGCCATTGCATGTTGCAGCATCAGCTTAACCTTGGCTCTAAAAATAGTCCCGGCCCACCCTTCCTCTGTCCTTCCCTCCCCTCCCCCCTCCCCCCCCCCCACAGCCTCCGGCCATCCTGCAGACTCTCACAATGGACTGAGAAAGCATCCCAAATCCAAATTACACGAGGCAGAAGGCAGAACCATAAGCCTGTAATTTACACTCATTTTAAGAGCTTCAGTATGATTTTTGTACTTTTTTATTTCGAATTTTAAACCGGCTTTTTGTGTATGGAAACCGGTGCGCAATTATTAAAAACGCTTACTATTATTGATGCATAACCAACCTCCAAGAATGGTTATTTTTCTGTGGTCAGTAGTACGCATAATATGAATCTGAATTTAAGTAGAATTTTGTGCAGTTATGACATAATATTAGTAATTGACACGAGTATCTGAGAAACCGGCACTCTTTGCATACTTATATTTACAAGCATGTTATTTACTTTACAGCTTACGCTTGTAATTTATTTCGATATAAACCATTGGCAAAATAAAATAATATTTTGCGCGAAACACCACAATATTACACTGGAATTTACTATTACGCTGAGCATCTGAATGGTAATGTAGTGTTTGACTGCCCACATTCATACATTTTATAGACTGATTTAAATATATACCTAATAACTAAACACTTAAAAAAAAAATTATATTATAAGCGAGGATGTTTGTGGACCAGCTTGAAAAAATAAAGTATCTAGCTCGCCCACGTTCAGGTTGCATAGCAACAGCGAAGGATATACTGTATCAGAAGATCGTATGCGAGATGAAGGTGGGGTCTGGAGAGCTACTTGGAAGGGCATGCGATGCTGCGACGGAGGAACGAAAAGGTACTTGAGAGAAATAGAGGCTGGCTCACCCAGCCTCCAGCCTCCCGGCATATGCAGCCTTATGTAATGCCTCACGATCTGTGCATGCTCATTTCGCTACAGCCACGAGCTCATTGAACCCTCTTGCAGATTCCTCCATTGTGTGCGGGGAACATAAATGTAATCTGTTATAATAAGCCGCTCGCTGTTGGTGGGACATGAAGATGATAGTAAAAGAGATACGCCATTGCGCTTGATGTGAGACCGTTCAAATATAAATTTCTAAAGCGTGTATCAATAGTACTCTTGCGGGAGTTTACAGCAAGAGTAGTATATTGTTGATTGTGCGAGCTACGCAAGTCAAATTATTATTACTATTACTGAAAACCTTTATGGAGGACTTGGGATATTGCTTTATCAGTTAATCATGTAGTAAGCTCTTATGATTTCAGAAAATCTGTAGTCATTACTTCATCATTTAATACTTATTTGTAAATAAACACGTGATTTATTTTCTTCTTAAAACTTTCAAAATTTCAATGCATGAAAACTTTAATCAAAAGATGTTTTATTTTAATTAAAAATTAAAAACATCTGAATACTCCACTTCCCAACATAAAACTCAGCCGGGGGGGCAACAAGCCAAAATACATCGGTTATTCTCAGTTTGAATGCATATTTTGGACAGAAATATTGAATTTCACGCTACAAAATTATATAATGCCTTTCCACAACAAACAAAAACAACGGAAATTAATATATTTAAAACAAAAGGATGGCTAAGAGAACTGAGTTATAAGCAACTTCAGACATTATCTCGTTTATGTGGTTTAAGCGTTAAATGCTTTTCAGTGCACAGCCCAAGATATTTTTTTCGTGATTCGCAAGTCATTCTTTTCAAATTTTAAAAGTACGTGAGAAGGAATTATTTTACGGGTTTTGTTTAAAATCATGGTTCCTGTTTTTTTTACATTAATTGTTAGGATATTTGATTTTAGCCAGCTGTTAATTTTTCTAGGTCACTTTCTGCTTTTTCTAGTAAGATGTCTAAATCTTTACCCCAGTAGAAAAATACAGCTTCATCTGCATATAGAAAAAAATCACCGTTTAAATCTGATTGCGACATATCATTGATATACATTTGGAACAGTAGTGGTCCTAGTATGGATCCCTGGGGAACTCCATAATTTATTGGAAAGTGGTTGCGATTTTGATTAGTAATGCTACAGAATTGCTTTCTATTTTAATGAATTCTTTATCTCTTAACTTTACATTCATCAAATGTTTTATACATACAACTAACTGTAATTATCACTCAGTCATAACTCATAACCATATACAAACTTTGCTTAAAACGAAACTAATAATTTTTTTTTAAATATCGAGGTTTTCAGGACTCTCTTTCGAAATCTTTATCTTATTGGACAATCAAAAAATGGAACAAACAACACCGTTCAAAGTCTTGTCTTATTGTTCAAAACTGTAAAAAAAATATTTCACGATCAAAATGATCTTTCGAGCTGAAAATATTTGCTTTGGCCTTTATAATTCAGACAAATAAAAGTGACTAAATACCATTAAGCCAGAACTTAAAATTCAAGGGTTTTAGCTGCTTAAATTTAAACAGACTTAAATTTAAAATTCGGTAATTGTCCTAACGAGAGTCAAATTAATTAACTTAATATATCTAAGTTTAAGTAGGCGTGGAAATTACCTAACACAAATCAAAAAATAGTCAAAGATGTAAATGAAGCATGAAAAAAACTTATTTCGAATTTCAATTATGAATTATGATTCTAATTTCAATTTTCAAATAACCACACTCAAGAGAATCGATAATGATGATGAGGAGATGCTGGTAGAATGTATGGTGTATTATAGTTGTTCCATACATAAAGAAGCTGTCAGAGAGGATGAAGAAGTAGAACGGAGTGGATTGAGACCGGTAGCATTTCGGGTAACGGTGAATGTCCGTAATTCATATAATGCAATAAATGCTCAAATGAAGATAATACGTTCGGTTGTCTGTTTTGTAGGTCTCATATTTCCGCTTGCTTCTGAGTGCCGGTTATATAGGCTCATGATGATTTTTTTATTCGGCAAGTTCCTTCCTTCCTACCGAAGATGTTTTTACTAAATAAAAAAGAAATATGTCAAACTTATTTTCTCGATGTTGTTTTGGTTTTGAAAAAAATCTTTTTTTTAACTTAAACAATAGGTATTTGTAACATTTGGGGGGTATTTTACTAGTTGCAATAGGTAGAAAACACGGCTAACTTTTCCGATATATATGTATAGCCACTATTCGTTGGTTCGAGTACTGAATACTATCTTAACACGGACTTTATAAATAAATAAATCATATTTCGAAAATATACGCTAACCTATCGATAAGCTATCAAAATGATGGTGAAATACCCACTTTATACAAGGTATTTTTCAAAATTTCACAGCACGGATGGAAATAATATTCCTAATCAAAAATAGTTAGAAAAATAAAAACCGTCAGACAAAAAGGTCTTGTTTTCATGATACCTGAGCTCCTTTTTGCTTCAAACATGCAGATTTTATGCACAATAAATAAGTGGGTACTTAATTTGTGAAGCGTACCGATTCAACTTTTTTGTAAGTTCCAAATAAACATACCTGCTGCCCGAAGCCATAGTACAAGTCACCCTAACTTATTGGAAAATGAGCATAAAAAATGTTGGTCAGGTGAAGGTACCAATTTAGGGTAGCTTGTGAGACTGAAAGACGCGGAGAGATGGAGGAAATGGGAAAGAGAAAGGTTTGGATGTACCTGAGTATTCCAACCGTGTCACTAAACATTGCAAAAGTAATATCAAGAAAAAAAGTCGTAATTTTCGTCGCTTCACTAGACCGATAGTTAATCAGCAATAATCTAATGATTTAATAATTTATCGCAAACATTAAATGTAATAATAATAAATTATTAGCTACATAATTCATTAACGTGGTCTCTTTTGCAGGTAAAGACTTGTTTATTATGAATATTGCTTAATTTTGGCGCCCTTGAGGAGATTTTTCGCAAAAACGGCGCCATGTAAATATTATCCAATTATTATTATCAATTTTTGTCGTCGTTAAAAAATATTATCAAATAATATTCTCTGTTGATTTTTTGTCAGAAATGCCCTTAGGTAAAAGAAACAAGGAAGATGGGCCGTGAACGAATTACTACAAATCGCATCTACACACAGCGATGCCCGTCAAAATTGGTCGTAGCTCGGTGACAGTCAGCACCCTTCTTGGTCCAGTATTTTGACACTGTTCCATTACTGTAATAAAACTTCATAGATATCTAGGTTAAAAGTTCGCCACCAGTGTAAGAGATATTTAATTGTTCAACATCAATATTGTTAGTATTACATTTTATCTGAATTTGCCTACCTGTGTCATCTCATTTTATATTGTTTGATATCACAAACTTCACCACATCATTTATAGCAAATTGCCATTTTTGGGGCTGCATTTGTGGCCATAGGGTTTTTTGGGAAAGGAAGGAGTGTACCTGGAATTTGAAGAATCCCATTTTGTAGCAGAGAGGAAATACCGAGGCCGGTAACTCTAGAAATAAATTTAAAAAATTCATTATGATCCAACATTTTTTACTAGGTAAATTGGCAGTTCAAGGCCAATTAGGCCCTTGCTCTTTCAAAGATCAAATTATAATAGGTTATAATTTATCCCATTTGGTGGTGCCATAGTCTCACTGGCTTCAGACGGTTGGAAACAGTTGAGACTCTTCTGAGGTACTCACATAAAAGTGGTCGTTGATTTAAGAAATTTTTTTTTTTTGTGAGAAGGTATTACACACATAATTGCGGAAATTGCTGCAGGGGGTTGATTTTTCGCAGAATTTGTTTCAACTTCTATATTTTATTTGGAACATTTGTCATACCGGAGGCTACATCGACGCATTTTTACGAGGAAGCCCATAAACTTTTATTGAAGAGGAGAACTTCCAAACTCTTTTCCATTTTGGGACTGTGCATTCACTGGATGGCTTTACTTTGATTAAAATGTTATCTTGGTAGTATTCGGAAGCGTATGCGAATATAATATAAAGACTTGCGTATGTTTGTTAGGCCTTACTATTGACTTGTAAACGAGAAATTGATGATGGTGATGAGAACACATTCCGATTATTTTTCTTTTTTTATCTCACCATTTCCGAATGCTACGCCAAAACTTGAAAAACTTCTAAAATAACCACAATATTCATATTTATGGGTTAATAATGTTAATTCCGTCTAGTCTCAACCTCAAAATAAAATAAGGATTTGATTAGCTTAACACCTGAATTAATTTCTTAGAATCGATGAAACATTATTTTTTCGGTTACAACCTTCGTGGGACGAGGAGATTAAGTCACTTTCCTTTGCCTAGTTGGTAGAAGTAGGTACCTAAGTCATAATTACAAAAATAATGACCAAAAATAATAATATATCGTTCTAAAACGCAACGTTTTCTAGTTGTCGTGATAATTTATCATTGGCTTGTCGGATTCTGGGCAAGATTTTGGGTACTAAAGGTCAGGCCGTGATGGCGGTTGGAAATTTGAATTTGGAACCGTAGACTGGTTAGGGGTGGGAAGGGGAGTGAGGCAGGGGAAAGGCGAGGGGAGAGGCAGGGGGAGGGGTAGTCTCGCCAGGAATTCGGAGGTGCGCGGTCAGCTCTAGAGACCAACGGCAAGGATTTAAATCTTCCATTGGCGTACGGGCTGAGATCTGAGATGAAATAATAACTTTATTTATAATAAATCTATTGGTCAGTCTTGTCTAGGGTTCATTCCCTTGGGCTTTGTTCCTGGGAAATCAAGCTCGAGAAAAGTCGAGAACTCGAGAAATCATGTACCTATATAGAAATTAAAGGCATTTCAACAAATGAGGAGGCAAGTGCAGTGGCACTGTCAAAATCTATAGTAAAGAAAGAGTTCTTACTTTTTGAACAGACTGGGAAGAGGTCACCAAATTTAGAATCGATGTACAAAGCATTGCTTTCAGTTAAGCCTACTTCAACTGAAAATGAAAGAGGGTTTTCAATTTCAGGAAATATAGCTAATAAAATAAGAAACCGGGTATCTGATAAAGCTATAAATGCTTTAATTTTTCTAAAGGCATATTTCATCAGTCAGAGTAAGCTGACCTAATTGTTATGTATTTGTCTGTCTGTATGTTCAACTCCTCAGCGTGAGATGTTCCATTGATCTTGCAAAGTTTTCATTTGTTTTTATTCTAATTAACATGCCATAAATGGTGCTGTGATTGTACTTTAATTATAATTTACATTTATTTTATACCTGAATTTAAGATATTAACGTCTTCTTTCATGTTATTTTTTTGTTTGTTTTATAGAAGCTATTTTTGTTTACAAGTTTTAAGTTGATTTTTTTTCTAAATAACCAGCCAAAAATGGTGCTGTGATTGTAAATTATTTTTATTTTTTTTTAGTTATTTATTAAGTTAAAAGAAATACAAATTTCGCTTTGTTAACTTAAGTATACATTGATAGGAACAAAAATAATATATATATTAATAATTATGGTTTACTACCTAAGTAACATATTTTTCTTAAGTAAGAGCATTTTGGTTTTGCTCATTGATCTTGAGGGCAAACAGTTTTTTCTTAAATATATTTATTCTATTTACGGTTGTCAGGCTATCAGGAAGGAGATTATAAATGTGTACACCCTCATGGCCTATGTTTCTTTTACCACACTCTGTCTTTGCTGAATTTGTATATAATTTATTATGTTGTCTTGTGTGGTGGTCATGTACTTGTGATGTTATTATAATTATAAGTTAAGATATTAACGTTTTCTTTCATGTTGATTTTTTGTTTAGTTAAATAGAAGCTACTTTCGTTTATAAGTTCTAAATAACCAGTTAAAAATGGTGCTGTCATTATAATTATGAGTAATAATATTATATGAAAATATTATTTCTGAATTTAAAAAAAAAAGTTAATTAACTGATTAATATTTTTGAATATAATCAAAAAAAGTTTTAAAATTAAATTGATACTTTTATTTGAGAGGAAAACCACTGAATTTGTTGACGTTATTGGAACCAAATAATATGAGAAAACGTGCGTAAATTTAAATTTCTCGGCAACCCGAGAAGCCTCGAGAATTCTCGAGACCCGAGAAATTGAAAAACTCGAGAAATCATGAACCCTAGTCTTGTCTCAACAGAAAGTATTAAGATTACCACGGTCAAAATAGTACTAGCTGACATAAGGTAACAACCTTTTGTATTTTGATACAATATTTTACATTTCATAGTACATTCCAGTAATGTTGGCCTCACTGGGTGGCTTAGGTACCAATGCTGAGGCCCCCATTTTATAATATAAGAATTTATACATATAACATTTTCAAAAAATTATGTATAATTTTGGTGACGAAAAAACACTTAAAATTGAGATAAATTAATTACCTTATTTTAAAATTTGTCACGTGGGAAATAATAAAGAGTACCACGGTCAAAAACCATGGTTGAAGACCACGGAGCTTTCTACCTCAAAAATCAAACAACTTCTCAACAACAATTCTTTTAATACTTTATTTTAATAAATGCAATAAAATAGTATTTATAAATATGATAAAATAGATAAATTAAAAATTATAACAATATTTTTTTTTTCTTTAAAAAAACTTCCGCGTTTTTTACAGCATTTTAAAATAATAGCGGCAGTAGTTATTAAATCGGACAACAAAATTTAGAGAATAACATATTTAAAATATAACTGTAATCATGCAGGTAAGAAAAAAGAGACAGTTATTTATGAAAAAGGGGATTTGAATAAAATTAAATAATTTATTTATTGTTATCAAGTTTAATTTGTAGAACTCCATTTTAATTTTTATTTCTTTTATATATTCAATAATTTTATTATTAAATTAATAAAAACAGTTTATTTATAAACAAGTTCTGCTGATAGTTATTATTACGCGTGACAGCTGTTTCGCCTTCTGAGGGCATTATCAAATTTACAAAAAAAAATAATAATAATGCAAAGTAATAAAACATTCACACATTGTTAGTATTTACCACAAATGGTTCGCTAAGTTTGGTGATTTAGCAGGGGTGCCCGGGTTCATGGGGTGAGGTTTGTCTAGGTCCTGGAGGCGGATGACTGGGACACACTGAACCTCAGATTCCTACCCACCCCTTAAACCCTTTTCCTTCCCAGAATTCTCCTCTCCTTCCTTTCCTTAAAAACCCTCCACACAGCATCCCCAAAGATGACTTAGTTCCTGAGGAAAATTATTTTCCTCAGGGTCTCTTGTGGAGCACTGTAAAAAAATGTTGTTCAATAAATAAAAAGGTTGCAACAGGGTGTCACAAACAGGTTTTATTTATTTCATACGATATTAGTAAAATTGTTCACCATCAATTATTGTCCAACACCGATATTCTAGTATTTTTGTCATCACGCCTACATTTTTTTACAATAGCTCCACACACGAGGCCGTGCTGTGTAGAGGGTTTTTTTTAGAGAAAGGAAGGATAGGAAGTTCTGGGAAGAGTCTGGGGGTCAATGTGTCCAGGAGTGACGGACGTATGAATCCATCCCTCCCACTGTAGTCCAAGGCGATGGGTCAAGAGAGGTTTAGGTTGGGTCTCCCTCAACCAGTCTCTCCCGATCTGATCCGCCACGCAGTAGGTGAGAAATGCATTTGCCACCAAGACCTGGACAAACCTCACCCGTGAAGCCGGATACCTCCCCTGTGTTACGAAACGTAGCTAACCACTTAGGGTGACCTACTACAGGGGTGTTGGTTATTCAAAAGATTCCCAGGGCGGTGGTACCCGTACCCGCCTCCCAAATTGAATCATACGGCAGTTTTATATTTTCATTCAACTAGATAAAGAATTGTTTTCATTAGTACATATTGATACATTAAATTAGTAATTTATTGTATAGATATATAAAAAAAAACCCTTTTTGACACGTAGTAAACTTCATTTAAGGTAGAAAATATATCAAAGCACATATTTCAAGATGTGAATGAAATTGTGTTGAAAAACAAATAAGAAAATTAATGCAAAAACGTAGTAAATATCGAGAATATTATTAAATCTACTAGCTGACCCTTCAAATGTTGAACTGCCATATAAATGAAAGTTCGATGAGGCGGACGTAGCGCCATATGTCATTCAACAACATAAATAATGTCGGTCTGTTTGAAATACGAAAGACGCGACGGCGACGGTTAAATTTGTTCAAAAAAAAAAAATAATAAAATCGCGATTAAAAAAGGGAGGGTGGTGGTAGGAGGGTGAAAAGGAGGGGGTTATATGTATTTTTTAATGCTAAATAAAAAAATAATAAAAAAATCGTCAAATAATTTTTAAAAAAATCTGGATAGGAACACCATAATTACCCAGCGGTATGAAATATACTTTACCACCTATTCTCATACCTACCAAATTATACGTAAAAAAATACATAAAAATCGGTCGAGCCGTTTCGGAGAAGTACGACCACCGTGACACGAGATTTTTATAAATAGATTTTCCAAAATTCCTGTGACGAAAGCGAAACCTCCTCTTTTTTAAACTTTTATTAGTGAAACTATGTTGTATTTCATTATTTTCGAATATGGCAGATTCATTTAAGAAATGCTGAGGTCAGCAATCGAGTTTTTTTTTATATATTTATTATTTTATTATCGCTTAAGATCGGTTGCTGTATGAAGTCACAATGCACAGCGCCACTACAGGCGTAGGTACGTTGATTACTCGATTTTTTTCCTTTGAATTAAGTAGTAATAATTTATAATAATGTTTTTGCTATATCTGCCTCACTATCCTCTGTTTGTTCCCTTATCGAAAGAGGCGGTTATTGGGTGAACGTCTTATAAAGACGGAAATGAAAAATGTATAATTCAGAGTATTTTAACAGTAAATCTTATAAAGAGCAACAACATCGTTCATATTATTTGCTATGATGCCACAGAAACAAAGAAAAACATTAAAGCAAATAAATTCTGCATTTTTTTTGTAAATATTACGTTTAATTTATTGTGTTATTTTACGCGTCGGAATTAGTCGAAGTGACTCTCCGCCTCTGTCCGCGGTAGAACCTTCGGAGATCTTGTCCGTTGGCGCTCGTGACGTCACCGCGACTCGGCGGCAGAGTGGGGGCGGGAGGGGGCTCGGAGCCGCGCGCACACCGCCCGCGCAGTCCCGCACCGGCAGCCATTCGCGTGCGGTCTCTCGTGCTCTCCCGTGCCTTTACCTGCTCACCTTCCTACCTGCCTACCTGCCCAGTCCTCAGTCCTCTCCTAACCTACCACCCAAACCACCACACCACCTCACTCGCCGACACCAGCTCCCAGGTACTTGCTTTCAACCTTTGTTTTACACACTCATTTTTGCTACGAAAATATCACATTTTACCGTAGTACAGCCACATAACCTCATTTGAACTCTTGTAGAATCTCAAGAAAACGACTCGCCTCCGTTGCACGCCGTCAGTTTCACTCAATCTCGCTAAATATGCCCACAGTTTTGTACGTGAACGTACCCACGCTTTTGTATGAAAATCTAACTGTTGCAAAAATCCCGCCAAAACCACCCTCTCCCGAAAGAAAATCTGACCGTCTTTGTAGTTTTTCGTAACAAAGATTTATGTGCGCATTGTGCAAATTCGTCGTTACTTTTGTTGTTGTTTAGCAAAACTAAAACTGAATAAACCACAAATGTCCAGATTCAGCGAGCAATTCCTTCCCCACATCCGCCTTATCACGTGAATCACTTATCATCCAAATTAAATTTCCATACATTATAACATTCAAACAGAGCCAGTTTCAACGGATTCCAATCGACTCGGATATTTATCCAGAAGACAAGGCGAACATTTATTTTAAAAAGTACTCGAAAACGATTACAAGGCCGCCCAGATAGATATATTGTACGAGTACGTTTTGATTGCGTTGCGAATATCTGATCATGTTCAACGTTTCTTGCAAACACACTGAATTCTGACGTGGGGTGAATGTTCAATTTATGCGGCAAAGATCACGGATCAAGAAATGGAATATATGTTGTCTCAACTCGGACGAGCCAATGAGGTGAGTATTTATTTCTTTTTGTCTTTCTTGTGTATTCAATATGTTTTATGTTACAAGCTGATTGGTTGCTAAACAGCGTGGGTTAAGCGCTAATGATTTTTCCAATGGCCGGGTTTTCCCTACAATTTACAAGTACGGCACAGTATCATTAAACCTGGTTTCTTTACTTGTGTGTCTTGAATTATATCTTGCAATCACAGTACGTTGTTTATTTTAACAGTTTTTAAAATGTGTTTTTCTAGTTGCTAAACAATAAGTTGTAGACGTTTCACGAATGGTGCAGGTAGCCATACATGTCTCGGTAAGAATTTCACGTCGTTGATCCGTTGAAATTCCAAAGAACTGAGCACACTGTTTGCCAAGTCTGAATTTGAATATAATACCCATTACAGACAACAGCATGCATTGGAAGACCTGTCTTTGAATACAAAAAACCAGGTAAAATATCACGTCTTGTTCTACGCCTACCTGTCTTTTCGTTACTGGACGATGGGATTATAGAAATAATTATGATTCCTACCTGTCAGCCACAGAATCATCCCTAACGTTGTCAACCAATCAACTAGAAAATATTTTTATTAAAGATTTTATTTACTACAACGGTTATCAGCTAGGTACTAGTTTTTTTCATTGTGATTTGATGGGTGCATTTAGCATTGTTTTCCGCATTTGTTGTGCAGTTTGCACGACCTGAGCAATATCTCAACCTTCAATTTAACGTGCCGCCAATTATTATAATAAA
Organism: Limnephilus lunatus; assembly: GCA_917563855.2. Lineage (NCBI taxonomy): Eukaryota > Metazoa > Arthropoda > Insecta > Trichoptera > Limnephilidae > Limnephilus > Limnephilus lunatus. The sequence continues at coordinate 46,190,037 of OU830600.1, forward strand.
CCTGCATCATTTATCGTAACACTGCCTGAAAAGCGCGGGAAATGCAACGTTGTTTCTACAACTGACTTATTATTTTATTTCTTCATCGCATTGATTGAATAAAATGAATTGAAATATTGATTTATAATCTTCCACCACGTTATTATAACGTGATGTTTGTCGTTTGAAAATGATTACAAATATGAACTGTAATTTTTCACTGTATCGTATTTTACTTAAATTTTTGCTAAGAGTTAGGTTTGTTTTACAATACTATGTACATACACATGATAAATAATTTTCATAATTCTTGCCAATACCTACTTGTGTTTTGCCGGTGTTTTATTCGATCGCAGGTGATAACCGCCATTTAATATATTTTAAATCATTCAATTTTTCCAGCAAAAATATTAATTTACAATTCGGAATTCCGAATATTATCGTTGATACCCTTAATTTATTTTAATATTTCCAAATTTCTTAAATAGGGATGAGGGACGTCTCATCTTGATTTCGCAGGTAAATGGATATTTTTACCTGAAACGGCTTTAGTTACCTGCCGGTCTTCTTTCTGTTAAAGACCCCAATGCTACACAAAGGTCTATCATTGGACATTGAAACCCGTAGAACTTAACAAATAAAATAGGGGAGAGATACTAATAATAATAATAATAAACTAGCTGGTTCCATAACGAAATTATTCTTTGAATATTCATAAAATTATTTAGCGTGTACAATGTACCTACATATTTATTTTGCGTTACCTACACATGCAACGATTCGCACACATGCAGACATATGTCTTAGTATTTATGAGAAAATTGAATAGGTACCCACATGCGGAATGTAAGTTACATTATTCTCTGTTCTGAAAAGCATGTTCCAGTTCCACTGAAACTCCTTATGCGCCTTCGGCGCTTGTTTCACTTGGTCGTGCCAGCGTCTCCGATGCGGACTTGGACCAATCAATACCAACATTACTAGGGTCGTTTGCTGGGGTTTTAGGGATTGCCCTAACTGCCCACCAATTTATTGGAAACTTGGCACGTTCGTCATCAGTTTTTCAGGATCTCAGATCTTGTACCTTAATCTTTCACTTCCAGAAATTATTACCATTTTTTTTAATCTCATAAAGCCGTCGAATAATTCAGGAAATGCTTAATCACTGCCAATGTGCCAACATTAAAAGTGACTTTTGCAATTATCTCTGACGATTATGTACCAATCGGTTAGGTAATTTAATAAGAATATAAGTGTGTGGCTACCGGTTAAGTTGTGACGGTTCAGCCTACATTTCTAATGTTAATTGACGACCACTTTACATTGACTCGGTCTTGCGCCGTTTTATAACCGATTTCTATAAAACTTTTTACATGTTCTTACACCCACATAATATATTTCGACATATTTGCTAACTTAACAAGTTTATGTTCGCCATTTCGATTTTCACATATGTATTTGAGCACTTCGAATGTTTACAAATCCAAAGCACTCGACGCTGGCCATCGATTATGCAAATTAATAATATAATGCATGTTACCACGCGGGTTTTTAACGTACATTAAAAGATTAGGTACACAAGATTTACGGCGTTAAATAATTAATAGAATTATTTAATTTGAGTCTTTTAATCAGGCTCTTGTTCCTCGAATCGTAAAAATTATACTGCTGCTAGAAAATCTATTCCGTTAACTTAGCTACAGGCAGTTTTAGTTTTATAATATCTTCAATATCTATGTTAAGCATTTCCCAACCGGCAGAGCGTAACAGCCAACTTTAGCAGCATATCGGGAAGAGTTCCCACAGTGCTATTTGCATACTGAACTCTAAACAAAACGGTTTAAGTAATGATCAATACAAAAGGCGCGGAACAAAGGCGTCTTGTTTGGTTTTTTGTGTTCCTTTTAATTTCTGGGCTTTTAGACTCCACTGGGTCTCGTTATGTGAGTTATGCGCGAATGTGCGCATAATAATTTGCGAATTGATCGTTCTGGCCAGACTGTCGTTAAACAAAAACATGCAAAAAATTTGCAGGAACAGTGAACCCCATCCAACGGGAACGCGTGGTAATATTGTTTTGGTTTCTCGTATTTAAGTTGAGGTCGCAAATCATATTGGTCACTTCTCTGGCTCCAGACTCTTATATTTTTATTATCGCGAAGAAACATAAACTTCTGCATGTGCTTTAGAAATTTTAACGAAATGCTTCATCCTAAACAATCTTTTTAAAATTCATTTCTATTCAAACCTCTTTTTGGTGTTCGTTGCTGCAATACCGAAAGAGACGTCAATGATTCACATGATAAACATTCAAGAAACACATTTTTAATGTTCAATATGGACATTCGTTCAGAATAAAGAATAACTAAATAACCCTTGCCAACCAATGTACGATAAAATTTTAACTAATAAAAGTCTTTAGATTTTCGTAAAGATATCATTCGGTTACAAGTTCGACTTGCGCACACATTGAGCATAGATTTAAACATGTTTCACTTTGAACATCACGTGGTTACACTAATTTTCTTTGTGACCGCAAACTATCGCGATTTAAATGTATGCCTTAAGGTACACGGTGCACACCGTTGGTAATCAGTATCGAATCTTGTTTATCGGAAATATGTTTTCTTGTAATGTAATATTTTATCTGGTCATTTAATTGTGGTCGGTTGGGTTTCGGAAAGTGTCTCTTTGAACGGGAAAGACAACAGGTTATGTTTGGTTTTTCAATTAGATTATTCACGTTATGTCAATATTGATTCAGGTCCACTGAACTTGAAGTGTTTTAATAACTTATTAGACCTTGTCAGCCTGAGCAGGTTTCACACGTCCATCGTCCACACTCCACACACAGCACATCACTAACTACACGACGTATATTCCAAGTTTACACATTACTTAGTGACATTTTTTTCACACTGGGAAAGTTCTAGAGTCTGGGGTTACCCAGCCTTTTCATTGTCAAGCAACACACTACACACATATTTTAAAATAAATATTAAACATACTTTTAACATTTCCATAAAAACGGTCGGAATTTTAAACATATTTGCTGAATAAAATAATGTGGCGGATTTTATAATATTTCTAAGTTTTAGTAACTGTGATGATCGTAGATTAATTTGAGTAAGGGTTCTAATGGCCGTTATGGCCGTTATACACGACACCTTTTTTCAGCCCGACTCTAATTGGAGACAAAAGTCAACATTTTTGGCTTTACGCGATCGCTATTTTCATCTCTATTTGCATATCTAGATTTCAGTTGGCATCACAACAAACAGTGTAGTTTATGTGTTGTTTGCAGTGATGACAATTGAAATCGTAGATATGAAAATAGAGGTGAAAATAGCGATCGCGTAAAACCAAAAATATTGACTTTTGTCTCTAATTGGAATCGGGCTGAAAAAAGGTGTCGTGTATAACGGCCATTAATACACGACACCTTTTTTCATCTCGATTCCAATTGGAGACAAAAGCCAACATTTTTCGATTTACACGATCGCTATTTTCACCTCTATTTTCTTATCTAGGATTTCAATTGTCATCACTGCAAACAACACACAAACCATACTGTTTGTTGTGATGCGTACTGAAATCGTAGATATGAAAATAGTGATGAAAACAGCGATCGCGTAAAGCGAAAAATGTTGACTTTTGTCTCCAATTGGAATCGGGCTGAAAAAAGGTGTCGTGTATAACGGCCATAAAAGAAAAATATTCAGGGAATCTAGTTAGAAGTTTGATTACAGATAATAAAGTTTTTTTTATTGGCCGATGTCTGTACGGTTTGAAAATTGTGGATATATCTAGTTTACCTAGCCACCAGGGTAACTTTTAGCTCTAATTTGAGTTATTTATTTATTATTTTAAAATAGATGCATAGTCCTAATACAATCCTTATACATACCGACATATGATTAAAATCATATATAGTGTAAATTTATTTTAAAAGAAGATATTTTCTTTTTAGTGTTGAATACCTACCGTCGGTAAACTGATTCCGTTTCAGTCATATTATTATGTTGTTCATCCAAATGCCATTAAAAACATTAATAATGTACTTTTGAGTGCGGTAATTGATCATTGTCTTTTTTCGACAGTGTCAAACAATCTGCTCACTTAAAACTCTAGCATTTAACATTTCGAAAGATTATATTTTTTCATAGAAGAAGCAACAAACACACTGGTGTTCTATCGATTAACAGAATTCCTTATTACACAACAGAAAGAATGCAATACCAAATGCAATCATTTTTATATTAGTTTGAAAATATTATTATTAATTAACGTGAGTGTTATTGAGAAATGTGCTCGATTGGTGAAAATCTTCAATTAACAATTAATATTCAGTCGGAATCGAGATTCTAGTTCAGAGTCCAATTGTGTTTGAATTGTGACTTGTGACGATTTTCCCAGAACTTGGGCCAGCGCCGAGAGCAAATTTGTACTTTAAATAATCACTTTTTGCCGTTTTTCCCACAAAACCAACAGAGTTATTGTATTTATTCACGCGTGAAGTAAGAATACGTGCTTTAGATACTAAAGATGAGGTCCTCGCTAACGACGGAATCGCTAATAATACGCTTTCTGGAAAAATGCAACCACAATCGTCTCCGTTGAATGCAAATGGCCAAGTTTTATATCACAGCCGGGGGTTGGCTGTCAAATGCTGTTAATTATTCTCTCTCGATCAGCAAACTATTTTACTTTGTGAATGCAGCGCTCGATTCTCCTTTCTATGAGTTTAATTGTTTCAATAATTTATGGATCTAATTTAAGGATTCGCTGGTAAAGTGTTGTTCAAATTTTCAGTTTTGACCCTACAGTGTGGAGGGCGCGTAGAACATCATTCAACACATTCATTTTTTCATCGTGATAGATACCGTTCTTTATTTTATTATTTTGAGCGAATATTAAGTTACTATGGAGAAAAATAATTAGTTGATAATAATGTAATTCTAAAAATTTAAAAATATGAGATTGACAAATATTACGGTTTGACAGAAGTCCCAGTTGCGACTATTGTCTTTTTTCTGTTTTTCTGTGTCTTGTTCTCTTTCATATTTTCGTTTAGATTATTATTGTTAACTTATCCTAATACAATATAAAGTGTTTTAGTTTTAAATCCGGGATTGGTCTGTTGGTTGGTGAAGTGTGGTGTGTGTATATAAAGGTGTGGTGTTGTGCGGGTGGAGGTGGGTGTATGTGGCCCGATAGCCATCGCATTAGTAAAACCTGTCCGTCTCCGCCGAAAGACACTTGCTCGGAGTACGGAACACGGTGTCGTTGGAAAGTCCCGTGATTTGTCAAGAACAATGTTGGTGAATCCGAGGAACAACGGAATATTTCCCGCGTCTTTCACACAACTTCCAATGCGTGTGGAATATTAAGGAACTCGATGAAGGCGACAGACATACTAATTCATTCCGCGGACAAGGCCCATTGTCCAAAAGCCTGAGACGCCTGTCAAACTCCGCCCGTGATTTACATCAAGAGAAATATATAATAAAAAAATGCCTTTCAAAGCGCGAGGTCTTTACATGGTTTTTTTTTTGTCTATTTCTTTTCCTAACGAATTCCGCTAACGAAACATTTACCATAGAATTAAGAAATAGTTGAACTTGATCGTTGGATCTGTTCAACCTTCGAAATATTGCTATATTCGTGTAATATTGCAATGATCTAATGGCTAAAAATAATACGGACGGAGCGGTGACACATCTCGAGAAACTTTCAACCGATGAACTCATGACCAATACTAAGTCCAACTCAATACCAGCTCGTACCGGCGAACAAACATTTTACTATTGAAGCCATCGTTACGCAGGTTACCTACCTTCAGCAAGTTTACTCACATTTCGCTCTTTTTAGAGAAGGCACCTAATTAAATTTAATTGCAAAACCACAAAAAAGGTTCCAAAAAAGGTGGAGATGATTGAACGTTCTGATTCAATCGATGCCTACTCTGATCGAAGGCTAGCGTGATGCAATCCTGACTATTAAATATAATTAACGATTTAAAATGGAGCTTGTTTTCTTTTGTATTTTTTTTTTTGCTTTTTCAGATAAATCTACAATCGACCCTGTCTGATGGAGATTTAAGACGATTAGGAACCAATGCTTGAGAAGAAATTGATGGTATTCGGTGTTATCTTTGGTTATCTAGCTGTATGAGTGTATAATAACGTTATAAAGCTAGGTTACCGGAGTTAAGATCATACCAATTCATCATGGCGACCTCTACAATTCTACATCAACACCAATCAGAAAACCAGCATCATCGTTCATTATACATTTATAATAGACCGGCCAACAAGCAAAGCTTGAATATCGAGGTAATATACATATTTATAATCCATAGTACCTACCTACTACGTTTTTTTTACTTTTGATTTCAAATTTATATTAAATATCCACGCCATTTCCCGCAGGGGTGGGCAAAGAGGATGGACCACGAAACACGATCTTGCCATACACTCCTCGCTTCATTTACACCCATACATAGTATCATGCAAACCCTTCTATTATTATGACTCTTGGCATTGTCCGACTAAAGTTTTTTTTAAATATATATACATATATAATTTATCTGTTTTTATTTATCAAATATATATGTAAATAATGTTTTATATCGAATACATATACCGGTATGAAAATTATATTGTTTAACTAATGGTAAATAGTAACCATAAATAACATATTATTATGTTTCCAGATATAAATTAATATCTCCATAATTGTGAATAACTAACTAGTGTTTAGGAAAGGAGTATTATCGTGAGCTCATTGAAACATTTCGGAAATACTACAACGAATAGGACTTGAATTATTATATTTTTATTAGAATAGCTTTCTTTTTTATAATAACGTTTGAATGTTATTCCAAAGTAATAAATCATTGAAGAAAAGATAATACGAATAAATCTAAACGAAATATGAAAAAGAACTAGACCCAGAAAAATGAAATGCTAACGATCGCTTTTTTTTAAATTTAATAAGTTATTATCAAGTTCTGCAAGTAGGTATGTATTTTAGTTTTTATTTTTGAGAATTACAGTTTGAAAATGGTCTTGTAAACCGAAACAGTTAAAAAAAAAAAAACTAAAATACTTGCAGAACTTGAAAATAACATTATTAAATTAAAGTTTAATTAAATTATTAAAAATTAAATGGAGTTCTACGAAAAATACAAAAACAATTAATAGCTAACGGTCGTAACTGGTACTCGAACAATATATTGCTAATTCTGAATTTGAAATATGAGATTGACAAAAAATGCTTAAAAAAGAAAAGAAGTCTTAGTGGCCAAATTGGTTAAGGCGTTCGTCCCGGTAAGATGAGAGATCCTGGGTTCGAGTCCCAGGTGCGACCATTAGCATTTTATATTTCTGTGTCTTGTTCTTTTTCATACTTTGTTTAGATTTGTTAGTATTATTTTCTTCTTCAATGATACTTTTATATAATAATAATATAATATACCTAATATATTTTTATAATATAATAATTTTCGTTTAGATTTGTTAGTATTATTTTCTCCTTCAATGATATTTCACACGATCGTGTCATGACTTCTTGGGGCGTCTCCGACTCATTCTACCATTCATATTGGCGTCATAAATTTTCCTCATGCCTACAATACACGACATCTTTTTTCAGCCCTATTCCAATTAGAGACCAAATTCAACATTTTTCGCTTTATGCGATCGCTATTTTCATATCTTTTTTCATATCTACGATTTCAGTTGGCATCACAGCAAACAGCATGGTTCATGTGTATAATATGTGTTGTTTGCAGTGATGACAATTGAAATCGTATATATTAAAATAGAGATGAAAATAGCGATCGCGTAAAGCGAAAAATGTTGACTTTGGTCTCTAATTGGAATCGGGCTGAAAAAATATGTCGTGTATTGGACGCACTAGACCGACTTTACTAAACCGACGTATAAGAGTCTAATTATTAAAACGAAAATAAATATAGTACCTATTATTCAATGAATATTGAACGTCCATTTGCCCACTTGTTTTCCCCGAAACTTGAACCACAGCTCTATTGGCCATAGAAAAATATGATAAAATACTGATGGACGAGGATCCATAAAAAAAACAGATCCTCAGTTACATTTTTAGAAATTGTCAAATGTTTGTCTCCCTCTCGTTTCTTGTATAAATATTCAGTGCCTAAGCATCACATATTTTAAAATATACGTACAAAACCGTTTAAAACCATTTTTTTAATTAATGTATAAAACAATCTGTTTTTAAACCATATTAACGTTGGTAAGAGGGCTGCCCTTGAGGTGATTTTTCACTAAAACGGCGCTATATAAATCGTCCAAATATTATTATTAATATTTATTATTAATGATAGGGTATTGGGTTCCTAGTGCATTACTTTCCCTAGTGCTTACAATCTACAATGTTGTTGAGGGTGTTGGGACAGCTCTGCTTTTTTCATATTTGTTTAGAAACATAAAAAAATATATATATACATAGATAGATATATTTTTATGTTTTTTTTACGTGTACCTATGTATTTGTTTATACTTTAATGTTCTTTTTTATGACGGTCTCCGTGGTATGCTGGTTAAAATCCTTGTCTAAAGAATCTAAAGGTCGTGGGTTCAAATCCCACGTGCGCAAGTAAATTTCATTTGATTGATTTGTGTTATTTCACAATTTGTTCATTTTAAATAATATATAGAATATTTGCGGCACGTTTCAGAGTTGTTTATAGGTACCTACTTTCAGAATCACCCTGGTTGACAGACACCATTCAGATTCAAAACGTAGCTTGAATGGCTGTGGCCATGTTTGGTGGACCAGATCAGTATAGCCAGGTTCTTTCCCACCTCCTCCTCACCATCTTCTTATCCTCGCCACTACTTTTAGCCTAGTAACCACGGACGTACAAAATACATGTCTATGCTAGTAACGTACCCCAATTGGGGATTCCATAGTCTCACAGGCTCCAGACGATTGGGAGGAGTTGGAACTCTGTGCGGAACTCACATACTTAAATAAAAAATAAATAAAAGAATACGTTATTCTAATAGTAAAATAGTTTGATAGTAGCAAAATATGTACTTACAATTATTTAGCACCTAACAAATTACCTACAACTTATTGTTTTCTACCTATGCATTGTAATTTACTAGGTATATTAATAGCATAGGTATGTACTCAGCACAAATAATATATTTTTCTTATCTTTGAATGTTCGGGTAAATGTAAAATGATGCTAATTATTCTTTATTAATTTAATTAATTATGACAAAATGTTAAGGTAAAACCTGTAGACAAATGTAAACAAAACTGTAAATAAAACCAGCTGCATCCTGGGAGAAATCCTGTATGTGTAGTTGAACAGTGATCCGTTTGTCAACAGAATCAATGATAACTAAACTAAATGTATAAATTTGCAATAATCTATTGATAAATAAATGTTTTTATTTTTATTATAAGTAGCCATGTGGCCGCTTTGCTGGACCACGTTTTTTCACAAAACCTGTATCATCCACATATTATTATTATTAAATTAAATAAATAAAAAAACATTTAAAAATAAAACAATAATATTAAATAAATGTGTTAATTTAAAAAATGCACATTACCTAAGATTATTTTAAACTTTATTCTTTCACCCTGGTGATACTGAGAGTACCTTCCTCTCTAGAAAGCATAATGCTACTTCCACACCGAAGCCAACCTTGGAAGGTTGGCCGATCGTGTAGTAGCTGCGGCCAACGCTCCAACTCCGAACTCCAAAATGGCGGACGTCGAACAGTTGATTCGGCGCCGTATCTTATCAGTTGCCTAAAATTGTACAGGCGGTGCTTCGGTTTCCGTAATATACATTTAATATTGATAAAAAAAAAAATTTAAAACAATTTTTATACAACTCTCCCGTAATAACATTGCGCAGACTGATGTGTTGGGCCAACTCGCACAAAACATGCCATCGCAGATCGCCTCGGAGGCGATCCAGGGCCAACTCGAACTCCAACCTTGCAACTTGAACTTCCAACGCACAAACTACTGCCCCCCCCCCCCCCCCCCCACACAATCGTCCAAACGTTGAAGTTGAAAGTTGGCTGCAGTGTGGCCGTTATAATGATAATAGCATTTTTGTTAGTAAAACGGAATTTTTAGTTTGTCGACATTGCAAACTTTATTAAAAAATGCAAGAATTCTATTCTAGAAATAAACAAAAAGTTTTATTTATTTTAATATTCACACAAAATATAAGAAATCACTTTATAACTTCCCCCGAGATGTTAATAAATCTTTATCAACTTTATTTTCTTAAGTAAAAAAATTATTATTTGGATGATGTGATAGATGCCCAGTTTTCTAACGCTGAAACCAATTTTCATACTTACCACTGGTTTTCATTCACCCAGTTAACGGATCATTCCAAACAATATTTTTTTAATGAAATTTATTTATTTATTTATTTATTTAAGGAACATAAACAGTCTTAGTAATAAAATATACATAAGAGGATGGCAAAAAAACAGACCAATTATTAATGTTCACAGATAGGTATTTAGAAACATAAAAGTAACTGAATGTAAACTAGAACATTTAAGAAAAACAGAAAAAATAATAACAGAACTAAGCAGCAATTTAAAAAAAAATAATAATACAGATGTTAATTCAACAAGTGATAAACATGTTATACACAACAATAAAATAATTAAAACAATACTTAAATAGACTGCGAAATAGGTATTTGGGTTGGGACGGGTAAGGGGAGGAGAGGGATAAGGGAAAGTTGCCACGCAAATATAAAAAATATCAGATCTATGCTCTCGTACACTTGTATACAACAAAATTATTTTAATATCTAACATCTTAGTACGTATTACACAAATCGTAATGAACGATAAGTTATTCACATTTACATTGAACCCCAGAAGTTCTCATGCCTGAGGTTTTATTTTTTCTTTCCCCAATGGAAATGAATATCCACTTGCATATATAGTTTTAGCAATATCAAATGCTAAGTAAATCTTTATAATGAAATATAATGACAATAATAATATGATAAAATGGTTTAAATGACAATAATAATGTTATGTTCGAATCCCAGCCGTTGGAATGAAACAGCCTGTTCCCGGATTCCCGGTTGTCCAATGGTTCCAGTCAATCCTTTCTTTGCCAGCCAATAAGCATGGCAGCTGGAGTGGTTTCCATGTTAGCCGAGAGAGCGCACCATCAACGGTAGAAGAGAGAACCAAACGACTGTGGCGCTAATATTTAAATATGCAGCTAACGATATATATTTTCCCACAGAAGAAGTTTTCGTTTGGTCCCTTGAAAACCCTCAAGAGAGTTTCATGATACAATACAATGTTACAATATTTTACCGAAAGTAAACAAATACTAATTGCATAGAGCATAGGTGTGCAGTGTAAAATTTTTACTCAGTAAGCAACATAATTTATGAATGTTAATGTAAATATATTCTTTTCTATGTCTATAGCGCAAGAGTTCCAGCTGCCTGAAGGTGCGTGTGGCTGTTAGAAGTGAAAAGGGGAAGACAATGGGAGAGGCGGTCTCTCGGGGTAAAAATAATCTCGTTGAATTTAATGTTTCAAAGACCCAATCTTGTCTGATAACGTCTTAAAGGAATCGAAATGATAATCTAGTCTCCTTCAACGGAACCAATTTTCCGAATAGGCCATCCGTTGATATGCTTGGTGTAACTATAAGTGACCAGCTCAGATATGGGGGCTCCATCGAAGCCAGAGTTAAGTTAGCCTCTCAAAAACTGGGCATACTGTACAGGGCCCACAGATACTTTAATAGTACAAAATTTCTAATTACTGTACAAATCACAAGTCTGGACCCCAAAATACTTGAAAAAACCCTCGACTCTGCGCAGAAACGGCGGTCCGTCTGATAGATTCTCTTAATTTAACAAATAGATTGCAATCTTTAGAGCACAGGCGTCATGTGGGAATGCTATCCTTGTTCTACCGGTATTTCAATGGAAGATGCTCCGAGGAACTAGTGTCATGTCAACATATGTACACGGTTGACATTTGTCACATGAGAATGGTTCGCTTCTTCGACTCGTTCTTATGTTCAACAGCTCGGCTGTGGAACGATTTGCCGGCCTTTATGTTTCCTCCTTCCTACAACATAAGTCTCTTTAAGACCAATGTTCATTCCTTCCTCTCCTCAAAAGACCCTTCACACAGCATCTCAGATGACATAGGCCCTGAGGGAAATTATTTTTCTCAGGGCCTACTGTGTGGAGTTAATGTAAAAAAAAGAAGCAAAGGTATTCACATAACTAAACACAACTAAAAAGCAATTTTTTTATTCCATATAGTGAGAGTATCTACCAGTCCGATTCCAAAAGAATCGATAATGTAAATAGTACAAGAAAAAAATAAATTACTTAATTAATTTTTATAAATCATTTTCAAAAAAACATTATAAACACAGTGATCAACATAATAAATGAAATTGCATTCTTCACATTTTTGTGCAATGCCATCGAAATGCACGCTACATGTATTTATTTATTGAAAAACATTATTTGACTGAAAATGGCTATTTGTGTGTTGTAAGCATAACATTGGTCCTCCAAATAATTTTCCTAAGGTTATCAATGACCTCCTTCAAATATAGGTTCTTCGCCATAATCAGATCAATTAGCTCCTTGTTCTCTTGGCACACGACTTTGTAGGAGTCGGAAGTCTTCTTTTCTTCAACAACTGCGTTTGGTTCTTCATCTTCTTCAAAGGGGATGAGATCTTCAACATTGGTAAAGTCTTGGCCCTGGTAATGAATATTTTAATAATTTAAAAAAATACTATTTTCGGTTGTTATTCTATAACTCCGGTTCAATAAACTCTGGAACTTGGATATGCTTTGAATTTAAGCCTTGTTTTAAAAATATTGTGGAAACAATTCAGACAAGCTATAAAGTGTGTAGGTACCAAACTATAATCAAAGGTACCAAAATGATTTTATTTTAATCTATATATATATATATATAAAAATGAGTCCCTGTTTCCCTTAGTCACTCCATAACTTCAGAACGTCTTTAAATATTTCATTCAACTTTTTTTAATGTTTCCTAATATGTCGTAGAAAGTTCTTACGGAAAGAAAAATTAAGAAAATTGCGCAGTAAATTGAATAATTTCAGAAAACTTAACGACTATTTTAACTTTGTACGTTTGACAGTTCGCGCGTTTGATGAAATTGAATTAAGCAGGCAGTTTTATTTTTTTTTGTATTAAAAGAATTGTCTATGGATTTTTTAAATTATAGATATTTTAAATAGGTAACTATACTATGTTAGGTACCAAATTTGAATGATTGTTCTTATTATATACAAAAATGAATATTTGTAATATAAGAAAATTGAAAATTTTAATAAAAAAATTGTTATAGGTGGCACGCGAACTGTTTGAAAACTGAATGTACTGGGACTGAATATATGGAACGCGGGAGGGGGGGTTTGCGGGAGGGGAACGGGGACGCACGGGAAAGGACATGGAGAGAGAAACAATTTATTTCTTTGAACATGCCGGGAACCAGCTAATTAATAATAAATTCTGTATTTGAAATGTGTATATCTTCTATTCAATTTTTTAGACAGAAAGGCAAGGTTCGTGGAAAATGCGTTTAACAAAAAAAAGGTTAGCACATTCGGGCTTTTTTTTCAAAACAATACTCATCGTTTCAAAATTTCAAACGCGTGATATAGTTTGAAGTCCCAAAACAAATGGTATTTTTTTACTTGTATTGCAGTTAATTTAAATCTCCCGGTGGAACACGGACTTTAAGCTACGTCATGAATTTTTAGCCAATCACAGTTCTACCCCCTCGATGAGCTAACCTTGTTAAACCCATTTTCTACGATCCTTGATAAAAGAAAAATTCGAGAAATTCAATGATCCTGAGGTAAATACCATTTTTATAAGTAATAATGCTTTCAGCTTCACAAATGTTATAATTATAATATCCAGTGATTTTCATGAGCCTGCGCTAGTTGTACTATAAATCTATTCAAAAGTGTTCTACGTCATAGAACATTCGGTTCCATGACAAAATAGAGCAGTAACAAAACAGAAAAGTGAAGAAAAGACTAACCTAACCTATTATTCCTGTCATGTTCTGTTTGGTGACCGGACAACTCAGAATGAAATCAACTCAACACCTCCTATGAAAAATCAAAAATTTATAAAAAATTGGTTAAATAGGTTACGTGTTGAATTGACTTGATTATGAGTTGGCATGAAACCATTCTTTTTTGTCACTATTTAAAAAAAAATCAGAGAGTCAGAGTTTACTATTCGGTTCTCGAACCTATAAATAGTGGCTTATATTATATCGGATAAGTTGGCCGAGTTTTCTAACTTATTGATATATTATATAGGATTTTGTTTTTATTTTCATTAATATTCGTTGTAGTATAGACAAGCTATCAGGAGGATGGTATAATGAATAAAAAATGTAGGAACATAGTCCTCAAAGCCACACAAGTGTCTTAATTTCTGACAAAGGTTTGTAGATTTTTGTGTAATATAATATTTTAGAATAATAACTATAAGGGGGTATACCCCCTTGATAGCTTGTCCACAGGATAAAGTATTTATTTATAAAGTCTGAGTTTATTCGGTACCCGAACTGAAAATAGTGGCCATTATTAAAATATTAGTGTTAGCCGAGTTCTCCACCCATTGCAAGTATTTGTTTATTTTCATAATATTATATTATCCTATGGAAAATCTATCCGGAGGATGGCGAAATACCCCCTAAGTAATATAAACTATGTTATTCTGCAATAGAACAACAATGTTATATTATTTCTAATTAGTGATTGCCATCTGCGTAAAATTTTTTTTTTTTTTTTTTTTTTTTTTTTTCATTTATTTATTACAGAAGATACATTATTTATACAGCAAAAATAACATATAAAATATAATATTTATATTTCAAAATAATCTTTTTTTGATACAAATAAACTATATAATAAATTTTCACTGATTTTTTTATTTTTTATTTTGTATGATATTTCTCTTCTATAGAAGCAGACGCTTGTGATTAGAAGAGGAACGAGTATCGGGATGAAAAAATATTTAAAATATATTTACAAAATATATTTTGAATCTTTTGATTTAAATGTGGTAGATACTTAAAAAAAAACAAATTTACAAGTTATATAATTTATGATGATAAATTTTATCAATTTGTTATTTATACTTTAAATTGCTCTTTAATTGCTTTTAATAGGCATTTATCGTCTTCGATTGTTCTTATTTTTTCAGGTAGGCTATTGAAGTATTTTTTTCCTAGATATGTGTAATGATGTTGTGCAAATGAGGTGTTACATTTTTGTGTTGGAAATATATGCTTTTGACGAGTACGACTTTCAATTAAAAAGCTATGATTTTGTTTTTCTTTTATTATTTGGATTATTATATTTTTTCGAACTAGATCATTAAATTTTAATACTTTAAATTCTTCAAAAATAAGGTGAGTTGGATAATCTCTTCGTTTTTTCAAGATAATTTTTATAATTAGACGTTGCACAATTTCAACAGGGAGTAGATTTGTTTTGTATGCAGCTCCCCAGCTTACTACAGAGTATTGGAGATTTGACTGTACTATAGCATGGTAGACTGATGTTAGATTTTCTAATGAGAGAAAGTTTCGGATTTTTAAAAATATGTAAATTAATTTCCTTATTTTGTTAACGGTAAGGTTGATTTGATCTTTCCAGTTCAGGTTTTTGTCTATTGTTATTCCTAAGTATTTGATTTTATTCGAAATTTTTAATGTGGAACAGTTTATTTTACAGTTATTTTTTTTGTGATCTTTAGAATTATCATGTATAATTATATCAAAATTTACCGGAACGTCCTTTGATTTTATTGCAAATGGTATAACGTGAGTTTTTTCACTATTAAGAGATAGTAGATTTATATCAAACCAGTGTTTAAGTATGTTTATGTCTTCTGTTGCTTTTTGTTTTACAACTTGCCATGTGATTCCACTTTCAATAAGTACTGTATCGTCGGCATAAGAGGTTATACTACCATGAAGTGGCTGTGAGAATATACCGTTTACATATAAGATGAATAATATAGGACCTAGCACAGTACCTTGTGGAATTCCATATTCAGATGTCTCTTCGTCGCTATAAATGTTATTTATTTTGACACATTGAGGGCGATTTTTTAGGTAGCTTTTTATCCAATTTGCTACGTTTTCATTAATGTTCAAATTATCTAATTTTTTCATAAGTTTTTTATGGGATATGCTGTCAAACGCTTTTCTCAGATCTATAAAAATACCTATACATTTATTGCTCATATCAAGGTTTTTATATATGCGTGATGTGACATTTGCAATCGCGTCTTGTGTGCTGCGCGCTTTTCGGAATCCGTATTGATTGTCGTGAAGTATTTTGTTATTTTCAATAAATTCCATTAGTTGAGATTTTACGATTTTTTCAAATATTTTTCCAATATTTGAAATGAGGGAAATTGGTCGATAGTTAGTTACATTTTGTGCGTTTCCACTTTTGAATATAGGTGAGATAATTGTCCTCTTATAATTAGTCGGAAATATTCCATTTTTTAAACTTAAATTAATTAGGTGAGTTAATGGTTTTATCACGTGGCTTTTAATAGATTTTAACATATTTACAGTTATGTTGTCAAAACCTGGTGACGACCCTCCTTTCATATTATCAATAATGTTAAGAATATCTACTTCCTTGATCATTTTAAAATGGGACAGTGAGTTTACACTGTGTATATCTTCGATAATTTGTTGAGTTGTCGCTCCCTTTGTTACATTAATTTTTTTAGCGAGGTTTTGTCCAACTTTCGCGAAGAAGGAGTTGAATATATCCGCGCATTTTTTAGGGTTTTCCTCTGCATTTATTTTAACGTCATTTTCGTCTACAATTACCTTGATTGAATGTTTTTGTTTATTGTTATCTATTGCACAGTTAATTGCTTGCCAGATTATTTTTGGATTGTTTTCAGAACTTATTATTTTATGTTTGTAATATTCATCTTTACTAATTTTTATTAAGCGTGTCAATTTATTTTTATATTTTTTATAATTAAATTCTATTTTTTTGTCGTTTGGGAATTTTATTGTTTTTTTATAAAGCTTACCTTTTTCTTTGATTGAATTTAATAAACCCGGTGTGATCCATGGTTTTAAGTATTTATTTTTATCTAATTTACGATATGGAATATCTGTTTTTGAGTTTTCTACATGTTTGGATAAAATATTTTCAAAGTACTTTGAGCATATTTCAACTTCTTCGCAGTTGATTACAGGTTGCCATTGTTCCGTTTTCAAGTTTTCAATTAATTTTTGCAGATTTATTTTGGTATATGATTTTTTTAGTGATTTATTTTTTGTTTGTATTGTTTTTTCTTCCTCGTACAAAAATATACACGTATGATGATCGGTGATGTTATTTTTCCAGACAATGGTTTTTATTTTATGAAGATCTTTTATGTTAATATTCGTCCAAAAATGATCTAGGCAAGATGGTTTCTGACCTTGAATTTCGCGCGTATTTTCATTTATACACGATTTAAAGTTGTTTTCAGTCATACAGTTCAAATATTCATGTTTAATTCTATTGTCTATATTTTTGTTAATATTGATATTAAAATCCCCTGTTATTATGCAAGTTTTGTTTTTTAAATTTGATATTATATTTCGTATTTGTTCGATAAATAAATAAGCGTTCGATTCATGCGTTCTATAGATTGCTAACAAATAATAATTGATTTTGTTGTGGTTAAGATGGATTTCTATGCAGTTTGATGAATCCAAGTTGTGTTCTAAATGTGTAACAATATTATATTTCTTACTTACGAATATCGCAATGCCACTGTTTTTATTTATGTTTGTGTTTGTTTGCATGTAGATATAATCACTTAAATTATAATGTGGTGAGTCACTGTTTGTGTATGTTTCAGTTAATACTATAACATCCGGCTTTACATTAAGATTATTTATATTGAGTATAAATTCTTCTATGTTTTTTTGAAGGCTGCGGATGTTAAGATGGAGTATTTGTATACCAGAGAATTTGTCAGTGATGATTTCGTTGCACTCTTTTGCACTTTGACTATTGAATTCACTGATTTTGAAGCAGTTGTCCAGTTGCGTGTTTACGAAGTCATCCATAGTTGTTTGTTTTTTTTTTGTTTTTATGATATTGTAATATTTTTTTTAGTTCTTCTATGTATGTGGTTAAAGCAGAAGAATGTGTCCGATAAATAATAATTATATTAAATGAATAATTTATTAAATTTATCTCTAAGTTTAATAAATTGACAATATTCACCATTATTTCAATTACACTTGTGACAGCGTAAATATTTGATATAAATATGGCAACGCCGTTATTTCTGTTAATTATATATTTTGTTGCGTAGTACAAGTAACTCGGCATATTATAATTAATTTCATTCGATGAATGCGTTTTTGATAATATTATAGAGTCAATTCTATTTAATTGTTTAATAGTTATTAGAAATTCTTCGAATTTTTTTTCCAAAGATCTAACGTTCATGTGTATTATTATTAGGCTGACTGTAGGTTTTATATCATTAAAATCGTTTGTTTTATTTACCGTGTTTAAAATCCTTTCGTCTATTTTATATGAGTTATCTATTGCGTTTATTATAAATTCGTTCATTTTGAGGTAGTAATAATTATAACAATAATGTTGGCGCTGGGAATACACTTCACATTTGCAATTATAGTACGTATTATATGTGTGTATATTATCACTGCGTGTTAACACTTTGCGGGCGGGCTTTTGGAAATATTTTTTTGAAATATTGTAGATATTATTTAGGTTGTAATTAATAATATGCATAATTAGTCGTAATCGATGCGATCCCTCGCAATTTTCAGCATTTTGTTTCTATAGTTGCACTTAATACTGTTGGCTGTGTGGTCCGTGGTGTTTTTTTCTCCATATTTAGAATTTTGTCTGGTGCAGTTTACACACGCTGGTATTGTTTCTCTTCCCGGACATTTTGAAAGGATGTGGTCGCCCATGCAGTGTGGGCAAATTGGAGGGCCGGTTCGGTGTAGGCACTTTTTAGCTGTATGCATGAACATACAGCAATGAAAACATTGAGTTAATGGACTGCAATCTTCAATTTTTACTCGTTGAAACTGTATATTTAGTTTACCGAGTGCAAGAAGACTTTTCCGCATTTTGCCACTGGTTTCCAAGATGTAGCTAGTGAATTGGCGCTGTTGTTCATTTACGTTTGTATTTTTTATTTCCGTTATTAGTGTGATTTTATTGTCTTCACTTTCCTTGTAAACATCTTCAATTCCTTCGTTCTGGGTAATTATTCCGCAAACTATTTCGTCTTCAGTAAGATTTGATTTTAATCCTTTTATTATTATTTTTGGTCTTTTCTTTTGAATTTCATTTACCACCAATTCGGTTTTCAGTTTTTTTATTTCGGCAGTTAGAGTATTTGCATATTCCTTTTTTGGGCATGATATTATTATTTTTTCTTCTTTTGTTTTTCTCAAACCATTTATTCCTATCTTTATGTTGCTTAAATTTATTTCTTTTTTTATTATCTTTTCAATTTCTTCTGCTTTAGCATTATTTTTGGTCGACGAAATGATGATTGAGAATCTCTCTTCTTCTCGAGGAGTAACTTTAGTTGTTGATAATACCTGGGCATAGGATGGTATTGTTGCGTTTTTCATTATTTTTTCAATGTTTCCCACCAGTTGGTCGTTTTTTTCAATTAGTTTGTCTTGTAGTTGAATTATTTGTTGTTGCATTTTTAATATATCAGATTTTACTTCATTATCAAGATCACCAATAATTTTTTCGATGTTGGTTTTGGTTTTCGAGTCTTTAATCGTTTGGATTTTTTGAACTTCATTTTTCAATGTTACTAATAATTCTTCTACCGTCATGAAAGTGTTACGGTAACGCGAGCGCTAGGACAGTACCGAGGCACGGGCTGCCGTTACGAGCGTAAGAATATAACTCTTGCAATAAATAACTATTGCAGTTTTGTAAGTGCGATAACAGATGTCAGCACCGTGATTACGTTTTTCTGAAAATAATGAAAATCAAAATAAAGAGATGAAAATTAATTACCGGTGGACAACTTTCATCACACTTTTCATAGATTAGTCTCAGTCTTTTAAACAAAATGTTGATAGTCCGTAACTGCTCCTGAACTTTAGCTTTTTTATCCTGACTGTTTTTTTCTCCAGAAACCGTTCCGGTGGGAGGCTGAAAAGGTTGATGAAATATTAGTTAATACTCATAAAAGATGAATAATCAGTTCCTACATAGATGCCTCCTGAATTTCGACCATCAAGTCAATAACTGTGGTAACATTTTCGTTTTACTTATATGTAAATATGTATTATAATGTTACCTTTTTTGTATTATTGTTCATACTACGACTTATCTAGGCCATTTTAATAGAAATTATGAATATTCAGAAAACCAACAAAAACACAAAACAAGTATCAAAGAAAAATATGAAAAAAGAGTAAAGGTAAGTCATGAAATTAAGGAAAAATAAACAAATACCCGAATCATTTTGAGAGTCTGAAACACTTCTTGAGTTCGGCTCACGATGTCTTGAACAGTTTCTTGTCCATTTCTGAAAGCAAAAATCAGAATTATTATGTGGAATGAAGAGTTGAAATGTACATATATTAATGTATCAATAATTTATTTTTTTAAGAACAACTCTCTTTTTATAGCTTTTAAAGGTTATTCCCATTAATATAGTATATCATCGAAGAAAAATATAACACTAATAATCTAAACGAAAATATGAAAGAGAACAAGACACAAAATAATAGAAAAAGATAACGGTCGCAACTGGGACTCGATCCAGGAACCTCTTGTATAATTGTTAATTCTAAAATTTGAAATATGAGTTGACAACATATTATGACGGTTTAATGAAATGGTAAAGGTGTCCGTCCCGGTTAGACGAGACATTCTGGGTTCGAGTCCCAGTTGTGACCGTTATCTGTTTCTATTTTTCTGTGTCTTGTTCTCTTTCATATTTTCGTTTAGATTATTAGTGTTATCTTCTTCTTCAATGATATCTGATAAAATTTTACTAAGTTGTTTCACAGAATTTGAACAATTCATCAAATTTCAAAGTAAACATTCATGATCTCTGAAAAAGTCCTCATTAAGTTCTGTTATTGTCCAAATACTGTGAAACAACTGGCCCACATTGAAATATAAGCATATCTTGAATAGAATTTTTTAAAAGTAGAATTTTAACATTGATAATTGATCAATTGTTCAAATTCTGTGGAACAACTGGCATTAAGTATTATAATGTAGCAGGTCAAGCATGTTACGGGCTCAATTTTTCAAGCAAGACTTTAGTAAGAGTGAAGGCTTCGTTTTTCTAAGGAAACTATCGAAAAATTTTTGAATAGTTTTCCTTTAGTTTTCATAATAATGGTGACTGGACAGCTCAACAATGAGCAACTTCATCGTTCCTTTGAAAAGTCATTGAGAGATGAAAAATAAACTGGTTTAGTAGGTTACGTTAGATTATTGGTTATTTGAAAAAAAAAATTTATAACTTTGAACAACTTTTCAAAGGGTGTTGAAATGCCACTTCATTGAGTTGTCGTGGAACCATAATAATATAAAAATATTTTTTATGTAACACCTCATAAGGGCACCACTGTCTGCACAGTATAAAAACAGGGGAACTATATCATCAGCCGTTTGGGCAGCGTTGTGAAGAGGGTTAAGATAGGAGCTGTGGGAAGGAATATATTAAGGGAGTATATGAAAAAGGAAAACAAATGCTGGTAGCTTGTTCCACTCGTGAGCCGACTCTCACAAAAAAAGTCGAAGAAACGATCCTTTCTCACAATGTCAACATCAATGATAAATGGGTGTTCTACTCGTGGCCTTCGAGTTTCACGTACATAATATGTAGGTACATTACAGTAGCGCATTTAAAAAATTGGTTAAAATATATGTTTTAATTACCTGCACAGAGACGCAGTATTATACTCCCTTATAGGTTGCTGCTGTTGATTTAAAACTGGGGTCACTTGGCTCACCTCAGGGAAAACTTGGGAACTGGGTAAATCAGTGTTAGGCTGACTGTTAGGAATATCAGTGATAAACACGCTGCTAGGGAGACTTATGTTAGACTGGATGTTAGGAAAACCAGTATTAGAATCATTACTAGGAAAACCAATGTTTGACTGGTTGCTAGGAAAACCGGTGATAGACTGGCTGGTAGGAAAACCAGTGACAGTCTCACTAGGCAGACTTACGTTAGGCTGACTGTTAGGAATATCGGTGTTAGAATCTCTGTTAGGAAAACCAGTGTTAGATTGGTGGCTAGAAAAATCGGTAATAGACTGACTACTAGGAATACCGGTGATAGACTGGCTGCTAGGAAAACTGGTGATAGTCTCACTAGGCAGACTTACGTCAGACTGACTGTTAGGAATATCAGTGTTAGAATATCTATTAGAAAAATCAGTGTTAGATTGGTGGCTAGAAAAATCGGTAATAGACTGGCTACTAGGAATACCGGTGATAGACTCAGTAGGCAGACTTACGTTAGACTGACTGTTAGGAATACCGGTGTCAGAGTCTCTACTAGGAAAACTTGTGTTGGACTGGTGGTTAGAAAAATTGGTAATAGACTGGCTACTAGGAATACCAGTGACAGATTCGCGTCTAGGGAGAGTTGTGTTATAGTGACTATTAGGAAAACCAGTGTTTGAATCGCTACTAGGAAAACTAATGTTTGACTGATTACTAGGAGAACCAGTGATCTGGCTACTAGGAATACCGGTAGTAGACTCGTTGCTAGGTGGTCTTGTGTTAGACTGACTGTTAGGAAAACCTGTATTAGAATCGCTACTAGGAAAGCCAGTATTGGACTGGTTGCTAGAAAAAACAGTGTTCGAATGGCTGATAGGATTACTGTTAGAATCGCTACTAGGATAGCCAGTATTGGACTGGTTGCTAGAAAAAACAGTGTTCGAATGGGTAGGATTACTGTTAGAATCACTACTAGGAAAACCTGTGTTAGACTGGCTATTATGGAAACCAGTAATGGAATAGCTGCTAGGAAAACCAGGGTCAGAATGACTGCCAGGAATAACTGTGTTAGACTGGCTACTTGGACAATCAGTATCAGACTGACTTCTTCTATAACCAATATTAGACTGACGGGTGGAAAATTCAGCATTAGACTGACTGCTTGGGAAGCCAGTAGTAAACGGACCGCTAGGAGCACCCATGTTAGAATGGCTGTTTGAATAAGGATTAGGCAGGTTACATGTTAAAGCAGTATTAGAATGACCGCTTGGAAATCCAGTGTTGGACCGATTGCGGGGAAAACCAGAGTTAGGCTGATTACTAGCGCTGCTACGAAATCCAGTATCATATTGGCTGTTTGGGAAACCAGGGTTCTCTTGAGCATCAATCACAGGTTTCTTTAATGAGGGCCCTATGGGCACGTACTGAACGGTGCGACTGGCACCCGTGAGCTTTCCCGACATTTGGGGGCTGGTCGATGAAGAGCCCCTCATAGAAGCCCCCCTTGCAGGTCTCATCAAATTGGCTACATTTGAACGTCCAATATCTCCTCTATCCTTAGTCGTGTCCATGTTGAACTCCAATGAGCCTTCAATTCTGACCGTTCTTGGATTGGCCTCTGCAGAACTCGTTCGAGCTATATTCTTGATAATTATTATAAACAATTAATTTCATTAGTAATTGAAATAAGATAACTTCAACATTTATTGTATAAATATTATAATGTATGAAAGTTTTTAGGAACTTAACCTCTAGGAGAGTACGGCCGTACCATGTACGTCTGTAAAATTAGGTGTAAAGAAGCATGGATGTACACTGTACGTAGCTTGCAGAAATCCTTATGTTAATAATATTTACATCAGGAATTAGAAACATTAATTATTAATAACAATATTATTTATTAATGGTTGCATTAAATATTTTTTATTAAATGTGTAATCAATTTGATTATTTTGATAGTATATAAAGGGAATTTTTTTAATAATGTTTGATTTTTATAACTACAATTTAAAAAAAAAAAAAAAGTTTAAAAAACTCGCCATTTTGAACACTTTCTTCTCTCACTCTTCTAAAGGTTAAGAAAATCCTTTGATAAAAAACAATAACAATAATAATTAATGACGTGTACCCGTGGAGACTTTCTGGTTGGCTTCACCGTATACTGGACTGGCTGACCTTCTAAAAGTGGCCTACATGATCTGAGAGAGGTTTTATTCTCCGTGCGGGCAGGGAGATGGATTAAGGGACCCAATCTACTCTCTTCACAATCTGTCTCTTCACACATCCGCGTCATTTCATCTGAAAAAAAAACACATACAATTTGCACTTCCGCAAATATAAATAAGTCAAAATAGGTCAATTTTGAGTTATACATACATTCGGAATTGCTTGGAAAAAAATAGTCATAACTATGCTTCAATCGGCGACCGGACAACTCGGAATGAAACCAACCCAGAAACATCTCAGAAAAGTCATTTAGAGTGATGAAAAAAATATGTTAAAAATTGGTTAAATAGGTTAGGGTTATCGCCTATTTTAAAATTGTTTTTTTCATAGCTTTTAATGACTTTTCAAAGAGGTGTTGATTTGACTTTATTTTCAGTTGGCGTGGAGCCGCTTGAATCCTACGCCGCTAGTTGATTCTGTGACTGTATTTGATTGAGCGTTTTTTCGTCCATCTGTTTCTCTTTCTCCAGCAGAGTCAATCTGGACTTGGCCTGAGTGCATGTGCAACTTCATAAAAAAATTGGTCCGTCCTGGGGGGGGGGGGTGGGGGGGTGGCTAGAGAATTGTGCTCTTGGGGGGGGTGACACTCGGTTGGGTCCGGAGGTACTTATTCGAGTCTAACTAACTAACTAACTAACCGTCACGCCGTTTCCCCGCAGTGGTAGGCAGAGAGGACGGACAACTCGGTCTTGGCACACACTCCAGAGAGGACGCACAACTCGGTCTTGGCACACACTCCTTGCCTCGTCCACATTCATACATCGTCTCATACATGCTCTTCTATTATTCCGACTCTTCACATGGCCCGACTCAAGTATCTGGTTCACTTGGTCGTGCCATGTCTTCCTCGGGCGTCCCCGACTTCTTCTATCATTCACATTTGCGTCATACATTCTCCTTACACTCCTTTCCTCTTTCATCCGCTCTACATGCCCAAACCATCGGAGAGTCCTTTTCTTAATCTTACACATCAAGCTTACATCAGCCTTGCATTCTTTGCGGATCTCCACGTTTCTCTCACGATCGAACATGGTTTTACCACACATTCGCCTCAGGGATCTCATTTCTACAGCATTCAGTCTACTTTCATCCTTCCTCTGCCAGTTCCATGCCTCACTGCCAAACATCAGGGTAGGTACCAGCACTCCATTATGGATGGCTAGCTTCGCTTCTTTGGACAGTTTTTTGTTGGTGCCAACGGCGTTCAGTCCTCCATTAATAGAGTTACCTGCATTCACCCTCCTTTCAATATCTCTATCAACCTTCCCATCTCTCGTAAACATATTTCCCAAATAAACAAACTCATCCACCTGCTCCAAGTATTCATCATTGACAACTATGTTGCGCATTGTTTTCGTACTCTCTCTTTCAAATACCATGACTTTAGACTTACTTACATTCATCATTAACTTATTCTTCATACATACTTCGTCCATCCTAGACACGAGAGACTGTAGATCTTCTATACTGTTAGAAATCAGCACCGCATCATCAGCATACAATAGGCAACATACTTTCAGATTACTCAATTTCGCGCCCAACATAGAATTCGAGTCAACATAGAATATTTTCGATTTCTGTATATTGTCTGTGGTATACTTGATAATTAAAGGTGCATATCTATGGAAAAAGGACTTAACCGCTTCTGTGCCAAGAGCGAGATTTCTCGCATCCTTGGTCGTGTCCAGCAGGCCGGCCATAGAAAAATAGCGAGTTTACTCGCTCTTTTTGAGCCTCCGTATCATACATATGTCCCGTTTTTTATTAATTTAAAATATGGAACACACAGAGACGACATTGGGATGATTTTGGTTTTTTTTTTTTTTTTTTGATTTTTTTTAAAAAATAAGATGTAAAAATGATTTATTTTGATTAAAAGTTCACGGCCTGCTGTACACAGCCACACTTCTACCTACTGGCATTTAAAAGGTTAATTTTAACCGTAAACAGCTGATCAGAAATTCTGTGTGAAAAAAATATTTCAAAAATGTATTTTTAACATCGTTATAAAGTAGTCTATAGTCATACAATCTATTGTCATAATAGAAAAATCAATTCCATAGATTCGTTTTAAGACCAAAATAACAAACGTGGGAGTACGATATTTTTTTTTAATATCTAAAATAAACCGAAATCGCTTCAAATGGATGACTGCATAGCCAACAAACTAGAAAATAATTATAAAATGCACTATGCACTCAATCATGTAATGAAATTATCTCGAAGAATCTCAATATTATCTTAGGTACAAAGTATGAAAAAAATTGAGGTGAATTAATTCTAAAAATAATTATATTAAATAAAAAACCGGGCGTTATATATGATAAAAAACTATGAGTTTTATACGGAACATATACTAACTCCAAGTCCCCTTCTTAGCTGTGGTCACGCTATGATCCTTTAAAAAGAAATGATATTCCGCGTCAGCTCCCTAATTGATCTCACCCCCTCTCCTGCCATAGGGAAAGATTATAAAACTCTCGTAGTGTCACACAACTTCTTTATTTTTTTTGGCTTTCCTGAAAAATGAACTTTTTTGATTGAGATATGATTCTATATTTGCAGCAGAACGGTTTATGGAAACACAGCCAAGATGTAAAAAAACTAATACTAACATGCCATAATGCCTGTTCTTCACAGGGGTTAGCAGAGAGGATGGACCACTACACAACTCTTTCTTGGAAAACACTCATTGCTTCATTCTCATTCATACATGCTCTTCAGTTATTCTGACTCTAATATAAATCAACACTTATTATTTTCTCTCTCAAAACTTCAATCAAAATAAAACCAATTTAAAATACTACAATCATTGTAATGGGATCAAGAAGTAATTTTTACACGAGTTCTTAACATAGGATTATATTGAATAAAATTATTGTTAAGTAGGAATACAATAATAATATTTTTGACTTGTTTGATATTGTGACTGATCGAAATTGGTATTTTCTATTAAAAGAGAGGTAAAAATATGAAGAAAAAAAACATACAGCCCTGCATATAACAGTCACTGGGTATTGGGACATCGATAGGACCCCTGGCTATATTGGGGCTGGTTACCCTTGGCGGTGGGTTACGAGGGGGACCAGTCGGAAACTGTCTTTGTCTATTATCTGACATATCTCTTCTTCTCCTTTATCTTGTCTTATGAAATCGGCACTTTTGATCCAAATGGCCACCAAAAATAAACAGATCGGGTCTGCAAAACAACATCAAAATATTCTTAAAATTAACACTCAATAAACTCAATCTTAACTTTTTATCTAACTATCAACCACTTAAAAATAACCATTGAAATAAATAAACATCAACACAGACAATAAAATTTGTATGTAGGTAACCCGTAATGTATTAAAGTAATATATATTACAAAAACAACAATAATAAATTCATTTATCAGTATTTTTTTAAATATTAATTTGTGAGTAGGTACCTATTTCATGTTTATTTCAAATATTCATGAGCTGAATAAAAAAGGTGTACCTACCTATTCAGAGTCGCCGACTTTTTCAGAAATCTGAAGATGTCACGAAAACTGTTTGGAACGCTTGAAACATAAAAAGAATATACTTTTTACGATAAATATAAACATAAAAATATATTATTTTTTGATATTTAGCAAAAAATATTAATAATTTATTATGGAAGAAGATTATACTAATAAATCTAAATAAATCATAAAATAGAACAAGACACAGAAGAATGAAAAGGTAATGGTTGGAACTATGTCCCGGTAAGACAAAAGATCCTGGGTTGGTATTCCAGTTTCAAGGGTTACCATTTTATTTTTGTGTCTTGTTCTGTTTCATGATTTGTTTAGATTTATTGAAGTAAAACTTCTTTACGCACGCTTGACTTGGGGAGTAAGCTGGTGAATGTGTTACGAAAAGTGTGATCGGGCGAGGCGAATGGAAGTTGAGAGGGAGATATAAGTTAGTGAAGATAGAAAGAGAGATTTATGTTTTGAATATTACTGCAGGGGCAAGAGAGAGAGAGGTGCGAGCACACATTTTATTTCTCTCATAGTCAGTTACGTTTCGTATATCTAAGACACAGTGCAGGCCTATTGTCTATATCACTCTGTAGGAGCAAGAGAGAGCAGTGCGCGCGCACATTTTCTTTCTTTCTCTCTTCTTTTATAAGTTAGTGAAGTTTTACTTCAGTCGTGTGGTCTAAAGCTCATTCGTTTTTTTAGTATTATCTTATTTTTCTATGCTTTATTACATTGATGGGTATAACCTTCAAAAAGTTATTTCAATAAAAATTGAATAATTTATAATTTTCATTAATCTTCAAGCATTTTAGTGAATATAATATCAGACCAGCAGAAATTTCCAAAGCGGGTTTTGCATCGACACGACTCATATCAATAAATATAATTATTCCCCTGGACTGCCAGGGGAAAAATTTCAATTGCCCTTGTAAATTGTTCCTTTTAACCTGATAATTTTTTTAAAATATATTCATTAAAAATATATACATTTGCCTTACATACTTTTTTTACCGGGTTAGGTACTTATAATCATTATACATACAAAAGGACATTCCAGAATAATATTATGATACTTTATTTCCTTGCCAAGTGAATGAAAAATATTTTAGTATGCCATCATGTGTGGTAATCTATTGGCAAATCCATAGTGGATTCATCGGCACACTACAGTACAAACTTCAGAAATCCACAGTGGATTTCTTGGCGTGTGCCAAGTGTTAATATAGTTAAATAATAATTGAAAAATTATAGAAAAAAAAAAATTATATAAGATAATAATTAATATTTGACAAGTTAAAGTATTTCAGCAATAAATGCAGACATAATTAGTCTCGACGCCACCTAGCGGAAGATTTAGTACTTAACAATACCTCTCTCACAAAAATAAAAAGTTGGTTGTTTTCAGTTGGAAAAATGTAATAATAAGTAATTGTCGAATGAAACACTAGTATATATTGAATTATTTGGCGGGTGTTAGATAAGCCACCATAGCTCAGTGGTCAGAGCAGCTGACCGGCAATCAGAGGGACACGGGTTCAATTCCCGTTGGCGGCCAGTATCTTTTCTCGGAGATTTTTTCAATGAAGATGAGTGTTTCAGGCTGATAATTATTGATTATAATATTTGTTATCTACCCTTTGTGCTATGCATAAAAATCTTGTTTAAACGTTAGTTAATCAATTAAAAATAATAAGTATACAAATATAATACGAAATAAGCACACAATTATATTAAAACTTATTTATTAGGATGAAAAATACATACATGTGGGATATTGAAAATCAATAAAATAGAAAAATAAAATTAAAAAAAAAGATTATTATAAGCAGAAAAAAATACAAAATAATTTTTAATGTTTGTAGGAACATACATATATAAATATGTATCTAACTAATAATGCTAAAACAATGGAAAATAATTATGTAAATGCTAATATGTACATATTGTATAATAACATCATTCCTGGAAAGGCAAACATGCTTCTCGCGTTTTTGAGCAAATTGTATTAAGTTGCCTATTTTTACTTAAAAATAAGTGCATTACATTCATATGTAATACTTTTTCCACTTAATGCAGAGGGCACCAAATAAGCAAGATATTTTGAATGAGGTGCTGAGCACTTTCATCACTTATCTAAACATTATTTTCTTGGAAATTCTTTATTTGTTACATTCAATAATTTGTATCTAATACCACAAAAGTAACATCACTTTTTCGTATACAAACAAAACAAAAAAATTTCCTAAATAAAAAATATTTTAGTATTTGGTTAACATCGTTAGAAACTGTGAAAAGACAAAATGGAATCACCCTCACTTTTGAAGAAAAAAACACATTTTCCTGTAATAAAATACATCTGTGGAAAAAATAATAATACACATAAAGGCCAAAAGAGCATAAAGCCTTTTAGATTATAAGCACTTCGTTAACCTTTTCACTCCCGATGTATCTTATATGACCAGCAATGCTGCATCCATTAGGTGGCAGAATCACAATACATGATCATCAAACATGCGACATTTAAACAAATGCCGCCTTACTCATAATCGCAAAATAAGATAACACCACGGTAATACGAACGGGTTAGGTGAAATTTGTACAACAATTTCACCTAACCCATTCGTATTACCGTGGTATTATATATTATTATTCTGCGATTATGAGTAAGGCGGATGATTTTTAAACATTCGGTGGGATATTTGATATTGAGATAGTGTTAAAAATATACGAATAACTCTAAGAATAACAGAATATTTTAAAAATACCATAATTAGCACAACCATATTTACTTTTATAATATGTACATGTAAGCTTGGCATATTTAAACAATAAAAAAATGTTTTAAACAACATTTTTGTGTGGGTTAATTTCTAGTGTCGATTTTGTTAAGACACCCAATGAATCCCGTTAATAGGGGCCATTACACGTACACTTCCGACCGCGTGCCTCGACCCCCAGGCTAAAGCGGCATGCGACCATCCCGCCGAATCGCCGTGTCCGCCTGCAGGCCGACCCCTTGCGCTAAAAAGTCATCCCACTTCCGCGGGCAGGCCAAACCTTCAGTTCTGACCATAGATTATAGAAGCTCCATACAAATGTGCACTCACGAAGGTGGATGTCTATGGTGTTCGCCAAGCAGCCCGCCGAAACGCCGTGTCCGCCTGCCGGCCGAACAGGTACACTATTTTGGGTTAAAAAGTCGCCACAATTCCGCGGGCAGGCGAAATCGTTGAAAGGGTGACCTTGGGCGACCCTCGCGCGGAAGTGTACGTGTAAAGTGATTTTCAAGCGTTCGGAGCGAACTGTGGTGTGTCGCGGGACATGTCGTGCAGTTCAAAAGTTTTTGCTGCGGTTTTGACCATATCGATGATACCTATCACATGCTTGTCAGCTGTCACCTATCATGTTTTGACAGTTTTAGCGGCGGCGACAAATTATTTATACGAATGAAATTGTAAACCAGTATTTTAATAAAAAATTACCATATTATCATTGACGCTACAAGCATATTATAATTATTTTGATAATGTTTAAGGGTGAAGTTATTTATTTTCATAAGTTAATTATTTTTCATATTATTTTCATTAGAACGATGCCAAAAAGTGAATTTACAATAAATTGTAAAAGAACTTAAGTGTACTTATTTTACAATGGATAGTAAATGTTTGGACGTACTTTGTGTGACAGAGAGTATGAATGCAGCATAACGATAGGCTCGTCATCTGGTCTGGGAGACCAGATACGGAGAGGGCTTGTCAGGGTGTTGCAGCGCTACCATAGCGCTACTGTCTCCCAGAATGGTGGAATGTATGTTGGAATATGATTGTGTAAGTCCGAGAATAATGTGGATCCGATTCAAAATTGGTTTGACAAGGGTGACTTAGACTGATGGCATTATTTAGCGTTGTTAACTGTGTTAGAGAGAGGTGCATAATTTATTAGTATTAAGATAAATAAAACATTTTTGTTACCTTATAAAACATATTTTTATTTACATACTACATTAAAAAAAACAGAAGAAATAAACTATAGCTGTGATAACTTATAAAATTAAAGGTTGTCTCGGTTATGCTAGGATTTAAAAAGTTGATATTTTTTATACTAACTCCACACAGGAGGCCCTGAAGAAAATAATTTCTAAATAATGCTGGGTGGAAGGTCTTTTTGAGGATAGGAAGGACTGAACATGGGTCTTAAAGAGGCCCAAGTTGTAGGAAGAGGAAGCACAGATGCTGGCAAATCGTTCCACCACCGAGCTGTTGAACTCAAGAACAAATCCTAAAAATTACCCGTTCTTGTGTGATAAATGTCATGACCGGACAGTGGCTGAGTTGGCAATCCAACAAGCGTCCCACTCGGGCATCGCGTGTTTAATTCTTCGGCTGGCTAAGTCCTCCATCACGACCCAAGGAAAATTTTCGGCTGACTGTAGTGGTAGTAGGAGATTTTCAAACATTGTCAGGTTATTCGTAACTCGGGAATGTTTGACTTTAAAAAAAAAAAAAGCATGTCAACCATGTACATAAAATATAATCTATATTTTTTAAAAAGAAAGACAAACATTCCCGGGTTACAAATAACCCGACAATTTTGCTTGTGTCGTGATGCAGGACTTGCCAGCCAAGGAATCGTACAATGGGACTCCTGGACGCGATGCCAACTTAGCCACTGGGTCGGTCACGACATTAGTCACATGAGGACGGGTCATTTGTATTTCTCGTTCTTGAGTTCAACAGCTCGTCGGTGGAACGATTTACCAGCCTCTGTATTTCCTCCCTACTACAAACTTGGGTCTCTTCAAGATTCAAAGCCAACTCAGTCACTGACCGGTCGCGGGAACATATGTTGGTGATGCACACAACTCAACAACTCAACTAGCACACTGTGATGATTGACACCTCTCATATAAAAATTATAATCTTTTACTATGACTGGAACAGCACTTTCAAATATGTGTGTATTAAAACCTCTAAAATCATGAAAAATTTACTTCTTTAATGGCCTATATGTCGTAATATAAAATACATAACGATCATCCAGTTGATTAGTCAGACAACTCCGAAAAATCAATATTTGAGTTGAGTATGCAGTTATTTGTAATACTCAGTTTACCCATAAACACCATCAAATCAATTATAATGCAGAAAAACTTGTGAATTAAACAAACTGTTGATGTTTTTTGGGTCACTAGTAGGATATTTCAAAATTTCATACTAATATACCGGGCCGTTATGCCTCCCGGGGTTATTTTGTATCATTTTTAGTATATAAAACACAGACAAGTGTAAATAATATTTGATTTATAGTGAACATTTAAATGTTCCTTTCCTCATTATCCCAAAACTTAGTATTTTGAGATATCTGATTAATGAACTGGACGATCAGTATCTGTTCTAGATATTTTATTCACATTTGGATTAAAAAAATTATAATCAGTTTGTTTGAGTATTTTGGGCTCAAATACAAATTTAAAATTTGTTTGAAAAAGGCTGGGCAGCCGTTCCTCTTAAATGGGAAAATCGCTTTCCGGCTACAAAAACATTAACTTATTTGTTTTCATTTAATTGAAAATACTTTTGGCAATGAAAATCTAAAATCATATCTGAACTAACGTGGTTTATCCTTTAAGATGATAAGGTTTGTCCTAGATGGCTCTAGTTTAATTATTTTAGGAAAAAACACTTTTTGCAACTTATGCTTAAAATATCAAGATGAATTAATTGTTTGCACATATAGCACCTCAACACAGGCGTGACCTAGTGAGGTTATAAACTGAATTGTTAACAAAAAATAAATATGTATGATATGAATAAATAGTTTTGTCCATAAACAAAATCGATTCTTTCAAGAAAGGCATACAAATATAACATTGGAATGAATCGCCGATACATTATTGTATATAAGGGTTGTTATTACATTGTTAGTTGGTTGATACATTATTGTATATTGTACGGGACAAGAAATTCAAAGCAAATTAGACTGCCGACAAGAAAAAAATCAAGCACCCAGAAATCTCTGATGTACCAGGCCGTCCAACTGTATAACAACATCCCGAATGAAATTGAAATTACTGAGATAGAAAATATAAATAAGTTTAAAAAATAATTACAAAAGTATGTCTACCTCAATTATTAATGTCTTTATTTATGTGTAATATTTAAAGAATGTTTATTTAATTATGTTTGCCAACCAATGTAAATATTTATATCTTTATAAAATATTATCACACACAAAGATGTGAGCTAACTTAAGATTAATAAATAAATAATCTGTACAAGTATTTATTCCTTTCTTGAAAGAATTGAGTTTGTTTATGGACAAAATTATTTATTTATATTCATATTGTATATGTAAACCATTAATTCCACTTAATATTTTAAAGTATAACTTGCAAAAAATGTTTTTCCTAAAAATAATGAAACTAGCGCCATCTGTTGTGAGAGTAGATTTCGAATTCTTGTTTCATTCACCCTTTGCAAGGGATCATGAATTCATCCATGTTATTGAGTTGTTTGGATTGATATTTTGCAAAATGTGGAAGGCATCATCTACCAGTAGACTCACTTTGAAGAGTTTTTGCATTATTATTTAAATGCAGGTTGGCTCGAGATTTGAGGAACCTGTTTTTTGACATTGCTTAACTTTAACATTGCTTATGTAAGGAATATTCAGGCACTTCTACCAATAGAGATGCACCTGTGCTAGTTTTATAATACCCATCATGATATGAAGGTAAAGAAATTTCTCTATTTCTTCAACTGAGGTGCATACGTTAACGACTCAACTTAGTCTGCTCTACCGTATTGTCAATTATATCATCTTTAAAAAAAAATCATTTCAAATATCCAGCAGTAAAATTTTCAGACAGGTCAGAAAAGTTAAAATTGCAGGTTGTGTCTTGAGTATCAATGTAGCGCTGCCTCCAGTGAAGGTCTCGGTTCGTCATTGCTCTTGGCGGATGGATGAGGATGTTCATCAGTGGGGGTCTGCTGGCAACTCTTCGCCCCATACTGGTTCTGTACCAGCTCGTACAATCTGAAATTAAGTGTGGTCCTTGATAAATAACTTGTACACACATTATTCATTACACAGACTTTTGTAGATAATCTTTCAATAACTTGTTTATATTAATGGGACAATACACTTTTATTAGAAAGTTAATAATAATTAAGATAAAGAGCTGTTTAAAATGGGGCCCTCAGCATTGGTAAGCCACACAGTGAGGCCAACATTATTAAATTATAAAAATGTAAAATATTAATGCTTGAAGATACGACTTTGCACGCAGAGGACACTATATTTAAAACACTGGACATTGCATGATTTTATATTTGCTACCCCCTGTGCCAAAAGTAGCATTAACAAACTTCAGGCGGGCGAAAACCAGGAACCCGTTGGTGAAAATAGGAGTTGTTTTAAATCGATGTATCTAATTTTTTTTTCTGTAGTTTGTAACTGTACAAGTTTTGTCCAAAATTATAGCCTAATTCGTAATAGGGATCCAAAAACAGAAGTTTAAGTCAGTGTAGGGACATTTAGTGACCTTTTTGTGTATAAAAAATGTTTGTATTTTATTACTTCACAAAAAAATTGCTTTTCACTTTGGTACAAATTATTACAAAAAAACGAACAATTTGATCTCTAATGCCAAAGTGTAAGTTTCCTTGTGATAAAAATTATTCCACACAAATGACAAGGAGATAAGAAGATTTCCCCGTCTTGTATCACATATACATATATATTATATACATATTTATATGTTTTTACATATACATATAGTTGGAACCCTTACCAAGAAATTGGTGTACAATCTCTACATATAATAAATTAAAGTCCTCCGACTGTCTATCTGTCTGTCCGCGATAAACTCAAAAATGACTTAACGGATTTTCATGCGGTGTTCACCAATAGATAGAGTGATTCATGAGGAAGGTTTAGGTATATAATTTAAGTTTTTGTGTAAATTGGTTGAAATATATAAAGAAGAATGTCTGCTGGCAAGCGGGCGGTGTTGATTTGATTTGTATGCAAATGAACAGATGGCGGTGGTTATAAAGGTTGGGTAACCATCCAGTAGATGGCGTTGTATTTCATTAGCAACAGCAACGCGTGGCCGAGTCAGCTAGTATTCATATAAAAATACTTGACACCATTACCTTTCCAGGTATTCAAGTAGAACAAGCGTAAAAAGGTAGAACTATCCTTTACACCTAAAGTGTTTCAATATAGTAATTATAGTTATATATTATTAAGTATATTCGTATTGTCGTAAAAAATAATATGTGAAAATAATCATGTTTGCACATAATTTATTACACATTGTAGTTACAATGCTTAAAAAAATCATATATATTATTGCATACATAAATTATATCCAATATTGTAAATTTGAATGTAGTTTCTCTTATAAGTGTACTATGTATTATAAGTTCACACTTCTAAATACATAACTTCATCTATATTGTAAATTATATTGTGATTCCTCCATCTTGTTATTAGGTTTTTATCACTTTTCAATACCACTAACTTACCTACTTATACTTATCTCATACTCTGTAAATCCAAATATATTATATGTTACCAGGTTAATTCGGTAAATCCGAATTCAATATATGCTACCAGGTTACTTTTTCTATGTACATTGTCACAAAAAAAGTATGTATATATATATTTCTTCTTTATACAACTTAGTTTCAGAGAAAATAGATTTTTTTTGTTATGTAATTACATATACATTTCTGAAGGAATAATGTGAACTAAACCTGTCAATTTGTCTGTCCTGGAACGGAAAACTTTCCTAGTTGGACAGGCAAAACTACCTAATATGTATTTTGTACTTTATTTTGTATCTATCAGTAATAAATAAATAAACAAAGTATAGCATAGAAAGTATCTACAGAACAACAATTTATAATTTTGCATACCGTCATTGACAGCAAGTCTTTCTTCAACAAATACGTCCACCCATTCCTCGTCAGCGGTGTCACGGTTTCGCAATTCAGAATTCTTTCTAATGTTCTTCATTTTCGTCTTTCAACTCCTTGGCAGAGATCAGCCGCAGAGTTAATCATAATCGACCTCCACCATGTAGGAGACATTTTCTGCAAACGATAATCAAATAAAATGTATGAATTACAGACAAATGTAAGTCTTCCTTCTCATCAAAACACATAGTAATGGATATATTATACTATATTATCTGGAGAAATAGTCGAAAAAATATTTTTAATTTTTGAACTGTCAGTTTTGAAATTTTATTTGCTCTAATGACCAGTGTTGTTTCGAAATTACAAAATAATACTCTGGGACAATAAAAACATACGTTATCTTTTCGCTTTAATTATATTTTGCTTGTAAGTATGTACATTTTTCTAACAAAAAAAAGTAATGAAATAAAAATATAAAAACCTCATGACAGTCAATGACAGTTGACAGCGTTGACAGTTATCCTCGGAGAACTTGGAGGCCAAAGTAATGCAGTGTTGCCAACTCTCAAAAATAGGCACTGGAGCCTTCCTAAACTATTTTTTATTTAAAAAAAATTCAAAATGGATTTGAAATCAATTCCATAGCTTACCTGGATCCGGAGATATTTATGATGAGGGTAAGATCGCCTGTTTCAACCTGTTTAAAAAACGCGCCTCACAGTCTACACTTTAGCTTCCTAGAGCCGATGAGACCGAAGGGGGTGCGAAGCGTAATGAAATAGCGCTCCTGTAAAGGTATTGGCGCGTATTAAACACGGATACCGCCAAAATCGAGTTTTTCGGTCTTCCCCCAATTCCCGATTTACCCCAACTCAATCTATATAAAAAAAAAATACGATGTGCCGATAAATTGTATAACAGTAGAAAAAAAGGAAACATAAAAAAATAAGGTAATTATAATTATACATATGGTGTGCCAGGTTTGGGCTAGAAGAAAAAAAAAACTGAAAAAGACACAAGTAATTTAAAAGAGACAAAAAAGAGTTAGCTGAAGAAAGGAAGATAAAACAGTATTTTAGATACAATACAATTTAAGCCCATTTTAAAAAATTATTTTGTTAATTTATATTTAATAAAGTTTTTAAACTTACAAAATTATGTTACTAAAAATTTTTCGATGCGGCACAACTTATAGGATTAATGTAACCAAATAAAACCTTAGTCAGCCTTTTGCCGTAAGCGAAAATGTTTACTAAAACACGGAAAGGCTATTGTTTTTTTTTTTACATGAGCTCCACACAGGGGGCCTGAGAGAAATAATTTCCCTCAGGGCATATGTCATCTTTGGGGATGCTGTATGGAGGTTTTTTAAGGAAAGGAAGGAGAGGAGAGTTCTGGGAAGGAAAAGGATTTAAGGGGTGGGTAGGAATCTGGGGTTCAGTCTGTTCTGGTCATCCGTCTCCAAGACCTAAACAAACTCACTCCATGAACCCGGGCACCCCTTCTAAATCACCAAACGTAGCGAACCACTTGGGGTGACCTATGGCAGAGGTGTTGGTTATCCAATGAAAGTTCCCGGGGTTTTGACGATACTTTATAATTTTTCTTAGTAAATTAAAACTAAAACATTGGATACGCCCGGGTTCAATGGAGTAATTCGCATTTTATTATAAAACGTCGGATTTTCCATCATTTACGTCAATTTAAGGTCGGACTTTCGCAAAAAAAACAATACCTATACAAACTTCAACTTAAATTTTCACAATATACAAACTTCGAGTATACAGATCGACGCAGTTTTTTTTTTCGAGTAAAATGGCATCAAAAACTGAAAATCGACCAAATGTTGGTTACGTCAATTAGCCTTTCTTTTACACACTGGAAGAAATAGAAAAAAAATCTCAATGTAAATCCATTTTGTAATACAAAATACCGATGGTAAAGTAAGAATGATGTGTACTATAAATGACTAAATATAATATATAGTTTTTCGGGAACAACTTGCTAAGAGAACCATTTACCAATTTTAAAAGAATTGCGCCTTCTACTCAGAAGATTATAAAAATTACTTACATACGAACTGGGAAATTTTCGATAGTTTACTTGCAATGGTCCATTAAAAATGACTAATACTGTTATGAGAAAATACATATTTATTATTAGAACAATAACATTTCACAGCCACATTGAAATTTCTTGCGACTGGTTGCACTTCCGAATAAAAAATAAAAAATAGTATCTGCATTAATTATACTAATTATTCTCGAAACGTGCAAAGCTATTTTAGAAGTTGATGATTAAACCTAGATGGTATTTTTTGCAAACAAATCCCGGTTTGAAAACATTTTTTTTAAAAGATGGAAAAAAAATTCCTTCACAAAACTCACTAGCTTGTTATATATAACTAGCAGGGATACCCGGCCTCGCTCAGGGAGTTATGTATAACTAGTTAAGTACCCGGCATCGCTCAGGGAGTTGATATGAGATTGAACTGAATTTCGAACCCACGATATGTCTGGCTTTATATACCCCTACCTATGAGTAGCCCCACGCCCCACCCATCCAAAAAGGCTTCCAATAGTCCACAATGTTCCAGAACATTCGAGAGTGATCTTGAATGATCTGGATGTTCCCGAACGTTTCAGACTATTCCCGAACATTCCACAATATCAGAATGTTCCGGGATGTTCTGGAATGTTGTGGAATACTCTCGAATGTTCTGTAATATTCTAGAAATTTCTAGAGTGCGAAACTTCCAGCCCTTACATCTTCAAAAGCACGTCCTTCAGGTAAAAACGGGAACCTTCTTCGTGAATGGGGGTTAGGGGGCACCACACCGTATTACTCCTTTGATCGTACTGGGACTCGTTTCTGAGTTTTAGCGGCACGTACATTGTACATTATCTTGTATAATATATAGGTACTGATTATATGTATATTTGCCTTTTTTGTTTATTGGTAGGTTTATGTAATGTGACGCCATTTCCCAAAAGTTTAAAAAAAAACATATTTCAGGGATAAGCAAACCACGTTTTACCATGTTTTTGAGGATAAAAAAATATTTTTAGAAAGACTTCATTGAAAATTTAAATAGGAAAATACTTATTAAAAAAACACCATACATATACTATATATGTATGGTGTTTTTTTAATAAGTATTTTCCTATTTAAATTTTCAATGAAGTCTTTCTAAAAATATTTTTTTATCCTCAAAAACATGGTAAAACGTGGTTTGAAAATTTAAATAGGAAAATACTTATTAAAAAAACACCATACATATACTATATATATACATACCAAATATATTGTTTTATCAAGCTTAATTTTCAGAATTCTATTTTCAATTAAATATTAAGATTAAAATATAAATAACAATAATAATGAAAAATTACGGTACCTAGAGTAGGTACCTTATTAAAGTTACTTATATGGTTATATTCAAATCATTTTACTAATTTATTCATATCATTATTAAATAAAAAGACGTTGTGAACCCGTACACCCGTACTAAAGTTCAAGAACTACATTCCTGAATTCGGCATTTCACTCACGCGACCCATGCAAAAAAATCATATCCACTCAAAAGTAGATCATTTGGCGACTGCTAAAAAGACATGCCTTGTTCGATATGGTTTTTTGAGAAAACCGTGGAGGTTTAAACGACCCAAAAAAACCACGCATCTGGTAACAATGAATGGTAGATAAATTAATTCTTGAATAAAATCAGTCGGCATTAGTATATTTATGGTCGGCAAACAGCCATAAACAAACAAAAAAAGTGAAAGACATATCGCGCGACACCCGCTCCAACCCTTACGTGTGTTGGCTCAACCGGGCCAAACGCTGATACGAACTGGCGGGTGACCCGAGCGTTTCGCCTGCGAGTCGGTCGCCTTTACACGCACGTTTCCGCCAACGATTCGGCGCGAACTGTAGTGAGACTCGCAGGCCAAACTCTACGTGTAATGGCCGCTAATAAGAAAATATAATACAAGAAAATTCTTTTTTCAGTCCCTTGAAAAAATTATCCAATTTATTCCACATTTTTTGGCAAACCTTACGAGTTTCACAAGAAAAAACAGTTCAAATTTGAATGCAGTTGGACAGATTCGCAAGTCAAGAGTAAATACATAGATTTAAAAACATAAAATAATATCACATTGAATTAAGATCTCCTCATGGTCAGCATTACATTAATCTCCCAAATGATGGTTCTTAGATTATTAATAACTTCTTTCAATTGGGCATTCTTCGTCATGACTTGGTCGGTTAGTTCCTTGTTCTCCTCACACACAATTTTGTAGGCTTCCGAAGTCTTCTTCTCATCGATAGTCTTGTGTTCATATTCTTCCTTCAAGGGGATGAGGCTCTCAATGTGCGTGTACTCCATACCCTGGGATAAAAAAAAAAAATTAAATAAATAAAGTCGTTTTAAGAATAAATTTCTTAACGATAAGATGTGCCATTTTTGATTTGCCGCCAAAATGACATGTTTTTCGTATGAGGTATTCAAAAACAGAAATGAAGTATTGAGGTGTCCCACCACAAAAAGAAGAGAGGTGTGAAGTGTGAGGTAATGTGAATGAATGACGGCGACCAGTTAGTACTGAACACTGTGTGTCATAGTCTTGTATATTACCCCTCACTCCTTACTCGACTACCTTGACTTTATAAATATGAGGTGTCGTTTGTGAATATCATAGAAGAAAATAAAATAAAATTATTATGAAAAATGAATTATTACCGGAACTTGGCAGTTTTCATTACACTTCTCATAGATAAGTCGTAATCGTTTGAAAAGTAATCGGATTGTTCTTAACTGCTCCTGAACTTTGGCCTTCTTTTCATTACTAGTGTTGGCTCCCTGGGTCGTTCCATTGGGGGGCTGAAAAGGTTAATAATATAGATAATATGTATTAACTAATTTCCAATTCCTTTGTCTGGTAATATAGTTGGAGGGTAACGAAACGGATTTCACTGATTTTTATTAATTAGTACAGTCGATTCCAGTTAATTGAGACCCAACCATTTTGCCCAAATAAACTGTTATTACAAATAAGCGAAGATTAAGGGAAGTAAAAAAATAATTTAATTGAGTTTTTTTTGTATGTGTAGATATTATTACATTTATTCAAGTACTCTCATATGTGGTTTTAAACTTTATTAAATTTTTGACAAAACTATTAAATTATACAAACATAATTATGTGCCTACGAACTATAGGAACAAATATTGTCGCTGGGCACGTAATACCTCAAATGTGAAAAAATAAAATTTTACAGGAGAGTGAAGAAACAATTTTTTAAGCTGGAACATGAATGGAGATTTTATTTTTCGTGTTCAAAGCCGACCTGTGCCGATGGTCACCCGGTGGCCACGGCTGTATTTTTAAAAAAATAAAAATTTTGCGTGCAATTTTGACCCTTATGTATAAAGAAACTGTATGAAAGATAATGTCACAATCGATTGCGCCAATATCTCTCTTCGTAGCTTTAAAGATTTCATACATGTGGCATCACTACACGATTTGTAATTGAATTATCTCTGACTTCGAAACGCTGTCAAAACTGGAAAGTAGGGAGAAAGCGGACTTTGAATTTAAAGGTATTTATTTATTAGCAATCACCTTTGAAATGTGTTTTTCATGTAGGTTGTGTATTCAGGTTTGTGTGAAAATAACAACATCAGTTCATTTTCGTATTTATATGGATATTCAAGCAAAAGTCGGGAAGGTAGTTTGTGCGCGCTTTTTTTCAAATTGGCCTGACGAATGAGGCACACAAGAGGTTAATACAATCATAATTAATATGAATAAATATTATTAGGTGGCCCCTTTTACTCTTTAAATTATTGGTTTTTCGCTCTCCTCTAAAACATTATTTTATTCATATTATTAATTACTTGTATCCCAATCCCGTTCTTGTTGACTAATATTCATTTACTGACACATTTTGCATCAACTCCAGATTGGAATTTCTCCGATAAAACGGAATGGTGTCCCAGAAAACCGAAGTGAATTAATTTCTTTATTTGGTTTCTGTTCCTTGGGTTTGGTCCAATTAACCCGATAAACCGTGTACAAATTAAGCGGAATAAACTCTATGTGCATATATGTACCTGGATTTGTTTGAGCGTTTGAAACACTTCTTGGGTTCTGCTAACGATGTCTTGAACAGTTTCTTGTCCAAATCTGAAAATAAAAACAGTTAAAATAGAGAAAAATGTTGAGGAATGTACAGATCGATTGAAAGTGCCTAAAACATTAAGATGCACAATTCATTGATCTCTTTTAAACTGATTAAATGAGAATTAAGAAGCACATTTACAATTCCGGAGGGCTTCTGTTCTCAGGTTTTAAGGTTGCCTCAGACAATAGCAATAATGAATTTGAAATTGCGGTAGCAAAAGCACTTACGGTGATGATACTTGCGGTAATGTATAAATAAAAGTTTTACTATTATGTTAATGCTGATTTTAACGCTCCAGGAAAGTGTTGGTTGGTTTCTCACCTCACTAGGAAGGCAACAGTCCTATGATATATATTTTAAAATTAAATCTGGTAAAACACAAAGTGGGAAAATACCGCCTGCCGGTTTCAGGCGAAACGTCTGTTTCTGCACAGAGTCGAGAATCTTTTCAGGTATTTTGGG
This sequence comes from Limnephilus lunatus, assembly GCA_917563855.2. NCBI lineage: Eukaryota > Metazoa > Arthropoda > Insecta > Trichoptera > Limnephilidae > Limnephilus > Limnephilus lunatus. The sequence continues at coordinate 46,233,422 of OU830600.1, forward strand.
GCATCAGACCATATAGATGGCTGCCAAATTCTACAGTGGGGCACAATTGCGACATGAACATGGACAGCAGCTGTGTACTACTACTATGCATGTAGTGTCAATAAAATTAATGAAACATTTAGAAAAGTGACCTGCACAGTGAGGCAGTATTAAACTCCTTATTCTGCTGCGGCTGGTTGGCCATCTGGTTTGCCTGACTGATGTTAGTGTTGGCCTGGTTGATGGCAGCATTGGTGTTCACACCAACTCCGGCGTTCATGTTGCCGCCAAGGGCGGGGTTGCCCCCCTGCATGGAGGCGATGCCCATGGCGCCCCCCATGCCCTGGCCTCCCATGCCGCCCGCCATCACTGAACTGGCGCCTATGGAGGGACCCATCCCCATCACGCTCATTCCTTGGTTGGGGGAAGGTGTGGAGCTCGCAATAGCCATGCTCTGTAATGTTTATAAAGAATTATCATTATAATGTTTTTAAAATTATTTACTACCTAACAATCACACCGTTATTTGCAATGGTCGGCAGAAAAGATACGGATAGGACTGCCAATCAATTGGGTCTTGGTCAAACTCCTTGCTTCACTTACATTCATACTTTCTCTCACACATACTCTTCTATTATTCTGACTATTGACATGGCCAGAGTATTTGATTCATGTCTTCCTCCGGTATCCTGAACTTCTTCTACCATTAGCTTCCACATCATATATTCTTCTTATATTTCTTGCTTCGTTCATCTGTCCGTAGAACCCAAACCATTTAAAAACCGGCCTTGTATTATTCCAGGATTTCTACATTTATTAACTCTTCATCATAATAACGCAACTAGAACTTTATAAAAACCTAAAACAGAGTAATAAAAAACATAAGGTACAATAAACTCCCCTACAAATACGAGTTCCGGAACACAATATCTAACTAAGTTCTACTGTTGCATCAGTAAATATTGAAGTAAGAATTAGTAGAAGAAAAACACGCGATTTGATTTAAAAATATGATCGCTTGTCTCATATGACGTAGTCCTGTGGGTAAGAAACTTGACTCGAAGAAAGGTCCCGGGTTCGAACCCGGCGTGCACAAATAAATTTTATTTGATTAATTTGTGTTATTTCACAATTAATTCATTTAAAATAATATATAGTATATTTGCGGCACGTTCCAGAGTGGAAGATACTATCATTATCGCCCTGGTGTAAGACCACCATTCAGAATTGAAACTTTGCTTGAAAATGGCTTTAGCCGTGTTTGGTGACCAGATCTGAATAGCCAGGTACTTCCCAACCCTTCTCTTCCCCGCCTCCTTCCCCTCCCCACTACCTTCAGCCTCACAACATACCCCAATTGGGGATGCCATAGTCTCACTGGCTCCAGACGGGAGCTGTTGAGATTCTTGTGCGGTATTCACTGTAAAAAAAATAAAAATAAATAATAGAAATTAATAAAGGAACATGGTTTTGAACTTTTAATTATTGTTCCTATCATAGTATTTTTATTCTACTTAAGATGAAGCCATACTAAATAATGCAAAATCATACAAAATCGTATGTTTTTGTTTTGAAAATTTGACCGCTTAGAAGTATTATAGATGCTTCAATTAAATACTGCGTGTACAACATACCTTGACCCTTAAAAATATCGGTAATTTTTTTAATATGTCTTTTAATAAGCTTAGAAAAAAATAAAGTATTAGGTCTATAAAAAATATTTTCAACTGAAAACTCTCCTACTTATAAACACTTTTTCGGATATGATTTTATTGCATAATGTGGCAAATTCAGTTTCTTATATAATTATCGCGAAAAAAAATGATATTTACGCCCGAACCTCACAAAATAAAATATAATATGCATTTTCGCGTTGGTATTTTTGACATCACGGCGACAATACGGCAGTCGACGAAATTGTTATATCAAAGTGAACCTTATACCGTCCACCGAAGAACGATTGGCAGCCGCCCCATTCTTCTGTCATTACTCCTCCGACCGGAGCGGAGAAACAACGTGTTAGCGTCCGCGCTGCTTGTTTTCGTGAAATCAATTTAAAAATTCCGTTTTATTACAATAAACAATTCATAAAAAAGGAATTAATATTTTTTACAGGCCTTTACGAAATCAACATGTAAAAAAAATTTCTCAAATATCTTTTCCAACCTTTCCAAAAGCTTTTTCTCAAGTATTTTTAAACTCCTCCCAGAAAAGGGCGTGAATTCCGATTTCGATTTTTTCCTGTACTAGTGGATCGCCTTAATGGCTTGTTCGCACCAGGCAAGTAGTTTAGTTGAATGGCGAGTGCGAGTAACTTGCTACTTGACTGACAAAAAAGCGTTTGCATTAAAATTAAATTAAGCAGCGAAAAAGTAGAACTAAATGGATTTTTTTTTTTCTCTGTTTTACATTTTTTCAGAGAAAAATGAGTCCTTACTGGGGTACCCGGTCTAAGGACACATTGTACAAGTTTTTTGTTTGAATATAATTATAAGTTGCATCTAAAAGAAAGTACAATACATTAATATTTGTTCGGTTGCAAAATTGCATCTATCTTCTTCCTTCCCATGTCCATAATCCATATTTTTATGTTTCTTTTGAAGTCGGTTATTTTTTTAGTTGTTTTTATTGTAAGAGGGAGTAAAATAAATAATTTAACTGAGAAGTACTGCATATTTCTTTGTCCAAATGTCGTTTTAGTTGTAGGTAGGTAAAAGGTACGTTGTAGTGTAGATCTTGTGAATCGGCTCGAGTTTGTCTGTGTAAATTTATCCTGGTTTTTGAATGCGTAGGTACATTAGAATATCTTTTGTGTATAATTGTTTCAGTGATTGACTCTATTAAAACACTGAATAAACTACTTTACTAAAATTACTGTGTTCGGTCACATATAGTTACTAAATTACCCACTACTCGACTAAATTGCCCAGTCCGAATGTGTCTTAAAGGAATATATTTTATTACATAAAATCACCCATAATTACAAGGCACTACATAACTACATCATTATGTACATATACAAACATTAAATGAAGTATGGTTTTAAAACTCATATTGTGAATAATTTTTCATGATTTTATTTTGAAAAAAACCCACTTTTAATAAAAAAATTTTTTAAAAAACCCAGGGTTTATTGAAGTGGGCTTCCTACTGTTTTTTGGGTTGGGAAAAATCATGTCAACTCTGACTATAGTTATACCTGTGGAGGCATCCCGGGCATGTTGCCCATTTGCTGCTGCATGTTGGGATTGTAGGACTGTCCCATTTGGGTTCCCATACCACCCATCCCTCCCACCGCACTCATCTGCCCCATGACACCTGGAATGTTGATAAAGAAAACATTACAAATATAATCATTATAACCATATTAAAAATTACTCGAATCTGTCTCTAGGAAGATCAAATCCTTGTACTACTGCACCGCCCACCATTAAATGTTGCTTTTACTTTCCAAAATACACTCATTAAAGAATATATTACATATTAATATTAAAATATTTCAGGATTAAACAACATGTGTTCACAATTATGTCCTCTGCGTGCGAACTCTATCTAAATTTCTTTAAATAGACAATAAACAGTGTTAATTTCAAGCGACCTCCCAGGTAAGTATGGTCCTGTATTAATTCACTTTTAGGCAGCATCGCGTTCATTGGTCAAAATATTGTACATATATTTTCGTATCTGTGATCAATGAACCGGTGTATGCAATTTTTAGCCATAAGTTGTTTTTAATTGTTTGTCTAGCTTGTAGTCTTTCTAGATTTTAGGCATGTATGGTAAGTTTGTACAGCGCCCTTGAGGTGATTTTTCACAAAAACGGCGCTATATAAATCGTCCAAATATTATTATTATATGATAGGCATTGGGCATCCTATTTGAAGTAATAGAAGGAATTATATATAATTATTTATGCGTTGAACTGCTTACTCGGAATATTTTTTATTCAAACAGTTAGATTTAGCTTTATTATTACGAAAAGAAGTATTTATGTCAGGGGAGACAAAAAACATGCAAAAAATATGTATCTAACATTTTTATTTTTTTCGTTTTAATTTAACATTTCATAGACAATCAATCAATGCTGCCAATCATATAAAATATATTATTGCCATATAACACAATAATTTATTCACTTTAAAGTGAATGCATTATTGATAAATTTTTAAGTACCTGTATTTATAATAGCAGAACATCAAAAGAAATGTATTAGAACAATTACACATACCCGCTAGACAAACCCTGCTTTGCCAAACAAACCATTCAAAACCTGCGATATTTTTAAAAATTATGATGACATGCAGCTTTCGTAGTTAAACCTCAATCCAATAATTCAAAGTAGGAACTTTTTTGTTTTTATTTTGACGAGAATTTATTTTATAAGATTGGTACTTCCGACAAATGTCATTTTTTATTGTCTTGTATTAGTTAAAAAAGGAATATTCCGTATTATCCGTGCATCAAACTTCGACAACATGAACATTCCATATTATCCGTGAGGTGGACTCAATGCATATTTACCGAATTATACTCTAGAAATAATTAAAATGATTTATTTTTATCTGAATAACATATTGTTTAAGAGGCATGGGATTATTTTCTTAATTAAAATAGAGTTGTACAAGCAACCATTATCGAGAGGGGCTGTTAATACCTGAAATGTAGGCAAGGAAAAATTAAATAATAAATGGCGAGGTTGCAAACAATGAAATGCCATTCCAAAAATACGACTGTAACTGTTTTACTGAAATTAAATGGAAGCTGAAGATCTTACCTATATTGTTAAATATGGTATTACTGTGTAGGTTGGCCACGTCAATGCCATTATTGAAAATTACCTCACAAGGTAAAGTACTAGTTATACATTTCATCGATATGTAAGTAACATAAACGTAAGTTATAACATGTTTCCGAGATAAAGAATAAATAAACTAACCTGATAACTGGTTGCCCATAGAGCCCGGCATAGCAGGACCCATCGATCCTGCTACAAAATTATTCCTCATGGCCGGATTATTAGGGAATCCTCCAGGAAACTGGTGTCCTTGTCCGGACATGATTGTTATTTTATGTATCTGTCAAAATTTAAAAACTTGTAATGTACTGTATACGTATGCAACGCTTTTAGATCATTGTTGACTGTTTTTATTAGAAGTTCCGAGAGCGACAAATTCGATAAGCAAACACTGTCTGTCTGTCAAAAAAGTGTGTTGTCTTTGTCCATAGATATTAGCATAAATCGGCATAAATATATCAATCCCGATATTTAGATATACCATAGATATATCATAATCATATCACTTTTTTTATTTGTCTATGGTTACCTCCCACGTTGCCAGATTAAAAAATAGAAACTCCCTATCAAATACCTCGAAAATCCCCAGAAATTCGAAAACTTCCCTAGATGTTTTAGTGTTTTTGTATGTAAGTTCGAGAGTTTTTCGACCTACGAATGGCAACGCTGTCCGGGCGGGAAACAGTTGGCGGCAAAAAAAATGGTTTCCTATATTTTGTTTCTGCTGCTCCTGATTGTAGACATTTCTTTTTAATTCGATTGTAGTAATGTTAATGATATTTCACTATTTATGAGCAAAGTAAAATATAAACTTACTCTAAATCTTTTCACGAACGAACGAATGAACGAAAAAGTAGTGTAAGAAGAATATACGACGCAAATGTGAATGGTAGAAGAAGTCGGGGACGTCCGAGGAAGACATGGCACTATCAAGTGAATCAGATACTTGAGTCGGGCTATGTCAAAAGTCAGAATAATAGAAGAAAATGTATGAGACGATGCATGAATGTGAGTGAGGCAAACGACGTGATGGTTAGTTAGTTAGTAAATGTTTTCAAAGAAGTGCCAGAGCCCAACCCAGCAGGTGGGGGGGGGGGGGAAATGTCACTTTCAAAAGTAAACTTTCGGTTGTGCGCTGACAAAATGGCAAAATTGATAACAATTTTTTTTAATTCTGTTAGAAATAATCGCTTTGTGGTTAGGCATAATTATAATAAAAATAAAGTTATTAAGAATTTAATTTTAACCCTACTCTGTTTGAATAATAATAAATAAATAGTACTCTATGGGCCAGCTAGTATCCAATTTCAGAGAAACGTGTGTATGCGTGAGTATCACCAAAAGTTGATAGAATGCATTGTCATCGACAATGAGTTTCTGATCAAATAATGATTAGTGAAAGTGGTTTAATTTCCACTTACAAGATTTGAGGAGCATATATGAGACGATGTATAAATGTGAACGAGGCAAGGAACGTGTGCCAAGACCGAGTTGTTTGGCGGTCCATCCTCTTGCGTGGTGGTTAGTTAGTTAGTTAAGATTTGCATTCATTCAATCATTCATGAAAACAAAATAGAAATTCAAATAGATGTATTTAAAAATAAAATTTGTTGCAACATTCGGTCTAAAGAATAAAACACAAGTAATGTGACGGGGATGAAAAATTTGATGATGAATCAACAGTTCCGATGAACATTGTTGGGTGTGCAAATTGGTTAAAGTTTTGCATTTAAACATAGTTTTGATTTATGAAAAGTTTTTTTAATGTAGTACATCTACTTTCAAATGTCTTTCAAAACTTAACAATTTTTTTTTAGTTTGACTTGAGAATTGATCCTTCCTCCCTGGAGACTGTAACACCTAAACCCAATCCTAATTGGATAGAACTGACATTTATTTAATATATTAGCCGCCATAAAATTTTAAATATAATGTCATTCGAATTCAGAAAAATGGGTATGTGAGCATGCATGAGTGTGACAAAAGTTTATAAACAGCATTATCATCGGCAACGGGTCTATGTATCTGCTGAGTTTCAGCTTAATCGGATGTCGGAAAGTGGGTTAATTTCCACTCCCAAGATTCCATTTCATTCATTAATTTATTAATTCAATCAAGAAAAAAAAATCGAAAATCAAATAGATTTGTCTAAAAATTAGAATGCTGGAGATATGCTTTACTTTACTCTTGTTTAATGCTTTTAAATTTACATTATTACGTAGTTCACTGAAGTTATAAATCGATAGAAGTAGTGTTGGTATATCGAATGCCCGAAGTAAGCTCAACGATTCCTTACTTCTTGGGAAATTGAATTTACTTTTTCAAATACATATCAGAATTCTTTCTTAAACAGATAATCAGTTTCACTGGCCTATCTTTGCCCTAGGAGTGCAAAAGTCTTTTGCAAATTGAACGTCAAGTCCTTGTTCAACTAGTCTTCTGTTATATAATACGTTTATGAAAACTAATTTCCCTGTTTTTTCCATTTTCCAAGACTGACCGGGCACGGGACCTTCTATACATCTCCCACCCACATCTCCATGTTGACTAATAAATAAAATACTAACAGTTAAATCCCGCTCAGCAGGTTTTTGCTATTAGGCCCTGTGGGCGGCTTTGGTTCAGCTTCGCCCTGTTAGAGTGTTGGTGATCATTTTATAAATCCGATAGGAACTGGTTCCAATAGCCTATAATAATCCACTGTGATCCAGTGATAGCTAGTCACCGGGACCGGCAATGACGTCGTATGTAATATATAGCCGCGTGATACTATTATTCACAACTAAGTATTACCGTCAATCTTTCCATATCGGGAGAAATACTCAAATTTATGAAATCGTAGTACTTATATCAGACATGCACTCGAAGCCGGGTTCTTAGATTTCAATCACGCAGACGCAAGGCTATTAATACTGTTGATGATTCCCATTTGCAGAAACTGTGTGAGCACCAATGACATTAATACTGGACGCGGGGTAGAAATCTCAAAGTGGGAAGCCAAACACAAGACGATTGTAGCTGTCTCTATTTCTAGTACTTTAGTACTAAACTGCTACGCATCGAGTGAGGTTGTGTCTTACCAGTAAGTAAATTGCATTGCAAAGTGCCAAAATGCCCTCCTGTGTGATGAGAAAATGCTTAAATTACACGGCAAATAGTCGTAAAGGCGAAGGAATAACATTTCATCTGTAAGTACACGCAAATTACTTATTATTATCAATTACATATTATAAATATTACAATTAATTTTCATGTTTCCCGCCCGCGGTTTTACGCATCATCAGAGAAAATTCTAGGCCTACTAAAGTAAAGGGTCTGGACGCGCAACAGCCAAATTACTGTTGCTAAGTAAACTTTACTATTTTAAAATAGACTAATCAGCCTAAACACTCTGTTTATTTGTTTGCTTGTGGCAAAACAACACATAAATCAGCAGTTCCAACAAGTATTGACGACAACCGCCACCATTTGAAAACTGTTGTTGCCCTATTGTATTTATTTTGTAGCTCGACACATCAAAGTCCGACAGGCACCTGGACCTTTTATTCTAGTGGGCCTTAAGAAAAGGAGACAGTGAACGTTGCATCACAAAGTGACATAAGCATACGCTGCCCGACCATATGTCTATGACATTCACACACGTACATTCTTTGATTGTCTGTCTTTATCACACAGGAATAAACTTTTGAATTTAGAAATTATACTGAAAACCGCTGAAAACAAAAGAGTGTTGCTTGCTTTCCACATTATATTGCGAGTATGTGAGACTATGGCGAGTCTATTTATAATATATAACGTCATTGGTGAGCACAAGATCTGCGTGGCTATTCTCCTGGAACTCTTTTCTCTGTTTGTCTGCTATACATGTCGTCCTAATATTGTTATTTGTGAGATTTGGGAACAGATCAATAATTGAAACAAATATAAGTACATATATTTAAAATTGGGCCAAATGAAAAGATGGCAGGTACTAAGTACAAGGGAAAAAAATAAAAACACTAGTTTTATTGTAGATCACATATATTCTGAGATGTGTATTAAGTACATGTACATTAGACCAATCCACATACCATAACTTTATCAAAGATAAATGCCAAATATGTTTCCATATTATTTCATTGGTAATACATTATTTGTGATCTTAGAAAATTATCGTAATTGAGTACTAGTAAATAACTGAATAGAATAATAATTTTGAAATAACAAGATATCCTACTTAAACTAAATACATTCTAGAGGCCATGCTATAATAATTTATAAATAGGTATTGCTATAAATAAGTGAATTAACATACAATTTTATAATTAAACAATTAAGTAATATATTAAAATTATTTCCGTACATAAGCATAACAAATTACAATAAGTTAGTTATGTATTTCATTGGTACAGCTGTCCTTATACTTTGGGGTTGCTTAATGAAATACAATCTGGTCAATCAGGTCATGACACAAGATTCTTATTCCTACTTAACTAACTTGCGGGAAGTGCATAGAGATGGTACACTTTCACTTGTACGCAAATTATTCATACCTAATATACATTTATATAAATTATGTATTATACATTTAGGTGATTTTTTACGGACATCAATTTAAATTTTTTAATTTATTTTGTAAAGGGATATTAAAATAAGTTTTGGTACAACAATATTGAACTTTAAATAATTAATAATGTTTGGATTTTAACCACTGGAGCGATTACGGTTGAAAAATGGACAACTTATATTTTTCTGCGATTGTGGGCGGTTTAAAATTGGAGCACATTTTCCTACCATTAGTAAGACATTTATTGTAATTATTTAAAACATTTACCCGGCCAGCCATTTATTTTAAAATGAAGCTATTGAAATGCTTTATCTATTGTAACCATAGATGTCGCAAATCCGAACTTTGTAGACTATTTTAGAACGATGTTAAAAATAAAGGTTTTTAACATTTTTTTACGTCATATTTTTGATCAGTTGTGTACGGTTAAAATTAAGTCCTTTCCCCATAGATATGCACCTTTCATTATCAAGTATACCACTTACTAATTTCGCGTGATTGCTCCATTGGTTAAAAAAAGCCATAATTTTTTTTCAAATAAAAAAAAGCGGCGATCAAAAAGTATTTACGTAATTGTTAACAAAATGTGCGAGTTTCTCAAACTGAGAAAAATAAGCCTGACAAATAATATATTGAAGGCACATTTTGGACGGATTTTTTGATATACCGCTTAAATGGACGCAATGGTCGAAGTGAGGAAGATAAGGCTAAAGTCAATAAGTGATTAAGTTATCTATATTTTCAGTTGCTAAGCTAATCTTTAAGTAGTTTCTAAGGGTTTTTGATTTCCTAGTTTTACATATTCATCTGCGCACTTGAAGTGAAATGACACAAAACTGCGCTATACAAATATTACGTTATTATCATCTAATTTACTTAGGTTTAATTATAACCGAGATTTATTATATTTTTCCTATGCCTATCATCTGCACACACACATATTTACTTTGGTTATTATGTAGGTAGGTACATGCACGTGCACATGCAAGTACGTATTGACAATATTATCATTATTACATACACATATCAACATACTGTATAAATTACATCATTTCATTGTAAAAGATTATAAAATACACAATAATAGCAACATTGAGTTTTGCTTTGTGCATTTGTATAAATGAAAATTGTTGTATTTAGGATTAAATTGAAACCAACAATACTTTATTAATTCATAAATCATTTGGAATTTTTAAAACAACATGGATATATAATTATAATAACAATCCAGGTAAGTAATTACATTTCAACACAAAAGCTGGTAAATTGTGTGTGATCGATGAATATTCAATAATAACTTTTATTATCAACTAAATGAGAGTTTAAGAAGTTATTCTTATTCTAAAAGGACTAGTTAATCATATTAATATAATGTAGGAGAAATAAGTAACTTACATAAGTCAGAGATATATATTTTATAATTATTGTTTCAGTGATTTTACCGCTTTAGTGAACTTTGTGCTAAATATCTATTATTGTTTATGGCTTCTACTTCTAATTTTTAGAAATATCAAGACACAAAACATGAAAACCAATAGTTACATATTATTAATGGAACAGTACATAGATTACACGGAAGAATAGATTAATGGATTTTAACTGAAAAGTGTATCATTTTGAGAATGCCATTTGCTATATTATATTTATTTACAACCTAAAATCTTTGAATTGAGAACATTTTGATTGAATAGCATCATTTTGCTTTCCATATCGATGCTGGAAAGGAAAAATGTTGAAATCGCCATATAGCTGTGACATTAACGATGAACATACTCAATAAGCTATATTGTTTGCTGAACACAAGCACAAACAAACAATATATTGTGTAGGTTCATGTGTAATGTTACAGCTGTATGGCGCTTTAGCCATTTTTCGTCTCCAGCGTTGATATTGTTTTGAAGAAAGGTCACAGAGAAAGACATAGAAAGAGTAATTATTGATATAGTTTGGAAGATATATTGATAATATAGAATTAAAAATGTAGTATGGCAAGATTGATCTTTGGGTGATTAATTTGGTTGGAATTTAGAATTTAGCCTAAATAGGTTTTTATTAAACATGTATAGGTGCTACCTACTTAAAATTATTTAGTCATGCAACAGTATCAATGACAAGTTAGCTGCTGAGTCAAATGAGAGGCACATTGAATTGGGGACTTTAATGTAACATTAACAAAACGAAAGCATTAAATCAGGTAATTTTACCAGAACATGGAATCGCTTCATCACTAATTACATCATCAGATGACCTATGAAACGTTTATTTCATTGGGACTAAATACTAGGTTTTAAGTATCTAACCGATTGATATCCTTTGGAGATAGTATGGCGATGCAATGCTAAATGTTTTGTAAATACTCTTTGACTCTTGTACATCTATTTTTAATTAAATTAATAACCTAGTTAAGTCACATTCCTTTCCCATTTAAACGATACATCATATACATTAACTTCCCGGCAGTCGCCTCAATGAGAAGGTATAACTTTAAAGGTAATTAGTTATTAAATAATATTTTAAACCATCATCATCCTTGCGATATGCCAATAAAAATGTCTTTGGCACTCGCACCCAATTACATAATGAGAAGTGCCTAGCATCAGCAATATAGAAATACCAAAGAAGTTAGGTACAAGACTTGCAAACATATTAGAATTACTTTACAAATTTGAAATTGATTTTGGTGAGATTGAATATCTGTTTATCAGATGCTGAGAAGGAATATATTTTGTAATGTATCCTTCAACGACAAGTGCGAGACACCTGGGGGTTTATTAAGTACATTCTTGCGCCGTGGAAGTGTCCAGTATCCGGGAGAATAGATTCAGCTTGCCCTGTGGGGTAGCAGGTAGTTACTGCATGCGGGCCTCCTGGAGGGAAGGCTGCTGGGGAGGGTAGGGGGAGAGGCCGGGGAGCACTCCCCCCGCGGGGAGGGCAGCCTGGGGGAGGGTTGCGTAGGCGGCGTACGGGGGCATGTAGCTTGCTGCTGCTCCGGCAGCCGCTGGAATCAAGAAAAACAAAGTAAGTTACTGGTAGAATCAAGAAAAACAAAGGAAGTAACATGATTTGTCACTGATAATTCTTAGCATGCAATGTGGCCTAGCTGTAAGAGCTTAAAAGCCTGTTCAGACACGAATATAAACCGCGAGCAGATATCTGTTGAACCGCGAGCGCTTATGTTTCGTACCGTTCACACAATGCTATCAAATATTTCTTCATATGGTAGGAGAGGGGGTCAGATGAATTAGCGAGCGGCCACGGAGTGCACATTTTTTGTACTGAATCTGTCAACTTGACATTTGTCACCACCGGTCTAGGCAGCTCCGTAATTAAAATGACCCCCTCTGTTTTCTTAGGAGTGGGGGGCGCTTAACTGTTGGCATATCGCCTCAGGAGCGGTTACGGCATAAGATGTGCATTGTCTATGGTTGATGTGCGCATAAAGCGCTTAGGTGTGAACGGTCTGAAGGGATTGTATGAAGAGCGATATTTGGCGTGCTATGATCTTTTATATTTGATAGCTCTATCTGAACAGGCCCTAATACTTTTTATTTATTTATTTATTTGTATTATCACCATACATTTTGTTGTTGTTGTTTTTTTTTTAATTTTTATACATTTCATTTTATTATATTTCTAGTCACACACATATACATACCATGAGAGTATAGTGTATGTGAGACTAGCTTAAAGGTAAAGGAAACATGAGTTATAATCTTCGCATTCATAGATGGAGCTAATTAAAATATTTTAGAAACATTTTTATTTACACATTTTAAGATGAATTATTTGTTGGCAGGTACACATACATACGGAATATGAAAATGAATAAATATTTTTATCTGAATAAAAACTCAATTCTTTTTAGAAAGGAATACAGACACATCATTGTTTATAAACCTTATTTTTACGACATTTCAAACAATTATTTATTATAAACCTAAACATCAACATGAGCTCTAATTAAAGAACTTGAATGTTTACTTACAATAGCTTCCAGCCGTGCTGGTGTACGGGTAGGCATCGAAGCCGTTAGCATAGGCAGCCTGGCTGGGATAGGCGGCGGCAGTGGCAGCTGCAGCCGCTGCACTCTGGTACTCGTAGAACTGCGAGGCAGCGGCAGCCAGGGCGGCGTGGGACAACTGCGCTGAGGGCAGCTGGACTAGTCCGCTCGGAGCCAGGTATTGCGGCTGGTACATGTAGCCCGGAGGACATCCCACCCTAAATTTAAACACATTGTTAGTACCCACCTCTAAGTATACTGCATTACCAATGCTCACGATAAAAACTCAATTCAAAATTGTCAAGGAAACGGTCAAAAGGTGGTCATTTAGCCTTTATTATTGGTATCGACGCAATTTCTTTTTTTAACCACAGTATTTAACTTACGCTGTGTTTAACGCTCATACCACGATACTTGAGGTGTAATTATTTACGAAAATCTGAAGAAAAATGTTAATCATGATTTACTTGCATCCGGTAGACAAATAGAAAAGTTTGCATAAAAGTACTACCATCTATGTGAATATTAGTTAATATGATTGACGTGTGAAACTAAGGGCCAGCAGTTTCACAGAATTTGAACAATTCATCAAATAACACGTCTTGACTGAGCGTTTAACATCCTAGACTATGAATCTGGAGGTCGTGGGTTAAAATCTCAACGTATGCAAGTAATTTTAATTCATTATTAGGTTTTATTTCAAAATTTATATGTATTCAAATTCTGTGAATGTCCTTTCCACATTCAGATTATCCAACTACTGTGAAACAATGAAATAATAATGTAACGGTCCACGATGAAATAATAACACAAGTTGAATAGGTCTTTCTAAGAGCTAACTTTTAAACTTAATGAATTGTTCAAAATTTGTGTTAACAACCTATCCTAAGTAAGTAAAAAGTGAAACCCACACGGTGAACTAAAATTGTTTGGTTTGAAAAAGAAAATTAGAATGGTTTTCTTATATTATTATCATTATATTCCCCAGTGAAGTTTCGCAATATGAGCATGTATTTTAAACAATAAATATTTTTGAATTGACGCCAAAACAACAACTTTGTTGTTGAATTGTGTCCTCTAGTGTAAGTAGTATTTTATTTCAACCTTTTTGATATATTTAATCAATACACAACACTACACTTGCAGCAAAACAATGTTATTTTAAGAAGACATTATTATTGCTGCCTTTTTAATGTTTTAAACAGTTGAAATATCTAATATTATGGATAGGTAAACATCAGGGGGGGTGCCTAAACTTTTTTTAAATTTTTCGATTTCCACAATAACAAAAATTGGTTAGAGATTTTATTTTAAAAACATTTTGAAAGAAGACTTTTTGTTTTTGGAAAATCGACAAAATCGCAAGAAAAGTTGAACGCCGATAGGCTTCCATTCTAAAAGTAGATTGGTCCGACATTTCCCAAAAATTTTCTGTCAGTTTCGTTTTAGCAAAGTATTATTTTATAAATTTGTTATAAAAATGTTATGAAATCACGACTAAAGTAGGCTGTTGAATTGCAGGCTTAAACACACAAGATTGAACCAATGAAAGGCAAGCGTAATAATTTTATTATTATCCCATTATTGATGGCAAGTTTATGGTTTAATCATAGAAAAAAAATAGCCTTGAAAGATAAGATTATATACAAATAAAATATTGCTTTAAAAAATGAGAGCATTCTAAGAGTGCAATATAAATATTAAAAATTATTGATAAAAAATCTATGGGAAATATCTTTTTTTTTTGTAAGAAGGACATTCTAGATAAAATATTTATAGCGACAGTTAGTATTACAAAAAATCATTGAAATTCGTTAAAATCGAAAATAATCTATAGTTTATCTTGTAGCTATGTGTCTTTTATTTTGAATGTCCTTAAGTTGAAACAAAAACAAATCGAACAGAAACACTACATCAATCCTTATATTACTGAAATAATTCACTTGGTGTTATTTCGAAAATAAAAAGCCACATGTAGCAGTTAACCTCGAGGGCATGCTTTAAAGTAGATGGAGACGAGTGCAGTCAGCACTCAAAGGCCCAAGGGAACGAGCCACGGCCAAACTTACAGACAACAGCAAAGAAGTCAACACAATCCATTCGCTGAATCAACGGTCAAATTACTCGGTAGCAGTTTGACCATAAATAATATAACCCCAAAAGTATGTATCAGTTTGATAAATAACATGTATGCAGGGTGTTAAGGGACGTACTTGACTTACTTTAGTCAGTGATTCCTGACATTATTTGGAGTAAAAAATAAAAACGAAATTTTGGTCTCCGATGATTTTTTTTCACAAATTTTTTTCTTCAAAATCAAACAAACAAAAAAGTTCCTTTTGTCGTCACTGATTATTCAGCCGAGTTACCGACCAACCCCTTTCCTGCTGTCCAACACCTACCTTTTTTTATATGTTTTGTAGAAATCTATATAAAGAGGTAAGTTAAATCTATATAAAGGTATATACACTATATAAAGAGGTAAGATTTGTTTGTTTGTTTGTTTGCATTGAATAGGCTCCGAAACTACTGAACCGATTTGAAAAATTATTTCGCTGTTGGGAAGCTACACTATCCCTGGGTAACATAGGCTATATTATATTTTCAAAAAAAATAGGCATCCTTACTAAAACTTCAATAATGCAACCCAAGGTGTAAAAAAATTACCTAAAATATTCTTTACATCGCGTGCGCTGCGAAAACTATTGATGATAGAATAAAATAATGTACTACGACTTTGTAGAACACATCATTATTTACAAAAAGTCGTGACAGCATATGTCTAACCATTATGGTTATGCCATAATAAGTATTCTTTTATTTTAAAAATTTAATTAAAATGTCGCCGCTTGAAAAGGCTCTTTATTTGTATCTTGGTTTTAATCCTTATCAAAATAAATTCAATACCTTTATTTAACTTTTTGAATTTTTCAATTCGGATATTTAATTAGAAAGATATCACGAGTTTAAAAATGTTAGTATTAGAAAAAAGTTTCGGCTACGGGCCGGGCGGGAGAAGAGTCAAGAAATGAAGTGCCAGGGGGGTTGGCGGGACCGGGGAGCGGGAGAGCGGTGGCGGGGAAGGTGGAAGTGGAACGCTGGAGGGGAACGCACGCGAAAGGACATGCAAGGAGTAACATTTTATTTATTTGAATATGGCATTGCAACGCATGCCGGGAAACAGCTATATATTATAAAAGAAAGTAAAAAAAAACGTGCGGACCGTAAAAACTCAGAAACGAGTCCCGGTACGATCAAGGGAGTTATATGGTGTGGTAGATCTCTATCCCCCCTAGGGAATAAGGGTAACCGTTTTTACCTAAAGGGCGTGCTTTTAAAGATATAAGGGGTGGAAGTTTCGCCCTCTTGAAATTTCGAGAACAATCTTCCGGAAAGTTCTAGAAGGTTCCATAGAGCTCTAGAAAATTCCGGTAGGAGTGGCAGAGTATGTCGTGGAATTTTCGGGAATAGGGAATCGGGAACATCAGTGTGGAACATTCCAGAACACTCTCGAATGTTGTCCTGAGCGAAGCCGGGTAACCCAGCTAGTAAAAAAATATATAAGTAAAATAATGTTACCGGAAACCAAAATTTCATTTTTTTTAAACTTTAAATAATGTCAGGAATCACCAGTTAAAGTTTAGTGGTTAAAGTAGGGTCAATTACGTCACCACTCTGTATATTTTAAGAATAGACAGCATTATTGATACAGTTTGAAAGTTACTTGTGTTACCGCCGAATTCAACTATAGGCTGCTGAACTGTCATTCGGAAACTGCTATTCGTTTATCGCCGAATAATATATCCAGCTATTTAAAAACCTGTCATCCCCTTATCATATAATCAACCCCTTATGATATAGCTCCTTCACACAGTAGGCCCTGAGGAAAATAATACCCTTCAGGGCCTATGTCATCTTTGGGGAAGCTGTGTGGAGGGTCTTTTGAGAGAAGAAAAAAGGTACAAGGGTTGGGTAGGAACCTGGGGGTCAGTGTGTCCAGTTGTGACGGACATATGAATCCATTCCTCCCACTACGGTGCAAGGCGATGGGTCGCGAGAGTCAGCTGGAGATATCAAAAGGTCTCCCTCAACCAGTCTCTCCCGATCCAGCCCGCAGTAGGTGGGCAAACGCATTCGCCGCCAAGACCTAGAAAAACCTCACCCCATGATCCCGGCACCCCTGCTAAGCCACAAAACCACTTGAGGTGACCAACGGCAGGGGTGTTGGATATCCAATAAATGGTTCTCTGGGCGGCGGTACTCAAAAAGATTCCATCTGACACAGCAATGTTGTGCGAAAATGGACTCCAAAGAAAGCTATTTTAGAGCTCATTATCTCATGTAGGTACTTGTTTTCTCAAGGTGTATAAATATGAACAATTTTTAACTACCATTAGTTTTATTTTTATGGCTTTTCTAGCCAATGGTATATTTGTTCTCAATCGATTTGGGTAACTTTTTGTTTAATAATAAAAATTTACAATAAATAAATAAAAAAACTATCTTCATTACTAGACATCCTAAATTATGTAAGTAACTACCTATTTCAAACATTGTCTGCCAAAAGATTACGACACTCTAAGCCAGAGTGTATTAGAAAATGAAGAATATAATATACTGTAGGTATTGTATTATATCTAAGTAAAAATGTGGCTACTAATGATCTGATAAAATTACAGAATTATTTATTATTTTGGCAGGCGGCAACGTACGTGACGTCACGGCGGGAAAAATGTCAAATGTCGGCTGTTATTGGGTGCCAAAAATATTGTCATGCGTTCCTCTGCCAACAAGGCGACCGTAAACACAAGAGATCCAGAAGATTCTCACCAATATAATACTAAATAGAAGAGCGGTATCTTTATTTAAGATGCTGAAATAATTGAAAGAATTTTCACGATGTAGGGGACTGAAGACTAGACCTAAAATAAAAAGTTAACAGTTTAACAATAACTGCCAAATCAAGACTGGATTAATTTCACCAAATTGGGATATTATTTTGTTATTGATGCATTATTGCCATGTTAATCAAAGAGCTGTCATCCTTTAAGTAGGTGCGTGATAGGAAAGTCAGAAAATAAAATCACTTAGAATGTTTTATGGTGCCACTCGAGACGGGACGATTGCCTCTTTTCATGAGATTTCACACATCTGGGAATACATTTTGGATGCACGCGGGCCATTCCAGAATAGTTAATTATCTTGGAGACACGACAGCACGCAGCACGCGCTGGGTGTAGAGCCGCTCAGGGGTTGACAAACCTCGGCTTAACGGGACAGAAATAGAGTCCAGACTCTTGTGTTCGTTCCCTTGTTTTATTTTGGAAATACCGACGCCTACGCCTGGCCTCGCGTGACGTCACAGCCTGACTAGGAGACTTGACTGCAAAGCGCAACAAACTGGAATTAAAGTCCAGGGCCCGAGGCAGGGGGTATTTTTATCTATCGCAAGATCATCCGGCGTTACGACAATCTTTCAAGATTCAAGATCTCTCGAACAGTCACAGTCTTGTCAGAGTCGTTTTCAAATAACTTAAAAAACTGACGACTGTCGGAAACGTCTAGTTAAAATATATCGTAGACATGATATCTGCTGAGTAGAATTTTTGCAAGATTTTAGTCAACCATATCGACATAGCTAGAATTATTGCGCAATTTACCTACCTACAACAGTCATCAGAAGTTATGTTGTTGGATTTTTGGGAAATTGAACCGTTTTCCGTAACAGCCTTGCATTACCATCATCAGAATCAGAGCTAATGTAGACACTGCTGAAAGACACTGCAAGGCTATCCGAAACTTTGGTTTAAGAGGGAATAACCAGAGAAAACCGGAAATATGTAATTTTTTAAATAAATTGCAGACGTATTGATAAAAGATTGTTCTTTTACCTAGCGAAGTTATGTTTTAAATTTTGAGAAAAAATATTTATTTTTAGTATAATAAGGTTATACCATAGGTCGTTGGCAGATTTGTTAAATTTTGAAACAAAATTTTGTATTATATAACACACATTTCAAATCATATAATCATGCAGTAAAATAAATCAATAAATTGTCTGGCAAAGAAAGCTATGTTTCAGAATTTTAATTTTAGTTTAAATAAAATCATTAAAAAAAGATCCGCGCACGTGTTTTGTGAAGAAAATACTACAGTTAAATTAATAATAATAGATATTACTATTAATTTGACTATTTATTTACGGCCTTACAAACTAATATATGTAAAATTTATTTTACACTCTTATTTTGCTTAAACATTATTGAAAAATTATTAATACTTATGATCAACAAAATAATTACAAAAATACATAATTTTAATAGTTTTATCATCACGCCTTTCAGCATTTTTGGATGTAGGTGTAAATTAAAGCAAATTTTTATTGAAATAAAATCGATATTGAGTTATAATTTTTAAAATCTGGTACGGAGAAAAATTAATCTTTCTCATTGGAACCGCCTTGTACGATTGTAAGAACATCTTTCGATGAAATTTGGATTCTCGGTCGCTGGCTGGTTAAAAGGCCCATATTAATAATGAGGAAAAATGGCAACACTATTCAATATCCAATTCATTTCACCAGAATTAGAAATTTATTATTTTTACAACTATTTTCTCAACGCTAGCGATTGTATATATACCAATGTTAGCGATACGATAAAAATACATACCTATGACGTTAAAAGGCTCTAGGTAACCTACCTAATCGTAAAAAGTCGTAAGTTGTAAATAAATTTGCAATAAAATTTAAAGTACTCGCATCGTGTTGTTCGCAGTCATGTTATTTGCATGTGCACAGGTGGCTTGGTTTGCAAGCGTTGCATCAACAATATGTTTGTATTTGGCGAGTTGGCAACGTAGTTCCTCGCAGTTAATATGTTTCCAGCCACATTGTTTTCACGCGCACTTCCATTGGTCATCGAAAATAAATAAGGCGTAGTAGATAAAATACTCATATCGCAAATTATTTGTTTGGTAGTTCAAGAAAGCAAACTAAGCAATTCAATATGAACTCCTATTGTTTGGTAAATGTCTCTACTTTTAACTTACCTGTGTAGTGTGTTATATTCCTGCAATATGTAAACCTTTAAATAAGGATTTCCTTGGACACAAGTTATGCATTTCGTACTTGCGGCTTATCTACCTACATACAAAGAAAAGAAAAAGGAATTCTGGCCCAACGAGTAAAAAGGTAAGACAGTTATCTAAAGGGTGTGAACTTGATATGTTATTAACTTTGGTTGAATCTACCAAGTGCCTCTTATATTTGCGCGAGTTGCCGGCGCCGAGACGCCGCGTTAGGCTGTGCGGCGCACAAGCGGAAAGACGCCGGCCAATCAGAAGCCGGCGTCGGCTGGATCATCCAATGGGGAGGTGGCTAACGGATTAATCCAGCCACAGTTGGCTAACATATAAAGAAGGCTTCGCGGCTGCGATTTGCCGTGGGGAATCCCCCTCACACAAGGGTGTATAATAGTACCTAACTGGTGGCTTCTAGCTACTACCCTCTAGCCACTGCTTACTGCTATTGCTATTGCTACTGCCTACCGCCTACAGGCCGCGATGGACCGGATGTGGGGGTAAAACAACTGGGCGGTGTTTGGCTGAAAGGGTTGCTTAGATTTATATCGGATTCGCTAATTGAAGGAAGGGTGTGATACAGTAGCTACAAATTGAATAGGAAATAGAAGAGATCAGCCGGTTCCTGTTTTTTATTGCAATTATTTTCACTGAAAAACGGGTTTCTAATAACATTTTATAACTCTCTGATGAATATTAGAAATTTTTAGACTGTTATACGCAAAGATATTGAAATATAAGAGATGTGCCATCCGCAGTTGTTACTGGGTGGGACTGTGTTTCCTGGTGTCGCCGATATTGTTAACTTATTAACGAATAAACTAAATTAACGAATAAACTAAATTAACGAATAAACTAAATGAATACTAAATGATCTAATTCTTTCCGTATTCAGAGTACATTGTTAACCGTAATACTGTACGTGCACACCATAAAAAAATCAACTAAATGAACCAATTCTTTCCGTATGCAAACTATACCCATTATTGCAGTCCGCCGGCAGTCGTGCGGCCATCACAGCATATCTCAAAGTTGGTTTTACGAAAACATCACATGAAAATGTTACCCATCCACGAACATTGAATTTGTATATTCAAAACTATTTCAAATGCTGTCTGAAAAAGTCCCATTTTCTACTCGAAAAGTATTTATAAAAAAATATAGAAAAAACTCGCTAGCGTGGTAGGTACCCAAACCTATCAATTTATTGCAAGCGGCAATTCAAACGTACACCTCCAAAGTAACTATCAACCAATGTTATTTTCTTTAATGGAAGTTATCTAGATGATTGCTTTTCTGGAAAGCAGAAAACGGAAAGCAGTACACAGTCATTACGGGAATGGAAGGCCAAGGAACAAATGTCCGATAGCGGCCGATGACCAATTAGGCCAAATGACAGGTCGCCGATGAGGATTGGGCGTCAGTTTGACAGGTGGCCTGGGCTTGAGAGGCCTTCCATTGTCATTTGGAAAATAACACACTCATTACAACACCACTCACAGTGCTCACGGGAACTCGGCAATTGACGACTGTAATGTAGGTAATATCTAGTAATGATAATTGCACAGTAGAGCAAATATCGGATGGATCCGATTGGAAAATCGGTGTCAGGGATTCAATCAGAAGAATGAGCAAAGTATGGTTATGTCATTTTGTTCAGACATTCTTTCCTTATTTTCAATACTAGTGAAGAATGTTATTCTATGAATGATACACGCTTGTTTTGGATACAAATTTATATTTTTCCTCTTGTATTTATATTTTAATATCACTTATATTTTAAAACACAAAAATACGTACAGTGTGACCTTAGAACGGGGTACCCCAGTAAGGACACATTTTTCTGTAAAAAATTATAAAACAAAGAAAAAAAAAAAGTTTAATTAAATGAAGACAATATTAGCGATGCAGATAAGTACAACCTGCCTACAGGATTACGATGAACCTGAACAAATTTGAATTGGTTAAACTCCGATAGTAAAATGCTGATATTACTGCCTATACAACGAAGGAGAACTTGACTTATCTAGGATTGAACCCGTGAGGCCCGATTGCGATCTTAGGACTACTCCGTAACTATCCTTCAACAAGGTACTAATTTGTACAGAATTTTCCGATATAAAGAGATTTTTTACACGAAATTCGTCATTGTTGTGCAAAAACGCAAATGTAGACATTTCTCAAGCCGTATAATTGAACGCAGCTAACTTTACGCTAAACGCCACATACACACTGGTAAATACTGTTATTTATTTTTGACCTTATAAAAAAAATGTATACCTAATTGTTTAAAAAAAAAACAAAAATATAATAAACCATTCATTCACTTTTTTGCTGCAAAATACCAAAATATTAACTCTACAGTCTTCGGGCCTATTTTATAATAAAAAATAATAAATGAATACTTAATAAATTCTCAAATTTTCTTTTTTTTTTTCAAATCGCGGTCGGAAACTTTGGTTTCATAAAGGTGTAAATTTTAATTATTTTGTGTTAACTTTTAGATTTAATTATAATGCGTGGTATTTTCTCTTTCTAACACCGTTTAGATCCTACATTGATAGGTAAAGCCAAGCCAACATTTTTGTTATTTACTATCGAAACCAGATAAATTTTCGTGGACCCCGACTTACAACTTGTGGACCCCCATTTTTTTATCACGCCAATGTAGACCCCCGTCGGGTCTCCCGTAGACCCCTAGGGGTCCACCTGGACCACTTTGGGAAACACTGGTTTAGATCATATTTCTAATCATAACTGTAAGGGAAACAACGATTTCTATGATACCTATATAAATTGTTCAGAAAAGAGAACAAATTAGCTATAATATCACATTTGTTTTAAAAAAACACCTCTTTCTCTTTATCTGTGTTTTCTACGAAGCAAAATAATGTTTTGAAGCGAATAATGGGAGATATAAATATCAAAACCTACGTTATTTAATAACAAGCTTTCTATTTAGTGTACAGAGGAGGATGAAGCTTGCACGAATGGTGCACTAGTTTACTTAATTAGTCCGGACATCGATTTATTTTACAATCGCTAATGTATGTTCAGACCAATTTGCAGGGAAACGGGTGCCATAAATAAGGCACAAGCATTCATTATTGAAACTTTTACATGGACACGAATGTGCTTTCAACATGCACTAACCAAATGCAAATACCAATACATTTATGAGAATCTACACAACAAACTAAGAAAATACAAAAAAAAATGAAAACAATAAACGTACAACATAAGATAAAAAAAAAAGTTGTGTTAAATTTCTATGGAAGGTTACAATTTTCAGGTGATCAACGTTAATTCCACCGTGAGAACTGTGAAATTTTGAAATCTTATATTTCGAGGGTTAAAAACTACGACAGATGCCTAATAAATTTAAAAAAAAAACCCTCTACTCTGTGCAGAAACGGGCTATCCGATTGATAGATTCTCCTAACTTGACAAACGGATTGCAATCTTTAGAGCACAGGCGTCAGGTGGGAATGCTGTCCTTGTTCTACCGGTATTACAATGGAAGATGCTCCGAGGAACTAACGTCATTGATCCCCTCGGCACCGGTTCATCGTCGAGAAACATGCCAAACACGCGCCTAACATACCTATAGATACGGTTGACATTTGTCTCAGGATAATGGGTCGTTACTACGACTCGTTATTGAGTTCAACAGCTCGGCTGTGGAACGATTTGCCGGCCTCTGTGTTTCCTCCCCCCTACAACACGTGTCTCTTCAAGGCCCAGCATCTTCAAAGATGACACAGGCCCTGAGGTAAATTATTACTTCAAGGCCTCCTGTGTGGAGTTAAGGCTCCGTTACCGGCCCCAAAAAGAAGAAGATGGAGAGATACGAAATTACGACTGTTAGAGGAGAGCGCTAACATTTACAGCGCCAAAATCGATGAAAAAATTGTGAAAATCTTTAATAAAACAGGACGCGTTTAAAATACAGCAAAAATTTCGTTGGGGCTATCTAAAAAAGTATTTAATGAAACACTGTGAATTTTTTCATGCATGTAACTTGTAAAATAACGGAAACAGACTTGAAAATAAAAAAAATTGGAGCATACTTTGCGATTTTTTTCTACCGAGGGAATTTCATATAATTTGAGTTTCGGCGTGGAGAATGTATAGATATTATCTTCAAAAATAAGATGTATTTTTTTAAGAACTTAAAAAGTTCAAATTTTTAAGGGAGATTAATTTGCAAGAAATCGGTAGAAATTCGGATAGCGGCCTTTTCATGTAAAGAAAAATGTTCACGAAAGATTTAAAAAAAATGTTGAAATTGAGTTTTAAATTTATGAAAATTGTAGAGAGAAAGTTTGTATACATTTTTAGAAGAAAGTAACCAATAGGACCCACACTAATGTATTCATGACGAGTTAATCTGAAACCCCTAAGATTTCCTCACTGTGAGTATTACCGGTAATTGAAACCAGCGAACCACCCCTTTCACCCTACGCCACCTGCTTCGTACTTCCCCCGCTACCGGAAGGAAGTGAGCCTTAACACAAAGTGGGGTAATTAAACACCCCCTGAACTACTAGAGTCGGGAGGTGAACTCTAACACGAACAATGGTTGGTCTTCCGAAAACTGTTTCCATATCATATTACATCTAGGAATCTCTGAAAAAAAAGTGTCTTTAATTTTTAAATTGACTTGTAGACTTTTCTAATCAATGATAAAAATATACATAGAACCAACCAAAGATAATAGAAATAAGGGAGATGGGTCTTGAACTGTTGTAATATGTATGAAACCACGCGCATAAAAATTTTGCCAACATCGATCACCCTTACTACTGCAAATCGTAACTACCTATGCTCAGCGACTGCGCCTCTGCCTCTTGTTTCTGCCTGCGTAAAAAACGTATGACTTCATTAGCTCCGCCGTGCTTCTTTGATAGTCCGTTCAGTTTGGTCGTAGCGTACTGCTTACTAACAACGTATGCATGGAAATTGGAGGTCTAAATTCGTTTTAACCTAAATTTTGCTTCGTTCTTTCAAAAACAAATTGGGTCCTTGAGAGAGCCTTGAAGGAGTAACCATCTGCTACTTATACCAGGGCAGGTAAGTGGTGGATAACGACAGTCAGCGTGTTACACGCCAAATGACCTTTCGTTTAGATTATCTATAGTCCTCTATTATTGTTTGATATTGTTGTATCCACCATAGGTCAAAACGGGATAAAAACATTATGTGTTGATCTAGTAATCTAACATCTTATTTTGTGAAAAAATCTGTGCATCTTAATTAATTAGTTAATAATGTCGGAAGATAGTAGATTAAATGCAGATAAATGATATTGATTTAATTCGCTATATTTTTATCACCCTCGGTAGGTACTCGAGATTGTGCAAAAATTGTGATCAGAATAAATATAAGAATATCTATACGCTAGAAAAAAACAAATATACATATTTATTAATATTATAATAATCAAATGTCATTGTTTGTTATACCGTCATCATCCCGAGCTAATACTTTAACTTTTGGTAAATTTTGAGGGGAGGGTGATAAACTTGAAATAAAACATCTTTATGAATCAATTTCTGCACACATTTTAATTTTCAACTGTACAGGCCAAGTAATTATCCGAAATTATATATAGGTTAATGTATATTATCAAAGAAAACAAAACACAATTCGTTTTTCACAGGTTTCCTGGAGCCATAACATTTTTTTAAAATATAATGAATGAATACTAATAAAAGGTGTTATAATAACTATTTACCTACCTACCTACTAACATTTTGCAATCAATATGATAAGTAACATTAAAAGTTTGAAAACAATTCCCATTTAGTACTTTGTGAGTTGCAACGTTTTAAGTATGGAAAGTGCATGTGTAAGTAATTACAATTAAAGCACCCTTCGACGACAAAAAGTTGTGTCGAGTATTTCCGGCTACTTCCGTGTGCTTCCGGCACGGCGCGCAAGGGTCGAAGGGCGGGAAATCCAAAGTTTTTATTCTATTACTAAAAACTTTCTGGTGTAAATTATTCATGATATAAAGTTTTAAAAATTAAATGGTAGGTGCGAAGTTTTATTCATTTGTGGAATAGTTACCTTTATTATTTAATCAATAAAACGCATCGGGATTGTTATGTAGCAAAACATACAATAATAATAAATTAAAAATACAATTCATGAGTGAAATTATTTCAATCAGCTTTTTACCTTTGTTTTTGAGACCAATGACAATTTAGGGCCATCTTGTAGACTCTTTCTTTCTGAAATGTACCTATTTTCTCGCACTTTTTTGTTAATAACGCCATTTGCGTAATGAAATAAATTTAAGGTTAGAAATTCTTATTTTTTGAGTTTAAGTAGAATTTTGAAGCTTTTTTAGTGTCAATTTATAAAAATTCTCCAGTCCAAAAATTTGAACACTAAAAATATTAATATTTACGTAAATATCATCTCTACTTTAGTCACTAACTCTCTAATTAGGAGGTATTTCACCATCCTCTTGATAGATTATCCATAAGATAATGTTTGTTTTCGATTTGCGATGAGTTTACTATTCGAAGATTTACGTATTATGTATTACTTATTTATTTATTAATAGTGGTTACATATCGGAAAAGCTAGCAGTGTTTTCTACCTACTGCGGGTATTTATTTATTTAATAATATTCGTTATCATTTAAATATGGCGGTGAAATATACCCTAATGTAATATCAATAGTAATCCGGAAGATAAAATAGCAACTGAAAAATCGTGCTACGTTCACTACATTTAAAATAGTATCCTCTGCGTACAAACACGTATCTTCTCCAAGCATAAACTTTCTAATCAAAATGTGTTTACCTGAAGTGACCTGCCAGGTAAGTAAGTATGTTGTCTATATCTGTTTGTAAATACATAATTAGATAGAGTCTCGGAAGCCAGAATTGTGCAGCGTTCTTGTACAAGTCAAATTATCAAATTTTTTGTCAGAAGACAATTTAACATTTTTTTCGGTTCCATATTTATAAAAGAATATTAATTAAAGAAGTCGGGAACTAATAATGTTAGTTTATTAATATAACTACGCATATTATTTTTTGTACCGACACTTTACAACGACGCGTCCACCGTTGGTCACATAAACTGGGGCAAAATCGATAAGTGCGTTAGCTTGATAAAGCATTCAAGGTTTTTCAGATACAATAATGCCTCCACTTTTTTACGGGTGCTTATTTCCGATTTGATTTATTTATCGGACGCGTAGCACCGCCCGCTAGAGCCGTCCCGGTGCCATGTAAACGTAAGCGTACGTTATAAATAGGTAATACTTTCTCACGTCGTAAAAACTAGGTAGGCACAGTCTATCAAGAAATATTAGACATAGATAGAGAACACTGCGAATGGTTCAAAGTACAAAATAGTTTAATTTTTATTGGAAAAACATTTTAATAAATCTTGAAGGTTATGCCCATCAAAGTAATATATCATTGAAAAGAAGAAAGTACTAAAAAATCTAAGAGAAGAACAAGACACAGAAAATCATGGATTAGAGTCCCACTTGCGACCGTTACATTTTTTTATTTTTCTGTGTCTTGTTATCTTTCATGTTTCGTTTAGATGTACTAATGCTATCTTCCCATTACGTTGATGGGTATAACCTCAAAAGTTATTATCATCGAATATTCATTTTTTCTTTTAGAAAAAGTCAACACGTGTCCCATATAAATAAAATTAGATATATTAATCCGAAAAACTATCTAGGTTACAAAAAAGTTAATACGAAAATACGGGAAAATTAGTTGAAGTCAAACATAACCTCACATTCGAATCTACTATAAATTTATTCTAAAATCGGTGTTTCTCAGTGTTGCCATAGTAGTTATGTTTTACGTTTTATTTCAAGAATTTCGTTAAATTTCAAGAATTTTTTGACAGACTGTACTAGGTTTTCACTTTTGTAGTATGAGTAATCCCTTACGTAGACTTAGACTGTACTATGACTTTCACGTGTTCCGTATTAATAATTTTTGGATGTTTTCGTGATTTCTACACCTGCCCTTGTGATGTTTCCACTGACAGTGATTTATAGACAGGCGGTCAGTAACATCTACAGCCAACGCGAAATAATATTTTAGTTGAAGTTGAAAGCCCGTCAAAAATACGTTATTTTTCATAAAAAAATACGAAAAAATTATTCTCTCAGTGAAAATAACTGAGCTTTATAATATTATCTATGGTAATTTTTCTTTCTTTGTAGACGATTTAATATATAAATCTGATGCATTAGAAATGAGTAATGTGTTTATTTCCTAGAAAATATCAAAATATGTGCAACCGTTTAGTTCTGAAATTTTGATAGAGCTCTGATATAAATATATCTCTCCAATGACGTAGACAAATTTAAATGAAACTGAGAAATTAGCCAATTTTTATGCTCTATGAAATATGACTAAAATGATATAAATATAACGTTTCTGGATGGGTGAAACCCCAGCCAAGAATGAATAATTAAGTAGTGACTAATTATATTTTAATTTTAGATTGGTGTTATTTTGACCTTTTAACGACAATATTTGTTGATTGTACCGAATCAAAACAAAATTATTGCATATAATAATTGTTTATTCACCCCTGTCACTTTAAAAAATCGGAAAAATACGCAATAAATTATGGATGAATTTAAAAAAATAAAATGTATATAGATAGGTACTTAAGGTACCTACAAACCCAAGAATATATATTCCATATTTTTAATAGCTGGCAAGTATAACACATTCGGTGATTGTGATGAAATCATCGATTTGTAAAAAGAAAGCTAAGCTTTTTGCAGTAAATCAAGAAAAAGTGTTCTGAACACACGTGGTTCTATTGTGAGCGTCAACATTGCAGGTGCAGTTATAATAAGTAGTTTGACCATTTCTAATTTTTTAAGACCTTCATTTTGGTTATATAATTTAACATCGAAATAATATCAGATTTAAAATGACTTAATTTGGGTGATTTGTAAAGTAGCCACGAAGGGCGATGGCAGATTAGAAACCTATTTAAAGTATCTAATATTATAATGATAAAACGGTTTAAATAGTTTTATTATTTAAAATAGGTTATTGCAAATCAATATTCCATGCTTCACTACGGAAAACACTTATATCCTTAAATATATTCATGGCAATTGAAGATCAGCGGTTGTTCGACATGCCTGCAGGCTGCAGGGGGTGCGGGGACATATATTCCCAGACACTGTCATACTAAGAAAATCAAACTGCACACACATCTTAAAATTATTACAGAAATCGTTAAAGATTATATTATTTTATTCAACAAATAAGCTTTAACACCTTGTTTCGGAAAATGATCGAGAGAGAATGCATCAGGCAACGGCCGGTGGCAGAATTAGCCACAAGTTGCAGGCACTTGCCTGTTGCACTGTCTTCCCCTGCGCTACTTCAAATACAACATCAGCTAACAGCACTGCACAAAAACATAACACGCTATGTTTAAAATATTAATCAAAAACGGCCACACCCCGCCACCACAACAAGAAAACCAAAAGAAAATCGTCACAAAGTTTCATGACAAGATGTAGGTAGATATGTAGTATGCACTGAGGTCTGATGGCATTTCGCAGTAGGAAGTAGGTACCTTCCGCTGTACTGGGTACTGTGCTTTAACCCTTTGCCGCGAATGTTTTTTAGAATGAGATAATCACCGAGTGCTTTGGGTCTAGGCGAATCTCACATCACTTCGCTACTCGAGGGAAGTGTTCTAATATTATTTATACTCGTAGGTCAGTGCTTTCCTTTTCGCTGGATTACCTTTAATTTAGTCTCTGTCTCTATTGCGTACTTTAAGTGATTCAACAAGTCCGTCTTGATAAAGTATTATAAAAATTAATTATTTTATTGTACATATGTTTACGACACCAAAAGCATTTATACAAAGTCACTCTTAATCATCGTATTAATACTACGCTTGTTAGTCAACCAAATTGAATGTATCTTTTA
Source organism: Limnephilus lunatus (assembly GCA_917563855.2). Taxonomy (NCBI): domain Eukaryota; kingdom Metazoa; phylum Arthropoda; class Insecta; order Trichoptera; family Limnephilidae; genus Limnephilus; species Limnephilus lunatus. The sequence goes on from OU830600.1 coordinate 46,263,781, forward strand.
CTTTATCAACATGTTGTCCGATTTGTGTGCTTTGAAGCTGCTCTGAATTTGTAATTAACAAAGGCGGGCAAGTGAGCAAAACGTAGGCGATGCTTTCTTTATAATAATGATATACAGGAATACTGAAATAGAAGTCTCAGTTCTCTTCGCGAGGTAGAATGAATCATCGAACCGTCGTCATCATCTGCAGAATGCTGAATGATGCTGGCTTTAGTGAGGTGAGTGAAAAAGTGATGATCCGCCACCGGATGAAAGCATAGTCAGTGTCCTGAGGCGGACGCGGACAGGGAGGGACGGTGAGGGTAGGCAGTGACGTGGAATGAGCCTAAGGGCGCGTACAGAACCACACTTGAGTGATGTTAAACAAATGAAGCACTGGGACAAGAGCGAATGTCGAATGCAAAAACTACGGGCGATATACTTCTAGGTTGGATTTAGCTAGGAAAAGAAAACAATTCTAAAGCGAATAGAATAGAGAGAATCAGATTCATTACTCAAATGATTAACAATTATTATTTTTAGTTGTTTGTGTTTTTACCAACTTTGTTTATCATTAAACAAAATTGAATCAGAAGAGTAATGAGACATCTCCGTACTGTACTGTAATAATATCGCCCATAACATTGCTCAAGGTTTTAATATAACAATATTCACGGTAAAACACGTCAATCGTCAAAAAATTAAAACAACTAAATAGAAACAAAACAAACACATCAATCCCACTCTCACGCAGTTTACTTTTCATATAAAATCTTATTTATTTTACATTTTTCGTACGAGCTTGTAGCTTCGTTCCTTAGCGGGCCATTTGTCAGCCGATAGATATTCTGTAAGGAAATATAAAGAAAATGGCTCTGAATAAACCTGATCTGAATATTTAACATTTTGTAATATCAGTGCAAGCACCGAGTCCCAAGGTCTGTCCTGCCGAAACAAAGTAATCAATTTCACAGAGTTTCTGCCATTTTGCAAACTGATTATTTCTTTAGTTTATCGGCGTTTTCTCCAAGTAAACAATCTGAATAGGAACATTAACAGTATACATTTTACTTCACAGACTAATGCACTTTATTGCCGCATCGATACGTGGAAAATCTACGAGTATCAATATATGTGATTTTTAAACGTCGCTATTATACTCGAAAACACTTGTTTGACAGCGATCTATAGAATAGCGCACGATATATGGAATAAATTCAAATATCATGTTATATTCCTTTTTATTTTTTATGAAACGCGATATTCAGAAACTGCAGTGTCATAAATCTGTTAGTATTTTGTCACGTGTGCAATAGACTATGAGTAATTATGACGATGCGGCTAAAAGTGCACGTGTCGTGTCCTGGTCTAGACTAGAATTATATTCTAATTCGGGATGTTCTAACATGCCACCAGTCCCGGGAGCAGGACGTACCTCTGAAGCCTTAAGAGTACCTCCATTCCGAGGGTTAAGTCACTCCAAGGGGTGACTTATGGTCAGTGATGGCATTTTCTTTGTACCTGGTGGCATGTATAAAATACCTCTTGTGAGCCGGCCAGCCTTCCACCGGTGTACTAGATTGGCGATAATGTTTGTTGCGCGCGCACACACACACAAGGGCTTATCTCCGCCCACGTGACCTCGTGCCGTGGAACTCCACGAATGGCCTGGCGTGCATATCATTTCGCGAGCGGGAAAATTTTAATGCAATAAAATGGAAAAACGAAACAATGCAGACTCGTGTGTGCGTGCGCGGCATTTCAGGGACAAGCGCCATTTTGTTCAGTACGTCCGTAAGGAAACGCCGGCGACCAGCGAGGAAAATATGCGCCAAACTGAAAGCGACCAATTAGATTAAAGTATCTAATCAAACATCAGATTTTTTTTTCTCTTTCAACCAGTCGCATATTTTCCCCGCTTCAACATTGACAAAACAACAATATCACGGTGCAGATTAAAACTAAGAAACGACATATCAAAGCAAAACTTGTACTAACCCGTATTGACTCGGGAGCACCGTGGGGTAGCCCGCTGCTCGGATGCCGGCTGTAAAGGGGAAACCTGAAATAAAATCAAACTAATTAACACATATTCTAAGGAAAAACGATCTAGGTTAGATAAAGTTGACACGATTCAATCAGGCCCTGTTGCATATTTTTAAAAGCTGTGCCAAGTGTAGATGACTTCCCAAGCTGACATTCACAAGATCAGAAAGATTGACGAGATAAAAGTTTATGCTTTCAGCAGGTTGGGTAACCACATCAAATATTGTTTTGTTTAGTTTTTCGGTGTGTAGCAAAAATATAAAATGTTTAAATAATTTTAATTAATTGGAAGATGAGTTGAGAAATAAACTTTTTCAGTTCATTCATTGAGAAATATCCTATTATTAACAAAAAACAAGTGTTTTTAAAAAAAAGTCGTGGTGAAAGTATCGTTGAACACGCGTTTGCCGTGTATTATTGTAAATGAAGCTAGTTCTTCGGGGAACCTTTTAGAACATAAATATTGTTTTAAAAAATCAGCTTTCCTGTATGATCTCGGTGTTCTAAAGCTAAATAGTGTAATCTGTCCACTACAAGGAACGGGAATGTATCAAACGGATTGCTAGATTTTTTTGGATGTGTCTACCGAAGAGTTATCTCTAAATCACCAATGTGGCAACGCATACTTTTAAGATATTATATCTCCAGAGAAGAGACTAGTTCTAGTTAGATTCGTGTAGAAAATAGATCTCGAGACGGTGATATTTTATCTAATGGCGGAATTTTTGTGTCCTATTTCCGTAAGGAGACGTGGAACTAAAATAGTTTCTACCAGGAAGACAGAATACAGAATAGGTACGGCAGCTGGCCCGGCTCAGAATATACATAATATCCTGACTAGAGAGAAATTATATTAGATTGAGACAATATTTAACTCGCGTACAAAGCTATTCTGGTGCCGAAATCTTAAGAGCATCTGCGAGCCAACGACACTTTTGTTCTTTCGACTAATATTTGAATTGGAGCATCACGTAATGGGATATTGTGAAGCCTTGGATTAGGAAAACTGAAAGGAAATTAATTTCACAATTATACAAGAGGACGCTTTATACTGAAGAGATATTTTCTTTAAGATTTTTATTATTACATGACGACATGTATTGTGCGCTGCAAACTATGAATATACCATATGAAATCATCGCTGGACTTATTTATTATCTGGTTTTATTTATTGGACGTTTGGGTTAGTTTTGAAGTTAGTTAGTTTTAAAAGTTGATCCTAGTAAAGTCTGTCGTAAGTTTTTTTCCTTAAATAAATAAAGGGTTGGGGAAATATCTAAAAAAACTCTCGTGAGATTAATGTGTTACCTCCAATAAAATGTTTGCTATTCGAGTTCATTCAGTGAAATTATTTATAGCACAATAAATATTGTCATTCATGCTCGGGAAAAATCACCGAAAATGAATAGAAATGCACCTGTTTTCCATTCGCTTAATTAAAAAAATTGATTTAAATCTGAAAATGCAAGTTCCTTATAAAATTACTTTTATTTAATTTTAGAAAAAATATAGTACCTAATTGTGCCAATTTCAATTCTTAGTGAGATTTTGACTTAATGTGTTACTTATGTTAGGTGAGAGTCTGAATACCTATTTGTGGGCACCCGTTCAAGGATAATATTATTATACAATAGATCTGATGCACTGAGTGGTCATAAAATCATAAACGTCTGCAGAAATATCTTGCAACCATAACGTTTTAGAAATAAATGTTTCAACAGGGAAACAAAAATAAGATGCACACATAAGCAATACGCCTAATGATTCTCTAAAAAGACACCGTTCCACATTGGGACAAGTACCTAAATGTTTTCTTTTCGTGATTATTTCACGGGATAGACATGCCACTAATTCAAGCAGAGTTGAGTGCGGGTTGCGATAGACTCTTGGTTTGATCAGGTGCCAACAACTGAATATGGCGGACCCGAAGTGACAATGCTATATATATTATTATCGCCATTACCACAGTTGCGAGACACTTTAAAGAATGCTTTATACAAATAATGAGCATTGCTCGTTTGATTGGACAATACATAATAACGTACGAAATTATTATTCATAAAAGTATACAGCTGATAGCACAGTTGCTATCTCTCCCTTTTTCTTATAAACGACACTTTAAAAAAGATATATCAATGGTGCTCTCAACAACAAAACTATGTTATATTATTTGCAAATTATACAGTTTAGGTGGAATAGCTTTTCACAAAAGGATGCAATCAGATTATCGGAAAATTACACTTTATTATCAAGCTTTACAGTGATGATACTGTTACTAACAATAAGCCAATTTATGGTTTTTATTTTTAGTGTTACCAAGATTTATTACGACGTTTTTACTTTTTAATAAGCAATTACTTCCCAACTTATGTAGAAACAATTCAACAAATCTGGTAGTCGGTAAGTTTTATCATTATGCATGTATTTCCTCGAATAACGCTCGGCAATCTCGTAAAATTAACTTCAAAGCTTGCATTGGACGCTTGGTTACATCTTTCAGACGAATGCAAACTGCTGAAATTGTAAGGGCGGAGTTTCGAATTCCTAAGAGCTATTAAGAATTATTTATAAACCGACTTGTCGCTTAGAGTTATTGCGAGAAATAGCCATTTTTAAGATGTTTGCATCATATTCGTGTTGGTTGCTTAATTTTTTATCGCTGTACTTCGGTGGCATGGGAGAGCTAGTGACGCTCGGGGTATTCCAGCATTTTGTTAAGCAAGAAAGAATTTTCTTCGTGGCACTGGCTGACTGGTACGCATGGTGTTTTATGCATTTTCCAAACGACATTGTTACGCACTTTCCCGTGGTTTTTTTTTATTTAGTGAGACTGACTTCCATAGACGATGTTTAAACAAAATTGCTCTAAATTTATCGAATGCTTGTTTTAACACAACACAGAGAACCGGTTAGGTACTATTAATTGTCATGTTAATGAATGCCTTCACCGTGACCGCGGAACTTCTAGCCTCATTATGTTTTTCATTTGAATGCATAAAAATTATTTGTCAAATCTTCTGTTTACACCATCGGCCGGTAGAGGCGCATTTCTAAGCACATACAATAAGTTTGCTCGTAATGTCTGTTTGTGACCTAAAACTAGAGAAGTGTTGAATCAGCTTGCACTGTATGCCCCATGTGACACCTTGACACAGGTGCTAATAATCAATCGCCGATTTCTTTGAAAGAAATTCTTCCACGCTTTAACAGCAAATTATTATTGTTTCAGTTCATACCTTAACTGTAAAACAAAAATCTTTTGGTGTTATCTCAAGTTTGTTTTATTTACCACTGGGGCACTTTTTTCCACAAAATGGCACTATTTAAAATAACTCGGATTGCTTTGCTGCCAATTTTGGCAAATTTTCCCTAATCTGTAAGTAGAAGTTTACGATTTTCTAATTTTTTTTATAAATCCTACGAATATGTGATAATCGATAAAAGATAGATGAATTCATTGGCTATGTAGTACTATAATCAATTTGTATGTCTACATATTAAAATTTTGAGTTATTTCTTTTTAATGTGGGCGGAAAATATTCAAAATGGTCACCAAAATATCTCGAGCAATCGGAGAAAAAAGTTTTAAATTACAATGTCGCTCCAGTGGTTATAATATGTTACTCGAAGGAGAGCTCTGGCGTCAAGAAATTTACACAGCTTTGTGCCATTAAAAAAATACTAAGTCAATCTAATCCATTTATCTCCAAACGTCATTTCCAACAGGAGCTGTAGAGATCTAAATGTATCGATTTACCCACCATCAGAAAAAAGACAATACGCCAGATGAGTTATTTTTTTCTATTGTTCGATAAGCAAAAAAGTTTTATTTATAGATAGTTGAAATATACTCGGTGACAAAATATTTTTTTACAATTTAGTATTCGGTAATTAATTACATGTAAATCATTTTCAGAGTCCCTTGCTTGCTGGTGTTTTGGTGTACTGGAAGGATACAAAAATAATTTATTTAAATATATTTTTTTTGTTAGAAAGCAGAAGAATGAAACAACAAAAAAAACAGAATTGCAGAAAATCGCACCAACATCTTTGCACATTTGTGGAGTTAAAGGGCGGGTGTTCCAAACGTGTTCGATAAACTTTAGATACTATTGGTGAGCATAAATACATTCAAACATGACCTCTTTCGAATGATTTTTCTATACTGATTTGTAGAAAATATCAAAATAGTATTTGGGTGAATGCTCTCTAGACGTTTTGAGAACGTTTCGAAACATATTATAAAGAAGCAACATCGTTAGCTGAGAGTTTTAATTTAGTCACTTCCCTGACAATGCGACACTTAGCGCTAGTTCCATCAACGTTGTATAAACAATTGGACAAGAGCCAGAATTAAAGAGCGCCCCAGCATTAACCCAAGTGATTTTCTTATTGGTTTCCGTCACAAAACGACAGGAAAAAGACTTGGAGATAGTCGCCACTATTTTTTTTTTTCAGTAAGTTAAATGACACTGTCTCGCCCTGGTGGCTATTCTCGTACCTTCCTCGCGGCACGAGACAAATAACACGTCAGAGTTCACCACTTCGCCAAAGTGTGCGCGCTTTCACTCTCGTGTAAATCACTTCCAAGGAAATGCTTTGTTCTTTGCTATGGGGTGTCCTTCGTTTTCACAGGTCGCCCTAGATTTTGACACTTACAGTCTTACGGCAATCCACGCAATTGAGAGGCTGCGTAAACAGGAAACAACTTTGAACATAATTAATTTTCTTGTTTTTTAATGAAGTTCAAAAGAAATCTTTGTAAGAAGTGACAATTTCACGTGACTGAGAGGAATTTGGTCTAAGATGTAACTTGTTTTAATGGTGAAAATTGCGAAAATGTGGGGTGAATGGTCACGGTAACGTGATTAAAAAGAAATAATTTTTGAATTCAAGAAAAAAAAGCGGTCTTGGGAATTACGACATAATACTTTTTCTTTTAAATAATTTCTCTTGTTACTCTTGGCTAACTTCCACTTTAGTCAAATACTTTCCAAAACTATAAAATATGTTTGCAACACTTTGCCAACTATATTTTATTTAGATTAGAGTACTGAAACGATTTTTTTTGCATTTAAGGTTTGTTAAACATGATTCGAAATATGAAAATATGATTTTCCTAAAATTCGAAATTCCTAAGGTTCAAAAATATGATTTTCGTAGTGCATACTAGCGCAGATCCGTAAAAAATCACAGGATTTTATAATTGTAGGATTTGTGAATCTGAAAATATTTATTAAACATATATTTGCCTTTGGGTATACCCTTTAAAAGAAGCAATTTACCTTTCGAATGTTAGTAAACATGAAACTTTTCGACCACTGTCAAAAATTTCAATAATGAAGTAGGTACACATTTCAAATAAACAATAATTAATTAACAAAATATTTATTTCATACTTACTTGGTCGCTTGTCTGATATGATTTATACTTGTCAGTTCCATTTTGAAAATTAGAAACTTATTTAATTTGAAAATTTTACGCATTATTTCTTTCTTAAAAAGAAAGACAAACATTCCCGCGTTACGAATAACCAGACAATATTTGAAAATCTCTTACTACCACCACTCTATCTATCATCTATCATTAGAATAATATTAGAAAGGAGAAAAAATTGCAATTTTCACTGCATTTTTTCTTGTTTCTTCTTGCTACGTTGTGCAATATTGGTCAAGAGGACAAAATCTCAAGCACTCTGTTTTGATATGGTTTTAACTTCACTTTTGGTTTTTTAACCAAAGTTTACAAAGAAGATTTCTCATAATCTATTTATCGATTTCTGATTTTGAGGATGGATCACGTATACGTATTTTAGTTTGACATATTTTGAAGGAAAATGTTGAAATATTAAGTATACTTACCATTTTAGGACATAATTAAACATGCAGATAGAACCATGAAACCAGCTAGGCATGGGGTTCTATCTACATTTCCCTTACGCCATCCCAAGATAGGGACACCTTATAATGAAATATTTCCCTGTAAAAACATTGTTCAACTAAAATACTATGCACAAATTGAACCTCATAGCCAGCAATTGTTAAATAGATTATGGAAATTCGTCTTTGCAAACTTTAATACCTCTGAGCAAGGTAAGACGTAGTTGAACCCTATCCAACTAAAGTGACGAACTACACTGCTCCTAATAAAAACGATCAACTGTCAGATACAAACCAAATTGAAATTGCAAAAGGTTCAAAGTGATGTTATAATCTTGTAAAATAAATGGAAGCCTTCAAAACTTATTATTCAAACTTCGTCATACAAGTATCAATACAACACGGACGGCTCTGAAAATTATTATAGTTGTAGTAATGAGCAAAACAATAGTTTTGCATTAAAAGGAAATTTTGGAAAAAATATAGTTAGAACCGCGATTTAATGAATGCATTCAGAACTAAAAATAAAACGAAACGCATGTTTTCCTGCCGAGTACCTACCTACTAATAATAATTAATTTCCCAGTAGTCGGAAAATTCCGGACAAAACGTGATCGAATTTGTGATTTCGGAAGGGCGCAAGTAAATATTTCAGTAGTGCGTGCGCCTCGTTCTCTTCATATCTCTCTTCGATATCTTCCAATCAATTATTCACCACTTTCACTGAGGGAAAATCTCTTTTTCGAATAATATTTTTAACATAAAAGAAGGCCGAAGCTAATCGATAATAGAAAATAAGCTATTTTCTCTACCAAAATATGCAAAAGCTTTACAAAAGGTTATAGTGCATCTAAACTGATTACCCAGTGAACACAAAAGTTGTCCCCGAAGTGCATTTAATTGTAATTTATTATACAATACAAAATATTTCAATAACCTACATAGTAATGTACATAATGCCAGTTAAAATGCATTGTGATTATTTTAATAGTATTGAAATCATTAACGTGCAAAACACATCAACTACTGTTCATTATTTTTTCTCGATTTGATCATTACTAGAAAAAAAGTCGATTCACGCTAATCAAATTGAATTATCAGCTAACAATTGATGGCCTCCAGAATGCGTTTGCATTATTATACATTACTAGCGCAAACCCGTGAAAAATTACGGGATATTGTAACATTTATTAAAAAAAATACATTTGCCCAGGATCATTGCCTTTCAAAAGAAGAAATTTACTCATATTGTTAGTAAACTTGAAAAATTCAGACATCTAGGTGTCCAATGACATACACAATACAATACAAGTTATATTGGCGCCGCTTATAGGAAGGATAGCCATTAAAAAATATGTGTGTACTGATGAAAAAGCTATAAAAATGACCCGCTAAAATCCACTGGACTCAGTTCAGTAAAACCACGAACATTGTCTCAGCAATGTATCTTCATTCTATTCATTCATCTAAGAATCTCACAAGCATTTGAACAAAACAAACACGCACTGTATAAAGAATCATTAATTTGTAAAATAATTATGAAACCAATTTTACCGCTTGTCTCATATGACAAGTAGTTCTTTTTGAAGTGAAAACTTCTTTAGCGCCGTTGTGATTTGAAAAGCGACACTAAAAAGAGTCAGGTAGGCGTAGTGCAGCAGTAAGGCGCTTGACTAGCACACCGAAGGTCGCGGGATCGAATCCCGGCGTGGCAAATAAATTTTATTTGTTTAATTTGTGTTATTTTACAATTTATTCATTTAAAATAATATATAGTATAATTGCGGCACGTTCCAGAGTGGAAGATACTCTCAGAATCGCCCTGGTGTAAGACCACCATTCAGAATTGAAACGTTGATTGAAATGGCATTAGCCGTGTTTGGTGACCAGATCTGAATAGCCAGGTACTTCCCCACCTTCCTCTTCCCTATCTCCTTCCCCTCCCAACTACCCTCAGCCTCACAACAAACCCCAATTTGGGATGCCATAGTCTCACTGGCTTCAGACGGGAGCAGTTGGGACTCTTATGCGGTATACATATAAAAAAAATATCTATAGGATTTCGCCTACGAGAGAATGGGATAGAAAAATCGGTCTCCTCTTTATGCGGTGCTTCGTAGCCTCCCTACTCTTGTCTACTTTAGTTATCTGAACGTTTCCCTTCTACCGCGTGTGAACTGCACACAATCTTTTTTTTGTGAATATCGCACAAGAGTCCCAACTGCTCCCAACCGCTTGGAGCCAGTGAGATTATGGCATCCCCAATTGGGGTACGTTGTGTAGCTGAAGGTAAGTGGGGAGAAGAAGGATATGGGGAAGAGGTGAGTTGAGATCTAGTCACCAAACACGGCTGAAGCCATTTCAAGCAACGTCTCAATTCTGGCTGGTGTGTTACAACAGGGCGATCCTGAGAATACGAGTACCTTCCACTCTGGAACAAGCCGCAAATAGTAGGGATACCAAGAAAAATAGAGGAGTAGAAACGTTATTACTTTCCCCTGATCGATTTGAAATTTTGCGGTGGATTCACCTGACTTGTATGTTGTATGCAGGGAACATTGTCGATGCGCATTTTATATACGATTCACTTACTACGGTGCTTATCTAACGAAGCTTTTGTGGACATTTGAGTTTTTATGGAGCTCTGTGCAGACACGCAATAAGGGAATTGGAGGCATTGGGCTCTGTACTCTATAGTCTTTAGTGAGGGGAGTCATAAGGACATACGGGGTAATCATTGTGAACAAAGGCTATTATGATAACGGAATAGAATAATAAAAATATTGTAATGTTTTATTTGCTGCGTCTCAGTTAGTGTACGTAATCTTTTTGAAAATTCTGTTGGGCTAAGGGGCCATCCATAAATTACGTCACACGAATTTCATGATTTTTTTACCCTCCCCCCGTCCCTGTCACACATCGTCACATTTGTGAGACCCCCTCCAACCTAGTGTGACGTCACATATTTTGCAATTTTTACATCTAAAAATAATCCCCTTGATTAATTAGTGTTATTTCACAATTTATTCATTTAAAATAATATATAGTATATTTGCGGCACGTTCCAGAGTGGAAGACACTCCCAGTATCGCCTTGGTGTAAGACCACCATTCAGAATTGAAACGTTGCTTGAAATGGCATTAGCCGTGTTTGGTGACCAGATCTGAATAGCCAGGTACTTCCACAGCTTCCTCTTCCCTATCTCCTTCCCCTCCCAACTACCCTCTGCCTCACAACATACCCCAATTGGGGATGTCATAGTCTCACTGGCTTCAGACGGGAGCAGTTGGGACTCTTGTGCGGTATTCATGTAAAAAAAAAGTGTGGCGTCCAATACTTACAATCAATTTCTTTATATCTTGTTTGAATTTTGTCCATGATTCAGTTTGTCCGATCGTAGCCGTGTATAGTTTGCAAACTATGTATTTAAAGTGTCTTTGTCCAAATGTGGTTTTGGAAAAAGGAGTTTGGAGAAGTTCTTTGATTTTGGCTCGGGTATTGTGTATTGTTTGTGTGGTGTTTTGTTGTTTTTGTGTAAATTAACTAAGATGGATCTTGAGTAGAGCTGTGAATTGTATGTGCTGAAAGATAATCGCACACTTAAAAAGTCAAATGATCAATTTTTGAATGAATGATGGTGAAGATCTCCAAAATCTTACTAAGTTTAATTATTTTTCTCAGATATAATAAAACACATACTAACAAAAAGAAAGGTAAAATAGGCTAAGGAATTATTTTCACCCTTCCAACACTAGTAATAACCATTGTTTTTGAAGTGAAAAATTCTTTAGCACCGTTGTGATTTGAAACTCGATGAAACGAAAAAGCGAAACTAAAAAGAAAGCACCTACATGTATTAAATACAGCCTGCGAGAGAATGAGATAGAATAATCGATCTCCTCTTTATGCGGTGCTTCATAGACTCCCCACTATGGTCTACTTTAATTTTCTAAAGTTTCACTTCTTCCGCGTGCGAACTGCACACTTGTATTTTTCTTTTCTTTTCTAATACTTGCAGTGCTTCTCATTAATTGTGTAGCCATTTGATTCGACTTTTTACTCAGATTCCTGTACGTAGGTACATACTTACAATTACCTATTAATAACTTTTTTTAATGATATAAAATGACAGTTTTACAACTCTTTTATCATAATTACAGACTTCCTGTTGGCCATAAATTAAAAAGAGAATTCTAGTCATTTTATTATTCTGTAATTTCGTCCATCTATTGCATAATCAAATGCATCTGGAATAATTAAACTATAAACAGCCCTAGCCATTTTGTATCTCGTAAAACCGGTCAATACTCAACAACAATTATTATTATTGGTAAACGATGACAGTCAAATAGCTTTTTCCTACAACCTACAATACAAGGCATAAATACAGCGATGAATTCACATAATTTTTGTTACCTTCCTAGGACGGAGTGTTTTTATATTCTGGCTACCTGCTATAAATATTTTTATGTCACCGATATAATTTTATCATCAATAAAGTTTACTATTCATTTTCATTATACGATAAGCTCGTGCCAATAGATATGGCAAAAGATATGGTAAAGTTCATACAAATTGCAATATCATGGTATTTCTCGTTTTTCAGGAAATGGCCGAAATACAAAGGAAACTATTAACAGAATATTCGCAGTTGTTAGCGTCGTGATAAATTTCCTGGCTGTTATTTCGCTCACAGCCTCATTAATAACACATCTAATATGCATCAAATTTATATTTTACGTAAAAAGATAATTTTCAAATCACGGCTCAATATAAATAATGCTGAGGTATAATTTAAATCCGATTTATCGAAGATATGATCAAAAAATTACACGAGAGATAGTATCGCGGGGAAACCAAAGGGGAATAGGAAATAATCCATACATCGGACCATAATAGACAAAAGCATTTCGTTTTGCTCATTAAACAGCGGACGCAAAGTGCTGGCATATTTATTTTATTATTTCTACCTGTCATTTTATGATTGCGGGTCACGATAGCGGGGATAGGCATGCGAAGGATTGACCCAGAATTGATTTAGTGATGTTTTACGAGTGTGTGGGTGTATCTGCAGCACCATTAGGGTGGACACACACACTCACTCACGACATGACCACTAGTGATCGGTGTCCACTGACCGCTGACTGAGTGTTCACTGGAAACTGGCTCGCAGTGACCTTACGGTGCCCCGTGTCCTATGCTAGATGGGTATATCGATTGTGGAAACCGCACATATGCGGAGTATGACCCTTTGACTTCCATCCCTCTAATACCATACCAGGCATTAATTAATAGTGAAATAGTGAAGAGATTCAGGCAATAAATCACACAAAATTTTCCCGGTGATAAGACAGTGACTCACAAAATATGCTAAGGAAATAAATACAAGACTGAGTAATAATGGTCCCTACATACGCCTTCGTAAAAAACAGTTATTGTTTCTAACGTCTTTGTGTGCAATTTTTATTTATTTTTTTATTAATTCAATAATATTATGTATTTTCAAACATTATAATATGATAACGTTGGATAATGATACACGAAAAAACGAGATACGAGTATCTCGGGTTTGCTCGACTCGTATGTATGACGTCACGCGTACCCCGCCAGATTTCGAGCATTTTGGCGGCCTTTGAAATTTTCAAGCTTTAAAAAAAATATATTTATTTTATAAGTATACAATACATAGCTACATGCATTATATTCCCAAGTGTTAAGAAACTCGTTACGGGACCTAACACTTACTGTATGCAGTACCGACAGTACATTTCGATACATAATTAAAATTCGCAAAATTCATATAAATCATATTTACGGCACATTATAAAAACGTTCATTAAATTACTGGCATTCCGTATTGTCGTAATGACATAATTAGTTATTAAAGAATAATAATGAATATTTTAAGAGAAAACCATAATATTATAGGAGAAAACCTACCTAAGTGGCACTCTAAAACTCATGAACGGTGAGGTGAATTCAAGCATCATGAAATTTTCCGTCTGAAAATTCTAGGAACGCAATATTTACAACTCTAAACGTAATTTCTGTCATGAACCATGGATCATTGATGAACAACTGTTATGTTAGAGACAAGAAAAGATTTTGAAAAGAGACGAAGCATCAGGGTAGGTACTAACAACAGCACTTACCTATCATGTTTTTGTAATATTTTCTATTGATCTGTCTTAAAGCATTAAATGCATTCATCGACCAAATATCGACGACTGCATAAAAAAAACTTTCTAATGCATATTTTTCCTATTTGTCCATGCTAGAAATCATTACGTAGGTATAATATCATTTCTCTAGTTTCCCATATCATTTTATACGATGTTGTAATTGGACAGTAGTCCATAAACAAACAAATAAAGTAGGTTATGAACGAATATCATATTACGACGTAAAAACTGTGCACGTGTAGAGAAGTAATTTCTCTCAATTGTAATAAAATCCACCAACAGGTGAGAGATTATTATTTAATTTGACACATTATTTGAACTACACTCGCGGCCAGAATAATCGCAGCGTGAAAAAACGCACACAGCTCCCAAACGATGGAACCACCGTTTTAAAACAATTAAACCGTTTGGGAAGTCTAAATGTTTCAGCACATCTGTAAATAAAGCCAGATGTAGTGAGATCGTTAGTGGTCAACTCTACAGCCAAGTCCCTGGAGGCTTGGGCCAGATTTACAGCGGTGATACGAGCGCAAGATGAGCCATTGGACTACTGCCAGGAGTGCCTAGCCTGGAGACGATGAAGGGAAACCGTTACGCGTTTGCGATTTGGTCAGTTGCTCGAATGACTGAATTAAAACTTTGATTTCAAGGAAACCTGTTGTGTGATTTCCCAATGTTTTTCCTATTAATATCATTATCAAATTTAATCTTACTAGTTGTTCTGTCAATAGTAGAACTCGTGGCCAAAAGAGACAAAATTTCATCTGATGATCAACATGATCAACAAACGCCGATTCTGAATATATAGTTTTATTATACCTTTTAACACGTATGATTTATAAATCGTCATTTAAAATCGAATAAAGTAAGCGCAGAATTTCGTTAGATAAAAGCTTCTAAACAAGAACAGCATCTCATTGCTTTTTTGATACAATAACTTTACATATATTAAAACATTATTTGAAAATGGGGCCTCACTCATTTTTTATAAATTCAATGAAATATGAAATAATACATTTTATTAAAATACAATAAAACTAAGATGAAATTAATAAAAATGCGTAAAGGTGGTAATGAAAGAAAATCGGCAAATATTATGAGTTACGGTTGTATGTAATGATGTATGTTTTATCATTTTACGTTATAACATTTTTGTAATATTGCCTTTTTTGTTCTTTAATGCATTTTTTAATTTTTTAACTTGATTTTTTTTAGCTTCCCTCATTTTTCGTAATGAGTGAAAGATTATGCATGACTTGCGAAAAATAATTTGCTATAAAAATACTTTTTAATTATGTACGAAAAGTTTCAGATTGTTCGTTGATCAATATGATCATTTCATATTTTACCTTTTCTTAACTTTGTATTTGCGAATTAATTGCAAGTGATTTAAATCTCTCTCTCTCTGGTTTCAATCCTGGGATTGGTTTGCAGCAATTTCCTCTAATATTCTCTTCCATTCTTCCCTGTCTTGTGCGGCTCTTTTAAAGTCTGCATATGATGAGCAGCGCACGTCCACCAGCAGGTCCTCCAGGTACTCTCGGCGTGGGCGTCCCCTAGAGTTTGTCCCCTCGGTCATAACTAACTAACTAACTAACCATCACGCCGTTTCCCCGCAGGGGTAGGCAGAGAGGACGGACCGCCAAACAACTCGGTCTTGGCACACACTCCTTGCTTCGTTCACATTCATACACCGTCTCATACATGCTGTTCTACTATTCTGACTCCTGACATGGCCCGACTCAAGTATCTGATTCACTTGGTCGTGCCATGTCTTCCTCGGGCGTCCCCGACTTCTTCTACCATTCACATTTGCGTCATATATTCTCCTTACACTCCTTTCCTCGTTCATTCTCTCTACATGCCCGAACCATCGGAGCGTTCCTTTCTTGATCTTACTCATTACGCTTACATCAGCCTTGCATTCTTTGCGGATCTCCACGTTTCTCACACGATCATAAATAGTTTTACCACACATACGCCTCAGGGATCTCATTTCTACAGCATTCAGTCTACTTTCATCCTTCCTCTGTCAGTTCCATGCTTCACTGCCATACATCAGGGTAGGTACCAGTACTCCATTATGGACGGCTAGACGACAGTTTTTTGTTGGTGCCAACGGCGTTCAGTCCTCCATTAATAGAGTTACCTGCATTCACCCTTCTTTCAATATCTCTTTCAGCCTTCCCATCTCTCGAAACATACTTCCCAAATAAACAAACTCATCCACCTGCTCCAAGTATTCATCGTTCACAACTATATTGCATACTGTTTTCGTACTCTCTCTTTCAAACACCATGACTTTAGACTTCCTTACATTCATCATTAACTCATTCTTCATACATACTTCGTTCATCCTTGACACGAGAGACTGTAGATCTTCCATACTGTTAGATATCAGCACCGCATCATCAGCATACAAAAGGCAACATACTTTCAGATTACTCAATTTCGCGCCCAATCCCATCTCTTTCAATTCTTGCATACAATTATCCATGTATAGATTGAATAACCACGGCGACATTATGCAGCCTTGTTTAACACCTCTTGTGATGTCAAACCACCCCGTGAAATCGCCGTTCACCCTAATACATGCAACGCTTCCCTCATACAGAGACGCAATTGCCTGTATGAGATTCGTATTCACTGCATACTTGGACAATACCTTCCATAGCTTTTTCCTGTCAACTCGGTCGTATGCTTTTTGTAGATCTACAAAAGCACAGAAGAGTTTATGGTTTTTTGCAAGAAACTTCTCAGTGAACATACGCAACGAGAAAATCTGGTCCATGCACCCTCTTCCCCTCATAAAAGCACCTTGCACATCCCATATTTTATCTTTCGTTTCCATTCTTACCCTTTCAATCAATATTCTACCATATAGCTTGCCGACTGAACTAAGAAGGCTAATAGCCCTATGATTCCCACATTCCATACGCGACCCTTTACCTTTGTACAATGGCATGATTACAGCCCTTCTCCAATCTAGTGGCGTGTAACCCTCCTCTAAACATTGGTTAAAAAGTTTGCACAACCATGTGAGAATAATACGGCTATCCCCCTTAAAGTATTCGGCAGCAACATTGTCGAAACCCACAGCCTTACCATTTTTCATACATTTAATAGACCTTTTTATTTCATCCATGCTGATTTTGGTAACATTCACTACATCATCGTTCACACCCGATTCACCGCTGGGATCACAGTCACCCGGGTTACTTTCGAAGACTTCTTCGAAATATTTCATCCATCTCTCTTTAATTTCTTTCTCATTCGTCAACATTTGCCCATCTTTCGATTTTATCACTTTCATGCTTCCGGTCTCTGGACCACTCCGGGACCTTTTGACCTCCTTCCAAAACAGTTTAATGTTTTCTTGGAAGTGGTTTGTCATTTTTATCCCCTCTTCCTCTTCGGTCATACCCTCCATTATGGCATGCAAGAGGCCTTCTTGTCGTATAACATGGCCGATCCGTCTTTATCTACATGTTATTAATGTCAGTGTATTATAAATACCAGTATTTTGTTACATTTTTTCGTAGCAGATCTTGGAACACTGATAAATTGATTATCAGATGCGTTCACGGATGTTTTTTTTTGCAGTTTGGTAGAATACAATAACAGTAGTGATGAGATGCCGACATTTTACGTAGTGTTTTTTAATATTAAAAACGGTTAAACTTAAGAATAAAAAAGGTCTCGACTATCGAAAAAAAGCTTCTGCTGAAAAAAATACGTAGGCTTTTTGAGACTGATCACATCACAGAATCAACCACAGATGGTGTGATTTCGGGAGACCCGAAACATTAAAACTTTGAAAAAAAATTTAACTCTCAAAAATAAATACAAAAGAAAATGATATACTGGTATTTAAGTTGGGAGGTCGATTATTAATAAAAATAAGCAAAGGACTCTAGTACTTTATTATTTTTTTAAACTTTATTCAGGCAGGTAGGTACCATGATACTAAAAAATGTGAATAAGAAAGTCTAAATAAACACGACGATTACTATCATAGGTCTATTTTCAATAGATGTATTATTTCACGACCTAGTTGCGCCATCTCTCGGGCTGGTTAGTAGACAATTTTTAGACAAATGTGTTTGTATGCGCGTGTGTGTGCGTAAGTTCCACCAAAGATAGAATGCATTACCATCGACAATGAGTAAAGCTGCCGAGTTTCAGCTCGAACGAATGTCGGGAAGTGGGTTAATTTCCACACCCAACATTTGCTATCATTCAAGGGAACAAAATAAAATTTCAAATAGTTGTATTTGAAAATAACTTTAATGAACCATAGTCAAAGATAGCTATCTAATAAGGCTTGCTAGAGTAATAAAGTGGATGCAGCACAGTTTCGAAACCGGAAGCGGAACGCACAAACAAATTATCAGACTGATGAAAGCGAAAACGGTCGAGTTAAAAATGGACTTCGCTACGCTCGGTTAATTATGAAAAAACATGCAAGAAAAATGGGTTCTTGTTGTGACCGGGATTGAAAATCTAGATCTATCTTGACTTCTGCTCGAACTGAGCTATTTCCAGAAAAAGTGATATTGTGGTGTTTTGAAATTATGAAAATTGTTACCAGTTTACTTGTCGCTAAGAATGGCGTCCATCTGTATTTGAATGCAAGTCAACCGGTCTTATCGCTTAATCATGGCAACGTCAAAAAGCCGCGATACGAAAATCTTGCTTCACTTAGCGTTTAGCTTAACAATGTTTATTGATCGAAGATTTTGTAGCATCGTTTTCGTGAAAAAAAATCACCCCGAGAGCGATTTTAAACTTAAAAGAATTAAAAAATTTGGCAGAAAAGGTTCACATAAATCTTTTATTAAGACAGTTATAAACATTTGATTTAACATGTTGGACTAAATTCTGAGAATTAGTTGTAACTTAACTTTGGCTGTTCCTATTGAAAAATAATTAGATTAGTGACTCAATTGAATGGGTGCCGATAACAGATTAATTGCATTGCAAGATGCATGAAAACATTGATTGCATTGCATTTGTCACAGCCATCCAAATGAACCCAAAAATCTGCCAAATTATTATCACATCGGATACCGATCGGCAAGTGATGTCACCACATACGTATGAACGTTATTAATAGAAGATAGGCAACTGGGCCATTATTATTTTAGCTCAACATTCAGAGAGATCTCGCCGAGACATTCAGTGAGACTTTTGCCGAGGCGAGAGAGCGCGAGTGCTACATCTTCACTCTCGTAGCGTGACTCTGCGCTATGTCTGGGGAACAAAAACTGGACTGAAAACGAGGCAAGGCGAGGAACGACAAAGCGAGCGAGTCTAAAGCCTCGATTACATTAAGCGAGTTTACAAGGTACTAGCCGGTGAATTCACTAGCTGTTAGTAAACTCCGTCAGTGAAAAATCTGCTAGTTAGCTAGTAATATAATTACACTGAGCGAGTTCACTAGCAGATAGTGAATTTGCCGGCTATAGTATAGTAGCTTGTAAACTCGCTCAATGTAATCGAGGCTTATTACACTCTGTAGTCTTGCCTAAAATATTCAGCCCATCATTAGGGCAGGTATCATTAAAATGGCTTTGGAATGGTACGGTAAAATCAAAACAACCAATTATTTGCACCAAAACCTAGGCAAATATTTTCCAATTAACGTCTACTAGTTTTCTCTCGTTACAATTATTTTAGAGCTGGTAACTATAAACGACAGACATTTGTCATTTGCGAAGAATGAAAAAAGACCCACACGACGACAGTAATGGTTGACTTTGACATCGGGGCCGGGGAAAAGACAAAAAAGGTACCAGGGGACATGTTTTTTATTTACCAACCTAACACATATTAATATTTACTTAATATATATAGTTTTGGAGGTTATCCACCACTTACCCGCCCTGGTACAAGTAAGAGATCGTTACTCCTTCCAGGCTCTCGCAAGGGCTCTAATTTTTTTGAAAAAACGAAGCCACATTTAGTTTAGAATGAATTTAGACCTCCAATGTCCCTGCATGCGTTGTAAGTAAGCAGTATGCATAGCAAGTAGGTATTTAAAAAAATACAAAAATAGAAAGCGCAACACGTGGATGACGTGTTTGTTGATTATTATTAACGTTTTTAATTGAGCCGATTTTAACAAAAGGTTAAACAATTTCAACAAAATATCACTATAATAAACTTTATTATTTAAAATATGATGCAGTTTACGTCATATAAACCACATCATTCGAGTTCCACGAATAAAAAGCTTTCAATTTTCGATTATGTCTATCTATGTATCGAACGAATTAAGTATTCTGGAACAATGGAAAAAGCAATTAGTTGTTTTGTGGCGTGTAAGGGAAAATCATAATTATTATATGTAGGTTCATGTTGATGGATGTAAATTAATCGTAATTCCTGGTGATGGCTAAAAACTGTCCATTAATAATTATCAGGTGGAAATGACATGTACCTACCTATTGAACAACAACAAAAAGTAGACATTCAAAACACTTGCCAGTCATAAAGGAAAGAAAAAAGCCTCACTCCACAAGTAGCCAATGTCATTACTTTCAAAGCTGATTGATGAGAATTGACTTTATTGATGGCTAAAGTAAATAATTAATCAAGCGCTTGTTTCATAAAAAAATATTTAAAGATAATATTTATTTGACACTTTACTTGAATTAATGAGTGGTTTAGGAACAAGACAGCTGTGTGAGTATTGCATATTATACCTACTAGTTATGGAAACATAACAGGTACATTATAAAACATCCCGTTTAATAATCATATTAGTCATTCTGGTGGAGAAGAGTAATTTGTTTCTAATGCGGCTTTACTACTTACAACCGGTGACATGGGTAATAAGTATGCTTGTCAAATGCTTGGCAGTCAAAAGTATCCACTCACTTTTCATTGCAATATCATAAGGTACACTCCGGACATTATTGGAATGTGATGGAAAATGATTAAAGATTGAATGAGAGCAGTACGCAGTGCAATTTTGGAGGCGGGTACCATTTATTGGATAACCAACACCCCTGCCATAGGTCACCCAAGTGTTTCGCTACGTTTGGTGAATTATCAGGGGTACCCGGTTTCATGGGGTGAGGTTTGTCTAGGTCTTGATGGCACATGCGTTTGCCCATCTACTGCGTTGAGGGAGACCTTTTTACCTGTCCAGCTGGGCTCTCTCGATCCATTCACTTGCGCCGCAGTGGGAGGGATGGATTCATTCATCCGTCACTTCTTGACACATTGACCTCCAGATTCCCACTCACCCCTTTTTCCTTTCCAGAACTTCCACTCCTTCTTTTCCATAAAAAGAACCTCCACACATCATCCCTAAAGATGACACGAGGGAAATTGTTTTCCTTAGGGCCTTCTATGTGAAGCTAATGTAAAAAAAGCAGAAAAATGTAAAATGCATGTAATTGGGCACTACGATTAGAGATTTTTACGGCCAAACGTTTTACCGTGATTAATTTTTTGGTCTATTAGTTATTCTGCCGATCATTCCTTCTTTAGCAAACAGCGTTACAGTAACCATCATCAGCGTAGAAACGTTGGCTAAAGGAGGAGGAAGAGCAACACGGCGTAGTAATCTAAAAAATAATCACGACAAGGATGAAAAAATCTTTTGTGTTCGTAATGCTTCAAATTGAAATGCTTGTGATTGAATCCAAATTTGAATTTTCCAAAATTGAAAGAATATATTATTAAGTTAGCGAAGACTATTAAAATGTAAGCAATAATAAAATCGTCTATTTTGTAAATGTTAAACATGCAGTGACCTTTATCACCGTGAAATTTACTAATCAGGATTCTGATTTTCCGCGAGGCATTTTCTGGATCGAGCGATTTAAACTTTCAGCAATAAAGACCCTCGTAGCTTGGCTTTGCCAAAGATACCGTGAATAAATTATGCACCAGTATTCGCTAAGCTGTTTTTTATTGCATAGTTCGAAATTAACTTAACTAAATGCAAATAAACAAATACTTAGCAAATGCACTGCAGTTATGCCATTATGATTGGAAGAATTCATATTTACATGCTAAGCGTTTTACGGTGCTCCAGATTTTATGTCCGGGTTGAATCTTTCCCAAATGAAAGACTAAACCCTTCCACACACTTTTCCACAAATGAATATCTAGTAAATTCACGCAATGTAAGTGCACTATATAAGTATAATAAATACAAAACAATACAAGAACAATACGTCAATCCACCAGAAACATAATGGGAAAATATTTCACCGACTCCAGATATTTTCATATCAGAGGGTTCGGCTCTGATGAAATCCTAACTGGTCCGATAAATCCTACTGATCCCTGAATATAAATATTTAAAAAATCTTTCGTAATCCTACATGTATTTAAAATGACCGACTTTTGAATTTTTATGTACAATTTTTTTGACAAATCTAATACGCCTAAATTTTGAATGAGAGAGCTAGGTATAATGCCAGTAGCCGAAATAACAAATGGTAATATTTTTATAGTCTGAGAATGCCAAATTCTTTTAATCTGTATATTTTCTTATTTTTTCAGAAACAGTTTTCTGAATATTACAAGAATTTGGAATAGCGATTGAGATATTAAATTGTAACAATTAACACTACAATGTTATGATTTTTTATGTGAGAATTTAGCACCAAATAGAAACGGTGCCTTTTAGTCAAAATTGGAACTGATGTTTTTGCTAAGATGAGCTGTAAAGTTGGTAGTAGGGACCCACCAATCAGAAATAATTTTATTTTTGTTTCATTAATAAAATTTATTTGGTATTTTAATTTGTATAGCTTTTGTTTTAATTTTTGACAGATTATTTGTCAAGTTTGTTCAGGCGAAAGGTTCATGACTGAAGTCTCTCTAATTTATTAACAAAAAATATCGATCAAGGAAATTTGAAATGCTGTAAAGGAAAAAAATGTTAATTGTTCAGGAGTGCGAAAAGAAAGTTATTTAAAAAAATTATATCCCATATTTTGTGAACCTTTAATTATGCATTTTTGTTACAAAATAACGTTGAATAGATCGTTTAAAATAATAAAGAGTTTTGTATTTGTTTTAATCACAATATTTAATTTATTTTTAATTTTTCAGATAAAAATGTTCTTATAATAATATTTTTATGACGCAAAGGAGAAAAAAATGGAGATAAATGACACATTTATCTAATTTTTGGATTTATTGTCCTGTAGTGTGTCCAGAGGAAAAAAAAATACAAATTTTTAAAATGCTTCATACATCCTAAAATTGTAATATAGATATAGATTAAATGTATAAATGAATTTTTAAAGCGCCCTTTAGGTGACTTTCTCACGAAAATGGCGCTATGAAAATCAACCAATAATTATTAATATTATTATTTCGTATTTTTTTACGGGATAGCCCTAGTTGTATTGCAATTACATTTTACTTATATCGTCATTTCATAATAGGAACACACAACAATGTCTAATATAACAAAATCTATGTAAGATGTCATAATATTACATCGGATACTCGTGGGTATATTAGAATATAACGACGAGGTAGTAGATTACCGTAGTACGTGTCACAAGTCACAAGGAATAAGAGAAAAGGGGTGTTAAAGGCAAAAGTTCACATGGCCAGGCCAAATGTTCGCTAAAGTTCGGCGGCCGCCGGAAATCACCAAGAAAACGAGAAGTTTATCAAACAGCGCCTTGTCCCGTGCGGAGTTTCGCCTAAATGTGCATTATGCAGTCTCATCCAAAGTTCCAAAATGGAATATTGGCCGCTGGCGAGTAAATCCTTCTAGCGAGATGGTGATATAAATATTTACGTCTGTCCGACCAAGGCGCGTGCTAAATATAAACAAACTACAGCAAACAATAATGATTCAGCGCGGTTTCCGACAATTACAATGGGAAGAATGAAAAGTAACCTGAAACTTGCTGGAACAAAGAACTCCTTCTTAGATAACAAGGTTCTACGATCTTCTCCGGTGTTCTCTAGACTCTAAACGACAAAATGCAATAAAGTGATTGTTAAAAACACATATTTTCAAGAAAATTTAAGAATATCAGTCCAAATAACATCTGCATAGCGATTCTATATCTTGTGTGGAATTGTTATCGAGATAACGGACGTGATCTCCTGTCAGATTTGTGTGATTTTTACTTATTTACTGTCAAATATTTTAGTTTAGATCGTTTTAAACATGAATGCGTACAAGTATGCATGATTATTTATTAATTTAATATACGTTGCAGGTAGAAAAAGCAAATAAATCACACAAATCTGACGGGAGACCACGTCCGTTATTCCATAACGATCCCAATAAAAAAATAGAATCGCTCGGCTGGTAAATAATATGAAAGATGAAAAATAGACACTACGCAGTGCACATTGCAGAGCAATGATGATCACCTTTCGGTGGTAATGATTTAAGAGGCTCAATGGTTACGTTTATCGACGCTAAGTGTTTTGTAGTGCTTTACGGAGCACTTTTATTTTCAGCACCCACTTAGGGTTACTTAGAGCGGAGCACGGCAATTTTCGAACGAAATAATAAAAATACAACGCGTTCCACATCATCTACACATCTACACATTAGTAGTGTGCTCTGTATTGCCAGGAAGACAAAAGTAGTTTCCACAACACTACTTTAGTTATTGTTTCTGGGGGTTGACAAATAATAAAGCGAGGCGTTTGTAACGCCGATAAAAATGACTTTAAGAGTAATGTAAGTGCTGTTTAGAAGGGGAGAGTGTATCAATCCGAACATTTGCTTGGCTTTTCGATAAGGGTGTGAACAACACTGAAACATTTAAAATAGTTCATATAAGCTTTAGTCCGTTAAATAATGTAGACATTTTACACGTTAGTAATATACGAATCCATATATTTATCGTTCAGTGTAAGTGCCTAGCGCCTATAACGTTATATGTTATTTAGATTGTCTATTTCATTACGGCATGCTTTTACAATAATTTGAGCTATTGACATTACCTACATTACTTACCATTTCCATTGATTGGGAAGAGCGATAAAGATGATTAACGAATATGCGAGAACTTGTTATTAGTTATTACAATCGATCAACGCTAAAAAAATAATACATTCACACTACGTCCATTTGGCAGATTAATTCAACTACATACTGTGCATAAGTAATCTTATAAAATCGAAGGTGAGTGAGATATACCTCAAAACTAAGTATCATTTACATCAAAATATTTATATAGGAAAGCACTTTGTTTAGCGGCTACATAATAATATATGACCATTGAAGGATAATTCATACTGATTTTATTACATTAATAAATACATGTGATTATATAATAATAATATATGTAGAAAGCAGACCAATGACACCAACAACAATAATGTATTAATTTGTCTTACTTTGTTCTAGAACGTCAGATTGCCGTGATGATGGTCTGGACAGAGAGACCGGACACCAGACTATAAAAATAGAAACAACCTATTATAAAGAATTGCTTCTTATATCTTATTTATGGAAAAATCACAATAAGATGCACCAAAATCAGTGGCATGACGAACAACCGGGTCCCGGGGTATTTTTGTAAGACGGGGCTTCTCGGTTTAAAAAGAATATTTAGCAAATATTATTAAAAAATAGGTAATACACGTAATACATTTTGTATGTTAAGTAACATAATTGTTATAAGGGTTGGCTGCGCCGTAGGCAAACATTTTTTTACTCTTCAAATAGCAATTATATTCGGTGTTCTAAACTAGAACCAATAAAGAATGTAGATTGGTAACTATTGACAAAAATAATATGTGAAACAAATATGCAAGATAAATTTTACTTAATAATCAACAAAATCATCACAACGCCTGGTATCCATGCAAAAAAAACATTTAAAGAACATATTTACGTGGTGTAATAGAAGTTCGCATTACTGAACCTGACTCAAAAATGTGTGGACTGTAGATCAGGCTACATTTTACCACTGTTGATGTGTTTTCGTGGTATATTTCCTTAAATTTACATTATGTGTTTGACCTATGACGCCATAGGTCCCTAGAGGGCCTGTGACCGGGCGGTGGCCCATTTGGTTGCATTTTTCAAATTACCGCAGTCAAATATCAGATTAATTTACATATTCTAGAAATTTCGTTTATGAATCTGAATCTCACTTTGCTTTGAGCACGACCGTCCCTTTCCTTTAAACCAAATAAATAAAACAGGCTTCATTGAATATCTGAATATAATAGATAAAGGAGTACGAGTGTGTCCAGGTTCCACTTGTGTGAGTAAGTTGTTGTACAGGTAAGGGCGGGGAGAATGGATAAAGTGGCCCACTGGGAATGTGCTGCCCTGTTGGGGTAAGCCCTTCAACATAAACAGACAGTCTAATCACTTAAATGAGAGTGCTGTCAATAACTGATGAGCTAGTCCCGCACTACCCTATTCTAAATCCACCACTTTCATGTTTATTTTTCTATACAATAAAAGAAGAAAGTTTGTGAAAAGAGAGGCGCTTTTGTTTTTATACCGCCAGCGTTGAAGTGTTATTTGTAAACAATTAAGCTAAAACTGGAGGTTTTTGAGGGTGAATGTTTTTTTCTTTATGTGTCAAGATTATTATTCCTGTTGGAAAACGATATTAGGTTTGTACCACGCAAGGACGCACGCCAAAACATTATCGATCGGTGCGTCGGGAGCACTAAAAACTGTTCAAGAAGGGAAGGAGATTCGATCACCTGGTATTCACAGAAACCTAGAGAAAATATAGGAATGTAAGAGAAACAGGACGTAGCGAAGGAGTAAGAATTTAGGAGTGGGTTATTTATTGATTATATATTATTTATTATTTAAGGAGTGAGTTCTTAATGTTCTTAATGTCAATATTCGGGGTGTAAAGAATTAGCCGTTTAAACATTCTACATATTCATCAGATTGTAAAAGTATTAAAATTCCTGTTGTTGAAAGTGGAACAGAAAGTCTGTTAATTTGCCTTGACATCGGCATTTCATTAAGACATTTCTTGAAACAGGTGGTGGGAATGTTAAGGGTTTTCTCATTACTTTTTTTACATTAGCTCCGCACACGAGGCCCTGAGGAAAATAATTTCCCTCAAGGCTTAAGTACTCTTTGGGGATGCTGTATGAGGTCTTTTTAAGGAAAGGAAGGAGAGGAAGTTCTGGGAAGGAAAAAAGGATAAGGGGTGGGTTGGAATCTAAACCACCCTTGCTAAATCACCAAACGAAGCAAAACTCTTCGGGTGACCTATGACACAGGTGTTTGTTGGTTATAAATGGTTCTCGTAGCTCCCGCCTCCAAAAATGAACTAAACGAAAATACAGACCATCTTCTAAAAGACAGCTTAAAATAACGTCGAAATAATGTCCAAACATTGAGTTTTCATTTTTAAAGGTACAGTAGGTCTATTAATACAATTTTTGGTCGATAAATGTGTGAAATTTGCGATAGAAGGCTGCCCTTCAACCATAATATTTTTTGTTATTACGAGTATGAAGCACTTGACATAATTACCAATCATGGGAGCTCCGCCCCGTGTTATCGTTTCATTAACATCAAGCCATGGCATTTAATAATTTCATACGTCTGTTTATACAACTGTCATGTCTCAACGTGAGGCCTAGCTTTTAATCGGCTTCGTGTAATTAGGAGGAAAAACCGTCCCTTTTCTTTACCTCGCGTACCGGCGTACCTACTGTAATGTTACGAGACGTCATTAATGAATATTGATAAAAAATAACGATCCTGCCCTAGTGAGACTTTGGCATTCATAATTTGAGAAATGTTGTATGTACCCCATCTCCTTCCCCTCCCTAGTAGGATTCTTAGAATTCTTTTCTGGAAATATTCACTGATGGAGTCATGAATGTGAGGGTAATTGTATGTTACTAAAAATATCTACGATTAGGTAAAAATAAATAAACTATTTTAGTGGAAGTATAAATACTTGTGACGGGTCACGAATTTCTGATACCATACTCGATTTAATTTATTTAAATTATCGGGCTGTATTTGTATTTGCGTTTTAAAATATGCGTTTTAAAATATACGTTTTAAAAACGTTTGCATTTTAAAAACTGCATGCTAAGCAAGTAGTGATAACGAATGTCAAGTAATATTTTTGGAGAAGTTTGTGCGTGGACAGGTGACTACTTTAATGATATAAAAGCATAACTAGCAGTTAAAAACCCGCTCCGCAGGTTTTTGCTGCTGGGCCCAGCGGGCGGCTTTTCCAATCCAATAGGAACTGGTTCCAAAAATAGCCCGTTCTTCGGATCCACTGTCATCCAGTGTAGCTAGTCACCGGGACAAAGTAACCGAGACAGACAATAACGTCATATGTAATATATAGCCGCTTGATACAACTATGTATTACCGTCAATTTTTCCATATCCGGAGAGATACTACAAATTCACAAATTCGTAGCAGTTGTACCTAGGGGGGACACGTCACCATCCGACCTGCTGACGGAAGTGGCGACATCTTCTGACAAATTCTTGAATTCGAAACCGAATTATAACGGTAGCTTTGTTTGAGATTCCACGTACACAGATGTTATTTGTGGCACGGCGCGTATGGCGTGGCGTCAGACATGCACTCGAAGCCGGGTTCTGAAATGCAACCACGCAGACGCCAGCCTATTAATACTACTCGACTATTAATACTACTCGATGCGTGAAATAAAATATTCGTCACTGTGTTTAAAGTTTGTGAAATAAATTCTCATTTCACTTTATTCAGAGTGAAATACTTCAGGAATTTTCAAAATTCTTTCAGCTTTATCATGCCGCATTGTAGAAATACGATTATTCAGTTTTGAACATTTCCATCAACTTAGAAGTTTCTTATAAGATTACTTAGAATTGGGGTGCCATAGTTCCACTGGTTTAGAGCCCTCTGAAACCCTGAACTCTAATGTTATATTCATACACCCCTATACAATAAAAGAGTTTCTAGTAAAAGGTATGAAAAGTTTCAGTTGAATATCACAATAACTATCAACTAGAATGTTTTCCACCAGCGACATGTGCAGGGTATTTAGGCATCGCTGGAATTAATTATGAGAATTAACTCACGTTTTTAGGGTCCAGGGTTAAACTAAATGCTATGTTCTTATATTTGTTATGACAAAGAAATAATAGAAATTTGTGATAATTGTCTAATTTAAAAAAAAAAAACTTTTTAAAGGGTACATTTTCATTGGTAGCGTATTATGCAATACAACTATTTATTTTAATTTTAGATGTTTATAAAGTTTGGATTGCATCCAAGATAATATTACTACTTAGATTAATAACAATATGATCAAATATTATACAGCTCATGAAGTTTCGGTAGGTACTAGGGCATTTCGGCCAAAGTTTGTACACATTTTTATGGTTTCCATTATTTTTAAGTTTTCACCAATACCGATTAACTAGAAGTGGGATTTTTTTTCTAGTGCAGATATCCTGGGACTAACTGCCATAATAAGAACTCCTTAATGACCAGAATAGGAATGGAGGAAAATAATGTAGATTCCTTAGTGTACATTTTCAATTTACCACTTGAAAATTTGCAAAAGAATATTTATTGGGGCAGTTCAGTAATTTACAAAAAATATAAACCTAATATAAGTATATAAATATGTTATCTAAAATATAATTATTGTTTGTGTTTTTATTAACTATTCCTATATAAAAGCCCCTAAAACGTCGTTGAAAAAATTATGGTCTTTCATCAAAGCGATACTGAAAGTATCTACTACTCCGGAACGTGTAGCAAATATACTTCATATTGGTGTTAATGAATAAATTTGGAAATAATGCGAATTAATTAAATAAAATTTATTTGTGTGAGGCCAGGATTTAAACTCGCAGTCTCCATATCTCCGATCGTAACCACTCAATCACGTAAGCCCTCTTTATGTCATAATAAAAAAAAATCATATGTAAGGGCTCTATCATCTCATGTATCTCAATTCTCAATATTTTTTATTATTTAGGTACCTTCTCTATTGCTAAACAGTTTTGGTTAAAAAAGTTTGAGTCACATCAACCTTTTCTATAATTTTATTATAAACTGAGTGGGATGTTTTCTTTTTAAAAAGAAAAATAATTATATTAAATGAAAAAACACGCTTTTTTTCAAAAATTAATTTTTAACAGCCAACCAGGTTTCGCTTAGCTCAAGCTTCATCAGGGCTTATTATATCAACATAGCTTGAGCTAAGCAATTTAATTCAAATAAAAAGTGGTGTTTTGCAAAGTGTGTTTTTTCATTTAATTTATAATGTCACACCATAAAGTATTTGCTTTCTTCGATAAAAAAAGAAAAATACATAATTGTTAAAACTGAGGACAATGGATAAAAACATAAACATCCAAGTTAGCACCAAATTGATGGATTGGTGACAAGAGTATTAAAATAAAAGAAAAATTAAATTATAAAAGGTTTTTATTGGGTTTTAAGAAACCTACAAATTGTTTTCTGTGATCGAATTAGAACGTGGGCGCATTATAAGGTAAAGATAATACCAATAATCTCGAGGAAATTAAAACATTTGTGTCACTGAAGTTGTTCGCATGACAACCCTGTTTGCGATGGTGACACTCTAAACATGGTGACGCGGGGCTACTAAATACTTTACAGGGGTGAAATATGGTGAGGGGTGGGTAGGTGGGGCACGAGGAGGAGGTAGTGGGGTGGTTAGGCCAGGGGCAGCAAGCCGAGGGGAGGTGGTCGTCATCCCCCATCCCCTACTCGGGAGGGGGACAATGTGCACAGGAAAAGGGGGGCTGTTCCTCTGTTCTGTTCAAAACTGACTTGTAAATACAATATACTAGGGTTCCAAACTCTAAACTTTCAGAGGGGTAGTTTCGGATTTTATGCAGTTTTTTTGTAGATTGCAATGGGGTCGCTTAATACACTGGTTATATCGTTTATGCTCCTTTGCAGACTCTTTAATCCTATGTCTGCTTCAGGGTCATCCTGAACAAAACTCACGCAATGCGAATAATATTTACATTGAAATTATTTACCATTTTACCGAGAAACTACCGATGTAACATGGATGTTGAAGTTATGTTATTGTCTACGTTCTTTTTACACCAATGAGAGGAAAAGCAATATCTATTTGAATTATCTTATGGTTTAGATAACGAATGATGCTGTCTCGCGTATGGCATGTATAAACGAAAAAAATCTTTGCTTTTGAATATGATTGCACAATAACTGATTTCTTCGGATATTTCGGTGGACGATTCAACGCCGACAGCCGACAGTCTTTGGGATTGAAGGCGAGAAAAACACGCCTCGTATTTACCGCAAGTCTATGTAGTGTGAAGTGTGAACAGCTGGTTGAAAATTCCTGTAAACATTTCAGTGTATTTCGATAAATATTCATGTGAATAAAGCGGACGAGCACCTTTGCCGAAGGATATAATCTATATTATTATCGTAACGTTGTATATTACATTACGTTAACATGCACGGGACAAACACACACAGACACGAAGCGTGACGTACAATGAGAATATTTCAATGTAGGAAAAACCACCACTGTCACACGTAATATGGACGCATTCACACAGGTACAATGTATTGTGTGTCATGTCATAACATCAATGCTCGTACGAGACGGTCCCAATATGATTTTTACTTCTCTTCTTGATGATTTTATCCAATATTAATGGCAAAACATCAAATTAAGAGCGAGTTTGCAGATTTGAAACTTTGCTCTGCATGCAAGTCACCAACGTAGAACCTAACCCCAAATTTGCAGATTGGTGATAAATGCGATTGAAAATTTGCAATGCATACTTTTTCAATAAGTAAAGGTTTAATTTTGAGGTTAACCTTGTTTGTGGTGTGAATTTAATTACATTAGCGTTTTTATTTTGATTGTTACAAGTTTAAACGTATTTCTGAAATATATGATTATACTATCACCCCTTCACCAAAACAGCGATTATTTTCCTTGAGGAAATGAGGGATGATGATTTTATCTTTTATATTAGGTATGTCACAAATTGGTTCCTACTTAGAATTCTCAAAAAGTGTGGACTAGACTCTTGCTGTAGTGGCCTCAAATATAATAATATTATGTGGAATTTACGTGTACCTTGGTTTTTGACTACGGCTTTATGTACCTATCGTTAATTTTCTTTAACCATTATCTTATGAATTGTTATCAGAACTAGTTGCAGCGTTTAACTCCCGGGGTTAAGGAACTCTTGTCGGTTTGTTTGCAATCATTTCATTAACAATATGCCACGACACCGTTAGGCGAGCTGCGAACTTCCTTTGGGGCGGACATTTGACTATCGCCAGTGAAATAACACGGTGTGTAATGTGGCGTGGTATTTGCCAACGCCGACCGGTGCGCTATCCGAGTTCAATTTGCATTTTAACCGTCACCTGCCGAAGTAACCCTCGTTTACACGGGAGATCCTGTCGGTAATGAAGACTGGACGAGATAGGATAAAAACGAGTTGCACAAGAGGTACTGTTTAATAATAAATTACATTCAAAGGTGACCTCCCAAACCTCAACAAAGAAATGACTGAGTTTCATTCGCGATAAAAAGGTTAGCAAAAAAACTATAGTGTAGTTCATTCTACATTTTATTCATTTATTGTTTCTTTACTGCAGGTAACCTCACCAGGACAAGCCTGTGTTGAGGTTAACAATTCTACTAATTAACACATTAATTAAGTTGTTTAAACAAATGTTATTTGATTGATACATAAATAAAGAGTTTATTACTTAATGTCGTCCTTTTTTATAGTAATACCTCACAAGAATTTCAGTTGCTCCAGTCTGGAGCCAGTGAGAGTATGGCATCCTCAAATTGGGGTATGTTGAGAGGCTGAAGGTTAGGCGGAGGGGAAGGAAGAGGAAGGTGGGGAAGTACCTAGCTATTCAGATCTGGTCATTAAACACGGCTAACGCCATTTCAAGCAATGTATCAATTCTGAATGGTGGTCTCATATGAGCGACACTGAGAGTATCTTCCACTTTGGAACGTTCCGCAAAAATAGTATACATTATTTTTAATGAATGAATTGTCAAATAACACAAATTATTCAAATAAAAATTATTTTCCCGCACCGGGATTCGATCCCGCGACCTTCGGATAGCGAGTCAAGAGCCTTACTGCTATACCACGACGGCCGTCAAATGATGCAGTGTCGTGGTTGTGCATTTAGAGTCAATATTTGAGAGTTTTAACTACTTTTTTATGTCGCATACGTTATTTATCAGAGAGAGGTACAGGTTACAACGGTGATATCAGCGGCTTGCCTTTAACATTGAATTTCTAATATTACATCGTAGCTAACTAAAAATTTTGCCAAATCGAATTCTTAATAAGCAAGCTTCTTAGTGTCCTTTAAAAATTAAAAAAATGGTTTCAGGAAGGAAATTATGAAGAAAGCTTGCTTTAACGCCCTTAAACTTCCTACAATTAAAAAAAATGAATTCATGATGAAGAAAAATGTAGAGAACACTTGCTTATTGAAAAATCAATTTGGAAAAAAAAAGTTAATCATTGTTAGTTAGACACTTGACGTTCTTCCGGAAGGAACTTCCTCATGCCGCCATATTTGAACCATGGAGGAAAGGTCTTTAATTCTATTTTATTAATAACAATAAAAGGAGGAAAGATAAGATCTCTCTGATAAGAAGAAAGAAGGAAAGTCCGGACGCTAAGTTTGATGGATTTTACAAAAATTACTCCACAGCGGTGGGGCAACCATCCAAAGAAACATAGATAAATAATTGAAAGTTTCTCTCAATTTACAAATAATTATTTACTTAATTACCAATTTTTTGGATGTAATCTTTTACATTTAATAATACGTTTTTTTATCTAGTGAAACGCGCAAACTTTGACCAGATACCCGGAGTGGAATAGAGCTTATTAAAGCTAGTGGCAAAGTAGTGATCGATTGATGTAACGAGATCCGCCGTAGCCCTACAAGTGGGGGAGGGGGGAGAGTTTGGCGTTGGGGGTCCCAGCGAGGGGTTCACCCCAACCCCACTGCCGCCCACACCACCAGACACCCCCCTTCAGTACTACATGGCCGTGTGCGTGCGCTATGCTACACGATGTGAACACGTGTGTTCAGTATCTGTACACGTCAAAAATATCGTCAAACAAATTATTAAACATCGTAGTTATAGTTTGAACTTTAGTCTGAAAACTGTGTCATTTTTTGATAATAAAATAAATTCACACTCTTTCCAATGCGCATTGTATTTATTATTGTTTTTTAAAATACAATTGAAATCATCTATTTTTAGTTTATATTGCCTTACCTCCCAAAATATTTTTTTTTCTGAACGTTCGATTTTGCAGGTATATATTATAATATATTTGTGGAACAATTTTCACGGTTTACCGTCCAAAGCGCCCTTGAGGTGATTTTCTCACGAAAATGGAGCTATAGAAGTCATCCAATTATTATTATTAAAAGGACTTTTTACCTCCTGACGTTTCAGACAGATCTCACTGTCCATCTTCAGAGGCCTTATGTTTGGAGTTTTTGTCTCAAACTGATCGCTTTCGCGTGTTTGTTCGGTCCAGAAGATAAGACTTAGTGAGTGCTAATCGATTCTTACGTCTAGAACGGAGTCCGAGTTACCCAGTTACGATGTTACTTGAAAGATATAAGTACACAATTTTTTTATTGAATCGTTTGTAAAACCGTCCTTGTTAACAAGGTAAAAACTATGTGAATGTTATCTACATTGTAACATAATTTACTGAATAATGTCGATAATTTTTATTACCGTATTCGAAGTAATGAATAATATTGATATGTATTCCATCTGCCACTTCCCCCTTGTAATAAAGAGTAACCCCTATATAAAGTAGTTATCGATTCGTGTACAGGTCGATAGCGAATTAAAATAATGGCGGGGATATATCGTTTGGACATAACAAGATATTTAGGTTATTCAATAAAATTCAATTAAATCATTCTATTTGCGAATCTTACGATCATAAAATCAAGGATTTCATGAAATATCCACGATAAGTTGGTACTTTGTTTCGGTTAAGCGTGGAGAAAAAATGTTGACAGGAAAATTGGAACTAATAAGCACTGGACGGAAGTATTCGAGAAAGATTTGAAGTTGTGAGAGGGAAGATGAATGAAAAATGTCAAAACCTGTTAATTTTTTTAATGACATATCCCATTCCCTGTCTCATCGAATGCCCAAAAAAATAAATAAGCTATAATTGCTTACCAATACCTACAAAAATAAAATAAAAAACTACTAGTTAATACCCGCTCCGCAGGTTTTTGCTTTTGGTTCGGCTTCGCCCAGTTTAAGTGTTGGTGACCATTTTATAAATCGGATTGGAACTGGTTCCAAAAAAAGCCGGTTCCTCGGATCCTGTATGTTTGTTACTCTTTCACGCAAAAACTACTGAATGTTTTAAAATTAAACTTTTCAATAATATATCTCATACACCAGAATAACATATAGGCTATATAAGTAAGCTTGTGAGCTCTGACGTTATGAAATTTGTATAAATGAAAATGTGTGAATTTCATAAATTCTAGCGGCAGGGAGGAAAGGCAGGGGGGAGGGGGACGCGGAGAGGGAAGAGACGAGGGAGGAGGAAGGCGGGGAAGGTGGAAGGGAACGGGGAAGCACGGGAAAGGATATGCAGGGAGAATCAAATTATTTCTTTGAATGGCATCGCAACGCATGTCGGGGACCAGCTAGTATATAATTATATAGTCATGTGGTAGAAATCACAACTGCCAGTTACAATAATAATCACAGCATCCATCGCTCCATACCCGGAGAGATCCACGAAACTACGAATCCAATAGTACCTACGCCTGCTAGCCGACGTTCCTCACGCTAGCTCTTAACGTAAGTGGCGCCATATTTTGGCGTTGCTTTAACTCAGTTCTACTAGCAAAGTAGATAAATAACAAACTCCACGTACGAAAACGGTTTTGCGTAAGGCGTGGCGTCAGAGTTGCACTCGTAGTCGGATTCTTAAATTTCAACCGTAGAGACCTTAATAATAACGTCAGATAGTTCAGTTTACATACAAATAACTTCAATAGTTTGTCGTACAAGATGACTGCCTGACAATTTTCGTTCATCATAGATTTGGCTTCAACGCCATTCATACAAAATTGCACTAATGCTCTGTCTATGGCTTGTTAGGTGCATGCTCATACTAGATGATTTTATAATAACTAGACATTATTTATTAACTTTTAATTACAAGTGGAAACGAATAAAATCAACCTGCTCCATACTTTTCTTTAATAATTGTAGAGTAATAAGTTCGGGAATCACTTCGATTCACAATTCCCGCATCGTATGAGCATAATATTTCTACGATACGTATAAAAAGAAAAGAGTAACTCCATTACACGGAACATAAAAGAAATCCAATGCACAATCGCACTCATAGTACATCACCAATCTACCTTCCCATCAAATCCCGTCCTTCGTCGCTTTATCCTGATTCTATGTTCCCCTCCATCCTCCCCACCATGCCGTCAACACATTTTGCAACTGAAATATTCACTCATATTGTCACACTTCACACTATTTTATCATTTACGTAGTAGCGGAAAATTAATAACTGGCATACCTACCTAATAAACTATTTTTTATTGTTGTAATATAATATTATGAAGTATCAAGCCTCGAGTATATTTTGTCAGATGGTCAGATTATTTCGGCTTTGCAATAAAATCTAAGTAAATGGAAAAATTCTGAATGTTTCCGAAAACTAAATTTATCATTGGAAACAAATATATTTATGTAATCATTACATATTATAAAGTGAAGTCACTCAAAATGTTTTTGCGCTTAGATCTTTTAAACCTTCAAAAAATTGGCATTTTTTTCGGTTGATCAAAATATTTTCGCTTTACAATAAAATGCAAATATTTGGAATATTTCTGAGCACATTCAAAAATTAAAAACTGTTTTAGAAAAGTGATGAAATACCCTTTCAAATTATATAATTCTAAATAAACATATATTTTTTTAATTATAAAATTTTTGCACACAAACATAAAAAAGTTTTAAAAATGGCTCATCTTACGTTTTTTTAACTAAAGTTACAGATAATGAAAAAAAAATAAAAACACATTAATATTTTATTAGAAAAACGTATAACAAATACATATTGTTATCTCACTTTTGTCGCTCTATGTAAAAATAATTTATAAAAAATTAAAGTTTATTTTTTTTTTTCAATTTGCGATTCAAAATTTTGTATACATAAAAGTGTACATTTTACTTTTTTGGTGGCTATTTTTTAGATTGGAATATAAAGCGTGGTGTTTTCCCTTTCTAACACCGTTTAGAACATATTTCTCACTATGATGATAAGGGAGTTACAGCGTTTTATACGAGACCTATGTGCGTTGGGACAAATATGGTCTCCTGCCATTCTAAAGGTCAAACTACCTAAAGGATTTTCATGCCGTTTTCACCAAAAGATAAAGTGATTCTAGAGGAAGGTTTATTATTACATAGTATAAAATGAAATCGCTCAAAATGTTTGTGCTCTAAATATTTTAAATTACGCAACGGATTTTCATGCGGTTTTCACCAATAGATAGAGTGATTCAAGAGGAAGGTTTATATGTATAATACATGCTTATTATAGTAAATAAAAGCCGAGAAATTCAAATATTCAATTCAGGCAGCGGGCAGCTGGCAAGCGGGTGGTGTGGATTTTATAAAGGTTGGGTAGTGGCGTTGTGTTTCGTTAGCCACAGCAACGTGTTGCCGGGTCTGCTAGTTTTTAATATAATATTTTTGCTTGCAAAAATAAAATATTTAAAAAGGCTCACCTTGAGTTTATTCTAACTAAAATTACTGTTAATCTTAAAATATAAAAACGCACACACATTTTATTTAACAAATATATTATAAACGTTGTTGTCACCTTACCTTTTTGTCGTTTCATGTAAAAAAAAAATAGTAAAAAAATCACATTTTCATATTTTTTTCTTAAATTGCGGTCTAAAACTTTGGTTTTATTGAGGTGTACATCTTATTTTTCTGTGGTTTAATATTAGATTTTAATATAAAGCGTTGTGTTTTCTATTTCTAACACCGTTTAAATCATGTTTCTCGCCGTGACAGTAAAGGGGATACAACGATTTCTACGAGATCTGCATGAGCTATTCCCAAAAACGAACAAATTAGCCGGAGGGGTTAATTATAAGATTTGCTATTAATTTTCCTAAAAAAAAACGAACAAAAAACCAAATATATGAATGTAACCTTATTTGTCGATCATTTTTTTATTATTTTAAGTCAACCGAAGAGATCTGAGTAAAATGTCAAATGAAAATACAAAAATGCTTAAATTAAATTGTAAATACGGTAGAAACTTCAATTACATAATATTAATCCACCAAAGGTCATCAGCACATGTGTCTAGGTATGTGTAGGTACTAGGCAAGTATTGATTCGTTGGGTATGTGTGTGTGTAAGGCTTCTCAATACGTTTTCGTTAAAATTATTGAAATTTCGTGTCAACTTCAGCATTTCCATAAACAAGACATGAAGCGTGTCAGTATTTCGAATTAGGTCGCAAATGACCACCATTGAAATCACATATCGGCGCGTTTAAACTTTTACAATGAAAACAAAGGTTTTGGTTCATATTTTTAGAATTAAATCATTAGAGGCTTGACGATGAGTAGATTTATTTCTAACCACCAATGTCACCTGCTGAATTCCAAATATCGATATTACGCTCATTGCCAATGTAACCAATGGAATTCTAAACGCTGAAATCTCACAGTGACTGCTAAACACCGACACCTAATGATTGCTTTCCAATGATGTTATCTTTTGAATTCGTACTACTAATGTTACCTATTGGACACTTTCCACACAAGTTAACCGCTGATTTAATTTATTGTGTTAAAGGCCGTAAATCGTGATCAATGCACATTAATAATTCATATCTTAAAATTAACGATAATGTATGATTTTGCAACTGTTTTACACGACTGTTAAAAGTAGAGTTACGACTTTGTGGAAAATAACATTTGAACCTAATCAGGAAAAGCTTGCGATAGCATAAAGACAATCAGTATATTATTAGGTACATCCTACATGCAAATTACATAAGTAATAATAGATAATTACGCTTAATTTTCACGTTCGCCACGCTTAGGGCGTACACCTGTCTGAAAATATGGAATTTAATGTTGGAATTGTTGGCGAATTTAGCAAATCAACATTTTAAATTCCGATAGTAAATACTTGTTCACATCGACAAATATGTATTGTAACATTCATAATAGCAACTGAATATTACCATGAAAGTTATTTACGTGATTTTTATGTTTGTTTCACCCTACAAATCCGTGTCAAAATTTGACTATGTGAACGGTCGAGTTTTCAATAATTTCGTAATTTTAAAGGTTTTCGACCAAGGTTTAATATTCTCAGTTATTTCCTTATGTTCTCAAATCCTTGATATTACAATTGCTACCTTGGGACAAGGTTAGAAAAATAAACTATATTTCATTAAGACCGCATATTTTAGTGGATGTCAACAAAGAACTCTCAACAAAAGAATCACCGTAGAAAAATTTGCATCCAGTATACTCTTGCACAAATTTGCATAATACAGTCTAAGGAATATTTTTGAAAGATGTTGCACAAGATTTCACCATTCATGGTTGTTTACAAAGTCTTGTTCCGTACACCTTTTTTGAACCAAGCGACAGATTTTGAACGAACGTTTTTATTTTCAGCATTTTTTGTTGACATTGAACATTATATAATCAAAGCATTGAATACATTGCTTTGGACAGTCTACGGTTCTTACTGCCTTCACGCTGACCTACAGGTCTAGTAATTATTATGTAATTCATTCGCTGAGTATATTCTTTGTATAACTGGATAATGATTAGTTTTTCGTAATAAGTAATGACTGTTAATCAAGAATCAAGCAGAAGGGCCGCTGTATCTGCTGTACATTTTATTTCTATTTGGTACGTTTTTATTTTATAAAGTTCTTTATTTTTTTGTAGAACCTGACAATTTATGTCGAAACTGCGATTGCTTGGGAAGTATCTACGAATCGTGAAACTAACTAGGTAAGGTAAAATAGTAAAGATTTTGATGCACGCAAAAGTTTGCAAAAACACTATGCCAGAAAATCAAAGATCACATTCCAATGTTACGGTTTAGTAAGTCAGAAACAGGGAAGATCAAACTTTAAATGTAATCTGCGGTTACATATCTAATATATACTTCGTATTCTTCACATTATTTTTTATGGACTTACCTTCTGACAGTAAATTTACGATTTATGCTTTCATAATGAGTGTGATGACCTCATTTTAATTGCGTTTAGTAAATATTTCTCCTACTTAAAGTCTAGATTATGCGTGGTTAGAGTGATTGATGTTCCGCTGACTTCCGTCGGTTTCCGGTCCCCGGTTGAGGGTTCATGGCGGGAACGTAATCGACAGCATCCGAAAGCGTTAACGGACTCCAAACTAAAAATAGCGCCATAAAACACGTGATGGAACTCGAGCGAAGAAAGAAATATCATTCAGGAGTGGGAGGGAGTAGGAGAGAAGGGGGCAACATACGGTGATGGCGCGGAGTAACTATTTTGGCGGGAAAATAATAGTGCGGTACAGAAAACAAAGGCCAAATTGTGATAAAAATATTCTCAAGTGGAGGTTACACAAATTTTGAATAATAATTAATTTAATTTTATGAAAAGCTCTCATAGGTGCAATTTGTGCAGTGATTTTACCTGTTAATAAAAGCTCCCGGCCTCTCTTTCTAGCTGATGACGACTCCCATGACAACATTGAAAATCGTCGACTGTAAATAAAATGTCGCCAAGAGCTTTTTTTACTCTCAATATGAATAGGGCAAAAGAGAAATGAAAACTTCTTGAAAAACAAAACGCGATCACAAAATCTCAAATACTCTATCTACCTAATGTACAAGTTTAAGGTTCTGGTAAAGGAATTGGAAGAAAAGTTCTCTTGTTCTAATTTATAATTTTTACAAATACGTAAATGTCAATTTTTAAATATTATTTCCACAACAACAACACCAATGATGTGAAGTATCAACTTTTGTTGAACTCTTTTAAATAACCGACCGCAATAGTCATCAGCTTTCAAAAAATCCCATTTTAGAGCCACCAAACTGCTCTGAATCTGCCGAATCTCAAGAATCACATCTTACCCCCGAAGAAAAGGCAAGGAGTTTTAATTAGAAAAACACAAACACTTGGCGACTTTACTGTTTTGAGCTAAGAGATAAGGGTGAAGTTATTTGCAATCATTATCCATGAAATTTGATGCTAAATAGGTACTGTCGACTGTCAAGCGACAAGAATATTATATAATGAATATGTATGTTGTGCCGTGTAATCATCTATAGGTTAACTTCCGTTGAAATTAGTACACAGTTTACATTCCCACACATCATAATATTTTACAATGTTCCATCATTCAGGTATTTATTGAGGCTACATAACTCGGATAATATTTTATTATAAATTCCAACCTAAATTACATAATATATAATAGGTAATAGTTCAACAACAGTGAATATTTTATCCGAATTAAAATAAGTGATAAATACAAACATGCCGATCATGGATGAACAACCACAATACATTTGAATTACCAATCTATCAGATAAATTTTCAAAGTTCTAGAACTCGTCAAGAAGTAAATATATTTTCAATCGGTTGGATCATAGACGTTGGTCTCTGAACGTAATATTTATTCCCCTGAGAGCTTAGTGTTATAGAAGCTCGTGATGCTTTATTATTATTTATTAATTCTGATTTGAATATTTTGTTAATCTAGGAAATTTGCAGAAGAAGTTCGTACTCATTTAATCTTGAAAGCGCTAAAAATCAAAAGCAAAATTTAGGTTATTATTCTCTCGCGAGCTGCCTAAATTACTCTCATGTTCAACGGTTAGGATATCGCTTTAGGGCATAGACGATGCTCAATAAGATTTTTAGCATTTGTAGACCAAATCCCCACTCAAAAAGAAGAAGATGGAGACGGAGAGATATATAATTAAGAATGTTAGAGAGCGCGCAAATATTTAAAACGATCAACTTAAAGCGAAAATTGTGAAAATGTTTAAGACAACGCGACTCGTTTAAAATAGAGCAAAAATCTCTTGGTGGCTGTCTAAAACAGCATTTAAAGAAACACTGTGAATTTTTTCACATATTTAACTTGTAAAATAACTGAAACAAAGTGTTTATAATAATTTTTTAGAGCATACTTTGCCATATCGAGGGAATTTCATGTAATTTGCGTTTCGGCATGGGGGATGTATACATAGATATTATCTTCAAAAATAACATTTTTTTAAGAGTTTAAAACTTAAAATGTTTAAGGGAGACATTTAGAGGAATCGGTTGAAATTCGGGTAGGGTGATACTTAAAAGAAATCATTATCTTCTCTTTCATAGATGGCACGAGTTTAATTATTAAAAAGAAAAACCCTTTTTACAGGGTGAGCTTTCAAATTTTAAGATGAATTATTTGTTTACACCCGTACGTTTGTTTATAGACAAAACTTTATTTACATTAATATTTCTTGTGTACGGGCGCTAACAAATAATTTATCTTAAAATTTGAAAGCACAACCTGCAAAAAGCCCTTTTCCCTGAAACAATTAAACTCGCGCATTCTACGAAAGAGTAGATTATTAATTCTTTGAAGTATAACCTTAAAAACAATTCGTAAACAAAATGATGAAGTTTTATCC
Organism: Limnephilus lunatus; assembly: GCA_917563855.2. Taxonomy (NCBI): domain Eukaryota; kingdom Metazoa; phylum Arthropoda; class Insecta; order Trichoptera; family Limnephilidae; genus Limnephilus; species Limnephilus lunatus. Next base: position 46,306,587 of record OU830600.1, read on the forward strand.
ACCTATTTAAGATTTTCGTTTCACCGCGAAGGTTCACCGAATTTCTAATGCCTGTGAACAAAATATTATACACACCATGTTCTAGAAAAAAAATGTATGTACAGGTGAATAAATGATACATCTGTGTCCACATATCCACATTAGGTAAGAGCTACAAGTTTTACTGCAAATTCTTGTAGTTTTTTTTCTCTCATCCGATAGCTATTAAAATAACGAATTACACAAATTTACAACCTGGTTGGTTCTTTTTAACGTTTTCTTTTGGTTGCTTTAATCATCACACCTACCACATCATATTTGATTTTAAATTATGAAAACTGTACAAATTTGTAACCACTTGACATTCATTCAACAAATGATTTTGTGTTGACTTTAAATAGCTGAAGTTTTAAATACAATATGGTTACAATATTGTGGATTGGAAAACCACAACCATGTGGTAAAATAAAATTACATGATGTGTTACGAAGCCACGAGTTCGAGTGGTAACGTGACCACAATTATTGTTTATTTAACGCCCAATTCCCGAGAGATTAGAACATAATTTCTCAGGGTAGAAGAAGGTGTCGGAGATAAGAGCCTTCGATAAGGACGAGATATGTGGTTATCTCCAACTATATAATACTAACAGATATACGATAGTAAAGGATTATTTACGGTTTCACTCACTGTTGCTTGTTGAATAACTTGCTCTAAATTATTTCGATTATTTTTATGAAGTTAGGGATCTAAATATACATAAGTACATATTATAAAATAAATAACAAACAAAGCAACCTAATTACAAAATTAAGCCCACAGTAGTTAATACGTATAATCAAAGCCATGAGTAAAACATGACAGATAACTGTGGTCAAGTCAAGACCACACAGGTCTAGACAATAGACGATTATCATTCTCATAAATAGCTAATTTCATTATCACAGAGGCATATTATGATATATTATCATTATAACTAACATGCAAAACTAACACACCTTGAGAGTATTCAAGAATTAGTTCTAGTTTTTACTACGAGTATTGTACTGATGTCATAATTAAAAAGGCAGTTGGAATTTTTCAATGGTCGCATTCTAACAACGAGATGTTTTATGTTTATCAACCTGTTATAGTAAAACGTTCATCAGAATGTGACCATTGGAAATATCCAACTACCTTTTTGATTATGGTGGCAGAATAAACCTTAAAAGTTTTATTTTTGGGACGTGATTGGCCGGACAGCCGAATCAGAAGCGAGGTATAGGGCGTTCGCAAATTATATGCATTTTAATATTGTTAATTTAAACAAGTTCTTTACTTTTCACTTAAGTAAATCCAAATTAATATTCCAAATCTAGTATAAGGGAAATTTGTCTTTGAAAGCAGTCATCTTGTATGATAACCTTTTGAAATGATTTATATGCAAAATGGTATGAAATGAACTGTTTTAACTTCATTTTTTATTGTTGATGTACATATTGCACATGCATAAGGACTAATGATTTTTTGTATTTGACGAGACAGGTGATTAGGCACGTAATGAGAAAATTGAGAAGGTAAAGGAATTTTTAATACATAAACCCCACGGCTTTAAGAGCGTATAACCAGCCAGCGGCCGAATCCACATTTCGTCGAAAGAGGTTCTTACGATCGTATAGGGCGGTTCCAATGAGAAAGATTAATTACTCTCCGTACCAGCTTTTTAAAATTATAACTCAACATCGATTTTATTTCATTCCAAATTTGCTTTAATTGCATTTAATTTGCTTTAATCCAAAAATGCTGAAAGGCGTGTTGATAAAACTGTTAAAATTATGTACTTTTTGTAATTATTTTTAAGTATTTATCATTCAATAATGTCTCAGCAAAATAGGCATGTAAAAAAAATGAAATATATTAGTCTGTAAGAGCGCAAATAAATACACAAACGGACCAATTTTCGTTAAGAAACACATGTACTTATATATTTTTTTATGATTTTATTTAAACTAAAATAAAAATTCTGTTACATTCGTTTACCACATAATGATTTACTGCTAATGATTTACCAGATATTGATTTATTTTATTGCATGATTATATGATTTGAAATGGGTGTTGTATAATAAATGTACTTTTTTGAAAAATTAACAAATCCGCCAACGACCTATGGTATAACTTTATTATACTAAAAATTATCATTTTTTCTGAAAATTTAAAACATACGTTTACTAGATAAAAAAACAATCTTTCGAAACCAATTTATAATTTTTTGTGGAAAAGAGTCAATACGTCTAAACACTGATTTAAAAATGACATATTTCTGGTGTTCTCCGGTTATACGCTCTTAAGTTGTTCTCTAATAATTACGTCCAGGGAATCTAAACCACTTCAAAAATCACGCAGTAAAAATCAATGTTTTTTTTTGTTTTACTATCACTTTGCATCAATTTTCGAATATCTTTTAAAACTTTAAAAAAATGTTTGACTGAGAATTGAACCTTCATACCCAGGAACTGGAGTCGACAACTCTATCAACGGCGCTAAATCCTGAACGGATTATACCGACATTTCTTCCATTTTTATTTAGAAAAAGCGTATATGTCCGCGTGTGTGTGTGATTGTCACCACAGAATGCACTGTCATCGACAACGTATTTATCTGCCGAGTTTCAGCTCAACCGATATGGGAAGAGGGTTAATTTCCTCTTCCATGATTCCGCGGCATTCATTCAATCACGAAAACGAAAGTAAAATAAAAAAGGTATTTAAAAACAGGGCCTACGATTTTTCCTTGATCGTAAAAAAACTGTGGCGTGTATCGTGTGTTAGGTATAATAGGTATATTTGATCACATATCGAAAGATTGGCTCTGTACCGGACGCACCAACGAGCAACCAGCTTTGGGTTTGGGTGACAGATATGAAGTACGTTACTGGTTACCAGATACTGGCATTGTTCGCCGGTGAGTACCTACACATCCACAGTAATTACCGCGGCTTGGTTCATATTGTGCAGTACCAGAAGCCGGTATTATATGGACTGTGTGCGGCAGGACGTATGGCGGTGTGACGTCACGCGTCACGGCCCGGCGCTGCAGACACCTGGCTTCTCTCGTGTCGTGTACTGGCTAGCTCTGTACGCTCTGGTATTGAGGGAAGAGGCACCCACTATGGACAAACTGAGACTATTTTTTTTTAACTAGGGTTGATTGATATTACTCATCCAATTTGAAATATTTAATTAAAGTTGGGATAGATATCTATTAAGAAACTAATAACTATTTTTTCTTCTTCTGACACCTTCTCACTTTCCTTCACCTTATCATCAAGGCAATCTTCATCTTGCAAGCTGAAACCTGGGATCTATTAACTAAAGGCTTCCAAAAACCTCGAATAATTTATGCAAAAAAGAAATTACTTAAGTCAATCAGGGCAATCTTCATCTTGCAAGCTATCTATAAAAAACCTTAATTATTATATTTGATTTTTTCTTCTTCTGACACCGTCTTCTATCAGAGGCTGGCTATGGTCAGAGCAATCTTCATCTTGCAAGCTACAGCCTGGCCTCGTTGTGATTTAGAATTCGGATGAAACGGAACTAACGCATCACAGCACCTGCGAAGCATCAAACTGCCGCTTTGATTATATTGGTTGAGATATGACACGGAAATGACTCTAGGTCTGCACTCATTGGCCACTTGATTATAGGCTCCTATTGGCTAAGATTTTTCTTGGTAATGTTTCGCTTCAACCGCGTGAGAACTGCACTCATTTTTTTTTTGTTATTGAATCCAAATGAATATGGGGCCATTGCAAGGTTCTATCGGTCCAAAAAAATGGAATACAGAATAAAGCGGTTTTGAGGTGATTTTTCACACAAACGTAGCTTCATATAATATCCATTATTTTTAAGTGTGTATTTTTATTTCGACAACTGTCAATTGGAAAGAGTGTCAATTAATGGATTCGGAAAATCATGACTTACTGAAAACGACCTAGGTGCAGAACTAAGAAGTTTTGGATAAAGATTGAACCAGGATGTAAAGACTGGAGGAAATAAAGACTGGAGAAGACTGACTGTGGGTCTGGAGTCAATGGAAAATAGTTACGGAGGTCAAATTTTACTCTGGGATGTAGTGCAATAATAATGGTGATGTAAGGAAAAAATGAGTATAATCAAGTTACTTTTAACATATTTACTATGTAATGAATACTACGCTGTGCGCGTTTCCGGGTACACCGACCCAAGAGCCTACTCTCTCCGCACAGTTCATTCGGACTTTGTGTACCGAAATATAACGCTTGGGTAGTGACGAAAAGGATCACAAACAATAGGCCCGCTACTGGCGCTGTCACCGAGCCCCGGGCTACGGGCGATGGGCCCATTCTGGCGCAAGCGTAGGTACTCCACTTAGCATGGAATACGAAACAATAGATGCTAAACAGGAATAGATTCAAAAATATTTTTAATAATCTTCATACTCACACAATAAATATCTTATATAAAAAAATCGAAATATGAGTGCTTGGGTGTATGTGAGCATATGAGTAGTCAATGCGTTGCCAAACCATTCATCCGATTGTGATGAAACTTTGGATATTTGATGTGCGCATTCACGCGCTGGTTTCTATATACAATAGTGAGTTCTGGCATTATGAAATTAAGCATTGTTAACCGTTCATCCGATTGCGATGAAACTTTGTGGATTCGATGTGTGCATGCCCGGTTGCATGGTTGCTATATATTATAGTGAGTTCTGGCATCATGAAATAATGCGTTGCTAACCGTTCATCCGATTGCGATGAAACTTTGGGGATTTGATGTTCGCATGCCCGCGATGATTTCTATGTAAATACGATAGTGTGTTCTGCTATCATGAAACTATGCATTGCTAACCGTTCATCCGATTGTGATGAAACTTTGGAGATTTGATGTGCGCATGCCCGGTTGCATGGTTGCTATATTTAATAGTGAGTTCTGGCATCATTAAATAATGCGTTGCTAACCGTTTATCCGATTGCGATGAAACTTTGGGGATTTGATGTGCGCATGCCCGCGATGGTTTATATGTAGATACAATAGTGTGTTCTGCTATCATGATACTATGCATTGCTAACCGTTCATCCGATTGCGATGAAACTTTGGGGATTTGATGTTCACATGCCCGCGATGTTTTCTATAATATATAATAGTGAGTTCTGGCATCATGAAATAATGCGTTGTTAACCGTTTATCCGATTGCGATGAAACTTTGAGGATTTGGGGAACTGGAGGAGCGGAGAGGTCCCTTTCGCGTGCAAGCGTCGTCTTAAAGTCACCTCAAGCGAAAGTGAACCTTAAGTTGGGTGAAACATAAAGGGCAATGTGGTCGTTTTTCACGTGCAGACAAAAGTGAATTTCCGAATAGCTGAACAATAACATAATATGTAAGGGAAGGGGACTCGGGAGAGGAAGATGAGGCAGAAGGGGAACGGGACGAATAGGAAAGGACACGTAGGGAGAAATAATTTCTTTATTAAATGGTAAAGCAATGCATTATTAGTGCTAGTTATTAATAAAAATGCTACAGAAAGGCTGTTGAATATCGGATACATGAATGATACAATGTATCCAGAACCATATGGAGTATTCGTGTTCAAACCATATTATCAAAGTACGCCAAGGTCAAAATGACATGAAATTATACAAAAAAATACTAATTCATGAATATGCAATTGATTTTGCGGGAGCGCAAAAGTTACACGAGTCTATTACATTAATATGTACTCCCATTATTATGAACTCTTTAATAAATTTACAATACATCTACCGAAAGAACACACTTGATGTTTCGTTGGCTGGTACTGCAATTAACAGATTGGCTTTGCCCAACTAATCTGAAATGTGCATACCTGAAAATCTTTAATTCAACACAATCATTTCTTAGCTCAGTTATCGGACGCTTGAAGCAAGCAATACGAAATCGTTTTCCAGAAATGATGTATTCGGAGTATCAGGTCAGGTCATAAGATTGGAATAGAATGGTAATGCGCTTTTTCATCCCGCGACAAAATATCCCCGACTAAATATCCTCCGACAAAATATCCTACGGAGAAAACGTCCTCCAACAAAATATCTACTAAAACCTATCCTAGCCTAACCTTATTTTACATTTTACTATTTTTGAACCATAATTTATTGTCTTTACAGGATGTCTGTATTATTTTTGTCCCATTTTTTTGTTAGGTTAGGTTTGGTTTTAGTAGAAATTTTGTTGAGGGATGTTTTGTCCGTAGGATATTTTGTCAGAGGATATTTTGTCGGGAATATTTTGTCTCGGAACCGAATAGAATACCCCATGAACTAAGCAGAAGGACTGTAAAAATTCCCCAAACTCATCGCTTCAGAAAGTCATACCCATAAACAATGCAAAGTGAATTTGTTTTTTTAATTTTATTTTTTTACAGTACATTCCAAATGTGATATTTCTCATAGTTCGCGACTCCTGTATATTCAATTTATCGTTTACGAGCTGACCCGGCGACGCGTTGCTGTGCCTAGCGAAACACAACGTCATCTACTGGATGAATACCCAACCTTTTAACTCACATCGCGAGCTGTTAATTTGCATTCAAATCAAGTCCACAACTCCCGCTTGCCAGCCCGCTCGTCCTGCTTTATATATTTCAACCAATTTACACTAAACCTTGACAAATTATATACCTAAACCTTTTCCATGAATCACTCTATCTATAGGTGAAAACTGCATTAATATCCGTTTATTAGTTTTGAGTTATCGCGAACAGACTTTAATTTATAATTTGTAGAGATTTGGTTCTGTCTCATTTAATCGGTTCGTAGGGTTAATAAAGGTTATATCCGGTACCTATATCACATGCTTAATTACAAGACAAATGCAGCAACTAATTCGCCAATCAATCGTGCTCTTCATATGTTCAATAAATATTGGTCTAAATTCTAATATCGACATTTTCTCCTGCCCAAATTTATAAAGAGTATCATGTCAATAATATAAATTGTTCAATGCGCATAAATACAAACATACATACACACATACTTATACATACACACACACAACTTCCCAATAAACACATCACCCGGTAAAGACACTACAATGAAACACATAATGGGTACCCACCATGAAATATACTTATTAATAATTGTAAATTGTTTTTACTAATGTAACAAATGTACTGTTTGTTTCTGTTTTTTTTAATAAATATTAACTAAAACGACATTCAAGTGAAACGATAAATCTATTGTTCACAAAAATTTTCTTACGATTTATGATACTTTGCCACCCGTTCCACGAAATACACGACCTCTAATCATCATAGTCCTTTTCACCCGACATCCCTTATTCAATTTCAGTATCAACCCGGAACAGTTTATTGAGTCTGATTGAAGACGTTGCGAGGACGCACCGCCACGATACGGTAGGTTGCGCCGTGGTCTACCGTGAAGTGGATCGCGGGTTCAGTCCCCAGGAAGTGCCCTCGGATATCCGGTAACGTGCAGCAGGAATGGGAAGGGGTGTAAAACACCTGGTGAGCCACGCGACCCACACTTTGGCCGGACGGATCGGTGACCAGGGGCATATGGCATACTCGTTATGATTTATTATTCCCCACTGTTGTTTTCGTAATGAATTTATTCACCTCTTTCGGTAACTTCCTAATCTAAACTAGCTTGGCTTAATCTTGTCTACCATTAACAACTGTTGTTTTTTTTTCCTTATGGAGAATATTGTTTTACAAATAATACGTTTATTTGGATGGTAAAAAGGGAGGGTTCTTCTTTTTTCACGGTGGACTTCATTTTTGGTCATATCTTTACATAGTATAAAGCGAAGTCGCTCCCGCTGTCCGTACGCTTAGATCTTTTAAACTACGCAACGGATTTTCATACGGTTTTCACCAATCGATAGAGTGATTCATGAGGAAGGTTTAGGTATATAATTTGTCAAGGTTTTGTGTAAATTGGTTGAAATATATAATATATAAAGGGATCGGGCTTGTAAGCGGGCGGTGAGAATTTGATAATTTGAAAAATTCATCAAGTTTCCAAGTTAATTTTCAAGCTCTATGTAAGTTCTAATCAAATTCTGGTAGTATGTCGTTATAGGCCCGTGGCTTCATAGTACTGAAATAATAACAGAACTTGATGAGAACTTTCACAGAACTTCACTTCGAAATTTAATGAATTAAGTCCTAAATTTTTGTTACTTTGGTTAATGATTTTTTAAAATATCTTCGAGTATCTTTCTATTGGAAACAATAATTCAGAAAATATTAAACATATTCCGGACGAAAGGTAAAAGAAACGTTTTTTTCGTGTGTTGTTAACCCACCCTTCATCGATACATTAAAGTTTTCGACAACAAATCGACACAGGCGCTGTGAGTTAAAAAAAAATACCTGGTACAAATTTGAATTGGATCGTCGCGCGTCGCATCTCGCATCACAGAACAGATCAAGTCATAGAAATAGAAAATATCAATCCAGATATTTAAGCTTTATACATATATCCAGCTTCCGAATCAACACAATGTTGAGATTTTTTTATTTTTCTTGAAGTAAATAGCCTGATTTAAGCTCCTTGTTGCTCTTTGTGTTTGAAGCAACAGCTGATCGCGATTTGTCATTGTTCGAGCGATTCGTAAGAATATTCTGCAGCGCTGTCGCTTCTCTTCTTTGTTGGGATTTGGCAGCTGCTATCAATCCAGGTATATTTTATTAGATCCAAAATGAAGTCTGTATGAAATTGTAAAAATAATATAAAAGAAAATCATAATAATAAAGGAAGCTATCAAACTCATAATAATATGATAAGTACCAATGCTTCCCATTTAACACATTATTATACGAGTTTTTTCAAAATAATTAAGTAATAACGCGTTATTTTATGCATAATTAATTATTAAACTTGTTGAATCTTAGACACTTTTTCAGTTTTTAGTAACTAAACGTTATCTTCTCAATCTCGCAATTTTTAATTCAAATATTTTCATATCTTTCTACCAATTGAGAAACATGTCTTGATAAAATAAAATAGTCCATATAAAAATCTCTTTGAGCTACTTATCAGCAATAATTGGATTTACTTAATGTACATCTAATTTAATTCACCACCATTTATTTTGATATAGTAACCCTAAAATACCTTTTATTATTATTATTTAATAAGTAGCTTACATAAAGTCATTTTAGAGCATTAATCGCAGCATTAAAACTCGCAGTGCATTCAAAATTTATAGGCGTATTGTTCTGGATGTAGAATGAGTCGCTAAAAAGTTTATTAACCTTTCCGTGTTGTTCCTAGAGTCCAGGTTTAACTACTCGGTATTATTAGTATTATTGGTGTCGCGGTCGCGTCGGAATGTTTCTCCGGTGGTTGGTATCCCCAAGTTTGATTGATTAATTAGCCATTTGAAGTTAACATCCGTTAGTTTCGTAAGAGCTTTGAAGAAAACTCTAACGGGATTCGACCTGTCTAGCTGTGAACTTTGCGGTGGGACTATGAGGAAGTGCTACATTGATTTTTAAATATTTATGAAATTGCTGAATTTGCTTCTTTCCGGCGATTTAGAATGATTTATTTCGATACGTGAAATACGATTATCGAAGTTTCAAAGCTTTTGAAAAGTTGTAGTCAAAGTTCGTAAAATTTATTTCTTATGCATTGGAATTAATATGATGAAGAATTTATGATTCAAAATATTTACAAAATAATCTCCTCTGGAACAATGTTTTCAAAGTAAACGGCGAATTTACAAATGCTCACCCACGTTATGCGTTTATGAAATTATTATTTTCTGTTGATACCTATATTTTAATTATTATTGGAGAAATATTTCTGCTATAGGAATTTTTCTATATTGTAATCACATGAATCCAATTTTAATATTTACTTCGCTGGGTTTCAAAATCTTTATAATGTATCTTGCTTCTTAATTTAACGATATCTATCTTAAATCTTCTACAAATTATGCCGCATATTTTTATTAATATACTATAAGATAGGTAGCTTGTGTTATGCATCTAAATACCATTTTTATTAAATTTAAAGAAGTAAATATTATACAGTTTTTTGTATGTTTAGGGTAAAATCTATTTAAGGGTTAAATATCATCAAATGACACCATATACTTTTGAGTGAATGTAATTTTACTATTTGTATTATTTACACAAACGTGCCCAGGTTTTTTTTACATCAAAATTGAAAATTTGCACCCGGTGTAAGTCATGCACCACAAGAATGGGGAAGATCCCCAATTGGGTGCTCAACCCAAGCACGTGACCGGATAACAGCTGTTGCGAACACAAGAACCGTATCACACCAATTATTACGCACAATGCAATAGTTTCTGGCCGAGTCTAAACTTTAATATCCTTTCTAGGTAACAACATAACCCAAAGCTGTCACGCTTTGGGAAATGACAAACTATTGCTGCAATATTTCACGTACTGTTTACGTCATTCATGCGTCGATATGAATACATTCAACATCAATATTGGAAGAAAGCCAATCATGGGTCTTATGACAAAAGATACTTCCGGTCAAGGGGTGAGTTTCCCTCGCTTTTGGGTCCCAACCAGGCGTCGTTAGTTCAATTCCTCGACTGGACCCGACACAAGCAACATTTTCCGCTTACTGTAGTGGTGGTAGAAAATTTTTAAAAATAATTTTTCCGGTTATTCGTAACACGGGAATGTTTGTTTTTAATTTAAGAAAAACAAAATGTTGCAAACTGGATTGATTGAGTGACGTGATTTAAACATAGGATGAAATGATGAAGAAAAGAGATGCCTAAAAATTGCCGAATCAATCAAAAGATATGGTGAAAATTTGATTGCTGAAGGAAAAAATTTATTTCGAAGATGTGGCGCTACCTTTTTCACATAAAACTTAAATTTGGATTTGATGCCAAAATACCGAAACAAACTAAATAATATTTTTATTTAATTTAATGATAACAAATAACTTTTTAAACACCACTATATTGTTAACGGTTCCATGACAACTCAGAATGAAACCAACTCAGAAACCATACCAGAAACACCACCTCAGAAAGGTCATTAAAAGCTATGAAAAAAATAATTTTTAAAATAGCCCGACCTTACTTTACAATTTTTAAATAATTTTTTAAATATTTTTTTTATTATCACTCTTAATGACCTTTCTGAGGTGGTTCTGAGTTTGTTTCATTCTGAGTTGGCCGGTCACCATTACTATCTAACATTGTTAAAAATGTTAACATGTTTAAAAAACAATGTTAATCTCTTATCCTGAAGAAAGAAAACATTGTTTTTAAAACATGTCGATAATGTTAATAATATGGTGGTGTTTACAAAGTAATTTCTTTTCATTAAATCAATACTGTACTGCCACAAAGTGTATTTGCAAAGTTTTAAGAAGAAAATATATTTTGATTATTAATCAAGATGTAGAGCAAATAAGTAAGTACGTATTTTGTGCTTCTTTATTTATTTACATTTTAAATTATAAAATGTTGGCCATTAACGAATTAATTTTCGCATGATTTTAGAGAAAACTTTTGCATTTTTTGTGAGTTAATTGTAATTATTAAAAAAATAATATTGCATATAAAAATAAAACAAAACATCTTACAAATTGCGTTTTCTTATGTGCCTAGAAGTTAGCGTTCCAACGAAAATCGATTTTTTGTAATTTAAATTTACGCCCATCAAAATATTTTTATTTTTTTTTTCATCATATTTGCACAGTAAATAGGCAAAATTATCAACTCAATTTGCCTCTAAAATTATTATAAATTAATTTTTTTAATGTACCATAATATTTCATAATTTAAAACACAAATAAATAAAGTAGCAAATATCCGTCCTAGATATTTGCTATATCTTTTGATTAAAAGAAATATTATTCAGTTTGTTTGGGTATTTTGGCCTCAAATCCAAATTTTAATTTAGTATGAAGAAGACCGCGCTACCGTTCCTTTTAAGCCATGCCGAATTTGATACTCTCAGAATAGAGTTCTTTGAACAGAACAGAAAAGGTTTGATCAAAAACCTATACCAGTACATGTAAAAGTTTAACAGTTGTGTGAGGGTGTGTTGGCAATAGAACTTACCAGGTGTAAGGTTACCCCGTGGCTTAGCTCCGAGGATGGCGAGATTGACGTTAGCCTTCCTTCCGTCTATAATGGGGTTCGGGTCCTTACACGCTCTCTCTGCTGAGGCTCGATCGCCCATTATCACCTGAAAAAAATAACAAAATTATCAGACAAAGTCAAGAATTTCAATAAAGTTTGTGAGTATTACGACGGACTAAACTAAAAACATTCAGTGCAAAAATAGCTTTTTTAATTTGTCAATGCCGCACAATGGTGAGTCCATACGGCTTCCGTCTGAAGCCAGTGAGACTACGAAATCCCAAATTGAGGTATGTTGTGAAGCTAAGGGTATTGGGGAGGGGAAGAAGGTGGGGAAGAAGAAGGTGGGGAAGTACGTGGTTATTCAGATTTGGTCACCAAACACGGCTAAAGCCATTTCAAGCAACATTTCATTTCTGGATGGTGGTCTTATAATCACGTTGATACTGAGAGTATCTTTCACTCTGGAACGTGCCGCAAAAATACTATATATTATTGTTAATGAATAAATTGTGAAATAAGACAAATTAATTAAAGAAAAATTATTTGCGCACGCCGGGTTTTGAACTGGCGATCTCCGGATTGCTAGTCGAGAGCCTTGATTAAAAATCTTGAATCCCTGATTAGAATTGTGCAAAAAATATGCAAAACTTGGCTAAAAACACTGAAAGAGATATTTTTCTTATAAATTTTAACAAAGCCATTAAGTATATTATCATTAGACAGCTTTTAGAGTAGATGTATTATATTGTTTGCTTTTTTTGTCCTTTAATTGCACTTGTCACATCCATTCTTATAAAACTTTCACAACTACGATAATAATAATGCATAATGTTATTATGTTGTAGTTTTTAATTCCAATTTTTCAGTTACTATTTATTATACTTAATTTATATGTAACTTTAAATCTTCACTTTAACCACAGAAATAAAAATAAAAATCAGTATTATACCCACGCACAGGCATTGCCTTTGTGGGATTTTTTTTGTTCATACATTTATTGTATTAAGCTTTTTTACATACTTTTCATTATTTTTATGAATCTATTATATGTTTTGTATCAAAAATTTTCAATAAAAAAACAAAAAAAAATTGATTTGTTTGTTTTTCAAGATTTTTTCGATCATTTAAAAGAATTACATTTAAAGTAACCACATCCTTATTGCCCCGTGACCGGTGTGCGTAGGAAATGCAGTATTCTTAGATAGATTGTACCAATTAAATTCGGCGAGCACAAGATCAGGACGTGTTTAATTGTTTATTTTAAAGTATTTTCATCGCACATTAACCGGCGGCATTAAAAGTTTCATCTTCTAAAGGCGACTAGCTCCTAACAATGCAATATCTTGCACCAGAGGTACGTCCAATACAGACAAGGACGGCGGGTGAAGAAATTAAAAAATACCTTCAGATATTTAATAAAATTTGTTACTCCTAAATATTAAAAATATGAGAAGGTTTGGGGTAAGACTTTCAACTAGCAATCTGGAGGACGCCGGTAATAATTTGAAATTTTTGAACAAAAATTTTTGCGTGATTAATTTGTGCTATTCCACAATTTATTCATTTCAAATAGTTAATAGTATATTTGCAGCACGTTCCAGAGTGAAAGGTACCCTCGGATCGCCCTGGTGTAAGACCAACGTTCAGAATTGAAACGTTGCTTGAAATGGAGTTAAAAAGTTTAAAAACGACATCAAAATATGACTACCTAAACATGCATATGAGGAAATCCTTGAAATTATGCAATAACACCTATAACCTAGTCAACTAACATGAAGTTTTTTAAAATTTTATTTATTCTTTATTTTGTGGAAATGAAGATGGGGAAATCGAGATGTAATACACATACACTCACAGTCCGCTTTGGAGTAGAAATCTCTAGTGAGAAGGACTGTGAATAAACTAAATCTTTATATTTTTTAATCTAAATAGTCAGCGCCCTTGAGGTGATTTTTCACAAAAACGGCGCTCTACAAATTGTCCAATTATTATTATTATTATCACTAATAAAAATTGCATTTCTTAAATAGTCAACAATAAAATATAAAAATAAATGGCCTTAGCCGTGTTTGGTGACCAGATCTGAATAGCCGGGTACTTTCCCACCTTCCCCTCCCCCATCTCCTCCCACATATCTTTTTTTTTTAGGCTCATAACATACCCCAATATAATTGGAAATGTCGTAGTCTCACAGGCTTCCAAATGGTTGGGAGCAGTTGGGACTCTTGTACGGTACTCACATAAAAAGGTAGTATGAAACCACTAAATAGGAAGATGGTTACATCATTTTCGATAATTAATTTTTAACAAAAAATGACGTTGGAATCTCCAAATTATTCATGATAACGTCGCCGTGATCGGTTGCGGATTTGTGCATTCGCAAATTGCAGACCAAATTGTGGTCGGTGCAAATTCCCCCCCGCTTCAGTAAAGCCCATTACTGTAAAAAGGGTTGATTAAATATAGTTTGCTCTAAAGAAGTGAAGCAATATTGTAATAAAATATCTACTGCTAATTGGTATTTTCCAGAAGACTTTAACATAAACAATAATTTATGGATGTGGCAATCTGTTAAAACACATAAAATAAAAATCATTGTTCTTTAATTCCGAATCAGCAAAAGTGAGTTCTGGTGTCATCAAATTTGTTTTTCTGTGTGGAATTTCGTGATCAACGCAATTTTTTTTCTGAATTATTAATTCATGAATATCATGAGCCACGGAGTTTTGAAATACAAACATTTTGGTTGTTCCATATGCTTCAGCAGTTCAAAGAGATTGTAAAGATAGTGGAAAAGCAACGACGTACCTACTCGTAAGTTCTGGCGTATACAGATCGATAATACTGAAGTCATTAATATAAAGTACCAAATTATAGAAAAAATATTTGGTAAGAATGTAAGGTAGGTATTGAAATAAAAGATACACGAAGACATAACTAATAATAAAATCAAAAACCTTTCACCTTTACCTTCACAGAACTCAACATTGTAAATAACTAATTGTGTAAAAATGTAAGCAAATTCTTATTTGTAAGCTTTTGTAAAAGCCATTTCATAAACATTCCCCAGTCCTAAATTCTCCAGTCTTTCAAAATAAATATTAACTCAACTTTTGTCTCTAATCTTCTTATTAATATAATATCAACAGTGAAGGGGGTAGCAAACGTAATGTCATGCAATGTCCAGTGTTTTATAACGTCCTCCGTGTGCAAAGTCGTATCTTCTCCAAGCATGAACTTTCTAATTAAAGTGTGTTTCGGAAGTGACCTGCCAGGTAAGTATGTTTTCAGTAATACATATTTATAAATAATAAAATTAGATAGAGCCTAAGAATTCATATTAAATTGTACAGCGCCCTTGAGGTGATTTCTCACAAAAACTGCGCTATAAAAATTATCCAATTATTATTAATATTATCGGTAATCCTGAAGTTAATAATATAAAGTGGACTGTGTACCTACACCCACATTATGAAAAAAATATCTTGTATCTTATATGAAATTGATGTTGAAACCAAAGAAAAATATCTTGTGATCAAAAGGTAACGAAGACATAAAATGCCTCTTGTGGTTTTGCAGCGACCGTCACAGATTCAGTACGCAACGAGTCACCTTTGTAAAGTCGCGCATGAAACTGTCGAAAGTGCCGAAAGACGTAAAAATAGATTACTGTTTCGCCGTCTGTTCGGTAGAAAAAACATAAACAATGGACGAAAACAGCGGCTGACGGATTGCGAGGACTCGAGATGGGAATCATTGGGTGTCAGAGAACGGAGCTTTTAGATTCAGTCATGCGTATTGGTTGGTCCACGACAGCAGCTGTACGACTCTTGCGGGAACTTTGCGACGCCCCGTCACGTTAAGGGAGGATTGACCTTCACACTCATGAACATACCTTTTCTACCATTAAACTTAGCTGATTAGCTGGTCGAGCGGTACAAAGCGTCGGTTTGTATCCCAAGCTATCTATGTAAGTCTTTCACCATTGCACGAGCATACTTTACTGCGGATAATGACGGTATTATTTACTTGTACAGCGCCCTTGAGGTGATTTCTCACAAAAACGGCGCTATGTAAATTAGCCAAGTATTATTATTATTATAAAGAATTAACTTGCCAATGGTTATGCCAGTCGGGAGAGCTGTCTTAATGTTAAATAGAATTACTTCGAATATCGATATGTTTAACATCAATAAAGCACAATTCAGACGACAAGCTTTATTGTTGTTAGTATGATTGTGCTTCATTGATGTATAAATTGCTTAAATCTGTTTGAATCTAATATTTTTATCCCTTTTTAAACGCATTGAAATTTTGTAATGTTTTAAAAATGAATAAATTGAATTGAAATGAATTAATACGACTGTACTACCCCAGCCAGAAGCACTCATGTCCCGGTGAGACCGGTACACTAGGGGACACTGATTTATTAGACTTGGAACTTGGAACACGTGCTCTTAGGATGGGAAGGAGTTGGTGTTTAATCGACTGGTAGACAAGGCAACCTTATAAGCCAATATTAGAATTTGGGATGGGCAGGAATAAAGGAATGGATTGAGCATAATTATTTTTTCCTTTCTTTATTCTTGCCTCTTGTCGGCTCGTATTAGATCTTCTTGTCTATTTCTGATTGTTCTACGCTCTTCTTGCCTCTTCTTGGAGTTTCTCATCTCTTCTTGCCTCTTGACTCTCCTGAGCTCTTATTTCCTTTACGTGGCTTTTCATATCTATTCTTGTCTCTCATTGCCTCTTCTTGAATATTTCAATATCTGATCTCTTCTTGCTTCTTCTTGGGTGTTCTCGCCTCTTCTTTTCTCTTCTTGGCTCTTCTAATAGCCTATTTTCTCTTCATGTCTCTGATTATCTCTTCTTTTATCTTCTCGTCTCTTTTGGCTCTTTTTGCTACTTTTTGGGTGTTCTCGTCCCTTCTTGACTCATGAGGTGCTATAATATTTTGAGATATTAAAAAACAACTAAGCTCTGTTTTATTTGATCACAATCATACCCCGAAACTTTAGGGGGTGAAAAAATATGCTACCCCTCGGGCACGTCCTCATAAAATCCATTCTATATCCTATTCAAAGAATAAACAGATTTTGAACGAGAGAACACCGAGCTTTTATCTCGTCTCTTTGAATTTAAAAGTTTATCACATGCGCTCCAGTCAAGTAGAAAAAATATGTAATAATCAGACAACCTCCAAAGAGTTCCCCCAGTCAAGGTTTGCCAATTTGTTTTAAATATTACTTTTTATATAAAACAACAAATTTTTTTTATTATTTCAGTTTCGTATACGGTGGTAAATATATTTTAAGAAAAAAAACCGCCAGCTAGGAACTTGAAAAACTTTTTTCGCGAACAATTTTTTATTTATTTTTATTACTTGTTAGATCCGTTTGCACAGCCAAAATCTGAAGAGTTTTTCGCTACGTTCAAAAACAGTGAATCTTTTTTTTATTTTTATGGTTTGTCTAGGCCCGAAGGGTTTCTATGAACAAAATCGCGACGGCAAAGTTTTTTTAATGAGAGCTTTTCCCGTTTAGCAGTACAAATGTTGTGGATCCTTATTTTAGTTAACACCTGTCCATTTTATGTTAGTTTATTGCTAAATTTATTAAATAAAGTAAGCCGTTATAAAGATAGATAGATAAATTGCGAGGCTGAAGGGAATTACATGGTTTTCAATTTGGGAAGGCGGGTATGTGTACTGCCTCCCCGGAACCGTTTATTGGATTACCAAAACATCTGCCATAGGTCACCCCAAGTGGTTCACTAAGCTTGGTAACTTAGCAGGGATGCCCATGTTCATGGGGTGAGGTTTATACGGATCTTGGCAGCGGATGCGCCTGCACACCAACAGCGTGGCAGGTTGGATCGGGAGTCTGGTTGAGGGTGACCTTTTTACCGGTTATTTCGGAACATGACCTTGCACCGCAGTCGGTGGGATAGATTCACTCCTGGACACACTGACATCTAGATTGCTACCCACCCCTCATACCCTTTTCAAAGAATTTCCTCTCCTTCATTTCCTAAAAAAAACCACTACACAGCATCCCCAAAAATGACAGCGATTGGGACATGGAGTTTTATTTTCCTCAGGACCTCCTGTTTGGAGCTAATGTAAAGAAAAAATATTTTTAATGGTTTTTTTACACAAAATGACATGTACATGGACGACCAAAGAGCGTGCAACTAGATTACAATGAATCAAATGTGTCTATTCAAGACAATAATAAAGAAAAACACAAGTTTTACAGTGACCCCTAGCTGAGAATTGAGAGCAGATTCTCCTTCTCACGGCTGATCTAAGATACAAATACGCCGACATTTGTAAATTATAATCTACCCTTAAAATTTTCTTTAAAGATTTTCCGTGCTTCAGATTCCCCGCGAATAAGGGCTGCCACAAGGGTCCTCGAGTCTCCCAGCGTCCCTTCAGTCTGTGCAGAAGTACCTTCCCCGCCGCCCCTACCTGCCACCCCTGGTTCCTCCACCGCAGAGATAGAACCTCATTAAATAAGAATATCGAACTCTGTGGTCGACTTTCCCAAACATTCTTTGACTTTGACAGAATTTCGAATAAAGTTGTTCTGTAAACTGTTAAGAAACTTTTAATATAAATTTAGATATTAATTACACAAGAAGGTAATTTTACTAACTAGTCACAAATTTGTAGTCCGTATACCTACGTAATGGATCAATGCACCAATTAATTAAAAGGTCTAGCTAGTTTGGCTAGCAATTTGGGAGGCAAGAATGTATACTGCCGTCTCAGGAACCATTTATTGGATAACCAACATCTCTGCCATAGGTCACCTTAAGTGGTTCGCTACGTTTGATAATTTATCATGGGTGCCCGGGTTCATGGGGTGAGGTTTGCCTAGGTCTTAGCGGTGGATGGCCTAGACACACTGAACCCCAGATTCATACCCACCCCTCAAACGTTTTTCCATCCCAGAACTCTCTTTTCCTCTTTTCCTTCCTTTCATTAAAAAAATCCTTCGCACAGCATCGCCAAAGATGACATAGGCCCTGAGGGAAATTATTTTCTTAAGGGCCTCATGTGTGGGGCTCATGTAAAAAAAGTTAGGCCTGACAGGGAAATGAACAATCTGAAAGAACTATCTGTTATAAGTTTATTTATTATTTCTAACAGCATTGAAGACAGTCAGTTGAGCGATTCTATATCTTTTGTGGGATCGTTATGAGATGTAATCTCCTGTCAGATTTGTGTGATTTATTTGCTTTCTATGTACAACGTACATTAAATGAATCAATAAATGAAGTTATCATGCATACTTGCAGGAATTCGTGTTTAAAACGATCTAAACTAAAATATGTTTAGAGCAAATATGTAAAAATTACACAAATCTGAATGGAGATCACGTCCGTTATTTCATAACGATCCCACAAAAGATATAGAATCGCTCTTCTGGTGTAAACGACTACCATGTTACCTGTATGAGCCTAACAGAACACAAATAAATTGTAATAACTTTTCAATTTTTTAGGTTTTAAGTTTTTTTTTAATCAATAATATTATTATTCAATTTCTAAATAAAACATTTTATTTATAAACAAGTTCTGCTGTGTTATTATAGTTGTTTAGCTGCTCCATTAAAAGGTAGCTGCGACAATGTTACGTGTGGTTTTGTTCGGTACCGGTACATAATTGTATACATAATTATAAAATATAGACTCCGAGGTAATCAGTATTATTATTAAGGTACTACTCCGGTGGAGGTCTAAAGGGAAAGAGCACTTCTGACTTCTGACACGCATACTCACCTTTTATATCGTCGGTATGCGTCGTACATTCAAATCGTGTTCAATACGTGTTATACGAAAGAACTCTGATCTACGTTCATTACAATTATTACTGCGCGTGGCAGCTGTTTCGCCCTCTGAAGGCAGTTTGATATTTTTTTTAATTAATTGAATAATAATAACATCGAATGTACAGGGTGTTAAGCGACGTACTTGACTTAATTTAACCAGTGATTCCTGACATTATTTAGAGTAAAAAATGTGATTTTTTTTCTAAATAATCATTAAAAAAATAAAAGGGTTAGACACTTGGGGGTGGGGTGAAGGGTTCGTCGGTCACTTGTCTGAGTGACCAGTGACAACAAAAAGTTATAAGTCATTGTTAATAAAAAGATATGAAAATAAAAAAAAACGTCAAAAAAATCACCGGAGACCAAAATTTCATTAACATTTTTTACTCCAAATAATGTCAGAAATCACTGGTTTTTATAGAACCTGTATAAAAAAAAACTAGATAAAAAATAAATGCATTTCGCCCGTGTAGTGCCGGTTGTAGAGTTTGACCCATGGAGGAACGTGGTTCGAGTCCGTGGTTTGACCGGTCGGTGGCTGAGTTTGCAACGCGTTGGGTCCCACCCAGGTATCGTGTCTTCGATTCCTCGGTTCGCTAAATCCTCCATCACGATACAAGCAACATTTTACGCTTACTGTGGTGGTAGTGTGAAATTTTCAAATTTTGTCAGGTTATTCGTAACCCCGGAATGTTTGTCTTTCTTTATATAAAATTGCATTTCTCAAGTTTTGAGAAGGTGTCTAAAAATTAAAAAAAACACGTTTAACATTAAAAAAATTATTAAAATTTGTTATAATTCCAAATAAAAAATAAGGGTTTCTGATTTTTTTGTTTGTTTAAAATCACGATTTTCGCAAATGTGTTTCAATTGAATTACAAATTGTTAAAAGGTCTTTAAATTTAAAACTAACTTATTTTATCAACTAGTCATATTATCAAAGTTCACACTTTCAAGATAAGATAAATGATTTAGTGTGAATTTAATGGAAACTAGCTTCCTTTTTCGGGTTAATTCATATAAAATCACAACCTTATCGGGCAGGGTGTTCTAAAGATATCAGCTTTGATTAAACGATTAAAGTTATCAATATTCATCAGGCAGGTGAATAAACATAAATTATAGAATCTTATCAAATAATTTAGTTCCAAAAATTATATACTCAGTTTTCATGTCGTAATTAATGTAGTTTGTATATAAAAATCAATATGCTAACTTCTGTGTATATATGTGAGTGTATTCAAAACCTTCTAGATCACTGATCCTGTGATCTAGGAGGTTTTGGTGTATTGCTGTATGAAGCATAGGAAATATTTGAAACTTTTAAAATACCTTATTTAAACCCCCGTGAAGGTTTCTGGATTATTACAACCACATGACAATACATCTGAAAAGTTTTTTAATAATTACAAAAACTCTTGCGAAACTGTCAAAATTTGAGAATGACATTTTGCAAAACAAAATTCAATGTTCTATTCTCTTTAAAATAATTAATTTATTTGAAGTACTCGCATAATTCTTTGAATTGAATTAAGAATTATAGATATTTTAAATAGGTACCTAAATGAATATTAGTAATACATGAAAACTTAAAATTTGAATAAAAAAATTGTACCTAATAGGTGGCTCGCGAACTGTTTGAAAACTGAATGTTTGAAAAATGTACTGGGACTGAATATATGGAACGCGGGAGGGGGGAGAGGGAAGGCGTGGAAGGGGAACGCGGGAGGGGAAGGGGATGCGGAAGGGGAACGTGAATGCACGGGAAAGGACAAGCAGGGAAAAACAATTTATTTATTTTAATATGTTACCGCAACGCATGCCGGGAACCAGATAGCAGTTAAAAATTATTCTTCAAAATTTTTGTGTATGTGTGTGCAAAATTTTGTTTTAAAAACCTAGCCAATTTTAAAACGTATATAATGTAGTAGGTAACGTGTTATGGGGTGAG
Source organism: Limnephilus lunatus (assembly GCA_917563855.2). Taxonomy (NCBI): domain Eukaryota; kingdom Metazoa; phylum Arthropoda; class Insecta; order Trichoptera; family Limnephilidae; genus Limnephilus; species Limnephilus lunatus. The sequence continues at coordinate 46,328,471 of OU830600.1, forward strand.
TGGTAAGGAAAGGAAAAACACAAAAATTGATAAAAAAAAATTAAAATCATTGTTTTGTTCTGTGAACATGAAAACATCGTAAAAATTGTATTAACGACCAAAAAACTAAGCTCGTCCGTCTGTAAATAGAAAGCATAACACCCGACGACCCGACCATTCACCATTCACCGTTCATCCCTTCCCCTCTTCTTCCTACCTCTTTCCCACACATCCTTCTTCCGAACAGCTGAGCTTTTGTCGTGCGTTTAATAGCCTCAGTCCACATCTGCTACAAGATACGCGTGGCTAGGCACAAGGGTAGAAAAAGACACGTCATAAAAAAAGTATCCTTAATATTCGTGTGCAAAAATCAAGCTTTGTAACAGAACTCCCCTTCTGTGTGAGTGTATGAATGCAGTTAACATTACGAGTGCATCAAATTATTTGTGAACTTTTGTATTGGTAAAAATATGGCTTAAAAAAAGTCACATATAATTTTGCATGATTTTGAAAGTTAACTTTGGTATGGTTTACTATTTTTACTTAAACATTGTAAAGCTCGCATGTTTTTGAATGAATTTTTAAAGCTTGACTAGTGGAGGGGATGGTAAATATTTCTACTTGGTGTTCGCTGTGTTTGGGTTCTAGCAGTCTACGCCGAACACCTGGTTAGGGTCTTCAACCTCTGGATTCAAAGCCCAAAGGGATCCTATTGAATTAATAGTAGATGAGGATTCATGGCTCTCTTTACAGGATGGGAATACAATATAACTCGTGTAGCGTGGTTTTAATTAAAATAGGATGAACAACACTTTTTTTTTAAATCTGCTAATGAGAGCTCGGTTATAACCTACATCGGTTACTTGGTAACAGTTGTAACAATTATTATTGTTTATTAAAAAATTACGCTGGGAACTAGTTTTTCACCAATAATAATGCTTGACGACCATTATCATAATGTTTTATTGGTTAAATTTGTACCTACTATATTTATGGAGATTTCCATACACGGAAAATGTAGCATGGCATCGAAACAGTTTTGTAGCAATTCGTGGAAATAAAATGAAAATAACTTTCAATATACGTATACCTGCGCAATGTCGAAATTTTATTATATTCTGTGTATGTGAAAAGCTGAATATTTGGGCGAATAGAAAGGAATTTATAAAGGCAGCCATTTTTTAACAAACAAAAAACTAAATGATTTTGTACAACCTGTCATAAACGTTCACAATATACGAAATAATCTAATATCACTGGGCAGTTTTATAAAATGAGCTAGACCGACTGGACATAAAGCCTTTGACAAATAATAATTGCATATAAAAACGTATTCATCCCTTTAGCATGGAAACCGGGCGAATCGTTTATATAATAAAGTACTTAAATGAAATATGAGATTTAATCATGTGAAGATTGTTACTGACAAACAAAAATAAAATAACAATTATTTAAAATAAATGTGGTTTAAAACGAAAAATACTCAAAGTAAGAGTTTTATAACAAATTTGCTTGTGTTGCCTGTTTCATACATATTCATAGTAGGTACATAAAAAGATTTGTTTTATGTTTAATTGTATTGTAAAATATGGGCAGCAAAAATTGCTATTTTTTTCACGATTTGGACTATAACTAATTTGGAGGCCACTTTGGGAAATATTTGCGATTATTTAAGGATCCAGAGTTGGTATTCAAAAAGAAGAAGAAGGTGGTTTGAAAGGGAGAGATGTTAGAGGGAGCGCGCTAATATTAAAAAAGCGATAATAATTGAGCGATAATTGTGAAAATATTTAATAAAACACGACTCTTTCAAAATAGAGCAAAAATCTCTCGGCAAATGTCTTTAGTATAAACAAACACTGGGCATTTTTTGATACCCACAATATGTTTAAAAACAGAACAAAATGTGTTTCTATTAATTTTCGGAGCTCACTTTGCGATTTTTTTCTATCGAGGGAATTTTATATAATTACCGTTTCGGCTCAGTATAGAAATCATTTTAAAAAACAAAACAAATTATTTAAGAATTTAAAAGCATAGAGTGTTGAAGGAAAATATGTTTTAAATCAGAAGAAATTCGGAATGCCGGGTATTAAATCCAAAACATTTTTGGACTGAATCTAAATATTGCTAATCAGACCCCTCTAAATTGAAATAATAAGTTTTATTGTGTTGTTCATAAAACAATTGTTTTTTTATTTTATTTTAAAAACTTATGTATAAACTTTAATCAAAACGGTAAACATTTAAACTGACCAGCGATAAAGGTCGACGTGTTCTGGACTACGATCGAAGTTTACTAGTTTCGATTTCAAACAAATCATACATAAATCTTTGCTTTTAACGGCTGTGCAATGCACAATAATGCATTTATTATTATGAAACATTTTCGAGTTTCGTTAGTTTTATGGGGTTTTCTATGGATTATGGTATGAATACGATTTAGATAAGGCAAGAAACAATACCACTGGCCTCTGTCGAACCGGCGATAAGGAATTTTACTGTTATTTACTTAGCAATCAATATCACCAATCGTACGCCGATCTACCTGCCAATCTACCAACTGGTCGCTACTCAAAATCGATTTCTCTATCAAGAAACTTATAAATTTATTTACAAACAGTGTTAAGTTACCTCTTTGACACAGTGTATCGCATAAAGCAAAATATTTTAATTTTCAATGTAAAAATTTTTACACGCGAATGCAATTTTTACAACCTGCTTTTAAAATCTTTCGGTTCGTCTCAAAAAAAGCTCTCGAATGTCTGGCGTGACGAAACGCAGCTTTCGGTTTAGATTTTTCAGATCAATAACTAATTCCAGCTCACATCATTTCCATCATGACTATGGAACTTTTAAATATCTATTGAATTGTTAAAAAACACCGTGTCGTAATATTTTATTTTAGGTATTATTAAAAAATTATAGTGTGCAATTCGCACGCGGTGGAAGTGAAACTAGAAAGTCGCTAGATGTCGCTTTCTTTTGTTTTGTCTGTTTATTTTAAAGTGGTTTGAAGATAGGATATTGAAGTAAGCAGAAGGTCCAGGGTTCGAGTCCCAAAGGTGGTAATATATTTTTCTGATTTTTTTGTCTCCAGATGTTCGATTGAGTTTCGCTAATATTGACTTCATTTAATTAAATACAGGTAATAATTTTAGGTTTTAGTAATAAAGTTAAAAATAAAAATAGATATAGAATCGCTCGGCTGATGTTGGTACCGACAGCGGCGTAGCGGTTGCTACGCAATTGCATAAATAAAATACAATTTCCAAAAAGAGATGAAAGTTTTTTTGACACTTGCTGGAATTGATGTAATAAAATAAAATAAAAGCGTAAACCCTTCGTTTTCGTTAAACCAATGAAGTAATCTACATAAATATTATAATGAAATCATTAAGGCCAGCAATAAAGCAGTTGCCACGACATAAACACGCTCCTGTGATGCGTATCAGACACGTGGCTGGAAATAAACACCTAATACCGTTTCACTCAATCAAAATAAACACATAAATTATTAAGATTGGTCCGCATGGAATATAGACCACACCTGACCTGGAATCTCTATCATCCACTGAACCAAACCACCTCAAGCACGGATAGGACATTCAACCATGCCGGCCTCTTATTTTCTATAAAGTTTTTTTTTTTATTTCGAAACTTTTTTTCTAAGTGAAAGTTCTTTAGCCCCGTTAACGATTTGAAACTCGGATTAAACGGAAATGCGTCACAAAAAATATTAATATAATATATTATAATATAATATATTATAATATATTCTAATATAATGCGGTAAATTCATTAAACATTATTATTTTTGTAAAATCAATATCCAATCTTCAAACCACATTAAAATAAACTGGTAAAAGAAAGCTACATCTAGCGACTTTCTAGTTCCATTTAAACTACGTGTGAATTGGGGTATGTGTGAGGCTGAAGGTAGTGGGGAGGGGAAGAAGATGGGGAATAGTGAGGCTGGGAAGTACTTGGCTATTCAAATTTGGTCACCAAACACGGCTAATGCCATTTCAAGCAACGTTTTAATTCTAAATGGTGGTCTTACACCGGGGCGAAACTGAGGGTATCTTCCACTCTGGAACGTGCCGCAAATATAATATATATTACTTTAAATAAATTAATTCTGAAGTAACACAAATTAATCAAATAAAATTATTTGCCCACGCCAGGATTCGATAACGCGTCCTTCGAATTGCAGTCAAGAGCCTTACACCTCGACCACGCTGGTCGTCATCTTACTAATATTATAAATCTTACTATTTTACTAATATTATTATAAATGCGAAAGTTTGTATGGATGGTTGGATTTTACTCTTTCACGCAATAAATATCGAATGGAATTTATAAATTCTTTCACTAATCAAAATCTACTTTATTTACGAGTAATATGGGCTATTTATATTGGTAAGCTCTGGCGTTATGAATAAGCTGTGGCGTTATGAAATTATCTATTATACCTTTATTGGCAAAGCGTGTTAATAAGTAAATGTTTGACGTGGGCTGTCAATATTATTTTTTTGATAGCGAACATTCAAATATTAGTATTCTAATATGAATAATTAGTGTAGGTAGATACAAATATAAAATAGGTACTTATCTACATTTTGACCTAAGCCAACAGCTATACTAATATTATGAATGCGAAAAGAAGCGTATTTGATTGTTGATTGATTGGGGGGGGAGTGGGGGGGGGGATATGCGAGCGAAGCCGGGGGTAAAAGCTAGTGTTTTAATAAAGTAGTTAGAGTATAATGTATAAGCTGTAATTAATATATTGTTGTAATTCAAATATTTTCTGGTTTCTTTCAAAACCTTATTTCGAACCTTTCAAACATGGATTCCATTATATTATTCAAACTAAAAAAAAAATTGAGACGGAAGATCTCCTAGATATACGAGACGATTTTATTGAGTATCCTGGTCATTCAGACCAAGTCTATCCCACGATCCTTGGTATGTAACAACAATAATTGTTGGATAATCTGTAGATCGCCTGTTTTGTGCAAAATCTCCTCACCAAGAGCGCTGCATAAGTTATTATGAGTACTAGGCTCTATCTAATTTTTAAACGACTTCGAAATCGAGGAGGTTATCAATTCGACGACATTTCTTTTTTTTTTTAAAGTTTGTTACCTCAGAAATTTCGATTGGGTGAACCGATATTGATGATTATTTTTTTATTAGAAAGCTGGTGCTTCCCGTGTGGTCCCATTTTAATTTGGTCCAGTTCTGACAATGGGATCCATGAGAAAACCATATCTGTCTTAAATTTGCAATAAGTATGTGCGCGACAAATAGACGAATAACTCAATATTACGCCAACACATTTCGATGATTCTTTTTTAAAGTTAAACTTCTTTACGCACGCTCGTCACTAAAAATCAAAAAATAAACAAAAATTTTAACAAAACAAAATACGACTTAAAAAAATGCACCAAAAAGTAAAAAAAATTCGTACGATTGTTATTTTTGGAGTCGGTGTCAGCCAAGATCTCCACATCTCACCTATAACTACCTAGGTATGTAGTTACCTTGGCTGACACCGACTCCAAAAATAACAATCGTACGAAATTATTTTTTTACTTTTTAGTGCATTTTTTTAAGTCGTTTTTTGTTTTGTTAAAATTTTTGTTTATATTATTTACAGATACATAAAACATGCTTGCCGGGCACCTATCCCCAAAAACATACTTTTATTAGAAAGTTTATCCTTAGACAAGATATGACTTTGCACGTAGAGAACACAATGTTAAAACACTGGACATTGTATAATTTTACATTTGCTACCCTCCATTACTATTAATATTATATTATCGAGAAGATTAGTGGAAAAAATACAGTTGATATATATTTAGAAAGACTGGAGAATTTTTATGAAATGGCCATAAAAAGCTTACAAGCTCTTATTTGCTTACATTTTTACGTATTTATTTATTTACAATGTCACCGGTGTGAAGGTGAAAGGTTTTTGACTTCATGGGTACGACTGTCTGAACAGGTGAGTTTTAAGTTTAACACTAAATACTATTGAATACAGAGTTATAAAGCTTTTTTTTTTTTTTCTTTTAAATATTGTGTTCCTTAAAACAATTCAACTATTTTTAATGAAGTTCACTCACAATCGAAGTCATGGGAAGGATGCAAAATATTATTATTAATTTTACACTTTCACTTGAACGTTTTTTTTGTGTAAAAACCCCTTTGGTGAAATCAAATCAGTATTACACCCAAAACGTTGTTAACTTTAGGAACCTCTGAAAACTTTTTACTAATTGACCAACCGTTACATAAGATCAAAAATAAAATAAAAATATCGATAAAAAATATTAACTCAGAAAAAGATAAAAACAATAATACCCGCCGCTCTGTTCGACTTTGGAAACCTTTCGAAATAAACCTGTGCATTTTTGAATTTTTTGTAATCTTTCGTATAGAAATTTGATTCTTTCATGCAGAAAGTTGATGAAATCTCTCGATTTAGCCTGTTTCGTGTGTCTCCCTCAATTCCCACACAAACTTATGAAAGTTGGCTACGATAAAATTGAAACGAACCCCAATTCGGGAACAACTTCAGCCTACTAGATACAGATGTTATTACCCTGCATGGACAGTAAACTTGATTTTTATTCGATGTTTTATCGAATGACAAATGGTCTTAAAATTTGGGAAAGCGTTGCATATTTGTACTTTAGCACGGGCCGTCTCCAGTCCTGGCCTGGCTTGAGGTGGTTTTTAGCTGAACTCAGACAGCTGGCAGATATACATTGAGGAAAGGAGAGGAAACCCGGAACGAGCACAGATCAAAGAAAACCTAGACACGAACAGAAAAAATGCTATTTTTCCAGACTGGTGTCAAATGAGCCGGTTTCAAGTAGGCAATGCCACGTGTTAAACAATTAAAAATAATATCTAGTATTATTTTGAAGTGTTATTTTGAACTGAGTGGTATTATTATAGATCACGCAATTAAAGTTGACGTTTGGATTGTTGTATTGGTGCGTTTGGGTTGTGTGTATATGTGTACCTACACCTACACTTCCGATAGTTGATGTCTTTGCGAAAAGGGTTTGAGGAAAAGCAGTTTGTTTTGATCACGGCTAGTGATTTTTATTAGCGAAAAAAGGGCAACGTGTTGTTTGAAATTTGGATGTTGGAAAAGATTTAACAATTATTCCAAATTTTTACAGTGCGTTTTCAATATTAATATTGATTTATGACAATTTAATTATGTTCGAATAACAAACTTGAAATTTTATTTGTGCAATCGATTTATTTATTTTATTACATTAGTTACATTTATACAGCAAAATTACATTATAATAATATTTCAAATAACTGTAGATTTTAAAATGTGTACAAGTGTTATTATGTCTTGTACGTCATTAGTTCCTAGCTAGGCAGATTGCCTGTTCTGAACCAAATGCTGATGAAAATGTTCGATGAAACGATGGATGCATTTATTTAGCTATAATTTTTTATAATGGTTTGTCTAGACTCTAGTTTGTAGTTAGGAGTAATAATAATAATAATAATAATTGGACAATTTGTAGAGCGCCGTTTTTTGTGAAAAATCACCTCAAGGGCGCTTGGTAAGATTGTAGAAATATATTTAAAATTTGTAGAGCTCCCTTTTTTTTACAATAGCTCCACACAGGAGGCCCCGTGGAAAACAATTTACCTCGAGGCCTATGTCATCTTTGAGGATGCTGTGTGGAGGGTTTTTTAAGGGAAAGGAAGGAGAAGAAAATACGGGAAGGAAAAATGTATGAGGGGTGGGTAGGAATCTGGGGATCAGTGTGCCCAGGAGTGATCGACGAACGAATCTATTCCTCACACTGCGGTGCAAGGCGATGGGTCGGGAAAGTTCGGCTGGAGAGGTCAAAAGGCCTCCCTTAATCAGTCTCCTCCGATCCAGCCTGCCACGCAGTGGTTGGGCAAACGTATCCGCCACTAAGATCTAGACAAACCTCTCCCCATGAAACCGGGCACTCCTGCTAAGTCACCAAACGTAGCGAACCACTTGCGGTGATCTTTCACAAAAACGGCGCTCAAATAGTCAAAGTATTATTATTTTTATTATTCCTGATATTATTTGGAGTAAAAAATGTACCTTTTGATTTTGATGGATGGATGGATGAAATGAAATTTTGGTCTCCGGTGACTTTTTGCATATTTTTTTTCAATTTTTTTTTTTCTTGAAAACAAAATAAAATAAAAACTTTCACATGTCATCAATGCTCATTCAGCGGAGTAACAAAACAAACCCGCACTCCGACACTAACTATCCTATACCTAAGTACTGATTTTTAATTATTTTACAAGTTACAAGCCAAAAACAGGTTAAAGTAAGTTAAGTACGTCCATGCATACCCTATTTATCAAAAAGAGATATAATATACCTGTGGTGCATAAATTATATTACAATATTATATATCACAATTCACATGGTGCATGTATGAGAAAATTTAATTAAATTTTCACGCAGTTATAAAATCCAATAATATTCATTCAAGTGATAAAATTTTTAATTTAGAAAAGCTTATAAAAAAAGTACAATATGTAATTAACATCTCAAGCAAAATTTTATGTTTGTATAAACATGTCGAAGTTTATTATGTGGTTAAAGGTTTATTTTATACTCGCTTACGGCGAATGAAAAATATGTTCTAAAAATTGGCAAATAATTATAAAAAGTACCTAAGTACTTCTTCTTCATTAAATTTCAAACATTTTTTAAATTAAATTTAAAATTTTCGATTTCATGTTTCGATCAATAGACAGTCGGCGTTGCATCCCTTCTACAACAGGGATCTCTTCAAAATCAATGTATCTACTCTACTACTCCTCTATTTTAGAAGACCACCTGCTTCCCCTCCGCTCTACGGTCTGCCTCATAAGATAACCTGTTTGGGGATGCCATAGTTCCTCTGGCTTCAAACGGTTGGGAGCAGTTGGGATTCTTGTGCGATATTCACAAAAAAAAGACCCTAGGCCAAAAACATCACAAGTAAGCTTCGATCAAGTATATACTTGGTCGATGCAAGTAAGGCTTAGGAAAACCTCTGAAGAGCGACTCTATATCTTCTGTGGGATAGTTATGAGATAACGGACGTAATCTCCTGTCAGGTTTGTGTGATTTTCTATGTCTGTTATTTGCTTTTTTATGTACAACGTACATCAAATGAATAAATGATCATGCATACTTGCAGGAAGTCGTATTTAAAACGATCTAAACTAAAATATGTGACAGTAAATATGTAAAAATCATACAAATCTAATAGGAGATCACGTCCGTTATCTCATAACGATCACACGAAAGATATAGAATCGCTATTCTGGTCTCCTGTGCGGAGTAATATTATTAGTTTCATAATCTGCTAATAAACTAGTAACCTCACCCTCCACCCGAGTGCAAACATAAGTACGTCAATCACTGAAACATTTTATTTTATTCAGAATCACATTACTCAACAATTTATATATTTTGTTGGGACAAGCTTTGAAATTTCACAATTACTTTGCAATTATCAAAGTGAACCGAATTATTTGGAAAAACACAATCGAAACTTGCAATATCCCCCATAATTTTCAAATACCTACATATGATGTTGATACGTAAATAGTAATCTCCAACAAATATTTTTCAGTAAATCCCACCCTCCAATAAAATTCATAAACATCGGTTAATACGCGACGCATGTCAATATAAACAAAATGGGAGACAGCAATGATTCACAGCAAGCTCGTGATATGAACACGGCAGGTCTGCGAATATTTAATTAACTACTTATTGGTTAAAACTGCAGTAATAATGATAACAGGAATCCCAAACCGCAGTATCAAAGCATTCCCTGATTCCCCCTACACGTGGAGATATCGAACCGGGATTATTTCAATTGAATTGTAAGCGAGATCGGAACGGGCCGTCACCGTGGCAACGGCTTACTCCAATCTGCACCTGGTCAAACATTTAAACAATAAAAAAACATTAACAAAAATGATTCTATAATCTCGACCGTGCTAGAAAAACGCATTTTGTTAGGTCGAGCTTTCCTGTTCCGAGCCCGCGAATTACACGGTTTTATAATGCTTTTAATAGTCTCGGGAGTTCTATGTTGGTACGATTCTTTTGTCTGGGTGCAGCTGTTTGTCGATATACATTTTTTTTCAATAAACACGCACACAAAAAAGATGCATTTAACGCATATTGCATGTATGTACATAAGTAGTATGAATTATGAATGCAGGCTGCTTGCATTATTGAATTCAAAATTTAATAATTATAAAGCCTGCGGGATTAGTGATGGGATTTAATCGGAAAACTAATAAGCAAATGGAACGCGGTAGTTTTAGATGTAAATATTGCTAGTAATAAGGGATGATTTTAAGTACCTATTCTTTTTTGATATATTAATAGATATTTAGCTTGTTTAATTAAAAACTAATAACTAACTAAAAATTATAACAATTATATTAATGTAGCAGAAACTTCAATTTAAAATTTGAAAATTACTTCAAACTATCTTTAAAAAGTTCTAACTGCCCGGAGCCAGTAAGCTACGACATCCCTACTTTTGGAGAGTATCTGGAGATTCAAATCTAGTCACCAAACTATGTAAACCCATTATTCCTGAGCGATGTTGATATATATTCCACTCACTAACGCAAGCATAGGTTTTTTTCTTTATTCATTGCTTTGATGGTTACATAATTTGGGATTTTTCGACCATTATGTTAGGTTAGGTTTGAAAAATCCCCAAATTATGCAACCATCAAAGCAATGAATAAAGAATTTTATTATTTTTTATTCTGCATTCTGTCATTGCGTTATGAGTGGAAGATACTATCAAAATTACTCAGGTATAATTGATTAATTGAAGACAGAAAATACCAAAGTTTTACAGGTTGATTGTAGTAACTCGCAGGGTAGATCTTAGATATATACACCATACACCATAATTAGATTTATAACACAATCTATCTAGGGTTAATTCTGTTCCGATGATGACAAGCAGACTTGGGAAAAGTGAAGGGTGTATGTAGTACATTTACCGAAGTCGGGGTCCCGACTTCCAGTGGCGCAGCACTCAGGATGCCCCGGGGGGTCGCCATTATTTTATCGGACCATCCGGAAAGGCTTTTCGGAAATGGAAAATGACTAGGAAAATGAATTAACGCACTCTACTTAGAAAAACGTAATGATTTTATCGATACAATTCCTGCAAACGGTTCTTATTCAAATGAAAGTAATGATGTGGTTTTTCTGATATTTCGAGAAATCCTCCAAAGTAATATTTTCTAACTCACCTCATTTTCTTGTATTTAATGCATGCTTTTGGTTTGCAACTGTTTAAATGAGCAGTGAGCAATTGAGCTGATATTTCACAAGAATTGTGCTGCTAAAAATTATAAATTTTTTTGTAATTATTTTTGTTAGAAGTCTTAACCTTTATTCATTTAGTATTTTTATAATTCATGTAAATTCCAAAAATTCGTTAGTTTATCATTATTATTACCTTTGCTGCAATTCTTAACCTACGTATTAATTTATTTTAATGTTTGTCTTTGCAATTTTTCTCGAGTGTCTACATACTAATCTTTACACGAGGTACCAGCACCTCCCTAAATCATTTTATTCCATTTATTCTTTATACTCCTGTCGACAAATTACTGAAAAACGTTAGCAAGTAGAAAATTGTGTAAAATGGTAAAATAAGGTAGGAATAAAAAATACATTTAGATTAGGTATAAATCAATAAATTTAATGTTTCTGTGGCTCGGTATAATAGTCAGTCCATATCCTCGCTATGTACGACATTCCTCGCACGAATTTAAACGGGCTAAATCTGCCGCTCAAGCCTTGCTATTCGCAGAAAAATTCTCTTTTTAGACATCAAGGCGCTAGCATTCAACTTACGTAAATAACTGAATGCTTCCATGTCATAGAAATATACGTAAATTGCCTAATTATATAAGTATAGACTATTATATTTATCGAGTTATGAGGAGTGTTCATATCATTAATTGATAATCAATCTGAAATAGTCTGGTAAGGGATTTTAAATTTTTTAACTACATAACAGTTTGTTTTCAGCGGTGAATTTCATGAATATTGCACAACTCCGGCAAACAAATACTATTTAAAATTAGTATCCTCACAAATAGCACCATGCTAATTGAAGTAAGGAACTTTATGAAAAATCAAAAATATTTTCAGTTCATGGAAAAAACTACCATCATCGACATTTTGAAAAATTGTGTGTGTCCCGATCTCCCGATGATAGTAGAAAGCACGCATATAATATTAGTCACGTAAATAAAATTTCGACTTTTTGTAAGAAGATCTTTCGGTATGTGGATGCAGCGCATCCCCAAACTGAAAGAATCCTGAAAGTCTCCATACAAAGTATTGAAATTTTAAAAATAAAAATCATTTTTATCTACAACAACTTCAATAACGTCGTATTTTTCAATCTTAGCACTCCAGCTGACTGAAAACTGACGGACCGCCACGGTTGACAGTAGTTTGGTTTAACAAAGAAAAAGAAGCACGTTCCTCTATTAAAATCATAGACAATACGTGTAATTTTAGTCATAACTAGGCTTGCGACTTGCGAACTATATTACACGGATTTTGTTCCAAGCCACGCTAAGCTCGACATTCCAACCAAGCCGAGATTAAAATCAACTGATATACCGGGCCTAAGTACTAATTGAAACACATTTAAACGGAACGGATTTACCTCGCCCACGTGAAGATAAAAGTATTAATATTACTTTCGTTGATTTTAGTGACATAAATAAGAACATTATCTAAGTGTCTATCGGGTTATGCGGATTATGTGGCAAGAATAGGCATTGATTAGGTTAGTCAAATAATAATTCCCATGGTGTATCTATTCTCGTATTTTTATCTATCGTCGTCGAATTATCGCCCTCGCTGATAAAGGAATGTACGAACACTTTGATTTTTAATATAAAATTACACTATCGGACAATCAATATTTAATCTATAATTTAGTTTATGTCACGATTCACTTGGGAGAGTCAAGGCTCCGAATACATAGGATATTTTGGTCAGAAAGGATTAAAAAAATATAATATAAAAGTAAAATGTTTTTTATTCGAAGATAACCTATCCTACAGTCCGTTTCTTCTGCTACATCGAACGCTTAATTTAAGAAGTATATTGTAACATAATTTTGTCTTATCTTTCTTCCCGAATACTTATTACATTCAATTGTGTACCATATAATATTCTCCTCTGTGCAGTTATATTAAATGTATACCTCTATATTTAAATGTTATTGAAGCCTTAATTATATCAAATTTAAATAAATAAAGTGTAGTTGATTAAAATTCACGTCTCCCATTTCTAAAAGCACTAAAGGAAAACACAAAACCCATTCTGAACTCGATTCAAAAGTACTCGTAAGCTTGCAACTTTATCTGACAGTCACTAAAATATCATAATAAGCAGAGAAAAATACTCCTTATAATTTTAAACCCATTTAAATTTGGGCGGAGGCCGCCCCGGGAACCATTTATTGAATAACCAAAAAAAATCTTGCTATAGGTCACCCCAAGTGTTTTGCTACGTTTGGTGACGCGGCGATGTCTTGGTCATGCGGCGAATGCATTTGCCCACTTACTGAATGGCGTACCAGATCGGGAGTTTGACCGGACTGGTTGAGAGGTTGAGAGCCGGACTCTCACGACCCATCGCCTTGGAACGCAATGGAAGGGATGGATTGGTACATTCGTACTAGGACATATTGGCCCCCAGATTCCTACTCACCCCTCAAATATTTTTTTTCACAGATCTTCCTCTCCTTCCTTCATCTAAAAACACCCCCCACACAACATCCCCAAAGAGGAATTTTCTTTCCTCAGGACCTCCTTTGTGAAGCTAATAAAATAAAATTAAAAAAACCCGATCTAACTGAGGATTTTGTTAGATTACCCAATAAGTACTTTGCTTGGAGCGAATCAATGTACCCATCTTGACGATAACTAATATTATATCTTCTAATTCACATGGTGCACTACATTTTAATTGCATTATCTGTACACCAATCATGATTATCTAAAGCTTACAAAATATTCATAATGGATTGTGTTAGTTACAAGCTTGCTAATTTTCCATCAATAATATTCAAACAATTATTATATATTAATTTATTATGGATAAAAATAATTAGTTGATAATAATGTAATTCTAAAAAAAATTTAAAATATGAGATTACAAATATGACGGCTTTTACAGAAGGTGGCAATAGCGAAATTGGTTAACGCACTTGTCCTGGTTAGACGGAGAGGTCTGAGTTCGAGTCCCAGTTGCGACCATTGTCTTTTTCTGTTTTTCTGTGTCTTGTTCTCTTCCATATTTTCGTTTAGATTATTATTGTTAACTTATTCTAATATGAATTATTATTTGCTGAAATCTGTGAGGCTCGCGCCCGACGACGTGCGTAAATGCCATAAATTAACACGCCATCTATGAATAATAAATACTTTGTAAGACAGGTCGGTCAGGTTACAGTTAAATAATAAATAAATGCCATATTAATTAATAAATTTATAACCCTTCGGTAAAGAAGACTGAAGGCTACCGGTCATTTTAATTTTCAACACGCGGTTTACAGTAAACGCATACCGTAGTTAGATCAGCTGTGGACTTGGTCGTATTTTTTCATAAACGACTTATGTATTCTTGAAGGAAATATAAATTATGTACAAAGCGAATGGTGTTGCAACAGTGGTACGACAATTAAATATAAGATTGATATATTGTAAAAGAAGCGCCTTTTGGGCTTGAGGTATAGAGGTGAAATTTCACATAAATCGCACTATTAGATAAGCCAAGTATGACTTATTTATTTTTATTTTAGTTTTTAATTCAGCAGCACTTGAAGGATAGTGCAATCGCACTCTGCCGCATTACATGAAATATAAACAATTGTTACATTTAAAGAATAGAAACGTAAAGATTAAATATTTTAATTAAAACAAATAACATTGTGAACATCTCTCAATAAATCAAAATTATCGACATGTTTCAAAACCAATGGTTTCTTCGTCAGTATGAAATGATGATTTTTCATTTTATCCTGACGAAGAAACTATTGTTTTCGAAACATGTTGATAATTTTGATGCATACATGATGATTTGTTTTCAAGTTGTTACAAAGTGATCTGTTTTCCTTTTATTAAAATGGCGCCCAAAGTGAATTTTCCATTATTTTAAAGAAGAAAATAAATATTTAGTTTGAGAGAGATTCAAAATTAATTTCTTCAGAAATAAATAATTAACATTATTGTTGAAAACATAAATTTTACAACCTAATTTCAATAATATAATATTTTCTTTTGATACTAGGACTTGCACACATTTTGATAGTTCTACGAATATTCTCACCCTAAGCGTTAACATGTTTTTTTAAAAAAAATTATTTATTTATATGAATACCGCACAAGAGTCCCAACTGCTCCCGTCTGAAACCAGTGAGACTATGGCATCCCCGATTGGGGTATGTTGTGAAGCTGAAGATAGTGGGGAGGAGAAGGAGATAGGGAAGAGGAAGGTGAGGAAGTACCTGGCCATTCAGATCTGCTCACCAAACACGGCTAGTGCCATTTCAAGCAACGTTTTAATTCTGAATGGTGGTCTACACCAGGGCGATACTGAGAGTATCTTCCATTCTGGAACGTGCCGCAAATATACTATATATTATTTTTAATTTATAAATTGTGAAATAACACAAATTAATCAAATAAAATTTATTTGCCACGCCGGGATTCGATCCCGCGATCTTCGGTGTGCGAGTCAAGAGCCTTACCGCTGGGCTACGCCGGCCGTAGAAATGTAAATACATGTTAGCATTCAATTAATAAAGTTTTTTCAAATCTAAGTACAACAATGGCTTATTAAAGTATTCATATACAGATTTTATTTGTTACAATATTTTTTAAGCCAAGATGCTTAGCAAAGGTCGCAGTAAAGAATACACTAAAAAATTATTACAATGTTTAATTGAAGTATTTCTAGAGATGAAGATCGATGGAGACATTTAGGAAACAATGGGCAGTATTGTCACCTGATGAGACTAGCGGGATGTTGGCAAGCTTAGCGACCATTAGTACCGTTTGGTTAATTATTGTCTGAAGGGACAGAAATAGGTACATCGGGACTCGACTTGTGAGCTTGAAATTCTCGTCGCGTAAGCATTCGAGATGTGGTACTCTTAATTAATGCTCTGCAAAATTTTAGAATAATATTAAATTAGTTGAAGTTAGTCCAAATATTTTGATTAATGGTAATGTTAAAAAACATTTGAAGCAATTCGAAATGTACGAAACGCAAGCATTTAGTGTCCTTTGGATTATTTAAAAATAGTTCGCAAATAATACGATTTTTTTTTAATTGATGTGTAAAACCTGATAAATACGATAACTTAATGATTTTATTTAAATTTTTAAGGTATTTTACGTGATTTTGACGAGCTGTTGAAAAAAATTTCAGGAATGTCTAGTCCTTAGGTATATGATTCTTTCCCTTCACACCAGCATTCCCAAGGTTGGCAATAGAACATATTATAAAGAAGAAAATCGATCCGGGCCTCCTGCTCTCCTGCGAGGAAATCATATTGGAAACAAAATTGTACATTTCTAAAAACATTTTAACTTTCTCAGAACTTTTCGAGCGTCATATCTGTCGTGAAGAAGTTAACTTCCTAATTCATCAAATCATTAAGAAATATTAGTATACCCGGCCACACGTTTTTGTGGCTAACGAAACACAACGCCACGCTATTACCCAACGCCATCTGTTAAATCAATTATATATTTAAAACCGCATTATATATTTCAACCAATTTACACAAAACCTTTACAAATTATAAACCTAAAAACCTTCCTCATGAATCACTCTATCTAATAGTGAGAACCGCATGAAAATCCGTTGCGTAGTTTAAAAGATCTAAGCGCACAGACAGTGAGAGCGACTTCATTTTATACTATGTAAAGATGACAATAAAATCAGGAGAAAAATTAGTCTTCAAAGGTTCAGAACATGTGACGCCAATGTTACAGTAACTAAGAAATACAGGGTACCTAGTTCCGTCATACAAAATGTATAAAAGATTATAAATTCCAAAAACGCAAATTATTCAATAAACAATAGACACCAATCACAAATATTCTATAGCCGAAAATAAAATGGAAATTTTATACTCGTGCAACGACATTGTTTGCGCATTACTTGAAAGGTCCACGTGCTTTTTTGGAAATCATTTGGAATACCTACTTTCCGCCAACATTAAAAAAATCATACCTCCCAATTTTAATATGGAGACATACAAACTGATTATAGTTATATATACTTAGCCAATAAATTCACCTATATTTTGTCGATTATCACATGTTCGTAGGATTTATAAAAAATATATTATAAAATTGTAAACTTTGGTAAAAAAAATGTGGTCAAATTTCGGATCGCTGTCAATCGCAGAAAAATAAAAGCAGTCCATATTTTGAACTAAGTGCCTTAACTTCCACTTTCTGTGGATCAACTAAATGAAAAATAGGTCATCTTTTTCTGCTGCGTGTTTCCCAGCCCATTGTCACACTCATTATCCTGATTATGGAGAATTGGAGACGAGGGATTGTGTTCACGGGAAGATAAGGAATTCTTGTGTATTGTTATATTCTCCAGACCTTTGCTATAAATCACACGCATTAATGTCAACCTTTTACGCACTCATGCGTTTCCAACAAATGCATTATTTTAATTGAAAACGATTAACAAATATCGAAGGATTAAGAGGCGGTTCTCCGAATTTCAACCGATTTCTTGCAAACCTCCCTTAAACATTTGAAGTTTTTAAGCTCTTAAAAAAATATATGTTATTCTTGAAGATAATATCTAGACATTTATCGTGCCAAAACGCAAATTATATAAAATTCCCTCGATAGAAAAAAATCGCAAAGTATGCTCCAAAAATGATTATAAACACGTTTGTTTCGGTTATTTTACAAGTTATGTGTATGAAAAAATTCACAGCGTTTCTTAAAATAAAATTAAAGACAATTATCGCGAGATTTTTGCTCTATTTTTAACTAGTCGTGTTTTATTAAAGATTTTCATGATTTTTGCATCAATTTTATCGCTGTAAATGTTAGCGCGCTCTTCTAACATTCGTAATTTCATATCTCTCCATCTTCTTCTTTTTGGGGCCGGGAACTGAGCCTTAAGCAAGCCCAAAAACTGATTCTTGCATAACCATTTTTTGTGCCTAGTAGGTACTTACCTATGAGTCTCCCCACCATTCCTCTATTCGGGAATACTGAAAATAGAACCTATATAAACGAGGACTTAGCATTTCTCGAGGTTCACTTTGTTCACTCTTATTTCTTATTACGTGCAGTCTCCACGCTGCACTTTTGTTCGCTAATTGACATTGTCTAAATTATAAGTTGATTATCTTAAATAAAGTTATTAAATCTAAACTTCCAAGTTATCATTCCTACACGGTACTACTTCCAAGATATCACCTACATTACCTCAAGACATCACCTTAATCTGCATACTTCATAAACTGCAGATATCCTCATCAGCAAATCCATCGACAACCGGAGAGAATTTCTCGAATACTGCTCGCTGCGAGGGAGTTATTATTATTTTCTGCGTCCTCAACCGAGGGTCGTAGCAAAATTGGTGTCAGAAGTGGGATAGTTTAATCGCTATCATCATCATAGATAGTCTAATCGCTATCAACAGCTAACGGATAGCTGATATTTCTTCACGCAAGGATCTTCTGTGACGACGGAAGACCATCTCCAATAAGGACACGAAAGACTAGTTTGGCGGACATTCTCCTCGGAGAAATCTTTCCTCGGAAAGCTGGTGCGGCTCTCACCTGAAACCCTGTCTACCTCACGACATCGACGGAGCCTGGAGATAGAAGAAAAGGCAACAACGAGACAACGGAAGCTTCGCGCAGTCCAGCGTCTACGGTGAACTTCAGTTCTTTAAGCAGCCAAGAATCCGATCCTGATACTCCCGACGACGAGCACGAGATCATCACTCCATCTTCTCTTCAAAATGAATTGGGCACTCCTGTTTCTACTGTGAGTACATAAAAATTTTTGTCCTGTAGAAATTTTTATTCCTTGCTTCCAATTCCTCTTAGACGTGTCATTAGTGTAACCCTTTTCCTTCTTACTATTTGTACCGTGAACCGTACATTAGTAAAAATTTATATTTCTTATAAAAAAATTTAAGAAATATTTTATATTTTTTCAACATAAAAATAATCTTATTAATTTCGCGTAAAATTCGTAAAAACGAAACGTATATAAATTAAATTAATTTCTAAAATCATTAACAAACAATTCAATTAAAAAATAAAAAAATGGCTACTGCTTCAGCCTCATCAACTTCAAATTCTAACGAAACAATCTTACCTTTACCTGTTTTGTTTAAATTTATAAAATCTTACGACGGAAACAGAGAAAAACTCTGCGCGTTTTTAACAAATTGCGATAGAGCTGTAGCGTTAGCTACGCCTAATCAGCAGAATACATTACTTTCGTATATTCTAACTTCATTAGAAGGTCAAGCAGAAGTTATATGCGCAAACCATGTAATTAATAATTGGACGGAACTTAAGGATTTACTTAAGAGATCATTCGGAGAACGCAAACATTACGCTCATTTATTGCTAGAACTTCAAAATTGTAAACAATTCCATAATGAAAGTGTTTCTCAATATATACTTAGAATTGAAAATTGCATTAAAAACTTGTTAGTATCAATAAATCAAAATAATAAAGATCCTACAGAAATGTTAGGCAGAACAGCCAGCATCCAAGAACTTGGAATGCAAACATTTATGTACGGGACTAATCCATCAATCGCCACGATACTAAGATCGAGGAATCCTAAAGATTTAAATGAAGCTTTCACAATCTCATTAGAAGAAGAAAGAATAAATAAATTACTAAACTCATCCAAAATTAATAATAATTCAATTAAATCATGTACGATTTGTGGAAAATCGGGACATTCTAATAACAATTGCTATAAAAATAAAAATGACAACTTCAATAATCGTAAAGTCATGTTCGTAAAAAATAATTATAATGATAAAAATTTTACCCCAAATTCGGGATCCAATTATAATCAACCATTTAGTCCAAATTCAGGACCAACATATAATACAAATAATAAAACGTGCAGGTATTGCAAAAAACCTGGTCACTTAATACAAGAGTGCAGAACGTTAAAATATAAAAACGAAAATTCTGATTCTGCATCTCCTAATAATAATAATAATTCGTCTTCCCAACCAAGGAAATATTTTAACTCCCGATCTGCAGTGGAACCCCGAGCCGGTCTACTGTAAGTCACGAGCTACGCTCAGGAGTATATTAGAACATTCCATGCTAAAAAAAAAAAAAAAACATATTTATTATAATATATATTGCAATTATATATTATGTGCCATCTCGCGTTATCTTGCCATTTCCAATTACCTTTGTGGTATTATTTATTTATTTATTTATAAAAAGACATGAAAATGTCTCGAACACCATCTCATGTAGACGTGATCTTTAGACCACTTTGAGATAAATGGGTTCGGTGCCGTATAATTCGGGCAAAAAATTAGTAGAATCGATTGAAATTCGATTGAACTTTCGGTTGATTCTCGTGAAAATGTGCAAATGAAAAAAAAAGACTCTCAAAATGAGACAATTAATGAGACAAATAGTCTTGGTACCGTAAATTCGGGCAAATTTATTGAGATAGGCTTTAGCACCGTAAAATCGGGCATTCATTAGATCGAAAAAATTGATCGAAACTCTTGGAATTGTTCTAATAATAATAAAAAAAAAATAAATAATAAAATCACGATTTCCACAGTGAAATTTTAAACCTTGGGTATGATGAATTTAAGGGAACGACATTTTAAAAAAAAAAGCAAAAATTCTAAAATTGATTTTGAAAATAAACTTTTAATAATAAAAACTTAAACTTTTAATAATAAAAACTTAAACTTTTAATAATAAAATAAAAATAAACAATTCTTCTATGAAACTCTTTTTCAAAATTGATATTTTAAACCCTGAAATAAAAGAAGGGATAATAATAAAAAAATACCTATCGAAGGTATATATAATAATAATGCTTAATAATAACGATAAAAATGATTAAAAAAATAATAAAAATATAATAATTAAATAATAAAAGATATCCATGCTAATAAAATAATAAAAATACCAAAGTCATGCGAACAATAAATCGTATTGCACTATTTTAAATTCAACAAATGAATATGTTGTTATAAATTGTATGAAAGTCTATTTAGACAATATTCCTGAAAACGTTTACCATTTTAATAAAAATTCAAACGATAACGGTAAAAACGTAAATAATTAATTCGTAATCAAATTTGTATCGATCACTTAAATTCAAAGGAAATCAATTCCTTATTCTTATTAGATATTTGCGACATTTATAATTCTATATTTTATACGAAGACGACAAGCTTTCCGCTACCTTCTAACGATTGATGAATAACGCATTAATTGGTTTACAAGAATTATATTGCTTTGTTTATTTAGATGACAAATTCATCTACGCAAATTCTATAGAAAATCACGCAATGAAACTTACAGCTTTATTTCAAAGACTTGCTGACAATAACTTAAAAATTCAACCGGATAAGTGCCATTTCATGCGAAAAGAAGATACTTATCTAGATCACTTAATTTCTAACTAAGGTGTCACACCTAATCCTGAAAAAAAAATAATAGCAATCTCTGAATTTCCTATTTCCTGGAATCCTAAAGAAATTAAATCGTTCTTAGGTCTAGCTGGTTATTACCGAAGATTTATAGAAAACGTCAGTAAAATTAATAAACCCCTTGAAAAAACGAACAGCAAAATGCTTTCGATACTAAAAGAGAAATTCATTCCCCCAGACATTTTTGATCGACTTTCAAACGAAATGTTTTGAAAAAATAAATGTTGACAACTTTTAAGACAATTTATAAACTTAATAATCTATCTACGAATAATTTAGAATTAGATGATACTTATAAAATTACATAAGATTTTACGCAGATAAAAACAAACTAAATATATTTAGCTTTAATGAACATGATTCATTCTTTATAAATAATATGTCTAAAAATATGGCATATCCAACTTCAATCGATCTAGACGATCAAAACCCTTTTTGTGCTGAAATATTATTAAATTGTTCAGACACTGACGAACTTTTAGAATTACCAAAAACACTGTTTGGTATTCATGAATCTAAATCTATAGATAATAAAAAATCCTATTTTCATTGTTTTACTAAGACTCACTATTTCGATAAAACAACCCCTAAAGATATTTTCTTAACACTTAAAAACTTAAGATCGAAACTCATCGAAAAACGTGTAACTGAAATTACGTTACCAAACTTTCAAAACCCTTTTGACTCCGTACCTTTTATAAAAATAAAAGAAATCATTCAATACCTTTTTAGAAACTTAAAGATTAAAATTAATATTAATCACAACAAAATTATTAATCCTTTAACTTCACAAATCCCCATAATATTAAAGGAATGTCATTATAGCCCTATGTCAGGACACCCAGGTTTCATCAGAACCTATAATCGGATCAAAGAAAGATACCGATGGGAAAAAATGAAAGATGATATTGAAAATTACGTAAAAAAAATTGTATCCACTGTCAGAAAAATAAAACTGACAGAAGAACTTATAAAGCTCCAATGGAAATAACGACAACTTCCACGGAAGCTTTTGAAAGAATTGCGGTCGACATAGTCGGACCACTTAGCGAAACTGCTTCAAATAATAAATATATAGTCACTTTTCAAGATGATCTAACTAAATTTTCGCAAGCCTATGCGGTTAGCTCTACAGAAACAGAAACTGTTGCTAATTGTCTAGTTAAATTCTTTTCTCACTACGGAATACCTAAATCAATCCTCACGGATCAAGGTGTTCAATTTACAAGCAACTTAATGAAAAATCTTACGAAACTATTTAAAATTAAACATTTAAAAACTACTGTGTATCACCCACAAACTAATGGAGCATTGGAACGCTCTCATTCTACTTTGAAAGATTATTTAACGCATTATATTGATAACGATCAATCAAATTGGGACGATTATATCCCTTTAGCTATGTTTTCGTATAATACAAGTACACATTGTACAACCAAATTTACACCATACGAACTTGTCTTTGGACATAAACCTATTTTACCAAGTTCTTTGGAAAACACTGATTCAAATCCAACATATGAAAGTTACCTGAATCAATTAAAATATAAATTCGCTATTACTAGATCAATTGCCCGTGAAAGAATCGGACATGCTAAAGAAACTTCCAAAAAATATTACGATAGAAACGTATATAATAATACTTATAAAATTAACGACTTAGTATTACTTAAAAACACGAATAAACCTAAATCATTAAGCAAGAAGCTTACTCCTAATTGGAAAGGACCGTACAAAATCGTACAAGTCCATAATAATCAAAATGTTACTATTAAAATGGAAAATAACTCTCTTAAAAGATTCCATGTAAACAGAATTAAGCCATATCGCGCTTTATCTCCTGTTCCAGGTACTTCAAGACAAACTTAATCTTTTCACAAGATGTCCAACCAATATCGACTGGAAATGGACTTTTCTTCGATCAAATTGGAAAACTTAAAGTATATAATGACGATTGGAAAGTCATTACTTATCTAAATATTAGTACTTTTCCTAGACAGATACAAATCCTAGATGATAATTATGCTTTAACTAAAAGCACTTGTTCAAAATACCTATCATATATTCCAAATGATAATTGTAAAGATCTTTTAAAACCAGTTTTAAATATTATAAAGAAATGTAAAACTAAATACGAATCGATAACGCACCTTGTTTCAAACAAACGCTCAAAACGCGGTTTAATTGACGGTGTCGGAAAACTATTCAAAGCTATTTTCGGAACATTAGATTCTGAAGATGCACAATATTATGATGATGCGATCGAACGCGTTATGTCTGATGATAAAGAAATTTATAATCTTATGAAAGATCAATTACAAGTCACTAAATCGACTCTGATTAATTTCAATACTACACTTGCTAAACTGAACTATGATGAATATACTATGAATAAAAATATTATAAAAATAAATAATTACTTCAAGGAAGACCACGATAAAAATAATTTACAAGAAATTAAAAACGTACTTACTTCTCAAACAAACTCTTTATTCGAGACAACAGAATACTTTTATGATCAAATTGACTCTTTAATCAATGCTATCTTATTTTCTAAACAAGGAATTTTACATCCAGATATTATTACACCTCAACAATTATATTTCGAACTTAACTCGAATATTAAAAATTTACCAAGCGGAAAAGAATTCCCCTTGAGTTTGAAACTTGAAAATATTCATGCTCTAATTGATGTATCAGAATTAATTTCATATTATATTGACGGTAAACTAATCTTCATAACGAAGTTACCTTTGGTTACATCACAAGAATATAACCTTTTCCATGTAGTACCCCTACCTGTTCCAAATATTGATATCCCAAATACATTTTCCTTAATTATTCCTAAACATAAATACTTAGCTATTACAAAGGACAAATCTTTTTATGTATACCTTGATAATCTTAAGAATAATTGTAAAACTATTACTAATGAAAATTTTATATGTAAGGATCTAGATGTTTTATCAACTTTCTCTGATCCAATATGCGAGACGATATTATTGTCTGCTTATATTAATGAAATACCTAACGAATGTTTTAGTAGAATTATTAAAGGCAACATACTTTTATGGCAGCCTGTAAGAAACAACAAATGGATATTTACTTATTCACATCCATCTAAAATAACTATTGATTGCAAAGATAGAAATAATATTTTTGATATTAAATTATTCCACACTGGAATATTAACTTTAAATTCTAGTTGTAGAGCCTATGCTGGACTCACACAATTAATTGCAAAAAGTAATCTTATTACTGAATATGTAAACCCTGTTTCAACTTTAAATATTGTCGATGACAATTGTTGTAACATGAAAAAATATAATGAAACTCTAAATGAACTTGAACCTATAAATTTAATTAATTTGCAACATGATGACCTTAATTTGGCATCTCATAAAATCGATCAATTTAATGATGATCTTAAATCATACAATTCAAGACCACTTACGGTTAGACATTCATCAAAATTAAAAATTGTTATGTATTCACTATTCACTTTTCTAACTATGTTTATAATTTACAAATTATTGAAATGTTGTAGATTCTTTAGAATACTTAATTCTTATTTTACTAATGATGACAATGATAATAAATGTTGTGTCAGGATATACAATCAATGTAATAATCCTAGACGATCCACTACAAGGATCCAACCAAGAATGACATTCAGAAATTCAGATGGGTTAAATTGCGAAAACGAAGATATACCTCTACAAGAGTTAACTTCGAATGAAAATGTTTCAAAATATAACTACAGCAACTAACTTTAAAAATGTTGCTTTCATCTTAAGGAAGGGAGGTATGTTATATTCTCCAGACCTTTGCTATAAATCACACGCATTAATGTCAACCTTTTACGCACTCATGCGTTTCCAACAAATGCATTATTTTAATTGAAAACGATTAACAAATATCGAAGGATTAAGCAAGCCCAAAAACTGATTCTTGCATAACCATTTTTTGTGCCTAGTAGGTACTTACCTATGAGTCTCCCCACCATTCCTCTATTCGGGAATACTGAAAATAGAACCTATATAAACGAGGACTTAGCATTTCTCGAGGTTCACTTTGTTCACTCTTATTTCTTATTACGTGCAGTCTCCACGCTGCACTTTTGTTCGCTAATTGACATTGTCTAAATTATAAGTTGATTATCTTAAATAAAGTTATTAAATCTAAACTTCCAAGTTATCATTCCTACACGGTACTACTTCCAAGATATCACCTACATTACCTCAAGACATCACCTTAATCTGCATACTTCATAAACTGCAGATATCCTCATCAGCAAATCCATCGACAACCGGAGAGAATTTCTCGAATACTGCTCGCTGCGAGGGAGTTATTATTATTTTCTGCGTCCTCAACCGAGGGTCGTAGCAGTATGTTTGGAACTGTAAAGGAGGTCCGAGGAGGAAATAATAATACATCTCGATAAACATAAATTTATCTTGGTATCAACCGCAAAGGAATGTCAACGGTTTTAAATTGAAATACGCTTGCCAACTGATGTAGTTTGATATTGCATGTATTAAAACAGTACCGATAAGCGTTTGAGATTAATATGTTATTTTCATCAATCGTTACTGTTTTTTACTCAGCAATATTATATCGTTTTCCTTTTTAATTGTTTTTTGTAATCTTGGTTGCTGATTCAAGACGCATTAACTGCAAACTTTCTAACTAAATAACTAACCATCACGCTGTTTCTCCGCAGGGGTAGACAGAGAGGACGGACCGCCAAACAACCCGGTCTTGGCACACACTATTTGCCTCATTCACATTCATACATCGTCTCATACATACTCTTCTATTATTCTGACTCTTGACATGGCCCGTCTCAAGTATCTGATTCACTTGATCATGCCATGTATTTCTCAGGCGTTCCCGGCTTCTTCTACGATTCACATTTGCGTCAAATATTCTATTTACAATCCTTTCCTCGTTCATTCGCTCTACATGCCCAAACCACCTGAGCGTTCCTTTCTTAATCTTACTCATTACGCAGATTACGCTTACATCAGCCTTGCATTCTTTTCGGATCTCCACATTTCTCACACGATCATACATGGTTTTACCACACATACGCCTCAGGGATCTCAGTTCAACGGCATTCAGTCTGCTTTCATCCTTCCTCTTCCAGTTCCATGTCTCACTGCCATACATCAGGGTACATTGTGGACTGCTAGCTTCGCTTCTTTTGACAGTTTTTTATTAGCGCCAACGGCATTCAGTCCTCGATTAATGGAGTTACCTGCATTTACCCTTCTTTCAATTTCTCTGCAAACTTTCAAAAGATTGAAATTAAATTTAATAACTATGTATTAGCATTAGCAGAACAATCTTGGAATTTGACCTCAAATTCTGAAAGAAAAGCGTTATTTGGACATTTAGCAATTTTTTTAGTAGATTTTGTATATTCTTGAGGGGTGAAAAATTTGATAAAAAAGTATGTAAAACTTACAAATCCATATCCTCTGCTTTTGCTGGTCTGCCTATCGGTGATGACGACCGCCTCTTCGATCTCTCCATAGACGGCGAAGTGTTCCCTCAGACTCTTGTCAGTGGTGTGATAGGGCAGGCCCCCCACGAACAGCTTGGTCCACGTGGTATCCTTCTGGTGTCCCAGCGAGCCCAGCGTGGCCAGGGCCAACTCGGGCTCGGCCTGTCCCAGGGTGGGCATCAGCATCCTTAGCGCCTCTGCCCCGCCAGCCGGCAGGGAGCGCTCTGGGGGGAGCTGCGCGAGAATCTTGGCGGTCGCTTCCAACCGCTGCCACTCGCTCTCCAGTTCCGTGCTGTACTCTGGCAGTCCTGGAATCTACGAGCTCCACTTGTCGCTTTTGGACTGGATCTACAAGTATCACGACAGCCTTTTAGGTTAGGTCGGACGTAAGACAAGCGACTTCTTTGATTGTTGCTGATGAAGCTTTAAGCTTATCAGTAAATAATTTATCTTAAAAGTATTTTATCAGTTCTAAGACACGGACCTCGTGGACTCTTGTTAATTGTTCGCAGTCAGCTAATTATAATTACTGCGAACGTAAGATACTCGATAAGTCCTTCAGATTTCAGTTCGTCAACGGCGGGGGATCGCAGAATGCTCGCTCAGCGAAATTTCCCGATCGCTTCTAGTGGCTCTTGAAATTCTTCGGTTGTCCTTCTAACACACTGGTTTAACCGTATACCTAATAGGAATATTTTTATTTGAGCAAATAATAATATGCTAGCGGAAAGCTTACAAACTGGAACGGACTAGAGTCATTAAACTATATTGGCATATTGTCATTTTGTGCTGCGTAATTATGGCAAATGTTGCGGCACTCAAAACGGTCGTGGCGGCCAAACACAAAAATAAAAGCCCAATTTTGTGATGTTGACACGTTTGCTTATCCCCAAGGACTAATATTGTCTGTATGACGCACACGCTACTGGCTGCTACAACACAACTGAACGAAATGCTAGACTTCCAGACTTTCCGTGCAGTCGCGCTGAAAACTTGACTTTTCCGCTGAAAGTTTTTACGTGGAGCTGCACTTTCCGGGGGTTCTTCTTTGCGCGGTAAACCGGCGTTAAACTGTCTTAAACTTGGCAACTGTCGAAGGCGACGGTTGTGATTTCCACCAGATTGGTCTGTGGAAGTTTAGCGAGTAGTGGAATGACCGTGGGGTACTTTTCGAGAGATTTGAGCGCGTGTTAGTTCCACCACGTGACAGCCGCTGCAACGTGAGCAGCGTGTAGGACGTTGTTCCGCAACGGATGACAGAATGCAACTGGCGGCTGGCGGCGGCCGGCGGTGTTGGGTGCTCTGCTCCTGCTTCTCCCCCCCACGGGGCCCTAGCTAATATTAGCCCCCTAGCGCGTGCAGTGGCGGACCAAGCTTTCTACCTCCAGCTTTACCCGCTATAATCTGTAAGCTCACCTCGGCGTAAGCTCGCCGCTGCGCCCGGACGGCGTCCGTTGGGCATTATGTTCGGAAACAGGGGTTATCAAGGAGCAAAAGCTTATCTGCTTATTCTCATCGCCTATGTGGTTTAATATTGCAAATTCGCCGTATCCCCGCTCGAAAAGAAGAAGTTGGAGAGATGTAATTACAAATGTTGGAGGGAGAGCGCTAATATTTAAAACGATAAAATTGAAGCGAAAATTGTGAAAATGTTTAAT
This sequence comes from Limnephilus lunatus, assembly GCA_917563855.2. NCBI lineage: Eukaryota > Metazoa > Arthropoda > Insecta > Trichoptera > Limnephilidae > Limnephilus > Limnephilus lunatus. Next base: position 46,357,441 of record OU830600.1, read on the forward strand.
AAAACAATAAAACTCGTTAAAATAGAGCAAAAATCTCTTGGGGGCTATCTAAAACAGCATTTAAAGAAACACTGTGATTTTTTTCGTACAAATAACTTGTAAAATAATTTAAACAAACGTGTTCATAATAATTTTCAAAGCATATATTGCTTTTTTTTTTTCTATCGAGGAAATTTCATATAATTTGCGTTTGGGCGTGGGTAATAACACACATTTTTTTAAGAGCTTAACTTCAAATTTTTAGGGGAGATACTTAAGAAATCAGTAGAAATTCGAGAATCGGCGGCCTAATATTGCAATTAAACAGTCACACTTTATAAATAATTATTTATTGCTCTACCGCAAGAGTATGGGGATATTTCACATTTACAAAAATACATAATTTGGTTTATTAAAACTCTGCAACAACTTCTAAAAAGGTTTTATTAAAATTATTGTTGTAGGATGAATTAAAAAACTTGGAATGAATATGCGTGTGCATATTGAAAAAGTTTACCATAACCCGTAGTACCCAGAACCCACAATACATTGCAACAGAGGAAGATAATGTTAAAATCTTAATATAGTTGGGTTAGTTACACCATGTATAACTCAAGAACGGCTGGACCGATTTTTATGATCTTTGATTTGCTGGATTTGTCTCCGCCACGAATAGCAGAATAGCTATTAAAACATCGGAAAAATTAACGAAAAAAATTATAAAGAAAATTCTTTTATTCAAACATTTTGTATGGAACGAATTATCGTCTTTTGAAAGAGCTGCAGCAATATTGTGATAAATATACCATTAAATAGTGAGTGAATTCCAAAAATTCAAAAACGTCAAATGTCAATGTGCAGATTGTTTTGCTTTTGTTCTTCAACATATTATAATACTGCCCCTCTTTCTTGTACACTTAATGTCGATAGTCGAAAATGAGACAAACGGTGAATGTATGTCTGCACCCCTCCAAAGGAAAAATACAATATTTATAATAAATCACCCTCACACGTATAAATAATGTGAAATGCAATTCTCGTAAGTTAGTGGAAGAGTAAGAAAATCACAAAAAATATAAATCCGTACACAACGCCCTCTCTGATACTGATAAAAACAACGTACGGACTTAATCACGCGGTTTCATTATGTAATTTTTAAATTAAGAAAAAAACTGAATTTAATTCAACTACTAAGTTAACACAACAGTTATATACGGTACGAAGTTCATCGGGTCAGCTAATTGTTAATAATTCACAAATTTCCTTTGAAACCATTTAAAAAAATCTTTTTATGTTATTTATCTATAAACTTGTAAGTAATTCAAAAAACTATTTCTAATATGAAGCATGGTAGTACATTGTATTCTTTTTATGCCCAAATGCCAATGGCTCAATATTATTGGAAATGTAATTAATGCAATTTTTTTCTAATATGTAATTAATCCATATAAATATATTTATTTTTGGTTTTTGAAAATTTGTAAATAAATATTTAGTTGTAAAAATTTCCCCCCCGTCACTGTCCGCGAATAGGTTATAATACGCCTCACACAGCTGTCGCACGATATACATCACACATGTTCTATTCGTCACATGTGGGGAACTCTCACCGGGTAATTCAACAAACCGAAAATTGAATCATTTTATTGTTTCAACTGTTTTATATATTTTGGTTGGGTGTTATAATTTTCGGTAAATATTCCACAAATATTCGCATTTTTATTAGGCACAGATTATGGAAATTACACTACGTTTCAACTTAATTACTACAAGAACAACTAATTACTTTTGGATAGGTGGTAAAAGATTCATTAAAATTCCATTTTTATTCGAACTTAAAAATTTCCCGTATAAAACGATTCCTTGCCTCCATTTTAATTTATGGATTGACATCGGCGTGAGTTTCGTTTCAATCTAAATATGAGTTTAACCTAAAAACCCATTTTTTATTATTTTATTTTTATTTTTATTTTGATTTTCACGCACGGCTGGGCTTTTACATGCATTTTTTTTAACAGAGAACATCTAAATAGAACGGTAGATACTGCCTTGATATTGAATTGCTAGGTATATGGAAAGAAATCAAGTTCAATAGTTCAGGGTTGTCAATTATTGCATTTATGTAAACATGTTAGGTCATATACTATTCTGCGTTCGGATAATTTTAATAAATTAAGTTGACATACTAGATAAACATAGTTGATGCATTCCCTTGTAATACCCATTCTGAAATTAATATATCTTAAGAATTTATTTTGAATTCTTTTTGTCGTGAGTGAATGATTAGCCTAACTAGGTGCCCATACTGTCGAGTTGTACTCGATTTGACTCCTAACTAATTACATGTACAAATTTTTTATGGTTTGAATTTAATAAAATTGGCTGCAAATTCTTATTACAAAACCCAACATTTTCAAAGCTTTATTTAATGTAATTTCAATATGATTTATAAATTTCAGTTTTTGATCAAAGTTTACACCTAAATCAATCACCTCGATTACAGCTGTTAGCAGTACATCATTAATAGAGTAGTACTCATAAATTATTGGATTTTTTATTCTATTAAATCTCATAATAGGACATTTTGTACGTCATATAGAGTTGTTTCTTGTAGCATCTGTTAAAACAAGGTGCAATTTCCATGATCTGTGCCTAAAAGTGCGGTGGTTATTGAAATCATTACCTAATTTTTGATAAAATGTCCAAGACGTTATTAGAGGCTGAGAAGACCACGAAAGTTGCCTTTATTGTGTGGCGCGAGGTGTCAACGAATTGAAAAAAAAGTGAATGAGATTAATGTATGTAGTGATGATACAATTATTCGGATGTAGCAAATGAGGGCTAAGTATTTAATTAGTGAAATAAAATGTTAAAATATAAATAACACATGGAAAACTTTGAGTGGATTTGTTGCAAACTTTGCAAAGACTTGAAGTGTTAATTTTAAGAGGAAATGAAGTTTAACTATTATTAATATTATGAAATTGGTGGGAACTGTGGTAATAGACATATTTACAAAATGAAGGAAGGTAACTATAGATATGGAAATAGAAAATGGAATAGAAGGGCGAAAAAAGATAATTCAATTAGCCAAAAGATATGATACTAGATGTCCGTAGCGGTGTCCTTACACCCTAGTAACCCTGTAAAGTGGGTTGTAGAAAAAAATCACTAAAAAAACATTTATGTATTAGTAATAATTGTAGGAACCCAACTAGAGGAGACCTGGGCAAAGTGAGTTAGATGAATGATAGTGTACATTCAGCACAGCCTATTATTAACCTATTGTTATGTTACGTTTGTACCTCTCGAACGGCGAGCTCTTGCGACTTGCTATCAATACAACTATTTTCTTGAGCCTTTTCCAATTATCCCCCAAGAGCCATTAACCTTTGAAATTTTCATTTCACTTAAAAAAAAAAGAGATTAGATGCCATAATTTGCAACTCGGGAGAAACCGGGTAGTAACCACAAGTGTTAGTGCATTCCTACATTGTAATTGCAGTTATGATAATGTCATGAAAAGATATTTTTTGGTTTGCATAAATATTTCAGTTTTATGAAACTATTATTTTTACTAACTTGGGTCTAACATTCTTACCGCAGGATATTATTTTTTTACAGATTTCTTTTACTGCTTAACAATTTATTACTAGATATTTATCTTGAATTACTAAGTCAGACCTTCATTTATAATGAACTGCTATCACTCGCTCCCCTACTATCTGTCCCTGCCCCACATTCGCATATTCACACGCGATAGAGGGGGACGGTCACGTAGCCAAAAAAAAAAACACCGATCGATCTACCATCTCGCTCACCTGCTATAGGCAGAGTAGGGGACGAGAGGGGGACAACCGTGGTTTACACGTGGCTGTGTCTTGGTACGCATATGTCACAGCGGTGGTGAGATATTCGAGAATAGGTTCGCGGACAGACATCTAGTTGGCAGGGGTAGTCAAAATGTTTTACCGGTTTTCAATTTTTTACCGATAATTAATTACGAAACCGTTTTATTTTATTTTTACCATGCGCAATTTGGGCAAGTGTTAAAATAACAATTATCGTTTAATTTATTTATTTATAATTTTTTGGGAAATTACCAGATGAATTTCATGTTCTTGTGCATTTTTGTAAAACATTAGTTTGGAAGTATTTTGGCGGCAGAACCATTTTTCATTGCTTGGAAAATTATTGTTTTCCCGGAAAAAAATATAATGCTTATCAAAATTATTTGTATTTATTATTTTCATTACAATGTAAACAAATCTCTTCAACATTGTATTTCGATAAGAAATTATCTACTCAAGTGGTTTTTTAAACTATAAAAAATGCTACGCCTTCTGTAACCACATTTTTTACATCGTACCCACTCGTGATGCAACCAACTCAACCATAAAGTATATTTATGTTAAAACAATGAACTTTATTAATATCTGCTTTCAGGAAATTTTGTAGTTTTCTGAATTTTATGAAATACGATGTGAAGTACGAGTACCTACTTTTGTGGATTGGGGATATTATACCTAATACAACTTGTAAATATTTTAAGAATTTTAATGACGAATACGAATTCAGATATAAAAAAGAGAAAAAGTCGACATTATTTAGCTAATGACGAATACGAATTCAGATATAAAAAAGAGAAAAAGTCGACATTATTTAGCAGAAATGACAAATAGTTTTAAGTTTTAAGCTTTGTTTATAATTATTATTATGTGTGTCATCCACGTGTAGGTTATTTTGTGTAAAAAACTATTTTTACTTTGCTTTTCATTAGCTCCCGAGAAAAATAATTTCCTTCGGAGTCTATGTCATCTGCGGGGCTGCGTGGAGGACTTTTTAAGGAAATGAAGGAGGGGAAGATCTAGGAAGGAAAAAGGTATGAAGAGCGAGTAGGAATCTAGTTGTCAGTGTGTCCAGGACTGATGAACGTATGAATGAATGAATCTATCCCTCCATTAAGAACTAGTACTATGGTGTAAGACAGTGGGCCGTTAGTTAGTTGAGTCCAGCTGGAAAGGTATAAAAGGTATAAAAGGCAGATGAATTCACCGCCAAGGCCTAGAGCCTAGAAAAACCTCACCACATGAACCCGGGCACCTCTGCTAACCCGCCAAACATAGCGAACGTAGATCTGTTAGTAATAACAAGAACGAAGTTGGAAACTACAATCGTGAAATATCAAACCGCTATCAGCACTGTCCCCATATAATACTAGCATATTTAATATTTACGATTACATATTTTATTTAAATAGAAAAACCAATACTTACCTAAATTTAATTTTCGACCTCATTATTCATTCCTTTACGTTCTTGTACTTCTATGAAACTGAAATTATGTTATTTTATGATAACCCTGTTGCAAGCCCCTAACAAAAAGAGTCCTAAACAAATTGAAGATGTTTCAGTTCTTTCAGAAGTCAGCCATTGTGTGCCTGACCGATGGCACCAACCATGCAACATTTGATTCCTCAAATTACGCATCATTTTTTTTTATTTAGCTAAGTTTTTTGGTACATTTACATACAGTTAAATACATAATAACAAAAAAATTGTGTATAAGTAACAAAAAAATCCCACGAAGGCGAAGCCTGTGTGTGGGAATTATATTATGTGGATAACAGTGGTAGTTAAAATAAAATTTAAAAAATATATATGTATAGTGTCTACAGAGATCAATCAACATAATTGATTTTTCAGGAGTTTAAAAATTTTTTTTTTAAAATTTAATAATATACATATTCACACATTTACACCCTTACAAAAATACACACGTACTTACGCGTATATACATATACATTTCCTTTTTTTATTCTAAATATTCAGAAAGACATTAAATATTTTAGTAATTTAGAAACAGTTACTCAGTTCCAAATTATTTTTTACCCATAATTTAACTTTTTTTATGTTCGTTCACAACGTGTTCAAATCAAACAACACTACACGTGCTAAACATTATAATTAATCAATTTTCATAATCCACCATGATTATATGTGTATTGTGTAGCGGATTTCAGATAACGGCGCACACTTACACCATCTATCGGTGTACGGTGGAAGCATTGGTTATGTACTTTTATGGCTAGAGGTCGCTCAGGCAGCCTGACCTCCCGTATATTGTATTCCTTCCTTTACAAGCCTTTATTTCCTGTAATGTAAATGACATAATATAAGCCAGCCGTGCTGGAACCACCAGCAATTTATTATTATTATTAATCTCGCGGAAATGCATTTTAATATTGTTGTTTATTGTGAATTTATTGTTAACCATTTCAGTTATCAAAATTCAGTACATGATAACGTTTTAGTCATTGCGATTTGAGTTTTTGCATTTGTTCGTAATTATTGCGAACAAACCTGATTATGAAGTACACAGATGTCATCAAAAATATTAATTTCGGTTGTCTGTCAAACTCAATTAGTTTTTTCTTTTAATGTGTGTGACTTTCATAATTGGAACTGATTGTGTGAAGAATTCAGTTAAGAAACAATCTTACCAACATACCTTCCTTTGATATGCTTGCTTTTAACTCTAAGCCTTTTAACTTTAACCTAATAGCCTCTCAGAAGCTGGGCGTACTGCACAGGGCCCACAGATGTTTTTATAGTATACAACTGCTGACCCTGGTATAAATCGCAAATGCGCCCCACTTTTGAATTTGGCAGCCACCTCTGGTCTGGAATTCCAAAACATCTAAAAAACCCTTGACTAAGCATAAACGGACGGTCCGTTTGATAGATTCCCCTACAAGCGAATTGCAATCTTTAGAGATCAGGCGTCGGGTAGAAATGCTGTACCTATTCTACCAGTATTACAACGAAAAATGCTCCACGGAACTAGCATCATTGATCCCTTCGACACCGGTACATAGTCGGGAAACACGCCAAACGCGTACCCAACATGTGTACACGGTTGACATTTGTCACATTAGAATGGGTCGCATCTACGACTCATTCTTGAGTTCAACAAACATGGGACTCTTCAAGACCCATGAGAACTGCTTCCTCTCCTTAATAAGACTACACAGTACCTTCAAAGATAACGTAGGCCCTGAGGGAAATTATTTTCCTGAAAGCCTACGGCATGGAGTTAACGTAAAAAAATTTTTTTCAACTTATTTTTGCATTAGCTCTACGCAGGTAAATAATTTCCCTCCGGGCCTACGTCATCATTGGGGACTGCTGTTTGGAAGGTTTTTAGGAAAGGAAGGAGAGGAATTTCTGGAAAGGAAAAAGGTATGAGGGGTGGCAGTGGTACACTAACGGGGGGGGAGGAGGCGGGGGGGCGGGGCGGAGGCGGGGTCTAGTCCTGGGGGGCCTCCATGTTCCCTTATTACAAATCCAATCCGCCGTTCAAGAACGCTGTTAAAAAAACGTTTCCAAAATTTGCCGGTCCCTCGGAAAAATAATATCGGGCAATCCAGTGGCAGCAAAGTCACCGTCACGAAAAAATGGTGACAGGAATATCGTCGTACCTACGTAAAGTTGTGCTCATAAATAAAAAAAAAATTGGAAAGCGTTGATTGGTTAAATATTTATCTTTTTTGATTTCGTTTGAAATTTTTTATAGTGGAAAATTTTATTTAATTACTGAAAAACGGGTTGGAAAATAGGTCGGGAATTTGTTTAGACTTATCCTTTTCATATTATATGAAATTTTTTACTTTTGGAAATTTTAAATTTGAAAAAGAAATTCTTCCTGAAAAATTGGAAAATTCTTAAAAATTTGCCCGGAAAATGGGTCGGGACTTTTTTAATAAAAAACATTTAGACATTTACCATTTTGATTTTTTTATTTAAAGTATAAAAAAAATTGTTTTGGGAAATTTTTGATGGTGGAAAATCGAAAATTTGGTCGATAAATATGATCTTTTTGATATTTGTGACGTTTGAAAATTTTCCGTGTTGGGAAATTTTTATTTTTCCGAAAAAAAATTCTCCGATAACAGTCGGGAAATTTCAATGTGAGCATTTAACTTTTTGATTTTGATATATAGGTTTGTGTTGTGTAAAAAAACATTTCCGCAATATTTTTTCGGGAAAAATTCGAATTGGGAAAAAATTTGCTCGAAAATTTGGTCAGAAAATTGCATAAAAGTTTTTGAAACTGAGAAATTCCATGTTTGGAATTTTTATGACAATTTTTCATGGAGGATGCTGTTTGAAAACACTGACAATGGTCCTTTTTGAAAATAATAGAAGGTGTCACTTCCGCTTACTACAATCCATCAAGTGTACAGTCATTAAGAGCGTTTAACCAGCCAGCGGCTGAAAATCCACATTTCGTCAAATGATGTTCTTACGATCGAACAGGGCGGTTCCAATGAGAAAGATTAATTACTCTCCGTACCAGCTTTTTAAAATTATAACTCAATATCGATTTTATTTCATTCCAAATTTGCTTTAATTTATACCTACATCCAAAAATGCTGAAAGGCGTGTTGATAAAACTATTAAAATTATGTACTTTTTGTAATTATTTTTTGATCGTAAGTATTTATGATTTTTCAATAATGTATGAGCAAAATAAGAATGTAATAAATCTGAAATATATTAGTCTGTAAGTGCGCAAATAAATACACAAACGGACCAATTTTCGTCAAGAAACACATGTACTAATATACATATTTTTTAAAGATTTTATTTAAACTAAAATTAAAATTCTGTTACGTACGTTTACCAGATAATGTATTGATTTATTTTACTGCGCGATTATATGATTTGAAATGGGTGTTGTATAATACAAAATCTTTTTTGAAAATTTAACAAATCCGCCAGCGGCCTATGGTATAACCATATTTTACTAAAAATAAATATTTTTCTCGAAATTTAAAACATAAGTTTACTAGATGAAAGAACAATCTTTCGAAAACAATTTATATTTTTTTGTGGAAAAGAGTCAATACGTCTAAGCACTGATTTAAAAATGACATATTTCTGGTGTTCTCTGGTTATACGCTCTTAATGTAAAAATAAATAAATATATATTCGGTTTTATTGTGTACGTAACATTCTAAAACGCGAAGTTATTTCAATATAAAAATATAAGTAATGGTTATTATATTATTAGTAAGTAGGGTGACCAGCCAACTCAGAATGAAACCAACTCAGATTCACTTCAGAAAGGTCATTAAGAGTGATGATAAAAAAAATGGTTAAATAGGTTTAGTTATGTCGGTTAGTATTAAAATTATTTTTTCATAGCTTTTAATGACCTTTCTGAGGTGGTTCTGAGTTGGTTTCATTCTAAGTTGGCATGGAACAAGTAAATAGACTATAAAAAATTATCTTAATATATAAAAATGAATGTTTCTTTGTCTTTCCCTTCGACGAAACTTTAGTGTTTAGATGTGTGCATGTCTGCGATGGTTTCTATATATAATAGTGAACTCTGGCGTTATGAATTTTTTTCCCATATCATTTTTTATGAGTCAAATTTTGGTGAGTTGTGTGGACGTCCGTGAAGGCTTCTATGTGTACACTGGTGAGCTAAAATTTTTATAAAAAAATTGCAATAAGTGGCACATGAATTGTTTGAAAAATGAGTGGTAGGGAAATGAAGGGGGGGGATTGAGGGGTTTGAGGGGGGGGAAGGTGGGGGAAGTGAATAGTAAATGCGAGGAAGAGGGGGTGGGAGGAGGGGAGGGGGGTTCGCGGGGCGGGTGAAAGCAGAAAAGAGGAGGGGGAAAGGCAAGGAAGGTGTAGGGGACGACAGAGGAAGCAAAAGGGGAATGGAATGTAAAGCACACACACGGAGAAACAATATTATCTTTACTTAAGTGGAATGTTCGTCGCACGGCCCGTTTCTTAAAAATCTTAATTTTGGATTTGAGATCAAAATAGCCAACCAAACTGAAAAATAATTTTTGTTATCTTATATTATGATAGGATGTGAGCTACTTTATTTATTTATTTTTGCTTTAAATTATAAGATATAGGCCATTGAAGATTTTAGTGTTTCATCATGAAATTATTTGTGAGTAAATGACAAACATAAATTATTTTTTTTACTATACTTACATATTTGTAAAAAGCATTAACTTCGTAGCTCGCCATGATTTACAATAAAAAACACATCGTTTCGGAAGTAGCCTTGTTTCGTCAGGAGAATATTAAAACTATTTTAGAATATTAGAACTGTCAATATTCTATATCGTAGCTGTCGGAGTGTGAATAAAATAAAATTGGTCAATAAAAAAATTATGTTATAGTTATAGTTTTTTTAATTTATTTTTTACTAGCTTTTACCCACGGCTTCGCTCGCATAGTATTAGTGGGAAATTACTGGCATAATTATTGGCCTAATTGTTATTATTCTTGCTATTTTGTCTAATAGAAAATAATTATTGTTTTAGAAAATTTCAAAATTTGAGAATGACATTTCGCAAATAAAAATTCTATTTTGGATAATATTTGAATTATAGAAATAGAAATTTATTTTAAGTACCTACTCCCTTTATTAGTATTTTATTTATATTTGAATCCAGAGTAACCTAAAAAAATAAGAAAATGACAGTCCATTTCAAACGCTATGCTTTATAGCAACGTTATGCTTTTTGTTAGGAGAATAAACATTTTTATAGATACCTATGTAGATATTAACTACGACGCCAAAAAAGTGCTCATTTTAATCACAACAAAGCACTCTTTTTAAGCCTAAAATTAAAAAAAAAAACATTGTTTCCAAGGTAACAATTTGTTTGACGTTTGCAATAACTCGACTTTGTTAGGGACAGAATACGTATGATACATAATTTCACAACGCCACAGCTCATTCATAACGCCAGAGCTTACCAATATATATATACCCCCTGTTACTCGCAAATAATGTAGCTTTCGATTAGTGAAAGAATTTTTAAATTCCATTCGATATTTATTGCGTGAAAGAGTAACAAACATCCAACCAACCAACCAACCAACCAACCATACAAACTTTCGCATTTATAATATTAGTAAGATTTTTAAAATATGATGAAAAAAAAATAAAGCATCTTTAGAAATGCATTTTTGGGGTAGTAAATTTAATATATAAACGACAAACTTTGGTTCCGACGTAAATAGGTAATTTGTATTTTAAATTTACGCCTATAAAAATTAATTCTTTTATTAATTTTAATTTTTTACTTTATATTTCATCATATTTTTATGATAAACATAGTAATTTTTTTTCATGTTTTTAATTTACTAACAAATAATTGCCCAACTTGCCTCTCAAATCATGAAACACTAAAATCTTTAATTGAGAAATCTCTGATGTACCAGGCCGTCCAAATGTATAACAACATCCCGAATGAAATTACTGAGATAGAAAATATAAATAAGTTTAAAAAAGAATTACGAAAGTATGTCTACCTCAATTATTAATGTCTTTATTTATATGTAATATTTAAAGAATGATTATGTTTGCCAACCAATGTAAATGTTTATATCTTTATAAAATATTAGCACACACAAAGATGTGAGCTAACTTAAGATTAATAAATAAAATAAAATATCTCAAAAATAAATAAAGTAGCTCACATCCATACTACATATTTGATATACTTACCTTTAGTAACCTTTAGTTTTAGTAACCTTTCATCTTAAATCAAAATTAAGATTTGTATGAAGCGGGCCGCGCAAATGATTTTCTTAAGATGAAGCCATACTAAATAATGCAAAATCATACAAAATCGTATTTTTTTTTTTGAAAATTTGACTGCTTAGAAGTATTATAGATGCTTCAATTAAATACTGTGTGTACAACATACCTTGGTCCTTAAAAATAATTTTTTTTAATGAGTCTTTTAATAAGCTTAGAAAAAAATAAAGTATTAGGTCTATAAAAAACATTTTCAACTGAAAACTCTCCTACTTATAAACACTTTTTCGGATATGGTTTTATTGCATAATGTGGCAAATTCAGTTTCTTATATAATTATCGCGAAAAAAAATGATATTTACGCCCGAACCACACAAAAAAAAATATAATATGCATTTTCGCGTTGGTATTTTTGACATCACGGCGACAATACGGCAGTCGACGAATTTGTTATATCAACGTGAACCTTATACCGTCCACCGAAGAACGACTGGCAGCCGCCCCATTCATCCGTCATTACTCCTCCGAACGGAGCGGAGAAAAAACGTGTTACGGTCCGCGCTGCTTGTTTTCGTGAAATCAATTTAAAAATTCCGTTTTATTAAAATAAACAATGCATAAAAAAGGAATTAATGTTTTTTACAGGCCTTTACGAAATTAACATGTAAAATAAAATTCTCAAATATCTTTTCCAACCTTTCCAAAAGCTTTTTCTCAAGTATCTTTAAACTCCTCCCATAAAAGGGCGTGAATTCCGATTTCGATTTTTTCCTGTACTAGTGGATCGCCTTAAGTGGCATTGTTACGCCTGCCGGGAACTCGCTAGTTTATAATAACTGAGGAACTGCTATCGGAAATAAATAGGTAACTTTTAAATTTATTTAAATTTGAATAAATTTAAATTATAACGATGTTATAATTATAAACATGATACAATGGCATAACTTTATAGTGAAGTATACATTTTTAAATAATTCTACGTCAATGAAGAGAACTCTTGAGTTTGGTGTAGGTACCTATGAGTTACGTAAAAATAATATAATAGAGTGTACAATAAAATATCTTTAGTACTAGGCTGTGGTAACATGAGTAAAAAATATAAATACGAGTAAGAGAAACCAAAAAGGTTTGTGCTTTAATTATAATTACTAATTATAATTATTAATTAGAATTATATTATTTCGATGTACAACTATTTAGAAGCGATGTAGAAGCGAAACTTTCTCGAAACCAAAAGCAATCTCGACCTATAGGAGCCTTTAAAAGTGTGGTCATAATCAAGCGGCCAATAAGCGTAGACCTATCGTCATTTCCGTTTCATATCTCAACCAATATAATCAAAGCGGTCAACGAGCGCAGTTTGATGCTTCGCAGGTGCTGTGATGCGTCATCTCCGTTTCATCCGATTTCCAAATCACAACGAGGCTAAAGAAGTTTCACTTCAAAAAGAAAACAAGAGTAAGGTTACTCTCTACATCTGATTTCGAATAACTCTGCGTAGAGCCCGGACAACCCCGGAGACCACTGCTGGTGTTTGACAAAACAGCAAAGTTTTAACTGCGCTGTTTATGTAGGTTCTATGCCAACTCAGAATGAAGCCAACTCAGAACCACCTCAAAAGCTATAAAAAATATTTTTAAAATAGTCGGTAACCCTAACCTAACTTAACCTATTTAACCAATTTTTAATATTTATTTATCATCATTCCTCACCTTTCTGAGGTGGTTCTGAGTTAATTTCGTTCTGAGTTAATTTCATTCTGAGTTGGCCGGTCGCGGTTTACGTGATTACATTGATTACCGAAACACATTTTCTCACGTAACATAAAGTTCTAACCTTGTCAAGGATCTAGTACCTGGTCCTGTTAAATCTATAACAATCCTTATACTAATGGACAATTCATTTTATAACACGGTAGGCAGGTCACACAATACAGTAATATTGTGCAATTATTTCGATGGTTGATAAATAAATAAGTAGAAAATTCCTTTGTGTGGCTCTGAAATCCTATATAAACCGAGTATGGACACGGTTGATATATGATTATGAAACTGGGATTATATTTTAGGCTAATAACACATACCTAATAAGGAAGGACAAATAGATTACGTTTTTTGAAGTGAAACTTCTGTAGCCCCGCTGTGATTTGGAATTCGGATGAAACAGAAATGACGCATTACTGCACCTACGAAGCATCAAACTGCGCTAATTGGCCGCTTTGATTATGATGTCACTTTTCAAGGCTCCCATTGGTAGAGATATGAAACGGAAATGATGCTAGGACTGCGCTCATTGACCGCTTTGATTATGATCTCACTTTTCAAGAATTGGTTGAGATTGTTTTGGTAAAGCTTCGCTTCTACCGCGTGTAAACCGCACTCGATTTTTTTTGATCACAAGGATCATAACTTTGTGATGTAACATTATAATTTAAAATTAAACAATAACTTTGTAAAATAAAAGTGGTGTGTACTAAGTTATTGTTTTATTTAAAAAAAAAATTATCAATAATAATGGAAGAACTTCGTCGGCTTAAAAATAAATATTATATTGGTAATACATTATCAATAGCACAGTTATATATAAATTGTATAATACTAGCTGATTTTATATGATTTTTTATATACATTATATACCTGGTTATATTTTAATACTAACGGAAGTCCCTGGCGTTGCCTGGGCTTTAAGCAAAATTTTTAAAAGGCATAATTTTCCAACTTTTTTGAATGTCAAGTGAGCAAAATTTTAACAAAAATTATCAAGTTACTGCAAAGGGAGAAAAATAGGGATGGGGTGATTTTAAAAAATCTCATATAGACAGTGACGGTCCTCTTGTTTTGAAAGAAATGTGTGCAAAATTTCATCAACCTCGGAATAAAACTGCAGATATGTAGGTATACAAATCTTTCTTTATATTTTAGAATATTCTAGCTGAAACACACGACATGGGTGGAAAAGGGGGTTGGGTCGTTTTACAACAGTAACTTTCCTCATGTTTTGAAGTAAAATTTTGTCAATTCCGGAATAAAACTGTAGATTTGTATAAAATCAAATCTACGCAAATCGGCCGCCATAGTCACTTATCTCATTATGAATAGATTATAGATTGTATATATGCACAATTCATATAAACATATGGTAAACCGCAGAGTTTTTTTTTTCCGAGCTTGCGGTCTATGGAGATATGCGCCCTGGTGATAATAAAACTATCTTTCGAAGAGAAATGATATTAAAATAACTAATAAAACCACTTAGAGAATGAATAACAATTTTTTTACATATTATTATTATAGTTTCTTGTAATTAGTTGAGGAACGATCACAATGAATTTTATTTTATTCTCTTTACTTGCAGAATATCAGTATGAACGTTAAAGTATTCGTATAAGAACGAATAAATGGTTAGTAATTGCTGAAAAAATATCAGGAGGACTGTCAATATTTTCGTAAAAGATCTAACAAAATATTAGTAACTACTGGCAAAATATCATGAATCACTCTTACATATTCGTAATTGGAATGCAAAAATATTAGTATTCTCATGCAGCCAGTGTTGAAATTGCGAGCGATCATGATAATATATTCGTAAAGATTTTGACAGTCCCGGTACGAATATCTATTAGGACTCCGTTACCTGTTAATTCGTTCGTAACAACTGCAGACCCGTTTTTAACCGTATTTCTGAATAAAAAGACAAGAATTCCGAATAAATTCTCAAAAGATTTTTCTCCGTGAATATTAACTCCACACAGGCCTTGAAGAAAACAAGCTGCGTCATCTTTGGAAATGCCGTCTGAGGGTCTTTTTAAGGATAGCAAGGAGGCTCAGTGTACCCAGGAGTGTGTGTACCCATCTCTCCCACTGCGATGTGCGGCGATAAGTCAGAATAGTCCTGCTGGAGGAGACGTCTACTTTTATCTACAGGAATTCCAAAAACTGAACAAATCGGACTAATATCTATGAGAATCCATGTTCTGACTAATATCTGTACGAGGTATGTTGGAACAATATCTATGGGAACCAAAGTGAGGACGTATATCTACAGCTCAAACTGCTGAATAATATCTATGGAACAGGTGATGTCGACGAATATCTACAGCACAAGCAGAGGTTGGGTTAGGTTAGGTTAGGTTAGGTGCTCAGTTGCCCTCTGTAGATATTAGTCCCACCTACGCTCCATAGATATTCGTCACCACTGGGACCGTCATAGATATTTATCCGACCTTAGCTCTGTAGATATTAGTCTTCACTCTGAAGTTCATAGATATTTGTCCAACATATGAGCTGTAGATATTCGTCCGACATTCAGGCTGCAGATATTAGTATCTATGGAGTCCTGCTGGGGAGGTTAAAGGTTATCCCTCTAGCGTCTTCTCCCGATCCGGCCCGCCACGCAGTTGGTGGGCAGACGCTTCCACCCCCAGGACCTGGACAAACCTCACCCGGTAAACCTGTACACACCAACTAAGTCATCAAACGTCCGACGGGTGGCCTACGACAGAGATGTTTGTTATCCAATAAAAATCAAAGTGTGCAGTTCACACGCTGTAGAAGTGAAACCTTAAGTAAAATGTGGGGAGGCTACGAAGCACCGCACAAAGAGGAGACCGATAGGCTACGAACACCGCACAAAGAAGAGATCGATTATACTATCTCATTCTCTCGTAGGCTAAATCCTATAGATGTATGTGTTTGCCTCTTTTTAGTGCCGCTATTTTTCGGTCCTCGATTTTCAAATCACAACGGTGCTAAATTAGCTTTCATTTTAAAAAAATGGTTCCCGACGGGCGCGGGTGAAATTGTGTTATTCAAGCAATATGTACGAATAATAAACATATTATGTCCCAGTAATAAATCAAAAAAATTAGGTAATAAATGCTCAAATAAATACCTTTCATGAAACAATCATGTACACTTAGATCGAATAAAATCACTATAGCAATATTGTAAAGAAGATCAGCTTCTGAACATTTTCTAGGTTAAATACTTACCTCGAGACCTCCAAAACGTTAGAATTTAAAAAAAAAACAGTCGTGACAAAACTGGAAGTAACACAAACAATATTGCAAGGTCTGGTGTCTACTTGCGAAACAGCAAGTCTATTGTGTCAATATGAAGCACTTTTAAGGTAGGAGGCATTACTGTCACAATCACCACACTGAATAGGCCACTTGCAAACCAGAAAGACAAGACATAATTTTACGGGTGCGAAAAAAAATTACATAACCGAAAATCATTTAAAAAAAACCACGCATTCCACATGAATGGCACAGGAGAATAACTAGGCATACCAAAAATATTACATCTCTTAAATATTTGTTTTCTTGATACATCTTATTGATAATTAATCATTAAAATGTTCAATGTCTATTTACGACTAAATCCAATGTAATAAACTTGTACTTGTAAATTACAAAATAATAGTAGGTATATTATAAAATTTGATTTTGTTAAAATCAGCACTATTACCATCATTCTCATTAGCAACTATACGAGGTTAACTTTATACACCGCCATCTTTATTACCATCTGTCAAAAAAACAAAACAAACATAAGTTCCCTAGGTAACAAACAATAAATCTAGTGAACAAATTGAAAAATTCGCCGAAGTGTTGCCATATAAAAAAATAAATTGTGTGGAATTTTACAAAATGTAGTGACGTCAGAAGCCCAAAAAATTGATTTATTTATTTAAAAAAATATACATATCTATAAATTTCTAAAATAATGTAGTAACATTTTCGGAATCTCAGTAGAAAAATCTTTCCACACGATTTTTTCTAAGGCTTATTAAATCCATGCAAGTGGCCTATTGGGACGATGCGGGGCATGTGAAAAATATGAGGTGTGACAACCTGAAGACAGTTGCCGGCTTTGAATGAGTGAAAGTCGCCAAAAGAACTAACAGACCTCTATTCAAACATGGAGCCTGAAGGTTGTTGAAGAAGAAATCCAATCAGAAAATCAGCACGGTGTCAGTGCAACGTCAGCGGGACATGCTATATCCAATTTATATTTTTTGTTAATTAATTAAATTTTACCCGAAAAAGAACTAAAATCTTTTTTTAAAAAACCATGCAACTGGTACTTCGGAATATTTTTCATCCTGAGGAGGGGTCAAATGGCTTTGTAAATATACTTTTTAACTAGCTGGTTCCCGACATGCGTTGCAATGCCATATTCAAATAAATACATTTTATCATTGAATCTCCTTTCCCGTGGGTCCCCGTTCCCCTACCTCGTCCCCTTTCTAGCTAACTTTATAAATTATATAGCCTATGTCACCCGGGGATAGTGTAGCTTCCCAACAGAGAAAGAATTTTTCAAATCGGTTCAGTAGTTTAGGAGCCCATTCAATGCAAACAAACAAACAATCAAATCTTTCGTCTTTATTATAGTGTGTTAGATTATTATTTTACGTGAATGAAAAGTTGTATAAAAAGGTAAAACATCGGAAATATATAATAAAAAGCTATTAACCATTTTTTGAGCTGGTGGCCGTAATTTAGAGCTAAATCTAGCTCTGAAAAAGCTGAGTTGGCAACACTGCTTTTTACTTTCGCGTGTTTTCACTGTTTTTACGGGCTTCCCCTTCCTGCGAATCTATTTATTAGTTCTGGTATGCTTGTCTGATGCAATCAGCAATCTGTCAAATGAGAAACTAATCATAATTACTGATATTTTATCATATACGTTATTTTAGATAGAAAATATCCCAAAAATTACTAAGTTCTTATTTTTCGTGTTTCTCGAATAAGAATCGAGCCAGTAGTAATAGTAATTAACCCATTGAAAAGGCTGTTGATGTGTGCAGTCATGGCTCACGGCTCACGGCGTTACGTCACATTAGCAACAACAATGGCGTGCTAGAAATAATAACAATATAATTTGAACGCGCGAAGGCTCAAAGTGCGCCTGAAATATTTATAATAATATGAGCAATGCAGCCAGTATTCTGTGGAGATGAGTCACCTCGCTTAGGTCTCTTATCATTATCAGTCCATATCACCAGGGAAAACTGTTTATCAGTGGGGCTTATGATAACAAAGGCTCGAACATTTTAATATTTTTCTCCGTGTGGAAGTCTCAGTCTAGAGCGACGGTAAACGTCAGTATCAACATTCAACCATTCGTGGGTCTATATTGGTCGGTAGAACTGTAGAAGCAGTTGTCCCAATACTTCCCCGGCAGGCATACGTATCACCTACGTATTCACCGCTGATTGCCCACCATTATCAATTTTAATTATTACTTATAGCTGTGTTCTTAATCAGCAGTAATATTATTGCTTTGCCATCGACTCCGGTGCTTGTGTTGTTCAGAGGCTTGTGATAAGTAAAGTTGCGCAGTGCGCGTAAAGTGATATTATTTGGACCTCGTAAACAAACCTAGAGATGGAAAATAAAATGGCGCCACCCCCATACAACCAAGGTTTGTTGAAAAAAACTTTCATAATAAAATAATAAAGATTTGTACAGTGCATCGTTCATATTGTTAAATCATTTTTATGTGCCAATAAATATTGTCCCGTCTTTGTCGGTTCTAGGTTGAAACAACGGGTTATGTGTACTTAGTTATTATCACAGCAACATAGTACCTACTCACAATAACTCTGTAAATTTTTTCAGGTTTTTAGATCCTAAGCGTAAATTAAATGATAAAATACAAGTATTATCGTAGCCATTTTTCCCTCAAATCAATACTTTTCCACCATTGGGAAATTATAGGCAGTAATTGTTAGTTGTTTATCATGGCGTGCTCATAAAAGCCGCACCTTCATAGTTTGAATCGACTATAAATAAAATAACCAACGCCAAACTTATGCAGTTCATTCGAATTTTTATATATTTCAAAAAACTTTTATTTTTGTTTGGTCTAAGGTTTTCACGGTCAATAGATTTAAGCCGGTTGTTTTCCGCTTCCTCCTTTTTGTGCCAATGTTTCATACAGCCTTCGCCTTGCACTGCCTTGCAATTTGATCATGAAAGCAATTGTTCAGTACCTAGATTTAATCTATTTTTTGGTAATCCTTTTGCCGGCCAATTAACCGACAAAGAATCCAGTTTTATATTTAATAATATTATGTGCTTTTATATATTTAAAAAAACTCGTATGAAGTCGAGAGAATTGTTGATTTTTATTTATTTTCACTTTCATAAGTATGCACGTAAATTAATTTTCATTGCTTACAAGCCTTCTTATTTCCATCATAAATCTACAAATGTTATTGAATACAATAATTTCTGCCGGAATATCAACATAAAATTCTTCAATGCATAAAATAGCATGATGCACAGGTATTATAATTGGGCTATATAAACACGTTGACTTTTCCTTGAAGGAAAACTTTAGAATTTAAATATATCTCATCCATGTCATCGTGTAAAAGTCATAAATAGATATAATTTAATATTAAATTCCTGCATATCGTACGTACTGGCATCATGTCATTGTTTACGTTTATGTAAAACGTTTTTTTGCATAATGCCTGCAGCACCAGGGTGAGTGTTCAGAATGTATAAATATATTGTCAATTGTCACGAACGGATACCAAACGAATGATGTTAAAAAAAATCTGACTCAGAAAACGATTTTGTTTTATTACTTGCGTGGTTTTCGCAGCGGAAAATGACGTCGTTATGGAGTCAAAAAAGAGCGTTCTTATTCACTTTCCTGGTACGTTTTCAGTCTACATACATATATTTTCAATTGTCACCATTGGGTATCAAGCGAATGATGTTAAAAAAATCTGACTCGGGCAGCGATTTTGTTTTATTACATGCGTTTTTTTTTCTGCGAAAAATGACGTCGTTCATGTGAGTCAAAAAAAACATTCTTACGCACTCACAAGTGTTATCTTGTATGAAAGGTATATAGATAGGTTGTAGGACATGACTACTTACATATCTTCAATTTAAACTGTATATACTAAACTAAATAAGTCACGGTTATTTCCGGAACAGTTTAACTTTTAATTTAAACGATAAAAGATACAAATTTTCCACCTAGAACAACTTTTCTATGATATTTTTGTTTTATGTTGGTTTCAAGATCAAGGTTTTTAAGATCAATTAAATGCATGAAGAGTGGCAAGGCTGTGGGTTTCGACAATATTGCTGCCGAATACTTTAAAGGAGATAGTCGTATTATTCTAACATGGCTGTGCAGACTTTTTAACCAATGTTTAAAGGAGGGTTATACGCCATTAGATTGGAGAAGGGCTGTAATCATGCCATTATACAAAGGTAAAGGGTCACGTATGGAATGTGGGAATCATAGGGCTATTAGCCTTCTAAGTTCAGTGGGCAAGCTGTATGGTAGAATATTGATTGAAAGGGTAAGAATGGAAACAAAAGATAAAATATGGGATGTGCAAGGTGCTTTTATGAGTGGAAGGGGGTGCATGGACCAGATTTTCTCATTGCGTATGCTCACTGAGAAGTTTCTTGCAAAAAACCAGAAACTCTTCTGTGCCTTTGTAGATCTACAAAAAGCGTACGACCGAGTTGACAGGAAAAAGCTATGGAAGGTGTTGTCCAAGTACGGAGTGAATACGAAGCTCATTCAGGCAATTGCGTCGCTATATAAGGGAAGCGTTGCATGTGTTAGGGTGAACGGCGATTTTACGGAGTGGTTTGAAATCACAAAAGGTGTTAAACAAGGCTGCGTAATGTCACCGTGGTTATTCAATCTATACATGGATAATTGTATGCAAGAATTGAAAGAGATGGGATTGGGCGCAAAATTGAGTAATCTGGAAGTATGTTGCCTTTTGTATGCTGATGATGCGGTGCTAATTTCTAGCAGTATGGAAGATCTACAGTCTCTCGTGTCTAGGATGAACGAAGTATGTATGAAGAATGAGTTAATGATGAATGTAAGTAAGTCTAAAGTCATGGTGTTTGAAAGAGAGAGTACGAAAACAGTATGCAATATAGTTGTGAATGATGAATACTTGGAGCAGGTGGATGAGTTTGTGTATCTGGGTAGTATGTTTACGAAAGATGGGAAGGCTGATAGAGATATTGAAAGAAGGGTGAATGCCGGTAACTCCATTAATGGAGGACTGAATGCCGTTGGCGGTAATAAAAAACTGTCCAAAGACGCGAAACTAGCCGTCCATAATGGAGTGCTGGTACCTACCCTGATGTATGGCAGTGAGGCATGGAACTGGCAGAGGAAGGATGAAAGCAGACTGAATGCTGTAGAAATGAGATCCCTGAGGCGAATGTGTGGTAAAACCATGTACGATCGTGAGAGAAACGTGGATATCCGCAAAGAATGCAAGGCTGACGTAAGCGTGATGTGTAAGATTAAGAAAGGGACTCTCCGATGGTTTGGGCATGTAGAGCGAATGAACGAGGAAAGGAGTGTAAGGAGAATATATGATGCAAATGTGAATGGTAGAAGAAGTCGGGGACGCCCGAGGAAGACATGGCACGACCAAGTGAATCAGATACTTGAGTCGGGCCATGTGAAGAGTCGGAATAATAGAAGAGCATGTATGAGACGATGTATGAATGTGAACGAGGCAAAGAGTGTGTGCCAAGATCGAGTTGTGTGGCGGTCCGTCCTCTCTGCCTACCCCTGCGGGGAAACGGCGTGATGGTTAGTTAGTTAGTTAGTTATGTTGGTTTCAATTGGTAAAAACATCTCATATATCACTATTGAACTTGGCCCAAATTCAGTATTTACTTGACCTTGTCAAGTTTGGTTTTAATGTATTTATGTGCATTTAAATGATCATTATTTTAAAAAAATAAGGCCGGCGAATAGCTGCTATCAACGAATAACCAGCATGACAGGATGGTTTTGTCGGTTTTCGGGAAAACACAAAACGATAAAAACAATGATCGAACAGTCCACTGTGTGAATGTGTACCTATTCTGATTCATTGGTGACCAGGAAATCGATAGAACAAATATTATGAAGGTTGGGGTAAACGGTAGAAAATATGGGTCAAATCCAATAGATAAGCACACTTCATACTCTGCCCTAGAATAAACATTGTAAATATGTCAAAAATCAAAACATTTAATTTGTTAGATATTCAAAACTTTCGATTTCACACCAATATTATTTATTGATTTTTTGATTTCCGAATTGATTATTTAACTTGTATCCACAGATTCGACGAAGCTTGGGTATAAACGAAATCTGTTGTCACATAAAATGTCAATAAACACCGGTGAAAACAACTGTATTTCAATTGCAATGTCATACCACTAAATGTTTGCTGTCTATGTAAACATTGTATTTTTAGGCCACCCAAAAAAGTTTTGAATGGAACGCAAACACTTTCCGCTCGTGATTGATTGCTTGCCGTTGGCTGCATTATTTACATAATGTGTTAAGAATGTGATTATTGATCTGCTAAGAGTGCTAGGTACAGTGACATGCAGTATTTTTTGCTTGGTATAACGAATTTAGTAAGGAAGATCTACAGCTTGGTGTGCCTCTAAGTGACCGGCTCAGATATGGGGGCTCCATCGAAGCCAGATTTGAGTTAAACTGGGCGTACTTTATAGGGCCCGCAGATACTTTAATAGTACACAACTGCTAACCCTGTGCAAATCACAAGTGCGTCCCACGGTTGAATTTGGCAGCCACCTCTGGTCTGCAGCTCCAAAATACCTGAAAAAAAACTCGACTCTGGGCAGAATTGGGCGGTCCATTTGATAGATTCTCCTAACTTAACAAACGGATTGCAATCTTTAGAGCACAGGCGTCGGGTGGGAATGCTATCCTTGTTCTACCGGTATTTCAATGGAAGATACTCCGATAAATTAGCGTCATTGATCCCTCTACAAAATCAATGTTCATTCCATCCTCTCCTCAGAAAGACCCTCCACACAGCATCTCAGAAGACATAGGCTCTGAGGGAAATTATTTAGGAATTAATTAGGAAAATAATTTCCCTCAGGGCCTCCTGTGTGGAGTTAATATAAAAAAGGATGAAGAAATATCATGAAGAATGAGTTAATGATGAATGTAATTCTAAAGTAATTGTAAAGTCTAAATTCACGGTGCATTTTATATGAAACTAAATTGCATTTTTGTGAAACAAAATTGCATTTTTGTGAAACTAAATTAAAATAAATTTTGTATGAAGCCGGCCGGACATATGTTCCTCTTAAATCGTCGAAAGAATAACTTTATAGATAGTATTTCTAATATTACAACATACCTACGAGTATATGCAGGTTTTGTGTTTCCAAAAATATGTCATAAATGAACACGAGGTGGAATATAATAATCATTTAATTAGTCCCATACAGGCCTGTTGTTGAAGACGTGAAACTGTTCAGTTAAACGGTTGAACCAACGACAAATCACAAAAACCTTTAAATTTTAACAAAAATCATAAATATCTCGTCGCCTTAGTTCTTAATTGTCCAAACGACCTTTAGAAAATAATACAGGAGAAGAAGGTTTTCTTTCATTATTTCAATGAAACATTGGGTATGTGTTTATGATAAAGCTATTTCCGTAAAGGTAAATGTCTCACTAGTTTAAATAATTCTTAGTTAAGTGATTTACAAAAATTTTTTATACTTTATTTTTAATTTTAAAGTGGAGATTGAACAAAAACTAACATGGTCGTTTGGACAATTAAGAACTAAGGCGACGATCTAATGAAATTCTCGCAATTTCTTCCATTTTGAATGTTTTCAATTTTTGCTGACGCATTTAATCATAATTTGCTAGGTAATGTCTTCTGAGAACCCTTCTCCACTTCCAGAAAAGTTTTACAAATAACAAAGTATTAAATAACTTCTCATGAAATACGAATTTGAATTTTTATTATTTCTAGTGCAACGAATACAAGATGTTTTTTAAAAGTAGATATGCTGACTCGTACTTCGTATCGTGTTCTAGTTTATTTTGTTCAGGAGGCATTAGGTATTATCTTACCGTATTCTTTGAACAATGCTTCAAAACAAATACGGAGACTTAGTGATATCTATACAACTTCCTTTGAATCTAATGGGAGTCAATAATTACGAATGATCTAAATCAGAAAATCGTTTATCATTATGTTGGTTTTATAGATTCAATACCGGATGCTACAGTAATTAAGTTATATAACTGTAGGTAATAATTAACAAATTAAAGACCGGTCAGTGGCTGAGTGGGCATCGCGTTTGGGTTCCACTCGGACGTCGCGTATTCGATTCCTCGGATCCATCACGGCGCAAGCAACATTTTCCGCCTATAGTAGTGGTAGTAAGAAATTTTCATCCATTGTTGGGATATTCGTAATCCGGGAATGTTATTTGTCTTTAAAAAAAAATTAACTAAATTGTCAACCTTTAATATCCATTTTCACTGATGCGTGTCTATAATAATTTTCATGTGGCCGAGTCATGCATCCGCTTGTATAATAGAAAGTCATGAAATACGCGTAAAAATCTACATGTGAATATATACCGCGCAAAAGTCAAAACTGGTCCCAACCGCCTGGACCCAGTGAGACTATATCATCCCAAATTGAAGGAGATGGAGAAGAGGAAGGTAGAGAAGTACCTGGCTATCAACAAACATAGCTAAAGCCATTTCAAGCAACGTTTCAATTCTGAATGGTTGTCTTTCACCAGGACGATACTAGAAAGAGTCAACACAAGTCAATCAAAAAAAATTTACTTGCGCACGCCGGGATTTAAACCCATGACTTCTGGATCTTACCCTTTGACTGTGGAGGCCTGCTGCTGTTTAGAAAGCTACATTGTTTTTATTGTACGCTAGTTTGTTCATCCATTTATAACACGAAATTGCTTTTTTGAAAATAGTTATAAAAAAATTCGAAGTGTACTTTCTAAAATACATATTTTTTAACATTAAATCCATACAAGAGATTCTGAGGAATATAATTAAAATAAATATCATCTGTCGGGATGCTGTTCGGAGGGTATTTTTGAGGGAAGGAAGAAGGGGAAATTCTGGGTAGAAAAACGGTATGAGGGGTCAGTATGGCCAGGACTGAGGTATGAGTCCATTTCTGATTCAGTTGGGCTGACGCATCCGCCACCAAGACCTGGACAAAACTCACCCCATGAACCCGGACACCCCTGCTAAGTCACTAAACGTAACGAACTATTTGGGGTTACTTAAGGCTGGTTATCCAATGAAGGGGCGACATAACCCTTACCCGCCTCCCAAATATCCACTTTTTTAGAAATTTCATTCAACAGCACCAATCCTCTTGTCATGCTATGCTATCTGTTCTGTATATATAATTTTGCAAAAATATTTATTGCCAAATTATGAACACTTTTCTGTATAACATATCATTTCAGTTTTTCGGTAAACGGTTCTAATATCATGCTTAGGTAACCCTCATAACATTTCATTTTGGTGGGGTCTGTTTCGACCTGAAGAACATATGTAGGAATTTTTAGTTATTCCGTAATATGAACGACAATGTAAGTTTATATCCATACCTATGTAAATATTATTAACATCATCAATATGAATGCTGTAATGTACCCAACATTTTATCAACCAGACTCGAGATAAAGAGGAACCCTCTGACTGACCTTTCCTCCCACACTAATCCACAATCTCTATATGTTATATTTATGGATGTCTGGTAATGACTGCTACTTCGTTGTGTGTTATGTGTATATTTTTTGTAATTGTATATTTATTTTTCAAGCTTTTCATCAAACCTTCCTACCATCAGATGGAGTATCAATCTCATCTATCTGCTCCACCATCACCCCATCAAACAACCCGCTGCACCATTAATTCCATCAACAACTCCTGCGCCATCAAACAACCTACTGCACTAGCAATCCCATCAAACAACTCACTGCATCATCAATTAAATCAAACCACCCGACACACCATCAATTTCATCAAACAACCCCCTACATCATCAGTTCCAACAAACAACCTGCTGCACCGTCAATTCCATGAAACCACCCGCTTCACCATCAATTACATTAAACAACCAGATACATAATCAATTCCGTCAAACAACCCTCGGCACCATCATTTCCATCGAACAATCCCCTGCACGATAAATTCCACCAAACAACCCACTGCACCATCAATTACATTAAACAACCTGCCATATCATCAATTCCATTAAAAAACTCACTGCATAATTACAACTATCGAATAATATGTATTCTTATGACATCAATTTCCTTGACATATTTTTAATATCCTTATCATCAAATAACCTACAATATTAAGCCCAGTTGCATGCTTTGATCTAGTGTTAAACCCGTCCTATCACCAGATCCACCGCGCCTTTCATTAACCAAATTTTTATTCCATGCCTCTTTTCCAAAATTAAACCATTTGTATCATTATGATATTAGCGACATACTATGTTCTAACGTTGCAACTATCCCATGTTTCCAGGTGAGCAGGCCTACCCTCCTCAGCCCTACCCTCCGCAGTACCCTCCGCAGTACCCCCCGCAGTATCCCCAGCAGTCCCAGCCACAGTTCGCGCCGCCCCCAGTGCACACCAATGTCATCATGGCCACCCCCGTCATCACCATGGGTGGATGTCCATCCTGCAGGGTGGGCGTCATGCAAGACGACTTCACCTGCTGCGGAATCTTCCTGGCCATCTTCTTCTTCCCCATCGGCATCCTGTGCTGCCTCGTCATGAGGGACAGGCGTTGCAGCAACTGCGGGGCCAGCTTCTCGTAAAAAAAACTGTTCGTGCCATCTTCTTCCAGTTCTACAAAGACCAAAGCTAAACACGTCAGTTATACTAAAAACAACCCGACAACTCCTGGAGAATCAACGCTACGACTCAAGTTTCACCAATAACAGTTTATCCACTCTCAGATATACAAAAATCATCCAATAAAGACTTACCACCTCCACATCTATGAAGATCAAAGCTGAAAACTTAACTTCTCCAAAAAAGGACAGACATCAACTCCAAATGTACAAAAATCAAAGCTACTTAATTATCACCAATAACAGCTTACACATTCCATATCTACAAATATATATAACTCCATACCTATACAAAGATCAAAGCTAAACACATCAGTTCCGCGGAGAACAACCTGACAACTCTAGATCTACGAAGCTCAATGCTACAAACCCAGCAATAACAGCTTACTCCAGATCTACAAACACCAAAGATATCAGTTTTAAGAAGAACAGCAAGATAACTCCGGATCTACGAAGATCAACAGCTCACCCACTCCAGATTTACAAAGGTCAAAGAGACGCACTTGTTTGGACCAAGAAAACGCAACCTAATTCAACCGAATAGTTCTATCAAAACAATTGGTGCATGCAGCCTACAAATCCAATTATTTAAGGGAATATTCTAGTCCAATCCCTCCGTGTCCAATCTCATCAGTGTTTGCTGATAGAATAGTGTCAAAAATTTGAGTTTAGCTACCAAGATGATCGATAAATCTAAGCCATTGCAGCTTATCAGTGCATACGTAATATAACTAATAAATAAGTGATTATAAGTATTATTTTCCGTAGCTTGTACCTACTTGAGAGATTAAACTAATCATTTGGAATGTGAATATTCCGGTGACCGGACAACTTAGAATCATGTAACTTCAACACCATCTTTAAAAAGTCATTAAAAATGGGTTAAATAAGTTAGAGGCTATTTTTCTTTTTTTTTCGTAACTTTTAATAATTTTTCAAAGGGGTGTTGTCATAGTATGTTTCTTAGTTGTCATGGAACCGAATACCCCACGAAAATTCGAGTATTTGGAAACTAATATTGTGTCTATAAAAAAAATGTTTCAATGAATATTACAAAAATATTTGACAAATATCTAGGGCTCCGTTGGAGCTATTTTCTAAATCTGTTACCTAATTTATTTCACAAAATAACATTGCTGTTGGAGGTGTTTTAGACATGTTAGAAATCACAAAACCTTCCAAATTCTCTTTTGAGAATGATCCTTTTGGTAATTATTTTATTTTATTTTGCCATTAAAATATTAATAATTTATTGGAATTGAAAGATTGCCGTAATCATAATCAATCAAATAAATTTCTGTTTCGATAAAACATTTTTAACGATTAATTAAAAAAAATTCTTATCATTCAGATAAAAATATTAAATTATCATTGCCTAATTGAAAATAATTTAATAAGGATAACAACCAAAATCAGCGTTTTTACAATTTATTGAAATTTTTTATGTGGTAGATAGGTTACGTAATTATCTATGTTTTTTAATTTATTATTTTTGTTTCTAGACGTATCTATACAATTCGTTTATTATTTATATGTACCTATGTATTTAATGATTCTGTAATGTTCATTGAGAAATAAAAAGGTATATTACTGAAACATGTTTTTTTCACCGATAACCATTATTAATATTATATTATGTACACTTCTAAAAAAGTGGCGCCGAGAACAGTCTGAGTATTACCATTATCATCATCATCATCATCATCATCTTCGTTCTCTTTTTCCTTTTTCTTTTCTTCTGTCCTGTGCTACTTCAAAGACCTCGGTCCATAGAACGCCCAGCCCAGCCTGGCGTTTCTGTTGTCAGCTTAAGTGGGTCGGCCAACTGGACATCTTCCCACTGAAATAGCCGACCTTATTTTTGGCCGCATTTGTTGCGTTTTGAAATCTATTGTAAAGGAGAATCGTAAGATCCCTTCAATATTTTTAACTGCTGCTTTGTCTCTTTCTAGATCTTCTTTTGCTTTTTCTGTGTTGTAATGGTTTCACAAATCAGTTTTTAAATTGACGTCATATTTGCACAATTGGTACATGCGACAGGTGCTTTTTAAGATAAAGCAAGTGAGCACTGTATTTTATTGGAAGAAGGCTTTACAAATTCAGTATCTCACCAACGCACCGTGCGGATAATCCTAAACCGATTGCATCCACAATACCTTCATATCAATGGCGGATCCTGATTTTTAGGTGTACTAGATAGAGCGCTAATATAAAAAATGACATTATTGATGTTGTAGCTCAAAACATTTTTTTTCGATAATCATTTTATGTATGAAGATTTTTAGAAAATTTCTGTTTGGTAGTTCTCTAGACCGGAATTCCTGAAAATCTTCATACAAAACCGAATTTTAATTTTTAGCTGCATCACCAAAAAGTTTTTGGCTGCATCACCAATAATGCCATTTTTTGTAACATTAGCACTCTCACGACGAACCGTCACTTCTTCATATAGCTTGGCTGGCAAATACTTTATCTTTTGTGAACAAAGCAAAAAATCATTTTGAAAATCACTTTTAATTTTAAAATTAGTTTTGAAGAAACCATTTTTATTTTTCATTTTCATACACAACAAAAATAATAATGATATTATTTAGTGATTGCATGGCTTAGGTATTATTTATTTGATTTTCTTGGCTTTAGTTCAAGGTGATTGAGACCTTCGGTCTCATCGATATATTTTGGTGTTGTTGTGTTCTCTATCAATGAAATATATCATAGAATAGATCTGGTAAAATCCCAGTAACGACTAACAAAATTACGATAGAGCTTTCTGCTGAACAACACATAAGTAAACTAATTATGGTGGGAAATAGTGTATAATTTTATTGATTGGGCATACAATGTTCACTGCAGTAGTCATGGCAATGAACTCCACATCTTTTGCATTATACGAACAACTTTTATTTTATTGCCCAACATTTTTTGCTTTTATTGGTGGATAAAATGACTAATTCGGTACACAATAATTTCCCTGTATACTTGGTTATATAGCAGGTACTTATGAAGTATAAAGTGTCGTACCCAAATAATTTGGGTATTATCAAATGTTTAAATCTTAGTCTGAATCTTTTGTTTAGATTGAACTAATTGTTTTTTTTATTATTTTGGTGCTTTCCGAAGTAAAACTTTAATAAATGGGTGTTTCACCACCCTCAGTGGACAGTTAAGTCCCCTTACAGTGCCCTTGATGTGATTTTTCACCAAAACGACGCAATACAAATTATTCAATTATTATCCTGAACGATGCCATTCAAGAACAAATCAATATTTTTATTAAGTAGCTCCTCTTGAGTAACTTTAATCGTAGAAATAACAGACAATATCTTGACGAGTGACGTTACTCAACTTTTAAAACAGATATTATTTGTAGGTACCCTTCACAACGAGTAAAGATAATCGACAGTTTTACTCTGAGATTGTGAAACACCCCCAGAATGCTACAGCAGTTAACTAATTATAACACGTTTCACTTTTTAATCTAAAGTGGTAGAGTGATCCCCGCGATACACGTATAAAATAAATATCCTAAATACAATAAAAAGTGTTACGTATTAATATCGATGTATGTGTCATGTTCTTCAACAATTCCCAATAAGGATTAATGAATACTTATTACTACGGAGTTTTAACTTCAGACCATCGAAGTGCTGGGATACTAAGGAGCATTATTTATATGGTTGTATGATAGTTTTCATCTCAATAGTCCAAATATTGAAACCGGTACTTTTCATTTAGGCACTGCATTGTGATTAATATTCTCTTATGCCCCTCAATATCGTCTTTGAAGATTTGGATAAAATATTTAGCCTGATTCTGAATGGAAGACAACCTAAGGTCCATTGCTCGGCGTGGGAAAATCAAAACAGAATGATTGTAAATCACGCGTGAGAAAAGCAAAATTGAACAATTGACAGATTCTATCAGTTTCGCCTTGGTGAGATTTGAGAGTATATCTTTCAGAGTAGAAAAGTTGCTTGAGATGGCTTTAGCTGTGTTTATAGACAATCGGTCACTTCCTAACCTCATATTGCCATTAACCCCGCCTCCCCACTACCTACTCGTTCATTCAGCAAGTTGAGCTGTATTGCATCTTCATAATTTAATCCCCTGTTCTGTTTTATTTTATTTTTAACATTAGCCCCACATAGGAGGCCCCGAGGAAAATAATTTCCCACCAGGGCCTATGTTTTCTTTGGGGGATTCTGTGTGGAGGGTCTTTGTAGGAAAGGAAGTAGAGAAAGTTCTGGGAATGAAACAGGTATAAGGGGTGCATGGGCGTAGGCACGGTGGTGGAGCAACCGAGCAATGAACGAGTACCCTGACTGGCCAATGCATGACCTCTGGGATTGTAAACCGAGTCGCGTTTTCAAATATACAACACTTCATAGAATGGTTTTTACTTCTTGCATTAAATATTCTTTATATTCATAGAACCTAACGCATGAATATGTTGTAGAAGCCTACTTTTTCCGGTACCTACTTCAGATTTTTATTTGTTGCCCTACCCTAAATAAAAACCTGGCTACGCCCATGGGGATGGGTAGGAATCTGGGGGTCAAAATCATGCATCTATCCCTTCCATTGCGGTGCAAGACGATGTTCCGAGAGAATCAATGGTTCTCGGGACGGCGGTACCCATATCTGCCTCCCAAATTGTAGTTTCTTGTCGGGTTGGGGACCCATTATTGACAGGTCGCCTTCAGGCGTCATTTAAAAAAAAATTATATGGTTACTTATACATACATTATTTTATTTATACATAATACACACACAAAAGACAGGGCGGAGGAACGGCAGAACTTAAATTTGGGTTTGATACTTAACCAAACTGAATATTTTTTAATCAAAAGGTGTATCAAATATATAGTATGGATATGTGCTCTGTTTCAAATTATAAAATATTCCCCACTAAAGTAATCCACTAAATTTTAAATACAAAAGATCGATCTACAATTTGTCAAATAAGAGTACAAAATATAGGAGGGCGCTACTGTTATGTTGTATAGATTCCCACTGATCTCAAAATTAGAATTGCATATAGGTTTATTATACCTTTGCAATTTTGAGTTAACACAATGAAGAATAACGATATTGTAATAAAATATAAAGCACGGTTTAGAAATTGCTCACATTTATTTAATACTAGCCTAGCGTTGCCCAGGCTTTAGACCGTGTCTCTACTTTAGATCTGATTATAATTAACTCATTCAGATCTAAAAGTAGTGTAACTAAACTAGCACCATTACTGATTCTTCCTTTCTATGTTAAATTAAATTAAAGCAAATCACTTTGGAAAACTCCATTTAATCAAATTTATATCATAAGTAGGTACCTTAAAACAGTGTTTCTACGATTTTTTTTTCTTTGAGAACAAAAAAATGTTTTTTAAAACAAAGTTTACAGTCTTCTGTATTTTCAGTGTCATTGTGTTCTTTGGACAGTTAAATTGGTGTTGCCAGTGTACAAAATTCGTAGTTCCATTTTTTATATTTTCTACTCTTAATTAACAGACTATATGTTGGTTTTTAAACACAACTTTGTCATGTACAATGCATACATTTAAAATTTCAACCCAAAAACGCTTTTGTTAAAAACGTTTATTTCTTTAATTTTATATTTTATTATAATTAGATAGTGGGTTGGGCAAGACTTTTTTTATTAATTAGCATTACCTCACAAAATTGTCAACGTAGCCTCTAAAATCATGAATATGTAGTTCAAGTCTTATATTTAAAATAAAAATAAATAAATACTACATAATTCCTGCAACTTTATATTTAAAAAATCAATTATTCAGTTTGGTCAAGTATTTTGGCTTCAAATTCAAATTTAATCTTAGTATTAAAAAGGCAACTCAACCGTTCCTCATAACATAAAAAAGTACAAAGAAACAATTAAAAAAACACCAATAACGGCGCACAACTATATGTAAGAATAAAACAATATGTATTTAAAAGAACAACAAAAACCATAGACAATTTTAATGATGTTTGGGCCAAGTGAAGTCAAATGAAAACAAGAGATTCGGGAAATTTTCGAGAAGTTCTGGCGGCTATCGATAAATATGTTGGGAATCTTCATGGACATACAAATAGTATCTATGTCTATGGGAATCTTGGTTCTTGCCGTTACTTACGGTGGATGTTGTATAGTCGACACATTCGCGCAAGAGGTTGGGAGAAGGTTTTTGGTTATTTGGAAAGGAATATGGAAAGTTTCTGGTTAATGGTAGTGATTTTGATTGTTGCCAAGAGGAAATTGTTATTTATAATATTGAAAAGAAATTTGCGACATTTGTCACGACGTTCATTTCATGTTTCTATTTTGAAATATTCTAAGCGTTTCTTGTAGTCGGTAAGCAATGTGGACAATCCAGTTCTAAAGAATAGCGCCCGAGTTAGACTCTTTTGAACTATTTATGTGTATCTTAACAATTGTATTAATAATTGTTTCAGGATCTCCCAATGTCGTCGTGGTGACCCCTGTGATCAATATGTCCTGCCCGGACTGCCGCGCCGGGAACGTGAAGAGATCCTTTACGTGTTGCGGGGTCCTTTGCGCCATCATCCTATTCCCCGTGGGCATCATCTGCTGTCTCTGCATGATGGATAAGCGCTGCGCAGGATGCGGAAGGCGCTACTAGAACCAGACCTAAATTATTAAATTCCTTCATTTGCAGACTTGACATGATCATTTATTTCCTCAATAATTTACTTGAGCCATGTTTTATGTGTAGCCTTAAAATAATCCTGAAATTATAATTTAATTAAGGTACTTAAGTTACCATGGTGCATGGTCAATCTCGCATTTCTTTCATTTAATTAAGTCATACTTTTTTCGATGCAAGTTTAAAATCTGACAATTAATTTACACATTCATATATGTAAAATATAATAATTTCAGAAGTGGCGGCTACTGACTTTTTTGCGCTAGAGAGCCGATATTGGCGAAATCGGCATTATTTATACATTGTTGTAGTCGAAAAATTCATAATCAGAAATGTGTAGTGCGCTGATTGGTTACAATCACCATACAAATAATTGATATTCTTCAAATGATTTACTCCTACAACAATAAAAATGCAAACGTAATTATCATTCTTAGTAGGCACACTAGCACAAAAACAATCACGACCGCCACAGATTTTCGCGTGCACCTTCGTTTTTATTGTTTTCAATTTTAGTATTTCGGCAAAATAAAAATAAAAACAACACTGCCACATATAAGTATTCTATTATATATAAGTAAACTATTCAATTAAAATTCGGCAATAATTAAAAATAATCTATCAAGTGTAAAACATTCCGCAATACACCGATATTATATTTTACCTGCATTTATGTTTAGATACGTGTGCAACATTCATAATGTCGTTAGGCCCGTAATACCTCCAATGTGAGGATTTATTTAAAAGGAAAATGAATGTCAACCTCTAAATAATATTTATTTATATTAATAATGATTATTAACGTAAACAATAAATATAAATAAATAAAAGTCTCCCTTCATTTTCCTGGTCAACAATACATTTTTTCACTCTCCTGTAAAAATGAAATTATTTCACATTGGAGGTATTACGGGCCCAGCGAAGAAATTATACTTAGTTTATTGTTTATTTTTAAAATTTCGTGATTGTAATAATATTATTAGTATTAAAACTTGAAACCCCCACCTAAGCTGCTTTTCCAAATTACGAAAACATTAAAAGATAATTTTATTATTAGTGAGTTCCTAGTTTTATCATATTATGTTAGCCGCTATTTTTCCATTATGTGGATATTTCTTTGTATCCAATGTACTTCCAAATTGTTCATTTTAGGTTGTAATAAAATATTTTTTTAATAAACTCCTAAAAAAATTCTCATTATTTATATTTTTTAATTTGTTTATTAATTTCTGGAATATTCAATTTCAAACAAAAAGTTGTATATTAGTAGGTACTTTCTTTATGTTAGGCATTACAAATATTTATTAACATCTCTTATAATCCCAGATTCACAGCCATTATCAAACAGAAGATTACTAATATAGAGATATTATGTACGTCTGCAGTTCTGCAGTCGTGAGGTTTCTCACAAAATGTTAATTTTATTATTATTTTCCACCTTTACAGGGATGACTGCACGAGTGCACGGCCCTTTTCAAAGAAAACTTAATTTTGGATTTGGTGCCAAAATAACCAACCGAACTGTTTTTTTTTTAATTCAAAATTAATAGCAAATATCTAGTACGGATATGTTATTTTTTTTTTACATCAGCTCCACACAGGAGACCCTGAGGAAAATAATTTCCCTCAGGGCCAATGTCATCTTTGGGGATGCAGTGTGGAGGGATTTTTTTAAAGGAAATGAAGGAGAAGAGAGTTCTGGAAGGAAAAGGGTTTAAAGGGTGGGTAGGAATCTGGGGTTCAGTGGTTCTGGTCATCCGCCTCCAAGACCTAGACAAACCTCACTCAATAAACCCGGGCACCTCTGCAAAATCACCAAACGTATAGTGAACCACTTGGGGTGACCTAAGGCAGAGGTGTTGGTTATCCAATAAAGGCTCCCGGGGCGGCGGTACCCATTCCCGCCTCCCAAATTGAAAACTTATTGCCACTTTATTTTTTTTTGCACTATAAAATACAGGTCATAAAATAATTCAGTTTTTTAGGATTTTTGTGGTAACTATTTCAGTTATTTGTGAGTTAATGATATTTATTTTTTTGAAATACTCTACTATAGGAATATAATAAAATACATTAAAAAATTTATTATTATTAAAAGCATTTTGATGAGCGTAAATTCAAATTACAAACGAGTTTACAAATACCTTAGCTTGTAATGCAACGTACGTTTATAGCAAATAAATTTGTCGTGTATACTCGTAAATTTAAAAATTTCGTTCAAAAACGAATTTGTAGGCTGTTTTGTCTATCTACTATATAAATAAAAATGAATCGCCAAAATGTATGTATTCGCATAACGTGCGAACGACTGCACCAAATTGGATTTTTTTTTGTGTTCATTATTGTCAGCACAAAGTTTGTATAAGGTGAGCTCTGACATTATGAAATTTGTAAATAAAATGCAATAGGTAGAACGCGAGCTGTTTGTAATGTACAGGGACTGAATGTATGGAATGCGGAAAGGGGGAAGGGGAATCCGTGAGGGGAAGGGGAACCTGGGAGGGGGGAGGTGAACTCTCGAGGAGGGTTCGCGGAACGGGTAAGGGGGGGGGGAGTGGAGTGGGGAAAGGGAAGGTGGAGGTGACGCAGTGGGAACGCGAGAGTGGAAGGGGAGGCGGAAGAGGAACGGGACGAATGGGACACGCTGGGAGAATCAATTTCTTTAATAAATGGCGTGGCAACGCATGCCGGAAACCAGCTGGATTTATTATATTTAGTTGATAGATTAGATTTTTTTTAACAATAACCTTTAACATAAATGTCAAAGTTGCCTCTAAAATCGTGAAAAAATTCATTCTTTAATGGCCTATAATTTATAAATAATTAAAATAGAACGTATCCGTAGTAGATAATTTATGTACCTTTAGATTTAAAATAATAACTATTCTGTTTGGTTAAGTATTTTGGCCTCATATAGAAAATTAAGTTTTGTATGAAGAAGGCTGCGCAGCCATTCCTCAAGCATAATATGTGCTGAAATGGATCATTTTGCGGTGCATCACATCAGTCCCTATGAAAAAATATAAGTACCTAAGCCCTGATCTACGGTGACATTTGTGAGTAAAATAGTGTTCACTTAAATAGTATGTAGGTAGATTTCCCATATTTTATTTAGACCCATTCATTTTATTTTATCATGCTGGAAAATATTTCAATCCAATTCACTGACTAAATGCCAACGAACAATGTTATCTATTGCTTGCGAGAACACAATCAATATAAATTATATTAGCGTTCTTATCTGCCATGGAAAGGCTATTCTTATCAAGATTGATTGAACATGTTATAAAGATTATACCAATTTCATGCCGCATTAGGAAAATATAAATACCTTTGTCCTTTCGAAAGTAGTGAATTAATGGAAAATACTTTAGGAGAATTGGCAATAACGAAATTTACATGTAAACCATAATTTATTATTCTAATACTTTTAAGAAATGTTATTCCAATGGGGTAATTATGACCTTTGTTTCGATATTTACAGTATTTAAAAAAAAAAATTAGGGAAATTTTTTGGTGTACCCAACTAGCAATCATCTTATCTGTGTAAAACACTTATTTAGATATTAAAATATAAATATATTCAATTATTCATAAGTATGATATACTCATGATGAGACGACGGGCTCAATTTTTCCCATGCCCGTCGTCCCATCAGTCGGTAAGAAATCGACATGAACCGAGTGCTGTCAGACCCTCCACAGAAAGATAAAGTTTGCTAAAGTAGGGTAACGGTAAGGTGACTTTTCTTCACAGGTTCTTACAGTATCTATCTGTGCTGATTTCTTACCGACCCATGGGACGTTCTTAGTTTCATTGGAGCTTTTGTCTAAAAATTAGAATTAAAAACACCAAATTAAAAATACATAAGAAACTGAATGTGAGGTTAATAAATTACATAGATGTAGTCATTTTTTCTCGGCATTACTTGTACAGAAAAGGGAGTACAAGATACGAGTATCAAACACGATTCATCCGACTTCTAAGCAAGCCTCCTCCCCAGGTTCTTTCGTCACCAGCTATGGCAAATATAATCTTTTTTTACATAAGTTCAACACAGGAAACCCTCAGGAAAAAAATCCCTCAGGACCTATTTCATCTTGTGGATTTTTTTTCATTAACTCCACACAGGAGGCCCTGAAGAAAATAGTTATAAATAATAATAATAAATAAGGGATATATTTATTGTCTGTGATATCAACTATTAACGTTCATACCATACAACTTGTGATAAATGCTAGCCTCGTACGACGCCTCATATACTATCAAAGCGGTTTTTGGGCGTTAGCCTATGTAGATTATATATGTTCTAGTCTCACCCCCCTAGTGAAAGAAAGCGTGGGGAAGGCAGAGAGAACGGAATATCATTTCTTTTTACGGTGTCTGTCAGCTGTCAAGGTGATGCCGCGTGACCACGGCAGCTCTCTAGGAGTTAGCATCATTTTCAAACATCGCCCACACATATAATACATTATCTGTCTCGTGTGAGATATCTGTATCGGATTGTATGGCGAAATATTGATTGATATGGTGATATAAGCCACGCCCAAATAACGCAATGCGAGTATAGAGTCATGTTAGACTAGCTTATTGTTTATAGTAATTGCACTTTTTTTACAATTATTTGGCGATGGACAGTGTCTTGCAACATAAAAACGCATGACGCAAAAAAGAAGACTATGGATAATATACCTACAAGATTTGTGGAGATCAATATCGAATGTATCGACTAAACACTCACTGTGATCGATCTGTTAGCCATTTGCACTTGGTATCTAACTAGATTATGTAAACTTATAATTATTTTGCTGTTCAAACAAATGTATTAGTAAATAAGTGCCTTACGTTTTTAATACTAATAGAGCGTATAAATTTCACCAATTAAAGGCGGGTTTTATACCACAAGAAATATAACAAATAATTAATTATGTACGTGGCGCGGGCGTGGAGAATATTAAATTAAACAACTAAAAAACTAATGGTCAACTATGGTCAAGAATAGCCTAAACTTATGATGAAACGTGCGCTCACCTGCAGAAAATGCCTTCCTGCAGTAGTATTGGCGATATATAATATCCTCGTCTATCCGTCTAATATGGACAGGCCAAATTATTCATCCATCAGTTGGAGAATTTCATTAATTAATTATGTTATATCTTGAATTCTACTTGAAATCCAAAACTCTCAGAAAAAAATATTTTTCAATGACCAGAAAAAATAATAATTGGACACTGATAAACAAGAAAACAATTCCTATTTTACATTGTCTTAAGTAAATCCAATTTGACATGCATTCGGGAAAGTACCTACCAGATTAGGGCACATTATAAGGGCATGAAACAATATTTGAAGTACTTATTTAAAATCATACGTAATTATAAACTAACCATAAAAAAATCAATTATATTTTGGTGCTTAACAAAATACCTCCAGTTCATCAGGTCTTGAAAATATTTTTATTTTTTATTTTTACTTCCAAACCATCTGATTTCTGGTGCTGTTTACCCGTTCAAAAAGAAGAAGACAGAGCGATTTGTAAATACGAATGGTAGAGAAAGCGCGGAAATATTTTAGGGAAAATTGTGAAAATGTTTAATAAAACACGACTCGTTTAAAATAGACCAAAAATCTCGTGGGGATTATTTAAAATAGCATTTAAAGAAACACTGTGAGTTCTTTCACACAAACAGCTTGTAAAATAACTGAAAAAAATGTTTGTAATCATTTTCGGAGCATGCTTTGCGATTTTTTTCTATCGAGGGAATTTCATATACCTAATTGCCGTTTCAGCAAGGGGAATGTATATATTAGGTATTATCTTCAAGAATAACATATATTTAAGAGCATTAGAACTTACAGTATTTAAGGAAAATATGTAATAAATCGGTAGAAATGCAGGAAGACGGACCTTAAGGCGTGGAAACGATAAATTGCATAAACGTCGGAAGTCAATACAATAATTATAAGCACAGCAGGAGAATACATAATCATTTCGTTGACAATTTTTTTTTTTTAAACTTCGAAGGTATGTATCAATCAAATAGAGAGATATCAATCAAGCTCTCCAGAAAAAATACACTGAAATTACAAAATTCATAAAAATAATCTTTTAATATAACAAATAATTAATTATGTACGCGTCGTAATAATAAACTAAAAAACTAACCTAAAAAAAAAATGGTCAAGAATTGCCTAACCTTATAATGAAACGTGCGCTCACCTGAAGGAAATTCTTTTAATATGTATCTACATAGCTTCATAACTGAGCAGCCACAACAAAAATTCTTTACTAGGTAGCTACAGCCTTTAAAATGGGATTTATCCATCAGGGTTACCATAGTGGGTTGGGGGAGGTGTGCCGGAGACTCGATGAACCCTTCAGACTTCCCTCTAGTCAGCTACTACCCCTTCCCCCCTCGAGGGTACTCGGAACATCATTCGACGAAGAACCAGGCCAGCGACATTGTCAGAAAAATCTTAGTATCTTTTCGTGTGTTTTCCAGTCTGGTGAGTAATAATTATTTAAAGTTTATGTTGATATGAAAATCTTATCAAACAGGTAATTACCATTTTTTTCCATTCGTTATGTCACCTTAATCATTGAAAACAAAGACGTATCTAGATTATAAATTACTTAGGGTGAACTCTATTTAAAATATGTGACTTTGGCGTTGTTCATCATTTGATTCTGATCGAAAACATAATGAAATTATCTCAACCGACCAAATTATGATTCGGGTTTTTTTTTAAACATGTGCATAATATCTTAATTGAGTGATTCATCGTAATTGTGAACATAATTAATCATTTCAAACGAGTGCTTTTAATGTTTCCGCTCAATATAAAGAGTTCTTACTAAGAATTAAACTTGGCTAAAAAAAAATTGGTCCCGTGCAAGTTTT
Organism: Limnephilus lunatus; assembly: GCA_917563855.2. Taxonomy (NCBI): domain Eukaryota; kingdom Metazoa; phylum Arthropoda; class Insecta; order Trichoptera; family Limnephilidae; genus Limnephilus; species Limnephilus lunatus. The sequence goes on from OU830600.1 coordinate 46,398,278, forward strand.
ATCTCTCTCTTATCTTTTATACCTATTAGTTTTGTAGATTGGATTTATTAATTGAGGCTTTGTAAGGAATTATGGTGTATTGATAATCAATCATGACAAATCAATATTCCAAATATATTATCATATGTTCTAAAAATCGATTAAAATGCGATGGATTGTTCTTTTTTTATGCGGTTCTTCAATTTTATTCGATTATAACCAATGGGTAAATTATTAAAATATACTCAAAACTGATACGACAAATTTTGTGGGATGTAAGAAATAACTCAATTCGATTATTTTCCAATGGAAATTGAAATAGATAACAAAAAAAAATGTAATCAACATGCCGTTTCTTGGTAAAGGTACTACACCCTATAGCAGGGGTCACCAAATGGCGGACCGCGGTCCGGACCGCCGACCTATTTTGTGCGGACCTTGTATAACAATACAAAATATTTTCATTATGGATCTTAAATCGGAATTCACAGATTTTAATAAAATTGAAAATGTCGTCGACATCCTCAGTAACATTTACTCTCTGTATCTTGTTGATGAATGGAGCAACGAAGCTGCAAATATTTTCGGGAGTAGGTAATAAAGCTGCTTTCCTAATGTAAATGATCGATTTCTAAGAAAATATAGTTTTAAAACACCAAAAACAGGAAGTTTCTTGTCAAGGGTCTTGTCCTTACCTTATTTGTTTGTGCTAATAAGTTTAGAAAAATTAGCCGTGAAACTTCTCGCTTTGTTTGGGTCAACATATTATGTTTGTGTAGCTGCATTTTTCAATATGAACTTCATTAAAAATCAATTCCGGAGCAGACTGACCGATGAACATCTATCTCCAAGATTTAATGACAATAGCCTACACGTCCAAACTTCGAGCAAAAAATGTATTTTTTCTCATTAATATTTCAAAAAACTTTTGGTAGGTACTTACTTCTTTTTATTCATAACATTTGCTTATTATTTAATAAAATAATGTTCCGGAACCCATTCATTTTATTTGTTCATACAATATGAACCAATTAGTACAGTTAAATAGTATTTAACTGTACTAATTAAATATGTGTTATCTACACATATTTAATTAAAGTAATTGGTGACCCCTGCGCCCTATAGTGTAGACAGAGTATAGTTAAGATACCTACGTACCTATCTTATGCACACGCCTTGCCATGCTTCATCCATATTCAAACATAACATAGAACGGTGTACGTTGAGCTCGTGCATCATGAAAATTGCACAGCTGGAGTAAAATAGGTAACCGCAACTATTTCAGCTCGCAACGTAAATTGCAACAATAGCTATGAAGCTTTGATATAACCATTCATAAAATATGGCTATCGGTACGAAATTTGTTTTTTTAGGTTTTTCAGCAGTGATTCATATCAAAACGTTCACAAATACAATTACATTAAACATGGTTGATACTACTACTAATTAAAGATAAACACAACATTGATAACAAGATGGAAAAGGGAAGCATTCTGTAGTGTGTTTTACCCAACAAGATACGGTCTCAATACTGTGAGCATGTACATACATACACACAAACATATATGTTCTTAGGATTAACTTCTTAATGTGAAATAGTGTGTCATATGTGGAATGTAAAGATCTTCGTGTTTACCTTGATAGCAAACTTATTTTTAATAATCACGTCGACTCAATCGTTCACAGGTCATATAAAATGCTTGGTTTTTTTCTTCGTATAAGTTAAGTGTTCAGTAACCCGCGCACAGTAGTTATGTTATATTTTGCGTTAGTCAGAATTATACTGGAATATGCCTCGCCAATTTGGAACCCGCAGTACAAATTATACATAGATAGCATAGAACATATTCAAAACAAATTTATAAAATATCTTACCTTCAAATTCAATAATAATTATGAATGCACATTTCAAACTTTGCAACAAAGACGAGTAATTGCTGATTTGACATTAATACACAAAATTTTAAATAATAACATCGATTGTACCGAACTGCTTTCCCTAATTAATTTTAACATACCATTAAGACGTACACGCCATACAGAACTATTCCACACGCTTAATTACGAGACAAATGCAGCAACTAATTCGCCAATCAATCGTGCTCTTCATATATTCAATAATATTAATATAAATTATAACATCGATATTTTCTCCGATTCACTGCCCAAATTTAAAAAGAGCATCATGTCAATCATATAAATTGTTTAATGCGCATACTTACATACATACATACATATTCACACACACACACACACACCCTCACATACACACACCCCTCTCCCTCAATGATTTATTAATTTAATATAGGTAAAATTTATAATTTGTCACATAAAAACATGTATTACAATAACAGCGACATGTCATTGGTACCAATTATTGTATTAATTCTACAACTTGTAACTACTTTCTAACATGTAATTATGTACTGTTTGTTTCTGCAAAATAAATAAATAAATATCAATATCAAACGAAGTCTGGTAGTATAATAATTTTTTTTTTACTTTTACAATATCATTCATGGTGCGCTCAATTTTCAGAATTCAATTTTCAAAAGCCTAATGAAACGGAGGGTAAGCCGCCGATTCGATGCACGAAAGCTACTTTGGGAAACTAATAACCGAAGTGGTTGTTCGAGGTGGTATCCGATATCGAACCGGGTACTTGAGCACGCCTCACACAATACTCGTATCCGTACCCGTACTTGCCCGTGCCATTTATGACGGCAGAATGAATAAAAAGCGAAAATTACTTACTTCAAATTAACACCAAAAATCCATGCAAGTTTTTATTTATGCCTACAATACACGACATCTTTTTTCAGCCCGATTCCACTTAGACACCAAAGTCAACATTTTTCGCTTTACGCGATCGCTATTTTCATCTATATTCTCATATCTAAGATTTCAATTGTCATCACTGCAAACAACGCATGAACCATGCTGTTTGCTGTGATGCCAACTGAAATCGTAGATATGAAAATAGAGATAAAAATAGCGATCGAAAAAAATTGACTTTGGTGTCTAAGTGGAATCGGCTGAAAAAAGATGTCGTGTATTGTAGGCTTTAGCTCGCAATTAGGGTACATTTTTTTACATTGATTGCATTTGGAGTCCTCGAGGAAAATAATTCCCTTTAGGACTTCTGTCATCTTTTTGGGTGTTGTGTGGGGGTCTTTTTGGAAAGGAAGGAGAGAAAGTTCTGGGAGGGAAAAAGGAATAAGGGTTGGGTAGGAATCTGGGATCAGTGTGACCAGTAATGACGGGCATATGAATCCATCTCTCCCACTGCAGTGCAAGGCGAAGTTCTTGCTGGAAAGGTTAAAAGGTCTCCCTCAATCAGTCTCTCTCGGTCCTGCCTGACACACCTGGTGGGCAGACGCATCCGCCTCCAAGACCCGGACAAACCTCACCTCATGAATCCCAAATGTTAAGTCACCAAACGTTGCGAAATACTTGGGGGAACCTATAGCAGAGTGTTGGTTATCCAATAAATGGTTCCCGGGGCAGCGGTACCCATACCCGCCTCCCGTGTTTGTTTATTTTTGTAATACGAAAAATGGATATAAAAAAGGCCTACCCTCCCACCCCCCTCTCAACTCCTTAAATTATTATTCCTAGTTGCGTTTTATCGTTAGTACAACACCCAGAATCTAACCACAATTCCACGGTGATGACATATTTCCAATGCTTTGTTACGATGAATCAATCTTACATACGACGTATTTTTTTTATCTTAGCCTCATTATCATTAGTTTTTTATCGTCATCTCTTGAATAATAATTTATTTAATAACAACATATATTATCAACTTATACAAAATAGAAAATCACACAAGACGGACGTATAAATCCATCCCTCCCACTGTGGTGCAAGGCGATGGGTCGAAAGTCTCGAAAGAGTACCTACGGATGGAGAGTTAAAAGGACTCCCTCAACCTCCGAGATCCGCAGTAGGTGGGCAGTAGGTGGGCCACGTGTGTGCCGTCAAGGCCTAGGCCTAGACAAACCTCACCCCATGATTCCCCCCCCCCCCTCCATTAAGTCACCAAACGAAGCGAACCACTTTTGGTGACCTATGCCAAGGGTGTTGGTTATCCAATAAATGATTCCCGGAGCGATGGTACCCATAACCACAACCCAAATTGTGTACTATTCTTAAAATTATGTAAATAAATTTCTATTCATCTCAATTAAAATCGCCGACTTTAACTGAAAACGATTATTTTGATGAAAATATTTTTAAATTTGTATTTCACAAACTAACCGTAAAATAAAATGAATTTCACCTCTTATTAGATAGTAAAGAGCATTTTACAAAAACGGTTTGGTTTGAATTGGTATTGTATTATCTTTATTGAAAGCTGAAATTTATTTTATTTATTCATTTATTTATAAACAGAAACAAACAGTAGGTACATTAGATACACACAAGCCCTTCTTATTTATGGGGATAAATCAAATATGTATACATTTTATGTAAATAATTATCGCATAAAATTTACTGTAATTTATGTATCTTTTAATGAATAAAATTTTTTTTAAAATACATTGGTGAAAATAATTCACAATTAATAAATATAATTCATGGTGGGTACCTATTATGTGTTTCATTGTAGTGTCTTATTTATGGTATGCGTATAAAGTAATTACTGGGTGATGTGTGTATGTATGTATGTATGTATGTACGCGCATTACAATTTATTTTATTGACATGATGCTCTTTTTAAATTTGGGCAGCGAATCGGAGAAAATGTCGATGTTAGAATTTAGATTAATATTATTGCACGATATATATCGAGCACGATTGATTGGGGAATTAGTTGCTGCATTTGTCTTGTAATAAAGCGTGTGGAATAGTTCTGTATGGCGCGTACGTCTGTTAAATTTAACTAGGGAAAGAAGTCCGGTACAGTCAATGTTATTTTTTAAAATTTTGTGTCAAATCAGCTATTGCTTGCCTTTGTTATGAGAGCTATAGAGTTATAAAAATTCAAATACGAGACGATGTCAACGGGAAGAAGGATCAATAGAATGACATAAGGCTTGCATAATGCATTATTGCTTTTAAGGGTTTCTGTAAAGCCCCCGGATGTGGGGACCTTTAGCTTCTGCCCTTTTGGTAAAAGGTACTGACCTTACCGCTATGCTTTCTGCTTACCCTGCACAACCTACCACAAACACTTCCTTCTTCGTATCCTTCCTTTTATGCAGAATGAATAATGCATAATATAAAGGGACCCTTTATACGTTAAGTCTGCCATTAAAGAGTCTTCTCTGAAAAAAAAATTGTCAGAGTAAATTTATGAAAAAATGTCATTGTGTAATTTCAAAAATATAGGTTTTTTTATTATTTTTTTATTTGATACAATAAATTTAAATATTCACAACATTGTTTGAAAATGTAGGCCTCACTGGTGCTTTACCCGTGCTATTTACAATGCTACCCGTGCTATTTACGTGCTATTTACATTTTACAATTTAATAAAATTTAATCAATGCATAAGACGAAAAAATGCATTGAAATAAATTTGAGAAGAATAAAATAAATTAAAAAAAAATAATAATAAGGGCGGTAATAATACAAAAATTTTAATATCGCTCATTAGGTATGTATTGTAATGATGTTGTGTGTTACACATGTATCCTTTATTCTTTCACGTTATAATTTTTTTGTAGTACTGCCTTGTTCTTTAACCACTCGGACCCACAAGCTTGCTTTCAAGCTACCTACAATATTTCTAGACGTATGCAATGGCGTATGAGGCGTACCTGACTTATTAAACCTTTTTTTGAATTTCATATCTGTAATGTTTTTTGTTTCCCTCATTTTTGTACCGAGTGAATGATTAGTGGATGCTTTTATTGCCTGGTATAAGGTATTTGTGGTATCTTTGTCCAAAGCTTGTGTTTATCGTCGGAGTTTCTATGTTCTATTTTGTACGCGTGTACTTGTGTAACTGGTCTATTAACTATCATCAAGTTTCAGTTTTAAGTTTTTTATTAATTTTAGTATGGAAGATGTGGAAGAAGTTAAAGTGTCAGTATCGCCCTAGAATGCTTAATGCAAAAAATCTTGAAATGGTTTTAACCTTAAATATTAATTTAGTAAGTACACCTGAATAGTAATTACTAAATATAGGTAAATTTATACAGCGCCGTTTTTTGTGAAAATTCACCTAGTGCTTTCTAACCTTTCCTCACCTTCTTTCTGCCCCGTTTCGTAATAAATTAAAGATGCATGGCGTAGACCTCAAAAGCGCTTTATTACCTGCCCTGCGTCGTCCGTTTGCTGTATTTATTTGATTTATTCTTTCTTTACATTGTTGGTATAATTGTTTACACTTCAATGTGTAATCTTACTATGACATGCCTTAGTTGAGCTTAAAAACTTTATGAAGTAACTAGCGAGTTTTCGACATGCGTTGCTATGCCACTCAATAAAGAAATTGTTTCTCTCTGGATGTCCTTTCCCATTCATCCCGTTTCCTTCCGCCTCCCCTTCCTCTCCTGCGGCCCCTTCCCCTCTCGCGTTCCCACTCTGCCTTCCCCGCCTTCCCTCTCTTCACTCCCTTCTCCCCTTCCCCATTTCCCCACCCCCCTCCCGTATTCCATACATTCAGTTCCGATACATTCAGTTTTCAAGCAGCAATTTTTTTTTTATTATTGCGATTCTTTTATACAAATTTCGTAATTCCAGAACTCACTATTATTAAATAGGAACCATTGCGGGCATGCACACATCAAAGATTTAGCAACGCATAGCGGAAATACAGGCAAGATAAAAATAACAAAATAATATAGGTATTGGAAGAAAAGTATTGTTAAATTAATGCTTTTTATAGATACCGGATCCCTACTAAGCTGTAGGAACCTAATACATTATGAAACAGGGAAAAAATAAAATAAAAATATAACTTTTTTTTTAAATCGCGTGCAGTTTACACGCGGTAGAAGCGAAACTTTACCGAAACAATCTCAACCAATACTTGAAAAGTGAGGTCATAATCAAAGCGACCAATGAGCGCAAACCTAGCGTAATTTCCGTTTCATATCTCAACCAATAGGAGCCTATAAAAGTGACATCATAATCAAAATAGCCAATAAGCGCAGTTGATGCGTCGCAGGTGCGGTAATCGTCATTTCCGTTTCATCCGAAATCCAAATCACAGCGGGGCTTTAGAAGTTTCACTTCAAAAAAAATTTGAAGTACGAAACAAATTTAAACATAAATTATCATGAGCATTTAAAATGAAATAATATTTATATAAAGTTCTTCTTTTTTAACATTAATATAATATTATTATTCAACTTACAAAAAAAGAGAAAAGTTTTGAAACTTGAGCGAAGGGGACTAGTAAAGCTAGCCATCTATAAATGGCACGTGGAAGCTCCGGTCCATATAGTTCGGTTCCAGCATAGAGGAGTTAGGAGCAAGTTGAAGTGAATCTAATTTAGGTATAAAAGATCCATTGGAAGTGCGCGAGGAAGAGAAGTGTCACCGAATGGTGCGCGAGTTGCGAGTAGTAAAGCACGTGAATAATCGACGACAGCTGCTGCTGAGACACAAACGGCTGCTCGAAGAGAATATCCAACTAAATAGTCGACATTTCTGAACATTCTGATGGGACTATTCAAAAGCAAAGCTGGGATTAAAGATTCGTTCTTTGACCCGAAACCCTAAGCGAGAAATAACGCAGAATTAATGCATCTGAATAAGTAAGCGTTTTATTGCGGCTTGCTGCTGTGCTTTTGGTGGTTGGTTGATCTGAAAAAGTTGAAAAAATCATTGTGAGTTAATTTTTTTTTTTTACTTTAGCTCTACACAGGAGGTCTGTGGAAAATAATTCCCCTCAGGGCCTATGTCTTCTTTGGGGATGCTGTGTGGAGGGTCTTTTAAGGGAAAGGAAGGAGTGGAAGTCGTGGGAAGGAAAAGAGTACGAGTGGTGGGTAGGAATCTGGGGGTCAGTGTGCCCAGGAGTTATAGACGAATGAATCCATCCATCCGACTGCGGTGCAAGGCGATGGTTTGAGAGATGGAAAGGTCAAACGCTCAACCAGTCTCTCTCGATCCGGCCCGCCACGCAGCAGGTGGGCATACGCATCCGCCGCCAATACCTGGACAAACCTCACCCCATGAACCCGGGCACCCCTGCTAAGTCACCAAATGTAGCGAACCACTTGGGGTGACCTATGGCAGAGGTGTTGGTTATCCAATAAACTTGAACTTGTCAACATTTTATTTATTTATTTATAAACAGAAACAAACAGTACCTACATTATATTATCCATTCGTGAGAAAAAAACTACAATGAAAAAATATAATTCATGGTGGGTACATAATATTATGTGCTTCATTGTAGTGTCTTATTTATGGTGGGCATATTAGGTAATTTCCGGGTAATGTGTGTGTGTATGTGTGAGTATGTGTGTATGTATGTATGTATGTATGTGCATTGAACAATTTATATGATTGACATGATGCTCTTTTTAAATTTGGGAAGTGAATCGGAGAAAATGTCGATGTTAGAATTTAGATTAATATTATTGAATATATGAAGAGCACGATTGATTGGCGAATTAGTTGCTGCATTTTTCTTGTAATAAAGCGTGTGGAATAGTTCTGTATGGCGTGTACGTGTTAATGGTATGTTAAAATTAACTAGTGAAAATAAAAAGTGGCGATCTGTGCGTCGTAAAGGTCTCCAATTAAATTGGCTTCTATTAAGAGGTCACAATTCCCGCATTGCTCATAATGTTATATGTGTGGATGGTCATCTGAATTTGCATGCTACTTGCAGTTGTGAGGTGAGGAACATTGGTAATTAAATAATTGAGCATCAAATCCATAATTATCAAATTATGATTGGAGGGTTAAATTCATAGGATTCCATATTTGCGATACGTTCCTAAATTTGCGGCACGTTCCTATACAGTCAGTATCGCCCTGGTCTAAGACCACCATCCACAATTGAATATTTTATTTACGATTGAAAAATATGATAACCAGAAATATGTATGTTATTCAGCAAGTAGGAATTTTTACTTTAAAATTGCAAAATTGCGGAATATATTTCGTACTGTGGAATCTAGATAGCAGTGTCGACAAAAAGATAAGATAAAATTCTAATAATAAATTGGATTCCCACCATCGTGTCGTATTTCTTTCTTAGTAAAGAGTGTCGCTAGTCGATCAATAAAATGATAATGACGAATCAAATTGATTTACATTTATTACATATTTGCAGATACTTACCTACTTATGTATTCTATTCAAAATGTCTTATTTTCGGAAACCTTTGAGTCAGTGGTAAGTTTTGTTTGTATAAGCTGTGTATGACCAACAGTGAACACGATGTAGTGGAAAGTCTATGTAGGTATCTCTAGACATGATCGCTTTGAGCTTTAACATGGCGGACATGTTGTCCAAACAAGCGGACATATTCAATGAAAGGTAAAAATGTCGAGCAAAGCTGCACTTATCTTTACATAACCATACGGTGTGATAATCCACATAGGTATACAGATTTCTAAATCTCCAGAAAATTCTTGGTTTTCTGGAATAGGAGGAAGATTTTCATTTAAATATTTTTCCATCCATTAAGAGAATAGTTTTACAGCCTTTCGGGAATAAAATTACGACAAATTTAATTGCTATTTCACTATACATCAGTATATATCTTATATCTTACTTCTACAATATTTTTTTTTGTTTCTTTGTGTTACCCCACGAGGGTCTCAACACTCCCAACTGATCCCTTCTGGAATCAGTGAAACTATGGCATCCCCAATTGGGGTATGTTGTGAGGCTGAAGGTAAGCAGGTAGGGGAAGGAAATGGGTGGAGGAAGTCGGGGAAGTTCATTCAGATCTAGTCACCAAACACGGCTAAAGCCATTTTAAGCAACGTTTAAATTTTGTATGGTGGTATTACACCAAGGCTATAATGCGAAGTATCTTTTACTTTAAAACATGTCGCAAATACGTCTTACATTATTTTAAATGAATAATTTGTTAAAACGCAAAACAATCAAACAAAAAATTTCTGCGCACGACCTCGGGATAGAAAGTCAAGAGCCTTGCCTCTCGACCACGGAGGCCGCCGATTTCAATTTGTCATAAAATATTTATTCGTTTTCATTAGTCAAAAAAATATATTTCAAACTGGAAGTGATGGATTTAAAAGTCTTTGTAGACGCATTCTTTTTAGTTGATTGAATTCTGCAAAGCTGTTATTGTGTAAAAAATTTAAGAGCTACAAACGCTAGATAATATTAACCAAGTTTTAAAATTATAATGCTCACGTAAAAAAAGATTAATTTATTATACATCCATGTACTTACACAGACAAAATGCAAAACTTCAAATTTCTTTAACCTTCAAAACAAATTTGATTTATCGTGACTTACGGCAGTTTAGTTACGAGGGTGCGAAATGTTTATTTAAATTCCTAATAATAATACAATTTTCTTGATCTGCAGCAACTCTGGATGGCATATAATATTTAATTGAATACTGTACAACACAACACAAAAAAATTAGGCATACCAAAATAAGTAACAAACGTGAGTTTAATAATAACAAGTTGCATGTGTTCAACGTGCTGTACCTAATAGATATCTACACCATATTATTTCCTAAGGAGTATCAACTTCTTGAACTGTAGGAAGAGGTAGGACTCGCATACTCGCCACATGTTCAATTACCATAATTTAATTACGAAACCGTCTTTCTGCCGCCATATGACCACAATGTCGCATGTCAAATTCTAAATTTAATTCCAAGGCATCCTGAGCCCGGTGACTCTATTCTGTTGGAGCCTCTCAAAGACTAAGGACTCAAATATCCGGAAACCCCGGCCAAGTTATTCAATACTCTTGTTTTATGCTTTGTCCCACGTGCAATTCGACGTCCATGTGACGATTACCTTGTGTGACGGAAAACGGGTAAATAGATAGCACTATTTTTACAAAATCAGATACATATAAATCGCTTTAAAGAGACGCTTGCTTGTGTGGAGGTGTATCTACTGGACGGATAATAAATACTATTTTTAAATCGCTTACGTTTTTAATGTGGACATTATAAAATAATTCGATAATTATTAATAAACGTCAATGCAATGGATGAAAGTAAATAATAAAATCGATAATTATTATCACGTCTCCAGGCAGCATCTTTGAAAAACTTTATTGAAACTTCATAAAAAATTCTCCATAGGCTAGCCTATAAAAAGACCGACCAAGACACAAAATTCTCCCGTTTCGGGGCACTCTACAGGAAGCCATAGAGAGTTACAGACCGTGCTCTTGGGGGGTGACACCCGACCGAGTGTGACAAGAGGTGACACTCGGTCGGATTTCACCCCCCCATCGGGTGGCACCCGGGCGGGCCACCCCCCCCCCCCCCCCCTTAGTTTTTTTTTATTATTTTTTATATGAATACCACACAAAAGTCCCAACTGCTCCCCGTCTGAAGCCAGTGAGACTATGGCATCCCCATTCGGGGTATGTTGTGAGGCTGAGGGTAGTGGGGAGGGGAAGGAGATAGCTACGCCACTGGTTGTGCTATTTATTTTGCAAGTAAGGAATCACATTTTAAAATATATATTTCCTTGTCTAATGTGATTTTACTTACGCACAGTAAATAATAGACATTATTTCATTTTTTTATGTGAGGAAGTGTTTTTTTATTTGTTTATTATTTTGGAAAATTAAACATTCTCCAGGGCTCTAACTCATTTAGAGTGTGGCGAACTTGAACATTAATTAGATAATAAATGGAAATTTAAATCAACGTAATATTAATTATAATGCAATTTTTTACTTATCTGCATGCTGAAATGGTTTACCCTTATTGTAATTAAAATGGTACAAAATGTTTTAAAAATACGTTGTAAAAATATGATGGCGATCGACTAAATCTAAACGAATGAATTAGTTAAATATTAATTATTGTGTATTATTTTGTTTTTCCGGAGACTGAAATAGTTTAGCCTCATAATTTTCACGCCTTGAAGTAATATTTCACAAAAACGAAGCCATGTAAATTATTATTTATGATTATTGCTTATGGGTAAATTACCTACGTGTCAAATCATAAATGTATGCAAAATGTTTTAATTCCTAACGATACAATCATCATTTAAGCCGCCGCTACCCGAATTTATATCGACTTCTTACATATCTCCCTTAAACAGTTGTAGTTTTTGAGCTCTCAAAAATAAATGTGTTATTTTTGAAGATAATATCTAGAGGTATTCCACGCCGAAACGCAAATTATATGAAATTCTCTCGGTAGAAAAAAATCGCACAGTATGCTCCAAAAATTATTATAGACACGTTCATTTAATTTATTTTAGAAGTTATATGTGTGTATGAAAAAAATCACAGTATTTCTTTAAAAGCTCTTTTAGATGTTACCCTCGAGTTTATTGCTCTATTTTGAACGAGTCGTGTTTTATTAAACATTTTCACAATTTTCGCTTCAATTTTATCGTTTTAAATATTAGCGCGCTTTCTCCAACATTCGTAATTACGTATCTCTCCATCTTCTTCTTTTCGAGCGAAGATACGGTGTCTTAAGTTATTTTTTTACTGTTGTACAGTACCTATTATTTTGTATTTTATTTCATGTATTTTAACCCTTCAAAAGCCATATAGGTAATACGTCAGAAAACCGCTATCTGAACAAAACTATAACATTACTACAATACAAACTATTCTCTTATATGCAGCTCTTGATAGCATTCATATAAGGTTTTGATAAACGAGCATTTTTTACGACAGTACATCGCCTACAAGAAAATGCAGTAAAAAGTTACCAGAGCCTTTACGCGTACATAAACGCAAATACTTCATTATGAATATAAAAAGATCAAAGTGATCTTAATTGAAGTTGTTGTGATAAAGCTTTTGTTTTTATTAATCTGATGCACGTGGTACGCAAATTTTTATTTCTTTTAGTCACACATTCGTAGACAAGTGCAAAAAACAAATATAAGTTATTACATAACTGCCTGTTGTTCCCTGTTGGCAGCAGTTGTGATGTATGTCGTTGCCGAGAGGAAATAAAATTATTTCAGACGTTACTCGCCACTCGTAATTTATTAGTGGCGCTATTTTAGTAAATATTATTTAGTGTATAACAAAATATTGAAAAACGTGTTATTTTTTATCTGCGCTTTTATCGTCAGGTGTGAAGGGCGAAGTGTGCAGTATAAACTAATAAATAACATAAAAAATAGAAAAATTATATATAAAGTTTTATATACGAGTACAAATGGCGGGATGGTAGGTATCATACAATAATCAAAATAATTAATCGCAGTACCTCACTGTATAAGAAAGATATTGGCTCTTTCTTGTGTCTAAAAGAGGTTGTGGAAAGATATCTAAGTAACATATTTCTATTATAAGTACTTGTTTTTGGGTTTAATTCGTAGAACTTCATTTTAATTTTTAGAAATTTAATTAAAATTAAATTTGATAATGTTGTTATCGAGTTCTGCAAGTATTTTAGAATGTATTTTAGTTACAGCTGTTTCGACTTGTAAGGTCATTTTCAGACAGTTTGAAATGACCTTACAAGTCGAAATAGCTGTAACTAAAATGCATTCTAAAATACTTGCAGAACTCGATAATAACATTATCAAAGTTAATTTTAATTAAATTTCTAAAAAATAAGTACTTATGTGATATATTATATTTTAGTGTAATAGGCACTTACGAGTAGAAATATAATTATTTTTATCGTTTTTCGCAGTTCCTAGTAAGAATTTCATATTTTCAGTTCGTAACATATATTTTTTGATGAAAATACCTCACGAGAGTCTGATGATATCCGTGGTCGAGGGGTAAGGATCTCGACAAACAATCCGAAGGTCGCGGGTTCAAATCTCGGCATGCGAAAGTAAATTTTAATGGTTGAATTGTGTTATTTCACAATTTAATCAATTAAAATAATAAAAGGTATTTTTTGCGGCACGTTCCTCAAAATATACCCCAATTGGGGTTGCCATGGTCTTACTGGCTCCAGGCGGTTGAGAGCAGTTGGGAGTCGTGTGCGGCATTCACATAAAAAACTGCTCTGCTCCCACTGTATCTTTAGAAGAAGGAGAATGTTGCGTAAATGTATGACATATTGTTTTAATGAATTAATTGTGAAACAACGCAACTAAATAGGACGTCCAAATATTCCACAAAATTTCATTGAATAGAACGTTAACGTCAATAATGATAATATAATTCTAAATTAATGTTTAGGTAAGCGATTATTATTGCTCCACTACTCAACTATTTATTTATTTATTTATGAACGGACTTACGTCCAATTTACAACAAAGTATCATGAAATTTGTGAATGTACATTGTAAGGATAAAGAATGGTACATGAAAGCAAAGACAAACAGATAAAATAGAAGTGTCAAGTCAAGTCAAGACTTTGCAAAATTAGAGTAAATATAAAATATCTTCAATTGTTTAAAGAGCGACAGAAATCATTTAAGTTTATACCATAAAAATCGTCTTGACGAACTATGGAATTAATCGTAAGCCTTGCACTGAGATTGACGGAGAACATCGTCGGGGATATAAATTGACAGAAACAGCGTTTTATCTGTCGCTGTCGCTGTACTCCGACTCTCAAATTAATATTTTACGGACGATAATATTTTTATATTATATGTGTGAGATTGCACTCACCTCCCCACATCCTGGAATAAAGACCATTATTATTATTTTATCAAGAATCGAGATAAACACCAAAAAAATTCCTCAATTTAGTAATAATTATAAGGCCCATTAACCAGTGACCGAGAATTCAAATTTCATCGAAATTTGGTCTTGCGATCGTGCCCTTGCAACTGTACAGGGCGGTTCTGATGAGAAAGATTCATTATTCTGCGTGCCAGATTTTTTTAACTATATCTCAATATCTATTTTATTTCAATCAAAATGTTCTATAATATAAACCTACCTACGTTCAAGTTGGCAACAAAAATGCTCAAATGCGTGATGACATAATTATGTACTATTTGTAATTATTTTTGAACCTAAGTATTTATAATTTTTCAATAATATCTTAGCAAAATTAGTGTATAAAAAAATCTGTTATATATTAGTTTGTAAGAAAGTAAATAAATAGGCAAACTGATTTATTTAACTGTATGATTACATGGTTCCATGACGCCTGATCCGGCGACATTTGGCCCCTATATGATTCTGGTCCGATTCCCCTATTATAGGGCCTATATGGTCTATATGATTTGAATGGACCGCCAAACAATTCGGTATTGGCATACACTCTTTGCCTCATTCACATTTATACATCGTCTCATAGACACTATTATAAAAAGTATGGCCCCACAGCAGAAACCTTTTGAAACCTCTCAATCTGTCTTATGTAGCGCTTGTGAGAAACAGATAGAAGTTACAACAGATCACTCAGCGGTATGGAAGGACTCTGATCTAATTTGCATATTCAAAATTATCAACAGTATTACTGACACACCTGCAACTCATCCAGTTCCACATCCCTTCCCGTAGACTCCGAAATAATGAATTGCTACCTATTCCTCAATCAAAATTCTACTAATTATGTATATCATTCTCCTTTATCCAGAATGTCGAGACTTGTCAACACAAAACAAAGCATTGAATTTTTTGGTGTAAACCTAAATGACTTTAGGCAGTCGATACGCAATGTGTAATTTTAAAGCCTTTTAAATTCATCTTCAAGCTACTTGTAGTTAATGTACTTTCATATTATATGGATATTGTCCATGCTCTTCATTTATATGTATGTAGGTAGGAGTCTCCTTTCATTGTCATCTCTTTTTTTTTGATTCGTGTTATTTTTATATTCCTAATGGACTATTTGTCGGTAAATAAATAAATAAATGACTTTAGCGATGTCCTTTCCAACCTTCATCTCTCCTTCTAATTCTCCATTCACTCATCTAATTCATTCCAACATTCCCAATTTGAGGTACGACTGTAGTGTCCCTCAGGAACCGGGCAGTGGAACTCTTGAAAAAAAGATTATCATTAAAAAGTAGTAAAAGTACATAAATACCCACACGTAGCGCACGGAATGAAGTTCCAAAGTTAAATTTAAAACTGTCATTGGCGGCGTGTGCTCTCCCGAGCTGCTAGTACCTATTTAGTACATAACGTTGTTACATACATCGTACAGTCGTACACCACACATGCTTGAAGTGTGTATGTAAAGCGAACAACGATCATTATATTATGTGGGTACTTACATAATTATTTTTTTCGTCAGAGTAAAATATTTTTTGAACACGTATTTCCAACAAAAAAATTGAATAGGCGGCGGCGTACCGTGGTAATAACTATAAGCAGTTGATATATTCGTTTTTGCCTCTCACTGTTTCTTATAAATGGCGAATATAACAGAAATAGGAGTTACGACGAAGTTTTACTGTGACAAGAACATATATATAGATAATTTTTATTTGGATGTCGAATTAAATTCAGTGTGTGCGAATGGGTAGGTACCTACTAACTGCGACGTCAAAGTTCCTAGAAAATGTGCGGTAATTGGCTAAAAATTCGTGACTTAGCTTGAAGTCCATGTTCCACTGAGAGATTTGAATTAACTCCAATACAGGTGGTAGTGTTTTACTTCAAGCTATGTCACGCGTTCGAAATTTGTTTTTCGAAAGTTATTTTTCGTAAAAGGCCCGTGTGAGCTAACCTTGTTAAACCAATTTTCTACGAACCTTGCTTAAAGGTGCCGAACATCGTATAATTTCGTAACTTGTTATTTTATCTTTATTATCCCAAAATCAAATATCAAACGACACTATCAGAGGAGATCAATGACGTTGAAAAGGAGAAAGGCAGTTCTTACCTTATTAACAATATGATTTCTTTCATTAGAGTGGACAACAAAAAATATGTGATCATCATTTCAGACCACAGAAAGGAAATATTAAAATATGAGAAGGAACGAAGTAATTATGCACGGTTTTCATTGAAATTTTGGGAACTTCTGATATAAATAGAAAACAGTCTCGCACAGTCTGCTTGAACTGGTAAAACGTTCGTCTCCTAGCACAGCTTTGAGACATAAACTTTAAAGCGCTACTTCGAGATGTCATCTGTGTCGGTGTAAAAATAAACACAAGCATTATCTTGCATTTTTTCTTCCTCTCTAGGTAGGCACGGAAAAAGAAAAGCGATTAAAGAAATTAATGAATGCGCGGGGCAAAGGCACCACTACCGACCGGTATTCGTTATACACAACTTAATAATACATTTATTTTAGAATCAAAGAATGGAGAACAAAAAGATTTAAAAAAATCTCATTTTTCTCTAAGAAATATTATTGCACCGTGTGCTATTTTTCTTCCAGAATAATTGATGATGATAAAATGTTAACTTTTTATATGTGATGTGATAAACATGAGTGTTAATAGAAATGATGATAACATTTTGCGGGGATTTATTGGATTAGTTATCTATGAATTTTGTCACATAAAATGTATAAAAAAGATAAGATAAAATTTAGGCCCATGAAGCAAAAGGATATCAGAACGATTTTGAATGGACAATCAGCACAGATTTATCGATGGCAAAGTACATTTAAAAAAAATCGCTTAGTCCTTTATTATTACAAAAAATACTTACGTACACTTTGTCACATTCTACTTTAATGAAGGTAGCACGCTAATAGTTATTACAATTATTGTAATATCAAATTAAATGAAAACAAATAACTTTGTAAAAACACCACTATACTATAATCAATATTATCTACATGTTTCGAAAACAAAGTTTTCTTCGTCAGGACAAGGTTAACATTTATTATCAGCGATTATTATTATTTTACAAGTTATTTGTTTTCAATTAATTAAAAATGGCGCAACAAACTGTATTTGCAAAGTTTGAAAAATTAATTGTTATATGAATTTATTTTTATTTTATAATGTATTTGTATGAATGTGTGCATTATAATGTACATTGTGAATGTTCATGCATATACATATAAGTTATATTATGTACATAAATGTTTACATTTTAATTTATAAGCATTGCATTATGAATAAGGACCAGGGTTGCCAGGTTTTTTCTAAATATATACCGAACAGTGAGCAAAAAAAATTTCGAATATTTCGAATTTCCCTACATTTTGGTGGTACCTTGGCAAATCAAAACCCGCATCGACGACTTTGAAACAATGTAAGCAATCGAATTATTCGAATAGGTAATCACATTTACGCAAGTACGTAGTCACAAACTAGGGATGCTACACAACATTGATTGCCGATTGCGTCAAATCTGACAGTTGAATCGTTTATTAGCGAGAAAAATTAATCAGAAAAAAATATTGAACCGCCCATACTTCGGTATTTTTGTCATACCGAACACCGAACACGGTGCTAAAATACCGAACGGTTCGGTACAATACCGAACACCTGACCTGGCAACCCTCATTAGGACATAGGTAACCGTGTACCAAATATATATATACATGTTATGGTTAAGGTTTTCACGGGTGTAAGATGTAGAACAATTTAAGGACTTTTTAACTCCTTTAATAAACAAATCCATAAATAAAAGCAAAAAAACTATTCCTAAAACGGAAAAAGAACCCCTTTCTATAGCAATTCTCCCATACATCAACTCAAGACAGATAAAATCAGTCGAATCCTCAAAAGCAATAAAATCAAAACTATTTATAAATGGAAAATAAAATCTCGTCTCTATTAAGAAGTCCGAAGGACCACATTCCACTTGAGTCACATGGTATTTATAAAATACCTTGTGGGGCATGTGAAAAGGTGTATATCGGACGATGCAATAGAAAAATATCATGTAGAATTGCAGAACATAAAGTAGATGTCACTAATAAACGCTTAACTTCATCCATAGTTCAACACGTCCTTAATGAAGGTCATAAAATACACTTTAATAATACAACAACAATAGCTAGCATATACAATGAACCAAAAAGAATTTACCGCGAAGCGATAGAAATCTATAAACATAAAAATAATATGAATACTAGAAATGACTCAATCAGAATTCCCAACACCTGAAAAGTCATAATCGATGAAAATCCCCCAAAAACGGCATTTCCAAAATTACCAGTAGTATCTCCAATTAGCTTAACCAATCAGGTATCTACTGCCGGCCCCGCCCCCCACCCCCTCCCCCATCATCACCTTCAACCCGGGTACTTCGTTCTAGACATAAGAAGTGACTTGCTCTCACTTAAGTCTTAGCTTCTGGACATTCTGGACCGAACAGACATGCGAAAGCTATCAGTTTGAGACAAAAACTCAAGACATAAGGCCTCTGAAGATGGACAGTGTGATCTGTCCGAAACGTCAGGAGTTAAAAAGTCCTTTTAAGGACTACGTTACACGGGTAAACCGAGAAAATTATATATATATATATATATATATATACCTATGTATTAATACATAAGTAATAAGTTTTTTCAATGTAAAAAGGACAAACTACTAAAAAGTAATTTATTGGATCTTTTTAATTTTTTTATAATATTTTTTTAGCAGTTAAAAAAAATTCATAACAAAAACAAGCAAAAAAATACTTATTGTAAATTTACAGTACTTAAGTTTTGCAACATTGATTCACAAATTAAATAAACCAGACCTGAATTAACTGTATAATTTTATTTTATTTTATTATGTTTAGGAAACAAGCAGTTATTTATAAGATAATCAATACATAATAAACCATTTAAGTTCCATTTATTAATTAAGTATACCAATAAATAAATTATACATAGGTACTCATTTATGTAGGTAAGTATACACTACAATGCAATAAAAAATAAAAGAGAAAAATAAATAATGGAAAATAATAAACAATGAGAACAGTGCACCACTGATTATTTAAATTTTTTGTGATAATAAAGAGATATAAAATAAAGAGATAATGGAACATAATAAACAATGAGAACAGTAAAAACGATTTTTTTAAGTTTTGCCATAATACAGAGATATAAAATAAAGAAATAGAATCAGTCAGTTTTATTTTATATGTATTCAAAGTCAGTTAAAAATGTCTACATCTCGTAGATTGTTAAATGTTTTGCTAATACGTAATATTAAAAAAATTTGCGCATTATTTCAGTTGTACATTAAATAAATCATTCGATCTTGGGAAGCGTTCAAGGCATCAAAATGTAGGAAGTCCCTTCTATAGACATGATGAATTAATAATACAAATAATAATAGTGATTCTTAATATTTATATATTAGGTAAATACTATCTACATATTATGCATACCTACTATTAATTATTCGATGTAGTTATTTTTAAGAGACTTTGGATTCATAAATATATAAGATTGATTTTAAGTTGCCCTTGGGGTATATATGAGATATTGTATAGTAAAATTGTACTATATAATAAATAAGTAATGTAATATATATTTTTCTCTATATTGTTCGAAACAAAGTAAATCATAGGTATCTACTAATTTGGTCAACATTTCCGAACATAATTTTTTAAACAATTTATATCAACATTATCTTTTTGCATGGATTATAAAATAAATTATATAAATATTGCATGGCGCCTATTTCTTCCATCCAAACATATTTATCGGTGTGTATTTTAAATAGAAACAAACATTGAATAGGAAAACCCTTAAAATATATGATTTAGGTCGACTTAAAAGAAAATTGATTTCATAAATTTTCATCAGGCCTTTCAGTTCATTTACCAGTGAGATAATGAAATAGATTATAATATTTGAAAAAATGTAAACAAAAGTATGCAAAAATTGAATTGTACTCTCAATAGTAATTTCCTGTAGACTGGATACCGTAAATATGTAACTGGTGTCAGCTGTTAACCGCGGAGCAGGTTCGTTGGCGAAAGTACCTTTTTTATGAGAATACCTCACAAGAGTTCCAACTGCTCTCGTCTGGAGCCAGTGAGACTATGGCATCCCCAATTGGGGTATCTTGTAAGGCTAAAGGTAAATGGGAATGAGCAGGAGATGAGGAAGAGAAAGGTGTAAAAATACATGGCTATTCAGATTGAATCACCAAATACGGGTAAAGCCATTTCAAGCATGAATGGTGGTCTTACACCAGGACAATACTGATAGTATGTATATTCCACTCTGGAACGGGCATTTTATGCTATATTTTATTTTAAATGAATAAAATTTTAAAATAACACAAATTAATAAAATAAGATTTATTTGCGCACGCCGTGATTTGAACTCGCTTTTCCGAATTCCGGCTTACTTCGGACATACTGAATGTTTATCTTCTCAAAACATTTGAATTTACCTTTGTGTGCGTGTATTTTTTAATCATATATTCATATTAACCTACCTACTTTCATGTATAGGTTCTTACACTTGTACTGTGCGGTAATCTGCTGTAGGTAGTCTGCATACCGGAAATATGTAACTGATGTCAGCTGATAACCGCAGAGCAGGATACTTGGCGATAGTACCTAGTTACTAGATGTAGATGGGGAAAAAGGAGTATGCCCTAGGAGCCCCATAATGAGGATATAGTATTACAGGTGCCATTCAATTGTAATCACTTTGTCCTGGCAAACAATAAAGGAAACCCTATCCATCCTCACTAACACTAGCACACAACATACCGACAGGCTTTTTGTTCAAGTTTTACCAACCATACGGTAAAGCCAGCGACAGGTCTGGTATGATTCCATCCCCAGATTCCTAAGTAGTAATATTATTTGGATAATTTGCTAGAGGAACGGCTGCGCGGTCTTTTTCATACAAAATTTAAATTTGGATCCGAGACCAAAATTCTTGACCAAACTGAAATCAAATTTTCACTATTTTAGAGGAAACTTTGGCTATTATTTGTGAGTTAATTGTGTTCAAAAGTATAATGTCACCTTACCTACTATATAAATTATCGTAAAATGAAATATGAAATAAAAAATATAATGATTTATTAAAAAATCATCTTGGTGGGCTAATATTTAAATTACGATCGACCGATTTATGTTGGAGCACAATTATTTTCGGGTATAAATTTAAATTTTCTACCGAAAAACGCTTTTATTAAAATGTTTTATTTTAAGATTTTTTAACCCTTTGGCTTGCGAAAAAATAGAAAAAAAATTATATATCATGTATCGAAATGATCAGATTAAAAAAAATAGTTTTTATATTCTATACGTGTTGTAGTTTCACCAGTTTCACGCTGGTGCTAAGAATTGCCTGACACCGTGCATTGGTGGGCTTTTTTTATGGGGATATTGCATCACACAGACATAATGTGAAAAGAAAATACGTGGCACAATGTTTAGGTAAGATTAAACAAATGAAATTCAAATATTGTTTTTTTTTTAAATAATTTTCTCTTTATTGCTCATTATAATAAATACATGCATTCTTATATTAAAATTACCTACAAATATTTACAAAAAATCATAATGTCCATAGCCAGGAACATCTCGTCTAAGCATGTAGGTACATTTTTCCGGTATTATTTTGTATCATATATATTCATGATTTTATCTAGGAACGATTTTTTATGATTAAACAATTATTTTATACATCCGTTGCACAAAAAATTACATTATTAAAAACACCTTGAAGATGATATACCTTGTTGGTTGTGTATTTAGGTATGTATGAAAATCATCGTTAGAGAATTTTTAGATATATTTTTGTATAAATAATATTTCACAGATTATCTTATAATACTGAACGAAAACATCCAGTTCATTCCCTTATTTTTAGTTCCAGGTATACGTCTACAACCTTTTTGGACCTCTACGCGTAGTCACTATCTTCTTCTGGAGTTATATCAGATCGTCTATGAAAGTTGATTTTTTGGCCTCCCTTCAAACTTTGTTTTACATCACTTGAAAATGTTTTCAAATTATACTCTACTCCATCCAATTTCTTTGGCATTCGGTTCGAATTGGATTGAGATTTTACGTCTTCGAAGTTATTTTCCAAAAGAGTAGGTATTGATTCACTATCTTTAGCAATTGCTTCAAAATCATTTTCTGTCACTATATGCTGTAGCAGAGTTCGGTTAGTCAGATTGAGTTCTTCGATGGGGTTAGTGGTTATATTGTTCAATCGACTTGAAACCATTTGCGAAGTTATGGATTTTAAGGATTCGATAGTATCGTCAATATTACTTTGCATTTTGGAATCAGTTTTTTCGTGAAGGGTTATATCAGGTCGTTCAGTTAGTGTCAAACTGTAATCAAAAATGGTGTTAAGTGGTGCGTTAGTGGTTGTCGTTTTATTTTTTGGATAAATTTCATATTTGTTTTGTTTTTTAATTGCATCTACAGCGTTTATCTTGTTTGAATTTGTTGTGGTTTCGTTTAAACCAGTTATGTTTATCTTCCTGGCTAAGTTGTCAAAGACTTCATTGATATCGCTGCTGGTTGTGGTTTTTTCAATATCAGCAACATTTGCTTCATTATATTTTGATTGCTCGGTTGAACTTTCTGCGTTATTTTTATTAAAAATTTTATTAACTGGAATAAAACCGTATCTCTCTGTTGATTTAAGTGATGGCTGCGTTGTGTATGGAATATTTTCATTTATAATTTCCACATTTCGTAATAGTTCCCTGTCCTCTGCAGTTGTAACTTTCATTTTTGAGGCTTCTTCGATTAAATGGATATTTTTGTATTCCGAATTAATTTCGCCGGTGGTAGTGTAAACCTTGTCAATAATAATTGTCGTTGGTTCTAAAGTGAATTGTTTTTCTTCCAATGTTAGAGGCACTGATGGCTGTATAGTTATCGGATAATCAAATATTAGTTCTCGGCTTTCTATAAAATTTACTGTCTCATTGTATACTTTTTGGTTCTCGGTTTTTGAGTATATTGGTTCGGATATTAATTTTATATCTTTAATTTCATTGGTTGCATCAATTTTTTTTAAAATCTCACTTGTGACCGTTCTCGTAGTTTTTTCTATATCGTTATATTCTTTTTCTATTTCATTTTCATTAACAATGATTGGTTTGAGGTCACCAGACTTTGAAACGGGAGGAGTTGTGGTCACATCATTTTCGTAGCTAAAAATTGTGGAATGGGTGTTTATATTTTTATTTGCTGTTAAAGTATTTTTTAAACTCTTGATTGATTTAAAATCCTCCCCTTTGATACCGTTAATCAAGGAACTAGATGTCGTTAGTTCTACAACATTTACAGGGAGTGTCGAATAATTAATTGATTTAAATTCATCCGGTTTAACGGCTTTGGTTGAAGGACTAAATGTTGTCATTTCTTCGCTACTTCCTATATCCGTTGAGTAATTGGATGATCCTAATTCCTCATTTTCATTGGAATCGATTTTAAGACTAAAGGTGTCTACTATATGTCTTTCCATTTCTGTTGAATAACCAACCGATCTGACTTCCTCCACTTTAACATATTCGGTTGAAGGACTAAATGTTGTCAATTCTATATTGCTTCGCATGCTTGTTGAAAAATCCAATGATTTTAATTCTTCCATTTTATTAGCGTCGGTTGAAGGACCGAAGGTCGTTACTTCTACACGACTTCCCGTGCCCATTGATCTTACTTCCTCTACTTTAAAAAATTCGGTTGAAGGAGTAAATGTTGTCAATTCTACATTACTTCCCGTGCCTGTTGAAGAATCCAATGACCTTAATTCATCCATTTTATTGGCTTCGGTTAAAGTACCAAAGGTCGTCACTTCGAAAAGACCTCCCATGTCCGTTGAATAATAGATTGATTTTGCCTCTTCCACCTTGACAGATTCGGATGAAGGACTAAATGTTGTCATTTCTACATTAATTCCCGTACCCGTTGAAGAATCTAATGATCTTAATTTCTTGGCTTCGGTCAATTTTACTTCTTCTAATTTAAAAGATTCGGCTGAAGGACTAAGTGTTGTCAATTCTACATTACTTACAGTGCCCGTTGAAGATTCCAAAGATCTTAATTCCTTTTTATTGGCATCGGTTGAAGTACTAAAGATCGTAACTTCTACATTAATTTCCGTAGCTGTCGAATAATTTATCGATCTTAATTCCTCCATTGTAATGGCCTCGGTTAAAGGACTAAATGTCTTCCCTTCTGCATGTCTTTCCGTACCCGTTGAATAATCCAGTGCTCTTAATTCTTCAACTTTATTGGTATCAGTTGATGGAATATTATGGGTCGTCACTTCTACATCTCTTCCCCTATCCGTTGAATTATCCATTGATGTTACTTCCTTAAATTTTACAGATTCGGTTGAAGGATCAAATGTCGTCACTTCTACATGTCTTCCCGCTCCCGTTGAATAATCTAGTACTCTTAATTCCTCTACTTTATTGATATCAGTTGAAGGAATATTGGTCGTCATTTCTTTATTACTTCCCATACCAGTTGAGTTATCCATTGTTCTCGTTTTCCCCACTTTAGTACCATCGGTTGAAGGACTAAAGGACGTCACTTCTACACTACTTCCGGTGTCTGTAGAATAGTCCATTGATCTTAATTCCTCTTCTTCAATGACATTGGTTGACGAACTAATTGACGTCTCTTCTTCATAACTTTCGGTTTCCGTGGATTGTTCTATTGATTTTAAATCTTCCATTTGAATGGAGTTGGTAGATGAACTAAATGACGTCACTCTTTCATTATTTCCAGTACCTGAGTAATAATCTATTGATCTTAATTCCTCTTCTCTATTTGCCTTGGTGGAAGGTCTGAATGTTGTCACTTCTACATTGTTTTCGGAGCCTGTAGAAAACTGCAATGATTTAAATTTCTCTGACGTAATGGTATCGGTTGAAGGACTCTCTGACGTCACACTGAAGGAACTTGGAGTTGTTACTTCAAACTCATTATTTCCAGAATCACTTTTGTCTTTTTCAACATTAGAGGCATTATAATTCTGGACAGCTTTCGATAAAATCGCTTCGTGATCGCCTATTTTGTTTGACTCATTCCTGGAATCAACAATATAGTTCATGTTATGTTTATTTTTAATATCCAATTCTGCGGGCTTTATTGATGCGAATTCTTCAACATCATAAATATTGTCAATTGTTTTCAAATATTCCTCCCGAATGAACACATTATTTTTAGAAGAGGTTTTTAATGAACCGCCTTCTTCAGTAATAAATGAATCACTGGAATTTTCATCTCTAAAAAACGGAATATAAGTAGTCGCTTCAAAATGTTTTAGAATATCAACATTTTTCACGATTTGACTATTTACGGACTGAAAATCTCTTTCAATACTGGCAGTGTTGGATGATGGGCTTGATGGGGTTACTTTTGAGGCCGAATCACGATTCTTTGTGAATATATCTACAGACCTTAAATTCAGATCTACATCGGCAGGCATAATAAAAGTCGAGGTTTCGGATTTGAATTCGTCTTTAGTTGTCACAGATGGTCGTGTATTTGTATCTAAATTGAGAATCAGAGTATCTTCTAATTTATTTCCAGTTGTGGTGCTTGGAGTCTGTAGATTAGCTTTGGCCGATGTTGAACTGCTCCCGTTATTTTTTCTTCGTATTGCTTCAACGTCTTCTAGCAAATCAGTAGAGCTTTCAGATAAATTATTATTACTGTCGGATAATTGAATAGTACGTTCAATTTCAACAATACTGGGTAAAAAGCGTATTGGTCTGTTAGTAGTCATTATTTCAAACAGAGATATAGTGGTCATCGAAACTGCTGGTCCTGAATTGTTGTCGCTATTGATAGTCGATAATTCTCTCATTCCTTCAGTATTATTATCGGACGAACTTGTATTGTGTTGTAAAATACTTTCAATTGGCACTTCAGTGGATGGCTCTTCTTGAGCACGTAATGTTTTACCGTCTGCTAGATTATTTAATGCTAAATCTAACACATCTGTCGATGTAATCGTGAAGCTGGGAGTAATATCAGTTGTATTTAAAGAATGCAATTGTTTTTCATGTGGTTCATTACTTTTTTGTACTCCCAAAAGAAATTCATTGTTTGGTTCAGATTTGTTGTCGTCTGAAATAGTAAATGTTTTTTTAATCGTGTTTTTTAAAACCTCGTTGCTGGAAAATTTCTCAACAATATTAGAGTCACTTCCTTCATATTCATCGTTTTTTGTAATATATTTTACAATGGGATCGGATATCCCAGAAACATCAGAAGATTGGATATTATTTCGACTGTAATTGTTTTCAATGCTCAAAATATTGATAGGGTTAGGTAAAGTTGTAAAATCATTATCTTCGCTAATTGCAGAAATGTTATTACTTGATATTCCAATATCTATTCCATAAATATTTTCAAATCCAGGGATATCATCATTTTCAAAATAAACAGATTGATTGGGTTCTTCAATTATTGGACTGTTAATATCAACACTCGGCGTTGAAGATATGTATAATGGGAAAAGTCCATTATTGTTCAGGAAGTCTGTTAAAGGTTTATTGTTTCCATTTATAGCTGAAATAATTGGCTTTCCGGAATTATAATCGTAAGGATAGTTGTTAACTGAGCCATACCCAGTGGTATAATCCCACGCTGGTTTTTTGGTGAAAACATGTGGTGCTTTCGGAACAAAATTTTCAATCAAATATTTTTCTGCTTTCCTTCGTTTCTCGGCAGCATAAGCAAAGAAATATTCATTTCTCGTGGGTGGTGGTGGGGTCGGCAGGTTGTCGTTGTTTTCGTTTTTAATAAACTCTTGATTGTTGATTTTCTCACGGAAAGACGGAAAAAATGCTGAATTGAATTTTTGTAAACTTACTGGTTCATTCTCCTGCCAATGAATATTTGGAAAATAGTTGTCATCTGCATCTTCGGTATTATAATTTTCTCCACTTTTATCCGTTTTCACAGTATCTTCGTTCCTCTCTATATTAACGGTATCTTGAATGTTTCCGAGATCCCATTGATAGGCTGGATAATCTGAAAAATGAAATAAAATACTGCTTAAAACAATTCTATGTCTTTAAAGAAATTATTTTAAAAAAATCTATACATAAAGCAGTGCTGCTTGTATGTTACATTGTCATATGACAGCAATTTTAAAATTATTTCTTCATTCCACATGACGACTGTGAACTGTGAATCACACGAAATAGACTTTTTAGAAATGTCGACTAGAATAATTTATTAACAATTTATTACCAGCTGGTTCATCATATCTAAAGAAATACGTTGTTTCTCCCTGAATCACCTTTACCGTGCGTTCCCGTTCCCCTCCCGCGTCCCTTTCCTAGCTAGCTTTATAAATTGTAACCTATATGTTATTCTGATGTATGAGCTATATTGTAAAGTTTCATTAAAATCCATTTAGTAGTTTTTGCGTGAAAGAGTAACAAACACACATACATCCACACAAACTTTAGCGTTTATAATATAAGTAAGATTACTGTATATTGTATATTATGGGAGTTAAACACTATTTAAGTAAGTACACAATATCTAAGCATTATAAATTTATATGGACTCACGTGGTACAAATACATTGTACAAGAAAGTGCAATGTAGAAAAAGACTTAAACATCATAATATTACACTTTTATGAATATAATATTATTTTTTAGGCAAAATGTAGTGAAAAGAAAAGAAAGGGGGATAATACATGAAGTTAGTAAGAGGAAACCCGGTCGCCGAGAAATTTGAACAATAGGTATTTTACCAAACTGTTGCTGTCACTGTCGCTCTTACTCTCACGAATACTGAGCGAAAGGTGCAACTGCACATCAGGCTGATAATCCTAAATAAAATCATCAAAATCGAGGTTTTATGTTCCACATTTTTCTGAACCGATTAACTGAATTAGAAGAAAATACTCTATGTATGTACTTTAACAAAAAAAACGACACACTAGTGGTCAATATCTATATTACATTAAACATGTTTATAGTAGTGTCAAAATCTATAGAGGAAATTGGGGAATACGTTTGTATGGAAAAAACGCCGCCCGGTTTTCTCAAATCAAAAAAAGGGGATGATAAATTAATGCCAGTATTTTAAAACATTGCCAAATAATTATATAATAATCATTTATAAATTCTGTACCAGTAAGGGAGTCATCTAAGGAGGTACCCATCTATCAGTGTACATATATTTATTTAGCATACTTTTTTTTCCATAAAAAACTATTTGATACCATAAATCAATCGCAAACGATACACTTGAAAAAAATAAAATATTATAATTCTTATGTATACAATTTTTTTTCTTTAGCGCAGATCAGGAGGCCTTGAGGAACATCTAGGTCATTTTTGAAATGGTGTGTGGAGGATCTTTTTGTGGAGAGGAAGGAGGGGAAGTTCTAAGAAGGAAAAAGGTTTGAGGGGTGAGTAGGAATCTGGGGGTCAATGTGTCCAGGAGTGACGGACATATCCATCCCTCCAACTGCGATGCAAGGCGATGAGTCGAGAAAGTCTGGCTAGAGGGATCAAAAGGTCTCCCTCAACCAGTCTCTCCCGATCTGGCCCGCCACGCAGTGGGCAAACGCATAAACCACCAAGGCCCAGACAAACCTCACCCCATGAACCGGGACACTCCTGCTAAGTCATTAAATGTAGCGATCCACTTGGAGTGACCTATGGCAGGTGTTGATTATCTAATAATGTTGCGGTGGTACCCATACACGCCTCCCATATTGTAAATATTATACTGTATTGTATTATACCACTTCTGTCTATAATATTATGCTATGATTTTTTCATTCTTTTTTTTTCTGCTAGAAGATCTGCGCTGCCGTTTTCATACAAAACTTAATTTTGGATTGCAGAATTTTTTTTTAAATGTACGACAAATATCTATGAGCTATTTTTATTTATTTGTGTTTTAAATTATAAAATATGTTCCATTGAAGAAATCGATATTTCATGATTTCAGGGGCAACTTTGGGATTTTTTTTATTAGATAACGATAATTATTTTAAAAAATGTGTATAATGAATTAAGAAATAAAATAAATTAAAAATTATGCCTTGAGAAAGACGTTTTTGGGTCGAAATTTTAATTTATGTATGACAAATATGTTCCAATATACATCCGTCGTTTTTTAAATTTAAATTTAAGTCCATCAAAATGCTTTTCCAATACTTTTTTATATTACATCGTAATATATTTACATAGTAGGTAAGGTAAAAATTATATGTTTTTACTTGTCATTAACTCGCAAATAATATTGCCAAAGATACCTCTAAATTCATGATAAATCGAATTTGGCTGTGTTTCATAATTTATCACACAAATAAAAAAAATAGCTCATGTCGTTATTGGATATTTGCTGAACCCTTTGATTTAAATAAATATATTCGGTTTCGTTAGTATTTTTAGCTCAAATCCAAAATGAAGTTTTGTGTGAAAAGGGTAATTAGCGATAATTGCAGAATTGTTCATGAATCAATTATAGATACACCACAGATCGCATTTCATGATTGTCAACAAGAGTCAACGTTACAAATACCATGCGGTCATAAGCAATTAATTTGACAATTTGGTATAATCAAAATAATGACACAATAACAAACATTTTTGTAACATACCTTGACATTCTCCTGGTAAAAAGTGTACGAAACACAAACACAACAGAGTTATTGATTTCATTATTAACTTTACCATTGCACTTTAACCACACAATTTTTTCAAACGATTTATTACAGTTTTTGTTTTTGGTATTTTAAGTTTTTCGATTACAACTTGTCTTTGTGACTTTGCTTTTAGGACTGATGAATCAGTGTCCATCGTCTGGGGAAAGCAATGCAGGTAAAAGACCTTTGTTGACAGGTAAATAGGCACTTTCTTTTTCTAATCTTAATCGATACGTTAGGAATTTTGGTAGGGACTAAGTAATGAGTTAGTAATCTCTCAAACTACCTGTTGCCAATGCTAATTACTGTTGAATTTCTTGCGGAGGGAAGGTGTAGGTACCGTTATTGGCACTCATAGATCATAGTGCAAGATATTATGTTCCTACCACGAAGAGCTAAGTTGTCACCACTTTCTGTCGCATGCGTCGTAATCAGAAGGAATGAGAGGTCACAAGGGAGTTATTGGCGGTAAGCCTATAGCTCGAACTAATTAGTAGAAAAACAGTGGTGCACAACCCCAATCGTCACTTTAATTTAGTTGGACAGGGTTCTAAACTTATTCTGAAATATCTGTCAATTCGTGAGAACTATTTTGGATGCAGGTGAGTTCTCTAGTTATTGTTTTGTATATTCTTGACAATTGACATCTGTATCCGTATAAATTTTTCCTTAATAAAAAATAAAATAAAAAAATTAGGGGTCAAGTTTTGCAAAAACGATTTTTCATTTTCTATTTACGATTTCTGATTTTGAGGTTAAAGCTTGTGTAAAGTATTTTATTATAACTTATTTTTAAAGATATTATTTAAATAGGACGTATACTTAACATTTTAGAACATGCCTAAACGTGGAGATAGAATCATATGCAACCAGCTAGGGCATAATAATGTAATGAAAAGATTCTAACTACATTTACCTTATGCTATTCTAAGATAGGGCCTCGTTCAAAATTAATATTTCCATTAAAATATGTTACACTCAAATACTTTGCACAAGATTGAACCTCAAAATTAGAAATTGTTAAATAGATTATTAGAATTTGACTTTGTAAACTTTGATACCTCTGAAAATGGTAAGGCAAAGTTAGAAGTTAGAAACAAGTATCTAAGAAAATACAACACAGATAATTCTGAAACATATTTTTTTTAGGTATAAAAAAGAGCAAAAGAAATGGTTTGGTATTCAAAGGTCGTTTTTGAAATTTATAACCTTGTCCAACTAAGGTGAAGTAATACGCTAAATATATTTTCATATTTTCGCAGTAACTCCAGAGAAAAATGACATGAATAATTTTGCAAAAGGATAAATGAGGAACTAACAAACTATTTGTAAAAAAAATGTTGATTATTTTGTGTTCAAAAAGTTTATATTAGCCATGCCACCGCAACGTATATTTACCCATCATATGTAGTGCTGGTACAAATGTGGAAAAATATGTTAATAATTGAGCTATTTTATTAAAAAGGTTGTCTATCACTATAGTAGGTAAAGCAATTATGCATACTTAATAATGTTGTACATTCATATAGACATGTATTCGCCATTTTATGTTTATAATCAATCACCAATAACTCAACAATTCGACAGGTTATTATTTAACAATGTACCTACTTACCTGTGTATTTCTTTTAGTCCTGTTCCTAAAGCACCATTAAAAAAATGTAACACTGAACTGTATTTATGTATAATTTGTTCTTGGTAATAAAAACAAAGTCATATAATTAACCATAATAATTTTATTAATAATGTGTAAAGTTTTTCTAATAATATATGCTTTAAGACACCATTTATTTACGGTCAATTTAGATCAGTGATGAGTGATGAGCAATCAGCAACCCGCGAGCCCATTTCGTGTGGCCCACAAGCGTTTTGTACTTCGCCTAAATAAAATATAAAAAAGTTTGCGGTAAAGAATATTTAACCATTTCTATTGTTTTAAAAAAGAGTTGAGCGAAAAAATTTAGTCTTTCTTCAATGTTTTTATCAGCCGCTCAAAATAATATGACTTTTCTTACATATTCTTAGACCTGTTGAAAAAAATCACCTTCGCAGCACAGTGATTTTATTGTTGAAATCTTAGTTTGATGCAATTTAAATTAGTTTTATAAAATCTTTATTTCAGAATGAAAAAAAAATCCGACAGCATTTATTGGTTTGGCCTTCGAGACATATTTTTTTTGCCTGTGGTGCTTTTTTATGGCAATCTAAAATTATTTTTTATTTTTATTAAAAAAAACACCATTTAAGAAAATACAAATAGATTTGCGACACCACCGACTGCAAATTTATGGCCCTCCGGCTAAAAATGTTGCTCATTACTGATTTAGACCATTTACAACATATTAATTTTTTAACCAGTACAATAAACCAATCCAATATAAAAATTGAAGGAGTATCTAAATATAAAGCATATAGGCATCTTGAAAATAAAATTAATTAGTGATTAAATAAAAAATGAAACAAAATAAATTATTCAATTACAATAAAGAACACATGCCAGTATGCTCAGTTGTAAAAAATACATATTGATGTACATAACATATTAGAAGTGTTTCAAAGTTCCTAAAGGAACAAAACCGTTATTTTGTTCGTTATTGTTTTTTTCAATTTGATCGTGCTGGTACGTGTAGGCTTCGTAGGAACTTTGCGAATCATAGTATGGAATACTCATTGGATGAAAATGTTCCCTCTGAAGGTCAGGGTAGTCAAATGCATCCCCTTTCACAAATGGAGGATGTGTTTGATCGCCGTCTTGGTGGGGAAGATAATTATTATCGTAAGTATTAGAGTTTTCGTAGTATTCATGTTGCTTTAGAAAGTGGTCTTGACTCACCGGACTTTCTGTTATGGTAATGTGCTCGTAGTCCGAGGAATTTTCATAATCGTGGTAATACGGGTACGGATAGGGGTAGAAAGAATGGTCAATGCTGGTTACATTATCTGGTTTCTCTGTGTGAGCCATTGTCACATTTGCATCGGCTGGTTTGTCCGTAGAATTATTATTAATATGTGCAACAGTCGTCGTATTGTTCGGCTTAGCCCCTTCAGTCTGCTGAGTAGGTACTGAATCATTAGTACTGCCATCTTTTTCGGGCTTTTCATCAGTTTCTTTTTTTAAAGTGGCGATGTTGGTATCTTCAAGTTGCGAGAAAGACTTGATCATGGGCTTTACATTAGTTGCGTTAGATTCTGTTGAAGGAATTGCTGGAACGATAGTCAAAGTAGTATAATTATTTCCCATAACAACTTGTTTTGCGGTTTCATCTTTAACATTATCGGTATGCGTTTTATTATTATATTTAACTTTGTCAGCTTCAAGTAACAATTTTGCCATAAAAACTTCCTCGGTAGTATTCTCAGAAGCAGATATATTGGTGTTATTCATTTCCTGTGTGTTTTGTTCACTTGTTTCGTTCTGAGCGATTAGTTCTGTGTTAGAATCTATTATTTGAATATTATTTTTATCTTGTCGAGCGGGATCATTGAAATCTTGAAGAGAAGCTACCGGAGGATACAAAACGGGAAGCTGTAGATCTGTGGGGAAAATATTTTGGGACAGTTGTGAATATGTCACGAGTGGGTGATATGAAGTAGGAACACTTTCCAGGGGGAGTGTATTTGTATTTCGGATGTAAGATAGGAAGAGAGCCGCGTTAAATAGTCTTGAAAACATATTGAGGTCCAGGCTATCACGAATATCGGCACTATAGCTGGTGGGTCCCATACCTTGGGCTAAGCGAAAACCAGTAAGAAATCCAAGAATGCCATGAAGGTTGCGTTGACGCCTGCTTGTTGGTGAAACCGCTTCCATTTTTGATGGATCCTGTAGGCTTATTGATTTTGTGAATGTTGATAATTCTGACGATTTTCCTGAACTTGGTGAATCATTTGAACTTGCCGACTCCGAACTTGACAAATCTTCTGATCTGGCTGAATCTGTAGAATCTGACAATTCCGCTGGATTATTTGTTCGATAATCTGAAAAACTCCCTTGCAATAGACCAGTGTGTGTGGTATCTTCAATGTTTACTAGAACAATATAAAACAGATAGAGGTTAGAATTAATCGATCCTGGTGGGTAGAACACATGGCTAGTACGAAAGACCGATGAATTAATATGCTTGGTGAAAAGATCGGTACTATAAAATTTACGGATTGTGTCTCCATCAATTTACAAATAAAATATTTATTGATAATTCAATAATCTCTGCAGAAAAAAAAACAATATAAGTACTCGTAGATATAGCAGATCGTTATAATGTATAGGTAATTAAAATACTATTTGTGATTCAGCCAAACAATATCTACATAACACTTCCTGAAAACTGTAAAGTTGTGGTTACCGGATTCGGGTTATTTATAAAATGTCGCATTATAATGCAATTCCGCCCGCTCATCTGTTTAGAGATACTGTTTGGTTGTTTTATTTATATAGTTAGGTACCTACTACATAATTTATGGAAAAATGAGTTGAAAAGACTAGGTTTTACAAAATTCACAATCTTGTAACCTTATATTGTTCATGGTTATAAATAATATATATTTTTTAATACTAACCATCATCCCCTTCGACACAAATATATGCACCAAAACACATCACAAAACACAGCAAGATATTAAATTGATACATTTTTTAAAACGTGCTGAGCGTTTGATTTTCCTATTGCAAATGAAAGTGATATGTGAACAATATCCATACAAAATTCTCCATACAATCCTGCCCCCAGACTTGTTAGTGAAAGTTTTCATGAAATATTTAGTGCAACGGTTATCAAAAAGAATAAAATGCGGGCTTTGTGTTTTGGTTCCAGTGACGGATCGGCCTCATTGCATTGATTTCGTGGGCAATGCTTCAACGCATGTAATCTGAAGAGTGGAATATAAGCACGGTTAGTAGACGAATATGTCAAAGCGTCAGGTTCCCACCCAGACGATGCGGGGCCAATCCTAAGTAGCTAAATCCCGCTGCTCTAATAGCTAAGTCCTCCATCCTTTGTACGAGCAACATTATCCGCTGTTGGAATGATGGAGGTAGCAGAAATTCAAATATTGTGGTATTATTATTCGTAACCACGGAATAAAAAATGAGATGAGATAGAAAACCAAATGAGAAACCGTTTATCTACAGTCAATTTACCCGAAAACGGAAAACCTCAGTTATTTTTATCAGCCACTGTATATTTGTTTGGTTTTCATTTTGGAAGGCGAGGATTGGTACCACTGCCCGGGAACCATTTATTGGATAACCAACAGGTCTTTCACAGGTCAAGCCAAGTGGTTTGCTTAGTTTGGTAAGTTAGGAGTTCATGGGGTGGGATTTGCCAAGTTCTGGTGTAACGGGCCGGATCGGGAGAGGTCGGTTTGAGGAGACCTTTTTTCCTCTCCAGCTGGTCTAACTTGACCCATCGTGTTGCACCGTAGCGGGAGGGATGGATTCATACGTCCGTCGCTTCTGGGCACACTGACATCTTGATTCCAATCCACCTCCCATACCTTTTCCTTCCCAGAACTTCATATCTTTCCTTTTCTTAAAAAAGACTCTTCGCACAGCATCCCCAAAGATGGTACAAGCCCTGAGTGAAAATATTTTCTTCATATCCTTCTGTAACATAGATATTTGAATTAATTCTACAGCGCCACCTCTCTGACAGTCACCTCATTCTAATGTTTTAGACTTAGACCATGTTAATTTTTATACTGTCTAGGGCTGGGCGGGAATTGAACCTACAGCTTCCCGACTCAAAGTCAATGTAAATTATGGAGGCCGTAACCAAAGAGATGCAAAAGTGAATGGAAAAGAATTTATCATTGAAGAAGAAAATAACGATAATAATAATAAGATTACACTAATCTAAACGAAAATATGAAAGAGAACAAGACACAGAAAAACAGAAAAAGATAATGGTCGCAACGGACTGTAGAAAAAAAATTGTTGAAGACAATATTGTTACTTAATTCAAAAATTTGAAATATGGGATTGACTAATATGACGGTTTGAAAGTAGGTAGCAATGGCGGAATTGGTAAATGTGCACGTCCCGGTCAGACGAGAGGTTCTGGGTTCGAGTTACAGTTCCGACCATTATTTTTTTTTGGTTTTTCTCATTTCTTTGGTTATCTCATTTTTTCAATGATATATTACCTTCAAAAGTTATTAAAAGAGAGTTTTTCTTATAAAAAATGGAAAAGAATTTATTCACGGAAGTTAAGAAAGCGTATTAGGTGCTGAACGAAATGACTTCAAAAGTAAAAACTACTGGGAAAAGCTATTACTGAATATAAATTTTACTAATATTATAAACGCGAAATTTTGTATGGATGTATGTGGGTTTGTTACTCTTTCAAGCTAAAACTACTGAATGGATTTTAATGAAACTGTACAATAATATAGCTCATACATCAGAATAACATGTAGGCTATATATAATGGTAAGCTCTGGCGTTATGAAAATTGTATAAATGAAAATGTGTGTATTTCGTATATTTTAGCGGCAGTGAGGAAAGGCAGGGGAAACGGGGAAGAGGTGGGGCTCTCGGAGAGGGAAGACGAGGGAAGGGGAAGGCGGGGAAGGTGGAAGGGAACGGGGAGGCAAGGAGAATTAATTTATTTCTTTGAATAGCATTGCAACGCATGCCGGTTACCAGTTAGTACAAATATATATGAAGCGAATAGCGAAGATTATAAATTCAAACTAGTGCAGGCCCCATTAAGGCGGGCTGAATTGACCAAATACGCTTGCCCGAAAGTTCGGAAATATGTAGCTACGCCACTGTTCAAACGTCTAATCGGGAATAGATAACTACCTCGTCAATCAATTAGTTTATTGAATCTAGTGAAATAGGTAGCATCAATTATTATTTCTATGATTTTCATTTCAATACCCACATGGTTGTAGATAGTTCATGAACTTATTCGTAAACAAAATGGAAAATAAATCGATAATGCTTAGTTCACCTGAAGTACCTACAAACCTGCAAATACAAATCTTATCTACATAAACACGGTATTTACAGTGCTCAGTGTGATAACCCTCCCCCCCTAACTACGTAGTAGTAAAACCTTCCTCTTGCTTTCCAAATGCTGCTACATTGCTACAGCTACCCCGCTCGGCCTTTAAAAAGCTCGTAGCTCGCCCGTTCTCGCGTCTCTCCCCTGCATTTCTTTTGAAGCGCCTTCTCAACCCCATCACGTAATACTTTTATGCAAACGTGACGAGATGCTCTTAATTAATCAATTGTAATTAACCCCACAACGTTGTGTACTTTTTTGTTTGAGTGGTTTGGTATAGTTAATCCAATTTAATTAATAATTTATTTGTGGTAAACCCTTGTTCTTTTAGGTATGGCGTGTTACAATTTGCAAGGCTTCGAATAACAATGACTGGGTCTGACTAACTTGAAAAATAACTAATTATCTAACTATATTCGTTCAGCTTCCTCCCCTAGCACCTGTTAAACACCTACGCTCATCGACGACTATTTTTATTGAAGTAATCTGCATTTTCCCTCCTAGCATCTAATATATAAATTTACATTCAAACGGCGAATTGAGAAGATCCTACCTTTCGATGCGATGTCACGTACTCTCTGCAGCTCTATAAAATGCTATCATGAAAATAATTTGACATTTATGTATATTCTAACAAAAGATTTACACTCAAAGCAGTACGGAGTGCACTAATTCTACACTTACAGTGCTAGATGCAGTTTGTTAGTTAGCTAGCTTGTTTTATTTTGTTAATTTGACTCTACGGGTAGGTATTTTGGATTAACATGAGACAGAACATGTGCTGTTTAAATAATTGGACTCCTCCATAGCCCAACTGATAAGGTGATGGTCATAGACCGCCGAATCAGCTTCCAATTCCAACGCCTCCGGAGAATGTTAAGGTCGCAAGCGACGAATGAAAATCGACATGTTTTGCCTTCTGTCGGGAAAGAGTTTGATGTGTGTTTCTGGATCATAGAGTGGTAATGGGAATAATATCGACCACTACGCCGCCAAATTATAAATGTGTTGATGATGATGATGGAAGGTCATCTCATACCGTTTGATATGAGGGTCTGGTTCATAGAGTGGTAATGGGAATAATATCGACCACTACGCCGCCAAATTATAAATGTGTTGATGATGATGACGAAAGGTCATCTCATACCGTTTGATATGAGGGTCTGCTCCGATTAATGGCGTGATAGCCGATGTCAGGAACTGTTCAGGAAATGCGTGGGTGGCACGAGGTTTTAGATCGTGACATCCTACTCTGGATTGATGATGATGATGATGATTTTGAAGTTCTTCAGCATGCCGATGACTTGAGTTCCATTTACTCCTAAAGTACCGGCATAAACATTAAACCGAAGTTGATTAGACAATCGGCAATGTCAGGAGATCGGTGGGGCCGCTCTCTCCTCTGATCTGGCGATGTATGAATTGAATTAAAGAAGATTTTGATGTCACCGATCCTCGCCTTGGCAGTCACTCATGTCCTCAATAGTCCCGTTCTCCGTCCAGCACGCCGCCTCGAACCAGTAGAAATAATGATTACGTTTTTCCTAGGCACGCTACCGAAACGTGCGCCAGCCTGCAATCGCGATGGTCATCGGTATTTGATTTGAATGAAAAATACGTCCCCTCGCATAACATACACAGGCGTAACGTGGGACTTTCCCCGAAATGTCACGGGCATATGCTCTACGATAGGCGTACCCCAACCTCAAACTCAAATATCAGCTCAAAGAAAGAAATGTCAAGCTCGGCTTCCAGGGTGCTGGGTCCAAGAATGAAAGGCACCAGGTCGTGAATCTGGCTTCCCTCCCTTCTATTTTCCCGGCTGCCCTTTCGTCCAGAGTACACTCCCACCCTGATGCTGGATGATCCCTATTCCTATTGTGAGAGAGTTAAGAGAACTTTTGCTACTTATGTAGGTGGATATAACGCATTACGCTTAAAATATGAATACCTACTGACGGCTTCATTCAACCGACAATGTGAAAGTTTTTGGCTAAATCGAATATCGAAGGAAATATACCTACCTAAGCGTAAACCAAAAGTAGTTAAGAAAACTTATCCGGATTCCAACAAAGAACCGCCGATCGGTTGCCAAACGATTCCATATGTCATGTTCCCTTCGTTCCGACGACAAGGCAGACCCCACACGAGCGTAACCTAAAAGGTAGTGAAGCCCACGCAAATTTCGTCACTTCGTTTCCCCCATGACGAAGGTAGTCCGGCCAGATCGTAATCTTCGTCCTGCATCAAACTGGTCTCCCGCGACGACAACTTTTATCCGCTGGTACCTCGGAGCGGCGGTAGAAGGAGGGCGAAATGGGTGCACGTCCTTTGTTCTCCTGAAGTCCCCCAATGCCTTAGTGACGTACATACGTCGACATCATGGAATGGCTCCGGCCACGCTTCCAATCCAGTCTAGAGCGGGTACGAGATCCACGTTACCGAGATGTGATCACAAGGGATTCCAATTTGCTCGGACCAGACACGACCATCGCTTACTTCGCCTCCACATTAGAAAAATAGTGTAGCCCACCTGCATTTCGATCACATCGCCCCCGATAAAGTCGCGTGAGATACTTCCTCATGGTGAAATAGGAAAGCCGGACTCGTTAATTCATTCGACAACCGCCGTCCATTCTCGAGTCGTAACCCGCTCAATTAAGTTTGAAGAAAAAGAGTTTGTTAATTAAGTAGGTGGATATAGCGCATCACGCTAAAATGTGAATACCTACCGACGGCTGCATTCAACCGACAATATGAAAGTTTTTTGCTAAGTCGAAAGAAATATACCTAAACGTGAACCAAAGGTGATTATATGATTAGATATCGAACCAAGTTTTTGCAAAGTCCTATGTAATAGACTTGTTGTGATACCTAAAATTTGGAATAAGATATGGGAAATTTTTGGAATGGGAATTCAATTATGTCAGATTTTGTTAGTAATCAAAAATGCCCATGCTACGCACCCTTCATAAACCGTTATATTACCCAATGCCTTTTCAAAAAACCCTTCCTGAATATAATCCCCTAACTACGTTTAAAAATATTATTACGAAACTCGTAAATAATAATTAACACCTCCAAGGCGCTTTACAAATTAATTTATACCTACATTCTATACCTATGTATTTTGGTACCCGTTATGTATTGGAGAATACCCAGTAACCTAATTTTCTAGATCACCAACAAAGCACTTTTGAAGGATTCTATTTTTGTTTTGTGATTTCAAAATCCCGTCTTTTTAAATGAAGTCTCTCGTCTAAGATTTATTGCCCGAAAGCGCACTTTGTGCTTCAAATGCTAGTTAGTTCATTGAACTCCAAATTATTATTTTACAACGTTATTGTCTCAAGAATAACTTCACCCAACAAAGGTAATTGCTAGCCGGTCAACCCGGAAACGTGCAAAGCCCCTCGCTCCCCATCGCTCGACAAAAAAAAAGGGGTCCTAGATTCCTAAGGCTTGTAGTATATAAACCCTAATTGACTCTTCCCTGCAAGGTCCGTACTAAATATGTTAATAATTTTTATACAAACTTACCAAATTCGCCTTGTTGCACAAAATAATTTCACAAATCAATTCACTACAATAATATTTAATTCAAACAAGCACTTATAAACCACAACCCGTCATGCAGTTATTTATTCCAAGATGCAGCCGTCAAACACAATTCTCGCGTAGATTTCTTTTTTAAATTTCACCCTGACCCTGATAGGCGCCCCGAAAGTACGTCCCGACCGCCTCAATTTACAAATTATATTATTTAACTTCACCGATATGAACTCGCAAGCCTCAATCTCTGATTTCCCTATTCGCGTGGACCCTTTTTGTTTAATAAAACGGAATTTCCTTTGTTTAATTAAAATGAAATATCCCCGGTTTAGACGCACCAAACTGGTCTCCTCGCGACTATCGAACCTCGATCCCTTAATTTAAACCTTGCTTCCCAACGACCAAATCTTGACTCCCCTCAATCGCGTGAACTATTTTCCTTTAATTTTATGAATTATTCCCGGTTTACGCGCACCAAATTATTACTCTGCCGTTTATCAAAACTCGATGATTTTTTCCCGTCTGCGCGGCCCTAGG
Organism: Limnephilus lunatus; assembly: GCA_917563855.2. Taxonomy (NCBI): domain Eukaryota; kingdom Metazoa; phylum Arthropoda; class Insecta; order Trichoptera; family Limnephilidae; genus Limnephilus; species Limnephilus lunatus. Next base: position 46,439,882 of record OU830600.1, read on the forward strand.
TTCCTTCCCTGACTGTCCTCTAACACTCCTCTACCCCCGACTATCGTTCCCACTCCCTGCCCCCTGCCTCCCCAAACATCTCCTTGTGTGGTTTCAACAATTTATTAGTCACTTTTTTCAAATCTTAAGTGATAAGCACATCTCCCAATATGCATATATCAACTTTAATAGTCAAAATGTCACACTTTAACTATTATTTCAGAGAATTTTGTGAAGGAACCATGTTCGTTATTTTTTGTGGTGTAAACTAATTTCGTCTGAGCCGGAGTCATAAACTATCCCAATAACGCTTAAAAGAAGAGCTCAGTGGCGTACTTCAATCTAATACTCTTTCTCAATACTTGCGTTGACTCTATTGGTTATATAATAACATTATATATTCATTGTCCGAACACGCTTTTGTCCTTTCTACGTGCGTCACTATTTAACGAATTCTGCAATCCTATTTCGACAAATATGTCAAATATTTCAACCCGTAATCGGCGCGTCGCGCTAGTATATTTAAATGCACCAACGAGCAATCCTTATTGACTAATTTTCAATTTTCCTACTGCCATAGAAAATTCACCAGATAATTGTTTCGTAAATCCAATCTGCCCGCGTTAAGATCAACCACCCCACGGGCAAATATCCATCGGCCGCCCCTGACTTGATAATGAACCTGAAATATCCATTAGAATTCCTCCTCCAACCAAAGTATTTTGGCACACGTGTTTTTCCTAGTAATGACCCGGTTTCATAAATCACCCTTAAGAGTTGGAACAGAGAATTGTATGCCATTCCATGTTACAAAATTAAATATATTTCTAAATCGATCTCTCAATTTTAAAAGAATTATTTCGTAGGCCCAAAGGCGAGATCATCACAGTCTCCCCTTTATGGAAAAAAATAGTGGAGGTAGATAGAAATCCAAACTACAATCACCTATTTTGTTCCAGAACTTCAGCAGTAGTCAGCCCGTTTGAACTCGCCTTAAATCTTTGTGCCCTTTTTTTTCAAAATTGTAATGATGAATATTTCCTAAACCGGCCCTGTCCTGTACGTCATCGCATCCCTTCCCTATTCCGTTTCTTCGCCGGCCTTGCCCAATGTTTGTCTAATGTTGAAACTACGGTCAATGTACCTTGCGTTACGCCTACATATTTCCAGGAATTTGTCCCGGTTACCACCTACAACGGTACCTAGTCATGGTACCCTAACTGTCTCCTATTGTACTCCCCACATAAGCCGACAATATATTATGTGAGTATTTAGGTGTCTATTATTGTCTCTAAACCAATTAATCCAAATTTTAATTTCTGCCTAACTTTATCACCGATTTATACTAGTTTTTTTTTTTTCAAATCCACTGATTCACAATTCTCTGTTTGCGCAATTTGTAAACCCATCCACAATCTACTACTAAACATTGTGAATGTTTCAATGCTCCACATCTCACTGTGTCTAAATTCATACTTTATTTTTCTCTATAAAATAACCCGAAGTGTTTTTCCTCAATTCGGCCCTGTCATTGTTAACGGTAACACGACTATCACTCGTAAGCTTGCTCTGTCTATGTTCCCCATTTTCAGAACACTGTTGAAACTGTATTTGCTTAGCCGCTGTTATCTGGTTTTAAGAGGCGATCAGGTGACGTTTCACCCATACAACTTCCCTTACAAAATGGCAAGCATATTCTAGCATAGATCGCTTAAGTCGGTACTTCTCCCCTTAAAAGCTCCTTTCGGTTTCACATAATGGCCGTCTCGAAGGTCCGTCTGCATTTTTTTCTCCAAAATATCCCTACCGTAATTATACGAAGTCTGGCCGACCTTTCTTGTTGTTTGTTTGTTTTTTTTTTCGCTTACGGAACTTTGCCCAAAATGGACCTGACCGTTGTTCTAAATTTAACAATTTGGTACTGGGGACCAATATCATCATAAAAGTATTTAACTGCTAAAAAATGCCAATTGTCTACAGTAGGTACCTAGTCATTTTATTTCTCCAGATTCATACGTTTGAGTACGTAATTATTATTGTAGTCCTTTAAATCTAGTGCATTATTAGAATTAAACGTTTTGGATACGTTCATTCTGTAAGTCGGGTTGAATATTAGCAAACAATTTATTTTTAAAATTTAATTTGCCATCAAGAACCGACTTCCTCCCCTCACATCGGAATACCTTTTATTCCCTATACTTATCGGAGGTTGCCTAACATTTTACCTACCTCTCCTATCTTTAATTTGGTTTTATTGTCTTCACGCCTAATCCGGTTCACGTCACTAATGTTTATTCTGCATGTATTTTGTTTCTCAACAGATTCTGTTTCTTTGAACTATTTAGTTAAGAAAAGTTTGTTTTCCTAGCCCAACGTATGTCTACCTACTGGTTAGTTTTATTATTGTTTTACCAACTACGGTTTTTTTTTTTTTCTATTATAGGCACCTCCACTAACCGCTACTCGGTTTAATGACCTACTTATCCCTTTAGAAGTACCTACACTCGAACCATGCATCACCAAAAGGTATGCTCTTTATTGTTTCTGTTTCAAAGCCGCACTGTCCCACCACTCGTGGCTAGACCTCCGTTCATGGTTTCAATTTACCGTTACGTTAAACGCACAAACCTATTTGACACATATCTCCGCTAGTCGGCACTCGGTTTAATGACCTCCCTTTTTTTTGTTCTCCACACTGAGCGTTAAATGTTTAAATGATCTGCCCTCAAAATGAAAGAGACCCTTTTTTCTATTGTTGACACTAAAGGACACTAATACTTATCAATATTACAATTGTAATGTTTTGTTTACTTCGGTAACCAGAACTACTCCTCGATGTTTTGTATTTTTATTATTTTAACTAATCGTCCGGTATCCAATTTACCAAACGTTCAAACCCAATTGAAAGTTGACTAACATCGATATTATCACCTTGGCGATTTGATATTGAATGCATTATTGAAGGACTATCTCCCCTAATAACGTAACACCCTTTCTCACTAATACTTATCGAAGGTTGGATATCATTAATTTCTCTTGTTTAATTTTGTTACACTTTTTATTGACGTACAGCGCTCCTCCCCTCAAAATATGATACCTTTAACCTGCGTCTTATCGGAAATTGGACATCATCAACCAACCTCTCCTAAATTTGTCTGGTTAAGCTAATGTGTACATTATTGCACTACCTATTCTCTTGATTAATTTTGTTTCACTTTTTATAGACGTATGGCGCTACTCCCCTCAAAATATGATACCTTTAACCTGCGTCTCATCGGAAATTGGACATCATCAACCAACCTCTCCTAAATTTATCTGGTTAAGCTAATGTGTACATTATTGCACTACCTACTCTCTTGATTTATTTTGTTTCACTTTTTATAGACGTATGGCGCTACTCCCCTCAAAATATGATACCTTTAACCTGCGTTTTATCGGAAGTTGGACATCATCGACCTATCTCTCCTATATTTATATAGTTAATTTAATGTAAACGTTATTGTTTCCAATTCCTCTGCGACACATCTATTGTCCTAATATTTTACTTTTTTTTTCGTTGTGTTTTCAGTCATTTTCGGATGACATGCGAACCGTTATACCTACTGTATTACTTTTTTTTTTTTTCTATTCTTGTTAAAGTCATTGTATAAAACCCAGCAAAATGCAACACTTTGTAATACCATACCTCCTGGTCACTTAGCAAAACTGTGATAACCCTCCCCCCCTAACTACGTAGTAGTAAAACCTTCCTCTTGCTTTCCAAATGCTGCTACATTGCTACAGCTACCCCGCTCGGCCTTTAAAAAGCTCGTAGCTCGCCCGTTCTCGCGTCTCTCCCCTGCATTTCTTTTGAAGCGCCTTCTCAACCCCATCACGTAATACTTTTATGCAAACGTGACGAGATGCTCTTAATTAATCAATTGTAATTAACCCCACAACGTTGTGTACTTTTTTGTTTGAGTGGTTTGGTATAGTTAATCCAATTTAATTAATAATTTATTTGTGGTAAACCCTTGTTCTTTTAGGTATGGCGTGTTACAATTTGCAAGGCTTCGAATAACAATGACTGGGTCTGACTAACTTGAAAAATAACTAATTATCTAACTATATTCGTTCAGCTTCCTCCCCTAGCACCTGTTAAACACCTACGCTCATCGACGACTATTTTTATTGAAGTAATCTGCATTTTCCCTCCTAGCATCTAATATATAAATTTACATTCAAACGGCGAATTGAGAAGATCCTACCTTTCGATGCGATGTCACGTACTCTCTGCAGCTCTATAAAATGCTATCATGAAAATAATTTGACATTTATGTATATTCTAACAAAAGATTTACACTCAAAGCAGTACGGAGTGCACTAATTCTACACTTACAGTGCTAGATGCAGTTTGTTAGTTAGCTAGCTTGTTTTATTTTGTTAATTTGACTCTACGGGTAGGTATTTTGGATTAACATGAGACAGAACATGTGCTGTTTAAATAATTGGACTCCTCCATAGCCCAACTGATAAGGTGATGGTCATAGACCGCCGAATCAGCTTCCAATTCCAACGCCTCCGGAGAATGTTAAGGTCGCAAGCGACGAATGAAAATCGACATGTTTTGCCTTCTGTCGGGAAAGAGTTTGATGTGTGTTTCTGGATCATAGAGTGGTAATGGGAATAATATCGACCACTACGCCGCCAAATTATAAATGTGTTGATGATGATGATGGAAGGTCATCTCATACCGTTTGATATGAGGGTCTGGTTCATAGAGTGGTAATGGGAATAATATCGACCACTACGCCGCCAAATTATAAATGTGTTGATGATGATGACGAAAGGTCATCTCATACCGTTTGATATGAGGGTCTGCTCCGATTAATGGCGTGATAGCCGATGTCAGGAACTGTTCAGGAAATGCGTGGGTGGCACGAGGTTTTAGATCGTGACATCCTACTCTGGATTGATGATGATGATGATGATTTTGAAGTTCTTCAGCATGCCGATGACTTGAGTTCCATTTACTCCTAAAGTACCGGCATAAACATTAAACCGAAGTTGATTAGACAATCGGCAATGTCAGGAGATCGGTGGGGCCGCTCTCTCCTCTGATCTGGCGATGTATGAATTGAATTAAAGAAGATTTTGATGTCACCGATCCTCGCCTTGGCAGTCACTCATGTCCTCAATAGTCCCGTTCTCCGTCCAGCACGCCGCCTCGAACCAGTAGAAATAATGATTACGTTTTTCCTAGGCACGCTACCGAAACGTGCGCCAGCCTGCAATCGCGATGGTCATCGGTATTTGATTTGAATGAAAAATACGTCCCCTCGCATAACATACACAGGCGTAACGTGGGACTTTCCCCGAAATGTCACGGGCATATGCTCTACGATAGGCGTACCCCAACCTCAAACTCAAATATCAGCTCAAAGAAAGAAATGTCAAGCTCGGCTTCCAGGGTGCTGGGTCCAAGAATGAAAGGCACCAGGTCGTGAATCTGGCTTCCCTCCCTTCTATTTTCCCGGCTGCCCTTTCGTCCAGAGTACACTCCCACCCTGATGCTGGATGATCCCTATTCCTATTGTGAGAGAGTTAAGAGAACTTTTGCTACTTATGTAGGTGGATATAACGCATTACGCTTAAAATATGAATACCTACTGACGGCTTCATTCAACCGACAATGTGAAAGTTTTTGGCTAAATCGAATATCGAAGGAAATATACCTACCTAAGCGTAAACCAAAAGTAGTTAAGAAAACTTATCCGGATTCCAACAAAGAACCGCCGATCGGTTGCCAAACGATTCCATATGTCATGTTCCCTTCGTTCCGACGACAAGGCAGACCCCACACGAGCGTAACCTAAAAGGTAGTGAAGCCCACGCAAATTTCGTCACTTCGTTTCCCCCATGACGAAGGTAGTCCGGCCAGATCGTAATCTTCGTCCTGCATCAAACTGGTCTCCCGCGACGACAACTTTTATCCGCTGGTACCTCGGAGCGGCGGTAGAAGGAGGGCGAAATGGGTGCACGTCCTTTGTTCTCCTGAAGTCCCCCAATGCCTTAGTGACGTACATACGTCGACATCATGGAATGGCTCCGGCCACGCTTCCAATCCAGTCTAGAGCGGGTACGAGATCCACGTTACCGAGATGTGATCACAAGGGATTCCAATTTGCTCGGACCAGACACGACCATCGCTTACTTCGCCTCCACATTAGAAAAATAGTGTAGCCCACCTGCATTTCGATCACATCGCCCCCGATAAAGTCGCGTGAGATACTTCCTCATGGTGAAATAGGAAAGCCGGACTCGTTAATTCATTCGACAACCGCCGTCCATTCTCGAGTCGTAACCCGCTCAATTAAGTTTGAAGAAAAAGAGTTTGTTAATTAAGTAGGTGGATATAGCGCATCACGCTAAAATGTGAATACCTACCGACGGCTGCATTCAACCGACAATATGAAAGTTTTTTGCTAAGTCGAAAGAAATATACCTAAACGTGAACCAAAGGTGATTATATGATTAGATATCGAACCAAGTTTTTGCAAAGTCCTATGTAATAGACTTGTTGTGATACCTAAAATTTGGAATAAGATATGGGAAATTTTTGGAATGGGAATTCAATTATGTCAGATTTTGTTAGTAATCAAAAATGCCCATGCTACGCACCCTTCATAAACCGTTATATTACCCAATGCCTTTTCAAAAAACCCTTCCTGAATATAATCCCCTAACTACGTTTAAAAATATTATTACGAAACTCGTAAATAATAATTAACACCTCCAAGGCGCTTTACAAATTAATTTATACCTACATTCTATACCTATGTATTTTGGTACCCGTTATGTATTGGAGAATACCCAGTAACCTAATTTTCTAGATCACCAACAAAGCACTTTTGAAGGATTCTATTTTTGTTTTGTGATTTCAAAATCCCGTCTTTTTAAATGAAGTCTCTCGTCTAAGATTTATTGCCCGAAAGCGCACTTTGTGCTTCAAATGCTAGTTAGTTCATTGAACTCCAAATTATTATTTTACAACGTTATTGTCTCAAGAATAACTTCACCCAACAAAGGTAATTGCTAGCCGGTCAACCCGGAAACGTGCAAAGCCCCTCGCTCCCCATCGCTCGACAAAAAAAAAGGGGTCCTAGATTCCTAAGGCTTGTAGTATATAAACCCTAATTGACTCTTCCCTGCAAGGTCCGTACTAAATATGTTAATAATTTTTATACAAACTTACCAAATTCGCCTTGTTGCACAAAATAATTTCACAAATCAATTCACTACAATAATATTTAATTCAAACAAGCACTTATAAACCACAACCCGTCATGCAGTTATTTATTCCAAGATGCAGCCGTCAAACACAATTCTCGCGTAGATTTCTTTTTTAAATTTCACCCTGACCCTGATAGGCGCCCCGAAAGTACGTCCCGACCGCCTCAATTTACAAATTATATTATTTAACTTCACCGATATGAACTCGCAAGCCTCAATCTCTGATTTCCCTATTCGCGTGGACCCTTTTTGTTTAATAAAACGGAATTTCCTTTGTTTAATTAAAATGAAATATCCCCGGTTTAGACGCACCAAACTGGTCTCCTCGCGACTATCGAACCTCGATCCCTTAATTTAAACCTTGCTTCCCAACGACCAAATCTTGACTCCCCTCAATCGCGTGAACTATTTTCCTTTAATTTTATGAATTATTCCCGGTTTACGCGCACCAAATTATTACTCTGCCGTTTATCAAAACTCGATGATTTTTTCCCGTCTGCGCGGCCCTAGGTTCCTTCCCTGACTGTCCTCTAACACTCCTCTACCCCCGACTATCGTTCCCACTCCCTGCCCCCTGCCTCCCCAAACATCTCCTTGTGTGGTTTCAACAATTTATTAGTCACTTTTTTCAAATCTTAAGTGATAAGCACATCTCCCAATATGCATATATCAACTTTAATAGTCAAAATGTCACACTTTAACTATTATTTCAGAGAATTTTGTGAAGGAACCATGTTCGTTATTTTTTGTGGTGTAAACTAATTTCGTCTGAGCCGGAGTCATAAACTATCCCAATAACGCTTAAAAGAAGAGCTCAGTGGCGTACTTCAATCTAATACTCTTTCTCAATACTTGCGTTGACTCTATTGGTTATATAATAACATTATATATTCATTGTCCGAACACGCTTTTGTCCTTTCTACGTGCGTCACTATTTAACGAATTCTGCAATCCTATTTCGACAAATATGTCAAATATTTCAACCCGTAATCGGCGCGTCGCGCTAGTATATTTAAATGCACCAACGAGCAATCCTTATTGACTAATTTTCAATTTTCCTACTGCCATAGAAAATTCACCAGATAATTGTTTCGTAAATCCAATCTGCCCGCGTTAAGATCAACCACCCCACGGGCAAATATCCATCGGCCGCCCCTGACTTGATAATGAACCTGAAATATCCATTAGAATTCCTCCTCCAACCAAAGTATTTTGGCACACGTGTTTTTCCTAGTAATGACCCGGTTTCATAAATCACCCTTAAGAGTTGGAACAGAGAATTGTATGCCATTCCATGTTACAAAATTAAATATATTTCTAAATCGATCTCTCAATTTTAAAAGAATTATTTCGTAGGCCCAAAGGCGAGATCATCACATCAGTTATAGATAAGATTGTTGCCTAGGCGCTTACAGAACGCCATCAAAAAATATAAATCGAGTGACCTATAAAAATACGTATCTACAGGTCAATCATTTTAAAGAGACCCTTGTTTATGTAGTGGTGTACCTACTCAGGGCTGGGCAGTATTTGAAATACGTATTTGAATTACATATAAATACGTATTTTGTATTTGTATTTCAATTACTTCCTAAAAATGTATTTTTTAATTGATATTTCAATTACCTGATGCTGAGGTATTTTGTAATTTGTATTTCAAATACTTATGGCTTCAAAATACATTTTCAAATACATTTAGCGATCATAATAATGATAGTGAAAAATAAACTGACATTAGTTAGAGTTGGCAAGACGTCCTTTGCTAGGAAAACACTGTTATTGTACATTTTCTATCATATTTATAATATACTTGTCATTGCTTTGTATTGTATATTTTTGTGTCATAGTATTAGATCAAGCACTATGGGAATAATTTTACTGAATACTGAATTATTTTTAAGTTAATTACAGTAGAGCGCACTTGAAGTGAAATAACACAAAACTGCGCTGTACCTACAAATGTCATGTTATTATAATAATAATAATCATTATCTAACCCCGGTCCTGTACAACAAAACTTTACAAGTGGAGCGAAGATGAGATGTGTCTTCTGAGCAATAATATTGGTAATTTTTTGCACGTCTATGTTTCACTCTGCTCAGCTTTGCTTCTATTGAAACGCACCCTTAGGTAGATAAGGGCACTTATGACAATTTATTGCAACCAAAGGTTCTACCAAAACCAATTGTATTTTGTATTTTGTAATTTGTATTTGAATTTAAAAAATTGTTAAAATACTGTTTTTTGTATTTCAAATACAGGCGAAAAAGTATTTTGTAATTCGTATTTTAATTACAGCAAAGCATGTATTTGGCCCAGCCCTGTACCTACTGAATGAATCAAATAAAGATATTGAAATACAGGAGATGTGCTATCAGCAGTTTTTACTGGGTGAGACTGTGTTTCCTGGTGCCGCCGTTATTGTTAACCACTACTACTGTAATACTACTTAAAAAATCAACTAAATGAACAAATATTTAAAAAAAAACTCAGCTTAAAAATTTTACCGAAAATTTGAACTGAATAAAAAAAAAATTAAACCAATCATTCACCCCCCATACACACAAGCCCTGCTTATTTATGGGGTAAATCAAATACGTATATTTCGTAATTAATTATTGTTTAAAATTTATTGTAATTTATGTATCATTTTTTTAATAAAAAAAATTCTTTCCGTATTCAACTATATTGTTAACCAATACTACGTGCATACCTTCAAAAAAATCAATACTTTCCGTATTCAAACTCTTCCCATTAGGAAGTAATCTGCCGACAGTCGGACAGACTCCATAGATATCTCTTGTGTTTGAATATCTTTGGAATCCTTTTTTTTATTGTTAGGAAACTGAAGAATGAAAATAAAACATAAAAAGAACATTATCGAATTGAATCGCGAGTCCAAATTTAAACGGAATTGATAAACGTAACTACGCACCTAGTACTTTGGGCATTTGCGGGGTAAGAGGGGACTTTAAATAGGTGTAATACCGGTGTGCACAAATACATTCAAAGTGTCCTCTTTAAAATGATTTACCCATTATTCTAAAATGATAGGTAGGTACTTTTATTTAATCTGACTTGCGAAATTTGTAGAACTCAAATTATCTGGTTGACTCTCTAATTTTTTCGTCGATTTGACTTCTTCATTTCGAATACATGTGTATTTTGGGGGGCGGGTATGGGTACCACCGCCCCGGGAACCATTTAATGGATAACCGACACCTCTGCCATAGGTCACCCCAAGTGGTTCGCTATGTTTGGTGACTTAGCAGGGGTGCCCGGGTTCATGGGGTGAGGTAAGTCAAGGTCTTGGCGGCCGTTGTTCTGCCCACCTGCTGCGTGGCGGGCCGGATCGATAGAGACTAGCTGAGGAGGTCTTTTGACCTCTCCAGCCAGAATCCCTTGACTCATCGCTTTGCATAGCAGTTGAAGGGATGGATTCATACGTCCGTCACTCCTGGACACGCTGACCCGGCTGACCCCCAGATTCCTACTCACCCCTCAAACCTATTTCCTTCCCAGCATTTCCTCTTCTTCCCTTCCTTAAAAAAAATCCTCCACGCAGCATCCCCTTAGATGACATAGGTCCTGGGGGAAAATATTTTCCTCAGGGCCTCCTATGTGGATCTACTGTAAAAAAGTGTCTTTATTACACCGACTGCTAACACAAACTAACATATTTTACTCCAAAAGAAATTTTTTGGTTAGCAATACCTTCGATGATTGATTGATTTGTTGAAACTGAAACGAAATGAAAAAATCAATTGAACGGCTGATCAGTCGAAATTGAAACGAAAAAATCAGTTGAGCGGTTGGTCAAATTAACAATAAATAACTTAAACGTTGTTCCATATTCTCAAACCCCTTCATGCAGGTATGCTGTATTATATTATTAAATGATATGTCTTATCCCGCACTGATTGAACAAAAGAAAATATTGTCGTTGAGGGTGGTAAAAAAAGATAATCATGTATAATATTACTCCTCGTTTTGTCAAATTCTTTTTATCTTTATTAATATTGTTCGTGTGATAGTTTATTTGATGGGATTTACTTGAAGTCTTTTATTTATTTGATGTATGTTAAAAGCTGATCACTTTGTAATAGAAATATATTTTTTTACAATAATTTATTATAAGAGATATTTCAAGAAGTTATTTATTTTTTGCGCGGTAAGCTCCTTTTTCAATATTATTTTATCATTGGCCACCCTATTTCACATGGCAACACTATACTGTTACTAATATACTAATGACAGTTGACAGGTTGACACAGGTTGACACACAGGTTGACAGTTTGTTTATTATTGATATCTGAAAGCGGTGAAGTTTGTTAGTTATTTAATTTTTCTCGGCTTTACTTGTAGTTAATATATTAGTAATTTATATTTCGAAATGTCTGAAACGTTAGATAACCTTGAAAAAGAAACCCAAGCTGCCAGAGCTACATTGAGAGCAACATTTATCAGAAAACTATTGGAATTAAAAGGTTAAAAACGCACTTATAATTTTTGAACATTTCTATTCAACTTTCATAACATAAATCAGTATAGGAACTCAATACTTAGCCGTACCGTACCTCAATATTGCCAACGGAGATTGTTGGAGTTTGGCATTGCAGATTGACTAATAATGTCGATAGTTTTTGATCATTGATGGCAATTTTAGCTACTCAAACGAAGATTTCCATAATTTTTATTAGGTAACTTTTTTTTTTATAAAAAAAGACAAACATTCTTGGGTTACAAATAACCTGACAATATTTTAAAATCTCCTACTACTACCACAGCAAGTGGAAAATGTTGCTTGTGTCATGATGCCTCAGCTACTGACTGGACTATATCAATTTATCAACTCAAATGTTCTACGTATCTCTATTTATAGTTTTAATGCACTTTACTAATTAAATGTATGATTCATAGAAATATTATAAACCATTACAACCTGTAATATTATTAGTTATTTTAAAAACTTTTATTTTCTTTTCATCATTTCAAATTTAGGCAACTTTATTTGGTAAATATTCGGAACAAACGTCAACGGTTAATACGCACTTTTTTTGATAAAACCTTTAGCTACATGTCATCATAATTTTAAAAAACATCGTAGGTTTTGAATGGTTTGACGCCAAGGCAGGGTTTATCCTAGCAGGTTTGTGTAATTATGATTGATTGTTATGAAATAAATATTCCGTATTAACCGTTGACGTTTGTTCCGAAGAATTACCCTTTTTTTATAAATAAAGACAAGTATTCTTGAGTTACAAATAATCTGACAATATTTTAAAATCTCCTACTACTACCACAGCAAGTGGAAAATGTTGCTTGTTTATGTTACCAACCTACGAAAGTGGCCAAACTTATTGATTAATAGATTTTCTTAATTTTATTGTTTCATTGGAAATTAGGTTTATTTCCTGTAATATGTAGACATTTTCTGAACTTCAAATATATTTTACTTACTATTTACCTACCGTTACACATTTTTAACTTGCCTCATCTTTATGTTAAGTCATTTTTGTAGGTAGGTATATATTTTTTCATTGTTGCAATATTGTAGTATTTATTGTAGTATTTATTGTTTGATTTATAATCTACATGTGTCTTTCTCAACTTCTGTTTTCTATTTCTTGCTATTTAACAAGCTCGCTAGAGCTGTCTTTTTCATGTTGTAGTTATACCTGATACTATGTTAAATTATATAAAAACCAAAAAGGGTTAATATTATAAATAAATATCATAATGTGTTCGATATAATTAATTTATTTATTGAAATCATCTCTTTCTTGTGAAACGATGTTCTTATTTTAGTTATAACTTTATGTTTCTAAATTAAAGAAAATCCTGCATGTTTATTGACATTATAAAAATACAAAAAATGTAGCACAGCTTATGAAAAGGATAGCCATTCAAAAAATGTGTGTACAAATGAAATACCCATATGAACGGCCCGCTAACATATATCCACTGGACTCAGTTTGGTGAAACTGCGCGTGTTATCTCTGTAACATATCTTATTCTGTTATTTCATCTATGGCTTGATTAAATCTTTTTTTGTGTACTTAGTAGTCATTTTACTATAATTTGAATGAAACTTAAATACTTTGGGCATATAGTTGGGAAAAATAATACAATAGGCAGTGTTGCTTCAATTGTTCATGTTAGATCAAATTGCAAAACTTATTCTCGTTGAAGAACTTTTCGAAAGAGGTTCATTCAATTCTGAAGGTTCAATTAACAACTTAGAGCTTGCTTGAAGTAAAATTTTGAATGAGGATGTTCAAGGATTTACAGATCCACTGTTTGTTTCCAGGAAAGCCGTGCACCATAAACCTTCACGAGATGAACAAAGTGGAAGGAGTGTTTCAGGGAGCCGATGTAGACTTGCAGGAACTCTTGTTTGACGACTTGAAAACCCCCTACAGCATCCTGCCCCATTCCATAGTCAGGGGGCACGACATCCTTTTCATAGAGTTTCCTGAACAAATGAAATGTCAACAGTGATGTAAAAATTTTGGACTTATCGGTAAACATGAAACCTAAGACGGTCTCCACACGGTGCTGCCGCAGCACCAACTGCTGCAGAACTTTAGTTGACTGTAGTCAAAAGCGCCAGCCGTATTGTTATGATAATAACAATACGGCTGGCGCTTTTGACTACAGACTATACAATTTTTAGTCAGTTCTTCGGCAGTTGTTACTGCGGCAGCACCGTGTGGAGACCCCTTAAATACGTGGTGCGTGATTTTCAATCATAATAGAATTTTAAATCATGATGTATGATCATAATCAATTCAATGTGTGAATTCCATTCAGGAATTGAAATTATCAAGGAGAAGTCAATGCATAGCAAATACTTAACTGTTTTTTATTGTATAAAATTTTATTGTATGATATCTAAAATTATCCTTCCAACTCATCTTTATTGTTGTTATTGAGAGAAAACAATTATGTAGGTAACATTGTATTGCATACATTTCAGACTTGTTACCATAATATTGTGACACTGACTTTGATTTCAGTTTATTTTGTATCGTTAGATAAATATAGATATTGTTGAAATACTTTTGTCTTTGGGTTGTTTATTTATTATCTTGATATAATTGCATTAAGAAATTATGATTGGTTACATATTTTTAGATAACTTGTCAAACCATTCGGATGACCATGGTTTTCCTGCATTCAAGTGGTAGAGAAGTAAGTCCACACAGAAGTTCAGCAATACTGCTACAATTTAGCGATTCTGAAACTAGTGCCAATGGGACAACATAGACAATCCTCCCGAGGTAGAACCATTTTTAGGCCAATCTGCCGAGCTATTCCCTAATTTTTGTGAGATCTTAAGATAACATGCGAGATCTCCTGTCAAATGAGTGTCAGATTTGGGTGGTAGAGTTGGCAACGCTGCCTGTCATAAACTCAGATATGGGTGATTTTCTATGGCTGTTATTTGCTTTTTCTATGGATATCAGCCAGCTTCGCCGTTTTTAAATAGTTTTAAACACGAAATATACATGATTATTTATCCACTTAAAGTATGTTTAAAGTTGTATACCGTGGATTTGACATTTGCGAAATTTCGTTTCAACCCAAATTCGCATGAATTACTTAGTTTATCAAAATTGGTAAATTTTTGAGATCGCTGGCAATGGTTAATACGCACTTTTTTTTGAAAAAATCTTTTGATTCACCTTAATTACATTAAAAGACAACTATTTGCATTGGGGGAAGTGGGAAATATTTCATTCTACATGGTTTGTGATACAAAAGAAAGTGCCCCTTTATAACGCCTACTCGCGTCAAGGCAAGAAAAACATCCCAGTTTTCAAGTAGTTTAGCGGCTACGCTAGGTTTGTGTAACATGGTTTGTGATTCAAAAGAAAGTGCCCCTTTATAACGCCTACTCGCGTCAAGGCAAGAAAAAATTTAGAATGAAATATTTTCCACTTCCCCCAATGCAAATAGTTGCCTTTTAATGTAATTAAGGTATCTCAAAAGATTTTTTTTAAAAAAGTGCATATTAACCGTTGCCAGCGATCTCCAAAAATTACCTCAAAATTAATCAAATTATATTTCACTCGTATTTGTTTGAGAGAATCAAGTTTGTTTATTCTCTTCAGTTGCTGAATGTATAATTGTTAGTGGCAGATAATGCCGGAAAAACACTTTATTTAGAAGAAATCTAACCACAGGCGAAGTACAATCGTCGCAATAGTGACTTTAGAACTTCAAACTTGTATTACTTGAACGTTTTTTTTTTTTTTTTTACGTTTGTCAGTAAACTAGATGATAGCCAAACGTCAGTACGAAATTCGAATATTCAACATCTCCACCCGTTGCTTTTCTTATTTAATAACTTTGTCGTGCAAATTACCACAGTATGCAATTAAAAACGTAAAATAAATAATCACGTATTCATAAAATATGTGACAGCTATGACAGCCAGCGTTGCTAACTCTACAATCTGACACTCATTTTACAGGAGATCTCGGACGTTATCGATCTCACAAAAATTAGGGAATAGCTCGGCTGGTTTCAAGATCTTTCCAAATAATCCTGAAATTTTTTAATGATGCGGTTAATTTTGTTTATTGGAAATAATGGTAGAAGAGAGAAATAGATACCATTCCCAAAATGTGAAACTGTTTAGAGAATTCAAGAAGTCATAAAATGAAAACCAAAAAGTGTAGGTGAATCGTAAAAGGTAATCTCAATGTAAGTATAATTGAATACAAATTGATTAAAGGGTTTGACCGCGCAAACCAATATCTTTCTTATTTTTCTACAATGAAAAAGACAAAAAAATGGACTGAAGTGATCATTACTACACTTAGCTCCGGGCGTAGGCAATCGTCCAACCCGCAGTGTCTCACACGCGACCACTACTACTTCTGGTTGACAGCCACCCCCCCCTTAGTGTACGTGAGACAATGTACTATATCTATTGCATAGATACAAACACTACATGGACGAAACGAGTTGTCATGGTTTTACTGAACCCTGCTTTGTTCAATGCTCTCAGTGTGTACCGTGTACCAATCACATACTAAGCACAACATGAGTTAAAAGTAATTTCTATGCATTGTTGCACTCACCGAATAATTTAGAAGTCTTTGACTCCCGGAAAAAAGAAATACCCTCAAAGGCAAAGTCGAGTGTTGTCAAACTTTTTTTCTTGTGCAATGCCCAAGAAAAAAAAAATTAACCTGTTATATGCACAAATTTTATTCCATTATTCTTCATAGGGGTAAATGCTTTGAAAATAATCACACTATGATTAGATATTAGATTTACATTCAATTCTTTTTTAAGTAATATTTTATTTAAATAAAAAAACTAAAGAATTACAATTTTAGAGCGAAATTTTTTTTCAGGAAACCCAAAAGTAATGGAATCTTTTAAAATAAAATCGCATTATTATTTTTACTTCACTTTTTGAACTCATGAAGCATTTTCCCATTTTTTTATACATTTTTATTTAACAGCAAGCTAATAATATGTTTATCAACAATGAAAATACAAAAATAATTTATTCCGCTTACAAAATTTTATTGTAATCATTTATACATAGTATATTATTACATAATCACACAATATTATTCAAATACCTATTTAATACAATAAACAAATTAATTTAATAAAATCTTCCTTATGTATGTACAAAATATTGTTGGAATGGTGCACATAAAATCTATTACTTACTTTTCTAGTTAACAAACCCACCAATAATTATTCTCTATAACCATGTGGACCGGACTAAATGTGCACCAAGCTCTCACCGGTTATAATAAAATTATTTTGAATATTTAAGATCTATTATTGCAATTTCGAGTCTTCATTTTTGTCTGCATCTTCTGGCAATGGTGCTATTTGTTTTTCATCATCTGTGTCGCCGTAGAGATCCAAATTCTTCCCCAGGTACCAAACCACTCCATCCAAGATTACTCCCAGCAGCGTAAATACTGGAAAATATGGAATGTTGTAAAGGCAATTTGTAATGAAAACATATTGATTCGTAACCTCAGGGGAACAAATTAGGTGTGTAGATAATATTCCATTTTGTTAAATTATAATACTGCGTTCTTCGTTCATCCACATGGGCATTTTAGCCAAAGTTTGTACTACAGTACGTTTTTGACATGTCCCACGATTTTTTTAACATAGTTATTTTTATCATGCAAATTTATTAATCAATTTTATTTAGTCAGTTGTACATCTGTTTTATTTTCATCAATTTTATTTAGTCAGTTGTTGTCACATCTGTCGTACCTGTATATATTTTTAATTATTTATTTAGATCAAAAGGAACTGTGTTTTTACCAAGCCCCATTTCTATATTCAATGAAACAAAGTCTGATTTATAAATTAATTTTACATGTATAGTATAAAGGTTGCATAATATAATAGGTTTTACATAAATTTGGATCGACATTGAAAAAATCACATTTAACATTTCTGGTACAGAATCGTTTAGTTTCATTCCATGACCATATATATAAATATATGTGTACATTTTTTCAATGCTGTTTTTAGGGACTTTTACAGGGGAATATTTGGTAAAATTGTGAACAATTACTTATTTTTTTTATTCTTTTTTTGTGCGTGACTGAACTGTCCTGGCAACAATCTTTTGTATTTTTTAAGTGATAAATTGAAGATATCCACTGACGAATCCATATCACTACTCTCCATTAGTATTCTGGTCAATGAGGAGTACATATCGACGGTCCCGAAGAACAATGTCGGATGTGAGATTTTTAATTTTTGTAGTGGAGCTTTTTAAAGTATCGTTTCTGCATGCTTGCTGTTTTTGGTATCAAGAAATGAAGTGTTGTTTTGATCTTTGATACTTTATCTCATTTCATTAAAAATCCGAATATACAGACTTTTAAATCAACAAAATAAGCCAATAAATAAGCCAATGGAACGATTTGAAATTTTTGTCAGATCCGACATTGTTCTTCGGGACCGTCGATATTATGGTAGTTAGTCCAAGAATTTCTGCATTCAGAAAAAAAAATCCCAACTTCTAGTAATCTGTTTATCAGTGAAAATTTTAAAATAAAACAAATGCTAAAAACATGTACAAACTTTGGTGAAAATGCAAAAATATTTATTTTGTCTAGTACAGATTGCTACTCACAGAATGCAGCAACATTGATGTATATCCGGAAAGTGTCTTTGTTGTACATGAGGCAGTTAGTTTTCTTTCCGCATTGCTCTCCCCATTCCACACAGGTAAAATCTATGATGGCTCCGTATATAATGGGACCGGGGATGAGGGCAAACAAGGATATCATGAGAAGCAGCAAGCCTTGGGCAAAAGACTTATCACGAACTTCAACACTCCTGGAAAGAGATATAAATCTTATTAATTTTCTGGCAAAATTCCGCAACATTTTGTAACTACTGCCATCTGTTGAAATTTTGCTAAAGCTCCATGGTAATTAGTGAAATAATAATTGTTGATTTTGCTTACAAATCGTTTAAAAGCATGTAGAGGTTATACATGTATGTGTATATTTCTTTAATAAGGTGTTGAATATGCATCAATGTCACCTAAATAACCTTCTGGTAATCTATTATTCTAAAAAATGGCAGAAATAATAATATTATTTGTTCAAATGAAGCAGATACTTTGCGATGTGACATTATAATTTAAAATAAAACAAAAACTTTGTAAACACCACTTTTATTTTATATACTTTATGCCGACTGGGTTTCGCTACAACCGTAGCTTATTCAGGGCAGTGTAATACTCTATGTACATGTCTACACGTAGAGTATTATACTGCCCTGAAGAAGCTACGGTTGTAGCGAAACCCGGTCAGCATAAAGTATTTAAAATAAAAGTGGTGTTGTAAAAATGCTGTAGAAATGAGATCCCTGAGGCGTATGTGTGATAAAACCATGTATGATCGTGTAAGAAATCCGGAGATCCGCAAAGAATGCAAGGCTGATGTAAGCGCAATGAGTAAGATCAAGATAGTACCGCTCCGATGGTTTGGGCATGTAGAGCGAATGAACGAGGAAGCAGTCTAAGGAGAATACATGACGCAAATGTGAATGGCAGAAGTCGGGGACGCCCGAGAAAAACATGGCATGACTAAGTGAATCAGATACTTGAGTCGGGCCATGTCAAGAGTCAGAATAATAGAAGAGCATGTATGAGACGATGTATGAATGTGAACGAGGCAAGGAGTGTGTGCCAAGACCGAGTTGTTTGGCGGTCCGTCCTCTCTGCCTACCCCTGCGGGGAAACGGCGTGATGGTTAGTTAGTTAGTTTAGTTGTAAAAATTCATATAATCTTTTTCTTCATTTTTTAATCTAAAAATAGTCCACTTTCATTAGTTTTAGTAGTTGAATACAGATTCGCAAGTTTATATTCAAAATGAAAATGATATTTAAGGTTTAAATTAGTTGTTATCAAAGCAAGATTTCAAAAGGAGTACATACATATTTACACTCCTAAACAAAAAAAGACATAAATTGATAGACAGTGAAGTTTTGAAATAAGTATTTGAAATTAAATATTTGGGAGTAATAATTGAGTAATAAAAAAATTTTCTCCGACTTTCGCTCAAAATACAAAACCAATTATTAAAAAGATTGTCAAAAAAATTACGCTGTTGGGAAGAATAAGAAGATTCCTTGACACAGTCTCCAGTAAAAATGTGTACAACGCAATCATTGTACCACACATAAATTACTGTAGCAGCGTTACCAACAACGGATTAATGAAAAATGATTAAAGAACCATATTGAAGAAAAATTAAGTGTTGAAGGAGTTAAATATCTAGTCATTTAAACAAATTATTTACTTCAATACTATATTGTTAATCTTCAAAATAATCAATGGCCATACGTCTACTGAATTCCTAAGAAAAATTGATAAACTACAAAGCAAACATACACATGAGACGAGGAAAAGAAATGAACTAAGACTTCCTTTCAGGAAAAAAACAGTCAAAAGTCATCGATGTACGGAGCATTGAAGATATTTGGAGAATTACCAGAAGAAATAAAATTGGAAGAGAGCATAAAGGCATTTAAAATTAAATTGCGAAGATATGTGATTGATTTGGAATAGATGTGTTATTTTATTTTTTTATTTTATGTGTTATAGTGTATGTATATATGTATAAGGATTGTATTAGGACATAGATAACTATGTACCTATTTAAAATACCGCAATAAACAAACTCCTCTCATTTTAAAGACATATGAAAATATGTAAAAGATAACTGGTATTAACCTGTAATTCACCAATATGTTTCCAATTTTTCCTGATGATCCCAGTATATTGATGAGCATTGCGATGACTGAGAATGTGATGTATCCAAAAGCGCATCCCGTAGAACAAGAACCAGCATGAAGTAAATTCCATTCGGAGGCTGGTACTGAGTAGTCGGGTCCTCCCAGTTCAGTATTATTCAGTCCAGTTATGTTCAGCAGATTGATGGCAGGATGAGAGGGGACACAGGAACAGTTTGTGTACACCTGAAATCATAATAATTGCCACAATTGGTCATTCAAACCACAAAAACAAGTTTTACACTATGATTTTGGAATAAGAAGGCGATCCACTAGTACAGGAAAAAATCGAAATCGGAATTCACGCCCTTTTATGGGAGGAGTTTAAAAATACTTGAGAAAAAGCTTTTGGAAAGGTTGGAAAAGATATTTGAGATTTTTTTTTACATGTTGATTTCGTAAAGGCCTGTAAAAAACATTAATTCCTTTTTTATGCATTGTTTATTGCAATGAAACGGAATTTTGAAATTGATTTCACGAAAATAAGCGGTGCGGAGCATAACACGACTGCTCTCCGCTCCGTTCGGAGGAGTAATGACGGAAGACAGGGGGGCGGCTGCCAGTCGTTCTTCGGTGGACGGTATAAGGTTCACGTTGATATAACAAATTCGTCGACTGCCGTATTGTCGCCGTGATGTCAAAAATACCAACGCGAAAAAGCATATTATATTTTATTTTGTGAGGTTCGGGCGTAAATATAATTTTTTTCGCGATAATTATATAAGAAACTGAATTTGCCACATTATGCAATAAAACCATATCCGAAAAACTGTTTGTAAGTAGGAGTGTTTTCAGTTAAAAATGTTTTTTATAGACCTAATACTTTATTTTTTTCTAAGCTTATTAAAAGACTTATTAAAAAAAATGACCGATATTTTTAAGGGCCAAAGTATGTTCTACACGCAGTATTTAATTGAAGCATCTATAGTACTTCTAAGAGGTCAAATTTTCAAAACTAAAACATACGATTTTGTATGATTTTGCATTATTTAGTATGGCTTCATCTTAAGTCCTTTTTTAAATGTTTTTTTATCAATATGCATATTATTCAAACTTATGTAACATTATTTTTTTAAAAGTTCATGACTGATAACTTCAACCATAGTAGTCACCACAACATGTTCATGGCAAAACAGATGTTCTAGCACAGCATAGCATGACAAGAGGAATGGTGCTATTAAATTATCGAACAAATTATATTTAAATCTTACAAGATGCTAGGTTTCCTATTAAGAATATGCAAAGTTTTCAAAAGTGCTAAAACCCTAGAAATGTTGTTTTCTTCATTGGTCAGAAGTCCACTGGAGTATGGCATCAACCATATGGAATCCTCGATATAAGGTATACATAGATTTAGTAGAAAGTATACAGAATAAATTTAGGAAACATTTACTCAAGAAATAGAACAAAACTACTAATAATATGTTAACTTTACAAAAAAGACGCACATTGTCAGATCTGTTGTTTCTTTATAACCTGCTAAATAATAAAATAGAGTGAGCATATTATTCTTGCTTTTAAAAATGTCTCTTTTTCTCTCCCCCTTCTTTCTTTTTATTATTATTACTTGTTCAATCTCTAATTAAGTTTTAAAACCCGTTATTACGCATGTCAGGCGTAACTACCAAATGACATTCTATGACTTACGTAATAGGTACATAACCATGTAAAAATTTTACATCTTATAACTTGTATTATAATGTACTGTGTATGTCTTATAAACAAATAAATAAATAAATGAAATTTCAAAAAATGTAAATATATTTAATTGCTCTTTAAGTAACCTTATTTTTTTTTTGTATACCAATCTTCACAAATGTAAAGTACTGTAGGTACTTATACTGTATATGGATGTCTGACGTACAAAAGTTAAAAAAAATAACAGAACAAAATCTATTAGTTTTTTTTTAATTAAATGAAGACAATATTAGCGAAACTCAATCGAAAATCTGGAGACAGAAAAATCAGAAAAAGATATTGGTTCCACTGGGACTCGAAGTGGTAAAGCTCTTGTCATGTCAACAAAGGGCCCTGGGTTCGAGTCCCAGTGGAACCAATATCTTTTTCTGATTTTTCTGTCTCCAGATTTTCGATTGAGTTTCGCTAATATTGTCTTCATTTAATTAAATATTATAATTTGAGATTTTACTCATATAGTTAAAAATAAAAATAAAAATATTAATCCTAGACTTGCAGAAAAAGTCAACAGATGTTGCGTATTAAAATAAAATATTTATCCAGACAATATCTAGATTGCATTTAGTTCGGGTTGAATCTTGCAATCATATATAAAGATAGCAGTCAATAATATGTGCGTTAAGAAAATGAAGATAATGTTGGTAGTTCTTAGTCGAAGTATGATACAGTTAAAAGTGACCGAATTAGAAATGGGTTCCATAGCTCAGTTGGTAGAGCTCTTATCATGTCAACAAAGGGCCCTGGGTTCGAGTCCCAGTGGTACCAATATTTTTCTGATTTTTCTGTCTCCAGATTTTCAATTGAGTTTCGCTAATATTGTCTTCATTTAATTAAATATTATAATTTGAGATTTTACTCATAAAGTAAAAAATAAAATAGTTTGATAAAGGTGTGGCGTCACTTGTAATTTTTATTAATATCTGTTAGTTGAGCTTGTGTTGGTTTTTACCTGTGAATGTGGTAATTGGCCGAGGCAGCCAGCGTGACAAGCTGAGAAGTAAATCTGTCCACTGGGACGGTGACAGACGGGGTCATACTTCACACTGTCGCACATACAGTCAGAGTTACACGAGGAGATGAGTAGCGACCTGAGGTAGACAATTTCATTGAAATCACATCTTTGGTGGCACATTATTGAACACAAAAGGAAGTTTTATTAATTCACCAAACTTTGGATCGACATAAAAAAATGTAGTTAGTTACGTAAAAGAAGTTTGGTGTAACAACAATGTAAGTGTGGTACTCAGTGTGACTTTTCTTTGTACTCGGCACTCTCCTTTATATATATAAATGAATAAGTTACGATCATTGTAAACTGAAAATGAGAAAAAATCATTGTAAAGAGAAAATGCTCTGCAAATTACACTTTTTAAAAAAAAAACAGATTTTCTGTTTCGTAGTTAAGTTAGCACTGACCTTCCGCTTTCAGACAACTGTCGTTCGATGGCATTCTGCGGACATCCGAGGAAGACGTACGAAGCTTCACCAATCAGATACACAATCCCAACAATAATGTTCCAGAAAAGTAATCTCCTGGGCACCGGTTTCTTCTTCGATATATACCAGCCGGAACCCAGGAACCCGGCGATCATGCCGACAAGAATAGCTGGTCCAACTATGATGGTGGAAGTCACTGCCGGTCTATTGTATTGGACCTCAATGTATTTGGCTATGTAGGTAAGGTATGCGCTGGATCCCAGGACATAAAACACTCCAGCCAAGATGTTTGCCATCAATATTTTGTTGCAGATTAGCCTTTTCAATGCACTTGGTAATTCTGAAATAAAAGTAATTATTTATTACATCCATGGATGAAATTACAAATGGAAAGAAATCGTATTGTTTGAAATTGTCAAGTTTTATAACAAGTAGCAAAGTTAGATTGTTTTTCGAATTGCTTTTATATATTTATGTAACTGTTCAGATCAATACAGCAGTAGCTCACACTTGAGACGTGTTGGCCAGACAAGCTCAGTATTTAGATATATTTGAAAGGAAAATAATTAATTTAATGCCCCTCAATCTGCTAATGGAATTATATACTATAAGTGTGGGTAGGAATCTGGGGCTCAATGTGTCCAGGAGTGACAGGCGTTTGAATCCATCCCTCCATTGCGGTACAAGGTGATGTGTCGAGATATTCCAGCTGGAGAGCTCTAGGTTAGGTCTCCCTCAACCAGAATCTCTCGAACCGGCCTGCCACGCAGTAGGTAAGCAATGCATTTGCCGCCAAAATCTAGAAAAACCTCACCCCATGAACCCGAGCATCCCTGCTTGGTCACCAAAAGTAGAGGACCACTTGGGGTGACATCCCAAATTGAAAATGTGGGGGAAGGTATACGTGATTTAAATTTGGTAGCAAACTTGCAGTGTATGTACTAAAATTATTATAAACACCAAAAGAATGCATATTGCTTAGGTAATTCGTAAAATCAAGAAACTAAAGTATTCTACAACTGCAGGTGTGTTATTTATTTATTTTTTTACATTAATTCCACACAGGAAGCTCTGAGGAAAATAATTTCCCTCAGGACCTAGGTCATCTGAGATGCTGTGTAGAGGGTGTTTTTGAGGAGAGGAAGGAATGAACATTGGTCTTGAAGATACCCATGTTGTAGGAAGGAGCAAACACAGAGTCTAGCAAATCGTTCCACAGCCAAACTGTTCAACTCAAGAACTAGTTGAAGAAGCGACCCATTCTCCATACGTTTCCAATGGGAATGTACAGCGAGCGATATGCTTAAATAGGCCAAGCCAAATGATCTTTTATCTTTTATAGCTAAGTCTGTTGGCCCCATAAAACAAATTTGACTGGTTAAATAACTATAATTTAATTGTTTTGCCTTTAATAATGAGCGGCCCTGGAATTTTTCTTTTTGCCACCGCCAGCCGGATACTAATAAATCATTCATTGAATCGGCGAATGAAATTTTTTATCTCAGATTCATTATATCTTTGTCATTCATCTTCATTTTATTAGGTTAATATGATAATATATACTGATTTCCTCTCGAAATAATTGTAAATAAACACAGCATTATTGTTATTGGCACACTTCAGAAATCAATCATGTTTCCAGTCTCTACGCATCCATCAAAAGTGAATGAGCTCAGGAAGAATAAATTCTTTCCGTAGGTTTATCATCGAGCGTATTTACAGAATATTTCATATCATAACATAACATTGAATAAGATTTCATGCATATTATTATTAAATTCATAAATACTATAGTGTTGTACATATTTATGTCACCGATTAATATCTATAAATACTTTTGATAATGTAAATAGATATATTTGAATCACGTACAGTAATCAAAATAATCGTTGTAATTTAAATAATATTTTTTAAATATTTATATTGAGGGATCAGTAGGATTTATCGGACCAGTTAGGATTTCATCAGAGCCGAACCCTCTAATATGAAAATATCTGGAGTCGATGAAATATTTTCCCATTATGTTTCTGGTGGATTGACGTATTGTTCTTGTATTGTTTTGTATTTATTATACTTATATAGTGCACTTACATTGCGTGAATTTACTAGATAATCATTTGTGGAAAAGTGTGTGGAAGGGTTTAGTCTTTCATTTGGGAAAGATTTAACCCGGACATAAAATCTGAATGTGAGTAGATTTTTGAACATGATAATTTATTGAATGCATAATTTTATATACCTTTCATTGTTGGAAAATTGTTTCCATCCGGTTGAGAGAATGCTGCTCCGACATTGCTGCTGTGTTCAATAATGGCATCTTGCGGTACCTGTGCCACATCCAAAGAGAAAGGATTCCTCGCCAGGGGTATTTCATCCTTCATGGTCTTTTCCGTGATGGCTGGTGTGAATTTGGGGTATTGCGGTACTCCGTCTTCAGGGTTAATGATGGGTTCGATGGGCTTAGGTAAACTCTTGGGGAATAATCCCACGAGGAAGGAAAAAATGAACATGAGCACTCCGAGGATGATCCAGCCCAGCCACCAGGCTCCCATCCATCTGGCATCATCCTTTGTTATAAGAGGAGTCAGGGACGGGTCGATGTAGAGAGACAGACACAGGGGGCCTAGAATGAAGCCCACGGCTGGTCCAAGAGTGCGGAGAGCGCAAGCATAACCTACAAAATAACATTTTTTATGTACTCCTTTATCTTCTTATTCTAAAGAAAAACTCTTGAATGGTGGGGTCTGGCATAATGAACTTCATTTCCATCATGACCATTAGAGCTATAAAATATCAATGTAAGCATCAAAAAAATAAAACAAGGAGCTATGTGTTAATACCATATTTATTATTTATGTACCTAATCAATAAGATTTCTAAAAAAAGTGTGAATTTTGAAACTCAGGCGAAGCCGTGTGTCATGTAATAAAGTTGGTCCACATTTGCTCGTTCATAATTTAGAACATCATCATTCATGATGATTATAAAAAAATAGAAAGTAATTAAATTGAAATATAAATTGTTTTCCAGGGTCGGCCCTGAACCAAACGGCGCCTGACGTTGGTAAAAACTTCAAGAGCATACGTATTAAGTTTCATCAATGCTTCGGTTCCTTGGCGCCTTGGCAAATCGGTCCCAGAGCGGACTGCTATAATTGCACCTGCAAAGGGCCGGTCGCGATAACATCTTGTACGTCCGTTCAGGTAATGGAACATTGTGAATCACTTTATCAGTTACCTACATATGTCTGTCTGATTACATCCAAACAAAGAAAGAATCCAAGTACCTACCTATCTTGTTGTTTTCAGATTTTCATAAATATAATAATGGCAAGAAATAGCAAACAATCGTAACATCATTGTATAGATTGTTGAACATTTTGATGAAATAATTAATATTTGTCTGTGATGGTTTAAAAATGTTATTTATTAAAATTTGACAAACCTAGTAACATTGGAGTACTGGTCTTCTTGGTATTATCATCCATATAGGTGTTACCCAACGAGTAATACAGTGTGTTTCCGATTCCAAGAACAAACTGAGAAATAAATACTAAGACGACGGGCAGCAAAGAGAACTCATCGAAGAAATTAGTCTCCTCACAGCTTTCCGTCTCTCTGCTTTTGGTACAGAGCATTGTTTTTCCTCCCAAATGTTGGTTTGATGAAGCATTCTGGTAGATGTCGGAATACTCCCTGGTAAGTGCTAGCGCATCCTATATGAAATTAACAGTACTATTAGGTATGAATATATTTATGTATTTACAGATGCTAAGGTTATGTTATTTTTTTATAGGCATTGTATGACAAATTAATGCACATTATAATGTTGTGATTGCTTCACACTTTATAAAAAAATCAGTGTAATAATGATGTGATGCACAAGCTGTATTAAAAAAAATTATGCATAAAATGCATATGTAGTTGTTATTCAATCACGACAATTTTTTATAACAAATTACAAAGTAATCAGAGAATTTTGATCATAATATGCATTTTATTACTGTTTTTATCAAGGTTCTGTGACTACATAATGCTGTGTACACACACAGCTATAATATATCTGACTTGACGTATTTCAGCAAAAGAGGTTTTTCATAGATCCGTCAACCTTAATTAAACATTATTTTGAATAACAGCAAGCACTACAAATAACTTATATGCATTATATGAATTTGATCAATTTCAATTTTTACGCTAGTCCTAACCGAGCACCATTCTCTTATAATATACGTGGGTTTGACCTGTTTCACCATATCACTATCCAACAGGAATGTGTGGAGAGCGATTTGGTGAAATAAACTCATGCATACGTATGTGATTTGGAAAGTCAAGACCTGTATGGCTGTAACATTTGTGTGAGATCGACGCCACTTGTGTGATATGTAAAGACTTGTGTGGCTGTAGGATCGGGTGGCAATTAGGATAAATTTTTTTTTGCAGAATGTATAACTCAACAATTCTTCATCCAGGAATTTGATAAAACATAATTAAACATAACGATCAATTAAAAATATCAAAATCTATACGCAGAGTGTGGATTTCTGACCTGATTTGTGTTTACACCTGAGAGGTATTTGGATAAATGAATGTACAATGAAAATATTTTATTAAAAGCCTTTAAAGCTTTTTTTTAAACTATTTATTTGAGACCAGACCGGTATCACTCTACTAGCAACTTCAAACTGCTACTGACAATTTCATACCATCCACATTTATTTGAGACTGGTCCAAAGTTGTCTGTATTGCCTTGTCCATACAATGCCAGTATTTAGTCGAGTAGTCAGTGGTAACTGAAACATCCAATGGAATCCGTATGCACCGGTACCTTGTGGACAGAGCACTTTGGTATTAGGCGTATAAGTTGACTGGAATAGAATATATTCTATTTTTACACACAAGCAGCCTTCTCGTCCGTCCTTGTAGGTGGGTGGGAGCTACTACTCTCCCCTGTCTGCATATGGACGAGCGCCTCTACCCGCATCGTTGTAGTTGGTGGGGGAATCAACTTACTAAATTAATGTTTGTATAGCACTGGCAGGAAAGTGCATTAGTTAACATTAACTACTCGACTAAATACTAGCATTGTATAAATAAGGCTTTTATCGGTATCGTAAGCCTGTAAATAATGTAAAGGGATTTAATATATTTATTTTAACACTAGGGCAGGAATCGAATGGCACTGGGCGAAGAAGGGAAGGAGGCATTCTTTTTAGCAATACAATATTTAATTGTCTACTTTTGAAAATCATTGTTTGCTGTTTGCCAAAAGCAATAAGTTCCTTTAAAGTTAAAGTATTGAATCATATTAACTGACTTGACCCATCAGGTGAGATCAATTCCTCTGCTGGATACGTCATCCATCATTGCAAAAGCAATGTCTTCCTTTTATAATTATGGTAATAGGAGATTTTCAAATATTGTCATGTTACATATTTGTAATGTTTGTATTTCTTTTAATTACTTTATACTTACATCACCAGGTCCATAGATGAAGTGTGGCAAGGCAAGGATGAAACAGGACAGTGAACAGAAGAGAACACCCCACGCTATCCAACGCGGTCTGTTCCTTTGCCCTCCAAAATAGGAGAGGAAGAGTGATAGTAATATTTGACTAATTTCATTACCACTTAACATTATACCTGTAATAAAAACATTACTAATACTTTAGATAATAGGGCAAAGCACTCAGCTAAATATATATTCATTCACAAATGTATTAACTGCTAACACAAAAACATATGGTTCCAATATAAGAGAAGAGATTAGGGCCAGATTAGATACTCTCAACATCGCCCTGATGGGTGCCGCGCGTTTTCATCCCGCAACAAAATATCCCGGACACAATATACTCTGACAAAATATCCCTGACACAATATACTCTGACAAAATATCCCCGACACAATACACTCCGACAAAATATTCCTCGACATAATATCCCAAGGATAAAATATCTACTAAAACCTAACCTAACCTGACTTAACCTAACCTAACTTAACCTTATTTTAAATATTACCACGGACGTACAAAATACATGGACTTGCCCTTACGTACTAAAAGGCGTGTTATTTCCCCCTCCCATTGGAACCATTTTTCGGAACCGGCTGGGCTTGCGAGAGCCCCGCGTTCATCTAAAAAATGTGACGTCATCATTCTTGTCCGGACCAGTGTCGAGCTCTTATCGTACATTTTACGCACGGACGTTGTATGTCTATGGAACACATACTATGACATCGAGATACATGGCGACGCGAAACACAAAGCCGCTGTTTACTGGGGTAAGTAAATCATGAAACATTTGTAAAAGTGTCTACGGAAACAAAATATTCGACTATGAAAATACTCAGAACCTTACTTTGCAAATTTGGACTTGACACATCTGTTCATAACCTGGCAAGCAATTCGCGCTCCAAAATAAAAAGGTCTATTCATTCAAAAGCAGATTTTACTTTCAAGAACTAAATGGTGATATTATAGTGCGAGGTGCCTATATACTGTTAGATTGATTTATTGGCGAATCACAAGTCTTTTTCCTCTCTTCGTCCCGCCATAGTTGGTTTTTACCCCTCATCTGTAAGTTCTCGTCTAGCTATTTGTATGTCTATGCATATTACTATTTTTGAACAATAGTTTATTGTCTTTACAGGTTGTATTACTTTTGTCCCATTTTTCTTAGGTTAGGTTAGGTAAGATTAGCTTAGATTAGGTTACGCTAGGTTTTAGTGGATATTTTGTTGGGGGATGTTTTCTCTGTAGGATATTTTGTAGGAAGATGTTTTGCCGGAGGATGTTTTGTCTGTAGGATATGTTGTCGGAGGATGTTTTGTCCGTAGGATAGTTTGTCGGGGGGTATTTTGTCGCAGGATGAAAAGTCGCAGAGCCGTCCTGGTGAAAGCCCACCATTCAGAATTGAAATGTTTCTTCAAATAATTTATTTTTATTTTTTTTTTACAGTGTATACCGCACAAGAATCTCAACTGCTCCCGCCTGGAGCCAGTGAGACTATGGCATCCCCAATTGGGGTATGTTGTGAGGCTGAAGGTAGTGGGGAGGGGAAGGAGGTGGGGAAGAGGAAGGTTGGGAAGTACCTGGCTATTCAGATCTGGTCACCAAACATAGCTAAAGCCATTTTCAAGCAACGTTTCCATTCTGAATGGTGGTCTTACACCAGGGCGATACTGATAGTATCTTCCACTCTGGAACGTGCCGCAAATTTACTATATATTATTTTAAATGAATTAATTGTGAAATAACACAAATTAAACAAATAAAATGTATTTGCGCACGCCGGGTTCGAACCCGGGACCTCCGGATTGTGAGTCAAGAGTCTTAGCCACTGGACTACGGGGGTCGTCAATAATGACCTTAATGCACATTTAGTTGAAAAATCTGAAGAGTTAGGTACTTTCCAATCTATCCCATCCCCCATTCTTCTCTTCAGTCCCTTCACACTCCATTCAGCCTCAAAACATACCCCAAATGGGGATTTCATAGTTAAACTGGCTTTGTCAGTTGGAACTCTTGGAACTTAAAAATGGATTTAGAAAATATCTCTCCCCTGAGCCAGACCATTTAAAAAAAGCTCAATAATTATGACCAATATTTTGCAGATGTGTTATTTTATTGACAGTTCCTCATTTAGACAATAATTTACTTTAAAAAATTGGAAAAAAAAATGTGGAAATGGTTTCTAGTATGTGCACTTTGGTTGTACTGAGGTACAACCAAAGTCCACACACTTGGAACAATGACGGGGCCCTGCTGTATATAAGTTGTTGATAACACTTTTGTGTGCGCTGTTTCATATCTACTACTAATGGTTGATGGTTCACCTCCCTTGTTTTTATCTATTTTTTTCCTTATTTAGTAGTCAGCAAGCTTCCATGATTCCATCTTTCAGTCTTATTGTCTATACATACCTATGGTTTGGATGGATAGGGTTCGGTTTAGTATACTGACCTGTAGTTTTACTGGGTATTTTAAATCTTCTCTCCATGGTGGTTAGGGACACCACGAAATATATGAACGCCATGGCTTGTGTAGTGCCAAGGAGGCCGTAAACGATCATGAAGCATCGTGGAGTGGCGAACTTCTGCAGATATTTCGGCCGGATACTCCAGAAGCCGCAAGTGGTTTCTTTATTCTGAAAATAAATAAAAATGAATTATGAAAGAATAGGTAATTAATCAATATCATTACTTCACTTCACATTGATTGATTACTTAATTATTTTACAGGGTTTCTAGGAACTGGTACCTTTACATTAAAAAAAACTTCATATAACATAGAACTTCAGCTACACAATCACTTATCATTTTCTGAATAAGGAATCTGAAGTATTTAAAATATTACTTCACATTTTCATTTTCATAATAATTGGGACTAATCCCAATGAAAGTTTGTACATATCGACATCGTTCTAGTATCTTCTGTATTTTTTGTTTTCAAACAAGACGCTTGAGAAGATTTTTAAAATAATGCATATGTATTATGTGCCAAACATCCAAGTCAAACAGGGCCACTTTGAGGTAACAACTGTCTCTGAGCAAAACTCTGTTCAATATATAAATTGGTATACTGATACATAAATATAAATCTCGTGATACAAGACGAGCGTTGCATTACGTACCGGGTGTAACTACATTACCTTGTGAAAATTTTATAAGTAAAATGTTAATGTCATTACCAAACACTACTCTACGCATAGTTAATGGTTACTTGGCAAAATTACACTGGCGTGAATTTCACCTTCCTACCTATTTTACAGTGCCAGAATTACATACTGCTGAAATAACCCAATATTGAGAGAAATACCCTTACTTAAATTACAACTACTCGAATTACACCTGGTGTAATTTTGTGCGTTTGTAATTCGGATAGTTAACAAATATTATATCCATTTGCAGGTTTTTGCTGCTAGGCCCTGCAGGCGGCTGTTAGTTCGGCTTCGCCTAGTTTGAGTGATGGTGACCATTTTATAAATCTGATAGGAACTGGTTTCCAAAATAGCGAGTTCCAAGGATCCACTGTGATCCAGTGACAGCTAGTCACCGAGACACGCAATGACGTCATGTGTAATATATATTGCATATAGCCGCCTATAAATCCTAGTACTTCTTCTTCTTCTTCGATGGCGCTACAGCCCATATCGAGCCTTGGCCTCCTGCAACAGTCGCCTCCAACTCCTCCTGTCCTCAGCGGCTGACTTCCAGTTTGGTACCTGGAGAAGCTGTGCTGCATCCCCTCTTACCTCGTCTTCCCACCTCAGTCTGGGTCTTCCCACTTTTCTCTTTCCACCTGGGTGTCCGGTCAAAATTCTTTTTGGGACGCGTGTATCCGGCATTCTCTGTACATGCCCAGCCCATCTCAGCCTGAGGAGTCTCATATGTGCTGAATGCTAGGGGCCTTATATATGTCATACAATTCTGTATTGTGCCGGATGCGCCACTGTTCGCCCTCTTTCACGGGTCCGCATATTCTTCTCAGCACTTTTCTTTCAAAAGTATCCAGCATTTCAGCCATCTTTACCATCAGTGTCAGCGCCTCACACCCATATGCCAATATCGTTCTAACAATGGTCTTATATACCTATGGTTATTTTGGTTTTTCTGTGGACACTACGTGACTTAAACACTGGCAGCAAAGAAAAGTATGTTTGGTCGGCTGCTGGATCCTCATTGTACTCTGTCAGACTAGGTAGGTGAACTGATCGACCACTTCGTATGAGTAGTTGTCTTTAAATTGTGCACTACTTCTTCTTCTGTATGAAGGGTTCCTGCTCTGTACCATCATTTTCATTTTGTCAACATTAACCCGCAGTCCTACTTCTCATGCCGCTGTTTCTAAAGGGTCGAAGTACTACTAATAAGTTAATCCTAGTACTTACACCTAGTGAATAAACGTCCATATGCGAGCTGCTGACGGAAGTAGCGACATCTTTTGGCAGATTCTTGAATTAAAAACCGAATAACATCGGTAGCATCGCTTGAAATTTCACGAACGCAGATGTTATTTGGCGTGGCGTCGGACATGCAATGGAAGTCGGGTTCTGGAATTCTGGGTTTTGTTTGAGATTTCATCCTGACTCCTTTATGTGTGATGTGCTTAGTAGAATACAGAAACTCCGACATGATGCCTTTGTGACTCTATAAACTACACTAACACCGTTTCAATAAACTCTAGAACTTTTGTTTTGAATTTATGTTTAATTTCCAATATTGGATTTATTTGTTCAGAGAATTCAGACAGGCAATATAAAGTACCTTGCCTCTAAAATAATATATTTAACAAAAAATTATTTTAAATTCCATTTTTAAAATACGAACTGAATTGTCGAGAATTCAGACTATCTCCATTGATATTTAGATGAGACACGAAGCGATAAAATTGGTTCCACTTTTTTACTTCCAATTAGTCCGATTTAAGCTTCAATGCTCTAATGCCGAATGATCGGAACTACCGAATCTGATCCCCACGCACTGCTACTATTGTGTAAATTGTAATGGAATACATTTTGATGATATATTAGTAATTGGTACGCAATAGCGTGTCTATGACTATCCTGTGATTTTTATTAGATTTTTGATTTGAGCTAGTGTAATTCTGGGAGAATCCTAGAAGTGCTATGTAATTTTTATTTAGGTGCCAGAAAGTACTCTAAAATCTCCCTTATTTGAATGCTATGAATATCTATGTCAGGTGTTTTATATTGATGAAATTATGGCCTTGTTGGCTTGTTACCTGATCACGCCTGAACCACTAAACCAATTTCAAAAATTCTTTAACCAATAGAAAGCTACATTACATGCGAGTAAAATAGGCTGTATATAATGGTAAATTCTGGCATTATGAAATTATACGTTTATTGTCAAATAAATTTCCTGACAAAAGCGAAAAGCAAAACAAATCGCTGCCGTGGAAACAATGTTGATATATTTGCGTGATTTTTTTTTTTTTTTTTTTTACATGAATACCTCACAAGAGTCCCAACTGCTCCAGTCTGAAGCCAGTGAGACTATGGCATCCCCAATTGGGGTATGTTGTGAGGCTGATGGTAGTGGGGAAGGGAAGAGGAAGGTGGGGAAGTACCTGGCTATTCAGATCTGGTCACGTAACAATTCTGAATGTGGTCTTACACCAGGGCGATACAAAGAGTATCTTCCACTCTGGAACGTGCCGCAAATATACTATTTATTATTTTAAATTAATAAATTGTGAAATAACACAAATTAATCAAATAAAATTTATTTGCCACGCCGGGATTCGATCCCGCGACCTTCGGTGCGCGAGCCAAGCGTTTTACCGCTGCGCTACGTCGGCCATCAGAAGTTAATATGACATATTTCAGGCGTCGAAGTTAATATGACATATTTGTACGCGCATAACTTCCAAACGACTGCACCAAATAGGATAATTCTTTTTTTTCAAGGTTTGTATAAAACTACTGGTAAGCTCTGGCATTATGAATTTTGTATTAAAAAAAATTGCAATAAATGGCACGCCAGCTGTTTGAAAACAGAATATACCGGGAATGAATGTATGGGGAGTGGAATTGATCGAATGCGGGAGGGGGTGGAGGGAAGGTGGAGGGGGGGTGAGGGAGGGAGGGAGAGTAGTGGGTGGAGGGAGGTAGGGGATGGGGGGAGGGAGGGAGGTAGGGAGGGGGGTGGGGGAGGGAAGGATGGTTTGTGGGAGGGAAGGAGGGGGTAGGGGGAGGGAGGGCTAGAAGGGGATGGGGAGAGGGGAGGGGGAGGGTGGATATGTGAGGGGGGGGGGATAGGGGATGAGGGAGGGGGTTCGCGCGGGAGGGGGGGAGGGAAACCTGGGAGAGGGGAGGGGAATTCAAGAGGGGGGTTCGCAGGAGTGGAGTGAGTAAAGGGAAGGTGGAGGAGGCGGAGTGGGAACGCGAGAGAGGAAGGGGATGCGGGAGAGGAAGGGGAGGCGGAAGGGGAAAGGAGACGCAGGGAGAAAAGATTTCTTTATTAAATGGCATAGCAACGCTTCGGGGTATCAGCTAGTCTAATATAAAAGTTTAAAAAATTCCGCTGTTTGCACGCCAAGAAATCATTAACAATTTTCATTTCTGAGCGATTTACAAATTTGATGTAAGCAATTCGGGCATTAAGTCCCAGAATTATAATGATAAACAAAATCCATGATTTGTACTTATGATTAAAATTTTATTATAAGCACGTACAGATAAGGCTATTAATTAACTATCGATCTATTGACATAGTTGGCTATAAATATTGTTCATATCAGGAGTAAAACACAAACACTTTACATTTTTTAGTATGGCATTAGTCAGGGCCGGATTAACCATGTCGGAGCCCCTAGGCAATGCACGTCTCGGGGCCCCTTTACCAATGGTGGACTAATGGGGGGGGGGGGGGGGAGTGGAAGAAGAGCGGCCCGCCCCGGGCCTTTGGTCCTGGGGCCTCCAAATGTCTTCTTGTTCCCTTGATCACATCCTAAACATGGCTTAAAAGCACCAGAATACGATAAGAAATTGTAATTTTTTTAAATTCATTTTCTGAAAGATGCATTTTTTAAAAATGCTCCCACCAATTTTTTTAAAGAAATTCGAAATATTGACGGCGATTCAGCATTTTATGTGAAACCGTTTGAAACAGTTTGTATGTTGAATTATCCTTTGGCAAAACTATGAATGCGTTTTTCTCGAAACTTTTTTAACAACCTGGTAGACGACATATTAAAAAAAAATCCCATTTATATTCACCAAGCCTTAAACTGTTCGTAAATTCAGTGTATATGGCACCACGTAGTGGATTTTTGATATTAAAAAAAAAAATTAAAAAATGCGTACCATCGAATTTTATTTTAGATTTTTTATGGTAAATTTTCATTTCATAGAAAAAAAATAGAGGAGGACTCTTTATTAAAAAAATCCCTAAGTGGTTCCATAGTGACTGGATTTTCTAATAGTAAGTGCATGCAAATCAGATGTATAGTTTTTCTAATATGTTGTCAACCAGGTTGAAAAACGTAATTTCGAGAAAAACGAGTTTTGCTGAAGGATAATTCTAACTTATATATACTTACTATTATAATACAAACTGTTTAAAACGGTTTCATATAAAATGCTGTTTATCCGTCAATTTTACGAATTTCCTTAAAACATTTGGTGAGAAAAAAAAGCTTAGCTTACTAAAAAATACATCTTTCAGATATATATACTTTTTTACGTTGTCCTGGTGCCTTAGAGCCTTGTTTAGGATTTGATCAAGGGAACATGGAGGCCTTTGGATTTGGAGCCCCCCCCCCAGAGTCAGAGGCCCGTGAACTGAATAAAAAGCTTGTAAAATTACATCAACTTCTTAAACTAGCTCATTCTGCTTTGCCGCCCGGGCCTCTGACGGGCTTAGTCCACCACTGCACTTTACCCCTTTCTAACATCCAAAATTATTTTTTTCTACCATAACGTAATTTTATTAATATTTAATCTGTTTTTAACTACATCACGAAGGTATGCCATCAAGCCATCAACCCATTCAATAAAAAAATTAAACGAATAAAATACAATACAACAACTCTTTATTGCACATAAACAGTACAATGAGCGGTCTTATCACTAAAGTGATCTCTTTCAGACAACCTTGATATGAAGAGAAACAAAGAATTTTAGCAAGCAGATAGGTAGTGCACACTAAAGCTTGTACAATATTTATATTTTAAACATATAATTAGAAATAAAAGAAAAAAAACTCCAACAAAACAAATGCCAAAACAAACCCCACACGGCACCTACAATCACATCCCCATTGATACTAAGTAATGCTTTTTAATAAATAGAAGGAAAGTAAAGTAAAAAACAACTTTGTTTAAATATTTATTTTAATTATTGACTTTTTTGTGTATGATGAGAACATTAGTTATTGGATTGTAACATAATAATTATAAATTGTTGTTTTCTTTAATTCATGTAGTGTTATTAAATGAAAGCTGGCTTTTTTCAAAATCGGTGCCGGAGTTGCTCATTAATTGACAGTCAAACCATTGATGCAAGTAATTTTTTCGCAGGGCGCGGGGCCCCCAGCCGATGCGGGGCCCCTAGGCAGTTGCCTACACTGCCTAAAGGATAATCTGGTACTGGCATTAGTAACCACTAAAAAATTCGCCACAATTTTGTAAAAATAATTTCATTAAATAATTAATAATTTTTATTTTTTTTTAATGTAAAAGAAAGACGACCATTTCCCGGGTTACGAAGAGCCCAACAATGTTTGAAAATCTCCTACTACCACCACAGAAAGCCGAAAATGTTGTTTTTGTTGTGATGGAGGAGTTCGTTTGCTTGCGTCCGATTCCTCGTCAGCCGAGGAATCGAACATGCGACGCCCGGGTGGGACCCAAGCATAATAATTTAATTAAAATCATAAATAATTTCTTAATAAGTCAGGTACGCCTCATACGTCATTAGGTACATACGAGTACATAATGTATGGCAATCTTGTAGGTAGCTTGAAAACAAGCTTATGGGTCCGAGTGGTTGTACCTGCAATGAATTATGGCAAAGGTGCGTGGTATTGATTTATGAATATTATATCAATGGTGCATCTACTTCTTCTAATATAGCAGTATCTATTCGTAGCTTTGTGATGGGCAGAATGCATGGATTTGATTTGGGTATGAATCTACACATTTATTAAGATTTGGGTATGAATCTACAGAAAAAAAAGACACGAAAATGACGTGTATATTTTTTACTCCAAATATGCTCAGGAATTGATGGTTAAAATCGCTCGGGTACGTCCTGTTACACCCTGTATATATATTTAAATAAGTTTCCTACTGTAACTTTGTTTTTTATACAAATCTGCAGTTTTATTTCGAGATCGATGTAATTTAGCGCACTTGATCTTCAGAATAATAAAAAATCACTGTTAACGTAAGATTTCAACAACCACCCATCCTCTTTTCCTACCCCTTAAAGCAGAATTTTGATACATCGTGATGAAATTTTGCACACATGACGTCCAAAATAAGCGGATCATTACTGACTTGTTTAGGGAGACCTTTTGACCTCTCCAGCCGGACTCTCGATTCATCACCTTATACCGCAGTTGGAGAGATAGATTCATACGTTTGTTACCCCGGACTAGTGATGTATAAATTCCCGGGAATTTATTTTTGGGGAATATTCCCCTGGACGGGGAATATTGGGAATTTTGATTTTAACAACATAATACCTCAAAAAGAACAATATTTATTAACTAAAATATAAAAATACACACATATGGTACATATTAGCAGTATAGATCCATAAAAAGTCAAATCTATTCCAATATATATGGGAATAGGATCCAAGAGAAAAAAAAAAAAGCACCGATCAAAATTATTTTATATTGAGTAGTATCTCTATTGTATGTACAGTATTAGTAGCCTATACACTTTACGCTATTACCTATTAGTGTACGGTAGGCTACATAAAACAAAAAAATCGTAAAACTGTAAAAATGACACAACTTCACAGATCGTTACTGTTCATCTGATGATACTGATTGGACACTATCAACTTCGCTTCCACTTTCATCTTCATATTCTTCTTCTTCTTCATCCGACCCGGACGAAGTTGTTGCCGATTCAGGATTATCTACGTTTTCCTCTTCCTCGGCACAGTCAATTGGATGTTTGCGTTTGCGAGTACCAGATAAGTTTGAAACGTTATGATGCGAAGCAGACGCAATCTGCTCATCCGTGGAAGAAAGGGTTTTCTTGGAAGCAGCTTGAGAGCCACTTTCAGAGGAAAGAAGTTTCCAATTGTGTGCCACAAATGTTATTTTCCCTGCTCTTTGAGTTGTTAGACGATTCCTCTGTTTTGTATGGATGCGACTAAACGTGCTAAAAGATCTCTCCGTGGCTGCGGAAGTAATGGGAGCTGTCAATATTCTTATGGCAACCTGTGACAAATCTGAACATCCGCACATCCCCTTCCACCAGGTCACTGGCGTGATTTTATCGACACACTTCCATAGGAATGCCTTGCTCCACGATTCTTCCTTAGCCCTATAATTGGCTAAATCAACAAGAACATTTGCACTATCAACAGTCTCCATATGACTTGCTACTTGGTCAATGAATTCAAGTGCTTCAAGTTGCTGAGCGTGGCTTAGCAGATGTCCTTGGGAACCAGGATCTAGTAGGGCAGCAGCCAGATGTATTGGAGCAATAGCAAATTCTTTGCGCTGCGTCGCCTTTTCTAATATTTGCTTCTCTTCGGCATTTGACAGTAGAGATGCTGGAAGAGTTTTACTTAGACTGCTGTCAATATCCTCCAGAGACATAAAAATAAATCGTCCTGGGATAAACATGGGACCCTGAGGAAATCCCTACATGGGATATCCTGGTCTGCAGGGACTTCTCTAAGGGGGGGTGGGGGGGGGGCGTAAGTGGTAGGGAAGTCCCTACATCAAGGGATGTCCCCTTAGATAACTGCCAACTCTCAATAAAGCATCCAAGAGAAGTGTAGAAACCATTTTATTAAAAATTAAATAAATTCCCCGTTTTCGGGAATTTATTTCAGGTCAGGGAATATTCCCGGGTCTACATCACTACCCCGGACATACTGATCCTCAGATTCCTACCCACCTCTCACACCTTTTTTCTCCCAGAACTTTCTTTCCTTCCTTTCCCTAAAAAAAACCCTCCACACAGCAACCCCCAAATATGACATTGGCCCTCGAGATTTTTTTTCCTCAGTGCCTGTGTGTAGATAATGTAAAAAAAAAAAATAATCCCCACCCATTTTATCCGCGCCCGTGTGCACCGAACTAATAGCAATTGCATTGCGGCTCTCCTGAAGACGACACTATACCCTAAAATATATTCAGAATCTTAACGACGACGTAAGTAAAGAAGCCGTGTATACAAATTGTGACTTGCGACCCGTGTATTGGACGGACCTACTGTCGAATTTGCCCTGTGAAAGAAAAGAAGACAAATATTGTGAGAATCTTAACGACGCGCGACATAAGTGAAGAAAGCGTGTAAACACTTAAGCGCCCGCGGCACGGCGTATTGGACGAACGTACGGTCGAATTCACCCTAGCAGGCCTGGAGATTCGACCTTTCCGCCGGTTTATTTTAATTAATTCTGAAGAACGTGTTACTAATATTTAAGATGTTTCTAAATGAATACCTCCCGAAGTTATTAATTCATCGTCTAGAAAAATAAAATCTGGTGCTCACCGCTAACTTTAGTTGTAGATATGTTAAAAAAAATGATGACAACGTCTAATCTAAAATATGCATAACTCGCTTCCCTCATAAGGCATGGAAATAAAAAATGATAATTGAATTACTAATTCGCCGAAATAAATTAAAATGTGAGCCTCGGGCAAACCCCCGATAACCGTGGTTATGTCTCGCCTGTAACAAAACTCGTCTTCCCCGTTTTGGATTATTTCGAAAGATTTCTAATGACATGACTCAATGATACACGAGTCAATCATATGTCTCGTAATTAACGTGTGACCTACGGTGTCATTCTCAACACAAAAAAGCCTGATAAAGATGTTTTGAAAAGACATTCTAACGAATTTCCGGCAAGATTTCTGTTTGAAGTGCATCGATATCATTCGTTTT
The DNA here is from genome assembly GCA_917563855.2 of Limnephilus lunatus. NCBI lineage: Eukaryota > Metazoa > Arthropoda > Insecta > Trichoptera > Limnephilidae > Limnephilus > Limnephilus lunatus. Next base: position 46,481,183 of record OU830600.1, read on the forward strand.
GATGCGCACATCTTGTATTATTGTTTTGTAAAATTATAATAAAATTAAAAAGGTAGCTGAACTCTCAATTATAATACGTTGTCAGACAAAATCCACATTAATTTAACAATCTGACAGATTTTTAGCTGGAGGTATTGATAAAATCTATGGTATCATAAAATTTCACATTATCATGTTCATAATATATCAATATCTACCGTTTATGGTCGATAAAATCTATCTTTGAATATTCTTGTTTTAATTCCGGAATATATAAACTCAAATGTAATGAGTAATGACTGTTCATCATTTTATATGGGGAAAACAACTCGTAATTTTGAAATCAAATAACATTTAAGGTGTCCTTATAATAATATTTTTTCCGATTTCGCAAACCATTGCAAATAACCATTAACCATAGTTTATAACATATATTCTTCATATTAATAATAAAAGAAAATGCTTAGACAACTTTGAAATAAAAAAAATCCCTTAATAATAATGAACCCATTATCAATAAACAAAAAATATTATTCAAATTAATAAATTACTTTGTTTTTAGCACTATAATTGATTATAAAAAACCGACACGTTTCGTAAGCCAAGCTTACTTCATCAGGGTTTTAATAATAGATACTAATTTATAAAAATAATTTATAATCAATTATAGTGGTAAAAACAAAGTAATTTATTAATTTGAATTAAAATGGTGCCACAAAATAAGTTTGCTGTTTAGAAGAAAAAATATTATCTTATAGTCCTATCTTAGATATGTTTCCTTTCAATATCCATTCTGTTTCTCCCCACTCTTCATTAATTCCTAACCATGCCCCCACCCTCACCTCTTAATACTCTTGTACTACTTACATTGTACTCATCCACTCTTTTGTAAATTTAAACTCATTATAATATGTTTGCTCTGAAGAAGGAATGGTCTTCCCGAAACCGGTCGGCGTTAATTAAATATATAAATGGTTCTAATAAAGAATTATTGTTTCATTTATTTATTTTTGTTTATATTTACTTCTTAAGTACCTTACTTACCTACCCACACACCTAAAACATTATCTGTTATTGCTTGTTTCCTCAATTTTATAACAATCTTTTAAACAATGTGATTACTGATTATATTATTATTCTTAAAATGATCGATGTAGGAATTCCTAATTGACAAGGGGTAGCCATATCTATGTTATTGAACCAAAAGGTTGCGTGTCTATGAAGGTCGTGTGCGATAGCTATAGTAGGATGGTTCTAGTTCGAAACTTAACAGCGGGTACCGACTTATTTATTCTGTTGAACAAGGTCCCAGTTAAAAACAATAATTCTGTAAGTAAGGAAACCACTATTGGTTTAATTTTTAATTAACAATTTACAATACTTACAAGTCTTGGTACAGGGTGTCGAGGGACGTACTTGACTTACTTTAACCAGTGATTCCTAACATTATGTAAATGAAATTTTAGTCTTCGGTGAATTTTTTGACGCCTCTTTTTTTTCTACAAAATCAAACAAAAAAAAATTCTTTCACATGTCGTCAATGATCACTCAGCAGAGTGACCGACCAACCCCTCACCACGCCCCAACTGTCTAACACATACTATTTTTTTTATGTTTTTGTCGGAAAACGAAATCATAAATGTCATTGGAGATCAAAATTTCATTTACATTTTTTACTCCGACTAATGTCACAAATCACTGGTTAAAGTAAGTTAAGTACGTCCTTAATAATAATAATAATAATAATAATTGGAAATTTATAGAGCGCCGTTTTTGTGAAAAATCACCCCAAGGGCGCTGTACAATGTATTCATAATTCTTAGGTTCTATCTAATTTTAATATTTACAAATGGATACAGAAACATACTTACCTGCAGGTCACTTCCGATAAACACTTTAATTAGAAAGTTTGTGCTTGGAAAAGATACGGCTTTGCACGCGGAGGGTAAAAACACCGGACATTGCATTGCTACCCCCATCACTATAAGTATTACATTTTAAAAGATTAGTGGCAAAAGTGGAGTTGATAATATCAAAATTTGTATTTTAAAAGATTGGAGAATTTAGGACTCTTTAGGGTTGGAGAATGTTACTGAAATGACCTTTAAAAACGCTTACAAATAGTTATTTTTTACTTTTTTTTTTTTTTTTTTCTACATTTTTAGGTTAGTTATTTACAGTGTCGCGGGCATTGAATGTGAAGGTTAAAGAATTTGAGTTTATGGATACGACTGTCTGAAAAGGTGGGTTTTAAGTTTTGCTCTAAATTCTGCCGAGTCTGTGATCGTTCTTAAGTCATGTGGCAGTCCATTCCAGGCTTTAGGTCCCGACACTCCGAAAGCGCGCTCACCGAACAACACCCTGTATATAAACTAACGCAGACCCTAAAGTCCCCCGTTGTGGATTGGTAACAGCCGTTTTACACCATCTCTTTTTTAAGCCCGATTCCCATATAGAGACCAAAGACAAAAATATTTGCTTTACAACTTTACAAGATCGCTATTTTCTTGTCTACGAGTTCAGTTGTCATCACTGCAAACAACATGGTTCATGTGTTGTTTGCATTGATGAAAAAACTGAAATCGTAGATATGAAAATAGAGATGAAAATAACGATCGTGTAAAGCGAAAATTTTTGTCTTTGGTCTCTATATGGGAATCGGGCTGAAAAAAGGAATGGTGTGAAACGGCTATAAGGCTCTTGAATATCAATCCGGAGTACGGGGGTTCGAATCCCGGCGTGAGTAAATAAATTTGAAATTGGTAATCGTACGCACACGGTGTCCGGAAACTCATAGTACAATTGGGAAACTGCTGAATCTACACCACATAGAGAACCAAACATTATCGTTACGATCCGAACACTTTTTTAAAATCTCGGGCATGAAAAGACAACAGCTGATAAGCCCTTGCCCTCTAGAAATCGATTTAAAAAAATGACCTAAAAATTTCAAACATTGGACTCGATTTACTAGAAAACAAAAGCTCAAATCAAAAAGTTATACCTACCAAAAAATCTACTCCAAATGTTATCTAAATTCACAAATTTCCCGCTTGTACTACGATTTTCTGGACACTGTGGATAGTTTATGTAAGTGTATTGGTACATACCTAAATGTTTTTAAAACATGGTTATTTTTAAAGGTAATTTAGTTTTCCACACGATCGTAAACAAGAATACTTAGATAGAGATAAACTTTGTTATTACATTATTTAATTAGTTAATATTTATTCAATTTTAATGAATATCTTAACCTTCCTAACTCACGAACGAACCGTTCAATCTAATTAAAGGTATCATATAATGGGTATCTACCAAGGTTCAATGTTGAGAGTAATCAAATTTTCAGCGAAAAAAAACCACGTAAACAAAACAAGTATAACTTGACCTCTGGAGTTTAATCTAGTTTCATACCTCCACATGTGTTTTACGATTCACGACCTAGAAACCTGCGCTCATTGCATCTTCTTCTTCTGTACGATAATTGGTACTAAACCAATTAAAGATGCAACATTTAATAAACACTAATCTTCAAGCCGACTTGAATTATTTTCTTTCTCGTGAGCACAATTTTGTTCACGATTATAAGAACAATAATTTTGCTTCACGATTATTAGTATTGATATTATATAGTATTTTAAGGTAATACTTATAATTAATATACCATCACTAGAATTTGAACAAAAGTGAGAGAAAAGTGTACATTATAGCGGAGAGTAATCGGGGAACAACTTGGACTTATATTACTTTTTCAATGTTTTTTCATGTGCATACTTATAAGTAATTATTATCACCAACAGACTAACTAACTAACCATCACGCCGTTTCCCCGCAGGGGTAGGCAGAGAGGACGGACCGCCACACAACTCGATCTTGGCACACAATCTTTGCCTCGTTCACATTCATACATCGTCTCATACATGCTCTTCTATTATTCCGACTCTTCACATGGCCTGACTCAAGTATCTGATTCACTTGGTCGTGCCATGTCTTCCTCGGGCGTCCGCGACTTCTTCTACCATTCACATTTTCATCATATATTCTCCTTACACTCCTTTCCTCGTTCATTCGCTCTACATGCCCAAACCATCGGAGAGTCCCTTTCTTAATCTTACACATCACGCTTACATCAGCCTTGCATTCTTTGCGGATATCCACGTTTCTCTCACGATCGTACATGGTTTTACCACACATTCGCCTCAGGGATCTCATTTCTACAGCATTCAGTCTACTTTCATCCTTCCTCTGCCAGTTCCATGCCTCACTGCCATACATCAGGGTAGGTACCAGCACTCCATTATGGACGGCTAGTTTCGCGTCTTTGGACAGTTTTTTACCGCCAACGGCATTCAGTCCTCCATTAATGGAGTTACCGGCATTCACCCTTCTTTCAATATCTCTATCAGCCTTCCCATCTTTCGTAAACATACTACCCAGATACACAAACTCATCCACCTGCTCCAAGTATTCATCATTCACAACTATATTGCATATTGTTTTCGTACTCTCTCTTTCAAACACCATGACTTTAGACTTACTTACATTCATCATTAACTCATTCTTCATACATACTTCATTCATCCTTGACACGAGAGACTGTAGATCTTCCATACTGTTAGAAATTAACACCATATCATCAGCATACAATAGGCAACATACTTCCAGATTACTGAATTTCGCGCCCAATCCCATCTCTTTCAATTCTTGCATACAATTATCCATGTATAGATTGAATAACCACGGTGACATTACGCAGCCTTGTTTAACACCTTTTGTGATGTCAAATCACTCCGTAAAATCACCGTTCACCCTAACACATGCAACGCTTCCCTCATATAGCGACGCAATTGCCTGAATGAGCTTCGTATTCACTCCGTACTTGGACAACACCTTCCATAGCTTTTTCCTGTCAACTCGGTCGTACGCTTTTTGTAGATCTACAAAGGCACAAAAGAGCTTCTGTTTTTTTGCAAGAAACTTCTCAGTGAGCATACGCAATGAGAAAATCTGGTCCATGCACCCCCTTCCACTCATAAAAGCACCTTGCACATCCCATATTTTATCTTTTGTTTCCATTCTTACCCTTTCAATCAATATTCTACCATACAGCTTGCCCACTGAACTAAGAAGGCTAATAGCCCTATGATTCCCACATTCCATACGTGACCCTTTACCTTTGTATAATGGCATGATTACAGCCCTTCTCCAATCTAATGGCGTGTAACCCTCCTCTAAGCATTGGTTAAAAAGTCTGCACAGCCATGTGAGAATAATACGACTATCTCCTTTAAAGTATTCGGCAGCAATATTGTCGAAGCCCACAGCCTTGCCACTCTTCATGCATTTAATTGATCTTTTTATTTCATCCATACTGATTTTGGTAACATTCACTCCATCATCGTTCATAACCGATTCACCGCTGGGATCACAACCACTCGGGTTACTTTCGAAGACTTCCTCGAAATATTTCATCAATCTCTCTTTAATTTCATTCTCATTCGTCAACATTTGTCCATCTTTCGATTTTATCACTTTCATGCTTCCGTTCTCTGGTCCACTCCGGGATCTTTTGACCTCCTTCCAAAACAGTTTTATGTTTTCTTGGAAGTGGTTTGTCATTTTGATTCCCTCTTCTTCTTCCAGGCGTTTCTTTCGTTCTTTCACCCCAACACTTACTCTTTTCTTGCATATCTTATACACTTCTTTCGCTCGATCTCTCTCTTCGCTTGAAACACTGCCAATCGCTATCAGACTTAACCATACTTTCTTCTTCTCTGAGACCAGTGCTTTGATCTCATCATCCCACCATGCATCACCTTTTTTCCTATCTTGCTTACTTATTCCACACACATCTCTAGCAGATTCGCATAGGCTCACCTTAATGTGGTTCCATGTTTCCTCTATGCTTAGACCTTCCATTTCCTTCTCATTCAATCTCATTTCTGCACAATTCTCATGATGCATATAACTCACCAACAGATGTATATAAATTTATTGATGAATGCAAACGTTTAATCACAGTTAATCGTAAACATTAAACCATCTTGTATTTTATGTTATTATGTATGTACCTATCTCCACGGAAAAAAACAAAATTCCTAATAAAAAAACATGAGACATAAATTTGTCCCAGCTCGCATAGGTCTTATATAAATCTTTGTATCTCCCTTACTCCTATAGTGAGAAATATGATCTTAACGGTGTTAGAAAGAGAAAACTCCACGCTTTATATTCAAATCTAGAATTTGGAGCACGAAATATCGCATTACTTGTGTTCTTCATTATCGTATGTTTATTTTCAACACGTATTTCTTTTTGCAAAAAAAATGTAGTGTACCGTTGTAAATTTTCTAAAAATAATAGTAATTATATTATTTAAATCTTAACACGTTGTTTCTCTTATCATGTTCTATTTCCGACCTTTATGGTAGATATGTTCATCACCGTGACACTAAATTATTACAAATAACTGTTTGCAAATCTTCATGCAAATATTATTTTGTCCCAGGAATATGATAACAATGCATTTTTAATATATTTTGCCTAGTTAGAATTTTCTACGACCACCCATAATCAGTGGTGGCTGACCTTTTTATATTATTTAAATCGAATTAATTTGTAAAACAGGATGTTTAATTATTACGGTAAGTCAATAAATTACTTTATCAATATTTTCTGGTGTTTGATGCACCGCACCAGCTTTTCGGAATCTGATTGAGATTTCTGTTATTAATTATTTAATTGTTAATATAATGTGCTGAAATTGCACGTAAATTAATTTAATAAATATTTTAATTGATATAACAGACCGGTTTCAACCTATACGATCATAAGAGTCAGAAGATGACCACAACAGGTTGAGACCGGTCCGTGGATAATACAAGTGAAACAAGATAACATAATTATTACGATAGATTTCACGTCACTTTATTTTCTTTTTTAGGGTAAGAATAGCTTTTCAGCCATTATAAACCACAGGCCACTGCATATTACTACATGTTTTTTTTTTAAGAAACCTTGAATTTTGTCTTTGTCTGCAAATCCTTTGTTGTCCGCAAAAAATAGCTCTTTATAGTTTTTTGTTCAAATTTGTAAATAAGAAGTAAGAACACGTTCAACAATATTTATGTATTATCGTGATTTATTTTTGGGTTATTATGCCGTGTTGCGCTACCTTCTTCTTTTGCTAACCAACACCCGTGCCATAGGTCGCCCCAAGTGGTTCGCTACGTTTGGTCACTTAGCAGGCCCGGGTTCAAGGAGTGAGGTTTGCCTAGGTCTTGGCGGCTGACGCGTTTGCCCACTTACTGCTTGACTGGCTGGATCGGGAGTGTCTGGTTGAGGGAGACCCTTTTGACCTCTCTAGCCGGACTGTCACTCCTGGACTCATTGACCCTAAATTCCACACATCCGTCATATCTTTTTCCTTCCCAGAATTTCCTCTCCATAAAAAGACTCTCCACACAGCATCCCCGAAGATGACACTGTCCCTGATGGATTTTTTCCTCAGGGCCTTCTGTGTGGAGGTAATGTACAAAAAAATGGCAAAGTTTTTTAAGCGGTGACGATAATGACATGTTAAGTATTCGTGGGTAAAACAAATATAAACAAAACTGAGAACACACATAAATCATGTTTTTTCCCATGCCAAAGTAGGTACTCTGACATAACTATTAGTATTGAGCAATTAGCACGTTTTAACCAGTTTGCAATTGCTCTGTCAACAATGCTATTGCGTATTATATTGTTCGAAGGTTAAAATAGTTATCAGGTAATTTATGATATGACTTTTGCAGTAGGTGTAAGATTTAGCAACGAACGCCAATTGAAAACCGGTGAGCTTCTTCAAGTACTTTCACCTAATAATGGTTTATTAGCTGTAAGTAATGCAAGTCATAAATTGAATCACCAGACATATCCTACAAGTAATCTTAAGATGAATTCCAGCTTAGTAAAATGTTATAATAATAATATGATAATAGTAAAATACTCCGATATTGAAATGTGATAAGGCAAATCGTACCACTATGAGAAGCAATTATTAATAAAATAAGTCAAATGGATATGATTTGTTTTATCAGGGTTGTGTGAAATACAATGATAACAAAATACAAAAAAAAAATTAAGATAAACGTAAAGAGGGAATAACCAGACAAAATCGAAAATATGTAATTTTTAAATAATATTTAAGACGTATTGACTCTTTTCCACAAAAAAAATTATAAATTGATTTCGAAAGACTGTTCTTTTATCTAGTATAAAGCTATGTTTTAAATTTTGAGAATATATGTTTTTTTTTATTGTTTTTTTTTAAATTTTATTTTTTATTTTTTTTTAGTACAATACGGTTTTACCGTAGGTCGTTGGCAGATTTGTTAAATTTTCAAATTAAATTTTGCATTATACAACTTACATTTCAAATCATATAATCATGCAGTAAAATAAATCAAAATTATTTGAGAAAGCTACTGTTCAGAATTTTAATTTTAGTTACCATAAGTTAAATAAAATCATTAAAGAAAAAGTCCGCGCCGTTGTTTTGTGAAGAAAGTTTGTCTATTTATTTACGATCTTCCAAATTGTAGATATATATATTTTGAATAAAATTACATTCTTATTTTTCTTAACATTATTGAAAATTTATAAATATTTATGACCAAAAAATACTCGTAATAACGAAAAGAACATAATTTTAATAGTTTTATCATCACGAGTTTGAGCATTTTTGAATGTACATAAATATTTATCAAAGCAAATTTTAAATTAAATAAAATCGATATTAAGTTATAATGTTGTACGATCGCAAAATCATCGTTTGACGAAATTTAAATTCTAGGATCTTGTGTTAATGCTTCATGATCTATAGGTATGTTATCATTTCAGAGAGGTTCCTGTTGAATTTTGGAGTGATTTTGAAAAACTTTCTTCTTGGCAATTTATTCTGTTTTACGACAACATGATGATTAGCTATTGAAAAGGTAAAAACGACCAGTGAGATTAGTCAAAATTTAATTATTTTTAATTGCAACAACAATATCAGGATACAGGATTAAGTCATTTAGATACTCGCTTGTACCTAAAATGCATGCAGTTAGCAATACTTTCTCGGGCGCAGGAGATGTGTTCAATTGCATGGAATGTAGTTATAAGAAGGCTGTAAAAACGTACCACAATCATGATGATTTATGTTAGCGTAAGACTATTTTTGTGCATGGGTTCTGTTGCACAAAACTATTATGAATATCACCTAAAAAAAGCCATTAAAAATAAATTTTAATTATTTAAATTTTACAGGATGATAAAATTCTGTACACTTTCTACGTAAACCTCGCGTCGTACTCCATCATAACAGAAAATTTAAATAATTCTATTTTTGATAGGTACTATATTCGTGGTGAAATTTCATTATAACAATATAATAAAACAAATATATACTTAGTTGAAAAATTTTTTATATTTATTTGATTATATTAGAAAATTAAAAAAAAAGGTAATACCGTTGAACATTATTTTAGCTAAGAAATTTTCTTCGGGTGTTTGAAATAGAAAAAATACATTTTCCTCAAAAATGATGTTCTTGAGGATTTAGTGGATCACGAAAGTTGTTTTTCCCAAATGTGAGTTTTTCTGCACTCTTATAGCTTAGGAGAACCCCCTTTTTCTCCTACAAACTGAAAATAATGTATTATATATATTAAATTACGAAATAATAACTGTTCTGTAATAATTATCGTGTTTATGATAAGTCATGCACGATTTAATTTTCTGATAATGTTGACCTTTTTTATGCGAATACCGAATAAGAACTCCTACCAACCATCTGGACCCAGTGAGACTATGACATCCGTTGCCTGGGGTATATTGTAAGGCTGAAGGTAATGGGGAGGGAAAAGAGAAGGGGAAGGAGAAAGAGAAGGGGAAGGAGAAGGGGAAGGAGAAGGTGAAGGAGAATAGTGAAGGAGAAGGGGAGGGAGAAGGGGAAGGAGAAGGGGAAGGAGAAGTGGTAGTGTAAGGTGAGGAATTAACTTGCCATTCAGATCTGGTCCATGTATTGGCGGCCGTTGCGTCTGCCCACCCGCTGTGAGGCGGGCCAGATTGAGAGAGACTATTTGGAAAATATTTTGACCTTTCCAGCCAGAATCCCTTGACCACCATCGCCTTGCACCGCAGTTGGAGGGATGGACTCATGCTTTCGTCACTCCTGGACACACTGATCCCCAGATACCTCCCCTTTCCTCACACCTATTTCCTTCACAGAACTTCCTGTCCTTCCTTTCCTTAAAAAAACCCTCCACACAAGATCCTCTAAGATGACATAGGCGCTGATGGTAATTATTTTCCTCAGGGCCTTCTGTGGAAATCTAATGTTAAAAAAGGTAAGTACCAATCGACATTCAGGCTTTCAAAACGTGACTTATCAGATAGACAACCCTGCTTTCCAATGGAATTCATTAACCCACTGTCTTGTTACTCTTGTTTGAGTAAATTACATATTATCAACAACCTTTGTTCCCCGAAGGAAAACATAATACGAAAATATAAGCGAAACGACTAATATAATCACAACATAAGTGTGAATGGCTTGCAGTCTTTTCTTATATATGCAAATATTATTATAGCGGGTTCACCGTTATAGTTCATTGAATTTCCTAAACAGAAAGACTTTCGAGACTTTCGTTAAATCAACTCGTTAGCCATCAAACTAAAAATAATATGTCCGATATAAATGCTGCTTGACAATGATGTATTTGCCAGGGCCAGAAGACGATCTACATACGCAATACTTTTTTGTATAAACTCGGTGTCAAAATACACATCAAACTTTATTTTTTTTTATGATGCAAAGCGATCTGACAAAGTGAACTTTAATCAAAAAATATGTGAATACCGCACAATAGTACCACCTGTTCCCAACTGTTCCCATCTGGCACCCAGTCAGTTGGGAACAGTTGGGAGTGTTGGGACCACGGAGGAAGGAATAGAGTGGAGGTGGTAATAGGAACGTTTTCTTCGACAATTTTGTCGCCAGTTTGCGGTAAGAGGTAAGGGACGCGCGGTAAGTATGGGTGGGATTTAAAGTGGACACACCAATCCATCTAGCCAGAATAGGGGAAAATCCCCAGTTTTAACCACTTTTATTTTATTTTTATTTATTATATAATAAAATACATTAGTAGTAGATATAATTGATAGTATTTATTTTAATTGTTAACCTCACTAGTAGTTCAGTCGTTTGGTAGGTTTGCCTGGAAAAAAATCCGGGAGTTTATTAAACCACTAGCAGACCCGGCCACACGTTGCTGTGGCTAACGAAACACAACGCCATTACCCAACCTTTATAAAATCCACACTACCCGCTTGCCAGCTGCCCGCTGCCTGAATTGAATATTTGAATTTCTCGGCTTTTCTTTACTATAATAAGTATGTATTTTACAAATAAACCTTCCTCTTGAATTATTCTATCTATTGGTGAAAACCGCATGAAAATCCGTTGCTCTAAACATTTTGAGCGACTTTATTTTATACTATGTAATGATGAATATTTCAATTTCTCGGCTTTTCTCTACTATAATAAGCATGTTTTATACATATAAACCTTGTATACAACGTATAAACTTGTAAACAATACAACGTTACTGCAATTACAAATTAAATTAAAAAAAAACGTTACTCTCCTCTAAATAAGATAAGTTTGGTTAATGTTTGTATTGTCGTTGCGGTCATGTTTTTACAAATAGCAAAATATTTTAGTCGTATGTCGCAATATTTTTCAGAAATTGATTTGGCTAACAGAAAAATGTGATTGTCAATTGGCTGTTGTTCGTACATGTGACCATTTAAAGTTGTAAACAATCTTTAACCAACAAACTCTTCATGAAGTTTGAAACTATGTGAGCCTTGTTGAAATTTTTAGAATTTAGAGATGCGGATTTGAAAGTCTTAATCATACACTCAGTGGTCACACAAATAGAAATGACGTCATTAGAGGGAAAGCGTAGACCACCTTTGCTTTTGATTTTAATAAGTTGGTGATCCTTATTAATAAACTCGGCATATAAAGCCATTACGCAGCTTTCTTCGTCCGTTTTTGGTGGTATAAAAGTCGTTATCTTTAAAGTGGTTAGAGCAAATTTTTGAATATTTTGTTGGATTCCAACCATCTTTATCGACAAGCTTCTTCCACTGCTCTCTTACCACTGAATCTACCGGAAACCTGTAAGATCAAAATAACAATAATATACTTGCAGCAAAAAAAGTCATAACTGGTAATCATACCTAATCTTTGGAATAAGAACGTCCCATCTCACAAATCAATGCTGTGCGATTGTAAGCTCTAAAGTAAGTTTCTTCAAAGCCCAGTATCGCATAACTTTGCCATAACCTATTCCGTCAAGTCAGCTACCCACGACAAATGTGTGGTAGAATCTTGCGGAAAACTAGCAATAATTAATTTTTTTTAATAATTTGGTATTAAAAAAATTAAAGCATTAAATCGTGGTTACAAACAAAGTGATTGTTTAATTTCAATTAATATGTCAAACCACAAAGTTACTGCTTTCTACCAAAAATAGCAATTTATTATAAAAAAACAACAGTAAAAATACTTACAGGTGAAAAGTAATGCCATCTCTAGTTTTTAACTGTTTTTCTGAACTTTACACTGCACGTCATCGTTTAAATGTAATAAATGCACTTTACAATTTATGAAGAAACCGTCTGCTTGCGTCCGCTCCGCCAAGGGTTGGAAACATAAATATACTAAACCCTGATTGAAAACGTACTGGCCTAGTAAGCCACGCTCATGCCCCGCCCATTTGGGCCTGTTTGAGTTTGTTTCATGTGCTGGGCCTGTTTGCCCTATCGCCACCTCCACTCCATTCCTTCCTCCGTGGTTGGGACTATGGCATCCCTAAATGCTGAAGGAATGTTGTGGGGCTAAAGTTAGTCGGGAGGAGAAGGAGATAGGAAGAAGAAGGTTAGGAAGTATCTGGATATTCTAATCTGGTCACCAAACATGCTTGTTTCAAGCAATATTTCAATTCTAAATGGTGACATTTCACCAGGGCGATAATGAGTGTCCTCCACTCTGGAAGTGTGTCAAATACAGTGTATTTTTAATAGATGTAGATGCAATTGATGCAATATAAACAGACTATAGAAAAGCTTTTGATTTAGTAATTGACAATAATAATAAAACTTTCACAAACGGCGTTCACGGAAACAGAAGGCTCTCGTCTTATGTAGCAAACTGCAGACTAACAGTAGTTGTCGGTGACTATAAGTCGAATTGGGTAACCGTACCATCGGGAGTACCCCAAGGATCATTATTGGGACCATTACTCTTTAACATATAGGTACATTAATGACATTGGACAACGTTTTCACCACTCCAGAACTTTATTTTTATTAGATGATATGAAAATATTTTCTCCTGTGACGTGCACCAATGGCTGTGCCCGCGTACAGAATTTAAATGTTAAAAAAGAAAGTGCCATCAGCGTCGCCCGAAATGAAAAGCCAATTGCTTTCATTTATGCCCTTAACGGTACAATACTGACAAAAATGACGGAGGTCAAGGATTTGGGAATAGTGTTAGAACCAAAATTACTTTTTGACCACCACATCGAATCCATGGTAGCAAAAGCTTCCAAGGCACTTGGCTTTGTACTCTGAATCTGCAAAGATTAAAAAAAAACAGAAATAGTATGAAAATGCTTACTTTGTGTATGCACGCAGTTCTTTGGAGTACGTCTCTCAAATCTGGAATCCCAAGTATACATCATACATAGAAAGGATTGAGAAAGTGCAAAATCGTTTTCTACGATACCTTGATTTTCGGAGCTATCGTTGTCATCTGAGTCACCGAATCTTTCACACCGAAAAACAATAAATAACATTTGAACATACGTGCTACTAATTACACAGAATATATCATCCCTTTCCCCTCCCTCCCACCATTCTATCCCCGTGGGCTAATATAACTCTTTTATTTTTATATTCACTAAATAATTAGGATACATCAGTGAAAAGTTATTATTGGTTGAATAATTTACACGTATTTTACCATTCATTATAAAATATTATAACTCTTGGTTTTCCAAATAAAATAAAATAATTAATTAATTAATTGTGAAACATCACAAACACACGACTTCCGAATTGGAAGTCGAGAGCCTTACCAAAATGTCACGAAAATTGTAGTACTAAATCGAGATGCCGACAGTTCACATAATACAAGGGTAGGCTGAACAGTAATGCTCATATACTTGTACAGCGTGAACAAAATGACCTTCAGAAGCGCGCCAGGTGGACTTTGGAGGTGACATTCCTCCTTCATCCAGTGTATTTTGAGAAGCGGAAGTCCGGATGTTTTAGTGTTATTTCAACGCAAGGTAAACAGCGTGCTGTTACCGTATTTTTAAGTGCTGAAAAAGTGATTCCTACTGAGATTCGTCGTCTTTAAAGGATTTTTGTGGTAAAGATGATGTTGATGGGTCTACTGTCAATCGATGGGTAATAAAATTTTATGATTGTGTGCTTGGAAAATCATTAATTGTTAATAGAATACGCAGCTGACGTCCGATCATTGATACAGACGATAAACAATCCAAACTCGTCCACTATTTGATACAAAATAACCGGCGAATCGCTCAAAAGCGTATCACAAACCATTTTGGAATATTATATTTCATTGTTGAACAAGTAGGATACCGTAAAATCTGTGGACGATGGGTACCACGCCGTTCACAGACAAGAACAAACAGCGTCGATTAGAGCCTCTGCAAAACCTGTAGTTTGAACCGATTCCACACCCTTCTTACTCCCCCGATCTTTCGGTTTGCGATTTTTATTTTTTTCTCTACTCAAGAGACACCTCAAAGGTAATCATTACACCACGGATGATGAGGTGAAGGCAGCCGTCAAGTCTTGGATTCGAGAAATGTCGGAAGAATTTTTCTGTTAAGAAGCCTACGAGTAGGTATTTATTTTGCTCTAAAATATCCAATACAGTGGCGAGACCACTGACTGCAAAGTTTTATTTGTCAAGCTCAAAGTTTATTTTTTTACATTAACATTAGTTTCTTTAGAAAACCTGCTTTAGGTAGGTGAGGTGCCTACTTTAATCAATTGCCAATAATAGTGATTGGTTTTTTCCTTGTGAATTACTAATCGGATTCCGAAGACGGAACAGTGATAATGTATTTTTTTATCGCCAGTTACGAAATTGTTGGATAATCGTTAGATTACATACCACGCTATCTGCGAAGACTAATAAATAATTAATCTTTATTAAGGATGTATGGGAACCTTCTGGAATTTTTCCCGATAGTTAATAATACTTCTATTTTCTGTCGTCCTCTTTTATGTATTATCGAGACTATTAGCTCCGTTGCATCTTATGAAATAAAAAGATAAATCACCAAATTGAAGTACAGAGTGCCATTTTTTCGAAATTATTAGCATGCTTATAATAATTAACATAATCGAAATTTTAGAACATGACCGCGGTAGATGTCATTTGAATGGTGCAGAAATTCATATTTTAATGTCGGTCAAAATGCAACCTACTGAATTAAAAGATAAGAATTTTAAATTTTATATTTTAATATAATTTACATTGTGTAATAAGACTTCCATTAAATCTAACAATTATCGAAAATATTAATAAATTTCTGCTTAAATTGAAAAATTACCTAAAACTGCTAAGCGAGTGCATTTTTGCAATTATTTAAAAAAAATCTTTTTTTTTTCTGTTTTCGATGAATCGTACGTTTTCTTATTAATAATAAAATAACTTTTTATTTCTTGCAAATATTAGGAATGTTACAGATTTTTACGAAAAATATAATACAGGTATCTTAAATTATTCATACGCAAGAAGCAATTATTCATATGCCTCTCTCAGGCGAAGGTGAAGGCCTCCTCTAAAGAATTCCGTTTATCTCTAGTTTTGTTTGTAGGGTTAAGTATTTCTTGTGTTTGTGTCACTTCTGGTATTTTTGAGAAAGTTTAGAATTTCTTCTTCAGAGGGTTTTGGTCTTGATTTTCCACGGTGACCAGCCGTATTGGAAAATGAGGTTTGGTTTTTAACGTTGATTTTTGCATATTATCTGTGTGCATGTTTCTTGTTATTATTACTCACATAATTTTATTACTTACTAGCGAGTACCCGGCATGCGTTGCATTGCCACTCAAGGAAAGACTTTGTGTTTTAATACTGTTTACTAAAGTGCTTTTGGATATATGACTTTTTTTTTGTTTTTCCGCCTGAAGATAATCCGACGCCTGAGCAGGCCGTATGAGAAGCCTGGATTTTAACGAATTTACCTTGTGCTATCTCCCACCGCTACTATTTCTTCTTTGCAATCCATCCCTCTGCCCGTCCTTCGACCCTCACCCATTTGTCAGCCCTCTGCGTTTCCTTGCCGCATGCGTCCCCGTTCCCACTCTCGTTCCGCTCCCGCGTCCCATTACCAAAAGTAACCTGTGTTACGTCTCTTTCACCAACTAATATGAAAATTATAATCGTTATCTCTTTTTTATCATCTTCCAAATTATTTCTCAGATCTTCATCTCTTTTTATGGACAAGCTTCATTAATGGCGCTTCATCATTTATATTTATAAATATTATTATATAAACGAGGTTTTTACGTTAATAAAACAGGTTACCGAATCAACAAATTCCGTTTATTAAGCAGAATACAAATATTATATTGATGTTTCTTGATGACTTGTTTCGAAGTTCATCATGCCATGTAACCTAGAGCTAAGCTATGATGACGGAGCATTTATTATCTTATTAAAATCATACATAGAATATTAATAATTGCCACATTTTTTTTATTATGTAAGTAAAAAGTTTCAATTTTTTCCAATTATTAATCTTTGCATACTTATCTCGGATTACGCTACCTATACTTATGTGTTTAATGTTTTATTATGTGCGGTTATCTATGATGGTTTCTACAATCTCTACGTAACGAAATAATGAATTCAAATTCAAAGAGGAACTACAACGAGGAACTACAGAACGTAGTGTATACAGGTACCTGGTTTTATGACAACTCAACTAAATGGCATTGCAACTCTCTCTTTGAAAAGTCATTAAAATTGATATATTTTTTTAATTTAGCCTAACCTGACGTAACCCTTTTAACAATTTTTTTTATCACTTTTACACTTTTAATATGATTTTTCACAGGAGTGATGAAGTGACTTTGTTGAGTTTTCCGGTCACCCACGTACCTGGATATAACATTATTAATTACTAATAAATACATTATTATTTATTACCATAAACTAACGCTTCTATGGAAGAGTATCTCATATTATGTAAAAACCTTAAATAAATCCTATTTTGTATTTATTTACCTTATTTCATTAAATCTAAAAAATTAGTTAGAAATAATAAAACAATATTTGAAATGATAAATCTTGTTTTATAAGGAATTACCAATGAGTTGATCGCAAGGGAAATCAATTTAAATCAACCGTTAAACTTTTATTCCTTCAATAAAATATTAGGTAATCATAAGGTGACCATTTATTTTCCCCCCAAACCGGGACTCCGAAAAAAAGGACGATACTTAATAATTAATAATAATTATAATTTTGGACAACTTATATAGTGCTGTTTTCGCGAAAAGTCGCCTCAATAGCGCTGTTCAAAAGAGGCTAGATTAGAATTCATCTTGCAGCTACCAATCGCATGTACGATTGGAATTCTAGATCCTTGTTTAAAATTGAAAGATAAATTTTTTACTTATAAACTAAATAAAGCAATATGGTACACTAAAAATGTTTTTGGCTAAAATTAGCATGAACTTTGCGAGTGAATTTAAACCTACTATGTAGGTGGCTGGATCACAACTCGTCTTGTGGCTACCCAGCACATGGATTATTGGAAATTTGGCCCCTTCATAAATTAAATAAAATATTTTATAAACTTATTCGTTTTAGGAGCCTCACACTTTCATTTTTAAAAAATTCTACTTTGAGTTTCTTTCTTTTCGAAAAAGGGACATTTTGGTGTCCCGAAACTGTGTTCGGAGACACCGAGACGCGCTGTCAGAAAAAGGGACGTCTGTCACATTAGGTATATATGTCTTCGTTTATAGAATTAGAGCACGCTAAGCCGGACATTTCAACATTACTCCGATTCCCTTGTTCCATTTTTGTAATTTTGAACAGCTTTTCTGCTTTCCAATTAAAATTCCACATCGTTGGCAAGGTTCATCCTGGGTTCAATTCTTAGATGCGACTGAATCATTTTCTCTCTTTTCCGTATCACGTTTTTCGTTTGAGAGCCGTTAATATTATCTCCAATGATCAAATAGTACAATTTGAGGTTTTGCTCATAAAATTTTTCAAGAATGAAAAATATATAAAATAATTCAAGTAGCTTGCCTTCCTTTGACGGGAATCTCAAAACCATAAAGCATTTTTCTCTACCATTATACCGTTTACATCGTAATGTGTTAATTTTACTCTACATATAAGTAAGGTTTACAATTTTTTTTACTGTGCCTGTATCACTGTGGAGAAGTGGAATAGGCTAGGTCACTAATTTTCAAAGATTTAACAACAGGTACATTTTTCGACAATTTTTCGATAGGTACCTACATTTTTTGATAAGATGGAAGCAAAAATGTTTGACAGAATTAAAACAGGTTGGTATTGGTATTACTAACAAATAGCGGTATAAGATAAACTTTAATTTAGATTTGAGTGAGTTAACTAATTGTTGCACGACCTTTCTTGATGATCCATTGATAATTCAATGAACTCAAGATATTCAATTGGTTTTAGTTTTGCCAGGAATGTTATTGCATATTTTATTTGCTGGGTATATTTGTTTGAGATATTTAAAAGAGTTAATTGGTTTTACGCCGCGTGTTTCGTGGATTTTGTGTGTTTTCGTAAAACTTATTTGTTTTTTTTTAAAGAGATGAGTTAATTTTGTTTTTGTAAAAAATTGTTGAACATTTAAGAGAATATAGAGATGAATATAAATATATACTACATAAAGTCAACTTAAGTCAAGCCAAAAAGTCCCTTACACTAATTGTGTTTGGAGATGGAGTGTTATTGTGCCTTAATCCCTCGGGACTCGGATATTTTAGTCAGAAGGTCAAAATATTTCCACTTTGCAATAAAATCAAAATAAATGGAAAACTTCTGAACGCATCCGAAAACGATTCCCGTTCCCAAAACCGAAAAAATTAGCCTGAAGGGTTAAAATTTATATTATGTAAGGCGGAAAGCAAGAGTAATATATCTATGATAAGGATAGGAAATGCTCCCGATACATTTCTGAAGGGTAGGTATTGGTAAAAATGTCTATATTTTGATATTTTGTGTTATATTGCGCACAAATATGGGAATTTGTAAGTTTTTTCTTATGTTAGTTCTACATGTAGGCAAATTAAATAAATTGGATTGTATTGGTGATGTTAACGGAATATGAATTTTCATCGAGTTGGTAAGCTCTGGCGAGTCCAGGCCATTGGATTATTGTATTAAGTTCTTGTTGTAATGGACACTTTGAATTTAACGTTATTGATTAATTTTTAAGTTATCGACAGTAAATCTGTGGCTGATGGCGTTGCACAACCCCCCCCCCCCTCCCCCACCCCATGCTATTATTCCATACTCAATGATGATCGATTGGCAATTGAATATTTTTATTAGTTACGCAGATTATAAAGATACCATCGGATTTTACTAAAAACACAAACTACTCACAAATAAGTAAATTTAACACGTGTGCACACTTTATCTATTACATGGGTTCTTGATAAGCTCATACTTTCACAAAAAGAGCACTGCTCTATCAAGTTCAGCTGTGAATAAAATTACGCTTTGAAAATACTTTTTTTATTCATGTTCGCTGATTGTTGAGGCCAACTGAAAAAAATCAGCACACAAGATCCTTACCTATGTGTAAAAAATATCTTTATAATTTGTTTAGACTATCTATTTAAAAATTCATATTCTGTTGTATATGTCGTTCGGAGACATTCGGGCGTAGCCGAATGCTTCCGAACATACAGCCGCTGGGCGCTCGTTGCCGGCGCCTCTTCGAATTCTAATCACTTCTAATCTAAGAGCTCCCGAATAGTTACACGTTACCAACAACTAGTAATTCCGCTGTAATTCAATTAATAAATAATAATACAAGACGAACTTGCGTTGTAATTAATTGTGGGCTAGTGAGCCACAATAGTCTATTAAAGAATATTACATATTCAAAGCTTAACTTCAACTTTTTAGGTTCATTTTTCTTTGGGTAGGCGCACCTTTTTAGCATATCGACTACACACTTCTAATGACTAGGCCACAGTGCTTAGCCTGCCTAGGAAGTTCCCATGATTAGTTGTGATAATATTGAATCCCGACGAAAAACAAGTTGGCCACCTCTGATATCGACCTCTTTGGAATGTACGTGTATGATTATGTTGCGATTAAATCACACTGATCACTATCTGATTCGTGTAAAACTCTGTCACAGGAACATTATTAACAACACAACAGATCAACAATGAACTCATTACCAAGCAGAAACAACAAAATTATATACTCACTTCAGTTTGTTCAGATTTTAATAAACTGAATTTTAACAGAAATAAAAATACCACGTGCCTTATGATATGCAACACAATTAGTTTACCTTTATCGGAAGAAAATATTCTCTATGATTGAAGAGTATATTTGTCAACTAAGGGCCAGTTGTTTTAAAGAATTTAAAAAATCGTCAAACCACATTTTCAAGTACTGTGAAGTTCTATTCAAGTCATGTTCTTTTTCAGTTATGTTAAGCAACTTGCCCATAATGATATACCTAATTACAAAATTTTAATGGAACTTTTACACACCTTGAAAATTAATGTTTTGTTTAAATTCTGTGAAACAACCCGCCCAGAGTCAAGCAAAAGTCCTTTTTGGAATCGTAAGATCGTGTGTTTAAAACATAATTGTTTTCTCCACTAATGGGTCCCAACCGTTTGGATCAAATGGGATAATGCCGTCTTTAATAATTTAGGGGCATTCTGTCAGACTGATGGAAGTAGGGGAGGGGAAAGAGAAACTAGCAGGTGAAAAGTTCGGAAGTAACTGGCTATTCAGGTTTGGGATTTTTCGAATGATCGTTTTTTTTAAACCTAAATTATTATTTTTAACGTGGAAAATCAATTCATGTATCACTAAAAGTTCTACATGGGTAAAATTTGTACTGTTTTCCTCTCGGGGTTTACCAGGTTATTAAGGTAAATATAACCCTTGACATCAAATTATTTTCTTTTTAAAATAATATGCTTTAGAATCCGGACTTACAAGAATTATACCTTTTGTTTCATAGAAGAAAATAAGTTTTATTGAAAGGGGTGTTCAAGTATTATTATGTTAATAATTAAATGATGACAGAAAAATCTATCGGCCTAACCAACAGTCACTTAATAAGTGAATTGTTGTGTGTGAACTAATAAATTAGGCCCTATCGGAAGCTACCTGCTGTTATTTTATTATCATATTGTCAATTTTACAATGTGTCCCGTCAGCGTGACACGTGGGCAGATTGTCTGACAGCTATCGTAATATCTTATGTTCATTTTCCTATTGATCCGAATTAATTTACTTAAGTATATAATTTTATATATTTTCTGCAAGGAGAGTGAGAAGATAAAAAACGATAAGCTTAATGATGATAAGATAGAACATATTGACAATATCGTAACGCCTGGCAATTGTTTATAAATTATTTAAAATTAATGTATTAACCTCAGCAGCGATGTGTAACACTTTTTGGGGTTAGAAAAGGTATATCTAATCTCAAAATATAATTTTTTATTTAAATGTATTTAATTCCTCAATTCACAAAAAAGGTGTTCATAACTAATTTACTTTGGTTGATTTGTGAATAGTCAATGTTTTAGTGTAAAATATAGGTCAATTAATAAGTCATTCAAAATTGGCGCTATAAATTTAATTGTTAACCGCATTTCCAAGTCCTCTAAAATATTAGGTGCCTTTTTATCAAGTACAAACTTAGAAAAGTCGTCAAAGAGATCACTTCACATAATTATTAGAAATTACTTTAGATAATTCTGTATCGCTTTCTAAACAAAGAATATTTTTGAAGACAAGACAAGAATAAGTTTTGTGCGTCATTCGTTCTCGGATTGTTTACATGCCAAAAGATAAACATTCAACTCTCACCTCAATAAAATAAAATTATTAATTAAAAAATATCTACCATTACGTCTTTTGTATCAGCCATGTCTTAGCTGGGAGTCGAGTCCGTTCGCAGGTGACCTGACACAGATTTCACTCGGGTTTAACTATACCACTGGTTTACACTATTCACTATATATGCAGTCTATTGGAACATTACAGTACGTAGGTACTCGCTCAGTCTCCGAGTACAACTCCTTCACACGCAACAATGGACACGAACCACTACGGATGTGCTATTATATCACAAATTATGCATCTTCTCTGGAGTGTGGTCTGTTGTGTGGACCAGCTATCTTGGTAACGTCCTTCCAGCGACGGATCTCGACTTCTACTGATGTCAAATCGGCATGTTCGGGTGTATAATCACCATTTTCTGATCTCGCGCATTAGCGGCATTAGTGATATCGACAGGGCCAAATCAAGGCTGGATTTTCGTTCCGATACGAGGTGTTTAGTCAGTCTGATTCCTTAGCTTATTATTTAATACCCAGATAGCCCACAAGTAGACACTTATATTGAATGTAGACAATAGATAAACAGATAATAAAAGCTTGTGATGATAATATATATCTGGCGTATATGTTAGTTGGCGTTTTTGTTTCAATTTTTGTAATAATTAAAAAAACATATTCGAATATAAAATAATAGTATTAATAATAATACATAAACTACAAAAAACAAAGAAATAAATATGTACCTACTTACTAAGTGTAAAAACACATTTCGAAGTTAGTTGGTCAAATAATAGTTCAAATTTCAAACATAAAAATGCGAAGTTTTCCTTCAGTATACATATTATGTAGATAAGAGTGAAGTTATCGGGGCAATAATATGATTGATATGCCTTTGGGCTAGCCTGGTTTTGCAAATGTCTCTGGCTGGATCGGTTTTTCACCAACTGCGTGGCAGGCTGGACCAGGAGAGACTGGTTGAGGGAGACCTATTACCTCTCCAGCAGGGCTCTCTCGGAACATCTCCTTGCAGTAGGAGGGATAAACCCCCTGATTTCTACCCACCTCTCATGCCTTTTTCCTTCCCAGAACTTCTTCTTCTTCCTTTCCTAAAAAGCCTCTCCACACAGCATTCCTAAAGAAGATATAACCCCTGGGATTTCTTTCTTAGCGCCTCCTGTGCGGAGCTATTGTAAAAAAAAGTTCGTCTAGTAAAAATAAAATCTTCTTATTTTGATTTTACATAAATTTTTATAACTATTGGTGGTGTTTATATTTTGCGTAGACAACTTTATGGTTGATAACATTTACGTAGATCTACATTTTATCCGTAAAATATCGAATAATATTTTTATATCTTTTTCGTTTTTCCTGAATTCTGCCCTGGTGGTCACGCATCAGTTTCCTCGATTTCAATGAAAATCGAAACCTCGCAATGTTGAAAACTTTTTTCAACTACCACGTGAAATTATATTAAACCATTATGTTGTCATACACTGATACACTCATACGTGAGTAGGGCTTCCATTACACGAAACATGTCAAAATCAAACATCAAATAATATTCAAATACAAATATTCAAAATTTACACGTTTCAAACGAAAAAAGTTAACGTGGTCAGAAATGTACAGAAATGAAGATACAGATTAAATTATTTTTATTTTAAAATTAATTTATTATTACGTCAACATATTGACGAATTTTCACAGGTACAACATTTTAAAAATTGTATGCTTCTGCTTTTGATAGCTGCACTGTAATCTCTTTTCTGTTATGGCGCGTCTACACTTACGAGCCGAACCACGAATCATGGGTTAGTAACAAACCTTTTTCAAAAGTTCGTTCGTTGGTTCGGCACCAAAAACGCCAACATTTGTACTTTACTAGTTCTTGAGTTCAACAGTTCGTCTGCCGAACGATTTGCCGGCTTCTGTGTTTCCTCCCTCCAACAACGTGGGTCTCTTCAAGACTCATATTCACTTCTTCCTTCTCTCATATATACCCTCCACAAAGCACTCCCAAATATGAAATAGGCCCTGATTTTCCTCGGGGCCTGTGGGAGTTAAAGTTTTAAAAAATCCAGTATTAATAAATTTAATAATGTTGGTGTACACAAGAGTCCCGACGGCTCCCAAGCGTTTGGAGCCAGTGAGACTATGGAATTCCCAATTGGGGTATGTTGTGAGGCTGAAGACAGTCGGAGGGGAAAGACATGAGGAAGCGGAAGCTTGGAAAGTACCTGTCTACTCAGATCTCGTCACAAAACACGGCTTAAGCCATTTAAAGCATCGTTTTGATTCCGAATGATGGTCTGAATGATACTGAAAGCGTAATCTTATTGAAGAGATAAATCAATAGATAATATCTTAATATACTTAGGACGGGTTGTTTCAAAAAAATTGGTGAACTCATCAAATATTTGAAGTTAATTTTCACATTCTGTGTAGGTTCTATTCAAGTTTTGTTATTATATCATTATAGGCCAGTTGCTGCATGAAACTGAAATTATAATCATAGAACTTACACAGAACGTGGAAATTAACTTCAAATATTTGATAAATTTATAAATTTTCTTGAAACAACCCATCATTGGTATTTTTCTTATTTTTGAGGAAATATTTTTTAATTAGAAATTTATTCCACAGCAGATTTAATTTCATTGACCTAATTGTCATGTTGTTAAAATGTCTTACATAAATAGGCGACATGAATTTTTTTTCAAATCTGTGTAGATCATACTTCTAATGATAATCTAATCAGTGCTCAAAACACCCAAGTCGCCACAGCGAGGTATTGTGTAAAGCATAGGTTCTCAACCTTATTTTGCCCACCGCCCACTTTGAGAATATTATTTTTCTAGCGCCCCCCAACTATTTTTACTTACCATCTGTCGGGAATCTAAAACAGCTATTTTCACGATTATATTTACCATAACGGGAGGGGGGAGGGGGGGGTTCCGGGTTGCTACCTCCTTCAGTCTTGTATTCATGATATAGTGTCTATTGTTAATATTTAAATAATAATAAATATTATAATAATAGTAAATAAGTACGTGATAAGCATGTTTTTTTGTCTCTTTATATTATATTTTTTTACTTGCCCACGCCCTGACCATGCCATCTCAACGCCCCCTAGTTTTCTCTAGGTCTTCTACCGCCCCCTGAAAGTCGCAAACGCTTACAAGGAGGCGTTATCGCCCATGTTGAGAACCTATGGTGTATATTAATACATATTTTCCAAGTTTATGCTGTGAAATTCTCGGAATGTGTATGGCGTTTGTCCTTAGCGTGCCGTGATAAAGCAGTACTGATGAGTTATTCCGGAGTGGAAACATACCTACGTAACACTATGTTGGTGCGTACTGCTGCACTATAATCAGTAATCAGTGACTGGAAGCATTCAGTGGGTGTCCCATCAACTTAACTGACGTTTATCACCGGTTCTTCTTCCTTGTTCACCGATATCCCTTTGAAAAAACAATGTGACATTCTTCAACATTTTTTATTGAGTTCCATTTTTTTAATGCGAATACCGTCACAACTGATTATGACTTTCCGGAAGCTTGAGGATTAAGGCATAATGGGGAAGAGAAGGAAATGAGGAAGAGGAAGTTGGGGAAGTACCTGGTACCAACTACAGATTTTTTTTATATTAGCTCCACACAGGAGGACTTACATAGGCCTTATATGCCCTAACATAATTCCTTTCGAGGCTTATGTTATCTTTGGGAATACTGTGAGTAGGGTATTTTTAGAAAAGGAAGGAGGAGGTCCCAGGGTATGGTCTCCCGACAATCCACCGTCAGTTGCAAAATGAGCAGCTTTGTTGACTTCTTCGTTTCCATACCAAGGGTAACGTACAGTGAGAGGTTATGATTTGAGTGGTATCCTTTGCGTATTAAAAACACTAGTTGGTTTTAGACTGGATTATTGAAACTTTAAGTTTATTCAGATGAATACTAAGTCCGAGTTTGATTGAGATTGATTCTAATCGGAGCATTTTTTTACGTTAACTCCACACAGGAGACCCTGAGGAAAATAAATTTCTTACAGTGCTTATGTCATCTGAGATGCTGTGTGGAGGGTCTTTTTGAGGAGAGGAAGGAATGAACATTGGTCTTGAAGAGATTCATGTTGTAGGAATTGTTCCACAGCCTAGCTGTTGAACACAGAACGAGTCGAAGAAGCGACCCGTTCTCATGTGACAAATGTCACGTGGCGTGGCAATGTTTTGGCGTGTTTCCCGACTACGCACCGGTGCCGAAGGGATCAATGACGCTAGTTCCTCGGACCCAGGGCCGGATTAACCATGTCGGGGCCCCTAGGCAATGCATGTCTCGGGGCCCCCTTACCAATGGTGGACTAACGGGGGGGGGGGAGGGGCGGCCTGCCCCGGGCCTCTGGCCCTCGGGGGCCATCAAACGCCTCCATGTCCCATTTATCAAATCCTTAACAAGGCTTTAATGCCATTAATCAGCGGCCGAAAATTTAAATTATGTCGAACGATGATCTTGCGATCGTACCCTTGCAACTGTACAAGGCGGTTCTGATGAGAAAGATTAATTATTCTCCATACCAGCATTTTAACATAATAGCTCAATATCGATATTATTTCATTCACAATTTGCTTTGATGCATACCTAAATTCAAAAATGCTCAAACTCGTGATGATAAAACTATTAAAATCATGTACTTTTTATAATAATTTTTTGATTATATGTATTTATAATTTTTCAATAATGTCTAAGCAAAATAAAAATGTATTTTTTTTTAAATATATGCACGGATTTTTTTTTATGATTTTATTTAAACTAAAATTAAAATTCTGAAACATATCATCCCAGATAATTGATTTATTTTACTCCAAAATGTGTGTTGTATAATACAAAATTTTGTTTGAAAATTTAACAAATCTGCCAACGCCCTACTGTAAAACCTTAATGTAGGTACTAAAAATAAACATATTTTCTCAAAAATTTAAAACATAGCTTTATTAGATTCTTTCGAAATCAATTTATAATTTTGTTGTGAAAAAGAGTCAATACGTCTAAAATTTGATTTAAAAACGACATATTTCCGGTTTTGTCTGGTGATTACCACTTAAGGCAGACTCAGTAGGTTTTTTTATACATAATACATACTATATGCCGACCGGTAGGTTCTTCAGAGCAGTTTGTATGTCGAATTATCCTTCAGCAAAACTTTGAATGTGTTTTTCTCTAAACTTTGTTAACACATTTTTTAACCTCTGTACATCCGATTTGCAAGTCTTAAAGTGTTTGAAAATCTAGTGTCTATTTCACCACGTAGGTGAATTTTGTTTAAAAATAAGGAAAAATGGCGGACCAACGAATTTTTATTTCGATTTTTTATGGGAAATTTTCATGGTTCATAAAAAAATAGAAGGGGGCCTTTTATAAAAAAATCCGTAAATGGTGCCTTACTGACTGGATTTACTGATAGTTTAAGACTTAGTGCATGCAAATCGGATGTATAGTTTTTCTAATATGTTGTCAACCGTGTTGAAAAAAGCAGTTTCGAGAAAAACGCGTTCAAAGTTTTGCTGAACGTTAATTCAACATACAAACTGTTTAAAATGGTTTCATATAAAATGCTGTAGGTATCGCCGTCAATTTTACGAATTTCCTTAAAACATTTGGTGAGAGCATTATTAACAAATGCATCTTAAGAAAATTAATTTAAAAAAATGATATTTTTTTACAGTGGCCTGGTGCCTTAAAGCCTTGTTTAGGATTTGATCAAAGGAGGGCGTTTGGAGGCCTCCCAGAGTCAGAGGCCCGTATGAACTAAAGAAAAAGCTTGTAAAATTACATCAACTTCTTAAACTAGGGGGGGTGAGGGGGTAATTCAGCTTTTCCGTACTGGGCCTCTGACGGGCTTAGTCCGCCACTGCACTTTACCCTTTTCTAACTTCCAAACTTTTTTTTTCTACCACAACGTAATTTTATTCATAATTAATCTGTTTTTTTACTACATTTCGAAGATACGCTTTCACCCCTATTCAATAAAATAAATGAAACGAATACAATAGTACAATGAGCGGTCTTATCACTTAAGCGATCTCTCCCAGACAACCTTGGTATGAAGAGAAACAAAGAATTTTAGCAAGCAGAAAGGTAGTGCACACTAAAGCTTGTACAAAATTTATATTTTAAAAATTAGAAATAAAAGCAAAAAAAAACAAAACAAATGCCAATATAAAACACACACGGCACCTTTAATCATATCCCCATTGATACGAAGGAAAGTAAAGTAAAATACAACTATGTTAAAATATTTGTTTTAATTATTGACCTTTTTATTTAGGTATTATGTATTTGTGCGTGATGTGAACAGTTATTGGGTTATAACCTAATTATTATAATTTGTTGTTTTGTTTAATGCATGTAATGTTATTAACCTATAAATGTTCGTAAAAAAAAAATATATATTTAAAACATCTTGAGAGCTGACTTTTTCCAAAATGGGTGCCGGAGTTGCTCACTTATTGTGAGTCGAACCATTGACGCAAGTTATTTTTTATTTATTAAAAGAAAATAACTTAGTTTACATCACTTTATTTTTTGTACATCAACATGTTTCGTGAACCATGTTCACTTCTTCAGGAATAAAAGTATACTATATTTAATAAATAAATAATGACATCACAAAGTGACAACCTTTTAGAAGAAGTTTTCTTCGAAAAATTAGTTATTTTTTCTTGGGGCGCGGGGCCCCTAGGCAATGCGGGGCCCCTAGGCAGTTGCCTACTCTGCCTTAGGGATAATCCGGTACTGCTCGGACCATCTTCTGTTGTAATACCGGTTGAACAAGGATAGCATTCCTTTTTAAGATCCTCATTTTTAAGATTGCAATCCGTCTGTTAAGATGGGAGAATCCATCAAACGGACCACCCGTTTTTGCACAGAGTCAAGGGTATTTTTCAGGTATTTTGGAGCTCCAGACCAGAGGTTGCTGCCAAATTCAACCGTGGGGCGCACTTGTGATTTGTACAGGGTTAGCAGTTTTGTAAATTATCTGCGGGCCCTGTACAGTACGCCCAGTTTTTGGGAGGCTAACTTTACTCTGGTTTCGATGGAGCCCCCATATCTGAGCTGGTCTCTTAGAGTTACACCAAGCATATCAATGGAGGGCTTTAATTTGTAGAATTTAATTTTAATTTTAGTAACAGAGATTACTTTGAAGAAAAAAGGTATGAGAGGTGGGTGGGAATCTGGGGGTCAGCGTGTCCAGTATTAACGAACATATAATCTAACTCTCCCACAAGACAATGCTCTGAGAGTATTCTGCTGGAGAGATAAAAAGCCTCAACCATCATCTCCCAATCCCGCCAGTCACGCAGTTTGTGAGCAGACCCATCCGACGCGACGCCAAGACCCGGACAAACCTCACCCCCATGATCCCGGCACCTCTGCTAAGCCACCAAACGTAGCGAACCACTTGGGGTGACTTGTGGCAGAGTTATTAAGTTGTGAGTGGGCCTCTCCTTCGACTTGCGGTATTCCGGATATTCGTAAAATTTATTTTGATCGTTTGTTTTGCTATTATTTATGTAAATATGTCATATTAAACTATTCGTCTCAGAATATCAATATCATGTTGGACTACGGACTACGTGGAATACATAATTAACCTTTTTTCATAAAATAAAGCAGGATTACGGAATCTTACATAACCGAGATTTTTTAGATGTCAGTCATGTCCGAACTTGATAATGACAAAACAAGTATAGTATCGAAAATACGTTTATATGGAGGTCAAACTTGAATCGTTGTATTTATTGATTAAAACATTATTATTTTTTTGTATATCTATATTATGAATCTACCTACTTATTAATTGTACATGTCTGCCAAGCCTGCATAGCATGTCAAAATGTTTTAAAATTAAAGTTGTTTTCATCGGTTTACCAGGCAAGAGTTCCAACTGCCCATAATCTATGGGTTTATGGCATAACCATACCTTGATAATAGAAATAAAGGAAGATGTGGCATAGAAGCGTGACTGTAGCCAAGCTACGACCAAAATAATTTACCGCAGGGCCTGAATAAAAGAATTATTCTTGTGTGGAGGGTCTTTTCGAAGAAAGGAAGGAGTGAACCTGGTTCTTGAAGAGACCCACGTTGTAGGAGGGAGGAACCACAGATGCCGGCAAATCATTCTACAGCCGAGCTGTTGAAATTAAGAACGATTCGTAGAATCGACTGATTCTCGTGTGAAACATATCAACTGTATAAAAAAAATTCCAACTGTGCACCGATGCCGAAGAAATCAATAATGCTACTTCCTAGGAGCATCTTCCATTGAAATTCTTACCAATAGAACAAGGACAGCATTCCCACCCGACGCCTGTGCTTGATGCAATCTGATTGAGAATCTATCAAATGGATCGGCCATTTTTGCTAAGAATCGAGTTTTTTTTTTACACGGATTTGGGGCTCCAGACCAGAATTGGCTGCCAAATTCAACCGTGGTGCGAACTTGCGATTTTTACAGGGTTAGCAGTTGTGTGCTATAATTTTTATTATGCGTTTGGTATGTAGGACATGTAGGTTTAACCAATGGAGGAATGTAGGGACGACGCGACGCTGTGCGTACGATTAGCAGTACCAAGTGTGCATGAATGATGTTGGCGGCACTTTTGTAAACGCGGTTTCTGGTTCGCGGTCCATCTAACTTATTTATATTATCTGTGGACATAAGAAATGTATGGTAGACATATTAAGAGGATAAAAAAATGTGAAGGGAGGGAGATGGAATAATGGGATGGTTAATCTGTACATTCAGTATCTGGTCACTTAACATATTATCTAATGCCA
Organism: Limnephilus lunatus; assembly: GCA_917563855.2. Lineage (NCBI taxonomy): Eukaryota > Metazoa > Arthropoda > Insecta > Trichoptera > Limnephilidae > Limnephilus > Limnephilus lunatus. The sequence continues at coordinate 46,512,187 of OU830600.1, forward strand.
TTGCAAGAGATGGCAATGTTTCGAATCCAAATGATAGTTTTTCACACGTGTCGGGAATATTTTTATATAAGAATTCCTATTGACCAAAGATGAAGTTTAGCATTTCTGTATATGTGCATGTATGTATTTCTTCTGTATATATTCTGTATGTCATGAAAAAATCTATTTAATTCATAATTGTGAGATCTACACTGGTAGGTATGAAGTGATTCGAAAACAATTTCAAATAGTATTGTTTCAACCACATTATCAGGATTTTTTCCAACGAAACAATGGCGATGACATTAAACTGTGTTTTTAAAATCACTTCACTTAATAAATATTATTACTAACTCAGCGACGATATAACATAATATTATTATGATCGTACGAATTATGACAATATTCTTTATAATAGATACACATTTTCAACTTTCATCGAATCAAAGTTATGTGATGAATAATTTAATCGCATTGGTCAATGAATAAATTTTAAATATTTGGTGGTGAATTATTTCTTGCGGTATGAAAGAGACATGCGTGTATGAGTGAGACAACATGAGGAATGTATAAAAGGGTGTGGTTGTTGTCCATTCGTCCTCTTACCATCAGACTTCCTTAGAAGAACCATTGTACTATAATCCCGGAATAAACATCAGCAGACTACGTACGCATTATTATTGCTATCACCCTGTACTGAGATCATTATAATCTGAGGAATCTGGATCCACATATTGGGAGTCCAGAATTATATGGGATAACCGGCCACGGTCTTCACAGTTTTACCCTAATGTTCGCCGTACATTCGGACGGTGACCGGACAACTCAGAATGAATTCAACTCAACACCTTCTTTGAAAAGTCATTAACCAGCCAGCGGCTGAAAATCCACATTTCGTCGAAAGATGTTCTTACGATCATACAGGGCGGTTCCAATGAGAAAGATTAATTATTCTCAGTACCAGATTTTTAAAATTATAACTCAATATCGATTTTATTTCGTTCCAAATTTGCTTTAATTTATACCTACACCAAAAAATGCTTAAAGGCGTGTTGATAAAACTATTAAAATTATGTACTTTTTGTAATTATTTTATTATATTTATATTTATCATTTTTTAAAACTTAAATATATTAATTTGTTAGACCGTAAATAGATAGACAAAATAGAGGAATTTTCTTCATAAATAAGTGTTCGGATATTTTTTTTATTGATTTTATTTGAAATAAAATTTATATTTTGAATAATGCATTTACTAGATAACGTATTGATTTAAAATAATGTATGATTACATGGTATGAAATATGTCTTGTAAAATATGATTTTTCATTTGAAAATTTAAGAAATCTGCCGACGACCGATGGAATAACCTTATTATACTCAAAAGAAAAATAAATTCCCAAAATTTAAAACAAGTATTTACCTATTTATATTTTTTTGTGAAAAAAGAGTCAATACGTCTATACGTCTAAAGTCTAATATTTGATTTAAAAAATATAAATTGATTTCGAAAGATTGTTCTTTTATTAGATAAAAGAACAATCTTTCGAAATTCAAATTCAAAAATTCGCCTGAAATCAAAGTGTTGCCATATAAAAAAATTAAATCAGTGTGGAATTTTACAAAATTAATTGAACATAATCGGGGACGGGATATTTTCATGTAGTAACGTCACGAGCTCAAACAATGGATTTATTTATTAAAAAAAAACTATACATTTCTAAAAAAAATTGCAAATCTACGTTTTCATTGCTGTTGTACGTTTAAAGTGACACAAGCCCAAAAACCGCCGCCTGCGGGGCCTAAGAGCTAAATCCGATAAGCAAATTTTGAATTCTTCTTCGTCAAACTTTAATTTACTTACTAAATAGAATTGTTTTTGTTATCCTTATTTTTGTGTTAAACTACTTATACTAAAATGCGCCTGCTCTCAACACAGGAATTCCTAGTGAGACAGGCACAGCACAATCACCTATGTAACTTGATAAATAAAGATTACGATAAAAAAATAAAATAACACAATTTTTACCTGCATATATTTTATTAAAGTCGTTCGCAAATGTATATGTTTTATCTGCAATTACATTGACTGAGTAGGTATATTCGTTAAACATTATTTGAAATAAAGGAGGAGTTCAAAAATAAATATATAGCAAATTTACCCAGCTCAAATGAGTTGCTGTAAAATCGTCATGCAATGGCATTCAGAAATAAAACATAGGTAGTTTACTAGTAGAGTCTTTACGGTCACTACATCAACCTTTCCATTTATCAGTTAGGAAGTTAGGAAGTGGTTGTTTAATATTTTTAGATCCATATTTACCATTCTACCTGTGCATTATTCAACAAAAAGTGGATGTGCCAAAAAAATGTCGTCAACATACAACATTTTTATTATAATTATCTCCATAACCAACGTGTGTCATAATTGATATTATTATACAGTAATTAAACTTATCTTATGGAAGGAATATTTATAAAACACTTGCCGATTTTTGGAAGGGTATTTACTCTACACTGTCGTTGACGTCGAACCCAAAAATAAGACAAATGGGAAAATAAAAGCCGTAACAATAATAAAATAAAATTTCTATAACGCATTTTTATGATATTTCACCTGCAAATATTTTTACCTCCGCTACTCATTATTTATAAAATATTTTATAGATATATCTAGGCAACTATTATTTATTATAACATAAATTAGAAGTAAATTAAGTATTTAAAGGTATTTGAATAGTTGACCATGATCATTACGGTTTTTAAAATGACATTCATGATAATGATCAAACATAATAATTATGTTGTATCTAGCAATGACATGCCACAAAAATAATAATAATATTAAATAATAGGTTTATGTGGAATCATACGGTTTATAAATCCCCATAGTGCGGTAGTGCCATCTTTTTTATCTGACTCTTTCAACAAGCAAACATTTATTATCTTTCAGAATATCTGAGTAAATGTTTTGTGAATTTTCCGCCAGGTGTCTTTGTGTTTAGTGTGTGAAGTTACCTGAACCGCTATCTGCCGTTCTTATCAATCGTTATCAACACCTTCGCTACAATCAATTTTTATCTCATTTTTTATGAGCCACATGGGTGTGTTTTTAATTCTGTCATAATTAGAATACCAGTCTGACATTAGTATCAGCTAAAAACGAAGTTCTTTCGATAGTATTTAATATTTTTATATAAAAGTTCGCGTTGTTTGCTTTATAATTGCATGGTTAATGTATTTATAGTGCATCGACCATGTCAATGTGTTTGTGGTGGCAGTGAAGATATGCCGATAGTGAATTGTGTCAGTTTCGGTGACTAACTGGAAGAGGTTTCCTCGTATTACGACCATGGCTAATACGGCCACTGACAGACGCGAGTCTCTCCTGAGGAGTGACTCAGAACATGCAGCACAGTTTAGTGTCCCAACTGTCAGTATTAAAAAAGGTGATTTTTTTTTCTTTTATCGGAGTGAATCGCACCTATAGTACAACCATGAATGTAAGTCAAAATGTCCATGTTAAGAGTAAAAATAAAATTTTGCAGCACGTTTGAGTACCTTCACGAATATGTAAAGAAATGCAAAAAATATTCGTTAAAGATATTGTTTTGCATTGTTTTGGGGTATGCATTCTTCTTTTCGTGACCATTATACGACCATAACTTTAATAAACATTCGCGATCATAATATAATTTATCCATTTTTTAAAATTACCATTATTTAATACAAATTTAAAATTTAAACTCTTCTACACAAAATTTATCCTCATCTCACAATTTTATTTGAAGACACTTATAAGGACTGCTTTCTTATTTGGGGTAAAAGGTCGATTTATGGTAACCAACATGTTACTCGTATGCTTTCAAGGCTGACAGAACATTATATAGAGGAAGATTATAGGATTAGAAAAAGGCGATTACTCATATAATGAAACTGAACTAACTCTTAACCTTTCTCCTGTAGATGACCAACGGAGCTCATTTATTTCTTCAAAATTATCAATCGTATTATTGATTCACCTACATTACTACACCTTATCGCTTTCAATGTACCTTCACGTAGACTCAGTGATAATGAACTGCTTTCTCTCAATCATCACAACAATTTACTAATTGTGGATATTATTCACATCCGTCCAGAAAGTGCAGACTGGTCAACTCAAGTCAAGACCTCGAAGTCTTTGGTATTAAGACAATTGGAATGGCATGATGAAAATTTTGTTAGATATTCTGCTGGAAAATGCGTTAGTTGTCTAATAAAGTCCAGACAAAAAAGCCATGTTAATTCCATGATTTCACCATTCCAGAATTATGTGCTCACAGAGCACAGAGATTATAATCTTCATAGAGGTGATTCTACATTATTTTATTCAAATGGTATGTCTTTCATTCATGTCCCACACTCAACAACAATATAACTTCTCATAGACTCAGAAATAATGAACCGCTTTCACTCAATCAACACTTGACTTATGGATATTGTTCACCTATGCCCAGAATGTGCAGACTGGTCAACTCAAGTCAAGACCTTGGCTTCTTTGGGGCTAAATGATTTTAGAGGATCGCTAAACAATTGGTCATGTTTTAAAACTATGTATTTTGATATCTAGCTAAGAATTGACTTGACTTGTCACTTCTATTTTCTTATGTTTGTCTCTGATTTTGTCTTTTCTCTCTTTTATCATCCTTTTTAATGTTCACTTTTTTTTAAATTCGTAAAATTGTAAATTGGACGACACACTAGAAAAATCATGCTCTCGAAATGCACACAATCGGAAAAAACGTGAATTTACCAATGACGTTATATTTGAATTTACGTTGCTTTTTCTTTCAAATTCTTTGTATAAAATAAAACTTTTGAAATTGCATTATAATATAGAATGGAACAAATTATTATAAACATCATTTTAGCTACACCCAATGATTTACCTGTATGAAAAATAAAAATTGTAATTTTCTTTATATGAAACGTGTGTCTTTTTTAATTTAGAGTTAGGTAGGTACCGTGTAAGCATTCAATGATTTATCAGAAGACATGATATAATATTTTATCTAATAACATTTTTTTAAATCTGTTTACCTACGAGTATATTTCGGTTTCAGTTTATAGCATATCGTTATACTAATAGATTATATTAATCTTTGTAAAAATCAATATTTTTCTTTAACAACTTATATTTAATGTATTTTGTTTTTATTTGCACACACAAATGACATATTATTTGTGTGTGCAAATAAAAATTAAAGAATTGACAAATGATGTATATTTTTTCGACCTCCGTCATATTTGATCAACGGTCAAATCGAAGTTTAGCTTATATTATTTATTGTATTATCTTACTAATATTATAAACGCGAAAGGTTTTTTGGATGTATGTGTGTTTGTTACTCTTTCACGCAAAAACTACTGAATGTATTTAAATGAAACTTTACAGTAATATAGCTTATACATCAGAATAATATATAGGCTATATATAATGGTAAGCTTTGGCATTATGAAATTTGTATAAATATAGCGGCAGGGAGGAAAGGCAAGATATGGGGATCGTGGAGCGGGAAGAGATTAGGGAGGGGGAAGGCGGGGAAGGTGGAAGGGAACGGGGACGCACGGGAAAGGACATGCAAGGAGAATCAATTTATTCCTTTGAATGGCATTGCAACGCATGCCGGGGACCAGCTAGTTATTAATATTTCGATAATTTAATGTTTTAACGGTCCCGCCGATCATTGGCCCATTTCAGCGTTTGATCGAATTTTAATCAGCCGTCGAGCATAATGGTGATGTTTGACGACCGTTCAAAATTAAAACTTAAGGTACCGTTTAAATTCCAAAAATTCTAAATCGTCGATCTGATAAATTTTAAGGAATATTTCAACATCCCAACTTTAGCGATTGGTTTCCACAAATATGACATTATTATTTAATTTCACAGAACGACACCAATTTTGTTTATATGATAAAAACAAAACATGAAAATATCTAGTATCTTTGAAGGTTCAATGTACATAAGATGATTATTTATTGATTTCAGCAATCGACGAGAATTACGTACGTTATTAAATTAAATATGTTGTGCAAGAGAAACACACAAAACAAGATTAAAAAAAATTATAATTATGAAGGTAATTACCGAAATTACCGAAATAAACGTTAGTTTGTGTTATGTCTCTTTCACAGTATCTATACAACTTAAGATGTGTTGGGAATCTTTCAAATAAGTTTGAGGTTCGTGCGATTACTGGATGGTTTATTAAGTTACCGTAAATATTACAATGAACATTCAACTAGACCGACGTCCCTACTAGAATAGGCTCTAAGTAGTTTTACACCCTCCCTCTGGCGAACTGGGGGTTTCCGCCCAACTTGTCGATGCCTTCGGCAATCATCGTATACGTTCGTACCTGAGACACGAACGACGATATATGGTACTCTTTTGATATCATACTCAACTTCCATCTGTTATACACATAATAAAGCAGAACTTTTAGGCATGTATGGTAAGTTTGTACAGCGCCCTTGAGGTGATTTTTCAAAAAAACGGCGCTATATAAATCGTCCAAATATTATTATTATTATTAACTTCGTATTACAACTGCCATCTCTTGGGATATGGCAAAACATCGTATTACGACATAATAATAATAATAATATTTGGACGATTTATATAGCGCCGTTTTTGTGAAAAATCACCTTAAGGGCGCTGTATAAATTTATAATACATGTCTAATATCTAGAAAAACTACCTGCTAGACAAACAATTAAAAACAACTTATGGCTAAAAATTGCATACACCGACCGGTTCATTGATAACCGATACGAAAATATAGGTACAATGTTTTGACAAATGAACGCGATGCTGCCTAAAAATGAATTAATACAGGACCATACTTACCTGGAAGGTCGTTGAAATTAACACTGTTTATTTTCTATTTAAAGAAATTTAGGTAGAGTTCGCACGCAGAGGACATAATCGTGAACACATGTTATTTAATCCTGAAAAATATTTTTAATATGTAATATATATTCTTTAATGAGTGTATTTTGGAAAGTAAAAGCAACATTTAATGGTGGGCGGTGCAATAGTACAATAATTTGATCTTCCTAACTGTGATTCGTCAAGAGACAGATTGATGTGTAAGGATTCGAGTAATTTAAATTCAGTAAGAAAAGTGTGATTTAGACATATTATAGGCAATACAAGTATGATACTCTCAGATAGGTGTATTTAAATTAAGGGTATAAGAGCCCAAAAAGTTAGGTTTTTAGTTTGGACCTAAACTCTGTTAGGCTTGTTATGCATCTTAATTCCGGAAGGAGTCTATTCCAAGGCCCAGATACTCCGAAAGCACGATCTCCAAACTTAGTATTTAGCTTTCGTTTAGATTCTTTTAGTCTTCCTACAGCAGATGAAGTTGCTGATCTAAGACGCATAATTCAGAGATGCAAGGTGGGGCCATTTCGTTGATTGATTTAAACACCATCCAACACAATTTGTACTGGATTCTTTCAGGGCACTTGAGCCAGTGAAGGTTACGAAGGTGTATGTGCTGTGTGACATATATTGAAGGAAGCTGAAACTACCTGAGAAATCAATAATCAATACACTACAGTAGTTTGTGATGTCCGTGATTACATCAAAATCGATATCTTCGTTCAAGAAGAAGTGACAAACATATTAATAAGTTTGAAGGATTTCTTTTGAAATATGTACGTGATTCACATGCGAAGGCTATAAGCTGTGTTATCAGTGTACTACGGTCCCAGATAAAATAATGATCAACGAGTGCTGATTAATAAAATATCGAATTTTTGCGAACTGAGTGTGATTTTACCGTTATAGAAATAATGGGGTAACTGGATTACTGCATATCTATTATGCACAGGAAAATAACAACGGAATGGTCGTATTATTTTTTTTGAACGCCTTCGAACATATGTCTAATAATATATTATTATTTATCGTAAGTTGGATACGCTAATCGTAAATTGGTTTAATTAATTAAACTGGATTATCTAATCCAGTATGTATCTATATTTATTTATTTTGAAAACATTACATATCACATCTTTATAATGATTTTTGGTTGTCCAACTAGGCAACTTGCCCGTTTTAGAACAGTCACAACGACCAGATTTTTGTACATGTAATTAGTGTGTTGACTATAATATTTCCTTTTACAAATATACCATTTGATAAATAATATAATAAATTGATGGTAGATACAATAAGTTACTTATAAGTGTAAATTAACAATAAAAAAATGTAGATAAGAGAAATAAAAAAGAAAATTCTGAAAGAAAAGTTTTTTTTTATAATCATGTAGGTTCTTACGCTTTTCACCATTCCAAGAAATTATTGTATTGATTTTGATGAATTAATCAACTCGAGAATCAAAAAATGGATAAAAAAAAGAAAGTACAGAAAAGAAAATGCAAAGAAAAATTTAAGCAGTTTTTCAATAATATTAAGGTGATAAATAATACCTATATATAAGTATATATGAAATGTCAACAAAAAAAAAACAAAATTTAATGACTTGTTTAGCATATTTTCGCATTCAGCTCTCCCCAAGACCAGAAGCCAATCATTCACCAGATTACGCAGAATGCTATCACTTTTTGATTTCCAAGCATCGGGTATAAGATTAAGCAATTTAGGACCTAAGTACGAGAATTGTCTTTGAACTAAGGATGAATAAGTGGTGGGAGGAACTACTGGGTTCCTCTTTGCACGAACAAGCGAGGATACGTTCCATTAAAAACAATTATTTTTAATAGGCACAGCGAAAATATTGAAATAGGGCAAAAATCTCTTGAAATCTGAGTTTAGCAGCATTTAAAGAATCATTGATTTTTATTTTTTTAAATTTCCAAAGCCTACCTTGCGATTTTTTTTTCTAATTAGAGTATATTTAATACATACTTTTTAAACTCCGCAACTGAATATAATCTTAAAGGGAAGTACGCTGTACGTCGGTAAAAATTGAGAATTTATCTTATTTTTATGTTTCCTTTCAGGCACCATCGACTGTGGTATCACCGCCATCCCCTGCTGCTTGCCGTCCTATTTCCACAAATTCGCTACCCCCAAGGTGTTTTTGATAGCCCTGGTCCTCCTGGGGATATTCCAAGGATCCGCACAGGCCTACTTTGCTGCCACTGTACCCTATATACAAAAGGCCTTTGGGTACTCTCCAGTTATCATAGGTATATTAAACAAACAAGAGTATCTTTTTTCGTTTATGTATCTACCTGTTCATTCTAGTTTCAACACTATATGCACAGGGATCGGAGAAAACATTAAAAGTTATCTACGGGGAGCATTATATATATTTAATTAAATAAAGACAATATTAGCGAAACTCAATCGAAAATCTGAAGACAGAAAAATCAGAAAAAGATATTGTCACCTCTGGGACTCGAACCCAGTACCTTCTGCTTTCATGGCAACAGCTCAGTTGGTAGAGCTGTTGCCATGAAAGCAGAAGGTCCTGGGTTTGAGCCTCAGAGATGACAATATCTTTTTCTATCTCCAGATTTTCGATTGAGTTTCGCTAATATTGTCTTCATGTAATTAAATATTACAATGTGAGGTTTTACTCATAAAAGATAAAAATAAATAATATATATTTGTGGAACGGAAGGAGAGGAAGTTATGGGTTGGAATTTTTTTTCCAGTAGTGAAGGACCTATGAATCCATCTCTCCCACTGCGGTGCAAAGCGATGGGTCGAGCTATTCCAGCTGGAGAGGCCTCCTGAACTCGAACCGGCCAGTACGCATCCATCGCCAAGACCTGAAAAAACCTTACCCTATGAAACCGATAGATTTTTTGATAATTAATAATAAATTAGATGTTTTCAATTTCAGAATGGCTTCTGGTATCCCACGACCTATTCCTGGGAGTGTTCGGCTTGTTTGTGGCACACCACGGCACCAAGTTGCACAGAGCGGCGTGGCTGGGTGGGCTGGCCTGCCTACAGGGGGCCTCGTGCTTTCTCGTCATCATACCCTATTTGGAACACGCTTCCAAACATATCGGAGTCATCACCCTTGCTACTGGTAACTGCGTGTTCGGATGTTTATGAAAATAAACCAATAGAATTGTGTTCTTTACCATTTTCGAAAAAAACGTACAGAACACATTTTTTGGTGGTTGAAAAAAGTTTGACATGTTTTTATTTTATTTTTTATTTAAAAATAATGTCGCTTTTCTCAGGTAGTCAGTTAAGAGTTCACATGTGTTGTGGAGGACATTTTCAAGGGTAAATTGTTTTTAGTATGTACAATGGAAGATTATTATTTTTTTTTAGTGAAGATTATTATTTTTTTTTAGTGACTAATAATAAAGTAAGGAAAATTATTTATTCCCCACTACTTAGTATGTTTTCCAAACCTTAACAATATAATGTACTTAAATGAGTCATAGCAATGGCGTCATTCTAAATCAATTAAGAAAACCCTTATACTTAGTTCAAGGGAAACCAAAGGGAAAGATTCCGAATCCAACATAATCACCCTCTCAATTAGTGTCTCTGCAAATTTGGATTAACCGGTAATAAATCTATTTAGACTTAAAAATTGACTTTTAAAATATTATAAATAAGATGTCCGTACGTGGCTTCACCACAGTTTGAAAATGACCTTCCAAGTCGAAACAGCTGTAACTATAATACATCCTAAAATACTTGCAGAACTCGATAATAATATTATCAAATTTAATTTAAATTAACCTTTCTAAAAATTAAAATGGAGTTCTACGAATTAAACACAAAAACAATTAATATATACAATGAAAGACTTAAAAATAAAATTGTTAAAATATTTTAAAACTAAATTATCAATTTAAATTATGTAAACGCAAAAGTTTCATCACATCAATATAAAATTATAACAATATACAATTCGGCGATTCGTTAAAACTTCTGTGGCTAAATAATGTCTTGGATGCTAAATAGTTTTAAATACGAAAATCAAAATTTACGCAAGAAACAGTTTGTTCATTTACAAAAAAGTGACATCTACAGTAATTTCATAAGTACAACTTAAATCACGACTGTCACAAAAAAAATGGTTGAATCCTGCAAAATACTGTTCCGTATAAGTTTGGTGTTACAAATCTCATAGGTGCTCACAAATTACAAACCACTCAGGTATCTGGTAGATTCAGAAGGTTTACAGGTCTGGCATGGCGCCACTAGGATAGAAATATGACGAAAGATGCCACAAGTCCCTTAAGAAGGGCTAATCTTCATAACTCATCAATGTGATTCGGGATTCATTTCGCACTCGCTCTTAGACAGTTCGAGTATCTTTTGGACGGGTAGATTTTATAATACAAGTTTGTCTTATTTCCTTAAATTTTGTGTGGGAGTTCCCTCCATAAGCGCGCTTTAGAGAACACCATTGCTGTTGATACCTGATGTTGTGTTACAGAACTTCGTATCTTTAAACATATTATAATATCCGACCACAGTTCTTTTCCTGTATACTCTTTTTAGATTTTCTATTTATTTTTTTCCTGCAGGACCAAGCCTATGTCGCGACGAAAAAACTTCGAACTTGGAACTTGAAGGATTTGCTGATGCCGAAGATTATTGCATTTTAACCTTGGTGGTGCTCTTCATTCTGCAACTTCTCAATGGCTTGGCAAATGCCTCGTTTTATGCACATGGATTTTCATATCTTGACGATAATGTTAAACCAAAGAACAGCCCCATCTACTTAGGTAAGAATTATTATCTAATTTAGGTTCCAACCTTCCAGTTATTATTTCAAATTTTAAAAAAAGATGCTTAGTATTCCATGGACAGTCAGGAGCATAACGCATGGTCACTGGCAATATAGAAGGCAGGAAGATCACAATACGTTTGGAATGATATGTCTGGAATGTTGGTGACTGAGGCCCTCTACGTTGGAAATGCGCAGGACCGCGAGGAGTAGAGGAGTCTTGTCCTGGAAATTAGAGTGGGCGGTCACGAAACTTTAATGCATTACTTCTTTGTTACATTTAAAGGGCATCGATAATTTATAAAGTTTCCAGGGAACCTCTTCAATATTTAATTAGAATTAGTTCCATTAATGGTCCATTTGAGGGTGGGGAGCAAAAAGTCAAGGGCCTCTTCCACCATTTTGCACCGAAGGGCAAAGGCTGGAAGATCAACTGGTCTAAAATCGTGAAGGTATGTATATCTTTGATGTTAATGGATGAGCAAACGTGATCAATTTAAATATTTTTGACTTTCACATTAAATTGGTTAGAGACTCGTTAAAGTACTCAAATAACATGATGATCTTTCAATTAAGTTTCTCTTTTGAAACATATCAGCGACCCTTTTTACGGCCAATTTATAGAGGAACTTGAAAAGTTTAGAAATCTATCCATTTTTCAGCGATATTACTGCTTGCTTTTGATATTTGGTTTAGCTAAGTTGGGTACGATCAATGTGTCCACGGGTTATACTGGAATAATTGATATAGTATTATACATTATATTATAATACTTAATGTTATTTCCAGCCATTCTGATAGCAGTGAGAATGTCATCTATCCAATTCGGATCGTTTATTGCATGGTCCCTTCTCGGCCACGAACATTCCTGGTGGGTGGGATACCCCGTCATCGGCTCTCTGCTGATCCTCTTCGGAACCTTGGTAGCCACCTTCCCCAGAGATCTGCTGGACGTCGTCATGGATAAAACTGTTGCCATTATATTGGAGAATGTCAGAGGAAACTCATCTCAGGACCTAGTTGAAGATGTGACAGAGACCCCCGAAAATCCTGAAACTGGTAACCACTGATAATTTATTTCTTAAGACTTCACCAACGGCCTTCTTTCAAAGTGACTTCAAATTTTGGTGAAAGTTAAAGCTGTAGCTTTGTAAAATGCAACAAAGTCTACCTAACTAACAACGTATAACTGAGTATTTTATTATGAACACCTTGAAGTTTCGTGGCAACTTCGGGAAGCCGACTGAAATACAAGGTCAATTGTAAGGCTTCAGCAAAAATGTATTTTGTTAGGATAGCTGCTACGCATTTTCGATGTCTAACTTTTTTTACTTAAATTTCGTAATTTTTTGGCTATAGTTCAGTTGTTACGAAAGTCCTTTAAGCATCATCAGTGGACAATGTTTTTTTTTTATTTGTTTAATTTGACATGTCGCAAGGTTACTATGTCTGTTTTTGTGTATACTACCAGGGAAACTTTATTGCCACCCTGAGAGATATTGTGATGTGGGTTTTGAAGGTGAGTTTAAGAAGGAGTATGTTTATGCAGGCCTTGAAAGATGAATTCTGAAGCTCGTTTCGCAACAATTCGGAGAAACGACTCGTTTTCACACTGAACTAGCTAAACCTGGAAGGACGGATGAATGAATCCATTCTTTCCATTGCGGGGCGAGGCGATCACTGGGTCGAAAGAGTCCATCTGGAGAGGTCAAAGGGTCTTTCTCAACTGACCTCTCCCGGTCCGGCCTACCACGCAGTTGGTGGGCAGACTCATCAGCCGCCTATACCTTACCCCATGAACCCAGATTCACCAGTTAAGTCACCAAATATCAATGGCATAGGTGTTAGTTATCCAATGAATGGTTACGGCGATACCCATACCCGTCTCCCAAATTGTAAAAATCTAACCAACAACTCTTCTTCGTTCTAGACATAAATGCATGTTAGTAAGAAAAAAAAATTACTTCTTCAAACTTTGCAAAAATACTTAGAGGTATCATTTTTAATTAAATGAAAACAAAAAACTTTGTTAAAACCACTATATAATCAAAATTATCATCATGTTTCGAAAACCACGTTTTCTTCGTCAGGATAAGATTAATAATAAAAATGACAAAAAAACAACAAGTATGGACAAATAAGAATTGTAGACAAAATATTAAAGGGAGAGATTATTAATTACTTAAAAATGTCATAAAAAACAATTATATAAAATGAAAATTATTTTAGGATGTGTAAAAATTGCATTTATATAATAATTAATCACCTCTCCCTTTAATATTTTGTCTATAGTTCTTATTTGACTATACTTGTTTGTCTTTTCTCTTTTTTATTATTAATTCTTATCCTGACGAAGAAAACATGATTTCAAAACATTCGATTATATTGTGGTTTTTACAAAGTTGTTTGTTTTCATTTGATTTAATAAAAAAATATTGATTACTGTATGTGTGATCTCTTGTCTTTCCTTTTACAGCTTTCTTTTCATCACTGAAGCGGGTTTTAACAAACAGAATATTGATCATCAACACGCTATCGTCTGTCTTCATGTACATGGCTGTGGATAATTTCGCAAGCTTCGAAGCCAAATACATGGAATCCGAATTTCACATCCCAGACATTGAAGAAGGGTTCAGCGATCCATGGACTTCAAGATTACTTAGAAACGTCCTGAAATTCCCTATCATCGCTCTCTGCATATTAATATCTGGTCTAGCCATCGCTCAATTCAAGCCCAAAACAACTCGATTGGCTGGTTGGAATGTTTTTACATCTTTAGTTGTTGCTTCTGTCTTCATTGGTTTCACATTCATTAGCTGCCCGAAGACTAAACTTACAGGTGAAAGTAAAAACGAAGTGTTGATCAAAGATTGCAGTCGCACATGTAATTGCGATAGCAGTGCTAAATTTGACCCGGTTTGCACTGTGAATGGAAATTATACTTACTATAGCCCGTGCCAAGCTGGATGCAGAGAAATTAAATACGCAAATGACGTCAGGTAAGTTTTCCGAGGAATTTGATTTTTTTGTTAGAATGCAAGCACATTTATTTTATGTTTTTCATTCTTTAAATTTTGGAAGTTTATCTATCACCTTCCAATACAATTGTCCAGACAATAATAACATCAACAGCGATAGATGTCATTACATTTGGGTTTAACAAATTAAAAATTTAGCACCTATATTGTATGGTATAAGACATTAGAAAATATCCACCATTAATGAAATTATAAATGTTCAATCAAAATCTCGGCTTTCTTGGCAATCAGTGTCTATATTCTTGAGCTGTTTGTTTATCCCACAAATCTGAACCCTTCTACAGCACCGTCAATAGTTAAACACCAGCCATTATTTTTTTAGAGGGGGCATCCATTAATTACGTGAGCACAAACTAGGGTCCATCAAAATCATACGTTACTTGAAAAAAAATACGAATTTGCCCAAATTTATCTCGCCGAGGGGGGGGGGGGGGGGGGGGGTGGTCTAGATTGGAAGAAAAACTGTCTCATTATCATATTTTCTTTATGAAAAACAATACTTACGTTTTTTCATTTAATGTATTCAGGATCTCAATTCAAACTATTTTTTTCAAGAAGGAATTTAATTCTTTTGTTTGAAATTTTTTATTTCAGGTTCTACAGTAACTGTAGCTGCAGCACCATCGTTGTGAATAATACTATCTTCCCAATAGACAACTTTCAAAAATTAGCTACCTTAGGTGCATGCAATAATGAAAAATGTGCATTGCACTGGAGACTATTCCAAGGGTTGAGTGTATTCGCAGCTTCTTTACTTGGTAAAACTAAACAAAAATTACTAGATGTTATTATTTATTGAGGAATTAGGGTTTTATAATTCAGTTTTAAAAATGTTGTTAATTTGTTTCCAGCCACTGGTTACGTAGGGAACTTGCTCATCACACTGAGGGCCGTGCTGCCTTCAGACAAAGCTTTGGCGATAGCTTTTGATCTGTGTATGGCAGGAATTCTGGTGCACGTTCCGGGGAAAATTGTTTATAACGTTATATCGGGTATGCTAACGATTTCTTATAACTTTTTAATAATATTTGTAAACACTGCTCTTAAGGCACTCAATTATAATGATGATTTATCATATTTCTATTTTTGATACTGACAATTCGTGGTGGTATTCCATTATAATGATATAATTTAAAACTTTTCCACTTAATTTACGTGATTTATCAAATAAGTTTTTAAAAATTTAGGCAACCCTCTTTAGGTGTTTGTGTAGCATCTTGTCGCAATTTTGGGTAGCATCTTGATTAGCAATCTTGTCTAGGGTCAAAAAATAATAAATGTTAATTTTTAATTAAATGAAGACAATATAAGCGAAACTCCGTCGAAATTCTGGAGACAGAAAAATCAGAAAAGATATTGGCAGAACCTTCTGCTTTCATGGCAACAGCTCTACTAACTGTGCTAAGGTGTCTATATCCAATTCGGTCACTTTTAACTGTATCATACTTCGACTAAGAACTATCTACATTATCTTCATTTTCTTAACGCACATATTATGTATTGGCTGCCATCTTTTTTTTATATATGATTGCCAGATTCAAACCTGCTATTTAGACAGTGTCTGGATAGATTTTTATCCATTTTATTATCAATACGCAACGTCTATTAACTTTTCTGCAAGTCTGGGTTGAATATTTTTTTTATTTTTTATTTGTTATTTCTAACTTTATGAGTAAAATCTCAAATTGTAATATTTAATTAAATGAAGACAATATAAGCGAAACTCTATTGAAAATCTGGAGACAGAAAAATCAGAAAAAAGATATTGGCACCCAGAAAGTCCCGGGTTTTAGTCCCAGAGGTGCCAATATCTTTTTCTGATTTTTCCGTCTCCAGATTTTCGATTGAGTTTCGCTAATATTGTCTTCATTTAATTAAATATTACAATTTGAGGTTTTACTCATAAAATAAAAAATATATAAATAAATGTTAATGTTTTGTACAAATTATCTCAGGAAAAACTCTTAGAAGCTTTCAGTTGTCGTAAATTTAAATTGATTCGTTTTCATAATTTGGTTTCGTGGTCCTTTCGCGGACTAAGCCCGTCAGAGACCCTAGTTTAAAAAGTTGATGTAATTTTACATGATTTTTATTCAGTTCACACCGGCCTCTGTCCTGGGGGGCCTGCAAGCGCCTCTGTGTTCCCTTGATCAAATTGTAGACAAGGCTTTAAGGCAGCAAGGCACTGTAAAAAAAATGTTATTTAAAAAAAAATATATTGATTCATTTGTTAATAATGCGATCAACTTATGTTTTAAGGAAATTCGTACAATTGACGGAGATACAGCATTTTGTTTTAAACCGTTTTAAACTATTTGTATATTGAATTATCCTTTAGCAAAACTTTGAACACGTTTTTCTCGAAACTATGTTTTTCAACTTGACAACATATTAGAAAAACTATTCAGATTTGCATGTAACAAATCTTAAACTGAGAAAATTCAGTCATTATGTCACCACAGGGATTTGTTTCATAAAGGGCCCCCTTCTATTTTTTAATATGAATGCTGAAAATTATCATATAAAATCGAAAATACAATTCGCTGGTCCACCATTTTTTCTTTTTTTAGATATCAAAATTCCCCTACGTGGTGCCATAGACACTGGATTTTTGAACAGTTTAAGACTTGGTACATGCAAATGCAATAAAAGTACATACAGGCGGATGTATATATTTTTTTAACATGTTGTCAACCAGGTTCAGAAAATGAAATAAAAAATTACAAACATTTTTTTTGTGCCTTAAAGCCTTGTTTAGGATTTGATCAAGGAAACGTGGAGGCGTTTGGAGGTCCCCGGGGACCAAAGGCCCCCCACTTCCGTCCACCCCCCCACCTGTTAGTCCGCCACTGAATCTTTTTAATTACGTACTTATTTTATTACTTTATATATTATCTGTAATGAAAAGATAACCTTTAGCAAAGGGCCTAAGATAGTAAAAAAATACGAAGTGCAATACATACGTGAAACTGGAACTAAAACTGTATTGACATTAGAAAGATTAGTGGTACTAATATTATTTTTAAATTGTAAATTACCGGTTCAGGATATATTATTTATTACCGTATCCAGGTACTCGAATAAACTATATTTTTTCGGCTGACCACACCGCTGGGGTAATGTACTTAGATTACTACCGCTAGGCGGCGCGGACCACGCAACATTCCCATTACTTGCAATTTTGAATCTCCCACGGCAGGACGTTTGTAACGTTTCTATAAATTATTGTGATCATTGTAAAAGCTACCGTGCAATGTGCAATAAATTATCAAAGTTTATAATTACCATCTTTATTATTTAAACCTTTGTATTTTGACGTAGTGCTCATGAAGTCAGATTTAATCAATACATAGGTAGTAATATTTACAACAAATCCCACGTTAAAAATGGTGACCCCGACGTGATTTGAACACGCAGCCTTCTGATATCGAGTCTATAGACTCTATATAGTAGAGTATTTTACCTGTATGGGACGATATTTGTATGGGTCGTATTTTACCTGTATGGTTGATTCAGGCGGTTGCTGACGGTTTCACCTCTTCCTCGCATTCAATAAATGCTGGCGTCCCACAGGGATCGGTTCTGTCTCCGACTTTGTTTCTGTTGCACATCAACGACCTCTTGTCATGTGCACCGATTCACTGTTACGCGGATGACAGTACAGTCTATGATAGCTTTTTGGTTGACAAGCCTCCAAAGAGCACACAAACCCCAATAGCTCGGAGGGCTTTGAAGCAGAGAATGGATGGTTACCTCGAGAGTGTTTTCTCTTGGGGTAAGAATAACCTCTACGAATTTAATGTTTCAAAGACCCAATCATGTTTGATAACGTCTAAAAGGGATCGAAATGATAATCTAGTCTCCTTCAACGGAAGCATTCTTCCGAACAGGACCTCCATTGATATGCTTGGTGTAACTCTAAGTGACCAGCTCATATGGGGGCTCCATCGAAACCAGAGTTAAATTAGCCTCTCAGAAACTGGGCGTACTGTACAGGGCCCGCAGATACTTTAATAGTACACAACTGCTAACCCTGTACAAATCGCAAGTGCGCCCCACGGTTGAATTTGGCAGCCACCTCTGGTCTGTAGCTCCAAAATACCTTAAAAAAAACCTTGACTCTGTGCAGAAACGGGCGGTCCGTTTGATAGATTCTCCCATCTTAATAGACGGATTGCAATCTTTAGAGCACAGGCGTTAGGTGGGAATGCTGTCCTTGTTCTACCGGTATTACAATGGAAAATGCTCTGAGGAACTAGCGTCGTTGATCGCCTCGGCACCGGTGCATAGTCGGGAAACACGCCAAACACGCGCCCAACATATGTACACGGTTGACATTAGTCACATGAGAACGGGTCGACTCGGATGAGGAACGATTTACCGGCCTCTGTGTTTCCTCCCTCCTACAACATGGGTATCTTCAAGACCCATGTTCACTCCTTCCTTTCCTCAAAAAGACCCTCCACACAGCTTCCTCAAATATGACATAGGCCCTGAGGGAAATTATTTTCCTCAGGGCCTCCTGTGTGGAGTTAATGTAAAAAAAATAAAAAAATGGGACCTCCCAACTCCAAACCACCTCTTAGATAGGTACTAAGCATATTTTAAAGGCACCAACCAGGACAATAATAAAAAAATGACACTTCATTTTCTAAAAGATGCATTTGTTAATAATGCTTTCACTAAATGTTGTAAGAAAATTCGTAAAATTGACGGAGATACAGCATCTTATATGAATACGGCTTTAAAAAGTTTGTGTGCTGAATTATCCTTCAGCAAAACTTTGAATGCATTTATTGTGTAGGCCACTGCCTTCGAAAGTCCAGTCACTACATCCAGGGCCGTATCATCCATTAGACGTGTAGGCAACTGCCTAGGTACCCCGCATAGGATAGGGCCCCCTAAGGTAAAGAGTCCCCGAGAAGTGCATTGCCTAGGGGCCCCGACATGGTTAGGCCGGCCCTGGCAGGGCCCTATTGTCCATAAGGCAGTATAGACCACTCACTACCTAGAGGCCCCGCATTGGGTAGGGGCCCCTAGGGTAAATAGGCCCCGAGACGTGCATTGCCTAGGGGCCCTGAGATGTTTAAGCAGGCCCTGGCAGGGCCATACAGTCTATAAGGCAGTGTAGGCCATTGCCTTCGAAAATCCAGTCACTATAGCCAGAGCCGTATTATCCATTAGACGTGTAGGCAACTACCTAGGTGCATCGCATCAGAAAGGGCCCCTAGGGTAAATAGGCCCCGAGACGTGCATTGCTTGGGGCCCTGAGATGTTTAAGCAGGCCCTGGCAGGGCCATACAGTCCATAAGGCAGTGTAGACCATTGCCTTCGAAAATCCAGTCACTATAGCCAGAGCCGTATTATCCATTAGACGTGTAGGCAACTGCCTAGGTGCATCGCATCAGGAAGGGCCCCCCAGGGTAAAGGGACCCCGAGACGTGCATTGCCTAGGGGCCAGACATGTTTAAGCCGACCCCGGCAGGGCCGTATTGTCCACAAGGTAGTGTAGGCCATTGCCCAGGGGCCCCGCATCGGCTAGAGAACCCTATGGTAAAGGGGCCCCGAGACGTGCATTGGCTACGGGCCCCGACATGTTTAATGTGGTTCTGACTATGACACTACGAAGGGATTGTTTTATAAAGGGCCCCATTCTGTTTTCTTATTTTTATGAACGATGAAAATTTACTACAAAAAAATGGAAAATAAAATTCGCTGGTCCGCCATTTTATCTTTATTTAGATATCGAAATTTCCCTGGTGCCATAGACAATGGTAACATGGTGCCATAGACACTGGATTTTCGAACAGTTTAAGAATTGGTGAATGCCAATCGGATATAGAGTTCGTTTAATACGATGTCAACCAAGTTGAAAAACGAGAAAAGTTTCGAGAAAAACGCATCCAAAGTTTTGCTGAAGGATAATTCAACATACAAACTGTTTCAAATGGTTTCGTAAAATGATGTATCTCCTTCAATATTTCGAATTTCTTTAAAAAAATTGGTGAGAGCATTCTTAACAAGTGCATCTTTAAAAAAATTGGTATAAAAAAAACTAAAAAAAAATGACAGTGCCTAAAGCCTTGTTTAAGATTTGATCAAGGGAACATGGAGGCTTTTGGGGCCCCCTAGGACCGGGGGCCCGGGGCGGACCGCCCACCCCGCCCCCCCCCCCCTTGGTCCGCCACTGGTTCATTTATAAATTAATCATAATGAAATTATATAAGTGACTTACCTCAAAATTACCGTACTGGTAGCGTTAGTTAAATACGTTGTCTTAACCCAAATAGTGATGTAAAAATAAATATGATTTGATTGGAATTTATCGAGTTATTGAATTTTTTTTTACTTCAGATGCAACTTGCCAGTATATAAGCAAAGACAGAAAAACGTGCAATCTTCACAATGACAAGTTTGGAGAAATCCTCACCTTACTAACAGCCGCCCTGCTCCTGGTGTCCGTAATATTGGACTGTCTGGTACTCTACTTCGTCAAGGACTTGGAGATCTTCGATGCTAATGACAAGGCCTACAGTTTACAGAGGAACCACTCTGTGAGAGATGATTTCAGTAGACCTGGGAGTGTGCAGCCGATGTCTGAAGCCTCAACATTGGAGCAGAGAAGACCTCCGAGACCAAGGAGCTCTGTCAGATACTCAAGTATTGAGGCCGAGCCCCTGACCTCTGAACATAACTCTTTAGATCTGGAGACAAGGCCATCACCAAGAATGTCTTTCCAACCACAAGGGTCTGATGGCAGACCTTTAAGCAATCAAAATGCCCAGCGAGATTTGATACAAGAGTTCAGGCAACTCAAATCTACGCAAATATAAATTATGCTATTCATGTATTTGCGGAGAGCATCATAAATTTTATTTTTAAGTAACCTTTACGTTTTACTGTTGACAATCTGATAACGTTTTCTTGTATTTACATTAACAACCACATATTACATGATTTAAGTATACATTCACTTAAATTATATAACGAGTGAATTCTTATTGACTTTCTGCATTATTACTGTTATTATTATTTAGGTACTTGCTTATTAAATTAAATAGCGTTTTATTATGTGCTTATTAAATTGTATTTGTGTGTGTATTCAAAATAATTTATCTGCATGGTTACATCTGCTCCCGATTTGCGACACTTTGTCCAATTTCTTGCAAATCTCTGGCTTCGTCGTCTTCTTCATAATTGTCGATCTTTTCATTTTTATCACTTTTTCCACTTTCAATTTTGTTATTTTTTTCCGCCATTTCTAGTTCGTCGCCAAACATGTTCAAGTCACTGATATTTAACCAGATTAGAAAATCAAAGAATAAGCCAATGCAAAAGAAGATGGCTGCGTTATAATTTAGTTTTTTCCGCAGCAGAGCGGCATTGTAGAGCCAGCAGTTTCCATTGTCTGTGCAGGTTTTGCCCCACACCAGACAGGTAGAGTCTGAAAATAAAACAAATGTTTATATTATATATCTTTACATCTACTTATCACTTGTAACAAGAAGTCGGAATAAACCATTGTAATAGTGGAGCATTACATTAAACACGAACATTTTCAGTTTTGGTGTGTAGAGAACAATTTTTTTAATTCCTATTTCAGTTCTAGTCACTATTTCAATCTTCGAAATAAAATTTGTATGTGGCATCAAGATGAAAAAAATACTGAACAATATATTTTAGTACTAAAAACGCTTTAAAAAACCGATGCAAATCCAGATTACCTAATCGTATTTATTGTTATTATATTTAATTCGTAGAACTCCAGTAAATGCTTTTTTTAGGTATTTACGTGAAATCATATTATGTAATATTATCATTAAGTTCGGCAAGTGTGTGACAGCTGTTTCGACATTCAAGGTCATTATCAAAATTCGATTCGCCATATTGAGATGACTTATTTATATAATCCTATTTACCCCTCCTCTATTTTTATTTCCCGCATTTTTAAATGGTTCATTAATATTTTCAGTAAACAAAATTTTATAAATAAGTTTAGTCGTCTTAACGTGGCGTTAACACATTTTGATAATCACCTTGAATTCCGAAATACAATGGCATGATAAAAAATACCAAAAAACTAAAATACTATGAACAGGGAAGTTCATAATAACATAATTAAACTTGATTAACTTTAAATTTCACAAAGCACTCTTCTTATGGTGAATTTCCTGTTTCAAAAAAAAAATTTAATTTAAAAAAATCTAATTGTAAGTACACTATTTTTAACTTTTTGCGTAGCATGATAATAGATTATGCTTTATGCACCAGAAATATATTTGCATTTTTAGTATTTATTCCATAAACATATCAACATTATTGATAACGGCTTTTTTTATTTCTTTTGTAACATTTCATTAATATTATTCTTCATTTTGTAAGAACCATTAATTTATAAATTTCGTACTTTATTTTCAAATTAAGTCGAACAATATTTCATTGTTTTTAGATACTTTATCTTTGCTTGAAAGGGGATTGTTAATGGTAATATACAGGGTGTCCGGGGGTAAAGTGCATTAACTTCGGGAGGTAATTCTACTATGTATATTTGGGGGTTAATGCTAGAAATGTCTGGGTCAGATTTTTGATGAATTGGGTAAGATGTCAGAAAGTTCTTAAAATATCTCATATTTCAAAAGTCCAAAAGGTAATGTAATGACAAACCTATTAGATTGATGAAAGTATGGCCTCACTGGTGTAGTCAAAATAATATTTTAACATGTTTTACTTTTAAAAAAATCAATGTAAAATAATAGTTGACATATGCACTTCGGGCTTTAACCCCCGAACATAATATTATAATCTTGCTAATGTAGAAATTATGTTTATACTTGTATCTATTTAAAAATTAAAGAAATAATCATAATTTAGATTAAACTTATTTTTAATTTAAAAAAAAACAATTTCAGTAAACCTTGAAGAAGTGAAGATTTCTTACAAAACATGTTGTTTTTTTTTACATTTTTATAATTTTTTAGTTAAAATCGTTCAAGAAAATAAATTTGCTGTAAGAAGTTAGTGTTATCGATTATTATTACTATTTTAAGGAAATTGTATTTACATTCTCAACAATTTTTAAATAATGATTGATTGAATAAAACATTTAATAATGTGAAACTCAATCAAAATCTGGATACAGAAAAATCAGAAAAAGATATTGGTTCCACTGGGACTCGAACCCAGGTCCCTTAGCTTACATGGCAAGTGCTCTAATGTTCCTCTCTGGTTTCATAGCTCAATCGGTAGAGCACTTGCCATGTAAGCTAAGGGACCTGGGTTCGAGCCCCAGTGGAACCAATATCTTATTCTGATTTTTCTGTATTTAGATTTTGATTAAGATTCGCTAATATTGTCTTCATTTAATTAAGTATTATAATTTGAGATTTTACTCATAAAATAAAAAAATAAAAAAATTTAATGATGTTTCCATAAGAAGATCTCTTCATCAAAAAAAGGTTAAATTTATTTATGTTTCGGTTTCAAAATATTATTATGTGAATTTCATAATCTTTCAAAACATTTCTCAATCCAAAATACTAGAACAGAAAATTAAATGGAAACTTACCCATAATGTAGCCAAAGTAAATTGGTGAAGGGATGAAGCCAAACAGGCTGATGGCTGTCATTCCTATCCCCAGCGAAACAGTTTTATCTCTGTCTTCCACACACCTAAACAAATCAAAATAAATGATAAACCGACGTTAAAAATAAGACACGACATTATTATCGCGACAAAACGTAAAATGGTGTTTAATTTTTCAGTTTCAACAGCCTTTGCAGTGTCCATCATCAGGGAAGACGTGTTGAGTGTGTGACATCGTGTTGCCATCTTTAATCCTCTATATGATTTTCTATGGTCAATTTTCGAGAAAATCACTCAGTACCGGGTACCAAAAAGTTGAAGGCTAAAGTGTTGAGTTTCACTTTTGCAACATTTACACATCTGTCCTGAGGATGGACACTGGAAGACTGTCTGAGAGGTCTGTTAGCTAAAGGAGGAAAAAGCACAATCGCACGGATTCGTATCAAAAATCAATCACCGTTGAACAAACAGTTGAGTCAATTTGTTCGCTTTTAGGAACAGCTAGTATGGTCTCAGAAATAGTTGTGTCTCCCTTACTATCATGGTGATAAATATGATCAAAAAGATGTTAGAATGTGAAAGCACCACGTTTCATATTAAAATCTAGGAGTTAATCCCAGAATAATTCAAATCTACACACAAAGATTCCGACCGTAATTTCAGAAAAATGTATGAAACTTCGTACATTTGTTAATTATTTATATAATTAAAAGAAGACAATATTAGCGAAACTCAATCGAATATCTGGAGAAAAATCAGAAAAAATATATTGGTTCCACTGGGACTCGAACCCAGGGCACATTGCTTACATGGCAAGTGCTCTACCAACTGAGCTATGGAACCCATTTCCAATTCGGTCACTTTTAACTATATCATACTTCGACTAAGAACTACCAACATTATCTTCATTTTATTAATGCACATATTATTGGCTGCTATCTTTATATATTTACTTTCTGAGGTGAGGAAGCTGAAATATTTATAAAACACGTGTCTAATAAAATGTCTGTGTTTATTTTTTTTTTCGTTATGTGTAGGTAATTTTAGTTCGGTGTTTAGACGAAAAAAAACGTAAGATGAGCCATTTTTTGAACTTCTTAATGTTTGCATTCAAAATTATAATAATTCGAAAATTACATGTTAATTTCTAATAATGTCACTAGAAAGCGTATTTTTTCACTCTTCTAAAACAATTTTTAGTTCTCGGATACGATCAGAAATATTAAATTCATTCGGATTTTATTGCAATACGGAAAAACACACAAATTCTCCGACCTACTGACAGCGTCTTTAAGAAATTTACGGTCAGAGGCCTGAGAGGTTAAAGGAGTTTAATTATTCATTGTTGGTTACGTACCTCACACTGATGAGGAAGTTAGTGACTCTTCCCATTGCTCCAAAGAACTTGAGTGTACACACTATGACCAAGAATAATATGAAGTGTTGCAGACAATCCACGTCGCATGGACCAGACAGGGCTGAGCCGCCAAAGTATGAGCTGTCACCGGGCACATAGTCTTCCGCAATGAGAGATGAAGAGTTGGTTTGAATGCACGAACAATTTGTGTAAACCTGGAATATGTTTTAAAAGTAAATAGGTAAGTAATTGGTAGATATCAAGATAAGGCAGATATTCCAGATTAAATTTTACAAAATAATAATACCATTATAATTAATACCAAAGTCGATAAATACGGAGGACATGTAACATCTCTGCTATATTTTTAGAAGCACTTTAAACTCTTAAGATGTTTTAAATTTAAAAAAAGGAGCGTACACACCAAAAAAATAATTTAAAACAGAAACAGAACAAAAAACAAAGTTAAGTAAAGCTGAGGGCGCGGGCGGTTCCACTAATCGAATGTTAATATGTTGCGTATGTACACGTACGCGAGTCGAACCACGAATTATGGGAAATGAACGAAGTGCCTGCAAACGGCGCGGCGCTTTCTGTTGCTTCGTTCCTTTGCTTTAATTCGTGGCTCGCAATTTCGCAAATGGATTCGCAGCATTATTTATATGGAGTTCTGATACGAATGTGCAGATGATTTAATATTAGCCCTATCATAATCAGAATTTATTTAAATGTAAAGTGCATTAACTTTGGGAGGTGATTCTACATAATAGTATAAGCAAAAAAGATAAATAACTTTTTCGAAATTCCAGTAAATAGGGATAATCTTTCTCTTTGCGTGTCTTTTCCCAATCGTCCCCGTTTCCCTTTCGCCTCCCCTTTCCCTTTCTCGTTCCCTTCCCCTTCCTTGTTCTCCTCTACATTCCCTGCTTTCCCCCCTCTCATTTTCGCTTTCCCCTATCCTGCGAACCCCCTCCCGCGTTCCCCTTCCCCTTCTCTGCCTTTTTCTCTGCTTTCTACTTCTCCCCTTCCTCATCCCTCCTTCCACGGAACTCCCACCTCCTCCGTTTTCCTCCAACCCTCCCGGTTTCCCCTCCCCTCCCTACTCCCCTGCCTGCCTCTAAACTATACGAAATATACTCACTTTTGCAATTTTTTATATAATTTTCATAACGCCAGAGCTCACCAGTATATATAGAAACCTTTGCGGGCATGTGCACACTGCACAACAACAAACCAAAGTTTCATCGTAATCGGATGAATAGTATAGGAAATAATTTGAGAACGCCAGAGCTCTCTATTATATAGAAAGCATCGCGGCATGCACACATCAAATCCCCAAAATTTCACCGCAATTGCATTCCTAAACCATTCATGGTTTAGGAATGCAATTGCGGTGCAGGGAGTATTAAGATTTTATATTTCTCTTCTTTAGAAGCGAACCCCTGTGATTAGAGGAGGAGTGAGAATCATGTTCACTAGCATAATTTGAATCTGCATAGTTAGGTTTTTAAGGAAATGTGAATATGTACTTTAATTTTGTAAACAAATTTTGAAGAAAACTTTATCATTTTGGTGAGAAAGTAATTTGATTTGACTCAAGTTAACTCAGTTTTTTTTTGCTTTTATCATCTTGAATTGTTCTGATATTTTACGGAAAGCTATTGAAGAATTTCATTATTAATTATTATTATTTATGTTGTGCAAATTAGGTGTGACTTGTTAATAGGAATGTCTTTCTCCGCAATTTGAATTGATGGCCTGAAGTTTGAAAGATAGAAAAAATAGAGAAAAAACTTTAGTAAAGAACAATAATATTAATATTTTAATAATCATGTTTTTCGGACTAGATCGTTAAATTCTTCAAAAATTACACTTGTAGTTTGTTCCATTTTTTCTACAATTTCAACAGGGAGTAGTAATATGATTAACATGCAGCTATCTAGCTGTGAGTACAGCTTGAAATAACATCAACATTGATTCTAAGTATGCTTGTTTGCTGCTGTAACGACTTATTTAGATAATGATATCTTAGTAATGATTTATTAAAATAACTTACTGGCTTCCCATTATCTCCGCTGTACTGCTGAGTGCAACCAGCGTGACAAGCCGAAATGAAGGTATCCTTGCCTTCCACCGAACATACGGGAGAGAACTTGACGTAGTCACACTTGCAGTCTGCATTACACGACATGTTGTTGTTAATCCTGAAAACATCAACAAATTAGTAAAGGTATAATACGAAGGTGGTCATTTCGGACCACCGATAAATTAAAATTAGCAGGTACATTAGTAGGTAAATTAAACTCAGTAGGTAAACAATTTTGTAATGGATTTAAGCACACCGACAGTTGATCCCCCGTCAGTTGGCCCTCGAAATTATAATTATTATAAAATTATAATTTCTTACCTAAAATCCCTTCAAAAATATATTTAATAATAAGTACGTGTGGATATCAAACGAATTTAATTACGGGGTCATATTTTTGTATTTATACGCTGGTATGTACAGTTTACAGACAATTTGATGCATTGGTGCATTTGAATGAAACATACATATTTAATGATTTTGTTATTCGGTGGTACATCCTCTTTCCACAACCTTTTTGGGACACTTTAGAATATTTTTCGTCGTATTTTCCCTAAACCGAGTGCATGTTGAATATAAGTAAACTGTCATGGAACCGATGGTATTGAAAGATTCAGTATGGAACACCCGCCAACGTTTATTAATTGCGTTTAAATTTAGATTCTGTCTATATGCACTATTTAATTCTACAATGTTCTTAATTTTTTTTTTGATCCAACCAATACCAGTAATATTGCCCAAGCAAGAGTCTAAGTCTTAAATCATTTTCCTGTACATGACTGTTAAACGAATGTAAACTACAATAGAAAAAATCACTGAGAATTTTTGCATGACTGCGTCGACACGGTCACAATCGCACTGGGCAAACCCTCCCCAACCTAACTTAATCCATCAGATGGAACGTATACAGGGATCGTCCAAAGAGGGGCAATAAAAAATAAAAATAAATAAATAAAAAAACGTGTAAATCCAGTAATGCGAAAATATGCAGTTTTATTACAGATTGTATTTTGTGCATGTTTAACAGTAATGTACCATAAAATGGTAAGTAATTGAACCGTTTCTCAGAATTGATTAGAAAAATTCAAATTAGAATAAAGTGAAAGATTACTTACTCTCCATTTGAAAACATGGCCATCTGTTCATCTACTGCTGTACAACCGAGGCAAGAGTATCCGAGAATTCCCAAGAGAGTGATCAGTCCAATGATGGTGTTCCACAAGGCCATATATTTGGCCCTGGGTTTGTACCTCTGTAGAACAACTCCAGAGATGAGAACTCCAAGAGCTGAGAAGACAAGGCCAACTGTGCCAGTGACCAAGCTGGACACGGAGGCTGACTGGCGGTACTGGGTCTCAATGTACTTGGGGAGGAAGATCCAATAAGGAGTATAGCCAAAGACGTATGCGATGGAAGCGAGCTGGTTGTAGTTGTATATGGAATTCGTCATCAGTCTTTTCACAGTTGCCATCATGTCTATGAGAAATGTAAATCAAAGAAATTATTCCTAAAAGAATTTAATAATTATAATTATGAAAATTAATTGTATCAAAAAACCAACTTTAAGGATTCCCTCTTTCGAAATTTACCTCAACGAAAACACTAACGTTTACTTACGAAAATAATAAAAAACCTTAAACTGCGTTTTTATTTCAATCGCTTCTTGAAATAAACAGAATTTTTAAGTTTATAAATATACCAATGTATTGTACTTTTTCTATTATGCTGTTTTCCATCTTGTATGGTGGAGTATTTTGATTTTATTTTATTTCGTTTTGGACTTTGTTTTCGTTTTAGATTTTGTTTTTGATTTTGTTTTGATTTTATTTTGATTTTCTTGTGCTTATTTCGATGTTATTTGTAAAAACATGTTAAATTTGTGCATTTTTTAAATATCTCTGGTCAGTGTTCAAGAATATAATTTCTCGGCTGAACATTAGTTTCAAACAATTAATAATATTAATTATTATTTTTAATTGGTAAACTAATGTTTAAGACAAGATTTTTATGCATAGCACAAAGGGTAACAATTATTATAAGCAATAATTATTAGCCTGAAACACTCATCAACATTGAAAAAATCTCCCGAGAAAAGATAAATGCCGCCGACGGGACATGAACCCGCGTCCTTCTGATATCCGGTCAACTGCTATACCACTGAGCTAATAATATTATTTTGCCCCTGTAAATAGAATGATAATGCGTTTCACCGGTTCGTTTGAATGTTCGTTCGTTTGAATGTTCGTCAAAAAAGAACTGTAAAATCGTATCTAGATCAAATTATCATTGGAATAAAGATACAGAATGTCGAAAAATGGCATGCGTATCAAAAAGTAACTGTTAGGTTTTTCAACTATCACATATTTATGGATTTTGAAGTTAAGAGAATGACTACTTGTTCTATGTGGCTATCTATATCACAGCATGGCCAAAAGGCAAGCTTGTCCTCAAAAAAATAATATTTTAAAGACTCACCCTTCACGGAAGGTTTTATGGACTCTTCCACTTTTGTATCCTTGCTCTTCTGCCGCAAGAGTTGTTTCCTAGCAGCTGCCCTCGGCAATTCCTTGGGAAGCATGACCAGAAGGGTGGAGAAGAAGATCAGCAGGACGCCCATTAGCAGCCACCCGACCCACCACGCACCCAGCCACCTAGGATCCGAATTATCGATGGTCGGGGTCAGGCCCGGGGCTATGTACATCCTGAGGAATATGGACACCAGGGCGTATCCTACCGTTGGACCCATCGTTCTAATGAAAAATGTGAAACCTGAAATCAACCAAAACATTTGCATTTAAGATGATGGTCGGAATTCTGCTTTACCAGTTTATGATTAATTTATTTGAATTAGGTCAGCATAACAGGGCTTCATGGATTCGATGAATTTAATGCAGTTTCATCATAGATGAGGCAGTATAGCGTGTCTAGTTTATTAAACCCCTTACATCATTTTGAGAACACTAAGGAGGTAGGTACCCCCACCAAATGTAGGTACCTACCTATTTATTCACAATATTCCTCGTTGTAAGACACGAGGACTTTTTTATTGTTCGTAAGTTCTCATTTTAAAGGGAAACACTTTATTTACTTATTCTCAAAGAAATACCATTTTTAATAATTGAAAATTGTTATCTGTATTGGTTTATGGTGATCCTACGTATTTATATGTGACACGAGTAACAATTTTTATTTATTTATTCAATGATTACATGTTAAAGAATAATACGAACTTATGATAACTGGAGACTTTGACTTCTTGATGTTGTCATCCATGTAGGAGTAACCCAAACTGAAATACAACGACCCCCCGATTCCAGAGATGAGCTGAGCCACAAACCAAATAGCTAATGGCGTGATGGATACTTCACCCAAATCGCATTCGGGGTTGCCTACAAAAAATAACAAAAAATGTATTTTCTATATTGATTAGTTCCTGGGTAGTCATTTTGCGGAACAAGGGTCATCTCCAACCCCGACAACCACCATGAACTCCATCAAAGTGACAGGACTTCTGTAAAATAAATAGTTGAAACATGGGACATGACGTAGCACAATTATTGGTCTATAATTGTTTAGCCAGAGTAATTTAAAAATAATTTACAGTTTTATCTAAAAAGCTGATATCACGTTTCACGGGACATAATGCTGGTTTGTTTGAGGTTTCAAATAAAAAACACTTATTCAATGTATTAAAAATCCATGCATACCATCTGCTTTCTCGGGCCAGTTATTAACATAACTATATTTTAATGGATAATGACAATAAGCCGTAAATAAGTCAACATTTATGATCGTTGTTATCTCACCCGTAGAGTTGCAGAGATGTTTGTTTTTCAGTACTTCCGTGAAATTGTTGGACGAATCAACTTGATAGTCATCTCCGTACTCATACGTCAGTTGAAGGGCGTCTTCTCCAGGTCCAAACAGAAAGTGTGGAAGAGCATTTAGGAAGCAGAAGATGGCCACCGTGAATATACCAAATGCTAGCCATCTCGGACGGTGTCCTCTGCCCGCATAGTAGCTTAAAATGACTGATCCAAATAACTGGGTCAGATCATTTCCTATAGATATTATACCTGGAAAGTAAACAAACAATTGAAGAGATCAAGTTCTAGAAAGAGAAGAATTTCAGCGATTGTTTCTAATTTTAGTTTAAAACAAAAAAAAACATGGTAATGTATGGTGTGCCCCCAAATTATATAAGATAAAGTTGAGCTCTTCAAATTTCATATGTGTCATCTATCAACCTTGCCATTAGTAAATAATGTGGAACGCTACATAAAAGAACAATTATTTAGGTACTATTGTTAAAACTAATTACAAAAATTGTAAAAGTTTTGCTGAAACAATTCGTAAACTTCCTAGACAGATTTATTTATTTATTTTATTAATTATCTGTAAAAAGTATATTTGCATTGGGTTTTTCGATGCCTGTCTCACTAGGATATACCTGTGTCTAGACAGGCATAGAGGTATATAAATAAATATCGTAGTTACAAGAATATATAAGGTAAAATGCATATTAATTTGAATAGAATTAAAACAGGAAGGTGATTGGAAGAGTGGGTAAATCTTTTAAAGAGAGTAATCGTATAAATGTTGGAAAGAGATGAAGTAAAGTAGTAAATTGAAAGGTAAAATAATTTTAGAGCTGCCAGCTTTGTAGTAATGAAAATGTCGCGAAATTTAAATTCAGTGCTCTTGTTGGTACACCCTATACATTTTTTTTTTTGTATTAGTATTTGTTTTTAGTTTTATTTATCCCTAAATATTATGTTCTTTTTTTCTTTCCTCTTTTTATATTTTATTATCTGTTTATATAAAATAATATTTCATGTATGTATGATTACCACAACACGGGCAATAGCTCAGTACGGTAGTAAAAAAATGGCTAAACTATAAAATGTAAACATTTATGAAATAATAAAAAATAAATAAAAATGTAATAAGAGCAAAAAAAAGTTCTCTGAAATACATGCTTGTTGAACGAGTAAACCTGAAAATATATTTAAGTACCTACCAACATAAATAAGCAATTTTCAATATCGTTCCAATAAAATTCTAAATAAATAAAAATCTGCCTTATTGATAGTAATCCAAAAAAGCTCATAGAAAAAAATTAAGTAAAAGTTCCGGGACTCGTCAATTAGAAAAAAAGGCCCCGGATAAAAAGGCAATCTAAGACCTTGCAGCTCAAATCTTCAAATCCGTGAATGATTGACATAAAATAGGCCAGTAATAACGCTGTTGCATAAACATGTCCATGAAGCACAAGCCGAACCACAAATTTATGGGAAAAGAACGAAGCTCGCCACTTGCGGTTGATCGTTCCTTCCATTACTTGGTCGAAGTTCCTTCCCCATAAATCGTGGTTTGGCTTGTGCTTCGGTTCGCACGTGTATACGCAGCATAACAAATCAACAATGACAACAGATAATCCATCCGTCATGATAGCAGAACAATTTAAATATTAGCAAAAATATTACTTAAAATTTTTACTCACCCATTGTCTTACTAGGAATTTTAAATCTTTTCTCCATCGTTGTGATAGTTCCACTGAAATAAGCATATGTTGCGGAGAAGAACATTCCGGAGATCCCGTACAATAAAACAAACATTTTCTTGTTAGCAAACTTTTGTAGAAGGGGTCCTTTGAATAGCCAGAATCCACATGATGTGTCATCAGTTATGGGCATTTCTTTATAAAAACTATCTAATTCCTTCTTTAACAAGACTTCCTCTTCTTTAGTATTTGTTGATATCTTCCGCGTAACTCCTTTCTTCACAATTTTTGAATTATTTTCCGCCATTTTCACTAATAGTTCACCCCTATATTGCTCAAAACAATGCAACAATTGTCACTTTGAAATGTACTACCACTTATTCACTGTTAACATTTAAGTCTTATTATGAATATTTTGATGCGAAACAATCAACTGATGTTTTCTGATGGGTCTCGTCAGCTACCTTTGGAGCTTATGATTGAGGTCCAACTGAGGAACGAATTGGCTGAACGACATACCAAGCCATCTTCATGCCAAGTCACTACCGATAACACAAGAGATCTGATAACCTGTACAAATACGCATAGTTTTTAAAACTCTATGCATAACATTTAAATATGCACCATAATCATAGGGATGAAAATAAGAATGCCTGTCATTATCATAACATCACAGTTGTATTTCTATCATTTAGCATTCAAAAAGGTTCAATGGCAATAACCTTGACCACCGGAAAGTAATTATCAAGTATTGAATTATTTCATAGACCCTGAGTCACACTTACATTGTATAAAAACTTTCCTTTTCTGACTGATAAAGACGTTTAATATTGTACAGATATTAAAAGAAAATCCGTGACAACAAAATGAACATGATGGATGTTAACGTAGAACGTAGACATTTAAACTGGTGTCAATGAAATTAAAAGCTTTGTTTAGTTAAGAAAATGAGATAAATGTGACCATGATAAGAACCTTCCAACAGAGGCGCTACTGAATTAAATTAATTTACACAATCAGACGTTTCACTTTGTTGTGAGGTGTTATCTAGAAAATATGGATAAGCAAACACAATTTTGGCTGTAATTTAAGACATCTCTCGAAATATCTCAAAGAAAATTCAACGTTTTGCGTACATACATTATGATCATCCTTTTAATTAAAAAAAAATTTTTCTGTCGAAGAACAATTCATTTTCACCATCGAACCCGATTTAGATACAACTTTACTATGAAACTGTAGTTTAAAAATAGTTCACTTTCACGCTCACATTAAAAACTTCACTTTTCTTTTATCAGGAACACAGAAAAAGACGGCAGAATATTAATAAATATGACAAAAGCAACGTTTAAACCTGCCCACGCGCTAAACACTGGTCGGAGGATTGGCCGAACTTCCATTGACTTCTAGTGTTTCATATAAGCCAATGTTAATTGGAAAATATGCCATTTCCTTCGACGGTTTAGCAACGTGATACATCTCCAGCCAAGATTTGGAGGACAACTGATGGTCAGATATTTCATTGACTTTACATTCCAGGCTTTGGTCGAATGGAGAATGAAAACTAATCGACCAATGTTTTCTTCTTGTCGGTGTATGGCTGTGCGTTGTGCCTGTTACACGAGTATTACTTCAATTCAGAGGGTTGGCAGTATGTCATTAATTAAATGCGTCCAGATAGCGGCGCTGACACTTAAGCAAATAAACATAAATATGATCGTACTATCCAAATATATACTTATATAAGCTATGTTAAACTAAATGATAATAATAATATCGTTGTAATATATTTAGTTTTATAAATTCTTCCAGCTTGAACTAATCGCTTACAAAAAAAGTTATAAATATGTACAGTATTTAGAGCTTTTTCGTTATTTGTTTTTGGGGTGTTATGCCGTGTTGCGCTACCTCCTTCTTTAGCCGACGCTTCAGACAGCGTTGCAGATCCAACAGATGTGTCGGATCTGCTGAATCTGCCCTGATGATGGACACTGCAACGCTAGCGCAACACGGCATAACACCCCAAAAACAGATAACGAAAATGCTTTTGGCCGTGAAAATCTAAAAACGTATCAGTATTTAGAGCTCTTTAAACTGGAAATAAAATTCGTGAAAAATGTTATTTTCGAATAAATTTCAATGCACTTCTTAAGAGGAAACCCGGTCACCGAGAAATTTGAACAATAGGTTTTTCATCAAAGTGTTGCCGTCGCTCTTACTCCACGGAATACTGAGCGAAAGGGACAATTGCACCTCAGGCTGATAATACCTAAATAAAATCATTAAAATCTTGGTTTTGCTTTCCCCATTTTTCTCCTCCAAAACTAGACCGAGTTTTTACTAACTGTATATTAGAAGAAAATACTCGTTTCTGTGCCTTTTACTTTTTTTTAAGATAGGTTTATTTATTACACTGAACGTCTGTTGACAGCTTTCAAACCAGACAATTTTAATGATTTTTGGAGGGACGGAAGTAACTTATCAAAAGAAAAAGCAAAACGTACCAACCCGCTTTATTTATATTACCTATATTTAAAACATTTGCAGTAACGTCAAAATCCAGAGAGGAAATTGAAT
This sequence comes from Limnephilus lunatus, assembly GCA_917563855.2. Taxonomy (NCBI): domain Eukaryota; kingdom Metazoa; phylum Arthropoda; class Insecta; order Trichoptera; family Limnephilidae; genus Limnephilus; species Limnephilus lunatus. Next base: position 46,548,042 of record OU830600.1, read on the forward strand.
AACACGTTTCATGGGCAAAACGCCGCCCGGTTTCCTCTTAAAGAACGAAAAAAATCTTGATTTTATTAAAAACAACAGAAGTATTTTCTTGTGTTCATAACTATCCTTTCAAATTGTTCTACTTTCTTTACGAAAGTAAGGGAAAGAAACTGGATACGAAAGATAATAATAATAATATTTGTACACAGTATTGTGACCCTGTGATTCATTCATAGCAGTCCCTCTCCAGGAAATACTTCAGGCATTCAATGCAATACTACTATCGTATTGAAATGGTTTTGCATAATCAATTATAATTATCTGGAACTACTTCCCCATTTAAGTTAATTTGAGCTGATAAACAAAAAATTAACAAAACAAAAAATGCACTAAAAAGTAAAAAAATAATTTCGTACGATTGTTATTTTTGGAGTCGGTGTCAGCCAAGGTAGTTATAGGTGAGATGTGGAGATCTTGGCTGACATACATAGGTAGTTATAGGTGAGATGTGGAGATCTTGGCTGACACCGACTCCAAAAATAACAATCGTACGAAATTATTTTTTTACTTTTTAGTGCATTTTTTAAGTCGTTTTTTGTTTTGTTAAAATTTTTGTTTATTTTTTTATTTTTAGTGACGAGCGTGCGTAAAGAAGTTTTACTTCAAAAAAAGAATCATCGAAATCTGTTGGCGTAATATTGAGTTATTCGTCCATTTGTCGCGCACATACTTATTGCAAATTTAAGACATTTATGGTTTTCTCATGGATTCCATTGTCAGAACTAAACCAAATTAAAATGGGACCACCGGGAAGCACCAGCTTTCTAATAAAAAAAGAATCATCAATATCGGTCCACCCAATCGAAAGTTCTGAGTTAACAAACATAATTTTTTTTTGTTTTAAATACCGTCGAATTGATAACCTCCTCCTTTTCGAAGTCGTTTAAAAATAAACTATTCTGTGAAACACAAAATTTCAAACACGGCTGTTTATTGCTCCTTGTGCACTGAAATACTCGCAAATGCCCCACACATTGTTTTGCTAAATTATTATGCTTAAAACACGTGCGAGTTATTATGCGTAAAACACGGCATGTCGACTCGAAGTAACTACCTATATTACTCTGTGATATTATGAATAATTGTTGAATCGTATTAAATATCTGAATTGAATAATTAAAAATTTTTGATGCTTTAGTATTTGGAATACGTATTGGTACAAACCACTTCAAAACCATCAAAAATTGAATTATTTCTGTAAATGTATAAAATGCATCAATCATTGGTTATTTTTTATGGAATCCTTAAAAGCTAGAAATTTACGTGCTTTATTTTGGTGTATTCGGAACAGTAACTAGTTCAATACCCACATCAGAGGTCAGGGATTTTGATCGTATCATAGTCAATGATATGGGTATCTACAGTTCTCCCTATCCTATTACGGCAAAAGTATGCAGAGGTGGAACTAAACAATGGTATTTTTTCGTTTTGCTGAAAATATCTGCTTTGTTTCGATAACGTCGGGTTTCATTGTTTTCCTTGATTAATAATAACTGCCGTATTTTATTCAATTATCTCCATTTTTTATCATTTCTTTGTCAACTACATAAATTTGGACTTCACAACATTAAGACATAACCCACGAAACACTGAAAAATATTTAGCATCCTTAACATTTACAGGGAGTTCATTGAACATTTTAAAATCTTTATAATAAATATTGTTTTGTGTTCCCGATAAATTTGGTTTAGCCTAAAATCGTTGCAGTTTCTCGTAGGATAGCAATAAACAGTACTAACATTATTCAATATATGATCTGCTAACATTTTATTTTTTAACTTATAAATAAATACTAGGGCATTATAAACTAATCTTTGCCACAAACTTAATAGATTTTGTTGAATTTGCGTGGTTTTTGTCCTAGTATATCTGCTACAGCACAATTAACCTAATGTCTCTGTTCTAAATTATTTCCGTCCATGCTTGTGTTTACACTAAACTTGTGTTTTAATTTAGATGTGATGCTGCAGTAATGTTGAAAACCAATTTCCTTGTTTTAAGGTTCAATTTTCCGTTATCCTACTTAAGAAGTTAATCTTTATTGCAATTTTTTTAGTTAAAATTTCAAAGTTAGTGTTAAGCTTTTACTTTTTATCGATTATGATTCTCAAGTATTTAATTTCTTCTACTTCTTCTTCAATATTTTGATGGTCTACATTTGAGGTAATCAGTTCATTAAGTATTTCCCCTAATACCACGAATTTAATTTAGTTACATTTACCTACAATACACTTCACTATATCATTAACGTGACGTGCATACAATTTATTTAATTGATTTATGTTATTTCACAATTTCTAAATTTTGTATGTATTTAGATACTATATGGTGGTACGCTCCAGAGAGGAAGATACCACTCTTACCAGTTATCGATCGCCCAATGCTGAAAGACCACCATTCAGAATTGAAACATGCATGAAATGACTTCGGTGACAAGATTTGAATTACCAGGTATTTTCCCACAATTCCTCGTCCCCATTTCATTCCCCTCCTCACTAAGGTCAGCCTCACAACACCTCCCCGTTTGGGAAGCCACCGTATCACTGGCTCCAGGCGGTTAGTAGCAGTTGGAAAACTCGTGCGATATTCTCATTTTGAAAAAAGTCCTTAACTTTTTTTTAAATAATAAAAACTGAGCCTGGGGAAACGGAGCAAAACTGAGTTTCAAAAAACCAATGTAGTACAATGTACGAGAGAAACACACGATCAATTCCGTAGCCGAGCATAGTACTCGTATAATAATTATAGAACCACCCGTTTCCGTTCGACGAATTTCAATCGTGTTTGTTGGTTACTTGTTTCGCTAAATGATCAATTATCAGTAGTAGTGCAATTGGGTTGTGAATGAAGGACAAAATGATTTCAATTCCATTAAAAAACTATGTTTACTTTTACAAAAAACATGAATCTACTCTGGAGTCTGGATTAGCATTTTTAACTTTTGGATTAGTATTAGTAATAGTCAATTGGTGTGTGCTGTTTTTACGCTTTGTACGTAGATCGCGTTTACGGTCCTCAGTCCGCCCACTGTTCCCTGGAAGCTGACTACGGACCGTTGGTTGATGACTAGTGACTGATGACGGTAGCGAGCAGGGAATTAGATGATTGCCGGAGAGGTACGGAGATGTCACTCAATGTGTTCGCGTTACTCGCTACACAATGCGCTTGTGGATTCCACCTACTCTACTACTGATTATTAAGTTAGTACAGTGGTCGGCAAAATCATCAATAGAAATCAGCTGTACAACAAGCCTTTTTAATGTCCAATTTCTTTACAGAACCCCGTTTGTGTAAGTCGGTAAGCTAGGTACACCCACTGAATAAAACTATATAAATCTGTATGATACCTACGAGTACTTTTTAATAATCTTATTTATTATAAATATTATAAGTAGATATTAGAACCGAAATACTTAGGATTTTTTTAAATATAATATATACAATAAATGCACAGATTGAAGTTCAGTTTTTTGTCGTCCGTTTTTTAAATGGAAATATGTACGGGCCGTGGACGAGCAAGTTCTGACACGATTTTTAAACGTCCGCTAAGCGAGCCATCCTTCCGACCAAAGATATTGGGTTTCACTTATCTGTGCTTCCGACTAATTGTGCCGGATCCGTCTTTTAATCGTGTTGGGCATGTGTGGCAATCTCTACAGCCACTAGAACGTCCGATTTTTAAACGGAACGACGTCCTTAAACGGTCGTTTTTTAAACGGAAATGAAAAAGTATTTCAAACATGTTGTGCCGCACTCAAGTAGCCAAAGAGCCGCATGCGGCTCGCATACCGCAGATTTCGACCACTGAGTTAGTATTTAGATCCCACAACTATGCATAATACTCACTCACAAACTGAGCTAATTGGTAACCTAATAGAACCAAATATTACTACAAACAGTTAAACTTCTCATTGAGATCCTTATAGTTATCTGACTTTTTGATTGCCTCATTCTAAAACTACTTTTCTGGTAATTTTCTTCGCAGGCACTATAACAATCTTGTCGCTAGGCTATTAAGTTTAAATATACTCTACATAATATACACTTGATAACATTAACTGGACTATATTACCTTATACTTAAAATACTGACATCTGGGCTATTAGATTCCTACTTAGGCACTTTACCACTTTCGTCATTAAACCTTTAGGTTTAAAAATACTTTTAAAGCAATGGTTTACTATGTTCCATCGTTCGTAAAACACTGACTTTTGGATAAGTGAATTCGTGCGTACTGTTAATAAAAGTATCAAAATGATTAATATACTATCATACTGTTATCAAACACATCATATTAACCAGTCTACTAGGTTCCTATAAACCGCAACATCGGAAGTTAGTGCCCACATTCCACATTGGTTCGTTCGTGCTGTAGCACTGGCTCTTGAGCTATTAAACACGGAATAATACCGCAGCGAGTACCGTCTTTCCCTCGACACATTTTTTAATTTCACGTTTTAAGGGTGCTAAATTTTAAAAATCAGCTACAGATCAGAAGAAGACTCCAATAAATGCGATTTGGGCACGTTTTGTGATCCAAAAGTCTGGCAAATCGGGTATAAACATTCCAATACAAAACGGTGTAAATCATCATTATGAAATTCAAATTGGATATATGGAGACAGAACGCTTGCTAAATGGGCTAGAACCAAAATGTATCGGCTTAACATAAATTATGGACTTATCAGTGGCGACATTTATTTTCATTCAAATCCACATTTAAGGCATTTGTAGTGTATAATATTATCTAATCAGTGGCACCACCACCAGTAGTTATGAGTGAAATTCGTGGACCACTCTCCTCTACAAAGGTCGTCAAAATTTATCTATAATGACCATAACACGTGATTCATCCAAAATGAACCCTTGTTCCTAAACAAATATTTTCATATTTACGGTCAACGAACCCTACCTATCTTGTTCGTTAAATTCATAGAATAAAAATATTACACTAGAACTGCCTTCCGTGCATATTTAAATGGAAATAAATATGCCTTTTTAGTATTTTTTGTTTCCAAACCATTTAGTACGCGGTCTGTCTTTCTCTGTCTGTCGAAATTATATATCGCCATCCCATTTGAAATTCGTAATCATGGTGAAACACAATTTTGTATGGAAATATAGGCACAAATTGGGTCACGAAACACGCCCACAAGGCACTTCTTGTGTTTGGTATTCTTTATTCTATGGTTAAATTCAATGCGACAATCTAATTAAAACAGTATGTGTCAAATATTGATAAATTCTTGTGTGACATTACACTTATTGTCGTAGCTATAGGGTAGGTATCGTTATTCTATGTCATATATTTTTTATTTTATTATTTAGTTACTTACTGCCTTTTAACTTTGCCATCCATTCTCACCTGGGTTAAAATTATTCAAGTTTAAAAAATACTTATATCACAAAAATTTGGAACAATGTGATGCATCGTCTCAATTTTTGCGGATAAAGACATATTTCAAGGATCAATTATTTTTTAATTAATAACTGATAACTTTGTATAAACGACTTTTTAATAAACAATATCGACATGTTTCAATAATAATGTTATCTTCTTCAGGATATGTTAATATATTTATAATTTATATTAACATATCCTGAAGAAGATAACATTGTTATTGAAACATGTCGATATTGTTTATTAAAAATTGGTTTATACAAAGTTATCAGTTAATAATTAAATAATAAATAATGCCACAAAGTTATTTTGCAAAGATTGAAGATCAATTATTTGTTCGTTTCCCTTTACCTAAAAAACACAGCATCCCCAAAGATGACTTAGAATCTGACAAATTTCTCCCTAAGGGACTCCTGTGTGGAGACCCTGAGGAAAACATTGATTCTATTGTTAACAAAAAGACATTCTAGGCAAATAAAAATTGAATATCTAAGCCAAATCTTGTTTTGTTTTGTAACTTCAGAAATAAACACAGAGATTTTCCGTTTTCCTATTAAGATAAATCTTATGAAACCTCTTGTGTTGCTAATGAGCTAATGACTCTGAATATGTTAGGCAGGTTTAAACAAAAATTACATTAAATGAAACCACTAATACTAGTTAGGTACACGATACACGATACACGTACGGCCATTTCGATGATTCACTCCAAATCAATGACTGCCTAAGTAATTATTAATTAGTGATATGGAAACTAGACAAATAAACGTGTTTATTGGTTGACTCCATTACGAAATGGGACGACATGTCTAATTTGTGTGACCAAATACTCTTACACGATCAAGCGTACCAATATATGAACGTGGAGAATAAATAGGGAAGAAACTTCCTTTACTCGCATAGGAAATGGTTTATCAAAAATGTGCAATTCATTTTTACCTGAAAAGCTAGGGAATATTATATCTTTTTTGGTTGCATGATGAAATTACACCGATTTCGGTCAATTTTGTAATAAGTTTTTCCCCAGTGTTCATACGATTACGTTCACATTAAGTGAGTTTTTTGGGAAAAAGTTATTTATTACACAAGTTAAAATAGTGCAATTTTTTTTAATATTTTGTCGTAATGCCTACATACATATACCATATACCTACCTATGTTAAGATTTACTTTTTTTACATGAGTTCCACACAGGAGACCCTGAGGAAAATAATTTCCCTCAGGCCTATGTCATCTTTGACGATGCTGTGTGGAGGGTTTTTTTACGGAAAGGAAGGAGAGGAGAGTTCTGGGAAGGAAAAGAGTTTAAGACGTGGGTAGGAATCTGGGGTTCAGTGTGTCCCAGTCATCCGCCTCCAATTCCTTGACAAACCTCACCCCATGAACCCGGGTACCCCTGCTAAATCACCAAACGTAGCGAACCACTTGGGGTGACCTATGGCAGAGGTGTAGGTTATCCAATAAAGGCACCCATTCCCGCCTCCCAAATTAAAGGTTAAATAAGATGTATTATTATAAAAACACAGTTTCTTACGAAAGAAGAACACTTTCGGTTTGGAATTTTATTTGTATAAAAAAACACATTTTATAGACTCTATCAATAATCCAGGACGGTGTATAAACAACTAACAAGATAAATGGATATTGAATTTATATATTAAAGAGTAAGTAATGGAGGACACAAAAATCGAAAGGTTTTTAAGTGATTAGATTATATAATTAAAGGTGATTAGTTACCTATGCCGCTGTAAGTTTCGGTAAGTTAATATAAGGCATAATTATATTGCATCATTCGGTCACCGGCAACAGTGCATTCGTCTGCTTGTTTTGAATGTTTGTCTCCTTAATTTCCAGTTTACTTTCTTTCTGGGTAAGGTTCAACGCATCGTCGAACATATTAATATCCTTGATATTCAACCAGACAAGGAACTCGAACAAGGTTCCTAGGGACATGAAGAAGGCTGCCGAGTAGTTAATGCTGTTCCTCATCAGGGCGGCGTTATAGAGCCAGCAATTTCCTTTCTTCGTGCAAGTCTTACCCCAAACCAAACATGTTGAATCTGTAATGATGAAATTTTTTTAAAGATGGTTTAACGGATTTACTTGAGTCGGGTCATGAAGTATTGAATCAGTCGTCAGTATAACTGGGAAGTGTGCATAACTCAATGTATGAATGTTAATGAAACAAAGAATTTGTGGAATGGATCAATGCTCTATATGATTTTAAAACTAACCCATTATGTAGCCGAAAAAAATTGGGCCTGGAATAGTCGCACACAAACTTCTTGCCGTCATTTTGATGCCAAGAGAAACGGTTTTGTCACGTTCTTCCACACACCTAAAATAATATCCGAACGATCACGTTTTGAAAGCTATTTTACAAACCAATATTATTATTATTAATATATAAAAATATAATTTTTTGACATTTTCAACCAGGGAGCATCGGTTCTGAGTGAACGCCTTTACTGGCTTTCATATTAATTATCATTTTTAATCAATTATTAAATATTACAATAAATAAGTAAGGTATATTATGAAGAAGAAAATTACAACGATTCTGTGCAAATAGATTTTTTCTGTTGTTTATAAACATACCTTAAGGTTACTATGAAATTGGAAACTTTTCTAGACGATCTAAAGAATTTGAGGGTGCAAATCAAAACCAAAAATATGACGAATTGGCGCACGCAGTTCACATCACATGAACCAGATGTAGCTGAGCCTCCAAGGTATTTATCCGATGATAAATGATATTCCTTATCGAAAGATGTGTTCATGCTGAGGCATGAACAATTGTTGAAAACCTGAAAAAATTCACAATGTGGATTGTATGAGGAAGTAAAATGTGTGATACATAATTACTATCAATTTGCTGGTAAACAAATCTGTGGACAGGTTAAAAAACAATTATTTCATCAACAGAGTTAAAAATGCATGCTTGCACATTCATCCAAAATAGAAGATTCTCTTAGTATTGCCTGATTATTGCCTTAGTGTAAAAACCAATTCTGCTTGCAATTACTCTAATTATAATTATATATAAAGTAACACAATCTGAATTGCTGAAGAACTTCCTCTTTTCAGTCTTATTCACCTCCATCTCATCTGACAACATTATCATAGCACCTTTTTTCATTTTTTATAAATCAGGTATTACTTACTGGTTTCCCACTGTCCCCGGTGTACTGTTGAGTGCAGCCTGCATGACAAGCCGAGATATATGTCTCTTTGCTCCCCACAGAACACACAGGAGAGAACTTTGCATAATCACACCTGCAATTAGCGTTGCACGACATGTTGGTGATAATCCTGAAAAACGTTGATATGTTTATTTCACTTCTGTTTACAGTACTTTAAATGTAGGACTGTTCTTTGAAAGCGTATTTTATTTAATGCCTTGACTTACTCTCCGTCTTTTATCATTGGAATCCGTTCATCAATCGCTGAGCACCCGATCAGTGAGTACCCTATAACTGCCATCACAGTAATCACGCCGGTCACAACATTCCACAAGGCCATCTGTTTGGCCCTCGGCTTGAACCTCTGTAAGATTATTCCTGAGAGAACGGAACCCAGGGCAGAGAAGACAAGCCCAATGGAACCCGTCACAAGACTTGCTACCGAGGAGGATTGCCTGTATTGGGTCTCGATGTACTTAGGGAGAAAGGTTCCGTATGGCGTGAAGCCAAAAACAAAACAGACAGTGGACAATACACTGTACATGAAGATTGAATTTTTAAAAAGTCTCTTCATTGCACTATTCATGTCTAGAACAGAAAAAATATCAAATTATACATTCTATGATATTTTTTAAAACGTTTTTTAAAGTATGCGTTTCAGTGGGATCTGGTCGATCGAGACGGAATAAAATGTGCGTTGGACATGCTTCGTAATGTAAAAACAAAAACTTAACGATTTAAAAATATTAATTTACATAGCTGTATCGATGTATATCTACTACATTTAGATCAAACTTCATTAGGATCGTCGTTTTGAATTATGTTTTATTGATGAGGTCCAAAAAACAACATCCGATGAGAGATGTTCTAAACCGACTCAGAGTCCTTGATCCCTATTTGACCACCTCCACACTGATGTAAATAAACTGATATGATGAGTTGACTGAAATATGCACCTTTGATTGAGGGCTTTATAACTTCCTTCTTCTCTACAAGTTCTTTCCTTTTCCACAACAAATGTCTTCGTGCTGCTGCTCTGGGAAGTTCCCTAGGTAGCATGGCCATGGCACTTGAGGTTAGACCAAGTATGGTGGCCAGGAGCAGCCAGCCAATCCACCAGGCTCCCAGCCATCGAGGATCCAAATTGTCAATGATCGGAGTCAGTCCTGGTGCTATGTACATCTTTAGGAATACGGAGACCAGGGAGTAGCCCATAGTAGGACCCAATGTTCTTACAAAGAATGCCAAACCTGTAAACAATCAACATCTGAAGAAAGTACATTTTTAATACTAAATGTTTCCAACAAATGATGAGTAAATGCCAATTATAATTAAAAATAGCGCAGACCAAAAAAAGGAATGTTTTTTTGAATACAGGTTTTTTATAAATTAAAAACAAAAATTCGAAATAATATTGTTTAATTAAATGTAATTTAACCTAAAAACTTGGAGGGTCATATTTTTACTCATTTTGAAAGTGTTTTTGCTCGTTGTTGTTTTTTGTTTGTTCAGTTGTTGACAGTAGTTTTTAAAATGATTTAGGTACCTATGTAAAAATATATATTGAGTTTATTTATTGTAATTAAGATTAATTTGTACAGCTTCATTTTAGTTTTAAGTCTTTCTCTTATAATAAAAACACATAAACTTATAATGAGTTGAAATTTTAAATTTACTACATAATTTTTTATGGTTAGTAATTGAGGAGCATTTTCACAAAAATATACATCTACAACAATTTTTTTTTCTTGAGACGGATTTAAGTGAATAATCACTCGGGTCAATATTTTATGATAATTCTAATGGACATTCAATTAACTGACTCTCATACACGATTATTTTATTATCTTTATTTAAACAGCAATTGAAATATGCGTTTTTTGACCAAAGTAAAATTTCCACATATTTAAAAAAAATGGCTTCCAAATAACCAAACACATTTTATTTACCCTTTTATTTATTTTTCAAAGTACTTACTTATACCTAAAAAATAACTCTATTAATTCATAATATAAAAAAAAAATTATAATGCTTAACGTTGATACGCAAGTTTCGTAGAAAATGCGTACGCAACCTACTCAGATACATCGAAATAAGCTTGTTACGAGTAATAATGGATCTTTAAATTTTTAAACTATGCATCTGCTGTTTACCACAATTGGTTATTTCAATTTGTTATTTTTTTAATATATTTATACCGCGCAAGATTCACCAACTGCTCCCGTCCGCAGCCTGTGAGACTATGGCATCCCCAATTGGGGTATGTTGTTAGGCTGAGGGTAGTGAGGAGGGGAAGGAGATGGGGAAGAGGAAGGTGGAGAAGTATCTGGTTATTCAGATCTGGTCACCAAAGAAGGCTAAAGTCATTTTAAGCAACGTTTCAATTCTGGATGGTGGTCTTACACCAGGGCGATACTGGAAGTATCTTTCACTCTGGAACGTGGCACAAATATAGTATATATTTTTTTAAATGAATTAATTGTGAAATACCACAAATTAATCAAATAAAATTTATTTACGCACGCAGGGTTCGAACCCGTCGAGAGTGTTGAATATAAATGTAGGTGTGAGTATGGTGATTGTTGTCTTCATAAAAATTTAACATTTAATATTACATTTTAAGCAGGGAAATATATTGATTTTTGAAAATCTTAGCCATTGTGTAGACCACCATATAGATAATAAGAATTTTTAAATAAATCGATTGTGATACATATTTTTTTTTGTGAAATCGCTCCTCGATTTCTGTCACCACTTTTTGAGGTGATTTATCACAAAAACAGCGCTCTTAAAATTATCCAAATATTATTATTTTTAATAATTTTGTTTGACAGGGGGATGAAATATAACGGGCTCCAGGATGCAAAAGTAAAACAGGAGAATTTAATAACATTGCAAGTGCCAAAATATTAAAATTAGTATACAAATGTAGGTACACTATGTTGCCTTTAATGACAATTAATTTGTGTTTTTCTACATCAATTATACAAATATTATTATAATACTTTACCGAATGACTAAAAAAAGTGAATACTAACTTATAATTCCGGGAATTTTCGATTTCTTAATATTATCGTCCATGTAAGAATAGCCCAAATTGTAGTATAAAGTACCCCCGACGCCCATTATTAGCTGAGCGGTAAACCAAATGGCTACAGGGGCGTTGCTAACTTCTCCCAATTCACACCCGTTAGCTGGAAACAGAAAAACAGAGGCTAATTAATTAATATATTATCACTACTTATGTAGTATGTTGATCACGTAGCAAAGCTTATAAACCAGAAAATTAATTTGTATTGTATTTTAAAATTTTTTTTTTTTTAGATGATTGGCCTTTCATAGTTTGTAAATAAACTCCACAATCATAAATATTATGTTCTTCTGGTCTGGCACGGTCTGGCACAAATTTGGTGTTTGAGCCCTTAGTAGAACCGTAATCGTTCCTAGTTAACGTACAATTAGTTAATTTTTAGGATAAGGACATATCCTTATCCTTAAGTAGAACCGGAATCATCCCTTGTTATCGAAAAATTCGTTCATTTTAAGGTTAGGACAATTCATCGTTCTTAAGTAGAACCGAAATCGCCCCTAATTAACGAAGAAGTCGTTAATTTTAAGGTTAAGGACAACTTCTTCTTAAGTTGAACCGGAATTACCTCTCAGAAATAATTAACTCTCGAATATAAAGGATACCTAGCTTATACATTTTTATGATATATTTTCGTTCTCTGTATTTTAGTAGTGAAATGTCATTGGGTCTCACAGGGTTACTGGCAAATATACAACTTTTATAAAATTTGTTATGCATGTCAATATAAACAATATTCGAATTGGGGATGAAATACTGCGTTTTCAAAATTTTTATTTTTATTTTATTTATTTATCTATGTAAAGTATGTTTACATTGGGTTTTTCGATGCCTATCTTACTAGGATATACCTGTGTCGAGATAGATGTAGAGATACATAAATGAATATCATAGTTAAAAGAATATTTAAGGTTAAATACAAATTAATTTGAATGCAATTAAAAAAGAAAGGTGTGTAAATGGAAGTGTGTGTAAATCCCATAAAGAGAGTTATCTTGTAAATGTAGGAAGAGATGAAGTAATGTAGTAAATCCTGTCAAATCTATTTATGGAGTTTTAGTTAGTTAGAGTTAGTTTCTTTACAATAATGTAGCAATCCCCCTTTTATTACCTGTAGAGTTGCATAGGTGATTATTCTTCAGCGTTTCCGTCGAGATTTTGGACATATTAACTTGGTAGTCACTTCCATATTCATAAGTCAGTTGGAGGGCATCGTCTCCGGGACCGAACAGGAAATGTGGAACGGCGTTCAGTAAGCAGTAGAGGACCACAGTAGAAATGCCAAAACCTAACCACCTCGGTCTGTGGCCTGCCCCAGCATAATAGCTGACAACAATGGAACCCAACAGCTGAGTTATATCGTTGCCTATTAAAATGAATCCTGAAATCCAAGAAGAATTAAAAAAATGTATTAATTAGCTCAACCAAATACTGTAGATAATAACATTATATCCACTGTCCTGCTTCAGCCATTTTTTCGACGTTGAAATGGCAACATGCTTCGAGCGATGGGAGTTGTTGGGGTTGGTTTTCTTTCATACATTTTTATGGATTTATTATGTACTAGCTTTTGCCCCCGGCTTCACTCGCATATTCTCCATCCCGATCCATCCCCTTCATACTCGTTACACTCATTTTTCACGATGTCACCTATTAAAAAATAACAATCAAATGCGTGCCGTTTCGCATTCATAATATTAGTATAGCTGTTGGCTTAGGTCAAAATGTAGATGAGTACCTATTTTATATTTGTATTCATATTTGAATTTTTGCTATCAAAGGAATCTCCATAGCTTATGCCTAAACAAATAACAAAATGACAGCCTACATCAAACAATTACTTACGTACAATAGACGTATAATAAATAATTTCATTACGCCACAGCTTATTCATAACGCCAGAGCTTATCAGCATATATATAGCGTATTTTACTCGCAAATAATGTAGCTTTCTATTAGTGGAAAAAAAATAAAAATCGTTTCAGAATTTTTTGAGTGAAAGAGTAACAAACATCCATACAAACATTCGCCTTTATAATATCTATAAGATAATATTAATTTTTGGAAAACAAGTTCTTTTAAATGGTTTTAACTTTGTTGTGGAATTTTTTTATTTATGTTTTATTAAATTACGTATGATACTGTTTACTTCACTTTATTTTGTTATACAATCAACATGTATTGTTGAAGACACCCACTTCTTCAGACCTATATTAATTATACATGTTGATTGTGTAAAAATAAAGTGACGTAAAATTTGTATTTTATTTAAATATAATTAACGGATAATTTGGATAGCGTCTTTTAGTAAATTATCACCTGTACATTATATATTTTACATACATAAATTATAGAAATCATAATTAAGAAAAAAATAGGTAGGTAGGATATTTAAATATCAGTTTACTGTTTCTATTTTTGACATGAACAATTATTCGTGGTGGAATTCCATTATAATAATTTAATAAAACACATATAAAACTTATTTCCTACTTATTAAATAAAAGTATTTTTTTATCACTATTGCAACACAAAGTTACTCACTTTGTCAATATATATATGTTATTAACATTCAAATTTCTTTATAATCGAATTCGACAATTTAATGTAAACGAAGATCAATATCGAAAGTAAAATAAACGCCGGTAATTCGATTAATTAAAAAGTTTTTTTTTTTAATTTTAATACGCGAAATAGATTTGGCTTTATTTTGTTTTTCCGTCTAATAAACGCCTATTTTGATACACAAATTTTCGAAATACTAAAAAAGGCGTCTCCATGTTTGTATATTCTTTGCAAACCATTAAATAATAAAATTTAAATCTAAAATTATCTTTGATTTTGATGTAGGCAAGCACCTCCTTTCGGAGAGTACCTATCGCTAAATACTGAATACCGACTCAGGGACGGCCCTGTGGAGGCGCAAACGGAGTCCACTCAGGATGCGCCGGCTTGCCAGGGCGCCAAGGAGCTAAGGAACTGAAAATATTTAACTTATTTACCAAACCCTTGAGGTTTTTACCAGCTTAGGGCGCCGTTTGGCTCATAGCTGTAGTTAAGTTAATGTAAATATGTGCATTTGAACCATTGTGTTTTTTTAAACTTACTTTCATTACCCTTATTCATTTTTGAGTTGCCACTTAGAAAAATGACCGCAGAGCCTAGTGTTTTTGTCTACTTTTAAATTTCAGCGTCTACAAATAATTTCAATTTAGTATATATTATTTATTTTTAATTAAAAGTTATTATAACATATATTAAGAAATCGAAACATACCCATCGTCTTGCTTGGAAGTTTAAATCTTTTCTCCATCGTTGTGATAGTTCCACTAAAGTAGGCACTAGAAGACCCGAGAAACATTCCAGAAATTGCATACAAAAAAACAAACATTTTCTTGGTGGCTAATTTTTGAAGCCAACTCCCTTTGAATATCCAGAATCCGCAAGATGTGTCTTCGGTGATGGGCATTTCTTTGTAAAACTTGTCCAACTCCAACTTCAACATAATTTTCTTTACTTCCACGTCTTCATCTTTATCTTCATCTTCAGCATCCTGCGACACTTTAGCAGAATCTTTTTTACCAAGAGCAATTGAATTATTTCCGGTCATTTTTCTGTTGCAATCCCTATTTACTCATATTTTATTTTAATTGTTTTATAAGTGTCTTATTATGTACGTTTTTTTAGAAGTACTTGCTTTTTTCTCTATATTTTTCATTCATATAGCTGGATTTGTAGGCATTGTACAATACACACCCCACAATGCAATGAAAACTATAATATTATTTTTATTGTAATTAAACAAGCCGCGATTAATTAATTTTAAAGGTTTATATCATGGTCATCTTCAACTGTAAAATTTCAACGTCACTGCATTATAAATTCCGTTCAGTAGAGAGCAAAACAACACTTCTGCGGTGAATTAAACTACAGCGTTACAGCGTTGAATTAATAAATTATTTTATTAAATATTTAATCATATTGTTATGTCAACTACACTGAGTCATAGGACATAGCAATGGGGTAAAATAATAAAATTATGAATTGTATCACTTTTTAGTTGTAAAGGTGACCCAAAAATAAGTTCACGCACTAAACACGTTGGGAGATCACTTGATCTTCAATGACTGTGTTTGTATTTCGTTTAAGCAAATGCTAAGTGGAAAATGTTCTATTTCCTAGAATGGTTAGACGTTACATCTCCAGACGAGATTTGGTCCGCAACTGATCTCCAGATGTTAAATTGACTTCTATTCACAGGGTTAGACGAAAAAGAGAATTCATGAAAACTGAAAACCTTCCTTAGAATTTTGATCGAAATTAAGCGTTCCTAATCTTCCTGAGAAATAATTTGAATGATTAAAATGAGTAAGGCCCTTTGACCACAAGGAGCAAGTAGTCGATATTGGGTTTCTTACAGATTCAAGTATGTTGGTGGCTACCGCAGGTCCGTACGACGAGGTTTACGTCGAGACTTTAAACATGACATCTCTTGTGTTAGAAATTTTATAACAAAGTGTGTGCTTTAGATCAATGCTTGTAACAAAAAAATCCACAAAGAATGACGGGACATAAAAATGACAGGTACATCACCTTTTTGGCTGTAAGGTTATTGAATTCTTCAATAATATTTTGACGTTCCGAGAATTCAACTATGATTGGTGGCGATGTGGGTATCGTGATTTTAATAGCGACATTCGGTACTTTTGTTTTCCTGTAAACCATGGGCCTAAAAACAAGTATAAAATATGATGCCTATTCAAAATAAATAAAAAAAATAAACTAGCTAAGTAAGTACTCTTCAAACGAAATCTTTAGGACCTGCATCATAATATAGAACTTGTAGAAAATAAAATTAATGATGAACGCAACTCCACCACCATAACACGGGTATCAAGCCTAGCATGCTGGTCGAAAAATCCACTAATAATGTAACCATATTTTGTATGTAGTGAATAAAGAAAAAAAAAAATAATTGAGCATGAAATCATCATAAGACAAAGTAGATCTATAAACCACGATTTGCTTGCCGTATGGAAATAATGGCATTTGACAGTACATCTAAAATCACAACCAAGTGGATACTGGTGACCGGTGGAAGCGACCCAGATAGGTGGACGGACTGCAAGGAAAAATATTGGAGCCGAATGAGAATATGATTTCAACTGAAATGCTAGGAATTCGACCCAATAGAGATCATGCGTGTTGTTGATGCAACTATATGAAATCTTTTTTAACATACGTTCCATCATTCCCCCATCCAATCTGTTATCCATCACTTGTCCGTTTATGACAGTGTTGGCGTGTATACCCACGTAGCTGACCATTATTAAAGTGTACCAGTCACTGGAAACTTGTACAGCGATTACTGAGTGATCCCTTAATGCCCTTAATATCGCAAAACTTGCTGATAAAGAATTAAAAAAAATATTTAGAAAAACTTATAGACGGACATCCTTTATAATGATAAAAGACTTTTTACAATGTATGCACTATCAGCCTTGTGGAAATAAACAGAGCGTTGATAATTATTTTAATATAAATATGTCTCTGCTGCACACGAACATATCCAACAAAGTGCATATTAATTCTTCATTTAAAATACGGAGTTTTATAAGCTATTCATATAATTAAAAGCGGAGTCCCATAAAACCGCTTAAGTCCCATGGACGGTGAAGGGGTCGGTAGGGTGGGGATATTTTCATAGACTTGTTGTGAATTCCCCCTCCCCTCCCTACAACACCCCTCCTCTTCCGCGGCTGACCACGTGACTATCCGAAGCTTCATTTCATTAATACGCTCATATATATTTTTGTTCGCACGCCAACCAGGTGGTTTAAAAGCGATGATTGCCCACAAATATTTTCTATGTGCGTATTTTTAATATTATTTTTGACAAACATTCTCGGGATATCTTTATTGGGTAAACTCGTTTTTATAAGATCCTGTAATTACTACGTTAATTTCTAGGATCTTCCGATTTAGATAATTCAATAACTAACTAACCATCACGTAAGCTGAAGGGGTGTGCAGAGAGGATATATCGCCACACAACGTCTTGGCACAAACTCCTCGCTTCATTCATATTCATTATTTATATATTATCGTTTCATATTATATACACTTATTACATACACTTCAGTTATTCTGACTCTTGACAAGACCCAACTCAAGAATTTGATTCACTTGATGTACCTTTCTTCTTGCACCATTAAGTTCCGCGTCACATTACTAACTAACTAACTAACCATCACGCCGTTTCCCCGCAGGGGTAGGCAGAGAGGACGGACCGCCAAACAACTCGGTCTTGGCACACACTCTTTGCCTCACTCACATTCATACATCGTCTCATACATTCTCTTCTATTATTCTGACTTTTGACATGGCCCGACTCAAGTATCTGATTCACTTGATCGTGCCATGTCTTCCTCGGACGACCCCGACTTCTTCTACGTCGTATATTCTTCTTACACTACTTTCTTCGTTCATTCGCTCTACATGCCCAAACCATCTGAGGGTCCCTTTCTTAATCTTACTCATTATGCTTACATCAGCCTTACATTCTTTGCGGATATCCACATTTCTCACACGATCATACATTGTTTTTTCACACATACGCCTCAGGGATCTCATTTCAACAGCATTCAGTTTACTTTCATCCTTCCTCTGCCAGTTCCATGCCTCACTGCCATACATCAGGGTAGGTACGAGGACTCCATTGTGGACTGCTAGCTTCGCTTCTTTTGACATTTTTTTATTAGCGCCAACGGCATTCAGTCCTCCATTAATGGAGTTACCGGCATTCACCCTTCTTTCAATATCTCTATCAGCCTTCCCATCTCTCGTAAACATACTACCCAGATACACAAACTCATCCACCTGCTCTAAGTATTCATCATTCACAACTATATTGCATACTGTTTTCGTACTCTCTCTTTCAAACACCATGACTTTAGACTTACTTACATTCATCATAAACTCATTCTTCATACATACTTCGTTCATCCTAGATACGAGAGACTGTAGATCTTCCATAGTGTTAGAAATCAGCACCGCATCATCAGCATACAACAGGCAACATACTTTCAGATTACTCAATTTCGCGCCCAATCCCACTTCTTTCAATTCTTGCATACAATTATCCATGTACAGATTGAATAACCATGGTGACATTACGCAGCCTTGCTTAACACCTTTTGTGATGTCAAACCACCCCGTAAAACCACCGTTCACTCTAACACATGCAACGCTTCCCTCGTACAGAGACGCAATTGCCTGTATGAGATTTGTATTCACTCCATACTTGGACAAGACCTTCCATAGCTTTTTCCTGTCTACTCGGTCGTATGCTTTTTGTAGATCTACAAAGGCGCAGAAAAGTTTCTGGTTTTTCGCCAGAAACTTCTCAGTGAGCATACGCAAGGAGAAAATCTGGTCCATGCATCCCCTTCCACTCATAAAGGCACCTTGCACATCCCATATTTTATCCTTTGTTTCCATTCTTACCCTTTCAATTAATATTCTTCCGTACAGCTTGCCGACTGAACTTAGCAGGCTAATAGCCCTATGATTCCCACATTCCATACGTGACCCTTTACCTTTGTATAATGGCATGATTACAGCCCTTCTCCAATCTAATGGCGTGTAACCCTCCTCTAAACACTGGTTAAAAAGTTTGCACAACCATGTAAGAATAACATGGCTATCTCCTTTAAAATATTCGGCAGCAATATTGTCGAAACCAACAGCCTTACCATTCTTCATGCATTTTATCGATTTTTTAATTTCATCCACGCTGATTTTAGTAACATTCACTCCGTCATCGTTCATACCCGATTCACCGCTGGCCTCACTATCACCCGGGTTGCTTTCGAAGACTTCCTCAAAATATTTCATCCATCTCTCTTTTATTTCTTCCTCATTCGTCAACATTCTTCCATCTCTCGATTTTATCACTTTCAGGCTTCCGTTCTCTGAACCACTCCGGGACCTTTTGACCTCCTTCCAAAACAGTTTAATGTTTTCTTGGAAGTGTTTTGTCATTTTTATTCCCTCTTCCTCTTCCAGACGTTTCTTACGTTCTTTCACTCCAACACTTACTCTTTTCTTGCATCCCTTATATACTTCTTTCGCTCTTGTTCTTCGTAATTTCGTAATGCGAGATCATTAACCAATAAAATTACAATACGGAGAACATATGAAGCACTTGTCCGCAGCATCCTGGAATATAGCTCCATTATTTGGGCCCCTTATGAACAAAGCCATATCCTAGAAATAGAAAAAGTGCAAAAAAGGTTTATGCGTTACCTGTAGAAGATTTTTTTTAAGTTAATCTCCGATACCATACTAAATGCGCCTATGTTAAAAGAGATCAACTTGTATGTCCCTACCGCATATACTCGTTGGAGATCCCATGCATTTTTTTATGATCCGAAAGCGAGAACTTCTGACTATCAGAATGCGCCATTAAATAGAACGACTCGACTGCTTAACGATTCTGCATTACACATCGACAACTTCAATGTCACCTATCGAGAGTTCAGCAACTATCTTTTGACATACGTCGCAACATAGTAAAACTGCCTTTTTGCACTTTTTTTAAATTTTGTAATATTCTTCATAATATATTAGTGCATAACTGTTTTGTGGAGAGCCAGAAATTTTTTTCTCCGTTTTGCTCATGTTTTCGTTCATCCGCTCTACATGGCCAAAATCATCTAAGCGTCGCTTTTTTCATCACACGGTCACATAAAAAAAAAAATCATAAAAAATATATTTTTTATAAGAACAACCGTAGACGAAACAAAGGTTAACTCCATTTGCACCGAATTTCAATTGTTATTCTTCATCTTCTGGCGCCCTCTCCTATCCGAGGTTGGAAATCTTCAATTTCCAGCCTGCAAAACGAACAGCGTAGTGCAATTTATTAATAATTAGGAAAAAAATATGACGGTCCCAGTGGAGCGGGGAAGAAAGCAACGCAGTTGTCGGTGTAGGGGGAGATGAGTGTTTGCAGTATGTATGCAGCAGGTTGGTTGCGTTGGTCAAAGCGGTACTTAACCCCGCATTATATAAATAGTGAAAAGTTGCCCCCACATCACCCAACGCCTAACCGCTTTGTGACCAGAGGGACAGATTTGCAGAGCTGATAGGAAAATTAGCCGAAATGTTTTCGTCAAAAGGGTGAAAATCTAAGTTTTATTTTTTTCGCAATAACCTTGCAAGCATTGGGAATTCTTAAACTGTAAACATATCTCAGTCGCAATTCGTAATTTTCGAGAATGAAAACGACGCTGATTTTTTTCACACGGGAGGCGTTGGCACACTTTTTTATCATACTCTGCTTTTGGCCTGAAAACAAAGTTGTTTTCAATCGATCAGACTGTTTTCTAAAACCAAAAAAGTGAAAAAAAAAGAAAAGGAATTTTCAAACGCTAAGATCTACCACTTACATAAGAACTTTTTAGCCTTAAGGCGCCGTAACCCACCTCAAAAAGAAGATGATGGAGATATAGGAAATAACGAATGTTAGAGGAGCGCGCAAACATTTACACCGATAAAATCGATGCGAAAATTGTTAAAATCTTTAATAAAACACGACTCGTTTGAAAAAGAGGAAAAATCTTACGAGGGTTGTCTTACACAGCATTTAAGGAAACACTGCGAATTTTTTCATACATATAACTTCTAAAATAACTGAAACAAACGTGTTTATAATCATTTTTGGAGCAAACTTAGCGATTTTTTCCTATCGAGAGAATTTTATATAATTCGCGTTTCGGCGCGGGGAATGTCTAGATATTATCTTCAAGAATAACATATATTTTTTTAAGAGATTTAAAACTCAAAGTGTTTAAGAGAGATATGTAAGAAATCGGTAGAAATTCGGGGTTGCGGAGGCTTAAAACAAATCAGTTTGTACAAGAAAAGTGCGAAGTAAAGAACTTCAATAAGCATGCAGTCCAATTAAAGATTAACTCACTTAACTTTGGGGTCAGGGGAATTCAAAACCACCTAAAGATTAACTATTTTTTTTAAATTATCGAAGAAAGAAAACACTTTGTGGCTTGACATTATGCACATGAAAAAGTTCTATGTTTAAAACTACTTCATTTAAAATAATAAAAGAACTTTTTTCATTTGTATTTTTTTAAAGATAGTTCGTTAAGATTGACCGCCACCAAAGATAAGCATTAAGCTGTACCCTAGACTTTTCATGAACTGTTCGTTATTTCTGAAAGTAACATCAAAAACGATGTTTATGTAACTCATGTATCTACTTAACTTAGGTTAAGCATGCTAGAAACCTTACTTAGAAAAACCTAAATGTCCGATATTTTCATTCTTGTAATCAAAGCGCCATTTTTATAAGGGCGCTTTTACGTTGGTAGCAATATTGGCGCAGCTTTCCGGCAGAGTCCGTAGCTTTTCCGTTTGGCTGCTAAGCCGCGGGGGGCGCCAAGTGGGGTCCTCCACCGCCCCCCGCCTACTGACCCCGGTCGCCACGCAGTACACTGAACGCGGAACTACTTTAATTCGCTTAACCGAATGCCGCTTATTGACTGTTTACCGACGCTTTGGCCCACCGCACTCGCGCGCCCGTGTGTGCGCGGCCTAAGTAATGAGCTCCCCTATAATCCAGCATATTACCTGAACGATGCAATATTCACGAAAAAATAATTTTGTGCTTTTTCAGGTCTTATCAACTTAATGTTTTGATCGTATATACAAATTACAATACCTACCTTGACCAACAATCACATGTTTTGACATTTTTTTGAAGGTCCCAACTGCTAAAAAGAGCTAGTGAGACTAATGCATCCCTAATTGGGTTATGTTGTGAGGCTGGCAGTAAAAGGTAGGGGAAGGAGATGAGGAAGAGGTAGGTGTGAAAATACCTGGATTTTAAGAAGGGTTTCGATTCTGGATAGTGGTATTTTACTAAAGCGATACTGAAAGTATCTACCACCCTGAAAGGGTCTAACCACTATTCTCGATAACATCAAAATTTGCATTGAGTTGTGAGTAACGCTCGTTGAAAGGTAGAGACGCCTCCCCCATGGCAAATTATATACTAAACGAAAATAATTATCACTCGTAAAAGAGGTCAGATTAAACAGGGAATTTTAAATAAAATTTTAAAAATAGTTTATAACGACGGGATTCCAATTTGGAACAAACGTCACGACTTTTAAGAGAGCCACGATCGAAGGGTCTCCCGACAACTGAAAGCAGGCTATACTCAAAGAATTTCTTAGAAAGTTTCTACCTTTGTAACTGAAGTTAATGAAGGAAAAATAATGTCGTTTAAAGCAATTTGAAAAGACAGTTTTACGAACTCTCTTAATTTCTAAATCAAACCTATTGGGCAAATGCTAAATTTCACAGCGCGAAACTATATACAAAAACAAAAAAATAACAGAAACTAGCACGTTTAAAAGTAAAGTCAAAACATGGTTGAGAGAACTGACTATTGTAATATATGTATTTTTTTTATATTTTTTTATTACATTAGTTACAAAATTATATAATAATAATATTTCAAAATAACTGTAGATTAAAATACTTACAAGTATAATATACCTAATACTGATAATCAACCTGCAAATATTATGAAAACAATTTTATTGGTGGGAATGGGTACCGCCGCCCCGGGAACCGTTTATTGGATAACCAACACCTCTATCGTAGGTCACCCCAAGTGGTTCGCTACGTTTAGTGACTTAGCAGGGGTGATCGAGTTTATGGGTGAGGTTTGTATGGATCACCCCTCCTATATTTCTTTCCCAGAACTTCCTCTCCTTTCTTTCCTTAAAAAAACCCCCCACAAAGCTTTGTCAAAGATGACATATGCCCGGAGGGAAATTATTTTTCTCAGGGCTTCATGCGTGGAGCTAGTTTAAAAAAAAGACAATGTAAACCCGTCCAGATAACCAAAACAATAATTAAACTAAGTAGGTACTATAGGCCGCCTCCGAACAAGTATCGGTAGTGAGGAGGACTGTGAAAACTGTGACATATTTCTTATACACATTCCATAGTTATATACTTTATACAATATACATATAACTCACTATTATTAATAACCACTTAAGTTGATCCAATAGTCTTTTGGAAAGGTTAAAAAAAGGTATTTGAGATTTTTTTTACAAGTGGATTTCGTAAAGGCCCGTAAAAACATTTACTGTTTTTTTACGCATTGTTTATTGTAATAACAAGGAAATTTAAAATTGATTTCATGGAACAAAGTGACGCGGAGTCGAGGACGTCTATTCCTGATATCTATAACTGATACAAAATGGGTGTGGCAAGCCTGTAGACCTTAGGTGGACGGCATAAGGTTCGCTTCAAAAATCCACGTCGACTGCCGGCCGTATTGATTGATGTCAAAAATGAGAACGCGAAAATGCATATTTTATTTTATTTTGCGAAGTTCGGGCATAAATATCTTTTTTTTGCGATTATACGAAAGAAACTGAATTTACCATAAAACCATATCCGAAAAGGGGTTTATAAGTAGGAGAGTTTACGTTTAGACTTAAGAGTGTTTTTTTTTAGACCTAATACTTAATTTTTTTCTAGACCTATTATAAGACTTATAAAAAAATTACCGATATTTAGATATGTTATACATGCAGTATTTAATTGAAGCATATAATATAATACTTCTAAGCGAATTTTCAAAACAAAAATAAATGTTTTTGCATTATTTCGCATGACTTCATCTTAAGTCATAATCATGCACAAACTAAATAAATAAAAATTTAAAACTATATATAGGGTATATTACATTCATCTCATTGTACCTACCTATGAACGGATAGATTATTAATTTGACACTCAACCCTTTCTGTTTTTGACATTGTATGACCCTCTGCGAAGATATTTTAATTATTCGTGAAGCACTCATTCCACCCCTAAATAGGTCGTGCAATAAGGCAATTATAAAAAAAGTATTATTCTTAGTTGATCTCCAAATGACAGTGCCATCTAGTCGGGGTGACTGAAAGACATGCATTTATCATTTTATAGTTTTCGAGTTGAATAATGTCGTCCGAATAAAATCCCTGAAGGGTGAAAACGATATACTTAGGTGTATTATATACGTGGAAAAAAATACATGTCACTCTTCGGCGGCATTACCGATTATGCTGTATTTGTACCAAATAAATAATATATTTTGACTTGATGACTTGATGACTTTGATGTAATGATCATAAACTAGATACTCATTATAATCCACAAATATTTAATTGCTTCATCTTCATGCTTCCCAAACAAATACTGACACATTTCGTAAACATTACATCAATAAGTGTGATCTATCAAATAATTCTTTACCAAATATATTTAATATATATATATATATTTTTTTTTTTACATTAGCTCTACACATCTGAATGCGGCTATTATATCCAAAGGTCCGAGAAAAATTTCCATCGGGCATACGTCATCTTTGGGGATACTGTGTGGGGGGTCTTTTAAGGGAAAGGAAGGAGAGTAAGTTCTGGAAACGAAAAGGTATGACGGGTGGGTAGGAATGTGGGGGTTAGCGTGTCCAGGAGTGACGGACGTGTGAATCCATCCCTCCTACTGCGGTGTGAGGCGATGGGTCGAAAGAGTCCGACTGGAAAGGTCAAAAGGACTCCCTCAACCACCGCAACCACTAAGTCACCAAAAGTAGCGAAACACTTGGGGAGACCTGTGGCAGGAGTGTTGCTTATCCAATAAAACAAACACAACATTTGGTCAAAGAAATTTCAAATACATTGCGTCTAAAATATTAAATATAAATAATATAAAATAAACAAAACATTTGGTCAAAGAAATTTCATATACATTGCGTCTAAAATATACAACACAATCGAATAATATTAACAAATACCAAATCCTAATCAAACAATGGATCATCGAAAGTGGTCGTGCAATAATTAGTCACCTCACCCAAATATAATCCTCTATCTCATTATTGTTACCACTACCTACCAACCTGAAAAATTTTGTCAAATGTTTTTGTTATTGAGAAATGTACTTTAGTTAATATTTATAAAATATGTGTTAACTAGTCTGTCTCGACACAGGATTTCCTAGTGAGACAGGCAAGGCCAAAAAAAATGTAAACCTTTTTATATAGATGCACATAATAAATAATTTACAAAAATGGTTACCAGGGCGGCGAGCTATACCGCGCCTCCCAAATTGTATATATGTATTAGTTTCACGTTAGTTTGTTACTAAGGTGAAAAAATAACATAATTATACTAATATCAGTTGTATAAAATATAAGGTAGATAATAAAAGCGGCTGTTACATCCAGAATGAGGTATGATTTCCTTACGCTACATTATTTATGTAAATTCATTTCGGTTTTACAATGGAACTTAATTGTAACGCAAACCGCCGAGGTTTAAAAGCTTTTATTTTTCCATTCCCGTTCCCATTTTTAATTTCTTTCTTAATCCACCGCCCTCTCGCCGTAAAAACATCTTCTGAATAAACAACACAAAGAAAAACACGTTTCACTATGCAAACGATCCGCGGGACATTTTTAATTTAAAAAGCTTTAATTTTAAGAGTCTTCGATTAACTAACAAGGAATGGGCGCCATCTAGGGATTATAGCTTCAAGTATAAATATTCGTTAAGATCCAGACACAACCGACAAGGGTGTAAAGTCCGGTATTTAAAACCAAGACACCTCAGTAAAACAGATCAACCATTCTGTCTGGGTTATTCACCAAGTATGGAGAGAGATTTTCTCTTATTTTTGGAGAGCTTTCGGTTGTTTTTTAGATTGGACCCATCCGTGGTTTTAAGTCCGCTTTTCCCGCCTTGCAGAATCAAGATGGCGACCGTGGATATTAGGTTTTTAATTTAAGGAAACCTTGTTATTATTGAGGCTGTTGATTTAAGGGCTGTCGGGAGAGGGCGGGGAGAGACGTGACCTGTTGTAGAAAAATGCGATTGTTCACGGAAGCCAACGGTTTATAATGGACGAGATTGGGGCTAAGAGCATAATCGAGATTGAGAGAATGAAAACCTATTTGGAGATATGCTTTTGAAACACAAAAAAACTACCTACATAATGTGTTTTTGTCAAAGTTATAAGATAGTGTCACATCTAGACAAATTAATAAATTTAAGTATGAAGTGAAATGATGAAGCCCAGAAAAGCTTAGTAAAACCACTGGAGCGACACGCAAAATAAATAAATTTACCTCGATATCTCGCGATTTCCCAGAAGATCAATTTTTAAATTTTTCGCCAACATTAAAAAAATCATACCTTCGAATTTTAACACGGAAACATAAAAACTTATTATAGTGCTATATGTATAGCCAATTAATTAACGCGTATTACCGTTTATCTCGTATTTGTAGGATTCATATAAAAAATATTAAAAAATCTGTTGTATACTTGATAATGAAAGTTGCATATATAAGGAAAAAGGACTTAATTTTAACCGTAAACAGCTGATCAAAAATTTGATATTAAAAAAATATTTCAAATATTATTTTTAACATCGTTCTAAAATAGTCTACGAAGTTCGGATTTGGGACATCTGTGGTTGTAATAGATAAAGCATTCAATAATGACTGGCTGGGGAAAAGTTTTAAATAATTACAATAAATGTTTTACGAATGGAATGAACATGTGGTCCAATTTTGGATTCGCAGAAAAATAAAAGTGGTCCATTTTTCGACCAAAATCGCTCTCGTGGTTAAAAACATACATCTGAGTGATCAGTTATTTATCATTCACAAAAACGAAAAAACAATGTATTTGACAATAATATTGTTTTAAATAAAACATGTACTCGTACTATGTAAAAAGAGGTTTTCAAAAAAAAACCTACTTTAATAATTCTTAATGAAAAGGAAAAATCCTTCTTTATTTTCTTTGAAAATTTATAAGACGAAAAATGTATAAAGTGAAATTATAATACTGATGAGGGCGTCCGTGGTCGAGAGTTCGGGCTGTCGACTGGTAATCAAATTCCGGCATGCTCAAGTAAATTTATTTAATTAAATTGTTTTGTTTCACAATTAATTCGTAAAAATATTTTTTTTACGAAGTACCAATATTTGTGGTACGCTATATAGTACAAGATACTCTTAGCATGTGAAAGTCAATTATTCAGAATTCGCGAATTTTATAACTTTGCATTGATAATAATATCATATTATTTATGTAATATTAATAACGAAATATGCCCCATCCTTAATTCCCCAATTTTATTACCATTTTTTGGTTATTTTTAAAACTTTCAATACCATACAAGTTACAATTTGAAAGAAACACACGTTCGAGACAAGTCTGTAAAAGTATTTTTGTTAAAGACATTCCAGTATTTTCTGTCTTTTTCGTTTTTATTCAAAACGTGTTAGAAGGAAAAGTTTCCTGAACAACTTTTAAGACCATCTTCAATGAAGTGCGTACGACCTCTCCCCGGGACTAGTGTATACCTATTATATAACTTTCCAATAATTTTTCGAATGCTGTCGATACATTTTCCAATAATTACTATGCGCAATTAACTACTAACACTGATCAAGTAGGCACTTTTTCCCGTCTATCTGAGAGGTTTTATGCTCTTGGGTGGCTAAAGACATTCAGTAGAGGGGGGCCAGGGGGAGGGGGTGGGATGGAGATGGGGGTTTGAAAAGGGGAGTGGGATGTCTCCTATCAAAGATGGCCGTCCATGATAAAGGAGAGATGAATATCCCGAGTATCGGATGCTCCAGTATCGATCTTGAATCTAAATTCATATTATGTATAGACTGTTGGAAGATTTGTCGTCCACTTAGCGATGGAGACATTTGAAATTTAGATTTACGAGCAATGAGAATGCAATGTAATGCCTTAAATAAACGCTTTCTGACCGGAAATCCGACACCGGAGACTTATTAGCTGGCTTATCGGAGAAGGAATTTCTCATTTGCATCTAGTGCTTGGAAAACGTGGCGTCTTAGAGGGTTTGTTTTATCTTTGTTAATACCCTTCTTATAGATTTAAATAAAACTTTTACGATGTTATTTCTTCAAAAACAAACTAACCAAATATTACGAAAATACCCAAAATACACGAATCGCGCTACATAAATCAATAAAATTTCTGCTAAAGCCTAAAACAAAAACAGCGTTTGAACAAAGAAACTTCAGATAGTTTAAACTATTCAACGACTTACACGACTAAATGAGACGAATAAAAATTTAAAGTAAACAAATTGTTTTGTAGAAACTCGTTTGTTATGTATGCTAAATATATTGGTATACCATAGATTTACTACAAATCTTAAAAAAAACCATTAATTTAGGGTAAATGATTGTTTATCGGTTGTGTTAAATATAATAACCGTTTAATACTAAGGGGGTAAGTGTGTCAATTTGGCTAAAAAATCTGCTTCAATACAGGTTTGCCAAGCGAAACAGATTGTCAAACTTAAATAACATGTTTTTTCTATTACCGTTAATGGTACTAAATTATAAAATTATATTTGAGCTTTAAAAAGAAACCTTAAACATGACATAGATTGCAATAATTTGACTAAATGTTATATGATTAGTATGTAAGTTTATATTCCTATTCAGTTTTTGAAAATCCAAAATGATAATAATAAAAGATCTTTTTGTCAAGTTGAAATAACTCTGAGTGATTCAGATGTAATCTACATTCAAACTAACGAACACCAGACCAGACAGTAGACACATGCCAGTATTATGATGGAAAAAAATTATCATCGACTAACATTGACTAAGTACCTACCTAAGCAAAAACTGTCGTAACTAATTGTCGTGTTCTCTTCCCTGACAAAGTTTTAATTTTCAATACACGGTGTCTTATCTTATTTTGTCAATGGATTGTTCAAAACTTCATTGCTCTTGATGTAAGTGATGTTTCGCAGTAAAAATTGTTTAGTTTATGGTTTTTTATGAAGTCCAATCCAAAAGGTTGCGCAAATATCACGGTGCAGAATTCACAGCGGTTTTGATACTTCGAAAACGAATGTCCACTTAACAAAATATATGTGCAGTTATAATTATTTATTATCCATCGGTGTATTTAAATATTGGGTATGGAATTGTACCTTACTTTGCTTTCAGTCACCAACTTTTTTTAGAGGTTCTAAGTTATACAAAATGCAGGTACTCAAGGCCCCTCACCACCTACCCTGCGGTATATATGCAAGTACAAGGAGAATAAAAATGTAATGGTCTCCTTCCATTGGATAGTCTCCTGGTAGCGGATCACGTTTGGTCCGCCTTCTAGCTGTAGCATGTAAGCTCTGGGGCCTTAACTGCCGCCCACCGCCCCCGCCCCCGCCTTGTCCGCCGCCCAACACCACCTTCCGCCCAGGATATGGACAAGGATGACAAACATTCTACATATTTTTCAAAATAATATCTCAGTGATTTGTGATATTATATCGAAATTAAACCGATGGATGGGAGAATACATTATGCCAAAGATGTTTTTATCATCCAAAAGAGATGCATAAGAAAAATTACAAACTCTGCTCGTCTAGATTCATGTAGACCTATCTTTAAAAATCTGAAAATTCTGACAGTCACAGACATATATATATATATATATATATATATATATATATATATAATGGAGTTATGCATGTTAGTGCGATCATCTACAGACAAGTTCCCACAAAAAACCTAACATATTAATACCAAAGGAAACAAAACAATATTCCAAAAAGGACCATAACCACATGGCCATTAAAGTATATAACAACCTTCCACATAATATTAAACAAATACAAGATACACAAATTCAAATCGTCTCTAAACACTTTCCTTGTAAACAAAAGTCATTACACTTTAAATGAATACCTCACATAAATGAAACACCTATTTTTGTATTTTAATTGTTATATTTGTATTTTCTTATTTGTATAAACATTTTAATATTCTTCTTTGTATAAACATTATGATAAAACATGTATGTGGTTAGCTGGAAGAAATGGGGTCTACCCATAAGCTACACCTTTTGTATTTTTTATTTGTACAATAATTTATTTTTTTATTTGATTTTATTTAATTTGGTAAAACTAATGATTTATTTTACCTGGAAATTATTAATAAATTCCTCTGCTATTCATCTTTAAGATGAAGCCATACTAAATAATGCAAAATCATACAAAATCGTATTTTTTTTTTTTAATTTGACTGCTTAGAAGTATTATAGATGCTTCAATTAAATACTGCGTGTACAACATACCTTGGCCCTTAAAAACATCGGTCATTTTTTTTTAAAAGTCTTTTAATAAGCTTAGAAAAAAAAAGTATTAGGTCTATAAAAAACATTTTCAACTGAAAACTCTCCTACTTATAAACACTTTTTCGGATATGGTTTTATTGCATAATGTGGCAAATTCAGTTTCTTATATAATTATTGCGAAAAAAAATTATATTTACGCCCGAACCTCACAAAATAAAATATAATATGCATTTTCGCGTTGGTATTTTTGACATCACGGCGACAATACGCCAGTCAACGAATTTGTTATATCAAAATGAACCTTATACCGTCCACCGAAGAACGACTGGCAGCCGCCCCATTCATCCGTCATTACTCCTCCGAACGGAGCGGAGAAACAACGTGTTAGGGTCCACGCTGCTTGTTTTCGTGAAATCAATTTAAAAATTCCGTTTTATTACAATAAACAATGCATACAAAAGGAATTAATGTTTTTTACAGGCCTTTACGAAATCAACATGTAAAATAAAATTCTCAAATATCTTTTCCAACCTTTCCAAAAGCTTTTTCTCAAGTATTTTTAAACTCCTCCCATTAAAGGGCGTGAATTTCGATTTTTTCCTGTACTAGTGGATCGCCTTAATTCTATATTATACAAGCAATATTTTCGATGAATTTGATCTTCGTTTTAATCTTTATTTATTGATGAAAATTTGTACATCTAACCTTTAAAAGAAGAGCACTGTCTACATGAAAAAAACCCCATCACCATTTCCCCTCCCCTTAAAGCGGAATTTTGGTAAACGCTTCCATGAAATTTGCGCAGGTACTTGACGTTTAAATTACTAGTAAAATAAAATTACTGTTCATTTATGATTTTAAAAAACTCTACAAGAAGCCCGGATAATTCTGGGTGCTTCAAATAGTTTATGATATGGAAGAAATTTATTGAATCTATTTAAAATATTAAAAAATATGCTTTTATAAAAGGACCCATTCGTAAAGTTCCCCAGCCCTGCAGCCGTGAAGGCTTCCACTTCGCCTACTTGATCCGGTCACGTAATGAAAAATTACGAAAGCCTTCGGGCTGAGAGGTTCTATACTCCACCGGCTCTGTCCTCTGCCCCCTCCCTTGTCCTGTGCTCCGTACCCTGTATAGTGTATACCGTACCGTAGATTCCAGGCCAAGCCAATGTCGGACCAAGAGACTGAGAAGCTCACAAATTTTAACATGTTGAAACTTTCAGATAGTAATATCTACAACATTTTTTAAGCTGTAGCTTTCTAGTATTTTTTCGGTATAGCTTTATTTTCGAATGGGATCAGAAATAGATTATGATGCTGAACTTTATGTTAATTAATTATTATTTAAGAAAAATAGGAAGCAGAAAAATACCTAGCAAAATAAAGATGCGAAGTTTTTATTGATTTATTAAAACGAAGGTAAATAATCAGTAGTTTGGTACATGGTAACTACATTATTGTCACAAAAGTAAAGTTGGACCCATAGAGAAGTGGGTGCCAAGTAATTCTAATATTTAATTACTGTTATAAATAGATGTCAAAAAAATAAAAGTAAATTAATATTCGATAAGATTTGGCTGCGACGAAGTCATATTGGTTGTTTTATCAAAAAAATATAATTCTCTCTGTTCAGGGTTGGTACCTTTAAAAATCTTGTACATATACACGGTGTCAGAAAACTAGTAGTACCTACAAGCAGGAAATTTGTGAATTTATACCATATTTGGAGTCGATTATGTGCTACAACTTTTTTTTATTTGAGGTGAGTCCAAAGTTGGAATTTGTTAAGTCAAATTTGAAAAATTTGGTCGTTAGTGGGCTAATTAGTGTAATGTCTTTTAAAATGCGTCGAAGCGTATTTTTTACAATTTTGGATTTTTAACCATATAGTTATTGAAAATTCTAAACTTTGGTTTGTGAATCGAACCCAGGATCTCTGCAATACCAGAACAAGGCCTCAATCCACTAAACCATATGGAAAATATGTGAAAAATTAGTTGAAAATAATATTTTTAATCCTGAATTTAAAATATTAGATCGTCAAAAATTACTTTAAAAAAAATAGATCCCAATGGCCAATAGGATTGAAATATTCCATGTTTCATTTAAATTTATTAGTATTATTCTTCTGGACTGATTATATTTTAGTTTCATCCCTTAGTGTACATTGGATACGATTATCAAATATTGTGAAAATAATTGATTCAACTTATAGAAAATAAACAGAAATATGAAACTATTTATATCAGAGTTGCGTATTAAAAATATTGCATTTCCCAGTAAACGTGGCATTTTTGTGCTTCTTCATAAAATCGACTCCTGCTTTAATTTCTGGAGGGCATTCACGTCGGGGCTCAACTTTATATCTTAAGATGAAAAAGCGTCGTGGGCTTAATTGGAAGACTTTACTGATTCATCCCAGACTTAAATTTTGAATTTTGAATAAGGCATTCTGGGAAGATATTTTTGAAAGCGCCGACTGTCATTAATAAAGATGAAAGAGTAATATTGGTCGAAGATTTTAAGCGCCGCCAATTCATAGAAAAAAAATAGGCGCCAGATTTGGGGATAAATCGGTGAAATTATGAAATATCTTGCAGATTTGATTTGATAGATCTTTAAAAAATCTTTTTATGTAACGGAGTGTATCTTTGGGAGGCGGGTAACGTGGATTTGATAAGTACGGTTCTATTCCAAGGTAGATAGAATTTTGCACACTTACTTGATCTTCAGAAAAAGAGAAATGTCACAGTCTAGAAACTGGGTAACGCTGGGTACTTCAGCCGGTATGTAATTTAAAAAAAAAATCAGAGTGTGTAATTCACACGCGGTAGAAGTGAAACTAGAATGTTACTAGATGTCGCTTTCTTTTCTTATGCTTGCTTTTTGTAATTGCATATATATGTAAAAAAAAAAATA
Source organism: Limnephilus lunatus (assembly GCA_917563855.2). NCBI lineage: Eukaryota > Metazoa > Arthropoda > Insecta > Trichoptera > Limnephilidae > Limnephilus > Limnephilus lunatus. The sequence continues at coordinate 46,581,906 of OU830600.1, forward strand.
TTATTTCGTAGGATTCGAACCCTCGTTCGCTTTATGTCTGTCTCTCTGGCCGCTGAGACTTGTCTGGCACCTTGCCAACTGCGCTATGGAAGGCACGCGCCGAGGTGCGAATTTACCCCCTTATATTAGAACCGAGTATTTGTGTACTTGTAATTTAATTTATTATTATTGTAAGATATCGTTAGACAAATAATGTTGAGATTTATGGTGCACTCACCTATAATTAGGATCCTCATTATAACCATGTAAATTACTGTAATAATTATGTGATGTATTCTGTTGGCGAGCCAATAATAATTTATTTTAATATTAAGCCGGAAGCGGAACGGTTCATGGAATGAGGTTGGCGGCGGATGCGTCAGCCCACCAACTGCGTGGGTCGGGAGAGATACATTTTGACCTCTCCAGCAGGACTCTCTCAGAAAATCGCCTTGACCGCAGTAGGAGTGCTGGATTCATTCATCCGTCACTCCTGGATATGCTGACCTCTGGATTCCTACCCACCTCTCATACCATTTCTACCTAACAACCACTCCTTTTCCTTACCAGAACTTCCTCTCTTTTTTTTCCTAAAAAGACCCTCCTCTCAGCGTCTCCAAATATGATTTAGGCCCTGAGGAGAATTTTTTTTTCAGGGTCTCCTGGGAAAAAATTATAAACACATGAAATGGAAAATGGTCGAGTTAAAATAGGCTTTCGCTACGTCAATTATGTCATTATGGTTTCAAATAAAAGAGGTAGAGGGGGGGAATGAGATGGAACAGAGGAAGGTTGGGAAGTAATTGTCTATTAAGATGATGAAATGTATTTTAATTACATTACCAATATTCACGCTGTTTATTATTACCATTTGAGAGACAGGTTTGAGGTTACGTGATTGTGATGTGAACATGTGAACCATATGTAAGAAATAATTATGTGAGTCTTATTTTAATAGGTTGGTCTAAAACAAATAAGTGGAAAGTTTTTGAAACATTATGTAAATATCAACACAAAAGGAGATTAACGCAATCATTATGTAAGTAATTTGGTCTTATCATTTATACTTGCGAGGTACGTGCATACTTCTCGAATTCATAGCTATCATTTGAATTATTTTTTCAGATCTCCGCCATGAAAAATAAAATAAATCGTTGATGCAGAAAATTCTTTAAAAAAATTTTTTTTTTCCACTACACAGAATATTTTATAAAAAAAAGATACCTGTATTCCAAAGTCTAAAAACACGTCGGTATCCTCCTCCAGATTAGAGATCAACATTTGGAATCTAAAATTGGATTCAGTTTTGTTCAGTAACCAAAGGGAAACATCTTTGTGTCTCTCAAACTTACCCTTCCCTTCCCGATTGCAACATTTCACGTAATCCTCGTTTTTGCTATTGCCATAGTTTGTTTAATTGATTTCGGGAAATTAGGACTTTTTTGCGGTTGGTAACACATTTTTTTTATTTATTTTTTTTTATTACATTAGTTACATTTATACAGCAAAATTACATAATAATAATATTTCAAATAACTGTAGATTTTAAAATGTGTACAAGTGTATATAAAAAAAGGCTTCCCTCTCCTGCATTCTATGCATTCAGTCCCGGTACATTCAGTTTTCAAACAGCTCGCGTGCCACATATTTCATTTCTTTTTATACAAATTGCATAATACCATATCTCACCATTATTTTTATACAAATCTTGTCCTGACAATAACGAACACAAAAAAAAAGGATTGTCGAATTTAGTGCAGTCGTTTGGAAATTATGCTTGTACATGCATTTTTGCGATTAATTTTTATTTGTATAGATAGATATTAACGTCAAAATTTCCCGCAAATATATCAACATCGTTTTCACGACAACCATTTATTTTGCTTTTCGTCTGACGTTAGCAATAACTCTCCTTTGTCATATTTGACAATAAACGTGTAATAAATATAATATATTGATATTTAAAATTTCATAACGCCAGAGCTTACCATTATATACAGCCTATGTTACTCGCACATAATTTAGCTTTCTATTTGTGAAAGTATTTTAAAAATCGGTTTAGTTATTTAAGCGTGATAACGTTACAAACAAGCACACGCAGTTTCGCATTTATAATATTAGTATATATTATAGAATAAAATAATAAGCGATAAGTATATAATATAATAAACTGAACATTAAGGATATAAGCAGGTACAATACAGGTAGGTAAATAGTTTCATTATCATGTAAAGTTGTAAAAAGGAGTTCAATAAGATTAAGTATAATAAAAGTAAAACAGATATGCTTAAGGTACTATAAAAGTTGTTATATAGCTTAATAATAATAATAATAAATAATAATAGCTTATTCCTGAATGTATGTAGGGGTAGTGCAATGCAATACATTCCATATTTTGAAATAACAAAAGAAATTAGACAAATAATAGGTTAAGGTTAAAGTAAAAACAACACATAAATATAATAAAAACGAATAAGCATGAAAAACATGACAAATGAAACAAAAAAACACTAAAATGAATTCATGCAGCCGTTAACGGAGGCTATTTCATCGTCTCCCGTCTCCAAAGGGCCATCAGTTGAGACTCAAAATATGTGGAGTAACTTTATGTAATTTCGAAACCATATCCACTTTTTTTTAATTGTAAATATAAAAAATATATTATATTAACTGGTTTTGGTGTGGGTGGTTACATTAATCGAAACAGTTTTAATTACAAAGTAAAAATTTTGGGTGTAAAAAAAGTCGGTTATAATTTTCCGATAAATATTCATCAGCATTGCTCTGAGGCAATTAATTTTTAAGCCTTTTAAATTTTCTTGTTTGCGAAGCTAACTCGGAGATTCATTTCTTTTCTCCTCGCAGAGAATCTGCAAATAAAAACAAACACTTTTTTATACCAATGTTTAAGTTGTGCAAGCGAGGGGGTGGGCGTGAGGGGGAGAGGGGTGAAGGAGGGGGGTGGAAGCTTTGTGTCTCAACCTTGTAATCCCACTCAAATGAATCGTCCCGAAACTGGGTACACCTTTAAGTAATAAAAGAATAAAAGAGTTGGTGAGCTTTGGCCATTTTAAATTTGCTGGTGGGGCTAGGAAAGTGGAAGTATGCACCAGTTTTTTATTCTCTTCGTAGATTTGTGTAGTTCTAAAGTAGTTGACTATTATTGATTCGGTGGAATTGAGCTACTTTTATTGTAAATACACAATAATATTTCTATTTTTGAAACTGACAAATTATGGTTGAATTCCATAATAATATATTATAATAAAACAAATATAAAACTTTCGACCACTTTAATTTTATTGACCGTAACCGGTTTCAGCTCGTTAGGGCCATCTTCAGACTGGTGGTCTACAGGCTCCCCCCTACTTCATATGTCATGTATATAAACCGTAGGCTAAGAATAATTTGCACCGTCGAAGATGGCTTTAACGAGCGGAAACCGGCTACGGTCAATGAAATTAAAGTGGAAAAAAGTTGTATATTTGTTTTAGTATAATATATATTAAAATACACAATAGTAATAGTAGGTATATAAAGATTGTTTTTGCGACTATTTTGTTTTAAGTAAAACAAACATTCCCGGATACGAATAACCTGACAACATTTAAAAATCTCCTACTACCACCACAGTAAGCGGAAAAGGTTGCTTGTTTCGTGATGGAGGACTTAGCCAACCGAGTTATTGAACACACGACGCCGATATAGGACCTAAATGCGATGCCAACTCAGCCAGTGACCGGTAACATTATATTCTAGACTACTATTATCGTTCTCTAAAATTATGTTATTATTTATTTATTTATTTATTTGTACACGCCCAATAAGGGCTCTTACATATGTAATGATATTTTTAGTCTTGCATAAAAATAAAGACGCAATTGTGTTTCTCTGTAATGAACAAAAGATTTATTAATACTACGTATTTACAACTCACAATTACATTATTTTATTAAAAAGATATTCATTTACCTGTAAAAAACAAAAGAAACAACATTTAAAGTCCTTATTTCAGGTTTCTTTAAGTATAATATAATATAGTATTTTAATGAAATACTTCTGTTTAATGTTTGTCTTTATAACTTGTTTGATCGTTACTAAGGTTACTGTAGCTAACATCACATCTGTCAGCAGTGACATCTAGTGAGCCACCAACTAACTTGTCGGTAATACAAATTAAAGGAAAGCACTCGTAAGCGGTTTTCTTTACACATATAATAAAATTAAAAATACATTTGGTAAAATCAAAGATTTAAGAGATAACAATTAATTAAGTATCAAGTATAAATTTTTTAACTTCTAAACAACAGGGTAAAATATAGGATACACATTCATATACATTTCGATACATATTGAAAATTTAAAAGTTATTATAAATTTATTAGTATTTAGGTGGAAAAACAGTACCATGCTTAGCGATTCCCACTATTTTGTTCTAAGCTATAAAAAACTGTATCCTCCATGTTTTTTCAAGAAAATGCTTAAAGCTTATAATATTATTTACTTCAAATAACAAAAAAAAATTTCTATCCGTAAGTAAGAGGTTTTCTTTTAGATTTGGAAAAACATCAAGTTTTCCATTGAATTCACTGTACCGAGAAAAGAAATACGTGTCTTTCTAAATGATGCGTACTACCCTCTTTTTAAGAAGTGGAAAAATAATGATTTAATCCCACTTTTTCGTCGTCGGGCATATAAAAATATCTCCACCCCTCTGAACGTGCCTCTGATTGGCCGGGGGTGGAAGGGGTGGGATCGGGAGGGGGGAGGAAAGGGTGGTAAAGGGGGGGGGGGGTGAAAGAAATGATTTTAATCTTTGCTTTGTAAAGGTGATTAAAAGGGATTAAAGGTTTGAAAGTATGGTGAGTATTTTATCTCCTTTCTTCGTGATTCTCGTCGGGTGGCCGAAGGGGTGGAGGGTGAGATGTCTTGTGGAGAAGCACCGCTAAGAACAGAATGAATAGGTGGAGATGAACTTTTTAATAATTAACTTAGTCACGGGGTCTTAATTTCTTTTGATTTATATCTGAACATCCAGTTTGCTTTGAATACAAAGTATTCTGATATTTTTATTAGGGGGACTTTGATTTTGTTCTTGTGCATATTAATGAACGGCATGAAGTTTAAACTTTGTTTCTACACAGATTATGAAAAAACAAGAAACGGAGGAACCTACCAATACATTCTCACAAATATTAACCATTGAACACATTAGACGTATATAATATTTACACCACGGCAAACACTCACGAGTGCGTAATTAAGCATTTTCTTAACAATTTTTTCAAAAGGCTTTGCTTGTAATTTAGAAATACCCCCAACTTCGAACATGTTTATTTTTTATTGTAATCTCGCAATCACCATTCATCACAAACCTCTGGGTATCATGTCATTTACTCGGAGCCAATGGGTTTGTGGCATTACTAAAATGTTATATTATTTTCTCTAGCATGTTTTTAACCTCTTAACCTCTTGATTGTTTTTGTGTTGAATTATTAGAACTCTATTTAATATTGAGTAAGGTTAATCCACGTTGAGGAGACCTATTTATTCGAATTTAAATTGTCAATGTTTTGAAAGTGTCTAAATTGCTTTATTACCGGTTAAACCAATTTGTTGGACACTGAGAAAGTGTTACATATATGGGGTTCGGAATATGTTTCCCTTTGTACTAAGTGTAAGGGTTTTCTTAATTGTTTTATAATGACGTTATTGCTATGACTCATTTAAGTGCGTCATTTTTTTTAGGTTTGATAAAAATACTAAGTAGTGGGGAATAAATAATTTTCCTTACTTTATTAATTATATGTAATAGGAAGTCTCAAAGTGGATAAACCACAGTTTGAAAATGGTCTTGTAAACTGAAACAAAAATACATACGAAAATATTTGCAGAACTTAAAAATAACATTATTAAATTTAATTTTAATATAAAAAAGAGTCCTGAGCTTAGTAAAAAAACACCTCTATTCCACAAATTATACTTAGGCAATTTTTTACTAAGCCAGCGTATAAATTGCGCATTAATTGCATATGTAAGTACTGTGAGTAGTTGATAGAAAACTTAATACTTACTATCTTACTAATAAGCATCGTATTTAGAGATCAGAGACCGCAAAGGTACGACTATAGTACTATTGTATGACACAAGGTTCGGGACTTTGATTAGATGGGAGATCCTAATGCTAAACTAAGATTCGTGTCTTAGTTTCAGTTGTATAATCTGGTGAGGTGACGCCTAGTGTACAGGCAACCGCATTAGCACTATTGCTATGTAGATTGCGGGGTACAAGATTTGGTTGTTAAACCGATTCAGGTGACTCGTATTGCGAGGTGAGAACGAAAGTACGACCCTGGGTTTACAATAAGGAAATAATAAGTTTTTAGTAATTTTGGCTAGAAGGGATTATTATTATGTTCCCCTGTGTCAGGCAAATGCCTGGTGAAAGTGATGTATTAATGATAAATGTCTGTAAAAAAACACATTGTTTTCGTTCAAAATCAACTATTTTATGATGTGAACTCAACTGTATCTTTTCAGGGGTATTTAACACAACTTCAGATATTATATATTATATCAGAAGATTGCTGGTTCATATCAATTCGGGGTCACCAATGTAGAATATGAGTGTTGACATGTATTACTAATTGAACACCTAGTGAATGAAGGAAGGTAGTATTGAAAACTTCTCTAAATTTTATAAGATGGTTTATTGAATACAATATATTTTTCTGTCTTCATTATATCAGAAGGACGTGGGATTACGACTCTGGAGGGTGTGTTGAACGGAGGGGCACGAAGAAGTGATTGTGAATAGTCCCTGGTCTGCAACAGCGAACATGATAGACATAAATACATTTAGTGTGTGATGACTGATGAGACAAATGAGAGAACTCAGACCTCAGAACTTAGTTTCAGGAACCACCGAACCGTCATTCTAACCACCAAACTCCACCCTAAGCAAAGGTACGTTCGCGTCCGAAAATAGTTCGCATTAAACCCAAATAAAATTTTGTGTATTAAAACCAGTCAAACACTACAATAAATACAATTTGAGAGGCGGCTAAGCGTATCGCCGCCTCGGGAACCATTTATTGGATAATCAACACCTCTGCCATTGGTCACCCCAAGTAATTAGCTTTATTTGGTGACTTAGCAGGGATACCTGGGTTCATGGGATGAGGTTTATTCAGGTCTTGGCGGTGGGCGCGGTGGAGACAGAGAGAGGCCGGTTGACGGATACCCTTTGACCTCGCCAGCCGGACTCTATCTTGCCTTAACCATCGCCTTTCACCGCTGTGGGAGGGATGGATTCATACGTCCGTCACTCCTAAACACACTGACCCCCAAATTCCTACCCACCCGTCATGCCCTTTTATTTCCCTGAATTTCCTCTCCATACATTCCTTTAAAATACCTTCCACACGTCATCCCCGTAAATGACATTTACATACCTTAGGGCAATATGTATACATTTAAGTTTACGTACCTATTGACATTTACATACATATATGTATGTCATAGGCCCTGAGGGAAATTATTTTACTCAGGCCTCTTGTGCGAAATTAATGTAAAGAAACACAAATACATTGTTTTCACAGTAAGTATTTCATTTTGTGGAAAATATTGTTTTTTGATCGCATTGAAAAATATTGTTAATGCCATAATGGAAAACACGCATTCCTGGGAGATAATGCGTAGGTGCATATAGATATGAGATAACAATGGCCTGGACTCACCAGAACTTACAAATTTAATAAATTTTCACATTCCGTCAAGATCAACCCAGCAATCCGATTTATTTTGTTTACCCTCTTGTAGAACAAACATTAGAAAAAACTCCCCAATTCCTCGTGTATGCGCACAATATAATACAAAATTTCACAGCATTGACATTTTTAGTAAAAACCTAAAGAAATATCGATGTGAAGTAACGCGTACGATCGATTATTAATATGAGAATACATCGTTAGCATCTCCTATCCTTTTCCTATATTCCTCTTCCTCTCCCCTTCCTATGACCCAAAATTAATTATAATATAATAAAACTTCATTTCCGATGTACTTTAGCATAAGAAACCTCTGTGGCTTGACTCCAGTTTAATTATATGTATATTTATCACTGTACATGTATTATGTAAAAGCTGTTTGTTTCTTACAAATAAATAAATAAATATCTGTTTCAAGGGATAATAATATAATTTTAACAAAAATAGGAATGACGGGAGTTAAATGAATAAACTCTTGGAGATTTTGCGATCCACCCTTATATCTTAGGCATATTACTATCCAGACACCTCGCCTAAGAGGGTAACTAAGATATGGTGTAATTCCCCGGAGAGCAGAGATAAGTGTGGGTCTCCGCGGTTTCGGCAGATTCTAAGACACCACAAGAGGATCACAATAAGCAATTGGTACCCGCCACCAGCCACTATAACACAGCCTGCAGATTCCCTAAAAGCCTTCTTGGGTTCCGATGAACACTCGCCTTGGCAGGTGTAGGTGTAGATGTGATGTAGGATTAGTTCACTAACTGCATGCATACTAATATTTTCAATCTACTTGAAAATAGTAACGATTTTCTTTACACGTCCTCGTAACTAAAAGCATTTAGTCAATGAGAAATTTAAAAAAACTTAACTTTACCTAAGGATTTAAATATAATAACTTATATTTATCATTCTGGATAGAGTGTTAAAAACAATTTAAAAAAACCCACCTTCCATCCAACTGGTTAAATGTAGTCTATTGTAACTACATACTCGTAGATGTTGATACCAAATTACAATTTTCAAGGATGTGTGATACGTTTAAAGCATTCAATATTCTAGATTGATGCAAATATAAATTATTTATAATGGTAGATTAAAATATTGAAACTCTTTATACCAAAATATTCTTGCTTGGGTGTGTATATATGAGTACAATTGCTATATTAAGCATAGGAAATGTTTGAAACTCTAAAAATATCTCATATAAACCCCTGCGAAGGTTTCTGGATTATTAAAACCACATGACAATACATCTGACTTGAGAATGACATTTTGCAAAACAATGATTGTTAAATCTAAATTTAATTTACCAATAAACTATTTAAATTAATGAATTTACTTAAAGTACTAAGTAAGTAAGAATTATAGGCATTTTAAATAAGTACCTGTGTAGGGTACCAAATTGATCGATTGTTCTTATAATACACAAAAACGAATATTTTTAATACAAGAAAAATGAAAATTTGAATTAAAAAATTGTAATAAAAAAAATGTTATAATAGGCACGCGAGCTGTTTGAAAACTGAATGTACTGGGTCTGAATATATGGAACGCGGAGGGGGGTTGGCGGGACGGGTGAGCGGGAGAGGAAGAGGGAAGGCGGGGAAGGTGGAAGGGGAATGCGGCAGGGGGAGGGGACGCGGAAGGGGAACGCAGACGCAAAGGAATGAACATGAAGGGAGAAACTGGAGAAACCATTTCTTTGAAAATGGCATTGCAACGGGAACCAGCTAGTTTATTATAAATCTTCAAAATCTCCTTCAAAATTAATTATACAAATTATAATTGTTATGATACTATTGTCGTTAAAATTGTTTTCGGAATCAAAGCTCCGAATATTACTCTAAAGACAAGACTCTCCTCTCTGTGTATTCTAGTTTCTAAACAAAGCCCCCCGAAGCGATCTGTTTCCAGGCAAATAAGACATTTTTGATACAGCGTCAGACGGAGATCACTCCGTCTGAAGATAGTATTATCAAAGGATGAAACTATAAGGCAGGAGTGGAAGACAAAGCTCGGCAGTCTCTCTATTGAATATTCATTTGTTGATTCTCCCGGCCGAGAGAAGGCGGAACAGCTGGCCGCGTCATGGCCCATTATCAACTCAGATGATGTTCCCTCAAACCAGAGACGAGGGTTTATGGCAGGGGTGGTTCAATTGCGCAATCATAACGAATTAAACTTTCGTTGCAGAAATTCGGTGATATCTTTTTATTTTTTTATGATTTGCAAGGCTTACATCATAACATTACAAAAATAAAACTATTGGGTATTGTGTTGTTTGTGTTATTTACAATCAAATACTATTTGTGCTGTGGAGCTACTTATTAATAATAATAGGTCCTTGATATAGACTGGTTTATTATGAAGTTATGTATTTACAATAATTATACTACTGGTTGCACGACCTGTCTATACTGGCTGTTAATTGAATCTGCTAGGTAGCTGGCCACTACTGTGGCTGTCGAGGGTGATATACCTAATACTGGATGTACTACCGGATATACTACCCTACTGGCATCTATCGACAACCGATAGAAGATCTTTTCCTGCTGGCATCTGTCGGCATCTAACAGAAGCTCTTTCAATACACGACAGGTATCGACTACCCAGAGTTTGTCGAAATGTTGCTACTAATTGTTATAATTTTCTGTTAATGTTATAAAGACTACTATTTATACTATTAATTTTAATATGCCAATGAAAGCCTTAGCCCGGGAAATCCCTGTCATCATTATCTCTGTTTGTTACAAAAAAGGAATATAATAAACAGTTTGTAATATTTTAATAATATATTGTATTAACATAATGTTTTTGAGGTTAGAAAAGTATGTGATATTTGAATTTAATAGTAGCATATTATTAAATATCTGTTATATGGATCTTGAATGTTTACTTGTTAGTTTATTACCCCGCTGTAGTCATTTCTATATACCCAACACTACAGTTACTTGGATGCATTTATGCTAATTTGAACCCTATACCCTTTCAATATTATTGATAAGAGATTATCAGTTACCAGAGATATTAGATGTTATAAAATAACAATCTTAAAAACATGCAAGTCCTTTTAAAGAACTTGCAAGTCATTTTACTGGAAGATTCTCTCAGTATCGTCCTGGTGTATGACCACCACACAGATTTTATACGTTGCGTGACCAAATCTGAATAGCCAGTACACTTTCCAATCTTCTTTCTCCCCACCTTTATACCCTCCCCGCTACTTTCAACCTCGTAACATACTCCAATTGGGGATGCCATAGTCTCACTCGCTTCAGACGGTTGGAAGCAGACTCTTGTGCGGTATTCACACTAAATTTTTTTAATTAAAAACACGGTGTTCTACGGATGATTGTTTTGTTGAAAAGTAATGAAAATTGGACAGAATCACAGCACGTTCATATATTTCATAAATCTTTAAGCAATTTCAAATACGTATATTCGTGGTAGTGGGAAATGATTAGGCACATCAAATTTGCAATTACAAAAATTTTACTTTTCTTACGCTTTCTGACTGTCTCTACATTCGAATACGGGGAATGTGTTTTTCAAAAAACTGATCCTTATAAAACTAGAAATTATCTAAAATCCACATTAAAGACAAGTTTAGCTTACCTGTTCGCAGTAGAACGGCGATATAACGTAGATATATCTAACTACGTGTATGAGTCTGAGACAGCGTATTTAAACAAGTGAACCGGATCTTTAGATCCAGGGTCTTTTATCATTCAACCACTCAGCAGGCTATGGTTATACTAACTACCAACTAACCAACACTGACGGGATGTACATTATACAATGCTCCAGATAGTGAAACGGCCTTAGACAAGGGTAAGTAGTAAGCAAGTGGATCTTATTGTGATCAGACATTAAACTACTTTAGTTTTATCAACAATGGACTCAGCGAAGTGAGGATGCGTCGTGTAAGATCGCTTAATTTGATTTCTGTACCAAAATCAAGGTTCTACTAACTCACTGAGATATGACAAACCTTTAAGTGGACTATTATAATTATTTCAAAGAAGTAAGTGGGCGTAAACATTATTGCTGTACCTACAAAGTATTGCAAAGAAAAAGAAAAGTCCAAACTTCGAGAAACTTCGAAATAAGGATTAGAGAACATAAAATCAAAATCAAAAAAATATTTATTGTACATATGAACATAAAAAGGGTGTAGCGTATGGGTAGACCCCATTTCTTCCAGCTAACCACATATAGAAATACAAAATACAAATAAAATACAAAAATAGCTGTAACGACATTTGTTATAAGACATTAAAACCTAACAATTACATGTTACAGTATATGAGAAAATAAAAAAAAAAACTAAATAGAGTTGATTTACATAAGGTATTCATTAAGGGTATAGTGACATTTGTTTAGAAGAAATGTTTTTAGTGATGATTTGAATTTGTGTGTATCTTGAATTTGTTTAATGTTATGTGGAAGGTTGTTGTATACTATGAAATCTTTAAACAATAGCAGTTTCTCGAATTTTGCCAATCATTTGGTGGAAACTAGCCATACTTTTAACTTCAATAGTGGAATGGAATTAATACATTGTAATGTCAATGGCGTTCATTTGGATAAACTCGAAATTTTAGAAATCAGAAAGAGTCTGAATGCGAATTTAAATATTATTAATAATGAAAAAGTGTTTTTAAATCACCCAATATTAAACCTGTTCCCTTTGTTAATTGTTCCCAGTTGTCCCTCTTCCTTCTACCCATTCTCATTTTTCCTTTGACACCGTTGTTCTATGTCTATTATATATAATTAGTATTAATTGGACCCTGAAGAAGTGAGCGTTACTCACGAAACATGTTGGTTTTTATAAAAAATAAAAGTAGTAAAAACTAAGTATTTTATTAATTTGAATTAAAATGGTGCCACAAAATAAATTTGCTGTGTTAGAAGGAGAAAAAGAAAATTATTTCACATGAAAGAGATTTGTGATTCCATGGTACTTTTTCATCATCACTCAAAGATTTTGAAGAAAATATACATTAAGTATCAATTTATCATTTTTTTAAAGTCATTATCTTTTGTCAAAAGCGTATGGCTTACGTACTTACGTAGGTGGTGCTTTAATTGCCTTTTATTTGTTGTTGTACGAAAGAATATCTACTTCTTTAGTCAGTTAGGAGCACAATGGAGATTTCCAAACACAAAGGAGTTCAGGAGCCTCTGAATCCAGGAACTTTTCTCCTTTGACCGCTTAATTACCCGACAGTAATCCCTTTAGCGGGAAGATCTTTCAGGCTGCGCGAAGAAAGCTTAAAAATTGCGAAATAATTCGGGGGAGGAAGAAAAATGAAGCAAATATTCAAATGATACCCGGCGCTTATGCGTGGCATTCATCACTCCATTGTTGGGGCTACGGGAGCTTAGGCGCGGTCGTTTTGTCCTTTCAGGGACTTCCGGTAGTAGTCGGCACCGTCCTCGATCAGTTCTACGCCGCTACGGTGCTACGACGGCGTAGAGATTCGATTGCACGATTCCTACGACGAGGTCAATTTTTAAATAGTAAACTCATAAAAAAGCTTGTTTGCAATAATTTATTATTGAAATATATATACAGAAAAATAAAAATTTACGTAATATTTTTTAATTCTTCAATACTATTTACGATATACATATTATAAAAACACACATATAAAACTTTTTTCCACTTAATTTTACTGACCGTAACCGGTTTCAGCTCGTTAAAGCCATCTTCAGACTGGTACAATTTATTCATAGTCTACGGCTTATATAAATAACATATGGGGGGAGGGAAAGAAGGGTGGTCCACAAGGATTTTAATCACATTATTGTTACTTAGTCGTGTTAGACTGTCTAATTTCTAATTATTTTTGGTAATTCCAGTAGGCTAATTACCTTTGGTTTGTAGCTAACTTCAATATTATTCGGGTAAAAACCTTACAAGAAATATGAATTATTAATGACCTAATTTACAAAGGTAATTAGCCTACTGGTATTACCAAAAATAATTAGAAATTAGACAGTCTAAAACCACTTAGTAACTAATGTGATTAAAATCCTTTTAGTCCACACCTCTTCCCCTTCCCCATATGTTATGTATATAAGCCGTAGACTAATAATAAATTGTACCAGTCTGAAGATGGCTTTAATGAGCTGAAACCGATTACGGTCAATAAAATTAAGTGGAAAAAAGTTTTATATATCTGTTATTATAATACATTTTAATGGAATTCAACCATGAATTGTCAGTTTCAAAAATAGAAATACCATTTACGACTTTACGAGTATTTATTTATCCACAATAATCCAAATACAATATTTGGAGTAATAAAAACTAATTTCTATACGTGGAAACAAACTGTATGTAATAAAGATAACAACTTGCTTGTTGGCTTAAAAACAAGAGCTTTTTAAGCAGCTAATTCATTTAACGATCGGGTGAGATACAGTATCAGAGGTAAACACGGCAGGTGGGGGGGGGTGGGATGGCAGAGAGGGGAAGGGGGGGGGGGGAGAGCGGGACAGCACTGATTCAATCACCCGAGAAGCAGCCTTCGGGTAAAAGGTTTTATGCTCACATAAGAGCAAGCGCTAAAAAATAATACTCAGCACATCCGATCTAAAAAGTGGCTTAAATGCATTAGGTATTAAAGGAAAACCATTTTATAAAATTCAGATATCTGTATCACAAATCAAAATAATAATGTTAAAGACTATTAGTACAGATTCCATGGTTTGCGCAAGTAAATTGACTATAGTATCACCATTCTGGAAATTCCACCTCACAATGCTAGAATATCCTTAGATTAAAAATATTTAAAAAAAAAATTTTAAAAACAACTATTCTTTATATTACAATCTACTTCATATAATATGAAGCGATGGATTTTATTTCAATATATTAGGAATTATTTCAATATATTAGAAAACGTACTGCGTTAAGCTATCTAAACCTATTAATATGTAGGAGGGATAAAGTTGAATGTTCCTAGCTTAAAAAAAATACCTTTTTTCAATGAATATATTTAAAAAAAATTATTGCTTTATGAAAAAAATATGAATGACATATATACAAACATATATATATTACAAAATATTATATTAAAGGTCATTTTTGGTCATGTTCCTATACCTTATCAGAAAAGAGGAGCTCTAGTGTCTGATAGGGAAAAATATTAATTGAAATTATTAATAATATCATTGTGAATCTTAAAAAAAAATATATCGATGTCCAATGGATTAGTCAGACATCTCAGAAAATTCAAAATTTCAGTTCAGTATGCATTTCTATAAGTATATTATCTGTAAAAGTGTACCGTCTATCTGGTACAAAACTCAGATTTCTCATAAAATCCTCCAAATAAAATATAATGCACAAAAACAACCACAAAAAATGTTTTTCGGGTTACTAATAGGAAATTTCAAAATTGCATATCAATGTACCGGACCGTTAGGCTTCCCTGAGTTATTAATCGTATAAATAATATTTAATTTATGGTGAGCATTCGAATATTGCTATCCTCATTATTCTAAAACTATTAAAAAAAGTATTTGGAGATGTCTGCCTAATCAACTGGTTGATCGAAATAATGCCAAACGTAGAGCTTTACTTAAAACTCACTTTTCAAACTCAAAAATTTTTCACTTACACATTCAATGCCGCGACATTGAAAAACTAATTTGTTAAAAATGTAGAAAAAAAAAATTTATAATATACATATATTTGTAAGCGTTTGTAAAATTCATTTCATGAATATTCTCCAGCCCTAAAGAGTCCCAAATTCTCCAGTCTTTCAAAATAAATATCAACTCTACTTTTGCCACTAATCTTTTCATAAATGTAATATTAATAGTGACGGGGGTTGCAAATGTAATATCGTGCAATGTCCAGTGTTTCAAATTTAATGTCCTCCGCGTTCATAGCCGTATCTTCTCCAAGCATTAACTTTCTAATTAAAGTGTGTTTATCGGAAGTGACCTGCCAGGTTAGTATGTGTCTGTATCCATTTGCAAATAATAAAATTAGAAAACTTCTTAATAAAGTGTACAGCGCCCTTGAGGTGATTTTTCACTAAAACTGCGCTCTACAAATTATCCAACTATTATTATTATTAATAATGAAGTCTCTTTTTCTGCCTAAAAAAAATTTTAAGCCGAAAGTGTTGTTCTGAAATTTAATTCACCTTTATCAGTAGCTACGATAATAATCATCACAATAAAAGGTGAACCCTTTCTAAAGGAGATATCGACAGCACAAATTACCCCATCATCCCCTTTCAGCCCGCAGTTTTAGTAGGTAGGAAGTAGCTACGAGCGTTGGTATTTATCGCGGAACGGGTGGGTTTGTTAGCCATCTAGCTGAGCGATATCCGAGCACGGTCGCGATTCGTTTAAGTGCTTCTTTTGTACCGGCTTTCACTTCTGTGCGCTTGTTAATTCGATTGGAAGCTCAAAAATTAAGTTAAAACACCGTCTGTACCGGTGGGATGCAAAGATATTCAGCTCCCGGCACACCCCTTTCATCCCCCTGTCGACCCCCGCGATGTCCTCTATGGGAAAGACTAGGGAGGACTCATCTCAAAGGCCTTGTTATAATTTTTTTTCACAATACGAGTCTTTTTTAAGCGTGTTTGTAAAAATGTGTTTTGACACTGCTCTATACACAATACTTATCTCATATTACTTTTATGTTTGACGGCCGGCGTAATCCATCGCGGGATCGAATCCTGGTGTGGCAAATAAATTTTATTTGATTAATTTGTGTTATTCACAATTTACTCATTTAAAATAATATATAGTATATTTGCGGCACGTTCCAGAGTGGAAGATACCCTCAGTATCGCCCTGGTGTAAGACCACCATTCAGAATTGAAACGTTGCTTGAAATGGCATTAGCCGTGTTTGGTGACCAGATCTGAATAGCCAGGTACTTCCCCACCTTCTTCTTCCCTATCTCCTTCCCATACCCACTACCTCCAGCCTCACAAAATACCCCAATTTGGGATGCCGTAGTCTCACTGGCTCCAGACGGGAGCAGTTGGGACTCTTGTGCAGTATTCATATAAAAAATATAAAAATTAAAGTTTTGGATAAAACGCCCTCCCCACGGCAAAAAACGTCCCTTAATTGTAACAACTGGGTAAATGTGACTATTTTGGTTTATCTTCTGAGATGTAATGTATTGATTTAGCAAATATAATTGTTACGCATACAGTCAATTTGGGAGGTTAGTTTGGGTACCGCCGCCCTGGGAACCATTTATTGGTTAACCGACACCACTGCCGTAGGTCAGCCCACGTGGTTCAAGGGGTGAGGTTTGTCTAGGTCTTGGCGGCGAATGTGTTTGTTCGTTTACTGCGTGGCTGAAGGAGACTTAACCAAGACCTCTCCAGACGGACTCTCTCGACCAACGGCTTGCACCGCAGTAGAGGGATGGATTCGTACGTCCGTCTCTCCTGGACGCATTGACCACCAGATTCGTACCCACCTCTGATACATTTTTTCTTCCCAGACCTTTAACTAAAAACCTCCACACAGCATCGCCAAAAATGATAGAGCCCCTGAGGGATTTTTTTCCTAAGGGCCTCCTGTGTGGGAAGCTAATTTAAAAAAAAAAGTATTTATAATTTTTCTCACTTTTTAATTCAAAAACATAAAATGAGATGTTCTCTAACTATTTTTTAAGAAATATAACTTTTACATTCGCACATTGAGATGAACATTTAGATAGATATGGTAAGTTGATTGATGTCTGTGAATAATAAGTACCTAAGGTTCGAAGCCTTCTTTTCAAGCAGTCCTCGTTCCTCCTCCTTCTCCAACCCTCCCCCCACCCCCCACCATGTATCCTGTCATCAGCCAAATCTAATAACGGCCTTCGGCGCCCGATTACTTATTAATCTTAATGTATTTGTATCGAATTTTCGTGCGAAATTGAATCTGGCCCCATAAGCCTGGTCCGAAGGAGACTACCGGAATGATAGCGGTTTAAATGCTTTCGCTTTGTGTGCTGGCTTTGACTAGAGGGGAGTATTACGAGTAGACTTCATTGCAGGGTTATTTGATTCTGGGGGTTTTGTTCGGTAAACACAATTCAAAGAAGCTAATTTAATCAAGATAATCGCATTATTTCACTGTTTTACATATTTTGTTTGGGTCGTGTTGTAGTGGGAAAGTGATTTTTATTAATTTACGAGTTCGCAAAAACTCCTTGCCTATTCTTAACACAAAACATATATTAGCGACAATAAGAAATTAATTTTAAGCACAAATATCATTTAAATTATTTATTTATTTGGAATTTCACGCCCGGCTGGGCTTTTACATGCATTTTTTTTAAACAAAGAACATCTAATCCTAATTGTGCATAACAAAATCATAAACAAAACAAAAACAAAATCAAAATCAGAATAAGAATCAATATCAAAATCAAAATCAAAATCAAAATCAAAATCAAAATCAAAATCAAAATCAAAATCAAAATCAAAATCAAAATCAAAATCAAAATCAAAATCAAAATCAAAATCAAAATCAAAATCAAAATCAAAATCAAAATCAAAATCAAAATCAAAATCAAAATCAAAATCAAAATCAAAATCAAAATCTTAATCAAAATCAAAATCAAAATCATAATCAAATCTAAAACAAAAATAGAGTAAAAAACAAATTGAAATAAAAACAAAATACTCCACCATGCAAGATGAAAAAATTGTAATCTGGGAAAAGTGCAATACATGTGAAATAATTCGAAGCAGAGCTAAGCAATTGGATAAATGAAATTTGTGGTTCTTCTTTCTGATATAAATTCTACTATGGCTTGTTTATATTTAGTGAATGATGTGTTAAATATGTCAACAACATCTTTATAGTCATTACCCAAATTTTATATACGGCGAACGGGGTTATACAATTGTGATTCTGTGTTGGAGTTGTCACAATAGAATGGTAGGTAGTGCCTCGATGTTGAATTGCGAGGTATATGGAAAGAAATCAAGTATAAAAGTTCAGGGCTGTCAATTATTGAATTTATGATTTTGTGTAAACGTGTTAGGTCATATACTATTCTACGTTCGGATAATTTTAAAAAATTAAGTTGACATAGTAGATAATCGTAGTTGATACATTCCCTTGTAATACCCATTCTGAAATTAATATATCTTAAGAATTTTTTTTGAATTCTTTCTATCGTGAGTGAATCACTAGCATAACTAGGTGCCCATACTGTCGAGTTGTACTCGATTTGACTTCTAACCAATGACATGTACAATTTTTGAATGGTTTGAATATTTTTTAATTGGCTGCAAATTCTTATTACAAAACCCAGCATTTTCAAAGCTTTATTTGATGTAATTTCAATATGATTTATAAATTTAAGTTTTTGATCAAAGTTTACACCTAAATCATTCACCTCGGTTACAGCTGTTAGTACTACATCATTAATGGAGTATTTATAAATTATTGGATTTTTATTCTATGAAATCTCATAAGACATTTACTTAAATTTAGTTGTAGATAGTTCTTTTGGCACCAAACAAAAAGTTTAAACAAGTTATTAGACAATGTTTGACAGTCATTAATATTTCTTATAGCTTTACATATTTTCATATCGTCCGCAAACATTAAAACTTGAACATCGTTGAAAATAGAAAGAACATTTGTTCATATGAAGCAGTTACTTTGTGATGTGACATTATAATTTAAAATTAAACAATAACTTTGTAAACACCACTTTTATTTTTTATATACTTTATGTCGACCGGGTTTCGCTACAACCGTAGCTTCTTCAGGGCAGTATAATCTCTACTAAAATTAATTTACTTTACTAAATTAATTTTAGTAGAGATTATACTGCCCTGAAGAAGCTACGGTTGTAGCGAAACCCGGTCGGCATAAAGTATATAAAGAATAAAAGTGGTGTTTACAAAGTTATTGTTTTATTTTAAAAGAAAGAATATTATTCACAAATATCATAAATAAAATTGTTCCCAAATGTGACCCTTGTGGAACGCCGCTAGTAGCGATAAATATGTATGAAGTAAGCTTTACTTTAATTAATTTTTAAACCACTCGAATAAATACCCCACTATTCCTAATTTGTAAAGTTTTTTTAACAAGAGCTCATGATTAACTCTGTCGAATGCTTTACTGAAATCGGTATAGACTGAATCAACTTGTAACTTCTTAGACATTGATTCGGATATATAGTTTTGGTATATTAAAAGATTAGACAAGGTAGATTTTCCTGAAGTGAAACCATGTTGGTTAGGTACAATTACTGGCTTGATACAGTGGATGATTTTATTTAAAATAAGTTTCTCAAACAATTTTGGAATGGTTGATAACAGGCAGATCGGTCTATAATTGCTCACCTCGTTTTTGTTTCCTTTTTTAAATATCGGGGTGAGGAAACTGTATTTCCATTTTTCAGGAAAATGTCCCGTTTGTAACGACTGGTTGAAAAGAAAATGTAGTGGATATGCAAGAGTGGTGGCACAATTCTTTAAGAAAACAGGTGGGATATTATCAGGACCACCGCTTTTACTTTGATCCAGTTGTTTTAGCTGAGTCAGTACATCTTTATATTCAATTGTTACATTAGATAAATTTAAATAATGATCTGAGGAAAAATTGGGCGAACAATCATTGACTGCTGTTGAGTCACGGACATAAACACTTTTAAAAAAATCTGCAGATAGGTGAGCTATGTTTTGAGTGTCGTTGCCTCTTTTTCTTTCGTAGCACATGTTAGAGGGTATACTAACGTCATCATTTTTCAATGACTTTGTGAAATTCCAAAAATCTTTTTTGTCACCATTAATTGAATTTTCTACTTTATTTATATAATTGTTGTAACAGATTTTTGCATTCTTTTCCTATTTTACTAAATTCTATATAATTTGGAAGAGATCTCTCTTCTTTATATGTTTTATGTACATTTTTTTTTAGCTATTAGTTGGATTAATTTCTTACTAAACCATTTTGGATGCTTTAATTCTTTGAATTCAATTAATGGTACGCAGTCTACCATAATGGCATTTAATTTGGAATAAAACGAATCTATTTTATTACTCATATCGCTTTTCTCGAGTAACGACCAATCCACTTTGCTGAGATGTTCATTAATTTCATTGTAACTGGCATTTTTAAAATTATAACTAGAACTTGTTAGTTTATTACTTCTTTTTACATTGTTTGGAATAATTACTGACAGTGGAGGATGATAATTATCTATGGGATGGATAGATTCTGATGCTTTACTAACTACTATGTCTTCTTCATTTGAAAAAACAAGATCTAGTAGGCGATTACTCAAATTATGTACATTATTAAATTGGGTAAGATTCAGAAATATTGACATGTCTAAGATTTCTCTTTCGCATAATGTTATTGATTGGGAATCAATACAGTTGAAATCACAATTTGGAAGATTGTAATCTCCGAAAATTATGAATTTATGTTTTTTATATTTTGATTTTAAAAGTTCAACATCTTCGGAATGGTTTTTATATATAGATATATTAGCTGAGGGAGGAATGTACACGCAACCAATGACGTAATTTAGATTTTTATCGTTTACCATGATGAAAATTTGTTCAACATCACGATTTTTAGTTTTTAACACTTTTGAGGACATTTTTTTGTGGACTGCTATAAGAACTCCTCCACCTCTGGATCTGGAACTGGTGTTGATATTTCTGTCGAGCCGGTAGACCTGATGAAAGGGTAGGCCGAACTCCGCTGAGGGGATCGACGGTTCTAGCCAGGTTTCCGTAAGAGCGATGACATCGTGTGAAATAATTGGGGCATTTATCCTAAATTCATTCAGCTTTGTCCTTAGGCCTCTGACGTTCTGGTAGTAGAGTCTTTTCGATGACGGCTTGACGAGTTTCTTGGGAGTGAATTAACTATTTTGGGTGTTGAATTTATGTACTTTATAGTTAAATTTGTTTCACCATTGTTTTGTCTATTTTCCAACTCCTTCTACAAGCTTGTAATTTGTTGACGTTGCAGTACGGTTAGGTCGTGTTTTATTTTAATAGTATTTTTATCCAAAGGTATAGTTTTTTTCAGTAGTAGTAGTTTGGCTTGGTTCGAATCTGATTTTTCAGCACTTTTTCGTCCTAACCTATACATTTGTAGGTGGGTGGTGTCAATGTTGTCAACTTTTTGGAGTATACTGGAAAGTTGATTGCGATCTTCGTTTATGCAGTCCGATTGTATTGTTGCTGTGCTCTCAGGAACGTTGAACATTATAATATTATTGGCCCGTTTTTTTCTCTCCTCCATTTCAGCTATTGTTTCTGATATTCCAGAAACGTCCGCACTGGTACTTGAAGGAAACTGAGGATGAGGTGGTTGGCTTTTGTATGTTATAAGTTCTCCTTCGAGAGTTGCTATTCTGGCAGCCATACCGGCTATCGTTCCCAGTATTTCATTCGTCTTCGGAATTATTTTCGCAATGTGTTCTTTGGTAAATTTACTATTGGGGTCCATTACCATGTTAGTAAGTATATTTACGGCGTCTTTGGCCACTTTTTTGTACGCTTGAGAATCCATTTTGTATAGTATTGTTTATTTAGGTAAAAAAATAAAATCTTTTGAAAGAGGTATAAAAAAAAAAAAAAATTATCGCGACTGATTATTAAAACGCCCGGAATGAATTGGGCCCCATAACCTATTAATTAAAACACGATGTTTTATTCACGAGACGGTGCGAACTGTTTTATTCTATAAACTTTGAAACATACACATAGATGTTTAGAATTTTATTTTTTCGGCAAAGATTTTTTTTCATTTCTGTGTTTAGTTGATTTTGTATTACATGCAATAAGTTATAGTGGTAAAATAATGCTTAAACTGTTCAGCAGAAACTCGGTATGACTAAGGAAGGAAAAGGTACTAAAAAACTACTATTAAATCCGGCAATTCCTACATTACGTAACAACAAGGTTCCATCTGTTGCGGTACCATCACACGATAATGAGATCTATAGTAAGCTACTTTGGAGTTAATTAGCACTGCCATCTTCAGCTAGCAACATAATTTCTACCATGAGCTATCCAGCTTTGCCTTGAATTAATAACTAGGTATCTAAAAATATACCGAAAGCAATATCGTTTGTGGGTACCTACCATTTTATAAAGAAATTTATTTGAAAGTATATATATATGTTTTACAATAAAATAATATATTTTAAGCTACTTTGGGGGTCGTCGAATAAATATAAGAAATTTTGTGATATTGGAGTACATAAAAAGCTTTCATTCCGCAGAACATAAATCTGTGGATGCTTAAGAAGATTTATTCATTTGAACCATTCGTTGCATTAATTTATGTCACTCATTCAACGCGCATTCTGAAGAAAACCACGCTTTTCATTAGCTACTTTGGTACAAAGAAACTTAAAGACTAAATGCTAGAGGAAAGATGTAGGAATGCTTTGGGAGAAGTGAAGTAAGCGAAGGAATTATAAGAAGAAGCGGAAATATCTGCACAAGAAGTCGTTAATGGAACGGAATCCTCGGCGGTTCAAGTCGCGGAAAAGCCACGCGAAATTAAACCATCAAAATGTTGACGTTGTGGCTTCGTGCAGGGTGGGACTGGGGGAAGAACTGAGGGCAATCTTGATATTATAACGGAGGTGTTTTGTTTATTTTTTTTTATTAATGTGAAGCTTCTAATGCCAAAGACAACAATTTCATTCAATTCAATTCCAATCAACAGACAAGACAAAAACATTGAAGATAAATAAAGGAAAAACACCTAACCTAACCTGTAATAAGAAAGTTGAGTCCATTTTTTTTTTTATCAATGCTCACATTCAAATTTAAATACTAGTATTTTTTTTTAGTTCGTTTTCATAATTAAATTAATTCTCTGAATCCGAGCGGTAAGAGGCGGGGTGTGTGTGTGACGTCATTTGGACTCTGAAAAACACGTCGCTTGAGTATTCCAGTAATTTATTTAATCAATATTAATCGTCTATCAGAATAAATGGTATTTAAAAAAAATATTGATCAATATTTCATAGTTAAATTAATTTTTAAAGTTTGAATTTTTGAAAACGACTCCCGCTCGAAACAATTCTGTCGACATTTTGTACAATAGTTTAATTCACAGCTAGCATCACACGCTAGCCAGTAGCGAGAAAGATGACATCCTCGATTAACTAATTCTGAGAGTCGCGAAATCAGCTGTTCGTGCGCCGCCATTTCAGCAGGTAGCGAGGAAAGTTGACCACATTTCAACTTTTTTCGAAGATTGTCCACAATTTGCTAGTTAGGTAGTAATACGATTACACTGAGCGAGTTTACTAACAGATAGTGAATATCCCAGCTAGTAGCTTGTAAACTCGCTCAATTTCATCGAGGCTTTACTTAAACTAAAAATACTAATAACAAGATCGCAAACAACACTGTTTGGTCTATACCTCTCTCATCATAAACAAACAATCTCTCATGTAATAGAAAGAGATGCAAGATCATGATTCGAATGATCGTACAAACTGGCGTACAGATGACGTCAGAATTCTTTCGACCAATTTTCGATCAGTTTTTAGTTTATAGCTTTTAATATTTTTTTAATAACGTTTAATTAATTCTATGAAAAATAATATAGAAATATATTTAAATATTTAAAATCGATATTTTTTGATCTACATGAACATATTTTTTAAAGTCAAAATATTTTTCACTCAACTCCTTATTTTATCAAGCTTTAATTTTGATATTCATTTTTTTGTATTACAACTAATAGATATAAACCACGAATGCATGCATATACTATACATACTAGTTTTACTACTAAGCTTCGCGCTGGAGTTTATTAAGAAGTTTGCAACACTCTTTCACAAATCTTTGTCACGTTGAACTTTTGTAAAAAAATTACATAAAAAAATGTTTCTAGAATTGTTTAATGACTAATTTGAAGAAACTAAAAAAAGGTATAATTAATTAATACAGTTCATAGCAAGTGTGTACTTATTGTGGGTGTATTGATTTAAAATACTTTTTTTTCACTTTCCACGTAAGTTGAGAAGCATATTATACGATCCAACACACTTTAGGCAATAAGATGTAACAGGTAATCCCTCCTAGGTGATAATTCATCCTTAGTTAATTTTATATTATTCCATTAAAAAATTTTACAGGCGGTGCCGGTTTTCTTTCATTATTTAAAACTATTAACATAAAGCTATTTCCCTAAAGGTCACGATCTCATTAGCTTAAATAATTCTTAGTGAAGTGACTAACAATCATTTTTTAAACTTTATTTTTCGTTTTAAAGTGGTGATAGAACAAAAGCTAAAATGGTCGTTTGAACAAATAAGAACAAAGGTGACAAATAGTAAGGAACGTATCTCTGAAACGTGGATAGTAAAAAAAAACCAGCCGAGCGATTCTCTATCTTTTGTGAGATCGAGATAGATCTCGGGCGAGATCTCCTGTCAGATTTGTGTTATTTTCTAAGGATGTTAAATGAATAAATAATGATGCATACTTGCATGAATTCGTGTTTAAAATGACCTAAACTAAAATACCCGACAGCTCACAGCTGAAATTCTGACATAGGCCCATAGAAAAAGAAAATAACAGCCAAAAAAAATCACACAAATCTGACAGGAGAGCTCCACTGAGATCTATCTCGATCTCACAAAAAATATCGGCAGGTTCCCCTTAAAAATAAACATGTTTTATATTTTATTTAACTTACTTTAAAAATAAATCAAATTTATTCATAAGGCCTTGTTAGTATAAGTCTTATATAAATAATTAACAACGTGTTACAAACATATGTAATCTATATATAATAATCTATAAAATGTAAAAATAAATTATAATATCAAAATAAATAGCTTTATAATAGAGTCTTTTAGAGTCATTACTACGAGTAGTAACTACGAATAATATGTTTTAGAGTTATATAAATATGTCGAATGTTTTCAAAGCGTGAAATTTATTCAGTAATATATTTTCCAAAAAAAATAGCCTAACACCAATTTCAACCAGTTCCACCCTGTCCACGAAAGCTCTTGGAATCCAAAGTTTCTGGTAAAAAGTGAATAGCCTCGGTACACAGCACGGCGGAGAGATGGCGGGTGTATTTCATTAAAGCATGTAATTGCCAGGCGAGCTTTTGGAATTAAGATGATACTAGCCACGGGCAGTAAATCACAACAGCTTAATTATCTACCCGCGCATCAGCCTCCGGGAGCAGGACTCGGATCCGAAACCTCCATCATCTGATTTCCTGCTACACTGCACCACCGTATAAAAATATCCACAAAGATTACGCGGATTATTATAGAAGAAGTCATTCTGATAATTGTCTTGCGTGTACTTTACAACTCGAAATTTTGTTTATTGAAGTGCATAATGCTCATTAATACATTTCTATTTTATGTTGTGCAATAAATGTAATGAATTTTTGCGCAGGTACATTACTGTCAAGCAATGATAATATTATTTCAATTGCCTGACCTTCGGTATGCCAATACCAACAAAACTTGTGCTGCCTTGAGGGGTGGCCCCACGAATTTTATCATTTTTAATGCCATATCAGACCTAGGCTGAAATGGGAGGACCATGTCAGGAAGGATGCAAGAGGACTACACCATGTCGCAGATTGGAAGACGATGGCCGAGGATAGATCACAGTGGAGACTTATCTTGAAGGAGGCCAAGGCTCGAAATGGGCTGTAGCGCCATTGAAGAAGAAGATTAAGAATGCCATATTTTTTATTTATTCTTAAAGATTACCTGCTTTAACCTGTTTTGTACCTTAATCGTAACTGTACCTGTAACCCCACTCGGTAATATTACGCTAAAAATCTTTGGTAATAGCGCTAGCGACTGAGATAGCACAAATCACTTGCTGCTGAGCCTCTGAGCATATGGTGTAACTGTGAGTATGGTTCCAGCTCGCAATAAATATTATTTGTGGAAAGGAATGAAACCTACATATTAAAAATTGTTTAATCTATTAGTTTTTTAATGACATTATTATTTTTAATGAATTAGGAATCTGGGGTTCAGTTTGTCCAGGTCACCCGTCTAGATCGACAAAACAGATCAAATCTAGATAGGCAATCTAGACAAACCTCACTCCATGAACCCGGGCACCCCTGCTAAGTCACCAAACGCAGCGAACCACTTGGGGTGACCTATGGCAGAGGTGTTGGTTATCCAATAAATGGTTCGCGGGGCGTTGGTACCCATTCCCGCCTTCCAAATTGAAATTAAATTATAATGTTTGGCAACGATCGTATAAGGGTTAATAATCAAACGATATTTTTTTTAACCATTTAATTTTCTATTTTATTAATTATGAAATGGTAAAAAGTGAATACAAAAATATTCTAATTAACAATTATTGTACATTATAATAGTTAATATTGTTATATTTCTGACTCTAATTTCTCCACCGCCCAATCCTCTTGGATTAAAAACTTAACAAAAAAAGAAATTATGGGTGTAGAAACGGTCTCAACTCAGAAAATGTCCAAAAAGACAAGATTTTTTGATGAACAGTTTGGAAAATTTGTCTTATGTAAATTGTTGGTCTGGGTTGTACTTGATACTAAAAATGTGTTTTTTTACATGTTTTTTATATAATTCGAAATAAATGTTGATTTTACCTCTCCCCACCCTCGATAGCTCCAACCCTTATCTCTTTCCTTACACGCGTCTTTGGTTTTTTCGAAAAGCAGAAGATATCCATAAATAAGTTGGCCATAAATAAGACATTTGAATATTTTCTGATTCTCCTTCCTAAAAATAAATCACGTCTTGTCTTTGGTTATTATCCACACACAAGAGAATTCGAGTTAACAGTCTGTTTTATCGAGTATTTGTTTAGGAATAAATCAAAGGAAAGAGACTTACGTTCTTATCGCATGTGTTCTGTCTTCAGTTAGTTATGTATTCATGTGATTTAGAGGTTATTTATTTATTTGAAAAACTGGAGAGATTTAAAGATACAATTTATTTTTGTACAAGAAGAATCACGGTTAAGCAATACAAATTGAAATAAGTGTAGAAGTAAAAGAAGTACGATATTTTGAACACATAAACGGAGGACTTGGTAGGGCAATCATCGTGCAGGTACCTCCTTATATTATTTGAAAAAATTCGTTAATTGATAACGATCATTTAAAAAGGACGCATTTAATTTGTGAAATAATAAAAATACTAATATTATACCTCTGTTAATAATTCAATGTTGTTCTAAATTGTCTATGGTCGTGTTTGTGTGAACTCTTCCGTTGATGCGAAAGAAAACTTATTATTTCGTATTTTATAATGCTAATTTGTTTGAAAGTGTTATTTTACGTGATCAGTAAACATGGCTAATGCATGTACATGCGGATTTGTTATAAACGAAGCCCTGGCTTTCATTCAACAAAAAGTTGAAGTGATGGATGACATTAGTCTAACCCAAGTATGTGATATGTTCTCTGAACAAGATATCGAGAGTGCAAGAACTCTACTTACGAGTATCCTGGGCCAAACTCCAGGTCCTTCGACTAGGAGAATCGGCGAAGGTAAAAAGAAAAGATGTATTATTGATATAATTAAATACATGCGAGAAACCGACGGTAAACTTCTACCGAAATTTGTTGTTTTAGACATTAGTAAACTACCACCAGTTACTTTTGATCATGTAGACGTAACTACTCTTTTAAAAGAAATAATTACACTAAAAAACGACATGCGTAATCTAAAATTAAACGCACTTAATGACAACTTTGCAACCTGTGAAGACGTTACAAAAATTCGAAAAGAATTACATGAATTTTAAACAACATATTCATTACATTTAGACTGCAACAATTCCGATGTAAACAGAGGAGATCCAATGACATCTGTCGATAACGGGCCAAAGTTAAAGGCCACCTGTAGCAAATTAAACCAGCAGATGATAAACAAGCAAACGATCCCATCTACCGATAAAGTTGCAAACAATTTTAATTCGACTGAGTCCACCGAAAATAACAATGTGTGGATTAAATCTCACAGAGGGACAAGTGCATCTGATAAAGCCGATCCAAATAATGTGATTTTAACAGGAAAAAATTATCAGAAAACAAGCCCTATTAATCAAACATCAAAAACCGCGAACGATTGGAAAGAAATTACCTATAAAAAGAGAAAAACCTCGCGTATTCTAATTAAAGGAAAAAACGAGAGCTCCGGTTTAAAAGTCCTTCCAAAACAGAGATATATAATAGCCTCCAGATTCGATCCCGAAACAACTACCGATGAAATAAATGGGCTATTGATCTCCCATAATATACACTGTAAAATAGATAAATTTATGGCAAAGTCAGGCGAGTTTGCCACTTTTAAAATTGGATTTAATATCAAAAAATTCGAAGAAATCGTTAAAGAGGAAATATGGCCACCGGGTATAATAGTACGAAATTTTATTTTTAAAAAACCGATCTCTACGCTGAACACAGAAAATAAGACTTCTAGAAATGGATCCACATAAAAATAAAAACTGTCTACGGATCTTATCTCAAAACTGTAGGTCGATTCGACGGACAAAACATTTTGTAAAAGATTTATGTGAAACAAATGACATAATACTGCTCCAGGAAACATGGACTCTACCAACTGAAATAAATATATTCTCAAAAATTCATCCCCAATTTTCAGGATATGGAACTTCAGCCGTAAATTTAGCTGATGGCCCTCTAATTGGACGACCTTATGGTGGAGTTGCCATCTTATGGCGGGATTCACTTTCAGTCGACATTGTGGAATGCTTTGAACCAAGAATAGCGGCAATACAAGTAACTGTAAACAGTGGGAAAATATTAATTTTTTCAATTTATATGCCGACAAATAAACCAGAAAATCTTGAGGAATTTACAAACTGCATGGGTAAGGTAAACGCAATAATCAATTAAAGGAACTCGTCCAGTGCGATTATCTTTGGCGATTTTAATGCAGATCCCAAAAGTCTGTTCGGCCGAGAACTGGAAAAGTTCTGCGAAGAGTTTAAGTACGTTTGCGCCGATACAAAGCTGATGAACTGTGATACTTTTACGTATGTGAGTGATGCCCATAGCACCACAAGTTGGTTAGATCACTGCGTCGTCACAAAAGCACTGGAAAATGCTATAAGTAGCGTAAATGTACTATATGATGCGGTGTGGTCCGATCACTTGCCAATGATTATAAATCTAAACCTTCAATTTTTACCAGCCTTTGTGGAATCGTGTAATGATAATATAATTGATCCTTCTAGATGGAATCCGAAATCTAATGTTGATATAATGAGATACACTGAAGCTATCAATAACAAACTTCTAAACATAATTCAAGATTTCTCCCAATTAGAACTTGATAAAAAAATCAACCGATGAAACACACAAAAATCAAATAAATTCCCTGTATAAAAATGTTGTAGACGCACTGCGAAATGCTGCTTCCACCACATTCAATAACCCAAATCGAAAAAATAGAAACATTCCGGGATGGAATCATATGGTTGCAGCCAAATACGTAGAATCCAGACGCGCCTTTCTTTCATGGCTCGAAGCCGGAAAACCGCTCTCAGGGCCGGTTGCCGAAGACAGGAAGAAATACCGAACGATTTTCAAAGTAGCTCTGAAAAAATGTCAACAGACAGAAATACAAAAGCGAATGGATGGTATTGCCACCTCACTAATAAATAAAGATTTTCATAAATTTTGGCAAAAAACATCTTCAGAATTGAAAACGAATATGAAAACTCCTCTCTGTGTTAATGGAGTAAGAGGAAAGGAAAATATCGCCAATGAATTTCGTAATTTCCTCTCTATGGCGGGTGAAGAAGCGGCAGAAAAATCTCTGGATATAAATTTTTGCTTGAAAACTGAATGTAGTACCACCGCTATCAGTATTACTCCGTGTATGGTTGAAAAAGCTTTAAGAGAAATGGCAGCAGGAAAAGCCACAGGACATGACTCAATAGCTCTTGAACACATTAAGTATGCTGGACCAGCGATTCATTTCATCCTAGCAAAACTATTCTCAAATATTTTGCGTTACAGGCACATCCCGAATGAAATGACAAAAACGGTAATTATTCCCATAATTAAATCAACAAATCTTGATCCATCCGTGATCAATAACTACCGACCAATTTCACTCTCAACCGCCGTGGCGAGATTATTTGAAAAAATTTTATCCGTTGTTGTAACAGACCATCTAAAAACAGAAGATAACCAGTTCGGATTCAAACCTGCACTGTCAACATCTATGGCAATATATTCCCTAAAAGAAACCATCAGCTATTATAAACTAAGGAAAACGCCAATCTATACCTGCTTTCTAGATCTAAGCAAGGCGTTTGACCGTGTACGTCATAATAAACTGTGGGAAAAACTAAGGAAAAGAGCAGTTCCGGAAGATGTAATAGCGATTCTTTCAATTTGGCACACGCAACAAGAAAATATTGTGAAATGGTCTGGGGAGCTGTCTAATCCATTTTATTTAAAAAGTGGCGTAAGGCAAGGAGGAAGCATGTCTCCGGTTCTGTTCAATCTGTATACCGATGATCTTATTAAAAAACTTAATGCCACGAAAATAGGATGCCATATACATGGAGTATGTGTGAACAACATTAATTACGCAGATGACATGGTTCTTCTTGCACCGTCACTAAGCGCATTACAGAAGTTACTAAGAATTTGTGAAAACTTTGCAAAAAACCATAACCTGTTATATAATACTACCAAGTCAGTAGTTATGGTTTTTAAAAACAAAAACGAAACCATTCAAACACCCTCAGTATGGTTAGATGACAGGAAAATGAATGTTTATCACAGCGTTAAGTACCTGGGACACATCATCACAGACGACCTTAAGGATATCGAGGATATGGAAAGGCAGAGAAGAGCGATATCTGTTAGAGCGGGTATGCTGTCAAGACGTTTTTACCTATGCAGCCCAAAAGTAAAAAGAATATTGTTCAACGCTTTCTGTACCTCGCTGTATACATCAGAACTGTGGGTTGACTACACTGCATCCCAATGGAACAAGTTAAAGGTTGCTTACAACAACGCATACCGTCAACTTTTCCGCCTACCGAGATACTGCAGTGCTACGGAAATGTTCCTGGAGGGACGAGTGCACACTTTCCGAGCACTTCTCCGCCACCGCATGGGAAGTTTATGGCGCAGACTACGCCAATCGAAGAATGCAATCATCACCGCCATGACTACCTGGTTGGAGTCCCCCCTGATGGCCCTCTGGAGACGGGAGACGATAAAATACCCTCCGTAAACAGCTGCATGAATTAATTTTACTGTTTATTATTATTTTTCTCATGTTGTTCATGCTTATTCGTTTTTTTTTTTTAATTTATTTATATGTTGTTATTTACTTTATTTTTAACATTAACCCATTTTTTGTTTCAAAATATGGAATGTATTGCATTGCACTACCCCTGCATACATTCTGGAATAAACTTTTATTATTATTATATTATTATTATAGCGGAACTATGAATACACACTTCCTAAAAAAGGGTATTGTGCCCTTAACTTCTCTCTATTAGTAAATGCTCTATGCATAGATCTTCTAGCAATAGCTTCACCTTAATCCCTCGGGCCTCGTCTATATTTTGTCAGAGGTTAAAAATATTTCCAATTTGTAATAAAATTAAAATAAACGGAATATTTCTACACACATCCGAAAACTAAAAACACGCTTTCAGATTTTATAAATCAAAATAAACATTAATTTTTGAAGTATAAAATTTTTGCTTGCAAACTTAAAAGTTTTTTCTAACTAAAATTACTCAAACAAAAAAAAATATAAAAAGTATTTATTTTATTTGACAAATGTATTATAAACGTTATTTTTACTTCACTTTTTTGTCGTACCATGTAAAAATAGTAAATAAAAAGATTTTTTTTTTCAAATTGTGATCCGAAGCTTTGGTGTCTATAAGCATCTATAAAGGTGTTCATTTTACATCTTGGTAGTTATTTTTTAGATTTGAATATAAAGCGTGGTATTTTCTTTGTTTAACATCGTTTATATAATATTTCTTACAACGATAGTAACGGAAACACAATGATTTATATGAGACTTATATGAGTTGCTCCGAAAAGCCAACAAATTAGCCAGAGTGGTTAATAGTTAAATGATGTGAAGCTTTTATTACTTTACAAATCTACAGTAAATTATGAATAATGAACAAAAAACAACTAATTAATTAATTTTTATTGACTGCTTCTCGTAATTATTCTACATCAATATTATGTTGTTCAATATAAAAAAGTAATTAATCCGTATTTGAATTTTTCGTACAAAAAGATTAAAACTACACATTGACTTCAAACAATATATTTTATATCAGAATGCTTGAACAAGACATTAAAAATTAGTACGAGTACAGAAAACGGCAGAATTAAAATTACACAAAGAACTAATCTTCAAAGCCGTCAAACGAAAAAGATCCATAAAAATCAGCATTGCTAAGATTCGAAGATTTCTAAGAACATCAGGCAATAAAATAATCGTGCAATACCGTCAAACGGCAGGTACTAATTGGCAGAGATCGTATGCGAATTGAAAGATGTCCCCCGTACAGGCTCCCCAGATAAGTTGCGTCGCCACTTCAAATAAACCGTCTCCTCCTGCGGTCATGAGTCCTCCGAGAAAAAAGAAAAACATGTCGAACATTTTTATTCTAATCGCGAAAACATATTTTAATTCCCTTATAACGACTGGGTAGGTTCGCACTCAAAGCGGGAGGAACCCTATAATAACCGGGCTTATTTTTGCTAGCTTATTTTTTCCCGGGAAAAATTATTAGCGGGTAACATTCGCGAGCTTTTCGCATAAAGACGCCACGAGAACATTCTCAAGCTCTCCCTCCCCCCTCCCGGTCTACCCTCTCCCATACCCCTGTCACCGGTCCCCTCCCCCCCCGAAGAGAGTTGGGTAAAGCAAAGAAAGTTCATCGTGTAGATTTTTACCATCCAGTAGGGAGAGTGTTCAAAGGGATTTTATCGGAAGTGGATGTTCAAGTATTCAAAGACGTTTTTTTTAGATAAATTCTTAATATTTTTGAATATATAAAGTTGTCATTCTGTAGTGTATTGATTATTATCTATGAAGTTATTAAATTTAAAAGGAGGTAAATAGTACAAAATATATGTCATTACATAATTATATCACTTCATTTATGCAGTTTTGTACTCATTTAATATATTTTTACTTAATGCACTGTTGACAGGGTTTTTATTATTTTTTTATATTTATTTTCGTCACAATTTAAAATGTCTATACTTATCAGATATAATGTAATCATATTTATGTTGAAGGCTAGGCAAGCATTTTGGTTTGAATTTGTTTTACAGTGTTTTTCTTTAAAAATATTACACGAAAGTGTGATTGTTGTTGCACTATATGTAAAATCGACCACCATAACACGGGCATCAGCCTAGCATAGAGGTCGAAAAATCCACAAAAATGTAACCATAATATTTATGCAATTAATAAAGAAAAAAAAATCAGTTTCATTAAATATATCTCGATAGGTTAGTTTGTAATACGAAGTTCTGCTATACCCCAACAGATACCAGCTTAGTTAGTTATGAGAAGAGTACCATATATTGCCGTTCGTGTCTTAGGTACGAACGGTTAGGATGATGGCCGAAAACTCTGTATAAATAAACCTTTAGCCAAAAAAGGCTATAACCATATAAACAAACTAGTAATCATTCGAACAATATACTTTTTGGTAGATTCACAACACATCTCAAGTTGTTTTACTATTGGAAGTTGAGAGTTATAACATATAGTTATATAGTTGAGAGTTCCTTAGTGGAATAGCCATTTTGTTAAGGATCCTGTTTTTTATGCTGTACCAACATTGTTGTAACACAAATAAAACATTACTCCCTTCTGGACTTCTGGCTGTAAGTGAATTTCCTTTATTTTATAAAATATGATCAGTTTGGTGATTACTCCAATAAATAATTCCGTCTTATGAATAATAACGGATATTAATATATTTAAATTTTTCATTTCAAGCAATGGTGGGTTGGCAGCCTC
This sequence comes from Limnephilus lunatus, assembly GCA_917563855.2. Taxonomy (NCBI): domain Eukaryota; kingdom Metazoa; phylum Arthropoda; class Insecta; order Trichoptera; family Limnephilidae; genus Limnephilus; species Limnephilus lunatus. The sequence continues at coordinate 46,616,700 of OU830600.1, forward strand.
CCTTTATTTATACGTAATACGACATATATATCCATATTCCTATGCATAATCTGTTTTATGAAGGGTATGTAAATAAAAATATATAATACCTAGTACCCCAGTACTGATTTATTGTTTTCGTCTAAGAAATGTTTTTCACAAAAGCACATTCTACGATTTGAAAAAAAAGTTAGATTATTGATGGTAATCAACTTTTTTCAACGTTTCTGTGTTTTTGTTTTTATAAATCTGATCTACCCTCATATCATGCTCACCCCCTTAAGAGGTGGGAGTTTCCCTCCCACACCGCGACTGTTAGGAAAACGAACCGATAAATAAAATACATTTTTTTGCTATCCTGTCGCAGAAGAAAAGTTATTCCCGTCCCTGGCTGAGCTAAATGTGCGGGGTGGTTCGTGGCTGGAAACTGGAACAACGCTACATAAATTTACCTGATAAACAAAAAAACAAAAAATTCTCTTAAACCTTGAATGTTATTAAAATTTCAGAACCTACACTCTCAAGACCTCGTAATTCTCGCACAGCGGAGTTCTCGAATAATTTGTTCTTTAACCTTCTTAGTGTCGTTCTATTTCCGCTGACCTATTGATTTGTTTTCTAGTCGGCTTCCAATCAAAAGTGATATGTATATTTACTGTTTTAGTCTCATAAGTAGCAAAAACAAGCAAGCAAGTAGGCAAAATTGAAGAAAACGTGTACACATTTTAGAAGTTGTTAAAGTTTGAGTTAATAAAATGCGAAAATGACAAAAAAATTGTTTGAAATAAAGTTGTTTTAAATAAATGAGTGGTTTTTATTGTTATTATGATAATGTTTTTATCGAATACAAAATAACATCATAACATATTCGTGATCCGAACTGTGGGGTGAAAATTTAGCTTATGTACGTGTTGTTGTTGTTGTTGGACGCCCAAGCTGAGAGTACCTGGAGGACCTGCTGGTGGACGTGCACTGCTCATCATATGCAGACTTCAAAAGAACCGCACAAGACAGGGAAGAATGGAAAAGAAGAATAGAGGAAATTGCTGCAAACCAATCCCAGGATTGAAACCAGAGAGAGAGAGAGATGTGTTGTTTTAGATAACTGATAATGTATGCATGTACAGCAAGTGTAGTGCCCCAAACACCACATCAATTGCACTTTATACGGTAAAACACCATTTCAGATTAATTTTCATAAAATTTTCCCACACTGAAAGCTGTAAGTGAAATAGGTGGTCTCACATGCAACATACTGTATTAGCTACAACGCTACCTGCGGCATTCGCGAAGCTTTTCCACCGCAAAAGAAAATCCCGCTTAAAAATAAATACTTTTTCTGAGAAAAAGTTCCGAACCCCCGCCACTGCCGCAAACACGATCTCCGTATGGCTGGCTCTTCATTTGATAAGTAGTTTCGTCTCAGAGCGAGCTCCACAAATAAGTCGATATCTTTCACCTGAATACCCGCCTCTGCGATTGCTACTGCCTCGCAGAATGGGGACGCGAATACTCATACATTATCGGAGACACATCGTGGCATAATTATAATATAATGGCTAATTAAATATACCGCACCTGTCAATATGAAGGGATTGTGAGACTCGAAAATTCGAGATTTATGTATGTGATATAGCTCTATTTTTTGTGCAGTGTACACCGTTTACCTGACTAGACATTTTTTTATGAATTCGACAATTGTCTTTGAATCACAAGAGTGGAGTACATAGTATCCACTTCTCTACACAAGCATTGCTTAATTCGAAGCGTTGTATTGTAATTAAATTATGCATATAGATAATCAGGTTCAATACAAAAAATAAAAATGAATGTTTGAAAAAGTACTGTACTGTCGCGTTGTACTAAAGATCAACGACGTAACTAGATTAACCTAGATCATACATGCCCCAAAATATCCCACGATTATCCGGTTGAAGTTAATAGTTAGAATTTAGACAAAAATTATTATCTCAATATTAATATTTAAAACTTAGATTAACGAAAAATTGGTTACTTTTCAGTACGTAAGGGTTGGCAATGAGTTGGATATCTTATATTTACTCTATTGTTATATTCGGGTAGAAAAGTAAATATTAAGCCTAGACAACATTTATTAAAATGTGGACTTTCATAATTTTATTCTTGAAATACCTAATAATAAATAAATAATGGGAGGGCGCTCGGGGTTAACCCCCCCCCCCCTCCCCCTCCCCCACGGAATTCTAGTATCAAGCCCCCTCCGCGGAGATTCAACATACATTATTTTACCAATTAAAAGCAACATCAACAAGCGGAACAATTTGTTATTCCTATTTGATATGTAAATGCCCAATAGGGCGTCAATAAATAAATAAATTTATCTCTACAATAAACAAGCCACAAACTAGAAGTAGTCAAACACAGGGATGCAATGTTGATGTTGGAATCCGGAGATATTATCGCATCCCAATTTACTTTCCAGTTTAAGGTACTTCAATAAATAATTTGGAACAAAGTTTCCAGAAGCGCAAATCCATTTTGGTTGGATTCCAAAATGTATTACCAACTGATACTAACAAATGAAACACTGATTGAAATTTAAACATTGGTTTCGCCCTACAAAAATTATTTTAATCAGTCGTAGGTAACAAGCGGCGCGCGAGCCTCTTTCGCCTTTTCGTACGACCTACTTGGTTAAATAAAATAGAAGAATATAAAAGAAGTATAAACAAAATAGAGTATTGATATTTATTACTAGCTTTTACCCCCGGCTTCGCTCGCATATTTGTCCCCCCTCCCACTCCCATCCCCTCTCCCGCACTACCATTCCCCCTCCCCCAATCTATCGACAATCAAATACGCTCCGTTTCGCATTCATAATATTAGAATAGCTGTTAGCTTAGGTCAAAATGTAGATAAGTACCTATTTTATATTTGTATCTACCTACACTAAATATTCATATTAGAATTCTAATATTTGAGTTTTCGCTATCAAAGAAATAATATTGACAGCCAACGTCAAACATTTACTTAGTAACACGCTTTGCCAATAAACGTATAATAGATAATTTCATAACGCCAGAGCTTACCAATATATATAGCCCCTGTTACTTGCAAATAAAGTAGGTTTCGATTACTGAAAGAATTTATAAATTCCATTCGATATTTATTACGTGAAAGAGTAAGGACCATTGTCATACTTCCTGGGGCCAGGGTGATACTGAAGCCACGTAGGGTCCAGTGTTATACTTCTGGTCTCCAGAAATATGTCCCTCCCGGGGGGGGACAAGTGTTAAGCAGGCCCCCCGGGGGCCATATGCCTCGGCTTGGAAGGCTCAGCTCAGGGTCGTAGGGCTCCTCCGAGGCTGTCGATGGTTGACTCCAATGAAACAAGGTTTGGGCACAATTCAAATGTATTCAATAATGCAAGGGTGAACAGTACAGGCAACCAGGTAAGCTGTTTAAGGCCTAGCATAAGAGAGAGAGAGGCACTAGAAATACTACTGAATTTAGGCTCGGAAATACTATAAGAGGGTTTAAAATCTCACGTGGCGTCGTACGGATGCAGGCAGCTTCCTACGAAGTGGAGAGATCTAGAGCAAAGCTCATAGATCGTGTGCAGGAACGGGGCGGCTCGGGGTGCGTGGGCGGCTTCTCGGCGTCATGGTGGGCGGATTCGGTCAGCTTACCGAACCGGTGGGTGATAACGGTGAATTAAGCGGCTATCGGCAATGTAGGCGGATTAAAAACCGTGCGCGTCTGGGCGGCCATGGTATTAAGTAGGCGGCCGTTGTGAATTACTCGGCTCGTCGGCACGTAGGCGGATTAAAAACCGTGCGCGGCCATGGCTGCTATGGTAGGCGGCAGTAGGATTATACAGGCGGCTGTGGTGATAGCGCCATACTTGAATCGTAGGTGAAGGCTTAATTAGCCGCGTCGAAGGGTGGCATACTGCCCGACAGTACGTAGTAGTGCGTACGACCGCTCGCGCCGTTGTCTGAAATATGTCTGTCGCTTTGGCGATCGGTGGCTGGAACTCTCTGCCCGTGATGAGCGAGACGGAAGACTCGAACGCGTGCCCTATAAGGTAATGTCTTCTGCCATTGGCTGGATTTCGCGCCGTGTGGCCATATATGGTAATGTCTTCTGCCAGCCTGAGAGGGACAGCAATAATCATACGATGCTGAACATGTACTGAGCACGTGACACACAGCTGCCTGCCGCTTGTATAGTTCGTTCGTAGGATTTATGGGCAACTCATAACACTACCCTCCTCCCCCTGAAAAATGAAGGGAAAAGGCAGCGAGGCTGATGCAGGGGACCACGACCTTCCATACAGCATGGGATGCGATGGTTGCCACAATGTGAGGTACAGAGCTACCTCTTCACCAGGATTTAAACACTCCCTACCTAAGAGCCAACAAAATTTTAACTACCTGTGAGCCAAGCTAAAAAAAACTAGCAATAAACTGAACAAAGGTTGCCAACTCTCTCAAGAAATTAAAAAAATGTGACGTACCTAGTGCGATACAAGACACGCTAACGAAGGTGCATGAAGAAATAAAGAAAACATGACCCTTACGAGAAGGATTTCTACCATGTAAAAATCTTAAAATTAGACAAAAAATTTCCAACCCTATTCCTGTTATGGAATATTGTACGCTGACCAATGTCATGAAATGATCAAAACCAACTCATATTCGCGTCTTACAATAGAATTCTTAAAATTATACAACTTTGTTTTTATACACTTTATTCCTGTTATGGAATATTGTACGCTGACCAATGTCATGAAATGATCGAAATCACTCATATTCGCGTTTTACAATGGAATTCTTAAAATTATACAACTTTGTTTTTATACACTTTATTCCTGTTATGGAATATTGTACGCTGACCAATGTCATGAAATGATCGAAATCACTCATATTCGCGTCTTACAATGGAATTCTTAAAATTATACAACTTTGTTTTTATACACTTTATTCCTGTTATGGAATATTGTACGCTGACCAATGTCATGAAATGATCGAAATCACTCATATTCGCGTCTTACAATAGAATTCTTAAAATTATACAACTTTGTTTTTATACACTTTATGCTATTTTCACAATTCAATTTTAACCCAAATGTTAGTTTCCCGCACTCTCAGCTTGTCATGGTTTGTCTGGTTTGCATTTAATTATCAGGCATAAACGACCATCCTCTCATGTTCGCATATAATTGTAAGGTAATGCTACAAAACCTATCATGAATATTAATTTTCAGGCATAATATGAATCCTCTCATGTTTTCTCGACTCACCCTCGGTGACCCGTACAGCGCTGTACTTGGTATACTAGAAATATACCCTTGCCGCAACGACATAGACAACCGGATAGATCCCTTGGAATCCTCACGGTGAACTTGCGTTCGACGAAACCACATAGGACACCCTCTAGGTGTTCCCACCAAAATAACCAGACGAACCGTAATGACCATAAGTGCAATTACATTATTCTCTAATAAGAACAATACGACCCGAATGACATAACTTTATGACATTACCGAGCTAATTTACTCAACTGGGTGCATACTCTTAAATCTTCTTACTACGAGAAGTACTACTCCTTATTTGAATACAGTGATATAGCAAGTTACAAAACACCGTACAATTGCGTCCTGATATGGCAAGGACTTTACACGCTGGCTTACCATATTGATACCGAAGTAATCAATTACGTGTTTACAAAATATTTATATAGTAATTTAATTAATTACATTTATCATAATTAAAACACTTGAATATACATTTGTTTACCCACCAAAAACTCTATGTGTGTGAGTACAATTTTGTTAAATAACTTTCAATTCGAGTTTGTTTCAACTCAACTTAAACTCTCAGGGTTTGACTACGTAAGGAGAGAAGAAAAAAAAAAAATTAAAATAAATAACAACAACGCCACGTATTTTTACACAAAAAATACGAAAATTTAATACTACCGACAATGTTATTAGAAGAGGAAAAAATTTTTTTTTTAATTGAGTAACGAATTTCTTCCTAACACCGGAATCATATATACTTCCATTGTTCGGAAATTCGCGTTTCCAACAATCCTTCTGCTCTCATTCTAAGGAGTTTAGCCATCCTATCACGCTTTGGATTATAGTTAACAGCCGAATGACACGTTAGGTCGATACCCAAGTTCCATCCTATCGGACTTGTAACAGCTCTATAATACCACACAACGAGTAACCGTTGTTATATGATCGCGGAAGAAGGTTAAAATTCGATACCACCACAACCTATGTGAACCGAATAGTGTTGTCTATTGGGCCTATTCTGATAACAAAAATGTGGTAATATAATTATTACATTGCCTTTTCATCGTGAATTCACTCCAACATACGCTAGAATTGAGACATACCCCGTTAAGGAGTGGGTAACTACCCGATTGTGAACGTTTTACCGCCCCAATTTCTCCTATATCGCAACGTGTGAGATGTCCAATACTATAACGATTTAACCTTCATGTGAGAATAATTCGACAAAGAAAGAGATTGAAAAACCCGAAAAAAAAAGGACAAAAAATAAAAAAAAATTATAATTGAAATGATATTTTCATTTATACATGACCTTATATTAATATATACACAAGGTTATTTACAACCATAAGGTTCCTAAGTTTCTTACTACCCAATGACCTACCCCAGTATGATGAGAGCTAGGTGCCTTTATACCTACCACTTGTACAAGAATTTTCTTATGCCGTCTCTTGTCAACGAAAAGAAAAGAATATGCTTGCATATTCTTTCATTGCAACTAAAATTAAGTAATTTTTAGAATGCAAATTGTTCCACGAAAATAGAAATTAGGTCTCTACTTCGGTCCCGGGCAGGATACTGAATACCTAACGCAGTTTTTTCTAATGAAAAACCTAGCCTAATTTAGGGTTCCTTGAACTACGCCCTCAATCGGTGTATCGTGTCGTGTTTCTTAGACGAATTTATATACTTATGTAACCATATTCATATATAAATTTAAAAAAATTTTTTTTAAAAAAAAAAAAACAACCTAAGTGGCTACGCACTAGGATGGAAAGGTAATAAATTATTACTACCAATAATAGTCATTACAATAAATGAACTAAATATCGCATCAGTAATTTCACTAGTGTAAGGTGAGTTACCTCTTTTTTTATAATAATAACAATAATAACACAAGTCTTCACGTGCAGACATACCGGCGTCCCGGATTGTCAACACTTGTGATGACGATCCATTAAGAAAGGAATTGTATACTTCTCTAATAACAAAAGTTAAGTTATATGCGTTATAACCTCGTACTAACCACTAGGGTTCATGACGTCCTAGGGTTGTACCTAAGGGGTAATAATTATATCTCAACTAATAACCGGACTAATCAGAGAAAATAACAACAAAAACATAAATAAAAACACTTATAAGGTTGCAACGACCGGGGTGTCACTACCCTTTTTTACTATGTCTTTAATGTGGAATTTACCGACAATTTTTCCATTTAAATTCTCTAGTACATATACCGTGCTAGAGATTTTTTCCTTTATTCTGTTTTCTACAAAACGGGGTGCCAGTTTGGCTGAAAAATATACGCCTGCCTTAGATTGAGGGAAGTTTCTTCTCCAAACTCTGTCTCCGATTTTATAGGATTCCAACTTGTGTCTAGTGTTATAACGAAAAGCACTTTGTTTATACGCGGCGGCGAGTGAATCGCTCACCTTGTCATACACGGCTACAAGTTCTTGTAGTTTATTTGCATAATCCACTACCGTATCTGGTTGTGTGTTATTTTGACTAGCACCAGGGGAGATACGCCAATGTGACGTGCCATGCACTGTCTGTTCAAAGCCGTGCATGAGGAAAAACGGGGTGTATCCAGTAGTAAGGTTGACCGTATTATTAATTGCTGCTTGTACCGTTCTGACGTGCTTTGACCACTGACGGTGATCGTTGCCCACCAAAATAGCCAACGAGGTTCCGATGGTTTGGTTATAGCGCTCTACCGTGTTGTTCATAGGAGTATAGAAAGAATTATAAAATACATCAGGAACGCCGTATTGAGACAAGAAGGCTTTAAAAGCACCTGAAGTGAACTGGCGACCGTTATCAACTATGAGTGTTCTAGGTACAGAGATTGGTAAAAATATATTGTATTCCAAGGCTTCTATTATGGTTTTTGCCGTCGCGTGGCGTAATGGGAATAACCAGCAGTACTTAGTAAAAACGTCTACCACGCTCAGAATATGAAAGTTTCCGTCATAACCTTTCGGAAAGGGACCTATCAAATCTACGCTAAGACTTTGCATAGGGCGATCTACGTTTTTGGGGTGGGACATATGACCTAAGGCTGGCTTAGTTGAATGTTTATAAGCCTTGCAAATATTGCAATTGGACACTAATTTTTTTACATCATTATACATTCCGGGCCAGAAATTCCTTAACGATAATTTTTTAAAGGTTTTAAACACACCTGGGTGTATTGCTGTGGGTGAATTATGACATTCTGAGATTAAGGCCTGTCTATCCTCTACCGGGGATACTAATTTCCATTCGTAGTCTGTATGTAAGGAAAAATCAGCTTTACAATGCTTATACAACCTATTACCTTGTATTAAGAAATTAGGACTAGCTTGTGGGTTATTGGCGCACTTATTATACAGCTCTGAGTACCACTTGTCTTTAGAGCCAGGCGTGCCAAGTAATGAATTTAATTGGGTAATTTCAATACGAGATAGTACGTCTGGAACTACATGAAGGGAGCCTTTACGGTGAATTATGTCAAAATCGAACTGAGACAAGCGTGTCCCCCACCTGGCAAGTCTACCTGTTGGATTCTCGAGTGACATAAGCCATTTTAAACTTGAATGGTCCGTGACCACTGTGAATTTTGACCCTTCGACGTACGAGCGAAAGTTGTATACGGCGTCGAGAATGGCCAATAATTCGCGTTCAGTTGTACTATAGTTTCTCTCCGTTTTAGAGAGTACTCTGGAGTAATACGCGACGGGGTGTTCTGCGTCCTCAAATTGTTGTGAAAGGCACGCTCCGATGGCGAAATTGGAACTGTCACATTGTATTATAAAGGGTAACTTAAAATCAGGGCAGCTTAGTACCGGCGCTGAAATTAAGGCATTCTTCAAGGCGGAAAATGATTTTTCTATCTCCTCATTCCACGTAAAATTAGGTAGGTTCTTTTTACCACCAGTTATGTGAGTTAAAGGGGCTGCAATATTTGAAAAGTTGTTGATAAAACGTCTATAATAACTGCATAATCCAAGGAATGATTTTACCTGTTTTGTATTCTGAGGTCGGGGGAAATTTTTGATAGTATCTATCTTTGCCGGGTCTGTTCGGAGACCTTCCTTGTCCACTACGAAACCTAAATATTTGAGTCTTGATTTACAGAATTCCGACTTTTCTATATTTAATGTTAATCCGGCGGCCTTTAAAATATTACAAACCTTTTTAAGGAGTTCAATATGTTCTTCAAAGGTACGTGAGATAATTATTAGATCATCTAGATATGCAAAAAGGTTGGGTTCGAATTCTGGACCAAATAAGGTGTCCACGAGGCGTTCCAGTTCGCTAGGAGCATTACGTAGCCCGAAGGGTAGTCTTACGAACATGAAGGTACCCCTACCTGGAACTACGAAACTAGTTTTCTCACAAGACGAAGGGTGCAAGGGTATCTGCCAGAAAGCTTTAAGCAAGTCTAAGGAAGTAATAAAGTTTGCATGCCGTAAGTTATCAAGAATACGATGAACGTTTGGCAACGGATAAATTTGTGCCCTTGTAACAGCATTGAGTCTTCTACTGTCCAAACAGAACCTAGCTGTTCCGTCCTTTTTGGGAACTAAAATAACCGGGTTTGACCAAGGAGATTTACTTTTAACGATTACGCCTAATTCCAACATTTTATCCACCTCACATTCTAACTGTTTCAACCTTACTGGTGACAGGGGGTAATAACGTTGTTTTATTGGGGTTCCTTCAGTTTCGATAACATGTTCGATCAAATTAGTTTTACCTAAACCGCGTTTAGCAAAAGATATGGATTGAAATTCCTCTATCACATCACTAAGTGTTTTTAGTTGCGCGGGTGTGAGATCGTTTTTTGACCTTACTACGTTAACTTCTGAGATGGAAGTATACGTAATGCTTTGATTTGCTGTAAATAAATTTGGAGCTATGTTGAATTTTTTCCAAAAATCCACGCCTAAAATAATTTTCCGGCCGAGCGAAGGTATCACTACAAAGTCTATGGTCTGCAACTTATCGTTATAAACTACTGGAAGTGACAGCTTGCCAGAAACTTCCTGTCTCTTGTTATCTGCTGTAGTAATTACCAGATCACAAGGGGACAGCGCACGAGACGTGAATTGTTTGTGCAAATTCCCACCTATACAAGATAGTGACGCACCCGAGTCTAGTAAACCTGATAAAACACGATTTTTAACTTTGAATGTGACATGTGGCCGGCCATCTCCGCTACACTTCACATTCACTGCCTCGAGTGGATCGGTATTCAGAAAAACCTTCACGTAACCTAACCAGTCATTCCATTCCTTTTCGATTGTCTCTGCTGATGGCTTTGGACTGCAATGACCGCCTAGAAGTTTTTTTGATTCGAATTACAATGAGTCGGGGGTGGTTTAGAGAGATCAGGAAAATCGTTTGCTCTGCTGTAATCAGGCTTTTTCCATCGTGGGCTACGGCGCGGGACGCTGTTGCTGTTAATTTTATTGCAATTTTTTGCAAAGTGACCGTTTTGATTGCATTTAAAACAAGCACGATTAGCGATATCCGTGGTTCTTTGTGAAATCGCCGCGAGCTGTGAGTTTTTATTACGTCCGAAAGTTCTAACCCTGTGATTCTGTTGGGAATTATCGAAATGAGTATCTTCTAAGATCTCGCATCTTTGTATTACCTCCGCGCAAGTACGGGGCACATCGTACGAGAATAGTTTACTATATTTGTGCAACAACCCATTTTTAATTATAAGAACCAAGTCTAATTCAGACAATGGTGATGATAACTTATCATTCAGGGATGATATTAGATTTACATACTGCCGAACCGGTACGTTATACATTTGCTTGTAACGGTGAATTTTAGATTTAATTCCCAAATCACTGTCAACCTCCTTATAACTTGAGACGACCTCCGGCTCGACTGCCTTTTTACTTGATGCGCGACTGAATTTGATTTTATCCATCTCCTCACATAATGCTTGTAACTCCGAAACGTTGGTGATATTTTTACCGATCTTCAGTTGTGCGTAATCTGGCGTGAGACCTTTTGTGACTAACGATAAAAGTTCCGACTCTTCTAACGGCAAATTCAGCTTGGAATTGATAGCTAAAGCTTCCAAAATAAAATCCGCAGCTCTTTCGTTATTTTTCTGACACAAGTTAAATAACTTCGACTTCTCAGTCATTTGAAACGTCGGGTCCTCGAATCTCTTCAAAAAGGCTGTTTTAATTTCTTCCCACTTTAGATTAGTTTTGAAAATTTTCCTATAGAATAATAGTGCTGAACCAGTGAGAAGTTCGACAAAACCCCTAGCCAAATCTTGACAATCAACGCCCCTCGCGTATTGTAATTCGGCGATTCTGTCTAAAAAAGCGCGGACATCCGAATTCCCGTCAAAAGAAATTTTCCAATTTGTTAAATTAACTATTTTTCTTTCAACGTACCTTGTGGTAGTCCTTTCATAGTGATTTTGCGTAGGCGAGGATACTATGTTAACGAGGTTTCCCGAATTACTAGTTTTTGGGGTGGTTGCTACACTTGGAGAATTTAATAAAATAGCAGGAGACTCAACCCGCCCACTAAGGGATTCATTAAACTCGACACATTGTTTCCGTAAAGACAACAAAGCCCTTTTGGGGACTATGCCTCTATCCATCAACATTTTTCTTATTACCGACGCGTTTGCTTTCTCGAAATTTAATATTCTATCCATTATTGGTATGGTGGCCTCCATGATTATGCGTTATTATAATGAACAAAGCAAAAAAAAAATTTCGGACGATTATAGAAGACGAGAGCAGTTGCTGGCAGTCGACATTATATCCTCCTATTACAGGGAAACGAGCGGACAAACCTACTCGACAGCAGAAATTTCTTTTTTATTGGAAACAACCGCTGCTCTTCAAGGAAGAAATAATACAACTACACAGCATCAAGGTGGAGATTTTAAAATAACGAGATTCATTACTCAAGAAAAAAAATTCCGCGCGAATGACGAACAACTCTGACTGCCGCGATAGAAACGTAATAGCTTGAGAATGCTACTGTAGTAAGCGATGTTTAAAATACCTAACACTCGAATAGCACTAGCCGACGGACTCGCGACGTTTGGAATAATTCACACAGAGCTACAACGTTACGGTAATAAGCGATGTTTAAAATACCTAACCTCGAATAGCACTAGCCGACGGACTCGCGACGTTTGGAATAATTCACACAGAGCTACAACGTTGTTGATGGGAGCACAAATATAAAATATTTATAGCTAAGATTACATAATTAAGTTTCTAGGGAGACAACAATCGACAAGACTTCGGCCCAGTTGGCGCGCCAGTGTCATACTTCCTGGGGCCAGGGTGATACTGAAGCCACGTAGGGTCCAGTGTTATACTTCTGGTCTCCAGAAATATGTCCCTCCCGGGGGGGGACAAGTGTTAAGCAGGCCCCCCGGGGGCCATATGCCTCGGCTTGGAAGGCTCAGCTCAGGGTCGAAGGGCTCCTCCGAGGCTGTCGATGGTTGACTCCAATGAAACAAGGTTTGGGCACAATTCAAATGTATTCAATAATGCAAGGGTGAACAGTACAGGCAACCAGGTAAGCTGTTTAAGGCCTAGCATAAGAGAGAGAGAGGCACTAGAAATACTACTGAATTTAGGCTCGGAAATACTATAAGAGGGTTTAAAATCTCACGTGGCGTCGTACGGATGCAGGCAGCTTCCTACGAAGTGGAGAGATCTAGAGCAAAGCTCATAGATCGTGTGCAGGAACGGGGCGGCTCGGGGTGCGTGGGCGGCTTCTCGGCGTCATGGTGGGCGGATTCGGTCAGCTTACCGAACCGGTGGGTGATAACGGTGAATTAAGCGGCTATCGGCAATGTAGGCGGATTAAAAACCGTGCGCGTCTGGGCGGCCATGGTATTAAGTAGGCGGCCGTTGTGAATTACTCGGCTCGTCGGCACGTAGGCGGATTAAAAACCGTGCGCGGCCATGGCTGCTATGGTAGGCGGCAGTAGGATTATACAGGCGGCTGTGGTGATAGCGCCATACTTGAATCGTAGGTGAAGGCTTAATTAGCCGCGTCGAAGGGTGGCATACTGCCCGACAGTACGTAGTAGTGCGTACGACCGCTCGCGCCGTTGTCTGAAATATGTCTGTCGCTTTGGCGATCGGTGGCTGGAACTCTCTGCCCGTGATGAGCGAGACGGAAGACTCGAACGCGTGCCCTATAAGGTAATGTCTTCTGCCATTGGCTGGATTTCGCGCCGTGTGGCCATATATGGTAATGTCTTCTGCCAGCCTGAGAGGGACAGCAATAATCATACGATGCTGAACATGTACTGAGCACGTGACACACAGCTGCCTGCCGCTTGTATAGTTCGTTCGTAGGATTTATGGGCAACTCATAACACCATCCAACCAACCATCCAACCAACCAACCAACCATCCATACAAACTTTTGCATTTATAATATTAGTAAGATTTTATAGCAATCGTTCGGATTTCCGGGTGCCATGTTAAAATTTTTATGGTTTTCAAAATCTGTATTACAAATATTACAAAGTAGATACGAAAGGCTTTCGCGACAAACTGTGTCGAAAGTATATATTTTTTTTATTACGCAATATCATAAAATATTATATTGAAATATTAAAGGACATATTATTATCTTGCTAAAATTAATGCAGAATGATATAAATCGACAGCTGTAAATGGTTATTCCTTGAAGACATAACACGCATTTTTGCGTTCTGTAAAGTGACTCCGACAATTGAATCTATTTTAAATAACATTGCTGAAAACTGTAATCGTAGTTCGTGACTTCTCCAGAGTAAAATCAAGCTCCCACTGCGCGGCACAATACCTGTACACGTACCTAAGAAAAAAATAATTTTCTTCTCATTTCATTGTAAATTAAATTATTTTTAAGTTACTTAGCATGTTTCATTTATAAACATCGTATACTGTACACAAGTACCTACACAAACCAATAAAATAGGTATGGATAGAGCATACTCTTTATGTAGTGTTCAAATACCTCCGATTTTTCTGGGTGCGCTCCTGTGTGAGATGGTCCTAACTGTTAAGAGGGAATAACTAGACAAAACCGGAAATATGTCATGTTTAAATAAAATTTTAGCCGTATTGACTCTTTCCAGAAAAAAGTACCTGTAAATAGATTTCGAAATATTGTTCTTTTATCTGGTAAATTATGAGAAAATGTGTTTATTTTTCGCATAATAAGGTTATACCGAAGGTCGTTGGCAGATTTGTTAAATTTTCAAACAAAATTTTGCATTATACAACACACATTTCAAATCATATAATCATACAGTAAAATAAATCAACAAAATTATCTGAGAAAGCTATTTTTCAGAATTTAAATTTTAGTTTAAATAAAATCTTTAAAAAAGATCCGCGCCCGTGACGAAAATACTTCAGTTTGTCGATTTATTTACGGTCTTACAAACTAACATATTCAAGATTTTTTTACATTTTTATTTTCCTTAGACCTTATTGAAAAATTATAAATACTTATGAAAAAATATATAATTTTAATAGTTTTATCGTCACGAGTTTGAGTTTTTTGAATGTAGGTATTTGTCACAGCAAATTTTGAATGAAATAAAATCGAAATTGAGTTATTATGTTAAAATACTGGTATGGAGAATAATTAATATTTCTCATCGGAACCGCCCTGTACAGTTGTAAGGGTATCATCGATCATCGTTCGGCTGCTGGTTATTGGCTCTCAAAGGAAACTATGGAGACGATTTCCATAAAACTAACAATACGTGTAAAGCAGTTATTTTCCAACAATTCGAGAACTGCTGAGTTTTGAAGATTAATTATTCATTACCTACTGACTTAAAATTAATTAAAGTTATGGGGTATGAGTCATTCGGGAACAAAATTAATGTAAACTGTTGATGCTTTATTAGTAAAGTGGAATTTAGGGGTATTAAGTTGAATTTATAATAACCCGATGCAAGACCTAATCCCTCAAAGGCAAATAGATAGCTTCCAGTATAAGCTAAATATGTACTCGAAAGAGAAGATGCCAGGTAACGTAATAATAATATCTAGCCGAACTTAACAAGAAACGAAGGACCGTTTAAATAGAGTGTTAAACTTACATTAATAATAATTAGTATTAAATTGTCCGGTGTAAAACTTTGCAATAATTTATCAGAAATAAATAAATAAAAATAGTCACGAAAATTGACATTTACTTTATTTACAATAAATTTGTCATGAACGCCGAAATAACTTTCGTAATTTTCGTTATTTGTTTTTGGGGTGTTATGCCGTGTTGCGCTACCTCCTTCTTTAGCCAACTTTTCGGAGAGCGTTACAGTGTCCGTCATCAGGGCTGATGATGGACACTGTAACGAAAATGCTTTTGGCCGTAAAAATCTAAAAACGTATCTAAATTTCGTAGTAATCAAAAAACCCGCATTTGTTATTAAAATAATTATTGACTTGGTGACAACTATTCAATTGAAATGTTGCGTGAAATTGCTTTAGCCGTGTTTGGTCGCCAGATCTGAATATCCTGGTAATTTCCCTCTTTCCTCTTCCCCTTACCCATCGCCTTTCCCTTCTCACAACACTCAGGCTTAAAAAAAACCCCATTTGTGGCTGCCGTAGTATTACTGGCTCCGAACGGTTGGGAGCAGTTGGGACTCTTTTGGGGTTTTCATATAAGAACATCTAGGCAAATCATTCAACATATTATCACATAATATAAGTTCAAAATGTATTAGGTGTATTGGTAAATTGCTGACTTCAAAAATAAGGTTCACTTCTTTTAAATCACAATCAAGCAACGTTTCAATTACAGAATGGTGGTCTTCCACTTGGACGATACTGAAAGTATATCCCACCCTGGAATATGCCGTGAATATACTACATATTATTTTAATTATTTAATTTAATTAAAGAAATATCATAAATTAATCCTCGGATTTATAATCATCGGATTTTAACCCTCGCGAAGGCCGTCAGAAATATTAAAACTTTAAACTTATCGAGATTTACTATTGATTTATTATGCCTTTCTTCTTTAGCCAACGTTTCGGACATTATTACAGTGACCTTCAATAGGACAGATGTGTAGTGATGTAGATTACACAAATGATTCCCACGGTAATGTGCAATGATGTAGATTATACATCTGCCCTGATGATGGATACCGTAATGCTGTCTGAAACCTTGGCTAAAGAAAGAGGTAGAGCAACACGGCACAATAACCCCAAAAAGAACGAAAATACTTTTGAACGTGAAAATATCAGATTTTTTTTTAAACAGGAGGCCGTGTCGAAAAAAACCCTCAAGGTCCTATTTCATCTTTGGGGATGCTGTGTGGAGGGTATTTTTAGGGAAAGTAAGGAGAGGAAGTTCTGGGAAGGAAAAATGCATGAGGAGTGGGTTTAGGAATGACAGACGTATGAATCCGTCCCTCCGACTGCGGTGCAAGGCGATGAGTCGAGAGATTTCAGCTGGAGAGGTCTTGGTTAGATCTCTCTCAACCAATCTCTCCCGATCCGGCCTGACATGCAGGAGGGCAAATGCATTGGCCGCCAAGACCTAAACTATCTTCACCCCATGAACCCGAGCACCCTTGCTAAGTTACCAAACAACTTGTGGTGACCTATGGCAGGGGTATTAGTTATCCAATAAATAGTTTTCTGGGCGGCGGTACCCATACCCGCCTCCCTTTAAACCGTAATGTTAATTAAAACACTTTTAAGAATCTCTCCATTCAAACGCAAACACGCAAACGTTATCCAATAAATGGTTATCTGGGCGGTGGTACCCATACCCGCCTCCCTAAAAACCATAATGTTTATTAAAACACTCTCAAGAATCTCTCCATTCAAACGCAAACACGCATCGGGGAGATTTTCTGTTTGGTACGAGCACAAGCATATTTTTATTGGTCGCTTGTTTTAGTGGCACGCTCTGTTCCCATTCCGGGGTGGCTGGGTGGGTTTGTGGGTGCCACCGGGTGGGAATGGGTGGCAGTTGTGCCCACCGGGTGCCTGGTGCCCGCTAGACTAGATGGCAGTGTGCTCCAAACCGAATGCAAAACAGATAAAATACTCATTCAATTACAGTTACATGTGGGAAATAAGTTATACGCTTCTGGTGGTACACCCTATCCAAGTGACAGCATTATTTCTCTCAAAAATAGTTAGTTATATTTTAATAGTATCATGGATTTTTTATAGCGTTAATTTTATTTTAATGCGAATCAACATTCGAATAATTTATTTATCATTAGCTGAATCTATTATAAGGTATGGAATAACAGCCTGGGGACTTTCCTGTAAAACAAATGTAAATCATGTTAAATCAATTCAAAATTCATTAGTTAAATTATTAGCGCATTAAAGTTTATACGAACAAAGGAATAATGTTCCGTACTCTTACCAAAATCTCAAAATTCTCTCAGTAAGAGCAATTCTGTGGTATAAAATTATATTTCAGCAAATGAATAGCCCTATATACATTCATAAACTGGACCACATTTACAATACTCGTTTTATGCTAAATGAAGGACTAATGGTACCTAAGCACTTAAACAAATATGGGCAAAGAACGCTCGACTACATGATACCAAGTTGCTTAAATATGTTACCGGCTGAAATTTAAAAAAAGTACAAAATGGTAAAATAAATATTATATTGAAGAATAGGCTCGCTGAAATAATTTGTATTAGACTCTTTGACAAAAAAATTCGAACTGCAAAATAAAGTTAAATAAGTTTTTTTATATCTTCAAAGTAAAAGCACCCAATGATAAACTACTAAAAAGTAGTTTATTGGGACTTTTCTTTTTTCTGTAATTTTTTTCTCTGTCATATTTTATTACTTTGTCTTTATAATAGATAAATAAAATAAAATAAAAAAAAATAAAAACCGTTATCACAAGTTACTCTCTTGAACCGCGACAAAGATCATCTAGATTATTCTACTTTAAACTGCCGGATAATACACTGTCTTATAAATCGTACTTGTTCGCTCTCCTATAAAGTTGTTCATATTAAATATTAAATTATGGTATGTTACGTTCGTATATAATTTGTTAAATAAACCTGTAAGTACTATATCTACGATCTGTTTATTTGATTTACCATACATTACACAGACACTATTTTGATTTTCAATCAAATTTATTTAAGGAATAGACGCCTTCAAAAAGAGACTAGCACAATTTCTATATTGACATTATTGGCTATAAAAAGCAACCAAGTGGAGTGGGTACTATTTGTTTTTCTAGTGCGACTTCTACGTAGTGATGCGAATATATATTCGAAGGTTGAGAGGCCGCAGGTTTAAATGCTCTGTAGGTTGTATTAATTTTGCAAAATAGTCATACATTTGATTCTGAACACAACCTGCGTTATCCAATAGTGCAACCACATGAACAGAAAAGAAATTTGAAAATTCATGTCACTTTATGTTACGTCTGTCGTGTCTGTTAAAACCGATGATTAACACTAATTAAAATGTGTTGGAAAACATCCAATTCAGTTTGAAGTTCGTTGTGATTTCAAGTTGACTTATTTACGTTATCGTTATTTAATATTTAATATTTAACTGGACTAGACGTCCATACTATTTAAGGCTCTAAATATTTTCTGAGGATCTGAGACATTAGAATGATTGTTTCTGCATGACTACCCGATGCCTTCGGCTATCATCGGAACCGTCCGTTCTATAGACACGAACGATGATAGATATACTGTTCTGATATAATACTTAACTGACATCAGTTCGTATTAACGCAAAACTTCGATGTTGAAACAACATGACTAACTTATATACTACAGGTTCAAATTCAAAACTTTTTTTTTTCAATTTAAATTTGCGGTTCTTTTGACAGGATTTTCTAAAGACGAGTCAATAAATAAATTATCAAAAGGAAAACTCAACTAATGACTCACCTAATACGAAACCATTTGAAGCAACATTTACATTCTGGATCGTCGTTTTTCATCAGGGAGATACTGAGAGTATCTTCCATTCTTCCTAAAACGCTTTTTCATAAAGGTGATAAACGAAATTGTAAGTGGACAACCTACCTACAAAATGGTTGGTAATCCTGTATGAGATGGCACTATAAGAAAAAAAATAGGTAATGTTATTAAAAACCATAGCTTTATTATAATTTAAAATAAGAAATTTTTATTTTACTTCCTTTTAAATCGGTTAAAACTATCCAGTGGCGTAGCATGAATAGGGGCCCTCGGGGACCAGTTAGAGTAAGACGATGGGGACATTACTACTTCAAAAGCGGCACTGGAGTTATTATTGTTTATTACTGCTTACTGCTGCTACGCCCCTGTAATACCCACCGCTATTTTCTCAGGATGATATGCCTCGGATTCTGCATATGCAGAAACATCTTATTATTTGTTTCAATAAAAACTTTTATTGAATTTGATGAAACATACAACTTAACTGCTTTCAAATAAAATAAATTGCCCGGGAACCGATTTTTTGGCAGGATTACCTACTTGCTTTATTGCCCGGCTTCGGTTGGCAATTTTTTTTTTGTATCTCTAAAATATTAACATTCTTACTTACATTTAAGTACTTATTTCGCAAATCAAAATTATGGCCCTTGTCTTAAATTAAAAACATACATAGTGTAATTTTTATATTGCGAGAGATGACCGTTCGAGAGTTTTAATGATTTTTGCACCAGCAAATGATTAGAAAATTGTTTATCACACCTACCCTACCTTCAAAGTGGTTCGTTTGGTGACATAGCAGGGGCGCCTGGGTGAGATGATGGCGGATGCTTTTGCCAACCTATTGCACGGCAGGCCGGATCGGGAGAGACTGGTTAAGGGAAATTTTTTGACTTATCAAGCCGGACTCTCTCGAGCCATCGCCTTGCATAGCAGGGGAGGGTTTGGATTCATAAGTCCGTCACTCCTGCACACACTGACTCCCCAGATTTGAAACCACCTCTCACACCTCTCACACCTCTTCCTTCCCAGATCTTCTTCATTCTTCTTTACCTAAAAATACCCTTCACACAGCATCCCCAAAGATGACATTAGCCCTGAGGGGTATTTTCCCTCAGGTTCTCCGGTGTGGAGAAAATGTTATAAAAACAAAGATGCATATAAGGGTCCCTCAAAATGAAAATACGCTACACCTACACTACAAAAGGCAGTAGGTATACTATAAGACAGTATTTACAAACAGACTGATAAGTAAAAGAAGGAGACAAAAATGAGACAAAAGGAGACAAAAATGTTCAACCATTTTGCTAAATATTTAAAATGCTTAATTTTTTAGCGGCTAAATACATTGCTGAATTTCTGGAATTTAATGTTTTTTTAGGAATCCAATCTTATTCTCATTAAATTTTTGTGAAGGTATCATAATATTATGAATCTCTGTATTTTCAAGGAAAAAAATGGGATGGCTCTTTCCGGTTTATGTTTAACACTATAAACAATCTAAATGCCTCCATTTAAAAACACATTTTTTGCCTGAAATGAAGAAAAGCTAAGAGAAGATCCATATGAACAGAGCCAAAATAGAAAAAGCCTCCATATGCGTAACCTCAATTGCTTTTGGGAGAGAACTAGAAAGTATGTATAGAGAATACATATAATACAATAACGGTCTGGCTTTATTTAGCTACCAGGAGAGATATAGTTGGCACTTTTATGTTCCGGGGCCTAGCGCCATTTCCACGTTCGTGCCTGAATTCGGAAATGCAGTGGAGAGACTTGTTTGAATTTAATATGAGAGCAAATAAACTGAAATTACCCACTAAACTTAACTCGGCATACGAGTCCTGCATACATACCTACGCTGTGCACAAATGGATACATACAAAATGTTCCAATTATAGGTGCTTACCATCTGTGACATAAATTTACCTACAATAGTCACGCCATATTTTTTATTATTTTTTAATATAATGCAATATATATCATAGCGGAAATTTTAAATGTTTTAAAGGATAATAAATCGAAAGATGAGTAAAATATGTAATTTTTCTCAATTTTTTTCGATTTTCGTTCTTGAAATATTTCTAGGAAATTAGTGTATCTTTTACGACGTGTATTTTTAAAGGATTTCTTTTTTTTAATTATAACAAATTTTGAGTATTCTGAAAGATCTATTCAATGATATTTTATAATAGAATAAACATTTTTTGAGAAAAAATAAAAATAAAACTATCCATAATACATTAAAAGATACATATCGATCGTCTAGTACATAAGTCGGACATCTCCGAAAAACAATTTGTTTTAAGTATGCAGTTATATGTAAAACGTATACCCTCTATCTGGTACAATACACAGATTACTCATTAACACCACCAAATCTATTATAATGCTTTAAAAATTTGTCAGGAATTAAACAAAATATTGATGTCACCAGTAGGATATTTAAAAATATCATTTTAATGTATCTGACCATTGTGCCTCCCGGTGTTATTTTATGGCGTACTTAATATGCAAAACACAGGCACTTGAAAATAATATTTGATTTATGGCCAGAATTCGTATGTTGCTTTCCTCATTATCTAAAAACTTAGTATTTGGAGATGTCTGACTAATCAACTGGACGATCGATATTATTAGTGGTGAATTCTGAAACTGTATCATATGTATTCCTCATCCAATTTTAAACACACGAATGTCATCGGCAGTGATATTACGAAATGATATTTCTTTTGTTATGTAACCAGAAGAGCTTCCACTGAATGAAATATTCAAGATGTGAATAAGGAATGTAATACAAGAGAAATAATTGTCGGCCGGATGAACTGTCGGCAGGATGAACTGTCGGCAGGATGAACTGTCGGCAGGATGAACTGTCGCCGGATGAACTGTCGCCGGATGAATTGTCGCCGGACGAATTGTCGGGTCACCGTAAATAGTATTTGATTTATGGCCAGCATTCGTATGTTGCTTTCCTCATTATATAAAAACTTTGTACTTGGAGATATCTGCCTGATCAACTGGACGATCGCTATTATTAGTGGTGAATTCTGAAACAGTATAATATTTATTCCTCATCCAATTTTAAACACACAGATGTCATCGGCAGTGATATTACGAAATGATATTTCTTTTGTTATGTAACCAGAAGAGCTTCTACCGAATGAAATATTCAAGATGTGAATAAGGAATGTAATACAAGAGAAATGGAGTGGAGGCTAAATTTAATCAATTTAGTGAAGGCGCCTCTGGAGCGATAAATTCAAAGTGAGAGATTTGATAGCTTCGTAATAACACTAACAGATGTTCCTATGAATTACTCACACAAGTAAAAAGTTATAAGAACGCTATACTAACAAGCCTTATAAATAAATGTAAATGTTATTATTTTACGTGTGATCTATTTAACATTTTTTTTATATACAGCACTTTGTAAAAGCCTGCATTATAATAAACAAAGAAATAAATAAAATTATAACAAAACATACAAATTATGTACTTTCAAATAACAACTTTATGAACAACGCTTTTGATGTAGATATAATAATAATTACACGACATAAATTCAAATTCAAAGATTAGAATGTGGCATATTTTTTTTAACAAGAAATTCTACAATGGACCATTGATGGCAATTGACACACTCGTAGAAAGGCTACGTATATCGTCACTTCATTTGGATAGGATTCTAACTTCACTTCACCTTGTTCTGAGATACGAGGTGTCAAAGTTTGAAAAGACGATTTCTCATTATCTATTTACCAATTTCCGGGTTTGAGGTTGAATCTTGTGTAAAGACTGTAAAGTAATTTAATTGAACATATTTTAAAGGAAAGTGTTTAAATAGAACGTATACTTACCATTTTAGAACATACCTAAACATGCAAATAGAACCCTGTGCAACCAGTTAAGGCATAATAATTCATTGCACAATGTCCTAATTACATTTCCTTAATGCAATTCCTAGCTAGGGCCACGTCATATTTAAATATTTTCCATTAAAATATGATAAACTAAAATATTTGAATTAAAATTGTTAAATAGTTTACGAAAATTCGTCTTTGGAGACTTAGAAACCTTAGAAAATGTTAAGGCGTAGTTAGAACTATATTCAAATGAAGTGACGAACCATAATGCGCCTCGTATTTAGATCAACTGTCAGATACAAACAAAATAGAGGGTGTAAGTGATGATAGAACCTTGTAAAATGAATTATTATTGAAAATGCTTGATGTTAGAACTTTGTCATACATATATATACGAAAATACAACACAGATGGTTCTGAAAATTATTTTGGGAGTAGAAATGAGCAAAAGAAAGGCTTCGGCAATCAAAGGTCATTTTTGAAAAAAATGTCAGTTAGAACCCTATGCAAATGAAGTGACGATATGAGGAACATGTTTTTGTTATTGCATTAATTTACGTTTTGTATTCTTACCTTGAAAGAGTAATAATTTTTAGTTCACGAATATTTTTTTGCTTGGAGGTCACTAAAATAATATTTAGTCGTACCTACTTACCGTGCAAAACATGCAGATAATCGTAGGTTTTCGGGGATCTTTCCCCATGCATTAATTCATTGCCGAAAGTTTCCGAATGTTTGATTTTGTTATGAAAAAAAATCATAATATGGTGCATTTTATGTTTTTTTTTCTAACACATGCAACATTTAGCGAGAAGTTTTGGGATTTGGTGGCGAGAATTCTTTTTCCGGTTCCGCACTCTTGAAGCGGAGACGGACACGGGCAACGTCTCTCGTTTCGGCGGTCGTAGATTTTAAAAATCATAAATTTAAAAAATAAGTAGAGCATGATACCTTAAGCCTCGGCAATCCGAATTTGCTCCGAAAAATATTATAAACACGTTTATTTCTGCTATTTTACAAGTTACAGTTGTAAAAAAATTCACAGTGTTTCTTTAATTGATACTTAAGATACGTTCCATGAGATTTTTGCTCTACTCTACACGAGTCGTGTTTTATTAAACATTTTCGCAATTTTCGCACCGATTTAACGCTTCAAATATTAGCGCGCTCCTCTAACATTCGTAATTTCATATCTCTCCATCTTCTTATTTTTGAGTTCGGATGCGGAGCTTTAAGTGACACATTAAAGTGGTTATTTGCTTTACGCAACCCATTGCTGGGTATAATATTGACCTCGTTCGAGGTGGGTCTGATAAAATGTTGACCGCGTGTGACGGAAGTTAAAAATCATAGCTTGAACCGTTGAAAGTGGTAAAGATTATTCATCCGGGCTAGTCACGGAGCTAATTTGACCCGTGGAAGTGTCCACCTTTATTTGATGGAGTTTTGGAAGCACCTGGATCCATAATCCTGGCAGGATCTCGTCAAATGCCTTGGTCTTATAACTAAAATCCGCCGGATCTCGTCTAATGTTCCGGCCGTACTGAACCTGACTTGACCTACACCTGGCACTCTTGGTACTTCCTGCACATTCTTGGGAGATGATGATAGGAACGCGGTTCCCTGAGCAGACGATCAACGGTGCCGACCGGATGGATGAATCTGCTGGAGTACCAAACCCCATCGCTTAGAGTAAAGATAGAATTAGCTAGTTATCTTTTAACCGGTCGGTCAGGGGCGAGTCCATTTCAACTTTGAACTTATAATTTGAGTATAAATTCATGTTCATGTCACTTATATCTATAAATAGAAACTCTTACCAAATGTATTTTATATTGAAGTTTGATTCAAGAATTAACCAGAAAGGAGATCAAATCTGTCCCCATAACCTAGTGGAGTCTCATGCTTTATGATTGAGATCTGTTTCTCTTCGGAGACGGCATTTCATGTTTAATTCATTACATAAATATGGAATGGCACGCTGGAAATGGAAGATACTTACCACAAAGCTGTCTTCGAGAGAATTAGATTTCACATCGACAATAAACACATAACTTTATTTAAATTTCACTGCAAAGAAACCCCATATCAATTTTTACAATTTGATTTAATGGCATTAACCGAAGAATCCTAGAACCAGTACATCTATACAGAGGTGAGGTTTGTCTACGTCCTGGAAAATGAGTGTGTTTGCCCACCTACTTGACGCGCCGGATCGAGAGAGACTAGTTAGACGGTTGGAGAGAACCTGGAGTCCTTCAGCCAGAATCTCTCGACTCATCGCCTTGCACAGCAGTGGGAGGGATGGATTCATACATCCGTCACTCCTAGACTCATTGGCGCCCAGGTTTCTACCCACCCCTAATGCCTTTTTCTGCCCAGAACTTCCTCCCCTTCTTTACCTAAAAAAATCCTCCACACACCATCCCCAAAGATGACATGGGTCCTGAGGGTTTTTACTGCAAGACTCATGTATAAAAAATTAAAATAAAATTGTTAGATCTTTAGGAATCGTAAATATTAATAGCAAAGTATGTTCATTTTAAGTTCAAACTCCATCTATCTACAAGATCCGGAACATGCACGCAGAGAACACCAACATACTACATGGAAAATACACTTGATTGAAGGTGAGGGCATTGGAAAGGGATATACTCTCGGAAGCAGGATGTAACTTATCCATTTGGCGCCCATCCGTCGCAACTAGAACCGGAAAGGTCTCAGACTGAAAGCCAAGGCTAATATTAATGACATTATTATATTAAGAGCAGTAGCAGACTCGATTAACTTGATTGGGGGTGGGGGTACCTGAGACCTGAGACCTGGGCGAGTCATTGGCATAGGGAAAGGGTTGAACGTCTCGGAAATGAAGGATAGTGTTTGATTTGGAATTCAATAAAGTGCTTGAGACGGAGAGGGACTTCTCAAAAATTTTCCCACCCTAATTTGGTTATCTGATCAATCATTTCGACACTCACACCAGATTTATGCTTAATTTAGGTATTTCCATATGGATCGAGATGATGGTGTATTTTAATTGAATCTAGTTGATTATTGGATAGGCTAGGTCAAATTTTATTAGAATCTAAGCATCGAGTCCTACTAGTCCATTTGGACTATCTATACATAAAGGAAATGCTAGTAATGTGAAACGAAATGACAAGTATGCATTGCCTTTCAACGTCTGTTCGATAAAATTAACTGAAAAAGTAAAAACCCTACTACTAAATGTAAACTTTACTGGTATTATTTTAGAGTTGTGGTAAAAATGAGAAACATCTATTTGAACATAGTTATATTGAACAACATCTGACATGCCTTTTGAGTCGGAAAGAAAATGATTTTATATTTAGGTGTCCAAGGTTTTATTCAAATTCTAAACGCGCTTTATCCTGCAAAACGACGTTCAAGGCTGTTTATGTTGCATAACCGTGATTTTTTTTTAATTTTCACTGTGGAAAATCATTACACATTTAGAATTAGTTAAGATTTCATGTGGTAACTTTTTTGATGATGATCACGATATTAAATTTAAACTTGACGCGACGCCTGAAAATCAGTTATATACTCTTTCTTAACACGTTTGACGAAAGTTTGTTGAAATGAGATTGAAGGAGTAATTTTTACGGGGACTTGGTAATATTGCATGGGGTTTGGTTGAGTGTGACACACATAATGATTTCGTATTTGGTGCCAGACACCTTCTATTATGATTATTAAACATTTATCAACACCTAGTAATTATTATTAAAAAAAATATTTTGACGTAGCTGACACGTAAAAAAATGTTATGTCTCCTGAATACAAAATTTCTTTTCAGGAATCACTGGTTAAAACTTTAACCAGTAATTCCTGGTTGACAAACTAGTCAGGAAATTTCTTTAACACCCTCTACATAACAATATAATATAATGGTGAACATAATAATATAATGGTGAAAATTAGGTCAAGCAGAAGGGATTATTTTCCGAAAAAAAAACGTAAAAACGTGTCCAATAAGTTATAATATAATTATTTCTTATTTAAGTCCACCAAATTATACGCCGCGAAATATAGAATAACATACTTACTTCAAATCTTAAAATAAAAAACATTTATATTTTAAAGATTTTTAATCACAAGCGTCTGCTTCTATAGAAGAGAAATATCATACAAAAAAAAAACAGTGAAAATTTATTATGTAGTTTATTTGTATCAAAAAAAAGGTTACTTTGAAATATAAATATTATATTTTATATGTCGTTTTTGCTGTATAAATAATGTATCTTCTGTAATAAATAAATGAAAAAAAAAAAATGAAAAAAATTCTTACTGCAAATTATGTAGAAGTTGGCAACATCAAAGTTGGCACTTTATATCTTTATAATACACATTAGAATCGATGTTTTCGAATCTAAATCTCATGAAAAATCCAATGATTTAATTTTTTATTTATTTTATATATTCAATAATTTAATAATAAAATTATTGAATACATAAAATAAATAAAAATTAAAATGGAGTTCTACAAATTAAACTTGATAACAATAAATCCAATTATTTAGTTTATAATGGAAAGATAACAACAAGTTACCTTAACACATAAGGTTTAATGAATGTTATTGATCTAAATAGCTTTTAGTTTCATAAAGTTAAGTTAAAACAATTCGACAAATAACCAAAATTTACATATATTTTGATATTTTGCAAATATTAATAAAATATTATTGTGGCCTGTAATAACATCTACATATTTTAAATTAATAATAATATGTTTATTTTTATTTCTAACTTTATGAGTAAAACCTCAAATTTTAATATTTAATTGAATGAAGACAATATGAGCGAAACTCAATAGAACATCTGGAAACAGAAAAATCAGAAAAAGATAGTGTCCCAGATGTGTCCATAATGATGTTATGTGCCTGTATTGTACAGATGTGCCCATATTCAGATTTTCGATTAAGTTTAGCTAATATTGTCTTCATTTAATTAAATATTGTTAAATAACATCAATTTTAACTACCCAGTTAGTAGAGAAATAATTTAGGGTCTAACCGGGAAACCAGTCTATTTACTAATACGTGTTTAGAAATAATAAAGATACCACGTATTGCTTATAAAAATTAGGTATAGTTACAAAAAAAATGGTTGATTTTCTGTAAAAGCGAAATTTTTTTTTTTTTTTAATTTAAAATATTCCTTTTCCCTTTTTATTAAATCAGATAAATCCTTAAATAGCTTACTTAGAGTCTAAATTTTCTAGATTTACCTACACACATATTCACAAATGTTCTAGGTCTTGCACTTCGCGATGAGGACGACAGATTCTTTAAAAGTTTTTAGAATATTGTATCGAAACACCATATTATTCTTATATCAAATAATTTATTACTTAATTTACTTAACTACATAATGAATACAACATACCACCACTCTCATAATAACTGATGAAAATTAAAATCATTAATGTTTATGAACCCAAAAAAATGGCATGCAAAAACCTACCGATGTAATCGTGGAGCAAAGATTAACTCCTGACTGACAATGGGCTGCTAAAACGCCTATTGAATATACCGATACATCCAAATGATCCTTTTAGAGTAAATTGTTAAATTTACCGTAGCGGCCTGACTTTACCGAAACCTTTCTTACCTGATCTTTTTTTTTAATTGTTATATGCGAACCGCATTCAACTTACCACTTCTGGGTGAACTCGACAAACATAACAAAAAAATGCAGTACTAGCTTCGACCAAGTTAATGAGTACTAGCGTATCATTGCGAGCTCGTGCCAAACTAGTTTAATTAAAGTGTTTTAAAAATTAAATTTGATAATAATAAGTTATTATCAAGTTCTGCAAGTATTTTAATATGTATTTTTGTTACAGCTGTTTCGACTTACAAGGTCATTTTCAAACTGTGTGACCTTGTAAATCGAAACAGCTTTAACAAAAATACATACTAATATTCTTGCAGAACTTGATAATAACTTTTTATTATTAAATTTAATTTAAATTGTTTAAAAAAAAATAAATGTAGTTCTACGAATTAAACACAAAAACAATTCATAAATTTTGAAGAGCTAAAGTATTTTTTTTATTTTATATTAAGGTGTACGGCACATATTATTTAATTTAGGTACGTTACAAAATATTATTCAGGTTAAAAGTTGTCAGCAAGTAGGTGAGATATATGGTTACATAAGTTTAATAAAAGTAAGAATAAAAATAAATGACGGGAAATATTCACCATTATTTTCAGTAATTCGATTAGAATATTTCCAAACCATTTTTATGAAGCCTTCCGAAATTTATTTTCTGAACATAATTTTTCTTTTTCGATGGTACAGATTTTTCTTACATTTCTTTCACTTGCTTCCTCTTCCCGAAGATCGGTTTTTTTTATTTAAATCTTACCTAAGTGAAAATGTCATAGCGCCAAGGCTCTGAAAACTGAAAAGGCATAACTGAGTTAAATTTGTGCAAAATCAAGTAACAAATATTAGTATTGGATATTTTATAATTCTTTCTACGTCTTCAAGCGGTAAAGTGCGCGCTATATCTCCGGTACCGCCCCAGCGGTGACTTCCTCACAGGTATGTCCACGTGACCGTATTTCCCGGAATCCCGGCTATCCAGCGATCATCTCCCTAGTCCCTGTTCTAGAGCCACTACACCCTCACCCCACCCCACCCTTCCCCTCTCCCACGGATACAGTCACACCATAACAACAACGCAGATCACAGAGACTGAGGAGAGAAAAACCATACTTTATCCGTCTCATTCGTCGTGACTTCGCATGTTGTGGGACAGGGGCGAATGAGTTTTCGCAAATTTAATTAAATCGAAGCACGAACAGCAGAAAAAGGGAGGAGAAATACATGGCACGATCAAGTGAATCAAATACTTGAATTGGGTAATGTTAAGATTAAGAATAACTTAAGTGTATGTATTAACTAACACCTCTGCCATAGGTCACCCCAAGTGGTTCGCTACGATTTTGTGACTTTGCCGGGGTGCCCGGGTTCGTGGGGGTGATGTTTGTCCGGGTCTTTGCGGTGGATGCGTCTACTCACGAGCTGCATGGCAGGCCGGATCAGGAGATAATGGTTGAGGTAGTCCCTTTACTTCTCCAGCCTTTCTCTCTCAGAACATCGCCTTGCACCGCATTAGGAGGGATGGATTCGTAAGTCCGACATTCCTGGACAGACTGACCCTCAGATTCCTACCCAGTGAACCCTTTTGTGACTATAATACTGTATTCTGGCCTTCCTATCCAATGTTCGAGTATTTTTAACTTGTTTGCTAGTTGGGAACGGCTAACCTGCGTTTGGTGGAGTATGTTGATGAACCTATTACCGCACGAGAGTTCCAACTGCTCCCAATTGACCGGAGTCCTATGACTTCCAAATGTGTTATTTAATTTGAGACCAAATTAAGTAGAGAAAGGAAGAAGAGGAAGGTTGGGAAGTACGTAACTCTTCAGATCTGATCTAATGCCGTTTGAAGCAACTTACCGATTGGCTCTAATTGTGGTATAGGAAAGATTGATTATTACCAAAATCAATACTTTTATGTGTCACGGGAATTTAGTAAAATGATAAAATGGATATATTAAAGAGATTCACTTTTATTTAAAAAATAATTAACACAATTAACGTGACACTGTATTTATAATTCATTAAGTTGCGTGAATGAAATTAACAGCTGACACACCAGGAGTTCGAAAAGGAAAAAAATTGCGGTAGCAATCGGAACTACAGCTTGCCTGTCCGGTGTGGCCAGCTTTCACATTGCCAGAACACAAAATATATAAAACAATAAATAACGCTTGCTACTGCCTAGCCATAGCGGTCTTTCACTAGGACGATACTAAGATTATCTAAATCTCTGAAACCCACAGATAGCGCTCAAGTAATCTGTGCTCGTGACCAATATCAGCTACCTATGTACAATGCCCCATCGCGTAATACCTTCAAGAAAAAAATCACATTTAAAACGTTCGTAATCTTATATTTATAAACCAGATTTATTCTGAGATATCCGTCACGTAAATTTTCAGAGATAAGGGACGCGATAATCTGTAATAATCTTTGTGAAAATACCGATAAGAAGAAATCAGTGCGCAGATTAACACAATGAGAAATCAGTAATCACCGATAGATTAGTTAATCGATTTCATAAATAAATCTCTTATCTGGAGTTTAAAGATTATGAAAATGTAATGAATAATTCTTAATCCAAATTGATATTTGGTTACAAAGTCTAAGCGAAGCAACGAAACATGTAAAACTTATCGTGATTTGATAAGATTGTGTTTTGAAATAACAAATGTATTGCAGAATACCTAATTGTAGGTACAAGGTAAAGTACGATATGAACATAATAATTATTTTGCGTTTATTTGTTTAGCGGTTAAAGGTTTTTCCAATGAATAGTATTGGTGTCATTCTTCGATTATTTGAATGATTGTCAAGTACGAGAAAAATCTGCGTTTAAATCACGATTGCACATTATCCAGATGGGTTTTTTGGACTGCATTCCTCTTTTCGTGAGGCTGTTATCGCAAAGTAAATCCTTTCCAGAATTATCTACATACTAATGTACAGACCAATAATTTTAAAGAGGACACATTTGAATGTACGAGTATTTGCGCATACAGTAAGTATCGGCGACATTCATAAATTGTTTTACTAACAAATTAAATTTAAATCATTACTTTTTATTTAACTTTAGTAACTTCTCAAGCATTTATAATTATATATAAACTGCTTTAATTTACACTCGTGAATTATTTATTTTCATACTTTATGTATATCAAAAAAATTTGACCTTATTTTTTATTGGGTAATTTTAAGAAATCGGATGTACCTGCACTTATGCGTTAAAAAAATTATATGTTAAGTAATTAGGCGTTACGCGTTAAAAAAATTATGGCAACGTACAGTTTCTATTAATTTAAAATATAAATAACTCACATTCCTTGTGAGGCATGGAAATAAAAATGAAAATTCAATTACGAATTCGCTGGAATAAATTAAAATCTGCGCCTCGGGCAAACCCCCGATAAACGTGGTTATATCTCGCTTTAAATGTATTTTAATTTATTAAGTTCCAATTCGTCCCTGATTCTATAAGCGGTCCATTTGAGCGGGTCCACTCATCCGATATGTTAGCTCATCCATCTTCGCTAATTCCTCTGGATTCTTCTTCTGTCATGAGCTGCGCATACCTGCCCGACTGTTTCCACCTTCCACCTACCACTATCCACTGTCTCCTACCAGTCCTACCTTTAACTATCCTCTGGCCGCGTATGCCAAGACAATGTAAACGGATTCTAGTCAATCCTATTATTTCTGTCACTCTTCGGGAGAAATAGACTACGCTCCACGTATCTTGGCAGCATTTTTTATTATACAAATTTTGTAAAAACGTATTTTATTTATTAATCTTCACTTGGATCATATTAATATATAAGTTCTTTTTTTAAATGATAAATATGTAAAATTGAAAGTAGACACGAATATCATTCCTAATGGTACATTGTTTATGTAAAACGAAGTAGGAAATCTATTTAAATAATTAAGTAAATAATAAGTATTTTCACTCGCTCATGCGATTGTTTTGCTTTTATCGGTAGATGTAAAATATTTACTCCTTCTCTAAGGGGTATCATTTGTATTAAGTAACTTAAATTGGTAGTTCGAGTTAAACAAATATTATTGAAATCACTTGCTTAATGCTGCTGGACCCAACTTATTATACAATATCTTCAAATGCGTGATGAAATGCCACGTTGCTGAGTTGCATGGAACCAAATTTACATATTTAAATTTTCCTTTCCAGATTATTTTTGTTCTTGAAAGAAAGATATATTAAATCACCTCTATCTTCATACTAGTACATTTTTGCTTTAATCTATGGTATTATAGTTAATTTATAAATTGCTTGCAATTATATCTATTTTCAATTACTTGATAAAAAAAATACATTTGTTTACGGTTATACTTGGGATCAACATTCAGTATATTTTATTGTCTCCCCGCAATACATCAGCACAACTTTATGAAATTCTAATGCGAAGTTATACAATTTACACATCCGACCATTGCTTGTTGGGACAGATTAATCAAATCGTTAACCTAACAACAAATAATACAAAAATTAATGTGCAAATTTATTCGATATGCCAACAACAACTAGCATAGTCTACCAAGAAGGCTCTAAAAACACCCAACAGCCGAATGTTGGCAGAGTGGGAGGGGCTCTATTCTGATCTCGTCATTTTAGCTTTATTTACGACTTTAGTATATTTGTGTAAAGCCGCCGCGCCGTTTATTATAAGTTTTACGCCATTTTTGAGCATCTCACGCTAACCGCCAACCCCTACCTGTGCATCTGTACCTGTGAGCTTGCTCTGCCCACTAAAGCCTACCTGAGAACAAATGACAACAATAGAATAGGGGATGATTTGACTTTAAAACAGCAAAATAGTTATGGTATTAAAGTGACTTACAGGAGAAGCTTTTAAAAATTTAGATGAATTGACACGATTATTAAACTTACGTTCTACATAAGTTAAAAACGCATAACACACAATGATGATCAATACTGACTTGAAAGATAATGGATAACGCCAATTTATCTACGAGCTTTCGACTCCTAATTCTTAGATATTCCTATTAAACAGATTTTCTGCTCATAAAAGAACTTCGATATTTGAAAAAGTTTGATCAACTTCACCAGAAGTAAAAATAAATAAAATAAAATAGAGCTTTTTTTGAAAAAGCAAATTTTTTTAATTAATTTTATATATTACTAGCGAGTTCCCGGCATGCGTTGCAATGCCACTTACAAAGAAATTGTTTCTCCCTACGTGTCATTTCCCATTCGTCCCGTTCCTCTTCCGCCTCCCCTACCCCTCACATGTCTCCTTTCCCTCACGCGCCCCATCTCCACCTTTCCCGTCTTCCCTCTCCCCCTTTCTCTTTCCCCTCCCGTCTCCCGTGTTCCATATATTCAGCCCCGGTACATTCAGTTTTCAAGCAGCTCGCGTGTCACTTAGTTAAAAAAATAGATTTTTATAAAAAATTTCATTTTAAATTTACTACAAACATTAATTTATTTATATTCAAAGAACAATCAATCAAATTTGGTACCTATTTTAAATATAATAATTCTTATTTAGATACAAAGTATGCAATTTTGGTTAGTGTCATAGGTGAACACTTCAATTAAATTCATTAATTTTAAAAAATTTACAAATTGAACAATCGATGGTTTAGAAAATGTCATTCTCAAATTGTGAGATTTTTTACAGTTTCGTAGGAGTTTTTGTAATGATCTAAAAACTTTTCAGATGTGTTGTCATGTGGTTGTAATAATCCAGAAATCTTCGCGAGAGTGGAAAGAACATATGTTAAAACATTTCATACACTATGTATATACACCATACAGTAATACATAAACAACAAACAAAGAAGCAATCAATCAAGCAAGCAAACATATATTCATTTTATATATAAATATTATGCATATAATGAAAAACGAATTTTTTATACATAACTTCATGTAATTAATGCGTGCACGTAAGCCGACGAATTATTAATTCAAAAGTTGGTGTACCGAAATGAGTGTTTTTCATTTGGTATAAATGAGTTTTATTTAGGCACACGAACACACCCTTAACACACTTCTACAGTTAATCTCTTCAGTGGCTTAAATCAAAAAGATTTACAAAAAGCTATCGGTGAGATAAAGTTAAGTTGAATTCTGTAAAAATTGAAAGCTAAAACATTTTAAAGATATATTACGTTGTAATTAACTAACTAACCATCACGCCGTTTCCCCGCAGGGGTAGGCAGAGAGGACGGACCTTCACATAACTCGATCTTGGCACACACTCTTTGCCTCACTCACATTTATACATCGTCTCATACATGCTCTTTTATTATTCCGACTCTTCAAATGGCCCGACTCAAGTATCTGATTCACTTGGTCCTGCCATGTCTTCCTCGGGCGTCCCCGACTTCTTCTTACGTTTTATTTTTGGCGAAAAACCTTTACATTAGATTAGCTACAAAATTTTAAGCTATAATTTTATTTTCGGATGTAAAATATATGAACCCATCAACCGAATCCTAGACAATGTGTTCTTGGTTATATTAGGATTTATCTTGCTTAAATAACCCAAGATGTAAAATTCTAGAGAAATAAATTCTATATCAACTTCAACACAAATGAAAAATCAAACTTTAGTGCAACTCGCGAATCTGTAATTTAATAATATAATTAATTATACATAACTTTCAGGATCATAAGACAGGTATACAGTTAAGATATTTAAATACCTTTGGGTCAAAGTACTTCAACTATGAATACAGCACAAGAGTCTCAAATGCTCCCAAAGTCTGGAGCGAGTGAAACTATGGAATCCCCAATTGGGGTATATTGTGGGGCTGAAGGTAGTGGGGATGGGAAGAGATGGGAAATAGGAAGGTGAGGAAGTACCTGGCTACTTAGATCTGGTGACCAAACACGGATGAAGCCATTTCAAGCAACGTTTCAATTCTGAACGGTGGTCTTACACCAGGGTGGTTCTGAGAGTATCTCTGGAACATGCCGCAAATATACCTTACTATATATATTTTTTAATGAATAAATTGTGAAATAACACAAATTAATCAATTAAATTTTATTAGCGCACCCCGAGATTTGAACCTGCGACCTTCGGATTGCTAGTCGACCACGGAGGCAGGAATAAAATTATTTAATGCATTACCAGAAAAGATAAGATTCATTAATAATAACTTTGAAGAATTCGAAACACAATAAAAAAAATTAACAGAAAACTTTAAAAACCAAAAAAAAAAACATGAAAAAAGTAAAAATGTATATGTACACGCAAGCACACATTTTATGATGTACGGCTTTTCATAAAGAACATAATTGTTAAAAAGAAAAGATATGTATTTTTTCACAAAAAAAATTTTACAAAAAAAAATAGTGATTAGTGTAATATTTTTATATTGTCAAATATATCAGAAAAAAATATCATTATTTCCGTGAATATTATTTAAAAAAGAAAAATTATTAAGTATCATTTTTTTAATTCTTCAATACACTTTCAAAGTAACGAAATTTTTGTTTTCAGTTTTCGAGGAATTGAGTCTCATTTTGCAGGTTGTTTAATGATTCTCAACCACAATAATAATTACTTCTACCTGTTCGAGTTAAGTCGTTTCTTCTTCAAAATATTTACAGCTTTCGCTTCACACTCCTATCTATCTAATAATCTCATAGAGCCGACAAATGCCCAACCCGGCCGGCCATTGTGTGACTTGCAAATCCAATAACTTAAGTGAAAATATGTCACAAGTCACAAGATATGATTTATGCCTAAAGATAATCCCCTTAGGGCTATTCTTTGATTTTTTTTCTTCCATATTCCCACAAATTCTGTATAACTATGTAGCTTCCGACTTTAAAATAAATAATGACAAAATTAAAAATCTAACGATATTCATAAACAATACAGTTGTGAAATTTTTTTCATAATTTTATCGATATGCATATTGCGTATAATGCATAAAACTAAATTAAATTAAATTTACCATTTAAGAAATTACTGCGTTAATTGATTGTATTGATTTCATGTCCAATTTCTCAACTGTTTCCAACCGTTTGGAGCCAGTGGAACTATGGCAACCCAATTGTAGTACGTTGTGAGGTTTAAGGTTGTGGGTAGGGGAAGGAGGATAGTTGTGAAATTCTCTTCTCGTCACCAAGCACGGCTTAAGCCGTTTTAAACAACGCGTTTAGATTCTTAATGGTGCTTTTTTTGCTAAACGTATCTACCACTCCGATATGGGATTGAGGAAGTTTAGGATTTAAGTTAAGTCTTAAGAGACAAGGTTTTTTTTTCATCGAAATTGCGTTTGAGAATATTTTAAATGGTTGAAGAATAATAATTAACCTGTATATTATGAATCAAGTTTGTTTACATTTTACAGAAAACCATATTATTTTTATCATTGTATTTTACAATACCTATTATCTTATATTCCAGGTAGCTTTTTATAAATTTGCGTGACAACCGTTTTGCCCAGAGAGGATTAACAAGTCGCGGGATAAATGAAATTTATATGGTAAATATATACATAAAACATATACTCATAAAATAAAAATGTAGTAAATTAAAACGCGGTTAATAAAAAGATAAATTTGAAATGCTGTAAAGGACAATAAATCCAAAAATAAGTTAAATGTGTTTTTTTTCTCTTTCGATCTGTATCGTCGAAATGTTTCTAGGAAAACAAAGGATTTTTTCTGAAAAATTAAATATATTTTTATTATAGAAATTTATAAGTTATTAAGTACTAGCTTTTGCCCCCGGCTTCGCTCGCATGGTATTAGGGGGGTTGCCACTCCGCCTCCTCCACCTTCCCTCTCGTCACTCCACTCTCCCCATACCCCCCCCCTACCCCCACCCCCCTCCCCTTCCCATAACCCTCCCCCCACCCCGCCCTTTCTTCCCTCCCCCCTCTACATCCACCCTCCTACCCCTCCCCCCACCCTCCTCCACCATCCGCCCTTTCTACCCTCCCCTTTCTTCCTCCCCCAAACCCCTCCACCCTCCTTCCCCTCCACCCCAGGCAACATTTTTTTGCATTTCATCTGACGTTTGCAATAACTCGATTTTGTTAGGGACAGAAAATGTATGATAAATAATTTCATAACGCCACAGCTTATTCATAACACCAGAACTTACCAATATATATAGTCTATATTACTCGCAAATAATGTAGCTTTCTATTAGTGAAAGAATTTTTAAATTCCATTCAGTATTTATTTCGTGAAAGAGTAACAAACATCCATACAAACTTTCGCATTTATAATATTGGTAGGATTCTGGAAGATCTATCCAATGTTATAGTGTAATAAAAATTCATAATTATACGTCTACAAACATAGTGGATCTGATTAATTTTAAAAAAATTTAAAAAAACTTTCTCTTCGCTCTCCTGAGCAATTTAATTTTTTTTTTCATTTACAGCGTTTCAAATTTCCGTGATCGATATGATACAACCAAGTGGAAGTAATGACAGAAAATACAAATCATACAAGCATTTAGACTGTATGCATTTATATATATATGATCGATCTGCAATTTCATAATGCATTTTAATGTTATATATATTTATTTATATACAAAAAAGACTACGTACAATACTGCACCAGCTATTCCTTTTGAAAATGATTTTCAGTTGAGCATGGTTGCCATTGTTTTTCATTAACAGACCAAAAATAATACAATCGAAAATACCAAGTTGCAAGAAATGTATTGAATTTTATGGTTTCTTTTTTTTAAACTCACTCGCTTGAATCTAAAGATTCTAAAGGATTGTTTATGATTCTCTGCATTGTGTCAAGGATAATACAAATGGAGGAACTACATCCCTTAGTTAGTTTAACAGTTAGGATACCTGTAACGAAGAAATAGGTTACAGAATATTTTTGAAAAAAAATATGAAGATTCAGTTTGTCAAATAAGAGTAGAAAACATAAGAGGGCGCCACTATTAATCAATGCTAAAACATAACTCATGGTGTTAAAGTAACGCTGTGTAACCAAGATTTTTATAAAAAATTAAAAAGCCATAAAAGTAAAAAAAAAAATATTTTTTCATTGCAGTATAGATACCCGCCGATCTCAAAATTAGAATTTAACATAGGTATATTATTATTATACCTTTTGCAATTTTGTCTTAACATAATGAAGAATAACGATAATGTAATAAAATATAAAGCACGCTTTAGAAATTGCTCACATTTATTTAATACTACATTAAGTGCCCAGTTGCCTGGGCTTTAGATCTGAATATATTTAACTCATTCAGATCTAAAAGTAGTGTAACTAAACTTACCATTAGTGATTCTTCCTATCTATCTATTGTTAAATTCAAATTTATGATAAATTAAATTAAAGCAAATCGCTTTATAAAACACCTTTTTGATCAAATTTATATCTTGAAGAAAAAATGTTTTTTAAAATGTGGTTTACTGTGTTCTATACATTCAGTGTCATTGCACTTCAAAAGAATATTTGACAGTTAAATTGGTGTTGCCAGTCTACAAATTTAGTAATTCCATTTTTTTATGTTTTCTACTCTTATTTGACAGACTATATATACTGTCAAAATTATTGTTGGTATGTAATTCAAAATTTAAAAAAATGTATAAATCTTATATTTTCACGAATTTATATTTATTCCGCCGTTCTTACAATGGTTGGTGGTGCGGTGATCAGCATAATTACCTTCGAAATAGTTGTTCAGGGTTCGATTCCAGGCCTTGGCAATTTTCTTTTTAAAATTAAAAAAAAATAATAACATTTACTTTAAATTCATATTGCTGAGTTTTTATTTTAAATTTCACAATCTTTGATTTTTTCTCAGGTTTGCCTCACTAAATGGATTAAGATTGTTTTTTCAGTCAAAACCTTTTCAATTGGGCTCCTTCAATTTTTGTTCGTTTTTATTGTATACGACATAAAGCGAAATAAATGTGAAAACAATTGAGAAGTTGATCATTTTAATCAAGGTGGTCATTTTAATTAGCGGTCTTTAATTTTGAAACCCCATTAAAAAATACAGATGAAATGAGAATTACTGAAGGGAAAAATTCTTTAACACCGTTGTGATTTGAAACTCTATGAAACAAAAAAGCGACACTAATAAGAGGTAAACAAATACATCTATAGGATTTAGCCTGTGAAATAATAATCGGTCTTTGTAAGGAGCTTCGGAGTCTCCCCACTCTTGTCTACTTTAGTTTTCTGAAGGTTTCACTTCTACCTCGTGTGAATTGCACACTCTGATTTTTTTTTAAAATTATTTTTGTATTTAAATTAATTTAAATGTTAAATTACGTCAATACGTATATGTTTATGATAATACGCACATTGATCCGAATGAGATAAAAGTCTTGAGATATATTTTTCACGAGTATTATCATCTCTACATTGGTAAAAGTTCTTCTTACAGTTTTTTTATAAATACACGAGTTATTGAACAGATAATACATAATAAATGCCTTGCATGTAGATTTGCCTTTTGTCATCTTTGTTTTATGTAATTGCAATTTAATTTATTTTTACAAATTGTAACTTATCGTTGCACATAGAATCTTGTGATGAATGGTGTCCTCACCTATAATTTTAATCGTCGCTATAAACATATTTAAAATATTAATCACTAGAAATATTAATAACTGTGTGATGTTTTCTGTTGGCGAGCCAATAAATAAATTAGAATGGAGACGAATGTCACCACTTAGACTAAGCACCTTTTGGTTCGAGCCCATTTAGCAGGCGCTCTGTATTTATTTTGACTTACCTGACATCGTATACATGCAACAAGCCTGACATTGTCTCTCTACTATCACATCTATCAAGGACCTTGGGGTCACTCTATACTGCAAACTTTCTTTCTGTTATCACATTAGTAATATCGTAACTACTCGAATTCATTCATAGAATTACCTCTGACTTTACACATATAAGTAATTAAAACTCTTTACTGTTCGCTGGTTCGCCATCACCTTGAATATGCTAGTGTCA
Organism: Limnephilus lunatus; assembly: GCA_917563855.2. Classification (NCBI taxonomy): domain Eukaryota; kingdom Metazoa; phylum Arthropoda; class Insecta; order Trichoptera; family Limnephilidae; genus Limnephilus; species Limnephilus lunatus. Next base: position 46,657,372 of record OU830600.1, read on the forward strand.
TTTGGTCTCATTTCTATGCTGTCCACATTTTTCACACCGAATCCGTACAACATCGCTTCCTACAAGGAATTGCTTACAGGTTAGGACTCGAAAGGTGCGAGAACTCGTATGATGATTTTGAACAATTTTTAAACATTTCTTCATTAGAAAAACGTAGAAAGTGTCCGTAAATAAATAATTAAAATAAAATAAAATATTGCCAACCATTTTTGAATATCATAATGCTGATCAAACACAGTTGTCTATTGGAAATTTAAAACGGTCTGACTTATGGATCGCATTTCCACATCACCTCACATTCCATGTGTTCTTCTATATTCTATAGTATCTACGTGCGAATGTTCAGTTGCCATGGAAAGCACAATATGCTAGCTTGATTACGTAATTAAAGATATTTGATAGTTTTTAAATATTACCAAGAGTTTTTTATAAACGTATTAATTTTGATTGTACCCAAAAGCCATTAAAAGTAAATCTCAATGAACTTCAGAAGCCTCGAAGAAGTTTCCGGAGGGTGCTTTAAAATAGAGCTATTTTTCACGAGGAACTTTTCACCAATGAACCAATTTGTCGAGACTTAACTAAGAAATATGGTTTATCGCCTACTGCTAACTAATATCCGGAATATTCATCTTGATTTCTCTGAGATTTTCATTCTTTATGGTGACACTTTTATGAGGGTGTAATTTTCTCGAGTAATCAAAGGAACTTTACTTTAAGGATACTAAAACAGGTAGGTATATAATAAAAAATAATAATTCTTGTGAGTATACATTATTATTTATTATAAATACTAATTTCTGTTGACGGTGTATATTTCTGCGTAATATGTAAAATTATTTGAGGTCAATAAATTTTTTATATAACAAATTGGAAAATGTTAAATTGTATTGGATAAGCGACAATGTGGGTGTCAAAATATTTTTTTAAATGAATAATTCTTTATTTGAAATATGAATTCCCTTCGATGGTAATTTTATAATTTCTTTGGATAGAAGTCGTTATTTTTCAAGCTTTTCTTTTGAAAGGCAATGATCTTGATGGAAATATTTTTTTATAAATACTTTCAGTTTCACAAATCTTACAATTATGATATCTCGTAATTTTTAGTTATGTAAAAATATTGTTCTAGAAAGGTAATGAAACTTTCTCAGGTTGCCTTTGATAACTTTGATGTTAGCAAAAAAAGTTGCAGTAAAAATTGTCCCTTCATGAAATTTAAATTAATTTCGTCAGAATCCAATTTCCAGGATTTACCTACCCTGATGGCAGTGAGGCGTGGAACTGGCAGAGGGAGGATGAAAGTAAACTGAATGCTGTTGAAATGAGATCCCTGAGTCGGATGTGTGGTAAGACCATGCATGATCTTGTGAGAAATGTGGATATCCGCAAAGAATGTAAGGCTGATGTAAGCATAATGAGTATGATTAAGAAAGGGACCCTCAGATGGTTTGGGCATGTAGAGCGAATGAAAGAAGAAAATAGTGGGAGAAGAATATATGACGCTGATATGAATGAAAGAAGAAGTCGGGGGCGCCCGAGGAAGACATGTCACGATCAAGTGAATCAGATATTTGGGTCGGGCCATGTCAAAAGTCAGAATAATAGAAGAGTATGAATGAGACGATGTATGAATGTGAGTGAGGCAAAGAGTGTATGCCAAGACCGAGTTGTTTGGCGGTCTGTCCTCTCTGCCTACCCCTGCGGAGAAACGGCGTGATGTTTAGTTAGTTAGTTAAAATTAATGTATTAAATATAATAATTTCTGAGCAAGTCAAAACTTATGCTCGACTGACAAGTTCCTAAGAATACAGTATGTCAAGAATTGCGATGATGATTGTGTACTTTGTGTTGAAGTTAGTGTTTTAAATCGGCAGAGTTTTATGAAGGCGAGAAATGTCCGATTTGGCCGTCGATTATCGACGCCGATAACATAAAGACAACATTTTTCGACCCGCGGGTGTGTGGTCCGCGGGGTGGTGGAGTAGCGGGTGGGGACGGGTTTGGACGGGTGGTGCCGGGGGGACGGGTTGGAAAGGTGGCGGGCTGGGGCGGGTGGCGGTGGGTGTAGCTGGGCGTGTCCGGCGCGGGGGGCGGGGCGTCGTGACGCAAGCGCCGCGACGCTTAACGGATTAGGCGCCGCAAGGAAGTGAGCCAGGATTGGCTGGCTAATCCGGAGGAAGCGCGCGGATTGGCTGGCTTATCCGTCGGATAATGCGCAGTGGATTTAGCGCCGCATATCCGCCTATATCCGCCGGACGAGACGGCACACCCCCAGTCCGTGAGCTCGACGCATTCCTAAAGAGCCTTTTCTCTTCGTCAAAACACCGATTACCCACCTTGGTTAATGTATTTTTAGAACATCGCGGAACCCGTTTTACGGAATGATCTAGATTTATAATTATCACTATCTAATCTTTTTACATGCCAACTTTGTGTGTACTTTCTTCTGTGTTTGATTCCAAGGCTCATCTCGAAATATTATAATTTTTAATAATTACAAAGCAAACATTCCAATATTTTTTACATTAGCTCCATACAGGAGACCTTTAGAAAAATAATTTCCCTCCCGGCCTATGTCATCTTCTGGGATGCTGTATGGAGAGTCGTTTTAGGAAAAGAGGGGAAGTTCTGTGAAGGAAAAAGGTAAGAGGGGTGGGTTAAAAGTAGAAATCTAGGGTTCAGTGTGTCCAGGTCATCCACCACCAGATCCAGACAAACCAAATCCCATGGACCCGGGCACCCCTGCTAAGTCACCAAACGTAGCGAACCACTTGGGGTGACCTATGGCAGAGTTGTTGGTTATCCAATAAATGGTTCCCTAAGCTTCGGTACCCATTCCCGCCTTCCAAATTGTAATATAATATGATTTGTTGTACGATTTTGTAATCGTAAAAATGTAATGTAGTGCACTTCATATTTCATTTTAATTAATTTCAAATGATTTTAATTAATTGGATTAGATTATCGAGTTTTTTCACATACTTTTTCAGGTACTTAATAATTGCTGCCTGCCTTTTGGGGGTTTATTGAAAGGCGGTAAGTACCAAAATAATAATACACAACTTTGACCACATGTATAAAATTAGGTAATTCTCATGTCTTATATCGTGCCTTTGAGTAGATTTAGAATTATGAATTACTAGCTGATCCCCGGCATGCGTTGCAATGCCATTCAAAGAAATAAATTGATTCTCACTGCATGTCCTTTTCCTTGTGTCCCTTTTCCCTTCCACCTTCCCCGCCTTCCTCTTCCCTCGTCTATTACCTCTCCGCGAACCCCACCTCCCCCGTTCCCCTTCCCCATGCCTTTCCTCAATGCCGCCAAAATATATGAAATACACACCTTTTCATTTATACAAATTTCATAACGCCAGAGCATACCATTATATATATAGCCTTTATGTTATTCTGATGTATAAGCTATATTATTGTAAAGTTTCATTAAAATCGATTCAGTAGTTTTTTCCGTGAAAGAGTAACAAACACACGTACATCCATGCAAACTTTCGCGTTTATAATATTAGTAAGATTGAGTAGAAAACTACTAATTCCTTATAAACATAGTTTTAGCCACTATGTTTGGTTATTGTGCATTATGTACTGACAATACATAACCTATTTCAATGCTTCATATTCTTGAAGTTCCATAAGACAGAGCAGAGAACTTCGAATACCACACAACTTTGTCTTGGCAGTTGGTACACAATTCCAGTTTCGATCATCCAGTTGTAAGCCAGTTATATTTTAAGTTGTGAGTTATAAGCCTTGGTCGAAAGTGACTGACTAGATGTAAGTCATTAGTTATTATTATAAATCTCAGTTGGAGTATGTTAGTTATATGAATTATATAATACTAGCAGACCCTGCAACACGTTGGTGTGGCTAAAGAAATACCAACCTGTACAACAACGCCATCTGTTAATTTACATACATATCAAATCCACAACTCCCGCTTGCCAACTCTCTGCCCGCTAACCGCTTGCCAGCCTGCTCTATTTATATATTATTTATTTCAACCAATATACACTAAACCTTGACAAAGTCTATACCTAAACTATCCTCATGAATCACTCCATCTATTGGTGAAAACTGCATGAAAATACGTTGCGTAGTTTAAAAGATCTAAGCGCACAGACAGCGGGAGCGACTTTGCTTTATGCTATGTAAAGATATATAGTCGTGCAGCGCTCTCAAGAGATTTTACCAGCTTAATATTGTTATTATATTTATATGCTTAACTTTTATTTCAAAACTACTTTTCTTTGATTCTAACTCTACGACCAACTCTAGTATTTACTTGAATGAATAGTGTCTTCTAGGGTAATCTCAGACCACTTTTTCATTTGGTATCTGGGTGATGTATAATTTTATGACACCATTAATCTTTTTAATTTCTACGAATTAAACACAAATTAAACACGAAAACATTCATAATATATTTATTAAACGTCTCCTTGTTTAATAAAACTATTTTTTATAGACATTTTTGTTAATTAATCACGAAATATATTCATTTCAAACATGAATAAACAAATAATATTGTTTTCCTGCTGGTACATGAAGTATGAGGTAAGGTGTGTGTAAATATGCTCAGCATCCTAATATCCTCAGGACCAAGTTGGTAATCCTAAGCGCTCCCTTTTTAAAGTAGAGATTAAGGCACGTTTTATTGCACCGGTTCACCTTGAAGTAGACGTTTGTCCATGTCGCCGAACAGATCCCTCCCGTTAATTAGGCGCTTCAGAAGAAATCTCTATGTATTCTGCTTTTTATTACCTGATTGTAAAAGTTTAGGGCTTTGGGGCATGGACGGGTTGAATGGGAGATAACACATAAGAAATGGGTTGCAAAACGTCGCACGGTAACCCATTGGTTTTTGGGAATATTATTTCTTTATTAGTGGATTGTCACGTTCGATGTATTTATGGTATGATCTAAAAGACATTTGAAGGGAATTTGGGTTGCTTAAACTTAAACGATAGCAGCGCCTCAACAGGGATAACTGGTCAAACAGTATTTTATTTATCTTCCCTACTTCACCACCTTCCTCTTCCCCATCTTCTTCCCCTCCCCACTACTTTAAGCCTCACAAGATACCCCAAATGGGGGTGCCATAGTCTCAGTGACTCCAGAAGGGAGCAGCTGGGATTGATTCATATAACATAAATCTCATAAACATAAACATCTTAGAAAAAGGCAATGAAATTAGAGATCTTGGAGTTGTGTTTGACACGCAATTAAATTTTATAAATCAAATACAACAAATAAACAACAAAGGCATGAAAACACTAGGATTTATAATTAGAACAATCAAAGACTTTAATTCGTTGGAAGTTATAAAAATCGTATATTTGTCACTCGTACGCAGCTTGTTGGAATACAATTCCATAGTTTGGTCCCCATATTATCAAATTCATATAAAAAATATCGAAAGAGTGCAGCACAATTTTTTAAGATTTATTAACTTCAAGTTACACATACCTATTCAACACATTAACTACACATCCTTACTAAATACACTTAAATTGCATTCCCTAGAAAACAGAAGAAAAATAAATGACCTAACTTTATTGTTTAAAATTATTCATTCTGAATTAGATTGTTGCGAACTCCTGCATCTCATCGATTTCAGGGTACCCAATCGAGCAACAAGGCAAAACGTATTATTCTGCAACAATAATTCTGGGACGAACTACCACATACATGCCACCTATTTCTCGACTTCACACATTAGGAAACACATTCACCTCTAATATCGATGTATTTAACACAAGTTTACCATTATTTAAGAAATACCTGAACGATACTTTTATGTAGAATAGTTTGATATATAAGGAGCATCACATAGGGGCTAATGCATTTATTCGTATATTTCTATATTAATTCACAATGTAAAAACTTGTTACCGTTTTATTTTTATGTATCTTGCATTTTGTCATGTATTTACAACTTTACAAACTTTCTCTTTTATTGTAATGTATAATCTTTCCTTAATTTATCTGTATACTCTTTATGACGTGTACTAGTTATTTTTTATAGTTTATCTTTTGTTTTTAAAAACCTGTCTCTGTATTATAAACATATAATGTAAAAGCCCACCAGGGCGTTGAAAATTAATAAATAAATAAATATTTTTTTTTTGTAAGTTCCATGTAACACTGGATTAGTATAATGGGCCATCCATAAATTATGTCACACCTTAAGGGGGGGGGGATTAAAAAAGTGTGACAAGGGGTAGGTGGGGGTCATCAGCTTGGTGACGTCACACGCAAATATTTAACTAACTAACTAACCATCACGCCGTTTCCCCGCAGGGGTAGGCAGAGAGGACGGACCGCTAAACAACTCGGTCTTGGCACACACTCTTTGCCTCACTCACATTCTTACATCGTCTCATACATTCTCTTCTATTATTCTTACTTTTGACATGGCCCGGCTCAAGTATCTGATTTACTTGATCGTGCCATGTCTTCCTCGGACATCCCCGACTTCTTCACATTTGCGTCGTATATTCTTCTTACACTACTTTCTTCGTTCAGTAAAAATTTAAATTATCAAAAAAATATATTGTTAAATTGCTAAATATGTGACGTCACACTAGGAGGGAGGGTGTCTAACAAATGTGACGATGTGTGACAGGGACGGTAGGGGGGTAAAAAAATCATGAAATTCGTGCAACGTAATTTATGGATGACCCCTAATCAGGAAAAGCAAACGTTATGTTTATTACTTTTCTGATTTTTTCTTCTATCTTCTGAATCAGTATTTCACGTTTTGTGCTAAACTATATAATTTCAGTGGTGAAATATATTTCATTACAATAAATGTCCGTTGTTTTATATTCGACGTAAAAACTTAATACAAAAGACAATTTCAAACTTCTTCGTATCAAAGGGTATGTGATGTACCATTCTAATAGGCTCTTCCCATCTCTGTGTAAAGTGGTTTAGCTAGAACGCACTTATATGGCTTTTACACAATTAGAACTAATACATAAAAACAGATTTTGATCACCTATCTATTTTACGGAGATTTTCAAAAGGTACATAAAAACGCTAACCAACAACTTATCTTGAATAAATAACACTTTCTTTACACCACTTATTTAATCAAAATTATGAGCATATTTCTAAACCAATGATTTCTTCGTCATATATATTCTAAATAATTTTCATTTTATCCTGACGAAGAATGGCTTTTTGAACTAATGGCTTTTTGAAGCAAAATTTACAGAAATATAGATAAAAGAAAAATTATGAAAACGTAAATAGCAATTTAAAAGTCTTTAGAATAATATGTCATTGTAAGCTAACACAAATTAATTTTTTCCGTAAGCCAAGTCTTCAGTAAATTCACCAATTGTTTGTTTTGGGCACAGTTTTTAATTTCAGCAGGTAACAACTGGGAATCATGTAATTTGACGTTATTTGTCCATTTTTATTTGTATGCTTAGGTACCTTTATTTAAATTAGTTCTTCATTTAAATTTAAAACGAGTATTGTGGTTGTGTTCCAGCCTGTTTATATATAAAGGATTATTTATGTGCTGACAGATAATTTTGTACCACAGAATTGCTCTCACTGGAAGAATTTTGAGACTGATAAAAGTATGGAATATTATGCCTTTCTGTGTGTAAATTTTTTTCAGCTAATAATTTAATCAATGAATTTTGCATGATTTTACTATCCTCAACAATACAAAAATCCAAATAAAAACGTAATAAAAAAAATATTAATGATAATATGGAAATAGAAAAAAATAAAATAAATATTTGATTGATAAATTTAATGATCGCCCCGCAGTATATTTTAAACACATTTTCTTTCAGTCATAGTCAGTGCTATGGGATAAAATTATGATGTACTAGCTTTTGCTCCCGGCTTCACTCGCATAGTATTAGGGGGGTTCCCACAGCGCCTCCTCCACCTTCCCTATCCCCATTTTGTATTATATTGTGCACATAAACGAGGAAATGGGGATTTTTTTCTAATATTTGTTGTAAATGAGGGCAAATAAAATAGATTTTCGGGTTGATCTTGACGGAATATGAAAATTTAATAGGGTGGTGAGCTCTGGTGAGTCGAGGGAGTTGAATTTGTAAAATTTAATGGATTCGATGTAATTTGAGAAGTGTAAATTTAGTTTATAATTTTTTTTTTTTAATTCTTTTTATTCTTTCTTGCCTTATTGCATTAATATTAATGAGAAATAAAATAAAACCTGGAAAAATAAGCTTTTTGGTTAGAAATTGCAATAACAGACAATTAGACGTATACTACATATAGACAATAGACATATGGACTAGTAGACAATATAGACAATTATAGATAATTTTATTTTTGCCTTGCAATTTAAATTAACGCCCATGAAACTGCTTGTTTTCTGTAATTTTATTGTGTTATTTAATTCGTACATTAAATAAAACAAAAATCTTTTTTTTCAAAACATTATTATTATTTATTTATTTATTTCGTTATTGTAACTCAGATATGGGGACTCCATCGAAGCCAGAGTTGAGTTAGCCTCTCAAAAGCTGGGCGTACTGTACAGGGCCCGCAGATACTTTAATAGTACACAACTGCTAACCCTTTACAAGTGCGCCCCACGCTTGAATTTGGCAGCCACCTCTGGTCTGGAGTCCCAAAATACCTGAAAAAACTAAAAACCCAACTCTGTGCAGAAACGAGCGGATAGATTCTCCTAACTTAACAAATGGATTGCAATCTTTAGAGCACAGGCGTCGGGTGAGAATACTATCCTTGTTCTACCGGTATTTCAATGGAAGATGCTCAGAGGAACTAGAGTCATTGATCCCTTCAGAACACATACATAGTCGGGAAATACGCCAAACGCGTGCCCAACATATGTACACGGTTGACATTTGTCACATGAGAACGGGTCGCTCCTTCGACTCGTTATTTTGCCGGCCTTTGTGTTTCCTCCTTCCTACAACATGGGTCTCTTCAAGACCAATGTTGTAGGAAGGACATCTCCTCAAAGAGACCCTCCACACTGCATCTCAGAAGACATAGGCCCTGAGGGAAATTATTTTCCTCAGGGCCTCCTGTGTGGAGTTAATATAAAAAATAAATTTAAAAAGTCACAAATAATTTCTAAAGTTCTATAATTTAACAATATATCATATTTTGAATATAATAATTAAATAAAGTGGCACATATCCGTATCCGATATTTGCAATATCTTTTGAGTTAAAAGATTATTATTCCGTTTGGTTGGTTATTTTGGCCTAGCCTTATATGAAATAGAACGCGCAGCCATTCCACCAGACAGCTCTGCAGGTTTGTAAAAAGTAAGAATGTAATTTTGTAAGAATACCTAGTGACTATAAGGCACTTTTTTAGATCGTCTTTGCTGGCTCATCAAATGGAGTGAACACTAATCCGTAATTTATTACCAAATTGTAAAATTCCTCGGTATTTGACTGAAAAACACTGAAAACAAGTTATGCTCTCATGAAACAAAAAAGCCGTAACGAATCATGTCATCATGGTCTCTGTATATTTAAACAAAATCAATTGGAATATATTTTTTTATGAAAGTCGTGAAAATTGTCATTAAGCAATGGTATCTTGTATTCTTTTCGACAGTTTGGCAACCCTATAATTATTTGGGATTCAATTCAGGTGCCGTATCCCCGCTCAAAAATAAGAACATGGAGATATATGTAATTACGAATGTCGGAGAGAGCGCGCTAATATTTAAAACGATAAAATTGAAGCGCAAATTGTGAAAATGTTTAATAAAACACGACTCTTTTAAAAGGAGGAAAAATCTCGTGGGGAACATCTAAAAGAGCATTTAAAGAAACACTGTGATTTTTTTCAAACATGTAACTTCTAAAATATGTGAAATGAACGTGATAATAATAATTTTCGGGGCATACTTTTTATTTTTTTCTATCGATGGAATTTCATATAATTTGCGTTTCGGCGTGGAACACGTCTGGATATTATCTTTAAAAATAACATATATTTTTTTAAGAGCATAAAAACTTTAAATGTTTGATTGAGATATGCAAGAAATCGGTAAAAATTCGGGTAGCAGCGGCTTCAGGAGGCGGGTATGGGTAACGCTGCGCCGCGTACCTTTCAATGGATAACCAACACATAAGAACAGTTCGTTTCGGAAGTGGAACGATTTGCCGACCTCTGTCTTTTCTCCCGCCTACACCATTGACCTCTTCAAGACCCATCTTCACTCCTTCCTCTCCTCGTAGAGACCCTCCACACAGCATCCTAAAAGATGATATAGGCGAACGTGAGCAGAGTTAATGTACAAAAAAAACTTTTAAAATGAAATAAAATAAACTATCCAATAATTAAAACCACTACAAACATTTTCTGAATTCAACTATACTTGTAACGGTACTTTACTGGTGTGAACGTTATAGGTGGATAATGTTATTATTTTAATAATTTGCAATTTTGGAAACCTATGTTGTAAGCCTAACCTTGATAAATGTGTGAAACTAGATTACAGTGCGTATTTGTTACTCCAAATTCGTGTTTCGCAATAGATAAGATAAACACAAATACGCCCTAAATATTTAATATTCGTTCGTATTAGTGTTAGGCTTAATCTAAAAATACGCAAATATCTACTGAAATGTTTAGGTGTATGTAAGAGTCATACCGTATAATTTTATATTTGTTATGAAGACTTTTATACATTTTATTATGTATTTATATTTAGCAGTGTGGCCGTTTTGCTTCCCGCATTCATCGTTAAACTATAAACTTATAAATACTAAATATTAAATACATAACATACAAAGTGTTTGTATAATTTAATATAAATGTAAATAATTTCAACAACAAGATTAACTATAAACTATACAATTTCTCGCGAGATTTTTGTCGTCCTATTGTATTTTTGTTCATTAGAGAAGCAGTTAATCATATTTTATTAAAATAATTACATGATTGCATGAACCAGCAAAGTTTCCACATAAAATTGTTAAACGAATATCTCAAAGCTCCATAGCTCATGCTGTAGTTAAAAATCACGTCGTTATCTTAAATTGGTTGTGTTGGCTTAAAAAATTCAGACAGAAGAAAGTGCGCAGGTTTCAAGAAGTTAGTGGAACACTGAAAAAAACACTTATTTGAGTAAATGTTTAATTATTATTATGGCATTCTAAAAAATCAATCGAATGCAGTGAACAAGCGACCAATTTACCAAAAACCAGGATTAAATTAGGTAGGTTTATAATATCAGATATAAATACGACGTGATAGTGGATAAAGTAGAAGATTAAAATATTTTGAAATGCGTTTTTATGCACTGGAGCGCTTTTGGCACCATTTAAAATTCCTCGGATTTCTTTGCTGCCAGTTTTAGGCAAATTTTCCATAGATGCATAATTTTTTTTTCAACTTTTTCATATATAATTTCGGAGGTATTTTTTTTAATGTCGGCGGAAAATATTCAAAATGGTCATTAAAAAAAGTTAAAAATCGCGCTGCCGCTCGAAAAATCAAATATTGTAACGTACGTACTAAAAAAAGCGACAACGATGTTCACAAAAAATTTAGCAGGCCCTGTTGATAAAACAACAACAGTTTATTGAGCAACACAGACAGAGAAGTCACTCTATCAATGTACAAACACATTAATATGACCTAATCAGCTTCTGTACAATACAGCGTATCTGCCAAGAGAGCATATTATACCGAGAGAGCATCTTTGAATTTATCCGCGCCAATCCTCTCTCCTTATCTTCACCCAATGATCTTCAGTGGGCAGGGCCAGCTCGTCTTATTACTGCAGAAAAAAAAACAAAAACGTAAGACGAACATTACTACAGAAGTTTTCTGCCGGCTGACGTTTTCCCGCCCGAAGCTTCAAATGAAAATCTGTCTTTCGAACACCCGATTTCCCGATCGTTCCCAACCCCGCTGCCAGACAGACAGACAGCCGTCACGGTCTTTCAGGACGGGCCAAAGAGGGACGAAGGATCACACTAAGGGTTGTTTCGCACTCCGTACAGCAGGGTGTATTGCGAGAGAGACGCGAGGTGGTTATTCAGTATTCAGTTGCTCGACGGCTGCCGAGGCGTTAGGACGGGACGGTCGGTTTTGTCGTTACACTTTCGCGCGCGACTAAACGTTTCTACGTCAACTTGTAAATAATATCGCGTTTTGAAACAATAAGCTTATTTGTGTTCTGTCAATTGAGAAAAACGTTAATTATCAGTGTTAAATATTACTTGTGAACAAATTTATTCATCTTCTTCGTGCTTTGAAACTTTTGTGAAAGATTGTTTTTATTTTGACCTGCGAAACTTTAATATTGAAAACAATGCGTTGTATTTCGACGGTTTTAAGTTCGTGAAGGTTCCTTCTTCAGTGACTTGACTACCATGGACTTCCAGAGCGCCATGGAGACCTTCGCAGAGGCCTGGGTGGCAGCCAACACCAAACCAGAGGGATCTGACACAGCACAGGTTAATCCACTTTAAATCTTCTCATACTCCAGACTTAATCTTTTAATACCATTTTATTTCATTGCTCAAATCTACTTAGTGAACACACAAACAAGTATTTTGCCATATTTAATCCCGTTACCGGTTTTCCTTTACTGTCGCAAACAAATGGATAATCCTGAAACTAATCATTTAATTTATTTAATTCATAACTTATTTATTTATTTCTACTAACATCTAATTTAAAGACTTTGCTAAATATTAAGTGGCGGCCTCGGATTAATTTGTTTCAAATAGGTACTTTAAATACCTAGCACAATGACAGGTGCTGATATGGGAAATGTCACAACTGAAGAACACAAGGATATCCAGAAATTTCTTATGGTGTCCAATTAAAATATCTTTGCATGTTGATTTCAGACCAATTATTAAATACACACTTAGTAGGTACATAAAAAATGTGTTTATCATAAGATAATTAAGCGATTAATTTTGCCCCATATATTTTTACACACATCTAACAAAATATCTAAAATATTTTAAACTAACGAGTAGCATGTTATTTAAGCTACAGATAAATAATCTTTTTAATCTCTTAAAACTTCCTGTTTCTACATTTTTGTATGTATTTATAGCATCCGGTTCTCATTAATAAACATTATAGTATTTATTCATGAATCAGATTTGGTAATCTGCAACGTTGAAAAGGGGTAGACGTACATAAGTTTACCATTAGAACCGATTTTTTTGTGTGTAATACATTGTGACCCCCGTAATCCCCTGCACAATACCTACCCTGATCCTTGTGCTACAAATCTGCTTGTATGCCCATGACATAATCCATCACATAATAATTACCTACCTAACATAGAAATATTTTTATGTAAATAGTGACTTCAAAAATAAATTAATGCATTTTGGTATGTTATTATAAATGAAAACTAGTAAGTTTTTAGTAGGTTTAATTGTAATTCACATTTTCTCCATGTGCATACAAAATATTACCTATATATATTTATATGTACATTATTTGAAATTTGATAATGTATTAATTAGATTATATGTGTTACAATTTTTAGGTAGGTAGGTATCTACCTAATAATGCGTTACACTAATAAAGTATTTCATAAAAAAATATATATTTAATCTGTAGATATCAAAGCTAATTTAATACATATTATCTTAGTAGATAAGTACGTATTACGACCGATTAATTGTTTCGATTAAAAATCAATGATATTTCTTTTTTGTACCATGGATCCTCGTGCAATTAATTAGTTGAAGATTTATAATACTTCTTTGATGAAAGATGAAAGTACATGCATTTAATTTGGTGTTGCAAATTAGATTAAACTTTCATATTGTTTATAGAAATATAAAATGCAATGCCGCCGGTACAATTAATAAGTCATGAAACATATTTTTACGTACCTATCTACCTGCCTGATTTATTGTCGCCTTAATAAAATGTTGAATTCAATGTTGGTTTGTTGTAAATTCATAAGAAAAAAAATTATCTTAGGTTTTACTTAGGTACTTATAAATTACCTAGCTAACAATATTGTACATATAGGTCTGTTTAAATAATCAGTAGTGCGAACTGCGTACCTACCTTCACAATGATACGAATATGATAAAAAAAATACGACGAAAAACTAATTCATAAATATGTTAATGCTGCAAACACATGCATGATTAGGTACCTCTCCGTACGTAATATAAAATACAAGGTAATAAGGGACGTAATTGACTTACTTTAACCTCTCAAGACTCGGAAGGATATTACTAGCCACACACATCATATTTCATTAGAGTCTCCGAATTTTTTCTGCATTTTTTTTTATTATCTCCACACAGAAGGACCTGAGGAAAACAAATTTCCTCGGGGCCTGTCATAATTGGGGATGTTGTTTTGAGGGTCTTTTTTATGAAAAGGAAGGAGAGGAAGATCTGGGAAGGAAAAAGGTATGAAATGTGGGTAGGAATTTGAGGGTCAGCGTGTCCAAGAGTGATGAAGAATGAATCTATTCCTCCCACTGTGGTTCAAGGCGATGGGTCGAGGGAGTCCGGCTGGAGAGGTCAAAATGTCTCCCACCACCAAGTCCTAGCTAAACCCCACCCCATGAACCCGGGCACCCCGACTACTTTACCATACGTAGCGAACTACTTGGTGTGACCTATGGCAGAGTTGTTGATTTTCCAATAAATGGTTCCGGGGTGGCGGTACTCATACCCGCATCCCGTAAAGTAATGCGGAGGTATTTGATTTGTTCGTCATTTGAAAGAGAAATAAAATAAATATCTCAGTTTGCCTCAAATACTTGATTCGATGGATAAAATTCAATGATTTCAAATTAGCGCGTATTTTTCGTTGACAGTGCAAAGTAATTAAAAAAATATCTTTTTTATCGTATAAACGACATAAAAAGTGAGGTGGCAGTTTTCTTATTAATTCCCTACACATAAAGAAAATGTTTTCTAAATATCGAATTATTTAATAATTATTAACATTTCGATAATTATTTTTTTGAATATTTTCATGGTTAATAAATTTGTATATTTCGAAATTAAGAGCGCATAAATAAGCGCGTAAAATCCACATTTCTTCGAAAGAGGTTCTTACGATCATACAGGGCGGTTCTAATGAGAAAGATTAATTACTCTCCGTATCAGCTTTTTAAAATTATAACTCAATATCGATTTTATTTCGTTCCAAATTTGCTTTAATTTATACCTACATCCAAAAATGCTGGAAGGCGTGGTGATAAAACTATTAAAATTATGTACTTTTTGTAATTATTTTTAAATCATAAGTATTTATCATTTTTCAATAACGTCTCAGCAAAATAAGAATGTAAAAAAAAATTGAAATATATTAGTCTGTAAGTGCGCAAATAAATACACAAACGGACCAATTTTCGTCAAGAAACACATGTGCTTATATATTTTTTTATGATTTTATTTAAACTAAAATTAAAATTCTGTTACATACGTTTACCAGATAATATATTGATTTATTTTACTGCATGATTATATGATTTGAAATGGGTGTTGTATAATAAATGTACTTTTTTGAAAAATTAACAAATCCGCCAACGACCTATGGTATAACTTTATTATACTAAAAATTATCATTTTTTCTGAAAATTTAAAACATACGTTTACTAGATGAAAGAACAATTTTTCGAAACCAATTTATATTTTTTTGTGGAAAAGAGTCAAAGAGTCTCTTAAACATTCCAAAGATAATTTTAACCTATTTCTAAAATGGTATTTTTTTGACTTCAAAAATAAGAATTATATAGTAGATATATTTAAAACGCCTCGAAAGCATTCCGAAATTTCACCGTGTCGTTGGGACTTATAGATAAAAATGTTTCAAAGACTGAAGGGTTAATCGGTGATTCCTGACATCACTGGAGTAAAAAATGCAAATGAAATTTTTGTCTCCGGTGCCATTTTTGGTTTTTTTTTTTTAAATTACAACTTTAAAAATTAGTAGGTATTGGACAGTTAAGTTCGGGTAAGGGGTTGGGCGGTTACTCGCCTGTGACCACTGTGACCAGTGATGACACATGAAAGATTTTTTTTGAAATAGATACATCTAAAACGTCCAGGACAAAAATTTCATTACATATTTTATTCCAAATAACGTCTGGAATCGCTGGAGATAATAATCGAGTTCATCCCTTAACAACCTGTTTATTTTGGAAGATCTCATTGAAAAATGGTTAATGGATAGAATATCAATATTTTTCTTTCCATTAACCATTTTTCAAGAATAACATTGTTCTTTCAATAATTTTGTATTATTATGTTATTTGTAGAATTGTTAACCTCAACACAGGTTTGTCCTAGTGAGGTTACAAATTGTATTGTAAACATTTTATCAGCAGTGTAAAGAAACAATAAATAAATAAAATAGATGGATAAATCAGGGTGGAAAGAACTAAAAAATAGGTACCCACTCAGCAATCTACTAAAATAAATTTGTGTTAAAAGGGATATTTTGACAAATCCCTACTAGGTTACAACCCACAACGCTTCTATTTTATGAAGAACACAGTGAAACAAAAGTTCCATATCTTTCTGCAAGAAGTTGCCAATAGAGATGTTGTAACTGATTTTTGAATTGCGATTAAGCACATGTTATCATATTTTAAAACTTGTTAATAAAGTCCCGACTTCACATCATTTAATTTATATAACTTTATCAATCACTCGAGATCTAATCTGACAGTTGGCACTGTGATTTCATTTTCACTTCAAATTGATGGAATAATTGTTTGCTTTGGATTATAACTCAAGCAGTGACTTATCTGGGATGAGATTATGTCTCTGGGATTTTAAAATAATACATCAGGTCATTTGATATTCTCAATAACGCTGCTCGCAATCAGAATCGAAACATTCCTGTTGCTATTCAAGTAACGATTTCACGTTAATACGACTCGGCTGATAGATTATGTGCTGATTAGCGATTGATATTATAATTTGATTTTATTATGTTTTCTGTTTAAAATGAATAAACAAGAAATATTGCATAATATATTATGTTTTCTCCACCTTTGACTCCACCATTGAACACATGGGAAGTTTTTTTAATACATAATGTTATATATTAGAATTACACCAAATATGTTTTACAGTAGGCAAATTAACATTTTTTTTCTTCATTTTTTTTTCTCAGAAGAAAAGAGAGTCCTCCATGCTGGGAATTCATCTCTCTTGTGTAAGACATTTTTCAAGGGTAAATTGTTAAGTACAGTGGAAGATTTTAAAGTAGTAATATGTAAATAATTTAAAATATAAAAACAATTATTTCAGTACAGTAAAATATAAATAACTTGTAAATAAGGAAGAAGATTATTATAATTTGGGAGGATTGCAAATAGTTCCATGGTAAGTATTTTGTATTGTGAAAGTCTAGTGCAGTGGTTTTCAACCTGTGGTACGCGTACCCCTTGGGATACTCGAAGCAAAAATTAAGGGCATGCAATATCGTGGAACGAATATAGAATCACTGGTTAAAAATGCCCGAAATGCGTGTTACACTTGTGTTGTATAAAACTGCATTAATTATATTTGTGTGACTTGATTGTTAAATTCATGTAATAATGAGAGTATTAAAAAATTACAAATGAAACATAAATAATTTCTTTCATTATAATTGTACAAATGGTAGATTAAGGGTACGAGAAACAACAAATTTGAAGTAAAGGGGGTACGCAGGTTTAAAAAGGTTGACAACCGCTGGTCTAGTGTATAAATTGAATTTAAAACTTAATAAATTTTTCCTGGTACATGTAGTGTATTTTTCCAAAGGATTTGTGTTTTAGGTATTTTTAGTTGACTTGCATAATATCTTGTTCTATTATAGCGAGTATTTTGCGGGGTGTTCATTAATATTAGTACAGAGGAAAATTAGCAAATGTTTTGAATATAATATTTTTTTTGTCAGCACTAGAATTATGTTTAAATACGGTGGGTGTTTGTCTCAAGGTCCCATGGACCGACATGATCACCAACATAGAAATTCTCAGGCGGGCTAGAGCAGATAGGGAACTGCTTACATTAATTAAAATGAAGAAAATTTCATATCTGGGTCATATACTTCGAGGGGAGAAGTATCACTTGCTCCATTTAATATTGAAAGGCAATATAGAGGGTCGCCGAGGGCCTGGTAGGAGACAAATGTCTTGGCTGCGAAACATACGAGAGTGGACCGGCATTAGAAGTGTGGAGGAGCTATTCCGGGCAGCGCAAGACAGAGAGACCTTTTCAAGAGTGATCGCCAACGTCGGGGGGACCTGATAAGGCACATAAAGGAGAAGAAGGGTGTTTGTGCTGGAACGCGTTACTGTTGTAAAGGTTTTCTGAACTTTAAACCGTCTGTCCATACACGTTTTACTTGTACAACTCTAAGTTATGATGTCGTATTGCATTGCGGATTTTGTTAACTCGAGGTACACATTATTTTTATATCATAAATATTTAGAAAATTTTTAAGTTGTGAAACAGTAAAAAACTCAAACAGTGTGTTGAGTGACAGTTGTGTATTTTTAGATGGATGGAAGTGACATACGAGTATATCATTGATGAAGCACGCTGCCTTGAGGTAACTCGTGAGATACTTGTTTACACTACATTTGTTTTTATTGAGTTTTTCTGTATAGCTTTCAATCAATTTAAGTTCTATTCCGTACATCCAATTTTAGTTAGTTTATTGATCAGTTTTTGTTGGTGTATTGTGTCAAAGGCGATTGCTAAATCTAGGAATGCATCTATGCATTTTATGCTGATCTATACATGTTTTTAGGTTACCGAATGACGGCAAGTGAGGTGCCAAGGTGATTTCTCTGAAACAAAATTGGTTGGGTGATAGAATATTATTTAGGTTGAATGATGTCAAAATACAGTTTTTGATATATTTCTCAAGAATTTTTGACAGGGTTTTAAAATTATAAATGGCCTCTAGTTATTTATTTGGCTTTTGCGTGTTGGTGTTGAAATTACTTGGCTGGTTTTTTTTTTAATTTTTGAAAAATGCATTCTTATAATAAACGAAGACTCCTCTAGGTAAATTCCTCGTGAGATAATATATTTTTGTTAGATAATCTCTCGAAATACAGGCTCTAGGTCATAAAACATTATTTTTTATATTTTTCTTGACGGTCCCAAAAAATACGGATGTCCAAATTTGTGTAGGAGCTAATTCAAATTGACATAATTATACCTCGATATAAATAAGTATATATCATTCTGTCTGCTTATCCCTGCTAATGAAAATGCTATGATTGCTAGTAAAGAAATTGGTAGGTACCTACCTGTCATGTATCAATCACCTATTTATTATAAATTTGTTTCCAATTTCACAAAATACTATCACTCCCATACCAAATTGAATTTCATAGTGTTTATTATCAGACTTGCACAGATATCAGAATTTTTATTTGTTCGGTTCTCGGCTACGGCAAATCATTTTATTTTGTCAACAAAATTGGTTTATGCAAGCAAATGGCATAGTTTTTTTTCTATCAATCATTTGAAGAAATAAAAAATGGATTGTCATGTACTCTTTTTTTATTGCAAGTATTTCTTTTTTCTCTCCATTAGACACATTTTCACGCGTGTGAAAATACGCGATGGAATGTATTAAAAAAATATATTTTTTGTGTAGGTGCTTCCCCGATATATAAAACCTAAAAAAATATTTTAATACTTTGTGATACATTTTGCAGCAAATAATATCTAAGAAAAAAACATTCCACCGTTCGTCGCAATTTGTTTTTTCGCTTCAAATAATATGTTGCTAAAACTGTAAAACTTCAAAATACTATAATCGATTGAATAGTTTAACTGATTTGACGTAAAACGCTGTTGTTTTCTAATATCTACTTATTAGCATACCTACTTAACGGTCTATTTTTTCTTCTTTTATAGCCCGTCATAATCCGTCTTAAACTATAATCCGCGCAAAGTGGAAAAAAAATTAATGCCCGGAATATTTTGTAAACATTACGCAAGTCATTTTTTACTAATCGTATTTTATATGACGTCTCCATAAAACAGCTTTAATCTTTTAATTCCATGCAGATTATACTCACAGTCGTTCTTTGGCTATTTCATTTTGATAAATAAATATGATTTTGTGGAAATCGACCAAATGTTTTTGTTATTACGGCAATCATTTAATGATTAATTGGCTTCAGTGTAATTTAACAGGCTCTTGTAAAAGGGAAGCATTAAATGGGGTTGGTGAATTTCTCAGAAGATGCATAGCTATAAAAATAGCACTATAAATAACCTATCCAATCCTTTCCTACCTACTTACTGCTTTTATTCATTTTTTGTCTTCATTCATCCACCTAATTAAATATACTTCGTTTGAAAAGTTCATGCTATGGAATAGATGTATACCTACTTGTTTTATTTAACCGTATCTCCGGTCCTCTCGCCTCGAACGAATCTGCCAATCTATAAATAGGTTTAATTATTTTTATGTCGGTCAGAATTAACGTAGGAACCTACATTTGACAATTCGTCTCTATGTTTGCTGACAACAGGAGCATACGAGTATCTAATTTAATTATTATTGTAAGGTATTTCATTATCGCGGTACCGTTTTTCTTGAGCGGTTCCCCGAATCGCCATCTAACAATGCATGGCTAATAAAGACTCAATCGTCTAGAGACTGGAGCCTACTTTACACTATGAAATGGTGATATTCTAAACACCTCAGTCGGACCTCATCAAAGAGGTAAGAAGTAATTGTCACCGTTGCGAAGTATTCGTTTCGTTTATTGTATCGACCGCTCACCTGCCTCTCGGCTCCGCCAGATTTTAATCATTCAATTTTAAACCAGCAGATATCCGATTTTTCCGATAACGGAATGTGGTTTATAGATAATATAGATGGTACAGGAGGCAAGTATGTTTTTTGGGCGCTATCATTGTCTGCGTGCATTTTCGCATTTTTTAACGTTTAATTTTTTCTTGGTCTTCAATCAGTGGACTCTTCATTCTTCCACGTCCACCGCTGCGAGTTTCTTGGTAACTCTTTACTTACACAGTACCAGTCATACACATTATTAAACAATGGTTCTAAAGGTGTGTTGATCGAATTCCAGCCATTCGCAAGTGACTCATGCAGAGATCTGGGAACATCAGTCTCGGATTCGGATTATGTAAAGGAAAAAATCGGCAATCAGTTTGTGGTGGTAAAATTACAATGCTTTTACAATATCAAATACCATCAACATGATAGCCTATCATATGAGTAGGTAGATTTGCGTACAATGTAATCTATTCAAATCTCTACCCTATTTTTATTATTCTGATCTTTTTTGATAACAGCAATCAGTGGTAGGTAATATTCACGTCAACAACTCCTTGTAATTTCTTGTACTTGTTTCCTATTCGCCGATTATCCTGCATTTCTAATGAGGAGTGGAAAGTATTAAGATATTTATTCAGTAGGTTTTACCTTGTCACCACGTTTTAGTAATAACAACGTCCTTGCTAGTAAATTATGACACGATGGCACGGCACCTGCCTAGGAGTGGTATCCCGCCATATTGACCTTTTTATGGACATTTTTTAAATAATAATATCTTTAAACTCATTTAAATAAAAACTGTCAACACACGGCAAACAATAAATGCCTAAAGTTTAAACATTATTACCCTTGAGGTGATTTTTCACAAAAAACGGAGCTCTTTAAATTATCCAATTATTATTATCTATAGTACCAACTTTATAAGATATATTTTGCATCTTCTCTGATGATCCAGACCCAGGTGAAAGACCACCATTTAGAATTAAAAAGTTGCTTGAAATTGCGTTAGCAGTGTTTGGTAACGAGATTAGAATAGCCAAGTTACTTTTCCCCATCTCCTTCCCTTCCTAACAACCGTCAGCCTCACAACATACCCAAATTGAGGATACCATAGTATTATTGGCTCCAGATCGTTGAAAGAATCTGTGCAGTATTCGAGTTAAAAAAAATCTTTAATCAAAATTTCTTTCATGGTGGTTGATTGTTGAATTTTGATTAGCGTTTTGCTTCCTCCTCCATTTTTTAATTTATTTTTATTTATTTAGTAAAATATTATACATAATTTATGAAATGTTTTGACTACCAAACTAGAAGATTCCCGTTTTAGTACAGTCAATTTGTCCTAAGCATAGTCTTAGGAGGAAGCTCGAAAAGATCTTCAATAGAAAAGATAATAATTATTATATTTTGATGATTTGTACAACACCGTTTTTGTCAGAAATCACCTCAAGAGCGCCGTACATTTTAATTATAAGTTATTGTAATATTGATTTTTTGGTATTTGATGAAAATCCAATAAGTATAAATTGATTGAATATTGAATTAAATTGCCATAATTACTCAAAAATGAAGTACCTTCCAGCTACGGTAACCAGAAACTACTACTTATTGTTAGACATATTGATCATTATTTCTGAAATAGCCCAGAGGCCATCCAGTTTCGTTTCGAAAGAATTTATTTTAGACTAACTTAATGACAAATATAAATACTAAATAGACCAATCCTCGGGCATTGTGTGATTAGTGAATTTAAAATGTCATAATGTGCGTGCTATTTAATGTACCCATATACACTATGTAACATAAAATATTGCAAAGACACCCGAACACTTAGGCGCATAAGTAGATATCAGGGGCGTGCTGTATTTTTTTGTTTTATTATTTTAGAAACTGTTCAAACAAAAAACTGTCTTCGCACCCAAAATGAAACGAGATAATCGTTAATTTATCATTGAGTAAATTTCAACCGTAAATAAATCATAGCCAAACTATAATCATAATAATTAATCATTATTGCATATTTTTCCCAACTTAAGTTTTTATTCCATACAACCATCCCTTACATTAAATCTACAAACATCCGATGAAAAAATAAATCGGTCCGGTGTGCTTGGGTAGATAATAAATATCTTGTTATGATAAAACTGTTGATTAACATCGATCTATAATTTTAGGCGACTTGAGGCATTCGAGATGTAGATATACAGAAGAATACTAAAAATAAGCTGGATGGAAGGGTTACGAATGAAGCTGTTATGGTTCAGATGAATGAAGAAAAAGAAGTTATTAAAACTATAAAAATCCGAAAACTTAAATATCTTGGACATGTGGTGAGACATACAGAGAAGTATGAGATCTTGCATCTCATAATGCAGGGAAAGATTGCCGGAAGACAGGGCCCTGGAAGAAGGAGAACCTCATAGCTAAAAAACCTGAGACAGTGGTTTGGCCAGTCTGTTTGTCTCAGTTCCGGGCCGCAGTAAACAAAGTCCGCATAGACAACATGCCAACATCCGTCGAACGGTCAGGGCGCAAGAAGAAGAAGATGAAGTTTCGATCATATTTATTATATTAGATATAACTTAGCCTGCTGAAGTTTTCGAAAAATAAAATAAAATAAAGGGAAAGATTAAATTACAATGACGCCACAAAGTGAATTTACGTTTATAATTTCGAGTCAGACTTTTTTAGAAAAAGGGGGAGGTAGGCACCCACTAAAATATTACTGCTATTTCCGGCAAAAATAAGGGATCGATAGATAATTCCGCTGTTAATGGTCATTATTTGTAAACAAAAAGGTTACTTTGTTACTGTGATGACCAATGACACAAAATTTGGCTAAATTCTCACTGTGATGACTCATGGCCTTATTCTACCGGTATTACAGTGCAAGATGCTCCAATTTTAGATCCGAAAGATAGTGTCATTGATCAGGCACCGGTGCATAGTAGGGAAATACACCAAACGTGAGCCCAACATATGTACATGGTTGACATTTTTCACACGAGAATGGGTCGTTTCTAAGACACGTTCTTGAGTTCAACAGATCAGCTGTGGAACGATTTACCGGTCTCTGTGTTTCCTCCCTCCTGCAACATGGATCTCTTCAAGACCATTATTCACTCTTTCCTCTCCTAAAAGAACTACCTACAACACAGCATCTACAAATAAGACATATTCAAATCGAAGAGTAAACCAAAAAATAATTTAAATGTATGCCTTTATGAAACCAAAGTTTCCGACCTCAATTTGAGGGAATTTATATTCCTCAGGGCCTCCTGTGTGAAGTTAATGTAAAAAAAATGTAATTATTCTTAAGAACAGAAACGTAATTTTTTAGGATAATTCAGTTTCGTACTTACGCTCTTTTTGGGTTAGTTTATGTAATTTTATATAAGCAGTACAAGGTGCAGGTAGCGTTAACGCACGGAGGTACGTTCCCTACAGGTATTATAATAAACTTTTTATACGGGCAGATCATATTCAGGCTGTTCAGTTCAAAATACAATGCTTTGGTAGATTTGTCATCGTGTGAAGAGTTTTCAGAGGCCCAGATGAAGAAGTGTTGAATCATGGTCGATGTATAGGATTTTGGAGGTTGTAATTGGAAATCTGGATTCAGAACTATTGTGCGGCGGATTTGTATGGGCAATAATTCTTCTTATAATATTATGTTAAGCGTATAAGAAAGCGGATTGCTATTTTTGCTACGCTCGTATTCATACAGTTAAATTCTTAAAGCATTAAACAAGTTTTTTTTTAGTTTTATCACACTTGATAGCTCACATTTTAAAATAAAATTACAAGAAATAATTCTGTTTGCGCTGTTACAGAAAATGAACAGAATAAATCCAACTTAATATAAAATGCATAGACTACCATACCCACAAGCCCTGCTTACTTATGGGGGTACATCAAATATATCTACCATGTAATTAATTACTGTATAAAAAATATTTGTTATTTATGTATCTTTTTGGTACTAATAAAAATAAAAATAAAAGAGATGTGCTATCCGCAGTTTTTACTGGTGTCTCCAATACTGTTAACCAATTAACGAATAAACTAAACGAACTTTTAACTAAATGAACGAATTATTTCCGTATTCAAACTATATTGTTAACCAGTTCTATTGCACATCTTAAAAAATCAACTAAAATAAATTCAGTCGGCCAGAGATTATAGCATATGTCTTTAGTATTTCAATATCTTTGACCACTGGACCGCTTAGTGTCCTATAAAATTTCAAAGCCAAAAGGGTTAATATTATTATAAATCAAATGTTACGCAGGTATTTTATTGATAAAGCTATTCGATTGTTATATTAATTCTAATAATAATAAGAATATTAATTCTCCGTGGAAATAAATTAAAAATATTTTTTTTAAAAACGTTTAGTCTATTTTAATATCACTTGCTTAAAATTCGTAAATCTATTTAATGTGTAATAAATCTAACACATCTCTATTAAAAAACAGATAAGATACCAAAAATAAATTTAAGTAGTAGGTATCTATACCTTAGTTCAGATTCAATAAGTTTCACATCATAAATAATTTCAAAGGAAATAAGCAAATTGCCGATCTAAACGATCTAAAGGGATAACTATACCAATGATAATGATTAATAACGTTAGTTTACACAACACGTGTAGACTGTGGGTAACTAAAGCAAAACCACAAAATTTATTATTTTCGGAAACGGTTAGAATGATGATCCGCGGGCAGCTTCCGATGGCGGAATCTTCTCGCCTTTTTGATCTCAGGGTTTTTTGTCTTAGCCGCATTTCGGCCATCCTGCGGCTTGCCGAAAGAGAAATAGATTATTTGTGTTTGGAAATCTATTCCATCGAGTGATAATAATTATTAGTACTTGTCGTGTTTTGTGAATAAACCACAATCCACTTGTCTCCGCACTGGGTCTTCGCCAAAATAGCGGAAACAAATTACACAACTAACAAAGAATAAAAGTCCGGACTCATTATACCCAAGATGATTTAGATGTACTGATAATCAAAAGATTTTTTTGTTATGTGGCGCTACTGTGTTGGTTTCCCGCTCGGTCTTGCGTAGGTACATTGTATTGGAAAGCTTCTGTTGGCGCGTACGTGAAGAAATATCGCTTCTTTTTTCGTACAAATTTCAATCAGTGGAAGTATGAAGACCTTATTTGGGTTTTTATTTGGATTAGTGCACGCCGGAGCAGTTGCGGCTGCGATTAAAAAAACGTCGAAGTGGACTTTTGGAGTTTGCGTCCCATTCTTGGTAGAACCGTTAACCGCACGACAATCGGGTGTACGATCTGCCGCGATCTATTGACAGCTTTCATCTTAATGCTGACGATAGCGGCGTTCCTATCACACACTACATACCTCTTTGATATATTAACTAAGGAGGTATTAAGCCAAGTCGGTATCTCGATCTCAGGACATAATGACCCTCCCCAGGCTGTAGTAACGGATTTTACAGCGAGAGCCTACACAAATAATAGGCACGAGAATATTTTTTTGTGAGTAGTAATTAAACTTTATAAAAGAACTGCAAAATTGGCCACACCACTTTAGAATAGGTTTAGACCATTCCGATTACCATTCCATAGTTTGTATGATACATATATCAGCCCTGAAGGTTTTTTCGTATTTTATGTATGGGACTACAATACCTACTACGAACTCTTGCTTTAAAAAGTCTGTAATCTATGTTGCTCTTGTTAATTTAGAAAATTTAATTCGATAAAAATAACGAGTTTTTTTTAAAATGGAACTACAAATTTATTATCTGAAAGCAGGCGGCTCGAGCCAAATTTTTTATTCTTCAGTTCTTTCGCTGTCAATAAATACAAAAAACGTCACTCGACTTTTGACAAATTAAGTTAGCCTCTTTTATATCCAGGGCTTCCGTCAATAATTGCGGGCCCGAACTTTTTCTCAATTACCTTAAAAAACTGGTCTCCAATAAAAAAGGGACAACAACGCATCATCATCAAAACACTAGCGATGGTTAAGCCCAGCCATCCTGACTGCGGATTCGGCAGCCTAAATGTTAATTGCTTCGACTGATACCAGTTCCGTAATCATCGCTGGACGCTGTCGACATAACCGGGAGCCGTGTTCACGCCCATCACCCACATCGGCTGCTTAAACCTCTGCCAAACCAGACATCAAAACACCAGGCGGCTAATCAAATAACCCACCCATCAAAACAAGGATCCAAACACTTGTAGCATCTTGAGAGCTCCTTTTGATGAGTTGCAATGAACTTGAACTGGTGTTTTGTTTGCTCGAGTTCGCCGTGCAGTTTCTTCATAACCAATCTCTTCCTAATGGTCGTGAATGGGATGGAAGATAAATTGCAGGAACAAGGATCACCTGTGTAGTGATAAACTCTCGATAATGTTAGCCGAAATTATGGACGCTGCTCTTCTTTCTCTTCTTCAATGTTCAACGTATTATATTGAGGCATGATAATTATCATACAAGACGATTGTTTGTACACTTTGATACCAAAAATATGTAAAAAATAGTTGCATTATTAATTTGTTGTGTTTGCTTTAGGTAAAACATAGTCACAAGTGCGCGCTATATGACAAGCCAAATTTCCCACATTAATTAAGATGTGAAAACAAAAGCTGTGCCAAACCTACTAATTACGAGAGTTTTACAACAAATTAAAATAATAATGTCTTGCATCTTACAACTTATGTACTTATTTCTTAATCAAGTACAATAATAATTTATGACTTCTAAGTGGTTTTTAAAATGAGACACACCATGGGGTGCGTTGATTTTAAATTCTTTCGTAAAGTTTTGCAATCTACACGCGTAGGTTAACCAACAAGACTGAATTTTTTTATATGCTAATATCAGCGAAATTTGAGTGATGTTCGGAGGATTGGGTTGTTTTGATTGTTTTGACTGTTTTGTCAGCTAATATCGGGGTCCCATCGGCAGAGCGGAAGGGGTTCCGGTGGCGACTCGTCCATGGTGACGGGGTCGGCGACCCGGGCGGAGGGAGGGGGGAGGGGGTAGGTCCCGGGGTGGGACAGGGGGCGCGGGCGCAGCACCCGCCCGGTTGCATTGCTCCGCGTCTCGCTGCCCAAAAACTAGCCATAAATTACAGCGGCCCGCGTGCACCAGCCTTTATTCAGGAGCCTCCAGTCATCTGCACATCACTCATGTCCACCGGATCAGCCTTGTTTAAAGGCGGTGCAATTTTTTCGCATTTCTCCACGTGCGAACAATGCCATGCGAGCGTTCATATCGAGTCCAGTTTTAAGGCCTATCTGCTTGATGCTCCTCGCTTCAGTCGTCTTTAATTCAAATGGTTTTCTATGCGCATTCCATTTCAAACATCCACCGTTTCTACATATTATAATTCTATTAAAATATTAATCTATTAAAATATCCATAACTATTATAATTCTGGAATTTCGAAAAGTGTTAACATATAATATATAATAATTTATTTTAAAATAGGTACATTTATTCTTTCAATCATAACAGAGTGTCTTGCAATGAATAAGAAACAAGTTATATTTAGAGTGGCGAACAGTTTTAAAATAATTAAAACAACTCTTTTAAACTATTTTACACTTTTTCAAAGGGTCCCTCGGGTAATGCTTCACAATAATGGAACTATGAAGTTAACCAAACCTTATGCAAAATGTTATTAAAATATTACGTCAATTAGTCTGTTTTTATAAAAAAACGACCAGCGGTTTAATTAAATATACTCACCGCTTGGAAATAAAAGAAAATCAAAAATAAATGCACATATCGTTGCTTCGGTAAAACGTATTCGTTTTTTGTTGAAAATGCTTCCCTCTCGGTCAGCAGAGAACGGGAATGATATTCTGAATCCGGAGCAATACTGTTTGCAAAACCGCGCATATACGATCCCTTATCAATCCACCACATTAAATCACCATTGTGCCGATATTGCGTTTGTCGAAACCGTAGCAATATTTTTTGCGGATCGCAAAAATAAGCCCGTTCGCGTCTGTCAAAAGTTCCGCGCTGACGGCCGAGATGCTCCGGTCAGAAGCTGTAGGAATTCCGGTAGCCCTCGGCACTCATGGGAGGATAAGCAAGGACCTAACAAAGTGGACAAACATCATTCAAAATCAAAAGTCAGAACCAAAAGGGTAAAAGAAGAGCATCGAAGACCCTCATAGAGAGCTCAAAGAATAAAAAGCTTTTTATAAATTACGAAATACTGGGTCAGTAATTTTGGTTTTGTGGCCAGTATTTTGGCACGCACTGGGTTGTGATTTGAGATAAATATCTCAACGTAATAGATGGCAAAGAGTAAAAAGTTCATACCTACTACTGATGGTACCATTTTACAGTAAAGGGTTGTACATATTGTTGATGACTGTGATACTGGTCATTGTTTTGAATTGTTCTCGTCGATGGCTTTCGGCTTGGCATACGCTGCGTAGTTGATAATTCCTGAAATTCCTTAATTCGGGGGTAAAAAGCTTAACTACGTAATGGATCAAGATCTGCACTGTAATTGGAGTGAATCCATCGATTATTTCTACATTATTTAAGCGATTGCATGTGTACGAATGATCGAAATGGAAAAGATCGTTACTGCTTGAAAAAACCCTTTGTTTATGTATTTTTTTAAAGACAAAATCATGAGGAGGAATCTTCCTGTTTTTAATATCTTACTTGACTTTGTTTATATTTTCTACAAAAAATAAAAGTTTTAAATTTATTTGCAGTTTTCCTGAACTGGATGACACTTAATAAGCAAAAGTGATTAAAAATATACCGATTCACGAAATTTCTGCATAACAATATTGATTGTCTTAATTCTGATCTAAACCGTTTTAAATAACAAAAAATCATAGTAAGGTATTTCTAGATCGGTTTGACGATAATCCCCAAAACTTAATCTCCCTTCATCCTCACTCAAATCTCGTACTCATCTCCGGGGAGATTTCCATGGACCCTTCCGCACAAAAAACCTGACTAACTGTCAAAGAAATGGGTTACAGCATTTAGTCTTACTTTAGATTACAGTATTGTTATAGCCAAGCCATCCATCAAGTTTTTTGTCCCACACGACATATTTTATTTCATATGAATAAAGGATCTTCATTACCTTAAAAAATAAATAAATTAAACAATTTTTGAATTTGTTGAATAATTCGGATTATCCATCATCCATTACAAGTCTTTGATCTTGAATCTTGGTTCTGATCTACCTGTTGTTCCCTCTTCTTGAAGAGTGTATGTACCCAAAATACTCGCTGAAGTTACGAAGAAGTGTACGTACCAGAGGAAAAATGGTTCATGTCCAGACTCATGAGCGCGTTTACGCATCATATCGAGATCGCCTCGTTTGGCTTGTCTCAAATGACTTGTTCCTTTTTTTGGCTTCGTGGATTGGGGAACGACGCACCCTAGCTCCTTAAGACGCGCACTGCATGCTTAGATTGGTATTGCATTCCCTTTATATTTTAAATTGCTTACTAAATTAATTTGGAGATTTCATGTACTTACAAGGCGAAAGCAATATTTTATTTACTTACGTGTGTAAGTACGCTTCTTCGTAATATGGATTACTGAAAGCATGTTAAATGTCTTCAAATTGTATGGAAAATAGAAAACGGTTAGGTTAGGATGGTTTTATATCTGGTCAACAAACACGACTAAAGCCATT
The DNA here is from genome assembly GCA_917563855.2 of Limnephilus lunatus. Lineage (NCBI taxonomy): Eukaryota > Metazoa > Arthropoda > Insecta > Trichoptera > Limnephilidae > Limnephilus > Limnephilus lunatus. Next base: position 46,687,829 of record OU830600.1, read on the forward strand.
TCTGGCTACGTTTCGATTCAAAAGACTCTAAAAGGTGATTATTTCACCAGGGCGATTCTGGGAGTTTCTTCCTCTCAGAATAGTTCTTTGAATCATTCCGTCTATTTTTCACAAGACAATTTATGAGAAGAGACCTTTCCAAAAGTAGTTTCGGATGCTTACTTCATTCGGAAGATTACTATGGAAGATTCATAAATTTACACTCTGTACTACATACAAACTGTGTTATGTATGCACTTTACTAGGTACACACTGTATTAGGTACACACTGTCCTAGGTACCCGGTATTGTACTAAGTAGTAGTAGTTACTGGGTATGTAGGTTATATTGACGAGTGAGCGCTTTAACAAAAACTGAAGCATCGTTCAGTTTTAATTAATATAGTGTCCTCCGCGTGCAGTCGTATCTGTCGTGTATGTATGTTTTCTAAATCCGTTTATACATAATTAGATAGAGCCTAGTGATTTCATTAAAATGGCGCTATACAAATTCTATGATTATTATTATCATTATTGTTACCAATACATAAGCTGCGCATTCAGTAACATTTTTTTTCTATCCCTTACAATTAATTGAGCGTCATATTTAGCAATCGCATGCCACTTTCATTCTGATTTAGTGAATCGAAATTTTAGCATCGTCTTAATAATCTTAAGCAAAATTCTAAACGAACACAATAAATTTCGAACATAGATAGCGGCAGGGACAGAATTATCCATTTGTTGTAAGTATTTTCGTATTTTATTTTTTTGCGTTGTTTTGTATTTCGGTGCAAACAGAATAAGATAGTTCAGTACAAACGAAAATTATATCTTTCAAATTGCCCCAAATCAGAAGAAAATCAGTAAATACCTGGCGCACGACTGGCAAGAGATTTGATGAGCGGAAGGCGGACTGCGGATGCGACGAGTGGAAGCAGCGAGAGGTCTGCCCGCTGCCGGCAGCTCGCGGCTCGCAGCAATGATCGCAGCATCCCGCGGGTTAGTTTGCGATCTTGTATTCGGTTCCCTATCGCCCCGCTGTCTTCGGGACTTAATGCCCTCTCGGCATCTTGCCCGGAATTTTCGTCGTATAATGTAAACGGAGACTGGATCCATCATTAAATCGGCAATCGCTCATACATACCTCCAGATCTGGTCCCTCGGCTACTGCGGTGAACCTGTACATAATATATACCTCGTACCTACCTACCTAACCATAAGCATGGCAAAGCAGGTACGCAATGGGACAAAAAAGCTACACAATTTTAAAACACATACTTCAGAAAAAAATAATAAAATATTTAGTTTTTGCCAATTTTATTGTTTAAAAACCAACATTTTCGTAAGAAATGCTTACTTCATCAGGATTTACTTAAAACTCAACCCTTATACAATGTTAACTTCATCAAGGTGTACTTAAAATCAACCCTTACACATTGCTTACTTCATCAGGGTTTACTTAAAACTCAACCGTTACACAATGTTTACTTCAGCAGGGTTTACTTAAAACTCAACCGTCATACAATGTTTACTTCAGCAGGGTTTACTTAAAACTCTACCCTTACACACTGCTTACTTCATCAGGGTTTACTTAAAACTCAACCCTAACCCATTGCTTACTTCATCAGGGTGTACTTAAAACTGACCCTTACCCAATGCTTATTTCATCAGAGTAATTTTAAAGCTCAACCCTTTCACATTGCTTACTTCATCAGGGTTAACTTAATAGCAACCCAACGAAGAAGTAAGCATTGCATATGAAACATGGTGGTTTGTAAATAATAAAAGTGGTTAAAAGTAAGGATTTTATTAATTTTATAATATTGCTTTGTTTGAAGAACAGGAGAAATTATTGTAAAGATATATCTTACAAATGGAAAAATTGATAATTCATTATATATTTCAATCTGTGCTTGTAAACAGTAATTATTGCTGTTCACACATTGAAGAGAAATAAAAACACTAGATGAAACGACGACCTACGTGGTAGGGCGATAAGTTTCTTTGTTCGAGTTACGGAGGTCACGGGATAAAACACAGGCAAGGGTACAGCAAAAATTAAAAGATCCACGAAAGATTTGTTCATACATCCAGTAGAAAAAAAACATTAAATTTAAAAAGTTCAGTTCGAAAGAAAGTTAGGTAGGTACATAAACCTAAGTACACATGTCTTAATATTTTTATCTTGTTTCAACGTGGAATATACTCTAAGTTGTAAAAATAGGCTTTTGCCTTGTGAAAGATCTCCATTCGCAATTGAAAACGTTGCTCGAATCAGCTTTAGCTTTGTTTTTAGATGGAACAGCCTTCTTATTTCCTTGCAATAATTTTTAAAATGGAGGTGAAGTGGCTACCGATGGTGTGACTTGTACGGAACAATAAAAGTAATATAGACAATGAAGAAAGTTTCAGTCCAAAAACAGAAAGATAATTGTTAAACCTTTACTGACATGAGTTCTGGTGCTATCTACTTTACCCCTTTCAAAGAAGATTCCATTGAAAATAACAAACAGAATAACGAAATTAGGATAGAGTTTATTATGTAGTAACTATTATTTAATCAATAAATGTTTTAAAAAATCAAGTGCCTTTCCGCAAACTTAGGCCCGGAAAAAGCCAATAATTTTTTTAAGTTATTCAGATGTCAATTCGGTCCAGATTTTATTGGCCCCCTGAGTACGCGAATGTACCACGGGGATGTTCAATAAAAATGTGCATACACTACATACCAACCCGCTTCTTACCGCAGCGCATCTTCGGTACTGAATTTTTATCGCTGCTGGCCCTTTAAAAAGAGCCATCAATATGTTAATCCGATCTTTTAAAACGAGGCAGTAGTTATTTGGCAAGAAAGCAACATCTTGCTCTCATTAATGTTATCAAATTGTCTGCAAGACTGCATTAATGAAAACGATTCTTGTAAAAATGGTAAACGTTGAATGACCCGCGGTGCTTGTATTTTAAAACAAGGGCCTTTCAACGATTCGATTCGGACATAAATAATTTCAATGATGTTGTTACACAAAAACAGGAAAAAGCTGCTTTAATACAATGTTACCAGTAATGATTGGTATGGCCAGGATTTGAAAAACCTCAATAGATATAAATTTCCCAACTAATAAAATCTAGGGGAAGATTGAAGGCACCACGACTAATAACTTATAAGTATTAGCAGTTTCGCTTGTTCTGAGTTTTTCCGGCCTATTCAGACTACAAGGTGAGTATTTTTATTTTGATACATTAGTAGTATTTTTTAGAAAGCATTAAGTTTACCCAAGTAATAAAATCTAGGGGAAGATTTTAAAAGTCACCACGACTAATAACTTATAAGTTTTAGCATTGTGTTTTTCTGAGTTGTTCCGGCCTATTCAGACTGCAAGGTGAGCATTGTTATTTTGATACATTAGAAAGATTTTTTTTAGAAAATATTATTTGGAAATGTGAGCCTCACTGGGTGCTTACCTGTGCTAAGGCCCCCATTTTCATTTAAGATTACCTTTAAGAAAACGAACTGTAAAGGGCACTAGAAATAAAATAATGCTCCCCTTTAGTGCATACATTAAAATGAAACTAAGGACAAAGGAGAGTGATTGTCAAGTAGGGGCCAGATGTCAAAACACAACACCTGTCAAGCCAAACCGATGATTATACGAGGTCCCGATTAAAACCTTTTCAAAAAGTGACGCGACCTCGTGGGTCAACAAGTTACATCGGTGGTTGAGATTACTCTCAGCTCGCCGCGAAGGTAAATTAAAACTGGGATTACCGTCCTCCACAAGAAGGCTTTATTAAAGGTATAACCTTTACGCAGACGGACAGAGGGAGGGCTGTGTGGGTCAGAGATAAACCCGGAATTAGGAAGCCTCTCACAATCTACGTGAAACAGATCGTGAATATTTTAGACTTTTTGATACCATGTATTGTATATCCATTATCACAATAATTAAAAAAATTGATTGCTATGATATTGATGTTAACCCACCATAAAAGTATTATCTTTTTGTTTTAAACATATAATGCATATCACAGGTTTATCAAATTTAATGTTCATTACTCAGTAGATGGTAATGGTTAATTTGGTTAATTTTTTTTAAATCAGCCAAGCCACAATAATAATAAAACAGTTAATGGATTAAATTGAATTACCTAGGGAGTGCATATCAGAATAACCATAACTGCAAAAACTGGTAAAATTATTCCAAAAACAACATATCTGACATTTGCATTATAATTGGTGTCCCAAGCCGTCAAATGTTAATTGGTGGACAAACTGTGTATGTCATTCAATTGTTAGGCAAACTGTTAATTTTTTTTTTTTTTTAGTTGCACCAAATAAATTTCGTGAATAAGTTATTAAATTGGCAGTAAAATTAAAGTTCTACCGGCAAGTTCCAAAAAATGTTATTCATTAATGGATTTTATTCAACAATAAAAATGTTACGCATACCAACCCCCTTAGAACTATAATGAATTATCCAATTAAATATCCATAATAGAAAAAGTAATAATTATTTCTGACGCGAATCAACATAGGTATTCAATGTCTGTGCGTAAAACCGTTACAGTAGAAGCGTAAACAATGTAAGCTTTCGGTGTAATTTCGTGTTCATTTCAAGGGCTCGTCGGATTATTGTACCCCTAAATTGCAGTTCATTAGCAAGTGGACGGAAAACAAAAAAACTTTCTGATTCCCAGGCCACTGCGTCCCCAACCCTTCCCAAACACTTGAGACTTGAGACCAACGTACTTTGATCGCTAAACAATTTTGTATTTGCGGTTTGAAAGGATCAATAAGTGATTGTCGGATTACTAATACACCTACCTACTTTCAAATCGTCTGCTGCAAATTAAAATGGGGTGTTTCCACAAACGAGGGATTCTGTTCAAAATGTACGGAATGTCTAAAGATTATTTTTATGATTTTTATCGTTCTACTAAAAATGTTTTTTTTTGTATGTTCATTCAATATTATTGATTTTAAACACGATCTAAAACTGACAAAATCAAAACGGCCCGTGGTTGGCAAATCGGATTGTGACGTCACAAGCGTCGCTCAGCTAGGCTAGCATAAATAAACACTGTCAGTGAGCGTCTACGCTCATAACGTCAAACAATAGCCCCGCCCCAAATTATTGTTTTAGCGGTAATTCAAAAACAAAAATGCTATAATCATCGTAATTTTTAAGCAATAAATAACGTGTAAATACCCCAAGATAAACCAAACGGTGTGGGTTTGAAACGTTTTTCCTATATGTACACACTTTTTTATTGAAAAGTCTATTTTTGTTTTGGAGATTCTAATTACTTCTTATTTTTAATTTTCACGTATCCAGGTCCAGTTGTTTCGCAGAGATTCAAATGTAACATTATCATTAAATGGCTATTCAACGCCCTTTTGATTTTTTGACATTTGGAATGTCCGCGTTAAACGCCGATTCTAGGTGCGTTTCAGTTTTCTATCAAATTACAATAAGCTGACAAGCTTAAAAACGGTGACTGGCCAACTCAGAGTGAAACCAACTCAGAAGCACTTCAGAAAGGTCATTAAGAGTGATGATAAAAAAATTGGTTAAATAGGTTAAGTTAGGTTAGGGTCACCGGCTATTTAAAAATTATTTTTCATAACTTTTAATGACCTTTCTGAGGTGGTTCTGAGTTGGTTTCATTCTGAGTTGAAATGAAACCCTGAAAAACATTGGTAGTTATCCTCTTCTACTGATCGTATTTTTTTCAAAAGCTGAAACGGATTTGGAAACGGAATATTTAACGGGAACCTTTCAATTGTAAAAAAACAAAATGACCATTTGATGACTTTGTTACGCGTGGATTTCTGCTAAACAACTAGGCCCGAGCTTTCTTCATTTTTTGACACAAATTTCATTTATAATTTTTACTCCAAGTAATGTTAGGAATCACTGGTCAAAATAAGTCAAGTACGTCACTTAACACCCTGTATAAATATGCCTTAAGTATTTAGATTAGTTCGACCAGTGAAAGAAGTTTATCTGAAGGTACTGTTCTAGTTCGATGTTATTATCATTTTCATTAGATTGATAAAAGTACATTTATGCTCTAATGACGATAGTTTATAAAGTAGCAAAAAGCGTTACTTTTAAAGTCACCCTTTTTTATACTTTTTTTAATCTAATTTGAATATACCGACCACCTACTACCGCTTATATTAGGTACCTACCTATTCACTTCGTACAATATAATAAGTTTAATTTTAAATCCGTAAAAAAATAGTTCAGGAAAAAAAAACACTCATGTAATCTACTTAATATTTTATATGTATGTAAATCCGTAAAGATTACTTATATGCAGTCAACATAATGATACAACTTATTTTGTAATTGGTTATAGTTAGAGTAGAAGGCATACTATATTCGTATGAGCATGATGTTTTAAGGGTGAAATGATTAGGTTTATGACCTAAGACTACTGGAGTATTTCTGTCTCAGAGAAACATGACCTACTCCACGCCACTGCACGATAATGCAGAGTCAATTGTTTTTTTCACAAATCGGTATACCTACATTATATTTAGTTTTTATTTCGTTCAAACACCGGAAGTGGATAAAACAAGCATAGGGGAGACACCAGAGGCGGAATCGAGGCAACATTAAATACGTTTTGTTAAAATTATTTGTGAAAGTAGTAATATTAAAGTAGGCGTTTTATTTTGTTTAACATTATTTAGATTATAAAGTTAATACATCGATCGTTCAGTTGATCAGTCAGACATCTCCAAAAAATCTAAATTTGTGCTGAGTATGTAATTACACATAAAAGTGTACCTTCTATGTGATACAATACTCAGATTACTCACAAGCATCACCATATCAATTATAATGCGGAAAAACTTGTAGTAAAATAAACTAAAAAATTATTATTTTTTCTGGGTTATGCTACCCGGTGTTATTTCATAACATACTCATTACGTAAAACACATACACGTGTAAATAGTATTTGATTTATGGAGAGTATTCGAATATTTATTTCGTCATTATCTCAAAACTTAGTTTTTGGAGATGTCTGAGTAATCAACTGGACGATCGACATGTAAAGATTGGAAGAATTATAAAAATAATAGTGCTTATTAAAAAAATACGTTTAAGTGGCCGCATCCCGAATTTCTACCGATTTCTTACATATCTCTCTTAAACACATAAAAGCCATGTTTGCCACTAGTTTTCAGTCAGTAGTAATAAGTCTTAGTCGTAAGTCACTAGCTATGTACATAATAATATATAAGTCTTAAATGTAAGTACCTAGTTATAATTTTGAATCTTAGTTGTAAGCCTATCGTATTAATTTCATTTTATTGTATGCCTATATGTACAGCGCCCTTGAGGTGATTTTTCACGAAAACCGCGCTTTATAAATCAGCCAAATATTATTAAACATTTGAAGTTTTTAATTTCTTAAAGAAATCTATATTATTTTTGAAGATAATATCTAGACGTGTTCCACGCCGAAACGCTAATTATATGAATTTCGCTCGATAGAAAAAATCGCAAAGTGTGGTCCAAAAATTATTATAAACACGTTCATTTCACTTATTTTAGAAGTTATGCGTGTATGAAAAAATTCACAGTATTTCTTTAAATGCTATTTAAGATGTTCAACACAAGATGTTTGCTCTATTTTAAACGAGTCGTGTTTTATTAAAAAAATTCACAATTTTCGCTTCAATTTTATCATTTTAAATATTAGCGCACTCTCTCCAACATTCGAATTAACATATCTCTCCATCTTCTTACTTTTGAGCGGGTATACGGCGCCAATAGTTTCGCTACAAATAATACCTACCATTTATCATTAAATTAAAGCTATTATTATTATCATTATTAAAGCTACAAAAAGCATGTTCAGGGACAGGAAACGAACCTTTGATTTAATTTTAATTCTACACATAAAAAAGAAATGTTTTTCAATGCGAAAAGAATAATATACCAATCTTCGCAATCATTTAAATAATTTTATAAAGTTATTAAAAAACAAGGTACATCGAAGTTTTTTTGTAGTTTCCGATCGCATTAACCTATCGATAGTATGTAAAGATACTATCGATAGTCCTAAAGTTTAAGTTTCTGTTTTATGTGATTTTCATGCAAGTGACGTAAATTCACAGTGAAACTGTAAGACCGAGGCGTGTTTTTTTTTCAAACAGTTGCGTGAATATATTTTTTCTCGCAGTGATCGATCAATCAAATCTACACTCGAATTAGATAAAAAAGGCTATTGGGGATTACTGAACAAAACTCAAATTCAAATTGCACGATTTGTATTAATCATAGAAATTCAAATTTGTCTACGGTATTAATTAATGGATAATGAATTTTATGAATCATCTCAAAAAGAGGTTAGGTTAGGTTTTATAAATGTATGTGCTCATTATAATAGCTATGTATTTAGGTATTTATTGGTCTCAGCATATACACAAGCATTATTGATCGTTATATATCTAAATAATTTTGCTACTCTCATAAGATCAATAAATAGGTATCACCGGTTAAAAAATTAAAATGACATTATACGAAATAAATTAAAAAGTATAAAAAAAATAAACTATTATAAACACATATAAAGATTGCAAAAAATTAATGCTCTGCTTTAAGTACCTACTTTATTAAAAACTTTTTTAGATAAATAGATTGGCATACCTACTGCAAAACCAAAGGTGAATTATTCAAGTTGTTTTATTTTAGATATTTATATTTTAGTTTTGAGAAAAATTGGGTTCCTACCTTTAACCCCACACGGGAGCCCTGAGAGGAAAATTAGTTTTTTTTTTCTTCGGGCACATTTGTATACTATAAACGGTGACCGGACAACTAAACAATGTGCAACTTTATCAATCCTTTGAAAAGTAGTTGAAAGTGAAAAAAAACTTGGTTAAATAGGTTACGTTGAGTTAGGTTATGTACTATTTTTAATGACTTTTTAGAGGGGTGTTGAAAATCCACTTTGTTGAGTGGTCATGGATCTGATATTAACATAATAATAATTTTCAACTAATATTTTTTTTATTTTATTTTCATTGTTGATAAATTATTTTACAATATTTCATAGTACACTTCAGTAATGTTGGCCTCACTGGATTGTTTACCCGTGCTGAGGCCCCCATTTTATAATATAAGAATTTATTCAGATAAGAAATATGTAATGTTGGTGATGAGAAAAAAAAACACTTAAAATAAAGATAAATTTAAACTAAAAATAAAAATAGACATTAAAAATTAAAATATAATTAACAAACAAAAAAAAATTAAAATCGGCAAATATTATGATTTACGTTTTTGTGAGTGTTGCGTGTTTTATATTGGTTTTGTGTGTTGCGTGTATACATATGTTTTATTATATGTTTTATTATATTTATATGCGGCAATTTGGTTTCAGAAAACATAAAAGCACCAACGATGCTATAGCCACAGTCACTGACCATATTTCTGGCCACCTGGATAAGGGCTTGAAATGTCTATCGGTATTTCTCGACCTATGTAAAGCATTTGATACAATCTCACACAGCAAATTAAAACGCAAAATGTTTAATATAGGTATTAGGAACAAAGAATTAGGCCTCCTCTCCAGCTTCTTATCTGACAGATCCCAATGTGTTAAACTCAGTACCACAAAGAGCCAGAATTTGCCCATTAGTTACGGGGTCCCTCAAGGCAGTGTTATAGGTCCAACCCTCTTTCTAATATATATTAACGAGTTATGCAACCTAGATATCGATGCCACTATTATCAGTTTCGCCGATGACACTGTCCTACTCTTCCAAGCAAAAGATTGGCTTACCGTTTATTCCAAAGCGGAGGAAGGAATTCAACAGGTAAAATATTGGCTTGACTCGAACATATTAACTCTAAATGTAGAGAAAACTAAATACTTACTGTCTAGTCTTACCAATATCCCAAAGTCAAACCTACCCCCGCCATTAAAAATACACGTATGTAAATATACATCTATAAACCGGAACTGTGACTGCCCATGCCTAGAGCAAGTAAACATTATCAAATATTTAGGAGTAACCTTCGATACACACTTAAATTGGAAGCAACATATACATAATACTACAAACAAAATCCGCAAATCTATACACTTTTTCAAACAAACACGCAATTTCCTTAACCTAAAACTTTTAAAAACAGTATATTACTCACTGTGCCAATCTCACATCGAATACGGAATTTTAGCCTGGGGTAATGCATATTCCAATGCCCTTGATCCCATCATGAAAGCACAAAAACTAATCATAAAAATAATTCTTAAAATGCCACTTACTACCAGCACGGATACTATATTCAATTCCTTCAACGTTATGGACATAAAACAGCTCTACTCAAGATCCATACTAATTAATTTACACAAAAACAACAAAACACTATACAAAGCTACACAAACAATACACAATACCCGAGCCAAAAACAACGAACTTCTCCAAACTCCTTTTTTCAAAACCACCTTCGGGCAAAGACACTCTAAATACATAGCTTGCAAACTATACAATACACTACCAACTACGATCAGACAAACTGACTCCTTTACAAAATTCAAACAAGATATTAAAAATTGGATTATAAGTATTGGACGCCTCACTATTACAAACATCTGTAAAATAAATCACACATAGACAAAAATAACTATACCAATACAACCTAACCCATATAAAATAAATGAAAATAATGGAATCCTGTCAAATTGACCTTTAAATAGATTAGGCAGAATTTACTTCTCTACTTCATCTCCAACATTTATAAAAAAACTCTCTTTAAAAGATTTATCACCCTTCCAATCACCTTTCTGTTTTAATTCTATTCAAAGTGATATGTGTTTTACCTTAAATATCCTTGTAACTACAACATTCATTTATATACCTGTACGCCTGTCTCGACACAGGTATACCCTAGTGAGACAGGCATATACATAAAACCATTGTAATTATATTTTATTATAGATAAATAAATAAAAAAAAAAAAATTCTTTTATTTTATAAAATTTTGGTAATATTGTCTTTTTTGTTCTTTAATCCATTTATTTTTATTTTCCTCAATTTTTGTTTCAAGTCAAAGACTGTTGTATGCTTTTATAGCATGGTATTTATGGTGTCTTTGTCCAAAGATAGTGTCTAGTGTCTGAATATCCAACTGCTTAAATCATTGTTATCAGCAAAAAGTGCGTGTCGATTCCTGAATCCGTCCTACGCGTCGTTCCCCTTGGCGTTACACCTGAGGGATTTAACCGCCACCGAGTCCTCACTCCCCTCTCGTATCAACCAACCAACCCCCTCCCCCTCTCCTACCTGTAGGTGGATACCCACTCATTTACCTACATCCTACATCGATCCAACTACACACAACTACGCACATCATCTGATGACGCGACCCCCTCTATCCAACCCCGGCGATTAGCGAGACTTCCCGTGTCACACTAAACGCAATCCAACTGGAAAAAGAAGCATCTAAAAATTACCACCACATCAAAAAGTTTAAATATTTACATCACGTTGATTTGCAAAAGTATCGAAATGAAATTAACATTGTTTTAAACCTTGCAAAATTCATCATCACAAAACAAAACAATGACAGTTTTTTTTAAATAAAAGTATGTATTTAGTAGTTTGTAATTTGTTAATAGGTCAGGAAATTTTGGCTAAGTGCCGTTTGGCTTGTTTTTTAACTACGCTTGGGGCGGCCGGGTCTTGACAAAGGGACGTCCGGTCAGGTATGTGAACGCTAATCCGCTAAGCAGCTGTTTGGGCTTTGGCTGGGGTGAGACATCAATGGCGCTCCTGTAGTGAAATAACTCGCAATTTAAGTTTATCGGCGACTACGTCATGAAAAGACATTTAAAAAACGGGATATAAAAAATTGCGTAAAGTCGGTGAATGTTCATACGATTTTATTGTAATGAAAAATGAAAATTCTAAAGTCCTATTTCCTAAACAATATAACACTACACTAGAAGCAAATCAAAAGATAGCGCAACTCATGGCTTCAATACTTCGAGACTGATACGAGCCACATTCTGCAGGGTGAAGGTTGCCTCGATGAAGGCCAACCTCCGATAGGAGAGGGCACAAGAATACGAAGAAGGGTTTAACTGTTATATAATAATAAAGTATTTTCGTTTTTATTGCTTGATTTCCATCGCCAAATTCCCTATTCTGTTCTGGCTACCTACATATCGACATTCATACGTATGAGTATATTATGCAAAAGGACGATGACAATAAATACGTAGCCAATTCAAATAATTTTTATAAGAACAATTATCTGGTTATCCCCATCAATGAAATACATCATTGAAGAAGAAGATAAGACTAATAATCTAAACGAAAATATGGAAGAGAACAAGACACAGAAAAATTGAAAAAGACAATGGTCGCAGCTGCGGGACTCGAACACAGAACCTGTCAACTATGACTTTTGACAATTATGACGGTTTGATGAAGGTTTGGTGGTTATGGCTGAAATGGTAATAGCGTACGTCCCGGTTAGATGAGAGGTTCTTCGAGAGGTTCGAGAGATGACCATTATCTTTTTTTTTCTATGTCTTGTTCTCTTTCATATTTTCGTTTAGATTATTAGTTTTATCTTCTTTTTCAATGCATATCCTATTATTTACGGCACTTGTACAGAAATAAAACAATATTTTATAATATTGTAATTGATACATCTGGAAAAAACTTGATGTAAAGTATCGTAAGATTTCGTACCAAACACGGATATCGACTGACATAATTTAAATACATATGTGATTTGTCAGGAAACCGATCATGGAAATCATGATCAAGTGAGAGTCACAGTGGAAGTAAGCTAGAGGCAACTCGAGGAAGAAATAGATTCACTCCGTGAAAGAAGATAAAGAACTGGAGAATAATGGCTTGGAACAAATTATATGGAGGAGGCCAAAAAAAAACAATGGTGGCAGTTTAAAAATATTGTTGCCACAATTTTTTTTTAGATTTCTTATTATTTCATGAACAACTTTCGGAATTCATTTAATTGAACGTTAAAAAAACTTCCCTCGACCCTACGCAAAGTCTGCTGAATAATAATTTTATATGGTGTGCAAAAGATTTTATCAAAATGTTGAAGTAGTTTTGTTCCTTGAAGTGGTGAAGGCTTGAATGGAGGGCTTCCCATGGTAAGCAGATCCTTATCGAGATCTTGATTAATTCATACACATGTCATTATATCTGTTGTCTCGAATAACGTACTGAAATTTTTATTAAATATGCATTTAGTCACTGAGACTAAAATGAGTAATTGTAATTAAGTCTTAAAAAATATATGACTTGTTTTTGTATAGTTACTAACTCGGTACAGGAAATGTTTTTCTTCAGTGCGTAAAGGGATCGAAAAATGCCGACTAAAAAGATCCTGACGTTACGCAAAAAATTTTTTATTGATAAAACTTTTCTAACAGTCTTCATTATCAGGGCAGATTTCACACTATCACACCTGATACCAAATGCCATAAGTTATGCATCTTTCTATAAAGTCGATTATTAAATAAATATTTTTTTTCTTTATTCATCCATAATATTAACCTTTCAAGGTTTTTGTCTTTTCTCGGTCAGAAAACTAGGTACTTAAACTAGGTGTTATGGTGTCCGAGGATTGTTACGTAGGTAAAAAAAACAAATATTCCCACTCCTCTATCATTCCACAATTCTGTATCATCAAAGCTAATAAATTTGATACTACTAATCAAAAATGTAAAAAATAAGTTTTGCTTAATAGATTTTAGGGTGGACGTTTAACGTTGTCCATATTTATGAATATTTTATACTCTCTCACTTAAGTAGATATCATAAACTGTTATTATATTATATGATAAATGTTATTATTTTTTATACATATACAGGTGTTAAGGGATGTAATTGACTTACTTTAACAATATTAACCTAGTTATGGTCTACAGTAACTAATTAAATTTTTTGTTCTTCAAAACCTACCAAACATTCTTCCACATGTCATCAGTCATGTCATCACTATTTATTCAGACTAATAAACGCTCAACCATTCACCCCGCCCCTAACTATCCAATAGGCAATACCTGCTGATTTTTGTTGAAAAGAAAACATCAAAAATGTCGCCAAGACCAAAATTTCATTTAGATACATTTTTACTCCAAATAATGTCTGGATTAACTGGTAAAGTAAGTCCAATACGTCCCTTAACACCCTGTGCAAAATAATTATTATTCGGTGAACAGCATTAGCATTCACAGCTACCGCGAAAAAAGCGACACATTAAAAATCTCGTTCTTATTTATTATGAATAATTTGATTGAAAAACACCCCACCTTAACGTACTAATCGCTTTTATGGTATCAATTTGCAGTCCGCCGAGAGAATTTGCGGTTTGTGAGTGAAAGCCGCATTGCTTGCCGCTATATTTCGCTCAATTTGTGTCTATGGTCACCGATTCCCGCTCATTTTGGGAATTACCTTCGGCGAAAATTCATAGACAACACTTTCTATTCCATTGTGCCGTTAATGAAGCGTCACTTGATTCCAAATGCAAAACTCGTGCACATCTTCGCCCAGTAATCAGACACTTGGATTAGGCATTGATGACCTGTACCTGACTATTTGACTACCTGACCAAATGACTACTGACTGATTTGGCGTGGGAACGTTACCACTTCATTGCAATATTAACTATACCGATCAGATCAAAATTTCCTGATCGTAGGTACCATCAGAGTATGATTGACTCTTTAATTTCATTGAACAAAGATAACTATTGGTTCTGTGAACAGTAGACTTTGCGTCCAAAAAAAAAAGTTTCTAATTTTCTTTCATTTAATGAATCAAGAAAAAAAAATCCCATGAAATCATAAGATTTGTAATTAGGTACCTTAATACCTTCCTCCTTAATTATACACCATATATTTTAGATAACTTTTTTCATATCAACTAAGGAATTATGCAATTTGTCAAAAAAAAACGTCACTATCTCAATTACAATTCTTGTTTTACTTTCTTCGGACATCTAGGTATCTACCAGTACCATAATATTGAAAAAAATGCCTGTAAACAACTAAATAAACACGATGACTTCATTTGAAAAAATAATCCTTAGGTTACATTAAAACTTCCACAACGTACAAGTAAATTTACAGAAAGATTCAAAGAATGCAAATCTGTAGAGTTAAAAAATGACTTCGCTACGCGAAGACAATAATAATTTTATTGTTTTTAAGCCATGTTGAGCTCATTCCTTCATGGGCTAACGTTCCGGATAGCCTAGCTGGGTCCATCATCAGGTCAAATTTGTTGAACCCTACAAAGCTGTCCGAAGCCTTGAAACAATGAAAAGGACAGCACACCAAATTATCTTTAAAAACAACCTTTTTTACATCTAGGATTCGGATTATTTTTTTGTGTTTTAATGCTAACCGATTTAATGGAATGCTAATTCCCACACGAAAATTAATTTCATGCGTGCTTATAACATTACGAATCGCTATATTTCACAAGAAGCGGCATATTATAAGAAGTTTCGCATCAGAGTCCATGCGGTTCCCCTATATAACAATATCTGAATAATGCAAGTATGTTGTATACACACTGTGGGCCTTGCACCCTCAACTACTCAAACAGTTACCACCCGCCAAACCCGAGGAACTGTAACAATAAAATAATGCAACTGAATGCATTTTGCATGTAAGCATTTTTTCAACATATGTGCAACACTGACAACGTACCTACTTACGCATTCGTATGTACACATGATAATTGGAGTCATAATTATAGTAAAAACTCAGGGGAAGTCAACATTTTGGAGCGTGTTAAAACTTTATTCCGATTGACACAAAATAACTTCAAATACCTATATATTTATTCAGTGAATACCATCCAAGAGTAACTTCTTCCAAACGCCTGGAGCGAGTGAGACTATGGCAACCCAAATCGGTGTGAATCAGAAGGTTGTGAGGAGGGGAAGTAGACGGGGAAGAGGAAGGTAGGGAATTACCTGGCTGTTCAGATCTATTCACCAAATACGGCTTAAGCCAATTTAAGCAATTTTTGAATTCTGAATGGTGGTCTTACGCCAGGGCGATACTGGGAGCATATTTCACTCTGGAGCGTGCCGCAAATATGCCTTTATTATTAATTAATGAATAAATTGTGAAATAGCATAAACAGTCATATACAATATGGAGAAAAATAATTAGTTGATAATAATGTTAATTCTGAAAAAAAAAAATGAGATTGACAATTAATATGACGGTTTGACAGAAGGTGGCAATAGCGAAATTGGTTAACACGCTCGTCTCGGTTAGACGGAGAGGTCTGGGTTCGTGTCCCAGTTGCGACCATTGTCTTTTTTCTTTTTTCTTTTGTCTTGTTCTCTTTCATATTTTCGTTTAGATTATTATTGTTAACTTATTCTAATATGATATACAATTTATTTAAATCGCTAGTCTAGAGCTTTACCCTTCGACAACGAATGGTTTTATAATACAGTCAGACAAAAAGTAGTTATGCGTATTTTCGTAGTCGTGTTTTTTTTAATATATATTATATCTAATATTATTAGTATCATAAAATTTAAAAAAAACTGTTTTTCAAAGATCTGACGTGTAATTATTATTAAGTGTGATATGCGTACTGTTTCGCCTTCCGAAAGCAAACAGTTTGTTTTACATTAAACAATAATAGTATTTATTAAAATTTATAATCGAATTCTCCAAAATTAAACTTAATAACAACAACAAAAAGGATATGCAATTATATTACATAACTGGTAGGACTACTAACGGGACACTGCCATCTCAGGAGACACGTAAAGTGAAACACACCAATAGATGCAGGAAATGGATGTAGATCCAATTCTCCTATGGAGACAATGTCCTGTCCTGGTTGGAAGAAGACTCAGATCCCTGGGAAGACACATTGTGGAACCTGGAGACAGCCAAATAACTAATGACAACCCTGGTAAACTTTATCAGAGGGACCGGGTTACTGTAGGAATGAGGTAAAATGGGAGTTTACACAGTTGGCCCAAGGCCCCAGTGCTCACGGAAACTATCCGTAAACAGCTTTATAATTTAAAAAAAAAAATATATATATATATACACGTTTTACCAAGTGGAATGGTCATTTTGTACATTTGTAAGAAGAAATGTATCTTGTTTAATCCCGTAAATATGGAGTGCAAAATTAATCAACAGTTTTAGTAATCATTATGATTACATAATTGAAAATATCAACTTAGTGGGTAATACTTTTTGTTGTTATTAAATATTGACTGGCTATATAAATTCAGATAACATTTAATGAATGATTAATCTTATTTATAACAACAATAATAATTCACGAATACTTCAATAATATTAATTGTAAAACCTTCCCCGAATATATTTCTTATTATTTGACAAATAAGGAAAGCGAAGTTATTATTGTACATTATCATCTTCTCAAAATTATCTCACAAACAATGAGAGTAAGTACAATATAAGCAACAACACATATTAACAATATTAATATTATAATAAAAGACTTAAGATGTTGACATACTCGTACCACCAACAAATAATTATATTAGAATTAATACGCATTGATCTTTGATCGTGCGAAAGGTCAGACAGTGTTCAAGTATTTAAATCTTCCTTATCGTTAGGGCAACAAACTTAATTCTTAAAACTGTTTTTATTTCCTCGTCTAATAGCAGTATTTAATCTCGTCACATAATAATATGTAGTTTCTAAAGCACCAATTCTAGAAGGAAATTTCGGAACACCAAATATCTACTCGACGGATAAATTTATGCGTGACGCAGTTTAAAGATTTGAATGTTTATAAAAACGGGATTTTTATAATCCAGAATTCGCTACTTTAATTTGGAAATTGACTAGTAATGATCATACGCGTAATACCAATAAAAAAAGTTGTTTATGAAATGTCTTTGTGTAAAAATTATTACCGAAGGTTTCTACGGAATTACGTACCTTTTTAATTCTATCTTGTATTCTTTAAGTCTTAAAGTCATAATATCGTAGATTGAATTTATTATAAAATAATCATAAACCTAAGTAGGCTCCTATTACAATTTTAAACGTATTTTTTTTATGTCATCGTCTTTGAAAAAATTGGCATCCTTAATTCAATAATTGCCGAGAAATTTGTCGGATTAAATTATAACTTTTTTATGCAAATATTGCATTATCTTTAAAAAAAGTAGCAATAATGATAAATTTTTGTGTTCGTTTTTGTTTTCAATGGTGAATTACTTTGGAATCTCAAATATGTTTAACAATTTTTAATGGCGAACTCCGGTGTCCTGAAAATTACAAAGTATCACATATCCACTTTCAACTTTCAAGAAGAACACAAATACTGTCAGCTGGCGACTCGCATCTTCAAATATTCACGTACATATATGTTAAAGCAATGTTTTAATAATGAATAATTCGTATGTGTTTAATTTATGGATTTAATTTTAATCTTAAACTAGTAACGTACATCCTCGGAATAGTATCTAGATTGGGCACTTATTATATATTTCGAAGAGATTCTGTTCTACTGATTTCATTATTGTTAGAACTGGTGAGGTTGGGTACGTAGTAATACGTGTCGCTGGTTGGCAGCGCCTGTTCTCGAGGAAGCGAGGGGTGCCTGCCGAAGGATGTGAACCCGGTTCCACCTGCTTTTTGTAGTGAAATAACAAAGCGCCGCAACTGTCACGCCACGGACACTCTCCTACTGTTGGATCAGTTTTAGGACCGTCCATCCATCATACCGGTCGCAACGAACACACAAGTAATTACTACAATAACGAATAATTAATTATTTATTTTTACCACAAAAACCGCAAATACCAGGTATTTCTTCTATACCTACCTTTGAAATAGCAGATAATACAAAAATGCCTAGAGCCTTCAATGTTCATACTTCTTGCGAATTTTGGCAGATAGCAATGAAATTATTTTTAATTTACTAGCTTTCCTAACCGACTTCATATAGGTATGGTAACTTGTCCTACTTCCGTTTTACAAACGGTTAATTCGATACATCAAAGATCTTTAGCCCTTGAAATGAGGCAGTGAGCTGAAAATAATTAATTACATAAAATTAATGCAAAGCAATTTGTTTTCTTATAATAATTTAGTTATATATCTATCTTTTAATCTATCTTCTATCTATCTATCTGTATATCTATCTATCCATCTATTTTCTATCTTCTTATAATAAAAATGAATCGCCGAAACGTATGTACGCGCATAACTTCCGAACGAGTGCACCAAATTGGATTTTTTTTTTGTGTTCGTTATTGTGAGGAAAAGATTTGTATAAAACTACTGGTGAGCTCTGGCATTATAAAATTTCTATAAAAAATTGCAATAGGTGGCACGCGAACTGTTTGAAAACAGAATGTACCGGGACTGAATATATGTAATGCGGGAGGGGGGAGGGGAATTCGGGTAGGGGGTTCGCGGGAGAGGGGAGGGGAACCAGGGAGAGGGGAGGGGAACTCAGGAGGGGGATTCGCGGGATGGAGGAAGGGGGGGAGTGGAGATGGAAGGTGGAGTAGGCGGAGTGGGAACGCGAGAAGAGAAGGGGAAGGGGACGAGGACGAGGAAGGGGAGGCGGAAGGGGAACGGGACGAATGAGAAAGGACACGCAGTGAGAAACCATTTCTTTATTAAATGGCATAGCAACGCATGCCGGGTACCAGCTAGTTTTTAATATTAATATTCAAATAATAGCGTACCATTATTGTACGTTCTTTTACAAATTTCTTATACATACTAAACAGGAAAAATAAATGTAGTTTTTTCGTTGGGAATCACAACTTTTTATCTCTAATCGAACCCATGAACTATTACTCCTAAAAAAAAACTTCCGACATAATGGAGAAAAATCTCAATAAACATGTTTATAGCAATTATATTTAGGCAGCTAATCTTTGGTAACACGTGTATCGGGAGATAAAAATATCACAGTGGTCATCCTATGACATTGGACCGTTTATTATGGGTCAATGGTAAAAATAAATAATTGTTGCCATTAATCCATACAGTACTGCTTTATCTCTTTTAGATACGGTGTGAATAGATACAATGTGTGCTGAACTCTGAATTAAGTGATTAACATTATTATTCTCTCTGGAATAAACATAAAACTTGTAATTTTTGTAATATTAAATTAGTATGTATTTTTCCCTGAGGAAGGAACGACTGTTTCGAAGGTCGGCATTAATAATGGTTTAAAACAAATTATTGTTTAATTTAATAAAACTTAGTAGCTACTAAGCTATTTACTAATTATTTAGGTTTGGAGCAGTCGTTAAAGAAATTTAAACATTATTTCTCTAGACTCTAACGGCCTTACTTAATAAATGTTTTGTAAATTTAATACCATTGATAAAATTTTAAACCTATATTTAACAGCCATAAGAATTTAAAGGTACGCATTGTTTATCTAGCGGAAGAGGTAATTCGTTGTATAAACTTGAAATATCTCATCGAATTTCGGAATATTTTCTTGGTAGCAGTAATGTGTTGAAACACGTCGTCAACACAAATACCATTGTTAAAAACTAGATAAAAATACCTATTGAATTTTTGTATTTAATATATACCTAGATACTTTAATATTTGAAATTGGAATATTTTAATCTCTTCTCTTCCCTCTCATGCCTTCTTCTTCTTCTTCGATGGCGCTACAGCCCATATTGAGCTTGGGCCTCCTGCAACATTCTCCTCCAACTCCTCCTGTTCTCAGCGGCTGACTTCCAGTTTGTTACCTGGAGAAGCTGTGCTGCATCCCCTCTTAACTCGTCTTCCCACCTTAGTCTTGGTCTTCCCACTTTTCTCCTTCCACCTGGGTGTAGGTACAGACATAATTCTTTTTGGTGTGTCCTTCCCTCTCTTATCTACCTTCATTAAAACCAGTAGAATATACACAACATTCCACCTGATGTCTGCAGTGTTCTAGGATTGCGGATTGCACATGAACCTCAACGACCCTGGACGGAGCTATTCGGGAACAATTTGAACCGCGGGGAAAGGCGAAAAATGTATGAACAACGTGAAAACCTGATTCATTTTTTTAATAACATTTCCCATTCGCAGCCTCGTCAAATTCCAAAAAAAAAAAGATTATAATTGTACCAACAACACAAAAATAAAATAAAAATAATGCAATAATACCACTTCAAGTCATTTTAAAAGTTTGTCATGCATGTTGGCTGCCAAGCAATTTACGCACACCCTAGA
Source organism: Limnephilus lunatus (assembly GCA_917563855.2). Taxonomy (NCBI): domain Eukaryota; kingdom Metazoa; phylum Arthropoda; class Insecta; order Trichoptera; family Limnephilidae; genus Limnephilus; species Limnephilus lunatus. Next base: position 46,709,053 of record OU830600.1, read on the forward strand.
TTCGGCTTCAATGTCATTCATACAAAATCAATGTACCATGTATGTATACTAGTACCAATGGATCATTCTAATAATCTTAAAATTCCGATTTCTGGTGAAAATACGATCTGTCTATTAATGATCTATTAATAAACTCGCAGTTAAAAACCCGGAGAGATTCACAAAATTACAAATCCAATAGTACCTACTAACGCCGGCCAGCCAACGTTCCTCACGCTAGCTGTTAACATAAGTGGCGCCATCTTTTGGCATTATTCATTATTGACTATTTGCTCGAATTCGGTTATATTACAAAAGTAGCTTTTTAAGAGGGTATATAACCAGAGAAAATCGGAAATTTGTCATTTTCAAATCAAATTTTAGACGTATTGACTCTTTTCCACAAAAAATATTAATTGATTTCGAAAGATTGGTCTTTTATCTAGTAAACGCATGTTTTAAATTTTGAGAAAAACGATAATTTTTAGTGTAATAAGGTTATACTATTAAGTCGTTGGCAGATTTATTAAATTTTCAAACGAAAAATCTTATTTTACAAGACATATTTCTTACCATGTAATCATACATTATTGTAAATCAATACGTTATCCAGTAAACGCATGTTTCAAAATTTTAATTTTAGTTCAAATAAAATCATTAAAAAAAATATCCGAACACTTATTTATGACGAAAATTTCTCTATTTCGTCTCTCTATTTACGGTCTAACAAATTAATATAATATTTAAGTTTTTTTTACATTATTATTTTGCTTAGACATTCTTGAAAATTATGATGATCAAAAATAATTACAAAAAGTTCAGCATTTTTGGATGTAGGTATAAATTAAAGCAAATTTGGAATGAAATAAAATGGATATTGAGTTATAATTTTAAAAAGCTGGTACGGAGAATAATTAATCTTTCTCATTAGAACCGCCCTGTACGCTCATAAGAACATCTTTCGACGAAATGTGGATTTTCGGCCGCTGGCTGGTTAAAGGCCCTTAACAATCAAGTACGAAGATGGTTTTGCATATTCGAAGTCGGGTTCCTAATTTTCACCCGTACAGTCGCCATCCTAATAATAATTTCAGATTAAAAACCGTCTTTAAGAATGATAAGTTAGAATTAAACATATTTTTGAAGATATTTCAATTTATTTGCCATTAATCTAATTAGTAACATCCGAACTAGAGCTTTTTCTGTTTGTGATGCCCTGAACGTCAGCCTGGATAATATTTATTTGGGTGATTATGTGTTATACTATTTGAATGAATGAGATGCGGTCATCTTGTGTGTGATAACGGCTGTCAGAGAGAAGCATTATGAAGTTGATGATGTACCCCTTTATCGATATCCGCCTTGAGACGAGGTATTTGTACTGCGGATGTTTACAATTTCAACATTTACGAAATAAAATCATCAATAATCATTAGGCTTTTTAAAAGTAAGTGTCCACGTCGCAGTACATATTTTAAAGTGAAAACTTATTTAGCACCGTTGTGACTTTGTGATTTGAAACTCGATGAAACGAAAAAGCGACACTAAAAAGAGACAAACACATACATCTCTTGAATTTAGCATGCGAAAGAATGAGATAGTATGTTGGTCTCCTCTTGTCTCTCTTTTTTATTTTTAATGATTGTTGATCTGGTGTCCATCACGTGTAACACCTTAAATTTCTTTTTACATGAGTTCGACACAGGAGGCCCTGAGGTAAATAATTTCCCTCAAGGCCTATGTCATTTTAGGGCTTCATATTATGACATCTTGTATTGGGGGCTTTTTTTAAAGAAAGGAAGAAGAGGAGGATCTGGGAAGGAAAGCGGTATGACGGGTGGTTAGGGATCTTGGGGTCAGGGTGTCCAGGAGTGACGAACTTATTTATCCATCTCTCCCACTGCAGTGTAATTCAATGGGTCAAAAGAATCCTTCTGGAGAGGTAAAATGGTTTCCCTCAACCAGTCTCTCCAAATCCGGCCCGCCACACTGTAGGTGGACAGACGCATCCGCTGCCAAAACCTAGACAATCCTCACCCCAGAAACCCGGCACCCTTGCTGAATCACCAAACGTAGCGAACAACTTGGAATGACCCATGGCAGAGGTGTTGGTTATTCAATAAATATTCTAGAATTTTTTTTTTTTTTTTTAAGAAAGACAAACATTCCCGGGTTACGAATAACCCAATAATGGATCAATGACCTGAAATGTTTCGGTGATACATATTTGAAATGGACAATTTCTGGCAATTCCAACATTTACACAAACTTGGAGCCTTAATACTCCGCAACCGGGCTCGAAAAGAAGAAGATGGAGAGATACGAAATTACGAATGGAAGAGGAGCGCGCTAGCATTTACAGCAACAAAATCGATGCGAAAATTGCGAAAATGTTTAATAAAACACGACTCGTTTAAATTAGAACAAAAATCTCTTGGGGAGCATCTAATGTATCATTTAAAGAAACATTGTGATTTTTTTCACAAATATAATTTATAAGATAAAAGAAACAGACTTGTTTTTAATAATTTTTGGAGCATACTTTGTGATTTTTTTCTATCTAGGGAATTTCATATAAATTGCGTTTCGGCCGGCGTGGGCAGCATCTAGACATCTTCAAAAATTACATATATTTTTTTAAGAGCTTAAAATCTTAAAATTTTGATGGGAGATACGTAAGAAATCGGTAGAAATTCGGGTTGCCGAGGCGAGTATTTTTTTTTAAAATTCAAGATTCATGATTCATGAGGGTAGTAACTCAAAAATTACTTCCTTATTTGTAGAATTAATTAATTAGTGTGGAAATTTTAATGATTAACTAATGACGTGTTTATCAATAGTATGAAATGCTGGAAAGCCGATTTATCACTTTTATTAGTGGCATGTGACATTTACTACAATTCAGATTAAAGTTCGTTGGCATCCAGTCCAACATCCTAGCATCAGAACACATGGTAAATCTCACATTAAATTCCATTAATAATAAAATAAATGATCCCATTCTTTCAGCTATCACTTATTTATGCGTGGAGCCAATAATGTAAAATAATTTCTCCTAAGTGCATCTTCATTACATAGTATAAAATGAAGTCGATCAAAATGTTTGTGCGCTTAGTTCTTTTAAACTACGGAACGGATTTTTATGCGGTTTTCACCAATAGATAGAGTGATTCAAGATGAAGGTTTACATGTATTACATGCTTATTATAGTAGAGAAAAGCCGAGAAATTCAAATATTCAATTCAGGCAGCGGGCAGTGGGCATCTGGCATGCGGGTGGTGTGGATTTTATAAAGGTTGGTTATTGGGTAATGGCGTTGTGTTTCGTTAGCCACAGCAACGTGTGGCCGGGTCTGTTAGTAATGTATAATCTATTTCTGTTACTATCTTTTTCTAATTTTTGTGAAATATTTTGATAAAAATAAAACTGTAAAATGTAAAAGATGTACTGAAGATGTGTGTAAAAGCTCTTTTGAAGTTTAAATTAAAATCAAATAAATGTCTACTGCAATCTTGTTCTGTGCAATGTAAAAAGTTTACTTTGAGTGTTAGCAATCGGCAGAAATTATCTATTGTATTTTTTTAACTTCTTCAAACTTAGCAAAAGATTAAGGGTCGCCAAAGCGTCTTATTGTTTTTTTTTTATTAAATGAAAAGAGAATAACACAAAGGTTAATTATTTGATTAAATTAATCTTTTTTTTGCTTAATGTAATATGAATTGTAACATTTTACATACACAGAGAGGGAAGGAAAATTAGAGGAGCATCACAAAGTAGGCGGCAGAGGGATATACTAAAACTTACCCCTAAAACTTTTTGCTTATTTTCTCAGTAATTACTTCAAAATCAATTATTTCAGCTATTTTACGACTGAAAAGGCTTGTGACAAAATATTACTCGGTTGACAAGTGTTTATAACTTCCAAAGCAAAGCCAATAATCCTCTCATTGTTTCATTACGCAGCCTCTCTCATATTGCTCACATTCCTATGGATCGAGGACTGTTCGTATACAAGCTATGTGGACTATTGGGGTCAGAGGTTATCCTTGGATTAGCCCAAACGTTAATCAATCAAAGTCCATAGTAACATGGTGCTTTAACACTAGTCTGAACACGCGGAAGGGAATATTGACGTTACCATCTACTCACGAATGTTCACGGTTCATTCTGTAATCTCAGGCTGTATTGGAAAAATATTGGTAGGTATGTAGAGTATGATGAATAACATCTAATTCTGATTTTTTTCCATCACGATCTATAAATTATTATCGTTGATCGTTCAATGAATTAATTTTGGGCATTAAATTAAACCATATTAATTCCTAAGCATCAATCAAAAATCACAAATTTTATTTCTACATAAAATTTAACCAGAGTATGGTAATAGCTATTATTGTTCATAATGGCATTGCATCGTACGAAAACTAATTAAATTTAATCTTTTTTGCTACCAGTATAACGACATTGTTAAAAATTAAGACATCAACACCTTTATTTGATTTTTAAACTTGAAAATTATGACAAATAAATATCACACTTTCTTTAACAAGTGTTGGAGAGATAACGCAATAAGGTAGGCAAGTAGGTACTAATTAACATCTAAGTACCGCTGTCAAAACTAAACCACCAATAACAAAGGAAATTAAATTCAAACTAAAAATGAAATGTGTGTGTATTTACGTAATACCTAGCCATGGAGTAATGAAATGTAATAATATCTGTAAAATATGGAATGATCGCAGACAGATCTCAACACTGGGCGGAGATCCTTTGAGACGCGCAGCTTGGGAAGGATTTGACAGACTAAACCAAGAGAAAGAAAAAACAGAAGCTAAACGTCTGGGTTCTGTTGCTTTGTTTGTGTCTGAAGTCGGTTAATCCAGCCACGTGCTTAGCACTTGGGATTTCCATTACTAAAGTCGCATAGCTTCATAGCTGCTGGCAACTACCTACTACTGCCAACAAACTGGCTATTAAAGGTTTTACAAATTCGGCCTGGTTATCTCACCGGCTTCGGTTTTTATATAAAATGGGAAATAATTGATCTGATGAATCTACAACGTTTTTTTCAGTTTACTTTAGATTTGTGTCTCTTTTGTACGGCTTAGCCGATCAACGTCAATAAACCTTTTTATGGTGCTCGTAACGAAATATCAAGTATGGAGGCCAATCGATTGCTACCTTCTCGAAGTTACTGTTTAATCGAATGCTGAAGTAAATCAGTCGTGTCGAATGACGAGATGTGCAGAGATGTTGGTGAGTATAAGTGGTAGTGTGTGCTAGAAGGAACGAGCAGAAGAAAGAAGGAAACCTCTAAACAGTAACAGGCTACAGGAATCCGATCCTCATGCAAATCTCTTCCAGACAGAAGCCAACACCAATTCTGAGGAGAATAATGGGGCTCGGCCGCGACGGACAAGAATTATCCGCGAAAACAAAGAATTTGGAGTAAAAACCACCGGCTAATTGTGAGAAGTGCGCAGGGCTCGGATTCTCGGAAATTCTTCCATCCGCTTTGGGCGAAACATCATCTTCATCCGTCCCGCTTTCACCCGTATACTTTGGCGATTTTTTACTCGCGCTTTTTGTTTTTTTTCTCCTTTTTTCCGACAGAGATATTCAAATTGCGCCGCGTACCAGAGCCGTGTAGCTATTCGCGGCAGAATGCGCGGCAGCCGGAGTCAGTAGTCAGTCCGCTCTGCTCTCTGTTCTGCCTGCAGTAATCATTGTGGGAGGAGTTCGAGAGATTTCAATTATTCTTGTCCGAAACATTTCGGCGGTCACCTTTCTGACGATTGTAGACTGGCCGCTGGACTGCTAGAACTACCTACCGGGCGCAGGGGGTCCCGCTGCCCGCTGCCATTGTAGTACCTACTGTACCACTCTACCACTGTGCCACCTACCTACTCACGTCTGGTGACAGATGGACTAATTCCAAAAAGAGAGATTTTTACATGGAAATGAATGTGGTCAATCTAAAGTTGATAATAGGCCCAATTATTTATCCAAGTCGTTCTATTCTGTTGAAGCCATTGTGCGCTTGGAAAGAATTCCTTTTTAACGTGATCAAAAATAAATTCCCGCCTGCCGTAAAGAATTGAGTTTTAAGTAATAACCACTATAATAGATATGCGTTACCTACTTAAGAATAAACAATTTAGTCCACCGCCGTAGTGATTTAAATTGAAAAACAGTTTTCCATTTCTTATTTTTCACGCTCTTAGATTATTGCGATAATCGTTCGGAACCTATTCCATTATAAGAACTCTATTGGCCTCAATGTCAACATAATGTATCTACCTATTTATCAAAAATGATTGGCTATTACAAAATAGATACATTTGAAAAGCACGTCTGTCATTTTACTTTGGCAATAATCCATTCCACAATCCGAGGTGTCAGTAATCGTTCAAACTTTGTGAATTTAATATCCAACAGAGAATCGACGCAAATCAAATGTGGTATTGGTAGATAGGTACAATAAATAAAAATTAGATCAAATCGACATACCTCTTTAAAATCAAATCAATGATGTTCATTGTGTAGTGGAATAAAAATTGAAGAGAGTCTGTAGTAAACTTTTTCAAACCTGAATCTAGCATATTGTATTTGTAGACTTATCGGATTTTTCAAATCTTTAGTACGTTAGACACGTTTTGAGACGTAGGAGTATGTTGCTGTGTAGATTTTTAGTGGAAATATTTGGTCTTATACGTTCTCTATTAACAAGTCGGTAACGGCTAATGGCAACTCTTTACCCAATTAGCACATTTTTAAAACCTTCTAACCTCGACCGCCGTAGTAACCAGGTCCGTTTAGACTTCACAGGAGATCAATATAAATGGGCCGGTATTCGGCCTAAAATCTTCCATGGAAAAAAGCGTCAAAATAATATACTTTGTAAATATTTATTAACATTATGGTTTGGAATTACGAGATGATTTCTCATTTGACAATATGAATTCTGTTAGGATTCTGAGCAGACATACTTAGAAATTATTTGATACTACTGACAGTAAACAAATCGGTAAATTTAATTAATTTGAATAAAACATCACTTACCATCAAGCCACCTTCAAAATGGGAGATAGTAGATTTTTTCGGGTTCCAATTCCTGTCAGTTCCAAAAAATTTCGTTCTTTTACGTTTTGTGTTTGAGTACTTACCCAAATTGAAAAGATATTCCACCGTTTTTCAATTTACCTATTGGTTATAAGAAAAGGTAAAAATACGTTTAATGCATTCAGTATAAATAATACCAAGGTAATACATCTTTGACCAGTCAATAGCTGGGTTGCATCGTGTCTGGTTCCACCCAAGAGGCCGCGCATCGTGAGTTCAATTCCTCGGCTGCTGGCTAGGTCCTCCATCACGGCACAAGCAAGCACTTAACTGTGATGGTAGTACAAGATTTCAAATATTGTCAGGTTATTCGCAACCGGAAATGGATAATAGAGCCTCCTGTGTGGGGCTAATGTAAAAAATAAATAATTATCATATTAAAAAAATTATAAATTAATTACATCATCAAAGTTAACGAAAACGAGTTGATTGAAATAATTATCGCCTTCCCTTAATGCAAATTAGATAAAAACCAATGATTTAGAAACAATGCTATGTAGGTATCAATGCTTATACAATATTCAGCTAAATACACGAAATAACTACATCGTGTGGGGCAACCATTGTACAATGCGTCTCGGTAGATACATTCAAATGGAGGGATCACAAATGCCCGCTAATCGAAGAGTCACAAAATGATTATTTATCACAAAACACCGCTTTACTAGGTAGGTACTTAGGAGTTTGAAATTTGAATCCGTTTTTCCACAGATAAACAATGTCAACACGGAATCGTCTATGGACAATGCGGCTACCTCGTAGCACCAAAATGGTGCCATAAACAAACAATCTCAACCGGTCTACAGAGCCAGCCCGCCGGGCTGCCCAGGAGTCGTGACGTGTGAATATCCATCTCAAATACATACGAATTAGCACCTTTTTTCGGTTACTTAATCTTCCCCTCGGATTCTGACCGATAATTTATTTACCTATGACTTTACGTGCCCTGAGTCAATAGAATAATAGTGAATCAAGTTTCATCCTTCCAAGAGATAATATGGAAAAAAATACGTATTAAGCGCTATTTCCTTATTAAATACTAATTATCTAGCAACTGACCAATTTATTTCCAAACATGATTTCACCTCTCAGGCCTCGGGCCTATTTTGTCGGAAGGTCAAAATATTTCCGCTCTTCAATAATATCCAAATAAATAGAATATTTCAATATATCATTTTAATGCAATATATAAAAGTTTTAAAAATAGCTTACCTTATGTTTTTTTCTGACTAAAATTACTGATAAAAAAAAACCCACATGCCCAAATTTAATAGGCTATTGTATTATAAACGTTATCGTCAACTAACTTATATGTCGTTTCTTAAAAATAATTAATTAAAAATTCCCAAAGTTTCATTTGCGATCGAAAACTTTAGTTTCATAAAGGTGCACATTTTGATTATTTTGTGGCTAATTTGAATACAAAACGTGGTGTTTTCTTTCTTTCTAAAACCGTTTAGATCATTTTTCTAACCATGACGGTAAGGGAGACACAGTGATTTCTATGAGACCTTTATGAGTTGTTCTGTAAAGCTAACAAATTAGCACTGATGGGTTTGCCGAAAGACATTCAGTATCTATTAGGAAATTGTCTACAATAATTTTTTTTAAATACTTACACTTCAAATAAAATAAATAATAAAACATCGTTTTGGAAGGATAAGCTAATATACGTATAATAATAATAATACTTGGCTAATTCTTGGCTTGGATATCACCTCAAAGGCGCTGTATAGGATGTAATATCAGGTAAATCGCACACAATTAAGAGTAGTGCTCATATAATCACAGGATGTCAAGTTAAAAAAAATATTTGTTGATCATATGCTGTGTGAGAATTATCGTTATACCTACAATTGCAGCTGTTTTCCACTAATTTGATGCATTACGTAATATTTCAATTTATATTTAAAAAAAATTTATAATAATTTTAACGCACTCAATAATATACTTATGTCTAATCGCTCATTAGCTTTTGATTGCTTAATCATCTTAATTTATCCGGGTCATGTCCTTTTAACAATAAACTGTTTGATTCAAATGTTATTTGACCTTCAGAAAAAAATCCAACTTGTAGGTTGAAAGATTAACTGACCAAAATATCTCTCTCGTTAATACGCATCTTAGTTTTAAATTATCCTCTGTACCATATGCACCAGTTTCGTTTGGTGATTTTACTCCGTATTTTACGTTATCAAAACATTTTTAAGCCGAAACTTTTTTGTATTATTTATTAACAAAAAATGCGTATGGCAGTCTATATGCGTCAGACACCTACTTTATGGCATGTCGAATCGGGAGAGATTGATCGAGGGAGACCTAACCTAGACCTCTCCAGCCGGACCCTCTCGACCCATCGCCTTGTCCGTCATTCCTAGACACCTTGACCTCCAGATTTCTACACACCCCTCATACCTTTGTCTACTCAGAAGATTCTCAGAAGATTTTCCGCAAGGACTCCTGTGTGGAGCTAATCTAAAAAAGACCAAAGGGATATTGAAATGCAACTTTGATGAGTTGTCTTGGTTCTCATGGAACCTGACAATTCGTAATGGAATTCCATTATTATAATATATATTTTTTTAAATTCAGGCTTTTCGTAATTCGGTAATATATGTCTTTCTTTAACAAAAAAACAGTTATGGGGTATGGCCCTTTTTCCAGTGGTTATAATAGCTTTGATCTGGTCCAGCGATGCTGCTTGAAGTGCTGTGATCTTGCCAAACGGGCTGTAAATCAAATCCGGCGCGCGCTCCGTATCAGCTTAATGAACGCCATCTTTAATCCCACTTAACCCCAACCATCTCCCGTCGAACACCATTTCTAAATGAGTTCGTATTTAGAACAGCTCCCGTGCCATCCGCGGGATTCTTAATGAAACATTTACATCTCATTTACACGCCAAGATTCAGATTATCTTAATTGAACCAATATTAAAACGGTCTAATTGAGTCTCCTAAAAGCTCAAATTTATGAGCAATCATGAACACAGTACGCATTATGAATCAAAATAAACTATTTTAATCAAAAAAACGTTGTGTAGCCGAGTGTACTAATGCGTCGTGTTCCCGATTGTTGCGTTGCCGATTCCATCCACTCCTAGCTATCCTTATTGCAAATGCAACACTATTCGCTTTTATAAATAAAAGTTTTATGTTTATATGAACACCCCACAAGAGTCCCCGCTGCTCCCGTCTGGAGCCAGTGAGACTATGGCATCCCCAATCGGGGTATGTTATGAGGCTGAAAGTAGTGAGGAGGGGAAGGAGACGTGGTAGAGGAAGATGCGGAAGTAACTAGATCTGATCCCCAAACACTAAAAAGCCATTTCAAGCAATGTTTCAATCTGAATGGTGGTCTTTTACCAAGGCGATACTGAGAGTATCTTCCACTCTGGAACGTGCCGCAAATATACAAGCCGTTATGTTAAATGAAATAATTGTGAAATAACACAAAGATTTCGGAAGAATTCCAAAGACCTTCGTATTACGAGTCAAGAGCCTTACCCCTAGAATACGCCGGCCATCAAGAAGTAGTAGTAAGATTTCAAACAATGTCAGGTTATTCGTAACCTGCGAATGTTTTTTCTTTTAAAAAATACAGATAAATAGAAAGAAAGAAAATCAAAATAATTATAGTCTTAAGATACACGGAAACCGTATTACAAATACGAAATCCATGGACTGCCTTTCAAGAAAAAGATCAACAACCGAAATTTTCCTTATTAATAGTCAATTAATGACAATTGAATCAAAAAGTTTGTAAGCAATTCGCAACGTACCTATAAATTAACATATACAATAAATGTAATTATTATTGGTTGATATAAGTAGCGAATATACATAAGTAGCGAATTAAGGTTAAACGGAACTTCTTTATAATCTACGCGTTCACAGATGGCGCCAATTTAATTATTTTTAAGTAAAAACGATTTTACTAGTTGCGCATGTATATACGCAATATGAAACAAAGAGTTTTGTCCTTATACAAACTCTAGAAAGGCACACACACACAATATTGCTTTGAATTACCGATACAATTCTGAATTTGCCTCCCTTTCTTGTGAGAATCGAATTTGTTCGCACAAAACTATATTAAGTATGCATTTTTTGCATATTAAGGGCGCAAAAAAATAATTCATCTTAATATATTAAAGGAAAACTTGCAAACGGTGTTTTTCCCTAAAATAACCATTATGAATTCTCATCACCTTAATATTAATATGCGTTCCTACTTACATTTTTCATTGGAAACCCTTAGCTTCAGAGTGATGTGTTATTATTAGAATTCATTAGAGGTCTATCGTCCACTATCACAAGTTAAATTAAATCGCCTGAATAATGTCTAGGACTAATTCTAAATTCGTATAAATAAACATATTCGCTACATCAGGGGCCTTTCATGGCCCATTTGTTTAAGATTCATGGCTTTTGATGAGTTAGTTATTAAATCATTGCTGGATGACGTTTATGATTCCTTTTTTGTGGTTGTTCTTTATGGAGCATTCGTCCTCATATATTCCTCATATGTCGCCAGGCGGGCTGACTCAATGCTGACTGATTGGTTTTACATAGTGGCAAAAAGCAGTTACGTATTCACAAGACCATGCAATATAATTAACTAACCGACAGGGGTAGACAAAAGACTAAAAGACGGTAATCATTATCTATGGCGTAACCCACAGATAAATATATTGACATTTACACTTTTCCTACACTATACCTACCACAGAATGGAGATTTTTTAATCTATGATACCTGCTTGTCTCCTCTTCCGGCATTCCGAATCTGGATGATATCCGAATCAAATTTAGGATATCTTGGAAATCTCAGATATATTTCGTCCTCGTGATTTTTGTAACTCCTTTCTACGGGCAACTCGCGCTCTTCATGTCAAAACCATTTCAGTTTCCATTTCTTAGGGCCGTTGTTCCTAACTTTTTTATCGATCAATCTGAGTCTCCGACCAGCTAAGGGATATTTTTAGTGACGCTAGATTCGCCTATTAGTCGGATAGTTGCTTTGAAAGAGCGTATTTGTGCATTTGATGTGTGTTGAGCCAATATTTCAGCTCAACGGTTGATCAGTTGATCAGGACTGGGAACAACGGCCGTTAAACTTATTAATTACGAAAATGGACGTTCATGCTATTATCATACTTCCTCCGAGATCTAATTAGGTCCTACTGTTTTCAATCTAATTTCGTTCTTACTCTACTTATTATACGCCTCACTACCATACATCAGTGCTGATTTCAAACATCCATCTTGAGATATCAGCCTCATTTACTTATATAAAAAAACACCCCGCTAAAATTACATGAGTAAACTCCTGAAACCTACATTCAAATTAAAGTGATGGAGGTTCTTGCGACAAATACTCTTTAATCATTGACTAATACGTATTATATAAAAAAACACCCCGCTAAAATTATATGAGTAAACTCCTGAAACCTCCATTCAAAGTAAAGTGATGGAGGTTCTTGCGACAAATACTCTTTAATCATTGACTAATACGTATTATAAAAAACTCTCAATGAACATGTGATACAGACAGACACAGAAAATAAAAAGGGAAACGGTCGCAGTTGGGACTATGTAGTCTTAGCGGGACTGGCGCTCTACCAATACATTTTTTTACATTAATCCACACCGGAGGCTCTGAGGAAAATAATTTTTAAAATAAAATAATTTGTCTCAGTGTCTGTAATCTTTGAAGATGCCATGTTGAGGGTCTTTTTGATGAGAGGAAGGGGGTGAACATGAGTCCCAGAAGAGATGAAGGAGAAGAGAGGATGGAGGAGACACAGAGGCCGGCAAATCTTTCCAAAGCCGACCTGTTGAACTCAAGAAAGAGTTATAAAAGCGACCCGTTGGGCGCGCATTTGGCGTGCTTCCTGGGATCAATGACTCTAATTCCTCGGAGCATCTTTCATTGTAATATCGGTAAAACAAGAACAGCATACGTACCTGACCCCTGTGCTCTGAAGATTGCAATCCGATTTTAAAGATAGAGGAATCCATCAAACGGACCACCAGTTTCTGCAGAGAGTCAAGGGTTTTTCAGGTATTTTTCAGGCTCCATACCAAAAGTGGCTGCCAAGGTCAACAGTGTGGCATACTTGCAATTTGCACAGTGGAACAGTTGTTTTTACCTTTTTAATTTCATTGAGAGTTGAAATTAAAAAGGTAAAAACAACTATTTTTGGAAAACTCATCCTAATGATTCGACATATATGGCCACTATTTATATTTTCAAATACCGAATAGTAAACTCTGACTTAATAAACAAATAAACCGTAAATCATTAATCGAAAATACACTTTATCCTATGGATAAGCCGTGAAGAGCATGGTGAAATATTACAAAGCTTTTTAAGTTTCAATACGTTATTCCTAGTAAAATTATATACATTTAGCTTGAAATCCTTTGGTTGAGGCGCTGCGCACTTGTCCGTGATATATCGTTTATTGCCGTCCCGTCGTGAGTTACTTAATCAAAAATCTTCTTATGATGTTTAAATCTGCATAATTTTCAATTTGCATTTCTTCTAAAGCTCTGTCCTTTAGCAGCCATTGCTTACGAAGGCCACTAAGACTTGACAGCCGCTACTATGATTGAGAACATCGATCAATTGGCTGAATTATCTCGCGATTCGCTGCATTATTTTATATCTGCACATTTTTTAAGCTCTTTGAATTTATTGGTTATGTAATTGAAATAGTTTCGCTGCGTCTTATCATTTCAAATGCAGTAAAATTACTGATCAGCACTCCAAAACTTACCTTTGCTAAATCAACAGAATATAGCTTACATTAAAAATTTGTAATGGAATGTTCATAAGGTAACGTGAAAACCCAAAAAAGTCAGTTTGGTCACTACTTATAAATATGGGCTTTTTGGACGTTAGACGAATATTATAAGCGTTTAAATAATATCTTTGATCAAACCCTTTTTTTACGGATTTTAGCAGATCACAAGTAAATTACTCGAATATTATGTACCTACATACGATTTTTTCAAAATATTATTAAAGACACAAATACCTGTTATATTTCTGTGTATTGTAATTATCTACTTGTTCCGTTTACATATATGCCTACTAGTTACTTTCTTCCTTCCCCACTTTCCTCTGCTTCAACTTCTTACCCTCCCCACTACCTTCAGCCTTACAACATAACCTAATTGGGGATGCCATGGTCTCACTGGCTCCATACGTGAGCAGTTTGGACTCTTGTGCGGTATTCACATAAAAAATAATAAAGACATCATTTTTTTCGAGAAAGACATTATCAGGTTAAGGGTGGATTCTTCCTACTACCATTATTGTAAGCATAAAATGTTACTTTTGCGGTGATAGAAGGTTTAATTAGATATATGATATAAGCTAGACTTAACTAAATAGAGGCTAGACTTAACTTGATAGAGGCTATAATTAAATAGATAGAGGCAAGACTTAACTAGATAGATTAGATAGAGGCTAGACTTAACTAGATAGAGCGTGATAGAGGCTTTAAAGCAGAGGATTGATCATGTAAAGCGCGCCGTTATGCGAATTCAACGCTTTAAACCAATAAGTCCCAACTGCTCGCAACCAGTGAGACTGTGAAATCCTCAATTAGGGTATGTTATGAGGTTTAAGGTAGTAAGAAAGGGGAAGAGATGGAAAGAGGGGGGTTGGAAAGTACCTGGCTATTCAAATCTGGTCACCAAACACTACTAAAGCCATTTCAAGCAACGTTTCAACGATTTTCAATTACAAGTGCTATTCTGAGAATATCTTCCACTTTAGAACTTGCCACACATATACCGTGCATTATTTTTTAAATAGATAAATTGTGACGTAACGTAAATAAATCAAATAAAATTTTCAGAGCGGGATTTGAACCCGCAACCCCGGGTTGCTAGTCGAGAGCCTTACCCATCAACCACGAAGGCCGTCAATAAATGAAATGTGAATTTATTACAATAATATATTTGTTACCCATATATGCAATGCAAATTTGATCAATATTTTCAGATCTAGGCAAATATTTTCAGCGGAAGAAAAAAGACCATGAGAAAATAATAAATCTAATATTTCCTCAATCAGTACAATTCTTCAGTAGGTATATCGCATCTGTTCCAAATAATAAAAAAATTACATTCCTTGTAAAAACCTTTTTTTATGAATTTTTGAAACCACATTAGAAACTATTTGCTTTATTAATGTGATTGATTTTTTTGCAAACAATTTACCAAAAATCCACAGAAATGTGACGAATGAGGATAACCAACACCGCGATCGCTTCACTTATCAGTCTCGTAATTCTTACAAAATGGTGCCTTAAAAAAATTGCGTCACTGTCAATAAATCTTCTTAATTTAAATCATTTAACGCCAAGAACGGAGGACGGTGATTTGAGCGACCAAGTCCTCGCCGGGCGCAAATAGCAACTTCATACATAATACCAGTACGAGCGTGATACAAGCGCCGGATAACCAATCACTCTTCTGGAAAACAGGGGTGTTCAATCCAACACTCATAAAAATTCAATCTTTTTAATTTGAAATTATAAAATTTACTTAATAAATTTACTTATCATTTATTTTTATTAGGGTTCGTAGAAAAGTACTGCGGTTTTTCAGTTTCTGCTTAATAGCTAGTTTTTGAAGAAATTAAGATTTAGATGCGTTTTTTGTATTTTTATGTGTTGCTTGTACAAATATTTGATGTTTGCCATGTGTAAAGGGATTTTAATACCTAGTAGATACTGTTTTATGAAGTTTGTAAGAAACTTCCCAGCAAATACGATTAATTACGGATTTTATTTTTAATAAAACCTGATTATAAGCTCTATGGCGGAGTGTGCCCCAGAAGCAGAAAGAACTGATGATCTGGGAGCTCTGGCGTTATGAAATTTGCACAGATTTTTCTAGGCCAACGCAACCCTTTTCAGGTTAGTGTCGTTTACACCATTCCTCTGAGGATAAATATTATTATCAAAAAAATAAACAAGATGACAAAAAATGTTCCAAAACTTTTTGTGGAATTTTAAACTATTTGTCAAATGTATATAACAAATCTTATTAAAAAGGTGATTTTTCTGAAATAGTTTTTGTGTTACATAAAACAGATCATAAATTGATTGCCGCAAAAATGATTGACCCTTAACTGACCAGATCTCGCAGTGTTATGTGTCCCATAGATATTTGGTAATTTCTGGTCATTGGTTCCTTTGTCTCAGAATCCGTACATCCCAACAAACACGTTGTCCGTCTCTGTCTACTCCCCGGAGTTCAGCCCCAGCCAGCGGAGACAGAAGTAGAATCACATCGGGAGTAATCTGGGTTAAATGGGGTCAAATGACACCAAGAATTCCAATGCGATTTTATTCATGCTATCAATTATTAAGTAATGTCACACCACGCTAATATTAGCCTGGCTCTCTTACTTGCGTACATTGTCGTATCTGTGCTAATAAATGTATGTACTGATCGTGGTAGACTTTGCACTGGGAAATGTCAACCGTCACCCCTTGCGATATCACGTGAGTGTCTGTCCTACTGGGGGCAAGTTAAGTTGTAGACTTTCAAAACTTAAAGAATTTTGCTAAATTTTCGCACAAAATTACATACAACAAAACTTCGTGTTAGTTCTTATTAATCCAATAGACCATTAGAAAATTTTACAGGAGGAGAAGGTTTTCTTTAATTATTTCAATGAAATATTATGAAAGATGTAAGATAAAGCTATTTCCATAAAGGTAAAGTCTCGTTAATTTAAATAATTCTTATTTCAGTGATTAACTATAATTTTTTAATACTTTATTTTTAATTTTTATGTGGAGATTGAACTAAAACTAAAATGGACTATTGGACAAATAAGAACTGAGGCGTCGAAAAGGAACCAAATCAAATAATATAGTAGAAATTATTTAGGCTGTTTTCTTCACAATTAACATATTTTACATATGTATACGAATATATGAGCATTGCTGCGATCTTCCAAGTGATCAACCCAAAATGGTGACTTTAAAACACAGAAAATCTCAGATTTCAGATAAGCTTAAATTTTCAGATTGCTACTATATTTCCGGTTCTACGACAACTCTACAAAGTGACTTTCAACACCCCTTTGAAAAATCAATAAAGTTACGAAAAAAAAATTAAAATTAAAAAATAGTGGAATTGATTTGTTAAATTACTATTTTTTTTTTATTCAGAGAAAGATACATAAATTACAATAAATTCAATATGATAATTAATTACATAATATGTGTACTTATTTGATTTATCCCCATAAAAAAGCAGGGCTTGTGTGTATGGGGGTGTTATTAAATTGGTTTAATTGTTTTATTTTTTATATTCAGTTAAAATTTTCGGTATAATTTTTAAGGTGAGTTTTAAATTTTTTGATATTACTGTTCATGTTTCTGATTTTTTTTTAAATTTTACTCCGAGATATTTATGACTTAACTGTCCTGGTGTTTTTTTACATTTTGGAGTAGGAAGTATTGATGTTTGTGTAAGATTTCTGTTGTTTTTAAATGGTGCAACTTTATTTTGAATATTATCTTTATAAATTTGTAATTTTGCACGGTAAAAATATATTGCACTTAATTTTCTGACTTTAAATTGTTGGAATAAAAGTTCTGACGAAAATGAGTAGGGTTTTTTTAAAATGAACATACCATTTGCCTGAACACATGTTTTGTTTCAAAAATCATTTAAAAATAATTATAAATTTTAATTCCTCAGAAACAAGAGACAAACTAAGCTATTATATTTGACATGAAGCAAATCGATCAAAACGCTCGATTGATGTTAAAAATCCACGATACAAAGGTTAAGAAATCCATTATAAGTCGAATAATTTTGATTATTGAAAATAAAGAGTTCAACGAAAAAAAGATAAGATCCCTAACAAACTATCCATTTTACTAGAGGAAATATCTGAATTCAAGAAGCCGGGTTCGCAGGTCAAGCAATCTCAATGGATTTCTTATCAAAACCCGAATTCTTAGAATAATTTATTATTAAATCCCGCACGTGTTGGGTGACTATCTCTTTTTTTTTTCTTATGACCAATAATTTTTTTACTGTTTATGGGATCGATTGCCTCGGAAGTGAGAAATACGAACTATCGGGTTGCCCTACACGTTCCAGGGTCACATCCTAAATAACAAAATGTTTTGTCCAAGAACTCTTTTGAACATTATATGAATATAGACAATATAAAATTAATTAACACATCTTGGAAGAAAGACAACCTCCAGCTTTCTGGATGTTTGGCATGGAGGATCGATTAAACTCTATATCAATACGATATTGACTAAATCCGTCATCTATGGCCAGTTATCAATATTTGCGAGCAGATATTCCGACCGACCATTGATAAATTTCAACGCGGCCTCCGTAGTATCAGATGAGTTTCAGTTAATTTTCAATATACTCATATTTTTTAATAATGTCGTTAGTTATGCAAAATTATTGGCTTATATAATGAACGGATTGAACCAACAATTGACAATAAGAGGCATACACGATCCATATACGATTGATAAGTTTTAGCGCGACCTCTGTAGTATCAGATAAGTTTCGGTTAATCGTCAATATATCTACTCATATTGTTGAATAATGTCGATCGGTATGTAAAATTACTGACTCATTTAATGAACGGATTGAACTAACAATTGACAATAAGTCGTGTACATGGTCCATAGACTTAAATAATTTTACAAAATGAACAACGTTGGTGTTGCAATTTAAACGATCGCAGCGCCCTCCTTTTCTCTATAAATTTCCTTGTCAGACTGTAATATTTCTTCATCCAAATCTAAAGTTCGGCACAGCTCAAGAGTGAGGAGTATTGTTCCGTGGTGTATTTAGTACCTATCTAATTGACCGCATCAGTTTTAATCAATCCGATATTTTGATTGATCGGCGAGTGTTCGAATAACGATTGATACGCCATTTTACGATCTCCGCCACAACATGCGGGCACCTAGCGACGAGCGATGTAAACATTACAATTAATTATTGTTTCCGATAGTTTTAAACGATTCAATGAAATATTTACAGCTGACTTTAAATAATCATGAGTAGTTAATTGTTTGGTCATATTGGAGACGAATAAACTAATACATCCAAATCTTAAACATCCCATATTTGAGAGACAAAATCAAATCACTTTGAGGAGGGAAGGAAATCACAATCAACACCTTTGCCACAGGTCACCCCATCTGATTCGCTACGGATTCATGGGGTGAGTTATGTCCGGGTTTGGGTAGCATTTGTGCCTGCCCACCTACTGCGTGGCTAGCCGGAGAGGTAGAGGCTGGTTGAGGGAGTCATTTTTACCTTTCCAGCACTCGGCCAACATTGACTTAGAACAGTGAACAGTGCGAGGGGTAGATTTATACAGACCGTCACTCTTCCGTCGTCACAGACCAAGATTCCTAACCACCCTTCATACCTTTTTCCATCCCAGAACTTCATATCCTTCCTTTCCTAAAAATACCATCCATACCGGATGGCGCCAATTTAACATCCATAATTTTAAATCTCCCAATATCGTATCCAAGTGGTATCGCATCGTGTACGCACTTCCATATAATATTTATGTTACACCGTAATTTTGATGCACCGACGCAACCGTTGCTCGACGCAAAAGTTACCAACAAAAATTGATCATGTTCTTTCCTGGCCCAATAGCAATTCATTTATTTCTCAAAAATTGGAAACTTTTTTCCTGTGATCTACAACATTTAGAAAATTGTACACTAATTAGGAAGAAAGACAAACACTCCCAGGTCACGAATAACATGACAGTATTTGAAAATCTCCTACTACCACCACAGTAAGCAGAAAATGTTGCTTGTGTCGTTATGGAGGACTTAGCCAGCCAAGAGATCAAACACGCGATGACTGGGTGGGAGGCAAACGTGATTTCAACTCAGCCACTGACCGGTCTTAAAAGTTTTAACAAAATTAGATTTTCTGTTAAAATCCTTGAATGTTATATTTACTGGGTAGTCGCTTGTTGAATTCTAGCATTATACCTTGTATTCTTTTTACAACTCCTTTTTCAAGATTTGAAAATTTCAATATTTTAAAAATCATACATAGATGCACACCACCTATAAGATATAAAAAAATCATATTGATAGTTTGTGTCAAATATCTACATATCTTTTTTTATTTTTACTATCCGTCTGTAAAACTATATAAACGTGGTCGCGTATTTTTTCAACGCTTTCAATAATAATTAAAAAAATAATGTATCTATGATTATTATTGATAGATCACAGAGCTCAATGAACTGAAACATCCGCTTGTATAAATTTCACCCGAACAGTCATAAAATACTTCCATCCAGACTGGAACGAGATAACTTCTCGATAATAACGCCTTAATAATATCTCAATAAATGTGATTTGATTTATTCACATTTGTTAACTGTCGCACCGGTAGTGTCTCCCGGCTAATTGATTTTATCTTAAGCAATCTGTTTCTAGTTTAGTTCGGGTGTTATGATTAATATTACACTACTAATGATTTGGTCAAAAATTAGCCCTCGGGACGCTTCAAAAGTAGTCGGACCGGTAGTGAATTCACAATATTTAATGAGCTACCTGCAATCATTTATTTTTACCTAGATTTTATCTGCGGTTTATGGCTTAAGGATTTTGATTTAGCATAATAATAAAACTGAATTTAGTCTTTATACAATGCCACCGATTTCAGCTCTCGGGCGCTTGATTAGATGTGGTCATGTAGATAAAGATAAATCATCATTCGTGTTTTTTATAAATTAATCCAGTTCATTTGGGATACGCAAAACAAAATATTGGCGTGTTTCTAAATGGACAAATTATAAATAAAATCAACGATTGCCGAATTAACAGCTGTAGGCTATTAGTAATAATATTAGACATTCCAAAGAGAAATGGTGTTTTATTATTAGTTTTTATTGAAAGACTGGAGTTTGACCGCACTTATTGAAGTAATGCAGTTGTCTTTTATTAACGATTTTGAGTCGAAATTATCAAATGAAATTTCACTATGAGATCGGCCAAGCCTCTGGAAGATATTTATTAATTAATTTTCAACACCCTGTTGGACTTTTACATGATAAGTTTATAATACAGAAACACATGTTTATAATACAGTTTTTAAGTAAAAAAGATAAATTATAAAAAGATAACTAGTAAACAACGTACGGGTATGAAAGGTATAGATAATGCATTACAATAAAAAATAAAGTTTTAAAGTTGCAGATGTCTTAAAAATAAACTAGTATTGTATAAGTTTTTACATTGTAGATTAATATAGAAGTACACAAATATACGCAACAGCCCCTATTATAGTACAGTCAAGTTAAAAAATTACAAGTGTACGGTTCACACGTGGTAGAAGTGAAACACTCAGAAAACTAAAAGTAGACAAGAGTGGGGAGGCTACAAAGCACCGCTCAAAGAGGATACCGATTATTCTATCTCATTCTCTCGTAGGCTAAGTCGTATAAATGTATGTGTTTGTCTATTTTTAGTGTCGCTTTTTCGTTTTATCGAGTTTCTGATCATATAATAAGGTTGCTAAAGAAGTTTTTACCTCAAAAATACTCTAGCCGGGTCAATCTAAGGATTTCAATACTGAATTTCGTAACTGTTGATTACCCTTAAATAGAATTTAAATAAAACGAAGGCGTGGATATTTATTTATTTTGATACAATATTTTACATTTCATCAGTAATCCAGTAATGTTGGCCTCACTGGGTGACTTACCTGTGCTGAGGCCTCCATTTCATAAAATATACATAATAAATTAAAAATATATCAAGTTATGTGTTAAGGGTATGCTTTATTATTTTAAGTTTTGAAATTTTGGTAATATATTTTTTTTTTCATTAATCAATTTTGTAATTTTATGTCTGAATTTATTTTTGTTTTCCTCACTTTTATTTTCAGGTGTTGAATGCTTTTATAGCATGATATTTATAGTGTCTTTGTCCAAAGCTTGTATTTACCGTCTGAGTTTTTATGTTTTCTTTGTACACTTGTCTACCTGGTCTGTTATTAATATTTTGTGTTTGTTGAAATTTGTTTTTTTGGTCAATAATGTAGTTTAGTAGTGTTTTAACGTATAATTCCCGTATATCTAGTACGTCACAACTGTTGAATATTTAGTATGTGAAATATATATATTCAAATATGAATGTTACCAGACATGTGTTGTATAGTTCCGAAACTGTGTATTATATTTTTTTGCATTACATGGTTGATATAACGTATCGCGTCAATTAATTATAATTGTGGGTACATATATCAAATTACGTTCAAATTTTCTAATTGTCCACTAATTCAATAACTTAATCGAAGAATTGCATAATAGTGTCCACCATCAGGGTAGATGTGTAAAACGTTGACTACAGAAGGAGGTAGCGCAACACGACGAAATGCCCCAAAAATAAATCAATATTATACTTTTGGCCGTGAAGGTCTAAAACCATTTCTGCTTTAATGTTGATCAAAAATAATTCCATCAAAAAGTGCACCTTAATTTGAAATATCCGTGTTGTTTGGTAATCGATTTTAGGTACGTAATAATAGACCCAGAGGTGTTCTAACCTAGTTAACGCATTCTTAGGTGATGCAAGCAGTGTAATTAGTCAGTGATGGCTTCTGACGAATTGGCTCAAATCCTGTTGTTGATTGATCAGGTAAGTTGAACTCTTAATCGGTTACATTAGTCTAACTTCCCATTTGCAAGTTTCGTCACCAAATTGACATTGTTTATACTAACTTATTCGGAGCTAGTCAAAAAGAAAACAGGTAGGTATGAATAAGTAGTGATTAGGAAAATCATAAGCCTTTGAAAGAAGAAAATATTTAGGACATGTAAACGGTTAAAAAAGGGGGATAGAAATGTCTTTGGACAGAAGAGATAAATAGTTTTTAGAGAATAATATTACATGATATAAGGAGTTAATTAATCAAAGACGTCGAACAAAGCCACGGCAAGAACAATTGATGCCTATATCAACAAACAAATATTATATATAAGACGTTAACACAGGGCCAGGAAAGAAAGTAGGTCCCTACCTACCAAAATATGTTTTAAAGGCCCGGGAGTACCCGCTCAAAAAGAATATGAAGGAGAGATATGTAAGCTCCCTCTAACAATGATATCTATCGTTAGAGGCAGCGCGCTAATATTTAATAAAACACGACTAGCTTAAAATAGAGCAAAAATCTCGTGAGGAATGTTTAAAATAGCAATTAAAGAATTAGCTGAATTTTTTCATACATACAACTAAAAAAAAGTGTTTTAAATAATTTTCGGAGCATACTTTGCGATTTTTTTCTATCGAGGGAATTTTATATAATAAGGAAGTTGAGTGAAAAATATTTTGACTTATAAAAAATAAGTTCATGTAGATCAAAAAATATCGATTCTAAATATATAAATATATTTCTATATTGTTATTCTTAGAATTAATTAAACCTTCTTAAAAATCCATCAAAAAGCTACGAACTAAAAACGCTTCATGAATGGTCGAAAGAATTCTGACGTCATTGGAACCTCAGTTTGTATAAAGAGCGGATCACCGAAATGTCTACGGTGCATCTCTTTCTATTACACGAGAGATGGTTTGTGTATGATGAGAGAGGTGTATAGGCCAAACGTCGTTTACTTATGGGCCAAACGGTTTTGCATTCTATCCCCTAAAAGTCTTTTTAAGTTTAGTAATGGGTGGTTTGGTATATTTAATGGTTTAGTAAACAAAGTTTATGTAATGCAAAATCTGTTTAAAAAACCACATACCATGTCAGAAATCGGATATATTCAAGGCCAGTTCGACTACCTACAAATCGTTGATTCTGACATGTTGAGTTTATATTTAAAATAGATAATACTGACCACATAAGTGCTGAAATTTGTGGAGTTAAAGCTTCCAAGTAAATACATCAAATTATTAATTGTGTTCATTTGTATGTTACAATAAGTATAATACATTTTTTCAGTATAAATAATAATCATTACGTATTCTCTACTCATCTGACATCTGATGTTTCGCCGTAAACCTCACTAGTTTTGTGCAAGTATATTAAATTTATTGATTGCTCAGAAAAGTCTCACAGTGAACTGCGCTGTAAACCGTTATCTTACTTTCGGTCTTTACTTTTTTGCGCGGCGGCCTGAATTGGCGGGTGATACTTCAACCAACGGCGATCGGCCAGCGATGGTAATACCGTGTTTGTGAAGAGTTTTGGCGCGAGAAACAAAAATTCTACCTTTAAATATTAATTTAACCATGAAAACTTGATCAATTTTCTTTTTTTAAAATAACATCAATTCTGATAGACGGTTAACATTGATAAAAAAAATTACTGGAATTCCTTATTGAAGAATTAAAAAAATCTCCATACAAAATGCCCAAGCGACGGAGTTTTCTCAGTTCAAATGACGTCACACCCACACCCCGCTTCTTACCGCTCGGATCCGCTCGTTTTGGCGGGCTTAATAAAATTTAAACTTTGAGAGTTAATTTTACTATGAAAACGAACTTTAAAAAAAAAAAAAAAAATACCAGTATTTAAGTTTGAATGCGAACATTGATAAAAAAAAATAATAAAAATGGACTCAACTTCCTTATTGCCGTTTCGGCGTGGGGAATGAATAGATATTATCTTCAAGAATGTATAAAGATTTAAAGAAAATGAGTATGTAAAAAATCGTAGACGTTTAACGTTTGTTTTGAATTTACGAAATAAAGTATCAAAAGCTATTAAGCTTTTGATTGACTTAATAAAGTTGGTAAAAATCTCAATCACATGCCTACACCTATCTACTTTTAGTATTTCTACAAATACGTGCTTTAATGCTGCTCTCATTCTAGGGTCATTTCTCTTAAAATTATTTTCTAGATCTTGTGCGAACAACCATTCTTTTTTTTTCAAGCTCTTTTATTTGATTTTTTTTAAAGTTTACTTTTAAAATGATTAAGGCTTACAAGCTGTGAAATCTAATCTAAAAAAATGAATCGTTTAAATAGTTTCCATTCGAATAAACAAACCTTAGATAAATATTTTCACTTTTTTAATCTCATTACGTGACCCAAGCCCAAAAAACATCTTGAAGTCATTTACAGCTTCTATGGGCAGGCACGTTTAAACAAATACAAAACTTTGACAGATTCAACAATTTTTAGTAGGAAAAATATCCACCTACACTAGAATGCGGATAAAGATTATTCAACCGAAAAAAATATTTAAAAAACATACATGTACATAATTTTTCTAATCTGAAGTAAGAAAATGAGGTAATATAATGAAGAAATCCTTATAGTCCAGTAACTTTGTCGCCTGAATGTATGGGGTAGTATGCGTTAAATCCGGTAGTTCTGATTTTTTGCAGGCTTGTTTATAATGTTGGCCTAATGAATAATCCAAGTTTTTGACCTCGACCGCCGAACGCAACTTTGTCAAAAATCGAAAAAACCGCGAAAAAATCGTTATTTTTTCAAATTTTGGCGATTACAACCCTAAAGGACTAGTTTTATAAAAAACTCTTTTATAAAGTTTTTAAAGTAAACTAAATTTGCTACAAAATGATACTATAACTGTCTCTGTAGTCCGAATAGTTTTTGAGATTAAGCCTTTCAAAGTTTGTGACCTCGAGCGCAAACCGCGAAAAAAAACGTTATTTTTTTCAAATTTTGGTGATTATAACCCTAAAGGACTAGTTTTAGAAAAAACTTTTCCGTTATGTTTTTAAAGTAGACTAAATTTGCTACAATATGATACTAGAATTGTCTCTGAAGACCCAATAGTGTCCGAGATTAAGCCTTTCAAAATGTATCATTTTTTTCGAACTTCGCAATTTTTTACAATTCTATCTTTCTGAATGAATTTTGACCCTGATTATTCTATCGAAGCCCTGTACTTTTATGATGGGGTCATGATGTATAAGTTAAGCTACGAATAATGAAGTAAAAAAGATAAAAAACAAAGTATTTTCCTTTTTTTTTATTTATTTAAAAAAAGATAAGTACAAAAAAAGTTAATAAGTTTATTTGTAAGGAAACTGAGTAATATTCAAAATCAAAAAATTAAATTAATTTAACCCTCTTGGAAGGTTCCGGTTGAGGTTCGTCCGTATCTGGATCGACGTATTGGGATGGCATATCCCCATCAGCATCAGGAGATGGTGATGAATCGTCGACGTCTTGTGCCCACAAGTCATCCTCCATTTCGACATCGGACAGATCGTCGCCTTCTGGGATATGTATTACTTCAACATCCGGTATATTGTCACAAGAGGCCCCGCTACAGTGCCTGCAGACTGATGAGCATTTTAATCCTGCCTTTCTGCAGCTGCACACGTTCCCACAACCCTTCGTACAGCCGCAAGAAATCATCCGCAAGAGGTGTTGTGGGGCTGCATCTCTGGTCATCATTTTAGGGTTGAGGCCTTGTGGCGTGGATATCCACCCCTAGGAGAGAGGGTTCAGTGTGACTCCCAACCACGCCTGAACCTGTAAGAAGATTGTACATGAGAATAGAAAATGATGAATGATATGTAACTGATGCAAGGACATATTTTTACATGATGGTATGTCCGCAAGGAGTGAAAACGAGCAGAGTCTCGTGTAGGAGGTAACCTGGCTAGATTGAGGCTGGTTTTCGTCGCAGCCCTGGCGAATAGTTGGTACCGCAGCTCGTCAAGGTTATGGGTTTTGGGGTTGCCTCCGTATAGAGCAATTATGACTCGTTCTCCTGCTGCTGTTATATCATCAGGCGTAGAGTTGGTGTCGAGAAAAATCGCAGCTTGCTTTTCAACGTCCGGATTTTTTTCGACTATGGACATCGTTTATATCTTCCCTAAGCCAAAGAAGCAGGATGTCGAGTCACAACCACTAAAGGCATGGATGAAGAGAAAAAGCTCTGTTTTCAAAGAGGATTTTGAAGAAGCGATGCTGGAATACATGTTGACATGCGACCATCTCGTCTCACCAGAGATGAATCAGATACTGAAAAACTCTATATATGGTTTGCACAGCACCCTCCATTCCTTACAAACAGAGCTTTCATCCATGCCTTTAGTGGTTGTGACTCGACATCCAGATTACCTCCTACACGAGACTACTCGATTTCACTCCTTGCGGACATTCCATCAGGTAAAAATTTGTCCTTGCATCAGTTACATGTCATTCATCATTTTCTATTCTCATGTACAATCTTCTTACAGGTTCAGGCGTGGTTGGGAGTCACACTGAACCCTCTCTCCTGGGGATGGATATCCACGCCACAAGGCCTCAACCCCAAAATGATGACCAGAGATACAGCCCCACAACACCTCTTGCGGATGATTTCTTGCGGCTGCACGAAGGGGTTGTGGGAACGCGTGCAGCTGCAGGAAGGCAGGATTAAAATGCTCATCAGTCTGCAGGCACTGTAGCGGGGCCTCTTGTGACAATATACCCGATGTTGAAGTAATACATATCCCAGAAGGCGACGATCTGTCCGATGTCGAAATGGAGGATGACTTGTGGGCACAAGACGTCGACGATTCATCACCATCTCCTGATGCTGATGGGGATATGCCATCCCAATACGTCGATCCAGATACGGGCGAACCTCAACCGGGACCTTCCAAGAGAGCTAAATTATTTAATTTTTTGATTTTGAATATTACTCAGTTTCCTAACAAATAAACTTATTAACTTTTTCAAACTTCGCAAAATTACTTTGTGGCATCATTAATTATTATATAATGAATAACAGATCTATAAATAATAAATAATTTTTATATATAATTTTGTATTATTTTTATGATTTTTAAGCAATTAATCACCTCTACTTTTTAATATTTTGTCTATGTTATAGTTTATTCTAATTTGTCTATACTTGTTTGTCATTTATTTTTCTTTATATTAACATATCCCGATGAAGATAACATTGTTATCAAAACATGTAGATATTGTTTATAATATAGTGGTTTATACAAAGTGATCTGTTATTCATGATATTATTAACTTTTGTTGTACTTATCTTTTTTTAAATAAATAAAATAATAAAAAGAAAATACTTTGTTTTTTATCTTTTTTACTTCATTATTCGTAGCTTAGCTTATACATCATCATCACATCATAAAAGTACAGGGCTTCGATAGAATAATCAGGGTCAAAATTCATTCAGAAAGACAGAATTGCAAAAAATTGCGAAGTTCGAAAAAAATGATAAATTTTGAAAGGCTTAATCTCGGAAAATATTGGGTCTACAGAGACAATTCTAGTATCATATTGTAGCAAATTTAGTCTTCTTTAAAAACATACCAGAATTTTTTTTTATAAAACTAGCCCTTTAGGGTTATAATCGCCAAAATTTGAAAAAAATAACGTTTTTTTCGCGGTTTGCGCTCGAGGTCACAAACTTTGAAAGGCTTAATCTCAAAAACTATTGGGTTTAAAGAGACAGTTATAGTATTATTTTGTAGCAAATTTAGTTTCCTTTAAAAACGTCATAAAAAAGTTTTTTAAAAAACTAGTCCTTTAGGGTTATAATCGCCAAAATTTGAAAAAATAACGATTTTTTCGCGGTTTTTTCGATTTTTGACAAAGTTGCGTTCGGCGGTCGAGGTCAAAAACTTGGATTATTCATTAGGCCAACATTATAAACAAGCCTGCAAAAAATCAGAACTACCGGATTTAACGCATACTGTGATGTATAAAGTTACTGGACTATTAGTCGCTTTATGTTCTTTAGTTGTCCTAATATAATCAAAGCTTACCGTTCTTCCCTTTTAAAATTTAAATGAAAATTTCATTTAAACCATTTTAATTAAAAAAATATCTATGTGTTTCAGAATCGCGGATCCTTTACCTGGATAAAAAGTTAACTGAAAATAGTCGTTTAAACAAAATTAATTACTTTCATTTAAATTAAATGAAAATAAATCACTTTGTTTACACCACTTATACCAAGTTATCCACATGTTTCGAAACCAGTGGTTTCTTTGTCAGGATAAAATGAGAATTTTCATTCGACAATAAATTGTAATTATTATTGATTGATAATTTTCATTTATTCCGTGGAAGAAACCATTGGTTTCGAAACATTTTGATTAAATAAGTGGTGTATAAAAAATATTTCTTTTCATTTAATTAAAATGACACCTCAGAGTGGATTTGCGTTTATTGGAGAATAAATTAATTACATTAATTTAATTAAAATTACCACAAAGTGAATTTACAAATATTATTTTTTATGCCAAAGAACAATTAGATAACTGTAAAACAGTTGTAGAATCGTTTTCTCAGATTCTTCAAGAATTGTAGTGACAATTTTTAGTATGTCAAATACAAATTTTACATTGTTTTACCAAGAGGTGGGTAAGTAAATACAAAACACTGTATTTTTCTTTTATGTATTAATAAAAATTATTTTTATTTCAGAGTCACGCCTTAGCGCTAACCCGCAGCTGTAAGACCTCGCCGGGGGGCGGTGGAGGCTGCGACGGCCTGGACCGTCCCCCCAGCCACCCGCATACGCCTCGCGGCCCCCCATCACACACGCCACTAGCGCCCCCCTTGGACCACGCTGAGGCTCTCGTCGTGCCAAAGAAAGAAGGCTTCGACCTCAGCAAGACATCAGGTAATTTTTAACTAATAAAACTTACTGCTCCATTAGGTACCTTATGGGAGTTCGAAATTAATTGCCACCGAGGTACAGATAAAAATCTTTGGATAGAGGTGTTTACCCAAATTCGATGTGAGTGTTGGACCAAATATAGATATCTATAATTTTTTGTATAACAAAGGACACTGCAAAGTAATGAATGAAAAAGATCCGTTGAATCAGAAAAGGATTTCCAACGGAGCTATCAGTGCCAGGATCACGCGAACAACATAAAATGTATCGAATCTTTTATTCGAAAGTCTTTTGGTGTAAACTGGCCTATGACGCTTCCCGTTGACAAATTTGTTTTCACAAATCTGGTGTGGGTGAAATTTTATTGTAATTACCATTTTTTTTTAATTTGTGCTTATAAAAATATATAAATTGTAATTATTATTGAAACTACGTTGCAGTCCGTAGGTACCTATTAATTCTTCACTTGAAATTGAAGGTACCAACTATCAGGTAGTAAGCTCCAATGATTAGGTACTTCAAGATATGTCTACATTTTTTAAACAATTGTTTTAAATTAATACATATGCTATTTTTTGCATGATTAAAGCGTTTTTATTCAAACTTACTCTTTTCCCAGGTCCTTTAAAATTTGAGACAGTTTTATTTTTACTTGATATGATAGCGTTGGTGCCGACGAAAATTCATATGCCCAAGATAATTGAAAAAAGTCCTAGGGGTAAGAGTTATTTTTTTAATTTTAAAATTTAGTATAAACTACATCGGAATGATTAGGTTTATCATTTCACGTATAAGTGTTTTGTTTTCATTCAACAAAACCTTCGTGAAATATTTAGATGTGAGAGAAGAAACTATTAAGAATTAGGATTTGTTAAAATAGCTAGCATGAATAATATATATTGTCAAGAGTGTTAAGGCTGATGTACGTTTACCGTATTAAAATTAACTTAAATAAATAATTTCTATCAAATAGAATATCATATATAATATACGTAATAAAAGCGATCAGTCTCTGAACGTGAATATAACTGTTAACATCTGATCCAATCTTCAATCGCTTTATGGCAGATTCAATTCGGCTCTTCTCGGAAACTGCCGGTAAAAAGGCGGCACGTGACTTTGGAAGAGAGACTACCTCTATCAGAGAATTGTAGATTGTACTGAGATCGATTTGGAAATACCAGCATCCCAATTATCGTTTTTTTTCTTCAAATTTACACTCTTCAATTTACCTCTCCGTCTCGCGCAGCTCTTTCGGAAGTTATTCTTGATTTATTGTTAATATTTTTGTGATGGTTTTTTGTCACTGCGGCGAATGCAATTTGTACGAGTGTCCAGTGTTCCCGTCCGCTCGCACACAAAGCTAAATCAAATATTTTGATACCGTGAATAAAATCTATGTCTGTGGCGAGATATAGATTTTCACAAAGTGTTATAAGTTAGAAGGTAAAAAGAAGTAGGTGAACAATGCGGACGGACAATTTGTTTTCTCAAAATTCGTCATCAACTGTCGAATTTATGCAATTCTTTCCTCTACTCGAGACACGTAAATTCTATTGATAATGGGTTAAAAATATTGACTTTACCTTTTTTTAAACCAATCTGCAGATATTATATTACAGTACTTTCTTACCCGACTTCAAAAATGTTTTATTCTTGGGTACATCCAAGTACCGACAACGACATCGTACGATGTATTTATGGAATTGTTTTCACCTGTCAAACAATTGATGATTGTTTTGGATGCTCCGCTCGTGACTAAAATTACTGTAAAAACACCTTATTAGATTGTCAAAATTGTAATATTTTCTATTTAAGAAGAAAATATTTAAAAAAAAATTTAACTCTCAAATACTCAGATTAAAGAAATATCTGTTTCTTATAAATGGATTACAGCTAGGCATTAAAATAAAAATTTCAGCTTTATATATTAATTTGTTGACCTACAAGTTAACAACGGAACGTTCTGTAAAGATATCAAATCGCTGGAGATTCGTTCAGGAGTTTTTAGTGGGTGAAATAAAAATACAATTAACATCAATTGTAGGTATCTAATCGATTACTTTAGGAGTTTTACTTGAGTTCTCATTATGGCTTATTTTAAAATAATTATGCCTTCATCCAGATAAAGACGATAATGGATTGTGAAAGCACACATTACAAAAGCCCTTCGAGTCTAGTTTTATTTTTTGATGTGCCTTTTTGACGAGAGAGGTTTTCGAGTGTACACGGAAGCAATGTTTTGCAGTCGACATTGACGAAAGGATATGAATTGTGGAGAGTTTGGACTTGGACGCTTTGCATAATACCCTTGTGTGTTTTGTGAGAGACGAATATAACTAGCGTTCCCCTCCGAGTTTAGTGGCTAATCCCTAAGATTTCGGCTCCCTCTATAATAATTTTCCATTCATTCATTCTTCCACGCTCTTTATGAATCATAATCCGAAAATCTGTGGATGATCCGTAGTCCCCTTCGCTCTCGGTTCGTTCGCCATCTCGCGTCCCTCTCTGTACCGCCGGATCTCAAATAGAGCTTAATCCGCTACGTGATGTGTGAGTGTGTTGGTGAGGGTAGTGTGTATACACAGTACACGCGGCTCACCTGAGAGTGTGCGTAAATCCCACACATGAAAGGGGGTGATTCAGTTTAATCCGGCAAACACAAAAAATAATCTGCATTTATAGTGGGAACGCATCACAAATTACTGCAAAGGTTAATATTAGCTTACGATTAAATTAAAAATAATTATTGCTTTATCGATAAATTATGGAAAGCGGAAAATCTAAACGAAGCATTAATAACCGGTTATTTATTATTCTCAAAAAATACTGTTATACATATGCGCGTTAAAAAGGACGTGTTATACTTATTGTGGAATTAATCCATAATATTTCAATATTGTTTATATCTTATCCAGTATTTTTTTAAGAAAATAACAAAACTTGTGAAAGCTTTTAAAAGGCCAAACAGCGATCATGCTAAATAAAACACATTATAGTGAATCAAAACTGGTTTGATTAGAACAACATTCATTTGAAGAAATAAACATAAACACTGGCTTAAAAATACTAATCCCCAACGTTATTTAACGATTTTTCGGATTTGCATTATTTTCGTATTCCGTCGAAACTCTGGCTATAATCTGGTGATTTTGTAGCATTCCTTAAACTTCTTATCTTTATTATTAATCTGTTATATTATTATTCTTTCTGTTTAGAAATTCTTGACACACTATTTCTTTGATCTACGGGAAATATCAGTATTTAACTGACTAACCATTGCGCCGTTTTCCCGCTGGGTTAGGCTGAGAAGATATACCGTCACATAACTTGCCCTTGCAAAGCTTTTTGTATCGTTGATACTCATCCATTGTATCCTTGGCTATTATTATTTTTTTATTATAATACTATTATAATTTTTTTTATGTATACACATTATACTGTTGTATGTATTCACAAATATATACAAGTTTACGTAACTGAATTATAGATACACGTACAGATACAGGTACGGGTACATAATAATACAGGTTCATTTCTGTTACATTGACCATTAACATGACCTAACTCAATTACTTGATTATTTCTACTATACTCCCTCTTATTTCTTCCCTTATTTCTACATGTTTTTCTAAACTGTATTACATGTTTTTCTAAACTTAAAAGAATTCAAAACACAACTAAAAAGCACACTAAAAACTTTAAAACTAAAAAAATGATATAAGTATATAAAAATTAAAATACAACAATAATTGTAAATTGATAGATTATAATAAAACAAATAAAAAACTAAATTTCACTTAATTTTATTGACAGTAATCGGTTTTAGCTCGTCAGAGCCATCTTGATGATGTAAATTAATAACTCCCCCCCCCCCATACAGACAAGCACACTTTTTGTGACGTACATCCTTAAGTTATTACGATTTAAATGTTAAAATTCGTGCATAAATATGAATTATCATCTACTCATAAATAAATTTCAATGAAAATAAAACAATATTCCCCTTCCATCAGTTTTGCATCGTTCGTTTTTTTTTTAAATTAACTCCTTGGAGAAGGACCTGAGGAACTTGATTTCTCTCGACCGTATGTCATCTTTGAGGATCCTGTGTGAATGGTCCGTTTAAAAGAAAGGTTATAAATAATGAATATAAATTTAAGTGTAATACGGTTTGACCATTCATGCGCCGCAGGCACTTTGTTATAATTGCAAATATGCTCTAGTACAGGTATAACTTAACTCGCGTGACTGTCCATTCCACTAATCTTATTAAATGTCAGTATTCAGATTTACCTGGCTTAAGCGGCGATTAGAGATACGCTTAAGCTGGAGGTTTTTTATTTCGATTGCTGATAGCAGTTCTCGGGCCTCTATCCGCCATCCTCTATCCTCTATCGGCCGGTTAGTTGGCGGGAGGTAGCGGGGTGGCTTAATCCAACCGCTATTTACAGGACCCCTTCATTTTGGTGCACTGTTCTTTTTAGTGCCGTCTTTAAAATACTTGATTTATTGGCATAGAGGTCATTTTTTTGATGATTTATTGGCATAAGTCAATTATGTGAAATTTCATGCCGTAGATCGAATGTTTATCTGTTCACCTGTGTAATACAAATTAACAAAACGATATATTAAAGGGCTGTGCGAATTGCTGATTAAATGTGGCAAAACTCGTTAAATAGATAATTATTATTTTTAAAGTTGAGAGTTTTTTGTAACCTTTAACTAGAAAATATTACATATTTGTGGCTATAGCTATATAGTTGAAAAACTTAAATTACATAGTATGAAAATACGAGTAAATAGGTAACTTTACATTAATATCCCTACACAAAACAAAAACCAGATAATTTATTAAATTTTTATTGTAATAACTTTTTTTTATATGAATACCGCACAAGAGTCCCAACTGCTCCCGTCTGAAGCCAGTGATACTATGGCATCCCCAATTGGGGTATGTTGTGAGACTGGGGGTAGTGGGGAGGGGAAGGAGATAGGAAAGAGGAAGGTGGGGAAGTACCTGGCTATTCAGATCTGATCACCAAACACGGCTAATGCCATTTCAAGTAACGTTTCAATTCTGAATGGTGGTCTTACACCAGGGCGATACTGAGAGTACCTTCCACTCTGGAACGTGCCTCAAATATACTACATTATTTTAAATGAATAAATTGTCAAATAACACAAATTAATCAAATCAAATTTATTTGCCACGCCGGGATTCGATCCCACGACCTTCGGTGTGCTAGTCAAGCGCCTTACCGCTGCACTACGCCGGCCGTCTCTTGGAATAACTAGAATAACTCTTCTTGCTGAGTTGGCATCGCATTTGGGTCCCACCCAGGCGTTGTTTGTTTGATTCTTTGGCTGGCTAAGTCCTCCATCACAACACAAGCAACATTTTCAGCTTTCTGTGATCGTGGTAGGAGATTTTTAAATATTGTCAGGATATTCGTAACCTGGGAATATTTGTCTTTCTTTAAAAAAAACTGTTGAAGGTTATACCCACCAATGTAATATATTATTTAAAAGAACCTAATCAAATGCATAAATATTTTAGCTATCTGTGTGATTTATTCACCTATTTCCTTAGGAATTGCGTACCAACAAACCTGGACAACTAATTTATTATTTAGGGTAATTAAAAGTTTAGCAATTAAAAAAACCTTCTTCGAAAGGATTTATTCGAGTGCCACGGTGTATAATGGTTTGAAAACGGCCCGCGCAAGTTGAAAAAGGTTAGTTATGTACTGGCAGTAGGTAGCCCGATTGAGATTTCATATGTTAATTCTTAATCGGCAGTAGTTATTAATCAAGATTACTGCCGAGAGTTTAAAATTCACACCGGCCGACTCAAGGCGGATAAAAAATATAAAGAGTCGTGTGAGGATTACAGAATACAGCCGAGTCATTTCCATAAGCCGCTGCCTCCGACTACCTCAAACACCATCACTTTTGGAGGACTTAATACTCTTATGGCGAGGTTTTAGCCGGCTAAGCAGCGTGATGAATGTATGGGAGGTGCCAAGCAACAGCAAACTGAACTAACCTGGAGGCTGCATTTCTTCATCCTCCGTGTTTAATGCATACATCAGATGCGTATCTGTTTTTATAGTATTGTATGCTCTATTATGAATGGCCATTATGTCTCTGTGATGACACAATAAAGGTTATAACATTACCACTCCCCGTAGACGCATTATCGGAGAATGAAAATTTCTCTATAAAGTATCTGAAATTTATTAATTGTATTTGTGTTTAATGGGGTATTTCCGCGTTTTTTATAGCTTATAAAAATTAAGCAAAAAATTACGATGATGACAGCATTTTTATTTTATTTTTATGTTGACGAATAAATTTTCCACAGCGAGTTAAAGTTCCCCATTTACCGCTAAAACGATATTTTGTGGGGTGGCTACCGTGTGACGTCATGAGTGCGGACGCTCAATGACAGTGTTTATTTATGCTGGTTCAGCTCAGCTACGCTTGTGATGTCACAAACCCATTTGCAAAAAACGGGCCGTTTTGATCTCGTCAGTTTTAGAGCGTTTTTAAAATCAATAATATTCAATGAAACATAAAAAACAAACATTTTTAGTAGGATGATTAAAATCAGAAAAATGATCTTTAAATATTCCATACATTTTCAACAGAATCCCTCGGTTGTGGAAATACCCCATTCGTAGAACTACAATTAATTTTTAAAAATTTAATTTAAATTAAATTTGAAAATGTTATTATCAAGCTCTGCAAGTATTTTAGTAAGTATTTTTGTTACAGCTGTTTCGGTTTACAAGACCATTTTCAAACTGTAGTTGAACCACATTGAGGCGACGTTATTTCGACCACATTTTGGAACTTAAATGAATCATAGCAGGAAACCTTAACGCTTGGTGGGGGAAAACAGATCTCCCATACAATGAAGTGTCTACTGTATCTACTTAATTTCTCAGCAAATTGGTTTAACCGATAATAAATCAATTTAGAAACTTCCAAAATTGACAGTTAGATTCATATAAATACCGTCGTCTCAATGTGGTTAAACCACATTTTGAAAATGGTATTGTAAACCGAAACAGCTGTAGCAAAAATACTTACTAAAATTCTTGCAGAGCTTGATAATAACATTATCAAATTTCAGTTTTAATTAAATTAAAAAAATAAAACCCAAATTTATTTATTTACGGGAGTACGACTGGTGGAAGTAAGGGAAATTGAATGGGATATAATGAGGTTGGAATTCAGAACTAGTCACTAAATATATATCTATTATTAACGCTTAATCATTTATATATAATGTTTCGATTCTGAATGTAACATATATTTTTTTAAAATACGTCACCAGTTTCAAGGAAAAGTGTCAAATCATTGCTCGATTATGTCTTTATATTTATTTATTATTTTTTTTTTACTTTATGAGTAAAACCTCAAATTGTAATATTTAATTAAATGAAGACAAAATTAGCGAAACTCTTCGAAAAATCAGAAAAAGATATTGGCACCTCTGGGAATCGAACCCAGGACCTTCTGCTTTCATGGCAACAGCTCTACCAACTGAGCTCTACCAACTGCAATCGTATAAAGATAGCATCCAATAATATGTGCATTACGTAAATGAAGATAATTTTGGTAGTTTTGAGTCGAAGTATGACACAGTTAAAAGTCACCGAATTGGATATAGACACCTTAGCTTAGCTGGTAGAGCTATTGCCATGAAAGCAGAAGGTTCTGGGTTCGAGTCCCAGAGGTGCCAATATCTTTTTCTGATTTTTTGTCTTCAGATTTTAGATTGAGTTTGGATAATATTGTCTACATTTAATTAAATGTGTTTTTTAATTTAACGTTTTTTAAATATTAATTTCATCAATATTGGCTTAGACTAAGCCCGTTCTACAATCTTCACCGAAGCTGCTTAAACAAGCTGATCTATAACAAAAATAGTTTTCCGAAATCCACCAAATTACACAGGCAATTTCCAACTTATTTTAAATCCCTGACCTCCCCAACACTTTCCATAAATATGTTTAATTACGAGCAGCACGTTCTCCCTTAAACATAGAACAAACAATATTCTCACACCATAAAGTACTATAATACGTACTGTACGTTTACACACGCACACACGCAGGCGATACACGCCGAGGTTTTGTATAGCATAATCCCGGCTCACCCTAATTCCGTACCTTCGGCTTAATCCGGCTTAGCTCGGCTCAGCTCGGGCCGCTCTCCCCAACCCCAACACTACAACTACCCCCCTACTCAAGCCACGATTCAAAACAGAGGTGACCAAATTAAGCTAGTTTTATATTGACTGTGTTATCATTTAAATCTCGCCAAAAATATGGTCATAAAAAGTGTTTGCCATAAAAAAAACAAAAATGGGAGTTTACTACCACGCTTATTTTTACTATTGAATAAATACTGAAGTGATTCCACAAGATCTACTAACCGGTTTCGCATTATTTTAAAAACCTTTTTATAGATAAATAAAAAAAAATCAGAATGTGCAATTCCAAACATTCAGAAAACTAGATTAGGCAAAAGTGGGGAAACTACGAAGGCCTTTTTTTATCAGCGTGAAGGATGATTTTTTCCAAATTTTTGTCGTCGAATTCCAGTGCACCTTTTCCTATACATTTGGTCATCTTATTAGAATTTGTGTTTTCTTCCTAGGAGTCGCTAGATATCGCTTTCTTTTGTGTTTTCTTTGCCTGTTCATTTTGGAGTGATTCGAAGATTGTA
The DNA here is from genome assembly GCA_917563855.2 of Limnephilus lunatus. Classification (NCBI taxonomy): domain Eukaryota; kingdom Metazoa; phylum Arthropoda; class Insecta; order Trichoptera; family Limnephilidae; genus Limnephilus; species Limnephilus lunatus. The sequence continues at coordinate 46,747,532 of OU830600.1, forward strand.
TATTGATTTAACAAAAATATATATATATATATTTTTTTTTTAGAATTATTAAGATTCAATCGTTGGTCCGCTGAATGTCTGGCCGCTAAGGTTCATCAGGTGCTTTATACCACAAAACCAAAGGAGACTTGCGTAGGACCGTGGATTTATCGTATTATATTGGAACCTAGTACCCAATGAAATAATTAATATTTTATTGCTATCTCTCCCAGACTAAATCTTATAAATGAATGTGTTTGTCTCTTTTTTGTCGCACACAGAGAAATATTCATGTGAGCGATTAAAAATCATCCATAGTACGCAATACATTTTCATTACATTAACATTATTTTATTTGTATAATAAAGTTAGTATGTTCCCTCCTGGACCAATTAGATAGATCACAATAAACATTTTATGATTTACAATAAATGCTCCAATATTTTTTTTTTTTTTTTATCTATTTAAGCAGACGTTGGTACCATTCTATTGCTTTGCGGATGTTACATAAAAAAAACGATCTTTGACGGTCCTAACGGATCATTTGACCTCAGTAAATGAAATGTCTGCAATAAATTCTCCCGGTTCCCCAATTCACATTAGTTTCTTTAAATATGGTTAAAAAATTTGAACAAAATTTTTAACAATGAAATATTTCACACATGGATCGAAAAAAAAACGTATCGTCGAAATTATTTTTAACTTTGCATAAGAACTTTGAACTGGAAATTTCTCATGCAATGATCATCCTGTCATTTTCGGGAATGCAAATATGTATATGAATATTTTAAGTTCATTTATAGAAAAGTAACGTCATGCTTTTTTTCTATATTTAGATTCAAAGATTTAGCCTCAAGCCGATTATCAATTTGAATAAAACTTTTGATGTTTTTTTATCATGTTTTACAATGCATTTTTAAACTTCGCAATTCAGATTTTTGTTTTCCTACGTGGACTGGTATTTAGCAGTGATTAAACAAGGATTGGCATACTGATCCAAATACATACTGTTCAAAGAGTTATACAAACATGACGTTATATTCAAATGTTTTCTACGGTTGTTATTTAGTTTATATGAAAACTAATTAATATAGGTTCCATCTTGCCCCCCTTTTTTGTATTTGTATTGTTAGGGTATTTTATTTAGTCATTGATATTTAGTTACTTATTGTATTATTTATATCTACCCTTAAGCACCCGCAACCCGAATTTCTACCGATTTCTTACATATCTCTCTTAAACACTTTAAGTTTTAAAGCTCTTAAAAAAATAAATGTTTTTCTTAAAGATAATATCTAGACATTCCCCGTGATATGCAAATTATATAAAATTCCCTCGATAGAAAAAATCGCAAAGTATGCTCCAAAAATTATTATAAACACGTTTGTTTCAGTTATTTTACAAGTTATATCAACCCTCGCGAGAATTTCGCTCTATTTTAAATGAGTTGTGTTTTATTAATGATTTTCACAATTTTCGCCTCTATTTTATCGCTGTAAATGGTAGCGCGCTCCTCTAACAGTATTATTTCCTTATCTCTCCATCTCCTTCTTTTTGAGGCCGGTTAATGTTCGAACAAAGTTTTGCACGAAACTGGCATCAACCAAAAAAGGCTGTCGCTTAAATAAGAATATACATATCATTTATTATGATGGACTGACTATATTTTATAGTAGTGTTGTGTAAAATCTCACGTTTTATAAGTACCGACATGCAATTTCATTTTATATATGCTATAATGTTATTATTTTTTAAATGTATTCAACTAAAAATTCCATATTTTTGGTACTTTAATATTAATATGAAAGTTCCAGGACCTCTGCTTCCAGTCTGGGGCCAGCTGTGAATTGTTCTGATTAGTGCAAGGGCGTGTGAGTGTGTATGAGTGTGTACGTGCGTTATCCAAAGTGCACGAGTGTTGGTGGATTTAACGTGTTCTTATTCATATATCAGATTTACACAAAGCCCCATTGATTCGGGGATTGCCTTTATTTGGTCGGGGATTAAATCTTTTTTGTACCGTCTCGACCCGATCTTGACGTAGGTAGGTTCCCTGTACCTACCGAGTAGTACCTACTCACTACTGCCTCCTGCCTGCCAACAGTACGCGGTTACGTTATGCTGCGTATACATTTGCGAACCGAGACGCGAGCCGAACCACGATTTATGGGAAAGGAACGAAGCAACCGCAAGGGGCGTTTCGCCACGGATTTTCAGCTCGCAGGTTCGGCTCGCATGTGTATACGCAGCCTTAGAATTGATCCTCTAAAAAATGCGAAATTTTTTTGACACTCTTGTACTTGTTGTGTTTAGCTGTTTGAATGCAATGTCATTTAGGTAATATTTTTTAAGATTACCTTTGGCGTATGACTAACTAACTCTCCATCACGCATTTTTTTCGCGGATTTAAACAGGTATTATAACCTCAAAACTCTGTACGGTGTACTCACACACTCTTCAATTATTTCGACTCTTGATATGATACGACTTAACGCAAATCGGATTGTGAGGTATAGATTCGTACGTACGTACGAAGAAACCTAAATTTTCCTATTAATATTTCTGTGTTTGATACTGACAATTCGTGGCGGAATTCCATTATAATAATATAATAAAACAGTACTACAGTCAGTACTACACCAGTCTAAAGATGGCCTTAACGGATTGACACCGGTTACGGTCACAAATAAATTATGTGGGAAAAAGTTTTATATATATTTTATTATTTTAAGTACTATTTTTTTCTACTTTTATGGAGTCAATACGCCTTATTTAAACTGTCTATATCAGCTTTCTCTCAAATCAGTATAGATCAAATCTTTTTGGGATAATCTTTCCACTTTATCGCGCTGTGTCCTTTCTGGGACATAGTCCTACATAGACCGGTCAGTGGTTGAGTGGGCATAGCGCTTGGGTCCCACCCGGGCGTCGCATGTTCAATTCCTCGGCTGGCTAAGTCCTCCATCACAACACAAGCAACATTTTCGGCTTTCTGTGGTGGTAGTAGGAGATTTTCAAACATTGTTGGGTTATTTGTAACCCGGGAATGTTTGTCTTTCTTTTAAAAAAAAAAAAATCCTTGTCCTTGACTTCTTTTTTCATCCACTTTCTAATCAGATATTCTCCTGATAATACTTTCCACTTAAATCACCTTTACTGGTCCAAACCATCACAAGGTCGGTTTCTCTAACTTGATCATAATGCTTATAATCGCTTTCACTTTATTTTTTGAACTAATTTTAGAGATAACAACAGATTAAGGAAACTAACATATATATTTAGATGTTTAAGAGATATTTTAAACTAAAAATTACTTAGAACCACATACTTCGCTTTCTGTAAATCAATTATACAATACGGCATTATAGGATGGGGCGGTACATATACAAATCAAACACAAACAATTTACATATCACAAAAACTAATAATAAAAACAATTTTTAAAAAACCCTACTCATATTCGTCAGAACTTTTATTCCAACAATTTAACGTCAGAAAATTAAGTGCAATATATTTTTATCATGCAACATTACAAATTTATAAAGGTTATATTCAAAATAAAGTTGCACCATTTAAAAACAACAGAAATCTTAGACAAACATCAATACTTCCTACTCCAAAATGTAAAAAAACTCTAGGACAGTTAAGTCATAAATATCTCGGAGTAAAATTTTTTAATTCACTTCCTGAAAAAATCAGAAACATAAACAGTAATACCAAAAAATGTAAAACTCACCTTAAAAATTATACCGAAAATTTGAACTGAATATAAAAAATAAAACAATTAAACCAATATAATAACACCCCCATACACACAAGCCCTGCTTTTTTATGGGGATAAATCAAATATGTACACATAATTAATTATTATATGTAATTAATTATTATATTGAATTTATTGTAATTTATGTGTCTTTCTGTGAATAAAAAAAGAAAAAAAAAATATTTATATAAAAAATAAATATAGCGTTTTGTCTACTAAGAGATACAGATGCAAAATGCATAAAATTGTAAACAAGGAAAAAAACATTCAAATCTTCATTCAATTGTCAGTGTCGCTTTAATTAAATCACTCAATGTTGTTCAGATCTGCATATAGCGGTTTGGCTTGAGCATAGAAAAACAATTATTTACTAATTTACTTTTAATCATTTCGACTCCTATACCCCAATTTGGGCAATAACATTTATTATTTGTTGATGTTTATTATATTTCGTTACGAATTCAAGATAGAATTTGAACGGAATTTGCCAATTTTATTTAAATAACTTTTGAATGTTATCATTAATAATGATATATTACATTGATGGAATAATAATAATAATACAGGCATTAGTCCTAGTGAGGCTAATTTATGTAAAAAAAAAACAGCAACAAAAAATGTATGGTGAGAATATAAATAAATAAAAAATAGAGATAATACTAAATTAAACAAATCTAAATGAAACATGTAACAGAACAAGACAAATATGAAGGTAACGGTTGCAAGTGGGCAACATGGGAATGGAACCCAGGATCTCTTGTGTCAGACAAGAGATACTCGGTTTAATTCTCAGTTGCGACCGTTACTTTCATATTTTTCTGTGTCTTGTTCTGCATCGTGTTTCATTTAGATTTTTTTATTTTTATTTTTTTTTTATTTAGGAAACAAACAGTCATACAAAATGATAACATAACAAAGAACATTCATGTGTTGTAGACCAATTAAGTTCCATTAAGATAAAATTTTGATATAGTATTTTTACCTATTCAACTTATGTGACAAAAAAATAAGCATAATAAGGAAAAACATAAAAAAGAAAAACATAAAACGTAATAAAGAAAAAAAGTAAAGTTATTAACAAACATAGTTTTACTATTTGCTACGGATAATAATAATATTATAAATTTTCACAAAAAAGAAAAAAAAAAGTATTTTAAGTTATTAATATATTAAGCTGCATTTTATATGATTTCAAATCATGGTTGAAAATGTCTACATCTCGTAAGGCATTGTAAGTTTCACAGATACGTATTATTACAGAGTTTTGCGCGTATTTTGATTTACTGTGTGGTATTCTAAATAAGTCGTTTGATCTGGTATTTTGTTTGGGGCAACGAAATGCTATATTTTCTAACAGATATGATGAATCAACAAGGCAGTTCATGATTTTGTATAAGAATAATGCATCAAAGATTTTCTGCGTTTATATAAGGCAACAGGGTCAAATTGATGATCACTAAAGCGATACGATAGGTGTTTTATAAATTGTTTCTGGATATTTTCAATGCGATGAATATATGTTTGATATTGAGGATTCCAAATTACTGAGGCGAACTCGAGTTGTGACCGTACATATGACATATATAACAGAATTAGGGTGTGTGCTATAGTAAAAGGTTTTGTAATGCGAATAATGAAACCCAATTGCTTATAAGCATTATCTTTATTAGTATTATCTTCTTACTCAATGATATATTAACAAGTACACCCCAAGAAAAAAAAATGACCATCTTAATTTGGATACATTGATCCCCTTATAATGCATTTATCAGTTTATCTTTTCGGTGTAGGGTATAGCTGTTCAAATTTGTGTCTTAATTTATTCTTTAATTATTATTGGTGCTCTTAATTTTTTAATGACAATATTATATATTTTATATAAAAATATTAGTAAAAGTGAGAAGAACTTGATATTCAAACCTCGTATTGTTTGTTCACTGTCTGATTTCATTCCATTCAGCCAAAATAATCCCTCTGCCCGCGGTGGAGTCGCTTCATCAATCACCAGGAGATAATCTTCTTACCTCCCCCCCCCACTCCCCACAGCCCTCCTGGAACACTCGTCTCTGCTTATCCTTTAGTTATGATTGTCTGCCAGGCTCCAACAAACCGACCAACTACTTCACCGACGAATAAAGCACTCCTAAGGCATGAGATGAGACGATCAATATTACAATATTGTTAAGCAGAACGATGTGCACATATACAGTTTTTATGTAATAATGAATCTTTTTATGCCATCTTCAAATTATTAATCTTAATTAACTGATTCAAAAATATCGCGAACAGTTAAAAATTTAAAATACACAGTTATTGATCGAAACTTGCAAACAAATGAAAATATATTAAAATTACATTTAGGTGGTAGTACTCTCGCCGTAATTAGGTACTATATCTCTAATAATGTTTTCATTTTCGTGAGAAAATCACCTCAAGGACGCTTTAGAATGAATATGAATTTGTACGAATCTGACTTTCCGAAGGGTTGAGTTTTGATTAAATAAATCTTAAAAAGTAAAATGTGTAAGGGACTGAATAAATAATGCATAAAAGTGAGATCTTCTCGGAGATAGGTGAAATATTCTTAAAATTTTCTTAAAAATACTTCGGACGCAAAAACACTCCCAATACAAACTTCTGTATAGTAAGTTTCTTCAATGGTATGAACCAACAAATAACAAATTAAATAAATATAATTTAAAATCAAACAATGATATTCGATTTACATAGATCGTAAATAATCCTAAGAAACTAATTATTTAAGTCTTTTTAAATTAATCAAAAAAATATAAATATCATGTTTTTTCCCGAAAATATTCTAGAATACCACTATTAAAATCAGTTATGGGATTCAATTTCTTGTCGTCAAAATGTTTTTCCATATCAGTATCCTTTGGTATTTACATATCCCGGGGATTCCCGGGTTATCCCTGTAACTAATGCGCGGAAAGGGAGGCATTTCGGCGGGGAAAGGAATACAGACGTAAACAAACCCCTCTCCTTTCCTCCCCCCGGGAATACTCAGCACAGGGGTTGGGGATTCCGTCTTGGATTTCAAGGACACCACCCCCAGTGGTTGCGGTGGAAATTCAGCTGAAAAACTGATTACTGCAACATTTTAGTGAGACATAGGTACAAACAGATATTTTACTTTATGGTTTTGATATTGACAAATTCTATAGATATAAGGTGTCCATTTTTCAATGAAAAAAGAACACTGGAATTTCGAAAAAAGTTATTAATCTTTTTTACTTACACTTTCATGTAGAATTATGTCCTGAAGTATAGGAACTTTATCCTCTGACCTCTGACATCCTAAATAGGTAAATATAAAAATGTCTACTTAGGTACTTACCATTGCCGCTGTGGGCACTTAATTAATATACAAACATATTTGGTAAAAACAAAATTGTCAAAAAAATCTACAGGTTCATTGTTTGAAATTACAATCTGCTATTATATTCCCAACTGAGGACTATTTAGTTCCATAAAGAATATGTACATTTCCCTGAAAAGCGTCAAATTGACGGAATTATTTGATTCGTCAAGTGAGGCGTGTTTGTTAAATTGAATTAGGGGTGGCTTGTCTCTGGAATATGCGATAATACCTGGATTTGTTGCGACACTGCCGGTCCAATGTTCCGAAATAAGCCAATAATCCTATTTTTCACACGTACGCCAAATATTCACGCGGCGTTACCGGATTACCACAATTTTATCTTAGCCTCGATAAATCCCATTTTATTCGAAACGTTTTCGAATTTGAAGAAACCTGTGTAAAGTAAAGTATTAGTAGGGTACGCATTAATAAAGTTATTCAATTTTTAAAAATTATATAAATTATTATTTGCAATTTCTAACATCACAGAGTTGAGAGGATCATTTTAATCAATAACTTGTTTGTCTTCACTTGAATTGATAGCATAATACAGTATATCAAAGAGCAGACGAAACCGTGCAAGAAGTTTTGTACAGCACTGATTGTGGATTTGACGAGTTCAACTGTGTTTAACTAACGATAAAAATAAGTTCTACATAACCAAATAAAAATATTTGTTTACAGTGAGATAGCAAATGGGATGGATTGAATATTAGAATTGACTCTTGCCTTCGGCGTTTAATTTACTTTGGATTTTCGTTATCTTTGGAAGAATAATATTTAATATCTTGAACTTTATCCAGTTGACTCTAGAACTTAAAGATAATCTTCTTTTTTTATCTTTGAGTTTCCCTGATTTAATGCTGAACGTACGGCCTGAATAAAGTGACTGCTATACTTCCGCACAATCAATTCTAAAACTTGGTTGGTCTGTAGTTGGTAGCAGGGCAAGAACGATGAAAGAGGGCAAAGACATTGATGGGTGAGTATTGTAAAGACTTATTTTATTGGCGGCAGTTTCCAAATACTGTTCAAATTCTTCTTTGACAAAAACGCTGTGTCGCATTCGTTTTTTTATCTTGATTTAGTTCACCAAATTATCCACACAAAATAGGTTCCTTTAAGATAGCTGCATTCGAAATGTGACAAAGATAATTTTTTTGATCTTGTTACTACTAGTTTTTATCAAAATTGACTAAATCAACAGTCGCGTTGCTGTCCATAATCATGCAATTACAATTTAGACATTCTTAAAAATGTCTAACTGTTTGATCTCGTTTTAATCAGCAAATAATACAGAAAGAGTTATCTTGCCTGTTACAAAGAGCATTCTTATTAGAATTTAATCGAATATTTAGAATATGAAATATGGTGAACAGTGTATAAAATATATTATCCATATAAATTGCATGTATGAAAATGTATTTTAAATGTCCATTATTACTTTAAATGCGAATATTTTTACGGGATGGATGTTCAGCGATTCATAAACTCAATATAAATACATATAATTACAATCTAACGTGGGTACTTGCTAACTTGTGCAGTTCACTTTAAATAAAATTACAAACGTACTCGTAGGTATATTTAAGAACTGAACAGTAGATGCGCAAGTGTTTTACACGAAATATACACGAGTGTACATAATAGTAATACATCAATGTTATTTATTTTATAAAGAATCTGAAGGGCGAAGGCACTGTTCAGTTATTATCCCCTCTATCCCTATGTGAATGATCGGATATTCACAAGATCCTGTCTTTAAGAGTTGTTCCATTCTTAAGTCTTCAAAGGAAGTGGTTTGTGAACAGAGCTGAGCCGCAGAGAGGTGGGAAGAATTAATCTATTGAGATATCAAATACATTGAGCGACAAAGAAATATAAAATATCAAATGGGAAAAAGCAGGATAGTGAGAAAAAAAGTGTAGGAAAAATCATTATTAATCATTACATTAGTGCCTGACCATAGAAAAGGCATCAATGTTAAATTTCAATGGTAATAAAAAACTTTTCCTTTTTCACCTTTAATCAAAAGTCATATAGACGAAGGAGGAGTTAAGCCGTTAGAAAAATCTTACGCTTTCGTAATACACTTATAAAAATAAGTGAAATATGAAAACTAAACTTGATAAATATTATACTAGTATCACAAAGTTATTTTTATTTTATTTTTTATAATACAATAAATACTTAAATTAAAAGACTGGTACAATAATCAAACTCTAGGCTAATGAGCCAATGAACTACACTCTCGCTCGAAAAAGTTAAATTACAAATTACGTGAGTAAGTAAAATTTACTGAAATTCTTTTGTATCACATTTTTATCATCAAATTATGCTCAAATATCACGTAAAGCTTGTTACAAGCGTAAATCTTTAAATAAATCTTTTATCCGGAAAGAGGCACGTCGTTATAAAGATAGCTGCTGGTTAATCTGAGCCGAGGGTCTGAAGCGTTAACCAATTTAAGATAGGAGGCTTATCTGACAGATATGACAATGAATGTGTATGCGATAAGAGAGAAATATACACCATCTGATGAGGAACCAAAGTGTCTCCTATTTCGTAGCTTTTGTTTCTAGATTAACAAAGATGTCACCGTTATGTGATCGCTTCAACAACAACGGGGATTTATGACACGATATTGTTTTATCTCAACGCGTCCAGGAAGTATTTTTAGATAAAATCTCATTTCTATGGAGCCACATGTATTATAAGAAGAAATTCAATATTCCTATAGTCAGATCAATGGATGCGAGCAATATAGGGGTTCCTCTAATCCCTTTGTCTCAAAAAGCTTATAACGTTATAAAAACAGAAAAAAATTGAAAAACATCTAAAAGGAATTGCTTTTAACCAAAGTACGTAAATTTATTATTAAAATACCTCAAACTAGGCAAATATCCGTAATAAGGTGGTAAAATAATTTTGATCGAAGTGTAATAATAATAATACAATGATAAGAGGGGAGAAGAAATACACGGATTCTTCTTGACCTTCCTCTGCCCATTCTCCAATCATCACTCTCCATATCCTTACTTTCCTCTTTCTTAACACATTCCCTAATATTGGAACGCCTTTTTCCCACTAATTCCTGATGCTTATGATTAATAGATTTTTAATCAATATCTAACTAATAATGTAAGTAATAAATAAAGGAACGCAGATATCGAATAACAAATACTATTGTAGTTATATCGTAATATAATATAACTACAAAAGTAATAATTATTGAATATCTCCGTTCCTTTATTTATTGAGTCTAGTTTTTGCACTGTTAATTCGTGGTGGAATTCCATTGTAATAGAATTGAAATTAAAAACTTTTTCACTTTGTTCCGCTTATTTATTATTACCAGGACCGGTTTCATCCTACTGCGGACATTTTCAGACTGGTAGTTGAAACTCTTATGCTATTGATTTTATATAAACTTAGGCAGGGGTACACAACATTGTCTATATATAATAATTTTACTTCAGAGAGCAGTGGTATAATTAAAGTATGTAATTTAAAAATGTAATAACCCAAATATGTGGAGAACCCTAACAATAATAATTACTTTAGTGCTACCAATATTCGACAATAAGCCCTAAGCAACAAGGAGGGAATATCCCAACATTACAAAAATAAAATTTCAGAAATTACAAACCTTTTCAATTATATAAATTCTTTTATATTCATGTGAACTAAAAATATCTACTTACTATGTAACATTAATCATATTTTTTAAAAATAAACTTTATAATTACCTAATGTACCCTAAATTAACAAAATAACTTATAATACCTTAAATTAGCAAAATAGAATCATTCATTATATATGGACAATGTTATGTACCCCTGCCTAAGTTTGTATAAAATCAATAGCATAAGAGTTTCAACTACCAGTCTGAAAATGTCAGCAGTAGGATGAAACCGGTCCTGGTAATAATAAATAAGTGGAACAAAGTGAAAAAGTTTTATAATTTCAATTCCTTTATTTATTATTTACATTATTAGTTAGATATTGATTAAAAATCTAGTAATTATAAGCATCAGGAATTAGTGGTAAAAAGGCATACCAATATTAAGGAATGTGTTAAGAAAGAGGGAAGTAAGGATATGGTGAATGATGATTGGAGAATGGGCAGAGGAAGGATAATAAGAATCTGTGTATTCCTTCTCCCCTCTGAAAAGAAGTGTAAATTCAGAAAATGATAAAATCTGTACCGACTAGTATTTGGAATAATGCCTTAATTGAGCGCTCTTAAATCTAGACTAAGTCACTCTTAAATCTATACTAGTCAATAATTTTATCACTATGACACGAAAGTTTTACCAAAAAGAGACAATCTCAAATTAATCGCAAAGTTTGTGTAGATCGACTCAAGGATTTTTGTGAGGGTCAAGTTTAAAGAGGGGGGCTTTTTCTATCTCAACATACTCAGCTCAGTGTAGTGGGGAGGATCATTTTACATACTAGACAATTCCAGTACGATATGCTTTAGTCTGCTAATCTCCCCGGTGGCGGACGAACCCCCCAAACCACCCCTCTAAGTACCTCCCCGTTTTAGTCAGAAACAGATGCAATGTCGGGTTAAATAAATTAGTAAGAGGGTACCTACTTTAACTTCATTTCAATGTACTCAGAAACATCAGATAAGTATGATTTTCAAAATAAGTACTTCTTTGAAGACATGTGAGGTTTTATAAAAGTGTTTTTTTTATAGATTGTCATTTCGGAAACTTCCTGCATATTCCAAACCTAAATCATCCGGTTATATTTAATTACAAATAAAATTATATTACTATACATTATATAATTAGTAATTAGGTGTGTTTATCTGTGTTGAATTATCAGCATTATCACAAACATTTACGACTTTTGTAACTCTGTTACCGATTCTAATTAAACCAAATAGCTAAATAACATAAAATACAGCCTTAACCCTTTCGTTCTGTCATTGCGTTCAATTGTATTAATTAGATATTAGTTTTTTTTGCATTTCTTCAGCATTAACTATGTAACAATTTCTAGACTTTTTGTTTTGAAGAGTTTTAATTTTCAACATAAGTTTGATTCTTATTTTTTTTTTAATTTTCTGCTACCGGTTTCGACACATCCGTGTCATTCAATAGCAAACTTTAAACCTGTAAAGTTTTAAGTTTGGTAGTGAATGATACGGATGTATGGAAACCGGAAGCAGAAAATAAAAAATAAAGGAAAATGTACATTGAAAATAAGAACTCTTTAAAACAAAATATCTAGATTTTAGCTCCTCGTTAAGGTACAAGCCATTTTTATGTTTTGAAAGGAGATTTGTACGCTTATTTATAAGTTTTTAAAGAATGCTTTTATTTTTTTAATGTTATTTTATTTTTTAAATTTCTATTTGAATTTAGGTTTTTTTCTTGGGTGAATGAATGAAACAGAATCTTGGAAGTGGAAATTAACCCACTATTATCACATTATCCGAACGAGCTGAAAATCAGCAGTTATCGATGCATTCTATCAATGGCATTCATTTTAAAATTTACAGCAGATAATACACGAAATAATAGTGGGTACTTTCCAATTAGAATTTGGCTTAGGTGTTAGCGGTGTTGACTCCAGTCCCTGGTGAGCAATTAGGTCGAAAATTGAAAATAATATATACTTGCAAAAAAAAAATCGTTTTTTAGGTGCTGATTTATTTTTTGCGAATAGTGTATGTTTGTCATTTTGTGAAACACGCCCTCTGGTACCTAACGTTAATTTAAATAAAATAGCAATAACTTCTTAACCATTGAAAAAATAAGTATACTAAAAAATTTCAAGTAATTAACTCAACCAATTATTATCAATCAATCATCAAAAATGTACTACTACTGAAATTTAAATTTCGGTAAAAGTTTAAAAGGTTTCAAAAACTTACTTGTTAAAAAAATATATTGGATAACAATAACAATTTGATGGAATATCATAATCATAAGTAATAAATAACTTATCAAATCTTTTACTCATTAATGTATGCTTATTTTATTTAGTTTATATCTAAGCCGATTGGCGTAACGTCACACACTAACATCATATACATTGTACACAGAGGTCTTCCTTTACCAAATATTTTCAAGATTTTATTTTGAAATTATTTTCATATTATCTCACTACTATGTCCAACTGGATTAGTTTAAGTATACTTTACATCAAAGAATCATCTTTTGCGAAAACGTATGAAATACATAAATCCAAATGAATATTTGATTATAAATGATAAACTACTTGAAGGTAAAAAAGGGTATTAAAAAATTAAGTGCGGCTTATCTCCTCCTAATGCCTCCCAAATCCCACAGTACTACCCTAAAGTAAGCTTATATAAAAAGGTCCATCCATCTGCGCGTACATTATCTTATATTCCGGATTTGCGAGGGTGAAATATTCGTATGCATCTCGCTCTTAAATCCAAAGCCCCTACTCCAGACAGGGAATTATTCATATCTTTTTATTATAAATGGAATATGGAAACAAGATATAAACTTGAGGGTAGGTACCTATGGCATGTTGTACATTGCCTACCAACGTGAAACACGTCACACTCTCTGTTGGATATCCTGTAGTTTAAATAATATATCATCTAATATTAAAAAACTTTTTGTTTTATAATTTTTCTTCACCAGAATTTCTTACATATCTCCCAACATTTGAAGTTTTTAAGCTCTTAAAAAAATATATACGTTGTTTTTGAAGATAATATCTATACATTCCGCACGCCGAAACGTAGAAAAGAATCGCAAAGTGTTCTCCGAAAATTATTACGAACACTTTTGTTTCAGTTATTTTACAAGTTATATGTATTTATAAAAAAAATTCACAGTGTTTCTTTAAATACTGTTTTAGACAACCCCCACGAGATTTTTGCTCTATTTTAAACAAGACGTGTTTTATTAAATATTTTCACAATTTTCGCTTCAATGTTAAAAATGTTTTACATGTAAAAAAACCTTAAATTAAAAATTAATTGAATTGAATTAAAACGAATCAATTTGTAAAATACCACTTATTTAATCAAAATTAACAACATGTTTCAAAGCCGATGGTTTCTTCTTCTGAAATCTGATTGAGCGAAATCTGGCGATTGGTGATACACAGAATTTTGTCCTTGTAATTTTTCTATTAACGCAACCACTGTCAGATTGTAACTTATTTTCCATCATGAAATAATAAATCTATTTAACTTTCCATTTTTAGGTATTATATTGATTATTATACTTTATCGTGTAGTGAATCCTGGTGAGAAACTAACATTAAAAATTGAAACGCCGATTCGAATTGATTTAGCTTTGTTTAATATTCTGATCTGAATAGCTGGCTATTTATCCACCTTCTTATCTTATTATTTTTTCTCTCAAACTTCCTTCCACCTCATTAGGGGTGCTATAGTCCCACTGGCCACTGGTGCTATAGTCCGTTGCGATTTTATTTGGCGTAAAATGAAAAAAAAGAAATCTTGAAAAGGTTCAACCCTTAGAGAAACGAAGAATGGAAAGTTCTCATTTTGAATCCCTAACCCTGAAGCCAGCCACGTACAGTGGTAGAAATCTGATAAGATTCAAATAAGGGATTAGAGTGAGAAGAGAGCATGTGTGAGCCGTAAGCCGCCCTGTGCACAAGAAGGACGGAGATAACTGGATTAGCTGCCTTTGCGGAGAGACCGGGGCTGCTTGGTGCAAGGGGTAACTTAAAAACGTCTTTCATTAAATTAAATAAATACTTACTCATTTTATACATAGATTGGTCACCATGGAAACAATCATTCCTAATTTATGAAATGCATTTAAAAATCTACAATAATTACTTGATATTGTTTTTTTGGAAAGCCTTGCTTTAGTTAAAAGTAACTATTTTTATCAAAAAAGGCCTTTGCGCACCTTTTTCCTATTGGCTTAAATTTTTTTTACATTCTCACATTGGAGGCCCTGATCAAAAAAATAAATCCCTTAAGGCCTATACCATAATTGAAGATGCTGGATGGAGGGTATTTTTAAGGAAAGGAAGAAGAGAAAATTCTGGGAAGTAAAAGGGTATGAGGGGTGAGTAGAAATCTTGGGATCAGTGTGTCTAGAAGTGACGGACGTATGAATCCAACCCTCCCGTTGTCACGCAAGTCTTATACATCGAGAGAGTCCGGCGGAAGAGATCAACAAAGAGGTCAACTAAGTCACGAAATGTAGTGAACCACTTTGCATGACCTATGGCAGAGGTGTTGGTTATCCATGGAATGGTTTTAGGGTTTCTCGCTTCCCAGATTGTAAAACTACATGATTTCCACGAGTCCAGTGATAATTTGCTGAGGGAAATTGCCCTAAAGATAGCCAGCCTCCGATAGGAGAGAGCACCTGATGAAGAATTACTTTTATGGGGTGATAGCTTATCCATACGATAACGAATATTAATAAATAAACAAATAAATACTCGCAACAGGTAAAACACTCGGCTACCTTATCCTATATACGACCACTATCGCACTATCCATAGGTTATACTACCGAATAACTCATACTTTTTAAATAAATAAATCATATTTCATTAATCGAAATTGTACCTTATCGTACGGATAATTTAAGAGGAGGGTGGTGAAATACCACCTTAATCTAATATTTAACTTTTTACTCAACTTTAATAGACATAGTAACACGAAGGGCAAACGATAGAAATAACTCCAAGTAAAACAATAGCAAACTTAGAATTACGGTCGTGGAAAATCATAAAACCTTCTTGTACCACAGAGTTTTCCACACAGCCAAGCAAATTTTTATTACAAGTTACAAATTCAATATCATAATCAACCAATATATGTAATTACAAACATATTGAATAACGTTTTAATAATAGTTTAATATTGAAATGAATATACTCGTAATTATGTTGTCATCAATTAGTTTGAAATCCAAACATCGAATTAAGTAAAGTAATATGTGATTCATAAAAATCAGCATGGCGGAAATGCCACATGCTAATTGGGATTTGACTCCCCCAGTTCACTAGGTAAGTCCACCCTTTCCCAACCACCCTTATCACAGGGGGTGCAGTACCTACCCCCCTCTTCATTCACTTAGCACAGGGGTGACTTGCTAAGGATTATTCAAAAAGCATTCTTTAGTTTCAATAATCTTATCCAATAATACGAAAATTATAGTTTATTTCTTAATTGTTTCGATTCTTCATTGGCTGACATAGCACATCAGCAGCGATACTTCCGAGGTGACATGGCATGTTAAAAACCTGGCAGTGGGTAATAATATTATGTATTCTTTTTCATATTAGTACAAAAAAATATTTTTTAACTCAAGCTTCTTTCTTAATAACCTAACATTTATCTGTTGTTAAACATAAGCATCCGATACTGAATTTTTTTTTTATGATTTTACTTTTTCTCTTCTTTTTCTTATTACAAAATTATATATTTAACTCAAGCTTCTGTGAGGAATACATAAATAACACTTTTTCCTTCTATAAATAACATGTTATGTAAGTAAACAATGTAATATGAAATTAAATTTGTCAATTTGACTGACCTAAAACAGGATCCATTCCTAGTTGGCTAGTCAAAGTTTTCACATATGCTTTATTGTTTAATTTTATGTGAAATAAATTATTATTATTATTATTATATTAAACCGTTTTGAGGTTTTTCACAGTGAAATAAAAATAGTACGTACTCGAGTTTCGCTATGGTGAGAACTACACATATTTCATTATAGAAGATAATACTAAAAAATCTAAACGAAATACGAAAAAGAAAGGCTGGGGTGTTGGTTTTCCAATAAATAGTTCCGGTTGCGGCGGTACCCACACCCGCCTCCAAAATTGAATCATTAGATTAATGGTTATTTCGTTATGAGGAACAAAAGTTAGTTTCACATCAAATTTTATACCAAAATCTTTTTTTTCTCAACTTCCCACAATATTCCCACAAAAGAGGTGCTGTATGGTCTTACTGGCTCGGGGCGGTGTAAGGTACCTACTCTTGCATTGAATTTTTACAAATATGTCATTAAAAGTGGTTTAAATCGATTCTTCTTTTTCTTCGTGTACCCTATGTTGGCGATCACTCTGGTAAATGTATCTGCGCTGCCCGGATTAGCTCCTCCACACTTCTAATACCGGTCCACTCTCGTACATTTTGCAGCCAAGACATTTGTCTCCTATCAGTTCCTCGGCGACCCTTTATCTTGCCTTTTAATATTAATTGGAGCAAGCGATATTTCTCCCCTCGAAGTACGTGACCCAGATATGAAATTTTCCTGACTTTTATTAATGTGAGCAGTTCTCTATCTGCTCCAGTCTGCCTGACTATTTCTGTGTTATTTTATTAAAACGATTATAAAACAACGTATTATCATCTTCATAAAACAACACATCCTCTACTGTTTTTGTTTTTTACTGCATTTTTCGGTTTTAAAGAGAGGTTGAACAAACGATAACTAAAACATTTCACAGTTGTTAACTACAAAACATTTAAACCTAATGATTTTGTTGTTAAATATTGAATATCTCCAATCATCACATGGGTATATTTTGTGGAAATGCATGAATTCAGCATCCCCCTGGTTTGGCGTCCAATGCGGATAAAAATCGTTATATTTGGATATAAATATTTAATTCCGGATTAGCCCTCTCTCCTCTTTCTATAGCGGGTAATCCGAAGCGTGGCCCCAACTGCATGGGCGCTCCCGAATATCCCCCCTTTTATTACTTGCGTTTGATACATGAGCGCATAGTCTAAACCGTATTCATCAAGGTAAATAATGAAAGTTTTTATCATCAGATATATAAACTTGTTAAATTCACCATTAAAAGTGTTAATTTTTTTTCAATTAATTTTTTTTCAAATAACAAACCCCTTAAACCGCAATTAAGCAGTTTGTCAACAAGGTGTTAATCTTCAATTACAATTTAATGACACATACATAATGTTATTACTATAACTATAAAAATTGTCACAATTAACGCATAGACTTAATATAAATCGTCTCTTTTCAGTAACCATATTTTTAATCTATTTATAGAATCGAATTTTTTCTATATTACTTGGTAATATGTTAAATATTTTAGGCAAATTATATTCCAGGGTTCGTCGTCCGTAGTTATTGTTATATTTTGGAACAAGCATTCCTTCATTCTTTGTGAACCTAGTATTATGTTCATGTTCCACTTTCCTCTTATATTCAGACTCAGATATATGCCGTGTCAATATTTTGTACCATAATAAGGCATGTTATTATTTTTTTATACCAGGGTGTCAATTAAATAACGCCTAAAATGATTACAATTTGTCACCTATTTTAATGTGAATATTTTTTAATGTGAATACCGCACTAGAACCCCAACTGTACCCAACCGTCTGGAGCCAGTAAGTCAATGGGATGTTGTGGAATGAAAGCATTTGGCGAGGGGAATAAGATGGGTAAAGGACGATGTGAAAGTACTTGGCTGTTCAGATCTGCTCACCGAACACCATTTCAAGCAACGTTCTAATTTTGAATGGTGATCTTGCACCCGGGCGATGCTGAGAGTATCTTCCACTCTGCATAAGAGTACCAACTGTCTAGAACATTTTGGACAATGACACATAATTTTTTATTTTTTTTATTTGAGAGGTTGAAGAGAGTAGGGAGGGAAAGGAGACAGGTAAGAAGAAGATCGGGGAGTATCTGGCTATTCGGGTCCAGACACCAAAACACGGCTAAAGCCATTTCTAGGGCTCATTTCACTAGGGCGATATTGAGAATATCTACCACATCTTTCCGAAAGTAGCGGGATCGTAAATTGTGTCATTTCACGATTAATTCATTTAAAATAATAAATAATATACTATTTGCGGCACGTTCCAAAGTGAAAGATACTCCCAATATCGGCCTGGTGTAAGACCATCATTGAAATGGCTTTAGCCGTGTTTGGTGACCAGATCTGAATAGCCAGGTACTTTACCACCTTCCTCTACCGCATCTCCTTTTCCCTTACTACTACCTTCAGAATCACAACATACCCCAATTGGGATGCCATAGTCTCACTGGCTCCAGACGAGAGCAGCTGAGACCCTTGTGAGGTTTTCACACATGAAAAAAAAAATGCATCTAAGAGAAACTAAAATTTATGTTGATTTTTCTCGACCATGCCAACTGTGTACCACCTACGTCGCACTCGTCGCACATGTAAAATACATAATCTGAAGAACGTCTCTCAAAGATGCCTTTCCCGGCCACGGCTTACGGTAAACCGTCAAAGGCGGATAGGGATGGATTTGCCGCCCAGGAGGATTTGCCGCCCTGCGAGGATTTCCCTCCCAGGCTTTGCCACCTTGATTCGAGTCTTCGCCCGCACCATCTTCTGTGCTCCTGGACAAATTCCAATAAAATAATAAAATTGGATAAAAAAAGTGTTTTCATTTGAATATTTCATGTTTTTTTATGCTCGTCTATACATATGTATTTTTACTCGATTTTAACTTTCAAAGAGAACTGGTATCAAAAACAATTTAACCCGGTTTGAAAAACTTCCCAACTTAATAAAAAACACTGTATTTAATAATGCAACTCAAAGAAGTGCGATGATGAAATGACCTGTGTGTTTTAAATTTGAAAGTAGTGAAGTGTATTTTTACTATGATCGTAAAAAACGTCATTATTATATTGTATCCACTACCAATAGCGCAGTGAGCAAGGTACTGCGCATTTTCATCCTCCAACTACCAAAACATCCTCCAACAAAATGTCTACTAAAACCAACCTAACCTAACCTTATTTTACATTTAACTATTTTCGAACAATAATTTAGTGTCTTCATAGGAAGTCTGTATAATTTTTGTCCTAGGTTAGTAGTTAGGTTAGTTAGGTGACGGCCGGCATAGTCCAGCGGTAAGGCTCTTGACTCGCACACCGAAGGTCGCGGGATCGAATCCCGGCGTGGCAAATAAATTTTATTTGATTTATTTGTGTTATTTCACAATTTATTCATTTAAAATAATATATAGTATATTTGCGGCACGTTCCAGAGTGGAAGATACTCTCTGTATCGCCCTGGTGTAAGACCATCATTGAAATGGCATTAGCAGATTGCCAGGTACTTCCCCATTTTTTTCCCTTATTTTTCCTTCCTCTTCCCTATCTCTTTCCCCTCCCCACTACCTTGGGGATGCCATAGTCTCACTGGCTTCAAACGGGAGCAGTTGGGACTCTAATGCGGTATTCATATAAAAAATAGTTAGGTTAGGTTAGGTTTTAGTAGATATTTTGTTGGGGGATGTTTTGTTCGTAGGATATTTTGTCTGAGATATTTTGTCGTGAGTTGAATAGTCGCGGAACCGAATCGAGCATGTATCGGAAATAGCCCGAACTCAAGTAAATGTTGCTTTTCAATTGCATTCTGAGAGATCATGATTAAATTATGAGTACAAAACCTAAAAGAATCCGATATATTTTATTTTTAACTTAATTTTGTTGGTGTATAGTTGTTACATGTTACAGATATTAGTCACAAAAATAGATTATCTTATAAAATTGTGGTTTTGCGTCCAGAGCAGACAGAGTTAAGGCTCTAGGCTAAAGGAGGATGCTGGGAAGACGACGTAAGGTTTGTACATTAAGGATTCATGGCAAATCTCTTATTTGCCTTCCTTCCTTCGCCGTGGCTTGCGAGGATTTGGCGCCCACAGGTTGTACCTCTATGCCCACAGGAGAGTTTGCGGCTACGGCCATAACAAAATAACTCTTTTTTTCTTTTTTCTAATGAAACTCTAACCACAACACTAAATAAGACATAAATTTCAGATTAAATAAGTTCAAAATAATTTCATTCTTATAATGATGACGTGTCATTATTAACGAGACTTTTTTACTGTTATAAGGAAACAATAACTTTTTTTAAAGTGAAACTTCTTTAGCGCCGTTACTGGTTTGAAATTCGTATGAAACGGAAATGCGTCACAACTCAGTTCTACACAATTTCTCGTTTCTAATATAATGCGGTAAATTCGCGCTTTGGTGCAAGTCTTCGATAGCGCAGTGGGCATGGCGCCGGACAAGTCTCAGCGGCCAGAGAGACAGACATCAATCGAACGGAGGTTCGAATCCTACGAAATCCAAATAAAAAACAATTTTATTTTTGTGAAATCAATATCCAATCTTAAAATTACTTAAAAATAAACAGACAAAAAAGAAAGCGACATCTAGCGACTTTCTAGTTTCACTTCTACCGCGTGTGAATTACGCACTCTGATTTTTTTATTTCTAAAATATTCCTTTAATTTTCTATTACACACCTAACAAATTCACTTTTATACCTAATATTTTTTATAAATTTTGAAAAAATTATACTTTTTTCTTTATAACTAACTAGCTGAAGTCCTTTAAAGTTCTTGGAGGGCTCTGTTATGAGTTTTTCGAAACCTGAATTTGACGGTGGCCTTCCTCTTGTCTCGACGGTAAAACTTCATCAATCTCGGAACAAAACCGTAGATTTGTTTAAAAATCTAAACTATACGGCCCGCCCGTTTTCCGCCACGCGGTCACCCGCCCGCTACAGACACTCTTTATATGGATGAAATTAATATTATTTAATTTTTCAAATGACATCAAATTATACATCAATAAGTTTTGGGGTTATGACGCAACTTCAGTATCTTTAACTTCAAAATATTTTACGTTCATTAAAGTAAATTAATTAATAACCACCTGCCCTTATTTTTCACTAAAGCCTCCATGTTTTCTCCCTCCTACAACATGTTTCTCTTCAAGTCTCATGTTCACTCCTTCCTCTTCTCAAAAACACTCTCCACCCATCATCTTCAAAAATGACAATGGTCTAGCATAGGGAAATTATTTTGTGTGGAGTTAATGTAAAAAAAAAAATCACGCCGTTTCTTCTTACCGGCACGCAAAAATAATTTACCACCACACCACTACGTTTTAACACACATCTCGCTTCATTTACATCCAAACATCGTCTCAAATACAATTTTCTTTTATTCTGGCTCCTGACATGACCCGATTCAGGTATTAGTATTTGATTCACTCGATCGTGCCACGTCTTCCTCGGTCATCCCCGACTTATTCTATCAACCAATTGTACCCCCTAATTTCTACAGCCTGAAGAATAAAGGCAATCCAACAAATTCTTCAATATTTCCTAGAAAACGTCTTGTAGAATAAATAATATTCATTATTCAGTCCCCTCCGTAGCGAGTGGGCTTCCTCCCAAGATGGTATAAGATCTTGGATCACGTAATTCATCAATTGCCATCTAATCCCGAAGGGTCCCAAGACTCAGGCACTGGTCCCGGGCTGATCCTTATATCTCATTCCCTGATCCGACTAATACGTTTATAAGATAATTTAAGTGGAGGCAGCGTGACTGTTTATGCGGGGTTAGCGAAGCCTGTTGCTGGAGATGAAATGAAGATGGATTTTCAGAATTCAATGGATTTAAGGCGTAATAATTCGATGATGTAGATTTCTAGACATTTAAAAGGAGGTATTATTTGGAAATAGAATGTCAACTAGCTAATTTTATAACGATTAAATAATTTTTCTGTAAATTTTTTTTATTGATGTATTGGTGGTTTCCGGCTTCTGCCAAGTCATAACAAATATGTGGAAGTAAACTGATATTTCAAAGCGTTATCGCTCTTTGCATCTCATCGGTTGTTTGCAGGTGGAAAAATGTAATAAGCAGTAATTGTTGAATGAAACACTAGTATATATTGAATAATATGGCGGGTAGGAGATAAGCCGACGTAGCTCATTGGTCAGAGCATTTGACCGGAAATCAGAAGGACGCGGGCTCAAGTCCTATTGTATCTATTCTCGGGAGATTTTCTCAATGTACATAGATCAGTGTTTCGGGCTAATTATTATTGCTTATAATAATTGTTATTTATTTATATTCTTGAACATACACTTTACAGATTATGTATTACATTGGTTTACATAGATAATATTCAGTAATAAGAAAAGAAAAATGTTAATGATCCGTAACTGTATGTAAATACGTTAGTAGTAGTATTTTGTGAACACCCCACTAGGCGAACCTGTGCTGAGGTGTTCCAATGTTTGGTAATAAGTGCTATTCTGTTGACAAAGTAGAAATACTATATCCTCATTGATATTATCAAGAAGGGCACTGTGGGTCGACCCATGACGACAGTTTCGAATACATAAATTAAAAAATAGTAGCAGTTAGCATCTATAAAGAGTTATTCTTAGCATCTTAGTAGGTATAATTTTTCTATGGACCACACGCCACTGGTATAAATAATATTGTGGTAATATTTTGTGTCTCTTTGTAATGAAATGCGGTTTTGAACAATTTTCATGACGTCATAGCCCACCGTTTGTGATATTTCAGTTATCGACGCAAACTGATGAATGGTTGTCACTGAATTAAATCTTTAAAAATAAAATACCATTGATGCATTCGCAGAATCTGTTAGTAATGAACGAATATCCTTAAAACAGCGATTTAACAATCTTCCACGGATTTTAAAAAAAAAAAATTTAAAAAAATGTTTGAGTGTTTTAAAGAAAAATGCGGATTTATAAAAGAGTTCAGTTCACAAACTAATATTTCATTTTCGTGTCAACAACTTCTTGAGCTTACAAAAAGTAAAGTATCAGATAACTAGTACTTCTTTGCTGGAAGTTTTATCTTGTCAACTTTCCTCTAAACTGCACCGGAATTGTATAATCCTTGCTAACTTCCTCTTCCCCAAATCTTACTTTATCTTTTTTAACCCCTCGCCCTTGGCTTTCTCTCTCTTACCACACCAACCACCCTTAGGAAGGACGTAAATCACGACCATTATATTAATAGTAAATTACATTTTCATTCAACAAAAGACGATGATGTCATTTTCACGACACTATTCTTATATTTTGAATTTAAATTTTCTTATGGTTGATTATATCATTTCAAAATTGGAATTGATGTGTCAATATTTCGGATTATTCCGTTCATTCAATTCACTGATCTGCGTTAGTACCATCTAAAATACTAATTTCGGTTCTCTCGGTAACTCTGGTTTGTTAAACTCAAATTTGCTTTGAATTTCAGTGTCATTTTCGAAATTGGAACTGATTATGTGAAGGATGCAGGCAAGCAATAAAGTACCTATCCATAATTTAATATTTTTATAAAAATATATTTTTAATGTGCCATTTTCAAAACTGTAGGTTAAACTTAGTTTATAATATTAAACTTAATTTATACTTATATGTTTTTGTGTAACCTAATGTGAATGCTACTGACGCATTAGTCCAGAGATATTTAAGTCAATTATCTATTATATATTGTAAATAATTTTTGAAATACGTGGTGGTTTTATTTCATTCGTTTTAAACGTCATGTGTGTGTCTCTAAGAAATGAATAAATTAATAGTTAATCTGTAAGAAATGTTTAGGGTGCAAACGAATCCACCAATCAATTTTTTATACCATCTTTGGTAAATTTCTGTTTGAATCTCTCTATGTATTTGCTGCTTAAATTTTCTTAGATTTTTTGCCTCTTTAGTATTTTTACAATAGTTTTTTAAATATGTAGATGTATATTTATTTTCAGGTGTCTTATAATATATATTTTTTATTACTGAGAATTGAACCTTCCTACCCAAGAACTAAAGTCGACAACTCTATCAGCCGCGCTAAAACCCGAATCAATAAGACTGTTATCTGCAGTAAAAACATCTATTTTCATAGAAATGTGTTCATGTCCATGTGTGTATGCATGTTTGATACCAAAAGTTGATATTATGCATTTTAATTGACAACGAGCCTATCAGCACAGTAGGATGGATGTCGGGAAGTGGGTTGATTTCCACTTCCAAAATTCCACTTCTTTCATTCAAAGAAACCGAAATGAAATTCTAATAAATATATTTAAAGAAAAATTAAAATGCTCTAACGAACTCGTCTCCGTCGTTAATGAAATTGGAACATTAGATGTAAATCTATGAATATGCCCTCGACCTTTTTTAAGCTTGATAATAAAACGGGTTATAAAAACCGCATTAAACTGAATTGCATTTTTTTGAGGTGAGTAAATATTGTGTAAATGTTAAAAAAACCTAAGAATATTACAATAACGTAATAATGTAACAATAATGTAACAAAAACCTAATAATAATAACAAAAAAATCTCAGAAGGCTGAGCCTTTGTAAATATTATCACATTTACATGATTTTAGAATTAAACTTAAAATTAAGATATTAATTTTATTAGGATAAAATGTAATTGTAAAAAAACTATAAGTTAAAAGAAAACAAAAAATATGATTCTTCCAATAGAAGTGTTAAACCAAACAAAAAAATAATGTGGTTTTAATGTTTAAAAAATAAATTAGTAAAAAAATATTAAGGTGCAATCAAAAGTAAAAACAAGGGGACGAACGTGTTGCTTTACGCACCTGGTGTAAAATTGCGTAAGATATGGAAGTTCAAAAATGAAACGTTTAATTTTCAACAAAATGAAAAAAGGTACATTTTGCAGACCATCAATAATGGCGGATAAATAGACTTATCATAAAAATAATGCATTAATATAATATCAACCTGTTAATATACTTTTCTGTGAAGTTTTTATAATATTTGCCATCGATAATGATTAATGTGTAACTAAACGTAATTATTTTCTGAAGTCCCACCGAAGTCTCAAAGGTTTTGTGACGCGGCGGTCTTTTTCCGACCCAAGAGGCCTTTTATTTATCGAGTCTATTTACTATTTATCCCCAGCCAACTAATCCCCTTGATAAAACGTCCGAGTTATATGGAATCATTGAATTCGCTCCCCATTTATTTGTTTATTGTTCATTTACTTACGCTGATTTCATACATGAAAGAATTTTATCTTATTGATCTCTTCGTTGCTCATAAATCTGTCTAATCATATTAGTTTTTCGCAAATTGGAGTGATGACCCAGCCAGAGCCTGCGGTTCTACAACTTTCCAGTAGTTATATTAGTTTTGTGGATGGATCATCAATACATAAGATAAAAAGGATATAATTTTTTTTTACCACTCCGACCCATAAGCGTGTTTTACACGACAATATAACAATAGCAGTCAAGTACAATAAGCGTGTTTTTACGCTAACGCGTGTGTTCACACAGATATAATTATAACTCTGTTATTGTTCTTGTGACAACCCTAAAACAAAAAGTAGAAGATCCCTATTGAATCAAGCTTTATATTTCTTTGTCAAAATTGTCCATAGAAGTACATAAAAAAATACTTATTTTGTAGAAACAGTTTTCACCCGCCAAATCGCCTATGCGCCGTTAGACATTGTTAATTTTTTATTAAATATTCTTGTATGAAATGGTAAAAAAGTGTATGAGGTTATAAAATTGTGTATTATACATTCATACAACATAATAAGTATTTTTTTTTACATAATCCGTGATTTTAGTACCGTTTAAAAACATCACGTGAGTCATTTTTACATTTTTATATGTTTGCATTCGAAATTTTTATATTTAAAAATGTTAATATTTATTTGTAATATAACAATTTGAAAGCTTATTTCACAAACTTTCAAAAACTGTTTTCAGTATTCGGTTACGTTCATAAATGTTTCATTCATAGAGCTTTAATTAATTGCGAAGCGGAAATAACACAAAGTTTATATGAATCTGACAGTTCATTTAAGATAAAAAACTTACATTATCGATAAATACTTAAATTATTTAATACAACCTACCATATGTATATACTCGTATCTCTTGGTACAATTTTAGGTTTTTATACCTACTTATATCGTTCAAATTATCCCTAAAGATCCCCTCTGCTCCCCAATCGGTATCGCACGCTTCATTACTCTGATGATAAAAGTAATAGTCTTCTTCATGAAACCCTAACATGGTACGGAGCTTTATAAGTAAATACTCTAGTCACCGGTTAGTATGGTCATGTATGTTCTGACTCTTTTTGAACACATAAAGCGGTTACTCTACATGGATACTTAAATTTTTTTTAAAGAATTTTTATTGTAAAAACGGTTCTGTTTATTTCTTAACTGTAATGGTACATACGATAATATTCATAAATAAAATACCAAACGCTATACTCGTATTCACATATTATGCCACTAATAGCATGAGTTGTGTATTTGAAAAGTAGACTTATGTCAAAAAGAGACACATCATGTTTATGGGGTTTAAATTTTGTCTGATATTGTTCAATTTATACTTTTGTAGTCCATTGCGTAAAAATGCAACCTACAATAGATTTCAAACGATGACTCTATTTAAAATTAAACGCATTAAGCGATGCCTACGGTGAAGAAGTGTGAAAAAAGGGATGCAGTTCCTACTTAATTGCTACATTATATATTAAATAAATGTACACTAATAGAATTAGATAAAATCACGAAGATAACAGTGTCAATCTCTACAGAAATTTTCCCTTTTTTCAGCCAGTAACTCCTTTCTTTGAATGTCTCTGAACTCGAGATTTCCTTTTACATTTGTCTCTGTTTACATTTAATCAAAATATTATCCTGATTGATTTCACGCGTGATTTATGTAAGGACCCTTGGAGCCTTCTCTACCGCATCGTGTGTTTATTCATTACCTCCCCTCACCACCCTCCACCACCAGCCCCCGTGATATAATACAGCCTTACACCGGTACCTTCCCCTCCACCTTAGCCTATGGGGTGATTATCCCTAGCCGAACTTTGAGGAAATATGACTGAAGTAGCAAAATTGACAAGCGAGTCATTATGTTTTTTGTTCTTCATTTGCATGAAGATTTAACTTTGACTTTGAAAACCAGAAGAAAAACAAATTACAGAGGTAAAGGATATATTTGACGAATTATACTGTCCTATTGAATTTACAAGTAATAAGCTGTATTTTTAAGAACAGAAAATAAGTTTTTTTTTCATTCGTGTTTTTTTTGGTTACAAAATAATAAAAAAAGAAAGACCAATACAATTATGTAGATAAAAGATAAAAAACAAAAAAAAACTGTAATTAAACTAAAAATTATATAAATGTATTAAAATAGTATGCATATATTGCATATGTATGATATCAAAAAGTCTCACTTAGGCATCGCCAGTTATACTTTTGGTATACAAATGTTTTTAAGGCAGTTAAAATTTATGAACATTATCTTTGTAGAAAATTAAAAAAAAAATAATAGTTCGTATTTGGAGAGTTACAAATCAAAAGGCAAGTTAATAGATTAAGATTTTTTTTCGGAAAACGATCCTTTGAGAAAACAAAAGTACACCTACCTGCATAAAAAAAAACTTTCGTCCAATGTTTTAGATCAATAGTATCGAACATCTACCACAAAAAAAGAGTGTGTAATTTACACGCGGTAGAAGTGAAACTAGAAAGTCGCTGGATGTCGCTTTCTTTTCTTTTGATGTTTTTTTAAAGTGGTTTGAAGATTGGGTGTTTTTTTGGATTTTGTAGGATTCGAACCCCCGTTCACTTGATGTCTATCTCTCTGGCCGTTGAGACTTGTCGGGCACCTTGCCCACTATTACACTACGGAAGGCACGCGCCGAGGTGCGAATTTACCGCATTATATTAGAACCGAATATTTGTGTAGAACTGAGTTGTGACGCATTTCCGTTTCACCCGAATTTCAAGTCAATAACGGCGCTAAAAAAATTTCACTTAAAAAATATGTATAATTTCAATTACCAATGTGAACGCATTCTTAGAAACTTTGCAATTTTCTCTTTTTCCTTCAGGCTCACAACATTCCCAACTGGTGTACGCCATAATCCCATTGCCTGCATGCCGTTGGAACTCTTGTGCGCTACTGATATAAATAAAAAAATATATATTGAATGATTTTCGGGTAAAGTATATCGTCCAGTTTCTGAATTGGGCATCGTTCGCAGCAGTGGCGTATCGGCCTGGGCAGCGGGCGCGGGCAGCGGGAAATAATCCTTTTGGCGGGCGCTTATCTGCTTCCGGCCTGGTAATCTAGTAATCCCGCCCGGCTAAGCGCGCCAGATAGCGCATATCTCAGCCGGCTTCCGCTTAGCGCAGCTGCGAGCTAAACTAGCGCCAAATGGCGACAGCGCGCAGCGAAACGAATCACTCACAATCAACGGTGCCACCGATTTTGAATTTGAATATGGAATGGACCAAGTTACTTCCCGATTCCGCCGGAGTTTCAATAACAGTATTATTTTTATGTACAAACATATTTTCCAGCCACTGAGAATTCCAATTTGTATATACCAATATATCTGTTACGTTTGTCGTTTATAGGAGGGGGAGGTTATAACACTGTTTACTTTGGTTGAATACAACGAGTTTTCCGAGAGATATGTATGAAATCATTCGAAGCTCCATAATTCACGATGAAGTGAAATGACACAAAACTGCGCTATACAAATATTACGTTATTATTATTATTATTATAACGCCAGAGCTCACCCAGTAAGCCACTCTGTTCGGAAAGCATGTTAATATGTAGAATAGCAATAAGTATTTTTTTAAATAATTATTAATATGAATTCAAGCGGTTCGCTACGTTGGTGACTTAGCTTAGGTTCATGTGGTCTTGGCGGCGGATTCTGCCCACCAGCTGCGCGGGGGGCCGGATGAAGAGAGACTGGTTGAGGGAGGCCTTTTGACCTTTTTAACCAGAGTCTCTCGACCCATCGCTTTGCACCGCAGTTGGAAGGATGGATTTATACCATCGTCCATTCATTCCTACTCATCCCTCATACCTTTTTCCTTACCAGAACTACCTATCCTTAAAAAGACCCTTCACACAGCATCCCGTAAGATGACATAGGCCCAGAGGGAAATTATTTTCCTCGGGGTCCCCTGTATGGAGCTTATGTAAAAAAAGTGAAAACAATCATTATATGTTGATCACCTGAAGTGTTGAATCATCACTAAATTAAGGGTAACTAAAATATCAAAATTCATACAAAATCAGTACTCTAAAATCCCCGCTTTCGTATGGAACAGTGCTTGGCTCAACATCTCCCTCCCGCCCCCTAATTCACCAAACCATCCCCCTCCCGACCGCCACCCACCCCGCCCTCGCCCACAGTCCGCAAGGATTTGTGCGGATTTCAATGGGGACTAATCCCGCCCTAATGAATCTCCAATCCGGATTACCGCCCATCCCATCGATACGCTATACCTCCCCTCCTCTCCCCTCCCATCTTCCCATCAACCCAAACCCCCGCAACCAATTTACAGCCCAACACCGTAAAACAATAAACAATAGATGCCACTCATTGTTCGACAATCATAAATCAATCGATCATTCAGATTAATTAAAAGTGGAGGTTTTATTAAAAATATAATCATGTAAAAAATCCGTTAAAAATAACGTTTTTGCATTATAACACATCTGTTTCAAAATACCTTTTAAAACTTTAATTTTTCTTTTGGTGTGTCGTAGTCGGTACGGCCGGCATTTATTTTGAATATTAAATGCTTTAATTTCTTCGTACCTATTTCAAAAAAGTGCGTATATTTCCGCGTGTATCTGCATGTTTGCCATGGAATGCATTTTCATCGATAACGAGCCTAGCTGCCGAGTTTCAGCTCGATCGGATGTCGAGTTTCCATTTTTCCATTTTAATTTCCATTTCCAAGATTCTACGTAATTCATACATTCATTCTATCACAAAAACAAAAGTGAAAAAGTAACTTTGTTCATATTCTTGCTACATTTATTATATTTCATATTTTTGTATCCTATTTATTTATAGATAGTGAATATTTTATTATTAATTATTAGCTTCAAACTGTAGGCCTAAGGACCTTATGGTATGTGCCATCACGAGGGATGCTGTTTGGATGGTATTTTCAAGGAAAAAAAGGAATGAACATGGATCTTGGAGAAACTCTTGTTATTGAAGAGAAAAATAAAAAGCTAGCCAGTTATTTCACAGCAGAAATATTGCTGTGTCTACCGTTAATACATCGATGCCAAGGAATCAATGAAGCTCACTTAAGAATAATGAATTATCGGTACCACTTATCCACCTGACGTCTAGGTTCCAAATATTACAATCTTCCTCAAGAGTGAAAGATCATCATCTGAACGTTGCTCGAGATGGTTAGCTCGGTTGAGTGGCCAGATCTCAATAGCCAGGTATATTCCAATCATCCTCTTCCCAAAATCCCTCCCGCTGCAATTAGGAACGCTAGAATCCTACTTTTTCTAGGTTAATGAGACTCTTGTTGGTGTTCACAAGAACAAAATACTGGAAAAATTAGATAAATATGTAAAATATCCACAACATATTTGTTAAATTACCTAGATGAAGCAGGCTGGCCAGATTAGAAACGGGATAAGGATTGCGAATAGGTGTGGGAAGCGGGAAGTGGGGAGGTCACAACTAGCTGCAGACACTTTTATTGCGAGCGGTAAATCCGCCGATTAATCCCGGATTTGGCGGATTAATCCGGACCCGTGTCGGCCGGGCACGGAGCCGGGTGTGTGGGTATTGTCCCTAAACATACGTACACCGACACGACACATACATGCGCGTTTTACATACACATACTGACATTATATCCGGCTAATATACTGGGATGATAAGGGCTTTTCACAAAACGTTCGTTCTCACAAAAAATTTGTGTTGTCATAGACGTATTTTTTTCTTCTCCTTCTGGTATCTTCTCCTATCGGAGGTTATGTGTCATCAGGGCTATGTTCACCCTGCAGGTAAAAAATAAAAGTAAATCTTTAAAAACAACTATGCGTAAACTGCTCTCGGTACGGTTACGCAGATTTCAAAGCGATTAAGTACGGCGATTTCTTCTACATTTTAAGTCTCTTTCAATCTTTATATCGGTAACGGGTAATTTTTAAAGGCTTTTTTTTATTAAATTAAAATAACATTAAAAGAAAAAAATGGATTTCAACGAATTGAACAAAAAAAAAAAATTTTAAATGGTATTGGAGTTCTTTTTTTGTTACAATTATTTCACAATTTTTTTAAATATATTTTTAATAAAATATTCATATGTACAAATAATAATGCACAATTATTCAAAACTATAATATTTTATGTTAAAATTATTGTAGAAAATATAAAGTTTGTTTACAAGCCCCGCAGATATTTCTAGATCTACCCAAATAATTTCAGTTACAATGTAATTTTACTATGACGCTTTGAAATAATCACGTGTTCGACTCTTGTTATTCAGAGAGAAGAAAGTTTCTAGCAATATAACTAAATCGGACTAACTATCATAAAACCATTATAGAACCATTGAGAATTTTCCGGTGTATTTTCTTTTTTTATATCACAATTAATTTCATTAAGCATGCATGGATTTTTGGAACCCACTCTGTATTTTATTATGTCAAACTTTCGAACCGTTAATCCCTGTTTATTTCATTCGGATGGCGAATCAATATTTAAAAAATAAACGTATGATTAATTTATTGTTTCTCCTATCGAGTGATTCGCACGCTCGAACCGGAACGGAAATGTTATTTTTTAATTTGTTATGAAAGGATTATTCTTCCCCATATAGTAATCACGTTTTGTTGGCGCTAATCATTAATCTCCTCTGGCCAGGCCATAGAATCGAAGCCTGTCACTGAAAAATCAAACCTTCACGCACCCCCCTCTCTCCTCCCACCTTTTCTCTTTCAGCAACCCACCCCCAACAAAGCGGGCTTTGTTTGGTATTTACATACATACCACTTCATATTGGAAAAATAATCATTCGATGAAAATAGCAACGCTTCAACCTAAAACGGCAATTTTTTACTTAAAATTAGGAAATGTTATTACCAATATTAAAAACATTATAATATATTCATCCTTATAAAACAAAACCCATGTTTTTAACGAAGATCTGTAAATATTTATTGTATATAATTAAGCGCACTTACAATTTATAAATAGGTCTTGAAAATGTTAAGAAAGTAATTACAAAGTTAATTATTGTTAATTTTTATTGAACAAAAAATGGAAAATATTGATCGAAAAGCGTAGCAACTTGTGTTTACTTTTTGGTAACTAAATAGGTATTTCAAAACTTCGACAATACATGATTATCTAAATATACACTTCATATTCGTAATTATTACTTTTTTTTAAATAATTCGCATTAATAATACGGTTATGGTATTTAGACAAAATTGGGAACTATCTTAAGTTGTAATGGAATATTTTTAAATGAAACACTGTCGTTCAAAATTATAGTGTTTTTTTTTTATTTTTTATTATTTATTATAGTTAAAGTATAAATATAAATATATATACGTATAAATATTTCGCTTTCTAACTGATTATGAGCATTCAAAATCGTATATTCAAAAAAAATTTTTTTTTTTTTTAAAGAAAGACAAACATTCCCGGGTTACGAATAACCCAACAACGTTTGAAAATCTACTACCACCACAGAATGCTGAAAATGTTGCTTGTGTTATGATGGAGGACTTAGCCAGCCGAGCTTAGCAAGCGCTATGCCCACTCAACCACTGACCGGTCAGTATTATAGCAATAAAAAAATAACAAAAAATATAAAAAATAATACATAATGTCTTATCATAAAATTACTCCGCATTAAGGTACATTATAATTTTGTTAACCTATCTTAAGATTAAAAAGTTTTTTTTTTTTAATTTTGTTTATTCGATTCTCCGTTTTTAGACTATCGGGTAAGATTTCGTAAATTATTATAACTCATGGTATATGCTTCTTTTACCACTTTCGGTGTTTACAATATTGTTGTATATTTTATAATGTTGTCTTGTATAGGTTTGTGAACTTTGGACGTTTTTATAAAAATTGTATTGGTGTATAAAAGTCCATGTTTATTTTGTGGATGAAAACGTATATGTTATATTTTCTTATTTTTATGATATACAATTTTAGAATTTTCAACTAGTTCTTGGTATAGGATCTTTGTGGGGGTGTCTTGGTTATATTAGAAAGATTTTTTAACTTTAACGATTCTGTATTATTTTTAAATTGTTTAAGCATGTAATATGTGTAATCCTCATATTTCTATTAGATATTTTAAGTGGGACTGAATTAAGCTAAAATATAAGCCTCTCTTTAGTTCCGTAAAAAAGGATCAAAGAGGATGAAAACAGTTAATATTTACTAAATTAACAATTATCGTTTACAAAAGTTTTTTTTCTATATTAAAGCCCCAAAATTAAATTAGAAATATTTAAAATAATTCATTAAATGCTTTTCGTTTTCAATCATAACACTACCCAGTGGCGTATCGTAGTAATTCCGGTAAGTAGAGGCCTGGGGCTGGTACATCGACCAGTGGCTGAATGGTCCGCTAATCCTAATATGCGGATTAGGCAGGGGCAGATCAGTAAGGCCCATTGACGTGCCTTATCTAGCCATGGCAGGTCGCATCCCTTAAAGCTGAATACAAAAGGTGCAGAATGTTTAACACAGGTTGTGTCGACTGACAACGTGACAACCTGCACGTGTATGACGTTGTGAAATTAAGAAAAAACTATATAAACATGTTGAGTTTCTGATGAAAAAATAGTATTCTAACTAGACAGTAAATAGTTCAGTAACTAGTACTGTAAGGTGCATATTGTTTAACGAAGCTATAATGTTACTTCATCTGACAAGCAGCACGTGTATGACGTTGTGAAATAAAGAAAAAAATATGCAAACATGTTGAGTTCCTAATGAAAAAAATGGTATTTTAACTAGTACTCTAACTAGTACTGTAAGGTGCACAGTGTTTAACGCATCTATAGTATTACTTCATCTGACAAGTAGCCTATGAATAACATTTTTAAATAAAGAAAAAATAAATAAATATGTTGATTTCTTAAAGATAACTAGTACTTACTGTAACTTGTTCAGTAACTAGTTACAGTTTTGTGTTTAACAAATGTTTAGTGTTACTTCATCTGACAAGTAGCCTATGAATGACATTCTTAAATAAATAAAACAATATAAAAATTTTGAGTTCTTAATGAAAACTAGTACTTTAACTAGTTCAGTAACTAGTACTGCAAAGCGCTGTGTTTAACGAATATTTAGTGTTACTTCATCTGACAAGTAGCATATGAATGTCATTATGAAATTAAGAAAAACCATATAATCATCTTGGTTTCTTAATGATAACTAGTACTGTAAGTAGTACAGACATAAATAATGTAAAACTTAAATAAAACGGTTTTAAAATCATAATGTTAAAACTAATAACGCTGAAAGGTTTGTCAGGTATTAAATTAAGGTAACTTGTATGACGTTAAAATAATAGTGTTGAGTATATCAGGTATTTATATATGTAAACAAATGGCTACTGGAAACAGCTTTATCTTGGATTATTCAACCTATACAATTATCACAATCATAATACATTTTTTATTTATCTATTTAAAGTATGTTTACATTGGGTTTTCCGATGGCCGTCTCACTGGTATATACCTATTTCAAAACAGACATTAC
The DNA here is from genome assembly GCA_917563855.2 of Limnephilus lunatus. Taxonomy (NCBI): domain Eukaryota; kingdom Metazoa; phylum Arthropoda; class Insecta; order Trichoptera; family Limnephilidae; genus Limnephilus; species Limnephilus lunatus. Next base: position 46,783,056 of record OU830600.1, read on the forward strand.
TATACTACTGGGCATAGCAAGTGGTTTTAGTACCCTCTTGTCAAAACTTTTGTCTTTTAAAAAATCGATAAAAATTTGAAAATTCAATTTATAAGAATACTGCAAGGTTAATTACAAGATGTTAAGCAACAAAATTATTTTGAATATTCTCTTTTTATCCATTCTAGATGAAATAAGTCATGTATTTCCCACGAAATTTACAATCATAATTGTGATAAATGCTTTTCAAAATACGTAATTGTTTTTACTAAAAAATCCACTTTATACATGTTAGCCCACACAGGCCATATTATATCTTAGCATATCTTGTCCTATATGTACAAGTGTATATTTTGGCATATAAATGAAAATTTTACCCTATACCCTAGATTTAACTTTCTAGATATATCTACCACCATAACACGGGCATCAGCCTAGCATGGTGGTCGCAAAATCCATAAATAATCATAATATGCAATGAATAAAGATTTTTTTTGAAAGTCTTTGGTACCTACTTCAGAAAAGCAAATTTCTTCAGTACATTAAGGATTATTACGAAATAAAGTTCCATGTTCCAAAACATTTATTTGTAAATCATAATTATATTATGTTATAATTGACATGAGAAATTGTCCAATGTCCAAGTACCTACCCTAATTCATCCAATCAGCAATGCAGCCTCGTTAAAGAATACTTTTAATTCCTACACTAATAATGCTCTGATCGTGAATTTGAAACCAATTCAAATGATCAACGGCATAATGATATTAATAACTTAGGGTTTCCCTATTGGCAGTGGTTTCATAAAGCCTAATGCCCGCCGAGCCGCCCAATTGGGGTTAATTTCACCGCGTAGTTTTGATTTTGGTAAAATATTAAGCTCCCTAATTTATTCGCATTCTAAAATGATCAAAGTGCAGCTTCTGCGGGGTGAAGAACCATTTAACTGCCACTCAGAATTTTGATTGAATTGAATTTAAATATTTTTTATCGTGAGCGAATCATAGTTTTTATATACTAGGGTCAGTAAAAAAGTAATGCCTCCTATTTTTTTCTACTCAAATACGGTAAGTTAAGTGAAAATTTTGAATTTGGTACTATTCCTCAAACCTTCTTCTACAATCTGGCAGCACTGTAGTCGCTTGCAAAATGGCCGATACCGATGTTCGTATTAGGTAACGATCTGTGATCGATTCTTAACTGTAGAAGGTGAAACGCCCATTCGCATTCATGAAATACTGAAAAATGTGTACCATGTTTCAACCGGGGATGTCAGCACTGCGGGACCAATATTTTCTTCACAGATGAGGCCCCAAGGAAAATAATTTTCCTCAAGGATTATGTCGTCTTTGAGGAGGGGTAGGGGAGGGAGGGGAGGGGTAGGAGGGGTATAAAAGAGTAAGGAGTGTATTGAATTAGATTCCTATTACCGAATATCTAAACCGATCAATGCGCATTGTGGTCGGGTTCGTACCGAAGCAAGATTGTTTTTCCCTTACTTTGAATGAAATTGAACCAACATTTTAAATTATCGATATTCTTTCGTAAGCGGTTAATCAATTTACTTGGCATGTCTAGAAGATTTCTTTGATGAAAATTGTCTTCTTTTCACCAAAACCATTTTCCTTTCAAATTAGTAGAGATCACACGTCTAGAGATTATCTGATCAGTATCACACATGTTCTTATCATAACCAAAACATTCAAATTTTGCTTTCCCTAAAAAGTTATAAAATGTGATCCATGAAGTTCATGCTCCATTAATGTAATCATTTTAAAATAAATTATTTTACTTCTATAATTTAATTGCGAACCGTCCATTAAGCTTTATCTGTAAGGGTAAGAAAAATAACGGTTTTGACGCAAAATCAATAATCTTACATTCGACCTAATCTATCTTATTATCTTTATGCTTGTTGAAATTTTCCTAACCCAATAATGACATTAGAGTACTATAATAATTCTGTAAATTTTGTACATACAGGACATACATTCATTCGGGTGTTGTCTGGCCGCCAGAACTAATATTGCGAATTCATAATACGAGTATTGACCTGCCAATGTCTTCACTATTTTAAAAACCAAAGATATCATCATTTTATTCGTGATAATTCTGCCATAGGTCATCCCAAGTGGTTCGCAACGTTTACGTTTACATGATTTAGCAGAGGTGTCTAAGTTCATGGGGTTTGGATTTGGGTTTTTGTATTGGCGGCGGATGCGTCTGCCCAACAACTCCGTGGCAGGCTGGATCGGGTGAAAGTGATTGAGGGAGACCTGTTGACCTCTCCAGCAGGGCTCTCTCTAAACATTGTCTTTCACAGTAGTGGAAGAGATATAATCATTCGTCTGTCACTCCAGGACCCCCAGCTCACAGCTGACCCCCAGATTCCTAACCACCTCTCATACCTTTTACTTTGCCAGAAATTCCTCTCCTTCCTTTCCTTAAAACGACCCTGAAGGGAATTATTTTGTTCAGGACCTCCTGTGTGGTGCAAATGTAAAAAAAAATAGAGTGTGCAATTCATACGCTATAGAAATTAAATCTTCAGAAAACTAAAGTAGATAAGAGTGGGGAGGCTACGATGCACCGCAAAAAGAGGAGACCGATTATACTATCTCATTCTTAGATGTATTTGTTTGTCCCTTTGTGTGATGAAAAGTAAAGTGCAACATTACAATCTGTGAATTTCTGCTTAGTTTTGTGCGCGCTAACGCCGTGTGTTTATGGTAAACGTAAAGTTAAAAATGACCGACAAAAAAGTAACATTTTATAAATTTATTGTTTTGCACCCCTGGCGCATTCAGTACGTACTCATTAGTTCGAATAGAATGGAGCCACACACAGAGGAATAATCAGCCAAATGGCTTAATATCGTATGGACATTTTAGAATACAACAATATGACCAGAATAGGTTTTAGATACTTGTTTGGCTTTATTAAAATGTATGTTCAAACATATCCATGGACAATATTGTCATTAAATTCGGGTTGGAATAATGTAATGCAATTATTTGGCAATGCGTACCTATAAGTTCCTGGGTTCATTTCCCATATGCAGCCGAATCTTTTTCTAATTTTTCTATTTCACATTTTTGATGGAAAGTTGTTTATATTATTTTCAATAATTAAACACATATTAATATTGGTTTCTAGCTACTGGAAATGGCTGTACGATTTTTTGGAAATAATTTAGATGTTTGTCAGTTTTTTTACCTTAGCTTCATATAGGAGGCCCTGAAAATGACTTCCCTCGGGGCCTATGTATCTTTGGGGATGCTTTGTGGATGGACTTTTTAAGGAAAGGAAGGCGAGGATGTTTTGAGAAGAAAGAAGGTAGGAGGGGTGGGTAGGAATCTGGGAATGAGTAGATCAGGAATGATTCGCTTATGAATCCATAGGTCGAGAGAGTCTTGCTTGAGATATCAAACGGTCTTCCTCACTCGCGAGCCGCTTGTGGCTCTTTGCATAGGTGTTGTCCATATCCTATACATATTTATGTATATTACATATATGCGGCTCTATGGTAATTTTGTTATCCTGTTTCCATGACAATTTGGCTCTTCTCACTTGACAAACTACCGACCTCTGACCTAGACAAACTCCACCTCATAATCTGGGCACCTCTGCTAAGTCATCAAATGTAGCGAACCACTTGGGATGACCTATGGCAGAGAGAGAAATAAAAAAATTAATTTGTTTATAACAAGCATCATCAGAGTACAAAATTAAACTACTTCGGTCGATTATATACAAAGTAATTGTTTTATTTCATTAGTTTGTCAAACCACAAAGTGACTGCTTTCTACCAAAATGTAAAAGTATTTTATTTGAGAATTGTATATACGTGATGAATAAATTTATTCTTGCAATTTTCCGATTGAATTTAAGTCCGATATTTGGGGATGAAAAAAAGACACTCTTAATAAAAATAATTTTAAAAAAATATTTTCAATAACCCAAATAAATTTGTAATCTGTTTCCAATAACGAATACAGTAACTCGAATGTGCGCTTTAAGCTATGTAAAATAATAATGCATAATCCTTCAGTAGGATTGCAATTATTAGTGCCCCTCGTACTGTGCTAGTTACCATACCGCGGGAGTACTGGAAGGATTATCCCCTCGGCCCGAGCCGCGACTGCCGCTCCTGCCGCTGGTATTACCCGATGTGCCGAGCTCGGCCCAAATATTCGTTTATTGGCCAAACGAATTGACTGCTGCATTACGGATTAACATGAACATTTCAGTTAAAGATGAATTATTGTGTACCAGGAAACGCATTACCTGAAGAGAGCGGATCGATGGAACCCTCGTTCAAAATTCTAAATGTATCGGAATATTATAACGATTCAACGTTTTACTAACTAAAACTGAAAATCTGGGTACTAATCAGTATTTTTCTTATTAAATTTAATTTACCAAATATATATATCAGCGCCACAATTTTATGTTCATTTTCATTAAGATTTGTGTAGCTTTGAAATGTCACATTGTTTATCCCATGTTTAGTAATTTTTCAATGTGTAAAGATTTTGCTTAAAGAATACTGAAATTCGGGCAATGCCTTCTATTTCTCCTTTGCATTGTAGTCAAATTGCAATGTTCACAATGGATTCTGATTTTATGGTTTATTAGGACTTCTTTTTTATTTATTTTATATTTATGACTTTATGTCCGGATTAAGTCTTCCCCACAGGAAAAACTAAACCCTTCCACACACTTTTCCACAAATGATCACCTAATCAAACCACGATATACAAGTGCATTATATAAGTATAATAAATACAAAACAATACAAGAATAATATGTGAACCTACTATAATTCACCGACTCCAGATACTTGTTCTTTTTTATATATTTCCAGGGTTCGGTTCGGTAGAACTCCTAACTGGACCGATAAATCCTACTGATCCCTCAATATAAATATTTAAAAAATCTTTCGTAATCTTCATGTATTCAAAATTATTGATTTTTGCATTTAAAATATAAATTCTTTGAAAAATCTAATAAGCATAAATTTTGAATAAAAGAGGTATGTATGATACCAGTAGCCGAAATAACCAATGGTAATATTTTTATAATACTTCTCCTAAGTCTGTATATACGAGTATAGTATTATTTTATTTACAAAACCCGTTTATTTATAAACAAGTTCTGCTATGTAACTATTATTACGCGTAACAGCTGTTTCGCCCTCTGAAGGCATTATCAAACTATAGTTATACCACTTACAGATGATACTTTTATAAAATTTCTGGAGAGGTTTTTATGATGAAAAAATTTATCGCTTTAATTTTTATTATAGAGTAAAATGATGTAAAATATTGATTAATGCATTAATTGTAGTAATTGCTTAATGCACTAATTAATATTTTCCGTCATTTTACACGAAAATTAATTAGGGCGTAGGTAATAAAAATGAACTCAATAATTTTTCACCATAAGTACGTATCTATCTAGAATGGGTATAAAATTAACGTCTGTAAGTGGTATGATCACAGTTTTATAATGCCTTCAGAGGGCGAACAGCTGTCATGCGTAATAATATTGACATAGCAGAACTCGTTTATAAAAAAACAGTTTTCATAAATTAAATAATAATATTATTGAATATACAAAAGAAATTGAACTCTATAACAATAAATACAACCACTGGAGCGACAGCGCAATTAAAAACGTGTTTCTACGATTGCTAGAGATTTTTTGATAGATATTTTTCCGCCCACATTAAAAAATCATAAATCCTAATTTTAATATGGAGACATACAAACTGATTAAAGTTCTATATAGCAAATGAATTCACCTATCTTTTCTCTATTATTACATATTCGTATGATTTATAAAAAAATATTAATAAATCCTAAACTTTAACTTAATAAATTACAAATAAAGGAAAATTTGCCAAAATTGGCAGCAAAGTAATCCGGGGTATTTAAAATAGTGCCATATTGTGGCAAAAAGCACTCCAGTGGATTCTAAAGCAAGTGGAATGATCTTCAATTCCCATTTCAGTGAAATAATCATCCCCCTGACACTTAGATTTCTCACCCCACACTTTTCTTGTTAATGGTTAAGATAACACTTGCCATCAAAAGGAATACTTGCGACCATCCCTCCTCCTTCAACTCAGACAATCACACCTGTCATAGTTTCTAAATGGGAATTCATTTCCGATATATTGTGAGTTATGCTCACTTGCACAAGTCACCCCATAAACCCTAATATTATGTAATAAGGGATGAAGAAAGAGCAAACTTTGAAGAATACCTTCGTTTTCACACCAGTACTTGAGATATGCGATTTCAATTAAAGCCTTGTATTAAAGGATGATTTGAGCTGACGTGTGTTTTAAATTTCACACCCTTATATTAATGAAAAGTAGGTTTTCGGATTCAGCTTTCGTAATTTAAACCATAAAGTAGAAATGTATTTTAACTAACTAACCATTACGCCGTTTCACCGCAGGGGTAGGCAGAGAGGACGGACCGCCAAACAATTCGGTCTTGACGCACATTCCTTGCCTCGTTTATATTCATACAACGTCTAATACATGCTCTTCTATTATTCTGACTCTTGACATGGCCCGACTTAAGTATCTGATTCACTTATTCGTGCCATGTCTTTTTTGGGCATCCTCGACTTCTTCTAACATTCACATTTGTGTCTTATATTCTCTTTACACTCCTTTCCTCGTTCATTCGCTCTACACACCCAAACCATCGGAGCGTCCCTTTCTTAATCTTACATATCACGCTTACATCAGCCTTGCATTCTTTGCGGATCTCCACGTTTCTCACACGATCGTACATGGTTTTACTACACACCGCCTCAAGGATCTCATTTCTACAGCATTCAGTCTACTTTCATCCTTCCTCTGCCAGTTCCATGCCTCACTGCCATACATCAGGGTAGGTACCAGTACTCCAGTAGGTACGGCTAGCTTCGCTTCTTTTAACAGTTTTTTGTTGGTGCCAACGGCGTTTAGTCCTCCATTAATAGAGATACCTGCATTCACACTTTTTTCAATATCTCTATAAGCCTTCCCATCTTACAAGAGATGTATATTAGAAACAGCAAAAAGTCCAGATCGGTGAGATCTGGCATTTAATAAGAAAAAAAACTAGAAAGTTGATAATAGGGCATAATCTGTAGTAACTACATCCAGTAGTTGTTAAGAGTTTAAATAAATTAGTTCAATTTATTGCCTAATTACTTAGATCTCCAGAGCGGCCACTTTTCACAAAGCCTCCTTATGTGGAGTAATTGGACACAAACCGGTTTCAGTTTCGAACTCGTTTCTTTTGATTGTCAACCATGCGTCCTACCCACAACACCATCTCAATTGCAGTATATTTTATATCTATATTTTTAAATGAGCAAATTACCATATTCAATTAAACATCATCCAGAGGGGTTGGATTGAGTACCGATAATATTTTATCAGATGAGGGGTGGTGGAGGATTGTATCATGGTTGAATGGGGATGTTTTTGGGATGGGTTACGGGGGATGGTGAGAAGGTTTCCTTTGAATGATATCCGTCTAAAGTTTGAAGAAAAGGGCGTCAGTCTGATTTCTTTATCTCCATCAACGTTTCCTTATTATTTGAAACATTCAGAGACTTACTAATGCAAACCGATAGATTAGAAAGTAGACAAATAAAAGATCCTTTCAAAATCACCTTAAGAACACGAATGTTTTTTTGTTTTAGGGTTATTTAAAAAAAAAAACAATTCTTTATTTTTTTTAACGACTATGTAAAATAATTTTATATACAAAGTATACTAGTGAATTTAAGTATTGATATTGTATTTCTTAGTTCTCCTCAATAGGGGGTCTTGTGCCGAGGTGAACTAAAGTTATTTAAAAATAGTTTATTTGTCTTCTATGTCGTTTTTAGTGTCTTCATTGGGTTTTTTTTCATTGACCTCTTTCATCCATACTTTTATTCTTGATTTGTACTCATGCGAATTTTTTTATTAATTGTGTTAATGTTTATACAAACTTTATGGAAATTCGGTTTTCTTGAAAAAATTAACATTGTATGCCCAGCATTATCATCATTACATAGTATAAAATTAAGTCGCTCAAAATGAATGTGCGCTTAGATCTTTTAAACTACGCAACGGATTTTCATTCGGTTTTCACCAAAAGATTGAGTGATTCAAGAGATTGCTTATTATAGTAGAGAAAAGCTGAGAAATTCAAATATTCAATTCAGGCTGCGGGCAGCTGGCAAGCTGGTGGTGTGGATTTTATAAAGGTTGGGTAATGGCGTTGTGTTTCGTTAGCCATAGCAAAGTGTGGCCACGTCTGCTAGTAAATTTATAAAAACAAGATTTTTGAAAGAAAAGCACCCGTTGGTCAAACTACTAAAAAGTTGTCTATCGGGACTTTTTTGGTTTAATTTTATAACTTAAATAACATTTTTAAAAATTCCAGTGCAGCTTATACGCAGTAGAAGCGAAACGTTAAAAAATACAATCTAAACAAATACTTGAAAAGTGAGGTCATAATGACCGCAGACCTAGCGCAATTGCCGTTTCATATCTCAAGCAATATGAACCTTTAAAAGTGATATCATAATCAAAGCGGCCGATGAACGCAGTTGATGCGTCGCAGGTACAGTAATCGTCATTTCCATTTCATCCGAAATCCAAATCACAGCGGGGCTATAGAAGTTTCACTTCAAAAATTACTTTATTTCGTTCCTTCCATAACACGAATCTCTTCTAGAAGAGACAAAGTACGGGAAACTTCAATATCTCCTGAGTAGAGTTAACATAAAATGGTGAACGAAATGCATAAAATGAAATTGTGGAATGAACTTTATGTAGGTGCCATAGATAAATAATGGAATGCTTTAGAAGCAGAATTCATTTGGAAAGAAAGACATTAACGTTGCTCTCCGTTGAACATTTCTAAGAAAAAAATCGTATCAGTTCTTGCAATGTCATTCATTGTTGATATCGCTAAAAGACTTCAATAAAGCTTTGCAAGTCGGCTTCTATTCCATTTATTGGTTCAGGACTGAGCCGAATGGAGATATTGGCAATAAACAAGCGGAAACACGCATTGCCACATCTCTTCTACGGAACGCTGGATGCTGTGGTACCGTACAACTGTACCCGCAGTGGAACCAACCAGACATTACTTCCTTATCTTCCACATTAAGATAAACCGGCGAAGGCGTTTGCCAATCGAAAGAAATATTGCAATGAGAGGAATGTTATGACGAATCGGGAGATATTTTGGGACCATGCTTACGGAGATGATAGAATCTGCCATTAAATTACGATTACCGGGATTCGACATCAAGTTAGTGCTGAATCGAGAAAAAGGTTGTATGTTAAATAGCAGGAGCAGCAAGTAACACTTTTACATTAAAAAAACATATGTTAAATTTATTCAATTAGTGATCATCATACGAGTGGCATATAGCGAAGACCTTAAATCCGATAATACGTATATATGTGTACATTTAAAAAAATATATTTATTAACCAAAATAATATAACATACTAATACATTTTTATTGTACAAACCACCTCACTAGGCTGAGCCTTTTCCGAGGTGGGAGAAACTAATCTAATTTTAATATATAGGATGTATAAAGTCACTTCAACAGTTTTCATTTTGATTTTTTTAAATCTGATATTCCATTTATTTTATGTTCTTAATTAAATTACTATATATTACATTTTGGTATATTATATATACTAATATGTACAATTCTTTGTTCGTTTTCCAGACTTTCGAGCATTTACTAAAACATTTTTATTCATTTACTCAAGCTACATTAGCCGTTCTGTGACTATATTTTTTCTCATGCGGGAAGTAAATTCTTTTTACATTTCTGGTTTCATGATTATGTACATTTTTTATTTAAAACAAGTTAATAAAATAATAGCACCCTCCAAATCTCCCTTATTAACAACGTTTCCATTTTTTCATGTCGTCTCCTCCCACCTTTCTTCCCCTCCCCCAAAATCACCCATCCGACTACCCCCACCCAATTAAATCTAATCGTTTTGCACTTACAAATTTTAAGTTTGCTAGTTAATGACACGGGTGTGTCGAAACCGGTAGCAGAAAATTAAAAATATAAATAACAAATGTACATTGAAAACTGAAACTCTTCAAAACAAAATATCTAGAAATTGTTACATAGTTAATGCCGAAGATATACAAAAAAAATATATTTTCATCCTTCAAGTATTTTGGCTTTTTTCATAATATTGTGTATAAAAAAAAAACATATTAAGAGTTTCTTTTTTATCTTTTTTTTAATCTTTTTTTAATATATTTTCCTTAGTACCTATACCTACATCTCGCAGCCCTGTTTTGAATCATTTTTGGTTTCTTTAGGTTTCCTTCATTTGCGAAATATAATATCGTAGAGATATCGAAATATTATAATAATCATAGTGTGGAGCAACTAATTAAATATAATTTTAAAGTTGAGCTCTGTAGTGTTTCTACTTAGTTTATTTCTTAGAGTTCTGTAAACCTTATTAAAAAATTGCTGTGATACTTATGTGATATCCAACAACAATAATAATAGCGAATATTTACTTGGAACATTAGCCACCAATAAACATGCCTTGTCAGTTTATATTCGTTATTCTATACTAGTCAGTATATCCGTGATTCTTCCTAAGCATAATTCCATTTTGTCATCGTGTATGTGTAAGTAGGCTCTGTAATTACCTGGGAGCATAATACGCGTATTAGTGTGTAAAGAAGTGTCACAGATTTTCCCACATTTTCTGCCTGTCTACCACAGAGGCGCTTCGCGCGGGGATGGATTTGGCGTTTAATAAGCCTAACCCTTTTAAAAAATAAATTAACTATTCTACTTTGCGAGGAATTAATTCATTTTAGTAGATTTCAACATTATTTCTTCTTTGACTGTTAAAATGGTGTTTTGAAGCTTCTTAACTTGTGTTGGCCTAGAAACTCCAAGCAGAACAAACAGTACAAATGTACAAATCGAAAGTTCTTATTGCTTCAAACAACCAGAGAAAAACCATTGTCATATTTAATATTTTGTCGTTATAAAAAATATTGTCATACTTAATATAATAATAACATAATAATGCCATTGTCATATTTAATTTTTTGTCATTATAAAAAATACTAAATTCGGTTGTTTGTGCGTCCTGCGTAACTCAACTCAACTCAAATTTGTTTTGAATGTAAAGTTTAATTTTCGAAATTGGAAAAATTACCTACCTGTAATATAATATTTTAACAGAAAGTTATTTTAACTGTCAGTTTCAAAATTCGAAGCCCTTTGCCAGTAATCAGAATATCCAGTGATTTTTCACTGCAGGTCTGCGTTAGTTTTATAAATAAGATGCTCTATTTCGAACGGTTCTCTCAGAATCAAGTCAATTCAACCAACACCTGCTTGAAAAGTCATTTAAAAAAAAAATTAATATAGCCCATAACCCTAACCTAACGTAAGCTATTTAACCATTTTTTATTTTATTATTTTTAACATCACTTAATTTCAAATAAAGTTCTAAGTGGATTTAATTATGAGTTGTCCGGTCACCATTTCGAACACCTTAATTACTCGTACTATCCGATTCCAGCCTATTCCATATTGCTTATTATAATTTTTTCGGAAAAATAATTTGCTTATGAATCTGGAAGATAAAATTTAAACCCCTTTTAAAGCAGCTGACAGGAAAGATGTATATTAAATGCACTCTTGAATTAAAAATAATTTAGTCAGTCTCGTGAAGAGTTTCATATGTGCCAGTTCGTCCTCTCACCCCGCGCCCGCGCCCGTTTGCTTGTCGATGCTAATCCTGTTAGGTTAAGAAGGTTTCTGCATATTACGGAGCTTTGCGCCGTCTTAAGGATTAAAACAGTACATACATAGACATAACCAATCCCCCCCTCACCTCACCCAACACACCACCCTACACCTTCACAGTACCCACGCACGTGAGGAAACACACATATACACACATGCAATACACATTATACATACATGCAAATTTTTCTTCTTCTAAACAAAGAACAATACTTTCTAATCAAACCAATATATTATACATTTGCTGATATTATACTCGTAATTGTAGGTTTTGAGAAGCTAAAAGTATTTAAAAAAAATATAAGTGTTTAGTTCACACTCGGTAGAAGTGAAATCTTCAGAACATTAAAATAGACAAGCGTGGGGAGGCTACGAAGCACCGCACAAAGAGGAGACCGATTATTCTATTTCATTCTCTCGCAGGCTAAATCCTAAAGATGCATCTATGTGTTTGTCTCTTTTAAGTGTCGCTCTTTCGTTTCATCGAGTTTCAAATCACTAACTAACTAACTAACTAACTAACCATCACGCCGTTTCCCCGCAGGGGTAGACAGAGAGAACGGACCGCCACACAACTCAATCTTGGCACACACTCCTTGCCTCGTTCACATTCATACATCGTCTCATACATGCTCTTCTATTATTCCGACTCTTCACATGGCCCGACTCAAGTATCTGATTCACTTGGTCATGCCATGTCTTCCTCGGGCGTCCCCGACTTCTTCTACCATTCACATTCGCGTCATATATTCTCCTTACACTCCTTTCCTCGTTCATTCGCTCTACATGCCCAAACCATCGGAGAGTCCCTTTCTTAATCTTACACATCACGCTTACATCAGCCTTGCATTCTTTGCGGATCTCCACGTTTCTCTCACGATGGTACATGATTTTACCACACATTCGCCTCAGGTTTCTCATTCTCAGGTTTGAAATCACAACGGTGCTTAAGAAATTTTCAATCTTTTGGAAATCAAAGAATGAGTTATTTAAAAAAAATTAACATTTCACTAATTTATGCAGATAATTTTCACGAACTGTGTTCCAAGTTTCAAGTTTTTTTCAAATTTTGTTATTATATCATTGCAGGCCAGTTGCTTCATAAAACTGAAATAATCACAGAACTTGAAAATTTGATGAATTGTTAAATTTTCTTTTAAACAACCCGTCCTATGACAACTATAATTGGATCCATCACCTTACAAATGGAAGCCAGCCAGAAATCCATGGCATTACAAGGGCGTTGCTATTTTATAAAAAGTGAGCCTTATTTTTGGAATACGTGTATTAAATGTATGCTCGTAGCTGAAATCCCCGGCGATGCCCGGGATTTATGCGGATTTTTTTGAAATCAGATACAGACAGTAATTATTTTATTTTTCCTCGAATGTCATGTACAAAAATTCATCGAAAAGTACCAAAATTGTGCTTCGAGGGGTGGAAAAGGGCGTTAGTTGTGGTTTTTTAAAATCTCATGAAGACCTCTTATTAAAAGGTCAAGCTTGAAAAATCTCATCAATCTCCGAATAAAATTGTAGTTTTGTGTAAAAAACCAGGCCACGCCGCAAGACATTTCCATAGTATATACACACTACTTGCCACTTTACTAATAAAATAGTTTTAAATTCTACACGACTGTTTAACAACCATTTTTCCTATATTACCTAATGGTTGTTTATTAGCTGTGTATAATTTAAAACACGTTTATAAGAAAGATCCATAGAAGATATTAATAAAAATTAAAAAATTAAAAATCTGATTTGGTTTTTTTAAGATTTTTTTTTATTGTTTTTAAAAAACTGAAAACTCGTCTCATCGTGAACTAAATTGTATATGTTTGCACATCATATTAATATTAAATTAAAAAATTTATGTCGTTATTTTATTGGTCAATGATATGATTATCTCTATTATCTCTAACACTGTTATATACGAACTTGTAATGACTGTTTACAACGCTAACAAATAAAATAAAATAAATAAATAAATAATCATTTACATTTAGATATTGTACACTCTATAATATTATTTTTTACTGCTACGGCAAACTCAAAAGATAGATCTCTTTATGGGCGTACAAATACTTTAAATATTTAAAGAAATAAAATAAATAATATTTTGTTATACTTATTGTTATGGTTATTTGAAAAGTTCCCGGAACGCAGAAGATGCGCGGATAATGTCGACGGTAACTAGCTCAGCGGCGACCCCTCACCTCTTCATCCGATTTGTCAAAAGCATTGGGAATCGGATATCTTCGAGCAGGTAATACGAACATGATTTTGTATTACTCTTGTATAGAAGCGTATGAATTCTTTACTAATCTACTTACGAATAAGGTCGAATTGTTACGGATAGTTTTTGTTCAGTAATTCTTCAATTCAATCGTTGTACAGCTTCTTACATTATATATTGTTAGATATTTAATTTAATTTTATTATTATTGTACAACAGAATATTACTCCAATTACAGTGCAATTTAGTTGCCATTTCAGCATTTAGGCAGGTTATTCTTCAAAAATTGGTTTAAGGTATATGGAAACAGTAACTTGTGTATATCCAAATGGTTTGCAAGTTCCTTAGCCAGGACGCCGGTTCTGCCTTTCAGTATTCTGAACAGGTATTGGTAATGACACCAGCTTTAGTGTCTGGTACATAAAAATCATTGCATCCCAAGAGCGATAAGCTATCAATGAAATTCTTCCAAAGTTTTTAAATGGCATAATAGCAAGACTTGCTTTCCGCCTGGTTTCCAGACTCCCAGAATCAGTTTGCTCAAATAAGTCAATATGGTGCATGAACCTTGTGTAGGTTCCATGCTTTCGTATACAGACATAGCTGAGGAATTTCTTCTGGATTTGCTCTAACATATCAATATACTTCTGGTGGAATGGTGCCCAACCATAAGTATACTCCAGCTTGCTTCTCAGTAAGCCATCGAACAATGCTAGCGTAGCTTCTTGGTTATTAAACTGCTTAAAAGTTCTGATGATGAACCCAAGATGTTTTTAGCAAGACAGAATAAGCTGCAATATTTGGCCAGAGAATATCAGTTCGGGATCAAAGATGACACCGAGATCTTTCACGGATTTTACACGTAATAACGTTTCGCCCTTTACCTTATAATCGTAATCCATAGTATTTTGAGAACCACTGAAGGACATAACATTTTTTTGTGTCGAAATCTAATTTTTTTGCCAACGACCATTCAGATACTGCATCCAGATCAGCTTGCATTATTTCAAGACAATCTTGTTGTTATTTAAACTCTGTGAAAGCCATGTTACGTTAGTTGTATGTTATGTCTAACGCGGTTCCATGCCAACTCAGAATGAAACCAACTCAGAAAGGTCATAAACTATGAAAAAAATATTTAAAAATAACTAGTAACCCTTACCTAACTTAACCTATTTAACCATTTTTTTATAATTTTTTATCATCACTCTTAATGACCTTTCTGAGGTGGTTCTGAGTTGGTTTCATTCTGAGTTGGCCGGTCACCGTCTTACGCCTCAGTATAAATAGCACGGGTTAGCCACCCAGTGAGGCCAACATTATTAAATTATACTATCAAATGTAAAATATTGTATCAAAATAAAAAAAATAGATAATTTAAAAATTAATTGAAACAATTGTTATAACCGCAATTAATCATCGTTATTTCATGTAGATTACAGAGTTTATCATGTTGTAAACTAGAATTAGTTAGTTTTGAAGTGAAGATATTGTAAACTAGAATCTAAATCTCAGAGCACCTGCCGGATAATACAGTAAATATTCCTTAATCCCTGACACAGTATATTCCCAACCGGAAGGCTGTGGAGTGTAGAGTAAGGCTAAAGGCTGTATTGACCGTGGAAGGCTTCCCCGCAAGACGCCGGACTTCCGGCGTCCATCCTTCCGGTAATCCCCGTCTAATCCACCCCCACAAACTAGCCCTCAGTATTTACATTCGTTAAGGGTGGTTTATGTAAATATTAAATCCTTGGGGCATTTCTCCAAGATATAACGGACCAGTTGAATCGTTTGATTAAGGAGTATAATTAATTCGTACATAATTTATATGCAGAGAACATCCTGCGCTAAGCTCTGCTCCTTAAGGTATTTTTTTTTTATTTTTCTAAATCTATAAAAAAAAGTTTTGTGTGGGAACTATGGTTAATTTAAAAACAAACGCTGTTTGGAAAGGGCTTTAGGCTCAAATAACTCATATGGTATTTGAATAATATTACTGTTTTCGAAAAAGGTTACTCGTATAGTATGTATTATTTAAGCTACTTAGTTTTTTGGGTGTGTTTTACTAACTCAGTTGTGTGTATTTAATTTGCCTTATTATTATGATTTTACCGGCATTATTTATCTTCTCAGAAGGATTAGTGATATCCTTAGGCAACCCTTAGTCCTACGCAGCCTCAGCTAGGGGGTGATTAATTTTGTTTGATAAAATATTTGTTATATCGACACTAACGCATGTTGTTGATCATGTTGGAGGGTTCGTAGGAAATGTTATAACCATTTTATCTATAAATAAAGCTAAGGGCCAGTTGTTTCATGGAATTTGAACAATACATTGAATTTCAAAAATACTTTCTAGTTCTGCGAAAGTTTTAATAATAATAATAATAATATTTGGATGATTTGTATAGCGCCGTTTTTGTGAAAAATCACCTCAAGGGCGCTTTTATTCTGGTTCAGTTACTATCCAAGCACTGTGAAACCGGCTCACGGGGAAATAATTACACAACTGAATAAAGCTTTCACAGAACTTGAATTTTAACTTTGAAATTTGATTAGTTGTTCAAATTCTGTGAAACAAACAATCCAAAGCTTATATCAAAAGTTTTTAAAAATCTATCTATGCGCATTTTATTATTCACGATAAATAATAGTTGTTGCTTATAAAATTTAATTATTAGAACCTTCTTGATTTGGTTTCAGATACCAAAAACAGAAATTCGATTTATTCTGAATAAAAAATTAAACCGTAAAAAACAAAGTATTTACATTATAATATATCAAAATTAAAGCTATGACCTAGTTGCGCCATCTCTTGGACCAGCTAGTATCTAATTTCAAAGAAAAAATATCTTGGTTTGGCTGAGGATTAAATATTCTTCTCCAGGGACTGGCTTCTAAACTGCTCGGAACTTATAATGTCTTTAAAACTTAAAAAAAAAATTGACTGAGGATTGAACCTTAGGGACTGGAGTCAACAACGCTATCAACTGAACCATATGCCAATGGGATAACACCGTCATTTAATTCGTATATTAACTGGTGAAATGTCATCCAATTTCAGAGAAATGCGTATATGTCCGCGTGTATATGCGCAACTGCCACCAAAATATGATAAAATGCATTCATCACCGACAACGAGTCTACTTGCCAAGTTTCAGCTCGATCGGAGCTCGGAAAGTGGGTTAATTTCCACTTCATTCATTCATTCAAGAAAAAAATCGAAATGCAAAGAGATGTGTTTAAAAATAGAAACATAAGACTTCATCTGAAAAAACCACGAAATAATAAGACAGTTTGCAAATGCACGAGTGCCCATAAAATGACTGGAAATTGGATTTCGATAACTTAATAATCTGAATAATAATTTTGTACGAAATTGATTTTGGTTTGAGCGAGTTTAATGAAGTTTAGTTTAACTGCTGTTTCAGTTGCAACTAATAATAATTTTATTTTGGGTCAAGATGGGTGACTAATTATTTATCATACAATCAGACATCTCAATCTCAGCAGGTCTATCCCGACTGTCTTATAATTTTTGTAATCCCCTCCCCTCGGCTGGTGTTGTCCCCCTGACCTCCCCTGACCACCGGGGGGTAAGGAGAGCAGGGGTGGGGTCGGGGCGGTGGTCAACTGAGTTAGGCCTAACAGGATAAGGGACAATAGTGTAGGATTCGAATTCTAGCTGAGAACAGGGAAGACCGAATTAAGGTCTGGGAATAATTTTAATTATTCGTTTAGTGGAAGATTTCAGATGATTTAGTAGCAAACTAGCACTGACCCGTGAAAATCACGGGATAGTACCTACACCTACTTTCAATTTTGAAAAAGACAAATTAAATAAATTTATGCCTAAATATTAAATTATAGATTGGTATTAGGCATTTTACCGCTCATTTAAATTCTACTAAAAATACTATATTCAAAGTAAATCCCAGTTATAAGTTCTAGAGTTCATAGAACCCGATTTATATACACACAATTGAAATTTTTAATTTTAATTTACTAGCGCAGACCCATCAAAAATCCCGGATAGTTTGAAATTTCGACATATCAGTTTCAATTTTGAAAATGGCAATAAAAAAATATACATATTGTAGGTCTTTATCGCTTGTCTGAATTCTCCAAACAAACAACACTCAAATTTTCAAATTTAAAAAAAAAAGAAAGACACACATTCGACTCGACAATATTTGAAAATCTCCTACTACCACCACAGTAAGCCGAAAATGAGTGATAAAAAACAGCCGAGGAATCGAACACGGAACTCCTTGGCACGCGATGCTCACTCAACCACTGACCGGTCGAATTTCAATTTTGAAAATAACTTAACTTAACTTCATTGAACCGGGTTTACAGACAGACGGAGTCACAACCGAAAACTGAATTCTAAAAATCATTTTGTTTTATCTACATATGATTACGTTATTGTAAATGAACCGAGTCACTAAACAACGCCAAAATCATTTTAACTTACGATACGTTTTTTAAATGAAAAAAATAAATTTATAATCAAGAGGAGTATCAAAATCATAAACAATTCTTTACCAGTATTTGTGTTCCTCTGTTTGCAATCTCTGTCCAAAAAATTAGGATTCGGACTTCGGTGTTTGGGACGAGCCGTCTGGCTACACAGTTCTGTCTGGGAGAATTAAGGTTCTATCTGCCCGCCACCCCTCCCCCCCTACCCTCCTAGCCCACTCACAACCCCATCTATACCCCCTAATACAGCCTGCAACCAACCCACTGCCCTTACTGACCAAAGACAGCCAACTTAATCCCTTCCTTTGGCAAGGAGGCGTTATGGATGCCAACCATATTCATGGAATATTACGATAGTGTTTGAATTGTATCAACTCGTAATGGCAATAGTATTTGCACGTGATTTACGTGTACCTTCAATTAGATTGAAATGGAGCAAAAATTAATATTAATTTGATTTAATAATTATAAATATATGGCTACCTTTATAAAATATTATCAATAGTTCTCAGATGTCATAAACCACCTTCAAAATAGTTCTCCATTCCATGGATTTGACAAGCTAAATATTTTTTTGACACATCTCGCCTGCTTTAAAAGAGTTAGAAGTTGAAAGGAAACCATTACAATAATATGCAAATCAACCAAAGTATTTTTAAAAATAAAACAATAATTTTGTAAACACCACTTTTATTTTTTATGCTTTATGCCGACCGGGTTTCGCTACAACCGTAGCTTCTTCAGG
The DNA here is from genome assembly GCA_917563855.2 of Limnephilus lunatus. Taxonomy (NCBI): domain Eukaryota; kingdom Metazoa; phylum Arthropoda; class Insecta; order Trichoptera; family Limnephilidae; genus Limnephilus; species Limnephilus lunatus. The sequence goes on from OU830600.1 coordinate 46,802,325, forward strand.
GCAGTATAATACTCTACTAACATTAAGTTACATGTGTGTTATAGATAATATTTGATATAACAAAATGGGCTGGACTCCTCAAGTGAAGAAGGAAGAAGGCATAAGTATAGATGGAACATTGGGAAGTGAACGGGAGTGTTCTTCGTCAATAGGGAACAATCTTAGTATAGAACTTTTATTTAAACTTATTTGGTTATTAACTACCTTACTATTAGTGTTTACGGCTTTCCTTAGTTCAAGTGCCTATAAGTTATCCAACCTTATACCAATAGTGTTTTTATAAATTCGTGTGGCGTAAATTTTTGTTTATTTTTATTTTTAACTTAATAAGTAAAATCTCAAATTGTAATATTTATTATTTAGATGTCGCATATTAAAAATAAAAATGGTTAAAAATTTATCCAATACACTATCTAGAAAGCATTTAGTTCGGGTTTGAATCTTACAATCATACATAAAGATAGCAGCCATTAAAAATATGCGTTAAAAAGATGATGTTGGTAGTTCTTAGTCGAAGTATGATATAATTAAATATGACCGAATCGGATACTGATACATTAGCTCAGTTGGTAGAGCTGCGCCCGGGCAAGGCGAAGGTCTTGGGTTCGAGTCCTAGATGTGACCGTATCTTTTTCTGATTTTTCTGTTTTCAATATTTGCGTTTGAGTTTCGCTAATATTGTCTTCGTTAAATTTTTAATAAGTTTTTTTTTGTACTGTGGTCCTTCTCTACTGTATCTAAGTTTTATTTACTTTTGAATGTACATTTCGTTATATGGTAAAGATAATTATTGTAGACATTGGTGGAAACAAACATTTCAAGTTGTATAAATGAAAACGTATATTGGTTTCATAATTATGAAGCGGAATGATATTGAAACTCAATGATCTATACATTTTTTATTCAAAAATCTTAAGACCCATGTTGACATTATTTTTACAGATAAAATACGTTGTCACGCTCAACATAGTTTTCATCAAAACCATACAAGTGCGTTCTTACAGCATATTAACGAAATCTAGCATAAGTGAAAACAGTCTAGATTTAAGCCACGGAAATTTGTAATCTGCTCATAAGACTATCATTATTTTACTGTTTTAAATCCACCGTCAATGGATAGGTAGGGACCGGTCATAATAACAAGTCTGGCGGGATGTTTTATTGTGCGAAACAAATCCCGCAGAGGGTAGGTACCTAATTTGGTATGGGAGAATGATGGCTAATACTCACTTAGCCCCCGTAATCCAGGCATTTTCCAGTGGCGCCCTAATTTGCGCTTCATGTCTGGTGAATGGGGCCATCCGTTTGTGGACTTTTTGTGTCTGCAGTGAAGTGAACACTCGACTTTCTCAAGGGGCCGAAATAATTCCACGGGGAGTAAATCAGCCCACAGAGGGGAACAAGCCAAATGAGCATCGGATACAGCCGATTGCAACCAGTGAAGCGGTTGCGGTGTACGCTTTGGAATAAAAGATTAAGATTAGGTACCTACTTAAACTTAGAAATAATTTTTAAAACTAATATATTTTAAAACCCTACAGAATATAGTTGTTTTACGGTGACGGGATGACTTAACAAAGTGGCACTCCATCACTCCTTTCAAGTCATTAAAAGTGATGAAAAAAACTACGTTAAAAAGGTTATGTTAGATTAGGTTACGAGCTATATTTTTTTCCATCGCTTTTAATGACTTTTCAATTGGGTAATTAAATGCTATATGGAGTTGTCACGGAACCTAGTTTTACTACCTGGCTTCCTCCGGTTTCGTAAAATATGTAGGTATACCTAATTAGAAGGACATAACAAAGCTCCAACTCCTCTCAGTTTAGAAAATTCAAAACTGAAAATCACTCAGTTTTTGCTACGTCGCGTCATAAATCATATAATATCGTTGTTCGAAAAACAATATCGCGTAGACAAGCGCTACGAAGCAAATTATTACCCATATGCGATATTTTTCTTGAAAATCACTTACACGGTTTTACAAAATATTGTCCATAAAAACGAATATTTACAAACATTCGACATTCTGTTAATGAACACCGCCAGGAATTACCGATCGAATGGTATTAAAATAACATGATTAGAAAAATGGTCGCACATTACAAATATCAGCATTTTGATCATAATCTCGTCACAATTATAATCACTGATAAAAAATACGTATTTTTTGTATTACTGTAGAGACATCCCATCGTCAAAAGAATATTTTCACCGAACATAAAACGGCTAATGATAGCTCCAGGATCGCAAAAAACGCCTAAACAATTCTTTTGATCTTGCAATGGATTAGGATATATCACCACTTGAGACTTCACAGGAGATCCACCTGTCCCCCGCCTCCTCCCCTCCTCCGGGGCTGCTGAAGAACAGGTACGCCCATGGTGACGGTTCTTTGTGCCACGGCATTACCGGAGAGATTCCGCTAATCCTGAATGAGGGGCAGATTAAAAACGTTCAAGATATCTACCTCCATTGCCGCGTTTTCGCGTGCGCCACTGGTGAACTTGAACATATGAAAAACGAATGGTTCTTTCAATTTATATTATTTTTATATTGTTTTTTAAATTGTGAAATTTTTCATGTAAGAGAATATATGACTCAAATATAAACATTACGTACCTAATTTATGTCAACTCCTATATTTTATAGACAGTATTGTGTTTCTCATATTTTATGCTACCTGTATTTTGTAAACTCATTATTTTCACTGTAATAGAAAAAACATGTACTGCATTCTATGTAAAAGCCCTATGGGCGTTTAAATAAATAAATAAACAAATAGATAAATAAATAAATAAACAAACAAATAAATAAATAAACAAATAAACAAATAAACAAATAAACACATTAACAAATAAACAAATAAACAAACATACAAACATACAAACAATCAAATAAATAAAAAATAAACAAACAGACAAACAAACAAATAAATAAATGGTAAAAGAAGTCGTGGCACAATCAAGTGAATCAGTTGAGTCGGGCTATGTCAGGAGTCAGAATAATTGAAAAGTATGAACGAGACCATGTATGAATGTGAATGAGGCTAGGAGTGTGTGTCAAGACCGAGTTGTTTGGCGGTTCGCCTCTCTGCCTGCCTCTGCGGGGAAACGGCGTGTTTTTTTACATTAATTTCACACAGGAGGCCTTTAGGAAAATAATTTCCCTCGTGGCCTATGTCATATTTGAAGATGCTTGACTATATAATATTTAGAGGCTGAAGGAAGTATATAGAGATATGAAAGGGAATAGGAAGTGGAAGGTTGTGAAGGGCTAGACTTTTCAGATATAGCCGATGTGTTAAACAACTACTATCCAACCATTTGAAGCAACGTTTCGTTCCAGCTTCAACTATGTAACGAAATGCAAATATTTATATCTTTATACTTTTTTTCTGACCCGCTTACAGATAAGAATAAAAGGTAATCAATTCTGATAATGTCAGCTAAAAATTCTGATAAAACATCAAGAGTATAATTCCAAAATCAGCTCACTCAATTTCACTTATAAATGCCGATAATGAAGAGGACTCAAAACTTGGGTCATGAACCAAGATACCTCCAGCTATAGGGATAAATTTTTGTATTATATTAATATATGATTTATTCACGATCACAGTGGAATCACTCGAACAATAAGCTCTGGATCTTCATTAAATTAAGAGAATAAATGAAGAAGGCACTGAAGAATCATAAATATACACGCACAATGAAGAGGAATTATGAAAAGTCCATTGTTTTTCCCGCGTAATTATCCTTCAATTGTGTTCACATGGCGGGAACACACAAACTGCTCGCTGTTTCTCCAGATTTTAAACCATAGCTGCAGGAGTCGGCAACTGATGTTTTCGAGCGCAATTAATTTCCCTGAAAAAGAGTTCATTCTTTAAAAGCGTTATTTTTTATATAAAAATAGCGGCTACAACCCCGATTCCACTCTTAAAAAACCCCTAGTATCGAACTCCATACAGGAGGCCCTAAGGAAATTACCTCAGGGCCTATGTCATATTTGGGGATGCTGTGTGTAAAGTCTTTTAAAGGAAAGGAAGGAGAGAAAGTTCTGGGAAGAAAAAAGGTGTGAGGGATGGGTTGGAATCTGGAGTTCAGTGTATCCAGGTCATCCGCCGCCAAGACTTAGACAAACCTCACCCCATGAACCCGGGCTTCCCTGCTAAGTCACCAAACGTAGTAAATCACTTGGGATGGCCTATGGCAGAGGTGTTGGCTATCCAATAAATGGTTTCCGGGCGGCGGTGCCCATTCCCGCCTGCCAAACTTAAAATTATCATTTTGACGTATTGACTATAAAATTCCTGACAGAAAATGCTGCACTAATCATATTACTACGTTAGAATGTGTTCAATTTCGAACACATTCTCTAATAAAATAGATACATATAAATGCATCGCGTCGGGATTCAATTTGTTTATGTTTCGAAAAAACTTGTTACATTTGAATAAATTACATTAAAAATCTTTGTGATTTATGTATGTGTAATGTTTTATAAATACATGATTTTTATGTACAAAATAATCAAACAATAATATAAACTGCGAATAAATTGATCGTCCAGTTAGTCAGACAACTCGAAGTAAAGTAAAGTATTTTTCGAATGTTCCCCACAAATCAAATATTATTTACACGCGTCTGTATTTTACATAATAAATATGCTGTAAAATAAGCTTAACGGTCCGATACATTATGACATTTTGAAATTTCCTACTAGTAACCCAGAAAACCGCAATATTTTAATTTCAATATTGTACCAGATAGAGGGTACACTTTAATAAGTCGGGTACGCCTCATACGTCGTACATATGTCTGTTAATGTTATATTATCGTAAAAATAAACTTTTGTGTCCGAGTGGTTAACATACAACAACTGCATACTTTTATTTTATTTTTATCTTTCTAAATTCAATTTTACTATATTATTGTTTCTTTCCTATGTTTCTTTGCTTTCGATTTTTATTTTTAATCTTTTTTTTATTTATTTTTTAATCTTGACTCTTTTGCATCTTAACTCTTATTTATATGTTTTCAATATATACTGTACTTATACTCTGTATGGGATGTGTGGGATTGCACTCTCCTCCCCACAACCTGGAATAAAGACCTTATTATTATTATTAACTCAAATTTATATTTTTGCGGAGATGTCTTTCTAATTAACCGGAGAGTATTTTCAACATTTTTTTCAATTGAGAAAAAGAGATTATAAGATTACGAGAGAGCTTCATGAAACCATAGTGTAAACATATATCTAAAATACCAAAATCTTGCTCTTCTTCGTTTTAATGGTCATAGTTGGCAGCAGACCGCTGGTTGTTCCTCTCTGCCGAACGCGATCATATTATTATTATTTATTCTGCTGGTGATTTGTTTGGGGCAAAAACTCCAAAGTGCCTATTGACAAGTCCTTTGTTGTTGAAGTTAATCCTCATTATTTCGGGCGGGAGAAAATACCAATAGAAAATCCTCCTTGATGTTCGCTCGCGCCGAGTGGTTAGGGAATAATATATAAGATATCCCCATTTTAAGAACCTTTCAAAACCTGACATCCATTTTATCGAGAAATTAGCGCGGGAATATTTTTTCATTGGTAATATCTCAAACGTGTTCTGATCTTGGCTTACACTGGTGCTTGTGTGTGTCATGTAGTAGCTAGATTCCAGGTACCCTCCTTATGTTATTATGCTAACGAAGTATTTTTCAAAGAATTAATATCTCCATTTACAAATAAAAAGCACTTATAACATGATCTGTGATAAGTTTTTGTTTAAACGCATGCGTAATAAGAGTAAGCTTTGTGAAATTATAAGTTGCTTAAAATTTGGTAAGTGTATTTTTGTTCGTCTCATACTCAAAATTAAGCGGCGTTCTTGGAAGTCGGGACTCGAATAGAAATTCTACCTAATTTTGTATACCTCTCAGGTTGGCAGATATCTTTTCCACGTGAAAGATTACTTCAGAACAATTCAAATGATGATTAAAATATCTTTAACCGTGTTATGTGGCCATATTTGAAGAGTCAGATTCTTTATTATTTTGTTTAATCTTTCGTTCATTTTCTCTCGCTTTTTCAGTTTCCTCACATGTGTTTCTGTTTCTATTTCCCTATATGTGCTATAGTCTCTAAAAAAATTGTAGTAATTGCGCATGGTCCCAAGGTGTGGTCTCCAGACAGTCATCTGTCGGTTGTAAAGTGAGCAGGTTGTAGACTGTAGACTTCTTCGTTTCCACACCAAAGGAAACGTACAGTGAGAGGTTATGATTTGCGGGTATCCTTTTGTAGTAAAAACACTTGTTGTTTTTGTAATGGATTATTGTAACTTTAAGTTTATTCATATACATATTAAGTTTAAAGAGAGATTGATTCTAATCTCAACACTGGGTCTATAATTTGTAGAATGAGTTAGCAGAACTGAATTGAGAGGTTTTGTAATTTTATACACAACAACAACGCGGCCACAGACAAATGAAATCAAAGACAAAAAATTCATTGAAATAATTAGTAAAAGATGACATAGACGCGAAAGTTATGAGTAAAGGACTTTACATATAGAATTTAGGCAAAAATGATAAAATGAGAAAGTCTAAGTACGAAATGAATTTAAATATGAGATATAGGACAACACAATAAACAACAGTAATTCCAAAATTAATAAACATGTATATCTTCAGATTTTTTAGATTAAAATAACATGAAATAATAAACATGTGTGTCTTCAAATTTTTAGATTAAAATAATAAGAATTGCTTAAGAAGCGATTTTTCGGTAATATGTATATTCTTGCGGTTTTTGGGGAGGTAGCGGTGTGGGTTGTTTGGGAAGGGCTGGATGTGGGGGTGGCGGATGGGGGTGGGAGTTGGGGTTTAGGAGGTGGGAGAGCTTAGCGGATGACAGACCCGGTGTCACATCGCTGACAACCTCAGCGCTGATCCCTCACCCGACATTATTGTTAGGGAAGGCTCATTTTCGGGATGAACTCCTTCCAAGATACAGAGATATGCCAAATAACTGGAATACCTACGTTATTTTAAACAAGTGAAAAATGTGTACTTTTTTAATCTCGTGCCTCTTCTTACTTTCTATATAAATCACAATAAAATTACGTGAGTCGAGCATTTATTGGAAGAAAAAATCCATTTTAGCTTTCCCACAAAAAAGGAAGGCATAAAGAGAGTTTAGGGGACTTTAAAAAAAAATATTAATGACAATTTAATATAATACCTACCTAAAAAACCAATGTGCAAACATTTTCGTAATAAAGTTATAGGATAGGTCCTTTTTAACTTTCAAACGTCAAATAGACTTGATTATTGACCGAAACATAAGAAAACTTATTATTTATTTATGGGGAGTTTTGCGGCATAATGAGCGGTAAATTATTAAATTTACCTTCAATTTTGCATGCTTTATCTTTAAAAACATTTAAAAAGTGAGGTTTTATTGGCACAATGGCACCGAAAAAAATCTTCCAATTTCTACTGATTTCTTACATATCCCTCTAAATATTTGAAGTTTAAAGCTCTTCAAAAAATATGGTTATTTTTTTAAGATAACATCTATATATTCCCCACGCCCAAACGCAAATTATATGAAATTCCTTCGATGGAAAAAAATCGCAAAGTGTGCTCAGAAAATTATTATTTTCACGTCTGTTTCAGTTATTTTACAAGTTAGGTATATCTATGAAAAAATTTCACAGAGATTTTTGCTATATTTTAAACGAGTCATGTTTCATTAAGCATTTTCGCAATTTTCGCTTCAATTTTACCGTTTTAAATATTTGCACGCTCTCTCCTAAATTCGTAATTACATATTTCTCCGTCTTCTTCTTTTTGAGCGGGGATACGGCGCCTTAACTGAAAGAAAATTAGTGTTTATTCAATTGCGTAACTTTCTTGTCACACAATTGAGGCAACCTTCACAACATTGTAGTATTTACCTGTCCGCTACGCGGTGCGGGAGTTGACGTTCGACGGCAAGGCAAGGCTGACGGCTAACGGCTCACGGCTCACGGCTACGCGATCCGAATATAGGTTGATATCAGCGGCCACGAAACCGTAAGCACGAAAGCCGGAAACCCCAGAGCGCCCTCATCCCTCGCTAGGCTCCTTGAGTAGGTAAGCCAGAGAAATCCAGTTAGATATCCGAGCCGCCCGGCGCGCAGCGCGGTCAGCCCGCTAATCCCTGAGTGCATGCAAAGATCGCGTGCATTGCCCGACCCGTACCTGACTACTGCCTAGTGGCTGCGCTAGCCGCCTGCTACTTCTGTGACACGATCAACCCACACGTATGGATTGATTTTAAACATATCGTTTTCCAACTAAGTTTGTTTTTTTTACATTAAAATTAACACTGCGATGTTCTGTAAAGTAAGCGCTCAGTCCATCGACCAGTAAATAGTTACGCATGATTCCCTTGACGTTGTACCCACGATGAAAGCAGTCCAGTACCTTTAACAAATTTCACAAGGATTGGATGTTTGGATCATCAACTTCAACATTACAATGATTTTAAACAAAACATTATGTTATTAAGTAGATAATTCAAAAGCTTTTTTCTAATATCGTGATGAAGTCCGAAACTCAAATACCGATCAACCTAAATCACTTAAAATTCATCATTTCCTACAATTGATAACAGTAAAAATAATAGGTAGTATTTATTATTTTCTTATTGTTTTAAAAGAAGCGCTCTGAATTAAGATGTTTGTTAGAACATTTTCTTCTATTTTTTTCATAAACCTTCCGGCCTCAATCAATGAACATAGATTTGTCTTCCTCAAATCGCTCCAGTTTTGAAGATCTTTGGCGCCTGTCAACCTGCTGAGCAGCAGTTCTCGTATATTGTCTTGAGTTCAGCAGGCACTTTGACGCTTGATGCTCGGTCATTCTCTCTACATGACCCAGCCACCGAAGTCTTCCCAGTTTTATATATTTTATGACGTTTAGCTCCTTAAACAGAGTATATAGCTCATTGTTGTAACGTCTGCGCCAAAATCCACAATAATTCAGGATACAAAGTTTTACTGCTACAAATTATTCAAAATGTCGAATACGTAGAAAGAAGTATTGTTGGTTGAAAAAAAATATCATTAGGTGTTTCTATTTTAGTGGCACCTGTACAAGCATTTGCATCTCATTGCATAAACTCAGTATGACTGTACATTGTATAGGTCGCGTTGTCGACTGAGAACCGGGAGCAGAACGCTTTCTGGGAATATCTAGGAATATTTCATAAGCTCCGCAGAATGGGAAATGCAAAAATATGCACAGAGAACTCTTACGGAAAGTTTCGCGATCCGTTCTTAACCATTCTTTCAGCCATTGCCGGCAGTGATCCCCGCTGCAAATAGCAAGAGGGGTTAAACATGTTAAACAGTTGTTAGAAACATACACGCTCAGCCCTGCAGGGGCGGTTCGGGAAAACGTTATATTAAGATGAAGCCATACTAAATAATGCAAAATCATACAAAATCGTATTTTTTTTTTTGAAAATTTGACTGCTTAGAAGTATTATAGATGCTTCAATTAAATACTGCATCTACAACATACCTTGGTCCTTAAAAATGTCGGTCATTTTTTTAAATAAGTCTTTAATAAGCTTAAAAAAAATAAAGTATTAGGTCTATAAAAAACATTTTCAACTGAAAACTCTCCTACTTATAAACACTTTTTCGGATATGGTTTTATTGCATAATGTGGCAAATTCAGTTTCTTATATAATTATCGCGAAAAAAAATGATATTTACGCCCGAACCTCACAAAATAAAATATAAAATGCATTTTCGCGTTGGTATTTTTGACATCACGGCGACAATACGGCAGTCGACGAATTTGTTATATCAAAGTGAACCTTATACCGTCCACCGAAGAACGACTAACAGCCGCCCCATTCATCCGTCATTACTCCTCTGAACGGAGCGGAGAAACAACGTGTTACGGTCCGCGTTGCTTGTTTTCGTGAAATCAATTTAAAAATTCCGTTTCATTTCAATAAACAATGCATAAAAAAGGAATTAATGTTTTATACAGGCCTTTACGAAATTAACATGTAAAATAAAATTCTCAAATATCTTTTCCAACCTTTCCAAAAGCTTTTTCTCAAGTATTTTTAAACTCCTCCCATAAAAGGGCGTGAATTCCGATTTCGATTTTTTCCTGTACTAGTGGATATTTTACTAACCTCAAATTTTCCTTTAAACCAAAGTATTTACTGAGGGTTTTTTAAAGCTCGACGACCTTTTTCACATACTTACCGACCTACATACACACATGCCTCTTTATTGTTTCACTTCCTGACTTCGCCCAGCTTTCGTTTTCCTTATTATAAAAAGTGAAATGAAGAATATCTTACTAATATTATAAACGCAAAAGTTTGCACGGATGTATGTGTGTTTGTTACTCTTTCACGCAAAAACTGCTGAATGGATTTGAATGAAACTGTACAATAATATAGCTCATACATCAGAATAACTAACTAACCATCACGCCGTTTCCCCGCAGGGGTAGGCAGAGAGGACGAACCGCCAAACAACTCGGTCTTGGCACACACTCTTTGCCTCACTCACATTCATACTTCGTCTCATACATTCTCTTCTATTATTCTGACTTTTGACATGGCCCGACTCAAGTATCTGATTCACTTGATCGTGCCATGTCTTCCTCGGACGTCCACGACTTCTTCTACCATTCACATTTGCGTCATATATTCTTCTAACACTGCTTTCTTCGTTCATTCGCTCTACATGCCCAAACCATCTGAGGGTCCCTTTCTTAATCTGACTCATTATGAATACATCAGCCTTGATATATAGGCTATATAAGGGGGAATGGGATATGGGGGAAGGGGAATGGGGAGGTGGGGTTCGCGGTGAGGGAAAAGATAAGGGGGGAGGCGGGGAAGGTGGAAGGGAAAACGGTGAAGCACGGGAAAGGACATGCAGGGAGAATCAATTAATTTCTTTGAATGGCATCGCAATGCATGCCGGGTACCGTAATTAATGGAGTTATATGGATAGATAAAAAAATTCCTGCGAGTTCACTCATGATGAGGAAATCATTTTGGGGATTTTCTATTTTTGATAGAAAATCCCCGACAGTAAAGATGTGAAAATTCCATCACGCCAGAGCTCTCAATTCTAGATTTTTTGCGGAGAATTAGCGCAAACCCGTGAAAAATCACTGGACAGTCCGAATTCTTGAAAAATTAGGTCAATTTCGAAAATGACAATAAAAATACTTTTCTTAATTAATATTAATATTATTCAATGGATTTGTGCTTTAAAGCTTATCTGATTTCTCCACACAACCAGTTCCAATTTTGAAAATGACACTTTAATTCAAAGCTAATTTGAGAGCTAATTAGTTGGCTGCAATGGAAAACCTTAGCACTGAATATGTATACGGGGATCGGCGTACACTTCCACCGGCGAAGATTATTATTCCTTTGTCTTGTTTACATCCACTTATTATCGCCAGCGAAAGAAGGACATATATATTCATATCGGTTCCAGTTCGATCGGGTGCATGATATTACGAGAGAAATAATCTCAGATTTCATGATTTTAAAGGTGCTGGTAGCAATAAAATAAAGCTAAAGTTGCTAGTTCTTAGTCGAGGATGATGAAAGGGATGGGGTCCAATTAGATCAGTGGTAGAGCACCAGCCCGGCAAAGCTAAGGTCCTGGGTTCGATTCCCAGACGTGACCGTATCTTTTTGTGTTTCATTTTTTATTTATTTAGAGTCGTTTATATTGTCTTCATTAATTAAATAGTACAATTTGAGTTTTTACTCAGTAAGTTGAATAAAAATAAATAATCAATAATATTTTTATTTTTTTTATTATTTTATTGACGTCTTAACGAAACTTATGCATCTGTGAGAGTACTGCGATGGATTTAAGTTATATCGATAAACCTATAACCGAAATTAATATTATTATTATTATAATCGTCATTTCATTTAAATGAAAACAGGCGACAAAATTCCCGAGCCGGCCCGCCAAATCCCACGGAATAAGTATATACGAGTGTAGACACGGCTTAATTCTTGTTAGTCTAAAGTTTTAATTCACACACTACTTACCCGTAGTTAGGTAGAGGTTATAGGGATGGGGGGAGGCTACAGTACAGAGTAGCTACCCTTAGCGGCTCAGCGGAACGCGGATAGCCCAGTGGCGGGGCTCAGGTAATCATTTAAAATAGGGACAAACAAAACATCTTAAAAAATCTGTAATCATTAATATGTTTAAAAAATCTGTGATCATTAAATAACAAAATGTGGTTTAAAAATTTGCAATCATTAAATTACAAAATATGTTTAAACAATCTGTAATCATCAAATAATACCGGTCCCGAAGAATAGTGTCATTTTTACTGTTTTTGAGGTCAAGAAAAATAGTGTTGTTTTGATATTTTGCATTTCATTTCGTTGCATTAAAAATTCCAAAAATTCAGACTTATAAATCATCAAAAAGAGAATTCAGGGAATCATCAACTGAAAAAACGATTTTCATTTTTTAGCAGATCCGACAATGTTTCGGGACCATCGATATGTATTAGAAGGATAGAGTGATTGATATAAGTAAAGGAAAAAGAACTATTGGGAGATTCTTCTGTTCGGGAATGTTAGGGATGGTTCAGTATAGGTACTTTATTTTACATTTCAATAGATTTTTATCAGTCAGATTATCTTGTCAGGGTTACCAGATGCATGAGCAGCTTTAAGAACGGAAATGTGTCTCAAACCGGGCTTAAAAATTGTGCTTTTTCATTAATCTTGCTACAAAAATATTTTTTAGGAATTACGATTATACGCCATTTAAAATCAAACTAACCTAGGCAATAAAAATACACTAATTCACGTCGGGGATTTTTTTTTCTCTGATATTTTTGAGAATCTTTTGGTTGAAGTTTTTAATTTTTTTTTAAATTATTATTATTTGAATTTGTCCCAAGAAGTTATGCTAATTATATGACGATACTATAAATCCTTTTTGTAATAAAAATGGAATAAAACAAAGAGATAGATATAATTTTTTAATTAAATAAAATACATGTGTTGATGTATTTTATTTTAAACGCCAGTTTGCACAGCACCAAACAGATATTACACACGATTTATTGAGAATAAACGTTTTTTCACCTTTATGTATCCCCGCTATCTCTTTTTCCGGATATAAATAAACTCTCACTTGCCAACTATAAATTTATCGTAGTATTTATTATTTAAAGAAGTAGCTCCTAATGAATAATACTTTTTTATTAAATGTGCCCATATTTAACATTAAAGATCGTTGAGTGTTTGAAATAAATTAAACGATAAAACCGGTTGTTCCCAATATCACGTGCCGCCCTTGATCTCGAGGCCCCGCCCCTCCGACACACATCCTGAGCACCCGCTAATACGATTTAATTTTATGCCGGATTTGCGTTAAGATTTCCCAAAGTACTCTAAGATCTGCTCCCCCTTCCCCCTCTACTACAGTTCCTGCCTAACCGTTCTCCTAAGCACACAGGAAAGTAATACATGCGAGTATGTACCTATTAGATACTTGATCCTAATGCTTTAAGTTTATTTAAATAAACCTTGTTGAAAGTTTTCTAGACAATACACTAATTTCATTGCGTGTGATCCTCCTTTGATATCTCTGTTTATTTTCATTCGATAAAAAACTTGATATTTGTTCTCTTCAGCAACATTTAAAAAAAATTTTTGAAGCACCAAAAATTGAAGACCTCTATAAAAAAATTGAATATTACAAATATTTAAGGAAAATGTAATCAAAAATGTTTAACATAACTCATCGTTAAGGCATAAACATAACATCCAAATTCCTATATTTTCAACATAACAAATGCACAAATTACAGAGGCATGAAATATTTTAATAGTCTTCCAGAAGAAGTAAAAAATTTACAGATTTGGTATCATTCAAGAAAAGGGAAAAATTATTCTTAAAAAATTAACAACCATAACATAACCAATCAAAATGCCGTAATTTCATTTCATGCCATATTATATTATTTACGTTACAATATCCTAGACCTAGTAATTAAGATACTATTTTTTGTACACTCTCTTATGTAATTTACTAGCAGACCCGGCCACACGTTCCTGTGACTAACGAAACACACCGCCATCTACTGACAAAAGCAATTACCGAACCTTTATAACCAACACCATCTGTTAATTTGCATACACATCAAATCTACACCGCTGACTTGCCAGCCCGCTGTCCGCTTGCAAGCCCGTTCCCTTTATATATTGTATATTTCAACCAATTTACACAAAACCTTGACAAATTATATGACAAACCTAAACCTTCCTCATGGATCACTCTATCCATTGGTGAAAACGGCATGAAAATTCGTTGCGTAGTTTAAAAGATCTAAACGTACGGACATCGGGAGCGACTTTGCATTATAGTTACTGTAAGGAAGATGAAATAACTCCTACACCAAGCTCAAGAGTTAGCTCTCTTAATTGGCATAGAAAACACATTATCTATTCAAATTTCTAGAGAACCGAACAATAATGATATCTTGTGATATAATTATCAAATTAATACCCATATTCAAAGGAAAGTAGGAATATGTAACTATTTACTTGCCAGAGTTATAAGAAGACAGGGTAAAAATAATAAATTAAATATCAATATTATTATTAAGAGATATCTAAGACCACGTCAAAGAAAGCTTTTCGGAAAAGTTGTGTTGTGCTGCAAAATCCACGAAAATATAAATTTTGCCTAAACTATACGTAACTTTACCTAGCTTAACCTAACATCGACATTTTTTTAGATTTACTGCCCACATTTAAAGGGAATATCGTAAACTACCTATCATAAATTGTTCAATACGCCTAATACACTTCCCTTCACAGATCACCACTTCTCACAACTGCAAACAAACCCACACACCTATACACTACGCACATCCTCCGGTAATTTCTACATATACATACCACAAATAAAACATTACAAATAAACATATCTTAGATACACACTATGAAAAAGTGTTTAAATTCTGTAAATTGTTCATCACTGTAACCAATGTACTGTTTGTTTCTATATTAAAAATAAATAAAATAAAAATATAAGATTGGTGAATTTTCAGATTTCAGAGCAGCTACAGATAAATATTCTAGTTAAAATAATTATTAGGTATATTTAATATTAGCTTAATGAAAGGTTAAAAAAAGATTAACGCAGTTCGTGATATTTAATGCTGTTAATAATTTATACATCTTTTAAAATTATCAATTTAAAATGTCTGCTGCTGCAACCTTTGTGCCGAGGGCTTGAACGAAATAGAAGATTGAGACAATGTTCGTCTTCGAGGAAATATATTATCATCTCACAATTTCGCTTAGTCTTTTCTGAAAGTTATTGTTGGCAGAGGAGAGCTTCGCTGAAGATACAAAGAGTGCGCCGGCATTAGAGGGGAGTGCTGCTGCGTACGGTTAAAATAAAATGCAGGGTTGCTAGATATCATCTAGTTTTTTTACTATTCTTAGATAATATGCAAGGATCGAATCTTCGTTTGTAACGGTGGTCGGCAAACGCATTAGTGAAAAGAGCAAAACATCAGCAGTACAACTATTTGGATAACTTTTTTGAGAACTGGAGAACTCCAACCACGAACTATTTATTCTCAAAAAACTCTCGACAGTTAATCGAATCCATCCATTACGAAACTCCTACCCATAGATAAGAATAGATGGAAAACTTCGGCGGTAAAGGCAAGGTTCATAGAAAATCTTGGGTAAAGGAGTACCATAATAACCACCGACAGCGCTTCCTTGTGGACAAGAACAATACCGTTCTCATATGAATATTTTGGCTTATTTAGTACCTACTTTCTGTTACTAAAGTAAAACTTCTTTACGCACGCTTGACTTCGGGAGTAAGCTGGTAAATGCGTGACGAGATTTTTACGAAAAGTGTGATCGGGTGAGGCGAACGGAAGTTGAGAGGGAGATATAAGTTACTGAAGATAGAAAAAAAAAAGTAAGGGCAAGAGAGAGAGAGGTGCGAGCATACATTTTCTTTCTCTGTTTCTCTCATAGCCAGTTACGTTTCGTATATCTAAGACACAGTGCAGGCATATTGTATATATCATACTGTAGGAGGAAGAGAGAGCAGTGCTGCGCGCGCACACTTTCTTTTTCTCTTCTTTTATAAGTTAATGTAGTTTTACTTCAGTCTGTGGTCTAAAGCACACTCGTTTTTTTTTGTATTTTCGATAGAAATATTTTTTTTTTGTTTCATGAAATATTAATTACTAGCTTTTGCCCCCGGCTTCGCACGCGCCACCCCCCCCCCCCCTAACAACCCCTCACTACCACCCCCCAACCCCTCACACTCCCCCCCCCCCGCCCCCTCACCCTCCACCCTCAACGTGACAACCAAACACGCGCTAAAAATCTTAAATATTGGATCTCCATAGCAACCTGAACAAATAACAACATGACAGCGCATGTCAAAAAATTACTTAACAACGCTTCCCTTTTCGTCTGGGTCTGGACAATAAACGTATACAAATTTCATAATGCCAGAGCTAAGTTATAGCCTATAGACTATTCTGATGTATGAGCTATATTACTGTAAAGTTTCATTAAAATCCGTTCAGTATTTATTGCGTGAAAGAGTAACAAACATCCATTCATCCATCCATTCATCCATCCATACACCCATACAAACTTTCGCCTTTATAATATTAGTAGGATAATTAGTAAAATATAATTTACTTTAAACACGTCATTAATATTAATAAATATTTTATAACATTCCTTTTTTGTTACAAGTGAAGATAATGATATACTCACTGGGATCTACCATGTTGAGGATTTATGAACGAAGTTCATTGCCTAATTAATTATATTGTGTGAATTGTCTCTCTATGCATGCTCGCGTATTTCATATGTCTTTTACCACTCATTGTAATGTGTTACTTGAGTGACCTTGTATATAATTCTGTATTTTTATTTGTGATGTTTTTGTTTTTCTAATTGTATTTATTTGTATTTTATTGTATTTATTTGTATTTAATTGTATGTAATTGTAGATTTTTATAATTGTGTAATAACTGAGTTTTTTAACTGGATTGTTCTCATGTAAGTGTAAACATCTGTAAAACCCAGTAAAAATAAATAAATAAATTGTCAAATATTTACGATTTCTTGTATTTCTAAGATCTCAGGACACAAAGCCAAGTATCCGAGTGTATACAAAAATACTATTTTGCACTTATTTTCCACCCCCTGTACACCATAAGTTCAAAGACTAAATTATGTAAATAAATTAATTAAAAGTTATTTAATTTAACACAGTAGTCGTACGTGATACTTACGAATGCTAATATTTTTACAGAAAGATATCAATTAGTTTATGTATAACTCTTTGAAAGCCTGTCCTAATGAAATCCCTCTTGTAATAAAATAAAGTTGTCACTGTTCATCTGTCTTTTATTGCATTCGAATTTTAAAAAAAACTTTTTTACCTTCTCATTGGTAACCCTTGATGGTTCCTGTTTCGTAATAACTCTTAGAGGCGCAAGTGCAGTCTTTTCATAATGCACATTTAAGAGCATCTCATCTAACAAAAGCATCGAGGAATCTTATTAAGAAGATTCTTAAATATGAAAGCGCTATTCAACCATAAAACGTGATGTTTTGCAAATTCTAACAATTAAATTAAATGTTCTTGTTCTCATAAGAAATGTACTAAATCATTTAAAACGTTAACTATCAACAATCCATTTCAAACAGTGTTAATTTCGGTGCAATTTTATCCATGTTAAATGCATTTGAAAAATTAGTCGAAGATAATATTGGTAATTCTGAATTTGAAATATGAGATCAACAAAATGTATCAAAAATAAGAAGTCTCAATTTCCAAGTTTAAGGCGCTGTTCCCGGTAAGACAAGAGATCCTGGGTTCGAGACCCAGTTACAACCGTAACATTTTTATTTTTCTGTGTCTTGTTATTTTTCAAATTTTCGTTTAGATTTACTAGTATTATCTTCGTCTTCAATGAATATATTAAGTTCATTCTGAAACCTTTCAATAAAGCTATCCCAAAACTATATTTATTACATAACAATACAGGTAACAGCTAATATCAGCATAACCAAATCTCCTACGGGTGACCAAATTAAATCCAGGTTCAATCCCCTAGGAGGTCCGAACTATTGTTCACCCCCTACTCCTCCACCGCCCCCTCTACATCCATGGTCCTTTCCACCCCGCCGGTCCTCTGTCCACTGTCTTCCGTTTAACGGTCCCAAATATTTAATCACCCCGTTGGAACTACAATATGTCCGCTAACTGGAACACTTAACCTTTTAGGATGTTTATTTCATAATTTAACACATTCACAATTTTCACAATTGTACAAAAGTTCTTGACTACAAATTTTCTGAATGAAATTACCACCACTAATTTTGACGTTGAGAATTTTCAACAATTGCGCCTTAGAGAAAAATCTAAAAAACGCCCACTCCTGCTGGTCTTCTACTGTCTCCATTTACGTCTGAGAATGTTGTGGTCGTTTCCATATAGTCCTACCTCTAAAATTTTGATCTCACAACCCTCCCTCATTCTGTAGAAGCATCTTCCGTGACTGTTGGTTTTTTCTTGGCTATTGGTTTTGGTTTGAAATTAAAATAACCAACAGAGGCTACTCCTAGGTTTAATCAAGATACGTATACAAATCCGTTAGTTTATCAGATTTCAACACAGGTTGACACATTTCCGTTCACGCTTATAATTTTAATTTGAATAATTAAAATAAATTAATTTCCTGTTCTAATCTACGCGCTTACTTCGTTCAACTTCCTTAGATAAATAGATTTCCAATACCCCCGGGTCGGACCCCCGCCCCTCCTTTCCAAACCCACCGGGTCCGGCTAAAACCCTAAATCCTTTATGAATATGTCCAAGCATTAGTCCGGCAAGTCCGGACCGGAGTCCGGAGTTTGGGCAGCAGGGGCGGCTCAGGACTAAACGGGTGACTCCCACAGGTAGACGACTGGCTTAGACGCTGGAAAATTTGAATATTTTGTGGTGCTGTTGCTTGACCATGTCATGCTTCATTATTCCTTAATTATAAACTTCTAGCAAAAACTACCCGGATTCGTCACAGTTTCAATTCCCAAATTTTGTAACAAGTAAACACGCCAAAACATTTATGTCTCAAAGTGGTATATGTTTTATTAAAAGTTATACATGTTATAAACATAGCGTTTTATTGTAAGCAGAGTGCAAAAATATTTTATTTTTGTGGAATAACATTGAGTTAAGTCAGAAAAAATACTAAAATCTGAGACCATGTTCAATTTGTTAAAAACCAAGAAATAGTCACCGGTTTTATATTACTAAGCATTCAATAATGCTACATAATGCTTTATTTCTATCGAGTGGGGTATTTCCACAAACGAGGGATTCTGTTGAAGATGTGCGGAATATATAAAGATAATTTTTCTGATTTTAATAATCCTACTAAAAATGTATGTTTTTTATGTTTTCATTCAATATTATTGATTTAAAAACCAACTAAAACTGACAAAATCAAACGGCCCGTGATTGGCAAATCGGATTGTGACGTTACAAGCGTCGCTCAGCTGGGCCAGCATAAATAAACCCTGTCAGTGAGCGTCCACGCTCATGACGTCACACGATAGCCACGCTTAAAAATATCGTTTTAGCGGTAATTCAAAAATGGGAAACTTTAACTCTCTGTAGAAAATTTATTCGTCAACATCAAAATAAAATAAAAATGCTATAACCATAGCATTTTTTTTGCTTAATTTTTATAGGCAATAAAAAAATTAAAATATACCACATTAAATAAAATATAGGTAATGTATGTTTGCATTAAAACCTTTTCCGTTTTTCGTAGATATTAGTAAAGAAACTGTTAATTTAATCTCTTACGTTTGTCAGTTAAACTATCATGTTACGAATAAGTTTCCGTATTTCAGCTGAAATAAATTGGACTATGGTTAACCACTTTCTAAAACTTTATATCAGAAAGTAGAATGAAATTATAACTCACAAGACGCAAATGTTTCACGTCATTACCTGACGAAAAGAGTTGTCCGGTAGATAAGTCCCAGCGGGTGGGTAGCTAAGTGGGTTGTGACTAAGGGGGAGGCAATGTGGGGTGCAACTGACCGCTAGCCCAAAGTCCAACTAATCCACGGCCGATATTAAACCGGAGGTGTTAACCTGAGCCTCCCCACCCGCCCGGGGGGCGCTCCACCCGTCTCCCACCCACCCCGGGTTTGTATTGTGGCCTAAGACCGTTTTACTTTGCCAAACTTGTGGGATTTACGAGCGCCGGACCTGGATTCGGACCAAAGGACGCTTAATTAAAGCCGTACATAATTAAATATGCATTGTGTTGAGGTGAAACTATATTTATCCAAACATTGGGGTAGAAGATACAAGGAAGCTATTTACTGTAGAGATCTGAAGGGAACTGTGAAACAATCACACATTTAAGGACGTCATTCTTTCGCTTTTCCAAAATACGCATTCTTAACCAAAATATACAAATAACATTGGCAGTTATAATAAAAATCTTAACTTAACAATAACGTTAATAACTTCTAGCAGAAAAAAGAAAAAAACATTATAATTAATTTATTTATTTTCATGTAGGACACGGCACAACAAATTCCAATAACTAAGTATGAATAGTGAAAGTACTACATAAAGAAATTATTAAAAAAACAATTAAATTACAACAAAGCTATTTTAAATATTAAATTTAAAATGTATAACGTAAAATGTTAAATATGAAATGTAAATGTTTAAAAGTAAAAAGTACAAAATATCTAAAAATATTTAAAAGTAAAATAATTATAAAACAATAAGACACAAAGAAAAAATAGTAAAACCTTACTTGAAATTTAGATTTTTTTTTATACATGAATACCGCACAAGAGTCCCAACTGCTCCCGTCTGGAGCCAGTGGGACTATGGCATCCCCAATTGGGGTTAAGACACAAAGAAAAAATAGTAAAACCTTACTTGAAATTTAGATTTTTTTTATACATGAATATCGCACAAGAGTCCCAACTGCTCCCGTCTGGAGCCAGTGGGACTATGGCATCCCCAATTGGGGTATGTTGTGAGGCTGAAGGTAGTGGGGAGGGGAAGGAGATAGGGAAGAGGAAGGTGGGGAAGTACCTGGCTATTCAGATCTGGTCCCAAACACGGCTAATGCCATTTCAAGCAACATTTCAATTTTGAATGGTGGTCTTACACCAGGGCGATACTGAGAGTATTTTCCACTCTGGAACGTGCCGCAAATATACTATATATAATTTTTTTAAATAATAAATTGTGAAATAACACAAATTAATCAAATAAAATTCATTTGCCACTCCGGGATTCGATCCCGCGACGTTCGGTGTGCGAGGCAAGCGCCTTACCGCTGGAATACGCCGGCCGTCAGATGAGAATGAATATTATTTTATCATTGAAGAAGACGATAACACCAATTAATCTAAACGAAACATAAAACAGAACAAGACACAGAAAAATAAAAAAAGTTACGGTCGCAACCCTCACTCGAATCCAGAATATTTTGTCTTACCGGGACACAGCGCCTTAATCAACTCGGCCATTGGGACCTATATTTTTTTCTGTATTTTTTGTCGATATCATATTAAAAATTAAGAATTAACAATAGTATCTTCAACTAATTTTCCAAACATAAGGTAAAAGCTCTGTGTCCGGGAACAGTTTCAAACGTTAAATTTTTTGTCTTTTTCTGTTTCATATTTCGTTTAGTTTTATTAGTAGATATTATCTTCTTCTTCAATAATATATTACATTAATGGGTGGGTGCCTTCAAAAGTTATTTATGGTTTGTATTATTTTACTTGCATTTTGATCTCATCTGTCCTTCAACTGATTAATTTTTTTAATCAAAACATTTACACAAATAACAAATATTTTAATTAATAAAACTGAAGATTTTCCTTGACTCGAAACTCACAAAAAATGTTTTATTTATCCTCGTCGTTGTACCTCCTAAAGTCGTTAATTACCTCCATAACCACTGGAGCAACAGCGCAATTTAAAACCTTTTTTTCCGATTCCTCGAGATTTTTTGGTGTACATTTTGAATTTTTACGCCCACATTAAAAAAATCATACCCCCAATTTTAAAATGGAGACATACAAACTGATTATTGTTTTATATAGCCAATGAATTCGCATACCTTTTGTGGATTATCACATATTCTTAGGATTTATAAAAAATATATTATAAAATCATAAACTTCAACATAATTACTTACAAATAAGGAAAAATTTGCCAAAATTGGCAGGAAAACAATCCGAGGTATTTTAAATATTTCCATATTGTGGCGAAAAGCGCTCCAGTGGTTAAGACGCCTAACTCTAAATGCGTTTGTGTTTATTCAGTTTCTTCATACTCTCTAGAAGATATTCTGGCCCCTATAAATATTCATGTAAAATTTCTCAAAAATATCACATGGGCTAAGTTTCCAGCTTCGCAATAAGATGCAAACTACCCCAGTTAAGTTGAAATAATACCCCCATAATATAATACAAAATAAACTCTTTCACAATGTGCTGACTCGAAAGGCGGTCTTTATTTTCTTACAAACTTGGAAAGCCATACAACACGAACGAAGATTTTTATTTTTACTGAGAAAGGGATGAAATAGCATTTTCCGCCGAAGAAACAAAGACCATGGTTCTCCTTCAAAGGCTTTCTTTGTGAATGCATTAATTTCGTCTGCTGCATTCGTTTCGCCACTTTGTTATTTAAGACGTGCTTTGTGATTTTTAATTAGTTACATTAATTTGCTTCGATTTTCCATCGTCAGTGAGAAGCGAAAACTTTTAATTTTTTCGCATCGAGCTTTCTTTTAAAAATGAGAAAACTTTAAATTGAATACAAAGAATAATTAATGAATGTTATTAATCTTTATTTTTTGGCGTGAATTAACTGCAATAGTTTTTTTAATGATTAAAGAGTTTTTATAAAAGTTTTGTTTTAATTTAACGTTACCTTAATACTATCAACTTTTTCATTTATATTTGGAAAACTAAGTATAAAAAAACCAAGCAGATTCATGTACATTTCTCAAATCTACTAACCAAACCAATTACTTTTGAAGATTAACTAAAAGTTACCTTACAATTTTATGTTAGGATGAATCGAACTTTTATATTTTTCGTAACAGGTTCACATGGCGGCAAGAATTCGCAATTCGACCTGTTCCGTAGAGGTTTTTGATTAAATAGAAGGTCTAAATTCTTATCTACCTGCTACCACCTGTTTATAGAAAAAATTATTTAGGTGAGAAAATTGGTTTGTACTTGCATTGTAAAATGTGAAGTGCTAAACCAGCAGTTCCGTGAACAGTACGTAGTGGACCTCGCGTCCAAAAATAATGTTTCTATTTTTCTCTTATGCAATCTTTCCCTGCATTATTAGATGCAAGATCTCATACTTCTCTGGATGTCTCATCACATGTTCAAGATATTGAAGTTTTCGGATTTTTATAGTTTTAACCAACTAAAAATTATTATAAACCATGCAGGACGCCCGCAGACAAGATACTTTAGTTGCGGAGGCAGTTAGAAATCTATTGTAAATTAGTACAAATTCAAAAAATCTCCCATCAAAAAAACCTATCGTGAACGCAGTCTCTGCAACTAAAGTCTCTCATCTGTGAGCGCCTTATATTTTAAGATTTTTATTAAATTTAATAAGGAATTTATCCAAAGAAACTGCACTTTTTAAGTGAAATTTCTTTTTTCACACTTTCTTTGGGCAGGTATTTACCATAATATTGAAAAAATGCGAATAATTAAATCCAAATAAACACAACGATGTAACATTTGAAAAAATAGTCGTTTCTGAACCATAGTCAAAATTAGCTACATCGTCAAAATTACCCATCTGGCTAAAGTAAGGCTTGCTTGAAGTGGATGCAGCAGATTGTCGAAAAATGGATGAAATGCAAACCGGTCGACTTAAAACAGGACTACGTTGAGCCAATCATAAAATATGATACAAGAATAGGTTAAGTTAGGTTAGATTGGACTTTGGTTTGTTATTTTTCTCCACTTTTCTTAACCATTCTTCAATTCTCTGTTTTGTCACTGTTCTGTTCTGTCATGGAACCGAAAATAATGAAAAACCTCAGCTGCTAAAGTTTGTACGGTTAGAAAAATGATTTTCGTATAAAAGCCTGTGGAAATATGTTTCAATCACATGTGCTACTGTTCCCGTCGCTATGGAATATATACTGTCGCGATGGGTGTCAGCGATACGCTCGCTGTTTCGAGTATTAACAAGCTGTAAGAACGAGACGTAACGGTTATCGAATGATCGCTAGGCTATAAACGCGCCACTTTCCTAACTAGTCAGTGGCGGCGTGTGATATATTTAAATATTTTTAATGATTTTAATAGAAAAAAAATGTCATCGGACATCAAAATGACATGTACATTTTTTACTCCAAATATGCTCAGGAATCGCTGGTTAAAATCCCTCGGGTACGTCCTGTTACACCCTGAATAAATTTAATATTCTGTATGTAACCAAATCCCTTGTTTCCAGCCAAGTCTCTGCCGGTTCACTGCGTGGTTGAGGGGGTGTCATCTCTAGAGGCCCTGGAGGCAGCGGGATCACTGCCCGCGCCCCCCTCCCCGCGCCGCCCTTCCGTGGAGGCCGACAGTTACGTCATAATCCCCGCGGCCACGGCCTTCCGCGACCTGGTGCCCGCAGCCCTGGTACGGCTGGGGTACCCGCAGGACTGCGCACCCATAGCTAAAGGTAACTATTTTTTTAAACTAAATATGCCAAATCAGCAAAAAATGGGCAGGACACTTACGACCCTACCTGTAGTGGCACCACTAAGAAATTTGCCCTGTGGAATCGGTGAGTAATAAAAAAATACAGATATTACAATAGGTACAGAAATACAGTATAATTTGGAAGTTTCTTACATTTAATCATATGTATTAAAATAGTTCATTTACAAACAATGTCTGCTGTGTAATTATTATGCGTGACAGCTTTTTCGTCTCCCACAGGCTTTATTTATCAAACTATGGTGAATCTCTTTATTTATAAGGTAATAATTGAAATCTTTTGACAAGATGGTTTTTTTACTGCCAACAACCTTATTGATTTCCAACGGAATTTTCGGAAATTATTTATAATATTCATAATATTTGTATTATTAAATACAAACATTTTTTTTTAATTAATAATGGATTTCTATAATAAATAAATATGACATTAAATAAGGATAAAAGTATGTTTAAAAAAAATTTATTAAATGTGTTTTTTTTTAATTTTATTTATTTTTCTTGACATACAAATTTATTATTGGAATTTCAAAATCAAACTTTTGGTGATAAAAGTTAAGCAATATTTTAGATTTGATAATACTTGAGACGCCTAGGCGCCTCACTCTGACTACCTCGACTGTAATTGAAAAAAGGAAACTACACATACTGAAGGTCTAGAGTTGGACGTGATAACTCAGTGGTTAGAGTGGAATGTTCAATCATTTAGTGTTTTGCAATAATTTTTACTGTGAAAACTAAACAAATTTTTAAGAGGGAATAACCTGACAACCGGAAATGTGTCATTGTCATCGACTCTTTTCTACAAAAAAATATACATTCATTTTGTAAGATAGGTACTCGTATATATTAAAGTAAATTTTGAATGAAATAAAATCGATAATGAGTTACAGAATATACGAGAATAATTAATCTTTCTCATCGGAACCGCCCTATACAGTTGCAAGGGTACGATCGCAAGACCATCTTTCGACGAAATTTGATTTCTCGGCCGCTGGTTAAAGGGCTTTCATTATAAAGATTGAATAATAAATGTGTAATATAATTTTGTTTTTAACAAAGCGTATTGTTTACAGGATGTGTCGTTATCAAGAATTGGAAGCCTCTTCCCCTGGAGATGGTGTGCTCCTCGCCGCTGGCCACCGTGGGCGAGGTTCTGGGCGAGCTGACCGCCCTGGCCACCCTGAGGATACAGCTGCTGAGGCCCAGGACTCCCATGACGCAGGACATGCGGGACAAACTGCTGCGGCTCTTACTCCTGCATGGTCATGCGCTCCTGTTATCCACTGGCTGCCCTCTGGATGAGGTAAAAAAAATTGTTAATCATTTCATTTTATTAAGGAATCAGAACTGTAACTACTGAAATACATCAATCAAAACTAAATAAAAATAATAAAAAAAAACTTTAAAAAGATTAAATTTACAAAGATAGAATAGCGGTGTAAATAGGTACAGGCCAGACGGCTAGACCATTCAATTTTCACATGATTCGTATGTATATTTAGTGAGCTTTTCACTTCATATGCTTTGCAGAAACGGACGGTCCGTTTGATGGATTCCCATATTTTTACAAACGAAATACAATCTTTAAAGCACAGGCGTCAGGTGGAAATGCTGTCCTTGTTTTACGGATATTTCAATGGATGATACTCCGAGGAACTATCGTCCTTGATCCCTTCGGCACAGGTGCATAGTCGGAAAACACGCAAAACCCGCGCCCGTTTTTAAGACTCTTTCTTGCGTTCAACAGCTCGGCTATGGAACGATTTGCCGGTTTCTGTATTTCCTTTCTTCACTCCTTCCTCTCCTCAAAAATACCTTCACACAGCATCCCCAAAGAAAACACCTAGAAGGAAATTATTTTCCTCCTGGCTTCCTGTATGAAATTAATGTAAATATACATTTATATGCCTATGCATCTATGAGTTATGTCTGTAACTGGAAGGGTTTTATGACTTTTGAATGGAGCTTTTAAATATCTATTTAACTGTAAAATAACAAAGATAAGACTAATTTTATGATTTCATCTCGAGCGAAACCGGAAAGTGTGATTCAATTTTATTTTATATTCTGGTAAGAAAAAAGATTTCTTAAAAAGTGTGTTTGAGGGCATTCGTGTAGTATCTACCAGTACCTAAGCAAATACCGACTCGAATCAAAATACTAGGTGGCTTGATCGAGAAATAATTACATGGATCCACAGAGATTCCAAGCGGCATACCATACCTCTGGTTTAAAGCAAAAAATTAAAATGTTGAAATGCTTATTTTTCTTAAAAAATTGATAAAAAGTTGAATTTTGAAGGCAAATGCAAAGAGTTTAATCAAAGGAAAAGACATATTGAACCCAGAACATCATTAATGAGAGGGGAAAATAATTATACCTAAACCTTATACCTATGAATTTGGCATTGTTAAATATAATGTTCAGAGGATTTGCTACTCCTGTAGGCTCATACGTTACAATCGATTGTCTCTGCGATACACAGTTATCTTAACTCCTGTCTCCTGGTGACGAAACAATACCCTCAGCAGACGCATCCCCAGCCGATCTAAGACGTGTAACAATAATGAAATGTAATCTAAACGGGAAACACCTCCCACCCTCCCACCTGTTCGGGCCCCAGTACAATGGGGAGGAATTACCACAGGTTGCTAGCTCTGTGCTCGGCTTGCTTTAAATGTGAATTCAAATTAACAATGATGAATGCCAGCGTTCATGGCTCAACGTTTATTCATACATGTGAATCTAGGTAATATATTAAATTGAAATCCTTATTAGATTAATTAATACAACTTGAATTGATTCAACATTAAAACATCGGTGAAATTTTCAAACCCGAATACGAAATTAAAATTTGAATATTTTTACTATACCCGTAATTTATTTGCAATAAAATCCAAATAAATGGAATATTTGTGAACATATCTAAAAATTATAAACTGTTTTTGAAAGGTGGTGAAATACGCTTTCAAATTTTACTAACCACTCCGACCCCTAAGCTTGTATATAACAATAGCAGCCAAGAACAATAAGCTTGTTTTAACGCTAACGCGTGTGTTCCCGCAGAAATCGTTATAACTCCGTTATTGTTCTAGTGACAACCCTAAAACAAAATGTAGAAGATTCATATTAAATCAAGCTTCACATCTTTTCTTCTTCAAGACTTATTTTGTCGAAATATTTTTCACCCGCCAAATCGCCTACGCGCCGTTAGACATTGTTAATTTTTTATTAAATATTCTTGAATGAAATTTAAAAAAATTGAGAAGAGAAAATTGTTTATTATGCATTTATACGACAGAATAAGTGTTTTTTTACATTTTTTTTTACAAATTAAGTCCCGTTAAACAGTTTGTTAACGGGTTCTTTTGACATTTCATATTATTAAATTATATGTATACATATATAATCCGTGATTTTAGTTCAATTTTCACATCAAAACATCACGTGAGTCATTTAAAAAAAGAAATAATTGTTAACAGTTTAAATTTTAATATTTACAAATGATAATATTATTTGTAAATATTAAAATTTAAACTGTTAACAATTATTTCTTTTTTTAAATGACTCACGTGATGTTTTGATGTGAAAACTGAACTAAAAATCACGGATTATATATGTATACATATAATTTCAAAGATTATTATTGCATAACCTTTCATAAACAGTCTTTAGTATTCGGCTACGTTCAGAAATATTTCATTTATAAATCTTTAATTGCGAAGCGGAAATAACACAAAGTTTTTATAAATCTGACAGTTCGTTTTAGACAAAAAAACTTGCAAACCTAACCTAAAATAACCTAACCTAACCTAACTAAATTTACTGGTAATGAAAAAAATTCTAGTTGATTTCCTCTCACCGTTAATAAAAGTGCAACTTTTTATCATTCTCTTCTGGTGATAACCGAAAACACCTAAGTTTTTTTCCGTAAGAAAGGCTATAAAAACATTTATTTATGAACCCATCATATGGACCAACCAATTACGGAAGTCGATACAATTGTTCGAAACCCGTATTAAAATTAACTTTAAAAAATAAAAACGTTCATGCAACTCTCTACCTTGGTGATGCTTTATTTCAAAGAATAATCTCAACAATGCATTAGTTCGCTGCGCAAACAGTGTACGTTTCACCTGAGTTCGCGGTATTACGGCCAGACGTAGCATGGGTTCGCCAAGACATGATGAGATCAGAATATCAGACGTTTGTTCCTCTCTCCGCGAGCAGAGAGCAAACGCAAATCTTCAGCGTTGCATTGTGTGGAGATGCTGCGAGCACTGTGGGTATTGAACAAGGAACGAAGCCTCCCACCCCCACAATGTACTTTATAATATTTAACCCTTATTAGCGGGTTGCTCATTGTTTTCTGTGCTTAAGCATCCGTTTATGCCTCGCAGAAATTGCACACCGTTTGCATTAGAATTTGTTTGCATTTTACAGTAATATCTTATATAAGTACGGTGGAAACCAATGGGTAATGAGTAATGACTAATGGCTTGTTATTTTGAACCACAACATTGGTAAGATTCTTCATAGATCGAGTGATATTGTTAGAATCTTTTGTGGTAAGTATTACCTAACACAGCGGTGTTAGCTTCTCAACACGTAATAAATAACATATTTTTATTACGTATACTAAAATTCAAAAGGTAATCATTTTGCAAATTATGTATACTAACTAATACGTTAATATACTCACTTAACGTTAGAACAATCTAGTTTTAAAAACTCAGTTAATATACAAGTACAAACAATTACAAAATTCGACTCCTAAAAGATAAATTTGCATGTATCTAAATAAATATTCAAAAACAAATAAAAATACTAAATTATATCTAGCTCACTTATATTATATAGCTCACTCAAATGAAAAATATTAAAAAGAGATGCAAGCGACACAAGAGGCGAAAATAGAGACACACGTGTTACATAATATAATAAACTCAACCTATTTTTTAGCAACAGCAGAATTTTTTTTTCTGAATCTGTAACGAAAATATCTATTTCTGCACACTTATTTTATAATCGACACGTGCATCCCACAATCTAGGCACCCTGCTTTTTCTAAAATTCATTAATGACCTTGGTTCAAAATTAAATTATAGTGGTTAAACCAGGACCTTTATTGGAATCTATTTTTAAAAACATGTTGTTTCATCTGAGCCAGATTGCTTTTGTTGTGTTCAATAATGTTTGGCATTGAATCATTAGTAGGTAATTCCTACTCAGTATAAACAGAAAAACTGACAGAATAAATCCTCTTCTAAAAAACCTTTAAAATCAATGCAAGCAACGAGTTTCGAGTTATTTATTATATTATTTATTAACCCCACGCCAAAATCAATTGAAGGATAAAAACTTCCTTTATTAAGTGCTATTTATTATAATTATTAATAGCAAAGCAAATAAATCAGCCTTTTAAGTGCGACTCACCCCAGTTTAGGATTTACCATCCCCTTTAAAAGTGTGTTCAGGAAGTTTTACCAAGGGGTTATACTTAGGGGTCTTATCAAAAATATCTCGATAGAATAGGATTGAAGATTATGGCGTCAATTTTAACAATAGGAAAACTCGTAAACTTTTGGCAAGCATACCAATAAATTATTGGAAATAATAATACCAACATAAATTTCACTAAAAATACATTAATTTCCATTCCGCAAGGAAAATTTGTCTTTTAAAACTAAAATGACACCAGATATGTGGATGTTGCAAAAAAAGCTAAAATAAAATTTTTAAATTAACTTGCAGGTTTTGCAAGTATTTTTCATATTCTTGACCTTTTGATCTTGACCGAGAATGGTCTCAGCTTGCAATGTCATCTCTATTTTGAGCTTTGGAGCTTTAAAATATTAATTCAACTGTTTGTTTCACACTCTTAAATATGATTAAATGTTTCAGAAAAAGAGAGTCATTCTTTAAAAGTCGGCTAGTAATAACTCGTTGTAGTATAAATGAACAAGTTAAAGTCTTAGTATTTTTTAACCCATTCTACAATGTTTTAATATTTTACAATAATGTGGATTCCAAATAGTGTTTCCATATTCAAGGTAACTTCTACTTTGTTTTTACAACGAATAAGTTTCTTAACCTTAAAAATCACAAATACTGCAACAAAGGGTTGTTGGATGGAGAATCTGTTTAATATTCCGTTCCCCACCAAATGTTGAGCGCTTCTTCCCTCGAGTAAAAACGGTGGAAAGCTTTAAGAAGCGGCAGCAGGGTTAAAGGGAACTCCAGCCGTAAGAGCGCTTTTGATCTTATCAGTACTATGAAATAATGCTTTATAATCTTATTAGGAGCGAGGTTAGCACCGAGATGTACCCCCCCCCTCCCCTTCCCCCTGCCAGCTACCAGAGCTACTCCCACCCCTCGTCATATCGACAGTCCTGTTATTTCCTTAAATATTATTACAATATTTTGGCTTCCCGGGCAAGGTTGATGGTCCTAAAACTTTGAATAAAATGTTAAAGAAAATAAATACTTAGTTATTCCTATAAATTACTACACAATGGAAATAAATTTTTTCTTCACATTTACAGATATTGTGTGTTGTAGAAGAGTAACAAATGATTAAAACAATGACAGAAAAGACGTAGGTAATTAGATTAGATGTGCTTGATTTTAATAATTATCACAGAACTTCATTAGGCGATCCAATAGTCCAGGAAAAAAACGAAATCGGAATTTACGCCCCTTTATGGGAGGAGTTTAAAAATTTGAGAAAAAGCTTTTGGAAAGGTTTGAAAAAGTATTTAAGAATTTTTTTTTACAGGTTGATTTCGTAAAGGCCTGTAAAAAACATTAACTCCTTTTTAAAAATTAAAAAATTGATTTCACGGAACCAAGTGTCAATTCCGCGGCAATTGTCGCCGTAATGTCTAAAATAACAGCGCGAAAATGCATAATGTAATTTTTTTTGTGAAGTTCGGGCGTAAATATCAATTTTTTTGCGATTATTATAAAAGAAACTGAATTTTCCATATTAAACAATAAAACCATATCCGACAAGGGGTTTATAAGTAGGAGAATTTGCACTTAAATGTGTTTTTTTATAAACTTATTTTTTTCTGGGCTTATTTTAGGGCCAAGGTATGTTCTACACGCAGTATTTAATTGAAGCATCTGTGATACTTCTAAGCGATCAAATTTTCAAAGCAAAAACATATGATTTTGTGTGATTTTGCATTATTTAGTATGGCTTCACTTTAAAATGAAAAAAAACGACGATGTAGACAGAGATCCTTGGTTAGATTCGTTGTTGCGACCGTTACTTTTTTTAATATTTCTGTATCACGTTTTGATTACTTTCATTAGTATTATAATATTCTTCAATGATTAAAAAAATAAGCTATTTAAAATATGTTTACTGACATGAACTACGTCATTTTCTTAGAATTAGCTAAGTCTACATTAAGCAGCACTGTGCTGTGTTGTGTACCTAGTAAGGAGTGTGAGTGTTTGGGGTGCAACCAGGGTAGCAGTTGGGGAAGGGTTACATTAGCGGGTACAATATTTTGACGTTCTTTGGGCTTTGTGTCTGGAGGAGGGCGGATTATTCCCAGAGTTTGGAGATTATTTAAAACGGAACAAAGGCTTCCGACTAAACACTGATTCGCCTTTAAAATTGTGTACTCAACTTTCAACACAAAGTATGCATAGACTTATTATAGTGATGCCTCTTTACAAGACAATCGAAAAATAAATAATAAATATTGTTATAATATTATTCGCGTTGGAAAATAGAAAAGTAAAGTATTTTTTTGTAATTCTGAACGTACGTGTTGCATTTTTTTAATTGACCTATGCTTCCTATGAAAATAATATATATTATTTTTTACAATAGCTCCTCTGTACAATAGGAGGCTCTGAGGAAAATATTTTCCCTCGGGTCCGATGTCATCTTTTGAGATGATATGTGGAGGGTCTATTAAAGGAAGTTCTGGGAAGGATAAGGTATGAGTGGTGGATGGGAATCTGGGGTTCAATGGGTTCAGTAGTGGTGGACATATGAATCTATCCCTCCCACTGTGGTACAAGGGATGGGTCGAGAGGGTCCTGCTGGAGAGGCCAAATGGTCTCCCTCGACCAGTTCCTCTTGATCCGGCCTGCCACGCTGTAAGCGGGCAGAGGCATTTACCGCCAAGATCTAGACAAACCTCACCCCATGAACCCGGGCACACCTGCAATGACACCAAACTATACTTGTTTCCCAAATAGTTCCTTTTTTATAATTTGACAATGTATGTACGTGAAATAAAACTTTGAATATCTTAAAACAGCACATTTAAAACTCCGGTACGCCTCACGTCATACGTAGGTATGTCTAGTAATGTTGCATTGTCGTGTAAACAAGCTTATTGGTCCGAGTGGTTAAGGCATACTTTATAACGAAGTAATTCATTTGTGATCATCCATCTATACATTATACACGAAATTTAATAAAACAATCACTTACTATAAAATCACACATATCGCACATTCCAAAGTCAAAAAAGTAAATGTTACAGGAGAGAGAAAATAAATTATGGAACAAGCGGTCCTGTCGAAAAGTGACACTAGCGACATCTCGCGGAGATGTAGTGATCTTACTTTGAATACGATGTTCGTGGGGCATAAATTATTACAATCACTTAACTATTCAGAGTTAAAAAATATTTTTTTTACTTACCACAGGTTTCTACGAGACATGCGATATGTTTTATCAGTTTTGTTAACTAATTGGTTACTAATATATTTGATCTCAACGCTCTCTTATGAGGGTGAATTGCCTATTTCAAAAATATATTTAATCCTTAATGAATATTAGGTAAAGCGAAATGGTAGGTGATAAATTTCCAATAACAATAGTGTCATTATACCAAGTGAAAGTGGTATTTCAATTATAACATCTAATCATAAAGTGATTGCTTTCTACTTTTTTAAGTGTTTTTTCTTACTTAAATTCGTATAGGCAGTACGCAGTTTTTATTATTTTACTAGATACTATCCTATACTGAATAGGAATAGAATTTTTGCCTTCCAAAGCAAGAAAATTTTGACTTGTAAATACGGCGTATTAGCAGATACATAAATTGACTCGCAATAGGATGCCAAGATGGTGTATAATATAAGTCATACTGCCATTGCTACATACTACATCCCCTCATCTTCAATGGTGAACTCCAATAAGCTGAATAATTTCCATCCTTTCTGTTCCCGAATAGGAATTTGGAATATCTCGCAATCGCCTTTGTGAGTTATGCCTTTGGCGATATAAATACCAAGTTACCGCCTCAATTTCTATCTACTTAACATTCGGTTAAGATAACTCCATCTGAATATTATTATCATTTTACCGAATGCCCTGGAATTTTCTAATCCAGGGGTCGAGTTCAATGCCTTTCTTTATAACAATTATAAAAAAAAAAACAAAAATTCCCAAAATAAAATTACAATTACAAACGTGCTTATTTTAAACAAGCTTCTGATTCAAAGTATTAATCAAAATTATTTCATGCTAGCACAGACCCGTTAAAAATCATGTTGTATTATAATTGTAGGAATGATAAAGCTAAAAAGCAAATACAGAATTAAAAAAATTTTCTATTTAAAGATTGTATTATAGGTATATATTTAATCGCTTTTCTGAATTCTTGTCACAATCAGTTTCAATTTTGAAAATGACGCTTAAATTCAAAACAAATCTGAGTTACAATCATAAACAGACACACAACGAATTTAGTATTTTTGATGACAATGCTAATTTCCGTTTTCAAAATTAAACAAGGGTATCTTCTCCTCACAATGTAATATTGATAAGTCAGGTACGCCTCGTACGTCATATATATGTCTAGTAATGTTATATTATCGTAAAAACAAGCTTATGGGAGGTTCGAGTGGTCAATTTTACCAGTTAATTTATTTTAAACACATTCAGAATTCTTGCAGGCTTTATTGCATCAATTGCTTGTTTTGACAAAATTTACTGTATGACAACGAAAACGTTTTTCATTTCATTTTAATTATTAATTGGGTTTTTTAAGAGTCGGTATAATAGAAAATGCGGTTATGTGTAGTATTATGTGAAACGATGCATGAAAACGAATAGCAAGAGATTTTTAACTACACTGAGTTTTGTGACTTTCTATTAGTGGAGATAAATAACACGATCTTATTTAGTCTCATCTGAAAATTGACTCACTTGAATAATTAATTTCAAAACTGTAGAATACTCTCTTAAAATAGTATCCGAGCTTAGATTCGTGGAGGTAGGAAACCGCAGCTTTGGCACACCTGTCTGAGCGTTTCTTACTACGAACTTATCGAGATCTCTTGGTTAATTTACCCACTTCCGCTACCAATACAAAAGTTCCATCTGAACTTCGGCTTAGTCTGTGCCTTAAAGTCTTGTACAAGTATTCATAGATCAATACTTTGAAGTCATTTATCATCTCAAAGGCATCCCCTCTAATGGTGCGAATGATAGAATCTTCATTAATTTGTATAAATCATTGGATAAATTCTAAAGGGAGATTTAGTTCACTGTTTCAAGATTAAAATGAATATGAAGATAGTTTGTTCTGCTCTCAAAGCGGTACCTAGAATATCTGAAGCTTATTAAACAGCTATTTCTGCTTTATTGGTGGATTTCAATAATGTTTATCATTTAATATATCTACCTACTAGAAAGGTGGTGATTACACAAATAATATCTATTATTGACTTTATAATATTCTAATATTCATTACGTTCATTACAGTATCCATTGTGGGTGGGTGAACCTTCTTTAGACATCTAGAAAGTGTTTGGAAGTATTATATCCTCACATTGATTTTGAAGAGTGAAACCTTCGAAAATATTATTAAAGAGCATCTATTAATGTGATTTAAAAAAACATAACATGCACGTATACATTTCGAAAATATTATTAAAGAGCATCTATTAATGTGATTTAAAAAAACATAACATGCACGTATACATACTAGCACATTCACAAACAGTTGCCTTGCGACATAAATAATTTTCTTGTTATTCTCCGTTGGGTAAATATTCTAGTTAAAAGAGAATTTGTAATGCCAACAAAATGCTTCTGTTTATTTAACGAATCTATTTTTTAACTACTTAATTTGGTTACGTGAAGCCATACTAAAGTCCGGTGGTATTACCTAATTAGTACGACAAACGGTGTGAATTCATCATGTTTTTTAATAAGAAGAGTCTAATCTCCACGATGAAACTGTGTATGCAGAGCTCAGGGAAAATGCGCAATATAATGTGTATTATGTATGAAAGAAGAGGCAGTTGCTAATCTGGAGTAATTTATTGAGGAGATAATGAAATGCGGTAAACGCTAGGCAGATTTATTAACTTAAATAAGGCGTCGCGTCAGCTAGCTCGGATGACAAAACGCTGAACAAAGCAAACTGACGAAATCGCTCACCGTGCAGACACGGGCTTGCAGACATTGCTAAGGTCGCCTTATACCAGGGCCTTGGAAATACCATTTTGCATTTACCAATTAGAAGAAAACTTATTTTTTCGTTATTTCTCTTATTCCAGGCTTCCTCAACCGGGCGCAGCTCTTATTTTTATTTTTTACTTACTAACACTTTTATCGGTATATATTTTTCTCTATAGATTTCAGAAGAATTATTCCACAGCTGCCACATTTATTATTCTTTTGTATTATGTTAATGTAAGTACCCGCATACTGCTTTCTAACCCCGTATGCATGGACATTGGAGGGTCTAGAGTTGTTAAAATAAATATAGCTTCGCTCAATAAAATAGATTCTTGAAGTGTGCGGTGAGGAAGGAAACCATATGTTTCCTTATAACGCCGTTGGAAAAGTGGTGGGGTCCCCTCCAATGTCCTAAACTTTGGCTAAAGAAGAAGAAAAATAAATTCATAAAGACCTAAATTCTTTTGGCCGTGAAAATCTGAAACAATAACTGAATACCGGAAGCTTAAAAGGGTGTATGCCCATTTATAAATAAGGAGGTAGACGGGAATTCAAAGTATTCTCAAGCTTTAAAAAAAAACAATTTAATTTTATGCCAAATAAACAAAGTGGGAGGGACGGAGACATACTTACGTCCGTTGGCATAAAAATAAAATAAGGTTTTCTTTGAATGTTTGAGCATTCCTTAAATTCCCGTCTACCTCCTTTTTGAAGTGAAACTTCTATAGCCCCGTTGTGATTTGTAATTCGGACGAAACGGAAATGACGCATAACAGCACCTGCGAAGCATCAAACTCCTATCAAGGCTACTATTGGTTGAGATTTGAGATATAAAACGGAAATGATGCTATCGTTGAGATTGCTTTGGTTGAGTTTCGCTTCTATCGCGTGTTAACTGCACTCCAAATTTTCGTAAATGGCACTTACACTCTTTTAAGTTGCCGGTATTCAACTATCTTTGAAGTAATTTAAATATTTAGTGAAAATGTACGATTTCACTATCAGCTTGCGCCCTCACTTACCGTAGATTGGTTATCACCAGTTAGTTAATGGCTATCATAGTGTATAAATATAAAAAACGTTTTTTTTTTTTTAAAGAACGTGTTACAAAATTGAATTGTTAAACATACATTGCTAGTTCACACTCGTAGTTACGAACCCCTGATTTTCTTGATTCTCGCATTTTTATCTAAAGTCAGTCAACAAGCTTATTCTGCTAGGATTTTGGTTTATGGCAGAAAGATACGGAATCACTATAATATATTATCTCCTTTCTGCCTTGGGTCTATTTCTGATAGCGACAAGTGAAATCTTGATTAAAAGATTTTCACAGTAATTTATGGATATCGTAATTCATTCACAAATATTTGCTCGCGATGAGACAAGGTCTGATCATCAAATAGAACCTTCATTTACCCGGAGACTTGTGCTATTATGAGCCAATGGAAAAGTAGAGTTCCTACAGCGATAATATACCTACATAAAACTTGATGATTATAAAACCAACAGTTTTTTAGCAAATATTAATTACTTTACTAAATTACTTAAACTACGCTTACTTTAATTATCTAAATATTATTTTATAAAGCTCGCCAATCAATAAACCTGTTTACTTTTGAAAATTTGTTTTAATATTAAAAATCATCTACGTCATCTTAAAAATGCCAACATTTTCATGTCGATTATTGTAGTGGAGGACATTATACCGCAAAACAGAGTTTGAAAATCAAAGAGTGTGCAATTCACACGCGTTAGAGTGAAAACTTCAGAAAACTAAAGTAGACAAGAATGAGGAGGCTACGAAACACCGCACAAAGAGGAGATCGATAGGCTAGGAAGCACATTATTTGTCTTTTTTTAGTGTTGCTATTTTTCGTTTTTTCGAGTGTCAATCACAACGGTGCTAAAGAAGTTTTAACTTCAAAAATATCAATGTATTCTTCAGAAACAGCTAAAGATTCTTTATTAATTTTAAATAACATACATTTTCTCCATTCATTTTGTTAAATATGTAAAAGAGCTAAAAAAATTGCTTTGCCGAAAAGTATGGGATAATTAACCTTTGACGAAAATACCGTTCATTTATTTATTTTATTTCTATTCTTGAACGTACATATTACAGATTATTACATTGGTTTACATAGATATTATGTTAAATAATAAGGAAAAAAATGTTAATGAACCGTGACTGTATGTATATAGGTAAGTACCTAGTAGTATTTTGTGAACACCTCACTAGGCGAACCTGTGCTGAGGTGTTCCCATGCTTGGGAATAAATGCTATTCTGTCGATATAAGTAGAAACACCGTGTCCTCCTGGATATTGTCAAGAAGGACACTGTGGGCCAACCACAGTCAAAAGATTAGTTGCAGTATGGATCTATATATACAGTTATTCATAGCATCTAGTTTATGTATAAGATAAATAATAGTTTTTATAAATAGTAGTACAGTAGGTATATTTTTCTAGGGACCACACGCCACTGGTATGAATAATATTGTGGAATTAATTGTTGGTCTCAAAACGAAGTTTTTATTACCTATTATTTTTTTTAATATTTGTTTTTCGTTATGTTTGGTTAGGTGTGATAATGTTTTGGGTTAATTGAATACCTTGTTGTTATTCGAAGAAACTATGTCACGA
The DNA here is from genome assembly GCA_917563855.2 of Limnephilus lunatus. Taxonomy (NCBI): domain Eukaryota; kingdom Metazoa; phylum Arthropoda; class Insecta; order Trichoptera; family Limnephilidae; genus Limnephilus; species Limnephilus lunatus. Next base: position 46,841,299 of record OU830600.1, read on the forward strand.
AAGATCACGTGGCTATAGTTTTATAAAACCAGGGAAACTACGAAGTCTTCACACAATTTCATTCTGTTATATAACGAGTTGAGGAACGGGCTGAAGGGATAGGAGTAATTGAAGAAAGAAACAAGACAAAATTCTTGACGAAAACTGCCATATAGCGGAAAAGTAAAAGTATATAATATATTCAATACGCTAAAAAATAATATTTGAGGCAGTTCCTCGGCCTTATTAAATATTTGCAGAAATTAGCTGACGTGCGATATGCCACTCATGACTCTCATTAGGATGAACATTATCTCTTGAAAATAATCAGATGACATCCGCGCTCATCTAGTCTCCCATTTCACAGCCCGCAGCCTTCAACTTGTTGACTATCGGCTACGTACAAACCATGTACTTGTGACTGCGCCGTAACTCCGCTGGGATAAACGCTGACTCGATTTACTACCCGCTTAACAGGAGATAAGCGGCAACAGTTGTTTCTGTTTCCGTTGTGTTGAATTCCACGGTAATCACAAGTTTATTACTGGAGGATTACAGTTTGTGCTAAACTACGAAAATAGTGAAACGCTTTTGAAAAACTAGGTGATAACATTTTCAAGCGATAAAATGTTACAAATATACAAAAGAAAGATAAACGTAATATGTTGCAGTAAAATATTTCTCATGGGTTTTATTTGCAATACATTAGTGCAATCCCACACGTCCCAAATACATTTAAAAAAAAATCGTATCTCCTATTTTTGTAGACCTATAAATAGTTATTATGATTTTTTTAGTATAAAGGCACATTGAAGATCTTTTGGAATACTAATAATATTTTATTTATTTTAAATTTTACAGTAAAAAAATTATCGTAAAATGCGCGTCGTAAAAGACGCACTTATTTTCCTAGGAATTTTTCGACGACGCAGGTCGAAAAAGAAAAAAATTGTTTTGGATTTATTGTCCTTTACTAATGCGTAAAGGATGTTCCCCACAAATTTTATCGTTTTAAATATTAGCGCGCTATCTCCAACATTCGTAATTACACATCTCTCCATCTTCTGCTTTTTGAGCAGGGATACGGCGCCTAAAGAGTTACAGCTATTTTACTGCCTTGTTAAAAAGCTTTGAGGAGATATTTCAGAAAATTGATGCTATTTTTTTTATTAACGTGCAACTGAATATTATTCCAATTACAGTACAATTTAGTTGCGACATCTGCATTTAGGCATCTGACTCTTCAATAATATTTTTAAGGTATTTAGAGAACAGTCACGTACATACAAATGGTTCGCAAGATCATTTAACATCCACTACAACCAATTCTCTTGTCATGCTACGTTTTGCTCTTGTCATGTTTGTTCTGCCATACGGTACTCTGAACAGGTCATGGAATCGACTCCAACTATAGTGGTCTGGTACACATAAACATAGCATCCCAAGAGGGATGAGCTTTCGATGAAATTGTTCCAAATTTTAAAAGACTTGCTTTCCTCCTAGTTCCAGACTCACGATCAGTTTCTTCAAGTAAGTCAATATGGTGCATGAGCCTTGGATAGGTTCCATGCTTTATGTACTTTCGATGCTATGGTGGAATTAATATATTAACCAAATATTATTATTGCACCTCACACGCATTATTATATAACATTAACAAACGTTTAGAAGGTTCTGCGGATATTTTCAGCCGCCTGAAAAATAACTCAATATTGCGGTTCAAACTTTCAGCGTTATCCAAATCTCTTCATGTAATAAAATCTCCATTACAATACGTCATAATACAGAAAGCGGGTATCATAACCGTTCATTTTCATTATGGACGTTCCCCGCGCGGCTACTGAAAATATTTTGGGAGCTGAAACTTCAAACTCCGCAATTAAGATTTAGTATCTCGCTGCGAATTTAAGAAATCATCTAACACGAGAATATCATTATAATTATTTACCGTAAGCTTTTCTACACTCTCCACGGTCATATATATGCTGACGTAAAAAAGTATATGGAAGGCAGGCGTTGTAAACCTTCAGCTGGCAATTGATTAAAAAATACGTGTTGTAAGTTCCTGAATTTAAAAGGTTCAAACCACCATTCAACTATCTCCGTGATAGAGAGGTAAGGCTCTCGAATATCAATTCGAAAGTGACAAATTTAAATCCCGAAAATTAAAATTTTTGCGCAAGAAAATTATTTTGATTAATTTATGTTATTTCACAATTTATTAATTAAAAACAATGTGCACTTTACTTGCGTCACGTTTCAGAACTGAAGATACTTTCAGTATCGCCCTGGTTTAACACCGCCATTCAGAAGTGAAACGATGCTTGAAATGGCTTTAGACTATTTGGTAACCAGATCTGAAGAGCCGGGTGCTTTCCCACCTTCCTCTTCCCATGTCCTTCCCTCCCCAACACCTTCAGCCTCACAACATATCCCAATTGGTGACGTCGTAGTCTCACCGGCTTTAGACGGTTGGGAGTATTTTATTTTTATTTGTGTATTTATTTAAACGCCTATAGGGCTTTTACATAGAATGCAGTACACTTTTTTTACTTACAGTGAAAATAATGAGTTGACAAAACACAGGTTGTATGGGATTCACATAAAAATAAAATTGAAAAAATTGTAGATCATTGTTTTTATTAGTTCCGTGTTGTCTAAGTGTTTAATTAATTTTTGCGATAAAAATAATACAAAAACAGCAGAACCATATAAATATGGCTAAAAATGGCTATATTCAATCTATGTTTGCAAATGCGGAGGAATTTATATTTCATCATATGTTTATAATAAATAGTAAAAATATTTTTTTAAATGTTATCAAGTTGCCTCCAAAATCTTGAAATATAAAAATCTTAAATGGCCTATATCCTATAATTTAAAGCAAAATGACCAAAGTAGCTCATATCCGTACAATATATTTGATAAACCTTTTGATTACAAAAATAATTTTTCAGTTTAGATGTGTATTTTGATCTCAAATCCAATATTAAAATTTGTATCAAACGGCCCGCGCTTACGTTCCTCAAGGGTACAGTGACCGAGAAGTATAAAGTTATAGGTACAAAACACATTAAGTTTTAATTCGAAATTTAATTTATTTCTAAAAATATTACATTATTTCTTCATAATTTAATTTTTATTTATTTGATGTTGGTTTCCATTTAATTTAACTGATTTAATTAAACTGAAATCCAAAAAGAATTAAAACATTTAAAAAAAAAAAAATAGTAAAATAAAATTTTCAAAACATATGTTTGAAGCTCATTATTAGCAGTGAATGAAATGTGAATATTGTAGAGCCACGTTGGCAGCGTCTTTATATATATTTCTTCCCGTTTTATAATTTGGGCCTATCTTAAAGTTAATATTTTCACATACTCAATGTTGCCAATCTCTATCCTAACATCAGCATAATATACAGCTCTGAATTAGAAGAGTAATATATAATGATTATGGAAGATGTGTTGCAAACATTGAGATTATACTGTGGTAAATATTTACTCGCTCGGAGGCTGAAGAAGGCTTTACTTTCTAGGCAATGCTACTTACACATGTTTTCCATTCAAATTTAAACCATTTTTCGTAAGATAATCACGGAGATATTTGATTACTTTATAAAATATCAGCTTGGATCTTAACACTTTTCAAGAATCAATATAAATTCCTGATTCATATTTCTGTTTTCAATACTGACAATTAGTGGTGTAGGAAATAAACAAACTCCTGATTTTGTTAGGTATATATTTAGGTATGTATTTATTTTAATAGAGAGAACTACAGCATATTAAGACTCGTGACGTGCCACGCAAGCGCCGAACGTTGTCGGGCGTCATGTGACCCTCCCGAACACTGCCAAAGGTGTCGGTCACTATAACCGACATAATTAATAAAAATTGGTCATAATAAGCGACATGTCATAAGCAAAGTCATTATATTCGACTTTGTTATAAAGAATTTTATACGAAAACCGAACTTCGCTGTGTAATTACTTCATATTAAGCGGTTGGTCAATATAGGCGGAGTCATAATAAACGGATTCAACTGTATTATATTAAAACAATTTGATTTTTTTCCACTTAATTTATATCTAAACATAGCCGGTTTCAGCCTATCAAGGCCATCTTTAGAATGGTACAATTATTCCTTAAATTATGGTCTACATACATGACATTTGGGGGAGTGGTGCTATGTCGTGTTTCATCTGACAACAGTAAAATGGGTGAAAATAATTCGTGTAAGGTATTCTCCAAATAGACATTAAATTAGTCATAATAATGACATTAAAATAAATTTGTTTAATTCCACTTTAAAATATTTTTTAAGCCAACCGGTTTCGGTTCGACCTGAACCTTACTCAGGGTGGATAAAATATATTTGAGGAAGGTTCAGGTCGAACCGAAACCGGTTGGTTTAAACATTATAATAAAGAAAGTGTTTGCTACACGTAAATTTTTTTAATTAATCCATTAAACCGACGTAATAACAAAACAACTGGAAACTCAGTTGTAAAAAACGACATACCAACGAAGATGGAAAAATTCATATATTTGTATAAAATCATAGTATAGGTACCCACCTTTTTAGCCCCCTCCTCCAAATGTAATGTACATAAACCGTAGTTTAAGTAATAATTGTACCAGTCTGAAGATGGCTGTAATAGGCTGAAAGAGTTACGGTCGGAAATGTATCAAAGGAAAAATTTTTGAAATTGTTGTAAGATACATATTATTAATCGAATCTCCCTCTGATTGTAGTTATTGCTCTGTTTGGAATTAATTGCACTATTATCCAAAAGGTTATGAAATAATTACGCTGCCTACTATTATTATCTCTATTGTTTTCTCACAATGACGTTAGTAAGGTATAATTAATTAGTCGTTATTAAATATCGATCAATCGAAAAAAACAATCAGCTTTGGCATTTGACAGATTAATGCATTTTTTTTACCAAAACCTTCCTCGTTCTGAAACATCACAAATTTTCTGAAATATTAGATGCTTTAGTTTCATTGTCCGTGGTAGTTTTTATTATTTTATGCAATTGCCAACTATTTCCAATCGTTTGAAGCCAGTGAGACTGTGGCACCTCCAAATGGGGTACGTTGTGAGGCTGAAGTATTTAGGGAGGGAAAGGAGACATGGAAGAGGAAGGCGGGGAAGTGACTGGTTTTCTGGCCACCAAACATGGCATTTCAAGCAACTTTTAGAAAGTATCCATCACTCTGGAACGTGTCGCAAATATACTATAAATTTTGAAGTTAAAACATCTTTAGCACCGTTTTGATTTAAAACTCGATGAAATGGAGACGAGCGACACTAAAAAGAGACAAACATATACATGTATAGGATTTACCCTGCGAGACAATGAGATAGTATGTATAATCGGTATCCTCTTTGTGCGGCTTTCTTATCTACTTGAGTTTTATGAAGGTTTTGCTTCTACCGCGTTTGAATTGCACACTGTGTTTTTTTTTATGAATAAATTGTTCAATAACCCAAATTAAAAATAAATAAATTACTTAATTGATTTAAACCCGCGACCTTCGCATTCGTAGCCAAAAATTATAACCGCTCAACCACAGAGGCTAAATTAAAACTCTTGTGTACTTTCGCATGAAAAATTATCATTCATAAATCAATTATGTTTATGGTAAATTTTACAGCGAGCATGATCATTATTATGAATACATTTTTTATCTTCAATCGCAAAAAAAAAACATCTCGTGAATATATTACTATGCCTAAGAATAATCTACAACGCTCTTAATATCCTACTTACATTTAGAAAGACGGAAAACCTAATGTTACACTTTACAAATACTTTACATAATTCTCTCACTTGTATCCAAAACCGCTGTGTTAACGAGCTTAAACTAACTTAATTTAACAAAACACAATGTAGGTAAGCACACAAAACTGCGCCAACAAATTAAATCACTTTGTTACTTAGTGTCATCTTTCAAAAGATAGCTGAACTCGGCTGCAACATGCAAACGATTATTTTTAACAAATTAATCCTCGCTCTGGCGGGGAACTTTTCAGCTTAGAGTGCGGATTAAGTTGTCCCGGAGTTACCTGGCCGAGATCAGTACCGCAAGGCAAGCCACTCCTTACACTTGCTTAAATTCTACTTCAGAGACACTATGGCACTAATCCTCTTAGGACATTTGTCCCGACCGGCACTTTGTTCCGGGATGACCACGCTTTCAGTGTGCTACTACTAAATATTTACATATAAATAAGTATGCTAACTTGTCAAATAAATATAGTAAAAAATGTAGTTACTAAATTAATTATAACATGCATTGTTTGAATAAGATGATCTCGATGTAATTTCTGTGTTCCGAGGTTAAATTAGGCTTGGATAGGTTCGGAAAAGTGAGTAAAACAGCGCAACTCACCTAACATTTTAAAATTATCATATTTCGTAAAATATAAAGAAAAACATTTCCGGGTTATGAACATCCTACAGAAATCTGAAAAACTCTTATATTAGCATCATTTAAAGCGGAAGATGTTGCTTCCGCAATGATGGAGGACTTAGGTATCAAAGTAATTCAAATTGAAGGGAACCAAACGCATTTGTTAACTCAGCCATTAACCGGTTCATATTTCTTGGTAACTTTAGTACCTACGCGAGATACGTAAATATTTCACTGGTACCATCATCATCAAATTATATTTTTTGTCAAAGAATTAGATTACAATATAATTTTGTGTGTACGGTTCCCAATTTAATCAGTGCTTGGTTTTCCTACTCTAAAGTATCTTGTCATTTGCTATTTAGCTTATTCATTATCCTGGCATTCAAAGAAATTGCATCGCCACGAGATGAAATGATATAATTGAATTAATACAGGAAATTCATTTGAGAGATACTCGGAATATTATAATTCGGTCAGTTGTACCTGGAAGCTACCAGCCGGAGGTAAATTGCTTTGGGATTCGTGAAAGCATTTCCAATGAGATTCCGCTTCTTTTAATTCATTAAAATTTAATACCCCCACATTCATCCCTTGAATACGGGTACATAATTGATTAAAATTGAGACCGTATCATCAAAAGATTAAAGAACGATATTTTTTGAATCAAATAAAACGTGGGAAATGTTTAACAATTGTTTTTTTGTTTCAGATGACTTTGGCTCAACTGTGCCGTAGCTCAGCTCTTCCCCCGGGACCACACAGCTACCACGAGCCATCAGAGGACACGCGAAGGAAGTTCGAGCAGTGGTGGGCAGCACAGGTGCAGCCCCGCCCTCCTCCATTCAGTCCTCGCGCGCCCCCTTCTCCACTCACTAAGCTGGAGCGCCCACCCTCCCTGGGAACTATGCCAGAACACGTCCACCCAGCTCTTCAAACAGTTCAGAGCCAATACCCAACTCAGAAAACAAGAATGAGGACAAGTTTCGATCCAGAACTGGAGCTTCCCAAACTGCAGAGATGGTTCTCGGATAACCAGCACCCCAGCCGGCAGCAAATCCAACAGTACGTCAGGGAACTAAACAATCTTGAATCCAGGAGGGGAAGAAAGCCACTTGACGTCAACAATGTGGTTTATTGGTTCAAAAACGCGAGAGCTGCCCAGAAAAGGGCTGAACTAAGAGGCATTGGACCAGGAGGATTATCTTGCCATTTATCTTTGAATGGATACAACAGCAGCAGCCACAGCCCACCAAACGGCAGCATGCTTCTTCCTCATGATGCTTACCTAACTTCCGATAGACTTGCAGAGCATCATTCTATGAAGAGCCCCTTATCCATCAGCCCAGATAGACGGCTCCACATGTCTATGATTTCAGAAGACAACATGTCTAATGGAGGATCTGATGTAGATGACGATGACGACATGATGGATGAAACGAGGGATGAAGAGAGACCAGAAAGTCCAGAAGCACCGCTTTCATTAATCACTACTAAGAAAGAAGTTGAACCGGAGACGGGCAGAAGGAATTCTCCAAAACCACCAGATATACCGAAGGTGATAACTATATATAGATTTCTAAAAATATAATAAAATTTTCATACCTACTTTCTTTCTGAAAATCAGTTGTTCGCGATATTTAATTAATATTGACACCATTACAAGATGTTATTTATTGTCATGATATCACCATAATTAATTAATATTGGCACCATTATAATATGTTGTTTATAGTTGGCACCCCATGCTTAAGACATAACTAACAGAATTTATTTTTTGCAGATAGACGAGATAAAACAAGAACCTTTAAGTGATGACCCATCGAAACCGCAAGACCTTTCGCCGGATCACTGCTTAGTCAATAACAATAATAATCACGTTAGCAACAATAACAGTAAAGATAAACAGGAGAATAACATATCAGATGAAGACGATGATGAAGATATAGACCATGAGATAACTGATGATGATATTAAGGTGAACAGGAGAATGAGCGAAGAGTCTCTTCAAACCATGAACCCGAGCAGAGTAGCAGATATGAATAGACAGCGAATGCATTCCTTTCGAACTCCAAGTCCGTCTGATCTGATGAGTGGAGGGCAGTTGGTGCCAAGGTGTCCACCGGGAAACTTGGACCGATTGACAGCGGCGGGGTTCCCGCTGGTTCCCAACTCCATGTTCAGCCACAGCATCATGTATATGAGTCACTACATTCCTGGCCTCTCTCACGGAGGTCACAGTCTGCCAAGCTCCCCTCCTGGGTCCAGTGGACTCAATCTTTCAGCTCTTGCGGCGAGCGCTGCAGACGAACGTCGCAAAAGAAACCGAACCTTTATCGACCCCGTCACAGAAGTACCTCGGCTGGAGCAATGGTTCTCCCTCAACACTCATCCGTCGCATAACTTAATCCTCAAGTACACAGAAGAGTTGAACCGAATGCCTTATAGACAGAAATTCCCCAGACTAGAATCCAAGAACGTGCAATTTTGGTTCAAGAACAGGAGGGCTAAATGCAAAAGGTTAAAGATGTCCCTGTATGAAGCAGGTCCACCAGGGTCGATGTCTCAGTATCACGTCAATGACAGAGATTAAATGCTTTTTTGCATCGTAATATCATTTGCTCATAAATTTAGAAGATTCCAAAGTTTTCACATTAGGTATTTGCTATGATCGAAAAAACCAAATTTAATATAAAATACTTCGCTGATTATTTTTTTGAAATATGAGTTGATTATTTTTAAGATTTCAATGTTGAATAATAATTATCTTTTAGAATATAATGTATTTAACCCATTTAATGGAAACTTGTATAAAAATTATCATTTATATAAATGAAAATAGGGATAGGTATGCATATTAGATTGAAAATCATTCACAGATATTGTAAAAAAATGGTAGTTGGTAGAAAATAGTAACTATGAAGTCTCCTTCAAATGTAAAGTAATTGCCTTCGAAGCAGTTATAGATATCATTAATTGGAAGCTTTTATATATTCAGGATGGTGTGTTCGCTTTACTAGATCCGAAATAATTTATTTATCTGTGATTTGCGCATTGACTTCTTGCATACAAAGTGTCACAAAATGTATAATTTCGATAATTAATGTTTGGACATTTAACACCTTTAGACTTTATTGTTATGATTACTGGAGTACTTAACATTTAGGTACGTAAAACTGTGCAAAATGTTTAAACCAAAGATCTTAAGGCTTCTTCAATGTAAAATAAATCTCGTTGTAAAGTAGAATGTGGATTTAGAAATAAAAAAATATCATCTAATAAAACATGTTAAATTTACTATGCATAAATGTAAATTGTATTTCCTGGGGGTAAATTCAAAGATTTAAATTTAGAAGGGTTTCTCGAACATGTAAAATTTATGCAATAATACATGAAAATATGTTTGTAAAAAACAAAACGTTTTTAATTTAATTCCTCTCACATTTATACTAAGCAAATGCACAATATATTACCTCGTTTTTATTTATGGGATCGACGATAACTTGTTACATTATGTTTAAAATAGTTATCGTAATAGTAAGTGTATAATATCAGTAGGCACTCAATTTGTAGTAGTTGATCGTACTAATAATACTTATTCAAATGTATGGCAATACTGTATATACTCATACTCAGCCGTTATTATTTTCTTCTTTCTATTAGTATATCATGTGTAATTATTATTTATTGCTAATAAAATATCCTAATCCCGGAACGAAAATATTTGCTACTTCAAAATGCATATTTTTTGGTTTAATTATTTTTTAACAGTAAATCACTTGTAATCGTTTGAATAGATGATAAAAAATAAATTTCAAGTTTAACGAAGCCTCACTCCACAAATTTCTTACATTTTGGAGAGAAGTAGTTTTTACATTCCACATGAATAATAGACTATAATAAATTTATCATTACTCTTATTATTGTTGTGTACATAAAAATACCTAAAATCCTTTTGTTTCCATCGTTGTCCTTTTTAATGTTAATATAATAAAAGAATTGGTGTTTTCTTCTTTAACTTGGATCCATTCGAACGTTTAACGTATTTAATAGTCGCCATATTGTTTCGTTGTATAAATGTTTCTAGAATTAAGTAAAAAAATATTCCGCATTAGGAATCTACTCGCGAAAGGAGATTATTTGTAAAATAAAGATCTGAAATAGAAGGAGGTTTATTTATTTTCCCAAAAATTCCTACATAATGCATAAATAACATTAACGCCGACTCAAGAGTGCACTTGAAAAAATACAAAATAACACCAACTAAACAAAACAAAAAATAGAACTAAACAAATAAAAAAAATTATCGTGCACTCTTTATCAATTCTAATTAAACTGTGTATCCATCTCACTGTCCATTCACTATCGGAGCATTGCTAGAAGTGTCTTTCACTCCATTTTTTAATTTATTTCGCCTTAGTTTCACTAGCTATTGCAGAATCACATTAAAAACCATTTCTTTGTGTCATATTTCCCTTCATATTAGTTAAATCCAAGGTTCAATCTTTATTATTCAGAGCTTTGTTTTAGATACCTGAAATGTTGCCGCGATGCGCCTACCCGCGCAAAATTTAGGACAATCCTTTGTTGAGAATGAAAAGTGTTATCTTATGTATGAACATAAAACATTATTATTATTAGCACAGAACTAAAAACACGTTTAAAGTGTTAAAGCCAAAAGCAAATTTTTTTTAGGCATGCTTTCACTTAAAACCAATCATTGAGACCAAAAAACATATTTTCTTTTCTGAAATCAATTATATACGATTAGAAACTTTCATCTCGTGAACAAAGCCATGAAAAAAATTTCCACTCAAGGAATAATTGTATTGAGGGATGATTTTAATTTCCCCCGGTACGCGAGGAATTAACTATATAATAATAGGGGTGGTTTTAACCGACTAGCCCCCGATCCCCTTAAAATAATACTCGTACTACAGTTCACCGCAACATAAGAAAATGACACTGAGCCAGAGGCGGCTCTAGGGGTCAAGAATTGGAAGGTCATTTAAAAAAATGATAATATGATACAACATCGAATTAAATACGATTATATTCTTTTATAATTAACTCACGAGTTTGAGTCAATAAAGTAAATTATTTATTCGTCAAGTCTACAATATGCAAAATCGACCTACGTTTATCAAACCATCTCTTTCAGACGCATAATATTCATCATGCTTTCTCCTGCTCACGGCCATGACCCAAACTGTCTTCAGAATCCAAAAACATTTCTTCTAGGAGGTATAGCGCCATCTCGTTTATTGTATGCCGCAAAAAGAGACAGAAGACATGATATTGGGACATTTGAAAAATTGACCGAGCCAATCATAGTGCGTGGGAAAGGAAGCTTCCATTTAAGATGTTCGATGTCACTGCTTACCACTGCCGGCTATCTCGCGGTGCATTTCAAATACATTAGAATAATATCAGTTTTTTGATTAGCATAATATTTCACAGTGTTTTACTGTTTCGACCAATTGACCTGAAGGTATGACCGCCACTGCACTGTACCCAAGACTTTATAAAGGGACAAAATATTGGTCTCAAAATTTTAACAAAACAAGTGTTTCTTTACAAAGTTCATTGTAAAAACGCTTTTGAATTATTACCCCAATTCTTTCATTATGGCTTGACAGAAGCTTTATAATATCCGTAATAAGAAATTAAATCCCTTCTCGCGGAAAGAACGGAAACTAATCCCACAAGAGCAATCTGCAGTGGATGTTGGGGTGCAAAGCGAAGTCTAGTATCTAAACGATACATTAATTTACGGTCGCATATATAAAAGGAAATGAATTATTTTAACGATTTTTAAATTAATGGGTAAAATGGAGTCGTTAAAATAAATAAATGTAGGTTGGAGATTGTATGATGAAGTTAACGTATGTCTCTGATTGATTAAGGAATGGATGTGAAGAAAGATATAAAAGGTATATAGGTATGTTACGAACGCTCTTCCAGTTTAACTGCCATTTAAGGAGTTTTCACATTATTTCATCAGTAACAAACAAAACACCACACAACACATTTATATATTTAGTTTTGACCGGTCAGTGGCCGAGTGCATCACGTTTAGGTCCCACACCATGGCATCCCGCACCGTGTGTTCAATTGTTTGGCTGGCTAAGTCCTCCATTACGACACAAGCAACATTTTCCTCTTACTGTGGTGGTAATAGGAAATTTTAAAATATTGTCGGTTTAATGTAACCCAGGAATATTTGTCTTTCTTTAAAAAATAAAAACAATACATATCTTCCAGAAGAGAACGTATTAAACGTGCTGGATACAGATGAACTAGAGGGGCCTTTTTAAAAATATTATTATAAGTCAGATACGATGGGTTACAGATGACACAATTACGCATGGACCAAGCTACACGTGGAGAGAATTACATATACTTAAATTACACCTATCTAAGTGAGTAATTTCAGCGGGCGTAATTTAGGTGGTTGTAATTCTATCCAGGTCTAATTTCGTCAAGTGTAATTCTGGTAGAGGCAATTGCTATGCGAAATTCACGCCTATGTAACACCCTGATACCCATATGAGGAAAAGAAAGTAACCATTTCTAAAATTCCAAACTTTTCATCATGTTACCATCTTGCTCATCTACTTACCAATCAGATCTTGCAGAACAATTTATTGATAGATTTGAAGCAATCGGAGTAGAAAGAGTCTAAAGACAGTTAAGTGGTCACCCAACTCGAACTAATTGAAATTGAGTTTTATGGCCGAGAGGTAATTCCACAAAATTGAAACGAAGGGGTTAGGGATTTGGAAAAGTTTAATCCTTCATTGTTTTCCCCGTCTTTGAATAATTCCGCCCAAGTGCTTTCCTTAGGCTTCGGAAACATAAAAAAGAAGATTGTTTCGTAAATAATACGGAATGAATGCGAATGGTTTTGCGGACTTAATTGTTATCTGAGAACTTATTCGGTCTCTGGCTTAAAGGTCACCCCTTTTTCCATTGGGGTGAATTAAATTCTTAAAACGCAATATAATGGTGTCTTAGTTATTTCTTTTAAACCCGAAATTAAATACTCATTCAAGGGAAACAAAATAGTACCAGCTACATTATTCTATTTCTGCTTTCTAATGAAGAATGCAAGAAAACGACACGATTCCTATTTTTGTAGTCAAGAATGTATTACATGAGACAAAGCTCAATTGTCAAAAATGTTAAAAATGTTCCAAGACGAAATAAAAACTTATTATTTCATAATCTATAATATCAGTGCTCTCACTTAAGGTGATCCAATAGTCCAGAAAAAAATCAAAATCTGAATCCACGCCTCTTTTTGGGAGGAGTTTAAAAATACTTGAGAAAAAGCTTTTGGAATGGTTGGAAAAGGTATTTAAGAATTCAGAAAGGTCTTTAAAAGCTTTAAAAAATCATTTTAAATATCCGGGTAACCCTAACCTATCTTAACCTATTTAACCATTTTTTAAATATAAACTAATACTCTTAATGACCTTTCTGAGGTGGTTCTGAGTTGGTTTCATTCTGAGTTTTTCCGGTCATCCTTATGCCGATGGCAAAAGGTTCACTTTAAAAATCCAAATTTGACGAGTGCCGGCAGTGTTGATTGATGTCAAAAATAACAACGAGAAAATGCATATTTTATTTGATTTTATTTTGTGAAGTTCGGGCGTAAATATGTTTTTTTTTCGATTATTATAAAAGAAACTGAATTTGCCACATTAAACAATGAAAGCAAATCCGAAAAGGGGTTTATATTATAAGTGGGAGAGTTTGCACTTGAAAGTATCTTTTTATAGATATAAAACTTATTTTTTTTCTAGGCTTACTAAAATACTAGGGTAATAAAAATGACCGATATTTTTAGAGGACAGGATATGTTCTACAAGCAGTATTGCTTGTTAGCTACGGAGCGATCGAATTTTCAAAACTAAAATATATTATTTTGTACGATTTTACATTTTTTCGCATGGCTTCATCTTAATGACAATTCATTTAAAGCAACAAATGGGTTACTTATCAGATTAAATTTGTTAAATCAATGTATAGATCTGTAATATAGGGTATTTAGCGAATACAAATTGAAAATTAAAACATGGAAATTCATGGAAAAAAAGTATAGTATTATGTAAGGGTAGAAGAGCTGTACTTTAGATTATTTAGCAATTACCCTGAATCTTCGATTGAATCGTACATTATACAATAGTGTGTTCCTAGTGTAGATGGCCATTATCACCAATTATGATTACCACTGGAGCGCTTTTTGCCACAATATTGCACTATTTAAAATATCTTAAATAGCTTTGCTGCAAATTTTGTCAAATTTTTCCTTTTTTGTTGGTAATTAAGTAGAATTTAACGATTTTTTTTAATAAGTCCAACGAATATATGATAATCGGCAAAAGATATATGAATTCATTGGATAATGTGTACAATGGATACCGCATATAACCATTCTTAAAAACAGAGTACGAAAATTGACCTATATTTTTAGCTGTTTGAGACACATTCTAAATAAAGAACTACTGAGAATGACGTACTTCGCTTTCTGTCAATCCATAATCCAATATGGTATAATAGGATGGGGTGGCGCCTATAAAACTCACACACAATCTCTTCACATTGCGCAAAAACTAATAATTAAAGTAATATTAAAAAAATCATTTTTATATCCATCTGAACTCATATTCAAAGAATTTAAAGTCAGAAAATTAAATACTCTTTTTCTGTATCACTCAACCTTACAAGTCTACAAAGAGGATATCCTAAACAAAACCATACCTTTCAAAAACACAACAAATCTCAGGCAAAAATACATGTAACCAATTCCCATTTCTAAAAAAACTTTAGGCCAACAAAACTACAAATACTTGGGAACAAATTTCTTTAATAAATTATTAGAAAATATAAGATCCCTTTGTGACAGTTTCAAAAATTTCAAAACACAATATAAAAAATATACTGAAAACCTTAACTAAAAAATAAATAAATAATAATAATAAAAATTATATGTATGCATATATTTATATAAACATACATTTATCTTATTATTTACATAAACTAAATTTCAAAGTACTAAATATAAATAAAAACAGCAATAAAAATAAATCAAAATTACCAAACAAATAATACTTCCTCCCGTACACACAAGCAATTGCTTATTTTGGGAGAATAATTTTAAAATATATATATAATTGTAATAATTATAATTGTATTAAGCTTTTATATACTTTCAATTTATTTATGTATCTATTGTATGTATTGTACCAAGGGAAAATTTTTTCAATAAAAAAAATATATATATAGAACTATAATCAGTTTATATGTCTCCATATTAAAACTCTGAGATATGATTTTTTAATGTTATCGGAAAATATTCTGAATGGTCAACAAAAAATCTCGAGCAATCGGAGAAAAAAATTAAATTGCGCAGTCGCTCCAGTGGTTAATAATGTTGTTTTACAGAATACGATAACAATGTCATCATTTATTTGTAAGTTTCTACATTTCTACATCGTACGAACAATTTAGCGTATACCTATTTCAGACAAAACATCCGCGGCATGCAGCTTACTAAGGAGGCGATAGTATTACCTGTATCAGTGGGTATGTTATGCCCATACGTAGAGCTGTCAAGGCGCATCCTATCATTTGTGAGTCCCCTCCCACTGCGCGCCGGATCTACTGCAAACTACGGTGGATTCGTAGCAAACTATCCCTCGTAGCTCGTAGCGGCTTCTACACGTAGACTACATATTCGTAGACATCGGAGAGGAAGTGTCGTAACCTAGCAGAAAGAGTATGATTGTAACAAAAAATATTTATCAAAATACAATTTCTTTATCAACCTAAGCACAGAGTGTATGTACTTTAAATAAGAATTCATAAATTAAAAAATCAGCTGTTAGAGAAAGTTTTTTTTTAACTATAAGGAAAGAATTTGTACTACAATACATTATTTGAAATTTCCGTTCCATGCCAACTCAGAATCAAGTCAACTCCACACCTCTTTGAAAGTCATCAAAAACTATGAAAAAAAAATAAATTAGCACATAACCTAAGGTAACCCATTTAACCATTTTTTACATTTTTTTAATCACTTCTAACGACTTTTCGTTAAGTTTGTTTCATTCAGAGTTGTTCGGTCACCGGAATTAGCTAGTTGCACCATCTCTTGGGCCGGCTAGTAGCCAATTTCAATTAAAAAAATGGTTTAATTAAGGATTGAACCTTCCTCACCAGTGTCTGAAAGTGAACACATATTATCTAAGCCAAATCCTAATTGGATGGTACTATGGTACCGACATTTATTTCGTTTATTAACTGCGGTAAATTTTTAAATATAATACTTGTGTGTGCATGTGCCACCAATTAACGAATGCATTGTTATCGATAACAAGTCTGTTTGACAACTTTCAGCTCGATCGGATGTCAGGAAGGGGGTTAATTTCCACTTCCAGGATTAGCTTTCATTCATTGACGAAAACAAAATCGAAATTCAAATAGATGTAAAGGGTTTTTTTAACTTAATTTTAAAATACCCGCAGAAGAGAGATTTTAGTTGCAGGCATAAAAATGCATTGCGGTGTGTGTATGTACGCAAACAAGAGACTTTTTGTTGGGAGACTTTGTATGAATTTTAGAATAGTTTTCCAATTGGCGTCGCGACTAAAGTCTCTCATCAGCGGGTTCCCTTACACTGCAATTAATATTAGTAACAAATTTAAATTATATTTGGCTAATTTCTATCAAAAACCAACCTATATTTTTTCGCAATAAAATTATGTTTTCATATTTAGTTTTTTTAGAAATAATTCGTTAAGGTTTTACGATGGGTTATTTTGTGACTTATGTTTTATGTATATTTCTCTTTCATTAAAAGCATTTGCTTGTGGACAGAAGAAGATTGTACATTTGTAAAATGATAAAGATAGGATAAAGGATGACATCGAGATGACAAAGAGGATTAAGGATGACATCCAAATATATATTTTTTTAATACTTTATATTTCTGTTCGCATTAATGATATAAACAACAACAAAAATATTTATTTTTACTCAATTTTTATAAGAAAAACTTTCTTTTTATACTTTTTTGAAGGTTATTCCCATCAGTGAAATATATCATATTAGAATATTCAATTTTTATAAGAAAAACTTTCTTTTTATACTTTTTTGAAGGTGATTCCCATCAGTGAAATATATCATATTAGAATAAGTTAACAATAATAATCTAAACGAAAATATGAAAGAGAACAAGACACAGAAAAACAGAAAAAGACAATGGTCGCAACTGGGACAAGAACCCAGACCTCTCCGTCTAACCGGGACGTTCTAACCTCTCCGTCTAACCGTCTCCGTCCCAGTTGCGACCATTGTCTTTTTTCTGTTTTTCTGTGTCTTGTTCTCTTTCATATTTTCGTTTAGATTATTATTGTTAACTTATTCTAATATGATTTATTTTTATAGTTAATGTGGCTGAGTATGAAATAAAAAGACATAAATATTTATGAATTTAGTGGGAAGAAAAACAAACAAAAAAATTTGCTGCCTTTAATGTTAGAACTTTTTCAAATCACTTTTAAAAATTTTAACTTTTAAAAATTGATATCAGGTTTTAATAGCTCCATACAACATTGAATCATATGATGTCACGATACAAGTCAATTTCTCCGTAAGAGGTCCGCGAATGATATATAATGACATCAGGGGTATTGGTGATACTATTTAGTTTGTGATTTGTTTCCACCGGGCTTATAACAATCTATTTTTGGCTATTTTATACTGTGAGACCCTGCGTCTACAAGGCTATGTAAGTATCCGATACTCATGTTTTTCGGTTTTTCGAATTTGTCCGGCACAGTCCGTATAGATCGCTACTGTTATAACGAGACCAGTGTCGCCATCAATCATTGCAGCACTGAGCACATTTATTGTGAGAAAAATTATAATGATTTATAATGTCCCCAAATTTGAAGTCTTGACGATACGACTCTTGGCGATGCGAACGCGATGCGATGCTGAAATCCTAGGAATTGACAAAATGTCGGCAACGTGTGCCTGTGGACGAACCTGCCTGCAGATGTATGGCGGTGGTCGCCAAGATACTTGAATCTTTGGGCATCGGATTCTTGCGGAGCCTTATTTGGGCGACGGATCTTTATTTGTTTGTTTCCATACGCCATTAGAAAAAAAATTGATTTAATGTAAATGGGATCTGATAATAAAGCCAAATATAAATGCTTTTTTTCGTTGTAATCTCCGCTCACCGTTATGACGATAGATTCCACGATCGCAACCACGAAAATATTTAACGAAATATTTCTAATGATTTTTATAAAATACTAGTTTGTAGACGCTTAAAAAAATGGGATATTATAATTGAAGAATTATTATAATTGAAAGTATTTATAAAATATTGCTTCAGGATCATTGCCCTTGAAAAACAAATATTGTCAATTTTCTTTATAATTATAATTTTTTAGTTAATAATTTATTTTTGTTTAAATTTTAAGAAAGACCAATATTCTCAAGTTACAAATATCCTGACAATATTTTAAAATCTCCTACTACCACCACAGTAGCGGAAAATATTGCTTGTATGTAGTGGTGGAGGACTTACCCAGCCGAGGAATCAAACACGCGACGCCTTAATGGGACCCAAACGCGATGCCAACTCAGCAACTGATAATTGAAGACGATTTTAAAATTAGAATAATATTCAGTTGCATTTAGAAATTTTTGATTGAGAGTCGCTAATATTGTCTTCAGTGATTAAATTTACAATTTGAGTTTTTACTATTTTTTTTTTATTTTCGAATGAACTCAGTTAGTAATGTACATTTTTTAGATTTTCACGGCCGAAAGCATTTTCGTTATTTGTTTTTGGGGTGTTACATCTGTCGGATCTGCCCTGATGATGGATACTGCAACGCTGTCCGAAACGTTGGCTAAAGAAGGAGGTAGCGCAACACGGCATAACACATCAAAAACACATAACGAAAACATTTATTAATCTTGAAAAATTATCTGTCAAAAGTTAACAAAACATATGAAATTTCAAACTCAAATTATTAATTTTATTAAGCAATTAAAAATAAAAATAAATTAGGTACCCATTTTATCACTTAATTCGCACAATCAATTCTAACTTTGGAAATTAATCGTTCATTGAAAGTGAATGATTTCACGAAGGAATATGCAAGAATTTTTCATGTCACAAGCAATCGAAATTAGAATGTTCGATGAAATTGTTATAAACAACCTAAGAAAAATAGGTAGCTCAGCTGGAACCTATATGTATAAGAAGGTTCCGAGTGTCTCGGTCGCAAACTAATTTGGTTTCCGTGAGTTTTTCCATTTTCCGATGTTTGCAAATTATTATTTTGTTTCGATAAATAATAATCTATTTAACTGATAAAAAGTACCTACATAGTCTAGCAGCCATATTATGATGTACTTAAGTGAGTAGCACAGCTCATGAACCGGTACGGTGGTATTTCCTGGTGATCTCCAGCGGCAGAGTACTAAGCGCTCGGCAGATAAGGACGAACCGGAAGGATGTCATGTTTATCTTCTGCCGCTGCCAGTTAAACTGTCTGAGGACTTTCCACTGGAGGCGAGATGCAGCCAGCGGCTTCCGGCTTCCTCTCAGACTGGGATCATCGGACACTGTGCGCCGCGCCGCTGGGGTGGGGAACAATGACAGATAATTTTCGAACCTATTTCAAAGCGATATAAATAAGATGTCAAATGTCACACTCTCTGTCCAGTGTAGGTACGTAATCACTTTCAGTGGGTATTCAATCAAAGTTTAAAAATAGAAAAAATATAGTTATATGTATATTTTTGTTCATATAAAAATTTAAATGTTTATTATATTTCCAAATGCATCAAATTTGGGTGACAATGTAGAAATCGGCATAAAAACACCACACATACAGCGCACACAATATTTACATTTTGTACTAGCTATTTGCCATATTCAAAGAAATAATTTGTTTCCTCCCTGCATGTCGATTCCCATGCGTCCCCGTTCCTCTACCACCTTCCCCACCCACCCTCTCCCCTCTCCTACTCCCCCGTCCCGCAAACCCCCCTCCCACATTCCATGTATTCAGTCCCAGTACATTCAGTTTTCAAACAGCTGGCGTGCCACCTATTACAATTTTTTTAATTCAAATTTTAATTTTTCGATACAAATATTCATTTTTGTTTATTATAATAACAATCAAATTACCAATCTCAAATTACCAATTTAAAATATCTGTAATTTAAAAAATCCATGGACAATTTTTTTTATGCAACAAAAAAAAAGTTGCCTGCTAAATTCAATTTCATCAAATGCCCAAACTGTCAACCATGCGAAGTTAAAATAGTACTTAATAGTAGTAGTTTTCTGAAATTATTCAATTTTCTACGCAATTTTCTTAATTTTTCTTTCCGTGAGAACTTTCTACAAAGTATTAGAAAACTTTAAAAAAAGATTAATGAAATAGGTAAAGTTTTTCTGGAGTTATGGCGTGACAAAGGGAAACAGGGATTCATTTTTATGTATATAGATTTGGTATTATGGCGAATTTATGAGAGCTCAGATGTCACGTGCACAATTTTTGGTATATGATAGTGGAAGGTGCGCCGCGACAAAATTCGAGTATTTTAGTCTTGGAGATAGAAAGGTACGAACTTCTACAAGACAAATGTAGTGGGAGATTTTCAAATATTGTTTGTCCCGGAAATTTTTGTCTTTCTTTTTATAAAAAAAAAGAAAAAAAAATCACAATATCTCGGTCCGTCCGCTCTCCGTCTGTCTGTCTGTCATGAGCCGATCCGTATTTGAATGAAAGCAACAGATGGACTCGCCGAGCATGACCTCATTCGCAGTCGGTTGTCCTGCAGAGTAGTTGTGTTTAAAAAAAAACCTAGATTTCAGATTGTGTTCGTCTGAGGTACTAAAGTACTCAATTCACCTTAATATTTATTAATACCCTAGGGGGGAATAGTTTTAGAATCTAGAAAAATTCACAGACTCAAAAAATTTCTTAAGAATATTTTAAGATAAGAAATTTCCAAGATTGACTAGAAATTTCCTCAGGTTGGCTTGATAATCTTGACTGCCACACTAAGAATTGAAAATTTCCCTAGTTTTTTTTTTCATAGTTGTAGGGAAATTTCCCTATGCATCCATTGCGGTGTGAGAATTCTGCGTCTTAGTGAAAACCGCAAGGGTCTCCGTATGTAGCACATTGGTTATTTTTTTATCTTAGGCTGGTGATCTTAGTTATTCCGAAAAAATATGAATCAAATTGCGGAAATTCCTCTCAACTTATCAATTTTTTTTAATGATATTCACCGTATAAATTAAACTTCAATTTTGTATTTCCCACTCAGAAGAATAAATGTTTTTAGATTTGAATTTACCTAATGCAAATTGGCACTATCTAAAATATTAAGATCTCCTAAATTTTGTATTAAGATGACGTCACAACACTTATCAATCTTTTCATAATGCTCCGCAATATCAACCATCATACTGCAACATTTTTTTTAAATATTCACTGATTTATTTAATACAAAATAAATCAAAACAAAACAGCAAGTAGCCTCCTTTTACATAATGCAAAGTATTAATTCTCAGGTGAACCTCCTCAACAGCGAGGTTGTGTGGGGAGCATAATCCCATATTGTTCTGTAAACGTGAAACTTCCTATTGTATCATCCAATAAAGCGATTTTTTTAATTGGACAAATCGGATTGACTTCATTACGTGGATTAAATCTTCCTGGCTTATTGTGTATGTTAAAAGTCGAACAATATTCTCTCAACAAAATAATGTTAAATCTTTGTTTGTGCACGTCTTATCTGAAACACTGAGAGGAATACAGTCAACCGAAACGATAACAGCATTTTTTATCAATTTTTTTAAAATGTTACAATGCCATGCTGTCTTTCTTCTGAACAATGTTTATAATGTCCTGTAAGATGAATTCTTCTTATGGGGGTTGAAATACAATGATACCTTGCTGAATTTTCTATTTTCAGTTATTTTACTTTTTCCTGCCGCTTTCTTCGTCAAACATATCATACACCTCGCTCATTTACTTAGGTAGTTTTAAGTTTCCTGATTTACTGTGTATTTTGTTTCACTCCTTTTTTGCAATATTTTATTTCATAAGTGTTTTTCGTTGCCCTTGGGCTCAAGATACTGCCGAATGACAAAATTTGCTCATTGATCCTCCAATTTTTTCCCCTAAGCTATATGTCCATTGATTACATTTATTTCTTAGATTTCTAATCATTCATTATTCATTCTTTTTGGGTGGTGCCTAGAACGCATTACTCCTTCGTTACTTTCCGTTTTGAATTGAATTATAATTGTGTTAAGTGTTATTTAGATTCTATTGGTATACATTCATCGAACAGATTTCTGTGTTTGCATACAATATGGTAGATTTTTTAAGGCCGTGCATAACATACCAATTCAATCTTGATTTATGTACAATTTCATAAAACATACTTCCAGAATAAATTTTAAGCATCCAGGATAAATTCACTTGGTTACTCCGTCTGGGTTGCATTTACGAGCGTACGCTTAGAGACAGCTAAAATTAAATTTAAAACTAAATTAAATTTCTATTTGGTAACTGACTTTTGCAAAGCAAGCTATTTCGACGGTCATCCGGAAAGTTTTAGAAGACGACAAAATCATCGATAAAATGTAGATTAAAAGATTCCCCTGAGAATTTAAAATCTGTCAATTATCTAATCATTTTGAGCTTTCACACGTTTCTAGATTCACTAAAAAAAAATAATATGAATATCTTTGCTTTGCTTCAACTTAAAGTAAAGTCATGTCCAATCTTTACCTTATAAAATAAACCTTAAAAGCTGAATTATTACCAAAATCTCTGTATATTATTCTTTCTTGTTCGAAAAATGGATTTTCTGAAAGCAAATTTGCTTATACATTAAAATCCGGATTCGAGATTGATCCCCGTATTAACAAATAATAATACGCGGAAAAGAAAACAAAGAAAAAGATTATTATTTCGTTTCCAAAAAAACTTCAGCTGTTACGTTTAAGTAAGTAGGGGATTAAAAACGAATGACTTCGTGTATTTGAAACATAGATACAAATATTTGAGAAGATATTTTAATATAACAAAAAAGTCTTTAGTTTTCAGTGCCGTTTTTGAGGAATTCTGTCTCTGTTTTTAATCCCATATTTTATGAAGTACCCTTCCTTATAGTAGGATCTAAAATATGTATATTTTTAAACATGACAGGTATGGCGAAAAATATATGAAAGAAAAAATTGTACACTCACATATATTCGGAGTATTTATATACAGGAGCTTAGAGGTCGAAATCACCACAAGAATCTTTTCAGAATTTATTTGCGGATTGTAAGCTTTATTTATTTGTTCAGCGGTGTATATTAATTATCGTGTATTATAATTGCAGGATTTGTGAAGCTGAGATTATTTATTTAAAAAAAAATTGAATCGGGATTATTGTATATTAAAATAAGAAATGTACATATCGAATGTTAGTAAACTTGAAAAATTATTACCTCTATCTAAATCTATATATACAAAAATCAAATTTTGCTTGCTTGGGGATATATGAGTTACAAGTTGTCTATGTATTGCTATAGCAAGAAATGTTTTAAACCTTTAAAAATACCTTCTTTCTATCCTCACGAAAGTTTTTGGATTATTACAACCACATGATGATATATATGAAAAGTTTTTTAATCATTTCAAAAACTCTTAAAAAACAATCAAAAATGCCACGATTTTAGAATGATATTTTGCAAACCAACCATTGTTAAATCAAAATTCAATTTTCGAAACTCTTTAAATTGATGAATTTATTTTAAGTACTCACATATATGGTACTAACCAAAATCGAATACTTATTTTAAATTATCGTAGGTATCTATGTTAGGTACCAAATTTGATTGATTTTTCTTATAATAGGTACATATACAAAAATGAATGTTTGTAATAGAAAATTTTTTAAAAAATTGCGATAGGTGGCACGCGAGCTGTTTGGAATTCCAAATGTACCGGGACTGAATGTACTGAACGCGGGAGAGGAAAGAGGATCACGGGAAAGGAGTTCGCGGGAGAACCGCGGGAGGGGAAGGGGACGCGGGAGGGGAAGAGGAGGCAGAATGAGAACGGTACGAATGGGAAAGGACACGCAGGGAGAAACAATTAATTTATTGTATACTATAAGTTGAACAGCAACGCACGCCGGGAACTCGCTAGTGACATTATAAAAATACAAGACACGTTATATTCATACTAATCGAACAAAACATGTATGTATCAACGCTCACGAAAAGGTTAGGCATTTAAAGAATATTATTCGAACTTGCCGCTATAGGTATGTCCATTGGACCTTGTTCAGTGAAACCACGCGCGTTGTTTCAGTAACGTATCTTTGCTGTATTGATTCATCTAAGCATCTGTCAAGCATTTGAACAGTACAAATTAACATGAGTTTGGAAAAAAGAATTATTAATTCATAATTTTTTTTTTTGTATCTACTATATCGGTTTTCTGATATAAGTTGTAAAGTAATTTTTGAAAATTAAAAGTACAATGAACTTGAGTAAATTTACGCATTAAGCAGGAATTTTTCACACAACTTACTTGCCCATCCACCAACTACCTAATTTTACAATATATTTAGAAGCACTTTAGATAACTCACATTGGTAAGCCAAAAACAAGTCAATTGTAGTGTCTCCGATTTCGTAGTTTTAGTAGATACTAAACTAAACTAAACTGCCACGCGTGGTGTAAGGTCGTGTAAGTAAATTGAATTTTAAAAAATTCAGAATGCCCTGGCGCATGACTAGAAAATGTTTTCATTACTCCGTAAACAATGGTAAAAGCCAATGAATAATATTTTATTTGTAAATACACGCAAATTACTTATTACTATAGATTATCATAAATAATACAATTTTTGATGAAGATTTTATGTGTCATTACGAAATTCAAAGCATCCAGTACAGGGCCTGTAATAGCCAAACAGGAAGCAGTAGGTGCATTTTAAAATTTTGCTGTTTAAAATAGTCTAATAACTCTATTTATGTGCTTGCGGTAAAACAACATACAAGTTACCAGTAATAACGATACAATAACAATCGCCGCCACTTGCAAACTGTCGTTACTGTAAACTGTAATAGTATATTATTTGTTCATATGAAGCAGTTACTTTGTGATGTGACATTATAATTCAAAATAAAACAATAACTTTGTAAACGTGGTGTTTAAAAAGTTATTGTTTTATTTTAAATTGTAATAGTATAGTTTCATCACTTGACACCTCAAAATCACCCAGGCCTCCTACTCTAGTCCACCCTGAGGCAATATTCGACGGAACTTTTAAATACGAAAATGTCGCCTGGTCATACTGTTTCATACGCACGCATTATTTGAATGTCTATCGTTGTCATACACGAACAACGTTTGAATTAAGAATATACTGGAAACGTAACAAAGTTTCTTAAGACAATAACAAGTATATGTAGATGTATTGTAACGTCATTGCCTAAATTAGTGTATTTTTTTACTCAAAAATATTTAATATTTCCTACAACTTTGATAAACATAATGTAGATAAGAAAAATGTCTAACACTTTATATATACGAACTCACTGTCAACTAAAGAATACATATTTTCAGTAGAAGGGATGTTTGTTGACATTACCCCTTGGTCGAGTTCTCTGTGGGAAATGAGATCATTTGGCTCTCCCCCGCTAAGTACGTAACTACCATCCCACGGCTCGCCGTCTTGCCTACTACCTACTGCCTGCTGCCTCCACTATATCTTACAATAAAACTTGTAAGACTTGTGGCTTACGCGAGCCAAGATTTATTCCACTAACTTAATACGCCATAACGATCTTTTGTAGACGTAATAATTTTCCACATTCGGCCGCGAGTTATTTGGTCCTCTAAGCCGGCCGTAATGGCGCGCGCGAGGTAATTCCTTGTCGTTAGGTTAAATTGTTTTGCGCGGATAATTTGTTAATGTTATTACGCAAAAAGTTAATTAGCTCCCCGGCCCCGAGGTTTAATTTGGTTGACATATTTTCCAAGTGATAAAGCAGGGCCATTCATTATCCACTAATACGCGAAGAAAACAAACAAAAAAATGGTTTAAAAATTTGGCAGTCAGAACCAAAGCAAGTCGAATAATATACGTACAATATTATGTCGGCACTCAATAATAAAATCATAATTAGATGAATGATTTTTTTTATGTAAAAATATTTTGTAAACATTGTTTTATTCTGTGCCAACCTACTCTTATTTTTGTCATGACCTGACAAACAACGATCCCTACAATATTAGGTACGTCCTTAAATTAATTTCTTGAAAAGTTTGCTTCACAAGACAGGTAAATTCCAAATACTTATACAGGGTGTCCGGGGGTAAAGTGCATTAACTTCGGGAGGTGATTCTACATGACGGTAGGAGTAAAAAAGATTAACAACTTTTTCCGAAATTACAACTTTTTTTTTCTCATACAAAAAGACGTACCTACTAAAAATCCTTTAGTGTGAGGTACGACATTACTTGCTGAGAGCCTGCCAGGCACGATTGCGGCATTGCATGGTTGTAAACAACGGAAAATAATAAAACTGGCCGCACACGCCGGACTAGTTTTATATTTTCACCACAAAACTAGCTCTAAAAGTTGGAATTACGAAAAAAGTTATTTTTCTTTTTTAATTATACTATCATGCAGAATCACCTCCCGAAGTTAATGCACTTTACCCCCGGTAACAATACGCTATTAGAGGACATTATACGCTATTCACCTAAAAAAACTTATTTTTTTATAGTACATAAGACAGGCGTAATTCCCAGACTTTTTCATACAGCGTTGGGGGGGGAGGGGAAATGAAGAAGAGAAAGGTGGGGAAGTACCTGGCTATTGATAACTGGTCATCAAATACGGAATAAGCCATTTCAAACAACGTTTCAATTCTAAATGGTGGTCTTACACCTGGGCGATACTGGGAGTATCTTCCACTCTGGAACATGCCGCAAATATACTATATATATTATTTTTAATGAATTAATTGTGAAACAAAACATATTAATAAAGGAATAATTTTTTTTTTTCGCAAGCTAGGATTCGATCCCGTGACCTTCGTGACTACCGTGAGATTGTGAGTCAATAGCATTACCCCTCGACCACGACGGCCGTGCAAAAAAAACAAAAATATTATGTTCATGATTAGATACCGCACCTCCTGACTTGAACAATTTATCGAAAGATTCGCTGGCAGTTCCCAGGTTAGAGTGCCCTGGTGATAATCAACCTCCGATAAGAAAGAAAGAAGTTGAACGCATTTTGTTATCTACCCAATATCAATATGAAAAATTAATTGAGAATATCTAAAAATATAAACACTTCCTATCCAGTGATAAAAGCGAAAAAAAACATTAAAAACGTTTAGGTACCTAAATCGTTTTTATTGTAAGTTTACATCATTAAAATAACAAGAAAATTGATTAAAAGTTCGTCTAAAGAAGATATTCTTTTAACTGTGACGGGCATCATCTCCTGTGAGTGTAATCTCAAATCTCCCGCTGGCAATTTATTTTCATTAGCGATCATCCCCCACTAATTTTATTCAACCCTAAGCCTCTTTCACCCCTGGTTAGCCACCCTACCTTGTTGAAACATCATTGCGGAAAATGTTATTTTTACACAGTGGAAATACGAGGTATTCGCTAAGGAAAGTTATTTTTAAAACTAATTGATCTTTTTTTAAGGAGTTTGTTAATCCTTTGCAGTGGTTGCATTTTATAATTTAGGTCAGTCCAATTCTTTTTTTTTCTCACTTTATTTTGGAAAGTAGTAACTTTGTGGAGAAACACTTTTACCCGTTTCGTAAATTATAAACCTGTATTACTATTTATTAAAAACAACAGCTTCTCTAATATCGTGATCGAAGAGTTATTTGAGATGGTTCTGAATGGCGTTTAGTGACAATAGCCAGGTACTTACCGAACCTTCATCTTTCTCACCTCTTTCTCTTTCTCAATTCTTTCAGTCTCACAAATTGCCTTATTTGGGTGTACCAGTGGGAACTTTATGCGGTATTAAAGTAAAATAAATTAAACAAAATGAAAAAAAAACTTTTATTTTACAATATTTGAAACTAAACAAATAGTAATAAAATCTTTCCTTCTATAAAATTTAAAAGTAAACAAAATTTTTAAAAATAAATTAAATTTATACAAAAAATGGTTTTGTAGGCGCTAAAACAAAAATCTCTATCTGAAAAATATCTGTCTTCACCATATTTTAAACAAATCTCAATTATTGTCAAAAAAAATTTTTAATAGGAACAAATTAATATTTTAATAACAATTGCGAATAGGTACTGTGGATTATTATTGCCTTATTACAAGTTATATCACGGAATTTTAACAACTCATCAAATTGTGAAATTATGAAAAATGTTCAAGTTCTGTGAAAGTTTTATTCAAGTTCTGTTGTCATTTCAGTTGCATGAAAAACTGCCCAATAATGATGTTATAACAGCATTTAACATTGAAATTTGATGAATTGTTCAAATTCTATGAAACAACTCGTCCTAAGGGCGCCCAGAGTAGAAATCGTTTTATGAATTAATGATTTAATTTTTTTTTAAATCCGGAAGGCGTCGTTAAATTTTCTCGCCCCTATATAAAATAACATAACACCAAGTCGATTTTCACCACCCACAACCAAGTACAGTGATTTCGTCCTAATAACGCTATTATCCTATCCCGCTATAAAACGTCTTAGTCTTATAGCCTTTCCTAATACTGGACAAAATTCTTACCATAATATTGAGGATTTGGTCCTGCAGCCGTGATAAGCCACCCATAAATCAGGAATATGGCCCCTCTTGAGGAAGGAAGCTGGACATTCCGGTGGATTAGTTCTTAACCATACATGAGTGAAATTACCTACTACTCTGGAGCGGAAGATACTCTCAGAATTACCCTGGGGAAAGACTAAAATTCGGTAGCTTGAATTGGCTTCATTCGTGTTTGGTGATCAGATCTGAATGACGTATCTTGCCTTCCTCATTACCTTCAATCTCACAAAATATCCCATTGTAAATGCCATAGAACTACTGGCTCCAAACGGTTGGAAGCATTTGAGACTCTTGTGCGGTACTCACATCAACAAAGGAAGGCGATATCTAAGAGGATATTCGTAGTTTGTTGGCTTTGCCTTTTAATTTGAACACCTCGGATTCTATTCACATCACATCAAAAAAATTGGTTTACCTTCCATATTTCACAGATTTTTATGAATACCATAAAAGAGTTACAACTTTCCGGAGCTGGTGGGACTATGGCATAAAACAGAGTATCGCTATTTGTTTATTTATGATATAATTTTGGATAATTATTATAATGTTTTAATTTTACGTAATAATAATAGAAAAAAAAGAATAATTAGATGTTAATAATTTCAATACAAATTACTTCTCCTATAGAAAATATTTACTAAAATGTTTTATTTTTTTAATTACTTGTGACATAATTTTGTATATTTATCAATGTTATAATTTTGCGTTACAATAATAGAAAACAAAATACTTCTAAGACATAAATAATTTCTATTATAAACTTAACCAGTGATTCCTGGCATTATTTGGAGTAAAAAATATAAATGAAATTTTGGTCTCCGGTAACTTTTTCGATGACTTTTTTTTAAATCAAAATCAAATAATAGAAAAATTTAATTAAATGAAAACAATATTAACGAAACTCAATCGAAAATCTGGAAACAGTAAAATCAGAAAAAGATTATGGCACCTCAGGAACTCGAAACCAGGACCTTCGGCTTTCCGGTCCACGGCTCTACCAATTGAGTTGAGGTGTCTCTGTCCGATTCGGTCATTTTTAAGAGAGTTTGAGACCGCAGCTCTTAACATTTTTGTTAACATGAGTTCTCTCATTTTATGAAATATTATAAACCCTCACGAACTAAAATATTATTAATTTTATTAAAATAACTTTTTTTTTTCTTTTCGTCAGTTCAAAATTTTATATGTGTATACTTATATTATATGTACCTACCTAATACATGCGCTATTCTACTATGTCTACTACGTAGACCTACTCATGAGCATTTACCATGTACCTCATCTTTATTGTAAGTTATGTATATGAATAAATACATACATTTATTTATTTATTTACGCCCTTTTTCGGGGCTTTTACATATACAATTTAAAAATTACACTTTGATTAAATAAAATTTAAATACTATAGATATATTTCTTTTACCAACAAATATAAAAGGTATTTATTCTTTTTACTAAGAAATATACAGTATTTATTGTACATAACTGAACTGCCTCAGTAACAGTATTTTGTATTTGTATAAAGATAAATTGAAGATGTCCACTGACTTGGTATAATTATTTCCCTCCATAAGTATATATATACTGATTATTTTACCAATATTGTATTACTGAACAGGATACAATTGTTTGCTTTGTTATTTACGCATCTTAACTTTTACTTTCCTACATAACTTTTCTTCAGACACTCAGTACCTACCATACTGTCTTATTTTATTCAGATGAAAAATGTAATCTAGAAATTATTTTGGTTTCATTTTCTATAATAACGTTTTAATATACTTTAGGAAAATTAAAGAATTCACTCGCGGATTAAGTTTAAAAAAACGAACTCCTTGGTTTAAATAATCATAATTATTCCCCGGTCGCAGTCGGGGCGATAAACGGAGATTCAGTTA
This sequence comes from Limnephilus lunatus, assembly GCA_917563855.2. Lineage (NCBI taxonomy): Eukaryota > Metazoa > Arthropoda > Insecta > Trichoptera > Limnephilidae > Limnephilus > Limnephilus lunatus. Next base: position 46,872,491 of record OU830600.1, read on the forward strand.
TAAATGTAAGTGAAAGATAAAGTTAATTCGACCAAAAACGCTGAGGAATCAGCGGATGAAGTATTTTTTTATGAAGGATTGAAATAGGGGTGAAAAAAATCATCGCAAGGGAGGCTTAATGGGGGAGCGGATAGAGCGTGAACGTTTAATCTCGTCATTAAATATAGCCAGCGTGAGGCTACAGGGAACTCTACAAGAAGAAAAGTGTCTATTATAATGTAGCATTTCTATGTTTAATTAATCACATATTCATGAATGCCGAACTTGTTTTGTTTTACTTTAATAATGTTTTCCAAGTACCAGAATTATGCCTGTATATAATATATCATTAGTCAGAAGTACCCTGGAATATGCCTCCCCAATTTGGAACCCACAGTACTAAGTATACATAGAGAGCATAGAACATATTCATAACAAATTTATAAAATATTTTACCTTCAAATTCAACAATAACTTTGAATGGACATTTCAAACTTTGCAACAAAGGCGAGCAATAGCTGATTTGACATCCATACACAAAATTTTAAATAATGACATTGACTGTACCAAAAGGCTTTCCCTAGTTAATTTTAACATACCATTAAGACATACACGCCATACACAACTATTCCACACCCCTAATTAGAAGACAATGCAGCAACTAATTCGCCATCAATTGTGCTCTTCATATTTTCAATAATATTGGTCTAAATTCTAACATCGACATTTTCTCAGTTTCACTGCCCAAATTTAAAAAGAGCATCATGTCACATACTCACACATACACACACACACCTTCCCACTACACACATAACCCGGTAATTACTTAATATGCATACCATAAATAAAACACTACAAAGCAACACATAATAGGTACCCACCATGAAATATACTTATTAATTATAAATTGTTTTCACCAATGTATCTAACGTACTGTTTGTTACTGTTTATAAATAAATAAATATAACGAATCGAATTTCCTACAGCGGGCAGTGAATTTCGTAACTTTTTTAACACAACATACTAGAATGTTGAGTCGAATACATGGTACGCTAAATTTGACGCACTTGGCGTAAAACAACTAATGCGTGACACAGTACTACCTCAGGCCAAAATTGGATAATATTTTTCCGGTCGTAATTAGAACACAAAATAAACAATCCATCTTTCAAAAACAAATAAAAAAAACTAAATCAAGTCAACGGGGTCACAGCGGGAAAATAAAGAATAACATATACACGAACCATAAATACAAAACAATTAATAGAAGCAACACACTAAAATCTGCTTTGAATTTATTTATTTTATATTAGATTTTTTTTTTTTTAAAGAAAGATAAACATCCCCGGGTTACGTATAACCCAAAAATGTTTGAAAATCTCCTACTACCACCAAAGAGAGCCAAAAATGTTGCTTGTGTTGTGATAGAGGACTTAGCCAGCCGAGGAATCGAACATGCGACGCCCGGGTGGGACCCAAGCGCTATGCCCACTCAACCACCGACCGGTCTGATCTAAGATCTAGATACTCTTTATTTACTTTATAATAGATGATAAAATCACCATAGAAGAATAATGCAAAATATAATATTGTTATATGTGGACTTCAGTTTATATGGGTATTTTACCTAGCGAGGTCAATAAAAACGTATTTATTTTAAGTACCTATGCAATAACAAAAATGGTATGGATAAGTCTACATAACAATTTAAAAACAAAATTATATCTGATACGATCAAAATGGAAACACAACGCCACTGTACAACAAAAAATACTTATCTTTGTCTATTAAAAGTCAATGAAATCATGTACCTTTACGCTATGCCCGCTGTTTTAATTTAATAGCTAAATCCCAAGTCAAGTACTTTGGTTACACGTTCGTTTTTAATAGATCTTTAACAGTATGAAATTTAAGATCGAAAACAGTCATTAAAATAATTCCACGTTGTCACGCATACAAATAGAAATCTTGGAAAAAATAAATTAAAATGTCAAGCACAGAAGAACAACCTTTCTCTTCGAGTTGACTGTAAGGACATAAAATAGATCTAAAGGCAGCATTAGGGATGAGTCAATCTTAAATAAATGAAATCATAAAAATTCCGAGGAAATCAGCCACGGGATTATTTTTTATCTAAGATTCTCCTAAATTGAAGTGCGGTTTCGGCTTACCAAATTATTTTAACGAAGGCAGCTCAGCTTTTTGGCAAGTAAACTATTATTCTCTGATTCGAGACTGTCTTGAGTTGTTTTGAAAAGGATACCATCTATTTTTTAGGCAGGGAAACCTAAAGCATTCTTATTTAATTTAGTAGCCTTAGAGCTTTTACTTCTATGATTTCGTATTTCGTACATAAAGCTTTCTGGTAAATTATATTTCATAATATATATTATTAAATTTATGGTAATCTATACTGGGAGAAGGCAGTTCTTTTTTATTGTACTCTTGCATATGGGTAAATTTAAGCGCCAATACGAGCAAAGACAGGTCTAACGCGATTAACTATGAAACTGTTGTGGTGGAAGATCATGGAAGCGCCAATACGAGCAAAGACAGGTCTAGATCATAATATATTGGATCAACAATGTAACATTTTGTTTTAACTCTATCGACCATTATGCTAGGCTCTTTCCCGGTATCGTAGTAGTCTAGTGATCGAGACAATATTAAGCAAAAAAACCCTCCAAGTTTGAGTACTTTCTGCGTAGGTCTTTCAATCAACGATCTCAACCAACAAGGCAGTTAAAGTGGATGAATAACTTGTAAACGAATAAAAAAACAAATTTTAAATCATAGCTTTCTTCTGATACGATATGGCACTATTTTATATCTTTTATAATAAAAATCTTTTCTACTTAGGATATTTTAAATCAGCAATTACAATACAGTGGTTCAAAATTTCAAACGCAAACTTTGTAAATTCACAGAATTATCTGAATCGCGGTTTGTAATGCGTGTGACTTTGCTCACCTGTTCGTTTAAAATCTTAACAATCCGGTGAACGCTTTCATTACTGATTATAATATGAAAGTAAGCAAAACCCCACAAGGGAAAGTGTTAGGGCGACGTTTCCACCGCCAACAATCGAATTGTTCTCTCACAAATGACCTTCTGTCGGGACTGTCTATCGGGGTAAGTAGTTTATCATGATGACGTGTGAGGGATCATGTTTGTTGCAGAGGTCGAAAACTATTTAAACTTTTTAGCTCTATAATAAAAAATAAAACTGGATGGTTTGCCGTTATAATATAAGAAATTAAATAACACTTTGAAATATATTATTGATGATTATCCTGAGGAAGATTGGGAATTGTTATTGTTGTCTTTTAATCGATGGTGTTTTTAAGTACCTATTATGTATTTCACATAAAACAATTTATTGGTTCGGCTAAACACCACTTTTTTTACATAAAATAAACACAAGTTTACATAAAGAATTACCTATTTAAATTTGAATTATCGTAAAACTCAAAATTTTAATTTTTTTGGAATCGTACTATCATGTGATTTCGGTTTGAAAATTAGATCGCTTAGAAGCATTTAATATGCTTTAATTAAGTACAGTGAGTAGAACACATTTGCATTTGAAATAATCGAGATTTATTTTTATTCGTCTTTTTATACGCCCAGAGAAAAAATAAAGTATCAGGCCTATGTAAACTGCTTTAAATTTCAAAATCGATTTAAGTTTCAATACTTTTTCGGTTATGGTTATATTTAATTAAATATGTATTCATTTTAATATTTGCGCCCGAGCTTCGCACATAAAATAAAACACGCTTTATGTCGATGTTTTTTGCTTGAACATATCAAAATAGGTGGCTAGAATGTTAAACGGGAATATAAACCTTATCGCCATCTAGATAAGGATTGTTATTGTTAGCGGCCTGGTCCCGAATTTTACATGATGTGGTGCATCACATTAATGCATCTTTGCTCACAGAATTACTAGTAATGATTAGTAGATTGATTTTTTGGAAAATGTTAATTGAAGATATCTGAGTTATCTTCCCATAAATGAATAACTTATACGTATATCTCATTGAAGTATGAATAGATTTTAATTCAGTCAAGATCACTTACTACCCTGCTTACACGTTTTTTGGAATAAGCGACTAAACCGCTTAGTAATTTTAAACACATTTTTTTCATAACTTTTTTGCGCTTTGGACAATATTAGCTAAAAATAATCTAAATATAAATTTTCGTCAAGGCACCGTATGATTCGATTTTTTATTGATTGAGCATAGCGAAGTCCTCTTTTAACTCGACCGTTTTGCATTTCATCTGCTTGTAAATTTGTTTATACCTTCCATTTTCGGTTCAAGATGTAGCCTATTTAATAGTTCAGTAAATATATTCTTTTTTTTTTTTTCAATTGTGAAATTTTTTTTGGTGTTTATTTGGATTTTCTTTTATGCACATTTTTTTACATTATGGTACCTGCTTGTCAGAAAAAAGTTTAAAAATAAATTGTTATTGACATAATGACGTTTCTTTGGACACTTTTTATAATTATTCGAAATTTAAACATTTGTATATCAAATATATGGAATATTTTAGTATCTAAACGTGTCCGAACACCATAAATTTAGTACTTACTAGTAGCATTTTGGTCAGTAATGTAGCGAGTTTACTCGTTACTTGACTAACTACTTGTCCAATGCGAACAAGCCATTAGAAACATTTTAGGTAAGTAGAACATATGTGCCTTTTGAAATAATCGAGATTTATTTTTATCCATGCACATAAGGATTGTTATTATTAGCGGCCTCGTCCCGAATTTTATACGATGTGGTTCATCACCTTAATCTTTGCTCACAAAATTACCAAATCTAGGTTAACCTCGGTGTATATTGATTTTTTGGAAAATGTTAATTGAAGATATCTGAGTTATCGTCTCCCATAAATGAATAACTTATACATAATTAAAGGCTTTGAAAATGTTGGGATTTATTCTTAGAGTAAGTTCAGTTTTCAAAAATCTACAAACATTTAAGACTCTCTACATATCCTATGTTAGAAGCCACCTGGAGTATGGTTCTACAGTATGGAACCCTCCTTATTCTACATATAAAGCAAATATAGAAAGAGTTCACAAAAAAAAATGAAATATGTCTCTTATCGTGTGCGAAATGATGAAAACTATGTCCCCATAAACCTTAAATCTCTTGATAAACGCCGAGATATCAGAGACCTATTAATGCTCTATAAGATTATTCATAACTTCACTGATAGCCCATACTTACTACAAAATATTCATTTTAGATGTCCATTAAGAGTAACTCGATCTCCGGACACATTTTATATCCCTAAGAGCAAAACAAATTATCTTGAAAATGTATTTATAAGAAGAATCTGTAGCACATTTAACAGATTATGCCATAATATCGATTTGTTTAACACGACCCTTGATAAATTAAAAAAAATTACACTCTAATGAATGACACATGTTTAACGACTAACTTAATATTTCATTGATTTCTGTATTTTTATTTTTAATTTTTAGTTCACTACATTTTTTCTCATACCTTTTAGCAGTTCGAATTCAAATTAAATCACTTTCTGAAAGATATTATTGATATTTATCAAAATTCAAATGTAAACCCTTGAAAAAATTCATTTAAAACCTTTTGTAGATTTAAGTAAGAAGATGCACTTTATCACAATTTTTTATATCAGGTATAGGTATATTGTTGTGTACTATGGTTCTAAAATTTCTATTTGTCGTTATTTTATTAGTCAATGTCATACATATTATTATCATTGTCATTTATGAATTTATACAGACTGTTTATAACCCTAATAAATAAAACAAAATATCTCATTGAAGTATGAATAGATTTGAAACCAGTCAAGATGACTTAAAATTCTGCTTACACATTTTTCGACAATATTAAAAACAATCTAAATATCAATTTTCGTCAAGGGACAGTACTTTCTCCATATGATTCGATTTTTTGTTGATTGAGCATAGCGAATTCGTGTTTTAACTCGACCGTTTTGCATTTCGTCTAGATATAAATTTGTTTATACGTTCCATTTCGATTTCAAATATAACATGCTTACTTCTAATAATACAATTTGAAAGTGTATTTAAAATACGTTCGACTATTAAAAAATGAGTTTCTTTTTACGTTTTAGTTCAGTTTTTAAAGGAAACTTTCTTATGTTTGCATTCAAAATATCAATATTGCAAAAATAAAATGCTTACTTATAATGATACAATTTGAAAGCGTATTTAATCACCTTTCAAGAACAGTTTTTAATTTTTGGATACGTTCAGAAATATTCAAATCATTTTGATTTTATTGAAATGCGGAAATTCTCAAGAAATCGCCGGCATAAGACATCATTTTTATGAGTCGTATCAATAATATACATAGCTCTTATCTTATGATTTCAGAAGAAATTTTGGTTTTATAAGAAATATTATATAGAAACTGTAAAACATTTTTGGATGGGAGGTCTACTATTCACTGAACCACTAATATATTGTTTTTATGCAGAATTCTTTGGAGTATGTTTAAGAAATATACATTTCCTAAAGCATGACTGAATGTTTCAGTGTACTATCCAAGAGTTACGAAGTGAACAAGCGTTGTTAACGTAGATATAGCATATGTTAGTACCATGCCAAGACTTGCAAACGAACTTTTTAAAAAATTTCCGCACTTCCGTGTTTTTATAAGTACGTTAAAAGTGTGAAAAGGTGAGCGACCCCGGTACAATAATCACCGTACCGCCTCAATAGCTGTTGGGGGTTCCACTCCCTCACAGTGTGATATACTTTAGTGAATTTATTCATTCACTTAGTGAGTTTAGAGTTGACTGATTCGCCCAGATGTAACGGGATTACCCCAGACTAGCGACTATACTCGCGTGAAGGCGGGATTGGATCGGGGAATGCGAATGCGAATCTTTGGGATTGTTAAAGGAAAATTTTTGGTTCAAAGAGCTTTCATGGGAAATGTCTGATTACTAACTGATATACAAAAATTTATTGAAACAAAAAAATCTATTCCTGTTCAAAAAGAAGATTAGATGGGTGGGAATTTTTACATAATTAAAATACTGATTTCAATTGTGTGTACGAGTAACTCCAGTTCCAATGAACTCTTGAAAAGGTTTTTTTTAAACTAGAATCCCAACTGCTGCCAATCGCTTGGAGTCAGTGAGACTATGGCATCCTCAATTGGGGTATGTTGTGAGGCTGAATGTAGTGGGAAGTGGAAAGAGATGGTTAAGAGTAAGGTGGGGAAGTACATATCCAGATTCTAGTACTATTCTAAACACGGCTAAAGCCATTCAAGCAGTGTTTCAATTCTGAATGGTGGTCTTACACCAGGGCGATACTGAGAGTATCTAACAATCTGGAACTTCAACTATAAAAAAAATGGAGCAAGGGTCTACGTTTTCTGAATCCTCCCCTGATTTTAATACCTAGTACTAATTCACTGAACACAGAGTAATTTCAGGTTAAATAAATATGAGCTTTTCTATGTAAAATCCAAACCTCCATTCCTACAGCTGTTCATGAGAGACATTTAAAACGTTGTAAACGAGATACACATTTTTAGCCCTTACTAATAAATCTGGTGAAAACGTTATACAATTGATAGAGTACATGTCACATAAATATTATGTGACTAGTGCAGTTCTTGCCTATTTGGATATTTTGTCTATGGTGTTTTTTTTTGGAGACTGGCAATTTTTTGGGGAAGAGAAAATTCTTTTTTTTGTTCATGGTCACTTCCTCCCGGACAGCATTTGGGCTGTCTGTTCGTGAATTAGTCACTCACCATGGAGGTGTTTTAATCACTGTAAATCATGTGAATCCAAGTTATTATATCTTAAAAAAAGGCGCGGGGTGTTTTTTCGTAACACGAGTAGTTCGTGTACGGTATTATTTTTAGTGGATGATATGTGAATCCCACTTTTTCCCAGTGTTGGCAGTTGGCCATTTTGTGGAAATGTTTTTTGGGACATGTAATTGTAAAGTGATTGGTCCTTGCTGTGGCTAGAATAATATGCCTTTTTGACCCCGCGTCGCGAAGTCACGGATTGCTGAGAGTTCTTCTGAAATCCGTAAGTCTTGGAGACTGGTTGGGCCACGTGCCTTTCGGATGGAGATTGTTGAGACAGTCTGAGGCTGGAGACGCTCCTTGGATGTGTAACGGCCTTCTTCCCAAATAGAAGGAAGACTCCCTGGATTCCGCGCCGTCCCCGGTTGTTGAGGCCGGAAGTCCCGACCCGGGACCGTTTTCTCTACGAACCAAGTTTTCGGTCGTCATCCGGTGTTTTCTTACAATATTCGGCTTCGTTTAGGTAGCTTAGCGTGTCCAGGAGTCCATCTGGTATGTTTATCTTTTGTATTCTTATTATTACATTGGTATAAATTTGCACTCCCATGTTTGTTTTTTTATGGCTACAATATAGTTTTATAAAGTTCATCTATTTTTATTTACTGATTTCCTACCTACTTGACAGAAAACTAGTCCCATAATCCTGAGATGTGCTCTCTGCTCTGCCGTATTAATTACATTTACATTGAACCTGAACATAATTCCATTTCATACATTATTTATCCAGCCAAAGAGGGTTGTTATCTGCCGAATTAACTTGAAAATTCTCATCGAAATTCGAAACTTTTCTTTTTGAAAATGTCGTTAAAACAAATACCATTTTAAAAACTAAACAAAGAAAATCTTTTACTAAATATGTAACTAAAACACTATCGAATTATGAATCGTGTCTTGTGGGACGTCACGCGACATCACTGCACACGTTTTACCCAAGATAACTTTAAAAGCTAATAACTTAGTTATTTTTGGAGATGAAGAAAAACTAATATTATTAATAATTGCCGTTATCTTTATAAAAATATATTTTTGGGAGACAATCTCATTGGTAAATTTACAGTTTTTGATTTTTTTTAACATTATCTCCACACAGTAATTTCCCTCAGGGCCTATGTCATCTTACGGAATGCTGTGTAGGCGGTTTTTTTAAGGGGGGTAAGGAGAGGAAGTTCTGGGAAAGAAATAGGTATGAGGGGTGGGTAGGAATCTGCGGGTTAGTGTGTCCAGGAGTGACGGACGTACGAATCTTTCCCTGCAACCACGGTGCAATGCGATGGGTCGAGAGACTCCCGCTGGAGAGGATAAAAGATTCCCTCGATCTTGCCCACCATATGTCAGGTAGGAGCCATTTGGGGTGACCTATGGCAGAGGTGTTGGTTATCCAATAAATGGTCAGGCATTTCTTGGGTTTATTTAAAATAAATTAAAACATGTTTAATGGTTGGACCACCACTAAAGAGATGTGTTTGCACAGTCATTTTTCCCTTATGGAAATCAGGGTTGATGCTTTTTCTCTTGTATTGTTTCACAACTAGGTGAGAATTAAATTAATAACCCGTTCTCAAAAAGTGATGGTTAGATCACTCTTGCACTCGTGGCATCAAATTGTCTCATACATAGGTATTTCCAACCCAAGTGTTCAATGTCTTCTTCAGACGTTACTAACCTCTTCCGCCATCAAATTTTCTCCGGATACAGCACCAAGTCATCCGCTAGATGTCATCAGTGTTAGCAGCATCATAGCGCGGGAGAATTAAAAAAGGAACTGTACACCCTCCACTTCCCCCCTCTCACCTGATGAGATGGTCGTTGATTCAACCCCCTACCCACCCCAAACAATGCTAAGAAAGTAGGTTTCCCTTATCGTCTGTGTTCATTCCATTGCACCAAGCAGGGGAAAACTGGGATTTATAAGCATTGTTTAATATTGTTTTTTAAATTATCAGTTTAAATAAATAAAAAAAGTTTAGCTATGAAAAAATGTAGGGAAATCTTTAAAGAACGCAAATAATCTTTTTAATACATTTTATTTCTTAAAATACCATTTTTTTTCAAATGCTAACAAAACTTTGATATCAACATTGTGTGTAAATAAACAGATTCACAAATCTTGAATTTGAAGGTATAATTTTTTGACTGTGACAAAATTGGTGTCAGTACGAAATTCACGCTGGTGTAATTTTAAAACGTTTGCACTGCCAGAATTACACAATGGCAATAGAAGGAGGAAATTACACGTGTCGAGGAAAGATTTACAACCATTGAAATTTGAAGAAAAAAAAGATTTTTAAATTATATTTTTTTTGCACTTTGTGCTGAATAAATTTTGTATTGGAAAAAAAACGAATGTTAGCTTAGGTTAGCTTTTTTGCGTCTGTAATTCTGGTAGTTTTAGTAGGTGAAGTTTCTTCAATGTATAATATTTATTTATGTAATTCGGTCCATGTGTAATTCTGGCTGAATGTTGATAAGTAAAATTCACGATTTAACCGTAATTTCATGATGTAACTAGCCCCAATATTTTCAGTAGCGACAGCCGTGAATTCGCAGATAAGTTGAAACACGTCACATTTTATAGAATTAGCAGTTTCCCGTAAACTAATAACAATACCTTTGCTTTTACCGACATTAAAATACGTAACTATAGATGTGTGTCTACCCACATCCGATTAACATTTAACTTAACTTTAACATTTTATTAACAAATTATTATTATTCATTTGTTTGACATAATATTTTACATTTCAAAAATAAAATCAACAATGTCGGCCTCACTGGGTATATGTGCTGAGGCCTCCACCTGTGCTGAGGCCTCCATTTTATAAAACAAAAACAAAATAAACTAAAAATTAAAATTTATAATTAAGTTAAAATTGTAGGATAAAATGAATTATTTTATTACTAAAAAAATAAATTAAAATCGGTATATATTACATATATTATGTGTTGTGTGTTTGTGATTGATGTGTATTTTATATTGGTTTTGAGTGTTTCGTGTAGTTGTGTTTTAATTATGCAAGATATAAGAATATATACGCGAAACTTTAATATTTAACATTTTCAGTCACTTATTTTCTTTAGGTAAGTACATTTCACACGTTTTTAAAAAGTTTACTATTTTGTGAAACGAATGGGGAACAACAGCCTTTCATAAAATTTGTATGTTTTCATATTTTTGTTGAAATGAAAGTAAAATGGAAAACTTGAAGTCCTTTATATCGTTTTAATACACGTAGCATTAAGTAAGTAGTTGTGTGAATATTTATTTTGATAAAACAGTGTGAAAACCAATATGTTGCAATAATGAAAATTATAAAAAAGGAGAAAAAAATACGCATACCCACTAAGTACGCGTAGTCAAGGGCCATGGGTTAAATAATAATTCGCGCTTTTTTTTTTTTTTTTTTTTTTTCCTTTATTTTTTCCCAATTTTTACATTTGGCATATACAATATTATAAAAAAACGTAAGAATAATGGGAACCCACTAAGGCGCAGCCTGTGCGTGGGTAATATGATAATACATTATATTATTATAGGTACCTAGAAAGAAACAATACAGTGGGCATAAATCATGATTACATTTTGTCTGAACAGCTTGTGTAAAAAGTGTATACACTAATAATTATGTGCTATAGGTACATATTTACATTCTTAGATATTAGGTGGGAAGGCAAATTTTGGAATACTGTGATAAACATAATTTGAAAAATTATTTTTAAATAAAATAATATAAACTTAATTTCGACAGATTCAAGAGCTAGAAAACAGTTGTTAAAGTGAAAACAAAATAATAGTGAAGTCCTAATCAAACCAAACTTTATAAACAAACTAAATACCAGAAAATATTAGTTTTTTTTATATTATTTAAATTATAAAAGATAAAAATTTTCCCAATATTTAGGAAACTTTTCAGTTATTATTTTAATAAACAGATATTAAAAAATGTATTTGAGTATCGTTGTTTTGTAATGTAACATATTTACAGCAGTGGTATGCTTAAATTCATTGTTTGACATGTGGAAAACTTCCGCGATTTCTGCGAGGCAGTTAATTAACCTAGCCTAAGTCCTCTCAGTGCCATCAGCATTTGTAATTTAATTTTTTATTTAAAATGTCAAGTCACAATGTGTTTGCTTCTTTTGAAAAATTTGTAATTTAGTTCTGCACCTGGGAAGAATCAGAAGCCTATTTTTTTTTTTTACATTAACTCCACACAGGAGGCCCTGAGGAAAATAATTTCCCTCAGGGCCTATGTCATCTTTGAGGATGCTGTGTGGAGGGTCTTTTTGAGGAAAGTAAGGAGTTAACATTGGTCTTGAAGAGACTCATGTTGTAGGAGGGAGGAAACACAGAGGCCGGTAAATCGTTCCACAGCCGAGCTGTTGAACTCAAGAACGAATCGTAAAAACGAACCGTTCTCATGTGACTAATGTCAACCGTGTACAAATGTTGGGCGCGTGTTTGGCGTGTTTCCCGACTATGCACCGGTGTCAAGGGGATCAATGACGCTAGTTCCTCGGAGCATCTTCCATTGTAATACCGGTAGAACAAGGACAGCATTCCCACCTGACGCCTATGCTCTAAAGATTGCAATCCGTCTGTTAAGAAGGGAGAATCTATCAAACGGACCACCCGTTTCTGCACAGAGTCAAGGGTTTTTTTTAGGTATTTTGGAGCTCCAGACCAGAGGTGGCTACCAAATTACTATTAAAGTATCTGCGGGCCCTGTACAGTACGCCCAGTTTCTGAGAGGCTAACTTAACTCTGGTTTCGATGGAGCCCCCATACCTGAGCTGGTCACTTAGAGTTACACCAAGCATATCAATGGAGGTCCTGTTCGGAAGAATGCTTCCGTTGAAGGAGACTAAATTATCATTTCGATCCCTTTTAGACGTTATCAAACATGATTGGGTCTTTGAAACATTAAATTCGACGAGGTTATTCTTACCCCAAGAGAAAACACTCTCGAGGTAACCGTCCATTCTCTGCTTCAAAGCCCTCCGAGCTATTGGGGTTTGTGTGCTCTTTGGAGGCTTGTCAAATAAAAAGCTATCATGGACTGTACTGTCATTCGCGTAACAATGAATAGGTGCACATGACAAGAGGTCGTTGATGTGCAACAGAAACAAAGTCGGAGACAGAACCGATCCCTGTGGGACGCCAGCATTTATTGAATGCGAGGAAGAGGTGAAACCGTCAGAAACCGCCTGGATCGACCTCCCCCTCAAAAAGTCGGCAATCCACGCACACAAGGATGCGGGAAGTCCGTAAGAACGCAGTTTATTGACAAGTGCTCGATGCCAAACCCGGTCAAAGGCCTTGGAAATGTCCAGTGAAACTGTTTGGGTCTCACCAAAACATTCCAGGCACCGTCCCCAAACATGCGTCACATACGCGAGAAGATCACCGCACGAGCGGTTCCGCCGGAATCCGTATTGACGGTCGTTAATAATTTTGTTCTTCTCGAGGTATGTGAGCAGTTTGTCATTGATCACACGTTCCATCACTTTTGACAGAACAGATGTGATCGCTATGGGGCGGTAGTTGGCTGGGTTGGAGCGGTCGCCCTTCTTTGGAATGGGGTGAATGATCGCTTTTTTCCAACCAGAGGGCACAGAGCCAGACTTCAGGGACATTTTGAAAAGCTTCGTCAAAATTGGAGCTATTTCTACAGCGCACCTCTGCAATACCAGGGCAGGTATTCCGTCAGGCCCACTAGCTTTATTAACATCAAGCCCTCGTAAGACTTGGAGTACATCCCGATGCCGGATCCTCAGCTTTTTCATACGAAAACCGCAATGAGGAACCGACGGCGGGGTAGCACCTTGATCATCGAGGGTCGAGTTTTCCGCGAACATTTTGCCTAATAAGTTAGCCTTTTCGGCGGCGGTATTTGCTAGAGAGCCATCAGGTCTGGTAAGAGGTGGCAGACTGGATTTGCAGAAATTGCGACCTATTGAGCCCGCAAGCGACCAGAACGCTCTGCTGCCGTGCGGGCAGGCAGCCAGCTTACTGCTGATCTGCAGGTCGTGTTCGAATTTTGACCTGTTAATGATCCTCCTGCATTTTGTTATCTACTATTCTGTTTTCAGACGTTCGAGATGTGTTGTAGGCTCGGTAAGCCGCGTTTTTTCGTCGCACTGCTTCGGAGCATTGTCGACTGAACCACGGCTTTGAGCCCACACCAGTTTCTTTAACAGTGGATTGGATGAAGCCATCCATCGCGGATGTGATGACTACACCAATTTCTTGGGCACATCTTGAGGGATCCGAAGTCTGAAAACAGACAGCTGACCACGGGAAGGCATTGAAATGAGCCCGCAGACCAAACCAATCTGCTGATCTATAGTGCCACACTTTTCTCTTCAGCCGCTCGTTTGGCGGTCTGAAGGTTACGGGGATTGATGTTGTCACCAGGCAGTGGTCGGACGATCCTAGAGGCGCTGTGACTTCAATCTTGTAGCCGTGTGGCACAGTGGTTAGAAACAGATCTAACAGATTGGAGCGGTGAGTCTGGACATCAGGAACCCTTGTAGGCTCCTGAACCATTTGCTCCAGTCCGTAGCAGAGGGCAAAGGATTCCGCCTCTCGTCCAGCCGAGTCCGTTGGTCCTGAGAACTTTAACCAAGGTTCGTTATGAACATTGAAGTCCCCCAGGACCACAAACTCTGCTGTAGGGAAGCGGGGCAAGAGGTCATCAACAGTATTGCTTAGATGTTTGAAGAGTTCGGATGTATCTGAAACGCTAATGTTCGGTGAGCGGTATAAACACGCGTAAAATCTTACCGTACTGGCAAAATTGACGCGCACCCACATTACGTCGAATTTGGAGTTCTCCAGATTCAACAGTCGCACACAGTTGACGTCAGCTCGGCTGAAGAGACATACACCTCCTTTGGGTCTGAATTTGCCCATGAGGGTGAAACCCGGACAACCGGCCAGATAGGAGGCGTCTGTAGGCTCAGCTATCTGCGTTTCGGAAAGGAAGAGAAGGTTGGGACGTTGGGAAACAAGGTGGTGGTGGATATGCTGGCGGCCTCGCGTGAAATTATCCTAGACACAATATCTTATCAGTAGTTATGCGAAATTCCGTCGATAATTGCAGATTCCCAGCATTACAGAGATAAGCGTCATTGGGAACAGCTTTGGGTAAAAACCGAACCCTCTCATGTAGAGGTATTGTAAAAAAATTATATAGGTACCTTCATCAAAATGAAAATTCGTTTATAGAACCTCTCAAGTTTGCTTGTTATTGATTAAAGTAGATTAAAATTAATTTTAAATCAATACATTTTCCAAAAATAATAACGAGGTGAATATAAAAGTAAAACAATCTGATATGATTCCAGTTTCAGATAAATCTGAGACTGTTTTCAGGCCGCATCATTTTTGAGAAGTTAATTTCCTGTCAAAGTTCTTTAACTGAAATCTTTGTACGAATGTCGATCTCGGAGTTGGGGGACGTAATAATAGAATGTATAAAGAATAAAGATTTATCTCAACTAAAACCACGAAACATGAGATATTAGGGTGACATTTAACAATGGAAAAGTATTCTTATTCAATTTGCAGTATACCCACCTACGTTAAAGTTCTTTAATATTTATTGTGAGTAATTTAGAAAATAATTAAAAAAAAATTTGACTTATAAAATGACATTGTTCTAAATGAATACAGCGTATGAATATTATCTTAGTTTTATATTTCTCTCTTTATTATGAATATTATTTGTAAATTTTTACCTTGTAAAGTTATCAAAAAAGATATTTTTGTGTTGGTGTCCATGGTTTGTATACGAGATTTCTTAGATATTTTCGATGTAAGTGAAAACCTGTAAATGGTAGCCGCCTCAAAATGTTAATGTCTAAACTAAAACTACCACTCCTCCCTACCGGAGAATGCGATCAATGATATTCTGATAGTTTTAAATGTTACTTACAAAAATTAATTTATCTTTGTTTGTATCGTACGCGTTCCTATACTATTTACTCGATTGCGGTGAAACTTTGGTGATTTGTTTTGCGCATGCCCGTAAGGTTTTCTATTATATAATGGTGAGCTCTGGCATTATGAAGTTTGTATAAAAAGTACATTATGTGGGCGCGAGTTATTTGAAAAATGTGTGTTTTTCAAATAGTTTAGCGGCAGACGGTGAAGGCGTGAGGGTAGGAAATCCTGGAGGTGTGGAGGGGAACAAAGGAGAGAAGGCGGGGTTCGCGGGAGGGGGACGTGTGAGGAGGGAGAGCAGGGAAGGAGGAAAGGGAACAGAAGGATGAAGGGATTGCAAAGAAGACATAGTAGCGTTAGGGATAGCAGGTGAAAATTATGAAAATTCATGTTTCTTACACGGACAGCTATATATGGCGTGCAGTCGGAAAAAGGTCGGATTTATTCGTTAGATTTGTCATGGAAAATCAAAAATCCTTTCTTTGTTTGAGTGGCATTGCAACGATCGCCGCGTCCCCGCTAGTTATGAAAAATGTCTTTGGCTGCCTTCAAATTTTAAGTGCTATAAATATCCGTATCCCTGTTAAATCGAATCAACTCCACAATCTTTTCCACTTTGACAACCACAACACAAACTATAAACTATGTTATAACTCACCACAAGCACTTTTTCATTGAACTATCAATGCATTAAATAATATATTGTGCTTATTTTTATGACGTATTTCTTTGAGTTAAAAATCTTTTGTAATGTTTAAATAACCCATTTATTTCTTTTTATGGGTTTTTACGGATGACTAGTAAGAATTATATAGTAGGATTTTGCGTAACTGACTGCATCATTAACTATATATTTTATTTGTTTGGTGATAAATTGAAGATGTCCACTGACTCGGTACAATGATTTCCCTCTCTTGGTATTCTGGGCAAAGAGGAATACATCACATGTGGTGGTTGGTCCCAGAATTTCTGCACTGAAAAAATTCACGACTTCTAGTATTATGTAGTGAAATCCAAAAGCCTATTACTGTAAGCAAACAAATGCACCCACATACTGTAATGTAGCTACTCCTATTTTACCTTATTATTGTTCGACATATGTATATAGTAAAAGCCCTACGGGCGTTCAATACTTAAGGTTAAAAAAAATAAGAGTAGGTATAAGAAGAAAACGAGGAAATCTTTCCAAAATCATTTTCTCAGGAAAACGCTTTCGCCAGTGAAAAGCTCTCGGAAAACAGTCCTTAAAACCGGGGCGTTATCTGCGCCTTGATTACTTGTAGCAGGAGTAAATTAGTCGCCTTCCCAGTCAATTATTTGGCGAGTAAACCGCCGCTCGAGTCGTAAAGTCCCGGCGTTTGACAGCCGCCGGCGCTGACATCTGCCGATATAAAAAAAAAATATATTTCAAAAATGGAACAAGGCGCGCGGGAGATAAGGCCATATCCGGTTCCGCGGCGCTCGCCATCTTGGAGGCAGTCATCAAAGGCTCCAGCGAGTATCAACCCACCACTAGGTACTACTACCCCCGGCCAGTGAAGAAATATAAGGAATTTATTTACTTTTAAGTGCGCAAACGACGGGACCGATACGTATGTTCAGCGGCTTCTTAATTTCCTCCCAGAGATAACACCGTGGCTGGCTGCCAGAGTTATTCCCACTTTTATTTTTATTGTCATTTTTAACGATTGGTCCTTCGTTTCGCGTTTTCTATCTCACTTCGAGGGGGATACGTGTGGAGTACAAGAAATCTTAGGGTACAAAGAACTATCAAAGTTTTTCTTTAATGAAAACATTTCCTCACATTTATTTAATATTTATAATATTATAATCCCTTGGCATGAACTAATTTTTTTCAGACATTTTAGATTTTTCTTACTTCCGTCTAACATATATTATTGAAGACATGTAATTTTCAACTCGCGAGCATTTTCATACTTGTATTACAACTATTTCAACAAAGCGCTTACTTTTTTAATTACGTCTATTTAGTAATATAAGTACATATTTCATAAACCAGTGCGAGTCACAAAAATAGTAATGTGCATACCAAAGATGATTCTTGCACACTTATGTGTTCAATCACACCTTGTCACTAGAAAAAAGAAGCTATTTCTATGACCAAAGCGTTCTCGGATAAGATTTTTTGGCGTAAATTCACGTCAATTAGTTCAACACGTCAGAAAACAACTGCGCTCGGTTTACAGTGCTTGAAAATGACATCATATTTATTTATTTATTTATTTATTCTTAGTATATTTACATTACAAAGGTATAGTATATTGTCCTCTACACTAGGAGTTCACCTGTATTGTAGAGGACATTTTTCAGTTGTAAATTATAAAATGTAAGTACATAGTAAATTACAGTAAATTATTCTATAAATTATATCATATTATTATTAATATTAATACTAACAAATTATTATATTCATATATTACACTAACTGATCCGGCGAACTTCGTACCGCCTCAGATTCAATTACTGTTGTGTTAACTTATTAGCTGAATTAAATAAATTTTTTTTATTAAGTAAAAAAATTACACAATGAACCAATTATCTATGCGCAATCGTCCGTGTTTTGTTTTTGTCAGTATCAAAGATGGCGTTTTGTAGGAATTTATATTTTTTGTGATTTTCTTATTTTTCCACTTACTTACGGGAATGGCGTTTCATTTTCTTTATACGTGTAAGGGAGATTTATTATAATTATTGTATTTTTTACTTGGAGGGATGCAGACATACGTTTGCCGTTTGTCTCGTTTTCGACCGTTGGCATTTAGTGTGTAAGAAAGAGGGACAGCATTATATGTTGAACAAAATCAAAACCATCAGCGCATTGACGTTTGACATTTTTGAATTCACTCACTATTCAATATTATAATATTGCTGTAACTCTTTCAAAAGACGAGAATTTGTTCCATTCAAAATGTATGAGGAAAAGAATTTTCTTTATAATTATTTTTTCGTGAATTTTTCCGAAGTTTTAATAGTTATTCTGCTATTCGGTGCGGAGAAAAATCCAACAAATTAAATATCATAAAAATCGGTCTAGCCGTTCTTGAGTTATAAATGGTGTGACTAACCCGACTATGTTTTATGTGTTAATTAAGATTGTTTCTTTCTTATAAAGGAATTTCTCACGCGTAGAGAAATATGCGCCGGTACACACTACATTTTTAAAGTGCCACTGCCAAGACTAAAATATTAACCCTAGGTACCCACCACAAGCAACGGGTTTTTTTTAATATGAAGACAAAAGTAAAAAATTAATATTTGGGCTTAAAGAAAAGAACAGTAGATTTTGGTAAATAGAATTCAATTCGATGAAGTAACCATCTCCAGTCAAATTATAAAAGCTTGCAAAATTTTAAAGATGAAATAAGTTGTCTTTAGATGGCGGCAGCATCCGCTATTTGGAACTGTCATCCCCGTGGAGGTAAGATTTTCCAGCTGGCGTCACAGAGCGGCGAATCAGTATTGACGGTTGGAGATGCTTACAGGTATTAACTTTAATGGATGTTTAAAACCAAAAGACAAAAATCTTTGCGGGATCTAAGAATTTTGTGTTTCTACGAAATACGTTTTACCGATATTTTGATTTTTCCTTGTTTTTTAGGGAAGGAAGCCTCAGGAGCTGTGTTACGATACTAAGTTTCCTTTAAATTTCTTTAGACATTTTTATAAACAGTATAGAATTGTCAAAAGAAATTTTTAATATCTTCATGATCCGTAAGATCGACAGGCACATATAATACTCAAGGTAAACTTACTAATATTAGAGTATGACATATTTACAACATGTTTTATACGAACCAGTCTATTATCAACTCTTAAATGGAAGTGAGAATTTTTTTTACATGATAAACTAATATTTAACGTAAAAACCGTGACTTTTTACATTTAAAAAAAAATGTTTTAACTTGTTTGCTCAGGTGACAGAAAAAATCTCAATCGCTTTAATTTAACTGCAAACATCATGCTTGCTGAATAATATAATAATTAAATAAGTAATAAATAAAAGCAAATAATAAAAAAATTGAGGAGAGTTATTAAATGTTTAATTCATTTGTGATGTTTCTTTACAAAAATGGAAAGATTTGAACACTCGCTGACACAGAAAAAACAATTAGTTTCTCAAATTGTATGTGATATTAGGAAATTTACAAAAAAAAAAGCTATTACCTAATTATAAAAACCTGTTACATAAAATTTTTAAATTGAAAGGCAAGATAGAGGGTCGCCGAGGGCCTGGTATGAGACAAATGTCTTGGCTGCGAAATATACGAGAGTGGACCTGCATTAGAAGTGTGGAGGAGCTATTCCGGGCAGCGCAAGACAGAGAGACCTTTTCAAGAGTGATCGCCAACGTCGGGGGGACCTGATAGGGCACACAAAGAAGAAGATGTAAAAAGAAAAATAAATCATAATCATAGATTTTTTCTGCAACGAAATATGGTAATATTTTGAATCCAAAAAAAATCGTAGACGACATATAGTATTTTGTAGTTCTACCACAATTTGCACTTGAGTGACGTTTTCACTAGCTTTTCGTTATTATTGTAATTAAAAATAACCAACAACATTTTTCGGGGGATTTTGGTGTGTTCCGTGTGGAAAGTAATACATTGTGATGAGCCACAACTAACACCAGACAAGATTCTATAAAGTTCAATTTCCATTCTTATTTGACCACTTAGAAGCAGACGTTGGACCAAAAAAAAACAGGTATTTTTTTTAATTTTCAGCTGGTATTTTTTTCTTCATCTCAGGAAAACTTACAAAAAAAACCTTCCTAAAACTATATCCAATATTCTTCCCCGATCACGCAGTGCAACACGATGCAGTCAGGATAAGTGAAGCTGTAGCGTGTTATCGTGGTACAGCAGAAACAATTTAGTGTCCCGCTAATTGCCCCGCCCGTACCACCCGCCTAGCTCCACCCCACCGGCTCCACCCACCCCACCGGCTTGCCATCTCACCCACCCCCTGCTGGGGGCGGAACCGACGAGGATTAACTAAACTGTATTGGAACTTACTTCCTTACAGGCAGCAAAGGGATGCTTGTGATGTGTTGGCATACCTACAAGAACTGAAGGATTGTAGTTTCATTTTTATAATGGAAATGATGTGTGGAGTCGTTTGCATCCAAAATGCAATCCAACTACATTTTAACATAAATTTCATCAGTCGGGATGAAAAGTCAGCATTTCAAATTTAAAAATGTGATTTTTGCAATGATTCCGTAACTCAAAATATACGCTTTGCCATGTGTTCAAAGGATGAAAAGCAGACCATTTTACGCAAAGTTTTTTTTCAATTTGGAACAATGTTTTTTGACTGCACACTCCATCTCATCGAGATCATCTTTTATCCCAATCCTAATTTATTCCTCCTCTTACCTTTATCTTCTCATTAGTTCAAGCAAAATAAAACTCTTATATCTAACCAATATTAGCATTAGAAAGTTTTTTGGCTTAGCCATGTTTTACCTCCTATGTATATACTTATCCACTATTTCTCATAAATCCCATAAATTATAAAATTTACATATTGGTTGAATCTGTTTCATTAGATCACGAGCAAATAAGTAATCTTTACTTAAATGAAGACAATATTAGCGAAACTCAATCGAAAATCTTGAGATAGAAAAATCAGAAAAGCAGCTCAGTTGGTAGAGCTGTCGCCCGGGAAGCCGAAGATCCTGGGTTCGTGTCCCAGAGGTGCCATATTTTTCAGATATTTTTGTCTCCACTTTTCGATTGAGTTTCGCTAATATTGTCTTAATTTAATTAAATATTGCGATTTGAGGTTTTACTCATAAAGTTAAAAAATAAAAATAAAGATAAATAAAATATTTAATTAAATGAAGACAGTATTAGCGAAACTCAATCGAAAATCTGGAAACAGAAAAATCAGAAAAGGATATTTGCAACTCTGTTTTGGGCAGTGGTTAGGGTATTTGCCTGGAAAGCGAAGGTCTTGGGTTGGAGTCCCAGAGGTGCAAATATCTTTTTCTAATATTTCTGTTTCCAGATTATCATAATAATAAAAAAAAGATAAATAATCATTCCTGTAATGATGTGATTAACCTGTGATTAACTCTGTGATTAACCACATTAGATTAGAAATTTTTAATGTAAAAAAAAAATCATTGTTTGAAGAGATCTAAATCATTTCATAGTGGACCATTATTCCACACAGATCTGCGGACATGGTAAATAAACAATCTGTCGTTCTTTGCCAAAAAACGTTGTTAAATGAAGGCCGTGTTACAAGCACAGCCTTGCATGTTCCCCAAACACTTATTATCCTAGGCCAGATAGATAAGGACGAAGAAAATTCCCTATTAAAAAATAAATCATAAAAAAGGTCAAACGCGTTACTCAAAGCCTTTAGTAGGCTTCATCTTAATGTTTATTACTTCTATCATAAACATAATACCACGTTATTACGTCTCGGATCCGGGAGAGGAAAGCGAATTTATTTACTTTAAAATAGTGTTCCTCCGCCACCGTAAAGCAATATTACGCCTTGAATCTGATACTGAGACAGTATACAGCCCATCCATTCTGGTGTCGGGCTCTTTCCACCTAAAATAAGCTATTCCGGCATAAATAATACCCAATGTAGTCTTTCCTGGTGAATTATCTTTATGCTTCTGTTTTTAAGGCGAATCTGGGATCTCAAAAAACAATGGAGTGCCATCTAGCGGTGGCGCAAACAATCATAAAAATGTTACATTGCTCGTATAATAATATTGTTGTGTAACGTCGGTAATACATTATTGCGAGATAAGGGATAAACTACACCCCAATGACGTATATAACACTTTTGCTTTGTGGGGAAAGCCTTGGTAATGTTCTGATACGGGTGTACAGGGGTGCAACTGAATTTAACCAAATGTCTCAAGAACTGTCTTATTTTTCGACAAAAGGTTCTGATTTCTTCGAACGACTGTGAAAGAAGTAAAAGTTCATTGTATTATTTGAAAATTCACAATAAATCATTAAGTAACTTTAAAAACAAACAAAAAATAGTTGTTCTTCAAAAGCTTCTTTACTTGTATGTAAATTTAAAAATAATCGAAAAATAAAAAATAGAAATCATTTTTTATTATACTGAATCATATTTAAATGCAACATTTTTTTAAAAGGTAGGAAAAACTTTTAAAGTTGTTAAAAAATCACTTACTATCAATGAGAATTTTATTTCACATTGATGTGCTTTGTTGATATTACTTCCATATATAGATTATAAAGTTAGGTGAAAGCAGTATTTCCGTTCGGTTATAATTTACGTAGTAATATTATAACCAATTTACGTAGTGTAATTCAATTTGGGAGGTGGATATGGGTACCACCGACCCGGGGACCATTTATTGGATAACAAACACCCCTGTCGTAGGTCACCCCAAGTGGCTTGCTAAATCGTTTGGGATTTAGCAGAGGTGCCTGGATTCATGGAGTGAAGGTTTTTCTAAGTATTGGCGTCGGATCTTGAACCTTGAACCGCAGTGGGAGTAATGGATTCATACGTCCGTCAGTCCTGCACACATTGATCCCAGATTCCTACCCACCCATCATACATTTTTCCTTCGCAGGACTTCCTCTCCTTCCTTTTCATAAAAAATGGCCCCCCCGCAGCATCCCCAAAGATGACACAGGCCCCAGGGGATTTTTTTCCTTAAGGCCACCTGTGTGAAGCTAATGAGAAAAGAGATTCATCGTTTTCTTTTTTAATCTTTGGTCTCATTTCAAATTTATATGAAAATTTTGTTTTATTTATTTTTATACTATGATTTAAAATAATGTGCTAACTCAACGTCAGATAACATAATAGATCAAGAGCATAATATTAAAATAACAAAAAAGAGTTGTACACCCACACAAAAATAGTAAGAAAATAAATTAATATGAAGAAAACATTTGAAGCACCCTGTATGCCAAATCTCATATCTTCCCATTAAAATAAAGCGTTTTGATATTGTAATGTAAAAGATTTACGCGAGTCCTGAAAATATTTTAGCTTCAGCCAACTTCAAGCCAGGTGAAGGTGAAGGTGAAGGTGATTCTTGGAAAGAAAACCAATTCATTACGGTCTGGTTAGATATAAGATAAACTTTACTTTTATTTCACCGGCTTCAAGATTACAAACGGAACAAAGACGATCATAACAATGAAAATTTGATTACATATTTCTCCAAAAAAATATAACAAAATTTCATTTTTAATTTTTCAGACTAATATAACAAAGATAGATTGGACTTATTCTTGAAGAAGAAGATAACAATAATAATCTAAACGAAAATATCAAAGAGGGCAATACACAGAAAAATTGAAAAAGATAATGGTCGCAACTGGGACTCGAACCCAGAAATCTCGTCTAATCGGGACGTGCGCGCTAACCAATTTTGCCATTGCCGGCTTCTGTCAAACCGTCATATTTGTCAATCTCATATTTCAAATTTTAAAATTAACATTATCTTCAACTAATTATTTTTTCCGTATTATGGGCAACTTCCCTTTTTATTGGAAACTATCATTCTAAGAATTGGTTTATAACCTGGATAGCGTCTCGGATAAATATATCCGAATTTATTCATATAGAACAATAAAATTACCTTTTTAATAAAAGTCTAAATGAATATCCAGTTTTTTATAAAAAAAACTCTCTATTTATAACTTTTGATGGTTATTCTCATCAATGTAATATATAATTAAAGAAGTAGATAACAATAATAATCTAAACGAAAATATCAATGAGCACAAGAGACAGAAAAACATTTCGTAAACGTTAGTGACTGTATGGGCCAGTTGTTTCATAGAATTTGGCGAATTCATCGAATTTCAAAGTTAATTTTGAAAATCTGTGAAAGTTCTAGTGAAGTTCTGTTATTTAAAACAACCGGCTAATAAATACATAATTATAAAACTTCTAAATTTACTTTGAAATTTGCTGAATAGTTCAAATTCTTCACAAACATGACCTTAAATATAATATTTTGTACAATATATACATAAGTATAAATGTAACCCATATATTACAATAACATAAAAATAATAAATACCGTTGTCCAATTAATTGAAAATTCGGATTTGCTTTGAATATAAGTGACATTATAGAAATTCGAACATAATGGGCGAAGAATTATTTAGAAAAACGATAAAGAATCTACTTATAATATAATATTTTTAAAAATATGTATATTTTATTTGTCATTTTCAAAATTGGAACTGATCGTGTCAAGAATTCAGACTACTGCGTGATTTTTCACGAGTCTGCGTTAATGTAATAATTTATTCAATACTAGCTGGTTCCCGGCATGCGTTGCTATGCCATTTAATAAATAAATTGTTTCTCCCTCCCTGTCTTGTGTTCCTCATCCGCCTTTCCTTCCTCTTCCGCGTCCCCTTCCCCTTTCGCGTTCCCACTCCGCCTCCTTCACCTTCCCTCTCCCCACGCCACTCTCCCCCTTCCACCCTCCTGAGTTCCCCTCCCCGTTTCCAAGTCCCCCTCCCCCCTCCCGCATTCCGTACATTCAGTCCCGGTACATTCAGTTTTAAAACAGCTCGCGTGCCACCTATTGCCATTTTTTATACAAATTTCATAAGGCCAGAGGTCACCAGTAGTTTTATACAAACCTTGTCCTGACAATAACGAACACAAAAAAAAATAATTGTTCAATTTGGTGCAGTTGATCGGAAGTTATGTGCGTATATGCATTTCAGTGATTCATTTTTATTTATATAAGATAGATTTAAGTAATTATTTTCTTCGAGTACGTAGAGATCAGATATTTTATCACATGTTTGTATATAAAGTGATAAATTTACATGATTAGTTAAGCAAATCGTTTTATTTAGGGCTACGAAAATCCTCTCTCGTTGATTTATTGCGCTTAGCCTAGCTAACGTAAGACAAAATATATTATGAACCTTCTATGCCTGCTGTAAATCAAGCACGTGACACCTGAGTGTCTTTATAAGGGATATCTTAATACATATTTGTACAAATGTTGACTTATGATAATAAGCTTATGAATTAAGCTGCCTGTATTGCAGAAGTGATGGGAATTTAGAGGTTTTTTTATTTTATTATCAATATTCAAATTACTAAGAGACCCTTTTTAAATCGACTTCGTTTAGTTAATTCGGGAATTTGTTTAAAAATTGTCGACATCATCCAATATTTTGGGTCGTTTATTGGTAATAGTTTTGATTTTATTTTATTTTAGATACCTACTTGAAACAGTAAGCAAATATATTTTTTTTGCATGAATACCGCACAAGAGTCCCAACTGCTCCCGTCTGGAGTCAGTGAGGCTATGGCATCAGCAATTGGGGTATGTTGTGAGGCTAAAGGTAGTGGGGACGGAAAAGAGATAGGGAAGAGGAAGGTGGGTAAGTACCTGGCTAAAGCCATTTAGACACCAGAGCGATACTGAAAGTATCTTCCACTCTGGAACGTGCCGAAAATATACTATATATTATTTTAAATGAGTAACTTGTGAATAACACAAATTAATCAAATAAAATTTATATGCCACGCCGGAATTCGATCCCGCGACCTTCGGATTGCTAGTCAAGAGCCTTACCGGTGCCAGCCATCGCGACGCCATCACATCCTTACTACGCCAGCCATGAGAAGCAGTAAACAAATTTGCATGCACTTATAGATAAAGATACCTACCGATTTAAAAAAATGCATTGGTTGCATGTCTCATTAAAAACTCGCGACATGAAACTGCACAGCTTTTTGTTGTTTATCGTTCAGGTTATAGCAAATATTTCAACTACAGGCTTAAAAACATCCTAATAATGGTTAAAAATTAGAATAGGCCACACTTTTAACCCAAAAAAAAATACTTGAAATCTCTGGCGAAACCAGTTTTTAAAATAGTATGATGTGAAATTCAAATAGTATAATGTGTTTATTCTGTAGCGCGAATACAGTGCTAGCATAAATGTATGGGAAAGAAAGCGAATATCCTTGAAGTGAGGCAATTAACCCTTCATCCCACTTACCTCACTTACCCCACCCGGCAAGGTGTGATGCCGTGGGGGAGTTAGGGAGAGCGGGCAAGGAGAGGGGGAAGAGGAAGAGTAAGAAAGCGCGGCCATAACTCATCCATCCCGCAAGATTACTGATCTTTAATCCCCTCCACCGCCGTGTCTCCTAAAAGTTAAGATTTACGAGCCACCAGGAATTATATTATTAGCTAACGGGTGGACGCATCGGAAAACTAAAAGGAAATAAGGGCGAGAAGAAAAGGGGAAAGTTATTGTGCGCAACTAAAGTGCAGAATTTTGAACTTGTTTTGTCATTGAAATCGCGCTATTAAAGGAAAAAGGTTAATTTTTTTTTTCCAGGAATCATTGTATCTTTTATTTATTTTGAAATCAATTCAAGTCATTTATTGTACAAGTATGTCATTTTAAAGAGACCCTTGCTTTTGAAGTCGTGTACTGAATGGATCAAAACATAATTTTATTTAACTCCTCCACCTATTTTTGATGAATACTTGGAGCAGGTGGATGAGTTTGTGTATCTGGGTAGTGTGTTTACGAGAGATGGGAAGGCTGATAGGGATATTGAAAGAAGGGTAAATGCTGGTAACTCCATTAATGGAGGACTGAATGCCTTCGGCGCTAATAAAAAAACTGTCAAAAGAAGCGAAGCTAGCAGTCCACAATGGAGTCCTGGTACCTACCCTGATGTATGGCAGTGAGGCATGGAACTGGCAGAGGAAGGATGAAAGTAAACTGAATGCTGTTGAAATGAGATCCTTGAGGCGTATGTGTGGTAAAGCAATGTATGATCGTGTGAGAAATGTGGATATCCGCAAAGAATGTAAGGCTGATGTATGCATAATGAGTAAGATTAAGAAAGGGACCCTCAGATGGTTTGGGCATGTAGAGCGAATGAACGAAGAAAGCAGTGTAAGAAGAATATACGACGCAAATGTGAATGGTAGAAGAAGTCGTGGACGTCCGAGGAAGACATGGCACGATCAAGTAAATCAGATACTTGAGTCGGGCCATGTCAAAAGTCAGAATAATAGAAGAGAATGTATGAGACGATGTATGAATGTGAGTGAGGCAAAGAGTGTGTGTCAAGACCGAGTTTTTTGGCGTTCCGTCCTCTCTGCCTACCCCTGCGGGGAAACGGCATGGTTAGTTAGTTAGTTAGTTACCTATTTTGTTCGCTTTTGCTTTTGGTGAGAAATATGATCTAAAAGGTGCCAAAAAGATGAAACACCATGCTTAATATTCCAATCTAGAATTAAGCACAGAAAAATTTAAATGTGCAACTCTATGAAACGAAAGTTTCAAAAAATTATGAAATTCTTTTATAATTATTTTTTTATGAGACGACAAAAAATTGAGGTGATAATAACGTCTTTTATAAATTAGTCTAATAAAATAAGTGTTTGTTTTTCTTTTTTATCGGTAATTTTATTTAGAAAGGAGCCATTTTCAAAACTTTTTATGTTTGGACTTAAGTTTGGAAAATTTAATATTTCAAAAACTGTGTGTTGCTTTCGAATAATAAAATTTGAAAGCGTATTTCATCAACTTAAAAAAACAGGTTTTAGTTTCCGTAAATATTCCGAAAATTTTACTGACATTCGAAGAAATATACCCGAGTGCCGAGAGGTTAATAAAAAAGTATTGTTTATATAAAAGAGATATAAAATGAAAAAAAACAAACTTAAAATGAACATTGTCGAATTGAATCCGACTCTAAATGCAAACGTCGTAAACGTAAAAAAAACGTCGTAAACGTAAAAAAAACGTCGTAAACGTAAAAAAAAACGTCGCAACGCACTCAATATCCTTGGGCATTTGCGGGGAGAGAGGAGACAGCGGGCGGGCGTTCCAAACTAGTTCGAAAAACTCTTTTGAATCTATAGGTATGCACAGAAAAAATTGCACTTCCACACGTACCCGCTTGAAAATGATTTCTCTGTACAAACCTGCATTTTTATATAAAGCTGTTGTTTTATAAATCATAATGAACAAGATTTCCAACTGCCCGAAGCCCATTGGGACTGAAGCACCCCCAATATTGAGGTTTGTTGTGAGGCAGAAGAATATGAGAATGCTTTTCAGATCTGGTCACAAAGCATATGGTCAACAAGCCGGCGAACCTGATGAAATACCTGCCCTGGTTCTTGAGAGTCCTCTCAAAATTATTTAAATGGTAACCCACAGTGGAAAGGTGCCAGATCTTTGGAAAAGACGATTGTTCAAAATATTTCCGCTTTGCAATAAAATCCAAATAAATGTAATATTTCTGCATGCTCCGAATATTGTTTTTGAAATGTAATGAAAACTTTCAGATTTTATTATTTGAACTAAACATGTAATATTTTTTAAATAATCTTTTTAATGAAAACATTAAAAAGTTTTAAAAATGGCTCAAAATACGTGTTTTTCATAAAAAGACAGAAATATTTTATTAGATAAATGTATTAAAAACTTTATTTGCACCTCAGTTTTTTGTCGTTTCATGTAAAATTCACAGTTTTTTTTTTCAAATTGCGGTCGGAAATTTTGTTTTCATGAATGTGTACTTTTTTTATTATTTTGTAGTTAACCTTAAGATTTGTATATAAAGCGCGGTGACCTTTCTTTCTAATACCATTTTTATCATATTTCTGACTATGATAGTACCAATTTCTATAAAACCTATACGTGTTATTCCTAAAAACGAACAAATTAGCCTGGATTAAAACACCATTACAACTTTTTACATTTTTATGTTAATAACCAGACCGGTTTCTTCTTACAATGAGCACCATTTTTAAGATTTCTATCATTACATAAAATGTCAAAAATTTTAAGTTCAAACAAGGTGTTTAAAAAAAAAAACTTTCTGATTTTGGGCAGTTCGGCCCTGCCTTCATCCCAGTATACCTCAGT
The DNA here is from genome assembly GCA_917563855.2 of Limnephilus lunatus. Taxonomy (NCBI): domain Eukaryota; kingdom Metazoa; phylum Arthropoda; class Insecta; order Trichoptera; family Limnephilidae; genus Limnephilus; species Limnephilus lunatus. Next base: position 46,902,208 of record OU830600.1, read on the forward strand.
GAGAAGCGGTGAAGTAAGCGTGGCTTATTATGATATATCTAGACTAAATCACATTATAACAAACACTAGCACCTCCCGTGGCTCTTCAGCCCTCCACCGCCGACACCTTCCACCTTCCTACATCCACCCCACCCTCACCCACCTCCGCACCACCCCCTCACAACTTACTCAACTCCCGAATTAAAATGGCGATAAATCTAAAGATTATTCGCAGGGGGTCCAAAGCGCTCGGTGCGATCGACTCAGATTTCAATTAACCTGTTATCTTAGACGTTTTCTTCCCAAACTTTCCCTTGGAAGAGGCAAAGCGAATTAGGTTTATTGCTTTTATTAACAGGATCTCGATAATTATGTATGAAGGAAGTGGGTAACTCCTTTATCTGTGCATTGTTTAAGTTTTATTGAGAATTATGATTATTTCACCAGATAAATAAATATATACAATGCAACAGCAATGAAATTAAATAATATTTTGCGCTGCAAACGTGCAATATTTACGATGAAATTGAAAATTGAATTCTTTTTAAAAATTAAAAAAAATTCATCGCATTTGGAAGAAAATTCAACATTCAGCTTTAAATTTTTTTTGCAGGTTTCCATGTCTCATACGGTTCCATGCTAACTCAGAATCAACTCAATTCAACATCTCTTTGAAAAGTTATCAAAAGCTAACTTAAACTAACATAACCTACTTAAAGAAAAAAATGTTTTCACCATTTTTAATGAATTTTCGAAGAAGGTGTTGAGTTGAGTTCATTCCGAATTGTTCGGTTGCCGTCTCATACATTGTGTATATCCCTAAGGCGATTTTTGCATAAAAGGTGCTAAACAAGTAATCGAGCTTTTATTTATTTGTAGTGGTGTTTACTTAATTAATTTTTCTTTTACACTTACGTGAAGACGATCCAGTTACAAAAACTCAATTAAAATTCAAATAGATACATAAAATTATAAAAGCCTACTCAGTAAAAGGATACATCATTTCTACATAAAAATTATAAAATTATGGAGAAGCTCACTTAAATGACAATTAATACAAAAAGACATAAGAGACACAAACGATGCATAATAAGCTTAACACAGTTATGAGCAATAGCAGAATATTTTTTCTGAATGCATATAAATTATAGACGAAAATGTCTACTTCAGCACACTCTATATATATTATAACTCCATATAGTCGATACATTAATTTGGGTCAGAGGGCTAAATAGGCGATATAATTTTTAAAGGTAAGGTGAATTATGGCGTCTTGAATAATAGGAATTGGGAACATTTATTTTAACAAAGGAATGGATCTAGCGTTAATTTTACTAAAATGTTAAGATTCTCGGCGAAAAAGGCATGATTACAGTTTAATTTCGAACCTCGTCTAAGAAAAAGCATTGGGCCCAGGTTTGATCCCTATGTTACACTAGAAGTTACAACTATAGGAGAAGATTTGTATCCATTTTACTAAGCGCTAGTTGCGTTCTGTTATGTAAATATATTTTTTCTTCCATCGAAATAATTATCCGTGTATTCCTATTTAAAAAGTTTTTTAGTAAGATGGAGTGTTAAATTTAGTTTTTCTGGAAATCAGCGTATAATATTATACTTCTTCTTCTTCTTCGATGGCGCTACAGCCCTTATCGAGCTTTGGCCTCCTGCAATAGTCGACTCCAACTCCTCCTGTCCTCAGCCCCTGACTTCCAGTTTGGTACCCGGAGAAGTTGAACTGCATCCCCTCTTACCTCGTCTTCCCACCTCAGTCTGGGTCTTCCCACTTTTCTCTTTCCACCTGGGTGTCCAGTCAAAATTCTTTTTGGGACGCGTGTATCCGTCATTCTCTGTACATGCCAAGCCCATCTCAGCCTGAGGAGTCTCATGTGTGCTGAGATGCTAGGGGCCTTATATATATCATAAAATTCTGTATTGTGCCGGATGCGCCACTGTTCACCCTCTTTCATGGGTCCACATATTCTTCTCAGCACTTTTCTTTCAAAAGCATGTGAGCGCCTCACATCCATATGCCAATACAGTTTTAACAATGGTCTTATATATGGTTATTTTGTTTTTTCTGTGGACACTACGTGACTTAAGTGACACTACGGTTTTTCTGTGGACACTGGCAGCAAAGAGAATTATGTTTTGTTGGCTGCTGTGATTCTCCTTCTTAATTTTAGCAAAAGTTTTTTTGTAATTCAGTGTGTTATATGATACAGTTATAAATATTATATTCTGCTATCAACTTTGTGGCAGATTTCAATTGCCTTCGGAAGATAAAAATTCATATAGAAGAACTTTAGTAGAAATATTATCATCATTCATCAATCATTCTAATTTCAGTGGTCTGTGGGTTAATTGTACGTGAAATCTGGTTCACTGAACTCAAAACTTACTTTGAAATTATTTGTCTGTTTCATAATAGGAACTTATTGTGTTAAGGGGTCAAACAAATACCTGATCATAATATTGAACTTTTTACATGAAAGTTATTTTATTTTTCTGTTATTTATTTGAAATGCGTAGTTTTAGTTAAATTAGGGGAGGAAAATAAACGATAGAAATATTTCGATTCTCACGCCTTTAAATTTATTATATAATAAAATGTATTAAAAATTAAAATATTTAAAAAATTTAACTTTAAAATCGATCGTCTTATTTGCATGAGGCAAGTAAGCGCCAAAGAGGTTTTTATTTATTTTGTGCATAATTTTATAAGAATGAAATAAAAGTTAGTTCATACAAAACGTCAAAAATAGTCTAAGCCGTAGAGGGGAATTTTTTATAAGTTGTTTCTTATGTTACTTCATAGGTCATGAAAAAACATTTTTTTAGTAGTTTACGCTTTAATTTTATTGTAATTCCAATACATACAAAGGTAGTAAAAGCTTCAATTTATCCTAGCATATTTTTTTATGTTTATAATGTAAACCTATTTGTAGTAAAGATTAATCAAAATAGGATTTCACGTATAGCTTCATCTTAATTTTTAAATTAAATTCAGATTTTTTTGTCTGTTCTTTTTACGTTTTGAAGAAAGCGTTGTTTACAAGAATATTAACTAAATTTTCTAAAGGTGTTTGTTCAAAACGTAATTTTATGATCATCTCTCTAATTTTATGATTTATGATTATATTAAAAATAAAACAGATCTCATTTGTTTTTGAAAGGCATGGATCTTTAGGTAATTTTTTTATAAATACTTTATGCTTCACAAATCATTCAATAATTATCATAATAATCCGTGTTTTTTTCATAGGTCTGCGCTAGTAAAATATATTTACCTAACACACTATCAATGTCCAGAAACATATTTTTTTTAAGTCAAGAGATAGAAATCCTAATTAATCATTCTGAGGTTGATAACTGGTTGAATATTTTTTTAATAATTCATCCTTTTCCTCCCGTCCTGAATATCTCTCAATAAACCTGACAAATAAATGTTAATCATTACAAAGAAAAAATCCATTATTACTGACTGATTTTTTAAAAGTAAACAACTTGTTTTGATCACTAGTTTTCATAGAAAAAGAAAAATCCTGAAATTATATGATCTCATTGTTAGTGATTTATAAGTAATCTTTCCCATAATATAATATGTGAAATTGTGTACTCGTAGGCTTTATGTATGTTAAGGGTTGGGGTTGATGAAGACTTAACACGCGGAATGCGGAGAAGTTTTCAAAAAAGGGAATATTCACAAGGCGGTGCGGAATATTGTTTCGGAGTTTAACAGAAGGAATATTTATGGTCATAACTTTATTTAATATCAGAAGGAAAGTATGTGTGTGCAGTTTACCGGCGCTGGGATGAAAGATGCTGTATCCTGCCATCTCAACGTTTCAAGTCCGGAATTCTAACGTCACTATATTTTTATTCGGCCTTTATTACTTTCAAATCAAAAGGTGTCTGGTGTTAGAATCTATAAACTCGTGTGTACTATTTTATCCATATTTTTATCCAATTGACTGAATACTTTCTTGTTCTTTTAATTGATTTGATTACATTATTTGTTTTGATTATATTTTTCAAAATTTTATTTTCTTTTCTTTTACTGTTTTTGTTGAATCAAAAAATAACAAAATGGTCACCCGATTTAGGCAAGAAGAAGTCAGAAATATTATTAAAAAATGCTATGTGATAGTTATGTAATACGAAAGCCTTCATTTCACGCCTATATTTCCATTGTTTCTCAAATTTTTATATTCTTTTCTTTCTCTTTTTTTTCTTGTATACTCACTTCGAAAACACTGTTTTCTTGTATATTCGGTCCTTGATTCTAGAACCTAGTCTACTACTAATATCCTACTGTATCATATATTATGAAATCGTAAATGTTTACTTTACTTAATACTATATATATATTATATATGCATGATCATGTACCTTACTACCTAATATAAACGAAAACTGTCAATTTGACTGTCCTAAAACGGGAGACCTTCGTTGGACAGTTAAAGCTCCCTAAACTGTGAATGTACGTTTATAACAAAACAAATAAATTTAAAATATTCTATATTTTTTATTATATTCTATATTTTTGATTATATTCCATATTTTTTATTATACTTTAGGTATTCTTAAAATGATTTTATTTTGAATTTGATTTTAATTGATTATGTATTTTTTTAATTGATTTTATTTTATATAAGAGTTTAAATTTTAAAATTATTGGCTTCAATTTGAAATGCGATTTGCATTATTAATTTATTTATATTTTTTAATTATTTTTTATTATTTTAAATTCTATTAATTGTATTGTGTTATTATGTGGGTGTTGAATAGGAGATTTTATTTATTTATTCTTTATGTAATTTATTTGAGCAGTGACCTTTTCGTCAATAGAATCAATTAAAAAGGAACAAAGTATGTAATATTGTAAAAAAATCTATCGATGAATAAACGTTTCATTATTATTATCTAATGTTGACATTCCTTGAACTCACATATCAGAAGTGATTTCACCAGAATAAAATATTTAATTGTTTTTTTAGTGTGTTATAATGCCTGCCTCTTTCCGAAAACTTTGCCTTCTTTGGAGAATATAGTAATTGAAATAAAAGTATATCCATATTTAATTCAGATTCAAGCAAGAACTGCTTTTTATTAATTTTTTAAACTACGATAAACGAGTTACAAATATCCGAAAATATTTTTTAAAAACTTGCATTATCATCATAACAAGCAGAATATTTTCGTTGTGAAATGATGACATTATTTGAAAAACTCCTACTATCGTCATAATAAACTAAAAATATTTTTAATTTTTAGTATATGATCTAATCATTATAATTTTCTTTATTATCTAAGAATAATTATTTTAACATCAATTTATTTTCTTTAAAACAAAAAAATATTCACGCATTATTATAGAAACTAACTTTTTCATCTAAAAATATTCAGTGATATGTTTACCGCATATTCAAAGTGGTACCTTACCTCTAGCGTTTACCAGGATAATATAAGGAGATAGAGGACTGAGAGGATATAATATATGGCAGCCTTTCATGAATCTTATTAAGATATCCGTGGCCTGTTGTGGGGAGGGAGGCTTCACAGCCGGGGAAAGGCCCTAAATATCGGAGAGCAGAAGTACCAGAAAAACTTACCTACTGTATTAAAAACTGTGATGAAAACAGAAGATATTTTTTTTAAAGATAAAAATTCGCTATTTAAATGAAGAAGCGACAACAAATCAAACAAACGAACTGTAGAATCCACTCTCATTATAGCTAGCCGAAAAGCCTCGATGACATTGAGGAAGTTTTCAGGTACTAGGTATCTAGGAATTTCACTATCTGTTAGTAAACTCGCTCAGTGTAATCGTATTACTAGTTAACTAGCAGATTTTGGACAATCTACGAAAAAATTTGAAAGGTGATCAACTTTATTCGCTACTCGCTCAAGATGGCGGCCTACCAACAGCTGATTTCATAACTGTCAGAATTAGTTCGCGCGAGAGCCGCAATTCTCGCTACTGGCTAGCGTACGGCGCTAGCTGCGACCTCAAGTTTTTTTCAAAATGTCGACCGAATTAGTCGTTATTTTATTAGTTTTATGTGTTATCATGACAATCTTACTCGCCAATTCACCCACTTTTAAACTTGCCGGCAAGTAGCTTGTAAACTCGCATCATCCTACATGCTTTCATTGTAATACTATCGCCTTCAGCTAATTAGTTACTAATCATACTCATAATCTGTAAGAAACATACAACAATATTGTTCTTCAATAACTGTATTATTTTTGTATTATTTTATTAAATTGTAGAGTTGTTAACCTCAATACAGGCTTGACCTAGTGAGGTTATAAACTGAATTGTTAAAATTAGACCTAGGTACCATGTAAAGAAACAAATAAATAAACGTAATCGAGGTTAAAGAGAATCATTCCCTTCTTGATTGCCGGCGATTGAACAGAACTTTTGGTCTTCCACGTTCGTATTCAATATTTATCCCACTTAAACAAAGAGTAAATGTGATTAAAAAATACTAACTTCCTTTGGGTCTACGTCTGTAACTCCGATTCAATGAACTCTAGAACTTTTGCTTTGAATTTACGCTTCATTTTCAAAATTGGATGTTTTGTTTTGAGAATTTAGACAAACAATAAAGTACTTACAATATTTTAATATTTTTAACAGAAAAACATTTTGATTGATATTTTAAAAATTAAAACTGATGAGATAAGAGTTTAGACTTGTACCGCGCGTTTCCATCCCGCGACAAAATATCCTCGACACAATATTCTCTGTCAAAATATACCTCAACATCCCAAAGACAAAATATCCTACGGACAAAACAAAGTTTCTACTAAAACCTAATCTAACCTTATTTAACATTTTACTATTTTTGAACAATAATTTATGTCTTTACAGGAGGTCTGTATTATTTTTGTCTCTTTTTAATATTTTTGAACAATAATTTATAATCTTTACAGGTTGTCTGTATTTTTTTGTCCCATTTTTTGTTAGGTGAGGTGAGGTTAGGTTAGGTTAGGTAAAGTTAGTTTTTAGTAGACATTTTGTTGGGGGATGTTTTGTCCGTAGGTTAGTTTGTCGGGGATATTTAGTCGAGGGGTATTTTGTCGCGGGATGAAAGGTCGCGGAACCGTCCAGACTTACCCCTTAATGTATTATATTTAGAAGATACACGAAGCGAATGATCGATTTCACATTTTTACCTCCAATTATTCCAGTTAACTTTCAGCGCTCTAACACCGAACAACTGGAAAATGCCGAATCTGGTTCCCGCACATTGATGCTTTACATTAAATTTTAAAAAAATCTACGAAATCTCGGTAACAGTATTCAGTAGGTGTTTTTTTGGGTTAAAATGAAGCCGTACTAAATAATGCAAAATCATACAAAATCGTATGTTTTTTTTTTTTGAAAATTTGACTGCTTAGAAGTATTATAGATGCTTCAATTAAATACTGCGTGTACAACATACCTTGGTCCTTAAAAATATCGGTCATTTTTTTAATGATTCTTTTAATAAGCTCAGAAAAAAATAAAGTATTAGGTCTATAAAAAACATTTTCAACTGAAAACTCTCCTACTTATAAACACTTTTTCGGATATGGTTTTATTGCATAATGTGGCAAATTCAGTTTCTTATATAATTATCGCAAAAAAAATGATATTTACGCCCGAACCTCACAAAATAAAATATAATATGCATTTTCGCGTTGGTATTTTTGACCTCACGGCGACAATACGGCAGTCGACGAATTTGTTATATCAAAGTGAACCTTATACCGTCCACCGAAGAACGACTGGCAGCCGCCCCATTCATCCGTCATTACTCCTCCGAACGGAGCGGAGAAACAACGTGTTACGATCCGCGCTGCTTGTTTTCGTGAAATCAATTTAAAAATTCCGTTTTATTACAATAAACAATGCATAAAAAAGGAATTAATGTTTTTTACAGGCCTTTACGAAATTAACATGTAAAATTAAATTCTCAAATATCTTTTCCAACCTTTCCAAAAACTTTTTCTCAAGTATTTTTAAACTCCTCCCATAAAAGGGCGTGAATTCCGATTTCGATTTTATCCTGTACTAGTGGATCACCTTAACTCCTACCTGACACCTGTGCTCTAAAAATTGCAATCCGTTTACGATAGGGGTTTCTATCAAACGGACCGCCATGCCAGGACGCGCACCCGTTAATTATTTATTAAAATGTGTAGATCTCAGCCTGAAAAATCCCAACATCTCACATCAAATATATAAATATCCCAAAAAGTTTCTTTAAGCCGCCACTACCAAATTTTTTTCTGATAACTTACATATATCCCTTAAACATATGAACTTTTTGGGATAAAAAAAATCGCTAAGTACGCTTCGAAAATTATTATAAACACTTATTTTAGAAGTCGAATGCATGAAAAAAATCGCAATGTTTCTTTAAATGCTCATTTAGATGTTACCCACGAGATTTTTGCTCTATTTTAAACGAGTCGTATTTTCACAATTTTCGCTTCAATTTTATCGTTTGAAATATTAGCGCGCTCTCTCCAACGTTCATAATACTTACATATCTCTCCATCTTCTTCTTTTTGAGCGGGGATACGGCGCATTAAGAGCATGTTTCTTCTTAAACTGGTAGATCGATATGAATTGATCAATAGTTTGTCAATGAAAATATTAAGGAGATAAAATAGTCTAACATCTTGTGTCCACTGAGTACATGTACGGAATGTGGGGTGCGTAAGAATTTATGAAGCTGTTATCTGAGGCTGAATAACTCAACCAAGTAAACGGTATAGAGAGTATTCTGTGGGAGAACACTGTATGGAGTAGAATCTCGGCTACGGGCGGGTGGGAGGAGTGACTCGGGAAGGTACGCGTTCTGCGAGTCGCTAAGCGCGGGGCATATATCACCTTAGGAATGAAGTAGGTTTAAGCTCGTGTTACCAAAATGGAAAGATAGGCGGTACAGGGAACACAGAATAGAGGCATTGATACACCTGTTCGATAGCTTGATGCCTATTGAACAATTCTTTAGATTCGTGAGCATTAAGTCAAGGGCGGATCAAGGATTTTTTTCTGGGGGGGGCACAAGAGGCGTAGGGGGGGGGGCGGCCCGCCCCGGGTGCCACCCCGATGGGGGGTGCCCCTCAAGTGCACAATCCCCCTCCCCCCCCCCAGGACGGACCAATTTTTTATGAAATCGAAATTTGTGTTTGTCAACTTTAATGGGGGGGGGGTTTCCGACTGCGCTTTCCCCCGACCGTACCGCTCTCACAAACGCTGATTGTCAGCTTTCATTTGCAAGTGCATGAATGGGATGCAACGAACAAAATTCGCAATTCCAGCCAGAAATAGACAAGAGTTTGACTCATGTTCTTTCTGTTATTTTATTAATATATTTTAACAACTATGATAATTTGATTTGCTTCTAAGTATGTACTGTGATGGAATCTCCACAGTACACAAAAATACTGTCCTGGGGGGGGCACGTGCCCCCGTGCCCCCATTGCATTAAATGACTGTCTGCAAAGTAGTTAGTAGAAATTTTAGATATATTTCTAAAGTGTGATAAATCGAGTACTTTTCTCGGCAGTTCGAAAATATTGCGTTCACTGCCAGTGGGTGTTATGCCGTGAATGCTACCTATTTATTACCTGATATTGTTTTGAGTTTTTCATATAATTTTCAATTATAATTAAATATAATTTGGGAGGCCGGTATGGGTACCGCCGCCCCGAGAACCATTTATTGAATAACTCTGCCATAGGTCACCCCAAGTGGTTCGCTACGTTTGGTGACTTAGCAGAGGTGCCAGGGTTCATGGGGTGAAGTTTGTCCAGCTGCATAGCAGGCCGGATCGGGAGAGAATGGTTGAGGGAGTAATTCGACTTCTCCAGCCGTACTCTCTCGGAACATCGCCTTGCAAAGCATTGGGAGGGATGGATTCATACGTCCGTCACTCCTGGACACACTGACCATTAGATTCCTACCCACAACTAATACCTTTTCCTTCCCAGAACATCGTCTCCTTCCTTTTCTACAAAGTCCCTTCACACAGCATCCCTAAAGATGACATAGGCCCTATGGAGAATTATTTTCCTTAGGGCCCCCTGTGTGGAGCTAATGTAAAAAAAAAATAATAGGTAAAAATAAATTAGTTCAGTTCCACCTCTTTAAAATAAATTATAATTCTTGGTAACATAGTTCATGTAAACATATTTATCCTTTCCGCAGATGCCAATAGTACAAACGCATTGTATTTTTGGTTCTACAGAACCGGAAGAAAATAATTTTAAAAAAAACTTAGAGTCACCCTGTTAGAAATATTCCTCAGTACATCCATGCCTGACTCTGATCATTATAACGAAGGATAAAGGAATAGAAATTTTGCTTTATGTTCCACCTTCTTACTTTACACAACCCCTCTCACTCCCCACCCCCACAAGAAGCCATATATTAAATCTATTTTTCCACGGTTTTTCCCCTACACGTACCTATACCTCAAAATCCACAAAAACGCTTCTTAAACACTCATATTATTTAAAATACATAAATAAAGAATTCGACATAATAAAAAGTTATTATTGAATCTGTACAATATTTTTTTAAAATTAATCAATCAGATCAGTAAAAGTCCAAAAACTTTTAATATTAATTTATTATCAAATGAAAATATCGAATTCGTCAAAAAAGGTTTTGTTAGACAGAAGTTATTGAAGAAGTCAAAAGTTTAAAATAATTATTAATTATGTCGAGAGGATATTGTCTCTGAATTTTTGACCCGAATGATATTACTTATCTTAAATTCTTGTTTCTATAAAATCTTGTTTAACTCTTGACAAAGCCGAGAAATTCGGTTCAAACTTTTATCAATGCTCCAATCTGAAGGTGGAGTTTGATTTTCTTACGAATTACGATGATGAGTATCAAAAGTAGCAAAATAACTTTAAATTAATGACATTTCTGACGCCTGACTTTAATAAAACAAATTATTGTTTTAACGCTTATTACTTATTTGTAAGACAGGAATGGGTTAAAAACATAAAATACACGTATATATTTTGATAATAAAGGTTACGTAAGAACTCCAGGGCCTCTCAGAAATCATTTCTGATTATATAAAAAAAAATCATGTTTTAGTAAAAAATTTATGAACACTTTTCAATTTACATCAAATTTTATATTCTTTTTTTTACACAAGAGGCCTTGGGGAAAATAATTTCCCTCAGTGGCCTATCTCGTCTTTGAAGATGCTGTGCAAAAATTTTTGTAGGAATTTTTGAAGAGGCATGGTCTTGAAGAGACCCATATTGTAGGAAGGAGGAAAGAGGCCAGCAAATTGTTCCACAGCCAAGCTGTTGAACTTAAGAACGAGTCGTGAAAGCGACCTGTTCTCTTGTGATAAATGCCAACCATGTACATAAGTTGGGCGCGAATTTGGCGGGCCTCCAGACTATGCCTTCGTGCCGAAGGAATCAAGCGTCTTCCATTGTAATACCGGTAGAACAACGACAGCGTATCTACCTGACGCCTGTGCTCGAAAGATTGCAATCAGCCTGTTGAGGTAGGGGAATCTATCAAATGGACCGCCCGTTTCTGTAAAAGTGTCAGACCAAAGGTGGCTGCGAAATTCAACGGTGGGGCGCACTGCGTTACAATGCCTTTTCTTACATCAGCTCCACACAAGAGGCCCTGAGGAAAAGAAATACCTCAGGGCACTGTGTCTTTTTTAGGATGCTGTATGGAGGGTATTTTTAGGGAAAGGCAGTTCTAGGTAGGAAAAGATATGAGGGGTGAGCAGGAATATGGGAATCAATATGTCCAGGACTGACGGACGTATGATTTCATCACTCCCATGCGGCGGAAGGCGATGCGCCGAGAGAGTGCGACTGGAGAGGTTAGGTGTCCCTTAACTAGTCTCTCCTGGGCAAGCTGAGGCACCCATTTTACAATTTCATAAAATTAAATAAATATATACAATGAGATAATGCATGGTAAGAAATTAAAATAAAACTAAGAAGAAATAAAGTGTTTATTTTCATGTTAAGTGAATTAATTTAGGGGTCTATGAATCGAGCCCAGGATCTTTTTAGCCATTCCAGGGCGGTGCTGATTGTTGAGTGATGGATTATGGATTGGTATGGTGTTTTCGTTTTTAACTTAATATCGGCAGTATGTGTGTGGATGCATAAGAAGATAACAGGATTAATTTTTTTTAAAGCAAATATGAACACCTTAAGTATTCGATTGAATGTAACATTTAATTGCTTTAGATTAAATTGAGTTGCAAGTCAAACATAAAATATCTTATCGAAAATTAATTGATAATTTTTTTAGCTCCTTACCGACGGCATTCAATTATTGATGTTTAATCAAAAACGTACAAAGCCGGCTGAATAAATAATTCACACCTGGTACATTTGCATTTATTATCGATATCTCCCAGCTGGGGACGGATTAATGAATACATAAGTGCATTATAATTATTTTACTCTGAAAGCGAACCCTGTGTCGTCTATTACTTTGTCAGGGAATGAGAACGGGTAATACACGCATGGCATCTTAGAGGTATAAATCACGCGAATATTTCGTGTGTAAACCCTCGCCTTAATATAAATAAATAAGCGGGAAGATTGTTTTAAATATAATACCGAGATGAGGGTGACACTTAAGGGGAAGCGATGTCTTTACATAATGTTAGAGGATAGGGTGGTTTTAGGGTTTCCGATATAACCGTCACCTTTTAAATAGATGATATTAAAAATATAATAGAACTTTATTGTTTGTTTTGTGAAATAGCTAATGCTATAGTGGTCCTAGGCAGGGCTTGTATGCACGTCGTCATGCATTACAACGGGACGTTTTTTTGTATCTTGCTGACCATAGACATATGAATATTAGTAGACCTGCCCTAAGTGATAAAAGCGTATTATTTCCCCCTCCCATTGGAAACATTCCATTGGAACCGGCTGGTATTGAGTATGGCTTCCCGTTAATCTAAAAAATGTGACGTCATCATTCTTCTGCAAGCCAACGTCGAGCACTCATCGGTGCATTTTACGAAAGAACACGGTAAAAATAATGGCTTGTGTTTTGAAAACGTGTAAAAATAGAAGTGAAAAGATAATAAATTAATATTCATATGTCTATGTTGCTGACCTATATTTCTGTTATTTACAGGACCTTTTTAATAGGATATATCCTAAAGACACATTAGTAAGTGCCTACATCAACGATTGATAGATAAGATATATTCATATAATAATAAATATGTGGAATCGAAATTAAAACGCGAGTACAATAATTTTATTTATTTATTTATTGTTATCAAGTTTAATTTGTATAACTCCATTTTAATTTTTATTTCTATATACTTACATAGCATTGTTTTTTTCAGTCAAAAATATATCAATTATTTCTTTAAATAACACTCCTCTTTCAACTTATACGATCTTCAATACTATCAACGATATGGACATAAAGCAGCTCTTTCCAAGAACCATCTTATTTAATTTACACCAAAATAACATACAAAGCAACACAAACGATAGACAATACTAAAGTCAAAGAAAAACAAAGAACTCCTCCAAACTTCTTTTTCTAAAACCACATTTGGAAAAAACATTTTAAATACATATCTTGCAAACTGTACAATCCACTACCAGCTACGATTAGATAAACCGAAACAATGAGCAAATTCAAATACGAAATAAAGAATTGAATTTCACATATAAGACGTCCCACTATTGCAAACATCTGTAATACAAATTACACTTAGACAGGAATATCAATTTACAAATGACCTAACCGAAATAAAATAAATTGATATAATCCCGTCAAATCTAACTTACATTATTAATCTAATATAATATTTATTTTACTTCATCTTTTTACCTAGATTTGTCAGTTTAAGGTGATTGTCAAAATAATTTATATTCTACTCTTTCATAGATGGCGCGCGTATAATTATTCTACGGGAAATCGCTTTTTACAAGTTATGCTTTAAAATATTAAGAATTATTAAGGTTGGCGTCCGTACATACGCAATATGAATATGAATAAATAGTTTTTTCAATAAAAATATTAAAATCTTTCAAGAAAGGCTAACAAATACAATATTGGATTGATTAAACTATAATCACCATAAATAAACCAAAATATTTCAACAAAGGCATACAAATACAATATTGGATTACGTACGGGCGCAAACAATTAAATCATCGTAATATTTTAAAGTTTAACTTGCAAAAAGTATGTTTTTTTTCTAAAATAATTAAACTAGCGCCATCCGTGACAGAGTAGATTTTGATTTTTTTTTTTTGAATTAGGCAATTCACCCTAAAAAGAGTGCTTTGTGATTAAAGGATCATTAGATTAGGTATACATTTTGTTTGAAACTGGTTCAAAACACAAAAAAATATTAATATAAAATATTCTCCTCCGATTTTGTAACTTAAAACGAGCAATAACGCTATAGTTCTTACGTACCCAAAATATAAAATAATGGGATACTGCTTTTATTTTCATTTACATACGAAAGCTATTTTTCAGTAACCACCCAGTAGCATTGTAGGTATAGAAGATGTGAGTCTCCACTAATATTCCGGAAAGGGTGAGAAACTCGGCTCCGTCTCCCGTCCTTAGTACTTAGTATCGGCTCGGGCCACGAGATGGTGCCTTCTTCTTCCGTTTCGCGCGCGGAATTAGGCTCGCGTTATTTATGGCAGTTATTGAAATTTTACGGCCAATAAAGGTTCAACTCTTCCGCGGGAGTTTTAAGACAATGAAGGTTTCGTTGGCTAAGAAACATATATTTTATACACGTTATTAATATCCCCATCTAAATGGAATATAAATTAAACACACCCCATATTACAAATAAAATTATAGTACATTACTTTTATAAAAAACATGATATATTTTTGAAACCTTTTCTAAATACAAACGTAATTAGCTGGTGAAAAAAGATGAAAACCTAATTTATTTTTACCGAAGATTTTAATAGAACATTTATACAAGTACTAAATGAAGTATTAGTTGTTATCGTCAACAAAATACTGTTTTGGAATAGGTAATAGAATACCCAATCAGTATTATTTGAATAGTTACAAAAAAGAAGAGCCCCGAAAAACATTTTAAATCACTATAAATAATAGGGGGCACATATTTTTAACCCTTCAGGCTTCGACCATATTTTTTCAGTAAGTCAAAAGATTTCCGCTTCGCAATAAAATCCAAATATATTGAATGTGTGTGAAATTTCAAATCTTCTTATTAGAAATAACAATTTAAATTTTTTAACATAAAAAATTTTTAATGCAAACTTTAAATGGCTCATCTTACATTTTTTCTAACTAAAATTACACATTTTATTGACAAATGAATTACAAACATTACCATCACCGCATTTTTTTATCGTTTCATGTAAAACTAATTTAAAAAATCACAAGTTTCAAAAATTAGATTTTTTTCCAAATTGCTGCAGAAAGCTTCGGTTTCATAAACATAAAAGTGGACATTTAAAAACTTTTAGATTTTAATATTTATAGTGTGGTATTTTCTCTTTCCAAAACCTAGATAATATTTATTTTAGATAATATTTCTCACTATACGCAACGATTTCTATGATACCTATAAGAATTATTTCGAAAAGGGAACAAATTAGACTGAGGGGTTAAGAAAGACAAACATTCCCGGATTACCAATAACCTGAAAATATTGAGAAAAAAACTCCTACTACCATTTTACTCAGCGGAAATTTTTTATTTATTTATTTATTTTATTTTATTTAGTAAAAGATTATACATTTAAATACATTATTTAAGAAATTTTTTTAACATTAAAAAATTTTTAACATAAAAAATGTTGCTTGTGTCTTGATGGAGGATTTACCCAGCTGAGGAAATGAACTCACTGCGCCGCGCCGGTGCTTGGGAGGACGTGTTCCTAACCCAGCAAAATACCGATCAATGTTTTGTGAAAACCTTTTTGAAGTGAAACTTCTTTAGCTCCGTTAGTGATTTGAAATTCGGATAAAACGGAAATGCGTCACTAAAATGTATTATTTGACGCGTCGTCGGTTCTAACATAATGCGGTAAATTTTTGTAAATCAATATCCAATCTTCAAACCACTTTAAAATAAACAGGCAAAATAAAATAAAGCTACACCTAGCGACTTTCTAGTTTCACTTCTAAGGCGTGTGAATTGCACACTCTGATTTTTTTTTAATTCATCGTCATCTGATTATGATTATTCAAATTCATTGTTATCGGTGCCCATTTAAAGCAGTCGTATATATTGCGGAGACACGTCTTTCAATTTCACGTAAATCAATGTAAGAACAAATGGCACACTAAACAAAATAACTTCAACCCCCATAAAACATATTCATAAGCCCTTGTCTTTCCACTCGCGGGTCTAGCAGGAACATAATACGTCTTCGCGAAATCCTTTAAGATTTCGCAACATGTTCGGTTAGAATATCGGCGGTGGCTAATTCTGGAGCAATAAAGCGTCAATATTAGTAATAATTTAATGTTTGTGGCGTCGCGTTAGACTGGCGGGGTGGGCTGTAGGGGTGGCCCACCCTCGAGGACATTGTAAGGACTAAAATCTTACACAGGGAGTGACGTTATTTGATTAGATACCTCGTGAACCCTTCTCGACTAACTTGAGATAGAATTTAGCGAAACACTTAGCATCTTTAACAATATAAAACGAAGCAGTGATCTTCATATAATTTGGACACATCTCTCGCTAAAGCACAATTAGTGAAGTTAACCGACGTTCTTGATTGATTTAGCCTTAAAAGTTTGTGGAAAGTGACTGTTCATAGCTTTTCAAAAAGACCAGAATGCTTACCAAAAAGGGGACGAATATTTTTTTATATTTTTTTTAATAATGGGTCTATATAATATGGCGTTATACATTCAGGTATATATATTATATATCTATATATTATATATATATATCGTTATACATATCGGTACCTACAGTCACCGGTACCTATCTATATTAAATGCCATCGTCTATTAAAATAATAATGTATTATGTACTCAGTTCAATATATTGATTTCTATTTTATTAAGTTCATCGTATTTACGGCTCTCCTGAAATTCACAACCTTTAGCACCAAATTATTTAAAAAATATTTTCTCGTCCAAGGATTTTAAGAAAGTAATCTGCACGGTCTGATTACTATTGTTAAAGTTAATTTTTAATTCAGTAGGTGCTTAAGTGCATATATTTTTTAAATCATTTGTAATTTAAAGGTAAGTTTGTTTTTAGATTTTAGGAACGGTCCGGCATGGTGATAAGCAAAAAGGTAAAAGTTTTTTCGAAAAATAAAAACTTTGAAGGTAGGCTATTTTGATTCGTAGCTGTGACAATATGTCTTGTCTCCTCTAATATATTGTCTTATTCTGTTTTCCTTTCTGCTATTGAATTATTTTTCTATGCATATATGTGCAAATATTTATTTATAATTAGTTAATACACAAGACCTGACGAAGTTTGAGCTTAGCGAAACCCGTCGGATATCTATGAATAATATTAATATTTAATACACTGACGTATAACTAAGTGTGTTAATCATTTATATACAAACAGTTCTGTGAATAATAGACCTCGCACAATGTTGATTATTCCAAATTGACAGCTCTTAACGCTCATGTGACCTCTGGCAGAGTAATAAGGTACTACCTACACAGGATTGGCCGAACACGGAACACACAAAAATATTTACAGAGAAGCACCCGAGTTAAAACAGTATTAAAATAACGAAAAATGTCCGCGGGTTTGTTTTTTTACGAATCTAAAATATGATTCCAAGATTGATGAAATTTTGCTCACCTGACCTTCAAAACAAGGGGAAAGTCGATGGCTACATAATATTCCCAAAAACCACCCCCATCCCTATTTACCGCTACTTAAAGTAGAATAAAGCTCAGGCAACGGGGTAGTAATAAAACTTAGTTTTTTTTTATTTAACTATGAATATTATTTAAATTCAGATTTTTTTGGAAACACCCACGTATTTTAAATCTAGGGCACTCGGATAGGTTTCCCATATTTATGAGCCCATTAAAAAACAACAAAAATACATCGAAGGTGCCGCGCACTACAAAGGCTCCACCCGCCGCACCCACCACCCCTCGAAGCTCCACCGCTCTCCGCGGGGGTGGAAGGTGAGCATCCCCACCCCCGATAATCTAAGTAACACATAAATATGATCAAGTGCCTTTGTAAAGCCCGGCTTTGCTAAAAGTTCCGAGGAAGAAGCCGAGGCCAGGGGCCAGGAGCGCAGAAGGGCGAGCGGGACTTTCTAAGAAACAACGTCTTTTATAATATCAGGTAGTATATAGTGAAACTTGCGCGATTTATCTGCATACTTGTGACGCCCGTAATTGATAGATTCTTATTGTGGGGCGAAATTGATTTTGCCGCGGTATACAAAGAAAGGAAATGGTTTTATTCCTTGTAAGGGATAAAATGGATGAATTTTCCGAACTTTGAAAGCGACGTTCATCGTGGAAAAAACATTGATAATTCATGGTATATTTAACCTTCACATTTTGGTACTTTGAGATCTGGTGGCTTTCAAGAAGTGTGGATTTGATCACTTAAGGCGATCCAATAGTCCAGGAAAAAATTGAAATCGGTTTCCTGCCCTTTATGGGAGGAGTTAAAAAATACTTGAGAAAAAGCTCTCGGAAAGGTTGGAATAGGAATTTGAGATTTTTTTTTCGTAGGTTTTTACGCATTGTTTTTCGTAATAAAATGGAAATTTAAAATTGATTTCACGAAAGCAAACGGCGCGGAGCCACACGTCTATTTCCCGCTATGGCCGGGGCGTGACTGATACGAAATGGTTGTGCCCAGTGCATGGTTCTTGTGCCCATGCCATAAGGGTCACTTCAAGATCAAAATCCGTAGAGTGCGGGCCGTATTGATTGATGTCAAAAATAATAACGAGAAAATGCATGTTTTATTTTATTTTGAGAAGTTTAGGCGTAAATGTTTTTTTTTGCGATTACCATAAAAGAAACTGAATTTTTCACATTATACAATAAAACCATGTCCGAAAAGGGGTTTATAAGTAGGAGAGTTTGCACTTAAAAGTGTAATTTATAGACCTAATACTTTATTTTTTTCTAGGCTTATTATAAGACTTATAAAAAAAATGACCGAAATTTTGAAGGGTTAAGGTATGTTCTAAAAGGAGGATTAAATTGAAGCATCTATAATACTTCTAAGCGATCAAATTTTCAAAACAAAAAACATATGATTTCGTATGATTTTGCATTATTTAGTATCTTAGTGACTGGTAATGCTTTTTCTGTTCTAAATTGTCATCAAATCAGTAGTTCATCGAATGGCTCTATGAAAAAATTAGAATCTATAGAATGATGTGTACATTGTTCGTTAAATCTCGCAGGTAAGGTACGTTTCGTAAAAACCTTTTGACGACTTAAACAATTCTCAAGTTAACCGGCGAGCCGCCCGCCGCCCATCCCGGGTAGGGACGTTGGGAGAGTGGCAGTGGAGAAGAGGAAGAGGTACAGAGGTATAGGTGGAACAGCCTCTCTTACGAGAATATAATTCGGCCCCACAACATAGAAGTTGCGGAGATTCCGGGCCATTTGCAAATGGGGAAGGCAGTACTAATTGGCCATCTCAGAGGAAGTTTGTTCTGCGCTAATACCACCAAAGCTCGAGGAAAGCTTCCACATGCTCCTATCTATTTACTCTGTTTACTGAGTTATGTTTACTGGACCTAAGCGAGCGTATTTTCTTAACTGTTTCATAATTTATGGCCTTATTGGTTCACTTCGAACTGGAAAACTAATTAATACGCGATCATGCCCAAGAAACTGGAACTGGCTTTTACACAAAGGGGAATATTATTAAAGTAACTTCTTAGTCAAATTCTTTAAGAAATCCATCGTTTTCTTAACATTTCACTATTTCGATACCCGCATGTGAATTTTATTAAAATTTTATTATAAAATTAATAGAATACTTAGTTTTGACCACTTATTGATTTATTCAAGTCATATTTTATCTATATATACATATGTATAAAAATCTAAAAATGTTTGTATGTATTTCCGCTATGCGTTGCTATATTAAGCATAGGAAATGTTTCAAACTTTCAAAATTCCTTTTTTCCACCCTCGCGAAGGTTTCTGGATTATTACAACAACATGACAATACATCTGAAAAGTGTTTTTAATCATTACAAAAACTCTTAAAAAATTTCACAATTTGAAAATTGCTTTTTTAAAATGTCGATTTTTCAATCAAAATTCAATATTCGAATAAAATTTTTAAATTAATGAATTTAATCGAAGTACTCACTTATCAAAATGGAATACTTTCAATCTAATTGAAAATTAAATTATTTTAAATAGGTACCTATGTTAGGTACCAAATTTGATTGATTGTTCTTATAATATACAAAAACGAATGTTTTAAACATTTAAAAAAAAATTATTAAAAAAATTACAATAGGTGGCACGCGAGCTGTTTGAAAATCTGAATGTACCGGGACTGAACATATTGAACGCGGGAGAGGGGAGGGGATCGCAGCAGCGTGGTTTGCGGGAGAGTGGAGAGGGAAGGCGGGGAAGGTGGAGGGGGAACGCGTGAGAGGAAGGGGACATAGGAGGGGAAAAGAAGACGGAAGGGGAACGGGACGAATGGGAAAAGACACGCAGGGAGAAACAATTTCTTTATTAGTGACCTAGCAACGCATGCCGGGAACTCGCTATTTATTTTATAAAAGTGGTCAAAACTAAGTACTAAGTATTAATTTTAAATTAAAATGATGCCACAAAATAAGTTTGCTGCGTTTAAAGAACTTATCATTTTGATTCAAAACAGATTGAAAAAAAACTAATTATCTTCAAGTTATAACTACTTCATTGTTTGTCATTTTCTAAAACGTGTTTTTTAATTATTTGAAATATTTGTCGTTCATAAATCAAAGATAACGGAATCATGACTGCGATGTTTATAGACAAACTAAGCGCCTACCATTTACGTGTCTACTATTTGTATAACTCTTCCGTAGGCACGATGGTATGAAGGAAGGCGTGATGCACTAAGAAAACTCAACGGAGGGTTAACGGCAATCTGCTACCCTTATTCAAGTGGTACTCTGCTGTGGTATGTTGTGATTTCTATGTGGAAAATACTTCTTTTTTTTTAAATTATTTTTTATTCGAATTCCGCACAGAAATCGCGACTACCCGGAACTATAGGGGGAGGAGAAAAAAATTAAAATAGGAGGGTTTGGTGGTTCGTAGTTACTCAGCAGTTTCTAGCAAAGTTTCAATTCTGAACGGTTTGCTCTTTCACCAAGACGATAGGTACTACGATACGTTCATACTAGTACGAAAGTTGTAAATAATAATTTTTATGCAGATTATATCAGAACCGACTTAACAGATTTTGACCAATGATTTATAATCTTGTTTGAAGTAAAATTGTAGAATTTGTGGATATTAGTGGTTACTTAAAAAAAACGAAAATGACACCGGAGGCCAAAATGTCAACTACGTTTTTAACACCGCTGCTGGAGACGTATATATAAGATGTACAGCGATGTACGACGAGTATATATGTAGTTCTTAACGTATAACATCGCTGACTTTGAAAAAATCTAGTACCTAAATTGTGTTTCTGAATTCCTTGCAATTTCATCCGTAGGACCTGTATAGAGCTGCTCTGTGGGGATGGAATCCCCACCCTGGCAGTTTAGCCGCCCTCACCCCTCTTCCCTCCTCCCCTTAAGGCTTAAGGGGAGGAGCTCATCCCTCCTAACCTGTTGCGCTTATCCACAACGTATACCGTACAGTCAAACCATTTGGCGTGTTTTTTCTTTGGTTTCTCTTTATGTTCGGCTAAACATATTCTATTTTTTTTTCTGTATGTTTTTTCTGCAAAATATCTCAATTTTTCTCACAAAACTTATAATACTAGAAGTTAATACCCGGTTTCGTACGGGTTTTAGCACTTTTTTCTACTCTTGATCGTTTTAAAAAACATGAAACAATGTAATACAATTTGTTTTATATACATGCAAAGCACAATTCTTGATGGTGGAAATGACGATTCAAACTGAAAACAGCTTCGAATTAAACTTACAGATGTTCTCCTTTATACCGGTTCCGAGATTACTACTTTTATATACCTTTTTTATGCGAATAAATTTAATTTAATTATTTTCAAATAGTTACGACCAAATAATGAAAAATAGAAAGAAATTATATATTTTTTACATTCGGAGGTAAGAAGAGAAGACAGGAACTAAAAAAATTAAGGAGAAAAAACGAGAGAAAAAAAAGGAGAGAAAAAAAAACTTTCGTAAGTAATTATGTTAGGTGTTAAGGGACGTACTTCGTCCATTCTTTAACCAGTGTACACTGATTTTATTTGGAGTAAAAAAAAATGTAAATGCAATTTTGGTCTCGTTAACTTATTTTGAAGTTTTTGTGTTTTGTTTTTTAAATTATTTTTCTTCAAAAACCTAACCAAAAAAACCTTCCACATGTCATCACTGGTCACTCAGCCGAGTAACCAAACAAACCCTCACTCCGATCCAATATCTACTGATTTTTTCTATATTTTAAGTATAAAAAAAAACTTTAAAAATGTCACTAGCGACCACAATTTTATTTACATTTTTTACTTCAAATAATATCAGGAATCACTGGTAATACACAATAATAGTAATACGTCGCTTAATATCCTATATATTTTATTATCACTGCATTTAATTAATGTTGTGTAGGTATATAATTTGACAGACTGTTTCCAAAGACCCCCTTCTATTCAGTCGGTATCTTCTGCTGCTAATTAGTAGTCAGAAGGCTAAGATGGACCGGCTTCAAACATCAACCCCTCACCCCTTTATGGTCGCTGGCTAAAATCATTAAATAGGTTTGCCTGAACTATTAATAAACCCATATTATATAGAGACAAGACTCCTCAATTTGACATCCCTTTCAACACTCTCTCTTTAAAGTTTCTAAAAATAACTATAAATTACGTTTCCGTGGAAATCAAACACCTTATTTGATTTGTTTAACATTGTAATCGTAAATCAATCAATTGATTAATCAGTCAGTCAAAAGTAGCAAAAACCTTAATTGATTGATTTTTAAGTTAACGAAACTATTTTCATTTCAACATACGCTTACCCTTTTATATCCACGTTTTACGGCTCAATAAATAATTTATACAGCGTTTTGATAATTTTCAACGCAATGTCAATATCAGAGTGAAGATAACATTTTTTTAGTACTAACAGTAATGTGTTATTTTGAAGAAAAAAAACTGTCATCCTAATCTGAATCTTATTCCTTCTTCCGTGATTGTTGTATTAAATACTAAGGACAAACCAAATTTTGGTACGCGGTATAGTGTTGATAAATTTGTATATAATTTTAGAAATCGGTAATTGGTAAATCTACAGTACCCGGTAAAACATTTAAGATCGACTCGGAAAAAATAAGCTTCTTGAGACAAATCGTTCTCTTGGAATAACTAGGTTCTGTCTGCCATTGGCATGAAACTGAGGTATTCATTGAGTTTCAAAGTTTGAACCCCTAATAAAATACTAATACATGTAATTTATTAAAAATCTTATACGCATAACTTATTGTAATTGAATTATTTTCATCTAAGTAAAAAAAACAAGACATTTAGTCAAACAACTATGAAAAGGATACAACAGATAGGACCTTAAATTAACTTTATTCTGCTGAATACAAATTATAGGGAGATTAGAAATAGAATATTTCTGATACACCAAATTCAGACTGAAACCTAAACCACTCAACCTTACTAAAAATACAATTTAATTTATTTTTAGTTCTTTCGTAAAAACGCTATATAATACATTTATAATTACTTTATATTATACGTATAATTAAATTTTTATATGTAAATGAAATCCTCAGCACAGGAGTATTACTTGTAACAAAAAGGGAGATCGTAAAACAAATATAATGTTTTGAAAATCAGCTATACTAAGAAATAGGGTTCTTTTTGATTATTTTTAAGTAGTTTTTTTTTGCTTACACACATTTTTTTACGTAGAATGTTATAAAATCTAAAGATATTTCAATTACGTTGCGTTCTCCATGTTCACTCGTGGTTTGGTATATTTATGGATCACTCTTTCGTGGATATCTTTGGCAGGTGGTATCTTGTTGTCACAAGCGAAAGACTGAATTTATGAATTCCAGAGAAAAAAATATTCCTGTAAAACAGTTACAGATCGGTGTTGATGTCATTCTTTTATCTTTTTACCATCTTTTCATCTTACGACAAAAAAGTTAAGTGTGAAATATTCTCCAGGTGGTGAAGGCTTCTCCAGTAATCGAGGGGCGAAGTTAATCGAGTCTAATTATGATTTACTTCGCAGAAAAATCCCACGCTAGTCATTATAGGCTGGGGTTACATTAACACCTCGCCTCGAGGGAGGAAATTGTTCTCGGGAGGGTTGGGGGATTTTTTATTCCATGCTGAAAAGCCAATATGATTTTGAGTACAGTGAATGCAAGTTGGGGAAAATCTAAAAAATATTATAAAACACAGTATTATAATCAGTTGTAGTCGGTTAAAGCCATCTTCAGACTGGGTCAGAGTTCAGACCAGTCTGAAGATGGCTTTAACAGGCTGAAACCGGTTACGGTCGCAAATAAATTAGGTGGAAATAAGTTTTATATGTGTTCTATTATATTTCTATACTTTTGGATTTTCCTCAACTTGCGTGTTTTATTATATTATTATAACGAAATTCCACCATGAATTGTCAGTATTAAAATAAAATATTTAAAAAAAATCATGTGTGCAGTTCACAGGCGGTAAAATTGAAACATTCAGAAAACTAAACTTCGAGAGAATGAGACAAATACAGAGTATCAGGCAGGAGTAGAATAATTGTAGCATAATTGGTTTATTTATTATAATATTGTTACCAAGTTTAAAAATTATTTTTCATTTTATTCTACGAAGCACCTCTCAAAGAGGACACCGATTATTCTATCTCATTCTCTCGCAGGCTGAATCCTACTGATGTATGTGTTTGTCAGTGGCGGTCCGTGAGTTTTCAGTGAGCTAGAGTGCTAAGATTGAAAAATACGACGTTATTGATGTTGTTGTAGCTGAAAAAGTTTTTTTTTTTAGTATCAATATTTTGTATGAATATTTTCAGAATTCTTTCAGAATGTGGATGCGCCGTATCCACATTCAGATAAATCTACATAGAAAAAGTTGAAATTAAAAAAAAAAAAGATTTTCAGCTATAACAACACCAATATCGTCGTATTTTTCAATCTTAGCATTCTAGCTCACTGAAAACTCACGAACCGCCACTGGTGTTTGTCTATTTTGAGCATCACTCGTTTCTGTTTCATTTAGTTTCAATTCACAACGGTGCTAAAAAATATAAATTAAATAACTTCTACCACGTCCTACATAGCAAAAACTCTCGAAAGATAATGTCTGTCATCGACCAAGCATGATCTACAATGTTTCTGGTGTCATGATCATCACTTTTACAGTTTTATCTATTTGGAATTTCTAGGTCCAAACGACATTTTACTGGTTTTGAATTTAAGTATCATTAATGATATATACGATGTCATGTGTTTTGCTGATACAGAACAGTGAAGATTGTACCAGAGTCCTAAAGTATAATTATTTTTTACAATTTGAACATGTAAGTGTAAGTACTATCGTAAGTGTATAACACTAAACTTTTCATATTACTGTTGGAATTTGTGAAGTTTTGGGATTTCCTTTTCGCATCAAATCAATGATATTATTCATATATTTCTTTTTAATTAATTTCATCGTCTTCACGTAATGATGAAAAATTATGGTTGAATTTACTCATCTTATTTCCATATCCTCACCTCCACCTTTTATTCTTCAATATCATATTAAAGTAAATCTCATAATTCTCCATTAAGGATGGGGATGTTTCATTACCACCTCAATCCGGTGGCAAGAAGGGGGGGGGGGTGGTGGGTGGCAGTGGCAGGCTCCTCCGACCGCCGGCGGACGTGGATCGGTCATCAAATGGCCGTAATGGCCAATTACAAGACATTAGGGGGCGCCCTGTTCCGCCCGAGATACTACTTAAGGACTATAACTACCCGTTTTAACTTGGCAAAGACGTACAGCATTATGATATATTATAATCGTTTCATTGCTGCTTCTGTTTACTCTGCCAGAGGTATCGCGCAAGTATCTGTATATGCTCTGCTTTGGGTTGAAAGTTCTTCATTAATATTTGTCTAGCCTTACTGATTATGATTAATGAACACGAGATATTGAAAATCGCAAACAATTTTTAATTTTTAATGCGTTTTTAAAATTTCGCAACCTCCTAGGTATGTACGAGTATTTACATTTAAAAAAACATAAATCCTAAATACATATTCATGAAAACATCAAAAAAGATCATCATTAGAATTTAGAGACGGTTGATAAATGATTAATAATTATTAATACCCCTGTTACTGTTTGAATGTACATATATTTTTTTAGATGACGTAAGTTATGGAGAAATACGACGGATCAAAGATTGTAAAAACTCAGTAGTAAGAAACTTAAAAGACAAGACGATGTAGCGAAGCTCCAGAAGCCTACTCCCGAGCGGGTCAATAACGCTTTTTTTAAATTATCTTACTTCCTCACTCCTTTTTTAAATCATAAGGCCACAGTGTGTGTGTATATATATATATTTTAACCACAATTTTTCATCATTGCGTGAAGACGATGAAATTAATTAAAAAGAAATATATGAATAATATCATTGATTTGATGCGAAAAGGAAATCCCAAAACTTCACACACATATGGGGGTGGGAGGGGAAGCGGGGACGGGGGGGGGGATGCAGGGACGGGGGGGATGCAGGGACGGGGGGGATGCAGGGACGGGGGGGGGGGGAAAGCAGGGGGATGGGGGAGGCCGGGGGCTGGCAGAGGGTGGCAGGGAGAGGGAGGGGTGAAGGGGGAGGAAGGGGAGGCAGGAACAGGGGAGGGGAGGCAGGGACGGGGGAGAGGGGGGTTGGCAGGGACGGGGGAGGGGAGGCAGGGATGGGGGAGGCAGGGATGGGGGAGGCAGGGACGGGGATCTGGAGGCAGGAATGGGGGGAGGGGGAGGCAGGAACGGGGGAAAGGGTGGCGGGGGAGGGGGAGGCAGGAACGGGGGGAGGGGAGGCAGGAACGGGGGGAGGTGGAGGCAGGAACGGGGGAAAGGGTGGCGGGGGAGGGGGAGGCAGGGATGGGGGAGGGAGAGACGGGGGAGCGGGAGTCAGGAATATATTATGTATATATATATATATGGGGGTGGGAGGTGAATGAGGGACGGGGGGGGGCGCAGGGAGGGGGAGGCAGGGAGAGGGAAGGGTGGAGGGGGAGGAAGGGACAGATGAGGGGAGGCAGGGACGGGGGGGAGGGGGGTTGGCAGGGACGGGGGGAGGAAGGAATGGGGGAGGGGAGGCAGGGTTGGGGAGGCAGGGACGGGGAGCGGGAGGCGGAATGGGGGAGGGGGAGGCAGGAATGGGGGGGAGGGGAGGAAGGAACGGGGGAAGGGGAGGCAGGAACGGGGGTGGTGGAGGCAGGAACGGGGGAAAGGGTGGCGGGGGAGGGGGAGGCAGGGACGGGGGAGGGAGGTATGGGGGAGCGGGAGGCAGGAACGGGAGGAGCGGGAGGCAGGCACGGGGGGGGAGGCAGGAACGGGGGAAGAGGGAGGCAGGAACGGGGGAAGGGGGAGGCAGGAACGAGGGGAGGGGGTGGCAGGGACGGGGGAAAGGAGGCGGCATGAACGTCGGGAGAGGGGGTGGCTGGGACCGAGGGAGAGGTCGGCAGGGATAGCGGGAGGGGTCGGCAGGGACATTGGGAGAGCTGGCAGGGAGAGGCAGGGACGGGAGGCACGGTAGGAACGGGAGCAGTGAAAAAGGGGGCGGTGGAAACGGGGGTGGGGGCGGTAGGGACGGGGGCGGGAGCTTAAGTAGGGACGGGAAGGGGGCGTAGGGTCGGAAGAGTGAGGGGCGGAGGGGAAGGGGCGCAGGGATGGTAAGGAGGGAAGACCCAGGGGATGGAACAGTCGTCAAGACCAGTTTCCACGGAACATTGGATTATTGGCCTTAACGCTTGCTTTATAATCCTTCGCATTAGTTTTCGCACTAATTCGTCGATTCGAAACCCAACAAAATAATGTGATAACAAAAAGGCGAAGAATGTTATGAAAGGCCGAATAAATAAAAAAAACCGAAATCACAAATTTTTATTGGAGACAACCACATAACAAAATAAGCCACGTAAGCAAAGTCTGGTAAAGAAGGGTTGTTTCACAGAATTTAAACTATTAATTAAATTTCAAAGTGAAATTTCAAGTCGTTAAAATCCCGCTGTTCAAATTCTATGAAACAACCCATCATAATTATTTCAAAAGTCCAGTCTATGAAACAGATTTTCTTCTTATTATTCTTCTTCCTCTTCTTAAACATTGCCCGCACAACTTCTCAAGGAAGAAAGCCGAGATGCTGAAAGATTAGGCGAGGCTGTCAGGCGGAAGGTCAGCTGAAAGATAAAAAAAGATATATTCAAACAGCGGTTGTATCGGAAAATATCCCATCGCAATGTTAAATAAAGATTAAAGAAAATATTACATGAATTGCCAATATTACGAAAAAAAAATACATACTCGCAGATGTACATTTTTCTACAGTTGCCTAATATATTAAATTCGTAGTCCATAGGTTTCGGTTAAGCCCCTTTGCCGACAAAATCAAGAAGCTCATAGGTCACCTATTAAAATTTTAAAAAAATGGAAACTATTCCCGACGAAAAATAACGGGTACATGCGTTAAACTAAGTAACACAAAGAATCCAAAAAAGACTTTTTTTATCTATTAAGTCGATTTTTTTCTTTTTTTCCGACATCTGAAAAAAATGGTGTACCGTTTGTAGACACTTTAGACGCATAACATCTGATAACGCCCTTTTCAATCTATAAATTCCGATCAATACTTAAAAAAAAAAGATTTTTCGGAATAACTTAATGATAATAATAACGAATTTGAAACAGATGCAGTCACTTCTAGGAAGCCCACGAAAGGCGAAGGTCCCAGGGTTCAACTCCTAGATGTGACCGGTTTTTTGTTTGAAATTTTCGATCGAGTAGCTAATATTGTCTTCAGTGATTAAATACAAAAATACCTTATTTCTATTACAAATTCTATCAAAACTTTTTTTATGTGAATACCGCAAAAGAGTCATCAACCGCCTGGAGCCAGAGAGACAATGGTATCCCCGATTGGGATATGTTGTGATCCCGAAGGTAAGTAGGGCGAGGAAGGAGATGTGGACGAGGAAGGTAATGAAGTAACTGGCTATTCAGATCTTGTCATAAAACACGGCGAACACCATTTCAAGCAACATTTCTATTCTGAATATTGGTCACGCCTATTTGCGTTTTGAATGTTAGTATTTTTATAAGCCGAGAAAAATATAGTGCTGGGTTTATAAACCTGCTCAAAATCTTCTACCTACGAATCCTTTTTCATTTAGACCTGTGCCATATCGCTCGACGTACATTATCAATGGGAATATATAGCGGACGATATGCTGAAGTAGGACAAACGACATATTTTATATATGTGTGTGGCACCCATCTTATGGTTTTATTGCATAATGTGGAAAATTATATTCTTCAGAAAATTATCGTAAAACATTAAAATGTTTATCTGAACTTCGCAAAATAAAATACACTTTTCGCAATATTAAATTACAACACGCGGCTGGTGTTTAGGGAGTTTAATAAAATATGAATACTTGCTTAAATTTTTTATTTTTTTTTTATTGGGAGACATTTAGCTAAGTATCCACTCCAAATAACATGAAATAAAATAAAAATAAAAACTTGATTTAAATGGCTTTATTCGTGTTTGGTGACCTACAAACACTCCCTTCAGAATCACAACATATCGTAATTGGGATACCATAGTTCCACTGGTTCCGAACAATCGGGAGCATTCGTGACTCGCGGTATTCACATAAAAAACCACTATCAGAAAAATTTAAATACCACACTTAATACGCATGTCACAAAAAACGTTTCTTTTTGAGAGACCCAAACTAAGGACCTAAAAATTTCTTTGACAAATTAGGTTCTTAGTATGGGTTCAATTAGAAAGATGAGGCATACGAATCAATTTTGTTAATATGTATAGTTTAACATGACGATGGCCACCATGATATTAAAAACATTAAAATATTAATTTTTGTGTGAACGAAAATAGCTCTCTGCTCGTTTATATAATAAACATACCTAACATACTGAATGTTAGGTAAAATTTTAGGTCTCCATGAAAGTTGATCCCCCGACAGTTGATCTCCCGGCATACATGGGGTGAGGTTTGTCCAGATCTTGGCGGCGGATGCGCCTGCCCACCATCTGCATTGCAAGCCAGATCGGGAGAGACTGGTTGAGGGAGATCTTTTGAACTCTCCAGCAGGACTCTCTCGGAACCTTGCCTTGCACCGCAGTGGTAGGGATAGATTCATACGTCCGTCTCTCTTGGATACACCGACTCCATATTCCTACCCACCCCTCATACCTTTTTTCCTTCCCAGAACTTCTTCTCATTCCTTTTCCTAAAAAGACCCGCCACACAGCATCGTCAAAGATGACATAGGCCCTGAGGGGAATTATTTTCCTGGGGCCTTCTGTGTTGAACTAATATAAAAAAAAAATACTTATACATTACAACATTAAGTCGATTTACCTATTCCTACAAACTGAATGTGCCGAATGGGTGTGCAAATATTAAAAACCGCCGTAATTTTAATTGAAATGCGTCAAGGATACAACTACTCATCTATAATGTAAATACCAGCGTGTCAGTGCAAATAACCGACATTGTAAAGTAATTCGTTTGATATTTGTACCGACTTTAAAAATATTTTAGAAGTAGATTTTAGGTTTGAATAATAAAGAAAAAACTGTAATTTATAATTAATATCATTTCGGGGGATCAACTTTCGGAAAATGTCGAGGATCAACTTTCTGGGGATCAACTTTTGGGGAATCAACTTTTGGGGAATCAACTTTCGGGGGATCAACTGTCGGGGGACCAACTGTCGGGGGACCAACCTTTTGGGAATCAACTTTCGGGGAATCAATTTTCGGGGGATCAACTGTCAGGGCATCAAAAGTCGGGGACCAACTGTCGGGGATCAACGGTCGAGGATCAACTATCGGGGATCAACTATCGTGGGGTCAACTGTCGGGGACCAACTTTCGGGATCAACTGTCAGGGGATCAACTGTCGGGGATCAACCGTCGGGGGATCAACTGTCGGGGATCAAATGTGAGGGATCAACCTTCGGGGATCAACTGTCAGGTAACCTTAATTTTTCAAACTATTTACAAAATTGAAAATATCGACAATAAACTAATCCCAGCGAGAGCTCGTCCGGAACTCATCGATATTCGTTCTCTTCCTTCTCACGCGCATTGTTGAAAACCGAAAATACTAGAACAATGACGTCACCTGTTGGGACTAGTACGCTCGGGTCCAGAATTTCAACCTTATGATATGTGGTATTAATCAAGAGCGCTTGGCAACAAAATTATGATAAAATCGTTAAAACACGAAAGCAAATTTTTAAAATGAAGTAAATAAATTAAAAACCTTATTTGAGTATCACAATACTTCAAATTAGGTTATTGATAGCACAACAAATTATTGCGTCACCCCTAAACCACTTTCACGTGAGCTACTTAATGCTGGGTATACATTCACGAACTTTGGGAGGCGGGGTATGGGTACCGCTGCCCCGGGAACCATTTATCGGATAACCAACACCTCTGCCATAGGTCACCCCAAGTGGTTCGCTACGTTTGCTGACTTAGCAGTGGTGCCCGGCTTCATTGGGGTGAGGTTTGTTCAGGTCTTGGCGGCGGATGCGTCCACCGACCTGCTGCGTGGCGGGCCGGATCAAGAGAGACTGGTTGAGGGAGGCCTTTTAACCTTTCCAGCCGGACTCTCTCGACTCATCGCCTTGCACCGCAGTTGGACGGATGGATTCATACGTCCGCATTGATATATATATACATAGATGAGACAATTAGCGAATAAATTGGTTCGACGGAATCGCAGGTTAGTACCTCCATTTCTCTATTAGTACAACAACAACCATGGGCTTAAGTAAAATGAAAGGACGGTCTGACGGCCGAGCCTTTCGACGCGGTGGCTTTAGCTAGAATTCACTTCCCCGAAGGCCTGTTCGTGCATTATTTGAACACTAATCTCGGAGAATTATGTACGGAATAGCGCCTCTATAGTATATCTCT
Source organism: Limnephilus lunatus (assembly GCA_917563855.2). Classification (NCBI taxonomy): domain Eukaryota; kingdom Metazoa; phylum Arthropoda; class Insecta; order Trichoptera; family Limnephilidae; genus Limnephilus; species Limnephilus lunatus. Next base: position 46,934,554 of record OU830600.1, read on the forward strand.
ATGTACGTCCGGTACTCCTTGACACTCAGATTCCTACCCACCCCTCATACGTTTTTCCTTCTAGAACTTCCTATCTTAAATCCTTCCCTTTCTTAAAAAATCCCTCCATACAGCATCCCCTAAGATGACATAGGCTCTGAGGGAAATTATTTTCCCTAGGGTCTCCTGTGTGGAGCTAATATAAAAAAATATAAAACATGAACGCGTACCGAACCACTAATTGTGTAAAAGGAAGTATATATATCAATGGAAAGGAACAAGCAACGGCAAACGACGCGAAACGCGGTCTGCGATTGCTTCACTCCTTTCCCATAATGCGTGGTTCAGTTGGCGGAAATATCTGCGTGTCAAACGCAACAAAACGTTAATAAATTTCAATGAATGAAAAATAATTTTTTGTTCATATGAAGCAGTTACTTTGTGATGTGACGTCTTCGAAATTTGAGGAGAATCCCGAAACCATCAAAAAAGTTTTAGAAACTCTCAAACATTTTAAAATATCACAACAAATTATTGCGCAATATTTTATTTATTTATTAATTTACGGACAATAGTCCATTAAAAACATAATAAGACGAATAAAAAAAAGCAGAGGTGACAGTGAAGATAGAGCACATATAAATGAATAGCAATGACAATTTAAAATGTAAAAAGTACATATATTATAGAAGACACTACAAATCAAAGCATGAAGAAGCATTTAAATATTGCTTATCGACTGCCAAAAGTCATTAAGTTTTACATAAAAAAATTCAATGCTTTGACAAGAAGAATGGTATCCATAATTAGTAGAATGTTGATTGAGGAACAGCAATTCATTATTTCGGAGTCTACGGGAATGAGGATGAGTTCAACATCCCTTTTCGAAACATCACAACAAATTATTGCGCAACATTTTGAAATATCACAACAAATTATTGCGCAACATTTGAAATATCACAACAAATTATTGCGCAACATTTGAAATATCACAACAAATTATTGCGCAACATTTTGAAATGGTAAAATGCAACAACAAAAAATGGAAACACAGTAATAATTAAATTATTATGAAATAATCATTTTTACATTAGCTCAGGGCCTATGTCATCTTAGGGGATGCAGTGTGGAGGGTTTTTGTGGAGGGAAGGAGGGGAAGTTCCGGGAAGGAAATAGGAATGTGGGGTGGGTAGGAATCTGGGGGTCTATGTGTCCAGGAGTGACAGAGGTATGAGAATCCATCCCTCCAACTGCGGTGCAAAGCAACGGTCGAGGGATTCTGGCTGGAGAAGTCAAAAGACCTCCCTCAACCAGTCTCTCTTGACCCGGCCCGCCACGCAGCTGTTGGGCAGACGCATCGGTCACTAAGACCTGGACAAACCTCTCCCTATGAACCCGGGCATCTCTACTAAGTCACTAAACGTAGCGAACCACTTGGGGTAACCTGTGGCGGAGGTGTTGGTTGTCCAATAAATGGTTCCAGGGGCGGCGGTACCCATACCCGCCTCCCAAACCATAAAGCAAACTATTATGTTGCATATCATTTTAGATAGGTACGTAAAATGTTGTGAAATCATACAAACTCACCATAAATGGCTTTAGCCGTGATTTGTAACCAGATCTGAATAGTTAGAATTCCGAACCTTTCTTTTCACCGTCTCCTTCCATTCACAAAGCATTGCGCAACATTTTGAAATGCTGAATATAAAACAAAAAATTGAAATACAATATAAATAAAATTAAATTGTTTTGAAATAATCATTTAACCAATTGCAACTACATTGAGATGATTGTTTACAACATAATATGCGCGCAAAACAGCAACATTTTGTATTGCATAACATTTTAGATAGGTACCTAAAACATTGTGAAATAAAACAAACTCACCTGAAGTGGCTTTAGCCGTGTTTTGTGACCAAATCTGAATAGTTAGAGCGCCCAACCTTCCTCTTAACTGTCTCCTTCCATATCCCATGCCCTTCAGCTTCAATGTACCACCATTAGGGAAGCCATAGATCCTCTGGCTCCGGACTGTGGCGAAGTAGAAAACTTGTCTGAAATGAAATAATTTTATCAATCCGCTTTCAAAACACCAACTATTTTCACTAACACAAAAGTTAGTTTGAGGACTGAAGTTTCAAAACAGATCTAATTTAAAATGAACAATTGACTTGACTTATTTATACAATATAAAATTCTTTGAAAAAAAAACTGAAGAGATATTAGACAAATGAAGTGTTACTGATATCGTAAATGCATTATAATAAAATATCAAACAACTATTTAAACAATTTATTAATGAAAGCACTTACCGAACCGACCGCCGACGAATCAAAAATATAAATGAAAGATTTGGCCCAGGTGGCAGGGATGTGATGCCCAAAAAAATTATTTCCCTAGATTTCGAAGTGAAATTTCCCTAGAATTTCCCTAGATTTCGGGGGTACTACCTTGGCAAATCAAAATCCGCTTGGGGGGGGGGGCATGGCATACTTAGGGCAGGCGAATCTAAAGGTTTTTTTTTCTAAAAAATATATGTTTTTTATATTTTCTAAAAAATATTTTCTTATTATTAACAAAATGATTTTGTATTTTCTAAAAAATATTCATATTATAAAAAATATCGTAAATATTCATATATGGCCAGTTCGTTCGAAAATTTACCATTATTTGAAAGTATGTACTTTACCTTAAGTTAGTAGTATGCTCAATGCTCACCCGTGAATAGGCCGCTGTTGCATGTTTGAAAATACTGGAAGGGGTCACTGAGTCGCGCGCCCACCTGGCAGGTGGGCGCGCGACTCAGTTGCAAAATTGTTTTAAAAACACTGACAACTCAAAATGATATTATGTACCTAAAAAGATAAATGAGAATTCTAAAAAAAAAAAAATTGCTTAGGTTTCAAGTTACGCTTTTATTTATGTTTATTACAAGAAATTTTCTTCAGTTTCAGTAATTGCGTTTGATTTTTATTTTGCAGAGTGATTTTTATTAAGATTTCCGTTTCTAATTCAGTGGTAAAGTACATACTTTCAAATTATGGTAAATTTTTGATCGAACTGGCCATATATGAATATTTACGATATTTTTTATAATATGAATATTTTTTAGAAAATACAAAAAACATTTTTTTATTAATAAGAAAATATTTTTTAGAAAATATAAAAAACATATATTTTTTAGAAAAAAAAACCTTTAGATTCGCCTTAATGACTATAAAAGGCAACTTTTTGCATTCGGGGCGATGGGAAACAACACAATTATATTTTACTTCTAATACTGATTTCTGCAGGGATACATGGTATGCCATGCCCCACCCCCCAAGCGGATTTTGATTTGCCAAGGTAGTACCCCCGAAATCTAGGGAAATTCTAGGGATATTTCACCTCGAAATCTAGGGAAATAATTTTTTTGGGCATTACATCCCTGCCACCTGGGCCAAATCTTTCATTTATATTTTTGATTCGTCGGCGGTCAGTTCGGTAAGTGCTTTCATTAATAAATTGTTTAAATAGTTGTTTGATATTTTATTATAATGCGTTTACGATATCAGTAACACTTCATTTGTCTAATATTTCTTCAGTTTTTTTTTTCAAAGAATTTTTTATTGTATAAATAAGTCAAGTCAATTGTTCATTTTAAATTAGATCTGTTTTGAAACTTCAGTCCTCAAACTAACTTTTGTGTTAGTGAAAATAGTTGGTGTTTTGAAAGCGGATTGATAAAATTATTTCATTTCAGACAAGTTTTCTACTTCGCCACAGTCCGGAGCCAGAGGATCTATGGCTTCCCTAATGGTGGTACATTGAAGCTGAAGGGCATGGGATATGGAAGGAGAGAGTGAAGAGGAAGGTTGGGAGTTCTAACTATTCAGATTTGGTCACAAAACACGGCTAAAGCCACTTAAGGTGAGTTTGTTTAATTTCACAATGTTTTAGGTACCTATCCAAAGATATTAGAAACCCGAGATATGCTATGTTGGCCGCCAGACCGTGGACGGACTACGGCCTACGGAGCGGAGTGTGAATACGGAAAGAATTCGTTCATTCAATTGGTTTTGTGTCGTAACCGCGTACAGTTTGTGCCCGTTTTATTCAAAATGCCGTCTTCTTCAGTGCAACTATGCAAAAATAATACAAGAAATGTAAACTTCAAGATAAATGGAGTTTCATTTCACCGGTAAGTACAAAATTAGAGTACGTTATCAATTTTTAATGATTATTCGATGTTTTTATTGACATAAGGCCCCGTTAAAACAAACATCGCCGCCATTACGATGCTAGTGATGGGGACGCGAATTCTTTTAAATACCGACCATCGATATTTCGTAATATTAGTAGGGCTTTATAAAAAAAATATAAATATGTATAAACATATTATTTTTGTAGATAATTATTGTTGTAGATGCTGATTGGTGGTAGAAACAAATACAATGCTTTTCTTTTAAAATCATTATTTATAAAAATTAATCTTTCTTTGTTCCGCATGCGTTCGTGTACCATTTATTCGATTTTCAATGGAACTTTGGTGATTTTTAGTGCCGGAGCCCATGGAGGTTTCTATATACGAGTATAATGGTGGGCTCTAGCATTATAAAATTATTTCCTATACCATTCATCTGAATGGGATGAAACTTTGGTGTTTTCGTGTGGGCAGGCCCGTGAAGGTTTCAATATATATAACGGTAAGCTTTGGCGTTATAAAATTCGTTAATTTTTTGGCGCATGATCAGTTTGAGAAATGTGCGTGTTTCATATAGTTTAGCCTCAGGAAGGGAAGGAAAAGGGGAAGAGAATCCGGGACGAGGGATCTGATAGGGGGAGGATTATGTGGGTGGAGGAGGGAAACGAAGGAGGGGGTTGGCGAGGGTGAGGGAGTGATGAGAGGGGGGGGGGGTGGGGGGGAGGTTTGCGGGATGGGGAGAAGCATAACAACGTGATAATTTATTTATCTTAGGTAACGTATAATTTATATCCGTTTTTAAATGCAGTAACTTATAGTATTTTAATTATTTCAGATTTCCGAAGGACGGAACAATTAAAGAAAAATGGATTGACGCAACGGGGAGAAAGGGAAACTGGTTTCCGACTCGCCATAGCATCATTTGCTCGTCTCACTTTGGCCAAAACGATTTTAAACCAGCAACCTGGCCTTTTTTCCCTTCAATTGATGTTATAAACATTTGCAAAACAATGGAAGTGATAATAAAGAACGCTATTGTAGATAAAAATAAACTGAAAATTAAATCAAAAAATAATATTAAACAGGAACTAGTAACCAAAGCCTTACGACATTTCGTTGGAATCAAAGTATTTGAAGATATTTATTTTCATCAATATGACCAATCACCAATGAATAATCATTCAGTTCAACTCACTAAAGCCGTTTTGGAAAAATACCTTGATATCCGTTTACATAACTTAGTTAAAAACGTAACACCAAAATTATCGAAGCGACAAGTATTAAACAAATATCTCCACTTTACCGGTCAATAATATGTATATATTTTTTAAATGTTTGTTTGCTAAATGAAATACATCTTGTACATACATATTTCTATATATTTTTGTTAATTATACCAAGGTGGGTTTTTTATTTACATATGTTCGAGATTGATGAAAACTAGCACATTTGACATTCAAAAGAGGAGGAAAATAACTGTTTACATATTATTTAAAAAAACTGCCTAAATAGATTATGAAACAAAATATGTAATCGCAAAATAAAGGCCCTAACACGGGTAGAGCACCCAACGTTGCCCAAAATACTTGTCATTATTATTGTAAAATTATTAATTGTAAAACAGAACCCTGGTTAAAGACCACCATTCAGAACAGAAAGGTTGCTTTAAATTTATTAGCCGTGTTTAGCGACCAGATCTGAATAACCGGGTACTTCCCCACCTTCATTTTCCTCGACTTCTTCCACTCCTCACCATCTGAAACCTCATAAAATACCCCAATTGCGGATGCCCTAGTCTCACTGGTTCCAAATGGTTGGGAGCAGATGGGACTCTTGTGAAGTACTCAAATACAAAATAAATTAACATGAGTAAAAAATGAGAGTTTCTTTTTATGGATTTTTACAACAAAAACACACTGTGAGTGTTATTGTGATTAAAGTTATTGAACAAAACCAAAAACTGTTAAAATTCAGTTATCTAATTATAGATTAGAAACAATTGATTTGGATTTGTTACATGTGACACGTTAAACGTGCCCAGAGTCCAGATCACACTTGTTTCGATTTATCGGTTCTGAGAATAAGAATTTTTCATCAAAATTTTAACTGGAACCATTTTTTAACTAAAATGTCGATCTCTGTCGATTTGTATTCTTGTAAGCCTTATTCGTCATCATTTCTATGTATTGCTAATTGCGAATGCGTTCGAAACGTGTACGCATAGAAATCTGTTCTAAGTATTAGTGCCAACGAAAATGACAAGTTTTAAGTGTGAGTTCGAATAGGGGCGTATACTTTAGCGTAAGCGAAGGTGTGTAATAGTATTGGTTAATAATATCGGCGACACGAGGAAATACAGTTCCACAAGGTTTAAACTGCCCATAGCATATCTCCCTTTGTTTATATTATCTGTGTACCTATCTAAAATGTTATGCAATACAAAATGTTGCTGTTTTGCGCGCATATTATGTTGTAAACAATCATCTCAATATTGTTGCAATTGGTTAAATGATTATTTCAAAACAGTTTAATTTTTTTTCTTATTGTATTCTGATTGTATTTCAATTTTTTGTTTTATATTCAGCATTTCAAAATGTTGCGCAATGCTTTGTAAATGGAAGGAGACGGTGAAGAGAAAGGTTGGGAATTCTAACTATTTAGATATGGTTACAAATCACGGCTAAAGCCATTTCAGGTGAGTTTGTATGATTTCACAATATTTTACGTACGAATCTAAAATGATATGCAACATAATAGTTTGCTATATGATTTGGGAGGCGGGTATGGGTACCGCCACCCCGGGAACCATTTATTGGACAACCAACACCTCCGCCACATGTTACCCCAAGTGGTTCGCTACGTTTAGTGACTTAGTAGAGATGCTCGGGTTCACAGGGAGAGGTTTGTCCAGGTCTTAGTGACCGATGCGTCTGCCCAACAGCTGCGTGGCGGGCCGGGTCGAGAGAGACTGGTTGAGGGAGGTCTATTGACTTCTCCAGCAAGAATCCCTCGACCGTTGCTTTGCACCGCAGTTGGAGGGATGGATTCTCATACCTCTGTCACTCCTGGACACATAGACCCCCAGATTCCTACCCACCCCTCATTCCTATTTCCTTCCCGGAACTTCCTCTCTTTCCCTCCACAAAAACCCTCCACACTGCATCCCCTAAGATGACATAGGCCCTGAGCTAATGTAAAAATGATTATTTCATAACAATTTAATTACTGTATTTCCATTTTTTGTTGTTGCATTTTACCATTTCAAAATGTTGCGCAATAATTTGTTGTGATATTTCAAATGTTGCGCAATAATTTGTTGTGATATTTCAAAATGTTGCGCAATAATTTGTTGTGATATTTCAAATGTTGTGCGATAATTTGTTGTGATATTTCAAAATGTTGCGCAATAATTTGTTGTGATATTTCAAATGTTGCGCAATAATTTGTTGTGATATTTCAAAATGTTGCGCAATAATTTGTTGTGATGTTTCGAAAAGGGATGTTGAACTCATCCTCATTCCCGTAGACTCCGAAATAATGAATTGCTGTTCCTCAATCAACATTCTACTAATTATGGATACCATTCTTCTTGTCAAAGCATTGAATTTTTTTATGTAAAACTTAATGACTTTTGGCAGTCGATAAGCAATATTTAAATGCTTTTTAATGCTTTGACTTGTAGTGTATTCTATAATATATGTACTTTTTACATTTTATATTGTAATTGCTATTTATTTATATGTGCTCTATCTTCACTGTCACCACTGCTTTTTTTATTCGTCTTATTATTATGTTTTAATGGACTATTGTCCGTAAATTAATAAAAAAATAAATAAATAAAATATTGCGCAATAATTTGTTGTGATATTTTAAAATGTTTGAGAGTTTGTAAAACTGTTTTGAGGGTTTCGGGATTCTCCTCAAATTTCGAAGAAATATTTTTCAATCATTGAAATTTATTAACGTTGTGTTGCGTTTTGACACGCAGATATTTCCGCCAACTGAACCACGCATTATGGGAAAGGAGTGAAGTGGTTTTTTTTTATATTAGCTCCACACAGGAGACTCTAGGGAAAATAATTTCCCTCAGAACCTATGTCATCTTAGGGAATGCTGTATGTAGGGTATTTTTAAGAAAGGGGAGGATTTAAGATAGGAAGTTCTAGAAGGAAAAACGTATGAGGGGTGGGTAGGAATCTGAGTGTTCAGAAGTGACGGACGTACATAGAGATATACTATAGAGGCGCTATTCCGTACATAATTCTCAGAGATTCGTGTTCAAATAATGCACGAACAGGCCTTCGGGGAAGTTAATTCTAGCTAAAGCCACCGCGTCGAAAGGCTCGGCCGTCAGACCGTCCTTTCATTTTACTCAAGCCCATGGTTTCATCCTTTTCCATCCTACTTTGATCGTCACACGCCAGCCACGGTCGACGGTTGTTGTTGTACTAATAGAGAAATGGAGGTACTAACCTGCGATTCCGTAGAACCAATTTATTCGCTAATTGTCTCATCTATGTATATATATCAATGCGGACGTATGAATCCATCCGTCCAACTGCGGTGGAAGGCGATGAGTCGAGAGTCCGGCTGGAAAGGTTAAAAGGCCTCCCTCAACCAGTCTCTTGATCCGGGGTTCAGGAGTGACGCAATAATTTTTGTGCTATCAATTACCTAATTTGAAGTATTGTGATACTAAAATAAGGTTTTTAAGTTATTTAATTCATTTTAAAAATTGCTTTTGTGTTTTAACGATTTTATCATAATTTTGTTGCCAAGCGCTCTTTGATTAATACCACATTTCATAGGGTTGAAATTCTCGACCCGAGCATACTAGTCTTAACAGGTGACGTTATTGTTCTAGTATTTTCGGTCTTCAACAATGCGCGTGATAAGGAAGAGGACGAATGAGGTCCGGACGAGCTCTCGCTAGGATTATTTTATTGTCGATATTTTCAATTTTGTAAATAGAGTGAAAAATTTAGGTTACCTGACGGTTGATCCCCGAAGGTTGACCCCTCACATTTGATCCCCGACAGTTGATCCCCGACAGTTGATCCCCGACAGTTGGTCCCGACAGTTGATCCCCCGACGGTTGATTCCCAAAAGTTGATCCCCTGACAGTCGATCCCGAAAGTTGGTCGCTGACAGTTGACCCCCCGATAGTTGATCCCCAATAGTTGATCCTCGACAGTTGATCCCCGACAGTTGGTCCCCGACTTTTGATCCCCTGACAGTTGATCCCCCGAAAAATGATTCCCCGAAAGTTGATTCCCCGAAAGTTGATTCCCCAAAGGTTGGTCCCCCGACAGTTGGTCCCCCGACAGTTGATCCCCCGAAAGTTGATTCCTCAAAAGTTGATCCCCAGAAAGTTAATCCTCGACATTTTCCGAAAGTTGATCCCCCGAAATGATATTAATTATAAACTACAGTTTTTTCTTTATTATTCAAACCTAAAAAAGTCGGTACAAATATCAAACGAATTACTTTACAATGTCGGTTATTTGCACTGACACGCTGGTATTTACATTATAGATGAGTAGTTGTATCCTTGACGCATTTCAATTAAAATTACGGCGGTTTTTAATATTTGCACACCCATTCGGCACATTCAGTTTGTAGGAATAGGTAAATCGACTTAATGTTGTAATGTATAAGTATTTTTTTATATTAGTTCAACACAGAAGGCCCCGAGGAAAATAATTCCCCTCATGGCCTATGTCATCTTTGACGATGCTGTGTGGCGGGTCTTTTTAGGAAAAGGAATGAGAAGAAGTTCTGGGAAGGAAAAAAGGTTTGAGGGGTGGGTAGGAATATGGAGTCGGTGTATCCAAGAGTGACGGACGTATGAATCTATCCCTACCACTGCGGTGCAAGGCAAGGTTCCGAGAGAGTCCTGCTGGAGAGTTCAAAAGATCTCCCTCAACCAGTCTCTCCCGATCCGGCTTGCAATGCAGATGGTGGGCAGGCGCATCCGCCGCCAAGATCTGGACAAACCTCACCCCATGTATGCCGGGAGATCAACTGTCGGGGGATCAACTTTCATGGAGACGTTAAATTTTACCTAACATTCAGTATGTTAGGTATGTTTATTATATAAACGAGCAGAGAGCTATTTTCGTTCACACAAAAATTAATATTTTAATGTTTTTAATATCATGGTGGCCATCGTCATGTTAAACTATACATATTAACAAAAATGATTCGTATGCCTCATCTTTCTAATTGAACCCATACTATGAACCTAATTTGTCAAAGAAATTTTTAGGTCCTTAGTTTGGGTCTCTCAAAAAGTAACGTTTTTTGTGACATGCTTATTAAGTAAGGTATTTAAATTTTTCTGATAGTGGTTTTTTATGTGAATACCGCGAGTCACGAATGCTCCCGATTGTTCGGAACCAGTAGAACTATGGTATCCCAATTACGATATGTTGTGATTCTGAAGGGAGTGTTTGTAGGTCACCAAACACGAATAAAGCCATTTAAATCAAGTTTTTTAAAATTTTATTTCATGTGATTTGGAGTGGATATTTAGCTAAATGTCTCCCAATAAAAAAAAATTAAAAAATTTAAGCAAGTATTCATATTCTATTATACTTCCTAAACACCAGCCGCGTGTTGTAATTTAATATTGCCAAAAGTGTATTTTATTTTGCGAAGTTCAGACAAACATTTTAATGTTTTACGATAATTTTCTGAAGAATATAATTTTCCACATTATGCAATAAAACCATAAAATGGGTGCCACACACAGCTATAAAATATGTGGTTTGTCCTACTTCAGCATATCGTCCGCTATATATTCCCATTGATAATGTACGTCGAGCGATATGGCACAGGTCTAAATGAAAAAGGATTCGTAGGTAGAAGATTTTGAGCAGGTTTATAAACCCAGCACTATATTTTTCTCGGCTTATAAAAATACTAACATTCAAAACGCAAATAGGCGTGACCAATATTCAGAATAGAAATGTTGCTTCAAATGGTCTTAGCCGTGTTTTATGACAATATCTGAATAGCCAGTTACTTCATTACCTTCCTCGTCCACATCTCCTTCCTCGCCCTACTTACCTTCGGGATCACAACATATCCCAATCGGGGATACCATAGTCTCTCTGGCTCCAGGCGGTTGATGACTCTTTTGCGGTATTCACATAAAAAAAGTTTTGATAGAATTTGTAATAGAAATAAGGTATTTTTGTATTTAATCACTGAAGACAACATTAGCTACTCGATCGAAAATTTGAAACATAAAACCGGTCACATCTAGGAGTTGAACCCTGGGGACCTTCGCATTGCCTGGGCTTCCTAGAAGTGACTGCATCTTTTTATGATTTTTGTGTTTCAAATTCGTTAATATTATCATTAAGTTATTCCGAAAAATCTTTTTTTTTTTAAATATTTATCGAAATTTATAGATTGAAAAGGGCGTTATCAGATGTTATGCGTCTATAGTGTCTACAAACGGTACACCATTTTTTTTCAGATGTCGGAAAAAAAGAAAAAAATTGACTTAATAGATATAAAAACAGTTTTTTTTTATTCTTTGTGTTACGTAGTTTAACGCATGTACCCATGATTTTTCGTCGGGAATAGTTTCAATTTTTTTTTTAATTTTAATAGGTGACCTACGAGCTTCTTGATTTTGTCAGCAAAGGGGCTTAACCGAAACCTATGGACTACGAATTTAATATATTAGGCAACTGTAGAAAAATGTACATCTGCGAGTATGTATTTTTTTTTCGTAATATTGGCAATTCATGTAATATTTTCTTTAATCTTTATTTAACATTGCGATGGGATATTTTCCGATACAACCGCTGTTTGAATATATCTTTTTTTATCTTTCAGCTGACCTTCCGCCTGACAGCCTCGCCTAATCTTTCAGCATCTCAGCTTTCTTCCTTGAGAAGTTGTGCGGGCAATGTTTAAAAAGAGGAAGAATAATAAGAAGAAAATCTGTTTCATTGAATGGACTTTTGAAATAATTAGGATGGGTTGTTTCATAGAGTTTGAATAGCGGACTTGAAATTTCACTTTGAAATTTAATTAATAGTTTAAATTCTGTGAAACAACCCTTCTTTACCAGACTTTGCTTACGTGTCTTATTTTTTTATGTGGTTGTCTCCAATAAAAATTTGTGATTTCGGTTTTTTATTTATTCTACCTTTCATAACATTCTTCGCCTTTTTGTTATCACATTATTTTGTTGGGTTTCGAATCGACGAATTGGTGCGAAAACTAATGCGAAGGATTATAAAGCAAGCGTTAAGGCCAGTAATCCAATGTTCCGTGGAAACTGGTCTTGACGACTGTTCCATCCCCTGGGTCTTCCCTCCCTACTATCCCTGCGCCCCTTCCCCTCCGCCCCTAACTATTCCGACCCTACGCCCCGCCCCTGCCGTCCCCTTCCCTATCCCTGCCGCCCCCTCCCCTCATTCCTGACTCCACCTCCCCCGTTCTTGCCTCTCGCTCCCCCCGTTCCTGCCTCCCGCTCCCCCCATCCCTGCCTCCCCTCCCCCCGTCCCTGCCTCACCCTCCCCCGCCACATCCTCCCCTTCCGCCTATTCCTGCCTCCCCATCCCCCGTTCCTGCCTCCCCCTCCTTTATTCCTGCCTCCCCCTCCCCCGTCCCTGCCTCCCCCCTCCCCTCATCGTTGCCTCCCCCCCCGCCCCGTCCCTGCTGCACCCTCCCCTTCCCTGCCTCCCCACCCCTGTCCCTGCCTTCCCTCCCCCGTCCCTGCCTCCCCTCCCCCGTCCCTGCCGCCCCTCCCCTGACCACTCCCCCCTGCCCCCCTCCCCTCTGCCCCTCCCCCCTGCCCCTCCCCCCTGCCCTCTCCCCCCTGCCACCTTCCCTTGCCTCCTCCCCCCTGCCTCCTCCCCCCTGCCTCCTCCCCCCTGCCTCCTCCCCCTGCCTCCTCCCCCTGCCTCCTCCCCCTGCCTGTAAAAAGTACAAGACCGGAATCCTTCACTTCTAGCATAAACAATGACAACTAATTTAATATGTTCGAATATAATGCTTCTCACGCTAAAAGCTGTATGTGGCCTGCTTAGGTCGGAAAAAAATTTTTCGTGTCCGCCCCCGACGGAAAATCCAAGAAAAGAAAAAGGTCCATCCTTATTGTAGTCATATTTAGCGCCAATTTTGAATAATCCAGCTGATTTTAAAATCTTGTGCAATGTGCGATATTTAAAAGTATGATTGCTTTGTTTTCGCAGAGAACAGAAGACACGCTATTAAAAAGCGATGTTGCCAAATGTAGGAGTTGCGATTAGTTGCGATACGCGAATCAATGAAACATATATTATGCTAAAAAATATACGCTCATCTACTGCAGCGCCGCGGCTCCCCGCTCGGTGACAACACTGAACTAAAATAGATTTTAGTTGATTTAGGTACCAAAACCGCGTCTGGCTTATTTTCGTTTTTGAACTGTATCGGGTACAGGAGTGGGGAAAACATGGTCGGACGCAGGATTGAATGAAAGTGGACCATTAGAAGACGCAGTAATGATAGCGGGAAGATAGAAGACGCAGTAATGACATTACGTAATTAGCATTGAAAATTCACATTTTGCAAAAAAAAACTCAAAACTTGATACTGTCTTTCCCGTCGCTATATGGATTTCAATGCTAAAAGTGCCGTTTAACTGTATAAATATTAAAGTATACGGTTCTCACCATCCCTCTAACCGTTCTCCAATGCACCCTCTAAAGGTAGGAAGGGCCCAGGTGAGCTTCCACGTGCAACCCTTTCAGTTATTTCGTGAATCTCTGAAAAGAAAATCCACTTGACATCTTGCCGGAAGTGCAAAGCGGGGGAAATTTCACTAAAATTAAAGATGGCACCTTCGGAAATGAAATTCTTTTCAGAGCGCACGGAACGCGTCTTAAATGCACTTTGTTTTATTCAATTTATGGGTCTCTGAGAAATGTACCTTTATTTTATAGCAGACGCAGTCAGAATGAAGGCATACTCCTTACAGATATTACTGTTTTATAAATGCATATAAATCAGAGCATCAGAAAACAAATCCATGCCATCCCCAGTCTGAAATAAATTATTTGAGGTGAAATTACCATTTCTATCATATTTGTAGTTTGCATGTATTTTAATTCAATTTTTGGGAAAAGAGAGCAAAATCTAGAACGCATCTATCGTCAAAAAAATGTTTGTATGTATGTATGTCCGCTATGCGTTGCTATATTAAGCATAGGAAATGTTTTAAACTATAAAAATACCTCTTTTCCACCCTCGCGAAGGTTTCTGGATTATTACAACCTCATGATAATACATCAAAAGCTCTTTTAATCATTACAAAAACTCTTACAAAAAATGTCACAATTTGAAAATGACATTTTTAAAACATCGATTGTTCAACAATGACGTTATATTATAAATGTATTAATGTCTTTGTTGTTCAATCAAAATTCAATATTCGAATAAACTTTTTAAATTAATGAATCGAAGTACTTACTCACTTATGGTACTAATCAAAATCGAACGCTTTGAATCTAATTGAAAATTATGTTATTTTAAATAGGTACCTATGAGCTCGAACTAAACCTCTTCCTGCCATCTGTAAAAATTTTCGCTCTCTCTCAGAGCTTCAAATTATCCAAAATGATCTTCTTCCACTATACAAATTAAAATATAGTCACGTCACCCTATCCCCAACAATTTTAGAAGGGATCGGCATCCTTAAAAGTCATTCCAATCTCCCAGCCCATACTGTTAATAATATATTCAATGACATTATTTCTTCTAAATGGCCCAACTCTTCTCTTTTATTAACTGATGGCTCCAAATCTCCAGACTCTCCTAACTGTGGTATAGGTATTAACGTTTACCACAATAATTCTAATGATAGAATATTTTATTCAATTTCAAACCAATTTTCGATATTTTCTGCTGAGTGCATTGCAATAATTGAAGCCCTCAAATATATAATCAAAAATAATTGTGAACATTCTCTTGTTCTCTCTGACTCTCTCAGCTCCCTCCAAAAACTTAAATCCTGTCCTCTTCTTCATCCTGATGATCACTTTGTATGCCTTATTAGAGTGCTGATAGCCTCCATTCAAAGCTCTGGAAAAACCGTAATTCTTGTTTGGATCCCTGGACATGTTGGCATAGTGGGTAACGATATTGCGGATTCTTTAGCAAAACAAGGAGCGTCCAACCCTATTGTTACCCTCATAAACCATATTCCCCTATCTGATATTTTTTCCATCATCAAAGATAGATCCCGCAATGTTTGGACAGAGTATTGGAACATTGCTAGTCAACCCAAGGGAACTCACTACGCCTCAATACAAAGGACTATCCCATCAAAACCGTGGTTTCAAAAATTCCCCCATTTTTCTAAAAAAAAAATTTCCTCACTTATTCGAATGAGAATCTGACATTGTTCCGTTCCTTCTCACCTTTTTAAAATTCACATCCTTGACTCCCCAGATTTTACATTCTGTGGTCTAGATGTGGGCACTTTAGATCACATATTTTTTGGTTGTCCCTCTCTAAATAAATATTCTCTCTTCTATCAAGCGTTATCTAAAATTGCCTCCCCTCCATTCAACATTTCATCCCTTCTAAGTCTGAACTCGACTCCAATCTTCCATAAAATTCTGAAATTTGCACATTTAAATAAAATTAATATATAAATTCTCCTTTCCTTCCTCTGTAATTTTAAATGATGGCCTAGAACACCCTTGAAGGGTGAAAGCCAGAAATAATTGAAAAAAAAAATAGGTACCTAATACCTATGTTAGGTACCAAATTTAATTGATTGTTCTTATAATACAAATACAAAAATGAATGTTTGTAACATGTAAAAAATAAAAATTTATAAAAAAAAATTGCAATAGGTGGCACGCGAGCTGTTTGAAAATCTGAATGTACCGGGACTGAAAATATTGAACGCGGGAGAGGGGAGGGGATCGCGGCAGGGTGATTTGCGGAAGAGTGGAGAGGGAAGGCGGGGAAGGTGGACGGGGAACGCGTGAGAGAAAGGGGACATGGGAGGGGAAAGGGAGACGGAAATGGAACGGGACGAATGGGAAAAGACACGCAGGGAAAAACAATTTCTCGAGAACAAGAACTCGCTAGTAATTTATAAATCTATTTGGACTTCCGCGCTACAACAGCGCTTAACCTCCATCTTGAGGAACCGTGTCGGAAACTAATAAAAAAACAATAATTCTTCCATCCATCCTTCACACCTCATATCGACAACATCATTTCTAGATCCTTGAAAATGCTAGGATTTATCAAACGAAATAGTAAACATTTTCAAAATCCTATATCAAAAATAACGCTGTACAATTCCTTCACCCGCAACGTGTTGGAGTACGCAAGTGCTGTATGGAGTCCAACCTACAAAGTTCATATTCAGCGAATAGAGCGAGTTCAAAAACATTTTATGTACCACCTAGCGTATACCGATAAGCGAGCTCGATCACTTCCTCACTACACCGATAGACTAAAATTCTGCAATGTACGCACCCTTGAACAGAGAAGACTAAATACAGATTTAAATTTTCTTTTCAAAATTGTTAATGGTTTAATAAACTGCCCTTTTCTACTTCATCAAATCAGGTTCAATGTTCCTAGAATTGGTTCACGACTTGTAAATCATGTTCCGTTAAATATTAAAAAATATCGAACTAAGCTGGGGTATGACTCAGCTTTATCAAGAATGTGCCGTAATTTTAATGAGGCTTATAAAAAACATTCAATTAATTTGACAATGTCAACATTGGCCAACTTCAAATCGTCTATTAACAAGATTTAAAGCTCCTTTTTATATTGTTATATAAACTTATAAACTAAACCTTTAAACTTTATTATAATATTATTGTTCTAAAAACTTGTTTCAAAATTTTGTAATATATGGTATGTGTGTGTGTGAATGATTGTATATATATGTAAGTATTATGTTATCAATGTTGTGTTTGTCTTTAATTAGTGATAGCATCAACCATGGTTCAGTGTAATTGTATCTGTGAAAGCTTTCATGTAAATCACTGTTGACAAACCTAATAAAAAAAAATAAAAAAAAATAAAAAAAAATAAAATCATTTGCAAATGTTTCAACATAAATCGTTATATTAATAAGCAACGAGGGATAACATCATCTTCACGACAGTGCATAATATTATGACTTATAAATGTGTTTTTTTTTGTCGTGTAATAATGCAGAAATACGCTTTTGTTTATTTTTGCTTTCTAGATATATTTCTAAGAAACTGTATTTCCTATAGATTATGTTCTTGAAAAAAAAAACTTGTATCTGTGAGAAATCTTTATTCGATACGTCAATCGGTTCAGCTCACAGCCTTCAAGCTTCAAGGTAAGAAGTTAAACTGCTAAGCTTGTTTTTTCTACCCGGGATATGAAGAGAGGCACTCGCGACCCGTCACTTGCGATACGTCCCTCCGCCCAGTGAGCCGTGGCAGCCTTCCACTTCCTCCACCATCAATTTCCCACCCCCACCCCCTCCTCCATCCTCACCCACAACCACCTGAATTTCAGGTGATTTCAGAATTAAGTTTTCGTTAAATACCTTGCAAGAATAGAATTAACGAAGTAAACGTATTTATTAAAAAAATCACAGAAAAAAAATTAGATTAGAGTCAAGAACATTTGATAAAAAAAAAACCTTTTATAGTTCTTAAAATGTACTGGTATTATTATTTTTTTTCTTGTCATGTATTTTAATAGATTATTTTGATGGATACTTCGAAGCTCCATGAGATGATGAAAGTACTAGTAAATTAATTGAGATCTGAACTAATGCATACAATACACGACATCTTTTTTCAGCCCGATTCCAATTAGTGATCAAAGTCAACATTTTTTGCTTAACGCGATCGCTATTCGCATCTCTATTTTCATATTTCCGATTTCAATTGTCATCACTACAAACTACACATGAACCTTACTGTTTTCTGTAATGCCAACTGAAATCGTAGAAATGAAATTAGAGATGAAAATAGCGACCATGTTCAGCGAAAAATGTTGACTTTGGTCTCTAATTGGAATCGGGCTGTAAAAAGATGTCGTGTATTTTAGGCTTAAGAGTGTTTGCCGCCCCAGAAAACATATTCTGATTTATGGTTAGGATTTACGATTGTTCGATCATTTAATTGACATTAATTAATAAAATATTTTCAAGTTCCGAAAGCATGTCCTGTATTTAACAGTAGGTAATAAATAAGTATGGTTGTGTTTCTGATTTCCAATCTGCAATCCAATTATCTTTAGAAAATGAATTTTATTAGCATCCAAACTATAGAATTTTAAACTGACAAAGTATTTATAGAACTTTGTGGCTTACTAATTGGTGGCTTGCAAACACTTCAAAGCTAGGCCTTTAGTTAGTTAGCCGTATGCAGTTTCAACTATCCAACTTCTGTGCAAAAGTCTATTTGATTACCTTTCCCCCTCGACTTAATTTTCATTTATTTCGGAGACCCGCTGAATCGGGAGATAGTTTGTAGCGTCCCCGGAGGAAAAAGGATTTAAACTTTCAGGGGTTTGAAGAGGGTGGGTATACAACTTGTTCCCATCCAATCCACCCCCTGAATCTACTTCCTTCCCTCCCAAGTCCCAATACCTTCTCTCCCCACTATCTTCCATAGCTCCCTCCACCCATCAAAAAGCCACTCTTGTCTTTGAGACGGAAAGAGAATTAACCTGAGTATAAATCGGCTATATAAAGCAGGGGAGAATCCTACTGTTCTTACTCTGAAACTGTACTATTGAAGCATTGCTCTCTAATAGTTATTTCAACTCAACCCAGCTATTAAAAACATTAATTGTTATTCCGAATGCTTAAATAAAATATTCCATCCAATTCCAGTCAAATTAATTCATTATTTAATTATTATAAATTCTTCTCCTCTTCGATGGCGCTACAGCCCATATCTAGCTTTGACCTCCTGCAACATTTGCCTTTAACTCCTCCTGTCCTTAGCGGTGGACTTATAGTTTGTTACCTGGAGAAGTTGTGCTGCATCCCCTCTTACCTCGACTTCCCACCTCAGTCACTTTTCTCCTTTTGCCTAGTGAAATTCACATAAATTAGTGATGCTAAAATTGTATTACTAACATGCGAAAGCCTACTGGGCGTTAAATAAATAAATAATTTAACATTCCAATCCATTTGGTTAATTTTGTTCAATTTCGTTCAAATCTATTTAATTCTTTTCAATTCCGTTTAATTCCATCTAATTGTGTTAAATTTCATTCAATTCCGTTCAATTCCTTTAAATTCTACTCAATTCCGTTAATTTACATTCATTTTGTTTCAATTCCATTCCATTCTAATCCATTTAAAATTCCATTTAATTACATTCATTTGCATTCAATTCCATTCAATGCACTTCAATTCTATTCCATTCAATTCCATTAAGCACCGCGTTGGGCGGTACAAAAATAAATAAAGTCACCTTTGCTCTAACCCAATAAAATCTACCACCACAACACGGGCATGTGCCTACTGCCTGCTGCCTACCATGGTGATCGATAAATTTTCAACAAACAATAAACAAAACAAAAACATTTAAAAAAAACCTGTTGCAAAACCGCGATTATGTACCAAAACCGTATCAATTCGATAAATTAATTAATTAAATAATGTTGTTGACTTCTTATACGAGAGAGGAAACTTGAAAGAGGGACAACGTGTATATTTACAATAATATAAGAGCTTACAAGATTGGCCAGTTTCTATTCGACATCTGAGCTTTTCATCCGACATAATACATTGTGTTTACAATAGTATATTAACTATTATTTAACAAATAAAACAATAATGACTTCGTTGTACTGTAAATGAGGAATGGTTCACTTACCTTGCCCGCAGTACTGCAAATTTTCCGATAAATGTAAACATTTTTGGTATTTTCGTTTCTCGTCACTTGGTTCCCTTGATCCGCCCCTGCAGGTTTGTATCGAAAGCTTGGAGATCTGTAATGGAGTGAAGGGGTATTAGGAATAAACTGAAGCACTGATGGCAATATATTGACAAGCGTATTAACCGCAGGCTCCTCTTTATCAAGCCATTTATATGAAAAGGCTTTTTCCACAGCGGGATAATAACTCCCCTCCCTACCCCGCCTGTTTGCTCCAACAAAGAAAGTCGCTTTAGTCCTTGTATTTCTTCAGATTGCCAAAATCGATAGGCTTGTGTATTTAAACTGAAAGAATCATTCGTACCTCCTATTATATTTTGTACTAATATTGTTTAGTAAAAACGGTTATCGAATTCAAACTCACGTATATTTTTGAGATTGCAATAAAACAGAATATATATTATTTTACATGATTTGATAGAAATGTGATCGACAATGAGTGGTCATAATAACATCCAATCTATAATAATTCATTTTTAAAGATATGATGAAAAATGGGCGTTGTAATGAACAATATAATTAATTGTATGTATACATTGAAAGGGCACTCATAATTATTAATCGTTTTTGTGTTTAATTCGTAGAAGTCCATTTAATTTTTTTTGAAATTTAATTAAAACTAATTTTAATAATGTTAGTTAATTTTCATAACAACGCCATAATGGCAAAACAAAGATAATCAAATGAATTCTTATAATGAAACGAGGCTTCTTGAACCATCAAATAGAAGAGTGTTAACGGATGTTATTTAAAATTATTAAATCTTTAATTGATAGTCCTAAATTTTTTAAAGTAATTTGCATTTATGCACCTGCCGGGCAAAATCGAAGCAAGCATACATACTTTAAAATGTAACGATAACCTCAATACTAATTACTCTATTTATTAACTAATACCTAGGATTCATCGCCTTGCGAATAAACATTGCGAATTTATATAGATATTTGGTGTTTACAATTTTGAAAGTTTCAAAAGGCAAGTTTCAGATCCTGTCTTCTGAATATTAACTTTTAATGTTTTCTTCTTTTTATAAAATCTTCTCTTTTATACGGTACCTTACGAACACATCTTTATGTTTTTGTTTTATAGGATTTAACACACACAGATAGGGGTATCCATACATGTACCTATACATTCTAGCTTTAATACATTACACTTTGTTTTACGTTAAGTTTTATTTACCAATTTGTATTTTTTTTTACTGGTACAACTATATTATTTATCATTTAATGCGTAAATACAAAATTAATCGTAACATTTTGTTGTTGAAGTCCACAGAGGGCGTTAATAAATAATTAATAATTTTTTAAGGCATTATTTATTTATTATTTGAAGTTTGTTTGTAGTTTTATTCATTTGCGTATGATTTTGATTATCGAACCGACATTTTCTAACCTTGTTCTGATGTGACGACTTTTGGATGGTATAAATAACCACAAAATATATTTACTCTGACGACCTTCTTAGCGTCGTGCCTATTTCTTCTCCTGGAATTATTTATTTAAACTACGTCTTTTATCCCGACGAAACAATATTTGGTTGTGGTTTTTATTTCTAAATTTGAATAAAGACGTATAAGGAATTTACAGAAAATTTCAACTCTAATATTTGCCTTCCCATGCGATGGTCAAGGGTTAAATTCACCCCCGTATCATAGAGAGATAGAGGTAGAGAGGTCCCAGCCCCTGCCCGTCGATAGTTTGACCTCCGACAACTGGCCATCTAATACTATTAGGGGATTTTCTTATTTTCCCATACATCATCACAACTTATCCCCGCTCAAAAAGGGTAATTCAAAATAGGATAAACTGAAGGGTAATACTGTAATATTTTGAGAATGGATCGGTTTATAAGCAAACGCTTTCGAAAGTTGATAAATGTATCTTTAATAACTGATAATATAATATGTCAAAGAATATTTGGAAATGCAATATTCAATGGTTTGTTCAGAGCTAACTGAAAGTAGACTTTACAGATTACAAAGCTGTGTAAACTTCTGGACCCCAAAGCTCACCGTTCGAGAATTAATAATAAAAATTAAGCTTCGCATGAAAAGTATTCTTAGTGTCTACTACCTAAGTGTAAAATATATTTTATTGAAGAAAAGGATAATATTAAACTAAAATCATTATCGGCAAAAAAAATTCAAAATTTCGACAAAATTTTGAC
Organism: Limnephilus lunatus; assembly: GCA_917563855.2. Classification (NCBI taxonomy): domain Eukaryota; kingdom Metazoa; phylum Arthropoda; class Insecta; order Trichoptera; family Limnephilidae; genus Limnephilus; species Limnephilus lunatus. Next base: position 46,956,802 of record OU830600.1, read on the forward strand.
AATTTTTTTTTTCAGATAAGACGAGAGGTTCTGGGTTCGTGTCCCAGTTGCGACTGTTATTTTTTTATTTTTCTGTCTTATTTTCTTTCATATTTTCTTTTAGATTAGAGTTATTTCTTCTTCTTCAATTATAATATATTACATTGATGGGAATAACCTTCAAAAGTCATAAAAAGAGAGTTGTTCTAATAAAAATTAAAAAGCAAAGGTAATATTGTGTAAGTGCATTAGATATTTGTCTGTTTCAAAATAAATTTGTTAGAATAGGTAGAAAATAATGTTTTATCGTACATATTCTATCAAAAAAAACATTTTGTTATCATATCAATCAAATGTATTGATATCGATAAGATAACGCATGTCATTGTGCTAAGTATCCAATAAACTTAACAATGCAGTAATTTTAGTAACAGGTAGGTACTAAAATTACTGCATTGTTTATATCCTCCAAGACGTTATGTACGTGCAATATTATATTATCTACTAAATACTAAATTCGTTACTTAGGTGGATCCTTTTTGATCACAAATTCGCTGCGTTTTCAGTTTTGTCTGGCATGCCCCAAAGATCAACTCTAGGCCCTCTGCTCTTTTCTGTTTTCATCAATGACACCTCTGAAGTCATTCGTTTTTTCCCTTTTGCAGACGATCTCAAAATGTATATATTTTTTTTAATTTGATGTCTGCATTTACAATATGATTGTCGACAATATTGCTAAATGCTATGCTATACCGGCAGCTGTGTCATGGGTTTTATTTTACATTAATGCCATCCAGAACTTTGCAGTTATACTGCGCGCCAATACTCGGTTCACGAGTAATGTTCGAGATGGGGAGAGCATGAAGACTGTATCCAGAGCATGGTCACAAAGACTACAGGTCGTACCGATAGTAGTGAAATGAAAGAGGATAGTTTTTGCATAGTATAAATCATGGAATATATTTAGGTTAACATGATACATGTAATGAGTCAGCACTTACCCCCAGGGATCAAGAATTGGTTTTTAATTCTATCCAATCTGACTAACCACTGAATAACACTGAATAACGGTGAGAGAGCAAGGAGCATCTATCCGGCTGGCGGGGATCTGTCCCTGACAGACCCAGCTGGCTTCATCAGGGCTTTGGTCCGAGAGTATCGTCCCAGGAGACGGGTCTAGCGTCTCCGGCAAGGTGACTGATAAGCGTTTATGGAGCGAAACGGGTCCAGCGTTTATGGAGCGAATCCATCAATGACTATTGTGGAGCTGATCGGGCAGATCACTTGAGCGGGTGCAGTCCCGGCGTGTGATTTTATTTACGTTTCTCAATTATAAAAATATGGCTTGTGCAGCGCCACTTGAAGTTTACGCTTCATTAGCGGAATCCGCGGAATACCGTTCAGCGCGGGATCGCGTCAATAATCATCGGTAAATCACTTGTGATTTTAACGAACACGCACGGTGTTTATTTAACGGAACTTCCACACCCGACTTGGTTTTTGTAAAATAAATCGAATAACAACCCGCGTCATCGAATGAATAATGTTGAACACATTTATGTCACGATTACCCGTCCGGGGTACAATAATTTAAAATCTGATTGACGGTGCTACTATTTCACGGCCGCCCAGGTTCGTGAAACAGTTCCAGCGTGAAGCAGGAAACGGAAAAACACCCATCGACTCCCGGCGGTCTATGTGTTGCCAGCCCGTACTCTTCATAATCTTAATCAAAATTACTACTAACAATGGTACTTATTCTGAAGAGGTGTTTAAAATAATACGACTTAACACCACTTAATAACAGCTATTGTTATTATGTACATGTTTCAATAAAGCGATTACTCTCACCTACCATCGATATAAAAGTTGGATCGTTGATAACCGTTGTCATATTTATAAGTGCAGTATTCGTTTAATGGCAATTTCCGTAGATTATATTTGACCTTATACGTCAACAAAAACAAATTTTATTGCGTTTTTTTTATAATTCGCATCATTCTATCAAGTTTTTTTATTCCCTCCCTTCGTTTCTTATCTGCCTCGAATGTTCAGAAGAAAATAAAGCATCGTTTTACAAGTATAAGGACTTTGGGCGGCAACCGGAACACGGCATAAGCCGCCATATATTCTGGCGGAGAAGGATCTTGCTATTTCCGGTTCGCTACATGCCATTTTGTACCACTGGACACTGACAGGGCGGGTACTTTCTAAATCTGAGGAAATTTCTGATATTAAGTGGGCGGACGAGTACTGATTTTTATTATATAAAAGTAAATTACAAATTTTCAATATTGTGGTACAAAGTTGTATTTCTTTGAATGTGAGTTTTTATAGAACAATGTAAGGCATCTATATAAAAAATCTTGTGTCACCGTGTTTGTGGCTGCACTCCTCCGAAACGTCTCGACCGATTTTTATGATTTTTTTTATGTATATTTGGTAAGTATGAGAATATTATTTGGCATAAAACAATACCTATAACCATAAAATTTTGACCCTCCCTCCCCCGCCCTCCCATTTTTTAATCGAGATTTTAGTATTTTGTATGAACAAGTTTAACGCGTCGTTCGTATTTCAAACAGAACGAAATTATTTATGTTGTTGAATGACAGATGGCGCTACATCCGTATACGTATATATACGTCCTATTTATATGGCAGAACAACGTTTGCTGGGTAAGCTAGTATATATATATATATGTTTATTGTATTTGGTTATTGGTAGGTCGCTATGCACAATAAATCGATTTTAAAAAACGATTTAAACATCAACGACGTCATCCCGTGTCTTTCGCAGTGCTATTGCGGATTGATTTTGACAGATTGACATCCATTGTGACGTCATCGCATAAAAAAATCAAATGAAGCTTTTTACCACTTGAAATCGGACCCATTTAAACGAGACAAAATAAGAAACTTCTAAAATATGCTAAATTGAATTAAAGTGTGAATTCTGTTCCACAATCAAAAAAATCTATCAGCAAGTAATACTTAATTGCCTTCCTATATTTTGTATTTTTTTCACTCTTCTTTCATATTTTTTCCGTTGTTTTTTTTATTGTTAATACAATTTTATTTATGTGAATACCTCACAAGAGTTTCAACTGCTCCCGTCTTGAACCAGTGAGACTATGGCATCCCCAATTTGGGTATGTTGTGAGGCTGTAGTAGTGGGGAGGAGAAGGAGATGGAGAGGAGGATGGTGGGAAAGTACCTGGCAATTTAAATCTGGTCACCAAACACGGCTAAAGCCATTTCAAGCAACATTTCACTTCTAGATGGTGGTCTTAAACCAGGCTCATATTTAGAGTATCCTCCGCTCTGGTACGTGCCGTAAATTTACTGTGGTGATCGGACAACTCAACAATATACAACTTCATCACTTCTTTGAAGTCATTAAAAGAGATTAAAAAAAACTTGGTTAAATAGGTTACGTTAGAGTAGGTATAGGCTATTTTTTATTTCTTTTTTTTTCAATGTTTTTAATGACTTTTCAAAGTGGTATTGAAATGCCACTTTGTTGACTTGTCGTGGAACTATATACTACATATTATTTTTAATTCAATAATTGCGAAATAACACAAATTAATCAAATAAAATTTATTGGCGCACGCAGGGATTTAAACCCGCGACCTTCGGATTTGCTAGTGGAAAACCTTAGTCCTCGACCACGGAGGCCGTCGTATATCATTTTCAATACAGGTCATATTTTTATAAAATTTTATCACAACTTTGACTAGTTCGGCCCTGCATTAAATAGATTCCGGCCGTAACTCGTCCCGCGGAACCCACGAGTGTATTCCGTACGTTCTAAAGCGGATCTGTCGATGCAAGATTATTCGAAACCTTCAACAAATAATGTCGGACATAATACCCAATTTCAAGGAATACATTTTCCATAATAAAATTTCAGCTTTCCGTAAGCCGGTCAATACATGAAAATCTCCAATACGGAAAAAATAAATTGAATTTGGACAGATAGAAATTTGGTACTTCAGAACGTTCGAATTTAATATCATATCCATGATCTTCTATTACGTAATAAGAAATGTGCACAAATATGTTTTACATTGTCTACAATACAATACATCAGTATCAAATAATGACCCTGGATGTCTCGTCTCAGTAATGCGTCGATGACACAGGGCCAGTTTACAAGCTAATATCTCGGAAATTCACTATCTGTTAGTAAACTCGCTCAGTGTCATCACTTGCTAACTAGCAGATTGTTGACAATCCACGGAAAAAGTTGAAAGGTCCTCAACTTTACACGCTACAAGCCGACTCGTGATTGGTTTATTTGTGTTTCCAATATGGCTGCCAAAAACCAGCTGATTTCGACTGTCAACTGTCTGAAGGATTAGTTCACGTTATTTCCGCTATTGGCGCTAGCAGCTACGTGCGAGTCCAATTTCCTACAAAAATGTCGCGAGCTACTGAGCGAGTGGACAGTTTTGTGTGTCATCATGACAATCTCACTCGCCGATTCACCCGCTTTTAAATTTAGTAGATAGCAGCTTGTAAACTCGCCGTGTGTCATCGAGGCTTAAGGTATACTAATATATTATATTTTTTACAGTATGATAGTGGACTCAATATTTGCTTTTATAATCTAAATATAATTACTTAAACGTGTATTGTTATTATACTTTTATTTATTTTTCTGTAATGGTTACAACTTGTTCTTCAACAGAGGAAGTTCTGAGAAGGAAAAAGGTGTGAGGGGTGGGTGGGAATCTGGTGGTCAATGTGTCCAGGAGTGGCTTCCAAAAACTTCTATCGAAAACCCTTGAGTAATTTAATTTTAATTTTGAAAAATAACTCACAGAAACCCCCGTAAAATCAATCATGTTGATCTCACTGCTATTTAATATCCACATACTATAATGCTCACTTACAGGATTCGCTAATGTGAGATTTTTTTGTTAATCTCTTATATTTTATGTTATTATGTATGTACCTGTATGTAAATTTATCAAAAAACCTTGTGAATAAAAAAATAAAAATAAAAAAAAACTCCAAAAAAGGATGGGAAAATCTGAAAACGCAGTGCTGAAACTAGGGATTTCCTCTCCCCTAGAGGAAAATGGGTTAAAGGAACCATTTATTGGATAACCAACACCTCTACCATAGTTAGGTCACCCCAAGTGGTTCGCTACGTTTGGTAAGCTTGGGTGACCAGGTTTAAGGGTGGGGTTTGTGTAAGTCTTGGCGGCGAATGCGGTTGCCTACGTACTTCGTGTCGGTCCGGATCGGGAGAGACTGTTCATGGGAGACCTAAACCAGACCTCTCCTGCCAGACTCTCTCGATCCATCGCCTTGCAGTGGAAGGAATGGATTCATACGTCTGTCACTCCTGGACATATTTACCGCCAGATTCCTACCCACCCCTCACACCTTTTTCCTTCTTAGAACTTCCTCTCCTTCCTTTCCCTGAATAGACCCTCCACACACCATACCCAAAGATGACAGGCCTTAAGGTATTTTTTGCCCCTGGGCCTCCTGTGTGGATCTAATGTAAAAAATAAAATAAAAACGTGTATTCGGTCCGGTCGGAATACTGAACACTTTATAATTCTAGTATTATATATGTTTTAATCTGAAGTGTATCAGAGAAAGTATGTTTAAAAACATTCCCTAGGTAGCTAAAATAATTGTCCAGCTTGGATAGATTTTTCAAAGCATGTTGATTTTTCCTTGTAAACAAATAAAAATATATTATTACAGCCTCCCTGCGATCGCGGGTTGCTGGCGTTTTGAGATCTTGTTATGCACCTAACGTTCAATGAATTTATTGCTGGCGTCCCACAGGGATCGCTTTTGCGTATTCTATTATTTAGTTGCATGGGAAAGTCTAAACTTGTAAGTTGTAATGTTGTTGTTACTGTTTAATTAGATCTATCTTATAAATGTGACATTCAGCCGTCGTCGTAAGGAACATTGATAAATAAATTATGACCGTAAAAGAGTAATGCTATCTTCCGTTATCAGATCTGTAATATGATATATGATTCACAATCATTACTCACCACACCTGTATTAAATATTATTTTCGCAGTGATGGAACATACATACATTATTATTCGCTTGCTTCTGGCAGTGGACTGGACCCAAAGGTAGCTACTTCAAAACCCCTCGAAATGCATTATAAAATTTGTTAAAATGAACCATAATATGAATCATGTACCCTTGTGCCAACTTCGGTCGTAAGCCTATGGAACTCTCGGTTTCTTCCTGTTAAAAAAATACCATCCATTGTAGTATTTGGGTACCTATTTCTCATTCTTCTTCTGTCCCATTTTCATTTTTCTCTTCCAATTTGCATCTGCTGCAAATATTGACGAATATTTGGGATTCGATGAAAGTTGTAATTATGTTACACTTACGGTTAGAGAGTTGATATCATATCTGCAGAATGCATGGCATCTGTTTATTGATTCATATATCACAGGTATTAGGTAGTTGTAACAACACTTGGCTAATTACGATAAATAAAAACACTGTTGTAAATAGTGATATGAAAAGCTACAACATATCTTTATAATTTACACAGGATTATTACCTTATAACTTATAACCCATTGTATTTAATATCACCATCCTACTAAAATGCTAAAATAATAATTCGATAATATTGATTTAGAGGTATCATCTCTATGAAAGCAAATGTTTATTACTCGTCAATATAAAGGGGTGTTTCACCATTATTTTGTTAGCTTATTTGTTTATAGGATTACATATATTTTCGATTTAAAGTTTATTTATTTTATAGTCCTATTTTACAATTCAGAACTCTGACATTTGAATAGTACCGAGACTATATATCGGACAAGTTATATGAGTTTTCTAACTATTGTGATAATTTATTTTTTAATTTTTAATATACGTTATCATGTGGATAAGCAGATGATGAAATATTCCCTAAAACTTCTATTTACAAAAAATCTATTTTAAACCTTGTGCATTATTTCACTAACTGTGCCATAATTTTGTGACGAAAACCTAGAAAATTCAGGGCGTTGACTATCTCCTACTTATCTCTTTATCCACCATTATAGATAGTAAAACAGGGTTGTGCCAACGATAGAGAGTGAGGAAAATCCTTTTTAAGGACAACGATCTCCATATTTAGATGTACGCTGAAATATTATTTCTATTAGACAAATACAGCAACTAATTCGCCAATCAATCGTGCTCTTCATATATTCAATAATATTCATCTAAATTCTAACATAGACATTTTTTCCGATTCACTGCCCAAATTTAAAAAGAGCATCATATCAATCATATAAATTGTTTAATGCGCATACTTACATACACACATATTCACACACACACACACATTACCCGGTAATTACTTAATATGCACACTATAAATAAGACACTACAATGAAACAAATATTAGGTACCCACCTTGAATTGTTTTTTATTAATTGTAAATTTTCACCAATGGACAATATAATGTACTATTTGTTTCTGTTTATAAATAAAATAAAATCAGTAAACCACTCTGAAAAAAAAAACAAGTTAACTAACAGGAATAAATTGTGAAAATAAAGTTTAATTTATTATTTTCTTAATTTATTCAATTATTTTATTTTTGTATTTTCCAGAATTTATTCATAACGTTTTTATGGTATATTATTAATAATGTAGTGTGTAGTGTGGTTATGAACATGGTAATTGCCAGTGGCGGCTCGTGACTTTTGGGCGTGCAGAGTGCTAATATTAAGAAAAAACGGCATTTGATTTTGTTTTTCAAAAATCGATTTATTTAAGAAAATTTTCAGGAAATTTCAGCTAAGCCGTGTGCCACACGGATTTTCTGAAAATCTTCATACAAAAAACCGATTTTCGAAAAATATTTTTTTTTTGCCTGTTACAACATCAACAATTTTTTTTTTTAAATTAGTACCTAGATACTCTAGCGCACCCAAAAGTCACGAGCCGCCACTGGTAGGTAGGTATTTTCACTTTTGCGAGTCAATTTCAATTATTTGATATTTTCGTGGTCTTCATCGCACATTTTTTTAACACCTTTACTTTACAAATAAAAAGCGGGTCTTTAGAAGACAGCTTTGTTGGATATTATTACTCTAATGGGAATTAAATCGATCTTCAGTGTCTATTCATATGTGGAAACAAATCATTGTATATAGAAGATATTTATTTGTTTCCGTGTGTACGTCATGACATGAACCTAAAGAAAGTAACAAATATGTATAAATAATATAAAGCACAAAGTTGGAAGTAAAGGTAAGGTAAAAAGTAATAAGTGATAAATAAAATGTAAAAGGTAAAAAGTAAAACAAAATAGTAAAATATATTACTTAAGTAAAAACGAAAAAATAAAAAGCTATAAAATAAAATAGGTAGGTAGGTAGTAAAAAGTGAAAACTATAAACTATGAAATAACTAAATATAAAAAGTAAATTAAAAAAGGGTATAAATAGCTAGTAACGCTTTAATTAGGAGCAAAAAAAATGTTTTAGGTAAACTACAAGGAGAATCACGTTTATAATAATAATAATAGGTATTATGGATTATGACAGCGCGATGTGATAAATCTTAAAATGCGTGGCGTATTTCTAATGCGTTGATAATACAATGTACCCATGAAGTACTAATTACTTTATGGTTACAAGGTTATGATTACATACCAGCAGACAATTATTATTTCATGCATCTTTTATATGAGAATAGACTTCCTTATTATATATTTAACTAGCTGGGTTACCCGGCTTCGCTCAGGACAATTCCCGAACATTCCACAACATACTCCGCCACTCTTTCCAGAACTTTCTTGAGCTCTGTGGAACCTTCTAGAACTTTCCGGAAGACTGTTTTAGAAATTTCTAGAGGGCGAAACTTTCAGCCCTTATATCTTCAAAAGCACGCCCTTTAGGTATAAACGGATACCCTTATTCCCTAAGGGGGATAGAGATCTACCACACCATATAACTCCCTTGATCGTACCAGGACTCGTTTCTGAGTTTTTGCGAGCCGCACCATTTTTGGACTTTCTTTTATAATGTATATTGATTACTACGATATTAGATACATATGTAGGTACGCCATTGTATTCTATGTACACAGTTGGTATTGTAGGCACCTACTACCCCAAATAGTCTAGGTACGGTGGTAGCGAAACCTGGTAAATTTTCTGTGTAGGTAATGAAGGCGGTGTAAAAAAAATAGGTTCCAGCGTAATTGGTTTACTTTATTTTTAATTTTAAAAAAAAATTACACATTATTTTAGCGACTTCTCTCAACCCTGTCTTATCTTTTATCCAACGTTAAGCAAAGATAGCGAGTCAGTGTGTTCCTGATGCGATACCCGAAATGTTACGCACCTCTAAGCACTGTCTTATTACGAGTACATTAGATGTTTTCCAGAGTGTTTCCAATTAGTTATTAATTAACCATTAGAACAACGGTGTTCGTTAGTAAAAGGCGTAGTCTTAGAAGTGTGAAAGTAACTCGAAACTCTTCAAGAACGAACCAACAATAAGTTGTTAAAAATATTAACTGATAAGGTGATAAAACTCAAACAAGTGTAGTTTTTTTCATTGCTGTAATATTACTAGTGGAAGTCAGCTCCATTTCCATTTACTTTCATTTTAGGGAGTTTGTGTCATTCAGGTGTCGACGATCGTAGTTCTTCTTTCATTATGGAACAATGATCCAGAATATTAGTTGAAAAGTTAATGTGATTATCGCTGACAGATGACAACGAGACGTCTACCTCGTTCGCGATCACTGATAAGTGCATTTCTTGGCTGATTAAATAAGGTTCGAGGATGTAATTTACTAATCCATTATTTATTTTATTTTTATTTATATGAACCGAAAATAATTTTACTGTTACTTATTTGTAAATATTTTATTTTCACTTTATTCTATTTTTTAAGTGTGTTTTAAATTTCTTGCTGCATTTAGGTTACAAACAGACATGATTATTAGTAGCATGGGATCGTGCTCTTGTTGATCAGTGGCTTGTGTGTATAAAACATTGCTAGCTAGCATTAAGCCGCTACAGCTATTTGACTTTGGAGCGTGCTACCTGACGTGCGGGTGGAAGTGGTGTGCTCTTAGCATCTATGTATGAAAATATTTGCGTATGCGCATGCTAGTATCCATTATTGTAAGCTACTGACACTGTTTGTATTACTTATATTTTCTTATCGTTTTGGCCGGTAGCCTGCTTAAATAGCACGTGTGTTCAATTGTTTGCTTTGAAAACGTTTATTCAGGAATACCTAAGCTTAAAACCAGAATGCCTAAATTCGGATCTCCAGCGACAAAATTTTTTCAAAAATCATCCGAGAAAGGAAAAAACATTGGGGTATTGAGAAAACAAAAAAGTTGAGACCCCGACCTAAGCATCCACAAAACCTGTTTTTGTCGGAAGAAACTATTGATTCGAGCAAATGACAGTTGAAGAGCATGCTAGTTTTAAGCTTACCCACAAGCATGCTTATTTGTGAGCATTTGACGGCCGGCGTATTGCAGCGGTAAGGCGCTTGACTAACACACCGAAGGTCGCGGGATCGAATCCCGGCGTGGCAAATAAATTTTATTTGACTAATTTGTGTTATTTCACAAGTGTTTGGTGACCAGATCTGAATAGCCAGGTACTTCCCCACCTTCATCTTCCCTATCTCCTTCCCCTCCCCACTACCCTCAGCCTCACAACATACCCCAATTGGGGATGCCATAGTCTCACTGGCTTCAGACGGGAGCAGTTGGGACTCTTGTGCGGTATTCATATAAAAATAAAAATAAATTGAATCCTTACCTTTGCTCGAATATGAAATCAAACAAAAACACCGATTAAGCGACTGTAAAAATAAGGAATAATCAATAACCTATTAAATCAATATTAATTATAATATAGTTCCTACTCACACCCACAATAATGTCATGAATTTTCTATTTACTTATTTTGAAGTTTTTTCCAAGTTACTGGAAATTCATTTTCTTCCATGTGACAAACCAACTGAGAGTTAGACATTGATAAGATAAAATTTCTTACCGGTCTACTTATATCTCCTTTTATCTTTACACAAATGATTGAAGTAATATTACAGTGTCTCAGTCGCATGAAAATAATCATGATGACAACATTCGTCATTTGTGTTATTTTATCGGTATTGATTGTAGCGTGATAAGACGTACCGAGAAGACGTTGTTCGAAGTCTTTTTCATTTGGATTTTTTTAAATGCTCAAGGTGTCACTGTTTGAATGGTGGTTTATGTGTTCTAGATGGTGTTGTGATGCTACGTCTTTTCCTTATCCTGGGGGCGGGGCTTGTGTCAGGCCAGTCGCTCTTACCATGTCCCGTGGAGTGCGAATGCTCCTTCACCATGCAGGCTGAATTCCTGGTTGATTGCTCCGCCAGAGACTTGTATGACCTTCCGGATGGATTGGACCCCCAGGTAAACTTATTGTAAAACTCACGAGACCCATTTAAACGTCATTTATATGCCGTAGATTATTTTTCCATCACACTAAAGTTTGTTTTTTTTGCAGACGCAGATACTAGACCTCTCAAACAATTTTTTTGAGACAATTCCAGAAGGATTATCGAAGATTCCATATTTAGAAAAACTTAACTTGAATGGAAACAAAATAAGAACTATTTCTAGCACAGCCCTTAAAGACTTAACATCGTTAGTCACACTTGATCTTTCTAAGAACAGCATATCCAAATGGGAAGATATTAGTGCTAATAAACTTTTATTGCCAGCGACTAGTTTAAAAAAATTGTACCTTTCAAAGAATCCGTTAAGCGATTTTTCTTTCCCAAAGAGCAACCAAATATTGATCAGCAATAGTTTAGAAGAATTATATCTGAACAGATGCAACATAACCGAAATTTACGGCAAATCACCAATCTCTGGGCTGGCGCAACTACTCCACCTCAGTATGACTCATAATCCGATAAGGACATTTCAAAAACTCGTGTCCAAAACGTTGAGCACCCTGGATCTGAGTCATTGTGAACTGACGTACATAGGCCACGAAGAGTTGAATTATCTTCCTTCTTTGTGGTATCTCAAGATGTCTCATAATTATAGATTCTCGTTAAACACTGTCGATTTTGTCACTTCTGAATCCCTTCGAAAGATCGACCTCTCTTATTGCAACATGGACAAAGCGAGTCTATCGGGATTTGGCAACTTGGAAGAAGCATATCTGAGAGGAAATATGTTTAGACGTCTAATGAGTGGCGATTTCACAAACAACGTAAATTTGGTTACATTGGACCTTTCTTCCAATGCCATTGCTTTCGTTCACAAGAACGCTTTTGAGGGTCTAACTGCATTGAAGAATCTCAATCTTTCAGTTAATGTGATTCCAACAATTAACGAAGAAACTTTTTTGAAAACACCAAACCTCACTGTCCTGTACTTGTCCCGGAATTATATTTCAAGCGTCGGAAATTTGAAATCGAAATCATTGCTCTTGGTAGATATGAGCTTCTGCGAAATACAAATTATCGATGGAAACTCCCTGGAAGGCCTTTCATCTATCTTAGAAATAAACCTATCGAAAAACCTTATCAGCGCCTTGCCGACCGCTTTATTCTCTAATAGTTTACAAAGATTAGACTTGAGTTTTAACCGGTTGAGTTCAATTGATAATGACACATTTAGTCTTCTTCCGGAACTGACCACGCTCTACTTATCGGAGAACAGATTCACACAAACGTTAAAAGCTTATAATTTCGCGGGAAATTCTAAGCTCTCAATTATGACCTTGAACGACAATACATGGCGGTGTGATTGCACTGACGACGATATGAAATACTTTTTTCAGTACCTGTCTGATGAGCCACCGAAAGTGTGGGCAACTAATCAGCTTCTCTGTCACACTCCATCCAGTTTGTCTGGTAGGACTTGGTTGGAAGCGTGCTACCTCACATGGTATCCGGCGGGAACCTCTCTAAGTCCAAACCAACGCGCTTACACGTTTGTGCTCATGGTGATTGCGGGATTTTTCGTCACTTGCTTTATAATCATGCTTATTCGCCACGGGTTAAAGATGAAGGAAAGAGCGCTCGAGCAAGAAAGAGAAAGGGCAGCTGAAGCAGCAAGAGATAGGCTTAGAGAAGCGAGAATGCGAAGAGAACAAGAACAACAAATAAACGCTCCAGACCCGAGGGATAACGTATCACCACCGAGTTACGCCGAAGCTTTGCTGATGCCTAAGCTGAGCGGATCATTCCACTCTCTATCAGGGATGGGGCTCAGCCAGGACCTGGATAAGAAGCCACGGAGGAGGGCAAGACGAAGGACGAGGTCCAGCGGGGATCTGTTGACCGAGGAAAAGAGCTCCAGCAGAATCCGTCACAGGAGAAGAAGATCCAGAACAGATCGGCCCGAAGAACCGGATTCAGAGACCCCCACGGAGGAGTCCAGACTAACGACACACAGGTCCGATGATAACATCGTCGTCTCTTGTGTAGTTCAAATGCACGAAAGTGATTTTTGATATAATTTATACTAACGTGTACCGTGTACCTAAAATAACGAATTTACTGCCATTTACAGACAATAATAATATTACGTAAACTATACAATATTTTAAACGGATTTGTGATGTTATTGTAGTAGACTAAAATATATTTTTAATATTTAACGTCCAGTTGATAATTAGATAATCTTTTTTTATGTATGTGTAGGTTCACGAGAGTGCCCAAGACTAGATTATCCAAGAAAATGACATGATTAATAAAAACAGGTTAATATAGCCAATTATTTGGCTTGGCGTTTTTCGGTATATCACTCGCCGTACATTCCCAATGGGAATGTATGGCGAGCGACGCGACGTGCTGAAATAGGCCAAGCCAAATAACGCTGTCGCTTTTATAGCTGAGTCTGTTGGACCTATAAATGAAAAATAAGAATATATATTTTTAACTTTATGAGTAAACCTCAAATTGTAATATTTAATTAAAGGAAGACAATATTAGCAAAAAACTCAATCGAAAATCTGGAGACAGAAAAGTTGGTAGAGCTGTGGCCCGGAAAGCCGAAGATCCTGGGTTCTAGTCCCAGAGGTGCCAATATCTTTTTCGGATTTTTTCTGTCTCCAGATTTTCGCTAGTATTGTCTTCATTTAAATAATTATTAATATTATTCGGGTGTCCCAATACTTAGTGTTATCCATTGGAGGGCTGATGAACTATTAATGGACCAAAATATGATAACATGATTAACACTTGAATTGAATTTTGAGAAAAATTTTAATGAATTTTGAGAAAATCCAAACTTTTTCTAAAGTCAAATGTATCTAATTTTATACCATTTTAATAATGAGCATTTAAAAAACATGCTAGTAAGCGTGGTACATTTTTCTACGGCGTGATGAGTTGAAGTTAGCTAATAAAAAAAAATACTCCTGCATCGGGCAAAAATGTTTTTAAATTAAATAAATAAATAAGTTCTTCAATCTTTGCAAATTCTCTTTGTGGCGACATTGTAATTTAATTAAAACAAATAACTTTGTAAAACACCACTATTTAATCAAAATTATCAACATGTTTCGAAACCAGGCTGAGATTAATATATATTAATTATTTATATTAATTTTATATTGAAAAAGAAATCTTAGGTTTCGAAACATGTTGATTAAATAGCGGTGTTTTACAAAGTTATTTGTATTCAATTAAATAAATAAATAAATGTTGTAAACAAAGTAATTCGTTTTAATTTAATTAAAATGGCGCCACAAAGTGAATTTGCGATTATTGAAGTAGGAAAAAAATATTATTTTAGACACGGTTACCAGGCAAGCGTTATAAATAAAAGAATCTTAGAATTAGGGATTTTGTTTAATAAAAAAAAATATATTATTATTCTTCATTTTAAGAACCCGCTAAACTACATGAAGACAACATTAGCGAAACTGAATCTAAAATCTGAAAACACAAAAATCAGAAAAAGATATTGGCACCTCTGACCCAGGACCTTCGACCAACTGCGCTAAGGTGCCCCTATCCGATTCGGTCATTTTTTAACTGTATCATGCTTCGCTAAGAACCACCTACACTGTCTTCATTTTTTTACTGCAAATTTTATTGGCTGCCATTTTTATGAATGATTACAAGATTCAAACCCGAAGTAAATGCTCTAGATAGTGTCTGGATATTTTTTATCCATTTTATAATGAATATGCGACATCTATTGACTTTTCTGCATGAATATTTATTTTTATTTTTAACTTTATGAGTAAAACCTCAAATTGTAATATTTAATTAAATGAAGACTTGCAGAAAAGTCAATAGAATTCGCATATGAAAAATAAAATGGATAAAAAAATATCCAGACACTACCTAGATGGCATTTAGTAATGTATGGATTTTCTCGAAATTCATAAAAGTGCCAATATCTCGTAAACTAACTACTTTTTACCAGAGTCGTGTTATGATATTCTGGTCCATTGTGAATTGGCCCATGTGGATAATTTTGAGTTTTGGGACAACCTATATATTATTAGCTTGAGGTGATTTTTCACAAAAACGGCGCTCTACAAATTGTCCAATTATTATTATTATTAACCTATTATTATGTGTTATCACTACAATGTGTACGTAAATATGATTTAGTATTAGTAATATAACATTAATTTTCATTTATACTCGTATACTGGTCAGCATACAGATCACAATAAGTGTAAGTACCTATTAAGCAGGTAGTGTGTAGTGTGAAATTATAAAATTTATAACCATGTGTAACCTTTGTAACCAGTGCTGTCACCCAGTGGATTTCAGGAAACAATGCAATTGTGTTTATTTTTTTTAATTTCGGAAACCATCTCACTAGCTATGTCTGTAATACTTACATTATATTGTGATTTATATAACATTAGTTGAATGATCCAAAAATATATTTATGGAAACCCGCACGAAAATTGGATGACACTATCGTACGTAATATGTAATATGTATGTATCTGTTTCCTTAAAAAATGCAATGTTCTGTATTTGATATAATTTAATTAAGTAAAACAAGTCTTGTAATCGATAATTTATTTTATGATAAGGTTCAAAAATGTCTACTTGAAATGTTTTAAACTTGACGAACGTAAAACCAATGTGTGATTGCACTATAAATATAAGTCATATAATGTGTACTCATAAGTGTTGGATAATAATCGACACACAAATAAAAATATTTACAAATAAATAAAGATAGCAACCAATAAAAATATTTGATAATGTTGAAGGCTCTCAATCGAAGTATGAAACATTTAAAAATGACATTGATATGGTCGAATTAGCTCAGTAGTTAGAGCATTTCAAGGAAGGAAGAGATCCTGGGGTCAACTCCTAGATGCAACTGAATCTTTTTCCATATTTTATGAACCATATTTTTATTTGCGAGTCGTTAATATTTTCTTCAATGATTAAAAATATTTTAATTGATTGCTTTTATTTTATTTTAATCGAAGGCTCGATAGGTAGGTACCATTTGAATAAAAAATTACAAGTGTGCAGTTCACACGCGGTAGAAATGAAACCTTCAGAAAACTAAAGTAGATAAGAGTGGGGAAGCTACGAAACACCGCACAAAGAGGAGATCGATTATTCTATCTCTTTCTCTCGCTGGCCAAACCCAATAGATGAATGTGTTTGTCTCTTTTAATGTCGCTTTTTCGTTATATTGGGTTTCAAATCACAATGGTGCTAAAGAAGTTTTCACTTCAAAAGCTTTCACATATGAATATATCCAGCACCTTACATGCGAGCGACGAGGGTTGTCTCCAGATCTGATGCATCCATAGTCCATAGGATTCCACACGTAGGTACGGAAATGCTCTTTTGACATCATGCTCAGCCTTAGATGTCTGTACGTAAATACTTAATACTAGGCTTTAAATACTAATTTAACCCTTCCTAATATTGTCAGACCCGAATAAAGTTGTGAATATCATCTGTCAATTTATTTCGTATTTTAAAGAAAATTTAAACATAGGGGTAAATATTCAGATAACGCTGACAACATTGACGCAAAAATTATCTTCGTGAAAGTTTTTCGCTTTCAATAGGTTGTTTATTATGTAATAATAAAGTAGGTCGTCGAGGCCCGGGGAAAAAACATGGCCTGAAATAAGTGAATCCTTTTTTTTTATTATTGGCTACAAAATTGTTTATTTTTCTGTGTCTATGTATTTTTGTGTTTCATTTTTCGTTTATATTCAATTAATTATCTTCTTCTTCAATAATAATAATTGCCAAATTTGCCTCTAAAATCGTGAAAAATCAAATTATTTAATAGCAAAACACAAATAAATATACAGGATGTCCGGGGGTAAAGTGCATTAACTTCGGAAGGTGATTCTACATAACAGTACACGTAAAAAAGATCGGCAACTTTTTTCGAAATTCAAAATTTTAGGGGTAGTTTTGTGTTAAAAAGATAAAATTAGACCGGTGCGTGTGCGGGCAGCATTATTATTAATTATACCTAGCAACGTTGCAACAATCGCGTTCGGCAGAACAGCACCTTTAACGAGTAATTTTTACCTTACACCATTAGTAGGCATGTCTTTTTGTATGGGAAAAAAAGTTCAGAAAATTAATTAATTGCAATTTCAGAAAAAGTTATAAATCTTTTTTACTCCTTCCATAATGTAGAATCACCTCCCAAAGTTAATGCACTTTACCCCCGGACACCCTGTATATTTGCTATACCTAGGTAGGTAACTTTTGATGGGAAAAAAATCAGTTTATATTATACCTATTTGTATTTCAGCCTCGAATTCAAAATTAAGTTTTGTATGAAAAGGTCGCGCAGCCTTTTCCTTAAGTTTTTACACAAAACTATTGAAAAACATAATTTAAAATGCGAAAAAACCTTCAAGAATATTTGGAAAAGCGACACTACAAAATAAATATTTTTTTAATGTTATAGCCATCTATTGGTAAATGTTATAACTAATTGTGTTCGCTTTGCTTTGTAACTCAAAACATCATCTAGCAATGAAAATATAGATTGAGAACGTCGGCATCTAGTGAATAAAATGCAAAGCTTTTTCTAAATAATTTAGAAATAGTTCCAAAAAATGTATACAGATGGCAATGCTATAAGTTTTCAATTTTTTCTCTTTGCGACCGATTAAAAGTAGGGGTGGTAGACTAACAGGGCAAAATAGATTGATTGTTATCTAATGTTTGCCAGCTCTCACTTTAATTTTCTTTCTTATTTTACTAACATAATATTAATTTCACCATAATCTTGACAGATCATCTATATTTATTAGTTCAATTGAATGTAAATCGACAAACCGCCGTATCGGCAGAAATTGTGATGTTGAAAATTGAAAGCAGATTTTGTAAAAGTAGGTTTTTTTTCAATTTTGCCTGTAGGCATTTCTTATAATATCATAATGATTTACCTATTATTATTGATAATTAAACAAAATAAATATGTGCATCATCTTTGGATCACTAATGCAGGCAATCCCTCTATGAACAAATGGACAATCACTGAAAATAAACAACGTATATATTTTTTCATTAAAAAATTGTCATTTAGTTATGGTTAATATATCTATCTGATGGGAGGATTTGATGGATAATGAATTAAATACGCAACTACTACAACTTATTGTTTTCTAATATGGTGGGAAGGACTAAACCTATAAACATTCAAAGTCAGAATTTCTTTTTAAGCGGGCAATTATTACCTATTTTAGCCCTATGTTTTATCATTTATTATTAATACAATAAAATGTTATAACTTAAACAATAATAAGTTTTTGTATTATTCTTGGAGCAATTTGCAACTAACTATAAATACCTAACTGAATTCACCCCACACATTTTATTCGAAATATCCTTTTTTCTTACCTATGGTATGTATGTGATGTTTGTAGTTTTCATGTTTAAGTGGTCATAAGTGCACAAATAAATTTTATTCGATTGTTTTGTATTATTTCACAATTTAATAATAAAAAATAATATAATATATATTAGCGGCGTGTTCCTGAGTGGAAGATACTCTCGGTATAAAAATACACCAAAAATTATTTCGTTATATTATTAGGTAAGAATTAATTACTTTTAACCATTTTTTTTATATGAATACCTCACAAGAGTCCCAGCTGCTCCCGTCTGGAGCCAGTGAGTCTATTGCATCCCCAATTGGGGTATGTTGTGAGGCAGAAGGTAGTGGGGAAGGGAAGGAGACGTGGAAAAGGAAGGTAGTAGAGTACCTACCTGGCTATTCAGATCTGGTCACCAAACACGGCTAAAGCCATTTCAAACAACGTTTCAATTCTGAATCGTGGTCTTACACCAGGGCGATACTAAGGGTATCTTCCACTCTGGAACATGCCGCAAATATATCTACTATACATTATTTTAAATGAATTAATCATGAAATAACACAAATTAATCAAATAAAATTTATTTGCAGGGATTCCATCCCGCGACCTTCGGATTGCGAATCAAAAGCCTTACCGTTAGACCACGCAGGCCGTCAAATATACTTTTAAAATCAGCCCTGTTAACATTATTTACATAATATATATTGGATGCATTTGGATGGTTCCATCAATGGGTTATGGTAGTTTTGTATTTTAATTAAATTACTTATAAAATGTTCTGAAAAGGGAAAGGAAATAGGTAGGTAAGTTTAAAAATGTATGTCCCAAAGAAAAGCAGATTTATAACAATATTATTAATTTTATATTTATTTCGGTACTAGACAAACTCTATTTATTTTCGTTATTACATTCGCATTTATAACAATAATTGCAATAAAGGTAAGCAATAAACCTCGTATCGGAGTTTGATAGTTTATTCGTATTAACAAACAGCTTTTCACAGTAAAGTTATTCAGACTTTTGTAGAAATATGGTAAACCAACAGGAGATGAATAACAAAGTCATTAATTCTTTAACATAAAAGCACAATAAAACATATCTAATATTAAAGGCAAAATGTTTATAGCACTCAGGAAGGAATTTTTTTGTTAGATAATTTGATCAATTTTCTTCAAAACATATAAAATTCGCAGCGTATGATGGTTTGAAGAATTTTACGTAACATATTAATAAATCGATATGTTTAAAAGGGAAGCACATTTGTAGAGAATGGTAAGATTCTTGTGACAAAATTGGTAAAAAAAATAAATCTAAATGTGTAATGTATTTACAGGCTGAAATTTGTGATACATACAAGACTTGCCGCCTCTGAGAGATTAATCGCAGACGAAATCTGGAACTTCAGTTTATTTGGTAGCAAGAAATATTGAAAAATTAATGATTTATGTTGACATTGAGAGTTCCAGATTTCTCCTTGGGCAATTTATCCTCAGTGGTGCTACGCATAATATACATATCACATTTGCATATGCACTCAAACCGGTTGTAAAAAAAAAAGGATTCCACGATCAGTAAAACCTATTTAAAATAACATACATAAAATATGACAAATATTAATGATAATAATTGTGAAAATTCTAAAACGGACAAGTAAAAAATCTTTTCTTTTTTCAGTTGAAAGTACCACTATGATTTATTGTATCACTATCAGAAATACTTACTGATTGTATATAATTACTTGTAAAATATACAAGTTTTAATTTATTAATCGTTTGATAACAGATAATTTAAAGTGACGTAGGTAGCTACTTATATAAATCTTATTGTTTTACAGCATGCATTACCAAATGGAATGTAGTTGAGACACTTTCGGAAACTGGGGTTGAAATCAATCTACCCAGAAAAATGTATATATATACAAGAAAATTGGAAATTATTTTTATTAAATAAACTGAGAAAGTATGCTGAGAAAGTGTGAAAATGAGGGAAAAATCACCTGATTTTGAATGCTTTTAATTGAACTATTTCAGTTTTATTTATATGCTCTCGCAAATTCGTGAAATAAACAATAATATTAACGTTGTACAACCATTGCTTATTTCAAACTAAAATTATTTAGTCATCGGGTTCAAAAGGAAACATTATATGAATAAATGTTCAAAAGGAAACATTTTATGAATAAATAAATGTCTTTTTTAATATTGAATAATTTTTTGTTTATATTTTTTGCTTTAAATATATAAAAGGTTGATGAGCACCTTTCACTCCATGGATGAAATTAACAAAGTTGGTACATAGTTGTAACCTAATTTAATAATATATGTTATGTTCGCCATATATTTTATACCAGATGACATGTTGTTTTCTTTTTGTGTGGCACATTGATTTCATAAAAATTGTTACAAATTGGATGAAGAATGAAAATTTTAATTTTGAACACATTTTCAAAAAATAACCAAATATTTTTGGGTGTCTTATGAATATGAATGATAGTGACATACTTATACTCCACATATTCAAAATCTCTCTCTTCTGAAGTAAAATACATTATTTTACATTGTTTTGAAAATTAGTAACTTTGTGGTGGAACATTATTAGACAAGAAACTGTTACTTTTTGTAAACCACTAAAAATAAAGTGCTGTAAACAAATTCATTTACTTTTTTTACAAAAGAATCTCTTCACACTCTTTCAGCAGACAACCAGAAAATTGGATGAAAATGAGAAGGATTTTATGATCACTATTTAATTTAATGCTATTCATTCTTCACTCCATTTATACCTAACTAAAATAATACATCAAAGGGAAATGACTTCTCCGCCGCAAGTTCCCCCCAACCAAGCTCAAGAAAGACGCGCAAAGATGTTGGCTGCCTAACATAAAGGAATATCACAATTTTACAATTCTGAAAAGGAACTTTCTACACGAAAATATTCATATAAAAATAGTATATTTCCTTACATAACTTAATGATACGATAAATGGACTAAGCGTCACTATTCATTCATTTCTTATAAGTACCATGAGGTGGGAAACCTCAAACACTAGTTTCTTCTCGAAGCAATGACACATTATCCTTACATGGTAATAATTTCACTTATCAGTAAAACATAAATAAAAAATGCACCTCCGCTCAACCTCCGTCGGGACCACACAGAATAAGCGTTATAATAAATAGAGTAATAAAATGAAAACACATCCCTCATTCAACAAGACAGTGAATCCATATTCTATGTACTTTTCTTTCACATTACCTTCGATTGAAACATCGGGTTCCAAGAATGTTCAGGTATATTAATTTAATACAAACTAAGGCACTCATGGTGCCATGGACTACAAACACTTTGGCAGAAAATTGAATTTACAAAAATATATCAAATGTCTCAGTGACACTCACTATGTACATGTCGGAATTCAGCGTCTTAAAGTTCTTTTAACTGTCTCATAGTTTCACATTAGGACAAAACATCGTGAGATGCGTCTGTAAATCACCAATTAGTGGCAAGACCACGTTAGGAGACTCAGGTTGTGCTCTTGGATGGTGAAATTTGTTCAGGAGAAGGGGTGATTATTATTTCTCCAGCATTCGATCGGCTTCTCGTGACAAGAACTGGAGTTTTAGGTTTGGGTGTTTCTGTCAACTTGATTCTAACTCTTCCAGAGTCGTACACTGGAATATATTCATTCGGAGGAGGCAGCAATTTCATATTAGGATATGTTTCACCATTAGTGAGAGGAGCATCTACAGAGGAATGGTACGGATCATAAGGACCGGACGGTTCCTCAACCTTGGGTATAGATATTGGTTCAGTAGGAGCTCCATTCGGCTTGAACGAGCTGACACTTTGAGCCACTGGTTCTGGGGCTTCAGACCTTTGAATATTTTCATCAATCCCCTTCATACTATCTAATGTTCCATTCCTACTTGTTTTTCGTGGATCATGCGTAGGTACTAGTTCGTAACTATTCCCGTTGCTCTTTTTCTCAGCTTCACTGGGATTAACCACCGGCTTACCAAGTAATGACTTGTTCATGTCAACCATTTCTTTATCAGCTTTTTCAACATCTTTCCTCTGTTGCCTGGCAAGATTACGATCCCTTCGTTTGCGCGACTGTCCTCTTATGATGGTGACTCCTACTAACCCTACCACCAAGACTATTAAAATACCAATACAAATGTATGTTCCAACTGAACTCTTAACAGGTTCTTTGGATGCTTCTTCTTTGAGATCCTCGCTTGGACCATTGACTGCCATTTTTTGACTACTTTCATCAGAGTGGCTTACGACTTTTATAATTTCTTCTTCTACGACGACTGGCTCTGTATCGGGTTTCTCTGAGCTAGGCTCCGGTTGAACAGCATCCCAATCGACACTTCCCTGGAAAACTCTCGGGGATTCTGGTAATTCAAACGGCTCTTCTGAGGTACTCGAGTTAGAATCGGAACCGGACATGAAGAATGGGTTGAATAAACCAGTAATGAATGGCTCTGTTGTAGTACTACTCGTGTTCACTGTGTCATCTCCACTGCCTTCATCATCGTATGAATCGTAAAGGGAATCAACAGTCGATGAAGAACTTTCCTTTTCAAATAACCCTCTTGATCCAATGACAAGACCAGAACCGAAATCTCCAGATCCTGGTTCTTCTGTTGTCGAAATGTTTGAATCGAACACCATTTTCGCAGATAAATCATTTACACTTCGAAGTTCTACGGGGTATTCTCCTGAACCTTCAAACATCTCTGCATCTTCAGCGTTAGCCTGATTAGAATTTTCAGTGGTGATTCCAAGGAAAACTTTATCATCGTCATTTTCATCTCCGCCAGATCCTTCCCAAACTTCTCCGGCGTCAAGATCACTCAATGCCGTTAAGGGCATCGATTTTCGATTAGTTGTATCTGGGGCTATATTTTCAGTATCTATAGGTTGATCTCCCATCATCATGTCGTCCAAAAGGACATTTTTAGGATCCACAGAATGTTTCTTTTCAGCGCAGATTTCTGATATTTTCAATTCGGCCCAGCTGAAACCTTTCGCATTCATTGGAGAGATACATATCACATCATCAATAAACACTCCTTGTTTTTTAAGGACATCTAACTCTTTTAAATTATTACACGTGCATCGTAATGGATTTCCATTTAACTGTAAGTGTTCGAGATCTTTCAACGAATGCAGGTTTGTGGGTGCGTTATGAAGCATGTTGTGGCTCAAATCTAATGAACTTACGCTAGAAGGTATGTGAGACGCGTCAAAATTTTTCAACAAATTTTTTGCAAGATTAAGGTGTACCAATTTCTTCGAGTTTCGTAGTAATTTATTGAGATGAGCCATGCTGTTCGAAGACAAGTCAATCGAGACAACTTCGGTGAACTTGTCAAGTTCGCCATGGACCTTGCCGATGTGAGCGTTGGAAAGGTCGATAACGTTGATGTTGTGGTGTTTGTTCCTGACGGAGTACTTGTGGAGGGAGGGCAGGTCGGAGCAAGTGGCCTTGTGGAGTCCCTCCGGGGTGGTGACACACTGGCAGGCCTCAGGGCAGGCGGGGGCGGAGGGGGAAGAGGTGGTGGTGGGGCTAGCGTATGTACACACCGCCACCCACACAACCATCCACAGCATTGACTGTATAGTCCTCATCTTACGTTCGCCAAACTGAAAATAGAGAACAATAATTTATTAATTTAGCATTTAAAATTATTTCAATATTATTTCCGAACTTTGTAGCAATACAATTTTTTTAGCAATACAATTTTGTTACTACGGTTGTGTCCGAAAATACAGAAATATAAATGGCCTACAAGGTACAAGACCTATTTAGGTTGCCCCATAAAATAAACAACGGTTGGTTTAAAAAACAGGCTGGGCTGGGCACACGCTTGACAAGCCACTGCTTATAATGGCGGAAACCGTTCTGCGGTCACAAGCCACAATGAAGGACCTATCTTCTGTTCGGGAATCTATTCTATACAATAGTACCTATAGAATGCCCAATTTACCGCACAGTCTAGCTTCCTACCTTCATGTCTGCTTCAAGAAATGCAACGGCCTTGGTGGGCATTCAATTATGTTTTTAACGAATAATTTGTCCAGAATGATTTGCTGGATTGAAAAGAAATTGATTTGCTTGGAATCGTGTTCATTTTAATAACTTCAATAATTACTATATCGTTATTTTTTTGAACAGTTTATCGGAAAATAAGTAACGAACAATACTATGTTTTGTGTATGGATTTCAATGCATCTGTTGACCTAGAAATTTAGAGCTCAGAGATCGATAGTCATTACTGCGAAGTTAGGTATTACCGATATAATTTTGATATTTGATCTGTAAATTACGAAATTGCTAAAATAATGAAGTCATCAAGCCCTTTAGGAAGAGCTATGGAACTTTAAAATATGCGCTAACAGTCCAAAATTAAGACACGATGCCTTATTGATTTTACATATTATTATGTTTTTCTTTGTGTAATTAATCCTAATTAATGTTGAAGCCCTAGCACAGGCGTGTTTATGTAATAACTATTACTATCAGTGAGAAAGCGTTTTAAGGCTCCGCATCCGAGAGATATGAAATTACGAATGTTAGAGGAACGCGCTAATATTTGAAGCGATAAAATCAATGCGAAAATGTTTAATAAAACACGAATCGTTTAGAATATAGCAAAAATCTCGTGGAACGTATCTTAAGTATCATTTAAAGAAACATTGTGAATTTTTTCACAACTATAACTCGTAAAATAACTGAAACAAACGAGTTAATAATAATAATTTTCTGAGCATATATTGCGATTTTTTTCTATCGAGGAAATTTATATAATTTGCGTTTCGGCGTGGAACGCGTCTAGATATTATCTTAAAAAATAACATATATTTTTTTAAGAGCTTAAAAACTTCAAATGTTTAAGGGAGATATGTAAGAAATGGGTATTGCGGTGGTGCCTTCTCCGTTCCAGTAATACCCGAGAATATTTATTTAAAAAACAATTTGATGCTACAATAATGTGGTAATATCTCAGTTCATTGTACTTTTCACAAAATTATATCGACTCGTCTAATATTGGTTCAATAACAATTATTGTCTTTTAACCTTCGACCAAAAAAGTGAATACGGAAACAATTAGTATCAGCAAATAGAAATCCAACCACATTGCTTGCCAATTAAGGTAGTTTAAACATTGCTGGTTTTTTCCACAATATTATTATAGACGTAGAGAAGGATTAATTATTGCCAAGGTGGGATGCTTACATTAACAGCTAACAGAGTCCAAGTCTTGATCCTGGAACCTTTGCTATCGGGGTTAAACCTATGACGGAGGCTTTACTGCGACTGATAATGTCGTGAAATGAGGTGTATTGTAAACACGCTACGCGTAGATTAAATGAACAAGATAAAATTAAAGATTTACTTGGATTAACAATTATGAACGTCGCAATAGAATTGTATTCGGAAAATTTATCGAATTACAAAATCACAACTTTGAAAGAAGTGGAAAATCTTCAGGCACGTCTCGTCACGCCAAGATTAAACACTTTTGTCTCAAGTGTTGTATGGGTCTATTAGTGGTCCATTATATTTTAGACTTAGACTACAGCTTCTTGGTTCATTATTATAATCAAAGTTTGACGTTTTTTGCTGTGTAATCGAAGCGGCTGCCGTTTCCGAATACAACAACCGTTTCCGACGACATTCATGGATATTAGCTATACTTTTTTTAAGTTTTTCAATTATTGCCAGACGGGAAGCTAAGTACAAGGTTATTTATTAATAGCAAGAAGGTGAAAATGAAAAATCGCTGAACCTTGTAACGCTTCAGAACTATTTGCACAAGTTTTACGAAGATTCCACAAGTTATTGGTGATGCATATTTGCATTGTGCAGAATGCGTATTAGAGCCCTTTCGATCGATAGTGTACATTTGAGTCTTTTTTGGTCGTTAGTGACAATTTCCGTCATTATTACCTTTGTTGACCTAAAATTCTTCAAAATATGAGCTATTCATATTTTTTAAATAGTTGTTATCGCATTGTTGAT
This sequence comes from Limnephilus lunatus, assembly GCA_917563855.2. Classification (NCBI taxonomy): domain Eukaryota; kingdom Metazoa; phylum Arthropoda; class Insecta; order Trichoptera; family Limnephilidae; genus Limnephilus; species Limnephilus lunatus. Next base: position 46,983,654 of record OU830600.1, read on the forward strand.
GCACCGTATTATTCAAGCCATGTCAACTAATTAACTCGCTTGTTAAGTTCTTTTGATGTACATGAATCGAACCAGCAACCTGCTGACTCAAAGTCAAATGCAAAAGTGGGTCGATACTACAGTAATACGATAGATCATTAAAGAGTAGGTATCCTGTAGATATTTTAATATAACACACTTCGCAAAACTTCATCACGGGTTAGGTCTAAATCAAAGGTTCACGTTAAAAATAGCGAAGGTACCTACCTACTTATTAAAATACATATTTTTACGATTACGAATTCAAAGGCGCCAAAAGCCATTGCACCCCAGACTCCAGTCATCATTTGACTCAAGGCTACCTACCAACCATAATGCCTTATTTGATCCTAACCACTTGCATTTTCAATTTATATTCTTAACTTTACGATAGCAGATTGCAACCGAAATCACGTATCTCAAATTATAATCGAATATCCGTCCAGCTTCTTGAGATTTGACCTCAGCGAACAGAGGCGTCTGTCGTCTGTCGTCTGTCGTCTCCGCCCAATGAATTAATTCCACACTGATTCTGATTATACGACGTTCGGGTCCATTTGTCTTAGAGTCAATTGATTCAGTAGGTATCTGATTATCTATGCAAAGTATGTGGGTTTTATTGTAATACGTCAAGAGGGACAAATTTACCGGCTGACGTTGGTGATATGTGCGTCATTTACGCAAAAATACTCCGCTGATATTGTTGATTCTGTATTATTTGATCAAATAGATAGTTTATCGTGGAAATCGTTTATCTTTGACGTCAGTAACCAAAATACCATAAAACAATTATTACTTATATTATGAGTTATTTGACTGCTTGCCATGCTAACATCTATAAAACCGAAATAGAATCACATGATACAGAAAAATTCTGTTCTGGCGTCATGAAAATTTTCAAAAGGGAATGTCTAGAATTTTTAGATCAACTGGTGTGTTCAGCTCGCAACGTCGTCGTTTTCATCAGGGGCTATAAAGATTTAAAATATCATTTTAATATTTTTTTAAATTATATATGGAAAGTAGTTTACCACATTTTTCATTTGTTCAATAAGAAAAAGAGTATAGAAAATTGAAACAAGTAGTATAAGTATAAAAACATAAATGAGAAAGAAACATAAATGAGAATGAATGACTAAATAAATACAATGTTTAGGGAAGTAGGTAGTAAATTCCTACACAATCGGACTTTAACAAAAATCAACGTCTTTGAATTGATAAATTTGTAAGACGTGAAATAATTTTTTAAAGGTCGATAAGATTACGATATTTGGTTAAAAATAATAAAAATGGGATTGGGAAACGTATGGCGCCGCCTTATCACAAGGGGACTCCTATTGGTCCAAGATTAACGGAGTTCACAGCGAGGCGCGAGTACTGTTCAAACAACTCACAAGATAAAGCGCCAACACTAGTATCTAAAGTTACTATTGAAATAATCGAAGTGGATATGTCAGTAATAAGTAATGATATTATCTACTAAAAATATTAAGAGAGTTGAAGCATTTAACGTATTGGACTGCAGACTTGACATTTTTTGGCAAAGTTACAAGGTAAAAGAGATAATAAGAAAGTCGTTAACAAACTTTGAACTTTTTTATAAATCCTAAAAAAATCAGTAAATAGCAATGATTTGTAGAACGCCGTTATTGTGATAAAAATCACCCAGAGGCGCTGCACAAGTATATTTTTTCCAAGGTTCTATCCTACTGGAATTCAGAGGTACCAACGCAAATCATTTAGTGGGCACTCGGGGGAGTGTACCTAGTCATTCTTTACACAAGATGAGCTATATTCTAAAGATTACAATTTTGTAGGTACTTTTACTTAGATAGTAGATAAACTCTTTTCGAGAGTTCTATTCTAAATTCTATTTCAATGGTATACACATACTAGTATTATCATACACATCTACACAGCTACAACCAATCATAAATTAATATAAAACAGTGGTGTACCTATAAACAAAATTGGAGAATGTTACAAAAATAAAGAAGCAAATCTTGATACACGTTTCAACCCCTTAAGGGCCTTTAACCAGCCAGAGGCCGAAAATCCACATTTAGTAGAAAGATGTTCTTACGATCGTACAGGGCGGTTCCAATGAGAAAGATTAATTATTCTGCGTACCAGCTTTTTAAAATTATAACTCAATATCGATTTTATTTCATTCCAAATTTACTTTAATTTATACCTACATCCAAAAATGCTAAAAGGCGTGATGATAAAACTGTTAAAATTATGTACTTTTCTAATTATTTTTTGATCATAAGTATTTTTATTTTTTAATAATGTGTAAGCAAAAGAAGAATGTAAATTTTTTTAAAGTATATTAATTTGTAAGACCGTAAATAGATAGACAAAATAGAGAAATTTTCGACACAAATAAGGGTTCGGATATTTTTTTTAAATGATTTTATTTGAACTAAAATAAAATTTTTGAAATATGCGTTTACTAGATAACGTATTGATTTACAATAATGTATGATTACATGGTATGAAATATGTCTTGTAAAATAAGATTTTTCGTTTGAAAATTTAACAAATCTGCCAACGACCTATGGTATAACCTTATTATACTAAAAATAAACATTTTTTCTCAAAATTTAAAAAATACGTTTACTAGATAAAAGAACAATCTTTCGAAATAAAATTAAATTTTTTTGTGGAAAAGAGTCAATACGTCTAAAGTTTGATTTAAAAATGACATATTTCTGGTTTTCTCTGGTTAAACCCTCTTAATTCGACAACCACAATACGGGCATGTGCTTAGCGCGGTAGTCGAATCACCTGTAAAACTGTACACAAATTATATAATGAATACAGAAAAAAAATGGTTGTTGGTGATGCTAGTTATATACTCGTATAAGACATGGCATTTGAATGTCGTTGAAGTTAAAATCGGTTCTACTGTAAAAAGCGAATAATTATGCATGCATAAAAATATTATGTAATGCATTCCCTTAATTAGTCGACAATAAATCATAGATGAGACGTGCAGTTCGTTGCATAGCATTAGTCTCCTTTCCCAAGGCTCCTATTACCATACAATGTTCATAATTTGAAATATGCAATACGCATGCATTGCAACATATTTAATCACTTATCCATAATATTATTGAATTTTTGTCGGTCACACTAAAAACTTACGAACTAAACTCTAGTATTTTTTTTAAAATATTATAATACTGTAAATGTCTTACGTAAATGTTTTCAACTTTAAATATAATTTACAACAATACAACTGAGAAGATGGTAGAAGAAACCGGGGACGCCCGAGTAACACATGGGTATGGTCAAGAGATGAATTTAATACTTGAGTCGGGTGAGTGTCAGTATAGCAGAAGGGTATGTATGAGAAGATGTGCTGCCAAGAACGAGTTTTTTGGCGGTCCATCCTTTCTACCAGGGGACCTGGGAGGAAACGGTGTGATGGTTACTTAGTTTCTGCGAAAAACACGTGTAAGGCCGGGTACGAAAATTTGTTAACTAGATAGGTACCTATACAAAAAATTTATTGGGCACATACATCTGTTACAAAAAGGTGACCTCAAGACAAAACGTGTCAGGAATACTAGAACTTTTCTAAAATGTTTTCTTTGTTACTTTTTTGGCCATTTTCATACTTTCCGTGTAAGTAGGTACCTTTTAAGTGTCAGTTTATTTGAAGCGCCGAAATAAGCAAATAACAAATATTTGACTTAAAACCTGTCGCACACAAGGGTAGGGTCAATGCGGTCTTACATTTTTTGCACAGAAATTGATATATCAATGGTTTTACTAAAAATAAAAAGGCCAGGTCACAATTTTTTATCATCCTCGTGTTACTATCATTTACGTGATGGATAAATGTCGGATCCCGACCTTTTCAGCGATAAGGCAATTGACCTTGGCAATCACAGAAATTGATACATAAAGGTTTCACTAAAAAAAAGCCAGGTCACAGTTTTTATCATCCTCGTGTTACTATTATTTGCATGATGCACGCCGTGCAGGATAAAAGTCGGATCCTGTCTGATTGCGACCTTTTCAGCAATAAGGCAATTGACCTTGGCAATCATCCGACAGCTTCCTCATCCTAGTGACCATTATTTCCGACATTGAAATCTATTGCTTGGTCTATCGCCGCAGTTCGGTAGCTATCTTATGGCTCTATTTAGAACAGTGCGTATTTTTAACGGTGTGGAAACATGGATACAGAGCCAGCGAAATAAAGCGGAAAGAAATGTGGTACTGGAGAAAAATGGACTCGGGACAGCTGGGCGCATTCTGGAAGAGCAAGGCAACACTCAACTATCTGCCTACAACGAATTTTAAGATACTTTTATTGCTCGCCAAACTGAGGTCTCCAACTTGGATAAACTCATATGTAATAGTCACTGGCAAAGGCGTAGAGGAAGGTCACCAATAAGCTGGAGAGAGACCGAGTATCACTGGCGTCCGGCACGTTATTGTCCGCAGCTCTGCACGTAGCGCAGAACCGCGAGGAGTAGAGGAACTTTGTCCACCATGGATATTGGAGTAGGGGTCACAATTCTCAGCAATCAGAAACCGTCTTAAAAAGAAAAGTGCAGTGACTAGGGCACGCCCAGATATTTTTATATGTGTAAATGTAGATATATGAAGATAGAAGAGTGGTGTTGTCATATAATTGTGTAAAATAAAGTCGAAGTAAAAACTTCTTCATCATGCAGGCCATTTTCACGCAAGGCTCAAAAATACGTTGGTGCCACAGAACTGATAAATAATCGATGTTTCAATCGTCGTTGGTGGCAATTACGCACACACACTGTAGGCTATAAAATGGTCTCATCTATTTTTTCGACTTTTGCCATGATTCACTTCAACAATTATTTGATTAATTTAATTGTGCCTTCTCTGTCTTCCTACGACATTCACGACTTCTTTCCTTCCATCCACTTGCTATTTACAAGTCTACCTTACACTCCTTTCACCATCCATCCTTTTTTAAATGTCCAAACTATCAAAGAATCTTCTACAATCCATGAATCATGGATTGCAGAAGACGCTTTGTGAAATTGATGGTTCGCCAAATACCAACCTGTGCACAATTTTATTTAAAGCTGGTTCAGAATCGTTGCTGGATAACTCAAGCAAAAGACGCAATGCCAGATTAAGCAAACGATTTTAGACGTACATGAGGAAGCCATATAGGTTCATTGGCATAATATTTGAAATTAGATATGAGGTGCCAGATTTCATAAGACAAAAAGTGAACCATTGTTCACAAGTTAAGTAAAAGTATAGCATTATATTATTATAGAGTTACAAAAGTTTTTCTGGGTTCAAAATAATACACCGATGATTCACAATTTAGCAAAGAGTCGACGAGAATTCTGAAAGGATCATCAAACATTATTATTTATTTATAAATTTTCGGGAAATCAACAGTTTATATTTATTTCAGTTTGTACATAGTGTTAAATAGCCAAAAAAACCAATTATTGATTTCTTCCTTGTGAATTTACTTCTACTGAGAATATGAAACCAATTTACTTAGTTTTTATTATGTACACCAAAAAATTTTGCCTGGGTTCAAATAATCAAACGATCGGCAAAGTTGCAAAGAGAGGACACTGCTCTAATATCTATTAATTCAATAACAACGATCGGAACATCAAAACTTTTTGATATCTAGGTATTAAGAATCCACTCTGCTTATTGAAATATAAATAAAATTACTCGCAAAGTTTATCTGGGATCAAATACTTTACTGATTGGCAATGTAGTAAAGAGTCGGCACTGTCTCTATAAATATAATCACTTATCAGAATGTAGCTTTTGATATTTATTCTCAATCCATTCGGCATACGATATGCGTTAGTGGCAGTGCGATACAAAGAGTTATTCGTACCGAGGAAGGTGTCCTGAAGGTCGCGGGTCGCGGGTCGGAGCTATGTCAGCAGGAATATGGGGCAGTGCTGATCGCAGGCTGTAATGCGTTCCATCCGGTAATTGCAGCAATTGCTGCTCCGTGAATCCTGACAGGAAACCTCGGCCATATTGTTATGATGGCTATTATATCGACTTGTAACGACAACACTCGTTCTTCTCACCGGATCTCCCGACCGACCAACATGGCTGGTTGCGTGAAAACTTCCACACCGAACTACTTATTGCAAAAAATAATAATTTGATCGTTTCTACGAAGATGGTGGCAAAAACAAACCCGCATTCTAATAAACGTCTTTTTTAATTCTACACAACTGATAATCACCATACAAATGGTCATTAATCAGTTGTGTAAAATACGTTTATTAGAAACGCCCTAATAGTCTAAAATAAGTTAAAATACGGTGTGGACGGAACAATTATTACTGAATTTGTTTCGTGAACACCTCACAATGTTTCACAAGCACATTAAAGTGTCTATTAGTTTTATTATGCGCAACTTTTATGATTTTCTGTCTATGATTTCTGATATTAACAACAGCATTACTGACACACCCAGCTTTGTTACAACTCCAGTTCAAAACCCCTCCCCGTAGAGTCCGAAGTAATGAATTGCTTTTCCTTAATCATCATTCTACTCTGTAATTATGGATATCATACTCCTTTATCCAGAATGTCGAGACTTGTCAACGCAAATCAAAGCATTTAATTTTTTGATCCAAGCCGAAACGACTTTCGGCAGTCGATACGCAATGTGATTTTTTAAAGTCTTTTGAATCCATCTTCAAGCCACTTGTAGTTATCTTCTATATATGTAATTTTATAATGTATGTATATTGTCAATGCTCTTCGTTTATATGTACTCTCCTTTCATTGTCATCTCTTTTTTATTCGTGTTATTGTTACAGGACTATTTGTCCGTAAATAAATAAATACATATTATCTCTTCTGATGTTTCTTTGACACTACTTGAAATCGAAATGGATGTAATCACAAAGATAATGATCCAATGCAGTTGTTGCAACGGTCGTTAATTTACTCACTAGGGCATTATAATCACGTGCAGAGGAGGGATCCTCAATTGCCCCAAGAGGTTAAGGCCTCTAGAAAATCACTTTTGTACTTGTATAATGAGAACCTACGTGTTCGTTGCTTAGATTTATTTACCTAGGTACTTATTAAGTTTTCAAAGTACTTAAAAGATTGTTCCGCTTTGTGGGTGTTTGGAATTATTGGATGTTTTTATCTGCTTTTTCTCAAAGACGGCTGTTTTTCGTGTATCAAATTGTTTAATTTGATTAGCACTCCCTTGATAATTTGGATGTGTAAAATCAACGTTCGTATAAATACCCGGAATTTTATGAGGTCTTCGAAAATAAACAAAAAAACATTTTGCAGTTCTTTTTGAAAGAGTAGCGAAAATGCTACCAATGTCAAAACATGAGTTGACCTTGATTGCGAAAGAAGTTTCAACGAACTTTGGTGGCGTGATGTATGTCATTCAAAAGTCAATGTTTTTCCTCAAACTAACAATTATAATTTTTATTACCTTAGTAAGCTGCGAGTGATTTGTCAGGAATAATATCTTTAAAAATATCTTTTGTATTTATTATTTATACATACGTTTTTTTACATATCATGATATTATTGAACAAAAAAGGTTGAAAATTATTATTGATCCAAAAAGCTTAAGTAATTGAAGCAACAAAAAATGTGATTGTAATTGCTGCTTTGAAAACGGTTTATTAAGGTATTACAACCCGTAATCGCTTAATTATAATTAAATTATTCCTAATCTTTGTAATTTTCTGAAAAAATCCGTAAATTTCAACATGGAAGCATTCCCATCAACATAAAACCAAACTTATTATAAATAATACATCATTCAAGAGTAATACTAATAAACGTAAACGAAAGTATGCAAAAGAACAAAACAAAGAAAAATAAAAGATAACGGCTTTCCCATATTTTTTGCTGCTAACTTTTTAAATGAACACAAAGTTCCAAAGAATTGGTTTGTAACCTAGTAAACATATCGGATTTTTTTTATGGGACATGTATTGATACTTTAAAGCCTAAATGGATATTTTCATTGTTTTTCTTTTTTCTAACACTTTATTTTTTCTTTAACGTTTTAATCTGCGTTTATATGTTATAATTTTTTTTTGCGGAAACTTCACTGGTTAATGCACCCATGTAATATGTAATTACCTTATAATATGTACAACTGTTTGTTTCCCTAATAAACAAAAAAAAAAATAAAAAAATAAAACAAAAAATAACTATTGTTAATATTATTACTATCAAAAGTTATTATAAAACCAATTATTAAATTAATAATATATTACATTTTTGGGTATAACCTTCAAAAGTTATTAGAACAAGAGTTATTCCAATATTTTTTTTAAATAAATATGTCAAATAATATTATATCTTATCTGCTTAAGTGTGGGTGAGATTTTGCTTTTAGACTTCTGGTTCATAATTTATTTGCATTGAGATATCAATACATATAAATGTAGCCAATGTTCTTTAAGTAACCTATGATTAAAAGTGAACGCAGGAAATAAAAAAAAAACACGGCTGCATTTCATGTGTTGATTTCGTGGATAATGGATAATAATACGACCTGACAAATTCTTTGCTTTGCCAATTTGAAATGGAGCCAAACCACATAATAATATTATTTTACCTCAAGTCTAGTGCGCGTAGGACGTAGGAAATTGGTGATTGGTGATATTGTTAGCAGACATTAAAAATTGGTGATTGGTGATATTGTTAGCAGACACTAGAAATTGGTGATTGGTGATAATGTTAGCAGACATTAGAAATTGGTGATTGGTGATATTGTTAGCAGACATTAGAAATTGGTGATTGGTGTTATTGTGAGCAGACATTAGAAATTGGTGATTGGTGTTATTGTGAGCAGACATTAGAAATTGGTGATTGGTGATATTGTTCGCAGACATAAGGAATTGGTGATATTGTTAGAAGACATTAGAAAATGGTGATTGGTGATATTGTTAGCAGACATTAAGACAGGGTGGCCACAAAAAACGGATTTCAAAATTCCCTGATAATTCCAGGTTTTCCAGGGCAGTTTCTACATTTTTCCCTGATATGTTTAATGTGATATAAGGGGATATCGTTCGTTACATAAATAATAAAGGGAATTCCGTCATCTATAGCATTATTTATTATTTCTTTGCGTCCCAATAATCTATTAAAAAAACATACACTTGTTACAAATTTATGATATTTCGCCTGAAGACAATTTGTGAATAAATGAAAAGACCAGACAAAAATAGACAAATAAACAAAAAAACATTAACATTAGAAGAGATACTAAAAAAATATCACATGAAACAATATTTTTCACTGCAATCGGTAAAGAAATGGAGAAAAAGCCCGCAGTTATTATTGTGAGGTTTGAAAAACATAATTTAGAGTGGTTGTCAGAAATGACAGTTGTCTCCAAATCTTTGGGTAGACCAATAGAAGTATTTCAAGAAAGTGGTTCTAGATCAAGGGAGAAAAAAAGTGCATGATATGTTAGAGTCTCGCACTCTTGATGAACTCCAGTTAGCAGCAGAAATGAGATTGCACAAATGTATAAATGGAGCTGCGATGTTTATGGTAGTCACAGTCACTTCAAGCAAAGGTGTAGTGATGGAGAATATCATGATGACTCGAATCTCCTTACAACATCGTAGGTGCCACTTCAGCTCCACAGCGAAGGAAACTCAAGAAGCAAGACTATTACATAGCTAAACCCACGGTCTTCATCTACAAGGAACTTCAGACCAATAAGATTACAATTTAAAAAAGAAACTCCCGAGATAATAAGAAATGAATTTGCTTTTTGCGACCACTTCCAAAAAAAAGGTTCTATTTACCTACCGAAGTTTTAATCTACTAAAAATTCGTTCAATGGTTCTGGAAATTTGTGTGATGATTTAGACTCCAACGACAACGCAAACCACCTTTAGCGCTTAGATTTTCTACCATTTTTCGATTAAAATATGTGTGTACCTAATTATTGTCCGTCTTTTATTGTTTATATATGTGAAATATATAATATGTAAAATTTAAAATTAATATGTTTTATTTGCCTAGATATTTGTATATTTTCAAAATGTATTATTCTGTTGTTGTAAATTTCTACGGAAGAGTAAATTAATAATTTTTACTTCAAAATAGTTATAATTCATTAATAAGATCTAAAAATTAAAAATTGCATTAATATTTAGTCAGCAAGGAATTAATTTGTGTTTTTTCTTCATTCCGTCCACTGTGCATCGCAAGTAAAAGTAATAAAATACAACTTTGGGGTTTCACAAATCGCAATACAACGAATTTAGTTTTATTTTTGGAATTCCCTGATATTATAATTTTTTTTTGAAATTCCCTGACATTTCCCTGATAATTCCAGGTTCGGTAAAATTCCCTGATAATTCCAGGTTTTCCAGGTTTTCCAGGTCCTGTGGCCACCCTAAAGACTTACCCACCATAGATTACAGATTATCTACTTATAATGTATATGGGGAGATGTTATCGACATAGTAGCGATTATTAAATATGGTGATAATGTTGACTATGGTGATTATGGTGATAATATTGACTATAGATTGTTTCCCAAATGCGAGACTCATCATATACATCTACTTGAATTTCACTTTTGTTTGTTTGAATAAAAAGTATTATTGAATGTGGAAATTAACCGATTTCCCGACTTCCGATCGAGCTAAAACTCGGCAGATAGTCTCCTTATCGATGACAATACATTCTATCGTGGTGGCAGTCACGCATATACACATTTTTCTGAAATTCAAAGAAATTAAACCACTTAATACGAAATACATGCAGGCACACCAACTCAAAATTTGGATCGGTAGCGCGGTTGATCCCGATCACTGGCTAAGAAGGTTCAAACCTCAGTCAAACCAAAAAATACTTAAAGTTTTAAAAGACATTTATCTTATTATTTGTCTAATTTCTTCTGTTATTTCGAAAAATGGAATGTATTGCATTGCACTACCCCCGCGTATATTCTGGATAAACTAATATTATTATTATTTGAAAATACGTAGGTTTATTAAAAACTTTATTTTTTCCGGGTTAATTTTTTTTTAGAACCAAGAGTCATTATTTGGTAAACGCACGAGTATTGTATTAACTGGGACATAACTCTGCAAGGGCCTACATCCAATATGTTAGAATCGTTCAGAATTTCGTCGTTTTCTGACCAAAAAAATGATGAACCATTATTTTGACTTCACATAATATAAGGCAATAATTTCATTAACCGTGAGCACCTAACATAAGCATTCATAGACAGCTTTTAAATAAGAACTTTCTCATATTTGGCGTGAAGTATTTTTTCCCGCGTCAAACATATTCATTTAATATCCCAACGTATGAAGGCCTCCATGGTCGAAGGGTAAGTTTCAAATCCAAATCCCAACGTACGCAAGCAAGTTGAATGATTTGTATTATGTCACACTTTATTATTTTTTTTATAATATAAAATATATTTTCGGTACGTTTAACAGTGGAATCGCCCTGGTCTTTAGTGATCTGAATATTATTATTATTATTTATTTTTATTTATTTGATGCAATATATTTACATTTTATACGAAATTCAATGATGTTTGGCATCACTTAGTGGTTTATTCGTGCTGAGGCCTCCATTTTATATACAAAATTATGCACAATACATATAAATATATATATATAATATTTGTGAAAAATATATAATATTGGTGAAAAAATAAAAAAAGTAAATAACAAAAATACGATTAAGATAAATTAAACTTAAAAATTAGAGATTTAAAATTAACGTAAAAATAAAATAAAATTATATTATATAAGGTTAAAAACGATATTTTCAATAAGTGTTGTGTGTTTGTGGGTGATTGTGTTTTATATTGGTTTTGTGTGTTACTTGTATGTTTTATTATTACTAATAGAATAGACAGGTATTTCCCCACCCTCCTCTTCTTATCCTTCCTCACCCTACTATCTTAAGCCTCACAAAACCCAAATTGAGGATATCACAGCCTCACTGGCTCTAGACGGTTGAGGGCGGCATTCGCATTAAAAAAATAGCTCCACTGAATCTGAACTGCCATAATTTGTTGAAATTAGCATAAACTTCAATTCTACACTTAAATTTATAACAAAAACGTGAAAATATGTATAAACCCAAAAAATAAGGTAAGGCCTTGACAACAAAAAATATTTAAAAAAACGTGTTGGTACACACGTCACAGTCATCTTTAAAACTTCTGTGTCGCCGGTCGTTCACCGGTGAGATCGGCAAAAAACGGCAAAAAATATATTTTTATATGCGATTGTGACCCTAATATATAAAGAAACTGTAGTCAAGCTCAGAATGGTTCGCGCTAACAGTAGATACTCTTGATACCGCCAAAAGTTTTATTCATCTGGCAGCACTGTAATATTTTAAAAAGCTTTTTCTGTGGAGTACGAACGTCATATTTTGCCACGGTTGAACTGTCAAAAGTCCGTCGATGTTTGGTCACAAAAACTTTTAAAAAACCTATGAATTCATCAAATAAACACAAGTAATGTTGTTTTTATCGATAGTTTATTGTTCAAATAATGCGTTTCAGTCAAAAATAATATACGATAGTTCAAAATAAATGCACAAAATATTACTTCAAACAAAAGTGCTCTTTCCGAGATTTTATACGAAGTATGGGCAACTAATCCTGGAAAATTATGGCAGATTGGAAAACATTGTACATGTAGGCGAAGATCTAAAACAGTGTGAGACTTTATGAGATTGCACTTGAATAACATTCGTTCACAGAATCCTTCAGAGGGTTGCAATCCATTTAAATTGATATCAGGTAGCTCGAATTATAAATACCCCATAATAAGGATCCAGGCACTCTATTCAGTAGGGTGTTAGTACTTGAAAAGCCCGCATAAAAATGAATGGGAGAGCATAAAAGGAGGAAGATGAATGAAAAGATCGGGGCCTTCAATGGGAGACCTTGAAGGATTGGGAAGGCCAAGGACAAGGGACGATCATTAGGCCAGACGGTAAAAAAGCAATAGAAATGTTTTAAAAAATAAGCCAGTCATCAAAGGATTTTAAATAATGTATTAGCATGCACCAAACATGGAGACCTATTCTTCGAAGTAACCCAAACCAAAATATTTAAATGCACAAAATTGAACTATTTAACTGGAATGGGGTCATTTCTGATTCACGAAACTCATAGCAAAAAATGTCCCCATGGGCAATTAATTGCTGTTCAATCCATAATAAATTTAAACTTTCTTCTTCTGGTTCACCCCCTTATGTCTAGTTCGCACTGCATAAGTAGTTTAGTCGAGTGGCTCCAACCGCATGACATATCTGCGCGTCTACTAATGAACTCTACTAAAACGTCAGGTTCGCACATGTCAGTTCGCAGGGACGCGTGCAAGGGCGGATCCAGGGGGGGTTATGAGGGTCATGATCCCCCCCCCCCCCCCCTGGGCTGGGTCTAAGACCTAGGAGGACCACTAATTAAAATTGTTAAACATAATGTTTTTTATATATTTTTGGTAATGTTATAGATTTTATTTACGTACTTAATAAAATACCTACGAAAAAATAGAACGAAATGGATTGACTCTACTAAAAAGCTGACTAAACTACTCTACTAAATTTGTGGTGTTCGAACGCGTTTAGTTACTGATATATTCGCTACACGGCTAAACTACTCTCCCAGCGAACGGCTCCGTAGGGTTGGGGGTTTTACTAACATTATGACAACGTTCGCTCTACATACTGTAGCCTGGAATATTCAGCAGAACTGCTCTGGTACGAGAATAAGATATTGTCATACTACATCCCTAATCCCTACCCTCATTTTACAATATATAGTACAATACAAGTATTCGCAAATAAAACATCCCATTATTATGGGTGGATCGTTGTTGTAACCCCATTTAAGGGTGAATAAATTAATATCCCATTAAAATTTGGTTGGCTTAATTCATGATTGCCCTGGGGTTAGTCGCTTTACCACTGATTACGAACTACAAACGTTCGCATAATGCAAAATACATTTCAGAATTAAATCGAGCATTTACCAAGTAGTATTTTTGAATTACTGTTACTTCCCGACTACAATAATTTACGACGGTGTTGCCGGCCATTAATTGCATTATAATGTGAACTTTTGACCCTTGGTGAATTCACGCATTGAAATGAGGTTAACGTATCGCACTTCAATGCCCGGATCAATGCCTTCAATGACTACATCGCTTTTGTTTAACATTTTCAACGAAGAAAACGATTCAATCACACTATATTTATCCAAAGTACACATGTTTAGTAATTATAAATGAACGGAGAAATCAAAACAAAATTTTGCTATGTGATCAGTTTGTTTCTAAATCATCAAAAGAGACGCTTATAACGTTAGGTACTGAATTCAATGTTGACGAAATCATGCACAATATTTGAGTTAACTTATAAAATTACGTTTGTAATTAAGCGATATTTCACCTCTAATTGCTTACTTATAACATGTAAAATTTCCGTAGATCATCCGACTTCTAAATAATAGTTTTTTTTTCTTACGAATGAGTCCCACAGTAATGTTAACAAAGAAAGCCTTAATTTAAAACTAACATAGATTGATCGTCCTAACACAAATTATGGGACACATCATTTCAATCTTTGTCGGGTCGGAAACTTTTCACCCCACCACAAAAACGAAAAGAATTTTTCACCCCACCACAAATCAAGAATCAAGTACAAAACAACATTTAAAAAAAAAAATCAATAAAATGAGAATGAATGAGTCAATGTCAGAAAAAATAAACATAAATATGAAAGTATTGAGACATAACAGAGACTTAGGCCCGGTAGTAAGCGCTCAAAAAGAAGAAGAAGATGATGATCCTATACATATTGTTTCGTATCAGTGATCGATGAACCGGTGGATGCAATTTTTAGCCATAAATTGTTGTAATGGTTTGTCTAGTTTGTAGTTAGAATTAAAAGGAAGATTGTAGAAATATGTTATAATAATAATAATGTCTTTATTCCAAGATGTGGGGAGGAGAGTGCAATCCCACATATCCCACACAGAGTATAAGTACAGCTTATATTGAAAACATAGTTATTTAAAAATAAAGTTTGTACAGCGCCCTTGAGGTGATTTTTTACAAAAACGGCGCCATACAACCGGCCAAATATTATTATTAGGAGATATGTAAATAAGAATGTTAGAGGGAGCGCGCTAATATTAAAAACGATAATATTTAAGCGAAAATTGTGAAAATGTTTAATAAAACACGACACATTTAAAATAGAGCAAAAATCTCGTAGGAAATGTCTTAAGAGTGAATAACCAGCACATGACAACTTCGATTCCGACACTAGCGCTAACACATCAGGGCTCGCGAGCGGGCGTTTTCAGAACTAAATTTCGTTCCGCGGCAATCCGAGTTTTGAGGGTTTTGTTCACTCGAGCTAGGGCTACCCGCTACTATTACTACTTTATATTACTATTCTCGCTTCCAGAATTTTAATTAGTAGTAGTTATTTGTAATTTGTATATTGAAGTGCATAAACATAAATAGATACAAGTGAAATGCGTAAACACAGTAGGTATTAAGTAGATACCTACATGAATAAACAATTTGTTATATTCTTTTTAATATTTTGGTTTTTTGTTTTTCAATTGTATTTTACGGCCATTAGAGTGGAAGATACTCTCAGTATCGCCCTGGTGTAAGACCACCATTCAGAATTGAAACGTTGCTTGAAATGGCTTTAGCCGTGTTTAGTGGTCAGATCTGAATAGCCAGGTACTTCCCCACCTTCCTCTTCCCTATATCCTTCCCCTCCCCACTACCTTCAGTCTTACAACATACTCCAAATTGGGGATGCAATAGTCCCACTGGCTCCAGACTTGTGCGGTATTCATGAAAAAAAACGAGTAATATTAAGTTGGATTGTAAAAAATGTCGCATTTTGAAATATTTATTCGTGTGCATAATTAATAATAAGCACTTCAACAAACAGAATTAAAGCGCACAAACCCTTTCTTTCTTTGAGTGACCTTGCAATGCATGCCGGGTACCCGCTGTATATAATGTTATATAGTGCAGGCGCTTGCATTATAATTCCCGGGACTTGTGATGGAACCATAACAGTTTAGTTGACCGCGAGGTTACAGTGCCCATGAAACGCATGCCGGGTACCCGCTGTATATAATTTATTTATTTATTTACGGACAAATAGTCCATTAACATTAACAATATAACAATAACACGAAAAACAAGCGTGCGTAAAGGCCCGACCCGCCGAGCAATCGATTACCGTTCGCATTGATTACCGTTCGCATGTCATTTTTCGTAACTATCACCACTTTTCGTAACCCATTCACCAGTTTACCCCCAAGTGTCGAGCGTGCGTAAAAAAGATTTACCCCAAAAAATATTTTGGAGCAGTTGGGACTCTTGTGCGGTATTCACACAAGAATAATTTAAAATAAAAAAAATATTTGAAATTATAAAAATTTTTGCATAAAAATATTCAATGAACATGAAAAATTGCGTTCGGGCAACCCTGTAGATTTAACAAACATGAATCAAGGAATTCGTGTTTATTTCAAATTTCGTTTTCAAATTTCATTTCCAAATATTATTATTCAAAGCGTCGCGAAGACGTGCTCTCCTGGCCGCGTTTGGGCCCGTAATGAAATCTGAAATTTGTGTTTACGGGCTGCGATAAAAATGGTAAAATGCGATGTTCAAAATTATTTAAAATTAAATACTTCCTAAAATTATTTTACGATCAAATTATTTATGATTTGTCAATAACGTCTTAGCAAAATAAGTATGTAAAAAAATCCGAAATATATTTGTTTGTAAGTGCACAAATAAATGCACAAACCGACCAATTTTCGTCAAGAAACACATGTCCGTATATATTTTTTAATAATTTTATTTAAACTAAAATTAAAATTCTGAAACATACGTTTACCAGATAATGTATTGATTTATTTTACTGCATGATTATATGATTTGAAATGGGTGTTGTATAAGAAATGTACTTTTTTGAAAATTGAACAAATCTGCGAACGACCTATGGTATAACCTTATTATTCTAAAAATATTTTTTTTTTCTCAAAATCTAAAACATAAGTTTACTAGATAAAATAACAATCTTTTTAAATCCATTTATAGTTTTTTGTGGAAAAGAGTCAATACGTCTAACCACTGATTTAAAAATGACATATTTCTGGTTTCTCTGGTTATACACTCTTAAATAGCATTTAATAAAACACTGCGATTTTTTTCATACTCAAACATGTGAAGACACCCAGAACAAAATTTGTTTTTATCAATTTTCGGAGCTTACTTTGTGATTATTTTCTATCGAGGGAATTTCATATGATTACCGTTTCGGCTCAGCAAATGTGATATTATCTTCAGGAGAGAAATATGTTATAAAACGGTGGAAATTCGGAATGCCACGGCTTAATTGCGCAATTAATTATGTCTATCTGCGGTAGACTATACAGAGACTCTGAACGACTACTCTTTGATAAAACTGTAGCATCATCATCTAAATAATTAATGAGGAAACTGTAAGAGCCTCCGCCAAATTTGTTTAGCAGCAGAGTTTTTGGTTTCATTCGCAGCAAAAGAGGATGAAGCTCATTAGGTAGTGTGACCTTGTAAATGACTACCGTATCGTCAGTCTTCATTCAGAAACGCCACGCAATGTCTTGTTGATGATGACAAAAAACGGTCTTCGAATTATATTATAGATCCGTATGCAAAATATCACACTGGTGTGACGCAATGTGGGCATATCATGCAGTAGCGTCTATTACATAAAGGTGAATTGATTCAATTGGTTCATGTCACACTTTTGTCTGCGTTCTACAGACTTATTTGATTATATTATTGTTCGTACAATAATGGTAACAAATAAGAAAATATTATTAAGATTTGAACATTTATGGCCCGGTAAATCAATTGATTTTAAGCTCGGCTTGGTTGGAATGTCGAGCTTAGCGCTACTTGTAACATAATCCGTATAAATATAGCCCAGAATTATACCAGATATCACCAAAATTTTACGGACTGTCCATAATGTTTATAGAGAAACTTGCTTCTTTTTTCTTTGAAAAACCAAACTACTATCTGCGTGAGTGGTACATCTATGTTTTCTACTGTTATTTGGAGATCGCGAATCGCGACCAACGCGATACTGCAAAATGTCAATGACGGCAGTTTATTTCATGAACCTAAAATATTTTTTCATGGGTTGATTTTTGATAAATTTCCCCGCTTACTAATTTTAAATAGTATTTGATTCACCGGAGTCGTACACTTTTCATGAATTTCACCGCTGAAAATAAATTGTCCCGGTGTTTAAACTTTTTAAAATCCTTACCAGACATGGAAGTATTAAATTATTTAATTATGTCAGATTTGACACGTGACTGCTAGTGCCTCGGCGTCTAAAAAAATAAGTATTCTACGGCATAGAAAGGCTTGAGCGGCAGATTCAGCCCGCTTAAATTTGAGCGAGGAATCTTATACATAGCGAGGATAAGGACTGACAGATATATCGGGAAGATACCAAATTCCAATACTTGAAAAAATTAAAAACTAATGATGAACAATTTGGTGAAATTAACCATAAATATCGTTTAAATCTAGGTGATGCATCGGGGCTGTTTCACATTGGATTTTTTAATGCACCACATAAGTAATCGAAGATTGATTATGATCGAAGATGATGTAAAACTTTCACCCTACATGAAAATTCACCCTACATGAAAATTCCTCGCTGAATCCTTTCATATTTCTATCCATTTTACTAGAAGCAGTTGTGTAGATAAAACGGAAACCTGCAGGAAAAATTATACGATTCCTAAATGAATTCATGGCTTGTAGAAGTAGATAAATCTTGATTTATATGACTTAATACATTCATTCAATATGAAGACGAGAATTTCCCTTTCAACGGTGCAATTGTTTGTAAAGTGCATTAATTCTCAAGAGCGTAATCAAATGAGTGTATGAAAATCGAAAAGTATATTGCACTCGAGGCAACTGTGCGCTCATTGCAGTTTTCTGCCTGTCTTAGTTCACAGATCCGCGAGTGGGTTCAAGTGTTCCCAGGCGTGTGAACTGGCCTGATGGACCGATGGGATGCTGCGTGATGTGTGAAGCAGGAAGATGTGGGAGAAGAGGCACTTCAGCCAGAATACTAAGCAGATCATTATACAGTCTTTATTTGAATGAGATTGGCGCATGGCAGCTTGAGGAACCTACAGGGGAGGAATTTGGACGAGTAAATAAATATTACGTCACCTCTTTTTTGGCCACCACAACAAATACTGTATAAAATTGATGGATCCTTTCATTGACCACATGTTACTGATGTGAATGGAAACCACCAATATCCATATGAAATGTAAAAAGAACAAAGAAACGCTGATTATCACAATGTGCATAGGTCTTTGATGGGAAGAAAGCTCATATGTATGGATAGCGTCAGTGTGTAATCAAGAGATATCGAAAGATTAACACAGAAGATTCATTGAAAATGATAGAACAAGGTAAAGCATAAGGATGGGCCACAAGGGGAACTAAATAGACAGTCTTCGATTCTTTTTTGCATTCCATTACAAAGCAGAAGAGTTAAAACACAAAATTTAGTTATCGATATGAGAAACAATGGAGCACTCTTGAGTAGATACCTATAGATAATACGGTTGCCGTAATAATACTTCCAAAAGAAAGTGTAGGTAAACATTTGAATAAAATTGAATCCTTATCTCAATAACCCAGTTTTATCATCGCACTAAAGCCTTGCGAGAACACGGATGCGCCAGTTCACGAATGCGTCAGGAATTTATTGTTATTTCGTATAACACCTACAACATACAAAATACCTTATACAAGTTTCCCAGAAATATGCATCGCGTATTCTTTCTGTAGGCGGTTTAAAACAATCCATACAATAACGACATTTTAATTCGTTTTAAAAGCGGGGTTTTTACAAACAAGCATTCTCTCCGAGAATTCTGTCGTATTTACGAATACCAACCATGTTTTCAAAACTCTAGGAACCTAAACAATATTCGACAACAAAGCACATAAGTTATTTTTAAAATGGAGTGATTCTTAATGCGGTGTTATCATGCAATTTTGAATTGAGTAAGTTGAACAAGAATATAAAATACATCATTATATAAGCTAATAGGTATTAAGAAAGCAAGAATTAATACTAACCAACTAATGCGAGAATTATAAAGAAATCCCCCGTGACACCGGAAGGTTCATCAATCACTTCACACTTCACTGGTTATTCATTATTTCACTACTGTGAATTATGTATTATTTCCACACCATTAATACGATAGAGTCAGTTAGTTTTAATAATATATATAAACTTTCGATAAAGTTCGAACTTCTTTCGTTTCGTTCGTTAATTCGTAGGCAAATGTTACGTGAAATTTCTGAAAACTACACTTTGATTAGGCTGCTTGTATAGGTATCTATTTGAATTCGCATTTCTGTCTAAAGTTAAGTTTAACAATGCATGAAGATAGTATAATAATATAACACTGTAAGGGATGAATTTCTCACAAAATTTTGGCTAGGAAAACCATTCTTTGAAGCCTTTCGTTACAGTATCAAATCATGCCTCTAGCGCATGAAAGGTTTTATAATATTAAAAAAATAAAATTTTATCTCGACGGAATTAAAACGCTTAAGAACGATTGTGTTTTAAAAAAATTGTTATCAATTATATTATTCTTCTGTTTCCCAATAATTTGGTCAGTTACCAACTACGTGTATAACAATCAAAGTTCAAAGAACAAGGTTGTTGTGATTAAGTGTGACGTCACGTCTAGAGCACCTTCCTTTGAATACTAATAGAGGTTTTAGAATTTGCATTTTTTATTAAGATTTAATTTATAGTATCGACGTGTCATAAACAAGTAGCATTTCAACAGTTTAATTAAAAATAATTGGCAAAAAGATTCAATATTTTTGGTAATGCATTATAAAAAGTGTAGGTGCATAGCTATAAACGTACTGATTTAGTGTTCTTTCAAGTAATATTATTTAAGGAAAAAAATGTGCTAAAAAATAATCATTAAAAAATGTGATGAAATTTCGATGGTATTAAAACGTTACAAGGAAAATCTTTAAGCAATGTTAATTTTTATTTAAACAAACTCACGTCTAAGCAATTTGTATTGTTATTGCTAAAACCCAGAATTTACTAATAAGTATTAAAATTATTACCATTCAATAATATTTATTAATTAGGTTTTGCGAAGTTAATTAAAATATAAATTCAGTTTCGTTAATAAATTGTCTTCACTGTACTGCCTATATTTAGATTCAAATAAATATAATGAAGGTACCTACTTCGTGTTAAAAGTAAACTCACTTTATATACATTTTTATTAAAAAAATAATCATTAAAAATTATACGCACATTTTGGTTAAGGCACAAACTTCACTCGCAAATTCACTATACAATCGCTCAAACTGCCAATCTTCTAGTATTTGACACTAACCACTTGAATTGATTTGAATACTCAAGTTGTATAATTGATGTTGAGGTGGCGTTACTCGATCGAGTCGAAATTCGATATGTCTAGTGCGAACGCGACCGTTGGGAACCAGTGTCCGATTACGAATGAACTTCAGCAGTTTCAACACGATAGTGTCACGAAACATTGTCTGCACATACATATGAGATTGAAAAATTTTACGAGAAATAACGTAATCCTTGCCAAAATTATGATTTTACAACACGTGAGTCATTCTCTCCTACACACTAAAAACTTAAGTATACCTGTACGCAATTAGTTTAATGAGAATGGTAATCAATTTTACAAATAAATTCTATAAATCTAATCCAGATGTTTTCGTAATTTGTCGTAAAGAACCAATAAGATAACTGTCTATAACTAAGTATCATAATATAATTTGTACATTGTACATTTTCGTGGATTTTTTCGAATATGATATCTGGGTCCTACACGAAGTTTTGAGACACTGTTTTACAAGCCAGTTTTTCGTCACACTTTGATATGTTGTCGACGCTGTGTAAAATTAAATTGTTGGCTGTTAGTGTGAATTTTCAATCATGACGTTTTTATGAACTCCGTGACAGAACTGTAAGTTGCGGTAAGACCTAAAGGTCGCGGGTTCAATCCCTGCACAGCGCAAACGTAATCATTTTAATACAACTTACACAACATTTTTTTCACAACCATAATACTAAAATTTAATATCTTTGCTAATCTTTCGGAGTGGAGTAGAAGCTACTGTCACACCTTGTTGATAGACCATTAATAGAATTATGCCTACAATATACGACATCTTTTTTCAGCCCGATTCCAATTAGAGACCAAAGTCAACATTTTTCGCTTTACGCGATCACTATTTTCATCTCTTTTTCATCAGGCATCACAGCAAACAGCATGGTTCATGTGTTGTTTGCAGTGATGACAATTTGTTATTATTATAAATAACATAAGTTTGTAAAAGCACTTACAGGCGTATAATATAAATACATATAATTTCGAAAACGGATAAGAAAATCTTACCTTTGCCTACGCAGAAATTGACAAATTCAACGCAATCTCACAGTTCACTTCCTGTGTTATCTTTATAATCTTTACAAACATAATACTATTATTTACTATGACTATGTGATGTGTTATTCTAACTTATCATTCATCGAGGTATTTAAATTCTGAAAAACAAATCAATTTAACGGATAAGTGGGTTCTTAACTTATGTAGATATTTAAATACGTACTTCGATAATAACAGCCCGCATAGGGGGGCTGTATAGACCCTTTGGGGAGACCTATGAACCCCGCATAAAATTTAGTATTAGTTAGTAAAAGTATTAATTTTAATTAAAAACACAACTAACCCAGTTTCAAAAGACGTAATCATCTGTCAATAACAAAAAGAGACTCATAGAGTAATTCCCCCTGAACAATTGATCGCAGACAGTACTATTAACTATTATACATACAATGAAACAATAATAATATTCAAATCTCTTTGATTGCGTACATTGTTCAATTGTTCATTCTTATTTATACCTATAAATAACGAAGATCATCGTCGTTCATTACCGTCATGGAATATCACTCAGATGATCTTGATCTGGGATCAATTCCATTAGTAACTTAAAATCAAGATTACATATAAAAGTGTATTTTCAATTAATTTCTTTTCTGATGTAATATACCTCTGATAATTCTATTTTGATTGCCAGAATTTTTAAAGGTGACTTGTTTGAAAATTGTGATTTGGTTCCTGATACCCGACCTTACGACCTTGCATTTAACATGCATCCCCACGAAGGCCGTAACCTTAAGAAAATATTACGAGAAGTTAATGATATTGAACCCTGTGTAATAGGGGCACCCACAAGCGATCTTATTAATCTTCCATTACTAATGTTATGAAATAAATATGTTTAGTGTTATCAGATGCCATTCATAGACATTACGCATTATGATTGTAATAAATACTGAATCATATTGTGTGACTCGTGTATGAATTTATCATCACAGAGAATAATATCACTTTTTAAAACAAGCCCACACAACTATACATATCCTAAAATAACTAACGAATATGAGGTGTGTACTGCATAATTTTTCTAGTAGCTACTAATTTACTTTTAATATATATTATCATGTGCACATGCAATATATACACAAAATAGTATTTTGAATGCTTTACTGCAAGGTTCATCCACCTTATGAAGGTTGGGAGGTATTTTTTATTTTAATTTTTATGGGACTTCCAACAATAATCTTGTAAGAAATTTCATGTTTTTTTGTTTTTAATTCTTTATCATCTATTTTACTTTCTTGCAATATTATTATCTATATAAGATTAACCCACACTTTCTTTTACCTTTCTTTTTTGAATTAATAATTTATTTAAACCTTGAATTTATATGTGTACGTTTGCATACATTTATGTACCTCCTATGCCTGTCTCACACAAGCATATCCTAATGATACAGGCATTGAACATGCACCTGAAACTAAATTTACCACTCTTATTAACATCTTTATTAAGAGACAGATAAGCACTAATCTATCAAAACCAATTTGTCCTACGATCAGGATATAATTGTAAATGTAAAACATGTACATTAAAATTCTTTTAAAAATTCTCATTTAATATTATTGGAAAAAATCAAAATTTGCTCCGCCATCGACCGGTTGGGAACCCTTGCGTTACTGTATACGAAATTTTTAAATAAAGCACCTACAATATATCATACTAAATAATAAATAAATTATTTTAGAAGAATGTTATTAATGTTAGTAAATCAAAATAAATACACATGGTAAAATAATAAAAAAGATTTTTTTTTTTTTTTTTTTTTAAATCTTTTTTATTATAAAAAAGATGAACATGATTATAATTACCTCTGCTTTAAATTAGTAAAAAAACTGCGGTGCGAGTACTAAGGTTGTTTGATCCTGTGGCAGCACAAAAGATCTGGAAAAGAAAAAAAAGTTAGTTGATTTAGCTTTAATTACTATATGGAACGGTGAGTATCGGTATCTTAATGTGTGATATATTATCATTATAAGTGACACTATCAAAATCATAACAAAGTGTTAAAAATATATCCTTCAAAAACATCTAATTATTGAATACTTTCATTTTAGAAACTATGATAATAGACCAGGTATATCAGCCAGACCGTATTCTCGCTATGCACGTAATTCCTCGCTCAAATTTAAGCGGACTAAATCTGCCGCTCAAGTTTTATCAAGCCGCAGAATAGTTCCCATTTTAGACGCCAAATCTGACATCTTCGTAAATAATATTGAATATTTCCTACCGAAATTTACGTAATAAGACTAATATTATAAGTATGGACTATTATGTTCATTAAGCGATGAGGAATGATGATGTTATTAATAACAAACTAACTAGCTAACTAACCATCACGCCGTTTCCCCGCAGGGGTAGGCAGAGAGGACGGACCGCTAAACAACTCGGTCTTGGCACACACTCCTTGCCTCGTTCACATTCATACATCGTCTCATACATGCTCTTCTATTATTCTGACTCTTGACATGGTCCGACTTAAGTATCTGATTCACTTGGTTGTGCCATGTCTTTCTTGGGCGTCCCCGACTTCTTCTACCATTCACATTTGCGTCGTATATTCTCCTTACACTCCTTTCCTTCTAAAATAGTGTGATAAGGGTTTTTAAAAGTTTCATCGTTAGAACAGTTAGTTTGTGATAAGGGTTTTTAAAAGTTTCTTTAAAGTTTCATCGTCATAACAGTTAGTTTTCAGCAGTTAATTTTATTAATAGTGCACGACTCCGGCAAACAAATACTATTTAAAATTAGTGTCCTCTAATATAGCACCACGCTGATTGATGTGGGAAATTTTATCAAAAATCAACCCACCTGAAAATATTTTTAGTTCCTGAAATAAACTGTCATCGTAAAAAATATTAAAGATCGCGTTATCCCGATGACAGTAGAATGCATTGATGTAGCACTCGCGAATACATGGCAGTAATTTGGTTTTTCAAAGAAAAATAAACACGTTCACGTTCCTCTATTAAAATCCTAGATAATCCGTGTAATTCTGGTGAGATCTAGGCTTGCGACATAGGCATCTTCATACGGAATATGTTCCAAGCCGCGGTTTGATATTCCAACCAAGCCAAGCTTAAAATCATCTGATAAACCGAGCTGTGCATAGATGGACATAGCCTCTCTTTTGGATTTCGTGCAATTTTTCAACTTTTTAGGAAGACAATTTTGGTAGCTATTATTTTACTAATTTTGAAACTTTGAAACGTATATGATTTAGTAACTAATTAAATTACTACGTAAATCTGTAAACTACTGTAGTATATATTATGTTGAAATACAGGCTTTAAATAATAGAACAAAAGTGCATAAGATCCAATTTTAAAACGTGAATAAAATATAAATCAGAAAAAAATCCTACAATGAAAAAGTTGTCAAAAGCACGTAGCTAACTAATTCGGTATTTAGGTGTTTGAAGGTACCTACAGAGAGAAACCGGACACAAGAGGCACGATCCGACCTTTGTATTTCCTGAGAAGCATGATGAAATATTCAGTCTAAATTTGCCAACCAGAATATTCTGGCTTTGTTGCCATTTTGGGGCTTCATCCCTAATACCTTCCTGTTGACATTAACCTCAAACTGGTCTTTACGTAAGAATGGCGGTGTCGATCAATCGACTATTTGACAGCATATTGCGTAAGATTTATTTGGGGGAAATAATCCACTGGCGACCTCCGTGGCAGAGAGGTAAGCTCATTGGGTCTAGACACAGAGGTGACGGGGTCAAACACCGGCGTTAGCAAATTAAATGCATTTGGTATCTTTGCATATGGTGGTAGGCACTGTTAGTATCTTCCTGGTGGGAGGCCACTATACAGAATCTAAACTGGCTTGAAATGATTTTAGCCATGTTTAGTGACTAGATCTGAATAGCCTCTTACTATGCACACTCTATCTTCTTCGACTCCTTCCCCTCACCACTTCCTTCAGTTCTCTATTTTCTCCCAATCGAAGATGTCATGGTCCACTTAAGGCCGGGCGCAAACATCAGATTTTGCTTTCCGATTGTCTGATCAGACAAGTAAAGAAATGATAAGGATATTTTTAAAATTTTGATCAATTTCACCAGAAGTATGTAAACATTGAGCCCACTTCAGACACACGGACATGCCCTAACCGCAAACTGTTTATCTCTTCAAAACCATAATCCCACTGGCTCCGGGTATTTGGGACTCTTACGAAATAATCACACACAAAACGGAGCTATCAGCGGTACCTCTGTCTGTATAGATACAGCCCATAGTCCCCGATCAGAATTCTGAGTATCGGCGATTGTTCAATACTTCGCGTCTTTATGAAATTTCAAGGAACCGCGGGGAAAGCACAGTCGAGAATTGATGCCAATGGCAGACCTTGCTCAGAAATGCTGAATCATCATTGCGGTTAATTAAGATTTTATCATTATGTAAGTACGTATTACTATATCCTCAATGGACAAGATGCATACAAATGCAATTCTGGACAGAATTCGAAATCATATTCTGCACTCTGCACCACTCAAGGCTGTTCAAATGTACAATAGTTTTTGCTCTAACAACCGATACCTGTAAATACTAGCTTAAATTGGGAGCGTTGATTGTTGTTAACAGATTTACGAAGTAATTTAATTAGTTAATAAATCATACACGTTTCAAAATGTTTTAAATTATGGCTACCAAAATTTTGTTTGTAAAAAGTTGAAAAATCGCACGAATTCCAAAAAAAGAGGCTATGTCCATCGATGCATGAACTGATAAAAGTTAATCGATGTAGTATATAGGTTGGTCGGCAGTGTTAGATTATTTCAATAAAATTTAAAAATAAAGCTAAAAACAACCTGCCATTACACATACTGCTAACGAACTGCATACATACAACTTTTGACATTTTTTTTCAAACGCATTTTGTCACACTCTTTCACCATGACCTATTATCATTTCCTAGATATTTTTAAACTCTTCTTAAATAGCTAATATTAAAACTCGGTCATTGTCAGCACAGCGTTTCCAATTATAATATGTTTGTATACATGTCCGTAAATGTATTTGTACTATTTCCGTTGCGTTTTCAATGTTTACAGCTGAAATCAGTTGTTCCCAAACAATCTGCATTTACTATGTATTTTTGGCTCACGCAAGCACCGTCATTATACCACGTGGGAGTTCCCTCGTCATGACGCGTCAGTTCAAACTTTTTGTGTGGTTTTCAACAACCTTGCCACACTGTTCGAATAAGTAGACCAGTAAAATCCGAAGCCATATACATATTTATTATCTACGCGTAT
The DNA here is from genome assembly GCA_917563855.2 of Limnephilus lunatus. Lineage (NCBI taxonomy): Eukaryota > Metazoa > Arthropoda > Insecta > Trichoptera > Limnephilidae > Limnephilus > Limnephilus lunatus. The sequence continues at coordinate 47,011,538 of OU830600.1, forward strand.
ATTCAATGACTTAGTCAGTACTCCATGTATCCATGATTGGCAATAATTAATCCGGTTCGGGTAAATCCAAAGCCTGAGGCAATCAAACATCCGTCAAATTGTGGAGCTGTTTAGGTTGGTGTGTTTTAAACTTCGTCACATTTGTTTGACAATCAAGTTGAAGATCGGCGCCAATCCAGTTGCTTAAACAACCCAACCCTACTAGAATACCCATTGTTTCCAGGAATTAGTAATAATAAATAATTAAACCAGCTCGGGTAAATCCAAAGCCTAAGGCAATCAAACATCCGCCAATATGTGAAGCAGTTTATGGTGGAGTGTTTCAAACTCCGTCGCATATTATTGGCAATCAAATCCACGATCAGCTCGCCAATTGAAAGGCCCTGGAGGAATCTGGTTCATTTTTTCAGCTTTTGGTCAAATTGTTGCCAGTTTTAAAGTATAACAGCTTGACCTTTATCCTTGAAGGTTGACCAAAATTTGATCAAAAACTAATACCACTCGAGATTCAAACCAAAGACGGAGACCATTCAAATATCAAAACAACAAAATCGCGCTGATGATCGATTTTATTGTGAATCAAATGTGACATATAAACAAACACCTCAGCGTCAGAGATCTAAAATTTAGACCGGTTTTTTATGAAATATTCGAGCGCTATCAGTTTAAATAAAAACACATTTGAATTTGAAATCAATTGATTTTTCAATTTGAATATTCGATAGGGCAGCTGTCACAACAGATCCCGCGCGTTTCGCAAGCACTTAATTGGTGCATTATTACAAGTGGATATATCTGGTCAGCAATAAATACGTCTGTGCATCAACTACTGGAGTGGATATCTCCTACAAAATGAGGACATATCAATAATAAACAGCCATCGGTTTAGGATTGTTGCAAGCGTCGCGAGGCTTGCACAAGCAACAAACAATAATAATAAAATATATATGCCGTTATCAGAAGCGGGATTTTTGATGACTTCGCGAAGATAATTTGTTCTAATTGGCAACATTTATAAAAGTGCGGATATGCAACATAAAAGTATAACTGATTAATACGAGTCAGATACTTCATCTGATATAAAAGCATGGTAAAGCCTTGAATTTGGGTTAATGATCGTATGAATGCATTTTTAAGTATCAACCAAAACAGTTGCAATTGTCCAGTTAGTTATACGTTGATACTGATGATTTTGCCCACCTACTGCGTGGTGGGCGAGATCGGGATCGTGAGACTGGGGGAGATCTTTTGACCTCTCTAACCAGTCTCTCTCAAACCATCGCCTTGCATCTCAGTGGGAGGATGGATTCATACTTTCACTACTCCTAAAGACATAGATTCCTACCCACCCCTTATACCTTTTTTCATTCCCAGAACTTCCTCTCCCTCATTTCCATTTAAAAAAATCCATACAGCATCCCCAAAGATGACATAGACCCTGAGGGTTATTTTTCCTCAGGGCCTTCTGTGAGAAGATAAAGCAAAAAAAAAACTCTAAAGATAATTAATATCTTCCATTGCTTTCCGAATTCTTAAAGCTGATGATAAAATCGACTTAATTTTAACAGGCTAAAAGGACTTTTCCGGCTCGAAGGACCACATATGGCGCTTTTCACGCTCTTGTTTGAATTCAGGTGGAGGTTTTCTGTGGTACTCACTTTTGTAAATCAAACGCTTGTTTTGTGTTTGCTTATCCGGTCGTAATTTATTATTCTTTTATTTACATAATCCTGATTTTTTTATAAGATTTATATTGTGATCTGCTTATTGGAACACGTTTTTTACGTAAGATCATAGAACTCCCTTTGTTCTTCTATAGAACTATTTGAATAATGGAACAAAAAAGAAAATAATAAAATTAGGTAGGTACTTGCCTAGAAGTAATTGCCCATAGAACAAGTACCTACTCAATAAGCATCAATTTTAACCATACCTAGTTACAATTTTTTCATGCTAAAAAAAACTATGCCTATTTTAAATCAAATGGTACCTACCTACTTAATTTAATCTTCCAGTTTTAACATTTTTGTGTAGAAAGTCCTCATTTAAATTAGTGATCTCTTCAAAAAAAAAATCGGATGGTAGTGAAAAATAAAACTTGACCCGAGTTTAGATTGGTTTAAATCAAAATGAATTCATTTATTGAGATGAAAAGAATGACCCAGATCCATTGAACCAGCACCAGCGCGGCTAGAAGTTGGTAGCACTGTCGCTGGGAGGACGTCGATCTCACAAACCCGTGCGATAGAGTGATTTGTTAGCGTGTACTTCATAATTGGTATTATTGACGTAACGCCGTCAAAGCGTGTCGATTGCATCAGGTCTCCACATAATGACCAGGTTTACACTGCGAAGGTAAGCGAAGAATGCGATGTCGAAGATATTAAAATGAAATATTATTCCCGGCTACCGAAGAAATTCTTTCGAAAATTCATTGTTCTCGTATTGAATAGCGTCTTTGGTTTTTAAATTAAAGAAATTTTATGGTCTTTCGCGGAATTAAATTGGAGGTAGGGTACTGTATGAAGGGTTTCTTAAACACTTAAAAAAAAAATTTCAAATAAAGTAGTATGCGGAGCTGCAACAGCCTTTTGTGGTTGTCTTTAGGGCATCTTTATGAACCATATTTGTTTTTGAATTTTATTCATAATGCATACATTTTCGAAAAACATACAGGATGTACTAGAAGCATTTTAAACAGCGATTTTTGAGCATATATGGAGTAAAAAAATTTTATGTCATTTTGCTTTTCGATGATATTTTTTTTCAATTAAAATTTTTTAAAAATTCCATCTCACGTCGCTAAGTAGTCGGGTATAACCGAGTGGGTTCACGTGATAAGATATCCGTCTTATTCCAGTAGCATGGTATCACACGAAATAGCGCGCTAATCGTATTGTGCAGGAGTGTGATCAGTGGCAGCGTGTTGTCGAAAAATATACTATATATATACATACTATAAATATACTATAATATAATATATGTGAAAAAAATCATCGGACGGCAAAATAACATCTACTTTCCGTACTCCTAGCATGCTCGATCGATAGGGATTGTACCGATAACTTCTCATCGTTCCCTAGCATGACTTCAGATCGCCAACGAATAAAAAACAGTTCGCAATGACTAAGTGTTCTTAATATATTCGATGTCAACTGTTATTTGTACGTTAGGGATTTGCAATTGTCCTAAGAACGACGAGAAGTCAGCGAAAGTTATCGATACAATCCTTATCGATCGACCGTGCTACTGTGCTAGGGGTCCAAATAAGCTCAGGAATCCCTAGTGAAAATCTTTCGGGTACCTACATACTGACACAGTCTGGTGGCAAAAGAAATTCTCAATAAACCTATCAAAAATAATTAATAAAAACCTCAGTGTTATTTAATTATTTTATAAAAGTAGGGATTGAGGAGGACGTCATTTTAAAACCTTGCGGTATTTAAAATGAGATTCTCCCTACCAGAGAAGTGAAAAAAATCGTTATGGATGACCGTTTAGTAATTTTTGCAGATATCTTTGCCACAACTCTAATTCTATATTAATTTATGAGATCATACTCAACTGTAAATTTTAACCAAAAACCATGGCACCACAGGAAGCTAAGTCAACAGAAATCAGAAATAAAATATTATGAGTAATTTATTTATTTATTTATTTATACTGGGTTTTTACAGATTGTTCACACACATGTGAGAACAACCCAGTTATAAAAACTCAGTTAATTATACAAATAAGAATTATATAATAAAGTAAGAATTTATATACAATCAACTAGATAATACAAATAATACAATCATAAATTTTGTAACCGTTTAAATAAAATTTAGATAAAATAAAACATAAACAGTTAGAATATAAATTGTTAAAATACTAAGTTTACTCAAATAATAATTAAAGAGAGGCAAAATAAGAGACACAATTAGAGACACAAATGATAGGTACATAATAAATTAGCACATATTTTTCAGCAATCTCAGGGCATTTTTTTTGAATCCATATAAATTATTATCGACAAAAATATCTATTTCAGCACACTCTATCTTATTATATAGTCGACACATTTGGGTCAGAGGGCTAAAATAGGCGATATTGTTTTTAAATATATTCAGGTGAAACATATTATGGCGTCTTAGACAGTGGGAATTGGGAACATTTATCCGATGGCCGTGAATTATTTTATGTAAACATGTTAGATCAGTCAATTGCCTTCTGATTTTAAGTGTATTAATTTTGAAGTATTCAAGTCGCTTGTCGTATGTTCTAAGATGTTCATGTAATTGACATTTAAAAGATAACAGTCTTAGCATTTTTTTTTTAACTGATTCTACAATGTTTACATACTTGCAATAATGTGGATTCCAAATAGTACTTCCGTAATCAAGTTTACTTCTAATTAAGGCATTGTAAAGGGTTAGAATTGATAGAGGATTTTTGAAAGGTTTACATATTCTATGAATAAATCCCATCATTTTAAATGATTTACACTTGATGTCGTTAATGTGTAAATCAAATATGAATTTAGAATCAAGAGTAATTCCTAGGTCTCTTATGGAGGACACTTTTTTAAGAATGGTATTGTTAATAACATAGGAAAAATCCTTTATAATTCTATTCCGAGTGAAGTTTATAGTGTAACATTTTTCAACATTTAAGTGCATATCATTGACAATACACCAGTTATTAAGTGTGTCGAGGTCATTTTGAAGAAGTTGATGATCAGAAACAGACTTAATTTTACGAAAAATTTTTAGATCATCGGCGAAAAAAGCATAATCACAGTTTAATTTTGAACCAAGGTCATTTATGAATATTAGAAAAAGAAGAGGGCCCAGATTTGACCCCTGTGGTACACCAGAAGTTACATCTATAGGGGATGATTTGTATCCATTAATAAATACTAGTTGCGTTCTGTTACATAAATATGATTTCACCCAGCGAAATAGGTCTCCATGTATTCCTATTTGATAGAGCTTTCTAAGTAATATGGAGTGGTTAACTTTATCAAAAGCTTTTTGGAAATCGGTATAAATAGTATCTACTTGTAATCTTTCATTAAAAGAGTTACACACATAATTACAAAATTCCAAAAGATTTGAGGTAATAGATCTGTGAGGAACGAACCCATGTTGCCTAGTGCAGAGAAGAGGCTTAAAGTGAGAAAACATATTTTTATATATCAGAGATTCAAAAACCTTAGCAAAACATGATAGTATACTAATTGGTCTATAATTTTTTATTAAAGATTGGTCACCCGATTTGAAAATTGGTACCACATGGGCTTCTTTCCACAAGTTAGGAAAAGTTCCAGAGGTTAAAGATTCGTTGAAAATAATGAATAGTGGTAAACATAATGAATCAGCACAGCATCTGACAAAGAAAGGTGGAATACCATCGGGTCCGGAACCCTTATTGGAATCAATTTTACTCAAAAAATATGCACTAATATGAATTTTACCGAGATTGCTTTGGTTGTGTTCAGAAATATTTGACATTGAATCATTATCAGGTGATTTCGACTTAGTATACACAGATGAAAAATATTTGGAGAATATGTTTGCTATGTGTTCTCCATCGTTTGCGGAAATATCATCAAGATGCATTACTTTGGGAATACAGTTTGTTTTTCGTAATGATTTTGAGTATGACCAGAATACCCTTATATTATCTTGCAGACCATTTTCAACAGAGTTGATGTATGATTGATAACATTCAATTTGTACTATTTTGGCCTGTTTCCTCAAATTTGAGAATTCTCTATAATCTGAAACGTTGCCATGTTTTTTTGCCTTAAGTCTAATTTTATTTTTTTTCTTAAGAAGAGCAATCAATTGTTGATTAAACCAAACAGGGTATTGGTTTTTTGATTTAGAAACATATTTTTTAAAATTTTTGTCAATTATTTCCCAAATTTTCTCATAAAATAATACAACCATACTATTCACATTTTTATTTTTAAAAAGAGTTATCCAATTAACGGCTAATAGATCTTGACGACATTCATCGTAGTTTCCCTTTCTGAAGTTGTACTTTGAGTCATTTTTATTAGTTTCTAAGAAATGATTTTTATTTTGTTTTACGATGATTTCAAATGAGGGGTGATAATTATCTAATTTTGTTAAGCCTGGGGCTACATGTAGATCTACGTTAATTTTATCAGATAAGACAAGGTCTAATACATTTTCATTTTTATTTAATAAATAATTGAAATAATTTTTAAAGGTTGAATTTGAATAAATTTAATAAATTTTTAAAGGTGGCATGACCTAATTTTAACTGCACTCGATCGGGGCTAAGCACCAAGCAGCAGCAAATGAACTTTTTGATCACTCCGCGTTACAGCGCGTAGGTTCCATGAGTTGTGTCATATGATGTTCACGGTTAGCTGAGCAGGTGTGTATTATTAATTAGTAGTCCCACCTATTTACTTCGTAAGAGTTACGTGAGTTACAACTACACAAAAGAAAATAATCGTAGAAATTAGGCGGAACTAGAACGTTTTGAAGCTCCGTGGTAAGCGTTCAAAAAGAAAAAGATATGGTTTGAAAAGGAGATATCTACATACGAATGTCGGGGGCAGCGCGCCAATATTTAAAAAAAACTATAATAATTAAGCTAAAATTGTGAAAATATTTAATAAAACACGACTCGTTTAAAAAAGAGCAATAATCTCTTGGCTAGTATCTTAAGTAAAATTTAAAGAAACACTGTGATTTTTTCATACCCATATCATGTTAAATATCAGCACAATATGTGTTTTTACTAATTTTCGTAGCTTACTTTGTGATTTTTTTTTCTTTCGAGGGAATTTTATATAATTACGGTTTCGGCTCAGCAAATGTATTTTATTTTTTTTAATTAAATAAAGACAAATAATATTCCCGGGTTACAAAAAACCCGATAATATTTGAAAATCTCCTACTACCACCATAGAAAGCAGAAAAATGTTGCTTGTGTTGTGATGGAGGACTTAGCCATCCGACGAATCGAACACGCGACGCCCGGGTGGGACTCAAACTCGATGCCAACTCAGCCACTGACCGGTATAGATATTATCTTTAAAAATGACATACCATTTTTTACGAACATAAAGTGTTTAAGGAAAACGTGTTAAAAATCGGAAGAAAATCGAGATGCCGACCTCAATGAACAACTTTTTTTAACGTTTCAATTATGTTAGTTTACAACATAACTTCGTATTATGTCAATATTCATGCTATTAACTAATAAAATATTATTTCACTGAATCGGTAGAATGAATATAGGCACTAAGTGAGCTTCATACAAAAAAAACCTGTCTATGACGTGACATTAACATATTCGCAATTTTTCCATAACAAAATTTAAATTTAAACCCACCCAAAAGGTGTTTTTCTTTGTCAAATTAAAACATTATTGTAGTTAAAAAGAGAGAAAACGTTCTACAGTTTTGTTTTTCAAAAAATTAAAAAAATGTATTCAAAACACACGATAAATCACACATAACGGTCACTTTTACACTATTTAGAAATTGTTTACATTTTTGTAATTCGTGCGCACGTATTTTTCTTTTTACAGCTATGTGTCATCTGTTACGCCCACAATTTTTTTTAAACTTTTCAATTTTTAATGTTGACACTCTTTTATTATCATCCCAGACATCAATATTTTTAAATGAAAATGACAACATTTCACAAAACGACCCGCCTCCTAGGATTTAAAAATAAACGAATAAGTCGACTAATCACACAAGAAATAAATTAAATGAGGTATATTATTCATATGTCACTTATTCTGACGTCTTCAAAGCATGGAAACGTTTCAAAATTACTTTTTTTACATTAACTCTACATTTCGCTAGTGTATGAAAATATATGTGTACATTTATATTAAATATGTCATGAAAATTCAATAAAAATGCGGTACTTCGGTGTCCGTCTAAATAATTAAGTCAGTTATCACGGCCAACGCGACACAATACCTTCATGAATTTTATATAAATTCAATAGCAAAAAATAGACACCTGGCTTTTGTGATGCAAAAATGTGTTACGTTTCCTATCCGGGCCCGGAAGTCCGTAAGCTTTTCGCGGTATGGTTACTCACGCAGAATCTATTGAGTTCGGTCCATGAGCAGAATATTTATCAGATGTGCCAATGACGAAGATGTCATACCTTATCAAGCGTACTCAGGGAAGGGAGTAAACCAAGGATCAGTAGTGAGCCTCAAATTAATATTGTTGATTTGTTACTAGCTATACAAGCTTATTTGAACCAACGTTGAAGCAATCTAATGTTTAGCTTAAATTACTATTGTTTTAAGCAAAGAACTGCGCGTATGAAATTAGTACCTACTTTTCAGATCGAAACCAACAGCAAAATTGCCCTCGCAGCATGGAAATCCCTGGGGTCCATTTGTTTGCCCTAATTGATTGATTTTGTTTCACAATTAGGTATTTGAATTAATGTTAAGGAGGTCAAAAGTTTTATTTAACATCGATTATTATCAAGAATTGAGCATGTAAGAGGGTTATCGGTGGGTAACTAAAAATGATGGAGCTCCGAGAAAGCCAACAATACCGTAACATTTTGAAACGGAGAAAATGAATGCCATTTGTTGTCCTTTACTACCGGAATACAATATAAAATATTTATTGGCATAATAAATGAAGTATGATTCCAACATACAACAGAACTGCTGTCGGTGATAATTCATGGGTCACTCTCTTCGCAATAAACGCTGACTTTTGCTATCATATGAGTCGAGCATATAATGTACCAGAGAAATAATAATATTCCATATGTAAAATGAACACAGTTGCTGTTTCTTCGTTAGAATCGTTCTCGTTCTGAGATGCTAGATTCTAAAACGACAAAGTGAAAATAGGTGAGGTAACAAATAATAAATACCAGATATAAATCTCTCCTTTTCATTTCAAAAAGCTAGTTACATGAGGCCTCTCAGTAGCACTGACCTTTAATCGGTCTCCTGTACAGCTTAAGCCTCATCATTAGTGAGCACGACTTTGATTAATCTACTACCATTTCCTATAACCTATACTGCAATGCTTTCTCAGATGCCTAGTCTGGTAATGCGCAAACAGCCTGAGCAGGCACTGCAAACGAAAGTCGTGTAAAAACAGAACCGTTAGGTTTCCCAACTGCGTGTCGCAGTCTGCTTTCAACTTTCCACAAGGACATCATAAAAATACAACATAATCCGTGACGTTTGACGAAAATGAACTCGCATGTTAAAAAACAAATACATTCGATATTTCAAGCTTATCACATCTTAAATCACATAGAAATAAGAATATGATTAGATATGGATAATCGTTGTACAATGAAAAATCATGCGTCTAATCTATAACAGATAACTTAATTTTATTCGTATACCACTGAAGTCGAAAAAAACCTTGAAAGTCAGAGGATATAATGCTGGAGCGGATGAAGGAAAGGAAAAACGAAATTTCATATTTCAGCACACCCACCAACAATTTAATTTGTCGGAAGATGGTTGTTATTTGTTAATACTAGAGAGCATAACGAAGCGTTACCTTTCCTGGAAATAGTACAGGCGAGAAAGGAAGAATTGCACTTCATAGTCCAACTGTGTGACATGATTACAGATCGATAGGCGATAGAGCAGATGAAGTGAATTTATTCCGAACCATTATTATGAGAGCGGTATATAAAACCGTAAAGGAATCTCAAGATTCAAGTCAGCGAATGTTAGTTGGCTTCTTGCGCTGTTTTAGGAAGAGGTTTATCAGGACCGGCATTCCGAGGGTCTTTGTTATTAGCAGGGCAAAGTGAAGAACCGGTAACCTGACGATGACCACGGAGAACGGGGAGAACCGGTCAGGGAACTGCAGCGACCGCACCCGTTGTCCCTCCACGGCGATACTCTCTATGATTAATGATATCGAATTGCCCATGAGTCTCGGGTAACTACAACTATTAAATTATATCAGACGTCATACAATCGACGGAGAAGAGGAGACAGATATTCTCGACGGAAGTGGACAGACCAGGTATTCTGCTCGTGCGATATCAAGTTATCACCACTAATACGCGGCTCTTATACGGACACGTCTTTCAATTAACTATAAATTATATGGGAATAATGAAAGCACGCTTTTTTGCAATCGCCGTCGTTAAATCCGATTATGTGATGAAGGTTTAGAAACTTCACATGATGCACATGGTACAACAGCGCTAAAGCTGACGACCCAAGAAGATGACGCGACGAAAGTACATACTATACCGTGAAACCGACCCAAATATTAGCATTAGCGTTATGAAAATTGGCTCCAGTTAGATCACCGCCTAAACATAGCGTGTAGTAGATCATATTTCTCGTAAGACAATGTTACCTCATTCCGTTAGAACAGAGGTTAGAACAGATTTCCACCCATGACTCAAATCTGTCACCGCAATAATTATTGGAGGTGTTATTCGGAGGGGCGGTAACCGACTGGGACTAATTGACATTAACGTTATTTTAGTTAACTGGAGAAGTCAGCGACTGGTTGCGCAAGAAAAACTAGATGAAAAATACTTGCAAATTGCAAGAGCAATTCAAAACTTAAAATAGAGCCAAAAAATTGCTTTTAACCCTTAACTTGGCTAGGATAGAAATATTAAACTTTAAAAAATTGTTATACTAGGTTTTTTACACAACATATATGCTTCTCTACAAACAACCTAGGCACTGAAGGTTTTGATTTTTTTTCCGTGTTTTGGCTAATGGTAGAAGGCTTTCGCGAGGTTTTTCTTTGGTCATCAAATAATCAATACAAAAGAAAGTCTAAAAAAACGCAAAAAATCAGAAACGAGTCCCAGTACGATCAAGTGAATTATGTGGTGTGGTAGATCTCTATCCCACCTCTACGATGACGATTCCCGTTTTTACCTAAAGGGCGTGCTATTGAAAATATAAGGGCAGGAAGTTTCGCCCTTTTACAATTTCTAGAACAGTCTTCCGGAAATTTCTATAAGGTTCGATAGAGCTCTAGAAATTTCTGGAAGGAGTGGCGGAGTATGTTGTGGAATTTTCGGGAAAAGGGAATCGGGAACATCATCGTGGAACATTCTAGAACACTCTCGATTGTTGTCCTGAGCAGAGCCGGGTAACCCAGCTATTAATAATAAAGAATCTGAATTCTTTCAGACAAATACATTTCTTCCACTAATGGCCATTGAATGGCGTCTATATAGCACCCATGACACAGAATTATCGGGATTCCGAGACCGAAACAAAAATATTAAAAATTATATTCCTCTTCTGCAAAACTTTTCGACCAAATACCTAAGTACTGGGACTAGACTGGGAAATTTAAATCTAAAAATAACACAACCTAAGAGTGATTTCACATACAATAAACAATAAATTACATGGGAATAATGAAAGCCCACTTTTCTGCAGTCGCCGTCGTTAAATCCAACTCTGCGATGACGGTTTAGAAACTTCACATAATACACATAGTGCACTGGTACAGCGCTAAAGCTGACAACCCAACAGGATGACGAGACGATTCAAGTATGTACCTCCCAAATATTAGCATTTGACTTGCGTTTAAAGTGTTTTATTTGACAGAAACTCCAAAATATCTAATTTGTGAACTTAAAGCGATTTTAAAAATAGCCTCTGCAAAAAAACCCTTCAGAAATGAAAAGTGTTAAGTTTGACAGTAGTTAAAACCGTATATAATTATCCGGTAGATGGCAATCAGTAGACAATTTTTAAAATAAAATTAACATAAGTTAGACACCACAGAGGAATATCATCAAAAAATTGGAAGGAATTTGTAAATGAGCAATTTTAGTTAGTGTATCTTAAAAGATACATAATCAAGTTAAGGGTTAAAACGTATTTTAAAAAACGATAACATTTTCCGTTATGCTCAAGAAGGTGTTCGATATCTGACACACTATTATAAAACCCAAAAATTGTAATGTCGGGAGCTGAGATGTTGATGTTGTAAGAACCCGTTTTGGGGAGGAATTCCCGGACAAGCCCAGGCACTATACAAATAAGTTCAACCTTGAAATTATGAAGACTGCTGCACATTGTTTTGGGGTGAGTTTAAAAACGACGTTTACAGCGAAAGTCAAGATCCATACCATTCAAGTTGATACATTAAAGTAGCTAATGTCTTGCGGTAAAAATTGCGTATGGTTCTGTTTTCTTTAGCTTGTCTTGCTCGACGTTCTGAAATATTACGAGTATAAACTTCTATCTGGAGCCAGTGAGACTATGGCATCCCAAATTGGGGTATGTTGTGTGGCTAAAGGTAATAGGGAGGGGAAGGATATGGGAAGAGAAAGATGGGGAAGTGCCTGGCTATTCAGATCTAATCACCAAACACAGATAAAGCCATTTCAAGCAATGTTTTAATTCTGAATGGTGGTCTTACATCGGGGCAATACTGAGAGAATCTTCCACTCTGGAACCTTTCGCAAATACACTACCCATATATTTTTTCAAGTTAATACATTTTGAAATAACACAAATTAATTAAATAAAATTCCCTCCAAAAACTTAAATCCTGTCCTCTTCTTCATCCTGATGATCACTTTGTATGCCTCATAGAGTGCTGATAGCCTCCATTCAAAGCTCTGGAAAAACCGTAATTCTTGTTTGGATCCCTGGACACATTGGCATAGTGGGTAACGATATTGCAGATTCTTTGGCAAAACAAGGAGCGTCCAACCCTATTGTTACCCTCGTAAACCATATTCCCCTATCTGATATTTTTTCTATCATCAAAGATAGATCCCGCAATGTTTGGACAGAGTATTGGAACATTGCCAGTCAATCCAAGGGAGCTCGCTACGCCTCAATACAAAGGACTATCCCATCAAAACCGTGGTTTCAAAAATTTCCCCATTTTTCCAAAAAAGAAATTTCCTCACTTATTCGAATGAGAATCGGTCATTGTTCCGTTCCTTCTCACCTTTTTAAAATTCACATCCTTGACTCCCCAGATTGTACGTTCTGTGGTCTAGATGTGGGCTCTTTAGATCACATATTTTTTGGTTGTCCCTCTCTAAATAAATATCCTCTCTTCTATCAAGTTTTATCTAAAATTGCCTCCCCTCCATTCAACATTTCATCTCTTCTAAGTCTGAACTCGACTCCAATCTTCCATATAATTCTGAAATTTGTACATTTAAATAAAATTAATATATAAATTCACCTTTCCCTTTCTATGTAATTTTAAATGATGGCCTAGAACACCCTTGAAGGGTGAAAGCCATAAATAATTAAAAAAAAAAAAAATTAAATAAAATGTATTTGCGCAAGCAATGGGGGTCGATCCCTCGGCCTTCGGATTGCGAGCCAAAAGCCTTACCCGTCGTCCAGGGAGGCCGGATGCGGATAATATAAGTTCATAATACATAATACACAACTACATAGAGACCCACTATGAAATATTATTTAAAATCTGTAAATTGTTTCATCACTGTAACCAATGAACTTAATCAGACACATTTTTAGATCTTCACGGCCAAAAGTCCAGCGTCTATCATCAGGGCAGATCCGACACTGCAACGCAGTCCGAAACGTTGGTTGGCTAAAGAAGGAGGTAGCGCATCACGGCGTAACACCCCAAAAACAAATAACGAAAATGAACTGTTTTGTTTCTATAATATAAAATAAATATAAAATACATTACGATGGTCCATAAAATTAAACATTATAATCCTCCTGACGGCCGTTGTTTCCAATTCTACTGATCAACTAACTTTAGAGCCGAAATTTATTTTATATCTCAACACTAGCGGTAGAATTTTATTAAACGAGGATTAATTAGTCAAAGGGATTACAAAAAATATTTTCCTAAATATCATTAGACTTACAAATTACTCACATAAAAATTATTACTTACAATTAATTTATCCTGTCACATTTAAAAACTGAGTGTTTCCTGTACCCGCACCATATCGCACTGCGTTGGGACAACTCCACTGAACTAAGAGACGAGTGGTGACTATACTGACTATCTCCTACGTACTCCACACTTATCAGTTATCAGTATCATCACTTACCATTTGTCATTATCTCTTTGCGGTTTCAGAAATATATGATAACAGGTAAATCAAACCCTTTATAAATACACACAGTTACTTCGAGGAAATAATATAAATTGTATTTAACTTGGGTGCGCCGAATTCATTGAATAATAATTATATAATATTCCTAACAACAATTATATATTATATAACATATTCGGTCAATTATATAACATATTCGGTCAGTTTCGGTTAACTTTTCTTCAATCTTCCATTTTATCGCTGTTTTGTTTTGAAACTGATTTGTGTAAAGATTATTATTATTTGAAGCAACTAACACCATGATAATGTAAGTAGATCATCAGTGGTGGCTTCCAATATCTTCCAATATAGATGTAAAAAGTTGGAAGATCTCTTCCATATAGATGTAAAAAGTTAACCCCTCAGGCTAATTGGTTCACTTTCACCACGCGTTATATTCAAATCTAAAAGAAAACCACAAAAGAAGTATAATCTACACCTTCATGAAACTAAATTTCAGATCGAAATTTGAAAAAAATGTACCAATCTTTATGAATTTTTTAAAATTATTTTTACATGCAATGACAAAAAAGTGAGGTGACATAATGTCTAATAAAATATTTGTGTTTTTAATCAGTATTTTTTGTTATGAAAAACGTAAAGATAGCCATTTTTTAAACTTTTTATGTTTGCATGCAAAAAATTTATATTTCAAAAATTATGTGTTTATTTCGATTTTAAATTTGAAAGCTATTTAAAAAAATATTTTATCACCTAACAAAAACAGTTTTTAGCCATCGGATGGATATATTCAAAAAAATTCCATTTATTTGGATTTTATTGTAAAGTGGAAATATTTTAACCCTCTTGACAAAATATGATCGAGTAACAGTCTTGACAGAACGTACCTATTATTTCATTCAAATTTAGTTATTTGGTATCAAACACAAATATGTTTGTTGAACGAAAAGACAGATTAAATGTAAAAAATATATAAATATTATCGTTAGATTAGATAAGATCGTGACTATCAAATTCAAAGAAGCACAGTTAAGTTAAGTATAAATGACATCAAAGTTAGATATAATATGTATACCTATGTAACATTTGCGATGATTTACCTCGGTGCTTTCCCGTTTGATACGAAGCACGAAACCCCTCAACATAATAATAATAATAATAACGTAATATTTGTATAGCGCAGTTTTGTGTCATTTCACTTCAAGTGCGCTTAACTATAATAAATTTAAAAATAATCCTACAGTGTTCCTTACGAGATCATTACAAAATATTTATAAAATAATACCTATGAAATAAAGAATATACACTATTTACAAAACGATGACAAGAGAACAAAGATTAACAAAACAGTGCTGTTATAGCACAGAGGAAAATAATAATATACAAAAACAGTGTTATTGTAGCACAGGACAAAACAAGAACTTTTAAACTAAAATATAATACACTAACTTTTTACAAAAAATTCAGATATTAAACATAAAAGTACAATTAGGAGGAAACCGAAACCAAACGATTACCGGATACTTGAGAACATGACTTATTACTTGTATTGAAAAGATGTTAGGATTCATGAATGGTACGATTTTTTAAATAATTTTGTTTTTAAAGCCCGTTTAAATTCTGCCAAATTCTGGATATTAGTAAGAGCTGAGGGAAGTTTATTCCAAATGAGAGGGCCAGTTACACGAAAAGAGCGATCATAGTAAACGGCTCGATTTGACCGAGAAAGTTCGATTAAACGATTAGTAACATCCAGATCTGCTGACCTTAGAGTAGCTCAACGCTACAAAAACTAAGAATCCATAATGCTTTGCTTACCTAAGTCCGGAAGTAACTCGTAAATAAATTTACGATTAGTCATTCAGTTATTTGTTAAAATAAGCTGCACTTTCTTTTACACAAGGGTCTTAGATTCTTAGAAAAAATAACAATAAACTCGTCGACCGGAGCCCTTCGATGGTCACTGTTATCTAATCACTTAAATAGGTACTTGTGAAAAGAATAACAATATTGTATGAATACAAGAATGCCTAGCTGCATAGACAATAGATACTTGAACATTGAACAAACAATAAATTGTTGACCTATTTATTGTCTATCTTTTATTGTTTATTGACTGTTTGTATTACCAATGTCATATAGCGCCCATCTCTTATTGACAGTCGCATCTATGAAAAATGGAATTAATTTGTGTTATTGAAGTAATCTTCAACTGTTAAACTATGGAAATTTAATATTAAAACTGTTCATTAGGTGACGTTTTTAACAATCATAATAACTGAAGACATAAGCAGAAATAGGGTTTCCTTACAAAAATAAAATATGAGCAGGGAAACAATCGTTAACTATTATCATAAAGCAAAAACCTTTATTGTACTGACCCTAATAAAATAAATAAATGTGTGCAGTTCACATGCTGTTGAAGCAAAACCTTCAGAAAACTAAAGAAGACATTGGGGAGGCTACGAAGCACCGCACAAACAGGATACCGATAGGCTAAAAATCACCACACAAAGAAAAGACCGATTATTCTATCTCATTTTCTCGCATGCTAAATCCTATAGATATAGATAGTGATTCATAACGGGGGGCGTTTTCTCCCCCTGTGGGCGTTTTAGAGGTCTGGGAGGGGTGTTTTTAAATTTTTAGCATTTAGGGGGCGCTGCAAAAGTTCGAGTGGGCATAGAAAATATAGAATAATATAGAAAATAAGCTCATTCTACAAGAATTTTAACTGAGGTTTAGTAATGTGTTTTATTTATACTTCTCATCATTTTTTACTTATAGTAGGAAATCCATTGCGTAAATGGACTTCCTACTAAAATGTGTACTTTATAATTTGGGGGGGGGGCGCGATGGATAATTTTTACTATGTTTGTCTCTTTTTAGTATCGCTTTTTTTTTAGTCATCAAGTTGCTAAAGAAGTTTTCAGTTCAAAAAATTTACAATTATTCTCTGGTGTCATGAAATTTGAACAGCTTAATTTTCTCTATAATTTCAATGACAACGCAACTGTTTTTAAACGACTTCGAAAAGGAGGAGGTTATAAATTCGACGGTATTTTTTAAATATTAACACTAGCTATTTTGACAAAGAAAGTTACATTGGTAATTCCATATTTTCAAACTGGTCAACAAGAAACACCAGCGTTGCTCTAGTCTACTGAAACCAGGTAATAAAACTAGTATTTCGTAAATTGCAAATCTATTTAATTTATTTTTTATTTTTTTATTTTTTTATTTTTTTTATTTTTTTTTTTTTCATAGGAAGCAATTACTTTGTGGTTAGACATTGTGGTATAACATAATACTATTTAATTTAAATGCGAAATATGTAAAGTTCTTGAAGGAATCACAACGGCTTTTAAAATATGGTAAACAGTTGTTTTGTACGATCCTGACTGTAGGCGGGTCAGTTGTTAAACTCCAACACAGCAACACACCAGTCGCAATCGTGCACATTTTGTCACCACTGGCGTTGGCGCGCACCTTCGACTAGTGACTAGTGCATTCAGGACATCACGAGGGAAGGCGATTACCATCATACAAGGCATTCCAACTTTGACATGCTTACAAATACTGTGAATTCTGTACAACCCTGTACCCCTCAAGTCGGTTTCAATTTCAGTTTTTTTTTACATATTTCAGTTTTTCTCTCCTTGTTTTGTACTTAATGTGTAACTCTTTTCAGTTCTTGCGAGTAGCCAGAATTTTGTTTAAAAATTTGCAATAAATTTATTTTTTTTTACATTAACTCCGCACAGGAGGCCCTTTGGAAAATAATTTCCCTCAATGGGATATATGTCACCTGGGATTCTGTGTAGAGTCTTTTTGAGGAGAGGATGGAATGAACATTGGTCTTGAAGAGACCCATGTTGTAGGAAGGAGGGAACACAGAGGCTGGGAAATCATTCCACAGTCAAGCTGTTGAACACAAGAACGAGTCGAAGAAGCGACCAGTTCTCATGTGACAAATGTCAACCGTGTACAAATGTTGGGCAAGCGTTTGGCGTGTTTCCCGATTATGCGCGATCAATGGACGCTAGTTCCTCGGAGCATCTTCCATTGTAATACCGGTAGAACAAGGATAGCATTCCCACCCGACGCCTGTGCTCTAAAGAATGCGATCCGTCTGTTAAGATGGGAGAATCTATCAAACGGACCGCCCATTTCTGCACAGAGTCGAGGGTCTTATATCCGGCCTGACGTTTTTCAACATTTCTATACAATAATCATTAAACAAAAATTACTGAAAAATTGCTAACATGGTTTACAAAAAACTATATTTAAACTATAAAATGTTTCCAAATGCTTTCAACGCAAATACCCTCATACCAACCCTTGAGGTGGTTTTTCGCCCTTCATAAATAATTATCCTCATCTTTTTGATATCACACCTCACCCCATCAGTTAATTGACGACTGCGACATACAGTTAGATGTTTACGTACATGTAAAATCTGGGCAATTTAGTTAATTTAAGATATTTTAACTAAAGATTAAAATTCTTTTCTACCAGTGTCCTTGAGGAGGTAGGTATTCCATAAAATGGCATTAATTTAAATAGGCACCTATTATTATTATCCCGGAAACTCCATGTTATAATATCAAGAATAATCTAAATTCACCCGTCCCAAAAAAATTGCACCTTGTAAATGTCAACGCCGAGAAAATTGGCATCTACAATATAATGTTGGAAAATAATAATAAAAAAATGGCAGGGTCAAACGAAACCGAGCGACTGCATAATTCGCCGTACACACAACAGACAGATGGCCAACATCTTCATGAACATCTGGGAATATTAAACAACGGTAAAACTAACATACTGGTTCTTTACCTCTGCGGCAATCGCAAATACTTCATCGTTTTACGAGGGGTGAAATGCATTATAAATTATAACAACATACTACATAGTGTCGTAATAGTATTAATCCTTTCCACACATTTTACGCCTTGATGTAAACCAGATCTAGAATACAATAAATTATTATCTATTTTTGTATGATTCTATATGTAGGTAGTTTGTTTCTACTCAGCCGTTTCGTATTTTAAAAATATGGAGTAAACGTTATTGCATCTTGTCTTATTTTAAGAAAGTTGAGTTGATATTTCAAAGATAGATAGATTATGGAGATGAAAGTAGTAACATTGACATAGAAAAAAATTATAGAGAAAAAACTGTACCACTTTAATGACACCTAAGATCATTGTTGAAGTGTTTTAAACGAGACAACGCACCAGATCTGATTATCCTCTTTACATTTTTAAGATAGAATACACGAAGGTAATTTTTTTTAATATCTCAGTCTTAGATAATAATAATATCCATGAACTATGCTTTTGCCTATATTAAATAACGCGTTAAATGTTAATACTCATTACAGACGTAAAGCTATGCATTTGGGGTGTCACTCTGTCACTAATATGATTAATAATGATGTGAGAACAGCACTAAATTGATCTTCTTTATAATATTAATAATTATACTTTTGAATGTAGCTATAAACTTTGTGGTTATCCATTATAGATAAATGAAACAATGTTACTTTGTTTCATTTATATATTAATTCATCTGAGAAAAAATCATTTACAGTTCAAAGCCCTAAATGACCCACACGACCTTACAAACAAATTATTGGAAAAAAATTATAACATTATCAAATTTACTGTGAAGTAAGATAATAATGATTAAAACTAACCACAATTTCCGTTTAAAAAAGTTATCATATACGAGTACCTACCTACAACAAGTTTTATCAAATGTATCGCTTTTCTGTGAACTTTTTCAGAACAGAATAAAAATGGCTTCAGTTGCACTGTCCGTGTAATCAATATCAATATATGTATACTAATAAAAGAACATCATAAACTTAATATAATTACGTACTCAACAAATTGAATTCGTTGAAACTTGAAACTTTACAGGATTGCCAGTTTTTGCCATCAAACGTACAAGGATTTTATGGGTATGCAATATCAATATCAATAAATTGGCGGCAGGTCAGTAATATGAAAATGGAGAGGTTTACATATACACGAGAGCTATACACTCTACAGGTTGACTGAACTTTGATGCGTAAAATTTATGTCTACCACAAAATGATTGCTTCCTGTGAAGTTAAATGAATATTTCGTGGTCTAATAATAATTGGATAATTTGTAGAGCGCCGTTTTTGTGAAAAATCAGCTCAAGGGCGCTGTATAATTTATTATGAATTCTTGAAGGCAGGGCAATAAGTCAACAAGAACAGGCAATACACGACAATATTTCAAAATCTTGACCGAGCATACGAAAATCCTAACGGAGATATTTTCCCATTAGCTTGAACATTTATCATCTTTTCTGGTCTAAAGGCAATGGTAAACGAGCAACTCTCGACAATTTCTTGCCGGAAAAGTATTTCCGTTAAGATGTCTGTATTATCGGTCAAGAGAGTGATATATTGCCTGTTCTTATCGACGTATTGCCCTAAAACGGAATGGTCTGTCTTGACCGACATTACGAGAATATTGCCGGGCCAAA
The DNA here is from genome assembly GCA_917563855.2 of Limnephilus lunatus. NCBI lineage: Eukaryota > Metazoa > Arthropoda > Insecta > Trichoptera > Limnephilidae > Limnephilus > Limnephilus lunatus. The sequence goes on from OU830600.1 coordinate 47,032,102, forward strand.
TTTATTTCCTTCTCTCTTTACTACCTAAACTAACTACCCTTCTCTGTTTACTACCTAAACGCCTACCAAAACTCATAATTTCGAACATGACAAAAAATTTTGCGATATTTTACCAGTTTGGTGGAGTTGTTCTTGGGATCGTTTTTTCGTGTTTTGAATCAATCTTACTGAGACACGGACAGTATTAACAACCAACACCAAACACCTTGCCGCGCAAGACTATTAACAGCCAAGACAATAATTGTTCGGCAATAAGCAATAATAGGTCATTTTTCTTGCTCGTTTTACATCAAGTACCAGATGCTCTGCATTGTTTGTGGCGCAGCACTGCTAAATGTCCACAAAAGGCTGTGGTGTCGCAGGCTGGCGTAATGTTTATGCCGATTATTTTTGTAAATTTCCTTCGGCCATATAATTCCATTGGCTGAGAGAGAATCGTAAATTCGGCATCACGCCTTCCACCTCCGGGTGACGGCGAACCGGTTAAGGATAAACAGGGTTGCCATTTTGTTAGAAAAATAATAAAAACTTTTATACACTGAGGGAGAAACAAGTATCTCACTACATTCTTAAAAATGGTTATAACTAGCTTAAATACAATGGAGTTGTTTCTGTATACTGAACTATATTACACGATAGTAATAAACACCACGTATAGAAATGCATTGTACATATAGTTTAGTATTAGTGACCGATGAACCGACGCTCTGTTATCCATAAGTCGGAATAATACGAGTAGTTTGTCTGGTCTGTAGATATAAGAGAGCATTGTAGAAATGAATTATAAATTTCTACTGCGCCCTTGAGGAGATTAATCACAAAAAAAATACGTTATACAAACCATCCAAATATTATTTTTTAAATACTTGCTTATTACTATGAAAATACAGGTTCGAGACAAGTAACTAACAAGTGAACCTCAGAAATAGAGCCATTTCACAATAAATTGTTACCAAAATTTGAGAACGTGTTTGGGCGTAAATATAGTTTATGTAATCGATTGTTTTCTTTACAAAAATCAACATCTTTTTATTAAATAAGTTTAAAAATTAAAACATGTCCATAACAAACATTTGCTTATGTACTGGTAATCCACAAGGGTTGACTTACAAAAACATTAAAATATACCCAACTTGAAAAGATTATTAAAATGAAATCACTAATTATACAGATTTTTTTTTAAAGCTTAAAAAATAATACGAAGAAAATAATTTCAATACCATGCCGAAAGCAAAATATTATTCATAAGTTTATACCTATAAATTTAATGTGGTGGTGATTTTTACACTTCTTTACAGTCTGGTGTTTCTCTCAGACCATAGTTGTAAATGAAGATAACTGGTATTATTTTTTAAATGTCACCAACTATTTGGTCAAATATGTCCTCATTGAGGAATACCTATAATCCTATTTTGGCACCACTTTCAACGTTGATTCCAACACTACATTTTTACAGCAATACGGTGGAATATTAATGTGCACATACGAGAAACATGATATTAAAAGGAGTAGTCAACTCTGAAAGGATTGACCAGGTTTATTGCTGGACTGTAAGTTAATATAATACCTTCCTTCCGCTTGGATGCACCGCAGGAATGTATTTAATACAATTCTGTGACGACACACGGTGCTACTGTCACATGCAAGGTTAGGGACAAAATTATTATTTTTTTTAAACAATCTTCCGTTGGACGACTAATGCATGGCGCTTATTAGCAAAAATATTTCTCCAAAATAATCACAAGGTAAGGTAACAAAGAACGAAGTCATTACACGATGCATTACGTATCTAATTTATTGGAAAAGTGCACCTTCGATCATTTGTTTTGCGAAGCTCCGATTGTGAGTACCAGAAGCGAATATCTAGATATTTGTGTTTGTTTCGAGTACCTGTAGAATAGCGATCGGAAAATGGGGACCCGCGGGCCTGATGTGGAGGATAGAAGGGAGAGTCTCTGAATGAGCGATTTTTCTTTCCCACCATACTTGGTGCACCATCGGTCACAATTATATATTTTTTTCATGTCTTTCTTGTGAATAAAATATAAACGTAAGTTTTTAAGAACCCGCAACGCCCGAGGGAAATATAATAACTACCACGCTAGGTGGGTACCTACTTATTTGTTGGTCGTGATATTTCAAAGCATATTACGATGACTTAAAAAGAAATTCTCCTGCGGCGCTTTTCCGTAAGTGGTATCTTACTTATATGTACAAATAATCTCAAGAATGTTGAAAATCCACCCACTTCCATCATTATAAGCGGAAAATGTGGCTTGTTAAATGATGGAGGACTAAACCAGTAGTGGATCGAACTCGCAACGCCCGAGTGGGAACTAATAAATTATCACGCTTACCGGTTGGTTGTAATATTGCTTTTTTCGTGTATGGTGTCTTACTTTAATTATGGGGGTGGGGATGCTTGGAAAGTGCTTGGCTGCTATAGAGTCTACTAACCAAGACGAGTACATTATTTTGGCAGAATGATTTATACAATTAACCCGTAGAAATTTACTTACGTTTTTGGGGATTTTTCTGTTTTTTTTTTACGTCCTAAGCCTTAAATGAGACCGCAGCACTGTGCGACGGTTCAACGTAAACAGTTTCTACTTGCTTGAAATCGGAATCGATTATGTTATCTTACAATAATATCATTATTATGGCGGTGAAAACGTTAACATTTCTTCCTCCAATCGCACTTAACCTATATAAATATTTTTATTTTATGTACAGAAGTAACATTAACAACTGGACAAGTAACAACAACATGCTACAACTAGTTCATGACAATCTGCTTGGCTCTGTAAAAAAATGGTGGTTTGACTGATAAACGATCCATTGTAAACAGATTAATTGCCATTGCACAGGTTGAACAGAGAAAAGGTGTTTCTATTTTATAGGTAATGCAAAAGAGCTTGCTCGGAGTAACTACCGGCATTGGTCTGCTGGTGAGAAACTCGACAGATCTGATGACAGAACGACGGATTAAAGTCAAAACGAGTACTTCTTCTGAAATATCCTGTTCACATCAGCAGTTTAAAAGCTCGGAGTCTATTTCTAGCCAAACACTGCTTCACCAAAGCTCGCCACTGTTGCCACAGCAGTTGTCACTGGTTAGATGTAAGCACCGAGAGCTTTAAGTAAATCTACCAATTTGAATAGGGTATGAAACTACTAATATTAACTAATTACATAGAAGTACATAGAAACTACTAATAACATAGAAGCCGAATAACAAAAATCATTGACTTTGACCAATCTTTTATCAAAACAGTGCCAAATCGGGTCGCGATTTGTTCCTCGTAACAACTTGAGTAAAATCTAAAAACTATTGAATGATATCCAAACGCAACAACAAAATTATCCTTGTCATCACTATATCACGAAAATGTTTATTCAATGTGAAAAATAAAGTTAAATATTATTATAACAAAATGAATGGCCATCCCTGGTTTATATGCACCCACAGTGCAAGGCTCCCGGCCCACTCAACCACCCGGTACAGTAAAGACAGGATCCGCAAAACAGGACATTTACCAAAGCTAACACCAGTGGACTACCAGATATTGTACCAGTATTATGAATCACATATTAATAACATGCATTTTATAACAGACGTTAAATATATTGCCATTTTTCACAGTAAACATTGGATCGTTTGAACGAGGCAAAAATCATGACGAGGAAGTGCATCTCGAAGAGTTTGAGCTTTTCGTGATATGTTACGGTCATTAATTTGTCTGCAAAAACATAATGTCATGTCCCATATTTTGGATCCAAAGTAAATAGCGCGACTTCGCAATCGTGCAGACTGAGAAAACAAAGGCCACCGGGTGGTAAACTTTGAGATTTATCGGCGCCTTCTTTTATTCATACTTGATTCTGGAATAAGATACACAATATGTATTATACTATTTTAACCTTTTGTTATAATATTAAAATATGATCTAGTTATGAAATTCATTTGTGTACTGTTTCGTTGTGATCTTACAAAATTATGATTTATGGAATTCACAGTCGAAGGATGAGTAAAGTGTTAAATGTGCCATTTTTTATACGTTTTTTTAGTACGTCATTTATCTGGTTCATCTTTGATTCCAGGAGTAAGATAAGTATCATAAGGAAAAATGTAATGTTCAGACGTTTAAATTTTCAATTTGCTCTCATTGCGTTTTTGACAATGATATAATTACAAATGAGAGATCCGAAAGAAAGTGCTGATGTAAGCGTTACGAACAAGACTTAGAAAGTGAAATTTGATTTGGGTATGTGTGTTTGAGATATTTGTAGAATGAGAATTTTGAGACGACATGGGAACATGTACTTGTAAAACTAAAATATACTCGTAGCGGGCCATATCGGGTGTCCGAAAATATGGCTAAATCAGAGTTATGTAACGTTCCATCCTTAGTCTAACCTTGTGAAGAAATTGCATGGTGGTTGATTGTGCACTCAAAGTAGACTGGGTTTAAAATGTCCCTGACCGGCTCTCTATAGTCTCTATGGTGATGGGCGTACTACCATATTTATTTGCCGCTACGTTTATGCGTTCGCATTGAATCGATTAACTGGAAGATATGTTCACTATTCAGTTTTCAGTGTAAACGAACGACCTAAATAAAATTCTGAGGACAATATGTGCAATATGACAAAAAATTAGGTGAAACCTATTTTTTTCAAAAATAATCAACAAAACACCATGCAAATTCTTCGCAGAGATGGACAGTTACACAATTCTGCTTTTTCTGCACTCCCTGAATCTTTCTCATTCATTCACTGTCGCATAATAATATTTGAACGATTTATATAGCGCCGTTTTTGTGAAAAATCACCTCAAGGGCGCTGTACAAACTTACCATAGATGCCTAAAATCTAGAAAAAATCTAGATATCTAGAAAAAATCTAGAAATCTAGAAAAAAGCTAGACAAACAATTAAAAACAACTTATGGCCAAAAATTGCATACACCGGTTCATTGATCACCGATACGAAAATATATGTACAATGTTTTGACCAATGAACGCGATGCTGCCTAAAAATGAATGAATACTTGCTCTTATGTTTTTTCGACTTTTTGAAATACCTGAACAATAAGTTATTTCACTTGATCGTGCCGTGTTTTCTGCGGCCTCCCCAACTTCTTCCATTCAATTGGACATCAGAAGTTCTCCTGTAACAAAGAGGTATTCATCCAACCGTTTTATTAACTAAACATAATTCATGTTGTGTTGGGAGATATTATTTTAACATGCAGAAATTCGATGGCCAAACTTTGGTCCATGACCATGGAAATTTTCTAAGGCTTAGTACTCTTCAATAACAAAAGCCTTCTATTTTCTCTCCTTCAAATAATATTATGATCTCAACTTCAGCACGCGTTTCCGCTAAGTGCATCCCAAAATATTTTGTTAATTTTTGACCACAATTTGTAAAGGAATTCGTTTGTGTGTACTTATTAAATAGCGCAAGTTGGCGTTGATTTTTACTAGCGGCTTTTTAACTCGCTTTAAATAGCGCAAATATTGGCATCGAAGATCGCAAACAAAGCTACAGATTCTGTTCAATGTCAGTGGGGTACACAATTAGTTTTCAACACTTCGAAACAAACATGATGAAATTATTTTAGGTCAATATCAAAGTCTATTATCTACCAGATCAACGAAAGAGACAAAAAGGTACAAAAATCATCTAACCACATGTATTATATAGACACAGTCTAACCAGGGCAATGGATCTTCACGGAATTTTAGGACACAGCTGTATTTAAATTTATGGGCAAGCTGTAAATGTTTAATGGGCAGTTAAAAATTGTAGCAATTACAGTTTCTTAAATAAATATCTAAACTATAAAGAAGAAAATAATATGTTAGTTTAACAGCAACAACTCTGTCAATCGCTGAATACATTTTCAATCTGGAAATTATTGGCAATGAAACTATTTTTTAGCCAAAAACGTAATTTTTATTACGAAGCTTTCAAGTAGGCCAGAAGCCACTTTTGGTTTGGTTATATATTTTTTAATAGTTTTAATAAGAGGAAACGAATCGATGCTGGCTACAGAATACAATTTGTAAATCTGCTCAAAACAAAACTTTGAGTCAAATAAGTGTCCAAATTTAAATTTAAATAATCTAGAGAAATTAGGAATCAATTGCTATCAGGCATACGTCGTGTAATATCAGGTTTGTTTTTCAATTTTTTGCCCTCCAATAATTACTGATGGTAGGCCCTGCCAAAACGGAAATAAGTGCACAGATGACATTGAGAGAATGGTTGCTGGTAAATACTCTCGGTGGCCAACAATGCTTAAGACCAGCCAACGCGACCGGAATTATTCAGAATCCTCTGCCAACATCTTAGGAACATCTGGGCTTAAAAAAGAGAAAACTAGAAATGCAAGCATTATATGAGTTGTATTGCAGACTTGAATGGATTCTAGCCTTCAGCCCAGATTATATGAGTGGGAATATTCAGAATTTGAAAAATCTGCCAAAAATAGATATTATCTCATGAGACTTGAACTTTTAAAAGATATTTTTCTGCTATGACAACACACAACATGACTGACATGTCCGTTTCCATTATATATAAAATTTCTTCTTAATATTTATTGAAAATACTTTCTAAAAATTGGTGACTAAATTTAGTATGTCAATCATTATTCATGTCATAACATTCAAGATATTTCGGGTGAACACACTTGACATGTGATAATTTTTCAATGCTTATCAAAGCAAATACTTGCTCTTCTGTAGACGAAGATGAGACTGATATCAGAATTCATAAGGTCAGAATTATTGTTTCTCTAAAACTGCACGACGCGATGTCTGAGCACTCTGAGCGGTACTCTGGCTAATGTAGATCGGGCTCACAGCTGAATTCTTTGGTTCCATCCTTCAAACAAGTCGTAATGACAATAATACATGCTGGTAACAGAACTTCTTGTAACAGCTGTTGTTGATCGATTTATCACAATAAGCTAATTGTAATTAGGCACCATTTGTCTATCTATGGCATACAGTGAAATTCTAAAAAATACTATAAAACACTATCATAATTTCTCTTCTACCTAATTTTAACCCTACCCCATTTTCATTGTAAGGTGTTTATAATGATTTATTAATATTTTCGGTAAAAACCGGTTTGCTCAGAAAATTAATGGTTTGAGGAACTTACCGATATTTTTGTTTGCTTTACCCCATACAATGATGGCAGGTTTGTATTAACTATTCTTAAATAACGGAAAATATAATAAAAAAGACATTTTAAAAAAATACTAAAATGTTGCTTAAATTTCAAAGTGACCCCGAGTGAGAGAGTAGGGATCTTTTAAAAGCAGGGAGAATAGATATAGTCGAATTACAAAACGAAATTCATGATTTACCTTAAAACCTGGAAGGAAAAAACTGTACTGATGCATATAGCTCGAGAAAATGAAGATGAAGTCGCGAGACCGTTTTGTGATTTGAACAGAAACAGCTGACGGGTCAGACACAGCTGCTGAGAACGTGCTAAGCGGCAACAGGCCAAAGGGGGACAAGCGATTGTTATTTTAGAGAACAACTACAGTAGGCGATCGTAAATCTTTTCAACTTTAAACCAATCCCGCAGCAGCTTCCACTAGCCGACCATTAACTGAACAAGTTTACAAGATCTTCAAACGATTGTTACAGAAAAAAAAAAATAACAATATAATGAGAAGAAAGCCAATCCAAGCCCCAGTTCTGCATTTTTGCAATTTGCACCACTCGACTTATAGGGAGGGAACTTTTGCAATGTTGACTGTTCACAGTGTTCACACTGGAAGTTTAAAAAACTCCCTGCGTATTTCCCTGACCATTGACATCCTGAAATTTATCGCTGATGTAATGGTCAACATTCTTGACACGACATTTATTTTTTTACAAGGCAATATTAGATAATTCATTCTGTAAAAGTTGCCTAAATTGTTCAAAGCTAACATATAATACGAAAGGTAGGCAAGATTTATAATTTAAATACCCTTGCATACTTGCAGTTTGGAGTACATGCTTACATTGGTTCCTCGAAGGGTGATGATGTAATGTATCCAAGTGATATTATTATATGATGTACAACAAGTTACGGTATAGGAGGAATGGTAAAAAAATCCTTTCAAAATCTGGAATTTGAGTTCTCAGGCCCCAAAAAACGTTTGTTTACTACCAGTTTACAATCTTTACACTATTTCGACACGCTCAACTTCCCGAGTAGACCAGTTATTTTTATTGATTTCAAGTGAAAACACAAGATCACGGGTACTATGTAGAATTAAGATAAATAGTGTAGGTATTAACAGATTTAGCGCACTCACTTTCACTCTTTGCCAAGTTTAGTTTGTGATTCGACCCTGGACAGTGGACATACTATGTAGACACGTGCCAAGTTTAAAAATATTCGTTACATCTGAAATGCAAGTGTTCGGCATTCATGAGAACATTGTAGATGTAGATATATATAGGTGTATGCTAGGACTGCTAGGTAACATAATAATACATCTTAAAATGCAACCGTGTATTATTTAGATAACTGAAGCTAAACTTACAAGTCTATTGCAAAAGTATCATAATAATAAGTATGATAATGGCTTAATGATATGTATGCTGCATATAAAACCACGTATTATTTAGGTAACTGTAGAAGCTAAACCTATAAATCTAGTACAATAGTATCACAATGATATGGTATTTAACCTTCGACCAAGTATACATTTAACGTATCTCCAAATCCGGCCTTTCCCCGCTCAAAAAGAAGAAGGTGGAGAGATATGTAATTACGAATGTTGAAGAGAGCGCGCTAATATTTAAAACGGTAAAATTGAGGCGAAAATTGTGAAAATGTTTAATAAAACATGACTCGTTTAAAATAAAGCAAAAATATAGTGTGGAACATCTGAAAGAGCATTTAAAGAAACATTCTGAATTTTTTCATACATATAACTTCTAAAATAAGTGAAATTAACGTGTTTATAATAATTTTCGGAGCATACTTTGCGATTTTTTTTCCATCGAGGGAATTTCGTGTAATTTGCATTTCGGCGTGGGGAACGTCTAGATATTATCTTCAAAAATAACATAGAGCTTAAAAACTTCTAATGTTTATGTAAGAAATAGATAGAATATCAGGTAATATCTCTAAATGAAAACTTGTCTTATTTATTTGAACACAGGTATGCAATGCAACTCTACATGTAGGTATTGGGAATGAAATGTTGAAACTATTTTTTCAAGTGCTATACAACATCATAATAATACTGAAGCTAAACCTCCATGTGTGTATCATAATATAATATAGCATATAACATATATATAATAATATGAAATATCTCTCATTGAACCATTCATTATACATATAGGTGAATACTGATGCCAAACGAAATGATTCGATTTATTTAGTTTTCTTTGTTTTACATTTTTTTGGGTACGTTTATTTCTGTGTACATTGAAGCTAAACTTCAATTACAAAAAATCGATTTCTGGAAATGCAACCGCCAAAAATTCGGTGAATGTTGAAGCTAAACGCACAAGTGCTGAAAGAAACAAGATCTCTTGCAAGTGTTTGTTATTGTGCAGAATATAAAATAAAAGCTAAAATCGTACAGGCTACATACAGCTGCTTCTAGTTGTAGCTGACGAGAACGTTTATGCGTAAACAACATGATTTATAATAGTGACCTAATCCAAATAACCGCATTACAAAATAACAATGCTGATTATAAAATTAAAATCTCACTGTTGATTTCACTAACAAAACATTCAATATAAGCATTTGTCTGATAATATGCAAGGCAATTACAAATAATAATGCTTGAAAATAAGTGCTCAGTAAAATATTCTCTCGTTTCGGTACATAAAAAACAGGAGTTACGTTTATTGCACATTGTTTTGATAATAATTATTACAATGAATGCACTTATTGTATTTTCTGATTGTGGGAAGGTTCAACGGGTGTAACCGTATTTTTTTATGACGAACAAAGTTCTACGATGAATATATAACTTTTTTTAATTAAGCTGTTAAATATGCTACTTTATGTTCTTCAATCGAGACTCGGAACTTTGAACAGAAACAATAAAAATAATAATGTCAGGCATGATTTATTATTACACTCTTTATTCGGTCAGCATCATTGGTTCAATAATTATGATGTTTCGATTTAGTTTTTTGGTCTGGTTTGGTAAGCAGTAAGCACATCTTTGATAGGCCCATTGTATGTTGTAACTTCTTCCTTTTTCTCACAAAAGACTATCACACTGGAGCTCTTAGCGGCAGGATCATAGTTTGTCTAAAATTTCTTTCTCTATTCTATTTTTTCCGGGTGTTGTTCAATGGTCGGTTTCACCCAAATCTGATTGTAAAATACGTTTTTCTAAATCAATCAAAAAGAACTAACTACCCGTCAAGCATTTTCTCCGCAGGGGTAGATAAAGAGCCTACAGTTCGGCGTCGACACACACTATTTGCTTCATTCACGTTAAGACACCGCTTTCCGCACGTAAAATTTTGAAATGGAGCAGTGGAGAAATTTTGTGCTAAAAACTTAAAACAGGAGGTGTATTTGCAGCGCGCGGGTATTATTGTCTATACATACTCGTCTGTTATTCTGACTCTTGACAAGGCCCGGTTAAAATTTTTAATTCAGTTGATCATGGCATTGTTTCAATAATTAATATCATATTCATGATCAAAGTGTTGAGCATTCAAATAATTATTTTAATTTAATAAAATATTCAGTTACACTGCTGCAACATGTGCCGTCGCAAGCATTAATATTCAAAGCCAATAATATGTTAAACATTTTAAAATGCGGAACAATGATAATAATCCATTCATCTGAAAAGGCACGTAAATATTTCGTTGTAATAATTTTAGGTGATCTGTTGTTACTTGTTACGTCAAATCTAAAATTAGCTTGTTACAAGCATACGTATGTATGTTAGTTGATAGGTGCCGTTAGTTGTTAGTTAGTTTAATGTAGCCCACTCAATGAATGATAATGACCCAATGGAAGCACCGGGGTCTCAACTAGAACCCGGTGGGGTCAGCCCAATGTCAAGTACGCCTTACATCAGAATTCGTTTACATACACTTTCACTGCGACCACCGAATAGATAATTCCTAGACGAACGATTTGCAATAAAAACCGCTGTCTCCAATTGACTTATTTGAAAATGCGTAATCAATTTCACACTTATGATAAATTGGACTTACTTTGGGTAATCTGTTTAGTGACTGCCACTGATTCGCAAGGGATATTTGTAAATTGTAAATAAGCAACTACAACGATTTTTAATTTTTTTTAAACCTACTACATTTTTTATTGGATATTACATTAGCGTACCGACCCGCTGGTTGGTATCGGTTAAACCGAAAATAAGGTATGCCATGGTTATTCAATTTTATGGGAATACATTTTTAATGACTTTTGATAGTTATATCCATCAATGATTTTATTAAGGAAGAAGATAATAATAATAAATCTGAACGAAATATGAAACAGAGCAAGACATTGGATTAAACTTCGATTTCGATGAAGTAATTTGACAAATAAAATATCATGCATGAGGCCCTTTATAATTTTCATGCATGTGGTAATGTTGAATAGAAAATGTGTTATGGTAATAACTAAAGTAACTCTAAAGGTAATAGACACTAGTAATGTAAGAGTAAGCCTCAAAGGTCATTTACAAGGTCAAAGCATGGGGCATTAAGTATAATATGCAATATGTACGAGGAATATTCTGTACAGTTCTACGATATTAAACCTCCTAAGAGAGATATACTCGTATGGGTTAGATACTAAGACTAATATTAGGCTCAAGCCTACAGCATCAATAAATAATTGTGCAAAGTCTTCAGAGAATAGAAAAGTTCGGTCTTAAAAGTAGTTGGAAATTGGTACTCCTCTAGGAATCCTACTCCAGGTATCTGTTTTTGCCCGAAATATTTTTTTGAAAACGTTTTTTTTTTATTATTTAACAACTGAAATCTACTGAAAAAATAAAGTGGTAAATAATGTTTGACAAATTAATGTGCATACCTAGATTTTAAACATCTATAGCTCTAGATATAAACGACTTTGCAAGCTTAACGTAGAAAACAAAGAGAACAAAAAGGTTGAGCAAATATCAAGACCGCATTTCAGTCCGTTCGATTTTATTTTGTGGGACACGCAAGTATATTTTCTGATGTATACTATAATTAGATAGTTAGGAAAACCTTTAACTACTGGAATAACTAAGCAAAATAAATTTAAATTGAAAATTTTAAGGGCGCAAAATAATAATAACTCATAAGTCGGAAATTGTTCGATTTGTTAATTCGGTAAAGTCGTAATTTTACACACAAACAAAACTCATGATTCATGATTTTCCTTGTATTTTTATACGCATTCGGCTTCCTTTGATTTTTCCTACTGTGTTGACAAAATGGGAAACAACAGACGCAATCTCTCACTTATCAAAAATATTAATTATCTCTTATTTATGTATAAAACTGGCGGAAAATGCAAACAGGCATATTTTATTGCATCGGAGGATGAAAGGGGAGAAGGGAAAAAGGAGAAAGAGGATCTGCGGAGTTCTTGGAAAATAATACAAAAGAGATACCGCTTTATATTTAGCAGATAATAAAAATGCGTTTTGCTGTTGAAAGGAAATAGGAATATAAGAGATACCTACCGATGACTGGCACTATTCAGTTCTATAGAAATATCCACATTATTTGTGGGACTTTCGATTCGAAATTATATACCAGATACAATATATTCTTTGTTTATACGACGTTAAAAGGCAAACAGACTGACCCATTGAAGTGACTATCAAAGTAAAATAAAATAATAACCAGAAACAGGCGAATCACTGAACACTATACAATGGCCGTGAAATAATATTTTTAAAACAAGAGTTCATTGAATTGAACACAAATAATAAATTATTAATCCGACAAGAATATAAAAATTTTATCGGCAGTAATAACATAAATTATTTTTCACTGGTTTAGAAATCCTTGTTCCACATTATACTCAAGTATGTAATAGGTAGTTAGGTAATTATACTCGGGCGTTGTCTAGTTCAGACAGATAAATTTATTGTTGACGATGATGTTAAAACTTTATGTATTTATGTTTTAGATTATTAAATACAGGCCTTTAAAGATTTCAATTTTTCATGATTTTAAAGGCAATTTTGACAATTTTTTGTGAGTTAATTATAAAAATAATAATTTTGCCCAACCTACTACGTAAATAAAAAAATAAAAATAATTTAAAAAAACATCGTAAAAAGCGATTAGTCGGCCGTAATTTTAAATTCATATACGAAAAATGTGGGTTACAAGTTATAGTTTTATATTATAGTTTAGTTTTATATATTTGAATAGCAGGTTGGATTTTTTTAAAAAGTATATTTTAAGTATAACTCTTAGATCAGCGACATCATCTGCAATCGGAAGGTTGAAAGAACCTAAGCGAAATCCGAACACTAATTTTGGTGATCGTGCATTCGGAGTATCCGGCCCTGAGGCTTGGAATAAACTTCCTATGGAATTAAGATGCGTAACCAGCCCAACAGAATTTAGATCCAAACTTAAAACTCACCTATTTAAACACTCATTTCCATAAATTCGCTATTCCATTCAAATATTGCCATCCAATCTGTTGTTGAGCGATGAATTATCTTATTGCGGTTGAGATCGACGATTAAATTCATTCATTCATTTAAGATACCTATGCTTTCCTTTAAATACAGTTAACCCATTAAAATCATTTTCACAAACGTATTATAAAATTGTAATATTATGTACGAACTTCCTTCTTCTTCTGGCGCTAACAATTTTAATATTAAGAAAGAGTGTAAAATAATTTGTAAAATGTGTAGAATAAAATATGTATGTATGTATGCATGTATATATAAAATCATCAAACTGCTTCGACTTTCAGCAATAACTTTCTTCTCTGTCTGTACCTATATCGGTAGAGTTTGGTTGATCACTTGGTTATATTAGACACCTCGCAAAACTAAAAATATTTATTGTTATATGTAAATACCTATTGTAAATCTCTAATTTTAAGTCACATTTGTAAATATAAAGTATGTATGTCGCTAGTTTTCAGTCGGTAGTAATAAGTCTTAGTCGTAAGTCACTAGCTATGTACATATAAGTCTTAAATGTAAGTACCTAGTTATAATTTTGAATCTTAGTTGTAAGCCTATCGTATTAATTTTATTTTATTGTATGCTTATATGTGCAGCGCCCTTGAGGTGATTTTTCACGAAAACGGCGCTATATAAATCAGCCAAATATTATTATTATTATTATTAACTCACAAAAATTGCCAAAGTTGCATCTAAAATTGTGAAAAATAGATTTCTTCAATGGCCTGTATTTTGTAATTTGAAACAAAAATGAATAAGTTACCACATATCCGTACTACATATTTTCTATATATTTTGATTTTAATAATAATTATTGAGTTTGGTCAGGTATTTTGGCCAAACCCAAATTTAAGTTTCGTACGAAGAAGGCATCTGAATCAGGGTTCAGTATCTTGGTTTTAATTTAACGTTTGACGTATTATATTATGTGCTTTTAACCAATAACATGATTTTCTTTGACCATATTTCTCGGTATAACTTTTCAACTTCAACGAATCAGAACACGCAAACTTTTACGCAAATAAACATTTTGTGACTTTTTTTTATTTACTCCCGATACATTTATCTAGTAACTATGAAGAACTTAGGGCCAGTTGCATCGAAAATAGTTAAAGTTACTTTTTAGTTAAAGTTAAATAAAAGTAACTTTTTTATCATATCTTACAAAAATGGGTTGTTTCAACTTCGTTTAAATAAAAGTTAACTAAATAGTTACAAAATAGTTACTTTTATTTAACCCAGCGATGTTGGGAGTTTAAAGTTAGATTTTGGTAAAGATGCTAGCTGTCATCTGTCACCAAGGAACGAAATACTGTTTGAATGGAAAATAATACTAAAAATGTCTTGATAACCCGGGTTTTGATAATCAATTGATTAGAATACATAGGAAATAGGTAAAATAAGGAATTAAACCATGAACCGATCATTTTCCGTAGGAAGAGATGGATTCTATTTTCAGATTTCGGATGTCCAAAAGTATGGTTAGACTATTAACTTTTCTCGTTGCCAATGACAAACTACATTATTTACAAACAAGTGTTTATTCAAACTTATATAAGTATCTACACTTCTCTTGATAATTTATACATACCAACATTTTTATATTTCAATTAATGCAACGGAACTGAAACAAAATATTTTTTTTTGCATATCAGAAATCATGCTACTTGTGCTGTGGAACTGAGTATGAGGTTCTAATAACGTTGCATTTTTATGCAACGGGAACGATGCAAAGATTTACAGGAGACATCTCTGGGGTTCATAAAAGTATTGTCTCAGTCTCGTGTATAATAGACAGGGGCAGAACAATAATAGCCCACTTTCGGCCACAATATAATAATATCATCAAACGTTGTTCACATTTCTAAACCGCAAGTGTGAAATAACAAATAACGATAAATAAACCAATTCCCAAATAACATAACCTTCAAAAACTTCATAAACGTCAAACAAATACAATCTACAAAACGGTGTTGACACCCGTAAAAATAATTGTGTGTTTATTTTTACAGAAATGTATCAAATCCAAGGAAAATTTGAAGCCATTTCAATTGCAACACTGGTAACTTTAAACTAACTATTTAAATGTTGATGCAACTCAATTGTGTTGAAATTCAGCTTAACTTTAGTTAGGGCTTAAACTCAGTTTAATTATTTAACTTTAAACTTTATTTTAACTTTTTTCGATGCAATTGGCCCTTAGCGTGTGGAAATTAGCTCATTATCTTGTCGGACTACTAATTTCCATAGCATTTGCCTGAAGTTGTTATAGTGAAGTGTTCCTGGAAGTGAAGCATTATTCAATATTGAAGTTTCCACATACTGTATTTACAGAAGAAGATTAACACTTCTAACGAATTTATGATGCTCTAACAAAAACTCCGTGGCTTTTCGCATTCCGGTTATTGCTAGCGCGTCATTGAACACTAACGCGTCATTCAAATTATATTATCTATTGACTTCTCCCGAACGCAAGGCTGCAAGATAAATATGTAATATATGCGAAGTTCCTAAAGTTTACAAATGCTTTTTAGTGCCATAGGCGCTCTTACTCCAATATAAAAACCATTAAAATAATGAAAACAATTCAACATTAATTTTTTTAAATGAATTTAACTAATTCAACGTCAAAACTAAACTTGAAAGCACATTGTAATACTAAGAAAAAAATACTAACTGACTTTATTAATTTAAATCCTGTTCTTGCACACGTTGCAATTTGGAAACTATGGTTAAATTAATATCTAATAGATGAATAAGCCTAATTTAAATATAACAACCCTACTTTTTGCTACACAAACCACAAAAACATTATTGGTATCATTCATAATATAAATATAAATATAATCAGTAAAAAAAATCTTCCACTACAAACCAAAGATACCACTAATAATCCTTGATCTTGCCCAAGATGAAATTAGTGAACTACGGTTAAATTCAGCTTTAATAACTTATTGCTACACAAACAACAACAAAAGACATTCTTGGCATCATAATATCTCCAAATCAGTCGAAAAAATCTGCTACTACAAACAACCAAAGATACTGTTGTAATCTCATACATCAAAAACAACCTTGTCATTCCGCTTGTATAAAAATACTAACATGTTAATCAGTTGGTATCGGATTACCCATCAAAGACTTGTTTTACTATTTACTTTTTAAAATGAGTAGGTGTAAATAATTTTTCACTTTGTCCCATTTTTTCCCCTTCATCCATTTACCTGTTTCTCTACTCCAGCTGTTAGCCTAATTTCACGCATGTTTACTGACGCTCCGCAACCAATGACGCCACAAATCCTCCCTTCCTCCTCTTTTTAACCTTTCCTCCACAAAACTATTTTTAAAACCCCGCGATTTTTACGCATCCATTGACTGACGTTTTTCCCCGCCAGGGGCGGCTGCGGACAGCCAATATTGTCAGAGTGTTATGTATAATAGAAAAAAAATGGAATTTAATTTAGTTCCCTACGCATAAATAGTAGCTACTGATACATTATTGTTGTGAGCAGATTGCGATACTAATTATAGGAGTCATCGATAATAAGGAGTGGTATCCCGGGATGAGTTCCAATTTGCGGAAGTGTATGTATTATGTTTCTGTTGTGAACACAGCACAAATAAATTGAATCTTTGCATTTGAAAGCACTCAGCAAACATTTGTCATGAAACACCGTAACATTATGTAGGTCACTTTATTGAACAGAATATGCCAACCGGTTTCGGTGCAACTGTAACTTATCATGACACATATCGAAGGCTGTTGTGCCGAAAGCTAAAACCGTTTTCTGAAGAACGTTTGCTGAAACGCTGAATGACGCTGGCAAAATTACTACGTTTCATTATTCAAACATTTTCCATCATTGAGTACCTACCTAACTAATTTCTTAAACAAAGCTTTAGAATTTAGAAGTTGGCTTTTTAATAAATATTGTTTGCATTGAGCTAGTTTACAATCTACTAGCCGGCGTATTCACTATCTGCTAGTGAACTCGCTCAGTGTAATCATTAGTAAATATGATTACAGTGAGCGAAGTTTACTAGCAGATAGTGAATTCACCGGCTCAATGTAACCGAGGCTTTAGCGAGTTTACAAGCAACTAGCCGGATCACGGGCGTACATGTCTATGAGCCGGATAGTGAATTCGCGGGCTAGTAGCTCAATGTAATCGAGGCTAAGCTGCAGAAATTCTTAACCCAGTAAAATTATTGGCGATGAACTTCTGCTAAAACAAATTCCGAAGGTCTCAATGCTGATTCTATAGTACGATCCATGCGAAATCAAAAGGAATATAATTAACCTAGAACATAGCATAAATATACAAACCTTTATCGGCAAAAAAAACTGTTTACTCTCGGATCTTTGGCAGCACCGTCAAAAACACGCTTGTTTATATTGTAAATACCTTGAGACTGCTGATGATAATAAATACCTACGGAGATGGAGCAAAAGCGATTTTAGAAGTAAAATAAAAGCCAAGGCTGACCTAAAAGCTAATTACACTGGATAAATATTCACAATGCAAGATTAATGATCTGCAATTCTCTGTTTTATGTTTCCATAAATAAGTAATTGAAACACATTGACATAATATAATGACAAGCAACGGCAATTAATTTTCTAAGTGAGGTTTATGTTTAACCATTTCTTAGATACCGGGATTGTCAATATGGTCATCCGAGAAATTATTTATCGCTTTTTACAAGAAGTCTCGCATATCAATGTTCGATGTACTGAACAACAGATAATCCCTAGAAGTGTCATCCTTACTGATTTGAAAGAAAGCTGATGTCGTACGTAATAAGTAATAACTTTCGACTGCAAGGCACAGTTATGTGATTTAGCAGGGGTGCCCGGCGCCCGGACTCATGGGGTGAAGTTTGTTGAGGTCTTAGCGGTGAATGCGTTTGGACCTACACTTACGGCGTGGCGGGCCGGATCGGGAGAGATTTTAAGACTCTAACCTAGACCTCTCCAGCCGGACTCCTACCCATCGCCTTGCACCGCAGTGGGAGGGATGGAGTCATGCGTAGGTCACTCCTGGACACATTTTCCCCCAGATTCATACATTTTTCCTTCCCAGAACTTCCTCTCCTTCCTTTCGCTAAAAAGAACCATAACACAGAATCCCCACAGATAACATAGGCACTGAAGGATTTTTTTCCTGAGGGCATCCCCACAGGAGGTCCTGAGGAAAATAATTACCCTCATTTTTGAGGATGCTGTGTGGAGGGTCTTTTTTAGTAAGAAGAGGAAGTTCTGGTAAGGAAAAAGGTATGTGGGTGGTTAGGAATCTGGGGTTTAGTGTCCGATCATCCGCCGCCAAAACCTAGACAAACCTCACCCCAAAAACCAGACCACCCCTGCTAAGTCACCAAACGTACCGAACCGGGGTGACCTATGGTAGAATTGTTGGTTATCCAATAAACGGTTCCCGAGGCGGCGGTACACATTCCCGCCTTCCAAATTGTAAAAACCAGGCTAATGAATTTGAATTTCTGCTCAAGAAAGAATTTTGAAAGTAGGAAAAATTTGAGCTTACTTTGGGCACACGGACACCCCCACATCCTACATCTATCAATGATTCTGTAATTTTTGCCACTGTTTATCAGATGTGCAAAAGGCAATGTTAATTTTATTGATATGAAGTTGTTTTTTTTTATATGAAAATGGAACAGTCGTTAAATCACCAATATAAGAGCTATATAATAGGAACTTTTGATCGCTTTACTAACCCAATTAAAATAACCATTTGATGTTTGCCTAAATGCCTCAATAAATCTTTACCACACGATCAATGCTATTCCTCTTCATCCGTGAAGAAATTCCATCCATTAAAAGCTTTCGAAACACCAACAGAACATAAAACAAACAAAAAACAAAATACCAGCAGAAAAGCCCATTGGTGCATTCGTCATTATTTGATTAAACGAGAAAAATAAATTTATAACAACATTATTATCAGTGACATTTGCATGAAGCGCAATTTATTGGTAGATATAAATGTTATCACATGGGGAAAAGGATCCACATTTTTCTTTTCATGAATAAATACTAATGAGAGTCAAACTTTCCCCATATTTTACCGCAATATAGGAAGAATTTTAGTCCAAATCCAATGTTATTAAATAAAACCCACATCATTTTATTTTTACAACAGGTTTCAAATAAAAACGGACCTCAATATTATGACATGTCATGTCAGCCCTGGCGAAGGAGAGATTGTGACGAAACTGGATGACGTGTTCATATAAAAAATAAATTTTACATATTAATCTACATACCTGTATAAAAATCTAAAAATATTTGTATGTATGTCCGCTATGCGTTGCTATATTAAGCATGGGAAATGTTTCAAACTTTCAAAATACCCTTTTACCACCCTCGCGAAGGTTTCTAGATTATTACAACCACATGACAATACATCTGAAAAGTTTTTTTAACCATTACAAAAACTCTTACAAAAATGTCACAATTCGAAAATGACATTTTTAAAACATCGATCGTTCAATCAAAATTCAATATTCGAATATTTTTTTTAAATTAATTACTCGAAATACTCACTTATGGTACTAATTTATTTTTATTTTTTATTTATTTATTTATTTTATACACTTTACAAATACAAGACAAAAAGTCCCGAAAAACTACTTTTTAGCATACTAGAATCTAATTGAAAATTATATTGTTTTAAATAGGTACCTATGTTAGGTACCAAATTTGATTGATTGTTCTTTTAATATACCTACATAAATGAATGTTTATAACATGTAAAAAAATTTTAAAAAATTTAAAAAAATTGCAATAGGTGGCACGCGAGCTGTTTGAAAATCTGAATGTACCGAGACTGAATATATTGAACGCGGGAGGGGGGAGGGAATCGCGGCAGGGTGGTTTGCGGGAGAGTGTAGAGGGAAGGCGGGGAAGGTGGAGGGGGAACGCGTGAGAGGAAGGGGACATGGGAGGGGAAAGGGAGACGGAAGGGGAACGGGACGAATGGGAAAAGGCACGCAGGGAGAAACAATTTCTTTATTAGCGGCATAGCAACGCGTGCCGGGAACTCGCTAGTTAATAATAAAAAGCCAAGGTACTAAATTTTAGCATTCAAAATATGAAAGTAAGCATAAATGTGCCCCCAGTATACAAAAACCCGAGGAGTTCTCTGCAATATTTTGTGTATTTTATATTCATCCGGCTCTGCTAAATATTTGATGGACAGGATAAATTTTATTTGCATACAATTTAAAAACAGCGCCTTCAGCCCCTTGACCAAATAAATCACAATAACTCAATACGTACCTATTTAAAAAACGAAATAAGTAATACATTGTGGTTCATAAATGCATAATGATTACTATTGTGGAGAACGATGTTATATCGAAATAAATCCAGTTTTCCTTGTCGGTGAGATATGATTTATGCAAAGAAATAATTCAATAGGTACCGGTTTGGCTTCTACCGCATGTTTGAATAAAATTAAATAAGCGAAAAACACGAATGGCGTAAATCTGAATAACCACGTGCTTAATTTATAATTTATTCCCAAGCGGCTCATTAACTGATGACCAGTATTGGATAACCGACTAGGAATTATTATAAAAGTTCTACTTTATAAATCAAAACCTCCGAGCGTTGAAATCACAAGTTGCCATGCAACGAATACCTTCCACTTTCATGGGACAATAATTATATTAGATGCTATAAATCCATCTTCAACAAATTAAATTAAATAATATTGTAAATGATGTAAAAACTCACCTTCAAAAATAATAATCGACTCAATTAGTCCACCGGCGTTCGTAGAACTTCGTTCGTTCGTTTCTCCAGGTAGTCGAGAACAAAAAACTGCCAACCACTGTACTAAATAATTCATCTACAGATCCTATCACTGAATAATCCTTGTTGAGACACCTCCTCACTATAAGATATTTGTCTGGATTCACATCAAAGGGACCGGTGTCTGAGGGGAGCGGGGACGAGTATCGCGATCACCAAATTAACAGGTAGGTAGTTTTTTTTATGCGCTCGAATAAAAAAAGTACCGGGGCACAGAGGTAGAAGAAGACAACAACCGCCAGCGGCGGTCGCTCGCACCGAACTGAACTGAAAACGTGAAAACTGAAACGCGAACACGCGAGAAATCCCTTGTTGATAGCGGCAGTTGTCTGCACAGACCGAGTATTACAAAACAGCACCTCGTGTCAAAACGGCTCGCTCAATACTAATAAACCATTTCTGCTACCTGCAACTGAAAGGGACACTCTTCAAACGGATATAACTTATTTCAGGTTTGTAAGTCCATGGCTCTTTTGTCTAGCCGTTGCTTGCAGTTTGCTTTTGCAGTAAGTACGTACATATTATTGTATTTTTGCGAAATAGAGTGGCGTGATTATTTTTTCAGCCGACTTGTGGTCCTAATATTGGCGACAAGTGAATTTCACTTGAATACAATAACATTATTCGGTGAGATCTTAAGAAAATTCGTAGCATGTACAATATAAAATGATGCAACATACATGTTTATTTAGATTAGGGTTGCCATTGTTGCCAACCGTCCTGTTTTCCCAGGACATGTCCTGCTTTTTGGGGTGTCCTGGTCTGTCCTGGATAGTTTTTAAGCATCGTCATAACAATTAGGTACTGCTCTTATACATATATAGTCCTTGCTTTAAACCGAAATGTCCTGGTTTTTCTATCTTTAAATCCTGAATTTCAAAGTTTGGAGATGTTAACCCTAATTTAGGTAGGTACCCAGCATTTGAATAACCACTCTATCAAGGGAATCAAGGGAATTTGTGGAGTTGAAATCACGCATTGAAAATTTTAATAAATTTCAGGAGATACCTTTCAAGATTAGAACAGACTAATTATGAAGCCATACAAATTCTGAAAGCAGTAGTGAGATTTGATGCGATTATCCGAATCAAATATTTTTCAGGTAATGTAAGCTAGAACCTCTAGCATTTTTACGCCCGTCTTCGCACGTACAACTTCGAGTTGTTTGAACTCAAAAGTTAATGTATTTAAATTTATGTTACCATAAAATGAGATTGAAAGCAAATGTTATATTATGTAAATCTCTGAATTCCACGATATTTTTGTATTTTAATATTTCTTTAGCTAAGTAATCATACGTTTGTTTTATTGTTATTCAGATTTTTCCATCATTACAATTCTCAGAATAGTTTCCATGTCACATCAAATAAATTATCTACTGGTTTAATTTAGTGACCCCACACAACAAACGGATCAATTAGTTTTTATAAAACTTTTCCTTGATAAAGGAAAATATTGTAATATTAGGTATAGGGGTCTGAGATAAGCTAGGTTCTAATAGGAAATCCGGTTGCCGAGAAATTTGAACAATAGGTATTTTACCAAACTACTGTTGTTACTGTCGCTCATACTCCCCCAAAATAAAATAAACAAAATCGAGGTTTTTTAATCCCCATTTTTCTCTTTCAAAACTGGACGTATCCTTATACTATACCCTAACTATATTAGAAGAAAATACTCTATATCTTATATATATTTTGTTTTAAAAAAAATGCATTGTCTAGTCTGTATGCTGAACGTCTGTTATAATGCATTTTAAAACCAGCAATATTAACAACTTTTGGAGGGTCCTAACACCTATAAGAAGTAACTTATCAAAATAATGAAAACGTACCGACGTGCTAGTGGTCGCTAATTATATTATATAAAAAAATATTTTCCAAATCCAAAATGGAAATTGGAAAATACGTTTCTATGCCTACAACTCACGACATCTTTTTTCAGCCCGATTCCAATTAGAGGCCGAAGTCAACATTTTACGCTTTACGCGATCGCTATTTTCATCTCTATTTTCATATCTACGATTTCAATTCAAACAACACTGCAAACAACACATGAACCATGCTGTTTGCTGTGATGCTAACATTGCTAACTGAAATCGCAGATATGAAAATAGTGATGAAAATAGCGATCGCGTAAAGCGAAAAATGTTGACTTTGGTCTCTAATTGAAATCGGGCTGAAGAAAGATGTCATGTATTGTAGGCTTAAAGCTTTGTCCATTGCGCGGGCAAACGCCAGAGTTTTGACAGTCCAACACAACAATCAAGGTCATAATTTTTGCCAAACTCAAGGCCATAACTTTACACCAACATCGTTTGGGGTGAAGTTCGCGCGGTCCACACGATTTGACAAGTGATCTGAGGTACGGACGTGTCCACGGCATGCACACTTGACGTTTGACGTTTATATCAATATTAAAATGCGTTCTGATGACAAAAGAGATGCATCAGGGAGAAAACACAGATATTTTAATAGATATTTATTTATCAGGAAAGATTTCCGACTAATACGCACGACCTAAAGTTACTATTTATTAAGAATTTAGAGTGAATACGTTTTGTTGCTACGTAAATAATTACGTAGCATCAAAAATAGAATATCGATTTACAATGGTCAATTTCTCCCGTGTCTCTGAAACCGATTAATAAATTAATAGACTTTATTTACAAGTGAGTTCACGAAAGAAATAATCATCCATTACGACAGTGTGTTTATTTACAACTTAAAATCATAATTATTAGGTCCGCGCACCAAAAAATTTGACGTTTATCGTTTGCATAAATGTTAAAATGCGTTCGATGTAGAAAAGATGCTACCTGCATCAGGAAGAAAACACAGATCAGGGTTTATCAGGAAAGATTTCCAACTAATATCGATTATTGCACCAATGACATTATATAATAACGTCATTTTATTGCACGACCTAATTTAGAACTATAGAATCTAAATTCTATTATCTATCTAAAATCTATTTCTACTCTAAAGTACGTAAATATTTACGTCAACAACAGAATAATTATAAATATTTGATATTATATTATCAAATATTTCTATTATTATATTATATTTAGGTATAATAATATTTTAAACTCGTGATTATGTTCGCTCATACATAGCACACAACCACAAAAATCCGTTCCGATTTTTCTACATACACGGACCGCACCGCGCGACTTCTGTCAAAAAATGAATTCTCCCCCCCCGCTCGACCCCGCCTGCCTTCCCGCTTCACCCGGGATGAGATGTTTAAGTTTTGTTTTCCGCCGAACACGGGAAGCACAAACACTGCGGCCTTGAGTGTAGGCAAAAATTGTGACCTTGATTGTTGTATAGGACTGTCAAGCAAAATTCTGGCGTTTGCCGTCGCAATGGACCCCGCCTTAGATAGACTATCGGCTTATAATATTTTATGCGTATGTTTTTATGGTTCTATGACAACTCAGAATCAACTCAACTCAACACCTCTTTGAAAAGTCATTAACGATATAGCCCATAATCTAACCTATATAACCGATTTTTTAAATATATTATCATAACTTTTATTGACTTTCAAAGGAGGTGTTGAGTTGAGTACACTCTGAGTTGTCCGGTCACTATTTTTTTTTATCATCTCCCATCTCCGGTCGCACTGTTGTTTATATTTTTTACCGCCCAATACCGGATAGATAGGTAATATGAAATAGGAATATCATGTTATTTTGCATTTCCTTTTAATGACAGGGAAGTTCCGTAAGCTTTATAATTATTATCTAGCTTTTTGATTTGAATACCACACAAGAGCCCAACTGCCCGCGTCTGGAGCCAGCGAGACTATGGCTTTCTCAATTGGAGTATGATGTGAGGCTGAAGGAAGGAAGTGGAAGGTGATGGGGAAGAGGGAGGTGAGGAAGTACGTTGCTGATCAGATTTGGTCACCCAAAACCGTTAAAGCCATTTCAAGCAACTTTTCAATTCTGAATGGTGGTGGTACGTCGTACACCAGGGCGATACTGAGAGTATTTTCCACTCTGGATCGAGCCGCAAATATACTAAATATATTATTTTAAATACATTTAT
Source organism: Limnephilus lunatus (assembly GCA_917563855.2). Classification (NCBI taxonomy): domain Eukaryota; kingdom Metazoa; phylum Arthropoda; class Insecta; order Trichoptera; family Limnephilidae; genus Limnephilus; species Limnephilus lunatus. Next base: position 47,057,668 of record OU830600.1, read on the forward strand.
TGTGAAATAACACAAATAAATCAAATTGAATTGGGATTTGAACCCGCGACCTTAAGATTGTTAGTCGAGAGCCAGATAAATCAACATCACATCATCTAGTACGCCTGCTTTACGCTCTCGGAGGATATACAGAGACCGATAATAATAATTTTATACCAGAACGTTTTTTTTTACATTATCGTGACAATTCTTCATACCTCCGCGTAAATAGGCCACTTGCATCACATTTTTTTTATTTTTTTTCCGGTTTAGGCAAATATTCTAAGACATTCTGTTTTTTTTTTTTAAATCTCATTTTTGAAACCCTAGCGATTTTTTGAAAATTTCAATCTGAAAAATCAGACCATTTTTTATAAACCGGAAAGACGGGACATAATTTTATGGGTGCGAAAAAACGATAATTACATTGCCGAAAATCATTTAAAAAAAGAACGTTTTCCATACGAATAGCAATAAATTGTACGGGGTTCTCTTCGTAACATCTGTAAAAACACCGCCATCTTTATCAAAAAATCAAACCAAAGGATAAGTTCGCATAGAACAAACAATAAATCTAGTGAACGTTAAACGCAAATTCAAAAATTCTCCGGAAATCAAAGTGTTGCCATATTAAAAAAAATGAATCAGTGTGGAATTTTACAAAATCAAGGGAACATAATCGGAGACGGGACATTTTCATGTAGTGATGTCAAGAGCTCAAATAATGGATTTATTTATTTAAAAATAAAAAAAAACTTCTAAAAAAAAATTTTAACATTTTCGTAATATTAGTAAAAAAATCTATCCACAAGATTTTTTCCAAGTCGTTATGAAATCCATGCAAGTGGCCTAATAGTCCTAATAGGCATGTAATTGTTAAGTATTATTGATATTACCATTTGTGGATTTTGTCGGATTCGAACCTCCGTTGCTGGATTTCTCTGGCCGCTGAGATTTGCGACGCACTATACCGCTGCGCTATGGGACGCTCGCGGCGAAGTGCGAATTTACCGTACTATGTTAGATCCGACGACCCGTCATATAATAAATTATAGTGACGCATTTCCGTTTCATCCAAATCTAAAATCACTAACGGGGGTAAAGAAGTTTCACTTCAAAAATTCACAGTGTATCTTTATACGCAACATAACATTGAGGTTTTTAAAATATCAATGCAACATTGAGGAAACTTTATTTTAACTTTTTGAAACCAGAAGTACATAAATCAAATGAGTCGGTTATACAAATTCATAAAATCTTATAAGACATGTTTCTGTGAAATATTTGTGAGTTATAAGTGATTCTTCATAATGTTTGTGTCTGTATGTTGCTTCTGTGAAATGTTTTGTAATTTCTTTTTTTTTTTTTTTTTAATTTATTTAATATAGATATATAAGTGTACAAATGTGTTACATAAATTACATATCGGTACAGAAATTATTTAAAATTGCAATCTCATCAAAGAAGAAGCTAGTTCTTGTGCTTGATGAGCGAGTTACACTAATTATAACAGAAATAGAATAACATTATGCAAAAGGTAAGTATATAATACGAACAATTGAGCCTTCTGGATCATCAATATGTGTAGGTGTACATACATAGGATACGGTACGAAATTCGAAAAATCTAAATAAAATAGAGATGAATATAATTTATAATAAATGGAAAGAAAGAGAAAAACAGGTAATTATTTAGTTTTAATTATCCCTGATGAAGTGTAGCTTCAGTTTGAGTTTCAGTTTATTGATGTCTTTGGTTTTTTTTATTTCAATTGCAAGGTTGTTGAAATACTTTATTCCTAAGTAGATATAATTGTTTTGCATTAGTTTGGTATTAAATTTTGGTATTTTGATGTTGTCTTGATATCTTATTGATTGGTAGGTTTCAAATTTTTTGATGATATTATCTTTGTAAATTTGGATAATTGCATTTTTTTTGAAGATATTCTCTACTCGAGGCACCGTAAAATCTGCGAAAAGCGTTTTTGTTGGATATGTGGAGGGTTTCTTTAGGATTACTTTAATGATTAGCTTCTGGATCACTTTGATCGGGTTTAGAATATTGTTGTAAGACCCCCCCCATCCAATAATTCCATATTGAATTAATGACTGGATTAGTGCATAGTATACTCTTTTTAGATTGTTGAGTTTTAAAATATTTCTTAATCTTATGAATATATATATACACTTTCTGATACGCTTAACCAATTCACAGATATGGCTCTTCCACTTCATATGTTGTTCTATTATCACTCCGAGATATTTAGTTTCTGATACTGATTTCAACGTTGAACAGTCTTGAATACATGTGATTTTATTACATTTGTTATTGTGGATAATTATTATTGAATACATGTGATTTTATTACATTTGTTATTGTGGATAATTATTATTTATTCATTCATACATATTATTTATTCATACATTTAGTAGGGTTGAGTTGGGTTTAACTTCTCAAAAGTACCAATTGGCGATCCCTTAATGAGTTTTGATAAAAAAAAAATAATAAAAAAAAAAATTAAAAAAAAATATATATATATATATATATATATTTATGTCATACCACATTCTGTGGCTCATCATAGAAGAAGCCACTTAAGTAGCTCGTTCTTTCGCATGTAATATATACTTACGTAGATGAAGTACCAACATGCTGTCTTTTAAATTTTGTTTAAAATATGGTCAGCTATAATATGTAATCAAAAGTTATGTTTATATATTAAAAAAAATTATCATTTAATAACGTGCATTCGTTCATCTATTTTAAGAACGCACTTACCGCTTCACGCTATGTTGCCAAGTTTAATGTTACACACACCAATATAAGTATGCGTATGCAAGCACACATATTATGTTGGTAGGTTGACTGGACTGGTCGAAGGTCGGATGTTTCTTCGGAAATGATTATTCATATATTTATTATTTCTAGCGGCCGTTTTTGATTATTGGCGCGATTTTTTTAAATTGAAGTATGATTTGCTAATTAATATTGTTATTTATTTGATGTTTACGATTGTTTTTTTTTGTGTTAAGGTTTATTTTACTCTTATCATAAATAAAATTAGGTATTTAAATACATATTAGTGTAGTTTTTTTTTATTTGCTACATAATTATTTTATCTTAGTTTTATTAGTGTTTTCGAAAAATTATGAATAAACTTATTAGAAATAAACGCTTCGGAAATGACTATTCGGACATTTATTCACATAGTTATTATTTCTAGCGGCCGTTTTTGATTTTTGGCGCGGTTTTTTAAAATTGAAGTATGATTTGCTAATTAATATTGTTATTTATTTGGTGTTTACGGTTGTTTTTTTTTGTGTTAAGGGTTATTTTACTATTATCATAAATAAAATTAGGTATTTAAATACATATTAGTGTAATTTCTTTTATTTGCTACATAATTATTTTATCTTAGTTTTATTAGTGTTTTCGAAAAATTATGAATAAACTTATTAGAAATAAATTTATAATTTGTTCATTGATTCGTGCGTTTCTTCAAGTTGTAGGTTGGTTTGCAAATTATAATTTTTAATATGATTATTAATTTTATGTTTACATACAGTTTTATTCAAATGTGTGTAAACTGGAATTTTAAATTAACAGGAAACGGAGTCCAATAGATATTCGGACGGGGACTGTCAAAATCTTTACGAATATAATTATCATGATCGCTCGCAATTTCAACAGTCTGCATGACAATACTAATATTTTTGCATTCCAATTACGAATATCTAAGAGTGATTCATGATATTTTACCAGTAGTTACTAATATTTTGTTAGTTCTTTTACGAAAATATTGAGTCCTGATATTATTTCAGCAATTACTAACCATTTATTCGTTTTTATACGAATACTCTAACGTTCATACTGATATTCTGCAAGTAATTTACTGATAATTAGTTCGTTCTTAAACGAATACTTTATTAGGTTTTTTTGATATTTTGTTAGGTTATACTGATAATTAGTTCGTTCTTAAACGAATATTTTATTAGGTTTTTCTGGTATTTTGTTAGTTCTTGTACTAATCCTTATGCATACTGTCATGTTAATTGCTCTTTGCGTACTGATATAAGTATATGACTTTTTACTTGTATTTTTAATGATTCCACTGACATTTCATCATTCCAGTCCAAACTGCACTAGGACTGGAATGATGGAATGTCAGCGAAATCATTAAAAATGCAAGTAAGAAGTCTTATAATTTTGTCAGAAAGCAATGGTAAAATTAACATGGCAGTACACATAAATAATCATTAAAATGAAACAAATTAAAAATACTTAACATCTTATAAAATATCCTCCAATGAGCCAGTGGGATCATGGAGGCCCATTTGGAGCAAAATCATTAAAAATATGAGCAAGCAGTCCTATAATCTCTTCTATCAGCAAGAAGTGATAATTCAAATGAGAGTTCACAAAATATAATGAAACAAATGTAACAAATTCAAAATACTTACAATATCTTACACTGGGCCAGCGGGATTACGGCATTCAATTTTGAGTATGCTGTGAGCCTGAAGGGGTTGGAGAGGTGAGGAGATAGGAAAGGGGAAGGTTTGTTACATAATAATTCATAAACAAGTTTAGTTTTTAAACATTATATATTTAATCAATAATTATAAATGACGTATCATGTAAATTACATATTTTAACAAATGTCGAATCTCAAATAACTAAATATTAAGTGGGTAAAATAATTTCATATTATAATACCATACATAAGTACACAACTTAAAGCAGTTTGTGAACTGGTCAAAGTTCAATCTTCCAATAATAATAATACATGTATAAATATAGTTGGATGTTTTATAGAGCACTGCCAGCTGTCACCTTAGGGCAGTTCAGAGGTAGTTCCTTCCTTAGAACCCTTCAGTGAGCACTCAATCACTGATTAAATCGGTCAAAAAGTTTTCTTTCTTTACCAAGTCTTTCTTTACTGCTAGATCACAGTTTAGAGACATTCCAAATAAACTCGACTTCTAACCCATCGGCCAAGTATACTTTTTCCAATTTATCATAGGATTCATTGGTTTTATTAGGAATATATGTAAACTTCGATCTAATAACAAAGAAGGGTTTTGTTTAGGAACAAAAACTTTTTCACGGATGTAATCCCTAATTGAGCGCAATGATCCTGCTTATATTACTGCAAGTGTTTTAACTCCAAGCGTCTTACCGCTGAACAGTCCTTGAGGTGACTGTGTTCTATAAATAATCAAACTTATTTTTATCTTTATCTTGTTGTACATCTTCCTCCACAAAACCTGTCTGTAACACTGTATCACAGACCTAGTTGTAACAATACTACATAATAAAGGTGATCTGTAAATTGGATAATTTGATTGGTAATTTTGATAAAAATCACCTCAAAGGCTAACTAACTAACCATAATGCCGTTCCCGCAGGGGTAGGCAGAGAAGACGGACCGCCAAACAACTCTATCTTGGCACACACTCCTTCCCTCGTTCACATTTATGCATCGTCTCATACTTGCTATTCTATTATTCTGACTCTTGACATGGCCCGCTCAAGTATCTGATTCACTTGGTCATGCCATATCTTCCTTGGGCATTCTCGACTTCTACCTTTCACATTTTTCGTCATATATTCTCCTTACACTCCTTTCCTCGTTCATTGGCTCTACATGCCCTAACAATCTAAGCGTCCCTTTCTTAATCTTACTCATTACTTATTCAGCCATGCATTCTTTGCGGATCACCACGTTTTTCACACGACTGCACATAGTTTTACCACAGTGTGAGGCGTACGTGTGACACCTACGCCTCAGGGATCTCATTTCTACAGCATTCATTCTACGTTCATCCTTCCTCTGCCAGTTCAATGCCACACTGCCATACATCAGGGTAGGTACCGTCACTCCATTATGGACTGCTAGCTTCTACATATATTCTTCTTATAGCGACATACATATATTCTTATTACACATATTTCCTCGTTCATTCGCTCTACATGCCTAAACCATCTGAGCGTCCCTTTCTTAATCTTACTCATTACGCTTACATCAGCCTTAACCATCTCCACGTTTATGACACGCTCATACATATGCCCCAGGGATCTTATTTCTACAGCATTCAGTCTCACCTCAAAGGTGCTTCACAATAATAACATACAACAAATTAAAAATAATAAGTACTTCTCTGGATGCTAGTTGATCTCTAATGTTTGCCTGATTAACAACCTGTTGGCTCTTTAAACTGAGCCAAACTCAAAAATCCACCTGCGTTCCTTCCTGAAGCAAGGCTCGTCTCTCCCCTTAGTACTCCAGAACCTTAAAAAAAACATTAATTAGATACATTAAGTCCTTTTCTTTGAAAAGCGTCTAAACAAATTACTACACTTATATATATATATCATATAATATACTTACATAACTTCAGCCCATAGAAGTATTTAATTGAATTGACTAGTAATATGGTAGTAATTTCACGTTCTGCGCCAACTGATTTTGAAAACTTGTGTTTATAAAATGCAAGATTGTCTTCTCTGTATAATGTCCAAGAACAGCATTGTCACTCTGTAAACAAAATGCATTTGGAAATATTAATACTTGATAGAAGCAAGGCTCCCCTCACCTGTCTTATTAAGTAATTACTTCCAGAGCTTAAAAACATTCACTTGGTACATAAAGTATTGCATTGAAAAGCGTCTGAACAAATATAATACACTTACATAATTATTGCCTTCTGTATTGGAAGTATACAATTAGATTTGACTGATCCTGCAACAATTTCACGCGCCAACGGGTATTATTATTGACATCTTGCCTTTGTAAAATGCAGGATTTTGACGTATAATGTCTAGCATCCTCACCAATATTCATATGTCTATGATCCTCACCCTGTAAACAAAAGACATTTGGAAATATTACTTGATGTTTCTCAATGATAAACGCAAATAAATAAAACTGTCAACTGAAGTGGTAAAATTATTAATTTGTGAAAACGCCGCCGCACTTTTAAGTACAGATTATGGGAATCACACTTCATATCAACAATTACTAAAAGAAACAACTATTTACGTACACAAAATAGGTTATTAGGTTCTTAGTTTAGGTAAATTAAGTAATTCATGCGTATTTAGTTTGAAACGAAACTTCGCAAATGTCAAATCCATACAAAAAATACATGCGGCGAAGGAGATGTTTTATATGAGCAATTTTTAAATTTGAATGAAAATCGTATTTTTTAATGCAAATGTTTTCGTCTATCATGACTGAAACCGATGATTCTTGTGGTAATTAAGTTTAAAATCGCAAGTCTTTGTCGCATTTTATAACACTTTGCTAAACATGAATTATTTGAAAATAATGTCAAAACTTACCAGCTTCCATAATTCACAATCCCAATTTTTCTAACAAATGGATAGTTTGTCGAATTTCGATCCATTTTAAGAGATAATTGCTTTATAATGAAAATAAACGAATGGTTATTGGTTTGTTGAAAACTACTAACATGATTGACAACAAAAAATGCCGCGCACCATTTTAATTTGAATGACGTGAAGTTTGCGTGAGTTTGCGTTGCATAAATATCACGATGTCAAACTGAATAACGGTGAATTATTACGACGAAGTACAAAATAGGCTCCCCCAAACGCACACTTCGGCGCGACCGAGTCCCGCGCCACTTCAGGCCGCCGCGCAGAAAAGTAAAGACCGATAGGTTTACAGCGCAGTTCACCGTGAAACTTTTCTGCGCGGCGGCCTGAAGTGGCGCGGGACTCGGTCGCTCCGAAGTGTGCGTGTGGGGGGCACTAATATCTGCTAAAATTGTAATGCTAAATTATCAAGCATTATACCGTTAAACCGTGTTTTTATCGGCATGGTCATGATACATTATTAAAGCAGATTGATAATATATCCTTAAAGTCATATTTTATGAAAATTAGACCTGTTAATTTATCGTTAGAGCAAAAATCGATTTCTCTCCGTGTAGGTAGGTACCTACCTTCCAGCAATTTTATACACGTATTTTAATTGAATTATTTTCTAGATGTACAACCAATGTCTCTAAAATAGCCCGCCCACCGCAAATGGTTTGTCCAGGTGTCGCATCTGGGAGAGGGTGGTTGAGGGAGACCTTTTGACCTCTTCAGCCTGGCTCTCTCGACTCATCACCTTGCACCGCAGTAGAAGAGATAGACCCATATGTCCGTCACCGACACACAAATCCCAAGATAAGTGTGTCGGTGTGTGTGTATTAGAGCACAGGCGTCTGGTGCGAAAGCTGTCCTTGTTCTACTGGTATTTCAATGGAAGATGCTCCGAGGAACTAGCGTCATTGATCCCTTTGGCACCGGTGCATAGTCGGGTAACACGTCAAACGTGTGCCCAACATTTGTAGACGGTTGACATTTGTCACATGAGAACGGGTCATTTCTACAACTCATTTTTGCCTGCCTCTGTGTGTCCTCCCTCCTACAATACGGGTCTCAACGTACCTTTCAACATTTCAAGGGTTCAGATGATAAAATAAAAACGCTCATTTTGAAAAAAAAAACTCTTTATTTTGAATTTTTAAAAACAAAAAATATTACTATACCTACATAGTAAAAAAAAGTGTGTAATCATTTGAAAAATAGCAAAATACAATATTTTTTTTTACGTCAATGTTATAACTTAATAACTTTGTATTCACTTAATCATTATAAAAAAAGCATAATATGATAAAAATTAAAACCAATTAACTTTGTATTATAATCGTTCACGAAACATGTAGCATTGTACATTACAGAAGAATCCTTCGTTTTTTTTTTTATTTAACAAGGGATATCAAATTATACCTTGCAGTCCGGCTTATTTGACGATCTCCGCAGTCCAGTGGGTAAGACTCTTGACTCACAATCCGGAGGTCGTGGTATGTTATGAGGCTGAAGGTAATGGATAGGGGTAGGAGGTGAGGAAGATGAAGGTTGGGAAGTACCTGGCTATTCGGATCTGGTCACTAAACTCGGCTAAAGCCATTTTCAAGCAACGTTTCAATTCTGAATGGTGGTCTTACAACAGGGCGATACTGATAGTTCTTCCACTCTGGAACGTGCCGCAAATATACTATATATTATTTTAAATGAATTAATTTTGAAATAACACAAATTAATCAAATAAAATTTAAGACCTGCGGATTGTGAGTCAAGGGTCTTATTTTTGTTCACAACTTTTTTTTATAAAATACACCAAAACAACAATAAAACACCTTTTTATTACTACAATACAACTAGAGACAATGCTTTTGAAAAATAGTCACGCGTAAAAATAATTACCTAGGTTCAGAGCATTTTTAAAAATGAAAAACTTGTTAGATTTCTTTAATATGATAATATAATCCATTATAAAAATTACGTTCTACTAAAAAACCCTTTAAAAAATTAATAAAACTGTATGTAAACATGAGAAAACATATTACATGAGTACCTAATATATTTCTGAAATTTTTAGAAAACCCTATATAGATATCATTACATTACAACTGACTATGCTTTCGGAACGCAAAAGACAAATAATTACGTAGCAAATATTTTATTTATTAAAAAAAACTACATAAATGTGTATTTAAATACGTAATAATATAAACCTTACAATAAAAACAAAAACAATTTAAAACACAAACGATATTAAAAAAGCAATTCGTAAATCAATCTTCAATTTTAAAAACGCGCGCGAATAACCGCTTGCATTTCACAAAATATTATAATATAATGTATGTTCTTAGTTACAGCCTACAGCGAGCGCTTGACATTCTGGCTACCTATACAGATAGAATACAACGTACAACATACCGGCTAACATATAACATATCGCAAAAAGATTCAATCTGACATAGCAATGACATGCGATAATAGGTTCTGAGGAATTAAACTATTGAGTTCATTATTGCAAAGCATTGATAAACGACTTGGAGTTCGAATGATATTGTATGACGAGAAAGTCCGGCAACGTCGCACGCGATGATAGTTGTAGATGCGATTAAAAATATATGTAATTTGATGTCCTAAGTATGGATGAATATTTACTGATAAAAAAGCATATCGGAGCATAAACGGTCCATGTAAAAATGTCACTTATTGACTCAAAATTTTTTTTTACACCGTTCGACTCGTCTCATCGAGTTTGATATGATGGACTTAAAAAAAAAAAAACGATGAGCCACTAAGTGCCCAAATGAGCCAGTAAGTCGCAATGATGAAGATGTTCCGGTAATTCATGGACGCATTGAGCCGCTAAATGCCGTAACATAAACCTATATATATATATATATATATATATATATATGTAAGCATTTGTCGAGAGATTTTTGCTGGATTTTAAACGTGTCGTGTTTTATTAAATATTTTCACAATTTTCGCTTAATTATTATCGTTTTTAATATAAGCGGGCTCCCTCTAACATTCGTATTTGCATATCTCTCTTTCAAACCATCTTCTCCTACATTTTGAACTCTTACTACCGAGCCTTAAGGTGGACGATCCATCCTAATGATAACGGAATTGCGAAACTTGGTATTGAATGAACCAGTTGATATAATTGGTAAATGTGGTGGCTCTAATAACTCGGAAGCGTCGGATGGGTTGAATGATCGTGTGGTGATGAGGTGATATGGTTGAGGTTTGCGGTGTGGCCTACGAATAAATTTATATTCCAGCGGAATTTTCCGGCATCAATTTAACGACCAAAATTGTCCTATATCTTTCCGCAAAGGGTCACCGCCGTCATCCAATTATTTTGGAGAATTTCTTCAACATTAAGCTGGCAGTCAAGCTGGGGTAAAATTGTAGCACCATACGCCAAAATAACTTGTATTGTTTTATTTATTTAAATTACATAATACCCAAGCCTTCATAGGCTCCAGTGATATAAATTAATTGTAATAACTTATAACACTAACATTTTATCCTACCTACAAGGTGGTGGGCCGGATCTGGAGAAATTGGTTGAGTGAGATCTTTTGACATCTGTCTTTTAATAATAATAATAATAATAGTTTATTCCAGAGTGTATGCAGGGGTAGTGCAATGCAATATATTCCATATTTTGAAACAAAAAATGGGTTAATGTTAAAAATAAAAATAAAGTAAATAACAACATATAAATAAATTTAAAAAAAAACGAATAAGCATGAAAAACATGAGAAAAATAATAATAAACAGTAAAATTAATTCATGCAGCTGTTTACGGAGGGTATTTCATCGTCTCCCGTCTCCAGAGTGTTATCAGGGGGGACTCCAACCAGGTAGTCATGGCGGTGATGATTGCATTCTTCGATTGGCGTAGTCTGCGCCATAAACTTCCCATGCGGTGGCGGAGAAGTGCTCGGAAAGTGTGCACTCGTCCCTCCAGGAACATTTTCGTAGCACTGCAGTATCTCGGTAGGCGGAAAAGTTGACGGTATGCGTTGCTGTAAGCAATCTTTAACTTGTTTCATTGGGATGCAGTGTAGTCAACCCACAGTTCTGATGTGTACAGCGAGGTACAGAAAGCGTTGAACAATATTCTTTTTACTTTTGGGCTGCATAGGTAAAAACGTCTTGACAGCATACCCGCTCTAACAGATATCGCTCTTCTCTGCCTTTCCATATCCTCGATATCCTTAAGGTCGTCTGTGATGATGTGTCCCAGGTACTTAACGCTGTGATAAACATTCATTTTCCTGTCATTTAACCATACTGAGGGTGTCAATATTGTTATTATCATTTTTTAAGATTTGCATATAATTGTAATAAGCTTATAAAATCATGGGATATCAAAGACGCGCCTTTAGGAAAGGTGTGTGAAAGCATAATTTTTTTGACTTCCCAAACATGTGAAATATTTGTGACGCAAAATTTTCCTACACAGTTGTTTTTATAAGAAGTTTAAAAATGATGAAGTCACCCCATTTTATGAAATTCGTTATGAACTTCCTGAGTTGTATGTACTCTCAGTATCGCCCAGGTAAATGACTACCATTCAGAATATAAACATCACTTAAAATGATTGTTACCATATTTAGTGAGTAGATCTGAAGCCATTTACTCCCTCTTTCATTCATTCAATTTTTCGTTCCCATATCTTCTTCACTTTATTATATCAACCTCAAAAACTTTTCCAAGTATGCTTTGTCCTGCCGAGTGATTTTATATATTTTGTGGATCGTTATGAGATAACGGATGTGATCTCCTGACAGATTTGTGTGATTAATTTGCTTTTTCTATGTACAACGTAGGTATATTAAATGAATAAATAATCATGCATACTTGCAGGAATTCGTGTTTAATACGATCTGGTGATTTAGCAGTGGTGCCCGGGTTCATAGGGTGAGGGTTGTCTAGGTCTCGGAGGCGAGTGACCAGGACATACTGAACCCCAGATTCCTACCCACCCTTTAAACCCTTTTCCTTCCCAGAACTCTGCTCTCCTTGCTTTCCTTCAAAAAAACACCTCTACACAGCATCCCCAAAGATGATAGGCCCTGAGGGAAATTATTTTCCTAAGGGCCTCCTGTGTGAAGCCCATGTAAAAAAAAAATCGAAACTAAAATATGTGACAGTAAATATGTAAAAAAATTGTCGAATTGAGAACCTCCTCCTTTTCGAAGTCGTTTAAAAATCACACCAATCTGACAGGAGATCTAGTTCTTTTTCTCATAACGATCCCACAAAAGATATAGACTCGCTCTTCTGGTCGAGCAGTTGGAACTTTTGCACGTTATTTACATTTAAACAAAAATTATAATATTTTATGCTTCAAAAAATTCAGTTTCTTTATTTCATTCATAATGTCATACTACAAACTGCTTGCTTTCTATGAAAATAAAAATTATGTAATATTTGTGACCAGATCTTCAAGAATAAAATGACACAGAAAACTAAAATTACGAAAGAGTGCAGCATTAACAAAAGAATAATTGAATAAAAACATTTCATGTAGTTTAATGAACACCCCAACGATTTCATGGACAAATATTATAATATTATTTTTTACTAAATATTGTTTGATAAGGAGAACTTAAATAAATATAATACCTGAAATAAAACAACAAAAACTCAAAAAGAAAACTGTGTAAACCGGATGAACTGTTGAACAGATCTCTGTCATTAGAGACAATTGCGTTTATATTCGTAATGGTTTTGTAGTTTTGCTCCTAGAAAAAAATAGAAGAATATGTTATACCTCTTGTTAGAGATGACTAACGAGTAACGAGGAACTGGTTTGGAGTGGCTATTCAAATCACAAGGTCGCCTAAATTGGGCGTGCATGCAAATTCACAGACCTGGCACGATCTATTTTTCTCAATGACCACCTTTTTTCTCTTTTGCTTTATTATTTTTGTTGCGTCGGTTTTATCTGTTTGAAGAGAAAGGCGGTGTTGAGTTAACTTACTATTGTTTGAAAGTGTATTTAATATAACATAGGTTTGCAGTCAGACCACATATTATACCTATGCACTCTGTGCAGTAGAAATCAAATGCCCGAGGCGTGTCGATGGTAAATCTAGATTTAACCGATTTACGAATAGGGTGATTGGAGAGTAAAGCACGGTCGATGTAAAAGTTTTTAACAAGATAATAAATGAAATTATTACACATCGAATGTGATCTATCACAGTTATTTGTTCTTTACAGAAAAGACAAAAAAATTAATGTGTTTCATGAAAGTTGTGCGTATGTCATGTTATTGAAAGTCGATTTTTATTGCTTCTACCGGGACCTTGTTGAAGTTGTATAAGTATCTATACAGGTTGATGCAGAAGGATTTATGCAAACCTATCTCAATTTGGAAAAGATATGAGCTAGGTCATGTTGCGGGGATGTGGATTTGACTAGTAGAGCTAATTCATAAACTTATGCAGGGGGTGTGGCGGAAGGGTTTGTCATGGATCTTCTAGGAAAAGTAAAGTTATGTTTAAAATAGTGTATAAAAGAACATTTAGTGTTCAACTGACATGTGACCATATGTGATAGTATCTACATATATGTGCGGCAATCCATTCAAATTATCCCGCCTGTAATAAAAATGAATGTTGTGTCTAAATATGAATTCATTCACGTGTATTATTGGTTTGTCAGCCCTTAAGTCACTCTGCAACGACTATTGTAGGTTTGGAAATTTTATTTGATTTCAATTCAAGTTCCATTTTAGAAAGAATATGAAACCATATCGAATAAAAAGAAAATCATTTACAATCCATAACTTGTTTTGAAGTTAACAGTTTCTCAATTAGTATGATGTTAGAAAGAATAACGAACACAATAAGAGATAACAAGAGAAATGCAATTGTCTAGTATCTAGTGTGTGTAATTACCAGCTTTAGGTAAAACCTCTATGATATGAAAGTGGTAAAATAGGTTTCGTATGGTGACTCAGGCTTTTTAAAAAATACTCCGCAAATTTGTTCAACCAGTTGTTTTTCTCATTATTCGTAATTTAAGGCGATCCACTAGTACAGGAAAAAATCGAAATCGGAATTCACGCCCTTTTATGGGAGGAGTTTAAAAATACTTTTGGAAAAAGCTTTTGGAAAGGTTGGAAAAGATATTTGAGAATTTTTTTTTACATGTTTATTTCGTTAAGGCCTGTAAAAAACATTAATTCCTTTTTTATGCATTGTTTATTGTAATAAAACGGAATTTTTAAATTGATTTCACGAAAACAAGCAGCGCGGACCCTAACACGTTGTTTCTCCGCTCCGTCCGGAGGAGTGAGTAATGACGGAAGAATGGGGCGGCTGCCAGTCGTTCTTCGGTGGACGGTATAAGGTTCACTTTGATATAACAAATTCGTCGACTGCCGTATTGTCGCCGTGATGTCAAAAACACCAACGCGAAAATGCATATTATATTTTATTTTGTGAGGTTCGTTCGTAAATTTCAATTTTTTTGCGATAATTATATAAGAAACTGAATTTGCTACATTATGCAATAAAACCATATCCGAAAAAGTGTTTATAAGTAGGAGAGTTTGCCCGTAAAAATGTTTTTTATAGACCTAATACTTTATTTTTTTCTAAGCTTATTAAAAGACTTATTAAAAAAAATGACCGATATTTTTAAGGGCCAAGGTATGTTCTACACGCATTATTTAATTGAAGCATCTATAATAATACTTCTAAGCGGTCAAATTTTCAAAACAAAAACATACGATTTTGTATGATTTTGAATTATTTAGTATGGCTTCATCTTAAAACAGGTTTTTGAAGTTTTATTAATAATACTCGAATTATCTCTGCTTACCACTTCGGTGATATTACCTACCTGAACAAAAAGTACCTACTCCATAACAACATTACCGACACGCATAAGATTACGGTCGAAATTGCTATAAAACTTGTTGATAAGAATTGCAAATAGCAACGAACAATTCAAATAATAACACACCCATTGTAAATACTAATTTACCTTCGGTAAACAATTATTAAAGATAAGGAACTCATTAGATATTAGGGGGTTTAGAAAGTTCCCGGTTAATGTTGACATCATCAAATTAATGCTTTCTAGTTGTAAATAAACAATCAGTTAAATAACTACCTTTTAGCTTTACCTGCTCAGTTAATGGTTAAATGGTTACGGTTACCTTCTAAACCTATACGTTTTTGACCTTTTTGTAGTCGTAGGGTCAAGCAGAGAAGATAAATTCCTGTTTTTTCTCATGAACTCTGTCGGTTGTTGGCTAGTCGATGACACATCTGAGACAGAGAAAATTGAATCCAAAACGATGTACTCGTATTTACTACTATAAAAAATATTATTGTTTATTACCTACTTACGGAGATCTGAAAACAAAACTGATAACTTTAGGACAAAATTGGCCGAAACGGAGCGAAAATAAACCCAATGAATTATAAGACTGAATAAAGAGGATTGTAAAGAAAATTACAAAACAAATTAATGCTAAACTATACTTATATGGTATTTCACCACCCTCCTGACAGCTTTTCCATACCATAAAATTTATACGACATATTTCGCCATTAAATTTATACGACGAGAATGCCAGCATTCTTATAAATACCAACCAGGAATTATTAGATTCCTGGTCAAATAAAATTCTTCACGCAAAACACTTCAATTATCTCAACCAAACATATGTTGACAAATTTTCGTCAAACAAATGGTTGAGTATTGGAGAGTTGAGCGCAGTAATAGAAGGCTTTATGCTTGCCATTCAAGATAGAGTCATTAATACTAAAAATTATAGGAAGCATATCATCAAAGATGCAAATCAAATTGATGATTTATGTAGAAAATGTTTGGCTTTTCCGGAAACTATAGAACATATTATATCGGGATGTTCTGTACTAGCGCCGTCCGAGTATACATTTAGGCACAATCAAGTTTTAAAAATAATTCACCAAAGTTTGGTAATTAAACATAACTTGATTGACTGCCGTAATGTACCATATTATGAATATGAACCAAATTCATTTTTAGAAAATGAATTTTATAAAATTTATTATGATAAAACTATTCTAATAGACAGAACAAATAGTCATAATAGACCCGATATAGTTTTACATGACAAAATTAAGAAAATAACTTATATCATTGATGTCACTATTCCAAATTTTTGTAATATTCAGAAAACTGTTTCTGAAAAAATAAGAAAATATACAGATTTAGGAAATGAGATTAAAAGAATTTGGCATTCTCAGACTATAAAAATATTACCATTTGTTATTTCGGCTACTGTCATTATACCTAGCTCTCTCATTCAAAATTTAGGCGTATTAGATTTGTCAAAAAATTTGTACATAAAAATGCAAAAGTCGGTCATTTTAAATACATGTAGGATTACGAAAGATTTTTTAAATATTTATATTGAGGGATCAGTAGGATTTATCGGACCAGTTAGGATTTCATCAGAGCCGAACCCTCTGATATGAAAATATCTGGAGTCGGTGAAATATTTTCCCATTATGTTTCTGGTGGATTGACGTATTGTTCTTGTATTGTTTTGTATTTATTATACTTATATAATGCACTTACATTGCGTGAATTTACTAGATATTCATTTGTGGAAAAGTGTGTGGAAGGGTTTAGTCTTTCATTTGGGAAAGATTCAACCCGGACATAAAATCTTCCATACCATAAATAATATTTAATAATAATAATTTATTCTGAACTTTTATTAAGCCTTTTATTCTGAACTTTAGATAAGTATGTATAAATACTAGACATGTTCTTGCATGTTAGAATATTTCGAAGCTCAGTTTGCCTCTTGGCGTAGTCCTCCTCTAACATTATTTCTTTGAGAGTTTATTCAACCTTATATATTTTTTTTCTTTATTCTTTTTTCTTTCTTCGGTTCTAAGGGCTCTCGTACTTAAGGTTGCAATATTGTGTGTTTTGTTTCTTCTTGTTGTTAGAGGGTGGTGGTCTATATCTCCCGCGTGGACCAGCCGAATTGGGAGACTTTTTGTTAATAGGTTTTGATTGTTAATTCTCGTTGGTATTGTTTGTTTCCGATTTTACGAGGCAATTATTAGTTTTTATGGAGTATTTATTTGTGAGTCAGAACTTGTTCGGTTGAGAAAGTTCAGTATGTTAGGCCTGGTGATCTCTTTCATCCTTTCATGCCAGTTTTGGGTAGAGATTGGGAGGGATTGCTCAATATTTTGTTTTTATTTACTTTCTTTTGTGCTGATGACTTGGGAGAATCCGAAGTTCCTCTTTTTCTCTTTTCGCTAATGTTGTCCTTCGATTTTAACACTATCAGTTTGTCATATTTTATGTAATAATATGTAATGTAATGTAATAATGTTAATAAATAAATAAATACACCCAACAGGTAAAAAAACTTGGTTAACTTATCCTATATATAGCCACTATTCGTATGTTAAAGTACCGAATAGTAAACTAAGACTTTTTAAATAAATAAATTGTGTTTAATTAATCGAAAATGTACGTTATCGCATGGATAATCTATGAGGAGGATGGTGAAATACCCCCTTATACATATATAGCAAATAGTTATAACTTGTTTTCGTATTAAGTGTAGTACATATATTATATATTATGTATGTGAAGACACATATATCTAATTATAATTTTTGGTGTAATGCGAAATAAAACTAAAGAAGATATACAAATTTCTTACGTATTAATAATACTTTAAAAATAATCCACATATCGATGGCTGATACCACTATCCGTATGGAATTATTTCATGCCACTCCACCGGGTTTTTAAAACTAATATAAGTTAGATAAGTTTTTAGATTTTCACGGCCAAAAGCATTTTCGTTGTTAGTTTTTGGGGTGTTATGCCGTGTTGCGCTACCTCCTACTATAGCCGACGTTTCGGACAGCGTTGCAGTGTCCATCATCAGGGCAGATCCGGTAGATCCGACGACGACCACATCGTCGGATCTACCGGATCTGCCCTGATGATGGACACTGCAACGCTGTCCGAAACGTCGGCTATAGTAGGAGGTAGCGCAACACGGCATAACACCCCAAAAACTAACAACGATAATATAAGTTATATTAAATAATTCCATTACAAAATTATTGTTAATTCATTAATTTAGCAATGCAAAATTGTTATGTTGTCCGAATCCTTGTTTATGGAAAGAGTTTACCTCACAAGATTGGTGTTTCTGAAATCCTAATCCTAACTCTTACTGTAAATCCGAAAGTGTGTTTGTTTTTTTGTCCTTCTCACGTCGGTCGTCGCCGCGTCGTAACGGAGTGGCCGATCGACGTGATTTTTTTGCATATAGGGATAGTTCGAGAACTGAGAACTTCAAGCAGGGAAAATGTTCGATTCCTGTGGGAAAATTCTTTGTACACTAAATCCTTCCTAATATCACGCGAGGAAAGCCGCAGGTGAAAGCCAGTGTACGAATAAATATAGTGAAAGAATCTTAAACTACATTGTAACAGATATACTTCATAAACTACCAAATACAATTAAAAATAAAACAATTTTACCGCTTACGTCAAGTATAATCTAAGAAAGTGGCTATTAGATACCGGTGAATTATATTGATACCCTACTGATGCCCTTGTGGTTGTTGCTGCTAATTGAAATTAACATTATTAGAGATACTAATAATTCTATTACACCTCTTGAACCTACCTTTATATGTGTATTTTGATATAACTGATAGTTGTTACGTATTTGTTATGTAATATTAATGTACTATTTATTGTTTAATTTATATTTATTTCTTAAATTACAATATTATAATCAGTGCGTTAATAAAGTAACTTATTGATCTTCACTTTGAAAATATTTTAAAATCTACCATTTTATATACTTATAAAATGTAATGTTGTCGATGTGTATCTGCTACTTGTGAGCTACGCACTTCAAAAGTAGTATAGCAGGCTTTAAGACGATCCCCTAGTCCTGGACCCATTCGGAATTGGGCGTAGCAAGTGACTTTAGCGCTGAACAATAAAAACCATAATCAATAGCCAACAACGGTGTTTTGTTATTTCGCAAGTAAATATTTATAGAACGAAGCGACGCGAAGAGCAAAGCACGTTTCGGTCCGAAATCTGGACGGCTACCGGCTACTGAGTGCGAAAATACGACGCTCTTTCGTTCCTTCTGCGTATCGTAAAGGGTGAAGTTCGCAGTTAGTAACGTCTCTTTTAATTTCCCCCTCCGTCTCTTAAAATCGCCAAAATTCATGTTTTTTTTGTGAAGTTCAGAAACAAATATTAATATATTTTCCAATTAGGGTTTTTAAATAGAAGATTTCGCACTTCAAAGCATTTTTTAATAGGCCGGATACTTTGTTTTTTTTTCTAGTCGTCTTAAAAGACTTATCAAAAAAATACTCGATATTTTTATAGGTCAAGATGTGTTCTACTTGCAGTAAGTATTTAATTTAAGCATCTATAATATTTCCAAGCAATCAAATTTTCAAGCTCAAAACACGTGATTTTGTATTACTTTGCATTGCGGATAATCTTAATAAAAAAAATAAACAACATTATTCATTACAGAAATGTGTATTATGGTTTAGGTGGTTCCACGACAACTTTAAAAAGTGGCATTTCAACACCATTTAAAAAAGTCATCATTGTTTTAAACCTAACCTATTTAACAAAGTTTTTTATTTTATTTTATTTTTACTTTTAAATGACTTTTAAAAGAGTGGCGAAGTTGCTTGTTGTTGAGTTGTACAGTCACCGGTTCAGGTATTATTAGATTTCTATGCAACAGAGAGAAAATACAAATACATATTACAAAATAAGGTAATGCAAAAAATAATACAATGCAATACAATGTATCCACATGAGAGACATGGGGAGCTTGAAAGAGTTAAGCAATACATTTATTGCAATGTACAGGTACGTATTTTTTATGCAACAAAATAATTACAAGAGAATAAAAAGAAATTATGCATAATCATGCAAAATTCAATTGTGTACCGTGCAATGCAACTTTGTAATATTACAATAGAAGTTAGTTGAATAAACTCTTTTTTTTTAATAAACGAAAAATATATTTTTTATAAACTTTATGTAATATTATTTTTATAAACTTTATATATAATATAAATCAAATGTGGTGAAGTAAGTAATCACTAATTTTACTTTTACTCGTATTTATGCTAATTTATAGGCAGGGTTACCGTGAGTGGTACATACCATCACTTGTGTGCTAAATATGTCTAAATTGAAAATAAGAAATAAAAAATAAATTGACATCGTATGTTATAAATCCACGAGTTGCACAGTTATTATCGCAAGCTTTAAAGATATGGCAAAAGTCTGCTAAGTCAAGTTTTTCCTCTCTTTGGCAATGGTTTATAAATGTCGTCGTGCCGTCCCTTATTTTGGCAGCCAAAGAGCGCCTGACAACGCCTATAGGTTGTGGCACCCCTAATATTTGTATTAATAGCCCACATTTTGAAAGGATCAAATTCAAGTTCCTTATGAATGATGGGCTAAACTTCCCGTAGATTCCAATCTATTTCTTACGCTATTTCCACACAGGAGTCTAGAGGAAAATTATTTATTTATTTATTTAATATCAACGGTATAAATATACCATAAGCACTGATTATATCTCACAAAATCATAGGAAAAATATTAGAAATGATAAAAAAAAACTATCAGTTAATTGTGATACATATTTGATTGAGAAATGACACCAGAGATACAATTAAGCACAAAAATCTAAATTTATATTGATTGAAAAGATTTGAAAGCTTAGCCCATTTGTGCCTACCTTCGGTGCAGTTAAATAGATCTGCCATCTGTCACATCTCATCTACGTCATGTCGTCTTTGGGTAATTTTCAATCGATAAAGTCTCATCTTATGGTCATGTTATGCTGTGTGAGGGTCTTTTTACGGAAAGGCAGGAGAAGAAGTTCTAGTAAGGAAAAGGATAGGGGGGAAACTGGAGATCAGCGGAGTCCGGCTGGAGAAGTCAAATGTTCTCCCACAATCAGTGTCTCCAAATCCGACGGAGAGCTCTACCATCATATTGATGGCACAACTTTCTTGCCAGAAATGTCAAGGTCAACGCAACTATTTTAGCACATTTGAAATGTCCACCATGCATGAGCCAATATCCATGAATAAGGAGCTACAATCGATCCACTTTTTTCAATTGCTCCAATAAGAAAAAAGATTTCTAAGGAATAAGGTGAAACTTTAGCGAAGCCGGGTATTAAATGTGGTGAATTATAAAACGCACATACTCATGTGGGTTTTATGGTTGTAATATGTATATTTCCAGCCTCTAAAGACCGGTCTTGCAGTTGTTTTTTTAACTCGGCTAGAGGCTCGTCAAGTTGCTATCGGATAGGTATCCTGACAACCCAATCCGACATACAACTCTCCTAAGTATCGTGAAAAACCGGCATGATCATTAATCTGGTAATACGTCAGTATAACGATGGACTCGGTGGACTTGTGCAATCCCTCCATAATGTTATAATATATGTAGGTAGATATACTATGTACCTGTGAAACTGTGAAGGTGATAGAATCCAGGCTGGCACGGAAGAGTGCAGAGTACAGAGTGTAGAGTGCAGATTGCAGATATTGCCATCAGGTTTTATGGCCCAAGTCTACAGTTTTACGTTCGAGTGCAGCTGTGGCCTTATTTTAGGAAGCTAGTCCCCGGTCCCCGGTCGCTGTAGGAAAATGCCCTAGGCCATTCTTTGCAAATCGGAACAATGCATCAATTATAATTGGTGCCAACTGTCTAATACAGAAGTAAACTTAAGTGTTTTAAAACATGTTATCTATATTTATCCAAATACACTTGTAGATACTGTATTTTCCCTAAGATAGAGGTTAGAGGGGTACAGATAAGATAAAACACTTCTGCAGAAATAAACCAGCCGATAATATTAAATTAACGTTTTAATCACAATGAGATTTTCCTTCTTCGAGAAATCAACAATTAAAATTAACGTCGACTGACAATTAAAAAAATAATTGCTGTTGATGCGTAATTAAACTTCTCTTGTTCCAACTTTGGATTCAACCCTTTGGCCTCGATCGTATTTTGTCAGAGGGTCAAAATATTTCCGTTTTGCAATAAAATTAGAACAAATGGAATATGAATGTATCCGAAAACTCAAAACTGTTTTGGTAAGGTGATGAAATACGGTTTTTGTAATTCTAAATATTTTAACAATTTTTTAAATACAAAAATTTTGCATGCAAACCTAAAAAAGTTTTAATTATAAACTAATATTATTGATAATGAAAAAAAATTATAAACACATATAATTTATTAGGCACACATATTCATTTATTGTTTATTTAATTTATTAGTATTAAAAACATTATCATCAATTCAATTTTTTGTCGTTTCGTGTAAAATTAATTATTAAAAAATTCTCGACTTTCATAATTATTTTTAAAATTATTGTAGTCGGTAACTTAGAATTCAAAAAGATGTACATTTTAATTATTTTTCGGTTAACTATTAGATTTTAATATAAAGCGTGATATTTTTAAATTCTAACACCGTGTGGATCATATTTCTAACCATGATAGTAAAGGAGACACAACGATTTCTATGAGACCTTTATGAGTTGTTTCGAAAACCGAACATAAAGACTTGACGGGGTAGGTGTCACATGAATTAAAATTATTAATACGATTTTGAAACCATGATTTTTTTAAAATTACATGTTATCGGGATAGGAATGTTCTCAATCGCATTGAGGCGAGGCACAAGCACGTTTATCGGGGGTTTTCCCGAGGCTCACATTTTAATTTGTCGGGGAATTCGTATTTGAATTATCACTTTTATTTCCAAGTCTCACAAGGGATGCGAGTTATTTATATTTTCGATTAATAAAAACAGTACCTTGCCATCATCAACGCATTTAAAAAATTATAATACATTGTAGGTATAATTAAGTTAGCGGTGCGCACCAGATTTTATTTTCCTAGGTGATGAATAAATAACTTCGGGAGGTATTCATATAGAAACATTTAAATATTAGTAACACGTTCTTCAGAATTAATTAAAATGAACCCGGCGGAAAGGTCGAATCTCCAGGCCTGCTAGGGTGAATTCGACTGTACGTCCATGCAATACGCCGCGCTGTGCCAGGGCGCATATTTGTTTACACGCTTTTTTCACTTACGTCGTTAAGATTCCCAGATTATTTTTCTTCTTCTTTTCTTTAATAGGGCAAATTCGACAGTAGGTCCCTCCAATAC
The DNA here is from genome assembly GCA_917563855.2 of Limnephilus lunatus. Lineage (NCBI taxonomy): Eukaryota > Metazoa > Arthropoda > Insecta > Trichoptera > Limnephilidae > Limnephilus > Limnephilus lunatus. The sequence goes on from OU830600.1 coordinate 47,081,294, forward strand.
ACGGGTCACGAGTTGCAATTTGTATACACGTCGTTATGATTCTGAATATGTTTTAGGGTATAGTGTTGATTTAACTTACACGAAAACACAACACTGTTGTGTGGCAATAATGAAGAGTGAGATTAACACTGCTTTTTTGCATTAGTTCCACACAGGAGGCCCTGAGGAAAATAAATTCCCTCAGGGCCTATATCTTAGGGAATGTTGTGTGCAGGTTTTTTTAAGGAAAAGGGGTAGAGGAAATTCTGGGATAGAAATTAGTATGAGAGATGGGTATGAATCTGGGGGTCAGTGTGTCGGACAGGAGGTCAGGGGTCTCCGGGTCAGGAGTGACGGACGTATGGATCCATCCCTCCAACCGCGGTGCATGCGATTGGTCGAGAGATTCCGGCTGGAGAGGATAAAAGACCGCCCTCAACCAGTTTCTCGATCCTTAAATGATTTAATTGAAGCATCTTTAATATTTCTAAGCGATCATATTTTCAAACCAAAATCAATTTTATATGATTTTGCATTATTTCGCATGGATTCATCGGAGATTCACAGACGATTTAGAATTTGGAATCGGGGCGCTAACAATGACATTCCTATATATTCCAATATTTAAATGTTTTTAGATCATTTACTAAATAAATTAATTTGCTTCATTATACAATATAACCATAACTGAAAAAGGATTAGTATCTAAGTAGAAGTTTTTGAACTTTAAAGCAGTTTTTATAGACCTGATACTTTATTTTTGCTGGGCTTATCAAAAGACTTATCAAGAAAATACTAGATTATTTTAAAGGCCAAGATGTGTCCTACGCGCAGTATTTAATTAAAGCATCTAAAATATTTCTAAGATATCTAATTTTCAAACTAAAAACACATGATTTCGCATTATTACTTCGTAATGCTTGCTACCCGACTTTCTACCGATTTCTTACATATATATTATCCCTTAAATATTTGAAGTTTTTAAGCTCTTAAAAAAATAAATGTTATTATTTAAGATATTATCTAGACGTGTACCACACTGAAACGCAAATTATATGAAATTCCATCGAAAGAAAAAAATCGCAAAGTGTGCTCCGAAAATTATTATAAACACGTTCATTTCACTTATTTTAGAAGTTATATGTAAGTACAGTTTAAGGCTCAGTTACCGGCCCCAAAAAGAAAAAGGGGAGATATACGAAATTACGAATGTTAGAGGAGTTCGCTAATATTTACAGCGCCAAAGTCGATGCAAAAATTGCGAAAATCTTTAATAAAATACAACTCGTTTAAAATAGAGCAAAAATCTCTTGGGGGCTGTCTAAAACAGTATTTAATAAAACAATATGATTTTTTTCATACATATATTATGTAAAATAACGGAAACAGACTTGAAAATAAAAAAAAAATCAAGCATACTTTGCGATTTTTTTATATCGTGTGAACGCCATATAATTTTGGTTTTGGCGTGGGAATGTGTAGATATTATCTTCAAAAATAACATATATTTTTTTAAGAGCTTAAAAACTTTAAATGTTTAAGGGAGGTTTGCAAGAAACCGGTAGAAATTCGGATAGCGGCCTCTTAAGTTCGCTAGATGCTTGTTTAGATACGAGTGGTATTATATTAAACATTTTCACAATTTTCGCTTCAATTTTATCGTTTTAAATATTAGCGCGCTCTCTACAACATTCGTAATTACATATCTCTCCATCTTCTTCTTTTTGAGCGGGGATATGGTGCCTTTAGCAGATTATGAAATAATTTATTAAAATGCTGAAGAAAATTAATGAATTTAAATTCTACATAATATATTTAAGTAGGTACCTACGCACGCATAACCTAACACTGTAAAATAAAATTTATTCAATGTCCAATCATTTGTTTTTACTTGGATTTAGGTTTGGAATTATTTTAAATAAAATCATATACTAAAAATTATACGATTAGACATGAACCTCGTAGGTTATAAAAACTAGATGTTGACTACAATTATTATTAGAAAGATGAAAAATAATTATAGATATTACCGTCAATAATAACAATAATAATGAATAATACATTCGTGCTACAAAACTGGTTTGTCATTCTTTCGGTCAGCGAACTTCTTGTGCCGGTTGGAGCTGTTTACTCCATACTGCTTACTGCTGCAATAAACATCGCACAATACACACTCACACACTCCACTCACAGTACCTACACTAGTTACCTATTGCAAATAATAAATAACTGAAAACCCTGATAGCGAAAATGCATTCGCGATATTATGCTGACCTCATAATGGGTTTGAACCTGTGCGTTCTATAAACCAAATTATATTTAGATATTTATTATTAATTAATTAATCATAACAATAATTACGAATTTAGAATAATAAACTTATTATTGACTGTACGCAGCGAAGTCCTGAAACACTGACGACACTGTACCCTAAAATATATTCAGAATTTTAACGACTTTAGTAATGAAGCCGTGTTTACAAATTACGACTCGCGACCCGTGTATTGCACGGACCTACTGTCGAATTTGCCCTATCAAATAAAAGAAGAAGAAGAAAAATAATGTGTGAATCTTAACGACGAAGTGAAGAAAGCGTGTAAACAAATATGCGCCCGCGGCACGGCGTATTGGACGGACGAACGGTCGAATTCACCCTAGCAGGCCTGGAGATTCGACCTTTCCGCCGGGTTCATTATAGTTAATTCTGAAGAACGTGTTACTAATATTTAAGATGTTTCTAAATGAATACCTCCCGAAGTTATTTATTCATCGTCTAGAAAAATAAAATCTGGTGCTTTAGTTGTACAATGTATTACAATTTTTTAAAGGCGTTGTACGTTAAAAAATATTATTGCAACGTACTGTTTTTATTAATGTAAAATATAAAAAAACTTGCATCCCTTGTGAGGCATGGAAATAAAAATGATAATTCAATTACAAATTCGCCGAAATAAATTAAAATGTGAGCCTCAAGGTACAAAAATGATTTTGTATTATGTTGATTTGCGTAGTGTAAATAAAATAAATCCGTCATAATTAAGCTAGATTTTTAAAATATATAAATAAGGGTGGCATAGGTTGAGATACTTTCTTTTACAATATTTTGTTTTCATATTTTACACGATTGCAGATGAAAAAATTCTGGAGTTCGATTGACGATTTATTGAAAACTGCTATTGTATAAACAGTTTTAAAGTAAGAAATCATATTTTTAAATATTTAGTTTTAACTGGTGGTATCTAATATACATTTACATAGCGCCCTTGAGGTGATTTTTGACAAAAAATGGCGCTATACAAGTCATCCAAATATTATTATTATTTATCTAAAAAAAAATTGTGCTCTTATATGTATACACACGTGACTTAAATTTATAAAGTTTTCTGCCAAAATTTACGAGTATAATGATACATTTAAAGTCAGCGCACATTAACCTAACCTTACCTAGTTATATATGACGTAAGATTTTCATGAAATTGAGTAATTCTGCATATTATGAGCACCGGAATCACTCTTAATCGACATAATCTTATTATGTCTACGTAATTGTAGACGTAAATACCTTTATTAGTAACATCTTTTATAGGTACATACTTAGTGCCTACACTAACTGGATAATATACAAATCAGATGCAATTAAATTTACGTGTAATTACTGCCAATTGCAAATACACATAGATAAATTATTGGTTATTTATCAAATAATTCGACTTAATTAATTTTTAATGCGGAAATTTATATAAAACAAATCAATAATTGCTGCATGGATAGAGTCCCATTCGATGGACCTCTGGAAAGAGATGTCCATCAAATATGCACAACAAACTTTTTTTTTTAAATACTTCAAACTCATAAAACGGGTTGAATCCCAGAATTCGAACAAATCATAGTTCTGTGAAATTCAAATAATGTTAATATTTCAGTTCTGTATAAAATCTGGATTCAGTAACAGAACTTGAGTAGAACTTTGACTGAACTTGAAAATTAAGTTCGAAATTTGATGAATTGTTCAAATTCTGTGGAACAACTGGCCATTATATTATTTCGATAATGTTGTATTTATTATACATCTATTTGAATTTGATTTTATTTTCGTGAATGAATAAATGAATGGAATATTGTAAATTAACCCACCTCCTGGCGTCCGATCGAACTGAAGCTCGGCAGTTGTCGATGGCAATGCATTCTGTCAACCATGGAGGGACTCACACATTGCATTTTCTGAAATTTGACGACATTATATCATTATTTTTATGAAATAAATGTCGATAATATCCGTTTAGGCTTGGCTTAGGCTTAAGAGGCCTAACTCCAATCCTTGAGGAAGGTTCAATCCTCAGTCAGTAAATCATGTTTTTTTTAAATTCAAAAGGCATTTCAAAAATTTACAGCAGTTTAAGAAGTTTCAATCCTTAGTCAAACAAAAAAAAAATTGTAAATTGGCTACTAGCCGTTCTAAGAAATGGTGCAACTTGGTCGAAGATTGAACATAGATGTACCTAAATCAAAGTTTTTTTAAATCGGGTTTTTATTATTCTTTGTATCTTTTTTCCGTACCTACCTGCCTCTTGGAATATTATTTTTTAATATTCCTCATTATACTCGTATCTGTATATTTTACTGATAAATGCATTTTACTTTCTACAGAAAACATGTTTCTTAATACTGATATGGATGGACATTATTATACTAGATACATTACACACACAAGTACAACTTCTTCATAATTTTAACATAATATTCAAGTGCCTGTTGCAGCCTTCTCTGTTGACTTATCTCGTTGACTCGTGATGATATTTGTTTACCAGTTCAAATGAAACCACTTCAGAAAAAATGTTTCCAAAAATCAAGTTCGCTCCAAGAAAATGGTATTGACCGGTAATTATTGATTTTTCAAGACATTCATCGTTTTGAAGGTATTCACTTTTGTTACTTTTTTGACGATCGCTGTCACTGTGTAAATGGATTTCAATGAAGAATGTGTATGATTTCTTATATTATTAATGCTTCGAATGGACAAAGCTAACATATTAAATTATCAATATTTTTTAAAAGGAAGAATGGAAAGAATAAAATTAAAACAAACATCAAAAACATAAATTAGATTATTTTCAAGGGAAAAAATTTGCTTTCGTCGTCCGGATTTTTGAACACTGGCTTTTACCTAATGCAAAAAGCACCCTAGAAGTGCTGTTTCATAAATTTTTTACAACTTCGAATAGTATTATTACGTCTTCGTGGTTGAATTTCAGAACCCGGCTTCGAGTGCATGTCTGACGCCAAGCCATACGCGCCGCGCCACAAATATGATTTGTGTACGTGGAATTTCAAACAAAGCTACTGTTGTAATTTGGTTTCGAATTCAAGAATACGTCACAAGATATCGTCACTTCCGTCAGCAGGTAGGATGGGGACGTGTCCCCCCTAGGTATAACTGTTACGAATTTGTGAATATCTAGTATCTCTCCGGATATAGAAAGATTTACGGTAATACACAGTTGTATCAAGCGGCTATATATTACATAATATGACGTCATTGCCTGTCTCGGTTACTTTGTCCCGATGACTACCTACACTGAATGACAGATGATCCAAGGAATGGCTATTCTTGGAACCAGTTCCAAAAGCCGCCCGCAAGGCCTAGCAGCGAAAACCTGCTGCTAGTTTATTATTATAGCTAACCTGGCGATTGCTCTAAAAACTGAAAATCTCACGCTTATTCAAAAGTCGTACCGCAAATTATGTTGATATTAAAATCATATCATTCGATTATAAAACAGCAGAATCATGTTCTCAACGAGAGTAAAAGATATTATTGTTTTTCAGCTAGTTATAACGCTCTTTGGTTTTATTTTTCAGTTTCTTTAAAAATTTCTTGCTACACTAATGGAAATGAAAAATAGAACAAAAGTGTTGGACTATATTTCTAACATAACAAGTGTATTCCAGATGCTGACGACATCGTTATTAAATTCTTTCACAAAAGCGTGTAAAGTGCATTGTCTCCTAATATTAAATGCAATAATTATGCAGACAGAAGCGTTACTCAAATTTGATTAAATAGGCATTATAATTGTAAGCTTTATCCACGAAATTTACAGAATAAATAGTTTATGCATAGTCTGATTAAAGTATGTACGTTAGGGAAAAGAAAAAGGTGCATTTTAATTTGACAATCATTTTTTCGCACAGTGGCGCTGATTTTTTTGGTGACCGGACACCTCAGAATGAAATCAATTCAACAGCTCCCTTGAAAATTCACTACTTGGTTAAATAGGTTAGGTTAGGTTAGGGGGTATTTTTCATTGTTTTTCATAGCTTATAATGACTTTTCGAAGAGATGTTGAGTTGACTTGATTCTGAGTTGGCATGGAACAGATTTTTTTATATTGCACCTATATTTTTTTTACATTAGCTCCACACAGGAGACCCTAAAGAAAATAATTTTCCTTCAAGGCCTATGACTTCTTTGGGGATACTGTGTGGAGGGTATTTTTAGGAAAGGAATGTGGAGAAGTTTTGGAAAGAAAAGGGTATGAGGGGTGGGAAGGAATCTGGGGGTCAGTGTGACCAGGAGTGACGGACTTATACTGCAAGGCGAATTTCCGAGAGAATCCTGCTGAAGAGGTCAAAAGGTTTTCCTCAGCCAGTTTCTCCTGATCCCACCAGCCATGCAGTTGGTGGGCAGACGCACTCATTGCCAAGACCCGGTCAAACCTCTCCTCATGAACCCGGGCACCTCTGGTAAGTAACCAAAAGCAGATAAACACTCGAGATGACCTTTAGTGTGTTTTTATCCCACAAATGGTTTCCGGGGCAGCGGTACCCACGTCCATCTCCCAAAGTGCACCTACTTAAAACTCGTATATAAACAATAAACACAATTCGTTGTGATTTCCAAATATCTTAAAAAATACTCCAAAGCGATTCGCTACCAAGTTCATATACCAAAACGCCATCTGGTGCTTTTCAACAAAATGCCGCAAAGTGAATTAAAAAGATAAAATTTGTGTATTAAGTTTTAATGACACGTATAAATTTCCATGTTTTGTCCCCTAAATATTACGTGCAGCTGAACGCATAAAGTAATTGTTGTTGATAACGTTGACAAATACATTAAGGTGAATTTATGTAACTCAACATGGGGGGAATCATATGGTGAGTGGTGAGGACAGTCGAGAGGGGAACCGGCTGCAACCAACATTGAAAATAGAAGATTATGTTGTGGATACAAGATAAGAATAAATATAGAATGGGAAGACTCGTCGTAAGTATTTGTGCTTTTATAGGCCGTTCGAAAAAGCTCACTTAGCATATTTCACTAATGCACTATCTGATGTCACCAATTTTAAAAAGCCACACCATATCGGAATATCGTAGGTACTATACATAAGTAAGTAGACTTTTTGAATCTTTATTATGTAACATGTTTTTTCAAGAGATATTTAGGTACTACATGAAGTCAGTGAAACTAAATTACCTACCCAATTGAATTGGGGTATTTTTTTGAAGAATTCGTTTTTTTACATTACCTATATTTTAAATTATAATATTACAGTTTGTGGTTTTACACATTAAGATAAAAAATAATAAAACAATCGAGTGCAGTTTACACGCGGTAGAAGCGAAACTTTACCAAAACTATCTCAACCAATACTTGAAAATTGTGGTCATAATCAAAGCGACCGGTGAGCGCAGACCTAGCGTAATTTCCGTTTCATATCTCAACTAATAGCAGCCTTTAAAAGTGGCACTATAATCAAAGTAACCAATGAGCGCAGTTGATACGTCGCAGGTGCAGTAATCGTCATTTCCGTTTCAACCGAAATCCTAACCACAGGGGGGCTATAGAAGTTTCACTTCAATAATAATTTCCCTTAGGGCCTATGTCATCTTTGGGGATACTGTGTGGAGGGTCTTTTTGTGGAAAAGAAGGAATAAACCTTTGTCTTGAAGAGACACATGTTGTAGGAGGTAGGAAACACAGAGGCTGGCAAATAGTTCCAAAGCCGAACTGTTGAACTCGAGAAAGAGTTGAACAAGAAACGATCCGTTCTCATATGCCAAAAGTCAACTGTGTACGAATGTTGGACGCACTTTTGGTGTGTTTTCCGACTGTGACCGATCAATTTACTAGTTCCTCGAAGAATTTTTCATTGATTTACCGATAGAACAAGGATAATAACATTCCCACCCGACGCCTACGCTGTATGGAGGAGGGTAATGGGTATGGCGCGCCGCCACGTGAAATTTCTTTTGGATAACCAACACCACTGCCATAGGTCACCCCAAGTGGTTCGCTACATTTGGTAACAGCAAGGGGGTCGGATTCATGGGGTAAGGTTTGTCCAGGTCTTGGTGGCTGATTGGTTATTTGATGATTATTGTTTTAAATTGTGTATCATCAGTGAGCGCTGCGCATTTTAAAATCTTGTCCTGTTATGACATCATTATTTTGAACGGTGTGCCGATGAGAAGGTTTTAATGTTTCCTGAAATTGACACTTATAGGTAAAATCAATCTTTCAAATAAAATTTGGTTCTGAATAGTGGTCTATAACCATAGCAATATCGAGGGTAACTTTCATTGTAATAACGTTTTTTTAGATTAGCTCCACACAGGAGGCCCTGAGGAAAATAATTCCCCTCAGGGCCTGTGTCATCTTTGGGGATGCTGTGCGGTGTATTTTTATGAAAGGAAGGAGAGAACGTTCTGGGAAGGAAAATGGTATCAGGGGTGGGTAGGAATCTGGGAGTCAGTGTGTCCAGGAGTGACGGATGTATGAATCCTTCCCTCCCACTACGGTGCAAGGCGATGTTCCGAAAGATTACGCTGGAGAAGTCAAAGGAACTCCCTCAACCATTCTCTCCCGATCCGGCCTGCCATGCATCTGGTGGGCAGACGCATCCGCCAAGACCCGGACAAACCTCACCCCATGAACCCGGGCACCAGTGGCGGTCCGTGAGTTTTCAGTGAGTTAGGCTAGAGTGCTAAGATTTAAAAATATGACATTATTGATGTTGTTGGAACTGAAAACGATTTTTTATTTTTTTTATTTCAACCTTTTATATGAAGATTTTCAGTATTTACTGAAATGTGGATGCGCCGTATCCATATTTCAGAATATCTTCATACAAAAAGTTGAAATTTTGAAAAAAAAAAAGAAAATCGTTTTCAGCTACAAAAACATCAATAACGTCGTATTTTTCAATCTAAGCACTCTAGTTCACTGAAAACTCACGGACCGCCACTGTCGGGCACCCCTGCTAAGTCACCAAACGTAGCGAACCACTTGGGGTGACTTGGGCAGAGATGTTGATTATCCAATAAATGGTTCCCGGGGCGGCCCATACCCATACCCGCCTCTCAATTTGGTACGTTTATCGAATAGATAGTGTGTTAAGTTTGTATTTAATGTTACAGGATTATTTTACTAAATTATTAAAATCCCTTGAGGTGATTTATAACGACAAAATATTTTTAACATATTTATCATTTCCTTTGTTACATGAATTATTTAGTTACCTGGCGACTTAGTCAACAGTTCAAACATTAATATTCATGGCTGGCCTAATTTAAGAATAACGTAATTTACATGTTCAGAGTTCAAATTGATTGAACAACGTGTAGCGTGTAGGATTATTAATTTATTATGACTTTAGCCTTACATTGTGACTATCAGCCGTTTTGCACATTATATTTTTCCAGCACCAACCTTAAAAACGTTTTTTAAGTTTTGTAAGATTTTAGTTGTTGAACGATTATAGTTAAGATGCAACTAAGATTATTTTTAATTTAAAGTTTTAGTGTAGGTATAATATAATGCAATACAATATACTATGTATTGCTATTTTAAACACAGCTAGTTTATCAAAATAAATTATTGATGTACTTTCCCCCTTTTAAATTCTAAAAGTCCTATAACTTTCTCCGATGAGATTAAATAAAATACGATAAGTAGTTATTATACTGGCTACTGGCAATACTGATCTGGAAAAATAAAGAAATTAAGTTTCCTTTTTTGAAGAAATACTCGTAAGTGCTCGTAAGTGCTCGTAAGTGCTCGTAAGATGCTCCAAGCTCCGACTATATTATTTGTGGTTCCATGACAACTCAGAATCAATTCAACTCATTCATCACCTCTTTGAAAAGTTATTATTAAAGCTATGAAAAAATTGTGTGCAGTTCACACGCGGTAGAATTGAAACCTTCAGAAAACTAAAGTAAGCACGAGTGGGGAAGCTACGAAGCACAGCACAAAGAGGAGACCGATTATTCTATCTCATTCTTTCGCACGCTAAATCCTTTAAATGTATCTGTTTGTCGCTTTTTCGTTTCATCGAGTTTCAAATCACAACGGTGCTAAAGAAGTTTTCTCTTCAAAAATTGTAAATAGCCCATAACCTCACTTTTTCATCACTTTTAATGACTTTTCAAATAAGGATTGAGCTGAGTTCATTCAGTTGTCCGGTCACCAGTATTTGTACAACCCATTATGTTTTACTCTAAGTAGGGATGACTAAGTGAAAAAAAGGAGTACAAAGATATGTTTTTTAAACCCTAGATAATCGGTCGTTATCAGAATAATTGTAGCATGACTACATAAATAATCTTAGCGTTGCCTATTCGTAAAGGTGGCGTCTTTGTACATATTCTATGATCGGACTATGGAACCCATGAACTAACGTGTGACCCAGAGGCCGGGTATTTTAATTGCATCATAGTGCATTACATGGGGGATCTTGACTTTTACAGATAAAGTCATGGAGACTCGTGACAAATTATAAATGTGTATTTTTCAGATGAATCAGAGTACCTACACACACGTGGTTAGTGTCGTTTATCTACTAATGGACTCTGATGCATTACACTGAATCGTCTGGAACTATTACTACAATCATGATTAAAAACAATTCTAGTGAGACATTGTCACGATTCGATAAACAGACGATGAACAGACTATGTTTAAAAAGACATATTTATTTAACTCGGCGCGGCGGAGTTGTGGGTTTTGGTTTTTTGTTTTGCTTACCTAAGCATTCCTAGAATGGTAGATGGGTTTTACATAATATTTTGCATTATTAAAATGTATTATTAAAATAGTGTGTTGGCATTTTAACGTTTCCGTTTTATGAAAATATTTAACATTTAATTTCTGGAAAAATAAGATATGCCTAGGAATCAGGTATATACCTAATATCATCAAATGTTAAATTATTTACGAAAGTTGTTTCATATGCGAGAGAGCTTTTAAATTGTGATGCGAGAGTTCTTTTAAAACGTAGTGCATTTGAAAAAATTCGATCTTTATATGAAATAATCATGAAAAAAAAAACACAGATTGTATTTAAATAAATGACTATTGATACAAACAAAAATTTGCTGGAAAAACATTTCCTCAAAATGGCCGCTATCTCGCCGCTGGCATTCCTAAAATCAGGGCTTTCGATTTTCGAAAACTTTTCGACACAAATCTCGAGGTATTGCTATGGATATTTAATGTAGGGGCTGCTATTTGCTATGTATATAGTTAGGGTAAGATGTACCTAATGTAATGGATCGACACTTGTTGTGTTTTGTGTTTTACCTACTATGTGGTCATGTTATTCATGACATAAACACCGCTTGTTAAGTGGGTGCATTAAATATTTAAGTTACAGGGTATAATTAATATCACAGTCATCAGCTTTATTCCCGTTTTGGAAACTTGGACGCCAAATCTTGTTTGATACAAGATATGCTGAGGCTGCGCAGTAGGCAGGCAATCCCATCAGGGCGCGGGCATAGTTCTTTAACATTGTTGTGAATCATGGAAAAGTTAAATAAAGTAATGGATTGATAATAAAAGTTGTATTGAAAATATATAACATGTTAAATTTCATACCTGTGAACCAACCTACTCGTGAGCTATCTAACTAGAGCCTATCAACACTTGATGCGACGATTCGGGATCCCAAATGAGGAGTATCCATCTCCCTCTCGTAGCATCAGTGTCGGGTCTGCAAGCTCCTCCCTCCTTCCTGGATGAGTAAGTGGATTGAGAACACCTTGCCCCACGACGTCCCCTAACATGTGGTAGGTAGCGGTAATACATTCCACCAGATTGTGAAAATACTCGCCGTTGAAGATACGGCTAGGTTATGTGTCGTCAAATTAACTTTTATACATCTCGTTGGTCGATGGATGATAACTATAAACTTCGATTCTATAAAAACTAGGTCGAAAATGCCGCCATTAATATGTCGGGAATTTAAACTCGGATTACCCGGTAAATATACTTCAACAGACGCGATCACTTTCTACCGGCTGTGAATTTTAGCGTTACGATCACATATTTAAATTATTTATTAAAACTGCCGCCGATTATTCAATAATTATTTAACAATCCATTTTGTTGACTTGTCGAAACCGTGTCATGCCTCCCTGGCACGAATTCAAGAAGTGACGAGAGCGACACAGAACCCCCTACGGTTTGAAAGTTTAACTCTTCCGGAGAAAAGGTGTATCCATTAGTGGTCAGTTAAAATTTATTAAGTACCTATTACATTATTAATCCGGGCAAGGTAGTTATTTTCATAACATTATGTGGACCATTTCTTGATGGATGTTCTCCTTTATTTGGAGTATAGTCGCAATATAAAATATATACATATAAACAAATATATCCCATTAAAAAAAAAAACAGATGAGGTTAGATCCAGGCTGCGAGGAGGCCATTGAATATCTTCTCTGCGCGAGATCAGTTTTTCAGGGAAAATTTCTTTAACCAATTTCTTTTGCTTCATGGCCGCCCTGTTTGCTACCCTGCCGAACGAAATAGGCGGTGAGCATCATCGTTTTGTAAAACAGATTAGAATAATTGTTGAACAGAAAATAATCTTTTTTTTTTTTGTAAAAATGTTTTACCCAGAAAGCGCGTTGCTCTCCCGTAAAGCGATTCATTGTAACAAAGTTTCCCAGAAACGAGGAGCGACGCATAAGTGAGCCCGCTCTCCTCCCCCGATCGGAATCCCCACTAGCACGATTACAAAAGTGCAAATGTTTATGGCCCACCCTATATCAGGTTACAAGAGTTTCATGATGGTTCAAAAACAACGATTCGCACTTTGGTTTGTTTGATTAATCTGTCGTTTTAAATCGGTTGCACAACTATAAATAGTTCTTTGGTATCCTTTGTGTTTTATTGTACTGAAACTTTTCAGCATCCTGTATCCTGTACATTTGATTAAACATTTCTAATCAAGATTGATATCTCAATTGTTTAATTTGTGGTTTAATTCATGAAAACATGGTGAAAAAGGTTCATTCCGATATCAAACAGTACCCGCATTCTACTAGGCTATAAATAGTGATTAAATACACATTAAACATTACGTTTTAAATAAATTTCTCTGAGTTAGTTGTGGGGCTAATTGTTTAGATATTTTATGAGTGTTTTTATTACCGGCTACACGGTTGAACGGTTACTGACGGCTGAAGGCACTCACCTCCCCGACATGTTATACATGGCAATGGTATATTAGATTATATAGTAATATATCGGGGGATACAGATAACAGAAAACGCACGGTCTACTTCTCTGCGCATTTATCAACCTAAACAACTACAAGTTGTAGCCGATGAAAGGATGGAAAATTACTGTTCTTTCGTAAACCAGTGGGTACTTTTAATTTCATCCCTCATACAAAAAAAAGACTCTAGATAAGATAAACTTTCAAAAGACGTCGCTTATCATAAATGCCCTTCTATGATAATTATGGTATTTATTTGTATTTATTGTGGTTTATCTTTCAGAGCTAACTAATTGCAACGAACTTTAAATAAATAATTATTATAAAATGTACTTAAATTTTAAATAAATAATAATAATAACATGTACGTACTACATGTTGCTTTTTCTTTTCTCTCAGAGCTAACTAGTTGCAACGAACTACATGTTTGTATAAGTACGTGCAGGTACCTACTTACGTTATGCTGTTAATTATTTTTCTATTCGGTTTTAGAAGAATGAAATCAAGAAAATATCTTTTAAAAGCTTTTTTTCAAATTCCACATTGTTGTGTGAGAACACAGGTAACAATATTCCGAGAGAATTTTCCAAAAAAGATAGATTTATGAAGGAAAAATCATTAAACTAACTCTATTAATAATTCTGACAGTTCGTCGCGGAATTCCATTATAATAATATAATAAACAAATTTATTTATTTATTCTTTGTATATTTTACATTACAAAGGTATAGTATATTGTCCTCCACACTAGGAGTTCACCTGTATTGTAGAGGACATTTTTCAGTTGTAAATTATACATTATAAATTGTAAGTAGTTAAACAAAACAAACAAAATAAAACTTAATTCCACTTAATTTATTTGTGACCGTAACCGGTTTCAGCCTGTTAAGGCCATCTTCAGATTGGTAAAATTGTTTATATACATAAAATAACATATCTAGGAGAGGGAGGAGGATAAGGGATTTATTCATTTTATATGGGTTTCCTACTAAAGGATTTTATTCATTTTACATGCGTTTCCCTAATTCGTTGCTATGTCGGTTGGGTTTCTAGTTATTTATTATAGTTATTATAATAACCAAATAACTAGAAATAAAATCGTCAAAGACGACATAGCAACGAATTGGGGAAATCCATATAAATTGAATAAAATCCGTGTAGACCACCACCATCCCTCTTCCCATATGTTATGTCTTTAAAGTCTAACTGTAGATTTAGAAACAATTGTACCAGTCTGAAGATGGCCTTAACAGACTGAAACCGGTGACGGTCATAAATAAATTTAATGGAAATAAGTTTTATATTTGTTTATTAAATTTATTAAATTTACAGCTGTTCGTAAAATTATAATGAGTACCTCTCATTTATAATTACAAATTGTACAACAAGAAATCTAGGTACCCAAGTTGATTCTTCTTTAAACTAAAGAATATAAGTAACTGAGATTTTTTTTGTTACTTTTATTAATATATTATGTATAACAGAGGCCCTGAGGGACATTATTTTCCTCAGGGCCTCCTGTGAGTAGCTCATGTAAAAAAAAAAATTCTTACTTATTTTCTAAGGCGTCTTTATTTTTTTTAGATAATAGGAATTTATTTTTCCTTATACTATGTAGGACCTTGCCCAATGTTACCTCCTTAGAATTTCTTACGAGGTCTCCAAGAAGAGCGTCAAATATAATTTGAGATATTTAAATATAATTTTATACCTGACAATAAAAAAATGGACTGTAAATATTTAGTTAATGACTTGCATTAATTGTCCAGTCTTTATAATTCACTTGTAGACTGTTGACCGGTTTTACCTTGTACTCTCACACTATAACCTCTCACCTTGGCTCAACGAAGCGTTATTAAAAGCGCGACTTTGACCGGGGCCGGCGGATTGACTAGCCCCTGAGGTTATCAATTATAATCATGATCATTACGTGCACAGTAACTAGTTATCTTGCCTAGAAAACATACCAAAAGCATTACAACATGATGTTAAGAAATCCAAAAGATCAAACAATGAATGAGGCATAACATTTTGCTTACATTGTAGTGCAACAAAATGTTCAAAGCGATTGTTTTCTTACTTATTCGCTGCGTTGCGTTGGGCCGGGTTTTGCCACTACATAAGGGACCGAAATTAGAAAAATTTCCCGGCTATCCAAATGCTAACTTTGCTTTTTTGCTGTAATTTCAGCATTAGCTTTCTAAGTCTAAATCTCCGCTAGGCTTTTATAAATAAACTAGCTTATACCCGCGGCTTCGCTCGCATGGTTTTAGGGGGAAATCTATATATATAAAAATCAAAACATGCTAACTTCTGGGTTTGTAGTTCCCGGCATGAGTTGCTATGCTTAATAAAGATATTGTTTGTCCCTGCGTGTCCTTTCCCTTCGTCCCATTCTTCTTCCGCATCCCCTTCCCCTCACGCGTTCCCACTCTGCCTTCTCCATTTTCCCTTTTCCCACTCCCCTCTCCCGCTTCCCCCGTCCCACAAACCCCTCTCCCGATTTACCTTCCCGCCTCTCATGTTCCATACATTCAGTCTTTGTACATTTAATTTTCAAACAGCTCGCGTGCCACCTATTGCAATTTTTTTTTACAAATTACATACTGTCAGAACTCACCAGTAATATATATAGAAACCTTCGTTGACGCGCTCACAGCAACTCACCAAAGTTTCATCGCATTCGGATGAACGGTTTAGCAACGCATAGCGGACATACACACATTATGAGATTTTTTTATATATAGATATAAATAAAACCTCATTCGAACACCTGCTTGAAGTGTCTTTGTGACCTGGTCTGAATAGCCATGTACTTGTTCTTCCGCTTCCCATTCTCATTTCCTCTCTCCTTTCCTTAAGCCTCATGACAATGAGGATACCATAGTCGGGCTGGCTCCGTGCTATCACTGACATCACTCTGGTACGGTATCATTAGAAAAATGGCTTTCTATATTACACTCAAAGAATGTATCGAAATTAAGGAACTTGGGAAAATAAAGTTGTTATTTCTTGTCAAATCATTAAGTAAGGTATCGATAAAATAATCGAAAAGATGCCCACGGTATTGTTTCAACGAAATCTGATATCGAATAATGATATTTTTTATGATTTTAGATTATACTGTCTTAAATCATACAAATCCCAGATTAAAATCATAATTAACCTACAAATATGACGCATTTTGTTTAATTAACATGGGAATATTAGGTTTATTTAGATTTTTCTACCGAAAACTTGTTTTCTATGTCATTAATATCGATGTAAAACTCAAACCATTTGCAGTCTTCATTTTTTTTAAAGTTTTATTGAATTCTTTGATAAGTTCTCTAATTAAAAACATAATTAATTAAAATAAAGTTATACTGCAATTTGTGAGTGGCACGTGTAATTTATCAACAATTGAATGGTGAATTGCACCAGATCGAAAGATGCAGAAGTCAGAAAGTGGGCTAGTCGTAAAGCGGTCATACCGAAAAGGAATAAATCGGCGAGTTCTTCACAAAGTGGGACAATTGAATATGGCTTCGCGGCCGGTTCAATAAATCCGATGATAAATACATCACGGACCAGGTTTATCGGGGCAGGAAATAGCTCCACGGTCAATTTCACGCTGCTCGATCACCATTGTCAACTAAATTTTATAATAAAGTACTAGGATTTATGACTTAGGATAAAACAGTATTCTTTAAAAAATCGATCGCCTTTTAAGAGGAATTGAATTGAATTTAACTAACTAACTAACTAACTAACCATCACGCCGTTTCCCCGCAGGGGTAGGCAGAGAGGACGGACCGCCACACAACTCGATCTTGGCACACACTCTTTGCCTCGTTCACATTCATACATCGTCTCATACATGCTCTTCTATTATTCCGACTCTTCACATGGCCCGACTCAAGTATCTGATTCACTTGGTCGTGCCATGTCTTCCTCGGGCGTCCCCGACTTCTTCTACCATTCACATTTGCATCATATATTCTCCTTACACTCCTTTCCTCGTTCATTCGCTCTACATGCCCAAACCATCGGAGAGTCCCTTTCTTAATCTTACACATCACGCTTACATCAGCCTTGCATTCTTTGCGGATATCCACGTTTCTCTCACGATCGTACATGGTTTTACCACACATTCGCCTCAGGGATCTCATTTCTACAGCATTCAGTCTGCTTTCATCCTTCCTCTGCCAGTTCCATGCCTCACTGCCATACATCAGGGTAGGTACCAGCACTCCATTATGGACGTCTAGTTTCGCGTCTTTGGACAGTTTTTTATTACCGCCAACGGCATTCAGTCCTCCATTAATGGAGTTACCGGCATTCACCCTTCTTGAATTTGAATGGAATTAATCAAAAGGTATAGTATATAAATATCTAGTGCTAATATGCGCTACTTTATTTATTTTTGTTTCCCAATTATAATATGTACGCCATTAAAGAGAAGTTGATTTTCGTGATTTTAGATTACTATTTTATTTTGGCAATTATTGTGAGTTAATATTAATTATTTGAAAAAGTAATCTTGCCCTTCTTTCTTTGTAAAATGTAAATATATGTAAAATATAAATTATTTTTAAAAAGCATTTTCCTGGTCATAAATTTTCCTCGTTTCGACTTTTTTTTATTTATCACGACCATTACTCGATATTTATGATAACCTTTGGTTAAAAAAATATTTTCTTCTAAAACAGCAAACTTATTGTTATTTTTCCATTGACACCCTGTTCTATGCCTATTATTTAAAAAATAGTATTATTAAAACCCTGATGAAGTAAGCTTGGCTTACGAAACATGTCGCTTTTTATAATCAATAATAGTGGTAAAAACAAAGTAATTTATTAATTTGAATAAAAAAAATATTGTTCATTTTTTCAACCGTTCCTCACAAGTGACAAGGTAGTTTACGCTATACTCTGACCTAGACTAGAGTCTTTTTTCAAGAAATCATTTCATGCGTTTAATCAACACTTATTTACAACCGTAATAAATAATGATTGCTATTTAATTAATTACACGCCATGAAAATAATTTTTTGCATAATTATCTTATCTTTATACATTAACTCCGCCTGAGGTAAATAATTTCCCTCGGGGTCTGTCATCCAGGGATGTTGTTTGAAGGGTCTTTTTGAGATGTTTTGGGTAGGAAAAAGTTATGAGGGGTAGGTAGGAATCTGGGAATCAGTGTGTCCAGGAGGGGTGTATGAATCCATCCTACCCACTGCGGTGCAAGGTGTTGGATAGAGAGAGTCGGGCTGGAGAGGTTAAAGGATCTTCCGATCCAGATACCCATGTTTTCTGTCGGATGCCCTGTCTCGTTATGGTTTGACTGACCGCCACACACATTCTTGCTGGTACTACCAGACGATGAGAGAGGGAACCCTCCTGACTGCAGAGCCATTTTATTCTTATCTAACCATGCTTCAGGTGCTTATAAGGTACAATCCTCCGCAGGCGCAGTCCTTCGACTTGCTTTCTATCATATTTTCATGCCATTACATATGTTTTACTAACACCTTTGTATCAAGTTTATTATATAAGCACTTGCATGCTGCTTACTAACAACGTGTGCAGGGAGATCTAGATTCGTTCTAAACTAAATATAGCTTCGTTCTTTCAAAAAAATTAGAGTCCTTGTGAGAGCCTTGAAGGAGTAACCATCTGTTACATATACCAGGGCGGGTAAGTGGTGGATAACCTCCAATACCCATGTTTTCTGTTGATATACATTATACGTATTAGACACAATACATATATACCTATATATTTTATTAATTTGAATTCCTCACAATAGTCTCGACTGCCCTGGAAGCAGTATGACTATGGAAAAATAATGTGGAGGGAAAATAGATGATAACACTTAAACTCGTAGTTTATATCAGAGAAAAATAAGTGTCGAATCTATGACAAAGCCGGGTAGTGACTAGTGACTCTTACTTATTGTGTAAAACAGGGAAAGTCATTATCCATTGAATCGATACACGCTTAATTTTTATCGCTTTAAAACATACATTTTTTAATGAATGGTAGACGAGGAAAATGATTATAAAAGGAACTCAGAATAGAATGCATCCGCGCCCCAAATTAATACATCAAAAAGGCACTCACGCATAGATGACGCGTCCCGATAGTCCAAGAGAGATAATGAATTGATAGCAGGAATAGAAGTCATAGGACAATGGGGTTAGAATAGAGTTAGGAGCATTCAGGCGAACAATGAAACAATTATTTTTATTGAGGTTGCATTAGACACCCGTCGCATCGCGGACGTTGGACGTGTGAGGTATAATTTAACGCAACGACCAGGGGACAGATTGCTTTGTCCAAGAATGTGGATTACAATCAGTCTGTTGTCGTTCGGCTCGTGTAAGGGAATTTCAGTAATACAAGTTCCACGAATTGAAAACATAAGTCAAATGTTTTATGATTTTTACTACCAAGTTCCAAGAGAACGATAAGTCAAATTAAAAATTTTAGTTGATTTTAATGATCAAAACTTGCAAAATATGCCAGGTATTAAGTAAAACGAACAGTGAGCTTAGGCGGCATAAATTTTTTTCATGTTTTTATGATAAATATAACGTTAAAAAAATTAATCCAGTGTTCATGTTGTTCGTTGAAATTTCTATCAATTTATTATTTACTACCTGGGGTACCCGGCTTCGCTCAGGAAGTTGAAATGAGATTGAACTGACGTTTGAACCCATGATGGATCTTGCTTTATATACCCCTACCAATGGGATGCACCACCTATTCAAAAATGATTCGAATGGTCCACAATGGTGTAGAACAATCCACAACATTCGAGAGTGTTCTGGAATGTTCCACAATAACGTTTCCGGACGTACACTTTTGTACAATTTATTTTATAATACATACTAGCTGGGTTACCCGGCTTCGCTCAGGACAACATTCGAGAGTGCTCTGGAATGTTCCACAATGATGTTCCTGATTCTCTATACTCGAACATTCCACGACATACTCACCTTCCTTCCTTTCACAACTTTCGAGAGCTCTATCGAACTTTATAGAACTTTCCGGAAGACTGTTCTAGAAATTTTAAGAGGGCTAAACTTTCAGCCCTTATATCTTCAGAAGCACGCCCTTTAGGTAAAAACGGGAACCGTTAGGCTGGAGGGGGGATAGAGATCTACCACACCATATAACTCACTGGATCGTACCGGGACTCGTTTCTGAGTTTTTGAGGCACGCATTTTTTTTTTGGACTTTCTTTTATAATATATACTGATTAATTAACTTATCTTTCGAAAATAGAGTGATAAAACACTTGATCCGCTGAATTCTAACCATTAATTATATTATTTGAAATTGCGACCCGCAATTTACAGGTCTTAATTGCAAATTGCTATCAAATTACCCTATCTAGGTGTTCTTTATTGCTTAATCTCATTAATTTTATTGAGAACTAACTGTAGTATTTATTGGTCCCTGCGAGTCTGCTGCAGTATGCTGTTACCCACAGACTGCACTATACATTAAAGAGGGACACGACCAGTGAACAGTATACCTAGGTACAGAGAACACCGCAAAGATTTAACTGCAAATTGCTTGCCTCGAGGTCTTATTATCTGAACTCTCGCCCACACACTGTACCTTCAATATCCCCAACTCATTCCCATTCGGATGTGAGCCTTGTTCATTCCACATTCCATTACTAGAAACAGTTAAACAGAAATAGGTAGAACCATTGAACATAAAATCAAAGTGTGATGTTGATGTACATTTACAAATTATAAAGGAAATTGATGTCTCCATTTTACAAAAGACATCATTTTTCAAATTAATTAATTAATTATTTACAATCTCAAATTCACTAGAATTATTGGACGATTGAACTAGAAATGGACTGAAAGAGCTAGGCATCCACAATAGACTTTCAATCATCTGTCTACAACGTATTCCGAGATCTGACTTTAGAAGTACTTGTCGGAGTAATTTTAAGAACATGACACCTGAAAGGAATGGGATTCAAAAATAATTACTGCTGTATTTATTTTTGTTAAATGCTTCCGATTTTGCTATCCGGGTTAAATCTTCCTCACAAGAAAAACTAAACCCTTCCACACACTTTTCCACAAATGATCATCTAGTCAATCCACGCTATGTAAGTGCAATATATAAGTATAATAAATACAAAACAATACAAGAACAACATGTCAATCTGACAGAGATCAAATAAGAAAATAATTCAACGATTCCAGATATTTTCATATCAGAGGGTTCATCACGGCTTGGTAGAACACCTAACTGGACCGATAAATCCTACTGATCTCTCAAAATAAATATTAAAAAAATCTTAGGTATAGTATTATTCTTAGCAAAACTATTGTTCTTATTAAAACCTTTCGATTCATAGGTCTCAAATTGTTTATCTGCTCAAGAAATATTTCGACATCAAAAATGTTAATTAATTAATCAAATAATTAGAACACATAGACACGCCCATAACAAACTTCTATCAGTTTACCTATTTCTTTAGTGGTAGAGCCTATTAGTCGGACAGTAAGCAAACGGGCATTGAATTCAACAAGCCAGTATCGATAGTTGTCCTCTCTGTCAATTAAGAGCCCACGAGGGATTTTTCAATATTTAATGTTTTTTTCGTATTTTTGCGTATTTTTTTGTATTTTCGAAGTCATCTGTGTCGATAACAGCATCTCAAAAAAAAAGTTTGTTATTATATTTTTTTAGATACATGTATTTTCTATGCCACAAGCTAAAATTAAATATTAAAAAAAAATCTTTCCTTACTTTGTGACTGTTTATAAAAGATCAGTTTTCAAAAAATCGTCATTGTACCGCTGAATGTTTTCCATCTGTCGTCATATACGAAAAGAAAAAAAATATTGAAAAATATAATCTTATAGGACACATATCAACCTATACCACCACATTCATATTTTTTTATAAAATGCGTAAATAGTGATGTAAAACTATTTTTAAAAACTACGTAAATCAATGTACTTTGAAATCGATTTTATGTATTAAAAAACAAGTATTTGAAAAATAAAAAAAAATTGTGTATTAAAACAATATTTAAACAATCCAAACTAATAAAAAAATAAAAAAAATTTTATGATTTATTTGGTAATATTCAATTTTTAACTGTACACAAAACAGATAAAAACGATCGCATTTTAAACTGCTCTTCATTCCGCGATTGTCAGTCGCCACAAGAAGTCGTTTCGCGACGCTCTGTTCTGTAAACTAGTATTGAGAATATATGCAGGTGTTGGTTCTTGTATAGAATACGTATGCTCTGGAAGGAAGAAATTCCACCGTCGAATTAGAACGGGTAAAGTAAATGAAGCGTGTCAAAAAGATATTCTAAAACGATAGTGGCAAGGACACGGACGGTCATATACTTGTACCTTCCTACATGTTGCCTTGTTTGTGTGCAAAAAATAATATCGGTATGAATACAGTGATCACTCGGTTTTACGAATCAATCTTTAACTGCTTTTATGTTTATTTTTATATTTGGGTTTTCGAAAAAAAAATTTAATGTTATCATTGAAATCAATTACTGTTAATTAAGTTCTGCTAGATATTTTTAATGATTTTAATTATATGGGTACCGGCAACCATTGTTGATTTGACGATGACTTTGGTAGGCAAAACTGCCATTACTTGTAAACAATAATATATGAAACTTGAATTAGTTTTTATTATTCGGAAGTTTTATTCCTTTTGACCATTTTTACTTAGTTTCTTTAATTATAAATGCATTATAGAGCAGATGAATGAAGAAAAGAGTGTGATGAGAAGGAACGAGGTGAACGTGTTTAGTAGAAGAAGTCGGGAGGAGAATTTTATTTTTACATGAATACCGCACAAGAGTCCCAACTGCTCCCGTCTGAAGCCAGTGAGACTATGGCATCCCCAATTGGGGTATGTTGTGAGTTGTGATGCTGAGGGTAGTGGGGAGGGGAAGGAGATAGGGAAGTGGAAGGTGGGGAAGTACCTGGCTATTCAGATCTGGTCACCAAACACGGCTAATGCCAGTAATGCCATTTCAAGCAACATTTCCATTCTGAATGGTGTCTTACACCAGGGCGATATAGCGAGTATCTTCCACTCTGGAACGTGCCGAAAATAAACTATATATATTATTTTTAAATGAATAAATTGTGAAATAACACAAATTAATCAAATAAAATTTATTTGCCACGCCGGGATTCGATCCCGCGACCTTCGGTGTGCGAGTTAAGCGTCTTACCGCTGCGCTACGCCGGCCGTCAAATGGCACGATCAAGTGAATCAGCGCCCTAGTTGTGATTTTTCACTAATACGGCATTATACAAATAATCTAATTATTATTTTTAAATACCTAGTTGAGATTCAGAACTGTACCTAACTGTATAATATTTAACGATTTCTCATATAAACCATGTAAATATTATACACGTAAAACCCCATCAGTGCGTTTATAATAAATAAATTTCCGTCACGTCTTACTTTTTCGAAGTAGGTATGTATTTCATTCTTCATTTAAATTATTATATTATTTAAAAGCGAGTGTCAAGTTTCACACGAAATAGGGCTGTGCAAATAAATGGATAATTATTATTATTCATAATTTAACTAACTTTACTAACTTTACTAACTAACCATCACGCCGTTTGCCGCAGGGGTAGGCAGAGAGGATGGACCGCCAATCAACTCGGTCTTGGTACACACACCTTGCCACGTTCACATTCATACGTCGTCTCATGCATGCTTTTCTATTATTCTGACTCTTGACATGGTCCGACTCAAGTATCTTATCCACTTGGTCGTGCCATGTCTTTCTTGGGCGTCCCCGACTTCTTCTACCATTAAAATTTTCGTTTTATATTATCCTTACACTCCTTTCCTCGTTCATTTGCTCTACATGCCTAAACCATCGGAGCGTTCCTTTCTTAATCTTACTCATTAAGTTTACGTCAGTATGCGCATCGCCACGTTTCTCACACGATCATACATACCACACATGCTCCTCAGGGATCTCATTCTACAGCATTCAGTCTACTTTCATCCTTTCTCTGCCAGTTCCATACATCAGGTTAGGTACCAGTACTCCATTAATAGAGTTACCTGCATTCACCCCTCTTTCAATATCTCTATAATCCTTCCCATCTCTCGTAAACACACTTCCCAAATACACAAACTCATCCACCTGCTCCAAGTATTCATCATTCACAACTATGTTGCACATTGTTTTCGTATTCTCTCTTTCAAATACCATGACTTGAGACTTACTTACATTCATCGCTAACTAATTCTTCATACATACTTCGTTCATCCTAGATACTAGATCTTCCATACTGTGAATCTCTCGACCCATCGCCTTGCACCGCGGTCGAAGGGATGGATTCATACGTTCGTTACGCCTGAATACACTGACCCCCAGATTCCTACACACCCCTAATACCTTTTTCCTTCCCAGAAGTTCCTCTCCTTCTTTTCCTTAAAAAAATCCCCCACACAGCATTCCTTAAGATGATATAGTGATGATGATAGTATGATATAATAAGTTATTATAATAGAGCTTACACAGCAGAATACCTTTATTTCATAGGAAATAATAACAATGTTGATAATAAAATATATATAACGACTACTTAATGTGAAGAAATTTAACTTTTAAATAAACAATTATATTTTTCAATCGTTTTATATTTCCATGTTGTGACGCCCTGGGGACTATTCAACTGGCCTCCGCAGAATTCATCGCGAGGCGTGTTGAGTGTTCAACATGCAGGTGTTGTTCTGGGTTGACAGTTGGCCGAAAAAATTCCCGTATTTATGGAAAATTAGTTTACTTGTAAAATGAGGGAATATCGATTCACATGTAAAATAAATCAATATGTCTCTAATATTTTTCATATTGAGAACATACCATTTTTATAGAACTTGGTTAACTTTTGTCGTTGATATTTTTTAAATTAAAAAAAAATATATATATATATATTATAGCGTTAAACCCCATAAACAACTCACGATTTACTTCTAAAATTATACTTCTTGAATCGTGAATTTCCGTAAGTCTTTAAAAAGGTGTTCAAATAATATTTTTTTAATTAATTCTTCGAAATAGGGAATCTTGAGGGAAATTTCCCCACGTTATGGGGAAAAATAGAAATCCAGCGACAAACGAAAACGACCAAGTTGTCGGCCAAGATGTTTGCCTATATTTAATTTGTGGTCGGGAATGATCGTGTAACTTCGGATTTTTACGAGCGGATACTAGTATCAAATCCATTTTTAGTAACCATTTACAATAAATTTTGGCAGAATTGACTTAAAGTGCGATGAGGGCGACACAAGCGACCAAAAATTAAACTATTATAGCGAATTTCGACAAAATCGATTGCCCTGCTACCCTCTTAAGATCGTGATTTTCATTTTCAAACTCGAATAGCGATATCTTTAAAGGATCTCAGATTTCACCGATAAGATAGTGTGACATATTATTAAACTTAGATAAATCGAATAACAAACATGTCTGTATGGTCACCGGACAAATCTACTCAACACCTCCTTTGAAAAATTGGTTAAATAGGTTACCTTAGGGATAGGTTATGGGCGATTTTTTATTTTTTTTCACAGCTTTTTTAATGAGTTTTCAAAGAGGTGTTGATTTGATTTCATTCTGAGTTGTCCGTTCATCCGGTCATGTTGTCATTTATTTTACTTCGGGTGAATAATCAAACATTTTTTGTAAAAAGATAATCAATTTGGTTGATCTGTTTGAGGCCTAGGAGCTGCAAAAAGTCGTATAAAATTACCAAACCAGTTTTCTTACAAATTGGGATACTTACATCACTTCGTCTTAAGTATTTACTTTTTTTAGTTCGTTATCAGAATGTTTACAATATCCATTTTTAATCTGTAAATCACTGCTTGATTGTTATTGGTACATAGCACTCTTTTTAGGGTGAATTGCACTAAACAAAAAAAAATATTTACTCGTGTACTCATATTATTAGATTGCTTATAAACGGTGCCCGCAAACTCGTAGTACAAATGGGAAACTGGTGAAACGCTCTCACTATATTACCCTATATTACACCATATTTCATTATATACTACCACAGGCTTAATCGCTTTTAGAAACAACTGATATAGGTCTCATAGAAATCATTGTATCACCTTTACTATCATGGTTAGAAATATATTCTAAGCAGTGTTAGAAAAAGAAAACACCACGCCTTATATTCAAAAGTTAAACAGATAATAACTAAAATGTACACCTTGAAACAAAAGTTTCCGACTGAAAACTTTGGTTTCATAAATTAGAAAAAAATTATGGTCCTTTTGAGAATTTTTTATTAATTATTTTTACATTAAACAACAAAACAGTAAGTTGACGATAACGTTTATAACACATTTGCCTAATAAAATATGTAGATACCTAGGTATGTATTATTTTTTTTTCGTATCAGTAATTTTGTTTTATGTTTTTCAAATTATAAAATCAGAAAGCGTATTTCATCACCTTTTTAGTTTTCGGATGCGTTTAGTAAATGTATTTATTCCATTTATTTGGGTGTTATTGCGAAGCGGGAATACTCGTATTTTGACCTTAACTCCGACAAAATACTCCCGAGGCCTGAGGGTTAAGTGTGCGTTTTATCCCTGAATATATTTCGTGTATTTTATAATATTATTCCTCGAGTTTCTTAGTTAAGGTAATTTTGTTTACAACTTTATAGTTTCTCGTCCACCAAACTAGGTAAATCCTCGTATTAATTAGCAAGAAGCGACCAGTAAAAATAGTACTTGGATTAAAAACTAGTGACCGACCGAAGGTTCGGTTTCGGCAAGTTTCGGCAAAAAAATCTAGTTTCGGCATCAGTTTCGGTTTCGGCAGAAAATCTGTCGAATCTGCCGAATCTTCGTCAAACTTTGCGTTCGTGAATTATCGCGTGTCGTTCGGCTGAATTCGGGTGAGTTCGTGGCTCGTGTGTCACCCGCCATCATCAGCTGAGTTCGCCGGCCGGTCCGGCGGATTGTGTTGTGAGTATGTGTTATTTCTCGCACACAGTGATTAGGTACACATACTTAAATTAATGTTTTTATTTTATTTCATTTAACACATTTTATAAGAATGTTGTGAACGCAATTAAAATACACTATTAATGAGGTCCTTCATTTATAAGATAAGTGTTGATTATTGACAAATTTTTGTTCCAAGAAGTATTGTTTTATATAAAAAATATAAAATATATATTTTTATTTTTTCGCATACTTCAATTATTGTTTTTTATTTCATTTAACACGTGTAAACTGTCTGTATAAGAGTAAAAAATACGAAAAATTTCAGGAAACCATAGATTTTTAACATTTATAAAAAAAAATCGGTTTCGGTGTCAGTTTCGGCCGAAACTGAGACAGAAACCGAAGATTCGGTTTCAGTTCAAAGTCCCGTTTCGGTCGCACAATATTAAAAACTATTCCTAAATTTTCCTACATAAATAATCTTTTACAGATAGTTTCTTCGTAATTTATCTAACAGTAACACCGTATTAATAACATATTCAGGAAGCGCCCAGATTCCTGTCTGTGTGCTTTTATCCTGAAGCGACTATAAACCACTGTGCAGAGCAGTGAGCACCCGAGTCTGCAAATAATTATGTTCAGTGCAAAATAACAAGTTTGTCAGCAACTAACCTTAGGAGAATCGAGTTGGCAGACTGCCTCCGAAAGCTTCAAACCAGAAATCCAATGCCAATATGCGCAAGTTAAATTTTACTACAAAATAACCGTATCACCGTAAACTCTGTCATGGTTTATGGCTTGATAAACGTTATAATATTGTATTAAACATAGTTTATTGCCGGAAAGCAATTTCTAGTAAGTAACCGGTCAGTGGCTAGGTTGGCATCGCGTCTGGGTGCCTCTCAGGGGTCTTGAGTTCAATTTCTCTACTGTCTATAACATCCATTACGAACAAGCAATATTTTCCGCTTACTGTGGTGGCAGCTTATTCGTAAACCGGGAAAGTTTTTATTTCTATAAAAAAATAAAAATAAACCTGCCTACCTACTGGAAATTGTTGAATTGATTATAAGATGCCCCCGGTTATGAAACACATCATAATTTTGAAGTAGGTACGAAGATAAGTACGCATTTTGATAACTTATTTATTTTCCGTTAGTTGGATAGTGTTCAAAGGTGTCTGGTACTCAGGGGCGTGCACTCCATATAGGCACATAAGCACTGCCTACCCTGCCGTTTTAGTAAAAATATTATAATTTATTAAATTATTGCTAAAAATAAATACACACTTTCAAAAATAAGCGCGAAAAAGCTGAGCAACCGAAACTACACGGCATAAACTGCAACTAGAAACTACACGCGAGCCCTCCGACTGCTTCACTAAAATGCGGTCTGAGCAGGAATTATTTCTGACTAGAGCTAACTTCAAACAAGACATAATTCAATGTTTACGAAATGCACAAAGTATAGAGTAGAACTGTCGTTTTGAATTTGCTTCTATGTGGTTTTTTTGTTAGTATTAAGCAGTGCTTTCTAGATCAAAATTAGCAAATAGCAATCAGTGACGACAAAAAACATCTGTTGTTATGTACTTTTATCAAATTGTTGTCTTTCATAAATGCTAATTGTCGGTTCAAAAACGTTTGTCGTACTTTAATTCTGAAATTATCTGATAGAATATGGAAATTTTAACCTGTGAGACTTGTTGTATTTTCCTACTGCCTACCCTGATCAAAAACTCTGTGCACGCCCCTGCTGGTACTCACCCAGGTGTTCAAACCTATACCAGCTTTATAGTGATTTATTTTTGGGATATTACACAGTGTTGCGCTACCTTCTTCTTTAGCCAACGTTTCGGACAGCATTACAGTGTCCATAAACAGGGCAGATGTGTTATTACTCATTGATGAGGTAGCGCAACACGGCCGTTTTGGCCGTGAAAATCTCAAACCCCTTCTTCTAAGGAAGGGTTGTTTAAAAAATGTGAATATTTCATCTAATATTTGAAGTTAATTTTCACGTTCTGTGTAAATTCTATTCAAATTCTGGTATTATATCATTATAGGCCAGTTGCTTCATAAAATTGAAATAATCACAGAAGTTGAAAATAACTTTCACAGAACGTGAAAATTAACTTTAAATATTTAATAAAATGTTAAATTTTTTTGAAACAATCCATCCTTAGTCATTTCCGCTTGTAAGCAATGACGACAGTAGAAAAAATCAAAATATTCTGAGGTTTTTCGTTACCCAGGAAAAAATAACATTGTATCCAGTACCGGCTAGGTACCTTACAGCCTACTGACCAGTACTTACATCTGAAAGCCCTGCCTACTGAAGAAACAACTCAATATGACGTTCAAACTTCGGAACATTTCTTGAACGCCGATTCGGACTCGAGTCCAAGGTGTAAACCTCTTTCACCATTTGTGATTTTTCGTTAATTCGGCCTGTGAATTGTAATCTAATTTAAATATTATAATAATTCACAAATAAATAATACTTTTAGTAAAACAAAAAATGTATCTGCAGGAGTTCCACAAGGTTCCATATTGGGACCTACACTGTATATAATCTATGTAACTATAATGAAAAAACTTTTCTCTTTTGTTAAACATTTTGTATTTGCAGATGATACAGCATTGGTCATATCACATAAAGATCTAAAAACTGCAATTGAACTCATGCAAATTGACTTTAATCAACTTTGTAAATGGTCTCATGATGCAGGATTATTAATTAATGCCAAAAAAACTAAAGTAATGCATATAAGATCACCTAATGCCAAATTCCAATTTAATCCTAATATTATTTCTCATAATTTTAATTGCATCCATAAAAATATTCCAACTAATTGTAAATGTGAAAGTTTAGAATTAGTTACGGAATATGTGTATCTTGGTGTTACCGTAGATTGTTTTTTTAAATGGGATAAACATATTAAAAAAACCTGTAAAAGACTCAGATCAATTGCTGGCAGAATGTACACATTGAAATTTTTCTTACCCATTGAAACACTAAAAATAATTTATATGTCACTGGCAGAATCCATTATAAGATATGGATTAACAATATGGGGAAATACTTCTGTAACAAATCTGAAACAAGTCCAAGTTGTACAAAACGCAATTGTAAAATTATTAGTTGTTCCGAATATTTTCAAACAGAGACATGATACACCATTACTGTATCAGAGTGCTAAAATTTTACCTGTTAAGGCAATACTATGGCACAAAATTATAATTCAGTATATATTTACCCAGCAGCATAAAGAGAAATTAGAACATAAATACAGCACTAGATTCACGCGCAACGACGGGTTAATAGTTCCGAAATTTAATAATAAGTACGGACAGAGCACGTTTGAATACAACATACCGAAAATATTTAATTTATTACCTGATACTATAAAGCAATGTAATTCTATGAATAAGGTTAAATATATGCTGAAAAATTGGCTATCTGAAAAAAAATATTTATACTTAGATTGATTTATATGAATAATGTTGAATTTGTAGATATAAGATGTAAAATTATAACATTTAAAATGTATATGTAACTTAATTATAAGCACCTGCTGACAAGCCAATTGAATTGGCTTAGCAGGACTTGTTTGTGATAAAAAAAAATATACATATATAAATAAATAAATAAAAAAAAAAAAAAAAAAAAAAAAAAAAAAAAAAAAAAGAAATTGCATGAAAATCCAGAAAAAATTGTGAATTCGTTTAATTTGTTAATTCTAAAGTATACAATCTTTTCCATGGTCACAAAATTTATTAAGCAAACTAATAGGAAATAAACCACACCCCACATTATCAATCCTGTTAATATTTTTTATCAAGAAAAATAAAATTCAATGGATGACAAAAAAAAATAGCTTTCAAAAGTTGTCTGTAATATCACCACCAAAATCAGAATTACCTCTATATTCAAAACAGAATTTTCTGAATCACATTTCGACTTGAGTCGTTCACATTTTTAAATAAAATATTGTTTTCTGGTTCATCAAGGACGGGGATATTGCTTTCAGACAGTTTTGGCATCCGTTCTGCAAATTTGTTGCAATTGTAAGACGCCGTCGTTTATTACTAAGATGCACCCAGAAATCAAAAAAACAAAAATCAGATAAGTATTTGTCACAATCGAATCGATGCACTAACCGGTAACCTGTATAAATGCATGGTCATAATATCACATTCAAGACTTGCGCAGAACTTAATATTCTTGATTTTGGCATTGGCGAGATGTTGATTAATGTGATGCTAATAATTGACTCACAGATGATAGTACCAACAGCAAAGATACCATCGGATTGGTGGCTGATTACAGTGATTGATTCAGACTTCATTAAGCACTAAATCTATTACCGTGATATTATCGAGAGACAGGTATCTTGGCATCTCTTGTTTTGCTGCGATAAAAATTTATAAGCGTGGCATGGTGGGTAAAACCCATCTAATAATAGATGCTACTGTATGACCTTTAAAATAATTTTATTTTTATTTTTAAAAATTTTGATAACCAACACCTCTGCCGTAGGTCACCCCAGGTGGTTTGCTACGTTTAGTGACTTAGCAGGGGTGCCCGGTTTCATGGAGCGAGGTTTGTCAGGGTCCTTGCGGTGGATGCGCCTGCCCACCAACTGCATGGTAGGCCAGATCAGGACGGACTGATTGAGGGAGACTTTTTAATCTCTCCAGCAGGACTCTCTCGGAACATCGCCTTTCCACAGTGGGAGGGGTGGATTTATATGTCCGTCACTCCTGGACATACACTGACCCCTAGATTCTTATCCACTCTTCATACCTTTTTCCTTCCCAGAACTTCCTTTACTAAAAAGACCCTCCTCACAGCATCTCCAAATATGACGTACACTCTAAGTGAATTTTTTTTCTTCAGAACTTTCTGTGTGGAGCTAATGTAAAAAAAAACAACAGGGCTCGTTTGAAACTAGCTAAATGATTAATCAGATTGCCACAACATACATACAAAAACACAAAAATAGTTAATAAATAAAGTTATTTTGAGACACATAATTGTTTTTATTTGGCATTTTTATCAATTTAGTTTAAGAGCGCGCAGGAGCGCCGAGAAATTTTAACGATAGGTATTTGTAAAAATTATTTCTATTTCGTTCATCTCAGCGGGGACAGCAAAAGCGCTATCGGTGTATTGGTGAACCCCAATGCGTGTGTGTGCGTGGCTGCAGGTGTTTGAAGCACGAATCGCCGCGCCGCGCCCGCCAGCGACTTCGCGTTCTTATTATTTCATTTACTGTTATTCATTTATTCCAAAAATTAAGTAGGTGCCTAGGTACATATTCGTAATAAAATAGCGAGGTCTACATTATTTAATATTGTATTGTACTTAACTTTATTATTATTATTACTTACTACAAATACATGTGACTGCCTGCTCCGAGCTCATCTTCTGCACACGCACAAGTCAATGAGACTTGTGGGTGCGTGTATACAGGTTGCTGCCTGCTGCAACAGATAAGTCAATACGCGTCGCGACTTGAGCGTGCGTATTCCTATATAATAGATATCTTCTGCGCTCATAGTTCATTCATCTTGTTACTATTAGTAAAGTAAGATGCACGCTGTTTTGGTTTAGTAATATCGGGAGATTCATACCATCTTTTTTTATAAAACGGCAGCATAGGCGCAGTAGGTACATCACGTACTTTGTGATTGTATAGTGTTTTTATTTTTCGCTGGCTGCATCACTCTACTGTTTTTGACTAGCCTTTTTACTGGAAACTATTCTACGTCAAATACAGACCTTCGAATTTTGACCCTGAAACCCCCTTGAATATTGAAATCTGTTTGGTCATTTCTCACGATTTACACATATAGGACATATGGTGAGTAGATACCTACTAAACTATTCATAAATTATTCATAAACTATTATTATAAACATAAACTATTCATTCATAAAAACTCAATATTACAACACAATTTCCGGAAAAAATTCGGTTTAGTGGCGAAATTCCTAAAAAATCAAACTAATTATTTTTATACTAACTATGGGCCAGGGAATCCGAATCTGAAAGAATTAGGCGGCGGCAAGCAATATTAACTGAATTACGCGACTTTTAAATTTTCAATACACACATAAGAAAACAGCCATTAAAAGCATTTTGACACATGAAAACCATAGAAAAACAACAATTTAAGTGTGGCCATTAAACAATAATATCATCGAACATACCTTACATGGTTTGTGCCCCTTTATACCGCCTGCTCGCGTCAATTTAAAAAAACATCCCAGTTTTCAAGTAGTTTAGCGGCTACGCAAGGTTTGTGTCACATGGTTTGTGCCCCTTTATACCGCCTGCTCGCGTCAATTTATTCATTTGTTTGACATAATATTTAACATTTTAAAAATAAAATTAAGCAATGTCGGCCTCACTGGGTAGCTCACCTGTGCTGAGGCCTCCATTTTATTAAATAAAAACCAAATAAACTAAAAATTAAAATTTATAATTAAGATTAAATTATAGGATAAAATGAATTATTTTATTACTAAAAAAATAAATTAAAATCGGTATATATTATATATATTATGTGTTGTGTGTTTGTGAGTGATGTGTATTTTATGTTGGTTTTGAGTGTTTCGTGTAGTTGTGTTTTATTTTTATTTTGTAAAGAAATTTTGGTAATATTGTCTTTTTTGTTCTTTAATCCATTTTGTAATTTTGAGTACGAAATTATTTTTGTTTTCTTCCATTTTAATTTCAAGGGTAAGACTGTTGAATGTTTTTATAGCATGATATTTATAGTGCCTTTGTCCAAAGCTTGTATTTACCGTCGGAGTTTTTAAGTTATTTTTGTACGATTGTCTAACTGGTCTGTTAGTGATATTTTGAGATTGTTGAAATTTGTTTTTCTGGTCAAAAATGTAGTTAAGCAGCGTTTTAATATATAATTGGCGTATATCTAGTACGTCACAACTGTTAAATATTTGGTTTGTGTCAGTCAGTCTATGTTTTTTAAGCATTATTTTTAAGATCGTTTTCTGCGCGATTTCTAAGTGATCGATAGCTGAGTTTGTTGCTCCTCCCCAGATAATTAATCCATATTCTATTATTGACTGACAAAGTGCAAAATATATTGTTTTCATTTGTTTTATATTATATATGTTTCTTATGTTTAGGAAAATGTGTATTGTTTTGAGGAGTTTATTTGTGATTTGTTTGATATGATGTGTCCATCTAAGGTTATGGTCAATTATGATTCCTAGATATTTTATTTGTTCTGTTTTTTCTAGAGAAGGGCAACTGCAGATGTTAGTATTTAAACATTCGTGAATTTTTATGGTGTTTGAGTTGTTTCTTGGTTGTCCTGTACTATTTATACTGTACGTCATAAATTTTGTTTTCGATATATTTAGTGTAAGTATGTTTGAGTCTAGCCAAGTTTTCACCCGCGTGATTTCTAAATTTGCTATGTTAAATACATTATTCCAATCCTTAGATTTAAACAGTAAAACTGTGTCATCTGCATAACTAACTATTTCACCGTTTATTTCCATGCTACAAAGTTCATTTATATAAATAGTGAAAAGAACGGGTCCTAGTATGCTTCCTTGTGGAACTCCGTATGTAATCGGCAGTGGTTTACTTGTATGGTTATTAATTTTGACTTGTTGTGTTCTATCACTCATATAACTTTTTAATAGTTGGAGTTCCTTGTCTTTGATACCCATATTTTCTAATTTTTTAAAAAGTGTATTGTGGCAGATTGAATCAAAGGCTTTAGCTAAATCTAGATATATCGCTATACATTTATATCCTTGATCTAAGTTGCTATGTATATAATCTATAGTACATGCCAAAGCTTCTTTTGTACCTCTCTTTTCTCTAAATCCATATTGTTTATCAGAGATTAATTTGTTTTCTTCCAAGTATTTTATGATTTGGTTTTTTAAGACTTTTTCGAAAATCTTTGATAGCGAGTTTAATAATGTGATTGGTCTATAGTTAGTTATTTCCATTTTGTCTCCGGATTTATAAATAGGGATCACCAGTCCTGTTTTAAGAGAACTAGGAAAGCAGGAGTGTTTTATACTAAGGTTTATTAAGTGTGTTATAGGTTTTAATATTTCATTTTTTATTATTTTAATGCAATCCGTTGTTATCTCATCTAATCCAGGTGCAATTTTGTTTTTTAATGTGTTTATTATTTTGTCAATTTCCTCTATTGAAGTTGTTTTAATTATAAATCTGTGTTGTGTCGATTGTGTATTGTTCGGTATGTTTGGTTGTGTTAGGGTGTTTGTGTTATGCATTTTACGGTTCGCTAAAACTTTTCCTATATTTGCAAAGAAATCATTTACATGATTTGTTATAGTTTCTGCATTTGTATTGGCATCTATTTTCTTTGAATTAATGTTAAGATGTTCAATAGTATATTTTTGTTTGTATTTTTGTGTATATGTTACTTCTTTTAATATTTTCCATATTTCCTTTGGGTTATTGTTTTCTTTTTTAAGTTTTTCTCTATAGTATGACTCCTTTGCTACTCTAATAATTTTCGTGCAGATGTTTCTATATCTTTTATAGTAATTAAATTGTTCCATGTCGTATGGCGTATGTTTAATTTGTTTGTGAATTTTGTCTCGTGTACGAATACATTTTAATATTCCTTTTGTTATCCATAGTTTAATTTTTTTTGCTTTGTGTGTAAGATTAACTTGTTTTAAATTAGTGTTATTATATATTTCTTGTATTAACATAGCTGTAAATTTATCCCAGGCTTCTTCAACATTTTCTATTTGGTATATTGTACTCCAGTCTATTTTTTGGAGTTTTTCTTTTAAGTTTGAGTAGTCAATTATTTTTTTTTTAAATATTTTATGTTGGTTAGGTTTTGTTTTTTCGCTGTCGATTGCTGTCATATTCATGTAGTGGTCTGTAATTGTGCTTTCAAATACTATAGTTTTGGTTTTTAGTTTTGTTTTAATCATTATATGATCTATACAACTTTTTGTATGTTGAGTAACTCGTGTTGGGACATTTATCGCTGGTTCCAATCCATGCTGTGCCAGAATTGTTAAGTATTCTATGTTTTGTGGGTGACCGTTTTGTAAAGTGTTTATGTTTAGGTCTCCAATGATGATGATATTTTTGGTTTGTTTGAGATCATTCAATGTATTGTTAAGTGCATTTAGGAAGTTTGTAATGTTGTTATTGGATGGAGATCTGTACATCGCAAGAATACAGGTTTCTTTATCAAATGTTATTTGTATGCAGTTGGAGTCTATGATGTGTATTTCTTGTATGATTGTGTTTATTTTATCATTAATATATAAGACTATACCATCATTTTGATTTTTGTGTTTCTTTGTGTGGTGTGTGTTATAATTTTCAATTGTTTTAGGTATATATTTTTCATTTAACCAACATTCAGTCAGAACAATGATATCAAAATTATTCTCAAGCTGTTGAAGGTATATTGTAAATTCATCAAAATTTTTATTAATCGATCTAATGTTTTGGTGTAATATTTTGAATCTATTTTTTTCTTTTGTGATGTTCTTCCATATATTAAGATCGTTTGTACTAATACAGTAGTGTTGGTTGTCCGAGTCCATGTATTCAAAGTAATTTAAAAAAACATCCCAGTTTTCAAGTAGTTTAGCGGCTACGCAAGGTTTGTGTCACATGGTTTGTGCCCCTTTATACCGCCTGCTCGCATCAATTTAAAAAAACATCCCAGTTTTCAAGTAGTTTAGCGGCTACGCTAGGTTTAGGTAGCATGGTTTGTGATACAAAAGTGAGTAAAATTTATAAAAAGTAAGTACTTAGTTATTTTACGTTATTGATATTACTGCTTAATGGCAACACTTAATTTTATGTGGTGTAACATCTTTATTCTTTTTCTATGTTAAAGTGCTTCCAAAATGTCTTCTTTTTGTGTCTGTTTATAGCAAATTTTAAAGTCGTATAATTCATTTAATATTGCTTGCCGCCGCCTAATTCTTTCAGATTCGGATTCCCCGGCCCAAAGTTAGTATAAAAATAACTAGTTTGATTTTCTAGGAATCAGAATGCTTCCAAAATGGCCATTTTCCTATGTGTGTAAAAAAATTTTTTAAAGTCGTATAATTCAGTTAATATTGCTTGCCGCCGCCTAATTCTTTCAGATTCGTATTCCCCGGCCCATAGTTAGTATAAAAATAACTAGTTTGTATTTTTAGGAATTTCGCCACTAAACCGAACTTTAGCCCAATTTCCTTTTTTAATTAAACATATAAATATCGCTAAAAATGTTGTTGTTTTTTGGCTCTCCCTGAATAACGTAAATTCATCAGTTTTGACTGTATGCATAAAGTGCATTAGTGCAAGTCGGTACATTTGTTAACATATCTAGTAACCTATAATAAATATTATTCTACGTCTTAGGCTGCGTATACACACGCCAGCCGAACAACGGATTATGGGAAAGGAACGAAGCAAAAGCAAACTGCCCGAAACGCTGCGCCGCTTGCGGTTGCTTCGTACCTTTACCATAATTCGTGGTTCGGCTCGCGTCTCTGTCCGCAAAGAGTGGCGTGCACTGATTTTTCAGTGGGCTAGAATCCTAAGATTGAAAATACGACATTAATGATGTTGTCGAAGCTGAAAATTATTTTTTTTCCGAAATTTCAATTTTCAAATTCTGTGCACGCCACTATTCGCAAATATATACGTAGCATAAGATATGTGTATTTAGAAATTGAGTTACATAAAATCGACTACTATATTACCTACCTTCAACTCAAAAATTTTTTTCTTACAGATAAATAATGGGTAAAAGAAATGGAAACAAAGCGCGTTTGTTTTTATCTACTAGACGAAAAAAACCGATTATTAGTATCAAACGACAGATTCATGTTGCACCACGTTCGACATCTAGGTAAGTCGAAATATCGCTTTCCTGTCACTCTTACTACTGAACCTTCCTAAGGTTACCTTTACGTACGTAAAGTTTTTTTTCCCGTAAGTTGCTCACATAAGAGAGTTATGGCAAAATTACCAATGGGTATCGTTTACATTGATAATTTTGCCATAACTCTCTTACGTGAGCGACTTACGAGAAAAACCTAAAGATTTATGCTATGAGAGCCGTGTATTATGTAGCATGTATAACGGGAAAATGGGATGGGCAAATTTAAATAAATAAATCATTTGCATTTACAGGGATATGGATGTCATCGATACTACTTTTGGAAACTTAACTACATCTTCACTAATGCATGAAACTTCCATGGATGAATCATTTGCTCCAAATATAGACGAAAACGCAAGTTCATCATCATCAACAACGCTTGATGATTTGGTGATAGAACCAGACCATATTGATGAAACCGATAATTTCGAAGGTCGCAGAATTGTGGATATAAAATATTTGTTTTCGGAGATATCAAATATAAAGCACGAACACACCAACTGCACATTTTCCGATTTAAAATTTATGAAGGAACGACGAAATGGTCTTCTAAGCCAGTATGTTTTCGAGTGCAAAATGTGCAAGAAAATAGAATACATTCACTCCGAAGACCCGAAACGGAAAATGTCTA
This sequence comes from Limnephilus lunatus, assembly GCA_917563855.2. Taxonomy (NCBI): domain Eukaryota; kingdom Metazoa; phylum Arthropoda; class Insecta; order Trichoptera; family Limnephilidae; genus Limnephilus; species Limnephilus lunatus. The sequence goes on from OU830600.1 coordinate 47,120,357, forward strand.
TAAATACTGCTGTCGTCGAAGGAGTGATGTGTACAGGAAATGGGTATTCACAATGGAATGAAATTTGTGGGGTTTTAAATATGCCAAATATGGATTGTAAGACTTACACGAACATAGAACAATGTTTAGCGCCAACAATTGAAGAATGTGCCTTAGAAGAAATGATCGCAGCTGGTGAAGAAGAAAAAAGGCTAGCCATTTTAAACGGTGACGTAGACGAGGGTGGCTATCCTTTGGTAACGGTGGTTGCAGATGGCTCCTGGGCAAAGAGGTCGTACAAAAGTGGATTTAGCTCCTCATCTGGCGCAGGGTGCATAGTTGGACTACGAACTAAAAAGGTTTTATTTCTGGGAGTGCGAAACTCATACTGCTGCATACGTGCTAGAGCTACTAAACTACACATAGTTGCTTCTGAGCACAGGTGCTTCATAAACTGGCGTGACAGTGCTAATGCCATGGAAGCCCACATTATAGCAGAAGGGTTCTCGAGAAGCATGGAAATGCATGGATTGAAATTTAACAAACTAGTTGGTGATGGCGACTCCAGCATCATGAAAAAAATAATGCAACAAATGCCATATGGTCCTAACCTTATAGTACAAAAAATAGAGTGCAAAAATCACTTACTCCGCAATTTTTGCAACAAAATGAAAGCACTTGGAAAAAAACCAACAACGCTAAAGGCTTTGTACCAGTTCATATAAGGAAAAAGGTTGAAGCAAACGTTTTACGCATGAGAAGAGCTGTAGTTGGAGCAATAAATTACAGGAAAGAGCAAGAAAACACAGTACAAAGTGATAAAATAAAAAATTTGAAAATGGACATAAAAAATACCGCAAATCATGTGTTTGGTGATCATAAAAATTGTGCATCGTACTATTGCAAGCCGGAGAAGTATACTGATGATCCAAATTTAGTAAGCGATCTTCGAGATTGTGGAATATGGACTGATATCCAACAATTCTTATTGTCTCTAATAGCAAATGCAGAAAGTCTTATTATTGACGTGACAAATAACACTGTGGAGCAATTCAACAACGTTATCGCCAAATTTATAGGTGGAAAAAGGGTAAATTTTACTACAAGAGGATCTTACCAAGCAAGATGTTTTGGAGCAGTAACTTCGTGGAATAGTGAATTGGCAACCCATTCAAGAATACAAAAGAAAATCCAAGGCCACAGTCCCGGTAAATACACGAAGCACTTTATAGAGAGAAAACGACGTTCGAAGGAGAATAAACAAATGTGTCGAAAAAAAAACTAAAGTATAATGAAAATACGACAGAAAAAAGAAAAAAAGTTACAGGGCCCGATGAAAATTATGGTCAATTGGAATTAGAACCAGATATGCCACCTGAAATATTTGAAACGAAAAAAGAGGAATTTCTCAAAGAATTATCTTCAACCAATAAGGAAGAGCTCGAACGGAATACGGTAGGCCAAAGCAATAACAATCTGTGGGCAATTGAAAGACGTAAGCGGATAACGGCGTCTAACTTTGGAAAAATATATAAGCTTCGGCAAAAAACTTCAGTTACGGGAGTACTAAACTCTTTACTGTACTCACAATTTAAAGGAACTATGGCCACAAATTATGGAAAAGAAAATGAAAGCCTAGCAATAGAGCAATTTTAAAAAAAAACAAGTTTTATAAAACCAAAAACTTTTTAGCGGCAAGTCCGGATGGCCTTATCGGTGAGGATTCTATAATTGAAATTAAATGCCCTTATAGTATAGCAAATATGTCACCAGAAGAGGGAATTGCACAAAAGATAATTGATTACTGTAAATTGGAAGACCATTCTTTAACATTAAAACGGAATCATAATTACTTCTACCAAGTACAAGGCCAGTTACATATTACTCGTCGTAATTATTGTTATTTTGTTGTGTGGAGTCCAAAAGGTTTGCTGTATGAAAAAATTGAGAGGGACGATGAAATCTGGCAAAAAATCGTTCCACTGTTAGAAAATTTCTACCACCAATGCCTTTTACCAGAAATAATTGACGGTCGCATACCAAGAAATTTACCGGCGAGGGAAAGGTCTGGACCATAAATTGTTTTAATTTCATTGTGTAGATGTTAAACAGTAATTTTTTTTACAATAAAGCGTTTAAAAACAAAAAATATTAGATCATTGAAGAAGATTGAAAATGTCAAGTGATGTAGGAGGTATTCCCAAAAGTGCATTTTTCTGTAATAATATAACGTATTAAAAAAGTTAAATAAAAACTAAACTAGTTATGTGTATGTACCTAATATGTAGCACAATAAACAATATGGTGCCTCTTATACATAGATTTCAATATTCATTTGTATAATATGATATTATAATAACATAATCGATTCAACAACATGTGGTAGATGCATGTACCACTGAACATACGCTGTACCAGCATTCCATCAAACGATCAGTGGTGTATGTACTTACCATCACACATTTTCTTGTAAAATATAATTTTTTTGAAAAAAAAATCTAGAACAATATATTTAGTCAAATATAAAAGTTTTTTTTTGGTTCGGTAGTTGTATCTTAAAAAAAGTGTCCTATAAAGGGATAATATTATGTTGAGTACAACCTTCAAAAGTTATCAAAAAATATTTTAATTAATTTTTGTGTTCCATATCCAACTCGGCAATACGGAACGGAATCATCTCGGGGTCTGTCTGTAACAGGTGTTTTTTTTTCAATTTTTTTCCATTAATTTATTTGACGTAAACAAATTAAATTTGTCACAATAACTTTAGTAAATAAGCTCGGTAAGTATTGGCACACTCAAAATAAGTCACCAAACAGAAAAATAATTTTAAAAAAACATCGATAACTCGGGACATGACAACACTAGTGGACTAGTGTATCGATATAATTATTGAGAATGTCACATCACTTCGTTGACTGTATACGTATTCAACAAAACCCTCTCCGCCCCCCCTCACCCCCGAATACTGAGAGAAAGGGACACATGCACCTCAGCCTGATAATACCTAAATAAAATTGTCAAAATCGAGGTTTTGTAGTCCTCATTTTTCTACTCCAAAACTGAACCAATTTCCAAGATTTTTTTTACCAAATGTATTGGAAGAAAACATTCTATGTCTGTACCTTTTGCTTTTTTTAAAAATACATCGTCTAATTTGTATACTGAACGTTTGTTGATGGCGTTAAAAAAAGGCAATTTTAACAATTTTTGAAGGGTTATAACTCCTATAAAAAGTAACTTATCAAAAAAATCAAAACGTACCGACACGCTTGCGGTCAATATTCATATTATGTAAAAAAAATATTTTCTCTAGTGTCAAAATTCAGAGAGGGAAATGAGGAATACGTTTGTATGGAAAAAACACCACCCGGTTTCCTCTTAACACATTATTAATATAACTTTTCGAAGCCAATTTCAACTTAGAAATTAATAATTTTCTTCTGAATATTATAGTACCAACTCAACAATAAAAATGGTTAACAACTTATGGTGTGGAACAGCTGTTCCAGTTATATGATGCCAAGAGAAAAAAAATGTAAGAGCAATTCAGGAAGGCAAATAAAGTTAAATTATGGAGTTGAAATTATGGAGTCTTACGAGAATCACAAAAAAGTGGATGCAGTCAACAGTGTCAATGTCCGCTGTTTGGTGCGGTTTTTAGTTTTGGCGATGGTATTTTTTGCCTTCCTCTCTAATATTGTCTTTCTTAACATATCGTATTGATTATTAAATTTAATTATCTCATCATTCTGAATAAATTTTGGCTTCCGCTTCCAAAAACTCGTTGCTTTTATTTATTTTTAAAACTCATTTTTAATGTTTCCATGGCAAATAAAACTAGAGCAACTGGGCCATAGAATGAAGAATTGAATTACCACTGATTGTTGTTGGAGCTAATAGTGGAGTGCGCAAACGATAATGTAAAATTTAAAATATTTTTGTGGAGATTGACAGAAGGAAATGTGAAAAATTATGAGTTAACTAATCAGCAGAACAGTCGAAATAATAATTTATAGTCTCAGGTTTTTTATACTATTTATTTATTTGGTTTTGAAAATATACCAAAAATACACAGTTTTATGTCATCCACGGAAATTAAGTTTTTAATTTTCGTGAATGCATTACGGAGCTAGTAAAGAGATTAAAAAATGTACATATATATATTAGTTAGGTTAAGAAATATTTTAAAGTGAAAAAAAAAATTGTACTACGCCCTTTGCTTATCTACGGAAATAATTCATAACCTATAAAGATTGGGGAGGATTTTACGCAAACAATCTAATCTAAGTAAAGTAAAAGCAAAGAATCATCAATAAAGTAATGCTAAAAAAATCTACCTTCTCAACAGAATCACTTTTTAAACTCCAGTATAAAATGTCGATGACGTATTTAAGTAAGCTTCCATTACAAAAATATGTAAAGAAAAATATTACAAAGAAATCAAGAATTTTACAATCTAATGAGAATTGGAAATAAATTTATTACACCTAATTTTAAAACAACTCAAATGCAAACCGAGCCATTAAAACACTATAAAAACCTCCCTTTTAAATTGCGCTTATCATCAACCAAACAGAATAAATAAATAAAATTAAACAATTTAAAAAAAGGTTATATTAAAAAGTTAATATTTTATTCATAGATATGTTTTTCTGATAAGGTATAAGTAATGATGATCTTAAATATATATATTTTTTTTTAATATATAGATAGGTTTGTATAAATGTAACGCTTATTCTTTATACTACAATAAAAAATAATAATCATCCAAACAAACCTTTCATAGTCATCACAACAATTACAATTTACTGGTTAGTTTTGGTTAGTTTCTTTCCAATTAGTATTGAACATATTGAAGTGATTTCAATTTATTATTCTTTGACACCATTTTCTTGGGTTGGTGACTCACAGGCTGTGAGACCAAACGAAGATTTACTTTCAAGAAACATCAGATTTCAGTCATAATGGCCTTATGAGAATATACCGGAGAAGTAGGTCTTCACCATCCCGCCTTCCCAACATGGCTTGTTTGTGTGCATCGTGGTTTTAGCGTTGCCGAGAAGATGAAAAAGTTCAAGTGGTCGCCAGTCTCCACATAATAGCCGCAATATTGTCCGCAATGCCTTATTTAGAATTATTTATTCGTGTGCCGTTTCTTCTCGACTAACTCGATACACCAGACTCTCGTTTACGGTCCTAGCGACTAATAATCTCATGAATGCTGCTACCGTAATCGCAGATCTAAAAACGGAAGGGCCAAAATAGGATAAGCATTTCCATATTTGATATCAAATTGGCGGTTTATTGCATCATTAAAATCCTCAATCATCAAATCGTATTTAATGAACATCAAGCTGTTGTTCCGCAAGGGGTCAGTGTAAGGTTATAAAGCCATTTCTCGCCTAATATTTCTTCTGTGTACTGTAACTTCGTCGGTCATTCATATCGATTCATTTAGGAATTTCATGAAGACGATATTATGATAGCTTGAAGCGGAATCAAGTTCGATCGGAATGCTCTCGAGGTATGTTCCTTCGTGTACTTAGCGTCTCAGTGGATTGATTGCACCGAGTATCGAGTTGCACATTCTGTTGCAAATGGATTTATAATTCGCAAGCAAACAGTTTCAGACTGAAAGCAGGAACGGAGAAATCCTTCCACAGTTTAGTACTTAGTTAGCGGCAATTAACGGGGTCCAGCTTTCGAATGCTCATCAGGTATCGGCTCGAGTATTAGTCTCGACATTGCAATAACTTAAAGTCACTCAAGAATCTCTTTTTGCAACATTGTGTTGAATGTGTTGACTGTCTGAACTCTGATCAATAAATATTCTTCATCAAACCCAATCAGTATCGATAAAGTTGATCTCGATCTAATTAATTCATTAAGGCAATAACCAACAAAACGTTTTTTGTCAATTGCTTTAAACGATTCACGCAATTTGTACATGCATGCGCTGTGTATACAGGTATCTTCATGAAATGCTGCATTTTCAGCAGGTATTTTAAGAGCCTATGCGACTGTGCAAGTTAATGGTATTTATGCATACTCTGACAGTACCTTCATATCCATAATGAAAGACAATTATTATCCCATTTAAATCTAAGTGAGTTTAGCGATGACAGAGAAAAGAATATCCCTAGAACAGCGCATGAGTGTTAATCAAGGTGAGAGAAATTGGACGACGTGAGAGAGACGAGGGAGACCAGCTATTTTTTTGAATCCCATCTAAATATGTGGTTTATTTACAAAGATTTTTTTCAAATAATTTTTAACAAAAGCCGAAAAGTATGTGACCTTACTGGGATACCCCGTTTTAAGGTCACATTATACATGGTTTTGTGAATGAATTATAAATTCGGTCAAGTTCTGTTGTAAGTAGGTACTTTCATTACTTTAAGTAAGTTTTTGATTGTATATTTGTCTCGACGCTACGAGTTCACCTGTGTTGAAGTCGAGGATATGACAATTCATATTGAAGATCGTAACTTTTAAAACAAGTCCCAACTGCTCCCAACGGTTGAATTTGACAGCCATCTCTGGTCTGGAGTTCCAAAATACCTGAAAAATACCCTCGACTATGTGCATAAACGGGCGGTCCGTTTGATAGATTCTCCAATCTTAACAGACGGATTGCAATCTTTAGAGCACAGGCGTCGGGTGGGAATGGTATCCTTGTTCAACCGGTATTACAATGGAACAAGCTCCGAGGAACTAGCGTCATTGATTCCTTCGGCACCGGTGCATAGTCGGGAAACACGCCAAACGCGTGCCCAACATATGTACACGATTGACATTTGTCACATGAGAACGGGTCGCTTCTTCGACTCGTTCTTGTGTTCAACAGCCCGGCTGTGGAACGATTTGCCGGCCTCTGTGTTTTCTCCTTTCTACAACATCTTCAAGACCAATGTTCATTCCTTCCTCTCCTCAAAAGGACCCTCCACACAGCATCCCAGGTGACATAGGCCCTGAGTGAAATTATTATCCTCAGGGCCTCCTGTGTGGAGTTAATGTAAAAAAAAAAAACGCATTTGGCATTCCCAATGGGGGATGTTGTGAGGCTGAAGGGAGTGGGGAGAGAAAGGAAATGGGAAAGTACCTGGCTATTCAGATCTGATCACCAAACACGACTAAAACCATTTCAAGCAGCGTTTTAATTCTGAATGAACTTAAACCTGGACGATACGAGAGCATCTTCCACTCTGGAACGTGTCGCAAATGTCGATAGGTACCTACTGTAGATATGCGAGTATTATTTTAAATGAATAAATTGTGAAATAACACATATTATTTACATACAATTTACTTGTGCACGCCGAAATTCGAACCAGCGACCTCAGGATTGTTGTTAGTTGAGAGCCTTACCCCTCGGCCATGGTGGCCGTCAAATGGAAAAATTTCTGATTATTTCTTATCCGCGGTAAGTATTTGTAAATGTATTTATTTGATTATCTTATTATTAAACTGTTATAACTTTTTATAATTGAAATATTTGTTTTTATAAAGAAAAAAAATATTTTTATAATGGAAATTTTTATAATATAATTATTTATTTTTATAATGGAAACCACAATTATTATTAGATTCTATTTTTCCATCAAAACGCTCTTTCTCAACCGAGAGACGGAATAATATATTTTATTTTCCTACAACCGCATACCAAACCTATTTTCTTGCAGCAGTGCTAAATGGAAAGAAGGGTTTGTTCGGTTGGTCTCTTTTCTTTGGTCTGCGGTTGCTTTCTGGTCTGTTATATTATAATACGTTATATCATTAAATATACAAAGTCAGTGTTGCAAGTCGCAACTTTACGCACGTTAATGTGTAACGTCGGAAAATAAACATTTAAAGCTGAGTTAATGTTGGCCTCATTCATCTTGATGACTTAATATAATTTGTGCATAACGAGCATATCTCGGTGATGTCGTGTTAAAAGAACATCCTATTATTCAGACACCTACTCGGCACATGACACCTCTGCTTAAGTGCAAAATACAAAAAATGCATGCCAACCGAATTATCACAAAGTCGAATTGAATAAATGTGGGTGATGAAAGTAATAATGCCAACGACTAAATTAATTCGCCTTGGCGACCACTGTGGCAGAGTGGTAAGATCTTTGGCTCGGAGCCAATTATCTTGCCACTCTGTAACGTTACACCAACATTCTGCTTTTCGCAATTAATATTTATTTATATTATTATATATATATGTCTATTCCAGCTTTTACAAACATGTGATATACATAATAATTTTCTGGATCACTAATCATGAAGTAAAATACGCTATTTAAATTAAATAGAAAGCATGCAGAAGAATAGTAATGCAAACAATGATTTATATTATTGAGGAATATTATAATGGCCTTCTAGAGGCACTGTTGAAAACCAGCTGCATTCCGGGAGAAATCCTGAATGTTGAAGCTGAGCAGTGACCCATGTGTCAATGTTTCAAAAATAAATAAAAATGTAAATTTGTAAAAATCTGCTGACTTATAAATGTTTTTTGCTATTATTATTATTCTTATAACTATATTTCGTGCAGTTGAACACATCTACCACTTTCGAGAAAGTATTGCTAACTGCTTCTAATCTAGGTACAAGCGAGAATTTAAATGACTTTTTATATATTAATATAGTAACGATCTGCTAATTAAAGTTATATTTATATAATACCAAGTGTATATTCACTTGCTTTGTTTCTATCGTGATAATATACCTGCTAATTTTCGATAATTATTATGTACTGGCGTATTCCCGAGAAATTTTATTATATTTATTAAGGCGGCCATACACACTACGGTCCACCGGAGAAGTCTAGCCTGGGCAGGTAGACCGGAGCGTGTATGGGAATAGATCTGGGCAGTTTTTTGAACCTGCACAGGCGACCGGAGCAAAATCGAAAATCAATTATTTCGAAAAGAACCTGCACAGGCAGACCTGCGCAGGTCACCTCTCCGGTAGACCGTAGCGTGTATGGCTTACATTAGATTGTAAAAATCCGTTTTGAAAAAATTCAAAAATAACTGTCATTTAATATTTTTACTAGCTTATGCCTGTTGCAAATGCAACTAACGGGTTAAAACTAACTTGACTTACTAACTAACAAAAAAAAAATTCATAGTAAGCGGGTAGGTACCTACGGTTAAACATACAAATATATATAAAGCCGCCCACAGGGCCTAGCAGCAAAAATCTGCCATCCGTTAGTATATAGACACCATTGTAGGCATGCACACATCAAATCCCCAAAGTTTCATCGCAATCGGATGAACGGTTTAGCAATGCGTAATTTCATGATGCCAGAGCTCACTTTTGTATACAGAAACCGTCTTGAGCATGCACACATCAAATCTACAAATTTTCATCGCAATCGGATGAATGGTTTAGCAACGCTTAGCGGTTAAACATACAACTATGTATAAAGCCGCCCGCAGGACCTAGCAGCAAAAACCTGCCATACGTTAGTATATAAACACCATTGTAGACATGCACACATAAAATTCCCAAAGTTTCATCGCAATCGGATGAATGGTTTAGCAATGCGTAATTTCATGATGCCAGAGCACACTTTTGTATACAGAAACCGTCGTGGGCATGCACACATCAAATCCTCAAATTTTCATCGCAATCGTATGAATGGTTTAGAAACGCTTAGCGGTTAAACATACAACCATGTATAAAGCCGTCCGCAGGACCTAGCAGCAAAAACCTGCTATACGTTAGTATATAAACACCATTGTAGAAATGCACACATCAAATCCCCAAAGTTTCATCACAATCGGATGAACGGTTGAGCAATGCGTAATTTCGTGTTGCCAGAGCTCACCCCCACTTCACTCCTAGGCTTCTCCGTATCGTAAACCCCCTCCCGAGTTCCCCTCCCCCCCTTCCTGTTTCCACCCCCCCCCCCACTTGCCGCATTATTAATACACTAATTCCCGGTACATTTATTTTTCAAACAGCTCGCGCGCCATCTATAATTTTTTTTTACAAATTTCGTAATGCCAGAACTCACCAGTAATTTTATACAAACCTTGTACTAACAATAACGAACACAACAAAAAAAGAATTTTTCAATTTGTTGCAGTCCTTCGGAAGTTATGAGCGTACGTTCATTTTCATACAAATTTTATAATGCCAGAACTCACCAGTAGTTTTACTGCTTAAAATAAAGCGCTATATGAATTTAATACTTTTAAAAAAATTTCCGTTCAACTTCGAGTAATTTCATTGTAAAATTAGAAAACTAATACGTATGCAATATCGTCGGATGATATGGAGTGTTTATGTGCAGGTAGGAACCTACTTATATTCTGAGTATAGGTACTTGCATACATACGTAAAAAAAACTCATATTTAGGCTGGGTTGTTTAACGAAATTAAATTTTTTTTAATTTTTCAAGTCAATTTTAACGTTCTGTAAAAGTTCGGTTCGAATTCTATTCAAGTTCTGTAATTATTTCAGTTTTATGATGCAACTGGCATTTACTGATAAAAAAACAGAACTTACACAGAACGTGAAAATGAACTTTAAAAAATTGTTAAATTATTCAGTATCGTGGAAACAACATTACCTTAGTAAAATAAATTGCATCAAAAACTAAATAATTGTCCAACTACCTATTCCGGCAGGTACCGGCGCATTTCCTTACAAAATTCCGGCAATGTGTTTGCTTTTCTCATCATATTTGCAATACTACCGAGATAAGTAGGTACCTACCCTGAATTAATAACATTTCAATTTGTACCTACTGGCCGGTAAATATCCACCCTACTGAAGTGAATCTATGGACACCAATTTTCTTGTTTTTTTTGGAAAATTTTATAGGTTTTTCGGCGACCCTGAAATTTTTTACATGGAACGGACGCAAAATTTTGGTGTTAAAAGTTGCCTTATATTGCCGGGTACCGAATTTTTCAAAAACATCTAACCGGGGATCGTTTTTTCGGCTGCAATGCCGTTTCCCGAAAAACAACAACCCAAACCGCTGAGAGATCCGTTTTGTTTTGACATCTCGGATAACTGACCTGTCTCAACATTCTCTCTAGTATTTTCCATTGCATTGAAACTAAGGCCTAATTTGTGGTTTTTTTTTTTAATGCGAACCTGTCGGCGGGAACTATAACTGAGCCGAATTGGTTGATTTAATGAGTAGTTCCAGTTTTCGCCGCAAATTTATATAATTTTCGCTCTTAAAATGTGTCAGTTCAATTTTATGTGAGTTTCCTGTCTAGCCTATTTTTTTTGTGAAAATCGTGAAGCTAGCGTATTTATTTAAATTCAGACGAAGCTGCCATTTCGAACGGATGAAAATAGAACTACAACAGTATTCGATAGACATTTGATTTTTTCTAATGTGAATAATCCATACTTGTATTCCGCACCGCTAGAAGTCTCCCGTAAAGTTTTGGCAAACATATTGATAACGACGAAAAATGTTTCCCCTATCAAAAAAAAAACAACTGCTAGTGGCTGGAAAATAATCGACTCTTCGAAGGATTGTGAACCTTGAAGTGTTTTAAAATACCGAACGCTAATGTCCATTCTCGCGTGTCAGCCGTAGGGATAATTTCCTTTGAACAAAATTGAACCTTGAGGTGTGCGAAACTCGAGGATCGGAGAGGTCGTTTTGGCGTGCCAGCGGCATTTTTGCGTCGCCAAGCCAAATTAAACCTTGAGGTTGGTGAAACGCGAGGGGTGGTGAGGTCGATTTTCCCGTCAAGCGAAAAGTGAGTTTTTTGAAAAACTGAGCATTAATATATAACTAGCTTATGCCTGTTGCAAATGCAACTAACGGGTTAAAACTAACTTGACTTACTAACAGAAAAAAAAAATTCATAGTAAGCGGGTAGGTTACTACGGTTAAACATACAAATATATATAAAGCCGCCCACAGGGCCTAGCAGAAAAAACCTGCGATACGTTAGTATATAGACACCAATGTAGGCATGCACACATCAAATCCCCAAAGTTTCATCGCAATCGGATGAAAGGTTTAGCAGTGCGTAATTTCATGATGCCAGAGCTCACTTTTGTATACAGAAAACGTCGTGGGCATGCACACATCAAATCTACAAATTTTCATCGCAATCGGATGAATGGTTTAGCAACGCTTAGTGGTTAAACACACAACTATGTATAAAGCCGTCCGCAGGACCTAGCAGCAAATACCTGCCATACGTTAGTATATAAACACCATTGTAGACATGCACACATCAAATCCCCAAAGTTTCATCGCAATCGGATGAACGGTTTAGCAATGCGTAATTTCGTAATGCCAGAGCTCACTATTGTATACAGAAACCATCGCGGTCATGCGCACATCAAATCATCAAAGTTTCGTCGCAATCGGATGAATGGTTAAGCAATGCATAGCGGAAATACATACATACATACATGCACACATTTTTTTTGATTTTATATATAGAAGATAGCTGGTACCCAGAATGCGTTGCTATACCTTTTAATAAAGAAAATGTTTCTACCTGCGTGTCCTTTCTCATTTGTCCCGATCCCCTTCCGCCCCCCCCCCCCCCCTCTTCCTCACCCGCGTCCTCTTCCCCTTTCGCGTTTCCACTCCGCCTCCCTCACCTTCCCTCCCCCCACTTCACCTCTCCCTTTCTCCGTCTCGTAACCCCCCTCCCGTGTTCCCCTCCCCCCTCCCAGGTTCCCCTCCCCTTTTCTTGTTTCCCCCCCCTGCCTCATTACATACACTAATTCCCGATACATTTAGTTTTCGAACAGCTCGCGCGCCACCTATTAAAAATTTTTATACAAATTTCGTATTGCCAGAACTCACCAGTAGTTTTATACAAACCTTGTACTAACCATAACGAACACAACAAAAAAAGAATTTTTCAATTTGTTGCAGTCGTTCGAAAGTTATGAGCGTACGTACATTTTCATACAAATTTTATAATGCCATAACTCACCAGTAGTTTTACTGCTTAAAAATAAGCGCTATATGAATTTAATACTTTAAAAAAAATATCCCGTTCAACTTCGAGTAATTTCATTGTAAAATTAGAAAACTAATACGTATGCAATATAGTCGGATGACACCGATTTTGTATGTGCAGATGTGTACGTACCTAAATTCTGAGTGCAGGTACTTGCACATACGTAAAAAGAAAAACGATTTAGGCTGGGTTGTTTAACAAAATTAAAAATTCTTCGATTTTTCAAGTCAATTTTAACGTTCTGTAAAAGTTCGGTTCGAATTCTATTCAAGTTCTGTAATTATTTCAGTTTTATGATTAAACTGGCATTTACTGATAAAAAAAAAACAGAACTTACACAGAACGTGAAAATGAACTTTAAAAAAATGTCAAATTATTCAGTATCGTGGAAACAACATTACCTTAGTAAATAAAATTGCATCAAAAACCTAAATAAGTGTCTAACTACCCATTCCGGCAGGTACCGGCGCATTTCCTTACAAAATTCCGGCAATGTTTTTGCTTTTTTCATCATATTTGCAATACTACCGAAATAAGTAGGTACCTACCTTGAATTTTAACATTTAACATATCAATTTATACTTGCCGGTAAATATCTACCCTTTGAAGTGAATCTATGGGCGCATATTGTCGTGTTTTTTTTGGAAAATTTTATAGGTTTTTCGGCGACCCTGAACTTTTTTACATGGGACGCAGACGTCATATCGGTATCAAAAGTTGCGGAATATTTCCGAGTACCGTATTTTTTAAAAACATCTAAGCCGGAATCGTTTTTTGGGCCGTAATGCCATATACCGCAAAACAACAACCCAAACCGCTGAGAGATCCGTTTTGTTTTGACATCTCGGATAACTGATAACTGACCTGTCTCAACATTCTCTCTAGTATTTTCCATTGCATTGAAACTAAGGCCTAATTTGTGGTTTTTTTTTAATGCGAACCTGTCGGCGAGAAATGTAACCCAGCCGAATTGACTGATTTTATGAGTAGTTCCAGTTTTTGCCGCAAATTTATATAATTTTTCGCTCTTAAAATGTGTCAGTTCAATTTAATGTGAGTTTCCTGTCTAGTCTATTTTTTTTGTGAAAATCGTGAAGCTAGCGTATTTATTTAAATTCAGACGAAGCTGCCGTTTCGAACGGATGAAAATAGAACTACAATAGTATTCTATAGACATTTGATTTTTTCTAATGTGAATAATCCATACTTGTATTCCGCACCGCTAGAAGTCTCCCGTAAAGTTTTGGCAAACATATTGATAACAATGAAAAATGTTTCCCCTAACAAAAACGAAACAAAAGCTAGTGGCTGGAAAATAATCGACTCTTCGAAGGATTGTGAACTTTAAAGCGTTCCAAAATAGCGAGCGCTAATGTCCATTCTCGCGTGTCAGGCGTCGGGATAATTCCCTTTGAACAAAATTGAACCTTGAGGTGTGCGAAACTCGAGGATCGGAGAGGTCGTTTTGGCGTGCCAGCGGCATTTTTGCGTCGCCAAGCCAAAGTGAACCTTGAGGTTGGTGAAACGCGAGGGGCGGTGAGGTCGATTTTCGCATCAAGGAAAAAGTGAGTTTTTTGAAAAACTGAGCATTAATATATAGTATATAAGTAGCCACTTTATCGCTTGTCTGAATTCTTCATATGAGTTCATTGAAGCAGAGTTACGCAGGACGCACAGACAACCGAAAATGGTATTTTGAACAACATCAGGCCTTCAGGAAAAAAAAATCCTCTCAGGGCCTTTGTCATATTTGGGGGTAAAGAACTGGACGGAATTTTTAAGGAAAGGAAGGAGAGAAAGTTCTGAGTAGGAAAGATATGAAGGGCGGGTAGAAATCTGGGGGTCAGTGGGTCCAGGAGTGACGAACCTACGAATCTATCCCTCCGAAGCATCGCTGCGGTGCTAGGCGAAGTTCCAAAAAGCTCTCATCATCTCTCATGGGCCAAACCTCACACCATGAACCCGGGCACCCCTGTTAAGTCACCAATCATAGCAAACCACTTGGGGTGACCTAGAGAAGAGGTTTTGGTCATCCAGTAAATGGTTCCCGGGGCGGCGGTACCGATACCCGCCTCTCAAAGACTTGTCATAAATGAAGTTTTTTGGGTTCTCTTCATCACCTATGTGATGCAGATTCAACGGTTTCCCGCTTGTACCACGAGTTTCCAGACACCATGCATATAACTATCTACCGTTTGATTTTTTTTAAATGCACCGTATTATACCTACATATAAAATGTTGTCACCGTTTACCTGCTGACAAACTATAAAAGTGACTTGTTTAGAAGGTTTTGATGTTACTAAAAAATAAAAATTAAATAATTCACATGGGCAATTTTAAAAAGATGTATTTTCGATTAATTTCTGATAGGTACAAGCATGTACCTACCTACAATATTGCCTTGTATTGTGGTCATATAATTCAAAGAAAAATTAATTCAAATAATTCATTGACATATCGGTAGAACAATGGCAGCATTTTTCACCTGTCGCTTGTGTTCTACCGACTGCAATCAATAATCTATCAGACAGATTAATGTCTGAAATTTTAATTATGTAGGTACGAGAATTTCAACAGATATTTTAAATCCTGTTTCAGTTCGCCCAAATATTCAATGTCGTGATGACATCCGCCGGTTAAGCTCGTTACACACGATGAATATAATATACCTACAAATATAAAATGTGGGCGTGCAAAATACGGGTAGATTATTATGTTCAAGCTGCACACGGGAGCTATAATATGAACTTCCAACATTTTTGACGTTGGAAAACCCTTTTTACCCTAGATCGACTTCCAAAAAAGAACCTTACAAAAATTTTTGATCTATTTTTATTCTTGGTCTATAAAACTTTGACCATTACCGTTTCATTGACAGATAAGCACGAATCTAGCAAAACCTTATATTTCAATATCTTTGAGTAAAACCATATAATCTTACCACTAGGATATGAATTTTTTCATGTAAATTTAAAAACTTGACGGCCTCCGTGGTCGAGGAGTGAAGTTCTCAACTAGTGATCAAAGTAGAGGCGTGAGCAAGTAAATTTTCTTTGATTGATTATTTCACAATTTAATAATCAAAAAATAACGTTCTTCTTTTTCTTTCGTATGGTGGGGGGTCAGAGGGGGACATCTAGGTCTTCTTCTAGGGCCTCAGGCGTTGCCCCGTGGACTTTATCAATCCCGCCGGGGAATTAATGGAGCGGGCATTCGTTGACCACATGTTCGGTGGTCTGCACCGCACAGCGTTCACACATCACGTGAGCACAACGGCTATGGGAGCACCTTATCCTAGTGATGGCGGACCAGAGTTTGCGAGGCAATGAGAACCCAGGCTGTCTCTCAGTGGGGTCTTGAACGAGATGGGCATTTTTCACGTTGACTGATGGCCACTCAAGCTTCCACCTATCTTTTGGGGTGAGAGGTGATCGGAGGAGTCTTTCTCCTTCTGTCCAGAAGGGTTTTCGAGACGTCAAGCGACGTGCCGGGTGAGAAACGACATCATCGTATAACGTAAGATATGTTTATGGCACATTCTAGAGTGGAAGATACTCTCAGTATTGCCTTGTTGTAGGACCACCATTCAGACTTGAAATGTTGTTTGAAATGGCTTTAGCTGTATTCGGTGACCAGATATAGCCAGATGGCCCCACCTTCCTCTTCCCTATATCCTTTCCCTCCTCACTACCTTCAGCCTCACAACCAGTGGCGACTCGTGCTTTTGGGTGTGCTAGAGTGCTAAAGCCGAAGAGGTTTTTTTTCGAAATTTCAGTTGTTGTATGAAGATTTTCAGTAAATCCGTGAACAGTGCACTTACCAAACTGAAATAACCTCAAAATCTTTATACAAAAAAATAATTTTCGGAAAAAAACATATTCCGCTACCACGACATGAGTAATGCCATTTTTTAAAGCATTCGTAGCATATCCAAAAGTCACAAGCCGCCACTGCTCACAAAATACCCCAATTAGGGATGCCATAGCATCCCTGTATCCAGTCGGTTGGAACTCTTGTGCGGGATTCACAGAAAAAACCTTTATTTTAAAAATTCACAATCGTAATAATTGGGATTTGGGATCGACCAAAAGATACGACAATAGGGCGGCTGAATAAGTGCAACGCTGACGGAGAGGGCCACGGAGCGGCGCGGGACAGTGGGAAATACGACGGAATCGTAATGATCACATCAAAAAATTAAATCTAGGCCACACCCACATATATTTATACATATATTATATTCGTCGTGTGTAATGGCCTTTAAAAAGACGTAGGAAGAGTGAATCAACTATTTAATATTAATAAAAACTGCATCACGCCAAATTGTATTAAGCAACCGTAATGATGGGGAATCCCAAACAAAATAAAATGATGGTTACGTCAGTGTAAACTCCATAAACATGGCAGGTGAATAAAAACTGACACTGATGATCCATTGAGGAATAAACAAAGTTAAAATTATTTTTCATGGGTCAACAAATGAATGTTTAAAGTTTAAAGTGAACTTTGTTTTATTAATGATAAACAAAATAGTTTTTAAAAATTAAGTTTTGTCGAAAACAACATAGGTACTTACATAAAAAATATTTGTACTCATAGAAGAAACGTCTACATTGGCATTTTTAATACTAATGTGATTTTACATAACGTAAACTTGTGTTATGTACCTACACTAGTCCCACCGAGGGCTCGCAGGGGCGTCATCGACGATAATTTTGATTATTTTAATTCTCACTCGTCTTGTATCGAAATGACAGAAGATACTAGAACGATTAAGTCACATACGACCTCGCGCAGGGATTAGTATAATGATTAATGACTATGTTAAAATTGGAACTGAAACTAACTGCCTAGTGGTAGGAAGAGAGGATGGACCGGCAAACAACTCGATTTTGGCACACACACCTGGCTTCATTCACATTCGTAGATTGTCTTATACAATCCCTAGTGATTTTCGACAAGGCCAGACTTTAGAACTGCATAATATGTAAATTGAATTCAGGTTATGTATTGCTTTTTTGAGACAGTACGTGAAAATTATACGTTTTCTGAAAAATATAACAAACCTTTAAAATATAGAAAAATAGGCGTATTATCAAAATACACTGAACAGACCAATTTAGAAATTCTTTAGTAAATGAAAAATCTAAATTACCTACACCAGAATAAAATTGAAATAAAAATATCCAGTGTCTTTGACATATAGTGAGAAACGAATAATACCTACCAGATTTCTGTGTAGTAATCTTGGGAAACAAGTGTCAGTGTCCTGTGTCAGTGTCCTGTGTCAGTGTTAGTGTCCAGTGTGGGTCTTTAGGCTTTGAAACCTGTGTCAGTTTCACAGATTAAAAAAAAATATATATAAAAATATTTCCCCTCAGAGCCAATGTCATCTTTGGGGATGCTGTGTAGTGGGCCTTTTTAGAAAAGTAAGGATAGAAAGTGGGAAGGAGCCGTTTGTCCAGGAGTGACGCACATATGAAACAATTCCTTTCTTACTTCGATGCAAGGCGATGTTCCGAGACTGTCCTGCTGGAGAGAACGTCTCCCTCAACCAGTCTCTCGATCCGCCCTGTCACGGATGCATCCGTTACCAATATCCGGATAAATCTCTATGAACTACCCACCAAACTCACTCCTATGAACCCGAGCACCCCTTCTAAGTCACCAAATTAGCAAACCACTTGGAGTGACCTACGGCAGAGCCATTAGTTATCCAATAAATGGTTCCCGGAGCGGCGGTACCAATACCCGCCTCCCAAGTTTGCTAGCCACTAGTCAGATCTGAACAGCCACAGATACTTCACAACCTTCCATTTCTTATCTCACTCTGTCATTTTCATCCACCTCCCAAAATTTCTCAATAGGGAGTTCCGCAATCCGGCTTGATCTAGGTGCTTTTACCTGATGCCACATAAAATTACATTCATCAATATTATCTTCACGTGAGTCCAATCGTATTGACGAAAATTTTAAATATTTCCCTTACAAGTTCAAGATGTTGAGCAAAACGCGTCCATATACAGGTTATTAAGGGCCGTATTTGACTTACTTTAACCACTTAACCAATGATTCCTGACATTATTTGGAGTAATTGTCTCCGGTGCACTTAATGTTTTTTTTCCCAACTAAAAACAAAAAAAATCAGTAGATATCGGGCAGTTGGGAACGAGGTGAGGAGTTGGGCGGTTACTCGACGAGTGACCAGTGACGAAATGAAGAAGTTTTTTAAATTTGATTTTGGAGAAAAAAAAATACACCAAAAAATTCACAGGAAGAACAAATTTTGTTTTTACTACAAATAATGTCAAGAATCTTTGGTTAAAGTGAGTCAAGTACATACCTTAACACCCGATATATTAAATCAGTACGTCAAAATACAAGATTAGTCACTTTGACACAACTCGTGACAGAGACAAAGATGTGTACAATGTGACATCATTCTGTTACTGGAAAAGTCGGTATCCACTTTCAACTGTTAAATTACCCGCGCGTTGTCCATGTTGGTGGTCCAAGTGGAAATAAACATGTGGTGTATTATAATGATAGAGGTAATCGTAATACAAGACCCGGAGGGGTCACGAAGATAGCCGATAACTACTGCACTCAGTCACTCACTGCACTACAGACTATGGCTTTGCAAAGATGCTGCATCTCCCGTGCAATTTCAATCGGCAATGAGCCACTTATGATGATTTATCTAAGGCATTCAGTATTTTTATTATTTTTTAAAGATAATATGTAAGTAAGGGAACGAACGTCCAAATGTATGACAGTATGATGGTGGATATGTTAATAGAAGAGTATGCCTGTTGTGTTTGATCGTTTTTATTGCCCTACCTTCCGAACACGTTCTTATAGTCTTACGAATTATACCAGTTAAACTCTACTCACGATAATTATTATTATGCTCCATTTATCAACAGCATTTGGTGTTGATCACATTTTCTTTAGACGAACAATCACAACAGTACTGAGAAATTGATAGAAAATAGTTCGTCCAGAGTTATATTAAAACATGAATTCGAATATCCATTTGAGACTGCGATTGGCGAGATTTTGAAAGAATATCATTAGAAGCAAACCAGATGCAGACCGTGGATGAGGCGGATTTATTGCGTGGAAGAGGATTGGAGCAACATGTGAAGGACTGAGGACTGAAGGCGAAGGACCGCAGCCTTGGAGAGTATTTGTGAAGGAGGCCAAATCCCTTTCTGGTACGAGGATGATGATGTACCAAGAATTCCAACAATGATTGAAATGGATCATACAGAATTAAAAAGAACAGTGAACTCAAAAGTATTATTGAGACTATCCTAAGAATCTGTAGGTTCCAAAGACTGCCATGGGTTGGAATCTTGAAAGAATGCCAAATGAGAGGGCGCTAAAAATCAGGACTAAGAAGACCAGACCTTAGTAAAAGCGACTAGATATACGACTTAGTAGAAGCGACTATTAAAGAATCTGAGGATGAGATGAATGAGGATGGTAGAAAATCCATAGACCTAGAGTGTCGGATAGTGGATTCTAAAATTATTGACTATTTTATTTATTTTAGGAGCTTAGAATTATTTGAGTAGCAAATCTGGATAATATACATGAGACAGAATTTTACATGCTAGATATATGAGGACGACTGGATATTATCGTATTATAATTTAACTATCTTATTATGCTGGGTACAACAAGACCTACTTGTCAAACTTTAAAACAACAATTTCTGAGCTCCCATGAAGTAAAAATATTGCCGTAATTTTGGTATCCTGTGATTTTTTTAAATTACTAAACGGCCGCCCAGCTGAACATCCCTTTCAGTCCAACGTCATACAAGCAGGCTGGTCAAAATTGTTGACAGTGGAGACCAAAAATTGTTTTGCTCCCAAAAAGCCTAGGAATCACTGATTAAGTTTGTCGGATACGTTTTGTTACAACCTGTATCTACACGTATGGTACAACTCCAAGTAGTAATATGATAGCTGTAATTCTGCTGCTAAATGGATAGTGGTCTTTGTAATTTGTATTACCTGCATCTTCCAACTGATAACTGCAGTCTGCGGTCGTATCGCATCGATAGTATCAGAAAAGCATAGTTAGAAGGAAGGGATTTTTTTATATCAACGACACCGTCCGGTTCGTTGATGCGTCTTCCTTGGTGTCTTACTGAAGAAACTAACATAATATTATTATGTGTCAATGCACGTGTACGTGACACTATTCATACCCAGAGACGGTCCGTGGCTGAATTATTTGCCTTCTTGACTAAATTGGGGCAAAATACAGACGAGAATAATTAGCATGTCTCTTAACCTAACCTAATGAGTATGTGGGGACCAGCCAAGCGGAGAGCAGTATAATAGAATAAGAACGCTCTTAGGTTAGGTTAAGTTTAATAACGTTAAAACGATAATGTTCCAATGTGATTACGAGCATAATATTAATACAGTCATTAGTCGACTGAATAATGTAAAAATTGATCTGAAATATATTAGAGTTAATTTAGTGAATATAAATCAAAAATTAGAACATAGAAATAGATAGAAAACTGCAAATGGTGTAAATGTTCGTGTGCTGTAATTTTTTGATTTTTGGTGATTTGCAGAATAAATCTTTGAATTAATTTTGGATTTTGCTATGCTTTTACGAGAATTTCATCCCTTATGTGGAGGGTCCTTAGCAACAAAATCAGAGATGTCAAGATATTTTCGACATCATAATATCGATCTTCGTCTTATCGTACCGGACGGGTTAATTGATATATCAAAATATCTATTTTCTATTTTAACCTATATAGTAAAACCTTAAATCATAATATTTACTTAATTAATGATGAGAATATTAGAGACTCTCAATCTATAACAGAAAAATCAGCAATCTTTTCAGATTTTTCTTTTTCAAATTTTCGGTAGAGAGTCAATGTCAAAATATCGATTGCGTCAATCTAGCTGCAGACAGCTTTGACTTATGGGCATATTATACACTTCAACCACATTGATGCGATTTGGTTGAACGGCGTATAATTGAAAGGGTGTGCTGTTTACACGTACTTTTCAGAAGTGGACCATTCAATCACATTGCTGTCATAGAGTTTAGAATGTCTTCGAAACAGGTCGTGCGCGCGGGAATTATATCCCTCTGATTTAATGTTCCACAGGCTTAAATAGTTCTTAAAATGCTCTAAGAACAGAGGTGTATGCTCTTCCCTCCATTTAAAAACCATTTTCTATGTTGACAACTGACTACAAAATAAACAGTCACAGTTTGACACTTCCATACGCGCGCATATTGCTGCGTGCGCATGTAACACCGCATTCGCGCATGCGCACGAATTGGCAATAGAACCAATCGCATTGAAAATATTGAACAAGCTCAATATTTTCAATTCGGTTGAAAGATGACGCGCAATGACATCGAAACATTCAATTTCTTGTTTACACGGTGCAATTTGGTTGCTTCAACCAAATTGCGAGGCAGAATTGAAGTGTATAATATGCCCTTTACGGCAAGTTTTTCAATATACTCAGGAATGTTATTAGTCGGATTGGATTGACAGGAAACTACCCAATAACAACTTTGCGAATATAAATATCTCGCAAGCCGAGCAACAACCAAATGGATCCTACTATGAAAAACAGATATTTAATATTTATACTCGTATATTGAGAATTAATGAAGTAATGCAGTAATCTACATTCATGTCATCGACATTTATTTCTTCCCGGCAACGTCCAATCGTTTATTGCATTGACAATGACATGACGAATAGAACATAAGAAACGATAAACTTGCTACGAAGTTTTATCATAAGCTAAGGTGTGTCCCGGTTTGTACCCGAGCAATGTTATATTATAAAGCTAGTGGGTACTATCAATCCTTCTCCTCAGAAAATCTGTATGCAATGGTCTTCCACTGGAACTGGTTTTGTCTCACATGCATAGAGACCTTAAAGTATGACAAGAATTTAATTGAGCCCTTTTTCAGCTGTGTGAAATAAATAACATTGCGGCCATTAAAAAATAAATACTCGACGATGGAGAAATCAACGGACAGAGACAAATCAAAATGCTGATTTGCCTTGGTACTTTTACCCTTATCGAAAACTATTTCTTGTAAATGTAGTAGTTCTAGAGAGAGGTCGTAGATGACGACATCCTTCTAGTATCTTCTATCTTTTTCGTTTTCATACAAGACGTGTGAGAAGGATGAGGCCTATGGTTGACGACCTACGTTCGACCTCTCTCTGGGATTACTTTACAGTAATTTAACGAATTATGAAAAAGAACTTGTTATTTTATCGAATTAATGATAATTTGGTATCAATAGATCTCAATGAGATAGATCTCAAAAAGCTCAATAGATCATATTAAAATGATGTTGCAAGCTGAAAATAGTTAAAATCCAGAAAAAAACTATTCCAAATTTCACAACGCCATAACTCAGGGTAAGCTTTTCCTTTCTGATAATGATGTAGACACTAGAACTTTCAAGTAAAAAAGTATAAATTAATTTAAAAATTATTTTCTTCTTACGTTTTTACGGTCCTCCACAACTAGTGACCAAAATATTGCGAATTTTAAGATTCCGTAAAAGATTTAAGCGGTAAATCTTTAAAAAAATGACAATGCGGTTCTGCCACTAATTGCTAATTCTCTAAATCCTTAATAATCTATAATGACCAAAGTCGCCGGGAAATGTAGTGCAGGATTTTGTAAGAATTTTACTGCAACTCCTATTTTGATTTTTTATGACTTCTCCAGGCCGCAGGTTTATTATCCCTTTTCCTGGATGATAATTTGTGTGTGGCAAACGTAATCCCTTTGGGTGTGGAGGACATTCAAATAGGTAAGGGATATAAATCAGGGACGCCCATTCACCGCTAGGTGGGGCGCGTGAGATTTATTGACATAGCGAGACAGGTCACGTTATAAAAACATTTCCTGCCCCTTCCTCATTTGCCTGCCCCGCTATTGTCCTGTGTCCTGTGTCCTCACGCAAGTAGCATTTTATCACAAGCATATGTTGAAACAAGCAGAAGAATATTTCTAATATCGCACCAACGCATACAATAAAACAAAATATTTCGGTCTGGATCGAAGCAAAATGTAACTACACAATTTTTCCAAAATTTACATAAATTAGCCAACTTATTCCACTGTCCGGTGCCAGACATAGTGAGTCTACGTTATCCCCAAATGAAGTTTTTATGTGGCTGAAATGCGTGGGAAGGGCATGGAGAAGAGAAAGCTTGGGGAGTATCTGTTTATTTGGATCTGGTAAACAAACACGGCTAAAGCCATTTCAAGCAACGTTTCGATTCTGAATTGTGCTCTTTCACCAATGCGATTCTGAGAATATCTTCTACTCCGTATCTGTATAAATATTCAGAATCTGCAAGAGGTTACGTGATAATTTAACACATAAAGGGACTTACTAATAAACACGTTTTAAATTTTAATGTAAATTTAAAACACGTTTATTAATATGGATAAATATGTGAGTCGTTACTCGAAACATTACATAAATTACTTCAAAATAGGAGCTATAAAGTATTATACTGTCCAATATGACCCAAGGTGCTATGTTTTCATTCAATTTAAAATTAAATTCTCACCTGATAGTCGAACAGATTATAATCGCAGAACGGGTACCTACCGACCAGTGCATCTCAGAATTAGAAGTGCTTAGTGAAAAGGATTAAAGCTTAACTACGTCCCTCACCACTTATGACAGGACCTTTAATTCAGAATAATAAATATACATATTTGAACAATTTGAATAACTATCATATTATTTGATATGATTTATTATAGTTTACTTCCGCCCTTTTTATCGTAGTAGCACTTTTAAGGTTTTCCAAAACTACCTTCGAGATACAACCGTGGCAGGTTTTTTTTAACGAAAATCTTCAAATACTTTATCTATTTTTAATGCCGTGTCATTGAAAATCAATAAAGATGGCCTGTCATCACAGAAATTCCTCCAACCCAACGACTCAAGAAATCTTATTTTAGATCATTTTTTAAATTATTTCAGAATGCATTTATAAATTAGTCATCAATGGATAACTATTTTCCTTAAATAACTTTTAACTGGTAAAAATATCCCATGAACATGTCATGAATTTGTTGAATGACTCTTCAGTAGTCGAAGCACTCAGGATTCACATAATATTAACAAAACTCATCCATTCACAGTAGAGTATGCAAACACTTTGCAAGTATTTGACAAGTGTATGAATAAGGTTGCAAATCTTAAATTTATTGTAATGCTAAACGAGGCGCTTGCAAATCCAATGCATACATTATAAAGACAACGGAAGAAGATAACTCACCTTGGATAACACATTACCCTGCTACTAATATTTATATTTGTCTGTTTTAAACACCAAAGTCAAGAAGAAACTTTTTCCTCTTTTAGCGCCTAACGGCTAAAATGGCTTTAGATCCGAAGCTACTATATTTTCCCTTTTACATTTTTAAGACACATCATCATTACAATTAGATAACCGTTAATAGTTAAAATATCGTTGTAAGCACAAGAGGTTAGTGTGTATAGAGCGGCAATTGCGATGATTAATGTTTACAACAGAGTAGTTGAAAATAACAAAATGTTATGAATGTAATTAATTTATTTTGACTTAAAAATAATATCACTGATGCCAAACGTGATGACTCCTTCCTTTTGGCTTGTGGTATTATTTCAAGAGCGTTTTAGAAATTTAATGGTAAAATGGCGCAACTGAGCTGAAAAACAACAAAAATTACTAAACAATAAAAATTTAACGAAATCTAGAAAATAACCTAAAAATATAGCTAAAATTACCTTTAAATAATATCATGTAATTTAACCTATCGTAATGCGTAGGTACCTAATGAGGAAAAAATTCAGCATTCTATTTATTAGCATTTCGTCCATTGATTTGTAATAGATACGTTATAAAATAAGTAATTAGTAATCCTTTTCAGTTCAACTAGAAAAGGGACATATTCAATAGATACGTAGGTACCTATTTAAAAGGTTTTTTGGACTCAATATTTTCTTCTTTATCAATTTTTACATATTTTTGTTAACTTTTGCAGCTCTCATTTTTCTCCTTTTAAAACGTTAATTGGTTTATTATGTTTTTTATATGCCATAGGTACGTTTTTAAATATTTACCTTACATCGTTTTTGGGCTCTAGCGACCACATTTACCAAAATGAGCACAATGTCCGTTTTCCCTCTGTCTCTCGGTTCGATAACGAATAAAATTCATGGGCTCCGCTGCAGTCGGATGCAAATCTAGTATAGATAAAACTGAGTTTTGAGATTCCAGACATGTTAAGAGTTGAGACAAAGGAATAATTTAATTATAACTTTTCATCGCAGAGACCTTCCTTTAATTTACTTCTTTAGTTGTCGTGAGACTTCGTGTAAACAATAATAGAGAAAAAAACAGTCGGTTGACTTTCTGCAGCAGTTTATTAATCGGAGTTCTTATCAACAAACATTCTGCATCCTGTATCTTGGTGTATGAATATTTATTCAGCTGCTGTTTAACCACCTTTGAATCTCCCGGGGAACCTTATGAAAGTCAACATTGATAGGTTTAAGGTTTTTCTTCAATATCCCTGATTAGTCAATTTTGTTAGCACACCCGCAATCTGCAATGACTATGACAGTTGACTTTATTAATATATAGAGCCCTTTCACTTTATAGAACTATCTCGTGAACTAACGTTGTTTTATTGGCCATACGTAAATGAACGGAGACAGATTTCAATATTATGGGAAACAGAGTTTCGACATATATGAGTATTTAGACTATCATCAAATGCTTAAAATATTGCATAAAATTAGTTTTGTAAAATGAAGTATTTGGACAACGACTTTTCAAATTGATTAACATCCACCAAATATTGCCAGAAAGTTTCAGTTCTACACTAATACTGGGTTCTAATATAATGTAGTAAATTCGCGCTTTGGCAAGGCGCCCGACAAGTCTCGGCGGGCAGAGAGACAGACATCAAGCGAACAGAGATTCGAATCCTACATCCAATCTTCAAACCACTTTAAAATAAACAGGCCAAAGAAAAGAAAGCGACATCTAGCGATTTTCTAGTTTCACTTCGTGTCAGTAGGTATTAAGCTGCTCCGGGCATGCCAGTTTTGTTGATAAACTTACGTCGATAGTTTTTTTAACAGCAATTTCCCTCAGACCCTATGTCATATTTGGGGATGCTGTGTGGAGGGTGTTTTTAGGAAGGAAAACGGTATGAAGTGTGGGTGGGGGTCAATGTGTCCTGTCAATCTGTGGGGGGTCAATGTGTCCAGGAGTGACAGACATCTGAATCCATACCTCCCACAGCGATGCCAGGGGACGCGCGGCGTTCCGATAGAGTCCTTCAGGAGAGAACAAAAGGTCTCCCTACTGGAACTACTTCAGGTGACCTATGACAGAGGTGTTGGTTATCCAATTATCCAGGTTATCCAATGGCGGCGGTACCCATAACGCCTCCCAAATTGATATTAGTTCGTCTTATCGATTCTGCTTAGTTGTCGATATGACCTGACCTATCCATAAACCTGCTAACTACATAGAAGGTAAGTCGCCTCTCGTTAAATGGAGACGATAATTCTTTGCAGACTTCGCTGATGTTTTTGTGGCTTTCATTTACTAGAAAAAGTGTCCCGGATGCGTTTTTGCTCCATTCTGAATGCGGTTTTACTGTATGTAAGATGGAAAATAATTAGTGATGCAACGAATACTACTCTTACGAATACGAATAGGAATACGAATATCAAACCTACTATCCGGCGAATACGAATACGAATGCGAATAACTTGGCATAGTAATAAAACACTCATTTATTTAACCTTTTTCTGTTTGTTTTATTATACTAATAAATAAAATTTACAACTGTCAAATTTTTATTGAGAAAACACAACATCTGTAGATTCCCTGGTGACAGGCGATTTTTTTTTTCAGTTTGGATTTTTCCAGCCGTTGAAAAAGCCTCTCCGAGGCGACTGTACATGGCTTGTATGAAAAATATTTTTGCCCGAGTTTTTTCAGTCGTGGCAAATATATATCGTTTCGCCAGAAGAGCAATGGATCAGCAGACGGTGATAAATTTTGGAGCTTTAGATAAGCATCAATCTCGTTTTTAATAATCGAAGTTCCTGTAAAAATAAGTGTAATAAATTTTAAATAATAATGTTACAAAGAAAAGATTTTCGAAAATAAATAAAATGTTAAAGGAACTCAATTGGTTAACAGTGAAACAAATGCTGACCTCGAACACGTTGATATTTATTCACAAAATATTAAACAACATGTTACCAAAATACTTCTCAAATAAAATCGTATACAATAAGGACATTCACAGACATTACACAAGGACGTGCAAGGAAATAAGATTAAACAAAAAAGACAAAACGAATACGCAAAACAGTGTGATATACAAAGGAATTAAGTTAACACTACCAGAAACTCTAAAGTCCTCACCAATTGAAAAGTTCAAGATGTATTGTAGGAGCTACATAAAACAAGAAAAAAATAAAGAAAAAATATAGGTAATTTGAAATATTATAATTAATTAGCTGAAATATAAAATATTATAATTAATTAGAAATTTGTAACCTTAGATGTACAAATTACTAAAATAAAATTCAAAAAAAAAAAAAAAAAACAACAGACATATTTGAAGATATTGAATGCGTAAAAGTTAATAACTTTATTAAATACTGACCACCACCACCGGCACAGACAAGTTTGTGGGATTGCGATGGGGAATTTCCCTGAATTCCCCATCGCGTCTTGTCGTTGAGGCTATAGCGTTCGTATACAGAGGTGCGTGACACACGTCACAATCAAACGGAGATGCGTACAAAAGTTTTTTTGTATAGTATTCGTATTCGTAAATATTTATTCGCCGAATACGAATATTCGTATTCGTACTCGTTGCATCACTAAAAATAATACTTCGCTAACGATATATGTGCTAAATACATCTGTCGGTGTAGAACATCTATATGTATATTATCCCCTCAAACCTCGACCATTTTCTGTCAGTAGGTCAGAATATTTCCGTTGCGCAATAAAATTCAAATAAATGTAATATTTATGAACATATCCAAAAACTATAAATTGTTTTTGAAGGATGATGAAATACGCTTTCAAATTTTATTACTTGAAATAACAATGTAATTTCTTAAATATAAAAAAAAATTATGCAGCCTTTAAAAAGTTCTATAAATGGCCCACGTTTTTTCTTACTAAAATTAGCAGTAATGAAAAAAAATAAAAGCAAACACATATTTTTTTAGACAATTTATCATCACCTCATTTTTTCCCCGTTTCGTATAAAATAATTAATAAAAAAATCACGAAGTTTAATTACACACTCTGATTTTTTTTTTCAAATTGCGGTCGGAATCGTTTCGTGAAGGGTTAAATTTTCATTATTTTATGGTTAACTTTTAGATTTAAATATATAGCGTGGTGTTTTCTCTTTCCAACATCGTATTTCTCACAATGGTGGTAAAAGAGACAGCCTTTTCTACGAGACCTTTATTAGTCTGAGGGGTTAAATTACACTTATACTAGAGTTAGGTAGGGTTGGGTAGGTACTTATAATATAACATTATCTCCCTTTTACAAATTTACGTTTATTGTGCAATTTCTATTCATTTACCACCAACTTTTGGAAGTTAGTACTAGAATTGCGAGTACCTACTCATCTGATGAAATTGAACAAACTTTAAACCTTTCCTTAAAAAACGTAGAAGACACATTGATCTTATTTATATATTCAAAGTTATTAGTAGTATTATTGGCTCACCTTCCTTGTTACAACTCATCCAATTGGACATTCATTCCCGTAGATTCTGAAATAATTAATAGCTGTTCCATCAACACTCTAATATTAATTGTGGATAACATTCTCCTCTGTCTAGCTAGAACGTCGAAAGTGTCAACTTGTTAACTCAAATCAAGCATTGAATTTGTTGGCGTAACTCTATACGATTTTTGTCAGTCGTTACGCAAATAATTATATTTTTTCTGTTGCAAGACTAAATAATTTTTGGACTTTATCGAAACCTTGTTCAGGCTTTGACTTGATATTATCTCCTCTGTGTACATTTTGATCTTAATTATATTTAAAATTGCTCTGTGCTTGACTCACTTTTTATTTTATTAAATTCAAAACCTTAAATTATTTGACTCCGGCGAATTTTTTTATGTTTTTCTCTAATTTATTAAATCAAAAACCAACAAAAAAATCTTTCACATGTCATCAGCTGAGCAAATCTTCATCTAGAATTGTCCAATACCTACCGATTTTTTAAGTTTTTTTTTAAAACGTCATAAATATAATTTTATCAAAATATCCATTTTTTAAATCCAATCACCAGTTAAAGAAAGTCAAGTGTGTTCCATAAAACCTCCTCTTGCAGATACCTACCTCAGTTTTTTTTACATTTGTGTCATTGATATTTAGTTAATCTGTCCGTAATAAAATTAATTAATTAATAAAGGTAATTAAAAATAAGAGAAAAAAATCTCTAGTATCATTTGCACTCGTGTAAAAATGCCTACTGAAAGTCAAAGACACGTAATCCGATGCCTACGTAATTCATTATTATCTTTACCCATTTTCCTTGTAAAACTAAAAAGATTTTATGTTTTCGTTGGGTTCATAAAAATATTTTGTGTTTTTTTAATGATTAGCTTTGTTATTTCCGGCGACGTAACTTTTTATATGCAGGAAAAAATATTGAAATGCGTCAATAAAACTGAAATAATGGACCATTCATAAAGACGTCTGAAAAAACAGATTGTCAGCCAAGGTGTTATAAGAATATTATATAAAACAGTTATTATTTTTGTAAATTAACCATGACCTTTGATGCATAAGCAACACACTGTTCAAGGTCAAATAAAGGTCGAAATAACTTTCACACTTATCTACATAAACTTACGACGTCTGGCTGTCAATATTTAAAAAATAATATGAAGATTGGTGAAATATTCATGAGTAAATAATATATTTAACCGAGCAATGCAACCATTTTTCAGTGAACCGAAATAATCACGGAAATTATTATATTGGTAGATTAACTATTAATTGCCAACTAACTAATATTGGAAGATTAACTATTGCCAACTAACTAATTAATCATAAATTTTATTATTGTTTTTTCGTCTCCACCAATAAATCTTCATACATTTTCTCCTTCCATTCGATCTGCATGTCCAAATCATATAATCATTTCATTCCTAACCATGTTGAATATGCTCGGCCTTCCATTATTTTTAAATCTCCTAATAATTTCAGTCAGTTTTTATAACAAAAGTCTAAGATGTCTCATTTCTACTGTTGCATTCAATCTACGATCGTCTTCCTATGCCAGTTCCGTGCCTATGACAGTGAGATCAGGGTTGATAACACTTCTCCATAGGGAACTGCTAGATTCCCTTTCTTTGACACCTTTTTACGTTCAGCTAACGGCCGGCGTAGCGCAGCGGTAAGATGCTTGACTCGCGCACCGAAGGTCGCGGGATCGAATCCCGGCGTGGCAAATAAATTTTATTTGATTAATTTGTGCTATTTCACAATTTATTCATTTAAAATAATATATAGTATATTTGCGGCACGTTCCAGAGTGAAAGATACTCTCTGTATCGCCCTGGTGTAAGACCACCATTCAGAATTGAAACGTTGCTTGAAACGGCATTAGCCGCGTTTGGTGACTAGATCTGAATAGCCAGGTACTTCCCCACCTTCCTCTTCCCTATCTCCTTCCCCTCCCCACTACCCTTAGCCTCACAACATACCCCAATTGGGGATGCCATAGTCTCACTGGCTTCAGACGGGAGCAGTTAGGACTCTTGTGAGGTATTCATGTAAAAAAAAAAAAAGCTTAAATTTATCATTAAACTGGCGCAGACCCGTGAAAAATCACGGAATAGACTGAAATCTTGATAAATCAGTTCCAATTTTGAAAATCACAAAAATCGTTATATTATATCTAGGGAAAAAATACTTCAATAGCCTACCTGAAAAGATAAGAACAAACGAAGACGATATATGCCTACTAAAAGCAATTAAAGAGCAATTCAAGGTAAAAATAACAAAATGATAAAATTATCTTCATAACTTATAAAACTTTTTTTTTTTTTTTTTTCTTTTTTTTCCCCATTGTATCTACATACATACAAAAGTAATTTTGCATAATTTCTAAATACAGTAAGAGTAAATATAAGGTACAAGTAATGTAAAAGTTACCAATAAGTAAAATATATAATCGAAAAGAGTAGGCAATGGGAACCCACTAAGGCACTGCCTGTGTGTGGGTAATATAAACAAGATTGCTATATATACATCAATAAGTATATGTAAAAAATGTTAATTTTAAACTAAAGGTTTAGAAATATAGTAATCTGTGAAAACATTATAGTAAAATATTTGTCTTTTTTTTAAAGTTCCTACCATAATTAATTATAAGATACAAAATATATTTTGTAAACATATCTTATAATAGATAGAAATCTTCTCAGCCTAAATTATGATAAAACTATTTTTATTCCCTTTTATAATTCCCATAAGTCATCCCCTAAAAATAACCTAACTTGAAGTTCCATAATGTTAATTGTAACTTTGAGACATGCTCAAACTGCGAAGATGTAAAATTAGGAAAATATATCAAGTACTTAGGTGTAACTATAGACAACCAACTCAAATGGACTTACCATATAGAAAAAAACTGTAAATAAACTGAGATACTTAATTTACATATTCAAACGTATGAGCAATATCGTCAGTACAAGAACCATGAAACTTGTTTACGACGCACTGGTGCTTTCGTCCATTTCCTATGGAATAATCGCCTGGGGTGGAACATACAATAACCATGTAAAACCATTAGAAATTGCTCAGAAGTCCATCATTAAGGTAATGTACCAAAAGCCCAAGACATATCCCACCAATCAGTTATTTCAAGAAACCGAAATTATGGAACTAAGGCGGATCTACTGTACCCAATGTCTCAAATATATATTTACTCGTCCTAACAATTTCACTAAAAACACAAATCGCTCTAGCCAGAGACATAACACATGCGTGTTCACAGTGCCTCACTGCAAAACCAGGTTGGCCCAAAGACACATTAATTATATTGCCCCAAAATTGTTCAATTCCCTACCTCACTCCACCAACTTGTGTCAAAATTTGAACGAATATAAAAAAAATGTTAAAATCTGGATAAAAAATAATTTGGAACTGAGTAATTTTTTTCTGTAATTCAAACTAACAGCTTCCAAATTGCTAAAATATTCCATGTCGTTCTGAATCTTTAGAATAAAAAAAGGAAATGTGAATGTATTTTTGTAAGGGTGTAAATATGCGATATAAATTTTTAAATATTTTATTATTGAAATATGTATATATCCAAATTTAAAAAAAAAAAAAATAAACTCCACTAAAATCAATCATGTTGATTGATCTCTATGGCCTCTATACATATATATATTTTAAATTTTATTTTAACTATATACCACTGTTATCCACATAATATAATACCCACACACAGGCTTGGCCTTCGTGGGATTTTTTTTGTTACTTATATATATATTTTTTTGTTATTATGTATTTACTTGTTAAATGTACCAAAAAAATTGCTAATAAAAAAAATAAAATATATATACTTTTATCCCGATACTCGTCCCTCTTCTAACTACAAGCGTCTGCTTCTATAGAAGAAAAATATCATTAAAAAAATAATAATAATCAATAAAAACTTATTATGTGTGTAAATTACTTTGTATTCAAAATTATTAAATTTTGTAAACTGATTTTTAATAAATAAAAAAAAAAATTAAAATTAAAATTAAATAAGTGTGAGCAATTTCTATAATCTATAGATAGGTATATACCGGATCCGGCCCGCCGGGCTATTTTGTCCGGCCCTGATTTATCTCGGCAAAGTAAAAGAGAAATAAATTAATAGTTTCAGGGAGAGATTTTTTAACATAAAATTTCGTAATCAGTATATAATATTAATATTATGTCGTTTAATAAAAAAAAATATATATGAGAAGTAGCAAAGTGCTTTATTTAATTTAATATTAATTTACTATGTTTAATAATTTGGTCCGGCCCTTGACCCGACGACAGAATAATAATTTGGCCCCAGACATAGGAAAAGTTGCCCATGCCTTGTATATACCTATGTTATCTCTTGTCTGAACTGATTTTTCACACAGCATCTAGACAGTTCCAATTTTGAACGTAAATTCAAAGCAAATCCGAAATCCAGAATTTATTGCAGCAAGGTTACGTAAGACGCACGGGCAACCGAATTAGTATTTTTGGTGATCATTTGTCATTCTTCGGTAGGTAATTCAATCATCCTTCAGATACAAAAAGTTTTTCATAACATACTTTTAGGTATCTATATTTTATCCGGATTTTCACGCAGTTTTCACCAATAGACAGAGTGATTCATGAGGAAGGTTTTTAGGAAGATAATTTGTCAAGGTTTTGTGTAAATTGGTTGAAATAGGGCTGGCAAGCGGGCAGCAGGCAGCGGGCTGGCAAGCGGGCGGTATGGATTTGATTTAACAGGTGGCGTTGGTTATAAAGGTCGTGTAATGGCGTGGTGATGTGTTTCGTTAGCCAGAACGTGTCGCCGGGTCTGCTAGTATTAGATAAATCAGGTATTAGCTATTCGCTATACGTACATAAGTTGTAAAGCTACTGAAATGCAATCCCACTAAAATACCGCCTACCGTAAAAAATAACGAAACGGTTCTAAAGGTCCTAAATCAACGAGTATCACCTACCTCGGTTCGGGAGTCTCCGACTTTGTTCGGTAATTTCCGGTCGTATGATCAGGTGATTCCGACCTTCTTTGCAGCCAATGAAAGTGGTTTCTTTGAACGGTGCATTTTAAGGCCGCAGACGAAGTCTGTCAAATTGTGCCGAGAGATGTATCATTATATTGAAAATTCTTTTATGATTTTTGTTCAGTCTAGAAGTCTAGATAGAACCAGGCGTGATTTCGTGTATCGGAAACAAAATAAAATGGAATTAAAAAACCCAAGTAATTAATTGGAAGAATTCCAATTAATAATTTATAATTATTATAATGTAATTATTCATTAATCAAAATATATGTACATGTGTTTGTGTTTAAATGTGTATATGTATGCGTGTATTTGTTTATATGTGTATATATGTATGCAACTGTATACGCTTGTGTGCACGCATCACGCATGTACACATATATAAAAAGTAATGCATATTTTTTAATCTAATCCTTATGCATGTATTTTTCTCCTTCCATCCTCAATTTTATATTACAATTTTTCCAATTTTCAGCATTTTTATGTATCAAATGCATATGTTTACACTAGACTTCATACAAAGTGACTATACTCCGTTGGTCACCATGACACAGGCAGCCGACTTTCATGGTGATTTAATGTATCTGCTCTCCTAAATGTCTTAATTAAATAGCACGAATTTTAAAAATAAATAAAATAAAAGTAATCACTTATTTTATACTTACTCCAAGTAACCAAGTGATTTTGTAAATGTTTCATTTAGTGTGCATTTTAATTATTTTGTGGTCAACTTTTGGTTTGAATATAAAGCGTGGTGGTTTTTCTTTCTAATACCAGATCATATTTCTAACCCTGATAACTCATATACACCCACAACGATTTCTATGAGGCCTATATGAGTTGTCCCGAAAAGCGAAGAAATTAGCCTGAGGGGTTAATCACTGAAAAGCCCACAACACACTTTTGATTCTATGAAATTTTTATAAAATGCATTTTAAGGATGTTTTAGGCAGACGTGCAAAAATGAATGTATAATTTCTACCGATTTTTTACATGGAAAAGGTAAATGATAGCCATGCCTGATCGACACCCAATATAATGTCGATCAGAAAAACCAGTTTGAGATTCATACCTAACTGGGTCAAAAATACATCAATGTCCATTTATGCCAAGCCAAAAATGTATCTAAGACCATCTTGATCGCGGTATTGCAGCTTAGATACAAAATAAAAAATGGCAACGATCAGTAATCGGTCCGGTGGCTGTTTTTGTCTCCGGTCATCACACCACCTCCCAATGTCCGCGCGGAATATAATGACAGAACAACAAATCACAAATGCCTAATAGGGCGTCCACGACATGTGACGCGTCTGCGACGTGACGGTGGTGCGACGCGGCTCGACAGGCATGGCAGCTATCAGGTTAAACACCTGAGATGAAGACGCGGCTATGTACTTATCGAAGATGAATTTCATGAATACGAATTTATTAACCCTTTGTATTCAGCTTATTACCGATGCCACTAGCGCAGTGTTATAACCCTAAAAACGACTTATTTATAAAATCTGCACCGTATTGCGACCTACTTACAAGAGGAGAAAAATCATCAACCCAAGATTCCACAAAAATTGCGCCATAAAAAATGCTTTGGTACTAATGGCTTAACCAAAATAACGCGTAGGTACTTAATGTTGGCAAATCCTTCAAAAACTCTTCTAATATAAAGATATCATTAAAAAAATGTTGACAAAAATATAAAAGTAAGACACCCTAAAACGCATGCTTTAACACACCTGCAAAAAAATCAAAATTTCAATCACTTTGGATAATTTTGCACAATAATATTGCGCTTACATGGTTATCTTAGGCAAATGGTATCTTATGTATAGGACTCTGAAGGCGGGCAAGGTGGTGTTTTCTAACCAACCCATAATATTAGAAGGTTAAAAAATGTAGTACAGCGTTTCCCGGAAGATGTGACAGCTAACAAATAATATTCACAAAAAAATAATTGACTACTTAAACTTAAAAGAAAAACTCCAAAAAAATAGACCGGAGTACAATATACCAAATAGAAAATGTTGAAGAAGCCTGGAATAAATTTACAGCTGTGTTAACTCAAGAAATAAATAACAACACTAATTTAAAACAAAGCAAAAAGAAATTAAAGTATGGATAACAAAATGGATATTAAAATGTATTCGTACACGAGACAAAATTCACAAACAAATTAAACATACGCCGTGTGACATGGAACAATTTAATTACTATAAAAGATATAGAAACATCTGCACGAAAATTATTAGAGTAGCAAAGGAGTTATACTATAGAGAAAAACTTAAAAAAGAAAGCAATAACCCAAAAGAAATAAGGAAAATATTAAAAGAAGTTACATACACACAAAAATACAAACAAAAATTTACTATCGAACATCTTAACATTAATTCAAAGAAAATAGATGCCAATACAAATGCAGAAACTATAACAAATCATGTGAATAATTTCTTTGCAAGTATAGGAAAACTTTTAGCGAACCGTAAAATACATAACACAAACACACATACCGAACAATAAACAATCGACACAATAGAGATGAATAATTAACACAACTTAAGTAGAGGAAATTGACAAAATAATAAACACATTAAAAAACCGAATTGCACCTGGATAATAAAAAATGAAATATTCAAACCTATAACACACTTAATCAACCTTAGTATAACACACTCCTGCTTTCCTAGTTCTCTTAAAAAAGGACTGGTGATCCCTATTTATAAATCCGGAGACAAAATGGAAATAACTAACTATAGACCAATCACATTATTAAACTCGCTATCAAAGATTTTCGAAAAAGTCTTAAAAAACCAAATCATGAAATACCTGGAAGATAACAAATTAATCTCAGATAAACAATATGGATTTAGAGAAAAAAAGAGGCACAAAAGAAGCTTTGGCATGTACGATAGATTATATACATAGCAACTTAGATCAAGGATACAAATGTATAGCGATATATCTGGATTTAGCTAAAGCCTTTGATTCAATCTGCCACAATACACTTTTAAAAAAATTAGAAAACATGAGTATCAAAGACAAGGAACTCCAACTATTAAAAAGTTATATGAGTAATAGAACACAACAAGTCAAAATTGATAACCATACTAACAAACCACAGCCGATTACATATGGAGTTCCACAAGGAAGCATACTAGGGCCCGTTCTTTTCACTATTTATATAAATGAACTTTGTAGCATGGAAATAAACGGTGAAATGGTTAGTTATGCAGATGACACAGTTTTACTCTTTAAATCTAAGGTTTGGAATAATGTATTTAACGTAGCAAATTTGGAAATCACGCGAGTGAAAACATGGCTAGACTCAAACATACTTACACTAAACATACCGAAAACAAAATTTACAACGTATAGTATAAATAGTAAAGGACAACCAAGAAACAACACAAACACCATAAAAATACACGAATGTTTAAATACTAACATCTGCAGTTGTCCTTCTCCAGAAAAAACAGAACAAATAAAATATCTAGGAATCATAATTGACTATAACCTTAGATGGACACATCATATCAAACAAATCACAAATAAACTCCTCAAAACAATACACATTTTCCTAAACATATATAAAACAAAACAAATGAAAACAATATATTTTGCACTTTGTCAGTCAATAATAGAATATGGAATAATTATCAGGGGAGGAGCAACAAACTCAGCTATCAATCACTTAGAAATCACGCAGAAAATGATC
Source organism: Limnephilus lunatus (assembly GCA_917563855.2). Taxonomy (NCBI): domain Eukaryota; kingdom Metazoa; phylum Arthropoda; class Insecta; order Trichoptera; family Limnephilidae; genus Limnephilus; species Limnephilus lunatus. Next base: position 47,158,900 of record OU830600.1, read on the forward strand.
TTAAAGGTAATACTTAAAAAACATAGACTGACTGATACAGACCAAATATTCAACAGTTGTGACGTACTAGATATACGCCAATTATATGTTAAAACACTCCTAAACTACATTTTTGACCAGAAAAACAAATTTCAACAATCTCAAAATATCACTAACAGACCAGTTAGACAATCGTACAAAAATAACATTAAAACTCCGACGGTAAATACAAGCTTTGGACAAAGGCACTATAAATATCATGCTATAAAAGCATTCAACAGACTTACTCTTGGAAATAAAATGGTCATCCCTTGCATGGAGGGTGAAATATCTTAAAAAAAACTATATGTACTTTCGATTTTTCATGTATTAAATAAATAAATAAATAAAATGGAAGTAAACAAAAATAAATATGTACTCAAAATTACAAAATGGATTAAAGAACAAAAACGACAATATTACCAAAATTTCATAATAAAATAAGAATAAAACACATACATACACGTAATACTCAAAACCAATATAAAACACACAACACTTACAAACACACAACACATAATACATACCGATTTTATTTTTATTTAAGCAATAAAATAATTCATTTTACATATAATTTTAACTTAATTATAAATTTTAATTTTTAGTTTATTTTGTTTTATAAAATGGTGGCCTCAGCACAGGTGAGCTACCCAGTGAGGCCGACATTGCTAAATTATATTTGAAATGTAAGATATTATACCAAATAAATAAATAATAATAATGATATACAATATAAGCAAGTACCCGACATGCGTTGCAATGCCACAAAAAATATTGTTTCTCCCAACGTGTACTTTCCCATGCGTCCCCGTTCCCCTCCCGCACCTTCCCTCCAGCGTTCGCTTTCCGCCCCTCCCACGCTCCCCTTTCGCTTCCCGCGTTCCCCTTCAACCTTTCCCACCTTCTAATCAAACCCCCCTTCTTCGCATCCCTCCCCCGTCCTCCTTTCCTCCTTGCCGATAAACCATACAATAAATAGGTACACTCATTTTTGTAACTACTCGCGCGCCACCTCTTATAATTTTTTATTTAAATTTCATAAAGCCAGAACTCGCCAGCATTGATAGAAAACTCTCTGTGGGCGTGAGCTCAACAACTCGCCAAAGTTTCATCGCAATCGCATCGAATAGTATAGGAAAAAAAAATCTGAGCGTGCAATTTACACGCGGTAGAAGTGGAACCTTCATAAAACTAAAGTAGACAAGAGTGGGGAGACTACGAAGCACATTTTTATCAATGTGAAGGATGAGTTTTTCCATATTTTTGTGCTCGAATTCCAGTGCACCTTTTCCTATGCATTTGGTCATTTTGTTAGTATTTGTGTTTTCTTCTTCGGAATCTCTAGATTTCGCTTTCTTTTATGTTTTCTTTGCCTGTTCATTTTGGAGCGGTTTGAATATTGGATATTGATTTTACAAAAATTTAAAAAAAAAATGGATTTCGTGAGATTCGATCCTTGGTCAGCTGGATGTCTGGCCGCCAAGGTTCGTCAGGTGCTTTATATACCAATAGACTACAGGAGACTTGCGTGGGACCGTGGATTTATCGAATTATTTATTTATTTATTTTTATTTTATTTATTTGTAAGAAACAAAGAGCTTTTACTTAATTATATGTATATTGGATCATGACATATTATATTGCTATCTCATTCTCTCGCAGGCTATAATCCTATAGATGTATCTATATGTTTATCTCTTAGTGTTGCTCCGTTTCATCGAGTTTCAATTCACAAAGGTGCTAAAGAAGTTTCACTTCAATAATTTCACAACGCCAGAGCTCACCATTTTACATAGAAACCTTTGTGGGTCAAAAAAGTCTCATCGCAATCGAATGAATGGTTTAGGAGTGCATAAGGGAAACAAAGCAAAAAAAGAAATATTATTAATTTTTATATATAGGTATTTCATCTCTTAATATATAAAACAAAGTCGGGCAAGTTACACAATTTATAACTCGAGAACGGCTGGGCCGATTTTGATAATCTTTGATTTTTTGGATTTGTCTTTGCCCGGATAACATAATAACTATTAAAACATAAAAACAATTTTCGAAAAAAATAGTTATTAAGAAAATTCTTTTCCCCATACATTTTGTATGGAACGAATTTTCATATTTTCAAAGATTTTTTCGATAAGTACCTACCTATAATATTGAGTAGTGAGTGAGTTCCAAAAATTCAAATACGTCAAATGTCAATGCGCTGAATGTTTTGCTTTTATTTTTAAACATAGATATATAATGCTGCCTCTCTTTCTTACACACTAAATGTCAATAGTCGAAAATGAGACAAACGGTGAACGTATTTCTCCACCCATCCAAAGGAAAGATACAATAATTATAATAAAAATCCCTCACACATATAAAGAAAATGAAAAGCAATTTTTTTACATCAGCTCACACATGATGCCCCGAAGAAAATTATTTTCCTCAGGAGCTATGTCATCTTAGGGGATGCTGTGTGGAGGGTCTTTTTAAGGAAGGGAAGGATAGGAAGTTCTGGGAAGGAAAACATTATGAGGGGTGGGTAGGAATCTGGGGTCAGTGTATCCGGGAGTAACTGACGTATGAATCCATCCCTCCAACTGCGGTGCAAGGTGATGGATCGAGAGAGTCCAGCTGGAAAGGTCAAAAGGTATCCCTCAACCAGTCTCTCTCGATCCGGCCCACCATGAAGCGGGTGGGCAGACGCATCCGCCGCCAAGACCCGGACAAACTTCACCCCATGAACCCGGGCACCCCTGCTAAATCACCAAACGTAGGGAACCGCTTGGGGTGACCTATGGATGACGTATGACAGAGGTGCTGGTTATCCAATAAATGGTTCCCAGGGCGGCGGCACCCATACCCGCCTCCAAAATTCCCGTAAGTAAGTGGAAAAATAAGAAAATCACAAAAAATATAAATCCGTACACAATGTCATCTCTGATATACGAGTATCTAACATCTAATCTAACACACTATATAAAGAGGTAATATTTGTTTGTTTGTTTGTTTGTGTGTTTGTTTGCATCGAATAGGCTCCGAAACTACTGAACCGATTTGAAAAATTCTTTCGCTGTTGAGAAGCTACACTATCCCTGGGTGACATAGGCTATATTATATTTAAAAAAAAATAGGCATCCTTACTAAAACTTCAATAATGTAACCCAGGGTGGAAAAAAATTACCTATAATATTCTTTAAATCGCGTGCGTTGCGAAAACTATTGATGATAGAATAAAATAATGTACTACGACTTTATATAACACATCATTATTTACAAAAAAGGTCGCGACAGCATATGTCTAACTATTATGGTTGTGCCACAATAAGTATTCTTTTATTTTAAAATTTTAATTAATATGTCGCCGCTTGAAAAGGCTCTTTATTTGTATCTTGGTTTTAATCCTTATCAAAATAAATTACTTCATATTCAAGACAGCTTCAATACCTTTATTTAACTTTTTGAATTTTTCAATTCGGATATATAATTAGAAAGATATCACGAGTTTAAAAATGTTAGTATTAGAAAAAAGTTTCGGCTACGGGCCGCGCGGGAGAGGAGTCAAGAAATGCAGTGCCAGGGGGGTTGGCGGGACGGGGGAGCGGGAGAGCGGTGGCGGGGAAGGTGGAAGTGGAACGCTGGAGGGGAACGCACGGGAAAGGACATGTAAGGAGTAACTTTTTATTTATTTGAATACGGCATGTATTATAAAAGAAAGTCCAAAAAACGTGCAGCTCGCAAAAACTCAGAAACGAGTCCCGGTTCGATCAAGGGAGTTATATGGTGTGGTAGATCTCTATCCCCCCTAGGGAATAAGGGTATCCGTTTTTACCTAAAGGCCGTGCTTTTAAAGATATAAGGGCTGAAAATTTCGCCCTCTTGAAATTTCTAGAACAGTCTTCCGGAAAGTTCTAGGAGGTTCCATAGAGCTGTAGAAAGTTGTGGAAGGAGTGGAATGATCAGGAATAGGAAATCGGGAACATCATTGTGCAACATTCCAGAACACTATCTTATTGTCCTGAGCGAAGCCGGGTAACCCAGCTAGTCTGGTATATATTGACAAAAACAAAACACGGACAGTTGCCCATTGATGATTGCTTCATTGTGTAATTTTTAACTTAATAAAAACACTGAATTGAATTCAACAGTTATTGATTCTGAGGCGGTACGAAGTTCGTCGGGTCAGCTAGTTTGTAAATAAAACAATAAAGTAAGTTAATATCACGAAGTGATGGTGCAGGGAAAGGAAAGCAATGAAGGTCGGTGGAAATGAAGAATTATGCTGGTAGAAATAACCGTTTTTTTTTAGCCTTGACAGTGACATTTCAGGACAGGCCGTGCATCAGGGGACAGCTTGTTCCGCCGTTAATGCTCGACTCCTCGACTGTGAAATACAGGCACAGTGTGTTGATAATGTATTATGTCATAATAAATTATCAACATTTCATTTGAACACCATTTACAGGTTCAATTTCAACGTCTTTTCTTGCTTGATTAATGCAGAAGGAAAAAATATAGGGAAATAATTATATATAACTAGCGATATCAAAGACAAAGCAGAGGAATGCTCTACTGGCTCCATGGATTCGTATTCCAACTGTTACGGATGCAGTTCCGCAAAACCGGGCTGCAGCCTGCAGGGTGAAGATTGACCTGATGATAGCAATACGAGGGGAAACAGAAGAAGAGAATTTAAAAATGTTTTAACATAACATTGAAGAAGAAGATAACAATAATAATATAAACGAAAACATGAAAGAGAACAAGTCTCAGTAAAACCGAAAAAGACAATCGTCGCAACTGGAACGCGAACCAAGACCTCTCATCTAACCGGGATGTGCGCGTTAATCAATTTCGCTATTGCCACCTTCTGTCAAACCGTCATATTTGTGAATCTCATATTTGAAATTTTAGTATTAACAATATTATCTTCAACTAATTCAACTAACATTATCTTCAATCAATTCTAAAATTTGAAATATGAGATTGACAAATATTACGGTTTGACTGAAGGTGGCAATAGCGAAATTGGTTAACACGCACGTCTCGGTTATACGAGAGGTCTGGGTTCGAGTCCCAGTTGCGACTATTGTCTTTTTCTGTGTCTTGTTCTCTTTCATATTTTCGTGTAGATTATTTTTGTGATCTTCTTCTTCAATGATATATTACATTGATGGGAATAACCTTCAAAAATTATAAAAAGAGAGTTTTTCTTATAAAAAATTTAATATTGGAACATTTTCAGAAATCGTTGGAAAATTAGAAGTAGAACAAACCAAATATTCTTTAAAAAAAGAGCTGCATTTGGATCGACAGGTTTGTATAAAGACCAGAGTCCATAATATATGTGTTTTTTATCCAGTAGTAAGTCAGTTGTCACATGTTGTCAGGATTTGGCAACATTGTAACACAATCTGAGAGTTTTTGTATGTCCCCCAAAAGAAATACATATTTTATTCCTTCGCCAAACAAATAAAGCGGTTTTCATACATCAAATGCGGAAGCCGCCGAATCATTAGCTTTTGGTGTAATACAATAACTCAATAATAGCAGGTGTAGCTCATTGTTATTCGATCAGGTATGTATTTTGTCTGTAATAACTTGTGATTACTTACTTTTATAACCCTGAGGTATCTCAGATATCTCGGTGTGCGTACTGCGTACGTGATCGGATGGATCGATGCCAATGAACCCATTATTCCGACAGATTTTATGGTATCCGAAGGAAATAATATTATATGTGCCTACCGCTCGCTACCTATGGTACGAAATTGTTTAATTAACAGAAACATAAAATGGTTGCAAGCGGAACTAATTGATTAACTCTAAAATAACAAAAATAAAATAGTGTACACAAATAATTAATAATATTAATTTGTAAAAAAAAACTGAGAATAATATTATTACAGATGTAGGTAACGGTCTATGAAAAGGTGATTTGTGGGTTAAGCGCATTGACTTGGTCGAGGCGGGCAAATTATGAAATAAGGTTGGAAATTTATTGTTTAGGGGATAATTTCACGATTTGTGAAGCTGAAAGAGTTTATAAAATACTTCCCTCGGTGTCACTGCCCTTCAAAAACTAACGTTGTCATTTTTCTTTAACTAGCGAATACCCGGCATGCGTTGCAATGCCACATAAAGAAAGATATTGTTTCTCCCTCCTTTTGCTTTCCCGTGCGCCCCCGTTCCCGTCCCCTTTCCCCTCCCCGTCCCCTTTTCCTCTCGCATTCAACTTCCATTTTCCACCCTCCACGGCCCCGTCCGAACCCCCCCCCCCTCCTCCCCGCGTTTCCCTCCCGCGTTCCTCTTCCATCTTCCCTGCCCTCCCCATTCTGAACAATTTTTTCAAATATCTCGCGCGCCACCTATTGTAATCTTTTTACGGAAATTTCATAACGCCACAGCTCACCATTGTATTTAGAAACCTTCGGGCATGCGTACAACAAATCTGGAATGTTTCACCACAATCAACAGAATGGTTTAGGAAAGCAATCATTTTTACATATTAAGATTACTTCTCTATTTTTTTTGTTAAAGTATGTCTTTTGTACATCAGGTAAGTTCATGTCGACGGTCCCGAAGAACAATGTCGGATGTGTGGTTTTGTAATTTTGCAGAATAGCTATTTAAAATTCTTTTTCTGCATTTTTTCTGTTTTGAGATAGAGAAAGATAGCGTTGTTTTGATATTTGATATTTCATTCGAAATTCCGAAAATACAGACATTTAAAACAACAAAATAGTCCAGGATTTCCCAAACTTTTTCTGCGAAGGAACACTTTGAAAACCCGTAAATTTTAACGGAACACTTGGCTTACTTTTTAGGTTGGGTAATTCCTAATAGAAAGTAAATTAAAAATAATAATTTTAAACACATTATTTATGTAAGTACTAGATATATGTATATTATGTAAACACACAAAATGGAATATATGCAAAAAAAAGGAATAAATGAAGCACCTAGCGACTTGTGTCGTCTATTGTCACGGAAAATGGGTTCCGAACCCAGGAATTATCCTTGCTGGTTTTAGGAAATTATTGCAAAAGAGTTATTTTCAAGTTATGTAGGTATTCTAAAAATTCTTTGGAAACATTTTCATCTACTTTATAATTTAATTTATTCAAACATTCATGTAGGGCAGGAAATCAAACAAAATGATTAGATCGTACTGATGAAATCCAAAATTTTAATTTTTTAGTCATGGACATTTATGGCACCATGCGCTTGCGCGTTTATAATTTATTTATAATAACTAATTGCTAACAAGGATGTAAAAGGACTGATTGATTTTATATTATTTTACTTTCAAGTAATGTCGATTTCTTAAAAAATGTGTTGGGTTCCTCGGGAACAGAAATTTAGTAAAACACATGCAGATCCCTCACCCTGTTATTGTTTCTACATCGCATATATGTTCATATTATTGACTCTTATCATAGTATACAGCACAGTAAAAAATTTCAGAGGTTTTTTTTAGTATGTAAAATAAAGATTTACTGCAATAGCAGCATTAACGGCTCTTTCATCTACCATCTCAGTCTCTCTACCTGGAAAAGTCTAGTACCGAACTTAAGAACTGTGAAAAATGTATACAAATCGTAATTTCTTTAAATAATTTCAGTTATTATATTAATTGAAATTCTTTCTACAAATTGTCATGGAACCCCTATTCAGTTCCAGCGGAACACTTCTGTGGTTTCAGAGTTTCCCAAACACAGTTTGGGAAACCCTGAAATACTCCAATCAATAAGCTAACAGGACGATTTTCAATTTTTAGCAGATCCCACATTGGGGACTGTCGATTTCGAGCTTCAGGGCGTCTTACCCCGGAATTGCCTTCTCCGAACTTGGTTTCTATTACTAAACTAAAACGAAATTAAAATACTACTGCAAATACTGCGGTACCCTCAAACAAATAAGAATTCAAAGGGTTTTCTATAGGCGCATAAACCAACAAGATCATGATAGATTTCATTAAATATTTACCTAACAACAAATCTTTCATAGATACCCAAAAATTAATAGATAGTGTACCCACCAAACCGAAACCCCAACAATTTTAGCAATAGCCACGCATCAATTACTGTTTCTTTTATTTGCTTAGGGGATGCTGTTTTTATTTGTAAATAAATCTAAACGCCACCTCTGCTGCATTGAATCGTGAACCTCTCGCCTTTGTAATTGGCGACGATTTATTGCCACAAATAAATTGCTTTTCTGTGGAATGTTTCAACAAAGGCCTTTGTATTCGATAAATAGTAAATATTGCTTAAACCGAAATGCTGCAATATTTATTTTTTTGCGTCATTGGCCATAAACTAGATAGTCAAGCATAAGGATATTAAAACTCAACCTCAAGGTTTTTTACTGTCGCGACTAGTTAAGCCTACATTACACGACATCAAACAGCATGGTTCATGTATTGTTTGCAGTGATGATAATTGAAATCGTAGATATAAAAATAGAGATGAAAATAGCGATGGCGTAAAGCGAAAAATGTTGACTTTGGTCACTAATTGGAATCGGGCTGAAAAAAGATGTCGTGTATAACGGCCATTAGGCAGGCATCTATTTCGGCGCAATTTATAAAAAACATCGGTTTTTAAGAAAATAATGGCAGTGGTTTACATACATTACATAATTGTACACATATTCCATTCACATAGGTGTTATTTTTAATGATTTTTATTTTATTTCCCTGTCTTTTTTGCGGTTCCATGCCAACTCAGAACCACATCAGAAAGGTCATTAAAAGCTATTAAAAAATAATTTTAAAGTAGCCGGTAACCCTAACCTAACTTAGAATTTTTAATCAATTTTTAATATTTTTTTCATCACTCTGACCTTTTTTTTTGAGGTGGTTCTGAGTTGGTTTCATTCTGAGTTGGCCGGTAACCCTTTTTTGAGTCGATATTTTTGCTTGTTACATTTTATATGTCAGGCGTTACGTGAATCTGACAATAAATATGTATTTTTTAATAAATGTTAGTCTGTCTTCTATGGGTCAATAAGGATAAGGAAGGGGTAAGGAATCGACATAAACCGTAAGGCTGCGTATACATTTGCGAACCAGGACGCAAGCAGAGCCACGAAATATGGGAAAGGAGCGAAGCAAACCGCAGAACGACGCGAACCGCGCTTGCGGTTGCGGTTGTTTCGTTCTTTTCCCATAATTCGTGGCTCAGCTTGCGTCTGCATACGCAGCATAAAACCCTGCACAGAAATTTAGTTTTTCTTTGTCCGAAAAGCCCTAAAATGGCTACATTTAAAGTAGAGACTTCATATTTGAAATTTCGAGATAGTCCCCTCAAAATAACCCGGTTAATATAACAAACTGTTCTTATACAATGAAAATGAGAAAGCATCTTATATTTAGGGACCAAAGTTTGACGATATCAATCTGGGTCACTACGACCAAAACAGTTAATATATCTATCAACAGATTCCCTCAATAAATAAAAATTCGAACTAGTTCAGCTTTACTGTTACCCACAAATACGAGTGGAATCATTACATGCCTAATTGCGTGGCAAGGGTTCCTCGATATGTGAACTCTTGCATACATTGTGCATATAGTGAATGTATACGTTGTATATGTACCCTATTCAAAAACGACCCACAGACAATTCTGGTTTAGAGTGAGTTGAAGGCGTATATCGAGGTCAAGAGTGAATACTCTCTCCTGACCAATTTAACTCTTTCAACGTCATTATTCTTCCTCAGGAAAACAATAAAAAAAATTACATCTCTTGATTTTGGCAAAAGAAAAACCAGTAAAAACAGTTTTTTTACAAGAATATCAGCAGATGGGCAGACGCAGCCGCCGCCAATACCGGGACAATCCTCATCCCATGAACCCGGGCGCTCCTCGTAGTCAACAAACGTGTTGGTTATCCAATAAATAATATCGCAAAGTCTGGAATGCGGACGACAAAAACTCTAATTGGCACAATAGAAAACAAATGGCGCTGCTTCTCGAAAACAATTATCACTGGTGTCCCAAACAAAGCTGATAATATTTTTTTTTTATTTTTTATTTTAACTTTATGAGTAAAACCTCAAATTGTAATAGACAATTTGAATTTTTGCTCATAAAGTTAAAGTAAAAACAATATATTTATATATTTATATTGTTTTTATTTTTTGATATTTTTCCTTAAAGGAAAAGTTCCTTCTTTACTTTCATTTTTATTTTTCATTTTCTTGTTTTATCTATTAACATCTCTTTAGTTTATTATGTCAGCTAAACAATAGCAAAAAAATGTCGTGATATAACTGAAAGTATACTAGATTATGAATGTATACATATATGTATTATTTTACCAACAGAATTTCTTCATTCATTTTCATTTTCAAATTCATTTTTCTTGTTTTATCTATTAATATTTCTTTAGTTTATTATGTCAGCTAAACAATAGTAAAAAATGTCGTGGTATAACTGAAAGTATTCTAGAATATGAATATACATATGTATTATTTTACCAACAGAATAGTCAACACTATAATTTACTATAATTTACATGTAAAAACATTATCATACTGGAATGTCCTAAAACGGGCAATTGCCTAGTTGGACATTTTAAGTTCACTATATTGTATTATGTAATATTTTCAAACAATAAATAAATAAAAATAAATAAAAATAAAATAAATATATATATATATATATATTCATCCTAGACTTGCAGAAAAGTCAATAGATGTCGCATATTAAATAAAATGGATAAAAAAATATCCAGACACTATCTAGATTGCATTTAGTTCGGGTTTAAATCTTGCAATCATACATAAAGATAGCAGTCAATAAAGTATGCGTTAAGAAAATGAAGATAATGTGGATGGTTCTTAGTCGACGTATGATAGACAGTTAATAATTACCGAATTTGATATCGACGCCTTGGCGCAGTGACAAGAAAAAAGGGACACGAAAAAAGTATCGATACTTTGTGGTATCGAGTACTTTTCCTTTCGATACCGATACTTTTGTACTCGATACTTTGTTTTCGATACTTTTACTCAATGAGTACTTTTTGGCAAGTATCGATACCTATAAAAATTTGGCTAAGCGGCTCATGTTTATGGCAACGCCATAGACCTTCTCAAACATTCCATTGCATTGGTAAAATTGCAAGCACAAGCAATCTAGTAATTCGTGGAACGAATATGGCTTATAATTCATGAAAAGTAAGTTTATTTTGTTATCTAAACATTTAGTTACTGAAAAACGCCATTAGGTGAAAAAAATCTGACAAGTGCCATGCTGACTGTCCTGCCAATACACAAATTAGAGAAAAAAATGTATTGCAAAAATTTTGTTTTACTTTTTGGTTCGTATTTTAACAGGGCAGCTGTGTTTCATTATTTGTTTCATTAATTACTCACGTTTGGTTTTTCAGTTGAGTATATGCATAAAAACATTACACTTTTTTTAGTAGGTATAGATTATTAATTTTATTTTATTCATTAACTTATTTTTTTTATTTTTAAGATAGCAATTTGTGAATTTACATGTCCTTTTTTATTAAAGTACTTAAATTTGATTGTTTCTTTTTTTGATTTCACTGACGTTGACATCCTTTTACCTTTTCTAACTAAAATAGATAATTGGATCCTGGGGAGGGGTATAAAATGTACTCGATACTTTGAAGTATCGATACTTTTGTTTCAATATTTTTTTTTCCGATACTACTAATGAGTACAGTATAGATATTTTCTATTCGATATCGTGTCCCTATGGACAGCACGTTCGCCCGGAAAGCGAGAGGTCCTTGGTTCAAGGCCCAGAGGTGCCAATATCCTTTTCTGATTTTTCTGTTTCCAGATTTTCCATTGAATTTCGCTCACATTGTCTTCATTTAATTAAATAATAATATAATAATCAATGATCGAAACTCTGCGCTTCTGTTATGTCCTACGGCCGGACCTACAAATTAATGGTAAAGGAGTTTAACTATCATGGATCGGCGATTGCTGGCGCCTGGAGTTATAATATAGATAGGATATTAAATATTACATTGAACTATTCAATTAAAAGATGCATGTGAAGCCTATGCAGGTAACAGTTAACTGGTGTTTAAAACTGGACACTACGTATACCAACACCATAATGAAGCTATGTAGAGTGTATATTTATATTGTTTTCCATAAATTAATCACAATTTAAGTACCAATCAATATGCAATGCACTTACAGCAGATTGTTCGAATAAACTTTCAAAATGTTAATAAAACATTGAAATTTTAAATTCTTGACATTGAAATGCATTGATTTATGGTATAACCTTTTAAAGATTTACGAGTAAATAGGTATTTTTTTTTGTTAATATGAAATTTTAACATTTATAAATCACGAAAATTATATGTATAGGTAACTGTTATACAATGAAGTGAAACAATCGTGCTTGAAATTATTCATGTTCAATAAACTCAAATTAGTTTTGAAATTATTATATTTTTTATTTGAATGTCTGAATTCAGACAAGCGATAAAGTAGGTATCTTTTATTTTTATCAATAATTCAATGCTAGAAATATGAATTTTAAATACTAGTTAAAATTTTGGACAGATTTTGTTATTTTTCAAGTTTACTCGAAATTCAAAAGGTAAATTTTTGATCGAATCTGATAAAATACTGATAATATATATTTTTTAATCCTTGGGCAAATATTTTTAAAGTACGTTCTGCTTCATAAGTCTATAGGCAAAGCATAATTCTGTAGGTATGTGCTTACCTACAATTTACATAATCGTAATATGCATTAAAATTTGTATCTGAGGAATTTTTGAGGTAAATTATTTTCCTAACCTATGTCCGTAGGTCAGTTGTTTTTAACCGGGTTCGATCGAACCCCAGGGGCTCGGCGAGTCACTCTCACGGGTTCGGCGGAGGTCAGGAGCAACAGGAGAAGTTGCACTGATTTGCAGTAAATATTCATTATGTTTTGGTTTGATAATCATGTTTTAATTGTTTTATTCTTAATGGTTTTGTTCATTTTGTGCACCTATGTATGACTATATACCTATGTTTTGAATTTGAAAAAATTAAAAAAGTATTATATTTTTCCAATTAAGAACGGTTCGGTGAATGCGCATATAAAACTGGTGGGGGTCAGTACCTACCTCCAACAAGGTTAAGAACCACTGCCGTATAAATAAATATCTTGAAGAATAATGTACGGATGATATTCCCTACTTTCGTTGTTTTTATAACTTTCCAATGAAAATAATTAATGAAGAGCGTTGGATACTGCTTCTGATTTATCTGGCACTTATTGTGCTCGCGTATCCTAATAGCCTAGAGTAGAAAGAATTGGTGGGCCAGGAAGCAAATTTAAGGGCACCTGAATCAGCGGTAAGAAGCCCTAAACCAACGATACTCAACCTTTTTTCTCTTCGGGCCACAAACATGTATTTGTAAAGTTACGCTGGCCGCATACCCCCACCCCCCCCCCCCTCCCCCCAGGGCGGACCAATTTTTTTTTTGAAGTTGAAATTTGCGTTCGTCAACTTTAATGGGGGGGAGGGTGTGGTGACACCACGTTATCCGCCCCGGGTGCCACCCTTGGTAGCTACGCCACTGTAGCAATTTTCAAGTAGGTACCTGTCTAACCAGTGACATTAACTAGTTTTTTTTAATATATTTTACAATTTTCTAGAAGTGACACTTTTTTATTTATAAATTATTTGTGCGCATACTTGTGTGTCAAATATTTGTTTTTTGGGAAAAAATCTAGCGTTTGCAATAGCAACACTCTTACACATCTGCCCTGATGATGGACACTGCAACGCTGTCGAAAACCGAAACGTTGGCGAAAAAAAGGAGATAGCGCAACACAGCATAACACCCCAAAAACAAATAACGAAAATATTTTTGGGCGTGAAAATCTAAAAAACGTATCTCACTCTTATACCAGATTATGTGGACCATAATGACAATCCTTTTCGGGTATCACTATCTGTGCGTCAAAGTCAAAACGAATCTCAAGATGTACGAAATTTAGAATGATATTTTTTTTTTATATCAAGTTCCTGATAATAAAGTGTTTAGGGCCGCACACAAAAGCTTGCCGGGCCGCAGGTTGAGTATGGTTGCCCTAAACCCTACAGTCGTTTGGGTGTCTAATGACTACCTAATATAGGTGACACACCCAGCTATAAAAGTGCGAGCAGATAGAAGATATCTGTTGAAATGCCATTTCTTTGTACTGAATCTATCGACTTGACAGCTGTTATCCGCCCGTTTAGGCAGCTCCGTCATTAAAATGACACCCTCTCCTATTTTCGGCGGAGAGGGGGTCGCATAACTTTTTGCGTATCACCTCGGCAGCGATTAATGCAGATTATGGCTCATTAACTTTGAGCTTCGAGCACATCATCTGCTCTGTGCGGCGGGTTAGTATGGGATTGTATAGAGAGCGATGTTGTGCGTGTAATGATATTTTATAGCCGTGTGTGGCACCCGTCTAAAGTTTATCACAAAACTCTTGTGTATTTTTTAAAAGAGATCGGAAATCGTTGAAGGTTGAATATTTAAACATAATAAAAAATTTAATAAAATAACAGGAATAAGAGTTTAATCCGTATTTCAAGTTATTGATCGACCACCATAACACGGGCATGTGCCTGGCATGGTGGTTGAAAAATCCACAAATTATGTAACAATGAATAAAAAAAAATAAAAAAAATTGCATCCATAAATCAGATTTTTTTTAAGTAGCATTTTTTACGGACACGATTTCATTTCTTAACTTTGGATTCTTGTTATTTTGTTTCACAACGAGTGAAAACTTCCTGCTTTGGTGAGATCAACAATGTTGAATATATTTCAGTCATTCAGTCGTTATTTTAAGCGCATAGTTCTATTTTATTCACATCCTTTTAAGATTGAAAATGTAAAATACATTATTAGCTCGCGGCCGGATTAGTCCCGCGGGCCGTAGTTTGCCGAGCTCTGGCCTAGATTCTAGAGAACTCGGTGTATCACCTTTCCTATCCTTTAAATCACCTCTCAGCCCCCAGCCCTCAACGCGGTGAAGTGGAAAGGAGATCAAGCTTCGCCGCGCAGAGGCATATCTATCTGCTCCGACTCGGAGGCGGAACCGGTTCGCAACATTCAGCCTGAGAAATATACTAGCCACATATTATTAGATGACATTCGTGCAATTATTCTCTTGTAAAGAAAAGGACCCGGATTGGGGAAATAGCAGATATCTATATACCTATTTTATGAAGAGATTTGTCTTTTCTTTTGGTTAGACACACGCAACTGTAATCAATGTTGTTGAAATTGGAATTGCTGAATTTATTTTTTACTAGACAGAAGATGGGGGTTCGTTGTTTTTTAAATATGCCTAATCACTTTTCTTCTAAGCTTGGTAAAGTTTCTGCCCGCATACAGCAGACAATCTGTTGGCATAAATCATTAATAACTTTTTAATAGTGTAGGTATTAGGTGCTCTGGCGTCATGAGATTTTCAATTTGTAATTTTAAAGGCAATGTATATTGATAGATATCAGCCGAGCTATTCCCTAATTTTTGTGAGATCTTAAGATAACGTGCGAGATCTCCTGTCAAATGAGTGTCAGATTTGGGTGGTAGAGTTGGCAAAGCTGCCTGTCATAAACTCAGATATGGGTGATTTTCTATGGCTGTTATTTGCTTTTTCTATGGATATCAGCCAGCTTCGCCGTTTTTAGATAGTTTTAAACACGAAATACTGTAAATATACATGATTATTTATCTATTTAAAGTATGTTTAAAGTTGTATACCGTGGATTTGACATTTGCGAAATTTCGTTTCAACCCAAATTCGCATGAATTACTTAGTTTATCAAAATTAATCAAATTATATTTCACTCGTATTTGTTTAGGAGAATCAAGTTTGTTTATTATTTTTAGTTGCTGAATGTATAATTGTTAGTGGCAGATAATGCCGGAAAAACACTTTATTTAGAAGAAATCTAACCACAGGCGAAGTACAATCGTCGCAATAGTGACTTTAGAACTTCAAACTTGTATTACTTGAACGTATGTCAGTAAACTAGATGACAGCCAAACGTCAGTATGAAATTCGAATATTCGACATCTCCACCCGTTGCTTTTTTTTTATTTAATAACTTTGTCGTGCAAATTACCACAGTATGCAATTAAAAACGTAAAATAAATAATCACGCATTCATAAAATATGTGACAGCTATGACAGCCAGCGTTGCCAACTCTACCACCCAAATCTGACACTCATTTGACAGGAGATCTCGTACGTTATCGATCTCACAAAAATTAGGGAATAGCTCGGTAGGTCTATTTTTAGTCATTTTCATTAAGAGTTTTGAATTATTCACTAACCTGTCTAAAATGAGATTATTTGTTCCATATTTGAGTTTCGATATCTACAGAGAGAAATAATCCAAATAGAATCTTTTTCGATGCCCGCTAATACGAGGGTTGTCAAAGAATTAAATCCTCTTTCTCATTTTCGGCGACGTGGACACTATTTCTCAAAATATGGCGGCACTAGCGTGTAGCTCTTTTCCCTTAAAGAGGAGCGGTGATCCGGCTTGGTAGCTGCCTCTGTGCGATCTTTGAGTACGTTTGAGATCCCGTATCCCGAATCCCGCCGCCTGCGAGGTCACAATCTCAACTAGGAGGGAGTCCGCCCTGTTGAATTTCCTAAGCTCGCAATTTTGATTCCAGACATTAGTAAGTCTACCAAACAAACGATGTTGAGGGAAAAATGGCGTATGCAATTTGCTTGCTCTTTGGGTTCCCAAAATGCTGAAGAACAAAAACTTGTATAAAGCGCTCGTGTCTCTTCGAACCGTTTTTCCAACTAAGACGAGGCTCTTTTGGGTTGAAACATGGGTTCGCTACCCAACCCCGGAATGACATGGTTTGCATCTTTTTCTTCACCTGAAGCAACATTTGGCCGGAAAACCTTTGGAGACCGACTAAGACGCAGAGCGAGAGGCAATAGAATTTTGGCGGTGAAATTTTTACGATAAAGGAATCAAGGACCTAGAGCCACGGCTCACAAAAGGCATCGCAAAAAATAGCGGGGATATGGTCCTGAAATGTCGTATGATTTTTTTGTAGATTTTTTCTCATTTTTTAAATTAGAACGGTCTTTAATTCTTGGACAACCCTCTTAAAACTTGATCTACTCTACCTACCAGATTATTTGGATGGATACCTATATATTATCTTCGGAATAAAATCTAAAAGATATGATGTGACGTGAAAGTTGACAACACAAAGTCCAGTTAAAAGAATTACGAAAGGCGTGCGATAGCTTTATCAATCGAAGCCTTGGACGACCCTGTGTAAATGTAGTTCTGGACAATAATAATTCCGTGAAGACAAGTCTGATAGAAATGGAACAATCTCCGATCAGGTTAGAGAAAGCGCACAATGAACGAATGAACGGCGGGGAATGATAGAGTGCGCGTCGACCGTCAAATGCAAAATACTGGCACTCTCGACCAGATGCAGAAGTCAAGATTAATGAGACTGGCATACGAGTAGCTGCAGAATGAAGGTTGGCAAAGAGCACTGATAACAAATTGTGAAAGCAAACGGAATTTCTAATAGGACTTTCAATCATTTCCTGACGTCGGGGTGGCCATACCGACCATTAGGAATCCCGTACATTTCTGCCCCGCATACAAAGCTCTGATAATTAACATTGCATATTATGTAGGTATG
Source organism: Limnephilus lunatus (assembly GCA_917563855.2). Classification (NCBI taxonomy): domain Eukaryota; kingdom Metazoa; phylum Arthropoda; class Insecta; order Trichoptera; family Limnephilidae; genus Limnephilus; species Limnephilus lunatus. The sequence goes on from OU830600.1 coordinate 47,176,606, forward strand.
TACCTACGTAAATATACTTATACAAAACATTTTATTATTACCACAGTTTGCTATCTTGAATAAAGAAAAAAGTGTATTACATATTCAACAAAAAAATGATGGTACAATCGATGATACTTTTAGCATCTTTGAAACATTTAAATGTTTTAATAAAATAGATGTCTTCAATTATGAAACAATTACAGGAATCCCAAAAAAGTCGGGGATTCAAATCACGCGTAAGTATAATATATAACATTCTATTCGTTCGTAAATACAAGTATACAAGGTCTCCGGGTAAATGTTTTTACATGATAGTACCTCAGTGGCGTAGCGTGCGGGGGGGGGGGGGGGGCGGCACTTTTAAGGGGGGCGGCAAATTTTCACAATAATGTTTAAAAATGATCTAAGAAAATAATTATTATCATTAGAGATAAACATAATGAAAACATCGTTGTACCTCAGTGGCGTAGCGTGTGGGGAGTAAAGAAAGTTTTTTTTTTTAAATGTATAATAATTATTTAAAAAAGGTTCTACGATACTTTCGTTTACCAATCCAACTCTTTCTTTTATTATTTATTATAAATGTCAATCATTATTTTTTTTAAGCTGCAAATTTCGTAATTCGTAGGAAAACCGTGCGCATATTGTGAGAGAAATACTAATTAAAGCTGGGAGCTCGCTAACAAATTCACTCTTAATTTAAACCAGAACTGTGTTCAGAATGTAACGATTGAATTTCAGTTGTGTATTCATGCGCTGATGTATTTCGAAGGAGATCATTATTTTATTCTAAGTGCATTGGAGGTTATCCACCATATACCCGCCCCTCTACTAGACCTTGAAACTAGACCTCCCTCACTCGAAGTGCAATTATAAAATTCTCTTTGCAGATTATGCATACGCTGCCAGAATCAAAGAGAAACCGTTTACATATTCTGAGTATAGTTTTAATTCGCCAAATACAGATTTGATTTAACCCGTCTTATCACAGAGACGCAAATTGTCCCACACATTTATTTTTAAAATAAAATTGTATGAATGCGATGAAAACTGAACAGACACTTTTATTAAAAAAAAAAATACGAAAAAGAATCTGCATTTAAAATTTTAAGTTTATTCTATTTTAAGTACTTTAATTCGAATATTCACAGGGGTGTATTTTTTAACGAATTTACATTTCCAATATCAAAATTTTAATATTTAGAAACAAAAATGTTCTAATTAGCACGTCGGAAAAATTATTTTATCTAGATTTTAGAACAATTTTGTTTTTTGCAAAAGGGAAAAAAAATAATAAAAAGGTGCATTTAAAATGCACGGGACGAACCGGGAATTTTGTGCGCAAACCTTGACAGGCAAAAGTTTATAGATATTTTTTTCTTATTATTCGAAGGGATATACCAGTTTTCAGAATGTAAAATTCCAATTGTGGATTCATCTGCTGACACATTTCGAAGGAAAACATTCTCTTATTCGAAGTGCAGTTATGAAATTCTAGTTGAAGACTTTATGTATGTGACGCCAGAATCAAAGAGAAACCATTTTCACGTTCAAAGTGTAGTTTTAATTTGCCGCATACAGAAATAATTTTAACCAGTTTTGTGTTCAGAATATAAAAGTTCTGTTGTGGTTTCATCTGCTGACACATTTCGATGGAAAACATTCTCTTATTGGGTAGATATAAAATTCTAGTTGTAGACTATTTATTTAATGCTAGAATAAAAAAAACATTATCTTGTTCGGAGTGTAGTTTTAATTCGCCGCATTTAGATATAAATTAAACCAGTTTTGTTTTCAGAATGTAAAATTTCTATTGTGGTTTCATCTGCTGACACATTTCGAAGGAAAACATTCTCTTATTCGATGTGCAGTTATAGAAATCTATTTGTAGACTATTTATTTAATGCCAGAATAAAAAACAAACATTATTTTCATATTCTGAGTGTAGTTTTTATTCGCCTCATACACACTGGTTTTGTCTCGTTCCAGGTGGCTCTTTTAAGTTTAGTATGGTCCTGGTGAGAGATTAACCTAAGAAATTACTTAAGCTATGTTTAGTGATCAAATCTGAACAGGTTCTTGGGTGCATCCTTTTCCCATATTACTTCCCCATTCTATCAGACTCACAAAACTCCTCAATAGGAGATACCACCCGATTCACTTTTGGCGTGTACAACGTGAATAAATATCATGAACTTATATTCCCTAAAAAATATATTGTCATGTATTATTTATCGTTAATTTTCTCCTCTTGAACGAGCGAAAGGCAATAAAAAATGAATCATCATTGCACTGCGAGATAAGAGATCTTACTTTGTGGAAGCTGAATTACGTTAGTTCCGCTAGAAGACAGATATGGGAATACCTCATGGTACTTATAACTTACTTAGTTGGTATTTACGAACATACTACCACCAGTTGGCAGATAGTACATAGTTACTAAATGCCATCTTCAGTTTATAGTCTTGGTAGGCCTGGCACGAGTTGCCACCACATTCTTGGAAAATTCTTGCTTGATCTTCGTATTTGGTCAATTTGTTGAAAAACATGTACATTGTACAAGCATGCATCGATAAATTCCTGGTTAGAGGTGTATTTAGACAAAGTTTTATTGTACATTCTAATTAATTACAAGTATTTCTTTGTAAGGCAGTGGAACTTGGGTTATAATACCGTATTGCACGAAGCTTTTCTCTGTGTAATGGGCATAATTATTCAATTCAAAACAGGTACATACGAGTTAACTCGTTTAATTGAAGATATTTTCTGTATTAATGAATATTTTAATTACTTTCAATTTTAAAAGAGAAAATATTACAAATAATATTTTAAACAACATTTTGAATTTTTCCAAATTTATTTTTAAATATATCCTTTATCATCTGAAGTTTGTTATTTCATAGATATCCAAGTTAGTAGCATCCACTGACACAGGTTGTATGTGGTTTCTCGTAAAAAGATCTTGAATTTGTATTATTGTAAATTGTAACAAACCATATTTTTATGACTTCCAACATTGTGTTTACAAAAAACTGGTGCCTGAAACTAAAGCTATTTTCAGTACCTACATACTAAAAACGGATTGTTATAAAAATCGTGCTTTTCTTGAAAACGAAATCGTGAAATCATTACATATTGTATAAAATGGAGTCGCTCGAAATGTTTGTGAGCTTAGATCTTTTAAACTACGCAACGGATTTTCATGCGGTTTTCACCAATAGATAGAGTGATTCAAGAGGAAGGTTTATGTGTATAATACATGATTATTTTAATAGAGAAAAGTCGAGAAATTCAAATATTCAATTCAAGCAGCGGGCAGCGGGCAGCTGGCAAGCGGGTGGTGTGGATTTTATATATAAGTTGGGTAATGGCGTTGTATTTCGTTAGCCACAGCAACGTGTAGCCGGATCTGCCAGTAAATAATAAACAATAAACAAAAAAGATTTGTAAAAAATATTCATTTTTATTGGTTGTTTTAAAAAATGTAATGATTTGAATTATTATTTTTAATTGATAAACTAACGTTTAAACAAGATTTTTATGCATAGCACAAAGGGTAGATAACAAATATTATAATCAATAATTATCAGCCTGAAACACTCATCTACATTGAAAAAATCTTCCGAGAAAAGATACTGGATAAAAGATATGCATTAAAATCTTGTTTAAACGTTAGTTTATCAATTAAAAATAATAATTAATATTTGACAAGTTAAAGTATTTCAGCAAAAAATGCAGACATAATTAGTCTCGACGCCACCTAGCGGGAGATTTAGTATTAACAATACCTCTCTCACATAAATAAAGTTGGTTGTTTTCAGTTGGAAAATGTAATAATGAGTAATTGTCGAATGAAACACTAGTATATATTGAATTATTTGGCGGGTATTAGATAAGCCGCCATAGCTCAGTGGTCAGAGCAGCTGACCGGCAATCAGAGGGACACGGGTTCAATTCCCGTTGGCGGCCAGTATCTTTTCTCGGAAGATTTTTTCAATGTAGATGAGTGTTTCAGGCTGATAATTATTGATTATAATATTTGTAATGATTTGAACATTCGCTGGCACACAAAAACCCTCTTTCAAAAAAGTTTCGATAATTGTATAATAAATATGTAATATACATTTTGAAGATTGGTGTTTTACAGGTGTTTTCTCTATACCAAAAGGGAGTGTGGCGATATTTTTAATCCAAACTAATTCTTGAACGATAATAACGGCATGTTATCACAGGGTTTAAAGTGTATTCATCGAGTTTTCCAAGTTGTTGTACGTTTAGAGGTCAAAAGTTAATTGAAAAGTTGAGAAGAAAGACGTACAATGTAATAAATTAATAGTTCGCTGGATTATAATACTGTGTTATTTAACTTTTACGTGCATATAATATATTATAATGGATCTATTATTACATCGCTTCGGTAGAAAGCAACACGTGTTCGAACTTGGAAGAAAGAAGATTCTGTGAGAACCGTTGTTGATAACAGTATGTCTGTTGGACCCGTGTAGCTATACAGTATTGGGTACCTGTACATATCAATAGTTGGACCCGTGGTTCCTATGTACCTAGGTTCATCTGATGCATACACAACACATGGCTTCATGCAACTACCGAGAAGAGTGGTGGCGGATTTACAATAATTTCAATACACTCTCGTGGGAATACCACTTTAGCTCGCTTAGCATAAGCAAAAGGCAAATGGTTTATATAGGTACATTCCTCACTTATAGTTGTGCAGTTATTAGTGTTACTAATTATGCGTTTGGATTGTTAGTGTGCTTAAATATTACAAAGGCGTACTATGAAATGTGTCTTTTTAAATTTAAGGAACGACTTTTTTGAGTGATCTTTCAGCGCAATTGATGTTTTTTACATTAACTCCACACAGGACCCGAGGAAAATAATTCCTCTCATCGGCCTACATCATCTTTGGGAATAATTTGTAGAAGGTCTTTTTAGGATAGGAAGGAGATGAAGTTCTTGGAAGGAAAATATATTAGTGATGGACATATGAATCCACCCCTCCCACTGCAGTTCAAGGCGATGTTCTGAGAAAGTCCTACTGGAGAGGTCAAATGGACTCCCTCAATCATTATCTCCTGGTCTGGCGTGCCGTGCAGCTGGTGGGCAACCGCCGCCAAGACCCGGACCCGGTGTGTATTTTGAGATATTCTGTGTTTACGTCATTTAAGCAATTTGATATATGAATCAACTAATACAACATCTATAATATATATGTATATATAGAGATACTTAAGGGTTATTAACCAGCTAGCGGCCGAAAATTCAAATTTCGTCGAAAGATGTTCTAACGATTGTACAGGGCGGTTTCAATGAGAAAGATTAATATTTCTCCGTACCAGCTTTTTAAAATAATAACTCCATATCGATTTTATTTCATTCAAAATTTGCTCTAATTTATACCTACATTCAAAAATGCTGAAAGGCGTGATGATAATACTATAAAAATTATTTTTATATCATAAGTATTAACAATGTTTCAATAATGTCTAAGCAAAATAAAAATGCAAAAAAATCTTAAATATATTAGTTTGTAAGACCGTAAATAAATAGACAAACTGAAGTATTTTCGTCACAAAACACGTGTGCGGATCTATTTTCAAATGATTTTATTTAAACTAAATTTATAATAATTCTGAAACATAGCTTTCCCAGATAATTTATTGATTTATTTTATTTATATGATTTGAAATGTGTGTAGTATTATACAAAATTTTGTTTGAAAATTTAACAAATCTGCCAACGACTTACGGTAAAACCTTTTTATACTAAAAATAAACATATTCTCTCAAAATTTAAAACATAGCTTTACTAGATAAAATAACAGTCTTTCGAAATCAATTTATAATTTTTTTGTGGAAAAGAGTCAATACGTTTAAAATTTGATTTAAAAATGACATATTTCCGCTCTGGTTATTCCCTCTTGAATGAATATAGGCAATAGACGTAATTTATCAGAATCAGAAAATCATTAGAATCCATTACTGAAAGGGAACGCGTTGATTAGCGCTGATTTTAGTTCTGCAAATAGACGGGACAAGAAATAGGAGGTGCGTGGTGAAGTTACAATGAGGTCGAATTAGGAAACGCTAATTATTATTATTCTTCTCTGAGGTCATTTCGCAGATCAACAGTCGACTGCATTTCCCACTACCAGGGAAACATGAAATTGCAGAGATTATGGGTAGACAATTGGCGCACGCAAAAAAAAACACAATACGCGACACAAGAGCATATTTTTTAATCAAAGGTAGGTTTAGCAAATATCTAGTACGAAAATGTGCTACTTTATTTATTCGTTTTTCCATTTATAAAATACTAGCTGGTTTCCGGCATGCGTTGCAATGCCATATATTTGAAGAAATACATTATTTGTCTCAGAATCACTTTTCCCGTGCATTCCCGTTCCCCTCCTGCGTCCCCTTTCTAGCTAGCTTTATAAATTATAACCCATATGTTATTTTAATTTTTTTTTTTTATTTTGAAGAAACAAACAGTACATAAATTACATAGTAGAAAATAGTTACAAGTTATAGAATTTAATACAATAATTGGTACCAATGACATGTTTCTGTTACCTATATACATATTTTTATGTGATAAATTATACCATTTACCTAAATTAAGTTAGTAAATTATTGAAGGAGAAGGGTGTGTGTGAGTGTTTGTGAGGGTGTGTGAGGGTGTGTGGATGTGTGTGTTATGTGTGCGAATTCAGTGTGCTAGAAATATTTTTCTTAAATAGAGGGAGGGAATCAAAAAAATATATCGGTATTTGTGCTTGTTTGAATCGAGTTAAATCTTTGAAGGATGCGGGAAATGGGGGAGTTGGCTGCAGCATTCCTATTATTACTGGTTGTGTAAAAAAGGTTGGTGTGGCGAGTTCTTTTAGATGGGATGTTAAAAATTATTCTGATATATGATCTATATTATTGTAAAGTTTAATTAAAAACCATTCAGTAGTTTTTGCAGAAAGAGTAACAAACACACATACATCCATAAAAACTTTCGCGTTTATAATATTAGTAAGATAATCCATTAAGAGGAAACCGGGTGGTGTTTTTTCCACACAAACGTATTCCTCATTTCCCTCTCTGAATTTTGACACTAGAGAAAATATTTTTTTTACATAACATGAATATTGACCGCAAGCGTGTCGGTACGTTTTGATTTTTTTGATAAGTTACTTTTTATAGGAGTTATAACCCTTCAAAAATTGTTAAAATTGCCTTTTTTTAACGCCATCAACAAACGTTCAGTATACAAATTAGACGATGTATTTAAAAAAAAAGCAAAAGGTACAGACATAGAATGTTTTCTTCCAATACATTTGGTAAAAAAAATCTTGGAAATTGGTTCAGTTTTGGAGTAGAAAAATGAGGACTACAAAACCTCGATTTTGACAATTTTATTTAGGTATTATCAGGCTGAGGTGCATGTGTCCCTTTCTCTCAGTATTCGGGGGTGAGGGGGGGCGGAGAGGGTTTTGTTGAATACGTATACAGTCAACGAAGTGATGTGACATTCTCAATAATTATATCGATACACTAGTCCACTAGTGTTGTCATGTCCCGAGTTATCGATGTTTTTTTAAAATTATTTTTCTGTTTGGTGACTTATTTTGAGTGTGCCAATACTTACCGAGCTTATTTACTAAAGTTATTGTGACAAATTTAATTTGTTTACGTCAAATAAATTAATGGAAAAAATTGAAAAAAAAACACCTGTTACAGACAGACCCCGAGATGATTCCGTTCCGTATTGCCGAGTTGGATATGGAACACAAAAATTAATTAAAATATTTTTTGATAACTTTTGAAGGTTGTACTCAACATAATATTATCCCTTTATAGGACACTTTTTTTAAGATACAACTACCGAACCAAAAAAAAACTTTTATATTTGACTAAATATATTGTTCTAGATTTTTTTTTCAAAAAAATTATATTTTACAAGAAAATGTGTGATGGTAAGTACATACACCACTGATCGTTTGATGGAATGCTGGTACAGCGTATGTTCAGTGGTACATGCATCTACCACATGTTGTTGAATCGATTATGTTATTATAATATCATATTATACAAATGAATATTGAAATCTATGTATAAGAGGCACCATATTGTTTATTGTGCTACATATTAGGTACATACACATAACTAGTTTAGTTTTTATTTAACTTTTTTAATACGTTATATTATTACAGAAAAATGCACTTTTGGGAATACCTCCTACATCACTTGACATTTTCAATCTTCTTCAATGATCTAATATTTTTTGTTTTTAAACGCTTTATTGTAAAAAAAATTACTGTTTAACATCTACACAATGAAATTAAAACAATTTATGGTCCAGACCTTTCCCTCGCCGGTAAATTTCTTGGTATGCGACCGTCAATTATTTCTGGTAAAAGGCATTGGTGGTAGAAATTTTCTAACAGTGGAACGATTTTTTGCCAGATTTCATCGTCCCTCTCAATTTTTTCATACAGCAAACCTTTTGGACTCCACACAACAAAATAACAATAATTACGACGAGTAATATGTAACTGGCCTTGTACTTGGTAGAAGTAATTATGATTCCGTTTTAATGTTAAAGAATGGTCTTCCAATTTACAGTAATCAATTATCTTTTGTGCAATTCCCTCTTCTGGTGACATATTTGCTATACTATAAGGGCATTTAATTTCAATTATAGAATCCTCACCGATAAGGCCATCCGGACTTGCCGCTAAAAAGTTTTTGGTTTTATCGATAAATAGCCCACAAGCGGATACCTGAAAACTAGTTTTTTTTTTAAATTGCTCTATTGCTAGGCTTTCATTTTCTTTTCCATAATTTGTGGCCATAGTTCCTTTGAATTGTGAGTACAGTAAAGAGTTTAGTACTCCCGTAACTGAAGTTTTTTGCCGAAGCTTATATATTTTTCCAAAGTTAGACGCCGTTATCCGCTTACGTCTTTCAATTGCCCACAGATTGTTATTGCTTTGGCCTACCGTATTCCGTTCGAGCTCTTCCTTATTGGTTGAAGATAATTCTTTGAGAAATTCCTCTTTTTTCGTTTCAAATATTTCAGGTGGCATATCTGGTTCTAATTCCAATTGACCATAATTTTCATCGGGCCCTGTAACTTTTTTTCTTTTTTCTGTCGTATTTTCATTATACTTTAGTTTTTTTTTCGACACATTTGTTTATTCTCCTTCGAACGTCGTTTTCTCTCTATAAAGTGCTTCGTGTATTTGCCGGGACTGTGGCCTTGGATTTTCTTTTGTATTCTTGAATGGGTTGCCAATTCACTATTCCACGAAGTTACTGCTCCAAAACATCTTGCTTGGTAAGATCCTCTTGTAGTAAAATTTACCCTTTTTCCACCTATAAATTTGGCGATAACGTTGTTGAATTGCTCCACAGTGTTATTTGTCACGTCAATAATAAGACTTTCTGCATTTGCTATTAGAGACAATAAGAATTGTTGGATATCAGTCCATATTCCACAATCTCGAAGATCGCTTACTAAATTTGGATCATCAGTATACTTCTCCGGCTTGCAATAGTACGATGCACAATTTTTATGATCACCAAACACATGATTTGCGGTATTTTTTATGTCCATTTTCAAATTTTTTATTTTATCACTTTGTACTGTGTTTTCTTGCTCTTTCCTGTAATTTATTGCTCCAACTACAGCTCTTCTCATGCGTAAAACGTTTGCTTCAACCTTTTTCCTTATATGAACTGGTACAAAGCCTTTAGCGTTGTTGGTTTTTTTCCAAGTGCTTTCATTTTGTTGCAAAAATTGCGGAGTAAGTGATTTTTGCACTCTATTTTTTGTACTATAAGGTTAGGACCATATGGCATTTGTTGCATTATTTTTTTCATGATGCTGGAGTCGCCATCACCAACTAGTTTGTTAAATTTCAATCCATGCATTTCCATGCTTCTCGAGAACCCTTCTGCTATAATGTGGGCTTCCATGGCATTAGCACTGTCACGCCAGTTTATGAAGCACCTGTGCTCAGAAGCAACTATGTGTAGTTTAGTAGCTCTAGCACATATGCAGCAGTATGAGTTTCGCACTCCCAGAAATAAAACCTTTTTAGTTCGTAGTCCAACTATGCACCCTGCGCCAGATGAGGAGCTAAATCCACTTTTGTACGACCTCTTTGCCCAGGAGCCATCTGCAACCACCGTTACCAAAGGATAGCCACCCTCGTCTACGTCACCGTTTAAAATGGCTAGCCTTTTTTCTTCTTCACCAGCTGCGATCATTTCTTCTAAGGCACATTCTTCAATTGTTGGCGCTAAACATTGTTCTATGTTCGTGTGAGTCTTACAATCCATATTTGGCATATTTAAAACCCCACAAATTTCATTCCATTGTGAATACCCATTTCCTGTACACATCACTCCTTCGACGACAGCAGTATTTATAGACATTTTCCGTTTCGGGTCTTCGGAGTGAATGTATTCTATTTTCTTGCACATTTTGCACTCGAAAACATACTGGCTTAGAAGACCATTTCGTCGTTCCTTCATAAATTTTAAATCGGAAAATGTGCAGTTGGTGTGTTCGTGCTTTATATTTGATATCTCCGAAAACAAATATTTTATATCCACAATTCTGCGACCTTCGAAATTATCGGTTTCATCAATATGGTCTGGTTCTATCACCAAATCATCAAGCGTTGTTGATGATGATGAACTTGCGTTTTCGTCTATATTTGGAGCAAATGATTCATCCATGGAAGTTTCATGCATTAGTGAAGATGTAGTTAAGTTTCCAAAAGTAGTATCGATGACATCCATATCCCTGTAAATGCAAATGATTTATTTATTTAAATTTGTCCATCCTATTTTCCCGTTATACATGCTACATAATACACGGCTCTCATAGCATAAATCTTTAGGTTTTTCTCGTAAGTCGCTCACGTAAGAGAGTTATGGCAAAATTATCAATGTAAACGATACCCATTGGTAATTTTGCCATAACTCTCTTATGTGAGCAACTTACGGGAAAAAAACTTTACGTACGTAAAGGTAACCTTAGGAAGGTTCAGTAGTAAGAGTGACAGGAAAGCGATATTTCGACTTACCTAGATGTCGAACGTGGTGCAACATGAATCTGTCGTTTGATACTAATAATCGGTTTTTTTCGTCTAGTAGATAAAAACAAACGCGCTTTGTTTCCATTTCTTTTACCCATTATTTATCTGTAAGAAAAAATTTTTTGAGTTGAAGGTAGGTAATATAGTAGTCGATTTTATGTAACTCAATTTCTAAATACACATATCTTATGCTACGTATATATTTGCGAATAGTGGCGTGCACAGAATTTGAAAATTGAAATTTCGGAAAAAAAATAATTTTCAGCTTCGACAACATCATTAATGTCGTATTTTCAATCTTAGGATTCTAGCCCACTGAAAAATCAGTGCACGCCACTCTTTGCGGACAGAGACGCGAGCCGAACCACGAATTATGGTAAAGGTACGAAGCAACCGCAAGCGGCGCAGCGTTTCGGGCAGTTTGCTTTTGCTTCGTTCCTTTCCCATAATCCGTTGTTCGGCTGGCGTGTGTATACGCAGCCTAAGACGTAGAACAATATTTATTATAGGTTACTAGATATGTTAACAAATGTACCGACTTGCATTAATGCACTTTATGCATACAGTCAAAACTGATGAATTTACGTTATTCAGGGAGAGCCAAAAAACAACAACATTTTTAGCGATATTTATATGTTTAATTAAAAAAGGAAATTGTGTTGTAATATTGAGTTTTTATGAATGAATAGTTTATGTTTATAATAATAGTTTATGAATAATTTATGAATAGTTTAGTAGGTATCTACTCACCATATGTCCTATATGTGTAAATCGTGAGAAATGACCAAACAGATTTCAATATTCAAGGGGGTTTCAGGGTCAAAATTCGAAGGTCTGTATTTGACGTAGAATAGTTTCCAGTAAAAAGGCTAGTCAAAAACAGTAGAGTGATGCAGCCAGCGAAAAATAAAAACACTATACAATCACAAAGTACGTGATGTACCTACTGCGCCTATGCTGCCGTTTTATAAAAAAAGATGGTATGAATCTCCCGATATTACTAAACCAAAACAGCGTGCATCTTACTTTACTAATAGTAACAAGATGAATGAACTATGAGCGCAGAAGATATCTATTATATAGGAATACGCACGCTCAAGTCGCGACGCGTATTGACTTATCTGTTGCAGCAGGCAGCAACCTGTATACACGCACCCACAAGTCTCATTGACTTGTGCGTGTGCAGAAGATGAGCTCGGAGCAGGCAGTCAGCAGGCAGGCTGCAGGTGTTGGAAGCACGAATCGCCGCGCCGCGCCCGCCAGCGACTTCGCGTTCTTATTATTTCATTTACTGTTATTCATTTATTCCAAAAATTAAGTAGGTGCCTAGGTACATATTCGTAATAAAATAGCGAGGTCTACATTATTTAATATTGTATTGTACTTAACTTTATTATTATTATTACTTACTACAAATACATGTGACTGCCTGCTCCGAGCTCATCTTCTGCACACGCACAAGTCAATGAGACTTGTGGGTGCGTGTATACAGGTTGCTGCCTGCTGCAACAGATAAGTCAATACGCGTCGCGACTTGAGCGTGCGTATTCCTATATAATAGATATCTTCTGCGCTCATAGTTCATTCATCTTGTTACTATTAGTAAAGTAAGATGCACGCTGTTTTGGTTTAGTAATATCGGGAGATTCATACCATCTTTTTTTATAAAACGGCAGCATAGGCGCAGTAGGTACATCACGTACTTTGTGATTGTATAGTGTTTTTATTTTTCGCTGGCTGCATCACTCTACTGTTTTTGACTAGCCTTTTTACTGGAAACTATTCTACGTCAAATACAGACCTTCGAATTTTGACCCTGAAACCCCCTTGAATATTGAAATCTGTTTGGTCATTTCTCACGATTTACACATATAGGACATATGGTGAGTAGATACCTACTAAACTATTCATAAATTATTCATAAACTATTATTATAAACATAAACTATTCATTCATAAAAACTCAATATTACAACACAATTTCCTTTTTTAATTAAACATATAAATATCGCTAAAAATGTTGTTGTTTTTTGGCTCTCCCTGAATAACGTAAATTCATCAGTTTTGACTGTATGCATAAAGTGCATTAGTGCAAGTCGGTACATTTGTTAACATATCTAGTAACCTATAATAAATATTATTCTACGTCTTAGGCTGCGTATACACACGCCAGCCGAACAACGGATTATGGGAAAGGAACGAAGCAAAAGCAAACTGCCCGAAACGCTGCGCCGCTTGCGGTTGCTTCGTACCTTTACCATAATTCGTGGTTCGGCTCGCGTCTCTGTCCGCAAAGAGTGGCGTGCACTGATTTTTCAGTGGGCTAGAATCCTAAGATTGAAAATACGACATTAATGATGTTGTCGAAGCTGAAAATTATTTTTTTTCCGAAATTTCAATTTTCAAATTCTGTGCACGCCACTATTCGCAAATATATACGTAGCATAAGATATGTGTATTTAGAAATTGAGTTACATAAAATCGACTACTATATTACCTACCTTCAACTCAAAAATTTTTTTCTTACAGATAAATAATGGGTAAAAGAAATGGAAACAAAGCGCGTTTGTTTTTATCTACTAGACGAAAAAAACCGATTATTAGTATCAAACGACAGATTCATGTTGCACCACGTTCGACATCTAGGTAAGTCGAAATATCGCTTTCCTGTCACTCTTACTACTGAACCTTCCTAAGGTTACCTTTACGTACGTAAAGTTTTTTTTCCCGTAAGTTGCTCACATAAGAGAGTTATGGCAAAATTACCAATGGGTATCGTTTACATTGATAATTTTGCCATAACTCTCTTACGTGAGCGACTTACGAGAAAAACCTAAAGATTTATGCTATGAGAGCCGTGTATTATGTAGCATGTATAACGGGAAAATGGGATGGACAAATTTAAATAAATAAATCATTTGCATTTACAGGGATATGGATGTCATCGATACTACTTTTGGAAACTTAACTACATCTTCACTAATGCATGAAACTTCCATGGATGAATCATTTGCTCCAAATATAGACGAAAACGCAAGTTCATCATCATCAACAACGCTTGATGATTTGGTGATAGAACCAGACCATATTGATGAAACCGATAATTTCGAAGGTCGCAGAATTGTGGATATAAAATATTTGTTTTCGGAGATATCAAATATAAAGCACGAACACACCAACTGCACATTTTCCGATTTAAAATTTATGAAGGAACGACGAAATGGTCTTCTAAGCCAGTATGTTTTCGAGTGCAAAATGTGCAAGAAAATAGAATACATTCACTCCGAAGACCCGAAACGGAAAATGTCTATAAATACTGCTGTCGTCGAAGGAGTGATGTGTACAGGAAATGGGTATTCACAATGGAATGAAATTTGTGGGGTTTTAAATATGCCAAATATGGATTGTAAGACTTACACGAACATAGAACAATGTTTAGCGCCAACAATTGAAGAATGTGCCTTAGAAGAAATGATCGCAGCTGGTGAAGAAGAAAAAAGGCTAGCCATTTTAAACGGTGACGTAGACGAGGGTGGCTATCCTTTGGTAACGGTGGTTGCAGATGGCTCCTGGGCAAAGAGGTCGTACAAAAGTGGATTTAGCTCCTCATCTGGCGCAGGGTGCATAGTTGGACTACGAACTAAAAAGGTTTTATTTCTGGGAGTGCGAAACTCATACTGCTGCATATGTGCTAGAGCTACTAAACTACACATAGTTGCTTCTGAGCACAGGTGCTTCATAAACTGGCGTGACAGTGCTAATGCCATGGAAGCCCACATTATAGCAGAAGGGTTCTCGAGAAGCATGGAAATGCATGGATTGAAATTTAACAAACTAGTTGGTGATGGCGACTCCAGCATCATGAAAAAAATAATGCAACAAATGCCATATGGTCCTAACCTTATAGTACAAAAAATAGAGTGCAAAAATCACTTACTCCGCAATTTTTGCAACAAAATGAAAGCACTTGGAAAAAAACCAACAACGCTAAAGGCTTTGTACCAGTTCATATAAGGAAAAAGGTTGAAGCAAACGTTTTACGCATGAGAAGAGCTGTAGTTGGAGCAATAAATTACAGGAAAGAGCAAGAAAACACAGTACAAAGTGATAAAATAAAAAATTTGAAAATGGACATAAAAAATACCGCAAATCATGTGTTTGGTGATCATAAAAATTGTGCATCGTACTATTGCAAGCCGGAGAAGTATACTGATGATCCAAATTTAGTAAGCGATCTTCGAGATTGTGGAATATGGACTGATATCCAACAATTCTTATTGTCTCTAATAGCAAATGCAGAAAGTCTTATTATTGACGTGACAAATAACACTGTGGAGCAATTCAACAACGTTATCGCCAAATTTATAGGTGGAAAAAGGGTAAATTTTACTACAAGAGGATCTTACCAAGCAAGATGTTTTGGAGCAGTAACTTCGTGGAATAGTGAATTGGCAACCCATTCAAGAATACAAAAGAAAATCCAAGGCCACAGTCCCGGCAAATACACGAAGCACTTTATAGAGAGAAAACGACGTTCGAAGGAGAATAAACAAATGTGTCGAAAAAAAAACTAAAGTATAATGAAAATACGACAGAAAAAAGAAAAAAAGTTACAGGGCCCGATGAAAATTATGGTCAATTGGAATTAGAACCAGATATGCCACCTGAAATATTTGAAACGAAAAAAGAGGAATTTCTCAAAGAATTATCTTCAACCAATAAGGAAGAGCTCGAACGGAATACGGTAGGCCAAAGCAATAACAATCTGTGGGCAATTGAAAGACGTAAGCGGATAACGGCGTCTAACTTTGGAAAAATATATAAGCTTCGGCAAAAAACTTCAGTTACGGGAGTACTAAACTCTTTACTGTACTCACAATTCAAAGGAACTATGGCCACAAATTATGGAAAAGAAAATGAAAGCCTAGCAATAGAGCAATTTAAAAAAAAAACAAGTTTTCAGGTATCCGCTTGTGGGCTATTTATCGATAAAACCAAAAACTTTTTAGCGGCAAGTCCGGATGGCCTTATCGGTGAGGATTCTATAATTGAAATTAAATGCCCTTATAGTATAGCAAATATGTCACCAGAAGAGGGAATTGCACAAAAGATAATTGATTACTGTAAATTGGAAGACCATTCTTTAACATTAAAACGGAATCATAATTACTTCTACCAAGTACAAGGCCAGTTACATATTACTCGTCGTAATTATTGTTATTTTGTTGTGTGGAGTCCAAAAGGTTTGCTTTATGAAAAAATTGAGAGGGTCGATGAAATCTGGCAAAAAATCGTTCCACTGTTAGAAAATTTCTACCACCAATGCCTTTTACCAGAAATAATTGACGGTCGCATACCAAGAAATTTACCGGCGAGGGAAAGGTCTGGACCATAAATTGTTTTAATTTCATTGTGTAGATGTTAAACAGTAATTTTTTTTACAATAAAGCGTTTAAAAACAAAAAATATTAGATCATTGAAGAAGATTGAAAATGTCAAGTGATGTAGGAGGTATTCCCAAAAGTGCATTTTTCTGTAATAATATAACGTATTAAAAAAGTTAAATAAAAACTAAACTAGTTATGTGTATGTACCTAATATGTAGCACAATAAACAATATGGTGCCTCTTATACATAGATTTCAATATTCATTTGTATAATATGATATTATAATAACATAATCGATTCAACAACATGTGGTAGATGCATGTACCACTGAACATACGCTGTACCAGCATTCCATCAAACGATCAGTGGTGTATGTACTTACCATCACACATTTTCTTGTAAAATATAATTTTTTTGAAAAAAAAATCTAGAACAATATATTTAGTCAAATATAAAAGTTTTTTTTGGTTCGGTAGTTGTATCTTAAAAAAAGTGTCCTATAAAGGGATAATATTATGTTGAGTACAACCTTCAAAAGTTATCAAAAAATATTTTTATTAATTTTTGTGTTCCATATCCAACTCGGCAATACGGAACGGAATCATCTCGGGGTCTGTCTGTAACAGGTGTTTTTTTTTCAATTTTTTTCCATTAATTTATTTGACGTAAACAAATTAAATTTGTCACAATAACTTTAGTAAATAAGCTCGGTAAGTATTGGCACACTCAAAATAAGTCACCAAACAGAAAAATAATTTTAAAAAAACATCGATAACTCGGGACATGACAACACTAGTGGACTAGTGTATCGATATAATTATTGAGAATGTCACATCACTTCGTTGACTGTATACGTATTCAACAAAACCCTCTCCGCCCCCCCTCACCCCCGAATACTGAGAGAAAGGGACACATGCACCTCAGCCTGATAATACCTAAATAAAATTGTCAAAATCGAGGTTTTGTAGTCCTCATTTTTCTACTCCAAAACTGAACAAATTTCCAAGATTTTTTTTACCAAATGTATTGGAAGAAAACATTCTATGTCTGTACCTTTTGCTTTTTTTAAAAATACATCGTCTAATTTGTATACTGAACGTTTGTTGATGGCGTTAAAAAAAGGCAATTTTAACAATTTTTGAAGGGTTATAACTCCTATAAAAAGTAACTTATCAAAAAAATCAAAACGTACCGACACGCTTGCGGTCAATATTCATATTATGTAAAAAAAATATTTTCTCTAGTGTCAAAATTCAGAGAGGGAAATGAGGAATACGTTTGTATGGAAAAAACACCACCCGGTTTCCTCTTAATATTAAAATTACCAACGACCGATTTTCGTTGGAAAACAAATTCGTCATACATAAATTAAAAATTTCGACCGAAAAAATGTTTTATCTTGTTTGATGTTTTATATTTCATTAGATTTAAATAGTAAGTTGAGCAAGAATATTTTTTTAATAATTATAATTAACTTAAAAATGCCAAAGTTGCCTTTAAAATCATGAAAAACCGAATTCTTTAGTGGAGTATATTTTACAATTTAAAACACAATTAAATAAAGTAGCACAAATGCGTTGCAGATATTTGCTATACCTTTTGATTTTAAAAAATTACTACTCAGTTTGGTGAAGTATTTGGTAAGGTTACATGAAAAAGGCCGTGCCCCTAGTGAGTCAGTTCATACAAAATATGGCCAATATTCTATCTATAGGTTAATTCAGATTCCTGAGGCGTACCTACAACCTACATGTCGCGTGCACGACCGTATGACGAAAATCCAAAAATAAAGCAATGCCTGAAAGCAGAACGCGGGGAGAATTTCAGGAGAACATAAAAAATGCGTAATTTAATGGAAGAATAATTTGATATCATCTTAATATCGATTAAATCAGAACAGTTCTATCAAATTAGTTTTTTTTAACTGAAAAAAAGTAATAAAAAAATAAATAAAATAAAAAAATAAAAATAAATTAACTCCTCAGTGTATCTCAGACATAACATGATCAAATTAATCAAATACGTGAGTGGAGTCATGTCAAAAATCGGTAATACACCTGAAGAGTGATTTGACAATTATGTGTGAAGAAATGTGGTTGTCCACCATCTCTGGTAGGTATGTATGGTGAACAACCACATATCATATTTTTTTAAATTCACATGTTTGACGCCCCAGGCTTTATTTTCTGCAGTTTAGAACTGGCAACTTTAGATCAAATATTTGTTGGTTGTCCCTCTATAAACAAATATCATCCTTCTATCAACCCCTATGTAAAATTACCACCACTCTGAACTCGACTGCAATCTTCGATATAATATAGAAATTTAAATAGAATTAATATTTAAATTCACCTTTCTCTCATAATTTTCCCATAATTTTCCCTATAATTTTAAATGATGGACTAGAACACTCTTGAAGAGTGAAATCTAGAAGCATTTAAAGATAGATTGACTACACCTATCTTCTATCCCCAATTAATTTTAAAATACCTTTGAGATGTATATACCCGCCATACATCACTATTCTACACGCCTAATTACAAAACAAATGCAGCAACAAAATCGTAAATCAGCCGTGCTCTTCATACCTTCAATTATATTTGCTTAAACTCTAACATCGACATTTTTTGGACTCACCGACCACATTTAAAAAGAGCATCTTGTCATTGATAGATTGATGTAAACACATCGTTTATCTTCTAAAAATATATCAACCACTTCTCGCACCTACAAACACACATACAGACACACATACATACACTTTGCAGTCTTTACACTACACATGTCACCTGTAATGTTTATGAGATTACTCAATGTTCGATGTTCCTTCAACAACAAAATAAATTACAAGGAAACCCGTTATTTGCACCCACCTCCTAAGAAATATTTAAAATGTAATATTATATACTTGCATTATAATTATGTATCTAGTGTTCTTTTTAAGTACCTAAAAATATAAATTTATTAATATTAATAATGCAGAAGCTTTTATAAAACTAGTTTAAACTAAAGATACAAATCTGTACCCTAACTAAAGGATGAACCACATAAGTTCACAGCTAATACACCTGAAGAGCTATGTGTGGTTTATGACAAGAAAATCAGTGTAATTTATCAACAAATCGTTATAAAGATGCTATAACTTACTTATCTAAACAATTTAAACGTACAGCTATTTGCAACACTCGATTTAAAAATAAAAATAAAATTATCTATCTATTCTTAGTAGTCACTGATAAAACAATAATGTTTGTATTTTCCCGACAAAATCATTAAACAAGTGTATCCCTGACTTACTTATTACTTATTATTATTAATATTACCAAAGCATTTTATAAAGGCCGGTCTCCTCCGAGAAAATCACATACCTACACATTTTATGGATAGTTAGGTCGGTGCTACAATGTTTTTTCTTCCCGTGGCCGATAGAAAACAACAAACATTGTGGTCCTGCCCCATGTTTGTGGTAATGTTTAAGGTATTGTTTGTGGAAACGGTGGGAGGAGAATTTTTGTATCTTTCCAACATAGGACCTTCGCGCATGAAGAAACCAAAAACTGATTGG
Organism: Limnephilus lunatus; assembly: GCA_917563855.2. Classification (NCBI taxonomy): domain Eukaryota; kingdom Metazoa; phylum Arthropoda; class Insecta; order Trichoptera; family Limnephilidae; genus Limnephilus; species Limnephilus lunatus. The sequence continues at coordinate 47,196,662 of OU830600.1, forward strand.
CAATTCAATTTACGGCGCAACTCAACTTTATAATTTCAATAATTATATCAGCTTGTTTAACAAAAGTTTGATTTATTAATAATTTATCAATTATCAATCTTATATAATAATAATTTATCAACCTTCTGAACAAAATCGATATTTTTCTATTCTGACAAATCGAAAACTTGATAGGTTGTGAGGCGCAACCATGGCAACATGTCAACCTGGCAAATGAAACGCGCAGGTTGCGGCACTAGCACTGCGAGTTGCGAGTGACCGGTTGCGTCGCCCTTGACAACTGGTCTTTGAGAAGTTGCCTGTGTGCGGACCGCCAATGAAATTCGCAAGTTACTTTTCTGTGGATAGCGATTGAGTTGCCAACTGGTTTTTTCTCAGTTGCTCTGTAAGCGGATGGATTAAAATCTTTACCGACTACAAAACGCGGGAGGTTTCTTTTCCATAGAAACGTATTCCCCTATTTCCATTCTGGACTTCGACACCATATTTTAATGCAATAAGCATATCCCTAAGTTTTGAGGACCCTACAAAACTCTTTAAAATTGCCTAGTTTGAAAGCTATTAACAGACGTTCATTGTACAAAATTGACAAAGTATTTTTAAAAAAGCAAAACATACAGACACAGCATATTTTCTTTTAATACAGTAGGTGAAAAAATCAACAGAGGTGCGGCCGTTCCTTTCGCTAATTTGTGCGTTGATTTGTATCTATCTATTGCCAGTGGCGTGCATTGCTCTAGGAACAAAGTAGGCTCTGTTTAGTTTTTCAAGTTATTATTGTGAATTGAATATTGTAAAAAGGACAAAAATAAGTTTACGTATTTAAAAAAATTCTTCTGTCAAAGAAGAGCTAATTCATTACACTCTCTAAAACTGTGTAACTGAAAAAGTAGACAATTTATAAAAAAAAGATAGTGGAGGGATAAATGTGATTATACAATGTAATCGGTATGTTTCATTTTTTTATTTAAGTTTTTCATCCAGCAGGACTGGGAGGATAGTGCAATCCCGGTCTGTTATATTACATGTGACTTATCGGTGCATCATATAAATAATTAAAATTAAAACATACTAAATTAATTAAAATAAATGTTAAGGCGCGGTGTGCCCGCTCAAAAAGAAGAAGATGGAAAGATAAAAAACGATAATAATCAAGCGAAAATTGTGAAAATGTTGTATAAAACATGCCTCGTTCAAAATAGAGCAAAAATTTCGTGGGGATTGTCTAAAATAGCATTCAAAGAAACACTGCGAATTTATTCGTTCATATAACTTGTAAAATAACTGAAAAGAACATGTTTATAATAATTTTCGGAGTATATTTTGCGATTTTTTTATATCGAGGGAATTTCATATAATTGCCGTTTAGGCATGGGGAATGAACGCATATTATCTTCAAGAACGGCATTTATTTTTAAGAGCTTTAATACTTAAAGTATTTAAGGAAAATGTGTAATACATCGATAGAAATGCGAGAAGCCGGGCCTTAAAAGGTCGTTCATCAGCAAGGTTGCCTCATCATCATCTGAATCGATTGCTCATTTAGAGGAGAGCTGAGCCACTCTGATGCAGCTACGAAAATGACATTGGTTGACTTCCTTGTCCTGCCCCAGAAGCTGGTTAGTCGATGGGTTTTAGAGAAAGCAGTACTTTTTGTATCCTGCTAAAAAAATCTAGATTATGGTTGTCAAATGTATGACCAAAGGCCGGTTGAAGAAAAAAGCAATAATTTTAATTAATTTATTAACCGTCCGCCCGTCGCTTCTTTTTTATAACGAGAGGTGTCGCGCGGGGTCGCTGAGGACCCCAAAAATAAATATGATTAAATGTTGTTGTAGCTTACATTTCATGTGTTATTTTAACTCATTACTGTCAGACTGCATTAAAATAAAAAGAAATATTCAAAATTAGGTAATTATTTTCAATGCAAAAGCTTAAAAATCAACAAGGAACATTTTTTCATAATTTTGAATCATGCTTTTTTAACAGAAAACTTTAAAAAAAAATCTAACCAATTTCTATCAAACCTATAACTATTTGAGATTGATGCAGACTTATTATTATTACAAAAAAAAATCAACCAAATACAATGAAAAAACATATAAACTTGGTTTTTCATTGTATTCTGTTGATTTTTTTGAGCCTCACGCCGAAACACAAGCCTGTATCTCACATCGTACATGCGCAGACTGAATGTTGATGGAAATAGCGTCAAGTATAGTCCCTTTTAGGAAGCTTCCTAAAGTAAGGAATCAGTGGGAACATTTAAAATGTACATAATTAGCATTCCTGTAAAACCTGGACTTTTAAAGACCCCACGCGACGGGTCGAGGGTTAATTATCTTTTGATTTTATTAATGATTGGTTTTTAGGGCGGGCAACGCTTTTTTAGCCTAAATGGACTGAACGCCACTGGAATCTACCTGTATTATACATGACTTGTGATGCAATGTGACAAGAGCGCCGTGTGCACTCTGCATCGTGCATTGATGATTAATGATAAGTGATAACACGTTGATGGTGAATGATTTGTGATAATATAACGTCCTTTACTGTCTTGCTCTCGTCAGGAGGTCATGAGATGTTATGTAAGCTTCTTACGGCATATTGGTGGTTACTTGGGGCTTGGGGTACATATTCATTATTCATGTTTACTGGTGCATCCTTTGCCTTTACGAGTCATCGTTTTTGTATAGCCTTATTATACATTAGTGTTAGTCAGAACAAAAATGTGATCGAATCTTGTTTTGTTTTCATCGGAATATTTGATTTAAGATTTGGTGAATAAGCTTGTATAATATTATTGTAGAAAGCAATCACTTTGTGGTTTGACATATTTAATAAAATAAAATACTGTTTTGTTTAAAACCACGAGTTTTATTAATTTTTTGAACCGACCGGTTTCGCTTTACTCAAGCATCATCAGGGTACAAATTAATACTAAACAATAAGTCATAATGTGTGCTTACATAAAACAAAATATAGAGGGAGACAAAATATTACAAATATAACAAACACATCGACGGCCATAAAATACATTTACCTAAGTGCACAAGTAATGGAAAAAACCGAAAGATGATTATGTGACTAATGGGTTACAATAATAAATTTGGAGAAACAAAGCATCAACTGGCATGGTGGTAAGGAGCACTGGGAATTTTTTATTAAGGGTTTATTGGAAACGGACCTAATATTGGACTACTTGATATGTCTAATTGATATTAAGTATATTATTTTTGGTTTTTACAGCTTTTTTAATTTCTAGTGCCTCTAAATTGTTTAGTCTGTTACCATGCCCGTTTTTATGTAAGATGTTAGCACCGGTGCTATGACAAAACGTATGACGGTGTCGAGAAACACAGTACGCCAACAATTATTAATTTATTCTCATTTTAGTGAATATAGTTTACTTCGCCAAACATAAAAAAACTTATTTTGTGGCACCATTATAATTAAAAATTCAAATAACTTCTTCAATAATTAAAAAATCTTTTTAAATGACCCTTTGCTAAAGTTGTTAGCGCCCTATTACCCCCCTCCCTCTTTTCTTTCTCATTTACCACGATGAAGTAAGCATTGCTAACGAAACATGTTGATTTTTTAACCAATAAAAGTGTTTTTTTTTTTAATTTTTTATTGAAATTTTTTGATACAATACATAAAATAGATATCTACTTAAAATAATGAAAAGTATATAAAAAAAGCTTAAAACATTAAGGAGAACGTATACACGGCCCATTTCGGCGCATTTCATATAAACTTAGATTTGGATTTGAGATCAAAATACCCAACCAAACTGAAAAAATATTTTTGTAATCAAAGGTACCTATATCAAATATAGCACGGATGTGAGCTACTTTATTTATTTTTGCTTTAAATTATAAGACGTAGGCCATTAAAGATTTTAGTGTTTTATGATTTTGGAGGCAACTTAGGCAATTATTTGTGAGTAAATGAATAACATTCAAAAAATAAGTTTACTATAATAGTAAATTATACATTTTTGGAGCTATAAAACTATAGGGAGTATGTTAACTAACTAACAGCCTTACTAAAAAAAACCACAGCACAGTCGATAACCTGTGTTTTTGCAGCAAAATCAATAAAACAAATTTACACTGAAACACGAAATATTACTAAAAACGAATTTCACTCTAAAACACGTTTTAAATTTGGCAACACTGCAATTTTTCAAAATTTTCATACAAAATATTGTTCTGGGTTACATAAAAGTTAAAAATTTACGTTTTTAAATCTTTATTTTATGAGAATTTCTTAAAAGTGGTGTTTTTTGTAAATATTAATATCTAATACATGTAGTGGTAAACTTATCAAAGAAATTAACATCTTTAGTGGTGAAAGAAATGTGTTGAAAAGTCAGATATATTTTTAGGTTATTCTTTTGGCTATAAAAAAAACTTTGAATTTTTTAAATATTTTTTTATTGTATGCATGAGGAAAAAGTGAGGTGACAGTTACATTCCAAATTCATTATATAAAAGGTCTGTATTTTGATTTTTCAAAAATTTCTCTGCACTTTCATCAAAAATGTTTAGCTAAGAATTTTTTTTTTCCATTTTTTCCGAGTTTGAATCTTCAAATATGGCAGTTTTTTATAACTAAAGTGTATTTAAATACACAAATCTAAAAGGTTTATCTGGTTTTTAAAAATGGCATTTGTTTTTACGACACCTTCAAAAATAAGAAATATATAGAACATTCAAAATACTTAGGAAAATTCCAAATTTCGTTCAAACATCATCACTAAAACAGAGATAAACTACCCTTCCAGGCTGTGCAAACAGTGTGAATTTTTTTCCAAGAACAATTTTTTAATTAGTAATGTTTTCACATTCGCGGCCGTTTGTCAATTGAATAAAATTTTCACGGGGTTTTTTAGTAAGGCCGTAAGTGTTTAATTTTTAAATATCATGGTTTACCTTCCGTAAATCAAACGAACTGACATTAAATCCTGCGATCTACCATCGAAGCCCAATTATAGAAGACCCAGAGAGAGATCGTAAGTACTTCCTTCTCACATGTCTTGAATGAAAATGAAAAGGTCAGAAGACGAAACGATGCCGTCACGTACGACCGCACACTGAGATACACACGCATTTTTTGGTTGTTATAAACGAACACAGTTTTTGGGTAATAGTTCAGGTTTAGTACATCAGTACATGCAAGAAAAAAGTAAGTACCTAGTAGTAACTTTCGTTATTTGTTTTTGGGGTGTTATGACGTGTTACGATGCCTCCTTCTTTAGCCAACGTTTTGGACAGCGTTACAGTGTCCATCATCAGGGCAGATCCGGCAGATCCGACAGAGTAAGCAGTAATAAGTTTGTTTTTTTACATGAGCTCCACACAGGAAATATTTCTCCAACAAAAATATTTTCCTCAGGGCCTATGTCATCTTTGGGGATGCTGTGTGGAGGTTTTTTAAGTAAATGAAGGAGAGGAGAGTTCTAGGAAGAAAAGGGGTTTAAGGGGTGTGTAGTAATCTGGGAGTCAGTGGGTCCTGGTCATCCGCCTCCAAGACCTAGACAAAACTCACACCACGAATCCGGGCACCCCTGTTAAATCACCAAACGTAGCGAACCACTTGGGGTGACCTATGGCAGAGGTGTTGGTTATCCAATAAAGGTTCCCGGGGCGGCGGTACCCATTCCCGCCTCCCAAATAATGTATCAACAAATTCACGATAATATTTATCAGCTTTTTTGGGGCTCAGCAGGTGAAATAAATTATTTAACAAACTATAAATATATTGATTATAAATTATAGGAAAATTAAAAAAAAATTGTTGTGAAGATATTGTTCACTACAGTGACATCTATGAATTTCGGTCAAAAACACTTCACCGACCGAAGATCATATTTTTACTGCAACAACCAAATTGTCCGTAGTGTGTAGAGTTAAAAGATGTACTCCATAGATGTCGCTCACTGACTATTTTGATGAATTCTCTCTAGTAAAATTTTATTCATCACTAATAAATTATTAGTAATAATGATTATGATTGTGCTAAAGTACCAGTTATCAAACTTCCAAGCAGGATCCTCAAAGATGACATAGGTCACGAGGGAATAGATTTTCCTCACGCCTAGTGTGTGGAGAATATAAAAAAATACATAATTCAATATTAAATGCACTTAAAATTAACATTGAAAATCAGGACAGTAAAATAATTTATAAATATGTTATAATTTGGAAGTCCTTATTTCCTCGAAAACTTTGAAAGACGAAATACCTATTCAATTATTTTTACTATCAACCTTGGTAAAATAAGCCTTAAAAATTGAATTTTATGTTCATTTTACGATTTGAGGTTTTCCCGCGACAAATGAAATGTATGACACACCTGACAATTATATTTTTAGTTGGTAATAAAATATACACCGTAAAATACATATAATATAAATAGTATGTGCCGTCATACGAGCAGTCAGTTTGGCTATAAGGAAAAAAAGATTTAAAAAAACCAGAGTGTGCAATTGTGCAATTCACACGCGGTGGAAGTGAAGCCTCCAGAAAACTTAAGTAGACAAGACAGGGTAGGCTACGAAGCACCGCACAACGAGGATACCGAATATTCTATCTCATCTCAATTTCCCACCTTCCTCTTCTCCACCTCCTTCCCCTCCTCACCAGCTTCAGCCTCACAACATACCCCAATTGGAGATGCCATATAAAAAAATCTCTCGCAGGCTAAATCCTATAGATATATGTGTTTGTCTTTTTTTAGTGTCGCTATTTTTGGTTTAATCGAGTTTCAAATCACAACAGTGCAAAAGAAATTTTCACTTTAAAAACTTAAATCAGACTGTAGAAAAGAGGAAATGTCCATTTATTTTTATTTTAATGATACACTTTGGAAGAGGTCTGTCTGCACGGTATAAAGGCGGGGTAATTATGTCATCACTCGGATGGGAAAAGTTGTAAGGTAGATTAATGGAGGTGCTGGCGGAAGGGATTTATTAATTCGGGTCTTGAAGATACCCGGAATAAATGAAGAAGGTAAAACAGATGCCGGTATCAATGCTGCTAGCTTCTTAGAGCAGGCTCCATCAAAATATCTGCAAAACAGAGTAAGCGTGCCCACATTACATCTGTGCATTAAGCTGATCTGAAATATGTCATGTTTAAACCAGTGTTCAGACATTTTTACTCTTTTCCACAAATTTTTTTAATTTGGTTGCGAAAGATTGGGAAAAAATGTTTATTTTTTGAATAATAAGGTTATATCATAGGTCGTTGACGGATTTGTTAAATTTTCAAAAAAGTACATGTAGGTATTTTACAACACCCATTTCAAATCATATAATCATGCAGTAAAATAAATCAATACATTATCTGGTAAACGTATATTTCAGAATTTTAATTTTAGTTTAAATAAAATCATTAAAAAATATATACGTACATGTGTTTCTTGACGAAAATTGGTCCGTTTCTGTATTTATTTGCGCACTTACAAACTAATATATTTCAGATTTTTTACATTCTTATTTTGCTTAGAAATTATTTAAAAATGATAAATACTTATGATCAAAAAATAATAACAAAAGTACATAATTTTAATAGTTTTATCGTCACGCCTTTCAGCATTTTTGGATGCAGGTATAAATTAAAGCAACTTTGAAATGAAATAAAATCGATATTGAGTTATAATTTTAAAAAGCTGGTACGGAGAAAAATTAATCTTTCTCATTGGAACCGCCCTGTAAGATCGTAAGAACGTTTTTCGACGAAATGTGGATTTTTGGCCGCTGGCTGGTTAAACGCCCTTAAATATGACAATCGGTTTGTCAATCAGAGTATCAGACGGATGGCCCTCGTTTGCACAGAATCAAAATCAAGAAGGATGACGCACAGTTTCTTGGAAGACAGTTACTTGGGCTTCCATGGAGACAGTTTTATATACTTACTCCAAGCATTTAAATATAATATTTTTTGAGTAAGGTGTTTCTATGAAATTGCACCTTTAATTATATTTATAATAAATAATAATATAATTTATTTTTTTAATCAGTAGCTTTGTGATCGAACATTTAAAAAAAATTAAATTTTTTGTATTCCACTTATTTAAAAGCCAACCGGTTTCGCCGTCCCTCCGTCAGAAGAAATTTAAAATGAACTGGTTTACATATAAAGTACCTGTATAAGTATATATGGTACAATATATCTGTCACTATTGAAGAATAATACATAAAGTACTTAGGTATCTTTTACGCTTGTTTTATCTTATTTTTACATTAAATCAAAGAGCACAAGTGTAATGACATACTCGTACATGAGTAATGAGCCACAAATAATAAAATAATTAGAAATAACCATTTTCATTATGTTTGAGACATATTCTAAATAAAGAACTACTAAGGATGACAATAATCAATCCAATATGGTATAATAGGATGGGGTGGAGCTTATAAATCTGCAAACATCTAAAAACTATTAATTAAAATAATTTTATTTTTAAGAGTTTTATTTCACATGTACATTTGTTACTTAATTTTTATTTATCTGCTACCGGTTTCGACACATCGTGTCATTCACTAGAAATCTTAAAACTAGAAGATTATTAAAAATTAAGTAAAAAATGTATATACATGTGAAATAAAACCCTTCAAAACAAAATGTCTAGACATTGTAACATGCCCAAGAAATACAAAAAATTAAAATAATATAAAAAATTATTTATACATCCTTCTGAACTTACATTTAAAGAATTTAAGGTGAGAAAACTAAGTACCTACTCTGTTCCTATATCAACAACGGTGACCCGACAATTTTTCCCCCGACAATTGATCTGATTATATTTACTATAAAATTCCAATTTTTTGTGCATTTTTCACCAATTTCAAACGTAAAATCAACTTCAAAAATACCCTTATCAATAAGTTGGTATGAATACCAAACGAATTTATAAACAGTGTCGATTTTTGTACTTATGCGTTGGTATACACAGTATATATATAGAAAAGCAGATCTTTCCTTGATGTATTTGAATAAAAATATGTTTTATATGTTTATTTTTTATTTATTTAATATTTGTATGTTTTTACTATAATTATACATTTTTTTTACATATTAATCAGATTTGTAAAATGAATATAATAAACGCCTTTCCTCACCTTAAAGAGACAAGGCTCTTGTGTTTGGTGTAATTATTATTTCTTTAAATTTAGCTCTCTAAGTATTAGGTTTTGTTTATTGTTTTATGTTTTATACCAAAATACTGTTACTGAGGCAGTTCAGTTATGTACAATAAATACTGTATATTTCTTAGTAAAAGAAATATATACCTTTTATATTTGTTGGTAAAAGAAATATATAGTATTTATATTTTATTTAATGAAAGTGTAATTTTTAAATTGTATATGTAAAAGCCCCGAAAATAAATAAAAATATTATTCGGCAGTTCATCATCTCTGCACATCCCTTCGGAATCCCTTAGATATATTTTGTGTTATTAGGGGTACTATATTTTCCCTAAACTTAAATTAAAACTACATAACAAAAAAAAACAGTAATAAAAATATATTCTTAAAATAACTAAATAAATAATGTAGAAGAAGTCGAGGACGCCCAAGAAAGACATGGCACGACCAAGTGAATCAGATACTTGAGTCGGGCCATGGAATGTGTGCCAAGACAGTGATGGTTAGTTAGTTAGTTTGTTAGTTACATACAACATACAACCACAACTTTTTATGAGAGTATTAGGAATATGAAGTGTTTCATATATTCAACATGTATTATTACTCTGTTATCAATTATGTTTATGTTTTGTACAAATAAATTTCGTTAAAAAATATATAAATAAATGTATTTTTAAAATAAAATATTATTATTAAAAATCATGAATAAATTGAAAATTATTTATTGATTACAATTACTGCACTAACGCATTTTATGTGAATCATATTGTATTTTTGGCCCTCTCCGGGTATTTACTTGATTTAAAAAAAATCTATCTATTGTTTTATACAAACCACTTGAATGCATGTATTTATACTGATTAGTGAGTTCAAAAGATCCATATCTTGTCATTAAAAATGACGAGTACCTATCTTTGTCAATAAAATGCATTGCTTCCAATTATGGTAGAAATATAATAAAGCATATTATTATTTATATTATGAATAAACCTGTATTTTTGGCAATCTGTTTACTTATTCATCCATGTAGGTACAGGAAAATTAATTTAAAGAGGTTGAATGTATTTTTGTGCAACGGCCCGCAGAATTAAGTAGGTACATACTTATAAATACCGCTTCATGATAATATACATTCGACACAATAGGAAAAATTTCAGAGAAAATAAAAAAAATTGTTCTATATTTTATATGAAATAAAAGCAATAATAACATTACCAACGATTAGGTGAATAAAAACGGCTTTTTGCGCAAGACCGATTTAAATAGATACGTTTTTGCGAAGAATTTGCCTTGAGCCAAAGAAGAAGGGTGAAGAATTTTCCTCATCCACCAGATAACGTCTTTCTTTGAAATTTAAAAAAAAATCATAATAATTTTTAGTTTCCAACAGATCCCGTGGCGCTGCAGCCAGTTTTCCCTCAGAGTTCAGAGTAAAAAGAACCTCATTTCCATAGTCACGAGTTTTTCAATGACAATCGAAGATTAAATTAAATTGCTCTCTTATCGAAATGTAAGGCTCATCAGTACTACCCTTGCAATATTTACACCCGTTTTGTAAGTAAGTGGTCTACAACTATCCGTTTCTTTATCTCCACGAAGACGCACTACAGCCTTTCCGCATGAAGAAGTATTAGGTAAACAATTTGTAAACACTTTGTAAAAAGGTATTCAGTAGTTTTAAAAAAGCTAAATAAAGCAAGTCTTAATTTTGAGCTCTTCGTTGAACAGCGGCTTGTGCTTGAAAAGGTTTTATCCCCGTTAAAGTTTTCCTGCAACAGGCTTCGCGCTTTCGAAAAATCTCCAGCATTGACCTGTTGTAATAAAGTTATTGAAGTTTCTGGACGGGTTGTCTCAGAATTGTACTGATTTTCAAGACTCTTTTGTGTGGAGCCGTATTTGAGCAGTACTAATATTACACAAATTGCTTGATCAATCCCATAGAGGGAACAAGCAACAGGTGAGGCAGCGAATGGTGGTGCCACCTACATATGAATAAAGTTCTGTCGCATTCGCTCTGTAGCTCACAACGCGAAAGTACGCCCGCCATTTCGAGTTCCACGACATTTGATAACTTCATTGTGTTCCTTTTTCAAACCTCGTTGACCACAGACAAATATATTTACGACAAAAAGGGTGAGTGTGTTACTTTTGTTTGTTGTTCTGTTTTCGAATAAGTTTCGTTTGTGATATTTTGAATGTGACATCAACGCCATTATTATTAATGGGTTTGTGTATTTATTAAGCGCGGAGGTATGAATGGCCGCCCACGAAGCTTTTACCGCTACGAGAAGGTGTCTTTTATTGCATGGAAGACTTTGTAGTGGCAGTGGATGCGCCGAAAAGTATTGGTTTATTGTTGAAAAGTTTTGAATTTTAAAGTGAAAACGAAATGCATCAGTGCCGAAGCGCCTGTAGATGTTAGTGAGTTGCGACAGGGTTCCTCTATGGCCTGAAAAACCGGTACCTTCAGTGAAAATTGTTATAAAAGTCAAGAAAATAGAATAAATTTATAATCGTTGTTCGATTAAATAACATTTTCGTCGAATACGATCATCTATCAGAAATACAATGTTGTTAGGAAAAGTCTTGTGATGTTATTATTTATTCAGCTTTCTTGAACAATGTTGGTGATTCCCCTGCTTATTTATATATTTTTCATTTCAATTATCACCTTATTAATACCTACACGATCTACACACAAAATATAATCGAAAGTAAAACTGCATTTTTTGCGTGGCTGTATCGACATGGTCATAATCCTAACCTAACCTAACTCAACAGATAGAACTTACGTTGGGATCAGCCAAATGGGTCCAATAAACAAAGAAGAAGAACGCTGTAGGGTTAGGTTAGGTTTTAGGGCAGGTATTCACAAGCACAATCATGAGCAAGTCGATAGAACGACGCAAAAAATTGAAGTTTTATTTTCGATCATATTTTGGCGCTGCAAAGTAGTTAAGTACCGAGATATCCATTAAATATAATATTATATATAATCCACTCATAACGTGTGGACAATACCGTGTACACAAATATATGTTTTTATAATGTAGGTGTAAGCAACTATTTTTCATAACGTAACATGTTTGTTTACTAGAAGTTTTTCAATTCGCTGTCAGTCGAGAGTCTTTGTCAATAATGCAATAAGGTTCATTAATAGCGTAGCTTATTTATCGCAACATTTTAATGAATGTGCCGTCATCCCAAACGAAGTGACATCACGCATTTCTGTTTGTGCTAACCCTGGCACTGACTGGCAAGCCCGTATTTATGATATTTGCATTGTGTACGTACAGACAAACACATTCGCCGCCAGCATGAATGTTTACTTCATCTGTGTTAGGGAAGTACAGTCTAGGAATGTGGAAGGGAAACTTCAGTACAGTTAACCGCATTGTTGTAACATTTTTGAATGTAATCGTCTAGTTAGTTACTCAGACATCGAAGGTTTAATCGTTTAATCCTCTGTTAGTCCCCATCATTGCACAAACAAGCAACATTTTCCGCTATAATTAAGGTAGAAGGAGAAATACAAAATTTTAGCCATATCTTTTAAGAACGAAGTTTTCTCACATCAATGTATAGTTTCATACAGAAGAGTCTTCAAATAACAATCCTGTGGAATATTTTTTTCTCTATGGGCATTTTCCATACTGATTCATCGCGGCGCAATTTTTTAGGAATTTCTACAAAAACAACACATGTAATGAGTCAACTTTCAAACTCGCAAATAGTACTACATTATTTGATATCATTTCAGGAACGTAAATAATTCTTACAACTTACACAAACGTTAAGACTTTCAATTGATTTTAAGATTAGAAAAAAACCGCTTTTATCTTTGGTGTATCAGTGTAAAGTTTTCATTTTGTGGCTCAATTTTTTTTTTTGCCTTTTTGTAATCGAATGTAAATAACTCGAACATTGAATGATGAAGATGTCCATCATCGATATATTTGTGTCGTAAATAAGAAGTTGCCCAAGAACCATCAACATCCACTACGAGACGTTAATATTTTTAAAAAGTATTTAACATACTACAAAGCAGAAGAAATACCAACAGTAACCGGCGAATGAACTCTGACATTACACTCCCTTTGTCCTCTCAAACAATCCTTCCAAAAGATTAGAAAATCTGCTCGCTTGTGTGATTCTGATGCAGCAAAATATATTCGAACTTTGGCTTTGGCGAAGTTTGCAACGCCATTCCTGTCAGAAATTTTTAATTCAACGGAACCATTCACTGATCACAGCGTCATTTTCGGGATGAACTAAGAAACTGCCAAAATTTATATTTAAAACCATACTTTTTTTCCTCTGATAATCTCTTACAAAGCCGGGTAATAAAGCATGTTCTTCATTTAATAAAAAAAAAACACTTGAAGTGCTAAATATTAAATTGGTAACTTTCCCAACGACAAAACTGGCGCCATGATAAAAACATGTATACCTACCTATTTTAATAACAACAATATTTAGGAATAGTATTATTTGATTGTACCGTAATTTATTTGATCCGCTGGTTTCCTTGATATCTGAATATTATCGAACTAACACTATTGCATTCTCAAATAATATTATTGATATCGGATAAATTCGTGGCAATAAAACGATTTCATATAAATTATCAGCTTATTAGCCATATTAATTTGTCTTATTTGGTGGATTTAGGAATAGTAAATTTGCACTCGCAGGCCAGGGTTCGACCAACGATTGTAAACTGACAAAATTATAAATTGCTGAAATTTTTTTTAGATTCAGCTGCATCCAATATTCACAATGAACCGGTCGGTTGAAATTTTTCATTTCTTCGAACTTATTGTTTATGTGATTGTCAACCTCGGCTTAGCGTCGAACTGTCAACATTACGTTTTCACCAATTGGACGCAATAACTGTAGAGAAATTGCGAATACAAAGAGAAAAAATTACTTATGAATGGTGTAATTAAAACATGCCTTCCCAATAAGTATATTTTGAATCCTGATGCCTATTTAAATATTTTCAATATTTAATAATTGAATGACACATTACACATTACACGGTGTCATCTCGAATGACCTTTACGACCAAATTTATATATATTTTTTAAAACTTATAACTAGTGACTTATGTCTACTAAATTAGTAAGTAATAAGTAAAAACACGAACACAATCATACGATACGTGCCACTTTCGATTTACTTTTTTCTTACAACTTATGTACTTACTTAAGTGCAAAGCAGTCTATAACCTAATTTAAACCTTATAGGAAATAACTAACGACAAATAAAACTTAACTTATAAACAATTTACAACTTATTGCTACTATTAAAGTTTTTACAATTTATGCTTGAATTTAAAAGTGCCCCCAAAGGGATGTGCGGAGGGGACGTACCGCCGAATAACAAAATAATAAAACATGGTTTAAGGTTTTAAATTGGTAAATAAAAATGAGTAATAAAATTTAACATAGTTAACATTTCTGTTTTCTTAGTCATGCTTGGTAAAAGTTGCCATTTACACGTAAAATTGCTTTTTAACCTTTATAAAGGTCGGGGTTCACTGTGTGTGTTATAAACATTCATCCCATAACCACAATAACATTATACAAATTTATGCTTATGGTTAGAAAAATAAACATTTTCGTCTACTTTGTGGTTGAATAATAACCTTATCAAGTTATATTATAATGCTGTATTCAAATAATACATCTAATAATCACTTGAAAATTTATAATTAAATGGGCTATTTCCTATCATAATTTTTTCAAATTCAAATACTTTTTTTCCTTGAAATTCATTCAAATTGTCAACCGCTATAGGGCAAAGTCGAAAATAACAACAAATTATAAAGAAATAATGTTTTATTACAAGAAATAATTAAGTATAATAATAATTAATTTGTGATGGGAAAAATACATGTTTGCGGAAAAAAACGGAGCAGTTTCCCAAGAAAATAAATATTATAATTATTGGGAATGGGACTTCACGTCAAATTTAATTAATATTATTTATACAGTTGTAATTGGGGGATTTCCTGACTTCTAATACCTTCACGTTAACTAATTTTATGCATTTTTACTGTCATGAAAAATGTCACCCCTATGCCTTATTAAATAAAGCACTGCGTAACTAACAATTTGCCATTCTCTGTAACTGTAATAATATTTATAGACACGCGAAAATCACGGGATATCGAAAATAAAGAACACATCAAAACAAGGATAATTATTGCTGCTAAAAAACAACAAAACATATTCACGAAAATCTAATAATTTATGAGTATCTAGGTACTTTGTCGCTTCTGCGAATTCTAGACACATCATTTCCCTTTTTAAAATGACAAAATATTTAAATAATTTTCTGTCAAAATTTTATATTACGGGTAGATAGGTACTTTATCGCTTGTCTGAATTATTGGCACAGTCATCTCAACTTTTAAAAATGACAAATTCAAAACAAATCGAAGTTCATTGAACTAGAGTTAAATTACAGACAGACCCACAAGCAAAATCAGTATGTTTGATTAATAATTATTAATTGTAGACGTCGTACTGGAGTTCCGCTCCCTGAAACAATAATTATCTGACACCTATATATTATAGGTTCGCAAATGTCATTGTTCTTGTGTCCTTATCAGAATTCAATAAAACTTAATTGATAAGATTACATACAAGTACTCACCTACTTGTGTTAATGAAACTTACAGTTCGATCCATCAATATTAACAAAGATTATAGACTAGGAGACGAGGTAGGTAAACCCTACGTCATCGAGTACACGGATGAAACTACTTTGTAGTGATAATGGACACTTAGAAAACCTTAAAAAAGCTGGGCTGCCGGTGCGCCTCTTGGCAGGAGCCGCGCTGCCATGGAAATAGTCAGCGTTTTTTTTCGAAAAAATTACGTCATCGAGTACACGAACGGGAATGGTGGCATATGATAAAGGTCGATTAGAAAATGAGAAAAAAGCAGGGCTGCCAACCGGCAGCCTGGCAAGTTCGCAGGCAGCCGGCGTCAAAGTGGGGTAAAAAATAGTAATTTTTACGTCATCGAGTACACGAATGAAACTAATGAATAACTATAGTCCAGATCATTCCGTTTAAGAATTTCTTGGTCTGCCGACCAGCAGCCTGGCAAATTTTTGTGTACGATTTTTTAAAGTTTTTTTTTTTTTTTTTAATTTTTTGTTTATCTTTATTATTATTTTTATTTCATTATATTTTTAAAAACTTTGAATGCCATATTTTAAAAATATGAACGATAATGATAAAAAAAAATAATTTGAGAGTTCCGAGTGTACCCATCCGTCAGGTGAGCCGTTCGACGCCAAACCACTAACGAAACCTGCCGCGGTGCCCCTCACCGCTGTCGCGTGTCAATATTATTGTACAAATTTATAATATTAAAAGTTCTTTTAAAATTGCCTAATAGTCCATAGTAGTTGGAAGTTCGAAAAACCAACGCACCATCGCTGTAAGAGCTGCGTTCGTCCGTAAAACGACGGAAATTTCTGAAACCCCGTTCGTTTCATATCGGTTTCGCTTGCCCTGCTGCACCGATTACATCGAATACAAGATCGAAACTAATGAAAAACTGTAGTCTAGATTATCTCATTCATGACTTCTTTGGTCTGCCACCAGGAGCCAGGCAGTTTTTTGTGTACGATTTTTTTAAGTTTTAATTTTTTTTTTAATTCTTAAATAAATTTTTTCAATATCTTTATTATTATTTTTATTTCAATATGGTTTTAAAAACTAAGAATGCCCGATATTAAATAAAATAAGTGGTTATGATAAAAAAATAAATTTTGAGTGGTCCGAGTGTAATCGATGCAGCAGGGCAAGCGAAACCGATGTGAAACGCACTGGGTTTTGAAATTTTCGTCGTTTTTCAGACGAACACAGCTCTTACGGCGACGGTGTGATGGTTGTTCAAACTTCCAACCACTATGTTCTATTAGGTAATTTTGAAAAGACTATTATTATTATAATTTTGAATAATAATATGGGCATGCGATGGCGGTGAAAATCTCCGCGGCCAGTTTCCAGTAAGTTGTTTCGCGTCGAAAGGCGCTCCCGTCCGATGGGTACACTCGGAACACTCAAAATGTATTTTTTTATCATTACCACTTCTTTTTTTTTAAATCTGGCGTTCTAAGTTTTTAAAACCATGTTAAAATAAAAATAATAATAAAGATATTGAAAATAATAACAAAAAAAAAATAAAAATCGTACATAAAAAACTACCAGGCTGCTGTCTAGCAGACCAAAGAAATCATGAAGGAGATGATCTAGACTACAGTTTTTCGTAAGTTTTGATCTTATACTCGTGTAATCGATGTAACAGGCCAAGCGAAACCGATATGAAACGGACGGGGCCCGGAAATTTCCGTCGTTTTCCGGACGAACGCAGCACTTACGGTGACGGTGCAGTGGTTATTTAAACTTCCAACCATTATGAACTATTAGGTAATCTTAAAAAGACTATAATTATTATGTGCTGCGTTCGTCTGGAAAACGACGGAAATTTCCGGACCCTGTCCGTTTCATATCGGTTTCGCTTGCCATGCTACATCGATTACTCGAGTACAAGATCAAAACTAACGAAAAACTGTAGTCTAGATCATCCCATTCATGACTTCTTTGGTCTGCCAACAAGCAGCCTGGCAGTTTTTTGTGTACAATTTTTTGAAGTTATAATTTTTTTTTTAATTTTTAAAAAATTATATTAAATAACTTTATTACTTTTTTATTTCAATATGGTTTTGAATACTTAGTACGCCAGATTTTAAATAAAATAAGTGGCAATGATAAAAAAATTAATTTTGAGTGTTTCGAGTGTACCCATCGGACGGGAGCGCCTTTCGACGCGAAACAACTTACTGGAAACTGGCCGCGGAGCTTTTCACCGCCATCGCATGCCCATATTATTATACAAATTTATAATAATAATAGTCTTTTTAAAATTACCTAATAGAACATAGTGGTTGGAAGTTTGAACAACCATCACACCGTCGCCGTAAGAGCTGTGTTCGTCTGAAAAACGACGAAAATTTCAAAACCCAGTGCGTTTCACATCGGTTTCGCTTGCCCTGCTGCATCGATTACACTCGGACCACTCAAAATTTATTTTTTTATCATAACCACTTATTTTATTTAATATCGGGCATTCTTAGTTTTTAAAACCATATTGAAATAAAAATAATAATAAAGATATTGAAAAAATTTATTTAAGAATTAAAAAAAAAAATTAAAACTTTAAAAAATCGTACACAAAAAACTACCTGGCTCCTGGTAGCAGACCAAAGAAGTCAAGAATGAGATAATCTAGACTACAGTTTTTCATTAGTTTCGATCTTGTATTCGATGTAATCGGTGCAGCAGGGCAAGCGAAACCGATATGAAACGAACGGGGTTTCAGAAATTTCCGTCGTTTTACGGACGAACGCAGCTCTTACAGCGATGGTGCGTTGGTTTTTCGAACTTCCAACTACTATGGACTATTAGGCAATTTTAAAAGAACTATTAATATTATAAATTTGTACAATAATATTGACACGCGACAGCGGTGAGGGGCACCGCGGCAGGTTTCGTTAGTGGTTTGGCGTCGAACGGCTCACCTGACGGATGGGT
Organism: Limnephilus lunatus; assembly: GCA_917563855.2. Lineage (NCBI taxonomy): Eukaryota > Metazoa > Arthropoda > Insecta > Trichoptera > Limnephilidae > Limnephilus > Limnephilus lunatus. The sequence goes on from OU830600.1 coordinate 47,215,438, forward strand.
ACACTCGGAACTCTCAAATTATTTTTTTTTATCATTATCGTTCATATTTTTAAAATATGGCATTCAAAGTTTTTAAAAATATAATGAAATAAAAATAATAATAAAGATAAACGAAAAATTAAAAAAAAAAAAAAAAAACTTTAAAAAATCGTACACAAAAATTTGCCAGGCTGCTGGTCGGCAGACCAAGAAATTCTTAAACGGAATGATCTGGACTATAGTTATTCATTAGTTTCATTCGTGTACTCGATGACGTAAAAATTACTATTTTTTACCCCACTTTGACGCCGGCTGCCTGCGAACTTGCCAGGCTGCCGGTTGGCAGCCCTGCTTTTTTCTCATTTTCTAATCGACCTTTATCATATGCCACCATTCCCGTTCGTGTACTCGATGACGTAATTTTTTCGAAAAAAAACGCTGACTATTTCCATGGCAGCGCGGCTCCTGCCAAGAGGCGCACCGGCAGCCCAGCTTTTTTAAGGTTTTCTAAGTGTCCATTATCACTGCAAAGTAGTTTCATCCGTGTACTCGATGACGTAGGGTTTACCTACCTCGTCTCCTAGTCTATTATACTTATATTATAGTTTAGGGAACATGTTTTTTCTAGTGTCATGCCCTCTGAAGAGATCACTCACGTGTTGTATCACATAAAATAAAATCGAAGTCTAAACGATTCTTAGACATCTACTGGAGCGACTGAGGGCAAAATATGGACCGCTTTTATTTTTCTGCGATTGACAGCAGTCCAAAATTGGACCACATTTTCCTACTATTCGTAAAACATTTATTGTAATTATTTAAAACATTTCCATGGCCAGCAATTTATTCTATCAAATAGTTGATAAAATAGACTTTATGGCCTTATCGATTGTCTTTGAATTCTTCTGGAACGAATTTTCAAAAGCGTGTTTCTTTAAAGCGGTAGCTGTCAGAACGCTGGCGTATGAAATGTCATATTTTACATAATGTGAAATGTCATTTTACATCATGTTTTACCGAATTTTTCTAACATATTTGTATACCGGTGTTATAATGATTGAAACTGAGAAATCCCGTAAGTACGCATCCCTTCGATATTTACCGCCTTGTCGCGTGATATTCCTATCTAAGTGTGTTAGCATCACCTTGCTAATTCGCTCGTTAATTCGCGGTACGGCGATCATATGCATTAATTACACTTGCGAATGTTATCAGTGGTCGCGCGGCACACCTGTCCCGTGTCTTTCGCTTTCCATCGGGTATCTACTGCTACTTGGTGCACGTACTTACACGGGGACTCGGTGCAAGAGACGAGAGGAAGTGGATGCTGCGCGGAGATAGATTGCACCTTTAACTCTGGCCGCAGCTGGCGAACCTCTGACGTTTACCGTTTGAGAGGAACACCTGTCAAAGTTCGATGCACCACAACTTTTTTTCTCTCTTATAGAGGTTAATGCTTTGTTGCAATAATTGGCGGTCTTATCTGAAAAGACAGCTGTTTGGTCCTGCTACTTAGATTGCCGTTTTAAAATAGCTCTCTTTCTCATTGACGCATGTAACGTTATTGTCCTGCCACTGATAGCTGCGTTGTGAGAAAGTTAGAGGTTAGAACTAATCTATCAGCGTAAAATCTATATTATTTACATTCTTTGGTCGGTTCTCGTACTTTCGTGGCAATTCCCCGTTAAAATTTAGAATAAAGTTTTCTGTTATGGTCTTGTTGAAACCACTATTTTTGTTACATGCGTCATTTATGAGAAAAAGTGAGTGTTTGTAATCAAACATATTCATGTATACAGCTTATCGCACTTCCTTTTAACAATTTAATATTTCATACACGTTCACACACCTTAATTTGCTTTGCCCTGTAAAGCATTCGGCGAATAATACGTTAATAATTCATTTTCCTTAATATATTAATTGTACCTAACTCTAAATTTGGAATTAGTCACAAAATTTTTCTCAAAAAAAAAAACCCCGATCAAGATAACTTAAGGTCGAGTATAACTTAAGGTCGAGTAAATACAATAAAAAGGTTGTAAATCTCCATAACCGCTACTCTTGTTGGCTGATTTGTGTAAAGAATTCACGGTTTTCCCGTGAAAATTCAATTAAATGTTCATTGTTTTGAATGCGCGTCTAAATGCTTATCAAAAACCTTGTATCTACTCGTACCTACGCTGAGCTGAAAGTTTAGCGAAAACAGGCCGTAAAACGACAATTTTCTAATTTTTCTTTGCTTACTAATTACCCACTGTAATAGGCTAGAAAAGAACATTTTCCATTTCCGCAAAACAATAGCTAAGCGAGAAATTATTTTGTTTGGATGGAGTTTTTTCAGTGATCGATGAAATCTGTAGTCTTTGTCTTGACGGAACTGATTATATACGGTTGGTTCTTCCATTTCATTATGATGCTTTTTACTTCTATTTTCTTCTGAGCTCTTCACTCTCTTAGGATAACTTTTCCTTTTTTCCATTTCCTCTGAATCGAATTTACATTAAGCCTCGATTACATTGAGCGAGTTTACAAGCTGCTAGCTGGCGAATTCACTAACTGCTAGTAAACTTGTTCAGTGTAAAATCTGCTAGTTAGCTAGTATATGTGATTACACTGAGCGAGTTTACTATCAGATAGTGAATTTGCCGGCTTGTAGCTTGTAAACTCTTGTAGATTCTCTCAGATTAGAGACCACCAAATCAAAACGTTGCCTGAAATACCTTAACCGTGTTTGGTGACTAGAACTTTTCGGGTACGTTCCAAACATCCCGATACTCCTCATGTACCCCAAGTGGTTCGCTATGTTTGGTCACTTGCTAGGGGTGCCCGGTTTTATGGGGTGAGGTATTTCTAGGTCTTGGCGGCGGATGCATCTGCCCACCTACTACGTGGCGGGGCGGGTTGAGAGAGACTGGTTGAGGGACCCATCGCCTTGCACCGCAGTTGGAGGGATGGATTTATACATCCGTCACTCCTGGACACACTGACCCCCAGATTCCTACTCACCCAGAATTTCCTCTCCTTCCTTTCCTTAAAAAACCCTCCACACAGCATCCCCTAAGATGACAGGCCTTGAGGGAAAATTTTTCTTAGGACCTCCTGTGTGGAGGTAATGTAACAACAACAAAATCATTTAGGCCCACTGGATCTAGGCATTTGGGATTGTTCTAGGATAATAAATAAAAATATATTTTTATGTTAGCACATTTATATGTCAGGGTGTACTAATTACTATCATCATTCTCCTTGAATTAGTAAGGGAATGCTATCCTGTGATATGAGTCTCTTAGTTAGCACTCCCTGGAATTCCAGTCACGCAGCAGAGATAAGCCACGCTATTATTTGTTTAGCACCTCATGTTTGCTTCTTGCACCTCACCTCATGTGATAAGAACCAAAGAACAATCATTATTCCGCTTACAGAACAATTGTTACTCCTGCGCACTAGCGATGGGCACAATCGAGAAAATCATCTCGAAATAATCGGAATATTAGAATTTTCAAAATAATTTGATTACTGTTACAAAACAGTCATATCCACCGATTTTTCGAAGAACGCTTCGTCATGAAAAATTTGAACAATCATTGGAAATCGAAAGCACATTGCAAGGGCGTAGCTATAGTATTCTAGTATTCGCTTGGGGGTTCCATTCCAAGTGAGAGAAGCAAGTGAGAAAGGGAGAGGGGGGGGGGAGATGAAAAAATTTATTGTAAATTTGAGACCTCTACAGTACTTACCACAACTTATTATTGACTTCACACCATAGAGACAAACTATATCAATGCTTCACACTGATTTAAAATGATGGTGTAAATAATATTGTTGTAGATTCAATTAATGTAATCACTGTAATCAGCAATATTAAGGCCGATAGGGGGGGTGGTTGAATCACCTACTCCCCCCCCTTAAATATGCCCTAGCCACAATGCAACTGCTTTTTACGGACATGGGAGGCGGGTATGGGTACCGCCGCCCCGGATCCATTTATTGGATAACCAACACCTCTGCCATAGGTCACCCCAAGTGGTTCGTTAAGTTTTGAGACTTAGCAGGGGTTCCCGGGTTGATGGGGTGAGGTTTGTCCGGATCTTGTGGGCGGATGCGTCTGCTCACCAGCTGCATGTCACTGGCATGGCAGACCGGATCGGGATATAATGGTCGAGATAGTCCCTTTGACTACTCCAGCCGTACTCCCCCGGAACACCGCAGTGGGAGGGCGGATTCCTGCTTCCGTCACTCCTGAACACTCTGACCCCCAGATTCCTACCCCCCCCCCCCTAATACCTTATTCCTTCCCAGAACTTCCTCTCCCTTTCAAAAAAGACCATCCACACAGCATCCCCAAAGATGACATAGCCCTTGAGGGGAATTATTTTCCTCGGGGCCACCTGTGTGGAGCTTATGTAAAAAAATCATTTATTTATGAAAAGGCAGCCGTAATTTCGATTATCGAAATGTTTCGATTATCGAAATGTTTCGATTATACTCATTATCAAATGTACTTCACGATGCGCCGTGAAGTCAACTTCTAGAAATAAGTTATTAGCATGATTCTGAGAAGTTACACTACTAATTTATTATAATATTTAAGTACCTACCGTCACTTCGACAATATTTATACGTATGACATTATACCAAGTAGAGAGATATCGTTAAATAAAATAAATACATAAAGTAAATTTCACTTTGAAATAAAAATTTGTTTTATTATTGTGATCGGTAGCGACTAGCGACTAGCTAGGGTGCCGGGTTAACGGGTTGTCTAGGTCTTAGTGGCGAATGCGTTTGCACGCCTACAGCATGGCGGGCCGGATCGGAAGAGACTGCTTGAAGCAAATATAGTCTAGACCCCTCCAACCGGACTCTCTCGACCTATCGCCTCGCACCGCAGTGGTAGGGAAAGATTGATATTTCTCTCACTCCTGGATTCATACTTCTCACACTCCAGTTCTTACCCACCCCACGTACCTTTTTATTTCACAGAACTTCCTCTCCTTCCATTCCCTAAAAATCCTACACACAGCATCCCCAAAGATGACTTAGGCCCTGAGGGATTTTTTTTCCTCTGTGTGGTGTTACTAAGGGTAACGTTATAGTTTAATTAGATATGACTTGTGTCATTTATTTTGTGGAAAAATATAATGCCATGACCATCCCAGAGGTTACAAACTCAATTATAGAGCTAATGTTTGAAAGGAGGTGATTCCCTCATGATTACTAGCTTTGTGGGGGGACCCACCCGCCAAAACCTGTAAGAAGGTTATGACAGAATTATGGTGGAATCCTCCTTCGTAGCAAGAGACTTTCTCAAGGTGTGGGCATGTTTCATATACAACTACAAGGTTATAAAATTTAAAAAAAGTTACGATCTCATTGAAACAAACTGTATTATAATACTTTTGCTGGGAACAACATTACGTGTTTAAAAACATGAAAAACAACTCACCCCCACCGAATCAGACCATATGATTAACCTAACCCTGTCTATCTAACTTCATTTCTCCGAGACCGGTACTGCAGCCCGGGCGGCCAGCCCGACAGGATGGTGCCATCACTCGTTCCATCTGGAGACTTGATGAATTTCTGCAGCGGCTGGAGGGAATCTAGCTAGTCCAGTCCATGGGTTGCCGATCTCCACTCGTGGTCGGAAATAATATCTCAATTATTGAAATATGGGTCGCGGACGATGTTAATTTTACGGTATACCATTCCGGGCCGACTAAAAACAGGGCGAGCGCTGATTGTCAAGAATCAAACCGATTCAGTATCTCGGTAGGTTATTTAATCCGCCATTACGGCAATGTCGGTAGCGAAAAACACTCGCGGCACATCGGATGCATTTTGCGTATTCCACGTTACTTGTAGAGGAATTTAAATAGAACCACAGTTCATGATTATGCCGGAAATTAGTTATATAATCGGAACGGTCCACATCGCTCTAGCAACGATATTTTAGTTTTTACAACACGGTACAGTGTGACGTCCTGCACAAGTCGTGTTCCCCAACCAGGCTCGTGCAGAAAGTGAAAAGAATGCCGTTCAAATAAATGAAAAATGTCTCCCTCTTTTGTCTCCCGATATACAGCTGTTGTACGACTCAAGTACCAAGTACTAGTTTTTCACAGTACCTGTTCGAATTTGTTATTCAAATATAATATTTTCATAACAGTGGAGCTATTGCAAAAAAAAAACAATAAGAAAAGGAATCTCCTTTATAAAAACGGTGACCGGACAAGTCTGAATGAAACCAACTCCGAACCACCTCAGAAACGTCATTAGAAGTGATGATAAAAAATTGGTTAGATAGGTTACGTTTGGTTACGGTTACGGGCTCTTTTAAAATATTCTTTTTCATAGCTTTTAATGACTTTTCAAAGATGTGTTGAGTTGACTTAATTCTCAGTTGGCATGGAACCAATAAAAACGGAGTGCTTCAAGTCATATCTGAATTGTTGTCTCTTGACATTTGAACCCGTATTGCTTTCCCCCTATTAATGTTCGAATGCACTAAAAATTTCACCTGTTCGGATCATCAGTGCAATTGACTCTGGATTAAATATCTCGTTACAAAACACATCGAGACACAACTACTGTATACAATAAATTTGCACTCTGTCGACTTTAATTTGCACATTATTTAAGTGGGTGTCGGGATCATAATAACCAATTATTATTGTCTCGTGCCGAGTCACTTATCGCGATATCTGTCACTGACCAACATAAAACATTAATCAATAAGAATGCAATGGCATTACTTTGTGGATGAAAGGTTTATGACTTATGACCCTTCCGAATAACTTTTGAACAATAAAAGTCTTCTAGATTTCCTCGTGATCCGTGGTATACACATTATTATATATAAGTAAGAACAAAGAGCAATTTTTTTAAACTACAAATTGATACGTAGGTAACATTAATTATCTTTTTTATTCCTTAATATTTATTTTATTTGATAAATTTTATACGTATAATTAATTATCGTATGAATATGAGGTTTTCGTAGTGATACGTACCTTTATTATTAAAAAATATGAATAAATGCTAAAAGATTGTGTCCATATCACAATTTTGCTGTACCCCCTCCCCCCCCCCCCCCCTTCCCTTTGAGCTCACGTAATTAATGTATGCCCCTTAAGGTATCTTATATAATAATCACACCAATGAAAATAACTAAGCTGCTCATTCGTGGTTTTAATATTAGGTATCTACTATGATATTTGGCTGTGTCGTGAAACATTTATTTTACTATCAATTTCCTAATAACTTTACATAGGTAATTGAAAGATAATGATATCCGTAAGAATATTAAAAATAATATATGTATCTTTTAGTAAAAAATATTTATTTTTGAAAAGTGTCTACCATAGACATATGAATATCATACGTCCGTGGTGTCTACCATAAAAAATACGACACTTTTTTTAATGGCGGCGGGCTTTGCGTTATGTAAATATTTATTTCGTTGATATTATTTGTATGCATTGGTATGTGCCCACTTATGCACATTCCTACTGTTAAAAATTCCTGTTCTCTACAGGTTCTAGTGAGTAGCCAAATGTATGTTTCAGTTCTTATAAAATAGAACATTATATTATTATCAATAATTTAAACTAATTTCTGTTACTACGTGCAACATTTTAATCGTTTTGTCTGTAAAAACACGTTTCAACAAAAAAGTATGAAGAAAAAATATTTGATTGCGATGATAGTCATTTTTTAAATATTTTTGCTGACATGCGGATATGCAATACGGAGAACAGTTTCATGCATATATGACAAAAACGTAAACATATCTTTGTATTTTCAAGAACTTGCAATCCTGCCGTAATGTTAATATTATGCATTCACATATTCGTGATAGGTGGTTAATTTGTTTTTTTATCAGTTGTATACCTACTCCGTATTTTCCGGATTTGTCGTGAATCTACTAAATGACTTTCTTCCGTGAAATACATTTAATTAACCGATAAAAATATTTTTAAGTATTATTTACTCACTTACATGTAAATGGTAGATCATTTTCAATAAAACATGAACAATGTCATTTTAAAAAGATCATATCATTTATTATACGATTCTTCATTTAGATTTAGACTAATAGATAAACAATATCAAAATTGTCCATAAATCTGATTGCAATTTTTTTTTCAAACTGTCACCTTGGTTTGGTGTTGGGACAAATAGAGAAAAGGTTGGCGAAGTCAAATTTGTGTGGAATTATGGGATGTGTCGAAATGTGCATTAATGGAATTTTTATTTATACATCCATATTTACAAATTACTAATTAATTAATACATATATACTATATTTTATTTTGCTTAACATGGCTTCTACAATACATAGTACATCTACCTAGTATATCCTTTGCTACAATACATAGTACATCTACCTAGTATAAAATACAGTATTTGTACCAAACTAATGCTAGTGACAGTCTTAGCTGTAAAAGCGCCAGCGTTTTTGGGCCTAGTCTATTTTAGCATACATAGACTTAGGTACCTACCTACGACCAACCAGTGTTTTTTGTAATCTCCCTTTCTTTTCGTACACAAAATTAAATATGTGTAAAAGTTTTTATAAATAAAAATTATTATAACTATCGTACCAAAACTACCTATCCCTATTATTTTTTTTTAAATATAATATAATCATAATCTCGTTTGCATTTTTACCTTAGATGTAAAATATTTTCTCTATATGTGCAATGCAGTGTAATAAGTGTAGATATACCTACAGTTGTTTTATTTACAGGTTATCTAACCATTCTAATCTACAATATTTACATTAATGTAATTTAAAATTCATTCAATTTCAAATAGAACATTCTATCAGAAGTCAGGACCTGTTTCCTTGAATTACGAAATTCCGTTTAGAACTGGATGAATTAATTTAGCCGCATCCTTTTCAATATTTCCACAATTTATTCGCATTTCGACCAGAACCAGACGGTTTGTGCATTCCATATCTAATATTATTCCAAAACCCGGGTCAGGTTTGACCAAAGCTACCTCGGAATAAGCCGAAGTCTCGCCATAAGAAATTAGAATGTTCACGAGGCAGAATCGACACAAATCTTTAGAATTTGCAGTAGATATTCGGCATTCTTTGACCTAGCGAAATGAAATCATGAATAAAAGTCAGACGTCAAGCAAAGATTACTATCAGGAATAGGCGGAGATACCAAGGAGCATAGTTTATAACTACAACTAAAAACAAAGAATTATAACCGCGTCGTGCAATAATTAATGTCACCTTATAATATATTAACCTGCAATTATGTGTTATTATTTTTGTTGGTCAGGTTTTGACTCGAGATAAGCTGTTTTTACATTTAATGGTTGTTGCAAAAAATTCCTGCAATCCATGGGTTAATTTTTGTATCACACATAGCACAGTTTACCAAGGTCATCCAGTATTCGAGATTCAAGCGAACGTTATCCGAGCACAACAGAGTGTGTCACAGTGGAAGACTTCCTTTCTTCTAAAACTCGATATTCTAAACAAACCTACTGGACAACATTTTGTACCTGCTACACCGTGTGTTGTCATGTTTCAATCGCCGTAAGGATTAAACAGTGTGGTTGTTTCTTATTTTTTATAATCACTAAACGCGCTTTTTCAAATCCCAAATCACTGCGAAATATTACTTTTAAATTCGACAATAAATAGCTAGAGCACCTAAATATTTTCGTGGTGAGTGTTATAATACCAATCAATTTTAGTATTATCAGAAAATTCTGTTTGGCTCACTGCCAAATAATGGATTTTGCAAGACTGCAAGCCGTTTGCTTGCTACATTTTGTTGCCGTTCACGGGTTTCTTTTATTGTTCTTTGCATGTTTAATTTATGTTCAAGCCTCATGTTAAGCCAACCTTGCTTTCGGCTTTTAGTGGACTTTGTTAATGCAAATTACCAGAAGATGTAATCATCAGAAGTCATCACAGCTGAACAAAATTCATTCTTCGTATCTGCTTGAGATTTTAAAGTTTAAGACGTCAACAACAACATGAACCGTTTTCGCATGCATCTGTAGACAGTGTCCAACTTTCCAAGTCATCATTTATTTTTATATCATCGTTGCTTTTGTGCATATTCTTTTGCACGAAATAAAATGTTTGTAAAAGTGTGTTTACATTTTTTCAGAAGTGTCTGAGCGTTCGTGTAAATTACATCATAATATGGACGAATATGAGATATTTCAGGATATTCTATATTCAGCTGATTTGCATGGTGGTAGTAGGTACCTACCGAGTACCGACAGACTTTGCCTGGTGCAGTTCATTTGGCGAATCTCCGACGGCTACAGAGTTTGGTGACTTCCTGAGCTATATTTAAATGCAGTTTCCAATACGACAGCAAAATGTCTACATAAAATGCTAAAACACCACACTAGTAGTAATATGGCAACCATGCATCTTCAAGTGAACTGGCTATCTTCAATAAAAATAATTTGAAAAAATAGTTTTTGTTAAAAAGTATCTACTAGTTGTGTTGTTTTCCAAACGACCAACATTCAATTGACAATTTTTTTAGTTTTAATCTTACAATTCAAACAATTTTTCGAATTGATCAGTTGAAATTATGAAACAAATAAGAAGCTTTTCATACTTTTTGGCAGATTTGTGGATAGTTCCAACCTTCGTTAGTTTTAACCTTCATAGTGTAGGACTGAAATTGCGTGCTGAAAATAATTCTGTTAACCTAGAAATTCTAGAAAGAAAAAAATGTGAAAATTTTCATGGCGCGCGCGCCGTTCAAAAATGTTTGCTGCATCAGAAAACAATCTCTGTTTACACGATGCGATATTGATTGAGGTTAATCACCATCGCTATAGACTTGTCTTTAAATAACATCACGTACCCATTGACATGTCAACATATGCGACTAATAAATATACAATCATAATAGGTGAGTAGATCTAATCAGAAAAATCATCTAATAACACGTACCCATTATCGTAGGCACTAGAGATGAGATCTAAGATTTTAATAATGTTATACATGACAATAATCTTGCAATCTGACATTATTTACAACTGAATACAATGAAATGGCATGTAAGTATGAAGACATTGACTCTTCACATCTACTGATGCTTTCTCGGATTGTTTCCTTATATCGAAGTCTGGATATAATCAAAAGCCTTTGTTATTATTTGTTATCCACAAATCATCATGACTTATGATAATGTACGGGTTTGAGGCAAGTTTCATAAACTTGCTGAATCGAACGAACATTTCGTAGCTATTAATAAAGTAATATTGTGAAGACTCGTCACATGTTCACAATAATTCTTATTTCATGCTTAGGTATTTATAGAACAAGTATATGATTTACGTCTGTTAAAACACTTGAGCGTTGTGGCCATTGTTTTGAAGTTTCTGCGGAATATTTTGCTTATGTCTACCGCTTTGGTGCCAGAGTACAGACGGTTTCTTTCCTCGTCTTAAATAATAATATACAGTAGCAGGATAAATAACGTGTTTCATTTTGCAAATATTTCGCATTCCACAGATCGATCTGTAAGTAACATCATCCGTTACAGGTAAAGAAGCAATTTTTCATTTCTGGGAAGTATTTCAAAAGAATTTAAACCATTGTAGAGACGACAAAGCAAAAACTAATCTAAACCTTTGAAACAAAGCCGGCCGAAGATTGCCGGTATCTATTCCAGATAAAGAAATGTTAACGGAACCCTTTTTAAATAAACGAACATAAATTCTGGATAACCTCATCTCAATATTCACTAAATAATCACAATTTGTTGCTGATTTAAAAAGTTACAACCAATTTTTAATCAACTGCGAAATTCAAAAAAACGTTTTTGTGGAATTTTGCTCCATAACTTTAGGTACTTGTGTTGAAGAACTGTCGGTGATATCAGTTGGGTATACTAATAGTCGAAGTTAAGTATTTTGTTTAACTTTTATATAAGTAGGTATAAAAGTTTTTAGCACTGAAAGTTACTCAAGTTAGTGTATCGATAAATAATACTACACTCGCGCCTTCTTAAAATATTTCGAAAAGGGATGTTTAATAAACAACCAAATCAAAATCGCGCTCTCGTATAATTTGTTGTTTGTTAGATATTTAATTTCCAAACTAGGTATAGCAACGATAAATTTTATACTTTTTTAATTCTTTTTGTATATATGCATAATAACAATTTAAATTATTCACCTATCGGCTTCTAAGTAGGTTTTGGTACTAGGTAACCTGTTTTGTTAAAAAATTATTATTTTTAATAAAGGTCGCCTCTTTCTCCCATTATAATTTATGAAAAGTCCAAAAGATAGAGACAACGGGGTATTTTCACTTACTATACTTACCTACATAAAAAATGTATGCAAGATTTAATTTTAAGATTTTCATTAATTATTTGAGCCTTGCCCGGAATAATGTTTTATCCTACAAAGTTAGATAAATGTTGAGTTATTAATGGGTTTTCAATATAGTTGCCTTTTTTCACCACTTTTCATTTAAAACTCTCAAGATTTGTATATTTATTATTTTAAATATAAAGTTTAATAAAACATAACTGGCTTTTTTATCTCTCTCAAAACAAGAATATTTTGGGAGGTTCAGCTTTCAGGCTAAAGAAGGAGGTATAGGAACAAGGCTTAATACATCAAAAATAAATCACGGTAAGAATATTCTGGGCAAGGGCTCATCTATTGATTTAAAAAATGACCTAAAACCGCACATTCCCAAAAAAACTCGATACAACTTAATTAAGACGTAGAAAACGCTAATGCTGGTAAGACGGCTGTCGCCGACGTGGCCGACGTGACGTCAACAACGCCATGTATTCACAAACATGTCGTTTTGGCGCCAAATCAAAAATTACATATTTTTAATCGTTATTCGTAAACATGAAAATAAAATAAAAATGCAATCGTTAAAAAAAATCAACAATAAAAAACAATGGAAATACCATATTATTCCTCAATAAACCTAAGATGGACAAATTAATTATAGAGCTTATTATTAACTAAGTAGGTTCGTATGTCGTATTCTTATTTCGAATCATTCGTTTTCTTATTTTGACATCTTGGAGAAGTTAGTAGTAATGAATAACCGCAATTCACATCTCAAGACTTCATTACAGTTTGCATGCGCAAAGTAATTAAATTTGATTAGTTTACTTGGAACAGAAGTTATAGTGTTTACTTGCTCAACTGCAGAGGTTAAAATATAAATGGAGTAGATCGAAGGGGTTAATCAAACGTATTAAATTACTAGCATTTATATTCCGGCTTCTGCCGAGATACAACACCAAACAAAGATTTAGAAAATATGCAACAAACAAAAATGCGTATTTTGTTGTGTTTTGGTTAAATAGATATTTCAACGGTTAATGGATTTGTAGAACATTCCACAACATTCCGGGATATTCTGGAATGTTGTGGATTACTCTCGAATGTTCTTTATATCTTAAAAAGCACGCACTTCAGATAAAAAACGGGAAACTTCTTCATGGATGGGGAATAGAGGGCATACACAACATATAACTCTCCCTTGATCGTACTGGGACTCGTTTCTGAGTTTTGGCGGTACGCACATTGTAATACATTTTTTTTTATAATATAAATTGATTGTAAATTACATTAATTAATTTAATAATATGCGAGAAATTCTTCTATGGAGTATACTCTTAAGCACACCTTTTGCACGAGGAACAAACGAACTAAAGACATCCTAAGCAAAGCATGCAACAAAAAGAGAGATCGCAACGGAGCTTCCAGCGGCGGGAACATAACTTTTTTATTCAAAATTCATTCGCCGACTCTCTTCTCTTACAATGCACGCATTCATCTCAGACATCGCATGTCCAGTCGAGTTTATTCATAATATTAATATATTATATATTGAAAAGCTACATAGGTAAGTCAATTCGTCATTCGTGCCGAAGTATGTCCTGCGTCCTGTGCCCTCCGTCCCACGTCCGGTGTCCCGGGCCGGAATTCCTGCAACCTCCTCCGTGGTTCACCATAATATGTTTTTTCTCATATTTTAAAGCCTCCTGCCGTTTTCCCTATTCGGCTGGCAAAATGTTCTCGGAACTCGGTATAAAACGCCGACTCTAGACTCGGTTACAGGTCGTTGGCATCTCTTCATAATCGCAATATTATGGCTTATTGCAAATAAGTATCTAGTAAATTTTAGTAAAAACACGTTAAAACTGTTAATAACTAGTCTTTTTTGTTCTGGGAATTTGTACAGATATTTTCTGGATTTCCAAGATCGATGTAATTATTTTCAGTTCGCGCGGAACTTTTAGCGTGAACTATGATCGAGCTACCTATCTTTTTTTTTTAAATATAAGACTATATTTAGGTACCATATATATATCGATCGTCCAGTTGATCAGACATCTCCGAAAAATCGAAATTTGAGTGGATTATGCAATTATACATAAAAGTGTGCCCTCTACTTAGTGCAATTCTCAAATTACTCATATACACACCACCAATTATAATTCAGAAGAACTTGTAGTGAAATAAACTAAATATTTGTTTTCTGGGTCACTGGTAGGATATTTCAAAATATCATACCGTTATCCCTCCCGGTGTTATTTTATAGCATATTTAATTTGTAAAACACAGACACGTGTAAAAATTATATATAAGAGTGTACCCTCTATCATGTACAATTCTCAGATTACTCATACACACCACCAAATCAATTATAAAGCAGAAAAACTTGTAATGAATTAAACTAAATATTGATGTTTTCTGGGTCACTAGTAAGATATTTCAAAATGTCATACTAACGTACTGGAATGTTATGCCACCCGGTGTTATTTTATAGGACATTTAATATGTAAAACACAGACACGGATAATAATATTTGATTCACGGTAATTCCTTAGATATACTTAGTTTATAAAGTGTGTTATAATATTGATTTAGCTTATATTTTATTTTATGTTGTTGTTACATGTTTCAAAAATAAGGTTTAACGTTATGTATTTAGTTTATCGGATTTATATTAGGTACCGTTTGCTTTAAAAAAAATTGTGTAATTTTCAGCGGTTCATTAAATTTTGTTCATTCGTATAATCTGTGTACCCAGCAGGGTGTAAAACCAAATTAATAGGCACCTAAATAATTTCAATTGACTAGTGGAAAAAAAACGGCAATAGAAAATCGAACAAAGCCGAGTAGTAAAATTTATTAATACTAACATTCATAAATGGGCATAATATGGTTAAACAATGAAAACATAAAAATTGCAGTATCAGCATCCATTTTTTTTTAAAGAAGAATTTTACTCATACTTTTTATGATATTTGAAAATCCTCATGAACAGTTAATTGGTACATTATACCATTTGGGTTACGCTTCAAAGTCTCTTAGTCACTTGAGAAACAAAATGTTAATTAATTATATTTTATTGTTGACTTGTCTGGCTACGGTCTGCATGAATTTTATAATCTGAATCCAATTAATTGTACTTTAATTTGCACAAACAAAACACAAGATAAACCTCGTTGCATTGAATTTAATTTGATTTAATATTCATTTCTCAGAACTAGCGGTGAGTTTGCTTACAGTACAATTTACCTTGCTTGATAATAAAATAATATTCATTCTTTTTTAGAAATAGGTAATAACGGTTTGAAAGTATACATTGTCTGTCAATGTAATGATCATTAGACTAATCATCATCACCACTCTTGGCTCCTACAACCCCTGGTGGGTCTTGGCCTCCTCAAGAGTCTTCCTCCACTCATCTCGGTTTTGTGTCAGGTCTCTCCAGTTTAAAATCTCCAAGGTGGATAAATCTTTTAGGACGTTGTTGGTCCATCATAATATTGGTCTTCCCAGGCTCCTTCGCCTTATCGGTCTTGAGTTCAGCAGGGACTTTGGTGCTTGATGCTCGGTCATTCTCTTTAGATGACCAAGCCACCGAAGTCTTCCCACTTTTATAAAATTTGTGACGTTTAGTTCCTTACACAGAGTATGCAGCTCATTGTTGTAACGTCTGCGCCAAAATACATTTTCTAAAACCGGTCCGAAGATACGCCTCAAAATTTTCCTTTCAAAAACGTCCAGTGCTCGCTCATTCCTCTTAGTTAGTACCCAAGTCTCAGCTGCATACGTGAGTACTGGTCTGATAAGTGTTCTGTACACTAATATCTTGGTGTTTCTGGACAGCAGTCTGGATTTTCGTTAGACTAATACATTACATTTATATCTCTATAATATGAATGGCGTAAAATCAATGACACCTTTACCTACTTGTAAACACGATTACATTGATTAAACATGATTAACAAACAAGAAACCAAACCAAAAAATAACTATTGTCACGAGGAAGGTTTAACTTTGTCTTGGTATAAAAACGACAAGATAAACTTTCGAAAGAATCACACACTTGCTTTTCCCGTTTCGTACATATTAATATCTATAATTTATTTTCTAATGTGTCATTTTATATTACTAACAAAGCAATTCTTTAATTTTTTCCTTTGTTTATGCAGGTTTGAGAGTGCACCGTGCAGTGAGCACGTTGAACACAGTTTTTAGATTATAATAATGTATTATTCAATGAAAACATTTACCTACATCTGGTTTCTGGTTCATATCTCACGTACCTGTGATAGTTTAAAACAATATATAGACAAAGATCGGCTTATCTTTAGACGATGTTTATCACAGACAATCAAGGTAAAGGTACGGCAAAGTAGGTGCATATTTCTTGTATATCATATCTATCCAAAAGCAATCGACCTACCTACAAATTATATTCATTTTATTTTCCTACTTTGAGTCATAGAAGCTGTGATTTGCCTTCCTTACGATGGGGTTTTTTTGTGGCAATATTTCCATGCAAATTTATTTTTGATAGCTTGTAATAAATATAAAGTTTTATGGTATTCGATGTAAAAAGTAATGGTTTTGGCACCTATAGAATATACACAGGTACTGGACCTGTTGTGTGAACTGTCAGCAACATTCATTATTGACAGACAATCATGTTCGATTATCATTCTGTTTAAGATTGATATCTTTTTATTATCATTAACAGTCGGACTAGCCTTGTTTGAATCAGGATGATTACAGTTAGCATGCTTATCACCGTGTACAAAATGTTGTAGTCAATGGTCACCGTGAATCACGCTAGTAATTATTTTGATTCTATTTCGGCGAACATAATTATGCACGCTTTGACCCATGCTTACCGGTAAACCAGATAATACAGTTAACAAATTAATTATTTATCGCCATACCAATGTAGAACGAACGTGTCGTTATGATTCCTAAATGCGCCGCAAAGTATATTTTAGTGATAAGTGCATTGTATTTCAGTTGCATGGAATTCTGCCACGTTTTAAATCGTGATAATACATAAATTACTGCATCAGCTCAGTTTTTGCTTAGACATATTTTCTTTCTCTCTTTATGGACGATCAATGTTCACAGTTCTAAGGAAAGCGAAACAAGATACTCACCTGAATTAATAAGGAATGTTAATTTCTCATTTTGTAGTCAGCGTTTTCAGTGAATGGGAAAGAATCGGCCAATCGGTGAAATCAACATATTTATACAAAACATTGCGTAAACTGCATAATTTATTATATTACGGAGGTAATGAGTTCGTACAGAATTAAGTAGGTACCTACTTGCCCATTAACATTACGAAATCAAACATGTTTTAGCTGAAATATTAGGAAACATTAATTTATTGGGTTAAAAGTTAGACTGAGATTATCCCCGGTTGAAAATTGCGAAAAAGGAAATAGATAACACTATCATAAAGTTATGTCGATTATAGCAGGCAGGATTGAGGTGAACAACAAATACTTAGGATTGGTGCGTATGTACACATTCATACACTTCCGATTGCCTCAACTTATTAGCGAGTAAAGGTCAGCATCTGCAAACAATCATCGAAAATTGAACTTTTCTTATTTCACTGGAATTTTATTTTCTGAGGTCGAAACATGCTGTATGAAAACAGTGCATCTGTGTGGGTACTGTGTACCACTCAACTCTAGTTGCGATACATAAACAATAATTGTCATTTTTACATTATTTTACAAAACGATTGGACACAAGAATTATGTCTTACCATTATTTTACCTTTTTTTATTATACCTAATTGTCATAAGAAAAGCTTCTTGATTTCATAATAAGATTGTTTCTTTCCTCTCTTGTAATGTCGTATTTGCAAACTTTGGTAAATATGCATTTAGTCCACCTCACGGATAATACGGAACGTTCGTGTTGTCGACGTTTGATGCACGGATATTACGGAATATTCCTTTTTTAGATTGAGGTTAAACTACGAAAGCTGCATGTCTCATCATAATTTTAAATAACATCCCAGATTTTGAATGGTTTGTTTGGCAAAGCAGGGTATGTCTAGCGGGTTTGTGTAATCATGATTGATTGTCTATGAATTAAAAACGGTAAATATAAAATGGCGTTACCGCGTAGGCGAATTAATTTAAACAAAATTAAAATGTTAAATGCATTTTTTTGCATTTTTTTTGTCTCCCGCGTCATAAATACTCACTGTTTGTGATAATAAAGCTAAATCTAACTGTTTGAATAAAAAATATTCTGTATTAACGAGTAAGCGGTTTAAAGCATAAATAATAAAACTTTTTTAGCACCATTGTGATTTTAAGCTCGATAATACGAAAAAGCGACACTAAAAAGAGGCAAACACATCTATAGAATTTAGCCTGCGAGAAAATGAGATAGACTAATAATCGGTCTCCTCTTTGTGCGGTGCTACGTAGCCTCCCCGCTCTTGTCTACTTTAGTTTTCTGAAGGTTTCACTTCTACCGCGTGTGAACTGCACACATTTTTTTATGATTTCATAATATGTACACATTTTTAAATAATATAATGACATTAATGATTTATGGTGATTTTTTTTTGGGGGGGGGGGTATCATGTCGTGTTGAGTTTTCTCCTTCTTTAGCCAACGTTGCGGACAGCGTTACAATGCCCGTCATCAATAAAAAGTGATAATACTTTTGACCGTGAAAATTTCAAAACGTATCTAATATAATGAATCATGACGAATGTATTTTAATCTTCTAAAAATTTGCATAGAAATATTGTCACGTAGACGTTGGTAAGAAATGTTAAGTAAAATGGTAATAAAATGTTACGTCATAAAATGGATTATGGTCAATGGACGTCTGTGAATCAAAGGTCTAAAATCTTAATAGGTAGGAATTAAATGCAAAGCGACCATTGTCTCAATTCATAGACAGACTATAAAGCTAGATCGGTACTATGTTATTTATACGACGTGATGACATATCTATTTATAATTTAACTAATTTAACCATGGATACAATTTATGGGTATAAATTCTCTGGTAAAACATCAAATACCTAAATAGATTTTTGAAGTGAAAACTTCTTTAGCATCGTTGTGATTTGAAACTCGATGAAACCAAAAAGCGACACTAAAATGAGACAAACCCATAAATCTATAGGATTTAGATAGAATAATCCATCTCCTATTTGTGCGGTGCTTCGTAGACTCCCCACTCTTGTCGACTTTAGTTTTTTTAAGGTTTCCCTTCTGCCGCGCGAACTGCACACTTACACATATATTTTTTTACTAAATTAACCTGTTGTATGAAATTTTAATCATGTTGATAATTTTCATTCGTAACATACATATCCTAGACAATGTATTTTTTTAAAACAAAACGTATTTTCTTCTAATGTTGTTTAGTAAAATAAATCATAAAAATCGGTCCAGTTTTGGAGGAGAAAAATTGGGAATACAAAACCTCGATTTTGTTGATTTTATTTAGGTGTTATCAGCCTGAGGTGCAGTTGTCCCTTTCGCTCAGTATTCGGCGGAGTAAGAGCGACAGTGATAGCAACAGTTTGGTAAAATACCTACATTTTGTCAAATTTCTCTGCGAATTATACATCACATAAAAACTTATATTATATCTTCCAATATGATTGCTAAAGATGTGAATTAGTTGACTACTGGATTTTAAATATGTGGTTCCAGGTAGGTGTTCTTGTATTATATTCATCATTTGTGTTAGTAAATAATTCACACGGCGGGAAATGCATGGTCATCACAGTAAGGTCACCTTGTGCATACATTGCAATTTGCAATATAAGATCTGAGCAGTTTATTGTCATTCTATGGGTAGGTACGTATGTTTGTGAAGAGCAAAAACGATAATAATTATAGGTACCTACTCGTTCCAATGATAGAAAATTAACAAAAATAATAAGAACACCTAGAGTAATACGAGTATACTCGGTAAGGGGTCGTCCATTAATCACGTGAGGCTCGAAAGAGGGGGGGGGGGGGTCGGAAAAAAATCACGAAACATCACGAGGGGGGGGGGGGGTAATTTATTTTTCATTGAACGCACGATTTCTAAAGGTGAACGTCCTATACTCTGTACTAAAAAAATACACGTGATTTGGGGGGGGGGGGGGGTTAGCCTAAAACCTCACCACATATCACCAGGGGGGGGAGGGGGTCAAAAAGTTGCTAAAAACATCACGTGATTAATGGACGACCCCTAAGTCGGCGAAAGAGGGGGGCGCTGTGACATATGACATTACGATACTAGGTGTGGTTATCAGATTAAAATATAAAGAGTTCATGTTTACGCCACCGCCAACACAACCCTCCAGACCTCGGGCCTAATTTATCGGAAGGTCAAAATATTTCCGCTTCGACAATAAAATCCAAATAAATAGAATATTTTTGAACGAATCTAAAAACTGCGTTTGAAAGGTGATGAAATACGCTTTAAAATTTTATAATTCGAAATAAACATATAATTTTTTAAATATTAAACGTTTTTAATGCAAACACAAAAAAGTTTTCAAAATGGTACGTTTTTTCCATCTAAAATTACTGATACTGATAACGATAAAAAATAAAAACACACACATTTTAGTAGGAAAATATTATAAACGTTATCGTTAACTCACTTTCTTGTCGTTTCATGCAAAAATAATTAATAAAAATTCCAAAAGTTTTTTCAAATTGCGGTCGCAAACATTGGTTTTATAAAGGTTTACATTTGAATTATTTTGTGCATAAAGCGTGGTGTTGTCTCTATCTAACTTAGTTTAGATCATAATTCTAACCATGATAGTAGCGGAGACAACGATTTCAATGAGACCTATATGAGTCATTCCGAAAAGTGAACAAATTAACCCATCACTGTATATATCAACTTTAATTTTCCAACCGTCTTCAAATAAACTTTGGCTTTCCCTGATTGTCTTATTAATTATCATGATTCAAACACTGAAGAGATGAACCGATATAATTGCGTTTATGCATCTATGTATGTGCCCGAAGTAAGGTCAATAATCCCTTAGTACTTCTGGTGAAATCGATAAAACATTTTTAAATGTCGAATTTCTTTCTTGAACATATAGGTTCATTAGCCTGTTCAGCCTTCTTTTCAAAACGCTAAACATCACTTACACTATATTAACTTATACTAGGTATTCGTTTTTCCATGGATTCTAATGAATAAACCTTCCTATAACCTAAAATATATTAGATATAAAACTCACTATCATTTCGAAACTGATATCTCGTATTTTAAATTTCAACATTAATAATGACAGAAATGATAAGAAAATTATAACGAAGCGTTGATAGTAAAATGTTATTTGGTTTTGATTTTCTTCATGTATACTAAGAATCGTCATTCCCGGATTAGCATAATCTAGGACCCACCGTCAAAGACATTACCCACCATAGCAAATAACAACACTGACACATAAGGCATGCTAATAGACGTTTTCGGTAAACACGCTCAACTTTACTACGTTTATTCATAGTTCTTGCTAAATATTGCTTTAGGTGTACGAATAACAAAAATAAAACTAGATACGTTAAACAAAGAATCCAAAGTTCACGTTCTGGTCACGTTGTTGTTTTTTATTGTCTTTTGTGTTTTTCTAATAATATTAGAGTTATTAGTATTATGATATAAAAGTTTACTTAGGTACGTCATTAGCACGTTAATAATACTTACCATGCGTTTTTTTAAATTCAACTATTTATTAACTATTCTATTCTATAATCTGTTACCTTTAAACTCTTGAAATCTGAGGATAGTACCTACCTACGATTTTCCACTTGCTAATTTGACAGCTATTTCTACTTATTCCGTTTTTCTGCCTTATTCTAAGTTCTATTATTATTTCATCATGGGCCGGTTTAACTTTGAAATTTGATGAATTATTAAAATTCTCTGAAAAAATCGTGCGTAGTTTCTTTTCATGTGGACATAAAATGCTCATCTGAAACGGGGTGGCTTAAAACATTCTAATTAGCTAAAATCTTGAATATTATTGAAGAGAAAGATTATTTGAACAGCCTTTGACAAATAATACGTGCCCAACATTTGAACACAGTTGACATTTCCAAACGAGTGCTCATAAATATACCAAACCACCCATCGAGTGCTACTACAACGTGGGTCTCTTCAAGATCCAATCACACTCTCTTTCTTTACAGAACCTCAGCATCCCCAAATACGAGACAAGACTTAAAAGAGAAACCTCTATAAGTAAAATATAATAAAGCAAAATATTGATTTTCTGAAGGGTCAAACATTTTGACTTTTCCCATTCAATATAATGTAGGTGTTATCTACTGTTTATAAACAATAATGATGTTGAGGATTTAAATGTTCCATGAGATCATTGAAAGTACTTAGCAATTTATTGTATATTATAAACAACAGAAATTTATAGATAGGTAGGTACTAAAATATAAACATAAGTTTAATAATACCTATACCCATGAATCACATAGTAAAAACGTGATTAGGTTTTACGACGTACTTCGTAAAATATATATATAATACCAAATAGTTGAATATGTGATTGTTGTATTTTTTATTAGGTACCTACTTATTTATCGGCATTTTCAATCTTTGTCAACATTGCTAATAGACTGATTATTTTATTATTGTATGTGTGGCTTCTTATTTTCCTCGATTGACTTTACGTAGTTAGGCATGTATTTATTTACGGAAAAAATATTTTAATTACTTATCTCAGAGTTTTGACTATAGGCACCTTCTTAGATTTGGTTATTCATCTATGGTATTAATAGATAAAATGCTGGTAAACAATCTATGGTAATTTAGCCATTTTTTTAGTTCAACTAAAACAGCTCTATTATCCCATGTTCCCAACAATCCCAACCGGTGGTAGCTGTTGCTTAAACAATAAATTAGGTATTTGTCTTTTAGACTTATTTAAAAGCTGCATTAGTTCATTTATGGATACTACAGTACAAGAAACAAGTATCTATACTTATAATATCTTTAAATGTGAAACCAATTGATTAACCAAATAAGAAATGCTTTAATTAGACGCCTGCATAATTTATGCAGCCGGGCATCATCGTGTCGTTTCTTCTCGTAATTCCTGTTTGAGTAGGTACTCGAGTGCCTATCCACTATCCACACCTACTCAAACTCGTATGTATCTATATCTAATATTCTCTCGTCCGATGCCCATTCAAGCCAGTCTCATCCAGTCCACAATCTCCTACTGACTGCCTACCAGCAACTAGCCTAACCACTAAACTCTAACTAGATATAACTATACATAACTACTACTAGAGTTAGTTCGAGCAGAATAGACTCTAATTTTCAGAGTCAAGGTCAGTGTTCCTTGCACCAGTCGTAGATGGCGCTATGTGGCGGATGCGTTGCTGTAAAATGGTAAAGGAACCAACAGTCTTTTTTATATTCCTAATAACTTCCTGAGACTTCCTAATAATCAGAGCCAGGACAACGTTGAGCGACACGGTACTGGACACCAGCACCATATTATATGCAAGTCTACAGTAACTATGGACGAAATGAGATGTTAGAGTAGTTAAATCATTTTTGAAGGCGGATCACCAAATTATTTCTTTATATCTTGTAATAAAAAAAATATTTGCAAGTATTTTCAGATTAATTTACGATTCAGATTTCGAAAAACACTGCAAAAAAGGTTCAATAATTTCATTTAGAGCTTATTTTGACTCATCCACTTTTTTCACACACAGAAAGCATCGCATCAGTTATAAAAGGTGACCGGACAACTGATGCGATGAAAATGAAATGATTTCAACACCTCTTTTGAAAAATCGTTAAAGTACCTAGTGAAAAAAAGGTTAAATAGGTTACATTAGGTTAGGTTACGGCCTATGTTTTTCAATTTTTTTTTCATAGCTTATGACTTTTCGAAGAGGTTTTGAGTTGACTTGATTCTGAGTTGGCACGGGAACCGTTGTGAAAATCATTAAAATTATCTAGCTAATAGGTACGGTCGTGTTTTATTTCAAACCGTGTAGCTCATTATCGCGTTTTTTCGGATTAGCTACTTTTGGAGACGCTTTTTTAAACAGAAGCTCTAACTGTAAAAAATACCACACTCCGGTCCTGGTAATAAGCCGACAGGGATAGTAGGTACTTACGGGCACACCCACTGCCTTAAAACTGTTTAAGTGTATGAACCTATTTATTTATCTAGTGTCTTCCATCAAAGGGATTAACAAATACTTATTGCTAACAAATATTTATTACTTTGTAAATATCACACATGGTTTTCGTCTTACTTGTTTATGAATTTTCGAATATAATGTAGGAAGAAGGAATTTATTACTTCTCCGTATAAGGTGTAGGTATAAATAATTACGAAAATAATTAAAATGAAAATACTGTTTTCGTGTGACAAATTTCAAACGCCGATCGATTCATTGGACCGTGAATTGGTATTTGTAACTATTAGATCACTGTGTTTTCTGACCGGTTGAAAATTTCATTAAACGTATAAATATTGTTTGCGTTTTCCGTCTCCTGCCCTTAGATAAGTAAACCGATTCACCACTCCTTTATGTCAACAGCAGTCAGTAGTTATGACTCAACTTTTACCAGTTGCTTGACTGATGTCGTTAGGTAGATTCAGGCAAGTGGTTTTTTGACATGCCCAGGTTTCTGCTGCATGTTCTAGGCCTCCACTTGGTCATCTGTTGTTCTCGAGTCATCAGAATTGCTAACTTTGTTTTGTGATCCCGCAGTGACCCATTTTGCTAACTCTTTCGATTGCTCTATGCGTTAGGGCCTTCGCCATGCCTTCGCTCATGGAAAAACTGAAATGAAACCAGTTGTCAAGGCATAGGCCACTTGCATGGATTTCATAACGACTTGGAAAAAACCATAAGATTACGAAAATGTTAGTAAAAATTTTTAGAAATGTATAGTTTTTTTTATTTTTATATAAAGAAATCTAATATTTGAGCCGTGACGTCACTACATGAAAATATCCCGTCTCCGATTATGTTCCCTTAATTTTGTAAAATTCCACACTGATTAATTTTTTTTATATATGGCAATACTTTGATTTCCGGCGAATTTTTGAATTTGTGTTTAACGTTTACTAGATTTATTGTTTGTTCTATGCGAACTTATCCTTTGGTTTGATTTTTTGATAAAGATGGCGGTGTTTTTACAGATGTTACGAACAGAACCCCGTACAATTTATTGCTATTCATGTGGAAAACGTTCTTTTTTAAAAATGATTTTCGGCTATGTAATTATCGTTTTTTTGCACCCATAAAATTATGTCCCGTCTTTCCGGTTTATAAAAAATGGTCTGATTTTTCGGATTGAAATTTTCAAAAAATTGCCAAAGTTTCAAAAATACGATTAAAATTAAAATAAAAATACAGAATGTCTTAGAATATTTGCCTAAACCGGATTTTTTTTTAAAATGTTGATGCAAGTGGCCTATTGACAGTTTGTGAGCCGCTACCATGGCAACCTGTTAACAACGCAACTGAAACGCGACTGCCACACGGCCAGCAGTGCTGGTGCGTTGACAACTGATTTCCTTTCAGTTTCTCCATGAGCTCGGTTTACGTGGGACCCTTTGCGTAAATACTGTGGTTTCCAAATCACAGGTGAATACCGTCAGGACACACGCGTAAAAAATATTGTTTCGGGATAAAGTTTTGTTAGGGTTTTAAAAATATTGGCCCAGATTGTCGCGAATGTCGCTATTGCTAGGAGGGCCAAATCACTGAAAAATGTAATAAAAAAGAGCAACAGAGAACTCACAGAATAAGTCTTAGAAACAATGAATAAAAACAAGTTCACTGTGCAACACCTCGGTGTAGGTAAACAGATTGCAATATTATGCTGTCCCCCTTTGGGGCCCCCCAAGTGTCCAGTGCGACACCCTCCTGCGAAAAACCCGCCCTTGAGCCCAAGCCTCACTAAAATAAAACGTAGGTAGGTATTTTCGAGTTCGCAAATTCGTATAGATTTCATAATCAGTTATCTGAAAAAGCGCCGATGGCATTCTTGACTGTCCAAACAGTGATGTAATAATTCCAAACTCTGAGGCCTTCAGTCTACATCTACACTCGACATGGCAATATGGCGTTATCATGTTCATGTGTGATGTGTGATAGACAGAGCAGGCGCGGCTCCAATACTCCATACTCATACACAATGGCGTCACCAGCAAAACTAGCCAAGTCTGACTGGCATGCAAAACGATTGTTTATCTACCGATGGAATAACAAATTGCTTTGGACTGAACAATTGTTACATATGTAGCTAGATCTATTTCCATATGTAGACCAAACAATATCCATTTAACCATTATTGTTCTAGATACAGTGCTAATCGTTTCCAAAATATTTAATTCATTAGTGCCTGCATTTTTTTTTTCCTGGCTCGGTAATCATGATTTATAAATTAGTAAAGTATTAATTTATTCCTGAAAAACATGAAAAAGATTCCATTTACTTTTTAATAATTTATATTTAGCATCTACTTAAATAATATGTATTACTGTCTTCCATTTTCAGTCATAGACGAGACTATAATTATTTATCATTTTTTTAACCTTATCTTATCTGCTCGGGCAAAAATACAGATAACGATAATATTGTTTGTTACTGAAAGAACAGTGTACTTTAATATAGTAATATGGGTATGTAGGTATTGATGTACAGCACATAGATGTTTGATGTGTGCATATTATATTTATTTATTAGCTGGTCGAGGTAAGAAGGAGAATAGAAAGAAGTTAGTTCCTAAGTTAATAAACATACTTTAAACCATTTCAGTCTATTGATGTTGGATTGTAGGTAGGCATAACATCAAAGAAATGTGTTGAAATGTTTTACATATAATGTAAATGGCCACCACGATAACTACAATCAGCCTTGTTTGGCTTGATTTACTCAAGGTTATAATAATTATATAATTTATAAATAACGTTATGTACGTACACCTTTTCTAATTATTTTGTATTTGTTGGTTACAGAATCAATCTGAAGGGTAGAATGAAAGCGCTTTTCCTGGAGCCGGTGCTAATCCTGCTCGTACTAGGAGCAGTGGCCCACACGGCCCCTCCTCCCTCCACCGCCTCCCCCACCAACACCAACAAGGTCTCTGCAGACTCTCAAGTCCCGGACTACCAGTATGAAGACTACGGCTACGATGAAGAAGAGCATGACGAGATCCTATTTAGCGAGGATAAGCCGTGCCCTAGGGACTGCGTGTGCACCGTATCCATGAGCGCCCGCATCGCTCATTGCAGCCGCTTGGAAGTCGGTACACAGAAGTTCGGGGATGACATCACAGGTATTGTGATTGAGAATGTTGATAAGAAGCATCCACTGGTTCTGACCGGAATGATGTTCAGACAGTTGGGACTGCACCAAATTACCAATGTGAAGATTTCCAACAGCGTGATCGCATCCATCAGTCCATTGGCTTTCAAAGGCCTTCATGAACTTTACAGCGTGAACCTGACTGGCAACAGTATTCAGAAAATCGATCCCGAGATATTTGCCTTCAATAGCAAACTCTCTCTGGTTGATCTATCAGATAATCCCCTCACTATCGATCCAAATACCCCTTTCCTGAATTCTTCTTCCATCCAGGAATTGGAAATTGCCAGGTGCGGGTTAAAAGAAATATCAAAAGATGCTCTCACGAAATTGACTAACTTAATGTACATCAATCTGTCTGGAAATAAACTGCAAGAGCTTGATAGGGCCGTATTTTCCAAGCTGAGGATTCTAGAAGAAGTTGATTTGTCAGAAAACTCCTTAGAAAGTATTCCGGAAGATTTATTCTTCGATAATTCTGAAATGACGACACTTAGATTGAGAGGTAACCCCATTACTTCAGTTATCGGTGTACAAATTGATGAATTGCTCACCATTGATCTGAGCATGGCTAAAATCAGCACGGTCGGGCCTTCAATGTTCAACAGTATGCCGTTAGTCTCAAACCTAAATCTGAGTGCCAATGGAATTAGAAAAATTCACAACCAAGCATTCCATCAACTTACTTCTTTGAACTATTTAGACCTTTCAAATAACAACTTAGATTTTATTTCTGACCAGCTTATTAAAGAAAATGTACAATTAGACGTTTTGAAAATTGCAAGAAATCCTTTCTTGAAGAGCCTCCCTGAAGAGGGCTTCGCTTGCTCTTCTGAACAATTTAACATTTACTTGTTCGATGCTTCAGGTTGCAGTATAGAAAAAATTTCTGACAATTTTTTGAAAACTTTGCCCGCTCTTTCCCAGATACTGCTTTCTCATAATAAGATCAAGAGTATCGGATCTTCATTGCAAAAGTCAACACGATTGGTAGAAATTGATCTTTCCTATAATTCACTGACAATTCTCGCTAAGGATACATTCAGCAATAATCAGGATTTAGGAAAGTTGAACCTCGCAGGAAACCCCTTGACAACTCTTTCTGCAGATCTCTTTGTCAGCAATACAATCCTCACTTGGCTCGATGTCAGCTCCTGTCACCTCGACTCTCTTTGGGGAACTAACGCAGTCTCTTCTGGACTTGTCATGAAAAACTTGCATTTCCTTAATGCTTCTAACAATAACATTAAGTCAATCAACTACAAAGAGTTGCAAACCATCAGCAAGCTGTTTACCCTGGACATCTCACAGAATCCACTGGAATGTAACATGGAATTCCAAGCATTAATGACCTGGCTGGGAGAGCATGGTGTGCTCCCTGCTGCCACAGACATGCTTTCCTCTCAGATGGTTGTGGATAAGAAAGTTGGAGATGTTAGGCAAAAATGGGAATTCTTAGCTAAATCGGTATGTCCCACAAACATCATGCCTGTGTCCAGGGAACAGTCCGAGAGTGAATCCAATGAAAAGGCTGGAGTTGAAAGTATTTTGAAAAAGATTGAAGAAAAACCACTTATAGACATCAATGGGGACTACATAGTCGATGAAGATGAAGAAGATGACTATGATGATGAAAATGGTTATGAAAATGGTGATGATATTGCAAGTATCCCCTATAAAGAACCAAAAATCATAACAAAAGATTCAGAAGTAAAGATCCCCGATGATTTGCCTAAGATTTTTGAAAATATAGATCATAATAAGATAGAGATTCCATTTGAGAAGGAAATAAATGAAGAAAGTATTATTGCAAAGGAGATGTTCGATGAGCTCGAGGAAGAGAAGAAAATGGGTGAGGAAAGGTATGTGACGTATCTGGAGCTGGATTCCGACTACAAGCAATACGTGCTGCCAATGCTGTTGACCATCATCTTAAGCGTGGTCATGGTGTTCATCATGATGAAGGCCATCAAACACTGCGCCGGCCCCAGAAACATCGGATACAAGAGCGCAGTGCTCAGTATCAACACTCCCAGCGTGGGAAGGGGGAAGAAGGACTGTGGGCTCGTGTACCAGCCCCTGTCGGAGGACCTCAGCGGCCCCAAGACGCCCATCATCAGCAGGCAATTCCTCGGAGCGAGCCAGCCCTCCAAAGGCACCGATATCTCTTATAAAAGCAGTCCCTTCCATCATAGCAATATAACTCCCGAACATGTTTGATCGCCTCACCAAACTTTTTATAAAAAAAACCTTTCAAATATCAGAACTAAACAATCTACAAATCAGGACATTTTGAAAACTAGTCATAACTGAATACTTTATGTTTTTTAAATAATTTTCCGTGGAGTATCCAAAATGTTGCAGCTTACTAAATAAAAATTGAAATGTTCCAATTTTTTTTTTCAACTTCTACATTTGTTTTGGATATATTCATATACATAAATATATGTAATAAAAAAAACATTATTCTTGTGAGGTAATTTGAAAAAGTCGATTTGCAAAATTCAAAATGGGTCCTCAAACCGATTAATAATATTATACTATGTATACGCAGCCATATTTTAGTATCCTGTATTTAATATAACTTTGAGGAGAACATAGCTATACTTAATTAATAATCTTACTTCATTGGAACATTAATTTTACGCTTACATCGTGTAGAATAAATTTTATTGAGAATGGATATTTGTGTATTTTAAAAGTATGTTACTTAGTATCTGCATAAAACTTAACGACAAAAATGTATTATACAATCAAAACCACAAAAAGTATTTTTATAGAAAGTAAATTAACTTTATTTTATTATGAAAAGTATTACAAGAATAAAATATATGTTTCAATGTTTGTATGTACTTACTTATTATTATGACAGAAGACGTGATCGATTTCTTAATTAAAAAATAAAAACAACAATATTATCGGTTTAATAAATATTTAAGAAACATTTAACAAAATTAATTATTTATAAAAAATTGATCATGAACTCGACTACTTATTTCAATAAATTTGTGATTTTAATATGTTAATAATCTACGTAGTGATAATAAATTTTTGTAAATTTAATATTTTGTTTGATTTATGCATTCCTCTTAACCAGCGGACTCCCATCGGTTCTTCCTATAAAATATAATACCTGGACACTGGCAGCACCTCTAATGGCAGATGCAATTATTATTGTGTCTTCTTTGAATTTATGTAATATTTGGAACAAGTGTGATAAATGTTTCTTTTTGGCTACAAAGTTATTACGTTTTAGAGAGAAAAAACTAGAGTTAATAAGAAATAACCGCCATGTAAGAAATTGTGTATAAGGTGGGCGGCCATTTTGCCCATCAGTGTCGAGGCATTTATAATGTAAGAAGGTGTTGCTTCAATTTATTGAAATATCGAACATAAGTTAATAAAGCAATAAAATAAGATTTACATAATTCTTTATCAGAAATTAGTCTTCAGCGACTAATAAATCTTTAACTAAGTTGATACCACTCTTACAGAAGTGAAGAATGAAAATAAATAATTATAAATATAGATAATCGATAGCCCGGTGGTGGATAGGACAGTTGTCTAGCAGTCAGATGAGTCGAGTTCAATACAAACAGTAGGTATCAACTCACTCCCTCTTCAGAATAAGTTACAGTGAAACCCTCTCAAGAAGTTTTCCAAGGGACCGGAAAAAACAAACTTCTTAAGCAAGAAAACCTTATATGTGGGAAAAGTTGGGTCAATTTTGGGCCGAGGGACTGAAAAAAACCAAACTTCTTAAGCTACGAAACGTCTTTGATAAAGAACTTCTTAAGAGGGTTTCACTGTTTAGTAAAAAAAGGTCTGTACCATAAATTTTAGAGTTTATTTAAATATAGAATAAAGAACAACTCTAGAAATGCCTTCCATATAGATTTGAACAGAATCCAATTTCGCCGCTGGATTAGAATCTTTTGGTTCTAGCCCATTTATCACGCACTCTGTCTCTTACACTTTCCTGACATTTTATATCGCCATCCCATTTGAATTTCCTCAGACTTTTGGATCATGAAACTCGCCCACATGGCATTTCTTGTTTTCTTTTTTATTCCACGGATTTAAAGCATCTTTAAAAATAAAAATAAACAATGGAGTCGGTGCATTTTTTACCTCGTTGAAGGACATGGAAATTCTAAGATAATGGAATAGCTGCGGAAAATTGTTAAAAAGGGTAAAGTTTTTCTTTGAACGTAACATAACAACTGTGACAAGAATAGTTATAATTCTATGGATAAGTGATAGAAAATGAAGGGGAGTATCTTATTTCTGGTCTCTAATACATTTTTCATGTAATACTTTAAAGGGATTCTAAATATGAAGGAACTATGATTTCCCCAATTGTTGGGAAACTAGTAAGACTGACCGAATTGGAGAATGGGTTGAAGAGAAGAAGATTTTTCGAATCTGGTCATTAAATATTACGTTTATTGCAAGCGTTGTCTCGCAATTAATGGCTATTAGTTATTGGCTTCAAAGGATAAAACGACTTCTAGCAGAGAAGACAAGTTCCTTATTTCAGTTTTTTTCACTTGTCAACGAAATAAATGTCTATTTCATTGAGCTTTTGTTTACAAAACAAATCTCATTATTGATATTGAGAACAGTGTCCCATAACCATTGGCGAAGGTAGAATTATTTCATTCATTGAGGCGAGCTCTGATTCGACTGATTCTCTGCTGATGCTCTGAGTGTTCCGAATCCTAAAAAATCAGTGCCTCCTAGTATACAGTTGTATCGACCGGAATATCGTCGTGCATGAAGTTGGGTTTATAAGTTACATTTTTTCTTTTCAAATTTTATATTTGTCTTTGGAAAATGATAATGGTGTTTAGACATTTATCTTTAATTATCTTATTTTTTTATTTGAAGCTTGGAAATTTTTCATGTTGGAAATTTTTTGAACCTGGAAAATTTTATTTTCTGAAAAAATTTCTTCTGAGAAATTCGGAAAATTGAAAACATCTTTCTGATTTTATGTGAAGTTTGGACATTTTCTTTCATTCTTGAAATCATACTGTGAAATTATTATTTTTCTGAAAAAATTCTTCCAGGTAAATTGGAAAAACTGGAAAATTGGGTGAGGAAATAGAGAACTCCAGTCCAATTTTTTAATTTTTTTAATGAATAATGGACCTTCTAACTTAAATAACTGCATTTTTTAATTTTATTTTTAGATTTAGTTAATAGTTAAAATATTTTTAATATATATATTTTATTTATTTATTTATTAATTTTCAACACCCTGATGGGCTTTTACAATACAAGTTTATAATACAGTGACAGTTTTTTTTTTAAAACAAAAAATAAACTATAAAAAAATAACTAGTACACGTCATATGAGTATAGAGATAAATTAAGGAAAGATAATACATTACAATAAAAGAGAAAGTTTCTAAGTTGTAAATAGCATAGAAAATAAATTAGTAGGTACTCGTATGTTAGTAATTACAAAATTTACAGGTGACTGATTAATTGTGATGTAAATACACAACAAAATGCAAGATACATAAAAATAAAACGGTAACAAGTTTTTACATTGTGGATTAATACAGAAATACACAAATATATGCATTAGCCCCTATGTCAGAGGTTCCCAAAGTGGATGCCGCGGCAGAGGTCAGGGGTGCCGCGAGGCGCCCAGAGAATTGTGCTCTTGGGGGTGACACTCGGTCCCGAGGCTACCATAGATAGACATTATATGACAGGGGTGCCATGAGAAAATTCAAATTTTCTAAGGGTGCCGCGACTTGGAAAAGTTTGGGAACCCCTGCCCTATGTGATGCTCCTTAAATGTCAAAATATTCTACATAAAAGACATTATATGTATAATCAAGACATAAAAATATCGTTCAGGTATTTCTTAAATAATGGTAAACTTATGTTAAATACATCGATATTAGAGGTGAATTTGTTTCCTAATGTGTGAAGTCGAGAAATAGGTGCATGTATGTGGTAGTTCGTTCCAGAATTATTGTTGCAGAATAATATGTTTTGCCTTGTTGCTCGATTGGGTACTTTGAAATCGATAAGATGCAGGAGTTCGCAACAATCTAATTTAGAATAAATAATTTTAAACAAAAAAGTTAGGTCATTTATTTTTCTTCTGTTTTCTAGGGAATTCAATTTAAGTGTATTTAGTAAGGATGTGTAGTTAATGATGTGTAGTTAGAATAGGTATGTGTAACTTGAAGTTAATAAATCTTAAAAATTTGGGCTGCACTCTTTCGATATTTTTTATATGAATTTGATAATATGGGGACCAAACTATGGAATTGTATTCCAGCAAGCTGCGTACGAGTGACAAATATACGATTTTTATAACTTCTAACGAGTTGAAGTCTTTGATTGTTCTGATTATAAATCCTAGTGTTTTCATGCCTTTGTTAGTTATTTGTTGTATGTGATTTATAAAATTTAATTGCGTGTCAAACACAACTCCAAGATCCCTAATTTCATTGACTTTTTCTAAGATTTTGTTATCTATTGTGTATTCGAAAGATAGTGGGGTCTTTTTTCGACAAAACGTTAGTGTCTTACATTTATCGATATTGAGGAATAAGTTGTTTGTGACACACCAATTTTGTAATTTGTCGATGTTTGACTGTAGGATTAGGCAGTCACCTATATTGGATATTTCTTTGTATAATTTGATGTCATCGGCAAAAACCAGAACTTCTACATCGTTGAAACAGCTTATTATATCATTTATGAATATTAAGAAAAGGATGGGGCCGAGATGACTCCCTTGTGGTAGACCACTAGTTGCATATAATAACTTAGATTTAGAATGTTTTTTTTTTTTTTTTTTTTTTTTTTATTACAGAAAATAGGTTATTTTCTTGTTTACAATACAACCTGCAAAGCTACTGCAAGTAGCTTGTCGGCAGGAAAATAGTGTGGACAAAAATATAGTACAGTATAAAGTCTTACAAAAGAAGAAAAAAATATTGCAATTTGATAAAATACGAGTACATAATAGATTAATAATAATAGATAATAATAGATGCAATTTGATAAAATACGAGTACATAATAGATAAATAATAATAGATAATAATAGATGGTATAAATAAGTATAAAAAAATAAAAATATGAAGACAACGTCTAAAAAAAATTAAAAATGCACGAGGAGTCAGTTAATATAGAAAATCTGATTCCAACAGCCATGTTTTTAACAATAGTGCAAATTTAGGTGTCGAGCAACATTTTTTCAAATCATATGGCAGCATATTAAATATAAGTGGTACAATGTATTCAAAAGTTCGCTGGCCATGTTTATTAGAAAATCTAGGTACTATCATACCTTCATTTTGTGTAAGCCTAGTATTGTGCACGTGATCCACCATTGTTTTGTATGGGCTATCTAGGATATGTTGCATACAGATTTTATGCCAAAAAAGAGCTCTAATAGGTAAAACATTTATGGATTTATACATTCTAGTGATATTTTGACGCTGGTCATAAACTGCTTTGCTGACGAGTAATTTGACCATGGCGTTTTGAATTGACTGTACATGTCGGATGTTTGTCTTACATGAGTGCCCCCAAGAAGTTATACCATATCTCACATTAGATTCAGCCAGGGACAAATAGATTAGTTTCATGGTTTTGATGGGCACATAATATTTAAGTTTATACAGTTTGCCTACAATCGTTCGAAGGCGTTTACATAGCTTAAGAATATGGATATCCCATTTCATATTACAATCCACCGTCACCCCTAAGTAGACATATTCTTTTACTAGGTCAATACTTCCACAGGCGCAGGGCTGTGTACAGTTATTATGAATGCAGTCAAAGTTATGTGATACTATTGAAGGTGCTATTGTATATCTGGCATGAGGCGATCTTATGTGCATTAGTTTTGTTTTTTGTGCATTTATAACTAAGCCAGAGTCGTGAGACCATTTTAGTAATGCTATGAAATCCTGCTGTAGCATATTCATGGCCGTGAGCAGATCCCTATGTGAGATGACAAGTGCTGTGTCATCCGCGTATACGTAGTGTTTGATAAAAGAAAATACTTTATTCATAAGAGAGACAAATATTATATATAGTGTTGGACCTAGGATAGAACCCTGCGGCACACCAGTAGACAATGTTCCCACTTTACTCAATTTTCCATTTATTTTGACCTGAATTTTACGATCACTTAGGTAGTTTTTCAAAAGTTTAAGAAAACGTCCTTTCACCCCTATCGCCTCTAGAACTTTAAGTAATTTTGTAGGATCTATAGTATCAAAAGCTTTCGAATTATCTATGAACAAAACTAATATTTGTTTTTTATCGTTTAGTTCGTTATTTATATAATTTGAAAAATCTTGAAGTAACAGTTCTGAGCTCTTCTTTTTTTGAAAGCCATATTGGTGTGGATCTATTATTGAGAAAGACTCGAGGTATTTATTCAATTTTATGGAGATGTATTTTTCAAGTATCTTTTCTATTGCAGGCAATATACTGATCGGTCTGTAATTTCCTATGTCAATATGTCTGCCACTTTTGTATATAGGTCTTATAATACTACATTTAAGGTCTTCTGGTATTACGGCTTGCATTAATATTGTGTTAATTAAATGTGTCAAAATCGGTCCTAAAATATCTATGTGTTTTTTAATATCAAACATTCTGATGTTATCTATTCCGGGTGATTTTGAATTTTTTAGAAGTTTTACAATATTCTGAATATCTAAAAGTGTGGCACGTGGTATATAAAGACTATGTGGTAGCTGTGTTGGTTCAACATTTGATGCTTTAAGATCACATTTATGTACTAGTGAGTTTATACTGTCCGAAAAGTAGTTGACGAAGTCGTCTGCCACTGTTTCTGCAGATTTATCTTTTAGTAAGTACCTTGAGATTACTTCATCGCAATTACTCTTAGATCTACGTCCTAATATTTTATTTATCTCATCCCATGTATTCTTCGTATTTCCAAAATAATTTTTGAATTTTTCATTAAAAAAGGTAGATTTACATTTAAATATTAATTTAGTTACAATATTCCGAAAAGATTTATATTGTTTTTCATAAATTTTATTCTTTGGTGAATTTTTCCAAATTTTATATAAATTATCTCTCTTTTTAACGCTATCTAATACTTCATTTGTCATCCACTGTTTTATAGGCCATTAATTTTAACAAATAAGATTCTGTTAGACAAATAACTTGAGAACCAATCCAACAACTTGCCTCTCCTCTCAGTCCTAAGGCATACAGTTTACAAAGTAATCATTTATGTGATACTTTGTCGAAAGCTTTTGAAAAATCTGTGTAGATACTGTCAACTTGTTTTTTTTTGTAAAAGATTATATAATATAGTTATGGTAAAGTAACAGGTTGGTAGCAGTTGACCTACCGCAAACAAATCCGTGTTGGTTTATGTCAATTACTTTTAATATTGATGGATAAATTAAATCAAGAACAAGGGATTCAAAGATTTTCGGAAGCGCTGATTGTATGCAAATAGGACGGTAGTTTTTAATGTCTGTGTCGTCACCTTTTTTGAGAATTGGGGTAATATAACTAGATTTCCAATGGGTTGGAAAATGTCCAGAAGAAAGTAAGTGGTTAAATAATGTGGTGAGTGGACCTGATATTTCAGATGCACAGTGTTTGAAAAATATTGGTGGTATGTTATCTGGGCCTGCAGATTTGTTAGAGTCAAGTGAAATGATTTTATTTAAGCATGATTCCTGTGTAATGATGTAGTTCTGTAGATGTATTGTGTTTTTATTTGTTTATGATGGTACATTGTTATCTGATATTTCTCCTTCGTATACACTTTGGAAATGATCTGCAAACAAATTAACAATATTAAAGGTGCTATTGGCTATTTTGCCATCATAATGCATTGTGGGGGGGGGGGTAGTCTGTATTTTCATTGTTTAATTTTTTAACAAAATTCCAAAGATTTTTGTTCGCAGTTTTCTCAACGTAGGTGATGTGTGTTTTATAGCATAGTTTAGATAGTGCTTTACATTTCTTTCATGTTTCTGAGAAATTTGAGTAGTGTTGATTTGGTGAGTGAGTTTAAAATTTTTGTGTAGCTGTTTTTTTTGTTTCAGTAATAGTATAAAGTCTGTGGAGAACCAAATTGGATGTGTTCTGTGTTTTGGTGTATATGAGGGGACATGTGATTTTATATTTTCAGAAAATATTTCATAGAGTTTTTCTAGTATTTGTTCGCTATCACTGTTATTAGTCAAGAAAGTCCAATCTGTATTAGTGAGTTGGTAGTTAATAGAATCGTAATCGGCATTTTTGAAGTTGAGTGTTTTTTGTTTCAGTGGTGGTTTGTTTGTTATAATGTGTAAGGGGGGATGATAATTATCCACCGGTATGAGCTGATCGTCTGACATTTCAACATACAGTTTAGAGCTGTTTGATAGGGCAAGATCTAGAAGGCGATCACATATATTAGGTAGAAAATTGTGTTGATGCAAATTTAAATAGTTTATCATATCTATCACTTCACGTGCTGGATCGTTAGAACTTTCCTAAGTAATATAACCATTGTCACTAGAGTTCCAATTCTCAAAGTTTTAATTTTTCAAGTTCCTCCGAAAACCAACGTATCTATGGAGGGTCGTGTGACGTCATCAATCACGTCATCTACTATAAGATCGCGCAATCAGCTGTTCGACTCGCCACCATTTTGAAAATACTGGACGCGGGGTAGAAATCTCAAAGTGGGAAGCCAAACACAAGACGATTGTAGCTGTCTCTATTTCTAATACTTTAGTACTAAACTGCTACGCGTCGAGTGAGGTCGTGACTTACCAGTAAGTAAATTGCATTGCAAAGCGCCAAAATGCCCTCCTGTGTGATGAGAAAATACTTCAATTACACGGCAAATAGTCGTAAAGGCGAAGGAATAACACTTCATTTATAAGTGCACGCAAATTACTTATTATTATCAATCATTATAATTATTACATTTAATTTTATAATAATACGTCATTGTATTCTTTACCCTTCCCTGTCCATTGTGTAACCGAGTGAGAGTATCTTGTTATCTCAGTCACACCCATAGGTCACACCCGTGATGTGAAAGCAGTATTCGGCGAAAAAATTAATAAGCCGCCCTACCATATATCTATGACATTCACACACGTACATTCTTTGATTGTCTATCTTTATCACACAGGAATAAAGTTTTGAATTTAGAAATTATACTGAAAACCGCTGAAAACAAAAGAGTGTTGCTTGCTTTCCACATTATATTGTATGTGAGACTATGGCGAGTCTATTTATGTAACGTCATTGTAGAAATAGCATTACTATTTTTTTGGAGAGCAGTTTTTGAATATTTTCAATAATAGAGATAAACTAATAAGAGATACCTTTATTTTTGAAACTGAATTATTTAGACCCAAATAATGTTTCAATAAACACAAATATATATTTTTTAAACTCCATGTTTAATATTATTTAATAAAAATTATATATTCAGAATCAGCATTTATTGGTCTATAATATTTTTTTAAAGCCATAATATTTTTCATTGGAGTTCCTGATTGTATAAACATTTTTGATACTGAGAAATTCCAAGGATGCTGATGAAAACTTCAACGGTTCTTTTTGAAAATAATAGAGGGCGCCACTTCCATTGACAACAATCTGAAACTAATGTAGATTTTATTTAAGTACTCTATATATTTAATTTATTTAATATATCTATTATTATCAAAATTAAATTATAACTTCTTGTGACTTGACCACGACTATGTGACACCCCCCCCCTGACGCCAAAGCTGGATCAGCCCTTGCTATCAGAAGATGCAATAAAGGTTTTCCGAGTTTTCCCAACAAAATAGTGTGGATATGAGTAGTGCATGCGCATTGCCAGGCCCGGACTGGCCAGGTCCGCAGGTCCGCGATCGCGGAGGGTCCCCGGCGCGAGGGGGCCCCGAAGAGGCCCCACAAAACATGCAAAAAAAATGTTGCCTTGTTAGTAGTTATTTTGTGTTTTTGGTAATGTTTGTTTACATTTTCGAAAAAAAAATACATTTTCATTTGAACATTACAAAATTGTATACTAGATAGACTGTGCGAGAATGAGTATTGAAGAAAGATTTTGCGCAAACAAAGACGTTTTACAGGGTTGCTCTTGGTTGGACTCCAAAAAGTTTGATTTTATCATGAAACTCCAAAGAAGCTCTGCACAGTGTTTCTAAACTGTGTAAAATTGAAAGAAGTCGGCTGTTGATAGAGCTGCGACAGTTTGCACAACAATACAGCAACTTCATAGCGGCAGAGTCCACTGAGAACTACGGATACAGATGCAGTGACGAAGAAGACGATTTGGACACAACGGCAGCGGAAACAAATGCTGACATTTACTGCTCTGAAAATAGACAATGTTTCCAGTGTTTGACATGTGCTTTTCCTGTTCTGTTTGAACTTACTCAATCTGGACTGTTTACCAACCTGTATATTGTATATAAATTTGTTCTTACCATACCTTGTACCTAAGTCACAAGTGAACGAGTTTTTTCTAAACTTAAAATCGTAAAAAATCGACTTCGGTCGTCCTTAGGCCAAGACCTTATGTCCAGTCTGCTTTTTATTAATGTTGAGAGGGATTTATTTTATAATTTGGACAAAAATAAAATAATAGATGAAAAAGGTTTAAAAAGTGAGTTGCTTACAAAGAAACTGTCACTTTAGGGCTAGGGGAGCAAAATGTCGAATCATTTCAGTTAAGTTAAGCCCCTTCTATTCTAGTATACAACATTGTAAACTGTTAAACACACAGGATTTTTTTTAAATGCTAGTATTATTTTTCTAATCCCTAAAATCCGTTTGTCATTATTTTTACTACACAAATAATTTTGACATAATTCATTAATGCTTTGGTGTGAATAAAACCCAGCCCTTTATTTTGAACTCCGTTATAATTATTGGCAGTTCTACAGCATGTGATTAGTAGTGTTGTGGTATCCTAAAAATACCGTGAATTTCTTATTTCAATAAATAATAAAGTCATCAAAAGTTGAAAATCATAATATTCGTACCAAAACCTATCTGAATTTCTTCTTCTTTAAAGGTGCCAATATAGGTTAGAAACCCGTTTTCATTGTTTTCAAGCACCTAATTTTCAAAAATTATTCGGGGGAGGCCCCGTTTTCCAGACCCCCCCCCCCCACCCCACGTTAGGGGGACCCTTTACAGGTTTTAGCGGAGAGCCCCAAATGGACCCAGTCCGGGCCTGCGCATTGCTATTGCTTCTACAACACTGTTCCGCAAAAAAATATAATAAAAAGTTGTAAAATGTTGGAAGGACACTAGCAACGAAATTATTTGAATACAGATAATTTTATCTTCAAATAAATTGATAACCGGTCCACGCGGTCCAAATACAGAACACGTAAACACGTTTGTCGTCACAGCCGCGCTCCAACCTCCGACAAGATTACAAAGGAGGGATGTGTATTGTAAATTAAATCCGGCGTTGTTTTCGCACTCTACTACAAAAGTAAGTTGAAAATCTACGACATTGGGCGATACGAATATATTACATGCTTATTATCATTATCAAGAACCATCGTCATCACAAACTCTGAACTTTTCATTTCAGTTCATTTCGCCAGCAGCCGAGTGAAGTTGTGGCGTTGTCAGTGACAACCGGCCCCGTCAAAGTTTTGTTCAACTTTTTGGATTGCAAACGACAAAATGATTCCGCGAAGGAGGATTTTGGACTTACTGCAGGTGGTGTCCAGCTCTTCGTAAGTTTATATTTTTGTTATTTCCTTCGTACGAATAAACAAAAATAGGAGAACGTGAGATTATTTGCTTCGGCGATCGGCGAAATCAATTCGCTTGATTTTTATTATTGGTTATGTTATGTAAATTCTCCGCTAGGTTGCGCAGGTTGCGCTAATGTCAAAAAAAATTTAACCGGGAATTCCAAAATCCGATATTGCAATATTATTTATTACACCACAAATTCATTTTTTTAAATTCTGAATATTCTCGGAATATTGAATACGCAAACTTTTACTTGTGAGTAAATGTGGTTTTACATTTTTTTGACAAAAAATCATAATATAGCAAAAATTTTTTGTATAATATTTGTTAGATGATTATTTTTTGTAGTTTACAATTTTGTTTCTTATCATAACATGTTATATTAGAGGGCGTCTAAAATATTGAAGATTTGTTTTGATTTTAGATGTAAATGTCCAGCTCATGGAAACCCCGGCCACAGTCATGCCAGTAGCGTACCAAATCCCGTCCCATCTAAGGATTATGCTTTTGAGGTAAATTTACCATAATGGTACTATATTTTCATAATGTAGTGTTATTAAAACTTTACATATATTCCTTGCTTAACGTGGGTTGGTAGGTGCACTATTGCTGATGACCCACCCGATGGACGGGTTTTATTATGTACCACGTACTTCCTTCAACGTTTTGTACAAACATGAAAAAATCTGTTCAAAATTTTTATCTGAATATCTTTATTAATTTGAGGCGGAAACACATGAGACTCCCACGTCAGCAAAGGTTAATCTCCCATGACCACAATGATAGCTGCAATCATGACTCTTGCATGATTGCAGTGATCAGTTTGTAGCGGAATCTTCCATCCTCTGAGGTAGAATATTTGATTTCTTTCAGCTTGTGGACCAATATTAATATGTATTGATTCTTCAATGGAATCTTCTGACTGCATGTAACACTGTAAACACATTTCCAGATGGCTTGTTCCACCATCCGGTACGGCATTGGAGTAACTCGTGAGGTGGGCATGGACATGGTGAACCTAAAGGCCAAGAAGGTGTGTGTCATGACGGATCCTCACCTAGTCAACCTGTCCCCTGTGAAGACCACCATCGATGCCCTCACCAAGAGTGGAGTCAACTTCGAGCTGTACGATAAAGTGCGAGTCGAACCAACAGAACAGAGGTGAAAGCATACCTATTTGAAAGAAAAACTATAGCTTTATGTGTATATATCACTTCGTTTTAGGTTAGATCCTCTGAACAAGTCGTCATAAGGCCAAGGGCGTAGCGAGGTACGGGCAGGGGGGGGCAGCTGCCCCCCCCCTAGAAGATTCAAGGATGCTCACAAACCGTAAAGTAATACCACATCGGTAGCCTATTGTTTGTGAGAATCAATTTAATTTTTATTATTACCTTTTTAGTTTATAATTTTTTTGTGCATCGTGGAAAGTTGGGATAAATATTAGAAAAGCTTTTTTTTATACCCGCATAACTTACGTATCGTAACTAAAGATTGTACGTTTATTTGTATTTTACTTTTCCTTTTTTTATGTATTATTTTTACGTGCATTTGTAAAACTGCAACCATGTACGGTTCCAAATGTTTTCAAGCAGTTTAGGTATTTATAATTTATGACTTAATCCATAGAGGCCCTCGAACCCTTTCCTTAGAAATATGTATTCTCGAAGTAAAAAATGTGTCTTTAATTGTTTTATTATTGCTTCTTTTCTTATATTTTAAAATACGGTTAGGGCCCTGAGGGCCTAAGACACAGAATTCGGACTTATACTCAAGTTAGTCAGCAAAAATTTTGGTTAGTTCCTCATTAACAAAATGCCCACATGAGCTAAAGGGCCATCCATAAATTACGTCACACGAATTTCATGATTTCTGACCCCCCCCCCTGTCCCTATCGTCACATTTGTGAGACCCCCTTCTCCCCCCCTAGTGTGACATCACATATTTTGCAATTTTACATCTAAAAATAGTCAAAAGAGTAGTTCATTTTTTTTTCATGTAACGTCACAGAACTGGTGACCCCCCATACCCCTTGTCACACTCACCCCCCCCCCCCCCCTTCCCCGCCTGCCCCCCCACAAAATCCTAGCTACGCCCTTGCATAAGGCACAAAGTTATAGTAGCCAAAAACCCGTAACATTGTATTTATTCTTTAGGTACAAGTAACATATTCTATTATGTATTCAGTTCAGAGATCGAATCCAACAAAATCGATGCCTGCTGGACTCATAGCATCACTCCTAATGAATTTAAATTGTTATAACCTCAATACATACGTAGTTAATCATCTAATAAAATCCTTGTGTGAAATGCACTATACACAATACACATCAAATGGTTGTGAGTACATTGTCTAGAGATAAAATCAATATACTGTTAGCTATCCTGAACTATCTTAGTTTCATCTCAAATTTTGGTTCTTACCCAGATTTTTAAAAAGTGAATAATTTCCAGTATATTAGATGCTACTAAGTTTGCCAAGGAAGGCAAGTTTGATGCGTACATTGCTGTGGGAGGAGGTTCTGTGATGGACACTTGCAAGGCAGCCAACCTTTATGCTTCAGACCCTGAAGCGGAGTTTCTGGACTACGTGAATGCCCCCATCGGGAAAGGAAAACCAGTCCTCGTCACTGTCAAGCCCCTCATCGCCAGTAAGATATTAATTTGTTATTGTTGTACTGTGTATTATACTTTTCTTATCAAAAATATTTTGCTGCAGAACTTCAATATAATATCTTGTTTTGACATTAGATTAATCTAGTTTGTTTCAAGACCATTCATTTTGTAATCTCATTAAACTTTCAAAACACATTACGCGTTAATAATATAATTATGTTGATATTGTAATACATAACAATATTTTTTAATCAATTATTTACTTTTATTTAAGATTTCAAACCCAATTACATGATAATATAGGGAGGTAATGTAGGAATAAAAATTACATTGAAAGAAAATAAAAAAATGGAAATATGCATAATTTTAATAAAGTCACCAATAATAATCGGGATGGTCGCCGCATTATCTCCATATGTCGCTCATTGAGAAGTTAGTTGAATTTCAGGCGGGGCATGAGTGGACCCTCCCTTTGATGAACATCATAGTGGCACTGCAGAACTTTCGAAGTTACCTGTAGGCATTATTGTAGCTTCGTCAGCTTGTCCCATTGCTCATATGACAATAATAAGGTTATTTACTGTTCA
Organism: Limnephilus lunatus; assembly: GCA_917563855.2. Classification (NCBI taxonomy): domain Eukaryota; kingdom Metazoa; phylum Arthropoda; class Insecta; order Trichoptera; family Limnephilidae; genus Limnephilus; species Limnephilus lunatus. The sequence goes on from OU830600.1 coordinate 47,260,056, forward strand.
AAAAGAAATCCTTATCAGTGTGTTGCTAACCATGTCTCTATTAGCAGAATTACATTACATAACAAATAATTTAAATATGAAACAAAATTATTGAGCAATTAAATAATAATTGCAATGATAAAGACCTACCACAATTTATTTGAATAATAAATACTTATTCTCTTCGATTAACTGGAACTCCTACAAAAACATAAAAAAAAATCAAAACAAGTTTTTTTTTTTCGACAAAAATAATTTTGCAGGACTTAAAGCAAAATTTAAAGATATGAACATTGTTGACCACCAAAGAAGCTTCGCTGTAGTATACCTGCAGTATGAAGAAATGAAGGAATGTTATGTGACAGTTGTAGAGGCGAACGTTGCAAACTAAGACATAAAGACAGCAGGAATGGAGGCGTTTCCTGGAGACGGTCAGGGGCTATAATGCTGATAATGATACCATATTCTGTTCAACAATATTACGTAAATGTTGGTGTTCCTGCAGTTTATATAGACAATAATTTAATGGAGCATTCTCTATAATTTTTAGTTCCGACTACTTCTGGAACCGGTAGTGAAACAACCGGAGTGAGCATCTTCGACTACGAGCCTCTTCATGCCAAGACCGGCATCGCTAACCGCGCCATCCGCCCCCACCTCGGCATTGTGGACCCTCTGCATACCCTGTCCCTGCCCGAGAGGGTGTGTTCCTACTCTGGCTTCGATGTGTTCTGCCACGCACTGGAGAGCTTCACAGCCATCCCCTACACTGAGAGGGGACCCGCTCCTACTAACCCCATTCTGAGGCCTGCCTACCAAGGACAGAACCCCATCTCCGACGTTTGGGCCAGATACGCACTAAAGGTATGTAAATAATATAACATATCACTGACGCTACAACCCTCAAAGAATCTTAGCCACATCTAGGCTAAGTCACAGTACTAGGTTATCCTTGAGTTTTCTGTGCCTAAAGCTGCGGTGTTTGTCTCCACATCATTAAGGTCACCTAAGACCTCCCAATACTCTGTCGTCCTGTATGTGACTGGTCAGTGGTTGAGTGGGCATCGCGTTTGGGTCCCACCTAGGCGTTCCGTGTTCGATTCCTCGGCTGGCTAAGTCCTCCATCACGACCAGTGGCGGCCAGCTCTAAGGTGCGGAGGAGCGCCGCACTCCCAAAATGTATCTATTAATTTAAATCTAATCTAATTATTTAATTTAAATCTAAAAATTCCCGAGCGCCAAAAAACATACTTATTTCCGACACGCCTCATCACAGTTCACAATATACACTCGGTTATAATGCATGCGTAATATAGGTGCCTACTGGACTGCGTGCGTAACAAAGCAGATCGTTGTGTGCCTATACTCAGAGTGGTGGTTCGTTTTGCAAAGCGATCACAGGAGTTCTTCTATAATTCTATAATGAGCCAAAATCGTAGGTAGGTTGAATGCTTTGCAAATTTTACGAAATCGCAGGTGACGATCCAAAAATTTCCACCACATCAAAAGGAATGGTTCGTTCTGTAGCATGTTAAACGGGGACACGTTTGTGTCGTATTATTATCCATATCGTGTCTTTATTTTAATATCTACTCTTTTTCATGCTATGTTTCACTCAGCATCGACCAACGACAGCATAACAACATAAACATTGCGGACATTATTTGTTATGAGTTATGACAGTATATATTTCATTGGAGTTTCAGAGCGTAAGGAAGACTTTCGGATGTGTGATAAACTGAACATTTTTTTAACTCGATTTTCGTGCCAATAAGTATCTACATACAATTTTCTGAATAGGAGTCAACTGTTATTGAATTTGAATTTACAATCGCGGCGACTTTACAAATGGTGATGGATCAATATTTATTTTACTAGAACTCTTTTAAAATAATGGAATATGGAATGCTTTTTCAGTGAGTTGTTCCTCACAACCCTTATGACGTCTGTTTAGATTGAACGATGTTGTTAAACTTTAAAAGAATTTAATCTATCTTAATAAATACAATTAATTTAGACTCAATGTGTTGCATGCACCCAGCGATAATGTAGGATCGACCTAATTTACTAAAACTTCGTTATAACTTATTAATTATAACTTCGTTATAATCGTTATAACTTCGTTATTGTTCTAATGAAATCCCTAAAACAAAAAGTAAAAGTTTGAAATACATAAAAAGACCTATTTTGTCAGGTCACGGTCAATGACATTATATATTATAAATAGACTCGCCATAGTCTCACATACTCGCAATATAATGTGGAAAGCAAGCAACACTCTTTTGTTTTCAGCAGTTTTCAGTATAATTTCTAAATTCAAAAGTTTATTCCTGTGTGATAAAGACAGACAATCAAAGAATGTACGTGTGTGAATGTCATAGATATATGGTCGTGCAGCGTATGCTTATGTCACTTTGTGATGCAACGTTCACTGTCTCCTTTTCTTAAGGCCCACTAGAATAAAAGGTCCGGATGCCTGTCGGACTTTGATGTGTCGAGCTACACAATAAATACAATAGGGCAACGACAGTTTTCAAATGGTGGCGGTTGTCGTCAATACTTGTTGGAACTGCTGATTTATGTGTTGTTTTGCCGCAAGCAAACAAATAAACAGAGTGTTTAGGCTGATTAGTCTATTTTAAAATAGTAAAGATTACTTAGCAACAGTAATTTGGCTGTTGTGCGTCCAGACCCTTTACTTTAGTAGGCCTTGAATTTTCTCTGATGACGTGTAAAACCGCAGGCGGGAAACATGAAAATTAATTGTAATATTTATAATAATTGATAATAATAAGTAATTTGCGTGTACTTACAAATGAAGTGTTATTCCTTCACCTTTACGACTATTTGCCGTGTAATTTAAGCATTTTCTCATCACATAGGAGGGCATTTTGGCGCTTTGCAATGCAATTTACTTACTGTTAAGACACGACCTCACTCGACGCGTAGCAGTTTAGTACTAAAGTACTAGAAATAAAGACAGCTACAATCGTCTTGTGTTTGGCTTCCCACTTTGAGATTTCTACCCCTCGTCCAGTATTAATGTCATTGGTCACCGTAGGTACAGATTTTAACCGCCAAATTGCCTTTGCCCTGCTAAACAGTGTTATTTTTTTATTAAACATTCTTGTATGAAATGATAAAAAAGTGAGGAGACCAAATTGTTTATTATACATTTATACAATAGAATAAGTATTGTTTTTTTACATAATCCGAGATTTTAGTTGCGTTTTCACATAAAAACATCACGTGAGTCATTTTAAAATTTTTTTTATGTTTGCATTCTAAATTTTAATATTTACAAATTAATGTTAATATTTATTTGTAATATAACAATTTGAAAGCTTATTTCGTAACCTTTCAAAAACAGTTTTTAGTATTCGGCTACGTTCAGAAATGTTTCATTTATAAAGCTTTCATTGTGAAGCGGAAATACCACAAAGTTTTTGTAACTATGGCATTTCGTTTAAGACGAAAAACTTGCATATTCGCAATATATCGGAGTGGTTAATGGCTCTTCAAACAATTATTGGTACATATAGCTCATGGTTTTACCTACTCCATCAGAAACCATTTTCTGGATAACTCCCAAGGTATGTTCTGCTCAAGTAGATAATAAAATACTTGTATAATATTATTATTGTTATGCAAAAGTAACACAAGTTTTTCTATTTATAATTCACCGTTACTAAAAGGCATGGTGAAATAAGATAAGCAATCGTTATCATTTAAGATATTAAGCAGCTCCCCGTGACGCCCACCCTCGGAACGTGGTGGCTAAATTCGTCAACAAAAGGAAGAAGGACGAATTGATAGCGGCTATTAAAAAGAAGAAGGGGGTTGACAATAAGAGTTTAGGTGTTGCAGGAGGTAAAATTTATGTCAATGACCACCTTACAAGAAAAAATAAATCCTTGTTGAGATCAGCCAAAGAATTCAAAAATGTTAATAATTATGATTTTTTATGGGTGAGAAACTCGAAAATTTATTTAAGAAAAAATATCACCTCTCCTGCTATTCTTGTATCTGGTCAAACCCTTCTAAACAATTTAACATAATAATTTTTCTTAAATTTATATTATATTTTACTTTAGATTTTCTACCTGTACCATTTTTCCACTCAACTTTACACACACATGACTCAACTTCTCAATCAATACATCACAAAAACATTCATTCATTTCTGCGCAGATTGACAAATATGCTCACCCCAGTGGACTTTGGGCTGCTGATTAATTATAATCATAGTACTAGCCTCATTTCGACTAATGCTTTATTTTTAATAATTATTATATTTTTTTCAAATCGTAACAGGATAATAATTTTTTCATTTACACAATGCATGACACTATCGTAATTTTTTATCAAAATGCACGAGGCCTTCGATCCAAAACCAAAGAATTCTATCAAAATGTCCTGATTAACGAATTTGACTTAATCTTAATTAGCGAGACGTGGTTAGTTGACAGCATATCCGACGATGAGTTGTTTGATTGCCGGTACAACGTTTACAGAAATGACAGAGACACTATTCTAACGGGTAAAACTAAAGGGGGAGGCGTTGCTATAGGTATAAAAAAAGATTTTAAAGTTCGATCACGAAAATCGTGGACTTCAGAAGCAGAGGATATATGGATCTCACTGTTATTAAGACATTCGAAACATCGTATTTCTAACATTCATATTTGTTGCTCTTACTTACCGGGGGTTAGTCCTAAGTTATCTAATGCGCAGCGTTTCTCTATCATCAATAGTCATACAACTGCCATATCTGATCTAACTACTGAATATCCAAAAGACATTTTTCTAATATTAGGCGATTACAATATGCCAAACATGAGCTGGAACTCTACGTGTCAGCCACGTAGTACTGATCTCTGCGCTTCTACCCTCCTTAGTTGCCTTTCGTTCTCAAATTTAACACAGTATAATGCAATTTATAATTCTCACGGACGAATTTTAGATCTCGTGTTTTGTAACACTACAGTCAACATCTCCGCTGCCGACTCTCCACTAGTAATCGAAGATGCACATCATAAATCTATTATAGTTGAACTTAATATTCCCCTCCCTGCTGTCGTTCTAAAACCCCAGATAATCAAATTGTTTAATAAAGTTAACTATGATTTAGTCAATGATGCTCTCAGAAATAGTGATTGGTCTTCTGTACTGAATGCGCAAGACGTTGATACTGCGGTACACCATTTTTATAGAATCATTGATGCCATAATAGATGACATGGTTCCAAAAAAAGTAACCAGATCAACTAAATTTCCATCATGGTATTCGGCGGCTTTAATTAATATAACGAAAGAAAAATTAAAGTTTTTTCGTGCCTGGAAACGCTACAAGAATCCATTGGATTATCAATCTTTCGCATTACTCCGCAAAAGACAGAAGAAGATTTCTAATCTTACTCATAAAGCCTATATTGCCCAATTGGAATCTAATATTCAAAATAATGTTAAAAAAATATGGTCTTATGTTAAGACGCAAAGAAAATCTCCCACTATACCTGAACACATGACATATCATTCCACAACGGCACACGACAGCAAAGAAGTTACAAACCTTTTTGCTGATTACTTCTCAACAGTCTTTACAAATGAAATTCCAACTCCTGATACTAATAATACGGTAGATCCTCTTAACAACACATTAATATCTTCAATCAAAATAAATGAAGAAATCACCTTAAAATATCTCTCAAGTATAGATATTAACAAAGGACCAGGAATAGACAGGCTGCCCGGGATTTTTATACGCAACTGCAGTAAATACATCTGTGTTCCGGTTTGCGCCATCTATAAAAAATCACTGACAGAAGGATCGTTTCCTCTCAAATGGAAATCAGCCGTTATCACACCAATCTTTAAGACAGGTGATAAGCATGACGTTAAAAACTACCGTCCAATTTCCCAACTTCCTATTCTAAGTAAAGTTCTTGAAAAAATTGTTTTTGATCAATTGTACTCTACTATTTCGACAATCATTACGCCGAATCAGCACGGATTTATGAAAGGTAGGTCTACAACATCCAACCTTGCCCTTTTCATTAACTTCTTGCATAGCAAGATGGACGATAAGGAGCAAGTCGATACTATGTATACAGACTTCTCTAAAGCCTTTGACCGTGTAATTCACTCAATTCTTTTGAAAAAACTCATCCTCCTTGGTATACATGGCGACCTGTTTAGATGGATTAAGTCTTACATTAGTAATCGCAATCAGGTAATATTAATCAACGGCGTCTTCTCAAAGTCTATAGAGGTAATATCTGGTGTCCCGCAAGGTTCCCACCTAGGTCCGCTCTTGTTCAACATTTATATAAATGACATTGGATCATGCTTTCAAAATTCCGAATATTTGCTTTACGCTGATGACATGAAAATATTCAAAGTGGTGCATTCTCTCTCTGACTGTGAAGCGTTACAAAGTGACCTAGATAGGCTTTGCAAGTATTGCAAAGTTAACTGTTTAGATATCAATATTTCCAAATGTCACACTATGACATTCACCAGAAATAAACATATAATTGAGTACTCTTATTCACTCCACAATGAACCTGTTATCTCTAAAAAGGAATGTAAAGATCTTGGCATTTACCTTGATAGCAAACTTATATTTAATAAGCATATCGACTCAATCGTTAACAGGTCATATAAAATGCTTGGCTTTGTTCTCCGTGTCAGTAAAGTATTCAGTAACCCGCGTACAGTAGTAATGTTATATTTTGCATTAGTCAGAAGTACACTGGAATATGCCTCACCAATTTGGAACCCGCAGTACAAACTGTATATTGATAGCATAGAAAACATTCAACACAAATTTATAAAATATCTTGCCTTCAAATTCAACAATATCTTTGGATGCACATTTCAAACTTTGCAACAAAGGAGAACAATAGCTGATGTAACATTTATACACAGAATTTTAAATAATAACATTGACTGTACCGAACTTCTTTCCCTAATTAATTTTAACATACCCTTAAGACGTACACGCCATACAGAATTATTCCACACGCTTAATTATAAAACAAATGCAGCAACTAATTCGCCAATTAACCGTGCTCTTCATATGTTAAATAATGTTTGTCTAAATTCTAATATCGACATTTTCTCCGATTCACTTCCCAAATTTAAAAAGAGCATCATGTCAGTAATGTAAATTGTTCAAGGCGCATACATACATACATCACCACTTCTCACATCCACAAACATACTCACACACTCACACACACACACACCCTCCCACAACGCACATCACCCGGTAAAAATTTAATACAAACAAGATACCTCAATGAAACATATCATAGGTACCTAACTTGAAATATACTTATTAACTGTAAACTTTTTTCACCAATGTAAATAATGTACTGTTTGTTTCTGTTAATAAATAAATAAAAATAAAAAAAGATATTAGTTTTATCTGCATGTTGCCTTTTAGACGCAATGTCAAATTATCATTTATTTACTTTGTTGTATCACCTAATATCATAAAATTTGGCATTATCATGTCTCCTGAATAATACCTAGAGGCACTGAATTTTTATTATGCAAATACTCTTTAGTTTTTTATGCCTGCCGGAAAGAACAAATTTATGTAATATAAATATTTTGTTTTTTTCTTCTTTTTTTGTTTTAGAAAAGTTTTATTTTGTAATGCAAACAAAATTTTTACTGTGTAGGACAATAGCTGGTATCAAATGACATTTCAGAATGACCTAAATTGCCTCCCCTCCATTCAACATCTCATCTCTTCTAAGTTTGAACTCGACTCCAATTTTCCATATACATAGTTCTGAAATTTGCTTATTTAAATCAAATTAATATATAAATTCACCTTGCTTTTCTCTGTAATTTTAAATGATGGCCTAGAACACCCTTGAAGGGTGAAAGCCAGAAACAATTGAAAAAAATAAATTAAAATACTACTATTTTTTATTTATTTTATGAATGTCATTTTCATAGTTCAAATAATTTAAAAAGCCCTAAATTTTTCAGAGAGCGGTCTGTGAGCGGTGAGTTCTGTCAAAACCTGCCCACCAATCACAAGACGTTAAGAGTTTTATGATTTGAATCATTTTTAAATGACCATTTACTAATATTTTATAATTATATAATATTCATTACTATAGCGGGGTAATTAAATAAAATCAATCCACGCTTTTCTTCTTGAACACAATTAGTCTTTATTGGGTGGGTACAAGCAATTTAATATAAGTAGACAGTTCAATAATTGTAAAAACAGTAGTAACTTAAACGTACAAGCTATAACGGTATCTTTATGGTTATTATTCCCAATAATAACTCCAAAGGACACTAATTATCCTCACGAGTACCTTGAAGTTACGCGATACACCTCGCCAAGTAAACTTAAACTTTTACGATCACCCACGACCTTTTAAGGGTCGATCCATATGTGAAAAAAAACCCTAGCGGCGGGGTAGTAAGAGACAGTTCAATGCAAGACAGAAAAAGTATTCGAGCGTGAAACTTGTCAATATGCACTCGAAATAATTATATTTGTTTCATTACTTATATAATATTCATAATCGATATGATATTCATTCGACTTATTCGGCGTTTTTTGATCTGTATGAATACATTCTTTTTAGGCCATAATATTTCTCACTGGAGTTCAAATTCACGAGAAAGTAATATGTAATATAATGGAGTTTGTTTTGGTAGGTGATCCAACAGTACTTCGAGCGTGCAGTTTACAATGCAGATGACCTGGAAGCTAGGTCCAGCATGCACTTGGCCTCCACTATGGCCGGAGTAGGGTTTGGAAATGCCGGAGTGCATCTATGCCACGGGCTGTCTTACGCCATCTCTGGAAATGTCAAGAAATTCCAGCCCAAAGGATACAGGTACATACACGTTTCTCACAAATTATCTGTATTCTTGAACTAAAATGTACTTGGGCAAAATGCAAGCCAAATGTATGAAACTGCAACTGCAAAAAAAAATGCTTTTCGCCCCCATCATTTATCATTAAAAAAAAGAGTAATAATTAATGTTTCACAATGAGTAATATATTTAAACATACTGCGTAAGATTAGAAAGGAAAGCTTATATGACATGAATGTGAGTGGTTGAAGAAGTCGGGGAAACCCGAGGAAGACATGGCACGATCAAGTGAACCAAATACTTAAGTCGGGCCATCTCAAAAGTCAGGATAACATAAGGGTATGTATGAATGATAATGAAGCAAGGATAGCTGTTAAATCGGCATTCCAATGCTAAATTGTTTAATGTTTTCACTTCAATTCAATTGAACTAGAAATTAAGTCATCCTCACAAGCTCAAATTAATTTTAAATTAATTAACATCTTCAATATTTTCCGTGCTACGGAATAAAACTACACTAATGAAGCAGTGGATTTAACCCCTCAGGCCTTGGTCATATTTTGTCAGAAGGTCAAAATATTTCCGCTTAGCAATAAAATCCAAATAAATGTACATATTACTTATAAACATATTGAAAACTAAAAACGGTTTTTGAAAGGTAATGAAGTACGCTTTCAAATTTTATGTTTACATATTTTGAATTATAATACAAAATACAAAATATTAATTCAAACATAAAAAAGTTTTAAAAATGGCTCGTTTTTTCTAACTAAAATTACTGATAATGAAAAAAATATAAATACACACAAATTTTATTAGACAAATGTATTTTAAAAGTTATCGTCACCTCACTCACTTTTTTTGTCGTTTCATGTAAAAATAATGAATAAAAAAATTCCAAAGTTTCATATTTTTTTTCAAATTACGGTAGGAAACTTTGATTTCGAAAACGAGTACTTTTTTGTTGTTGATAAAATTTATATTTGAATATAAAGTGTGGTATTTTCTCTTTCTAACACCATTTAGATCATATTTCTCACCCTGATAGTAAGGTAGACATAACGATTTCTAGGAGACCTATACGAGTTGTTCCCAAAAGCGAACAAAGTAGCCTGAGGTGTTAAGGGAACTTGAAAATTTTGTTATTTTATTTTCAGTGACGACCACCCAATCATTCCTCACGGACTATCAGTGGTGATGTCTGCCCCTGCCGTGTTCGCCTTCACGGGGTCCGCCTGCCCCGAGCGGCACCTGGAGGCGGCCGGCCTGCTGGGAGCAGACATCAGCAACGCCAAGAATGCTGACGCTGGAGCCATCCTGGCCGATGTAGTTCGCAAATATATGAACATCATGAAGGTGGAGAACGGACTCAATGAACTGGGTTACACCAAGGCTGATATTCCCAATCTGGTCAAGGGAACCCTTCCTCAAGTAAGTGTTCAAAATAGTGCTATACACGATTTTATTTTTTTATTTTTCGTGGTCTCTATAAAACAGTTGCACACCAACATACAGTGAAACCCATTTAAGAAGTTCCCACTTGAAGCCTCGCATCAGATGATTCTATTTACGTAATATCTTACTTATTTTTTACAAAATGATCGTTTCGCAAATTGTACCATCTTACCAGATAATTTGTTTAAATATTTATGAAAATAGTATACCATAAGTAGTTTCCCAGAAGAGCCATGTACAAATATATTCAGAGAAATTATTTTTTGAAATGAAACTTCTATATCACCGCTGTGATTTGGATTTCGGATAAAACGATTACTGCACCTACAACGCATCAACTGCGCTCATCGGCCGCTTTGATAATGATGTCACTTTTAAAGGCTCCTATTGGTTGAGATATGAAACGGAAATTACGCGAGGTCTGCGCTCATTGGTCGCTACTGTGACCTCACTTTTCAAGTATTGGTTGAGATTGTTTTGGTAAAGTTTCGCTTCTACCGCGTGTAAACTGCACTCGAATTTTTTAATTGTACCTATTGGCAACGGCTGCACAACTTTTTGCAGCCAGATTTATTTATTTATTCAACAATTCAAATAATGCTTAGAAGGTGATTTTGTAATTAAACTGTGCTATAAAAAGTTGACTATTATAAGGGGTTAAGAAGTCTCTTGAATGTTGAATTTGAAAGGCTTTACATACGTAAGTTTTTCCCGTAAGTCGCTTACGTAAGCAACTTATGGCAAAATTAGCAATGTAAACGACACTGTAAGTCTCTTACTATAATTTATAGCAGTTTTCAGATTTAAACATTATGATACAGTTAAAAATGACTGAATTGGATATTATCACATTAGCTCAGTTGGTAGAGTGCAGCCCGGAAAGCCGGAGGTCCTGGGTTCAAGTTCCAGATATGTACATATCTTTTTCTGATTTTTCTGTTTCTAGATTTTTGATAGAGTTTCGCTAATATTGTCTTCATTTAATTAAATAAAAATAAATTGATAACATATACACTTCTCAATTTCATAAAGGAAATGTAGAGATAGGCTAAAGTTTCCAATTTTCTCTAACTGATTCACACAGTAAAATCAATTGTATATAATAATAATTGTTTGTATAATTTCAGCATCGCATCACCAAGTTGGCACCGAGGGAACAATCGGAAGAGGACTTGGCTCTGCTGTTTGAAAAGTCAATGACTGTCTTCTAAGCCTTGTTAAATCTACTACCAACTCCTCCTACTCCTTGAAGTGCCTTCCTAACTTTTGAACTATATACCATGTACTATACTTATTATTATAAAATGCAGCAATATTTTAATCAAAAACAAATGAATAAATTGAATATTACAAACACACTAGTTTTATTACTCTCAAATATTTTTTTCAACAGAGTGCATGTCAAAAATCGCTCCACAAAAATATACAAAATTACTGTTTATAATTCATAATAAAACCATACAATTCATCGTGGGACGCGTCCCCGAAGTACAGTTTAGTGAATAACCGAAATTAGAGAAACCTAAACGCTGTAATTTCACAGTAATTATAAGTGTTTAAATCAACTGTCAAATGTGTTTAGTGTTGTTCCGAAAAATCAACCTTTTATTCTAATCACCTTAAATATACCTGTGCAAAGACAAGTTATACTAAAATTCATAATCTAGTGCATTATATTAATCCAGTGTCTCAATCAAATGCATATAATACACAATTAATAGTGAGTTAAGTGCAGAAAAAAAAAAAAACAAACAAACATTTTTTTTTTTCAAAATAGCCTTATCATCTTCCCAAACTTGAACACACATTATAAAGTTTTATATTGGCAGTAGTTCCCAACCGGGCCGTGGATCAGTGGATAAATCGGTCAAGTTTCGGTACAGTTCGCTAGGGCGACAGCGCGGGTTCAATCCTCAAGTCAACCAAAAGATTTTTTGTTTTTATTTATAAATAAAATTAAATTTTATTTATAAATATGAGTAGACAGAGGAATATGCAGAAGAAACTAACGACATCTAGCGACGCTGAGGAAGACGAAAATAAAATCATAATTTACATTGACAAAAAGTTTAGAGAGATGAACGACATAATCAAAAACAAATTAAATATTCTTCCTGACATAAAAGATTCCATCGGCTTCATTTCAGCCGAATACGACGAACTTAAAAAAATGCTAACCGAGTCCTTGAGCACAATAAAAAATTTGCAAGCAGAGAATATCAAGCTAAATACAGTAGTGCGCGACCTTAACGCGCGCGTGTCCCACATGGAGCAGACCGCCAGGGAAACAAATGTTGAGATCCAATGCGTACCAGAACACAAATCGGAGAATCTAATATCGATAATAAAACAACTTGGGACCGCAATTTCCCGCCCCATTGCCGAATCGGAAATTCTTAACATCCATCGAGTCTCCAAGATTAAACCAGATTCCAGAAGGCCAAAAACAATAATCGTGAAGCTCCCGAGCGTGAGGGCAAGAGATGAAGTCCTGGCTGCAGTCGTCAGCTTCAACAAGAAAAACAAGAACTCCAAGCTAAATTCGACTCATTTAGGCATCGACGATATCAAATCGCCGGTATACGTCAGCGAAAATCTCACACCAGCAAACAAGGCCTTGCATGCTGCCACGAGGATTAGGGCGAAAGAAGTCAATTACAAATTCGTGTGGATCCGAAATGGTAGAATCCTCGCTCGCAAAGACGAAAACTCGGCGCATGTGGTGGTGATCCGCAACCAGGACTCATTGGCTTCGCTTATCTGATTCCCTACCTATCTTTGTCTAAATTTCAAATTGTGCATTATCTGTGAATTATGTAAACTGAGATGGATAACCTAAGAATTTATTACCAGAATGTCAGGGGTTTAAGAACAAAACTTAATGAAGTTTACTTAGAAATACTTAATAACAATTTTGATATTATTATTCTAACAGAAACATGGTTGAACGACTCTATTTCTGATGCTGAAATTTTTGGCTTGCGTTATAATGTTTTTAGAAGGGACCGTAGCAGTTCTTCTAACCACAAGTGACTGAGGGGGTGTATTAATAGCCGTTTTACGAGAATATCAAACTAACCGCTGTAAGCATTGGGAAAGTACCTTGGAAGACTTATGGGTGACCATCAAATTCAGCCAGAACAAACTAACGAAATGTCTCTACATATGTGCTGTTTATATACCTCCCCCGTTGCTTGTTGATAATTTTGAATATCTTTTTAAAAAAATTGGCAATGCTATGGAAGCAGTTGGTGAATCAAATACGTTAATTTTAGGAGATTTCAACCTGGGAAGCATTGGTTGGACCCACAATGAACCCAACCAGACTCATTCCCTATCTCCAGAAAATTATAATACTGACATTGGTAACCATCTTGTAAACTTTCTTGCCCTAAATAACCTCAATCAATTCAATGGCATTGCAAATAGTAACTGTAGAATCTTAGATCTCGTTCTATCCAATTCACAAACAATACAAGTCAGGCAAAGTACCGAAATCCTAAGTCGCATTGATAAACACCATCCACCTTTAGAGATTGAATATAGTTTTGATTTCAAATTAACAAAAATGCTAAAGAATAAAAACTTACTTAAATATGATTTTAATAAGAATGATTACGTTCAATTCAATCAGGAATTACAAGAACTGGATTGGGCACTACTTTTACTTGATTTCATGCCGGTAGACGATATGGTTTCTTTATTTTACACTCATATGTATCGTATAATTGAGAAATGCGTAAACAAATTTGTAAATCGTAACAGGCAGCATCCCATCTGGTACTCACCAGACTTAGTTAAATTACTAAAAGAAAAAAATAAATTTCGAATTCTCTATAAAAAATATAAGAATCCACGTGATAAAAACTCTTATGAACTCTTACGCACTCGTTGTTCCAAACTCATAAGTAATTGCTACTTTAAACACATTGAACAAATCGAATCGTGTCTGGTTAATCATAATAACGTTAAAGCTTTTTGGAGATTTGTCAAACACAAGAAACAAAACATAAGTACTATCCCCCAAAACATGACGTTTGGAGAAAAAAAGTCGTCAAACGGCGAGGAAAGCAGCGAACTATTTGCTCAACATTTTTCATCAGTGTATGAGAAAGATGACATTAGAAGCAACGAAGAGACTCAACCTCAATCTGAATCAATAGACCATTCGAACAGCTCTCTGCACACAGTAAACATTAGTGTACACGATGTAAAAAGAGAAATGCTAAACCTTGACCAGAGCAAAGGCCCTGGCCCCGACAAAATTCCGCCACTCCTAATAAAAAAATGTGCACACAGTCTCGCACTCCCTCTGACTATCATTTACAGAAAATCATTGTCTTCATCCATTTTCCCAACAAGATGGAAACAGGCTAATATTGTACCAATACCTAAAAGCGGAGACCTTCACGAAGTCACAAACTATAGACCCATCTCTATTCTCTGTTCGTTTGCAAAAATTTTCGAAAAATTAATTTGTCCATATCTAAATTATCATCTCAAAAATCTTATAACTCCAAAACAGCATGGTTTTCTCTCCCAGAAATCAACATCCTCTAATTTACTTTGCTATGTCAATACCTTAACCGAAGCTGTCGATAGAGGTCAACAGATAGACACAATCTACACAGATTTTAGTAAGGCCTTCGATAAAGTAAATCACAGATTATTAATTCGTAAACTCAAACAAATGGGTGTTCATGGTACCTTGCTAAACTGGTTTTACTCCTATCTAACTGACCGCATACAAAGAGTAGTATTTGATGGCTATGAGTCAAGAGGATTAGAAGTGCCATCTGGAGTACCGCAAGGGTCCCATTTGGGCCCAATCTTATTTCTTGTTTTTATAAATGACTTGTGCAATGTTATTTTGGATTCTGAAATTTTGTTGTTTGCTGATGATTGTAAGATATTCAAAATTATTCATACATCACTAGACTCAATACTTCTCCAAAATGATATTAACCGAGTTTCAAAGTGGTGCAACAACAATAGAATGTTTCTAAATTCTTTAAAATGTGTTCACATAACTTTTACACGTAAACACAATCCTATTCCAACTCAATACTTTATCGACGGTACTAAACTCCAGGAAGTCGCAACCATTCGGGACCTAGGCGTATTATTTGATAAAAAACTTACTTTCACACCTCATATCGACAACATCATTTCTAGATCCTTGAAAATGCTAGGATTTATCAAACGAAATAGTAAACATTTTCAAAATCCTATATCAAAAATAACGCTGTACAATTCCTTCACCCGCAACGTGTTGGAGTACGCAAGTGCTGTATGGAGTCCAACCTACAAAGTTCATATTCAGCGAATAGAGCGAGTTCAAAAACATTTTATGTACCACCTAGCGTATACCGATAAGCGAGCTCGATCACTTCCTCACTACACCGATAGACTAAAATTCTACAATGTACGCACCCTTGAACAGAGAAGACTAATTACAGATTTAAATTTTCTTTTCAAAATTGTTAATGGTTTAATAAACTGCCCTTTTCTACTTCATCAAATCAGGTTCAATGTTCCTAGAATTGGTTCACGACTTGTAAATCATGTTCCGTTAAATATTAAAAAATATCGAACTAAGCTGGGGTATGACTCAGCTTTATCAAGAATGTGCCGTAATTTTAATGAGGCTTATAAAAAACATTCAATTAATTTGACAATGTCAACATTGGCCAACTTCAAATCGTCTATTAACAAGATTTAAAGCTCCTTTTTATATTGTTATATAAACTTATAAACTAAACCTTTAAACTTTATTATAATATTATTGTTCTAAAAACTTGTTTCAAAATTTTGTAATATATGGTATGTGTGTGTGTGAATGATTGTATATATATGTAAGTATTATGTTATCAATGTTGTGTTTGTCTTTAATTAGTGATAGCATCAACCATGGTTCAGTGTAATTGTATCTGAGAAAGCTTTCATGTAAATCACTGTTGACAAACCTAATAAAAAAAAAAAAATAAAAAAAATTACCCGGCTTTGTCATGTAATTTATTTTCCTTCTCTCTTTAGTGTAAGATCTGAACTTTAATGGATGAAAAGTATTTTATATCAAATTTAATATATGTATTAGAAAACATATCTCGAGTGGGTTGTCTAAAAAATTCCTGGCAAGACTATGATTAATTAAAAAATAAATTATTGAAAGGGAGCGTGTATGCTATTTACTCGTGCAACAGAGAAGGATAGCTATACACTAAGCATTATTTTGGAGGAGTTAATTAAAGTATTTACTAATGTATCGCTATCCTTCTCTGTCGCACAAATAAATAGCATATGTGCTCTCTTTCAATTAATATTTTTTTAATTAATCATAGTCTTGCCAGGAATTTATTAGAAAACCTACTCGAGATATGTTTTCTAATATATTAAATTTGATATAAAACACTTTTCATCCATTAAACAGATGGGTGAAAGTTGTTTCTAGTTCGCATCCTCTACTATCTTTTTATCTCATTAAATATTAAAATTATAGCTCACGATGGAAATGATGTTGCGAGCTAAAAATCGTTTTAATGATTTAGAAATTTGCAGGTGGAAAAGTTGTATAGTTTTTTTATTTATTTATTTGAACGTCATAAAATGGCTTTTACATGAGATTACACAATGATACACAGGAGGGTAATTATAATAACCACTTGAGCGATTTTTGCCACAATCTGGCACCATTTAAAAGACCACGGATTGCTTTGTTTTTTTTACAGGAATATGATTGGTATTTGTTTTTTTACAGGAATATTTAGGTTTACAAAAACTGAATTAAACAAATATATCTGAAACGGTCGCTGTCAAAATACTCGCGTATAAATGTCATTTTTCATTGTGTAACAGTTTTCAGAAACCGATTTCTTCCATTAATCTTTTTTATATTTTTTCACAAACTTCCATCTTCTTCACTAATCAATCATGAATCACTGAAAATGAAAAAATGTATTGGAAATGCATACAAATAATAATACAGGGAATTAAGTATTTATAATTTATTTATTCTATAATAGTATCAGGTATCTACAAGAGCATAGTACATTTGAAATTTGTCTGCCGCAAAAGAACAGAACTGAAATACGCCTGCCTCCAACACAACTCACAACTCTGACTCTGTGCCTCGCTCTGTAGAATACATTCTCTTTATGTTGAAGTTCAATTCAACCCAACCACTAAATTCTTAACTCTGAAGAGAGACAAATAAACCTAGCAAATATATATTGAGTTATCGCAGAGGAAGAATGTTAATTTTTAAGGACATTTCAAAAGAGATCTTACATTAATTGTTAATTTTTCAATAATCTTAAAAAGCAACGTGTGGAATTTCATATTTTGTTCATCAACATACTGTTGCAAGAAAAACCTATTACTATGTGACGAAATCACACTTTTTACAATATTTGAGGAATGCACATAATTAGGCATAATTAGAAATAAAGTAAAATTTGTTCTAAATCATTAATACCGCTTTCTGAATGGCTTCAATATTTTGGTAAGCGAATGTTTTCTGACAATTATATTTAATCTACCAGTCACAATCTTTAATATAAATATCTTTTGTGATGAATAAAGGAATCTACCAGTCTCAGAAGTTGCCAATGATAAGAGAAGATCGAAACAAGAATGAAACATTTCAAACTTACTAAACAATCTCTAACATCGAATACTCCTCTATTTACCTTCATTTTGTACTTTGAAATAAAAATAAAAAAGCATATTCAAGGTGTTTACAATAATTGAAAATAAATAGTTAAAAATTTAAAATATATATTTACAACGCCACAATAAAAAAATATTTCACATTACTTTAATAATAAATATAAATTTGATAATATCAACCAGTTCTAAAATCTTCCGTTACTTTTAAAATAATCGCACACTGTAAAAATATATTTATAGATGTGTTCTTATTATCTAAACATTTACACAAAGTAAAAAAAAAACTAGCTAAGCGTCTTTGGCATATCAATTAGTGTTTGTAATATAATATCATCAAACTACTAAAAACTCTAAATATCATGCAAAGAAGTACATATCTACTGTTTGACATAACTTCCTGACACTCTTCATAGACAACAAACTGCTGCTGGGCCTCTAAAACTATTTACAGAGATGCAATTACATATGTACCTGTATCTACAATCATTTCACATTCCTACAATACATGCATTTAAAGAATCTTCTAATGAACCGCAGCATCCTTCCATGTTGATTATTTGAGAAGCCGCCGTATCCAGGACTGCAGGAGTAAAGGGTCAAGAGGATTTAGTCAGAAGATCCAGAAATAGCGGGTTCCAAATACGGTGTGGACTAAATTATATTTTATTTGTAAGGGTTCTCATAATCAAAAATAAATAAAATAGCGAGAGACCATTCAGATTCGAAACATTACTTGAAATGGTTTTAATTATGTTTAATGACCAAGTCTCGATACCCAGGAACTTCTCAACATTCTACTTCTACTTCATATCCCAACGGGGATGCCATAGCTCAGCTGCGTGCATGTCATCATCAGCACAATTCATTCCTTCCCACAAAAATTAAGAGTATTATGCGACTGACTATTAACTGGAACTCTTGCATTATCAAAAAACATTGAGCAATAAATTATTTTAATATGTATTTTTTTGTTAAATTAAAAAGAGATTTGTGACTCTCAAAGAAATAATATGTATTACTTACATAGTGACAATTGTTTTGTCTAACTAAGACATTTTAAAACTATAACAGAGATTAAGGAGACATACTCAATATATTTTAGATCTTTGATCAAATTATTTTTGATTCAATGCAACATTTTAGGTTTAATAAAATGTGTGTAATTTATTTTGTCAGATTAAACAATTGTCTCTATATCCTAACCTTTCAAACTCTGGGTTTTTCAACACAATAAATGTACGTGTTTTAGTGAAACATCATGGATCGTTGCCTATGCTTCACCAATGCAACAGCCACATAGATAAGGTTAAGAATTAAAGCAATTGAATAAAATCTAAAAATACAAAATATTAACTCACAAAAACTGATTATTGGATATAAAAATATGTAGTAGAAAAATGCGTGGGACGATGAAAAGTTAATTATTCGAGAAGAAATTAACATTATGATAAAAGCATGCAGAAAGTTAAAGACAAAATTTATTAATAGTAAGTGGATGAAAACATACTAATAATAACTTGAGCATCTGTTACGAATTATCAAACATTATACTAAAGCATTATTTCATATACAGGGTTAACATTGAGAAATCAATGAATATGAAATTGTTAGAATTTGATTAGAAATGATAGAATAAAAATACTACTGCATCAATAATATTATCAAATAAATGTTAATCTGACATCCTAAATAGTATGGCTGCAATTATTATTAAATACATAGAATTATGTATTGTGAAATTTTATTGTTTTATTGCTGGTATCAAATCATTCGGTGTTTCATTTTAAAATAAACTACATATTGTGATGAAATTAACCTTTTTTTATGGTGATGTTTTTCCGATAAAATACATAAGAGCAAGTAATGTTTTTTAACATAATTTTTAAAGTCCTTCCTAAAGAATGTGGGAAGCACACCTGCAGCAATGAAAATGAGCCAATAGCGAAGAGTCTAGTAAGTATTCTGACTAGATCTTGTGGGTAATGTGCTAACTTTACTAGGGGAAGACCCATTGAAAGCTTTCAATTGCAGATTAAGAAGTTAACTTAGAACTTGGGAGGAAATTAACTAACTTTACTCTGATGTACATAATTTCTATAATAATAATAATACAGATATAATTAAATGGCATTTTAATGCGACAGCATCATATTATAATCTATTTAAAATGGCCTTTGAATGAGTTCTTTCGACATTGGCTTACATCTATTAAATACTTTAGCGTGATTAAAAATATCTTTACACTTTAAAAAGATTAAAATATCTATAAAAATGTACAACATACCGTGAGGTTATAATGAAAGAACTGTATTAACTTTGACATAGTTAATTTTGTTAAATATCACATTGTAGATATATTCCTAGTTAAAATATACATAAATCATAAAATGGAAACAAAACTAATGGTGTTAACTTAAGAAGCTCGCTTACTTATTTAACACCTAACACATCTGGTTCTCTAGTTACATTTAAATCTAATAAAGTGCCATCTTTTAACAAGCTTGAGAAGTTACTTTTATCATTGGTTAGTGCGGAAAGAAGAATTCATTTTATTGCAGTCAGCAATATGTAATATTTAGAAAGTAACGAAACGTTGATTTATGACATTGTAAGAGGTATAGACTCCAAGGCGATGATTTAAAAGCGATTAATAGATTGACCAATATAACTTGGTGCTTTTTCAAATTCATTAAAACAGTCTACATATGTACATACATACTTTCTGTTCTAGTGACTTGATTATTTGAAAATATGAATGGCACAAACTATTCCTATTTACTAGCCCTGTAGAGGTGCCTCGTTTTCTGATTATGAAATAGAGTCGAGAGGACAGTCTTACAAATTATGATTCTTCATTATGTCATGATCTTTGTTGCTTCCTTATAAAATAATATTCAATTAATTGGTAAAAAGTTTTAAGATGGTAGGAAAAGAACTAAACTAAATTAAATAATGTCTATCACTGGTTTGATCGTAGATGTAGACCAAAGTACCTATATTGCATTATTTCTTCCAAAACATGTTGATTAGATAAGTAATATGTTCAATAATAATGTATAAATATCTTAATAAATAAAATACCTATAAAAAAACCTAGAATATAGATGTCATTACGAAGAGGTATTTTTAAATACACTTTTAAATATATGTAATATTATGACTTTGTGTTAAAGACTCGAGGAGTACAGAGAAACAGAATTAATAAAGTAGATAAAAAATCCACCAGGGTTGCGTATAATTTATAAGAATGAGTAACAATCTTAGGTATCCGGAAGAGTTTAAATATAATTTGTACACAGCGGCTAAAATTGCTAGAGGCCTAGTACCAAATTCAGATGTACACATACCTACCACACATCTTTATGTTTCAAATGAATGCGTGGTAAATTTGCCTGCTCTAGGTAAAGTATTCTATCTGCAAAAAATTTTACATCACAAGAGTGAACTCATAATTAACGAATTAATTATCATGACAAACTGATATTTGTAGTTTGAATTTATGCAACACTAGCTTACAATAAACAAGCGCCAAGTAAAATATATGTATGCAGAGAGAGTATTTTACTTAGGTATATCATATTTTTGTGCATATTCCATTACATTATGTAGCAGAAATGTGCTGTGATTTTTTTACAATTTTCAAGGACAACAATTTTTCTTCAAATAATTTTTTTTGTATGGAAAAAGCCATACTCAGTTTTTATAACCATCAGTCAGTTTTTTTCCATGCGAAAAGTTTATTTAATAAATTTGCATGAAAAATCACAAAGCTTCACTGTTACATACTAAATATCAGGAGCTCTATTCTCTCGGCCTTATCAACAATTAGCTGAGATAATACTGGACTAAACTATTGGTAATCATTGCAGCTTGATTGATTCATCAGAACCCGTTGGTTGGTTGGTTGTGATCAGGTTGGGTTCAGTCGGGCAGCATGTGCACGAAGGAGACAGGGAACATGCCGCGGCGATGCGGGTTGCCCTCCACGGAGCCCTCCATCCAGTTGTCGTCCTCGGTGCGGTCATTGAGGACCAGGATGACCTCGCCCTCCCGGAACGACAGCTCATCCTCGTTGTCTGCTTGGCAGTCGTACAGGGCGCGGCACCTCTTTATTGGACCAACCTAAACAAATTCGAAATATTCCTGACATTTTATAATTCTACATTTTTTATTTAAAACCACTACATTATTTGGTTACAACAGTTTTACACAAGCAAGCAGAAAACGTCCTAGGCGCTGTGATCCATATACAAAGACAATGGCAGAATGCTGTGCTAACTTCTCCCGCTTGGCGGCGCTGGTGTAGTTGTAGACCTGTCATTGAAAATTGATTTTGCTTTGTATATGGCTTGCGTGTGCATTTTGGAAGTAATATTAAAAAAATGGTTGATAAATACGGTAGCTGGACTGTGAATGAGTTAAAAAATTAATTAAAGAATATAAAGTCAAAATGTGTTAGCAAGAAAGAAGTTTTAATCGAGAGGTAAGCTAAGTGGTTGGAACATAACCTCATTCTTGTACTTCTAAAACACATTAATTTTATAATCAATAATTATCAGCCTGAAACATTCATCTATATTGAAAAAATCTTCCGAGAAAAGATACTGGCCGCCAACGGGAATTGAACCCGTGACCATCTGATTGCCGGTCAGCAGCTCTGACCACTGAGCTATGGCGGCTTATCAAATACCCGCCAAATAATTCAATATATACTAGTGTTTCATTCGACAATTACCCATTATTACATTTTTCCAACTGAAAACAACCAACTTTATTTTTGTGAGAGAGGTATTTTTAATACTAAATCTCCCGCTAGGTGGCGTCGAGACTAATTATGTCTGCATTTTTTTGCTGAAATACTTTAACTTGTCAAATATTAATTATTATTTTTAATTGATAAACTAACGTTTAAACAAGATTTTTATGCAAAGCACAAAGGGTAGATAACAAATATTATAATCAATAATTATCAGCCTGAAACATTCACCTATAGATGAATGTTTCAGGCTGATAATTATTGATTATAATATTTGTTATCTACCCTTTGTGCTTTGCATAAAAATCTTGTTTAAACGTTAGTTTATCAATTAAAAATAATAATTAACATTAATTTTGTCGTTTTTGTAATAATGTACCCAATAATCATAATTATTAATTCCAGATTGGCTGCCTATGACCGGAATAATAAATTTATGGAAATAAATGATTTTGAGTATGAAAGTGAGATAGTGGGTGTATGTTGGCCCCCAGATGAATCATTTAACAGCATACAGGATTCGCCTGTATTGCCACAAATAGATATAGGTTTATATAAACCAACACTTTCTTCAGGTTTACAAACGGCAGGAAGGAAAGACAATGTATGCAGCAGTTCACAGGAAAGGATACAATATGATGAAGGAATATTTTTTGATAGCTTTAGTTGTGTCTATTAATGAAGGAAATTGTTTCGTGCTTTATTATAAATGTCAGAATTCACAAAAATAATCGCTTCGAACCTAAAAAAAACAGACAAAAATTGACGAAATAAAGTTTTGACAGGTCTCTTTTCGTATTTAGGTCTACATTTACACTAGCGCCAACTGGTGTCGATTTGTGAACTACTCAAAATATCCTGCCATTGCAACACTCGACTTCGACAGGCCACATCTCTTTCTCTTGGTTTGCTAACTAACTAACTAACTAACTAACTAACTAACCATCACGCCGTTTCCCCGCAGGGGTAGGCAGAGAGGACGGACCGCCAAACAACTCGGTCTTGGCACACACTCTTTGCCTCACTCACATTCATACATCGTCTCATACATTCTCTTCTATTATTCTGACTTTTGACATGGCCCGACTCAAGTATCTGATTCACTTGATCGTGCCATGTCTTCCTCGGACGTCCACGACTTCTTCTACCATTCACATTTGCGTCGTATATTCTTCTTACACTGCTTTCTTCGTTCATTCGCTCTACATGCCCAAACCATCTGAGGGTCCCTTTCTTAATCTTACTCATTATGCATACATCAGCCTTACATTCTTTGCGGATATCCACATTTCTCACACGATCATACATTGTTTTACCACACATATGCCTCAGGGATCTCATTTCAACAGCATTCAGTTTACTTTCATCCTTCCTCTGCCAGTTCCATGCCTCACTGCCATACATCAGGGTAGGTACCAGGATTCCATTGTGGACTGCTAGTTTCGCTTCTTTTGACAGTTTTTTATTAGCGCCAACGGCATTCAGTCCTCCATTAATGGAGTTACCAGCATTCACCCTTCTTTCAATATCCCTATCAGCCTTCCCATCTCTCGTAAACATACTACCCAGATACACAAACTCATCCACCTGCTCCAAGTATTCATCATTCACAACTATATTGCATACTGTTTTCGTACTCTCTCTTTCAAACACCATGACTTTAGACTTACTTACATTCATCATTAACTCATTCTTCATACATACTTCGTTCATCCTAGATACGAGAGACTGTAGATCTTCAATAGTGTTAGAAATCAGCACCGCATCATCAGCATACAACAGGCAACATACTTTCAGATTACTCAATTTCGCGCCCAATCCCACTTCTTTCAATTCTTGCATACAATTATCCATGTACAGATTGAATAACCATGGTGACATTACACAGCCTTGCAACATAGTTTATTCAAAATCTATATACCGGGTGTTAAGGGAAGTACTTGACTTACTTGAGACAGTAAAAAATGTAAATGAAATTTTGGTCTCCGGTGACTTTTTTCAAAACTGTTTTCTTCATAATCAAATAAAAAAAGAATACTTCCACATGTCATCACTATGCCGAGTAAAAAAACCAACCAACCCGCCACCGCCCTTAACTGACCAATACCTATCGATTTTTTATATTAAAAAAATACAACAAAAGTGTCACCGGAGAGACCAAAATTTCATTAGCATTTTTTACTCCAAATAATGTCAGGAATCACTGATTAAAGTAAGTCAATTACGTTCCTTAACACGCTGTATATTATCCTTTCACTCCTTTCTCTATTCATCCGCTCTAGGTGCTCAACCATCTAGCTTCCCTTTTTTGAGGTGATTTTCCCATGAAAATGGCACTCCGGATATATATAATCCATTTACGTGTTATTATTATTAATCTTATTCATTCATCAGACTTACATTCTCTCCAAATCTCCACATTTTTAACACGGTCATGTGTGGCTTCACCACATGTCTCACCACCATACATTATAAGGCCGGTTACAGTGCACGACCGATGGTCGGTGCGTACGTCGGTCACCCTTGTCATTTGTATGAAAATTCATAAACCGTTCAGTGCAGGACCGACCGTACGCATGCGTATATCGCTACGCAGTGAGAACCGTCGGTCGAGGGCGTGCGCATGCGGACCGTCGGTCGATCGACGAGCTAGACAGGTCGGTGGACCGATCGTATGGATGTCTGTATCATCGTCGTTTCTGTTCCTAATACGTCTACAAAGATAATAAGCAGCAATTAAACTATTCGTAAGCGCGTCCATTTGGCGTACGACGTCCGGTCAGCTTGTTGTCGGTGGTATGCGGGCGTCGGGACCGATCGCACGCATGCGTATCGTCAGGACCAACTTGTGTTGTCATAAGTGACGTACCATATTGATGGAGGCGCTGGGCGACCTGGAATGGAGGCTGGAGATGTCGGACACGTCGAGCCGGTTCTCGGCCAGCCGCGGGTCGGAGTCGTACCCGGCCGAGTGTCGGCGCGACTCCTCCACTCCCCCGTCTGACAGTTCGCACAGCTCCAGTGATGAGTCTTGACTAGAACAATCCTGGACACACGGGAAGACACAATGAGCAACATTGTAAAAGAGACAGCTCATGCAGACATCCAATTTTACTCTAACACTATAATAAGTTAAAGAGTTAATATAAGATTGAATATTACATATGTATTATAACAGGAATTTTGCACACTAAAGTAAATCATGAAATAAAATTATTTTGTACAATTATTGATGAAAAAATATACAAAATACTTCAATCTTGACGAATATAGTAAAAACTATATGATTTTTTACGGTCGTATTGGGCAAATTGAATGAAAGAAGAAAAATAAATTCCAATAAATTTATGGAAAAATTGTAAATAATTTGTTAACTTACACCATTTTTCATAAATTTATCAAAAATGCCGCTTGATCTTAAGCACTGAGTTTATTTTCTATTTTTGAAGAAATGGCATGAAATATTTTTATCTAATTATTGTAATTGATTTTAGATTATAATGCCATGTGGCGCTTTCTCCTCCTTTAGCCAACTTTTCAACATCTGCCCTGATGATGGACACTGTAAGGATATCTGAAACTTTGGTTAAATGATGAGGAAATGCAACACATTACAAAATATCGCAAAATTCAATTACGATAATAATACTTTTGGCCGTGAAAAATCTACATCTATTTTCTTAACTAGTTTTAAAATCAAATGATATTGCTGGCTATCTAAAAGTAATTTATATTTTCACTTTCTATGTACAAACAATAAAATGATTCATGCACTAGGTTTTATTGAAGTTTTAAAAAGGCCTTTACACAACCGAATGACATAATAAATATTCACATAAAGGTATATGTACGGTAAGTGCATTTTGTAGTAGATAATAAATATTATTTAAACTTAAACCTAAGAAAGTAAGTCACAAACCAAAATCCTATAAATAATTAATTAGTTGGTTAAGATAAAACAATATATTTTTTTTAAATCTGTTTAGTTGGAATGAAACCTAAAACACTGTTGGTGAATTAATAGATTAAGTATGAGATTATAATTTATGTTTGAATTAATAATTTTATTAATGAGGAATATGAATGTATAAGATTATAATCTAAGTTTTAATTAATAATTTTATTAATGGGGAACATGAATGTATGAGATTATAATTTAAGTTTGAATTAATATTTTTTATGGGGAATATGAATATCTATGCACTTGGACAAAAAAAATATGCACTGTCAAAACACAAATCAAAATCATCAAAAAGAGGTTCAAAACAAAACAGGCAAAATCAAAATATTGCGTTAATTTCCTTCATAAAATCTAATGAGTTTTATAAAATAGTACCTGTACATACAAACATGAGACATGTATTATAATATGGATTGTGTTTAGTTAAAAATGATGTAAAAATGCATAGGACACGAGCACAATTTGCTTTTTTAATTAAAAATTTGTTAAAAAACCACTGGTTGTAAAAATGTCATCACACATTATTACCAATAACTTTCAAATGAAGAATATAACAATTTAATTTTCATATGAAGAATGCGGTGCCAAAATCTTATGCATATTTATTAAAAATATTATTATGTACAATTTGAATGTGAAAAATTAGAGTGACGAGTGATGAAATAAACTTAAGATCCCAAGTCAACATTCGGCTGCCATAAAACGATTGCGTAAAATTCATTCAGTCCAAATATCAACCTTTTGCAGGAAAAATATATTGTAAATTGCAGCAGAGTGGGACAATAAATTGACTGCATGGGGGTATGTGGAGACAAAATGAGAAACAAAAGCCATGCCAAATAATATAATCAAGGGTAAGACATACATAATATAAAGTGGGCGTTAAGCTCAGTAACTATTTAAGGCCGCCAGCTTAATTTAATTTACCCTTGTTTCGTTCTTCTGCGTCACATAAAGTTGATTTGCTCTATTTTTTTTCTGGCAAGGGCAAAAAAAAAACACATTTATTTATCAATACATCTATTTATAACCATGTATTTTAAAATAAACATTTTGAGATAGGTTTCAAATAATGTATGTACGCTTATTCAGTAAGCGGCTGCTTATATTTATCTGTTATCATGGTCATCAAATTGAGTCAGGGCTGTAATGAAATATCATACTGATATCTGTTGTGAAATTAAATGTACGTCTTTACTAAATTCTTTTGGTACCATCAGGAATTCAATCAGGTTTCGGGGTAACACCATCTTCAAGAGATAGGGGATAAGGATTTACAATGAAACTCTCTTGTAAGGTTTTTCAAGGGTTTATGTGAGTTAGATTAGACTATTTTTAAATTTCTATTTTCAAGGGACAATAAAAGCAACACTTCCCAAGTGTAAGAACTTCTTATGCAGGAACCTTATAAGGGAGTTTTACTGCATTTGGTTCAAATTACTATGAAATGCCTATAGACAAATATTTAGGAATGCACATTTAGATACATAGATTAAAAATAATTGAATAGGAAATTAAATGAAGATTGAAGAGTATTTTCATCACATCGATCTAGATCATAGATTCTCAACCTTTTTTTGCCCACCGCCCCCTTTGAGAATATTAATTTTTCTAGCGCCCCCCAACTCGTGAAATTTGAGTTTATTACATGTAAGAAATAACGCCATATGAATATTTTACAAAAAATTGTTTAAAAATATTTACATAAAAGATAATATAATATAAAAGATAATATATATAAAATAAATTTCAAGATATATGGCAATTTCAAAAAAATTAAATGACATTGCTGGAGTCATCCGTTTTTATCGCTTTTTTGCTGTTCGTTGACGATCAAAAATTATTTCTTCTAATAATGGGATGGGGCGAAATGGGATGTAATAATAATATTTTTTTATTAATTTCTTACACCATTACAAATTTAACTTTATTATATATAAGAAATAAGGCAAGAAGAATGGCAATTTCAAAAAAAATTCAGGCGGTCATTTCGTTAATGTGGAGAGACTCTTTCAAGAATGAAAGAATTTCCCTTTTGAATCTCTCCTCACTGACGCCAAATATATCAATCTCGGAGGAGATTTGGTTCAGAAGCAATATACTCCTCCCTACCGGGAGAACCATTGGCAAGTTAGTCCTACATGCAGGAAAATAGAATAATCTATGATGACGCTGTCTAAGTTAGTCATCTGGAACATAGAGACTCACGCGCTCCAAAATGGCTGAGTTCTCAATATAGCCTCGCAGCAGTCTGAATAAGTGAGTGGCGGCATACCCCTCTCTTCTGAGCTGCAGGGAGTGAAGTCCCAGCATACCCAGAAGAAAGTTCGTTAGGTAGAGCCATAGATAGTGGTCTAGAGTAAAGAAATCTTAGAAACTTTTTTGAACCCTTTCAAACATAAGGGATCATCCCACCTTATGAGGATTCTAGAAAAGCGAACCACTCTCCAGCCTACTGCGGACCAGAGAGAAGTATAAAATTTTCAGAGCACGGGTATCCCGAAAAACTCTGACGGTTATATGAGGACGAAATGTCAGCTTACTTTCATACATAATCCCAAGATCCTTTATGTTTGAAACTCGTTTGAGATTTTGACCAAGCATAGTGTACCTGTGGTGGGTGAGACTGATATGCTCTGGTAAAAGTCAGAACTATGCATTTCAAGACATTGAAATGAAGCTGGTTTCGTTGACTCCATTCTGAAATGTTATCAACATCAGCTTAAAGGCGCTGGCAGTCCTCAATATTTCTTATTAGAAGAAATAATTTTAGATCGTCAGCGAACAGCAAAAAGCGAGAAAAGCGAAGGACTCCAGCAATGTCATTAATGAAAATGGTAAAGAGAAGAGGCCCTAGGATCGATCCTTGGGGAACCCCAGAAAAAACGAGAAATTCAGCAGATTGGAAGATCCCGTGTGTGACAAATTGCTTTCTGTTCTTGAGGTAACTTTTAAAAACTTTAACATCCGAAGGGAAAATACCAACTGGGCAAGTTTTATGAGTAATAAATCATGATTCACGTATAAAAGTCTTTGGAGGAGTCGTTATACGAACCGTCTACTTGGTATCCACTATCTAGGGACCTAGCAACATAGTCGGTGAAAACCATCATATTGGTTTCAGTGGATGAATTTTTCAAATCTGTTAGCAGGAGCTGATAGTATGGCAACTGGTCTTTAATTTTAGATTGACTTTTTCGAACCTTTTTTAAAAAGAGAAGTACTTCCTTTTCTGAAGTATGGAAGCTTTCCATACTTCAGAAAAGGAAGTACTAATAGTTAAGTTAATATTTAAGTACTAATAGTTAAGTTACTTGGAAGTACTAATAGCTAAGTTAATGATACGACATATAATGGTGTTTTTAGGAATTCGGTGCACCCTTTAATAAAAAATACGGGAACGAAGTCTGGTCCGATAGAGGGTGAGTCCCTCATGAGACTTATGACAACCATAAGGTCAGATTCTGTAAATATATCGAAATCAAAGTTTGAAGCTCCTCTGGTAGTAAATGTGGCCGTATTATTAATGTCTAGAAGAGAGGGTCTTTATTGTAGACCGATTGAAATGATCAGCAAATGCGTTAGCCACACTCAAGTTACGAAATTCTTGATTACCTTTTATCATGGTGTGTTCAAGACCACCATCCTTCAGAAGGGATTTTATATAGTGCCAAAACATCTTGGGATCATGCGTGATGTTTTCCTCGATTTCAGACACGTAGGCTCGATAGGCCACTCGAAACTCGCGCCTAACTAACGCTCGGTAAAAACTAAACAGATTGTATTCACTCTGAAGGCCTCCAGTTTTCCAACGCTTATGAAGGGCGTGTTTGATCTCTATATTCGAGATGACTTCTCTCGAGAACCACTTCAGATACTTGCGACCGCCACCGCTTGTCGTTAGCAAACCAAGCGCACTAGTTTCCTCGTTAATATCCATTAGCATAAATTTGTAAATCATTTTAATAATTTTAAAATTACGGCGCGCAGCGAAAAAGACGTATGTCCTGCCGGCGAACTATCTGGAGCACTGATGGGGTAAGATGGGTTTCTCTAGGTCTTCTACCGCCCCCCTGAAAGTCTGAAACGCCCCCCAATTTGCTCTTGGTCTTTCACCGCCCCCCTGAAGGTCTGAAACGCCCCCAAGGGGGCGTTATCGCCCACGTTGAGAACCTATGATCTAGATATTCTAAATTCCTTTGCAAATATGAAGTACAGTCGATTCCGCGTAATTGGAACACACCAGGACCCAAATAAGTGAAGTTTAAGGTAGATTTACATTTATTAGAATTCTCTCAAACGTGTTTTCAAACTTTATAATTTTTTTTTTTAATATTTAATTACACAAAGATAATTATGTATAAATGCTTCCAATACGAAAAAAAATTATTTTTACAGGAGTACAAAAAACACACTTTTAAGCAGGAACACGCATAGAGACTGCCATTTATTTTATGTCGTTTATTTTTATTTATTGTATACATTAATAACATTATCAGCATATAAATAAATATAATTTGGAAATCCACCTTCATTTTCCTGCTTCAAAATTGTTTTTTACACTCTCCTCCAAAATATTATTTTTTAATCATTATGTATTAATTATTATCACAAAAAATATTTCTCAGGAATGTCTTGAATTTTTGTAGAGTTGTACAAAATCAACAAAGGTATTCAGTGCAGATTCCTTGGGTTCCTTGCCTACTTTCATAAAATAACTTTGTAATCCGGTGATACATTTTTTAGCATCCGGGTTAGTCCTGCAAGGCGAAAATTATGGATTGGATTCTTTCCCCCATGTGTTCTTTTGGATATCTCTGTTTTTTTTAAATGTAACAACCAATCGTCATGCAGTTCATTTTCTTGTCATTGAAGACGCGATATGGTAGATTTTGGTACACAAGATAGCTCAGCGAGCTAACGAATACTTGTATAAATCGCTGCCTCTTAATTTTTTTCAGCAAATCAATTGAAAGTGTGTAAACTCCTTGCTTGACATTTGACGTTTTACACGCGATACAATTTTACGTAAAAGAATGTCAGCAGTCAGCGAACAACCGGCGCGTTCGAAGTCTTCAATGAATTCTAAATTCCCGTCTGTAACGCGTGGCATCACCTCTCCTCACCTGCGCCGCATATCGCACACCCACTCTTCTAAACTAACATTCATTCACCGAGACACGTTTTGCATCGACTTCAGATCGAAATTTGTCCCAATTAAATGGAATGGTGTCCCAGATAACCGGTAAATTAGTATTGGTTTCGGTTCCTTGAGTTTTATCCCAAATAACCGGTGTTCCAATTAGGCAGAATCGACCGTGTATGGAAACATGGTATTGCAAAAAGTGTGGTGGGTAATATTACCTTTCTGGGTGGTGGTGTGGGGTCCTCCAGATTGTGATGGTGATGGTTGGAGGTCCCGTTGTGCAGGGGGGTCCCCGGGACAGAGTGGGGCCCACCGGGGACCAGCAAGGGGGGAGTAGGGGGCGGCTGCTGGGGACGGGCCTTTCCTCCCCCACCACCTGAAAACATCAACAATAATTAATAAATAGGTAAATATTGAGACAGTTGGAGAAGAAATTTACAAGAATCCCAAAAGTCAGACTATGGCATTCCCATTTGAGGAAAGTTATGAGGCTGAATGAAGGAGGGGGAAGTGGGGAGAAGGAAGGTTGGGTAGAACTTAGCTATTCAGACATGGGCTCTAAACATGGCTAAAGCCATTTCATGCTAAATTTCGGTTCTAAATGCCGGTCTCTTATCAGGGCAATACTGAGAGTATCTACCACTCTCAAATGAGATGCAAATATTCCATTTTAAAAATAACCTATATAAATTTTATTTTATTTGCCATCACCGGTTATCGAAGACGTAAACCTTTCTTAGCTTGAGCTCTTACCGCTCTGCCAAGGGGTTGACATGATAATAGACATTAGCCCCTCCCTTAACCCGCCACACAACATCGCTCAACCGATTTAAGATACATTCCCAAATGTCACATACACTGTATAGAGGGAACTCGTACGAGATGTCACATAAAAAAATTATATAGTGAAACTCTTTTATAAGGTTTTCTAAGGAACCATGAACCGAAAACCGTTTTCATGAGACCGAAAAACTTCATAAATGGGAAAACCTTGTATGATTGAGCCATTTTTTTAAATTTCAGTTTTCATGAGACCGAAAAACGTGTGCTATGTAATGGCTAATTACCAATAGAGTTGCGGTCGCTGTTTGGTGAGGGCGTGGACCTCACGTGGCCGAGGGTGTTATGGTGCGTGGGGTACAGGGAGCCCCCGGGGGGCAGGGGTGCAGCTCGCTTCTTCAGGCTGCCAACATTACCTGCAAAAATCAAGTATAGTCTCCATTACATCATTTCGCATGTAGTTTTGACAATGAATTTGATTTTTTTATACCTCATAACACCTTTATCCACACCCTTAGTTTTAACACTACAAGTTCTCTTCACTCAATGACAGAGTTTGGTTCCTATGACTATGCCGTTAACCAAATTGGTCAATAAGTGAGAAGTTTAATTGTTTTTGTTTATTTTGAATAGGGACGAACAAAACTAATCATTACACAACATAAGAAGGCAATCAGCAAAAATGGTTGGACCTCAGCTGATTACTCAGCGAATCAACCGGAATTATTAAGTGAATTTGACATTTATGTTTTATTTTATCCCTAATGTAGGTATCACACGTAAAGATAAAAGATCATCGCACGCACAATATCGCTCTCCATACAATCCAATATAGACATGTCACATATAAAAAAATTATGTGCTCGAAGCTCAACGTTAATAATAATAATAATTGGATAATTTATAGAGCGCCGTTTTTGTGAAAAATCACCTCAAGGGCGCAATCATCTCTGATAGCCCAAGTCCTTCATTTGCACAGGCAACATTTTACGATTATAATGATGGTGGTAGGAGTTTTTTAAATATTGTCAGGTTATTCGTAAACCGGGAATGTTAGTCATTTCTTTTTAAAAAATGTTAAATCTATGCTTATCTAATATTATTTCAAGACAAAATAAGACCATTTAAAATTAGATACAATCTTCAAACCTCTAGAAATGATTGTATTACTTGAAACATATTGTTTTGAGGTCAATATGATTTGGGAAGTAAAATAATAAAAAAAAATTTTTTTGATTTTCACGGCAAAAAGAACTATCGTGATTTATTTTTGGGGTATTACGACGTGTTGCATTACCTTCTTCCTTATCCAAAGTTTCGGACAACATCTACACATATGCCCTGATGGATACTGTAATGCTTTTTGAAACATCGGTTAAAGAAGGAGGTAGCGCAACATGGCATAATACGCCAAAAAAGGAAAGATGAATTACTTACTCATTGCTTCAAAATCTAATGAATCGGCAATACATTTCTCTGGCTTATCAACGGCAATAGCCCTTTCAAAAGCCATTTTCTTGACAATCTTATTGCATTCATTGTACTTCAATTTGGCATCGGCGTCATTTGGCGCCACCTTGGTAACATGTTCGAAGTCATGCAGTAACTGCTACTCACGGGATATGCAAAAAGTTATGCAACACCCTCTCCGCCGTAAACAGAAGAGGGGGTCATTTTAATTACGGAGCTGCGTAAACATGCGGATGACAGTTGTCAAGTTGACAGATTCAGTACAAAGAAATGAAATTTCGCAGCAGCTCTCTAATTCAACTGACCCCCTCTCCTACCATAGGAAGAAATATTTTATAGCGTAGTTTGTTGGTACAACAAACAATTACAATACAACAATCAGACAATTCCGTTCTGGAGAGCAAGACGTAAGTCTGCACAGTCGTTAAACTGATAGATCATTAAATGAGAAGTATGTACCTGTATTGAGAAACAAGCCAAATTTACTTAACAATTTTGCTAAAGAACCTGTCTTCAAAACAGTATTTTCGCAGTCGCCATCAAGTAGTGATTTAGTTAGACATGGATGCCTCTGATCGCAAGCTTTGTGGAGTTTGAATCCCAGTAGCAGCATTTTTTTTTGGAAATACATATTGTAAATATTGTATTGTTTAGATAATGAACATAATAATGAGTTATGCTTACACATAATAGGCTTCCTGGGCAGAGTATTGGATGCGGGTGGGAGGTGCGGGGCGTGCAGAGAGTCACAGGTGGAGGAGCGGGAGCGCAGGGTGAGGGGTGAGTCTCCCCCACCTCCACCCCCTCCTCCCCCTCCCCCTCCACCGGCATACGAAGGCGGCCGGGAACGGCTCTTCTTCTCGGGGGTCACACTGCCGTTATGCTGGAATTTTCAATAGAAGTTAGGTTATGTTTCTGTCAATGGATGATTAATGGGTAATTAGGATTGATTAATCAACTTTTAAAAATGGCCTGCAAAAAAAAAAATTAAAATACATTACAGCTAGATAGATACCTATTTAATCGCTTGACTGGTTTTGAAGTGTGAATACTGCACAAGAGTCCCAATTGTCTGGGGCCAGTGAGACAATGGCACTCCCAATTGGGTTATGTTTTTGAGGCTTCAGGTAGTGGGGAAGGGAAGGAGAAGGGGTAGAGGAAGATGGGGAAGTATCTGGCTACTCGGATCTGGTCACCAAATATGGCAAAAGCCATTTCAAGCAATGTTTAAATTCTAAATGGTGGACTTTCACTATGACAATGCTTACTCTGGAATGTGCTGCAAATGTACTATAGATTATTTTTTAATGAATTAATTGTGAAACAGCACAAAATAATGAAATAAAATTTACTTCCACATGCCATGATTTGAACCAGCGAAATTAGGATTCTTATTCAAACCGCTCGACCACGGAGGTCGTCAATTTTAAATTAGACAGATACTGTGTACAGAGCAAGTGCCCCATTTGTTCCAACTCTTTTTTGAATTTTCCATTTCACTAAACATCTTTATTATTCCTAAATCCCGAATTGAGATTGGCTGCTCTACACCAGACCAGTTATCTGAAGATATTAAGTTAGGAGATAATAATAATCTTACCCTTTCATCGATGACTGTATCATCGTCCGATAAATCTGTGGAGCCATCATCATGTGACAAGTTCCAATCTACATTGATGTTTTCAAACATGCTTTTCTCTCTCTTATCAGCGCACTCCAACTGTAATCACAAAATTATTTTCACAATGTTAACCTCTCAGAAATAGACTTTTGTTTATTATGTGTCCCTTAGAAAACTGTCAAAACGTGATAATATTTGTGTATTTACGATTTTTACTAAAAGCTTTATAAATCACGTTTTGGGAAACGTAGCCTCATTATAAAAACTAGTTTGGAAAGGTTATGAAATAATCTTTCAAATTGTATTATTACAAATAAATAATAACATTTGTAAATATTAAAATTTAGAATGCAAACATAAAAAAATTGTAAAAATGACCCGCGTGATGTTTTATGTGAAAACGGTACTAAAATCACATATTATGTAAAAAAAAAAGGTAATTCTTCGGAACAAACGTCAACGGTTAATACGCACTTTTTTTTGATAAAACTTTTAGATTCTTCTTAATTACCATAAAAGACAACTATTTGCATTGGGGGAGGTTGAATTTTAGTTACGTAAATTGAAAATTTGCTTTCACTGTCAAATCACTCTGTTTGCAATATTATTGTTATTTTAATATGTTGGTATTACTGATATTTTACATTCCATGTTACACAAACCTAGCGTAGCCGCTAAACTACTTGAAAACTGGGATGTTTTTCTTGCCTTGACGCGAGCAGGCGGTATAAAGGGGCACTTTCTTTTGTATCACAAACCACGTTACAGAAACCTAGCGTATAGGTTATTTCGGTTACGCGCCTTTGAATATATTGCCATGAAGTCAGTTACGGTATGATGTAGCCTTCCATATAGTATCAGAAATACCAACATAATAAAATGACAATAATCATTACAAATTGCATATGGTGAAGCGTTGTGTCTAAATACGAAAGCAAATTTTCAATTTATGTTACTAAAATTTAAAATGTAACATTTTCAACCTCCTCCAACGCAAATAGTTGTCTTTTATGGTAATTAAGAAGAATCTAAAGGTTTTATATAAAAAAAGTGCGTATTAACCGTTGACGTTTGTTCCGAATATTTACCAAAAAAAAATACTTATTCTATTGTATAAATGTATAATAAACAATTTTGTCACCTCACTTTTTTACCATTTCATACAAAAATATTTTAATAAAAAACTAACAATGTCTTGAACAAATGACAATCAAACAAGATGGAGGTTCCATTCGGCTCAGATAATTAAGCTCTATGTTCCAAAGATATTTTTGAATACAGACGCGTAGCGTTGTTCATTATCAATATTCCGTTTTTTATTCCACGGTAATCCGTATACTAGTGATGGAAATAAATCAATTTTTGTAAAATCTCGCGCGTTTACGTCAAAAGACGCTCTAATGCAGGGGTGTCAAAGATACGGCCCGCGGGCCGCATGTGGCCCTATCAATATGGCCCGCGACCATTTTAGTTTTCCTGATATACCTATAACCATCCAGTAACAAGAACAGTTTTCCATTTTTGGTATTGGTTGGCAAATTCAGTGCACATAACACATCTTCATGATATAGATATCGCACATAAACAAGTAGTATTGCCTTGTTGTCGATCTGTAGATTCGTCAACCTGGAGTGCGTACCACGGTGATGTATTAATCCTCTCCAACAGTTTTGTCTCTATGTCTTCGGCTATTTCCTCAATGCGCCTAGTCACAGTGATAGCCGACAAAGGCACACATCTTTCAAATCCACAATCCGTCTCAGAGTGGAGAAAAACCTTTTGCATCTTCCTATTGTAATTATTTATGTGCTAGAAATAAGACTTCAAAAACTCACAAGTTTACATATAGTGGAGAAAGACCATGTTCATGTTCCGACTGCAACTGTTTATGTTCTCAAAAAGGAACATTTAAAAGTCCACAAGCCATCTCACAGTGGAGAAAAACCTTTTTCATGTTCCGACTGCAACTATTCATGTTCTCGAAAGTGAGAATTTAAAATTCACATGCTGTCTCACTGTGGAGAAAAACCTTTTTATGTTCCGACTGCAACGATTCATGTGCTCAAAAGGATCATTTAAAAGTCCACAAGCCGTCTCACAATGGAGAAAACCTTTTTCATGTTCCGACTGCAACTATTCAAGTTCTTGAAAGTGACAATTTAAAATCTACATGCTGACTCAATGTGGAGAAAAACCTTTTTTAAAGGAAGTTTGAAGTTTAATCCTTGCCAAAATGTTAACCTAAAAAAATGGCATTAAATATTTACCTGAATCTAAGAAAGCGTACAGAACGTATCCTGTGTATGTTCGGTAGTACCTATTTATGCGAGCAGATGTTTTCTGTTTTGAAAATAAATAATAACAAGGCTTACGGATGAACATCTCCAATCGATTCTTAAAATAACTAC
This sequence comes from Limnephilus lunatus, assembly GCA_917563855.2. Lineage (NCBI taxonomy): Eukaryota > Metazoa > Arthropoda > Insecta > Trichoptera > Limnephilidae > Limnephilus > Limnephilus lunatus. The sequence goes on from OU830600.1 coordinate 47,298,155, forward strand.
CACAAATAAATGACACCTGACATCAAAGGGCTTACCAAAAACAAAAGAAGTCAGGTGTCCGGCTCAAGATAATTTACCATTTTACCCTCCTTTTTACCTTGAATGAAAATTTATAATAACTAGTTACATATCTAACTAAATAAAGATTTTAACAATTGAGTATGGGTTTTAATTTTGTGTCTGGCCCGCTTACACACGCTAAATCTTATAAATGGCCCTTAATAAAATTCAGTTTGACACCCCTGCTCTAATGTCTTGACCGCTTTTATTATATTTGCGAGTTTTGACGCTCTAATGTTCCGAGTGGTTAACATGAATTTAAATAACTGACGATATATTCTTTCATATTTATAAAATCCATATTGAAGTTGTGGGAATGAACTAGTCTGCCAAAAGACTGCAGTATTCCAGATTCAGAATCACGTCATGATTGGCTAGTGATTTTCTTGTGCCAGAGGGTTAACTTCTTGATCGCCGACACTAATATTTAGCCATGTGAGAGCTGATTCTATTTTCGTAATAACTAATGTTTTTGTAAATTGTACCGTCTTACCAGATAATGTGTTTATATATTTACAAAAATAATTTATAATCTACCTTAGCAGCAGTTATATTCAAAGAAATAATTTTTTAATAGTGTCCTTGGATAAACAAAACGTTAAGATTTAGTACTACATACAGTAAAACCAGATTATAAGATTTTTAAAATCATATAGGTAAACCTGATATACAGGTTTTAAATTAGGCTGTTTTTAAATTTTGTCTTCTAACCATTGGAGCGATCATGCGAAATAAATAAATTTGCCTCGATTGCTCGGGATTTCAAAAAATACATTGATAAATTGAAAAAATCATACCTTCGATTTTAAACATGGAGACATAATAACTTATTGTAAAAAATCGTCAAGTTTATAACAGCGCAAATCTTGCGTGTTTTTTACTTTGAAACTGCCGTGAGGGGTAGTTATTCGAGTCAACATAGAATATTTTCGATTTCTATATATTGTCTGTGATGTACTTCATAATGAAAGGTGCACATCTATGGAAAAAGGACTTAATTTTAACCAGCTGAACAGCTGACCAAAAACTCGTGTGGGAAAAAATAGTTCAAACAATTATTTTTAACGTCGTTCTAAAATCGTCTATGAAGTTCTTAAAATAGTCTATGAAGGTTTGCGACATCTATGGTCATAATAGATAAAGCATTTTAAAAGCTTCATTTTAAAATAAATGGATGGCCAAGGAAATGTTTTAAATAATTACAATAAATGTTTTACGAATGGTAGGAAAATGTGGTCCAATTTTGGACAGCTATCAATCGCAGAAAAATAAAAGTGGTCCATTTTACGACCATAATCGCTCCAGTGGATAATCAAACCAAACAGCTGTAATGGGAAAAAACAAAACAGAACATGATAAAACAATAGATTGTATTGTTTTAGAGGGTAGGTTAGGTTAGCTTAGTTATGTTATTTGTTCTTTTGGTTCACCTTCCTTCATTCAATATTCTGTTTTGTAATGGAACCTATTGTATCATAAAGAAACAAGAAGTTAGTTACCAGCTCCTGGCACACCCGGTGCCCCATCTGCTGAGCAATCTGAAGAGGAGTGTGTCCCCTCTGATCCCTGGCAGCCGTGCTGGCCCCCGCACGTAGCAGCAGCCTGAGGGGCTCCGGCCGGTCCGCTAGGGCGCACAGGTGGGCGGCAGTGAGCCCCGCCGAAGTGGCCTTCTCCAGCAGCCCAGGACCCCCGTTCTGAAGGAGTAGATCAACCAGGGGCAGGCGGGACCCATCGCCCATCTCGCGCACCACCGCCAAGTGGAGGGCTGTCTCGTTGCAATCCTGCAGATTGAAAACAGAAAACACACATATAAAACTAGCTGACCTAGCAACGCGTGACTGTGGCTAACGAAACACAACGTCATCTACTGGATGGTTACCCAACCTTTATAACCACGATAAATTAAATCACACTGCCGTCTGTTAATTTGCACACAAATCAAATCAACACCGCCCGCTTGCTAGTCTGTTCGTCCACCACATACAGATTATATATTTCAACCAATTTACACAAAAACTTGACAAATTCTATACCTAAATCTTCCTCATGAATCGCTTTATCTATTGGTGAAAATCGCATGAAAATCCGTTAAGTAGTTTTTTTTTTTTTTTAAAGAAAGACAATCCCGGGTTACGAATAACCCAACAATCTTTGATAATCTCCTACTACCACCACAGAAATCTGAAAATGTTGCTCGTGTTGTGGAGCACTTAGCCAGCTGAGGAATCGAACACGGGATGCCCACTCAGCCACTGACCGGTCGAAAGTAGTTTTTGAGTTTATCGCGAACAGACAGTCAGACGAGGCGGAGAAATTAATTTATAATATGTAGAGATGAAAGGTCAGTTTTAATGCGCAATAATTGTTTTTCTTTTTTTTTCATTGATCTTTGATTTCCAGAATCCATGGCCGCTCCACGCATTTGAATAAAACGTTAATGTAGGTTTACTTACGGAGCTGGGCATGATGGCCTGCAGGTCGGCCCCCTCACCCATACCCTGTAGCAGCTGCAGCAGCTCTCCGTTGTTGACGGCGTGCTCCACCTCGCCGGACCTCTCCTCGGCATTGGCGCACGTCCGTAGCACCCATCGGCGCTCCACATACTTGCTGCGGATGAACTGCAGACGCTCTTCCCTGGAATGAAAACAAAATTATTATTTAAAAGTTTGAAACGTTAGAAGCTATTCCAGCCAGCGCAAGATAGAGATACATTTACCAGTGTGATCGCCAACGTCGGGGGGACATGATAGGGCACATGGAGAAGAAGAAGGAATATTATATAACTACTCACAGACAATAGAAACCAAGGGGATATGGCAGGGAAGCTTGCCGGCTGTCACTGAGCTATGACTAAACTCTATCCGCCTTACTCATAATCGCAGAATAAGATAATAACATGGTAATACAAACCGGTTAGGTGAAATTGTTATACAAATTTACTAACCCGCTCGTATTACCGTGGTATTATCTTATCTGCGATTATGAGTAAGACGGTATGGTTCTATAGTTAGAACAGACGCTCTCAAATGAGGCAGATAGCTTAATATGTTTAGAGAAAAATAAATTTAAATGTGTTACTGAAAGCCACTCATTCAACTAAATTGACTATCCCAAGCATGGGTAAGTAGCAATTTGGTTTCTTATTAAAATGCAAGAAAAAAATCTTCCGCAAATAAGAACAGTAAGGCAGAGAAATTTTTTGAAACCCAGTTGCGACTGATGCTCTTTACGTCTGCCAGAGGTTTAAATCTAAGATTTAAAAGCAAAAACATTATCTTTTTTTTGCAATTATAAATAACAACAAAAAAAGGCTAATATAAAATATGTTTAATGTTCAACCTTGAAAATTGAATGCAAACAAATAGTATTAGTAAAAAATCAGAACTGACTTATTTTTTGAGATGTATGAGTAAATGCATACCAAAAAAATTAAATTCTTTAAAAGATGTTTTTTGCATTCAATTTTTAGTTTGAATTTGAGGTTGGCAGGAAATTAGCGGCGCAGTAAATAATTTTGGTTTCTCTTCGCAATATACATTTTTTCATATAAATGTTTCTGATTATTTAATGACAGTAAATAAAAAAACCTAGAGGAACAGGTTTTTTTTCTCCTCAAAATTTTCTTCTCATTCGCCCTATATTAACCCGTCAAGTATATTTGTTCGGTTTTCAGAATAACTCATACGGGCCTCATATAAATCGTTGTCTCTCTAACTATCATAGTGAGAGATATGATACAAACGGTGTGAGAAAGAGAAAACAACATGCTTTACATTCAAATATAAAAGTTAACCACAAAATAAGTAAAATGTAGACCTTCATGAAACTAAGTTTCAGATCGCAATTTAAAAGGGTTGAGAATTTTTTATTCATTATTTTTACACGGAACGACAAAAAAGTGAGGTGACAGTAACGTTTGTAATACATTTGTCTAATAAAATATGTATGTTTTTTTCCCATATAAATAATTTTAGTTAAAAAAACGTAAGTGAGCCATTTTTATGTTTAAAAAATTATAAGTTTTTTTCAATTTATATAATTTGAAAGTGTATTATATCACCTTTCAAAAACCGTTTTTAGTTTTCTGATACGTTATAGAAACATTCCATTTATTTGGGTTTTTTTATAAAGCGGAAATATTTTGACCCACTAATAAAATATGCTCGAGGACTGAGGGATTAAAATTTCTTGCAAAATTCAATGACCTTGCCTTGGCCCATTTATTCATAATATTAAATTGTAATAATTCAGAAACGATAAGATAGGATTAAAATTAATTACAAAACCCATCTATCATTTTTTGGCATGTTTTTAATACAGGTGAGTCATTTATTATTTGATGACTGCAATTTATTTATTTACAATCTATCCAACTAATGGGGAGTGGTAATGGAAGTTAATATTTGTGGACACTTGTCGTAATAAAAACCTGTAATCAACTGTAGGGGATAATAAATGAAAGGTTACATTATGCAGAAAAACAGGCTACATCATTTTATTACAACTGACAAGGTTGTCTCTAAGAGATTGCCACCTTGTATTAATACATCTTTATACAATTATTAAAATGCATATTGGGTGGTAATAAATAAATAAAATTTCTTTTTCCAAATTGACTTTTATAATAATTAAGACAGAATAAATATAAAAAAAATTAAAATAATTCTAAATCGAATATTAATTTCACAAATAAGATGACTGTTTTTTTTGTTCTTTCTTTAAAAGGTTAATTAATACATAGGACAAGTTTTTTAATGCACAAAGTAGAAACTAAAAGTTTATAAACATTACTTTTTATAAAAAATCTAAATATTAACTTTTCAAAAGAATTAAAAAAATTTATCACAAACCATTAAGAGCGCATAACCAGCCAGCGGACGAAAATCCACATTTCGTCGAAAGATGTTCTTACGATCGTACAAGGCGGTTCCAATGAGAAAGATAAGGTATTCTCCGTACCAGCTTTTTAAAATTATAACTCAATATCGATTTTACTTCATTCCAAAGTTGCTTTAATTTATACCTGCATCCAAAAATGCTGAAAGGCGTGACGATAAAACTATTAAAATTATGTACTTTTTGTAATTATTTTTTGATCATAAGTATTTATCATTTTTCAATAATGTCTTAGCAAAATTAGAATGTAAAAAAAATCTGAAATATATTAGTCTGTAAGTGCGCAAATAAATGCACAAACGGACCAATTTTCGTCAAGAAACACATGTACTTATATATTTTTTAATAATTTTATTTAAACTAAAATTAAAATTCTGTTACATACGTTTACCAGATAATATATTGATTTATTTTACTGCATGATTATATGATTTGAAATGGGTGTTGTATAATACATGTACTTTTTTGAAAATTTAACAAATCCGCCAACGACCTATGGTATAACTTTATTATACTAAAAATTATGATTTTTTCTGAAAATTTAAAACATACGTTTACTAGATTAAAGAACAATCTTTCAAAACCAATTTATATTTTTATGTGGAAAAGAGTCAATACGTCTAAACACTGATTTAAAAATGACATATTTCTGGTGTTCTCTGGTAATACACTCTTAAATGGAAATTTCAAAACTCCGAAACGAACAATATTTCAGAGAAAATATTTATGTTGATCTAGAAATTCCAAAGAGAGAAAGCTGTGCAAACTTCATTATGCCATAACTCACTGTTCAAACTTCATATATCACACAAACAGATATTAAAAAAATATTTTAGACAGTAAATAATGTAAAAAGTTAATGGGAAAACTTGGCAGGTTTGAAGGTTGGCGTGATAGCAAAGTGGTGAGAACAGAAGCCAAAAATAGCAGAATGCACTCAGTTAAAATCGCAATCGCGTTGTTAACTTTTTTCTTTATTCAATATTTTTCAAATATTAATATTGCTTCATGTAATTAGTTTTATTTTTTATAAATTACTAAATAATAATTTCGGTATTTTAAGAAGACATTTTTTTTTTTTTTTAAAGAAAGACAAACATTCCCGGGTGAAAATCTCCTACTACCACCACAGAAAGCCGAAAATGTTGCTTGTGTTGTGATGGAGGACTCAGCCGGCAGAGGAATCGAACATGCGATGCCCGGGTGGGACCCAAGCGCTATGCCCACTCAACCACTGACCGGTCATATGCAAGATATAAATATAAAAGAGATAGAGAATATTTTCTTATATACCCTCCTCACTAGGAGATGCTGTTCTGAGGCCAACTAGCTTTTGAAAAGAGGGTTCTCAGTAACCTCTATGGTTCGACTTCAAGGTTTGGGTAGGAGATTTTCAGTAACTTCTATGACCATGTTTTTTAACCTGCTGAACGTTGGATGATATTTCGAAAAATCTTCGTGTTCTGGTCAAATATCGAATAAAAACAAATTAATTGTTTTTTTTGCGATATTTTTCTGTTTACCAAGTAATATCTCTGATTATTCATGTATATGTATTACATGAAAATATCATAAGAAGTTTTCCCAGAATAGCTAATTTTAACTAAAAACAAGAACAAAAAATTCTCCTATTCGGCAAACAAATATCAAAAAAATGTATTAATTAGTTCGAATATAAACTGATTTTATTATTTCTACACAAACCTGAATACACACCCTACGTGAAAAAAAAAAACAATCAGAGGAGTTTTCAAATAAATAATGGCATTGATACTCTTTTGAAGGTGTTAAATATTGTTATTTTTACACTGACAACTACTAAAAAGTGACCCGCAAAGTCATAGAAAATTCATTTAAAACCATTCCGAGAAGCTAGATTAATCAAATCAACTGTTACATTGGCGCAAGCAATTCTGACCTTGGCCAGCGACAGTTGAGAGGTTAAGTATATGTTAATTGCAGAGTTTTTTTTGGGATGCAGCCGGCAGAGTAAAGATTACCTTAATGATAGCAAACCTCCGAAAGGAGAGGGCATCGGCAAGAGAAGAATATGGTTATAATATAATAACCTAAATGTTTTAATCATCTGTTATTAAGTACCTACCTAAGTAATTAATATTATTTTTAAAACTATGCTAAACAAAGAACAGTTACTATGTTTTAATCTTTTTTTTTTAAATTATAATTTTTTTTTTATTCTTTCCTGTCTTTTTATTTCCTCAATTTTCCTTCTTTTTTCGTACAGACCATGTTCAATACGTTCATACTCATCCTAATTTGACTGTCCTAAAACGGGAATCCTCCTAGTTGGGCAGTCAAAACATTTTTTAAATAATGTATATAAATGTATAATCTTTTACTAAATAATTAAAAAAAAAATATATATATATATATATGATTAGGTATAATGAATTGTACATGGTGCTCTCGGGGGTGGGTTTTTCTCCCTCCTGCAGGGTCCGCTCCATGACCTCGTTGAAGGCCTGGTTGCCGATGTGGCGCGCCAGCAGCAGCTGCGAGGTGGTGAGGCGGTCCAGCGTCAGGGACTGGATTCGGGAGATGTGCACTCCGAGGTCGCGGTGGACGCCCGAGCACTCGATGCAGATGATGATGCCGAAGTTGGTGGATAGCCAGGTGGCATCTGAAAGATTGGTAAAATAATTAACCTCTTGAATGTAGGATATCTTAAAATATCTGACGGTCGGCTGAGATTTCGCAAAACTACGTGAAAATTACTTTAATGAGTTTTGTTCACATATCAGAATAAATCATATTTATATCGTACGAGGTTTCCCCAGAACAGCAAACTTTATCTAAAATAATTTTAAAAAGCTAGGAAGAAAAAACAGAAGACAATATTCTGTCAAAAATATTTATACCAGTATATACATATATCTTTTTTTTATTCACCAGCAGACCCGGCCACACGTTGCTGTGGCTAACGAAACACAACGCCACACCATTACCCAACCTTTATAAGAAACGCCATCTGTTAAATCAAATCCACACCGCCCGCTTGTCAACCTGCTGCCCGCTTGCCAGCCTGCTGCCCGCTTGCCAACTCTGTTAATTTATTTATATATTTCAACCAATTAACACAAAACCTTGACAAATTATATACCTAAAAACCTTCTTCATGAATCACTCTATCTATTGATGAAAACCGCATGAAAATCCATTATATTGTTTAAAAGATCTAAGCACACAGACAGCGGGAACGACTTCATTTTATACCATGTAAAGGTAATCCTGAATAAATAGCATACATGCAAATCAATAATCAAAAGGTGTTTTCAAAAAAATAATAACCTTGATACTCCTTTGAAAATTCAAATATTTCCATTTTTGTATTGCTATTGAATTTTGACATGCACAGATAAAAAGTTTTATAGTCGGTTAAAGTGGAATTCAAGAAATAAAAGGAGAATCTGCAGGGTTATTAGCGCAAGCGATTCTGGTTTTGTCCTCTACATAGTTTTCAAAGCATAAAGGTTAAAATCGCAATGCAAAAAATTCCAGTATGAATGATATTAGAGTGCTCACACGTGAGCAAACGCCGAGTACGGTCGCAAAAAATGTTGCTCACATGTGTGTGAAAAAAGTTTGACTGATTACGAATTATAATTCGCTGATAGAGTAGTAACAAGTTGGATGAACGGAGAGATTTTTGGTGTAAAGATGCCAAAAAACATCTTTAAACAGTTAAGATTTCTATCTAACAATAAAAATTGAAATTCTTAATGAGAGAGGAAATATTGCTGGATAGCCTTTTTAACAAGATTTAAAGAATAATAATTTGAAGAATACAAAGAATAAGACTGGGGGGTTTGAAACCCTATCTGATATCAAGTAAATGGACAGACAATTGGCGCCATTATAAATTTTTAACATATTTGAATGATAACGTGACAGCAAATGATCCGAATAAACATGAGAATAAGAAATCCATTTCAATTTAATTTTTGTTTTAACTTGTCTCTAAAATCGAACAAGGTTCCCATTTACTGCAATTCACAACTCATTTCAACGTTTGATCAAATTTTGATCAGCCTTCAAACTCTAACGATACTGTTGATTTTTTTACATAAACCGACCATAATTGATGGCTGATCAAAATTTTATGAAACATTGAAATGGGCTAAGAATAACTGGAACCATATTCTTTGTTATTTTCATGTTTTTTCGGGTGATTTGACTAATTTTAAAGCATTCTTGAGATGATTTTGAAAGTGCTTTACAATATTGTTAAATGTTTTTCTCTTCATCACTAAAAAAACTAGCACTGTTAGCTTCGGTTTGGTTAGGTTTAGACTTATTTAGATTTTATTTATGAACAAACCATTGGTAGATCCGCAGTCACAGCAAGCGTGGTTGCCCGGCAATCTCAGCACAGCCCTGATGATGGCCTGGTGCAGGTCCAGCAGGGAGTGGCCGCCCTCCCCCTCCCCCGCCCCCTCTCCCTCCCCCTCGCGGAAGGCCCGGCGCAGCGCCCCGTCCTTGCAGTTCACCAGCACCGACATCCAGGCGCGCTGGTCATTCTCATCCTCAGCTTGGAAGTGGTACGTCCGGTTGTCTGCAATGGTCCAAGTACTATCAGAAAATGTCTCAACAGTTGCTTTCATTTTATTTTCACTTAACCCGTTTTTAGAGATATAATAATAATTTTCAAATATGTACAGCTCTTTCACATTACAAGACCTTAGATTGGATGTGGAATGTCCTATTGTCCGCAATGGTCACATACTATCAGAAAACGCCTCAATAGATATTAAACTCGTACATACCCAACAAATCAAGTCAAAATCCACCTAATAGGGCTCGATTCTGAAATTTTCTAAATTTAGCATCATGTTTTTTTTTCAGTTCAGTATCAAGAATTGAACTAACATTCTGCAAAAAAAAACCAACATTGTGTCGGTCGATGACACACATATGTGACAGCCAAGCAGTGGGCATGAATTTCCAAATCACGTGTGCGTGCTTCAGCCGCGGTTAAACGGTTAATAATACAGAAGAATTTCCATTTACCGGGTGCAACTGAACCTGGGCATTTCAAAACCCAAAATTTTTACAACGTTTTCAAGTCAGCAATAATGATGTAAAATTACCAACAACACAAGAAAGCAATCAAGTATAAAAGACAAAAGTGGTCAGAGTGTTCAGCTTACATGATACGAGATCAAAACCTCGCTTGTCATCGGAAACAACTTTGATCTGGCATGTTAGTAGATTGACTCTTGTGGGTGGTTTGGATTCAACTGCATGAAATATATCTAAATAGCCTTCTGCCGTCACTCGACATCTGAAAAGGAATAAAGGTTCAAATTAATAAGATTAAAAAACGAAAAAATGATGGAATTGGTATTTATTAAAGCAGCAAGACACATTGGAAGAATGGAAGTAAGCCGATCACCAAAAATATTTCTCTATAATAAACCTGCAGGATGAAGGAGTGTTGGGAAGTTTAGATGGCTAGATCATGTGGCGATAAACACCACATCGCCTGCTTTAGAAATTAGGAACTGTGGAAAATCAGCGAGAGACTGATAGGAGCAGAGGCATTTCTTTAAGCTGGTCAAGAATTCCGATAGCGTATGAATGTAAAGTATAAAGCAGCAAGATTTAAAGGCGATAGTGTTAGAATGTGATGTTGGTGGTTACCTCCTTTTCTGCCACACCCTTCTAACTTTCCCCTCGGATTTCTTCAGTAAATGCCCTGTTCTCGTTACGCCATGCTGCTTGTCCCCTTGGAGCTGATGCAAGGAATAGCCACCCACTGCAGAACCGGTCTGGAATAAACAATCATAAAATATTAAATTTGATTTCCGTAATAAAATTCAAATATAGTCTAGTCTCAAACTATTTGTTCTGTTTTAGTTAGATATGAATTTCCTTTATTGACAATAGAGGTCAGCACTCTGTGCATATTTTGTATAGGGAGCATACATTAATTACGTAAGCTCAAAAAGGGGAGGGGGTGGGAGGTCCAGCAAAATCTCACGTTACTTGAGAAGAATATACGAAGTGGCCCAAATTCAAATTTATCTCACCAAGAGGGAGAGGGTCTAAATTGGAAGAAAAACTGCTCAAGTAATTAATGTATGCCTCCATAATACTTATAGTTTTACATAAATTCCCTCCTAATAGACTAAACTGTTATTTTTTTTTACACAGGAGGCCCCGAGGAAAATAATTCTCCTCAGGGCCTATGTCATCTTTAGGGATGCTGTGTGGAAGGTCTTTTTAGAAAAGGAAGAAGAAGAAATTCTGGGAAGGAAACGAGTATTAGGGGTGGGTAGGCATCCGGGGGTCAGTGTGTCCAGGAGTGACGGATGTATGAATCCATCCCCCTCCCACTGCAGTGCAAGGCGAAGTTCCGAGAGAGTACGGCTGGAGAAGTCAAAGGGACTACCTCAACCATTCTCTCCCGATCCGGCCTGCCATGGAGCCGGTGGGCAGACACATCCGCCTCCAAGATCCAGACAAACCTCACCCCATGAACCCGGGCACCTCGGCTAAGTTACCAAACCGTTGGGGTTACGTAAGGCAGAGGTGTTGGTTATCTAATAAACAGTTCCCGGGGCGGCGGTACCCATACCTGCCTCCCAAACACAAAATAATAATAAGATAAGACAGTGACCTCCTTGTCAGGTGGCGCGGCAGCCCGCAGTGTGGCCCTGAGCTCGGCCAGCCGGCGCCGCTCCTCGTCCTGCTGTTGCCGGATCTTCTGCAGGCGCACGCTCAGGTCGGCCACGTAACTGCCAAAGTGCTCGATGGTCTTCAGCCCGTCCTGGAAGTAGTTGGTCTGCGCGTGGTAATACTCCACCAGGTGTTGCAGCAGCTCGATGCCCTTCTTTGTCTTGATCTCGTTGAACTTTATCAGGTACTGAAATGGGAAATTAAATTTTCATTAATTAAAGTAAAACATAAACATAATATGCAAGAAATCGCATTTGCAAGGCCAATCACATTGATAAAGCGTCATCATATGATATGCGCGCTTTTTCGTGTGATACCGTGCTGCTGAAACGAGATACAATGCTTATCACGCGACCTGCTACTCTCCTGACTACTCAGTTGCAATATGTGATGGAAAAATATTTGTAATGATTAAATTGAAAAAAATATCAACTGACAGCATGACATATGCGTATATACGGCCGGCGTGGTCTAGCGGTAAGGCTCTTGACTTCGCGGGATCGAATCTCGGCGTGGCAAATAAATTTTATTTATCTATAAGACCACCATTCAGAATTGAAACGTTGCTTGAAATGGTTTTTAGCCGTGTTTAGTGACCATATCTGAATAGCCAGGTACTTCCCCACCTCCCTCTTCCTCATCTCCTTCTCCTTCCCACTACCTTCAGCCTCAAACATACCCCAATCGGAGATGCCATAGTCTCACAGGTTCCAGACGGGAGCAGTTAGGACTTTTGAGCGGTATTCATATAAAAAAAAATATTTAAAAAACATATACTTTTTAATTCAAATATACTCAGGAATCGCTGGTTAGAAGCCTTCGGATGCTGTTACACCCTGTATCTGTATAGAGACAGTTAGTTCGTAGAAAAGAGGCACAACAAATCCATTCACCCAACAAACCAGTTGATGATTCACCTTCTTAATACTCAATTTAATAAAAAAAAACATCAACCTGACCCTTGCTGTGAGTCATATCAAACTATGCGAGATGGTAAAAAATTGTTAGTGAATCGATACCCAAAAAAAAACCAGTCACGAAATTCAGACAAAAATTATAAATGAAAACATTTCAAAACACTATAATGCACCTACACCCACGTGAGATTTGGCAAAGGCGTACCGCTGATAACTCCGTTGTTACCTCTCCACCTCTTTTTTTATAAATGTCGCATGTAACGGTGATGCACTATTGATTTTGGTTTAAAAATTACAGCTTAGAAATATTTTAGATGCTTTAATTAAATAATGACTCGACTACCATAATACGGGCATTTGCCTAGCTTGGTACTCGAAAAACCACGTAAAACAAACCTGTAATAAAAAAAATGAATAAAGAAATATAAAAAAAAAAAATTAAAAAAAGTGCCTTTGAAATAATCGAGAATTTTTTTGTTTAGTCTTTTCATAAGCCCAGAAAAATATAAAGAGTCAGGACTGTAAAAACTGCTTTAAAGTTCAAAACGTCCTAATTACGAACCGCTTTTCAGTTATGATTTTGTTGTATAATGTGGAAAATTAAATTCTTTAGAAAATAATTTTCAAAATATTTGTGCCTGATCCTGACAAAAAAATAAAATGAAACACGGCCAGGATCTGGTATTAAAAGGGGAATTTAAACCTTATCTTACTAAAACATTAGGTATATCTGAAAATCAATTTTTCGATTTATGAGACGGTCTTATTCTGGGCCATTCCATAGTGCGCCGCCCCGGAAACAATTAATTGGATAACCAACATCCCTGCCATAAGTAAACCCAAATGGATCGCTACGTGGGCGCCCTGTTCATAGGGTGAGTTTTTCTAGGTCTTGGCAGCCAATGCGTTTCCCCACCTACTGCTTGGCGGGATGGGTCAGGAGAGACTGAGAGAGACCTAATCTAGACCTCTCCAGCCGAAATCTCTCAACCCATCGCCTTGACCCGTGGTGGGAGGGATGGATTCATACGTCCGTCACTCCTGGACACATTGACCCTCAGATTCCTACCCGCCTCTCATACCTTTTTCCTTCCCAGAACTTCCTCTCCTTACTTTCCTAAAACCATCCGCATAGCATTCCCAAAGACTAAATATACCCTGAGGGATTTTTTTCCTAGGGTATATTTTTATTTATATTTTTCTGTTTTTTTGTTTGTTTTTGTTTTTGAATATTTATTTACATGTACGCAATTTATTTTCATACATCTAGTAAGAAAATATAAAAAAATACAATTTCAGATGCTTATTACATTTTTACAAACACATTTTAAGAAAAAAACGATAACTAGACAAAAATACATTTTAAGAAAAACAGATACGTAACTAAAATAATATTGGTAAGTGTGTTAAAATCAAAAAATATTTTTTACATATTATGCACATATCCTACGAAAAGTGCTAAGACTTGAGGCTTCCTTTACGGCATTTGGCAGGCTCCGCGTCTTCTCGTAGGACAATAGTGAATATTTTCGTAAAACATAATATTACTTTATAATGCATTTTAAGATCATCCTCACCCCCCTATTTTGTATAACCTGCATTTTATTTTTTTGGGATTCGTTAAAAAGGAATAAAACACTAGAACACTCTGTGTGGCGCTATTGTAAAAAAAACTCATTTCTTAAATGTGCGTAAATCCATCGTAAGCAGTATTTTCCGCGTGTAAAATACATATTTTGTAATTTCCTGGTATAATTTTCACGCGTAATTTTTTTTTTATTTCCTCTAGTGTAATTTTCACGCGTAATTTCCGCCTGTGTAATTTATTCATGAAACCGAGAAGTTAGTAGATAGCAATTGAAAGATGAAAGAATACTCTAGCTAGCAGTATTATTATACTTAGTATTAGGTAAGAATAGGTAAAAGTTTTTTGTATAATTTATTTGGCGCAGAAGTTATCACGCCAAACTACTGCCACTTTACCGCACGACAACATAACAACATAGTTCCGACGATAAATATTTTCTAAATAAATCATTTTAACAATTTCGTATGTAAAACTGTATGGCTAACGATCTTTAATGTGCTACGCTCTATTTTCCACGGTTGCCGCCTAGTAGGAAAGTTACACGATATAAAACTCCGCATTAAAAGCCTTAACAAAGGAAAAAGAACATTTTTAAAGTCACGGCTCACGACAGTGTTAAAAAATTCGAAAACTTAAAGGAAAAGTTATATAATCCATCCTTCCTAAATTCGAATGCTCCCAAAAATGGCTGCATTTTAAGGGCCATTAACCAGCCAGCGGCCGAGAATTCATATTTCGTCGAAAGATGTTCTTATGATCGTACCGGGCGGTTACAATGAGAAAGATTAATTATTCTCCGTACCAACTTTTAAAAATAATAACTCAATATCGATTTTATTTTATTCAAAATTTGCTTTAATTTATACCTACATTAAAAAATGCTGATAGGCGTTCTGATAAAACTATTAAAATTATGTATTTTTTGTAATTATTTTTTGATCATAAGTATTTATAATTTTTCAATAATATCTATGTAAGCAAAATAAGAATGTAAAAAAAATCTTAAATATATTAGTTTGTAAGACCTTAAATAAATAGAAAAACTGAAGTTTTTTCGTCACAAAACACATGTGCGGATCTTTTTTTAAATGATTTTATTTAAACTAATATAAAAATTCTGAAACATGCTTTCCCAGATAATTTATTGATTTATTTTACCGCATGATTATATGATTCGAAATGTGTTGCATAATTAAAAAAATTTGTTTGAAAATTTAAAAAATCTGCCAATGACCTACGGTAAAACCTTTTTGTACTAAAAATAAACATATTTTTTCAAAATTTAAAACGTAGCTTTACTAGATAAAATAACAATCTTTCGAAATCAATGTATAATTTTTGTGGAAATGAGTCAATACGTCTAAAATTTGATTCCCTCTTAAAAGTAGGTTACATTTATATTAGTAAGATAAAAATAAAATGGATTAAACAAAACATCGTTTTTCGAAGCTGTAGCAGTAAATCGTGGAATAAATCAGGAAATAAAAACGAATAACATAATTTAAATGTGATTTATAACCTTTTAGCTAATGGTTTATTAAAAACGTATTTATTAAATTGTCTAATCAAGCAGTCAAGAGAAAGAGAAAACATTCATAAAGTTTTCATCGCTTTGCCATTATCACTTCTCGAAGTGCGACTAATAAACTTAACGCTAAGTACTTGAGCTTAAATGTTAATGGATTCTGCTGATTATTTCCATTTCGTTAAATATTTCAGCACGTTAGCCTGAAAATTTATCACTAGACATTGAAAATGTAAGTGGCAAAAAGCAAAAATGTTCACTTTCGTAATGGGCTAAAATAATTTGCTGAAAATTGGTTACATCACTTTTTGTACCAAACTAAAAGCTAAAGCAAAGGAGCAAAACCTTTCTGATAGAGTTTTATAAAATTCTAAGCGAGAAGTGTGAGTTATGATAACTGCGATCAAATGAAAATAAATCAACTCCAACCAATGCCTTTTTTCGGGTAGCCCATTAAAAAGGCTAACCAAAATAAGTTATAGGTAGTTACGAATTTGTTACAAGGTTGAAATATATTTGTTTGAAATAAAATATTCAACGGTGGCCGGAAAAACTTTTTAAATAAAGGTTTTTTGCACAGGAAAGATTTCAAACCGTTAAAAAAAATGCTACATTAAAATTCTTCGTGGATCATTATTTTGTCAAACGTATTTTCCTCTGATTTGTTTTAGAATTTGTGCCTATTTGCCTTAAAGTAAAGTTAATGCAAAGGAGAAAAATAAAAGGGTTTTTTTAGTAAAATAACTACACATTCCGTATAAAATGGTAAACTGTCCCTCACTATCGTCTCCAACAGTTTTAAAAGTAAGGAGCCACTTGATAAAAAGATCCACATTGTTTGGAAAGTTTGCTTACGTTCAAAGCCACGGAAGGAACTTTTTTACGAATGGTTATGTATGACCAAGCACGTTGTTTGGAAGTAGGTCTTTGGGAGGACATTTTTCATTTCCCGGGTGTAATGGGTAGACGAGGAAATGTCCGGGATCCTAATGAAATTTTCTGCCAGATCGTAATTCAAGACGCCTGCGAACGCATTCCGAGTAACCTCATTTGACGAGATAGAAATAATTCCATTTTGCTCAACGTTTCGGAATTACGCGATATTTTCTTTTAAAACCACTCTATTTTAGTTTCTTGACCAAGTTGCATCGGTGTCTTCTTCAGGGCAGTACAAAAACTAAATTAAACGCACAAATGTAATAATTTCCTCCATTAACCAATGTTTTAGACAGTCTTGCAGTGTCCATCATCAGGGCAGATGGTACATCTTACAAGAGCTTTTTACCCCATGAAACATCTTTGGCCGTGAGAATCGTAATTACATTCGAAGTGTTCGAATTATTGTAAGAAATAATAAACGAAATTAATACAACTCTAGAGTTCAGTACCAACTGTTCCAAGGGCCTTCGTTCATGGAGAAACCGAAAATTAGTTGGCAAATCAATTCAACTCAATTCACGGGGCAACTCAACTTTACGATTTCAGTAATTATATCAGCTTGTTTAACAAAAATATAATTTATTATTAATTTATCAATTATCAACCTTAATATACCTACAATAATAATTTATCAACCTCCTGGACAAAATCGATATTTTCCTGCTCTGGCATATCGCAAATTACTCGAAAACTTAACAGGTCAAGAGGCGTAACCGTGACAACCTGTCAACCTGGCAACTGAAACGCGCCGGCCGCAGCGACTAGCTCTGCGAGTTGCGTGGTCGCCCTTGACAACTGGTCTTAAGTTGCCTGTGTGCGGACCACCAATGAAATTCGCAATTGGCTTTTCTGTGGATAGCGGTTGAGTTGCCAACTGTTTTTTTTTTCAGTTGCCCCATGAGCGGATGGACTAAGCCCCAGGTGTTCGCAATACTGCCTTACTTGATCAAACGCTGAAATAGGCCGACAATCGGCGGTCAGCGGGAACCTTTCAAATATCAAAACCAGATTAAAACTGGTGCACAGTAATTATTTCAAATAATGGGTAGATATATTTTGGACAAAATATAGGTTGGTATATTTTGGACAAATTAAAGGGGCCAAGAATTAGGACAAATAAAACCGATAGCAAATTATTGATTGATTATAATATTTGAGTGCTACATAGACACTAAGGTAGGTATGCAAATCGAAAATATACTTCAAATCTGTAGATATATTATTAAATTTGACCTGAAAAATAAATAACTATTACGAAGAAAGAATAACATTAATAATAAGATGTTATTAGATTCTCTCTTTTATGGTCGCAAATTCACCACAAAACTTTGTTCTTGTATTTATAATGGTCCTCAGAACGAGGTCAATGGGCCAAAAGTATTAAAACAAATTAAATATGAAATGAAATGTAGAAACCGAGGATTTAACATGTGTACGGGCGGAAACGAAATCATTAGCAAAACAATTAATCATCGCTTATACACCTTCTTCAATTGACAGGGGATATGTTGAAACAGTGTAGTAGCGTTTACACAACTTATGAATCGTTATCACAGGGATGGCGAACCTACAGTGGGTTGCCATATTAATAGGGACAGTTCCAAAATTTTGCAATTTTTGTGTTTACATTGTCTCTACTTTTAAATTACCTAGATGTGATGGCCATTCTTTCGTTATTTTTGCTGCCGGTATCACCACTGACTCTTTTAAAAGGTGGAAATACTAGCAATGTATCACATCTCTCAAAAATTTAAGATTATATCCAGGTGGCCAGCATTTTTGTGAAATCGCGTGATCGTAGGTCTTGCAAATAAATTTGCGTAATAAATATTTTAACGAGTTTTAACAGTTCAGCTATATAAAAACTTAAGTAATTATTAATTATCTATAACTTTTGTAAAGTTTGTGTTCATTTCTTATTTCTATTAATAGTTCTGCCGTGTTGAACCCAATATTGGGTTTTTTCATTATGGCCAGGTCTTCAAACACGTCTCCAAGAAAATGTGCGGAAGTGAAGACACTATTATTATACACCAAACATTCCCAAAGGTAAATAGCAGCCCTGACAGGTATTTCAAAGTCTGTAGTTAAAAGGATAAAGAAAAAAATCAATCAAAACCTGCCCCTCGAAGTGAATCGTGATGGGAATGTAGCAGAAAACGAGTCACCACGCCTCGTACTGGTCGCAAATGTCTTCAAAATCGCAAAAAGAGTGTTGATTATCTCACCCCGATGATCAATGAAGAAGGTATCGAGGTCTCCCAAAGGACAGATCAGAGATGAATGACTGAGGAGAATCTAATTGAAAACCGGTTAGCTGAAAAACTTCGCCAGACGGTAGCTATGCGGAAAAAACTACTAGGATAGGTCAAGGCATATCAAAACATGACTACTGAGGGCTGGATGGTAGGAAAAGCATATTGTTGTAGTTTTCAAGCTTTTAAAAAAATCTAGTAGTCTGATCATGATATTTTAGGTACGCTTCTCTGATGAGTCCACATTGCAAATTTTGGTGGAAAAATCATCGGTCGTCCGACGACTCTAAGTGGAGAAATTCGATCCGGACTGCCTTATGGAGACGATCAAATACTCTACCAGTATCATGGTATGTTCAATCATCTCTTCCAATGGAATGGGGCGACTCCACATCATGCAAGGAACCATGAGGCAGGATCAGTACAGACAAGTACTGGAAAATCGGTTGCTGCCTCAGGTCGGAGAATGGTTCCCAGGTAGCCAGGAGTATATATTTATGCACAATTCTTCACCTTGCCATAAAGCCAGAACTGTCACTATATTCCTGGCTAAAAAAACGTGCAGGTTTTACCTTTTCTGGGGAATTCCCCCGACGTGAACCCCGTTAAAAACTTGTGAGAGCTCAAGACGGCGAAGATTGCCAAGCTGATGATCACAACCAAGGAGCAGCTCATCGAAATCCTCATCAGAGAGTGACATCACTCTCCCGAGCTTAAGCGCAATACGAAACTGTGCATTGAGAGTATGTCATGGCTTGTACAAGTTGTAGTTGCGCTAAAGGCGATTTTTACAAAATATTAACTTTCTGCGCGATAATGTTTCGAAATAATTTAACAAAAAAAATAAAGGCAAATTAAGATCAAAAATGGTGTTAAAATAATCAAAACCAAATGTTCTTCTTAATAAAAAATAAAAACTGTACCTAAAATCATAAATACCTTTGTTTTACGAATACGAAAGTGAGAAAACACATTTTTCAAAGGTGTCCCTATTAATATGGCAACCCACTGTAAGAAAATAATAATAATAAGAAAAGTCATTTCCCGGACCATTTGTGAATTTCTTTACATCACAGCATTTACTTGCGGGTTTTCAAGCAGAATGTAAAGGGCAAGCGTAGACTTGTCCAAATTTATTTATTTATTTGTGTGTGTAACAAACCATCTAATTGTTATACAGATTTCCGAACGTATATTGATTAGTTCTTCGATCTAGAATGCGTTCCCATTCCCGCATCGGTTCGTCTCTTACTAATTTGGGAGGCGGGTATGGGTACCGTCGCCCCGGGAACCATTTATTGGATAACCAACACCTCCCCACGCTACGTTTGGTGGCCTAGCAGGGGTGCCCTCTATGAACCCGTGTTCATAGATTGAGGATTGTCCAGGTCTTGGTCTGCCTGCCGCATGGTGTGCATGATCGAGAGACTGGTTGAGGGAGGTCTTTTAACTTCTCCAGCCGGAATCTCTCGCCCTATCGCCTCGCACCGCGGTTTGAGGGATGGATTCATAAGTCCGTTACGCCTAGAAAACTGACCCCCAGATTCCTACCCATCCCTCATACCTATTTCCTTCCCATAACTTCCTCTTCTTCCTTTCCTTAAAAAACCCCTCCACACAGAATCCCCTAAGTTGACATAGGCCCTGAGGGAAATTATTTTCCTCACAGCCTCCTGTGTGGAGCTAACGTAAAAAAAAGGGCGAGGGATGTTATTCACCCCGCGTGCTGCTCAGACTTATAGATATGATCCCTGGAAGAAATGTCACAGTTGTGATGACCGATAATAAACCGTCATGTTTTAGCTTCAGAGAACAAGTTGCTTCCCGGTGTTTATCGGTTACTTCAAGTGAACTCTGGCAGGACTGACCCAAGAGACGCTTTGTATTCTTTGTAAACCGTCTACTTTCGGAGTTCAGCTAACCCAGAGAAAAAAATATTCGTTGAAACCCTTTTGGTAAAACGAACGGTTAACAGAACAATTAAGTATCCTTCGGGAAGACCGACACAGGTATAACCTGTTTATCAGTAAACCCGTAAAGTTATCTTTTTACACTATCTTGCTATTATTGAACTATTATCTATCTGTAAATCTATCTATCTGTAAATAATAAAATTAAATAGAACCTAGGAATTTATAATGAATTTTAAAGCGCCCTTGAGGTAATTTTTCACAAAAACGGCGCTCTACAAATTGTCCAATTATTATTATTATAAATAGGTGTCATGCTTGCAAATTGATTGTGCCCAAAATAACGACTAATTGTGTTCACCGTTAAATTTGTGCATTTATTTAATAATTACATTATTTACGCATAATATTTATAAAAATTATAAAATTACAGATTTACATCTCTTAATTCATTATAAAAGTGCCCAGTGAGTATGTAATACTTAAACGCATTGTAGGGTGAGCGATAAGGAGAATGTAGGCTAACAAAACCAAACCTTAAAAATATCTTTGGAATATCCTTTTTATTTTCGTGTTCTGACACGAGAACATTTCTTTAAAGAATTTGAAAAATCATTAATTCACTGGGAAAAATGGTTCGCAATCCCTGTGTCTATCGTATATCATATAATTTTTTTTAAAAGGTTGCCATCATCATAATCAGTCACATATTTCACGATGAAAAATAAAGCATTTTAAACTATAAAATTTATGAATGAGTAGTTACGAGATAATTGTAGATTGTGGAAACAGTACCTACATAAAAAATAAAACAATTTAATTTATCAATTGAGTAATTAGATATTAGATAGAGCTACCAATCGAAATCAATGTACGCATTAAACGCTTCTTTCGAGTGTTTTAAAATAAACAAAACGACCGATAAGATGAAATGAAACAAAACTGATAAAGGTTAAATTGTTGAACGATGATTCGTACATAAATAGAATATAAAACCATAAATTAAAACGAAATCCAAAAATAGATTGGATACCTATTGGTGATAAACACGAGCTTCCAAAACACGTGTCATTTTAATCGAATAAACATGATGAAGGTATGCATGATAGAATAAATGTCGAACTTTTGTTCAACGTGAAGATTAATCGAATTCCGATAAACCCGCTAGTCGACATTTAAGGTACAAATAATAATCATATTATACAGTTCAAGACAGAAACAATTTGAAAAAAAACGACTTTAGTATTTATTAGTGTTATTAGCATCATTGGTTTTGTCATATTGAATCTATATAATTATTATGCCCATTAAAAAATAAAATTTATTTAGCACTGTTGTTGGGAATTGCAGAAATTTCTTTATAGAATTATAATTGTCACTGCAGGTGATGATTTAAGAAGGGAACAAGTCACTTGTTATCTTTTTTTAATTCATATACTCATTAGCCGTACCATACCACATTTATTTATTTATCAATGGAACCAAAAATATATATACATATGTATTGTGTTTGTGGTCGTAATTGTCATTATGTTTTCAAATCTCATAAAAACTTTAAAAGTGAATATAATATTTCAATATCACTTATTTGTATGTACTTGATTATTATTATCGATATTAGTTCCCAAAAATGATATACTAATTATATGTATATTCCTTAATTATAATTTCGATCTCTTTCTCTCATTTATTTTTAGAGTATATCGAAAGTAGAGTAAAAATATAATCGGATGATGTATGTATACTATGTATAGTGTGTGTATAGTGTGTGTGTGTGTCCATCTCAACTTCTTAGAAGTAATTGTATTTGTAGGTGCGGAAGCGTGTTTTGGGTCAATACCATCAGGTCAACCTACCGCTAAAAAACTTGTAAACAACCCACACGCAAAATCAAATTGCCCAAATAGAACTGTGTATGTGTGTTGTATGTAAATGGCATTTGTGATGAATAATTGAGCCCAAGAGACACCCGTCGGCATACTTCCTAGATTTTGAACGTGGCTTCGCTTGATAATACTAATTCAATACATAAACAACAAATGGCAACATAAATAACTATACTAGGTACATTATACATTTGCAAGATTTTTGTTGTAAACTTGCTCTGCCAGAAAACACTGCGCACTTTTTTAAGTGCCACTCCAATCCACATTTATGGGATTGTCATGTAATACCATACAAAAAATATATATTGGAGGTTGGACGCAATTAGTGAACCCTGGCCATGAACACTATGTGTAATTTTATAAAGTCGAAACATTTGGGATCGACTGTGAAGTTTATGATCCGAGATGTGTTTGGCATCGAATCACAGATGAGGTACCCAGAAAGCAAGACCGGTGGCAAATCCAGAGGGAAGACGTCCAGTTGACCAACCCAGAGGGAAAACAGCCCAGAGACTGGTAGAAGAGATTGGGCCTGCAATTGACAAAGGTAGAAGTGCCTCATTGAAGAGATGAATCTCCCACCCGAATGGAAAGAAAACGAAGTAAATAAAAGAATATTTATTTTCTTACCTCACACATTTGCAGCTGAAACAACCGCCTTTCCTTCTCCATTTCATCTGCTATCTCCGCTGAGGTCACCTCAGTTCTGATGAGCCCAGCATCCCTGGCTTGCGATTTCTTCTCCTTCTCGATCTTCACGTATTTGGAGTCGTAGTCCTTCGAGGCCTTATCGAACGGCCTCTTGAGGTCTCCTTTGACCCCCTTCAGCTCCCCTTTGAGCAAACCGTCAACGGGGAACATTACGATGTTGTTTATGTTCTGCATCTGTGGAAAAGAAAAGTTACCAAGTTAGCGGAAGCGAAACTGAAAATATTGTTGAACTTTCGCGAGGTAAAAAGTTTTTCCAAAGAAAAACTAGTTCTACAAAGCGACAAATAATCATGAAAAGTTTTGGAGAATAAACAAGCCGCGGGCTTTGTTTATAGACACCGTTTGGATTTCTGTATCCGTAGAGTAATGGTCTAAATACAGGTCGCTTGTAGTAAAATCGCACACGAGAATGGCCGAACGCCAACTCCCACGCCATAAAAATGTCGATGCCGAATGTCTATTTGCGGCTAATGAGATATTAGGTGTTTTAATTCTGAATTATTTTTAGTGGGTATTATTTCAAATTTCAATAAATTATATAATTTTGATGAAATAATAGTGATAGAAAATCCAACACAGTGCAAAGAGTTAAATATTGTGGCCGTTTAGACAGGATACCGAATAGTAACCAAGAATCCATTGCATCTTTACTTCTTGAAAGAGGCACCGCCAGAAATAAATATAAAATACAGCCGCAAGAAACATCCCACTAATTCATTATTTTAAATTATAATTGACAGGTTGTGTGGGTACTAGGTACGACCCGCAGTCAGCAGGGTCGAAAGCTCGTGAATAATGCAGTAAACTAAAGACGGTCTCTTTGAGGCTCCCGGTGCATAAATGGAGTACCAGTTTGTTGAATTGCTGTATTGGTACAAATGGAACGGGCGCAGGCGGCGAATGGCGGTGCTGTTTGGCAATGTCATGCGACTGTGATTTCGATTATGGCTTCGACTATGGAATCAGCTGTGGCATTGATTGTGAGATCTGTTGCATCGACTCTTGACATCAGCCAATGCTGACAAACCACAGGCTCGCCGCAGATTGTTACAATTTACCGCATTATCGTTCGATTTCTGAGAAAAATCAACCATTTGTCATCGATCTGCGGAGATTTAAACATAGGATGTGCCGTTTCCACTGGAATAAAGAAAAAGCACACCGCACACGAAGTTATAAATTCAAGTGACAAGAAAGGAAGTTGTGGTCACTCTCCTACCCCGATTTATTCCAAAACCCAGAAAAGGGGCTAGGAACACTCCCCATAGAGCTTAATAAAAAATATTATTACAATTTGAACATATGAACTAGGTATGCACTGAATACAGATAAGTAGGTACCTACTAAAACAAACAAAATCTCCACTAAATAAAAACACCATTAAAAATTTCTTTAAACTAAAGAGGTATCGTTGAGTACGTAGATATTTCCTTGAGAAGCTGAGAACATTCCATTCTCTCGGTCTGGCTAAGTTTACTTAGAGCTCCGAAAGCTTTACTCATAAAACTGTTCATTCGGTAAGTTTCCGCATTATTTCAGCTTCTCGACTTGTTGGCTGGTGTCACTAGCCGGCATAGGGCTTCTGTGTTTCGTTAGAGGCTTTTGTAGCGTCGGTAATGGGGGGTGGTAGTAATGGGGTACTGGTATTTCCTCGTCTCCGTCTAGCCGCAGGGACAGGGAGGCATATTCCCGGAGGAGCTCTTCAGGCAGCGGTTAACCCCGCAGACCTCGGACATATTTTTCAATAAAATCCAAATAAAGGAATATTTGTGAACATATCCAAAAACTAAAAACTGTACTTGAAAGGTAATAAAACATGATATCAATTTTTATAATTTAAAATACACATACAAGGGGGCATACATTAATTAAGTGAGCAGTTTTTTTCCAATTTAGACCTCTCACACCCCTTGGTGAGATTAAGTGAGACTCCCCCCCCATCCCCTCACGTGAGATCAGTGGCGTATCTGGCGTACCCTATCCCATTCCGCCCTATCCTATCCTATTACGTCTCCCCCCCCCCGTTGAGGTATATATAATCGCGACATTACGCTGAAAAACTCTTCAAGATCATAATAGGGATGGGATGGTTTTTTCTGCCCCCCCCCCCCCCCCGCCCACGTCATTAGACTTTTTCTGCGAATAAAATTTGGATAAATGAGATTTGGTGAGATTTTACTGGACCCCCCCCCCCCCCCCATTTTAAGCTCATGTAATTAATGTATGCCCCCTAATTTTTGAAATATAAAAACTTCGAATGCAAACATAAAAAAAGTTTAAAAAATTTGTGATAACGAAAAAAAATAAAATCACACATATTTTATTAGACAAATGTGCTACAAAAGTTATCGTCACCTTAATTTTTTATCGTTTCATGTAAAACTAATAAAAAATTCCCAAAGTTTTAACTTTTTTTTTCAAATTGCGGTCGGAAACTTGGATTTCATAAAGGTGTACAATTTTAAATGCTTTATGGTTAACTTTTAGATTTGAATATAAAGCGTGTTGTTTTCTCTTTCTAACCTTGTGTAGGTCATATTTCTCACCATGATAGTAAGGGAGACATAACGATTTCTTTGTTTTTCACAAAAGCGAACAAAATAGCCTGAGGGGTTGAATAAATAGTGCGGCAACGGGAAACGCTTCCGGGAAGAAATGCCAAAGTCAAAAGGCCGGAAGTGTGATGGTATCGCGGGCGGAGGAGAAAAAGATTATTCATTTAGCAAACCACTTTTCTCATTAAGGCTGTTAAATCTTGTTCGCAATCCCAAGGAGAGGCGTAAACAATGATTCAACATGATCATGATTCAATTCATTTGAATTGTTCAGTATTACGTCTTACGTTATCTGCTGAATTATCACGAATTAATACAGGTCAGTGATATTGCTATAAATAATTTAGAATCTACCGTCCTTTAGGTAACTCAAATCATTTGGTGGGCCCAAAAAAAAACGAACTTAGGTGAGCCATTGGGGGGGGGGGGGGGTGGCAGCAATTCATAGTGCAGCCACAACAATAAATCCAAACCCCCATCGAGAGTCCGGGTTCTAATAACAAGAAATTTTTAATTTCACAAAATATAAATTTACATGAAAGATTTTTCCTTTTTTGGTAATTATCCCACTAACCGCCACCCTTTTAGGTACAGATTATGGAAATTATAGTTAATTTCAAAAATTACTACAAGAAACAACTAGGTTATTAGGTTCTTAGTTTGGGTAACTAAGTAATTCATTCTTATTTAGATTGAAACGAAATTTGGCAAATGTCAAATCGATACAAAGTGTATTAGGCACAGATTTTAGAAATTACGCTACGTTTCACCTTAATTACTACTAGAAACAAAAAATAATAACATTTAGATAAATGGTAAAAAATGCATTCAAACTACATTTTTATTCATTCAAAGCTCAAAATTTCCCGTATAAAACGATCCTTTTGCCGCCCTTTAGTCCAGTCAATGAATGGCCCAAAGGAGGTGTAGAGTACGTTAGCAGGGACCTAAGCAATTCCTTCAGAAACTTGTTCAGGGTGCTTAGGGTGTGAACATACCAAAAGTCCTGACGTCTAGGTGGTGAGCTAGGGGGAGAGGTAGGGGGGGAAAGGACCTAATTTTCGGGTTTTCGTTTATATCTCGAAAACGATGTGTCACAGGGGAAAAATTTTTTTAGAATAAAAAATGAAAGCTCATAAAATTATCTACAACTTTAGTCTATCCGTAGTTTTCGTATTCCCAGCCGTTTTTGAGTTACACGCTCCACAAAGGTAGATATTTTCGAAAAAATCATTTTACCTCATATTTTTCATCAAAAATTCCTTCATATCGTCTAAAAAAATCATTAGAGAAAAAAATATGTTCGAAAGAAGTTTTATAGAATTGACTTCCCTTTTAGAATATATATAGATTTGCAAATTAATCTCAAACCAGAAAATATTTACACCAATTTTAAGTTTTTTCGTAAAATGTCGTCATTTTCAGAAAAAGCTGTTTTTATCTTATTACTGACACACCACTTTTGTTTGTATCAGATTGTGGGACTTGATCTTGGATTTTATTTATGTTCAGAGTTCCTAAAACAATTAGTTTAATGACTTAACTCTTAGTAGACGTTCTGTGGAGAAAATCTCGTCTAGTTTTACCATGAAGGTGCGATCCGTAAGATAGCTAAGGATGATTATGATAAATGATATTGGAAAGCCCAAGAGGAACATCATAACTTTAATTGGATGGTAATTTGAGTAATTTTGAGCCTGAAACTCAAAAAAGGCTGGGAATTCGAAAATTACGGATAGAATAAAGTTGTAGATAATTTGATGAGTTTTCATTTATTTTTAAAAAAATTCCCCTGCGACGCACCGTTTTCCAGATATAAACGGAAATCTGAAAATTGGGACCTCCCCCCCCCCAGCTCACCGCCCAGACGTCAGGACTTTTGGTATGTTCACACCCTTAGCATCCTGAATACGTTTCTGAAAGAA
Source organism: Limnephilus lunatus (assembly GCA_917563855.2). Lineage (NCBI taxonomy): Eukaryota > Metazoa > Arthropoda > Insecta > Trichoptera > Limnephilidae > Limnephilus > Limnephilus lunatus. Next base: position 47,326,021 of record OU830600.1, read on the forward strand.
TTGCTTAGGTCCCTGTTCACACACCTCCTTTGGACCATTCATTGACTGGAGTAAACGGCGGCAGAGGGATCGTTTTATACGGGAAATTTGAGCTTTGAATGAATAAAAATGTAATTTTAATGAATCTTTTACCATCTATCAATGTTTCTAGTAGTAAATAAGTTGAAACGTAGTGTAATTTCCAAAATCTGTGCCAAATAAAAGTGCGGTGGTTAGTGGAATATTAACTTTTTTTAATAAAACCAAAATCCAAAACTCATTTTGGACCGTAAAAAAATCTTCAATTGGCGGCGTCCCGTGGGCTGCAGGTTGGGCATGCCTGTACTAGGGAATAACCCCATGTTTTTTGTAAAACCGTAATATTAATAGGTATCTCCTAGTCATAGCTTCACTTATTAAATTATGATGTTTTCGAATTTTATTTATGTAGGTGCCTACCTATTGTAAGTGCCCATTGAGCATTATCCGAAGATTTTAAATTTGACCAATTTCGGGTAATTTACCCCAATTACCTAACCCCTATTTACTGCGACATTTATTATGGGGGATGACAAAATCCTAGTTAACTACTAGAAATACCTTTAATTCCAATCCATTTTATCACATGCAAATAATAATCGATATGAAATAAGCATTGGTGAATGATATTATACAGGTATCATATTATTTAAACCATTATTTCAAGTTAGACAGGAGAAACATTAATAATTCTGGATGACGGAACACTAGAAATGTGGAAACGACTTGTGTGGTCGCGTACAACTTAAATGGACAGAGGTGGCGACTGCTATACATAATGGCCTAACCCTAAGTAATTATTCATAAAAGATGAATGCTCCGCCACGCCCCACCTCTGGGAAGAACGAAGTCCAAATCCCAAAGCAAAACACACATAAATTTACGACGCCTTTTACTAAAACTGTCAGAATTCAAACTTGGTTCACACAAAACAGGACAAACCATAATGCTACACTTTTTACAGAAAAACACATTATTTAATACACATAATTACCATGAGAAGAAAGGTAATGGTCAACAGTACCTATTAGAATAGCGCATTCTTTGGAGATAAAAGAAAAGATGAGAGATATAAAATGATATTTCTCAAAATATGGAACATGACCGGAAGAAAAAACTGATATCAATCTGTAAGACCGTTTTAACCATTATGTTATTAAAAGAGTACAAATTTTCTGGTATTTAACCTTAATCAGAGGTTATCTAGCAGAGATCCGACAGCCAGAAATTAAGTGAGATTAATAATGTTAACAGCAAGTCTAGTCGATAAATCTAAGTCCATTTTCGTTACAAAATAAAGGCGTAATCAGAAGAAATGTATGTGTGAACAAATTTTTTTGAAGTCTAAGGTACCTACCTACATTACATCGGATCATTCATTCCTATATAGGGTCAGTAAACTGAATAAAGTCGTTAGCGTTTCGTCTAAGGTACAAATCGCGGCGTGCGTGAGTCATCCTAGAAAGATATATGATTAACAGAGGGATAAAAGAAATACTGAAGAAGAGAAAAGAATGAGGAAGAAGAAACTATTTCATGAGTCATATAGGAAGGAATAATGGAAAACAAAAGAAACAAAAAAACGATCCTCCCGATAAACCTTCTGGTGTCGATCTTTGAACAAAGGTTTTCCTTTTTATTTAGAGATAATGTCTCTAGTTTTGCCAAGTATTGATGGCCCTCACACAACTAAAGCCAACAGTTCTATTTAGGTTATATTATTATCTTAAACACTATTACGAGCAACCTTATATGTGGGCCACTTCTGTTTCTTTAGCCAACCGAGGACCCCGTTGAAAATTCGTCAATCGCCTGTGAGTTGTGCTCCGTGCCCAGCATAGTCCCACTTGAGTATGTAGATTGTGACATAATATCGGCGTTGTTCTTAATTGACTAGAAAATACCTGGCTTTTGGGTGATCGTCATTTTTTGGTTATTATTTAATCGATTCCATAAGTTTTTCCACATCTCCCATTTATGGAAGGTATTTTAGTATCTTTGCATGCTTGCTGGAAAAAAATCATCTACATTATAAATAAGAAGAAACTATAAACTCATTTAATAAAGCCTTTGTGGTACACAACATGGCGCTTAGTGACCCAGTTATTACAAAATTCAAACCAACAAAGAAGACTTAAATACGACCATTTATAATGTTGTTGCAGAAAAAATAAAATAAGAAATTAGAACGCAACAAAACAAAAAGAAGAGAAATCCCAGAGCGCGGAAGGAGAATAGCTAGGGCTCTAAAGCCTCGGTCACATGGAGCGATTTGGCCACTATATATTTTTTAAATATTTTGTTTATTAGTTTCTACATAAGCAAAGTTTGTACGGGACTTAAACATCACGTACGTTATAATCTACGCATTCACAGATGGCGCCAATCAAATTATTTTAGGTTTTTAATGCTTTTTGCACGTTACGCTTTAAAATATTAAGGTAAATTAATTGTTCACGACCGTACATATTTAATTAGAATATAAATAAATAGTTTTGTCCATAAACAACCCGAATCTTTCAAGAAAGGCTGAAAAATTCAATTTTGTATCGGTGACTCAATCCAATATTGTATTTTCAGCCTTTCTTGAAAGATTCGGGTTTGTTTATGGACAAAACTATTTATTTATATTTTAATTAAATATATACGGTCGCGAACAATTAATTTACCTTAATATTTTAAAGCGTAACGTGCAAAAAGCACTAAAAACCTAAAATAATTTGATTGTCGCCATCTGCGAAATGCGTAGATTATAACGTACGTGACGTTTAACCGTAAGTGATAACTACAGCAAGTTATATGTACATTAAGCATATTAATCCAGGCCTCTCAGGCCTCGGGCCTATTTGGTCGGAAGGTCAAAATATTTTCACTTTGCATTAAAATCCAAATAAATGTAATATTTCTGAAACATCCGAAAACTAAAAATTACATAAAACGAAGCTTACTACGGCGCCTTAATGCTACTGACACACAATGATACCTAGTGTGATATGTGTCACGCCCAAATGAGCTTGCTCATTTGTGAGCATATGTGTCAGTACCATAAGGAGTCGACTTATCCCTTTACCGGTTCGTTATTCCGACTATTCCAAATTCCAACCCATTTTCCAACACGGTGAGTGTACCTTTGATGATAGACCACCCTTCAGTACCGAACGTTGCTTGAAATGGCAAATTTGAATTAAATGAGCGCAGTAATCAAAGTACGGCATAATTTTATTTTGGGAGCACTTTTGCAAAAAATAAAAATATTTTCGTGGTAGGAATAATTCGAGCATTTATACTTATACATACATACTACACGACCAATAGACATTACATATTATTATTTCCATCCCATTCTATTAGTTCCATTACCTAGAATGACGCAGTGGCAAAACATCTGAGACTGGGCTAAGAGATTGTAGGCTTCGCGGATATTACGGCTAGGGCTGCCATCGCTATGTTTTTTTAACACGTAGGTACTCAATTATTAAACAATTAAGAACACATAAACATTTAATGTTAGGAAAATAGATTTCAAAGTACCCCACAAAACAGGGAATAGATTGTCACAATTTTCTTCTCAGCAAATCGGTTTAACCGGTAATAAATCATAATAAAAAATTTAATTGGGGAAGGGTAAATATAATCACATATATAATTAGTCTCAAAGTGGCATAAAAAATGTTCGAAAATGGCCCTGCAAGCCGAAATAACAATAATAAAAAACTAATATGCATTTCAGAACTCAATAATAACATTATTAAATTTGATTTAATTTTTTTAATTAGAAGAAGTTTTACGAATTAAACACAAAAACAAATAATACCTAGGTACTCGTAGAATTAAAATGCAGATGAAGCTATATTGAACCTTTTTTCGAAGTGGAAAATACTCCCAGTAACATCCTAGTGACATCACAATCAGTTCAGAATCAAAACATTATTCGTACGTTTAGTAACTAGATCAGGGGGCCTAGTCTCTATCTATTATTAACCTCAGTTAGCGCGTTATTTACGTCACAAACACGTATTTTGACACTTACGCTAATTTTGGTACTGTCAAAATACGTGTTTGTGACGTAATTAACTCGCTAACTGAGGTTAATAAAAGATAGAGACTAGGCCCCCAGTTCAGTAAGTTTAGTAACTAGAGTAACCAGATTATAATTGCCCTTAAAGTGATTATTCACAAAACGATACAATATTATTATTCTTCCCAACTCTCCTCTTTCCCATCTCCTTCTTCTCCACACTACCCATAGCCTTGCCATATTCCCCAAATTGGGGAGGCAACAGTCCCACTTTATTTTACATAAAAGAAAAAAAAAATCACACTATAATAGAATAACTATATTGAATCAATACCATAGGTCGTAAATTCTGCGTACAAGAATAGTGTTTTCGGGTAAGTGGCGAAATTTGTTACTGTGTGCAAAATTTTCCGTTTTATTTAGTCCCAGAAGTTTATTGCAACCCTAATACCGAAGAAGTAAGGCTTTTTGTCCTAGTTATTGTTAATAATACCACGTAAGGGACACCTGCGTAGTGGGTAGGGCCGTAAGAACTTTGGGATTAGGACCAATTTACGAGACAGTAGGATATAGGAAGATAATATTATAATACACGAAATGCCCACCCATTTGTAATACACCATTATTTACAGGCATTAATGCGATAACTTTATTCATTCTGCTATTCCAACTGAATTATTTTAAGGGTCTATATTTACAGGGTGTCTATTACTTGATGCGATATACTTCTCTCCTTAAATTTGTGTTTTTACGGGAATAACTAAGAAACTGCATATTCCAGAAGCCATATTTTTAATATGCTTTCATCTGTCCATAAAATAATATTTAGGAAGTATTCTACTAACCAGAGATCTTCCCTGTTTTTCTGCAGCATTCTTCGGCAAAATTTAGAGCTTTTTTGCAAAGCAAAAAATACCTAGCAAATGTTATACCATTTTAAAAACTACACTAAATGAACATTTTTTTGTAAGTCGTAGATTTTTTTGCAGTCGAAGTTAGGTAATAAAAAATAATTAACTTGTGAATCGCCAAAAATGTTTTTATTTTCCAAGCTCGTTTATTTTGGACTGTGATCAACGTCAGGGCTATACAAGAATCTTAAAATATGGATTTTTAGCCGTGGCACTCGAAAAACTGATCGGAGGTTGCGTATATGCACGCGAGCCGAACGTGCGAGTGGAACCAAGAAATGTGGAAAAGTAACGAGGCAACTGCAAACGGCGAGAACCGCTTGCTTAGTTCCTTTCATATTATTCGTGACTTGGCTCGAATTTATGTTCGCAAATGAATACGTAGCATAAGATGTCGATTTTCACGAAATTCATAAAAGTGCCAATATTTAAAAACAAACGACTTTTTACGGTCGTAAGCAAAGTTATATGATATTCTGGTCTTTCATGTATGACAACCTGTATTTTATAATGTAGGCTGCGTAATGTCACCATGGTTATTCAATTTATACATGGATAATTGTATGCAAGAATTGAAAGAGATGGGATTGGGCGCGAATTTGAGTGATCTGAAAATATGTTGCCTGTTGTATGCTGATGATGCGGTGCTGATTTCTAACACTATGGAAGATCTACAGTCTCTCGTGTCTAGGATGAACGAAGTGTGTATGCAAAATGAGTTAATGATGAATGTAAGTAAGTCTAAAGTCATGGTATTTGAAAGGGAGAGTACGAAAACAGTGTGCAATATAGTTGTGAATGATGAATACTTGGAGCAGGTGGATGAGTTTGTGTACCTGGGTAGTATGTTTACGAGAGATGGGAAGGCTGATAGAGATATTGAAAGAAGAGTAAATGCAGGTAACTCCATTAATGGAGGACTGAATGCCGTTGGCGCTAATAAAACACTGTCAAAAGACGCGAAGCTAGCAGTCCACAATGGAGTCCTGGTACCTACCTTGATGTATGGCAGTGAGGCATGGAGTTGGCAGAGGAAGGATGAAAGTAAACTGAATGCTGTCGAAATGAGATCCCTGAGGCGAATGTGTGGCAAAACCATGTATGATCGTGTGAGAAATGTGGATATCCGCAAAGAATGCAAGGCTGATGTAAGCATAATGAGTAAGATTAAGAAAGGGACCCTCAGATGGTTTGGACATGTAGAGCGAATGAAAGAAGAAAATAATGTGAGAAGAATATATGACGCAAATGTGAATGGAAGAAGAAGTAGGGGACGCCCGAGGAAGACATGGCACGATCAAGTGAATCAGATACTTGAGTCGGGCCATGTCAAAAGTCGGAATAATAGAAGAGTATGTATGAGACGATGTATGAATGTGAGTGAAGCAAAGACTGTGTGCCAAGACCGAGTTGTTTGGCGGTCCGTCCTCTCTGCCTACCCCTGCGGGGAAACGGCGTGATGGTTAGTTAGTTAGTTAGTTAGGTAAGTGTTTACATGGTTTAGGGGCCGCGGATCAATAATAATTATTATTTATATTTCACAAATACACGCCATAGTAAGTCCCCGGACTAGATGAAAAATGGTCAAGATGCGGAGGCATTACTCAAGCAGAAAGTTAAATGCGTGCAATTAATTTTTCCAGCCCGTTTATGGCAGCCCATTCATTGATACCGCACGAATGTTATGTTTATGGTCCGAGCAATGTATTAGCGCACCTACACGCACGCCTTATTACATGCTAACAGAGCGCAAGGTGTACCACTTCCTACGCCAGTAGCGCTAATGATTTACTGCGAAATTGTATTTTAATATTAATTATCATCTAACACATCTAATTACATAATAGAAGTTAGTACTAAAATAAGAAGATGGCTAGTTTGTGCCGGTAAAATCTATGTGGGGTACCAGAGAATACAAGTAGAGGATGCCCTTCCTCTGGTGCAGTGCTATCACTGCCTGGGCTTTGGACATACTTCTATCAGGTGTCTTCATAAAGAAAAGGACAAACCATTGTGTACACACTGTGCTGGTGATCATTCCTACAAAGATTGTGTTAACAAAGATAAAGAACCTAAGTGTAAAAACTGTGATAGCAAAAATAAAAAAATGAACTGGAATATTGACATCAGGCATTCTGCAAACGATAGAACAAAATGCAATGTGTATAAAAAAATGAGCATATTAGCAAAAGAAAAAATAGAATATTGACTAGAAATAACAATAAACCTGTCTCAAAGTAGATATAGTGTTATTATAATACGTATGATTTTTTCTCGTAGAATTTGCTATATTTCAATAAATACAATTTACGTTTTTATTTCCAAACATTACACATTTCTATTTCTATATTATATTAAAGAAAAAAATCATTGTAAAAAGACTCTAGATTTCCAAACGTCGCCATATTCTGTTGTTGAACTTTCACTTTATTACATAAATATTGTTATAAAAATTATAAAAAATCACAAAAAAACTAACAAAAATAATATTATTATATTACATTATTTTTTTAACGGTAATATCATAACGACACCTTCAAAAACATTTTTTTGTTTACCTATACATGTATATATTCACTGTGTACTATATTTCACATTCATAAATATAACATTTTTAAAAAAAATCTTACAATGTGATAAATATTCTGAAATAACCATAGATGTAAACATTCAATTTATTTTATATTTATTAAGTCTTTATCAAAAAGTACTTGTGCCTTTTAGCTGTAGACACAAGCACTTTTATATTGCTAAATATTTAACATTAAATCCTTCAATCTATACTCAAAATACTTCTCTTTTTAAACAAAACAAGAAAAGAATTCATTTTTACGGGATGAAACCTACAAAAGATATTAATTACTCTGGTTTCATAAATGGAGTTATTTTATATTGCTCTCTTTTCATGTTTACCATAAAGATAAAAAGAATATGTGTTAAATATACTATTTATGTATGGAATTTAATCAACCTAACAAAAATATTAAATTTTATTGTTTTATCTATAAATGAAATATTTGTAATATTATTTAATGCTAAATGCATTGAAAACCATTTTGTATCATTATGTTATACCTACTTTTACTTTAAGAAAAATAATTGTGGTATCTTTGATAAAAACGAATGCTTTATCATATTATCGTGTATAATAACTGTTCATTGCTGTATTATGCTAAGTATAAAAACAGGTGTTAGAAAAAAAAATTATGTAATTATATCAAGTATTAAATTGAACCTTATACTGCATTCTGTAGAGATATTTCTTATAGAAATATTTCTATTTGTAAAATTAACCAAACTTCGTACCACAATCTTATTGTATTGTTTCAAATTTAACTACGAATTAAATGGCACAGAATAATTTTTCGTATATAGATAATGATAATGAAATAGAAAGTAGTACAGTAAATAATTTAGAAGATTGGATAAAAAAACAAAACATAAATGCGTCTGATAATCTTGTTTGTATTCAATTAAATATAAGATCTATACAAAAATATTGGGATATATTGCATATATATTTACTTAATTGTTTGAAGCATATTGACATTCTAATGCTATGTGAAACCTCTATTCATACTGAAAGTGCGTCTATGTATAATATTCCCGGATATAATTCATATAACTACTGCAGGACTGATAAGTCAGGAGGAGGTATTATATTGTATATAAGAAATAAATTTGAGTTTAGACTAAAATCGTTCCAATCACTACATTTTGAAAATATAACAGGAAAGCTCATACTCCAGGACAAAACTAAAGTTAACGTAATAGCTATCTATAGACCCCCTAATTTCAGTAAATCTTCTTTTTTAACGGAATTATCATCATATCTTGATACAATTAATAGTAAGGAAAATATTATCTTACTTGGAGATATAAATCTGAATTTGCTTAATGACCAAGATTATATCATAAGCTCATATGAAAACTTACTTACTAACCATTATTTAACTAAATGCATCAATGTAGTAACCAGAGAAGCTGTATTAAATGGACAAATTACTCGTACGTGTATTGACCATATATTTGCCAAATTTAGAGGCAAGAAAATAACTGCTTGCGTCTGTGAAAATAATATCGCCGATCATTTTATTACTGCTATTAATATAAGATCTCATAAACGTCAGGTAGACCTTGCAAATAAGTATATTCAAATCATTTCACAAAAGGCTATTGATAGATATATCAGAGATTATAACTGGAGTAAACTTATAGAAGAAAACGATTGTATTTCATTATATGAAAAAATAAAAACTTTATTTAACAAATTTTACAAGAGTAGTTCTAAAACGATAGTGCAAAAACCGAAAACACGACCTTATGCAATAAATGAATGGATAAGCAGTGAATTATTATGTCATATAAATAAAAGGGATAAACTTTATAAAAAATGGAAAAGTACACCAACAAACAAAACATATGAAACAGAATACAAAAAAACTCGTAACCTTGTCAATAAACTTATAAATAAAGATAAATCTAACTACTATAATAATAAATTTAAAAACTGTTTTAATGATACTAAAAAAACCTGGGACGAGATAAATAATATCTTAGGACGTAAACCCAAAAACGATTGTGATGAAACTATAACACGATATATGTTAAAAGATAGAACTGAGGATTCTGTCTCAAATGATTTTGTGAATTACTTCTCGGATAGCATCAGCAACATGTTACATAAATGCAATCACAAAGCTACTAATATAGTACTGGAAGAACTACCTCACAGTTTATATATACCAAGAGCTACTATAACTGATATTGAAAACATTGTTAAAAAAATGAAAAACTCTAAAAGCACAGGTATTGACAATATAAGAATGTTTGATTTAAAAAGAAATATAAAAACCCTTGGGCCAATAATTACTTATTTAATCAATATGATAATAAAGCAAGCAAAAATTCCACAAGAGTTTAAATGTAGTATTACTAGACCAATATTTAAAGGTGGAAAACACATTGAACTAGGAAATTATAGGCCTATTAGTATACTACCAGCATTAGAAAAAATTCTCGAAAAATTTTTATCAAATAAATTAAATAATTACATTGAAAAATTCGCTATCATAGACCCAAATCAATATGGCTTCCAAAGAAAAAAAAATACTGAAAAACTACTGCAAGAGTTTTCCAATTACATAAATAATCAATTAAATAATAAATTACATGTCATTGTTTTATTTATCGATAACTCTAAAGCTTTTGACACAATTAACTCAAAAAAACTGCTAAAAACTCTAGAAAAAATTGGAATAAGAGGAAATGTGTTAAATTTATTTAAAGATTATCTTAGAAATAGAAAAATATGTACCAAAATAAATAATACTTTTAGTAAAACAAAAAATGTATCTGCAGGAGTTCCACAAGGTTCCATATTGGGACCTACACTGTATATAATCTATGTAACTATAATGAAAAAACTTTTCTCTTTTGTAAAACATTTTGTATTTGCAGATGATACAGCATTGGTCATATCACATAAAGATCTAAAAACTGCAATTGAACTCATGCAAATTGACTTTAATCAACTTTGTAAATGGTCTCATGATGCAGGATTATTAATTAATGCCAAAAAAACCAAAGTAATGCATATAAGATCACCTAATGCCAAATTCCAATTTAATCCTAATATTATTTCTCATAATTTTAATTGCATCCATAAAAATATTCCAACTAATTGTAAATGTGAAAGTTTAGAATTAGTTACGGAATATGTGTATCTTGGTGTTACCGTAGATTGTTTTTTTAAATGGGATAAACATATTAAAAAAACCTGTAAAAGACTCAGATCAATTGCTGGCAGAATGTACACATTGAAATTTTTCTTACCCATTGAAACACTAAAAATAATTTATATGTCACTGGCAGAATCCATTATAAGATATGGATTAACAATATGGGGAAATACTTCTGTAACAAATCTGAAACAAGTCCAAGTTGTACAAAACGCAATTGTAAAATTATTAGTTGTTCCGAATATTTTCAAACAGAGACATGATACACCATTACTGTATCAGAGTGCTAAAATTTTACCTGTTAAGGCAATACTATGGCACAAAATTATAATTCAGTATATATTTACCCAGCAGCATAAAGAGAAATTAGAACATAAATACAGCACTAGATTCACGCGCAACGACGGGTTAATAGTTCCGAAATTTAATAATAAGTACGGACAGAGAACGTTTGAATACAACATACCGAAAATATTTAATTTATTACCTGATACTATAAAGCAATGTAATTCTATGAATAAGGTTAAATATATGCTGAAAAATTGGCTATCGGAAAAAAAATATTTATACTTAGATTGATTTGTATGAATAATGTTGAATTTGTAGATATAAGATGTAAAATTATAAAATTTAAAATGTATATGTAACTTAATTATAAGCACCTGCTGACAAGCCAATTGAATTGGCTTAGCAGGACTTGTTTGTGATAAAAAAAAATATACATATATAAATAAATAAATAAAAAAAAAAAAAATAAAAAAAATAAATTGGAAATAAATATTGTTTATACGAGTGCAGTGGGCGGGACGATTAACTACTAAACAGTACCGAAGTAAATACTAATTAACTAAATATTAAATTGGCACTTGCGGTTGAAAGGAAAATGTATATATTTTTACTGGGCATACTGGTTAATTTATTCGCCCCATTACGAGCGGCTGCTAGAATATAATCTGGGGTCAAGTAGGAGTAAAAAAATGTTCATAATATCTTGAACCTTGAAGTGACGATTTTCCAGTACAAATTTTGAGTATAAAGAGTTAAAATCAATAACCAACTAATACAGCCCTCCATGGAATAAAATTTATAATAGATATTTATTTATAATTAATTTAGGTTAATTTTTAAACCCAAAAACTCCTTTTTTCAACAAGAAAGTACAATAAAATATAGACACTGGCCGTAAACTCGTAGTATACTCGGGAAAGTTGGTGAATCTACATCACGCAGAGAAATCAAAATTAAAAAATTAAGCGATTTGAGTATTTCGATTTTTTTTTAAATATTTTTAATTTTTTTGACAACTAGGTTTAAAACACTTTTGGAGGCGGGTAGATGCTGCGTCGCATTTTAAGTATACATTAAACATGTGATAATAACCCCCAAGCGAAGGATTTTTTAAAATTTGATCAAATCAAATAAATTTTTACCACAAAATCGACTGCAAATGTGACGTTGATTTTCCAGTTTCCCGCTTGCACTACAATTTTCCGGACACCTTGTACAGATACCTACTTAATGATTTCCCATCAGAAAATGTTTATTTTAGTATTCCATACAAAAAGTTTAAAATGGAAAAAAAACAAAACAAAAAAAATTGGCTATAGGTACTAAAGTTATCTGCTTCCATCGTTTTTTTTTCTAGTGTTTCAGGCTTTCACCCTTTAAAGGAGTTCTGAATTCTAAGTCATTATTTCAAATTATTGGAGAGTGGGAAATTTAATAAATGTATTAATTTTATTAAAATGGGCTATAATCAAACATTTTTGTTTCATATACATGCGGCACTTTAGTAATGAAATAAAATTAAATAGATGTCTAAAACATACAGTTTCTGTAAACAACTTTACAGAACTTTATGTCAGAGTTTTATTCAATACTCAAATTAAAACTTCTCGTTAGAAGTTTGGAACTGAAATTAAATTCGAAATTCGCGATCCGTTTATTATGAAAGGGGATGGCGGGAGGGGGGGGGGGAGTGGAGTGGGGAGAGGGAAGGTGTAAGGGAACTCGGAAGGGGGAAGTCGAATACGGGAGGAGGGAGGGGAACTCGGGAGGGGGTTTGCGGAGCGGGGGAAGGCGGGGGGAGCTGTTTTAAAAATGAATGTGTCGGGAATGAATGTATGGAATGCAGGAGGGGGGAGGGAAACCCGGGAGGGCGGAGAAGAACTCGGGAGGGGAATACGCGGGGGGGGAGGCGAATCCGGGAGGAGGAGGGGAACTCGGGAGGGGGGTTCGTGGGACGGGGGAAGGGGGGGAGTAGAGTGAGGAGAGGGAAGGTGGAGAAGGAAGAGTGGGAACGTGAGGGGAAGGGGACGCGGGGGACGAAGGGAGGAGTAAGGTGAACGGGACCAATCAAAAAGGACGTGCAGGAAGATATAATTTATTTTTAAATGGCATAGCAATGCATGCCGGGTATCAGCTATTTTGTGTAAAACTGAGGGTGGGGTGGAGGGGTTGGGGGAGAGAGAGGAGGGAGGGAAGGAACGGGGGGGAGTGTAGGAGGGGTGGCGGGAGGGTGGGGGGGGAGTGGGGAGAGGTATGGTGGAGGGGAACTCGGGAGTGGGAAGGCGAATACGGGAGGGGGGAGGGGAACTCGGGAGAGGGGTTCGCGGGACGGGGGAAGGGGGGAATGAATGTATCGGGAATAAATGTATGGAATGCAGGAGGGGGTAGGGGAACCCGGGAGGGCGGAGGGGAACTCGGGAAGGGAATACGCGGGAGGGGGGAGGGAAACTCGGGAGGGGGGGTCACGGGACGGGGGGAGGGGGGGGAGGAGTAGGGTGAGGAGAGGGAAGGTGGAGGAAGAGGAGTCGGAACGCGAGAGGGGAAGGGGACGCGGAGAAGGAAGGGGAGGAGAAAGGTGAACGGGACGAATGGGAAAGGACGCGCAGGTAGATACAATTTCTTTATTAAATGGGATAGCAACGCATGCCGGGTACCAGCTAGTAAATTATAAATAACCTATCTGACATTTTGATTTCTCCCTTGGTTTTGTATCTTGTCATGTTTGTCATTCACATCTGTTTATAAAGTATTCTGCTAAAAACTAGTCAAACTGGATGGTTTAAAAATAAAATCAACAACATAAAGGAAACGTTGCAATCTAGTTTTGCCACCGTACCAGGAGAACAGAGAAATAATGGGATGAAATGCTGAGTGGTTTCTGCGTGCAAATTCCTTCCCGGGGCGACGATGCGAGTTGACGCGTTTTCTGTAGGAAAGCAAGTGAAGCAAAACGGTGTACCAGGGTGGCAGATTAATCTGTGGGTGGGTGATCGCAGAACGTGAACTCGATGTGACAAGAATCTCAAAAGCTTCTCTAACGATTATCTGCTTAATATAACTTTCATCATAAAGATTTTATAGTCTTATTCAGTAGACGATGCTTTAACTAAATGCGACAATTTAAGATCCTTCTTGTCTAGACAACTAAATAATAATTTTTTTTTTTAATTTAACATTAAAAAACCCGCAAACGACCAACGTACATAAAAGGTTTTTAACTTGATTAGAAAGCCAAAACATTTTTCAAAACTCACAAAAATTCACCGTTCGAGAGTGTTTGCTGGATAATATTTACACCAGGGAGAGCTTATCAGACAAGAATAATTTATAAATACTTACATGGCCTTTTTAAATAAAATTTGAACTTAGCCTTCGGATCTAAAGATCAGAATTCTTGGCTTCAGCAGGTGTAGGCGTGGGATAACGATTTCTTAGAGAAATGCCTGTGTCCACGGTGTCGTAATAAACGTTGACCTGAACTAAACGTAACACGTATATCTAACTACCACGTCAACTACCTTCTGCAGATAAAATGGTTGAGTTGGAACTATTTTCTCTATTCGAAACAAACATTTGAATGCACTTTATGAAACTGTTAGGAGAGGGCTACCAAGAGAATTTTTACACAGACGTTTACGACTTTTCCGATGAAATGTTAACAACATAATTTATAAGTGCTCGTAATGGAAAAGAATATAAGCGTTGTATTTTAATACCAAAAAAGGCTTTATTAATTTATGAGGATGTTTAGCTCCCTGGTGGTTTAATAAAATGTCACATTGGTTTAAAAGAATGTCACATTTTAGTGGAGGTCGGAATATTAATTCCGGAAGTCTTTAAAAATAATTATGACATGTACCCACCAATAAATAGGATTATATATTTTTATCTGAAGATCTGGTGGCGTAGGCATCTCATAAGTAGACGAAATATGTACATGCTTTTAAGGCATTGTTGGGTTTGTGGTTTGCGTTCATAATATTATTATGACTGCTAGTACCTACATATTTAGGTACACGTACCTATCCGCAATTTGTAAATTGTTCTGACACCTGCTTAAGTTAAAATTTAAACTTGGTATGTGTTCAAAATTTTAAGAAATTTCAGGTTCTTTGGTGAAAATAAATACCTGCATATTATATCAAACTTACAAATATACCGAATTAATATCAAAACCTTATCACATTATAAGAGACAAACTCATATTATCAAAATCATAAATACTCGTATAACTAACACAAAATAGTTTATCAGCACAATTTTATCACAAAACACAACACAACGAGAGTCCCAAGATAACATTTGGGTACCTAGTGGAAAACCCTGCCATCGGCTGTCGGAAACTTTCTAAACAGCATTCAGGTTTCCTTATAAGTAAGACTATAAAGCTCTCAATTTTACCTCCTGCTGTGGGAGTGTCCTTGGATTGCCTTCAACAACCAGACAACTATGCGACCGGTAAAATAACTGCTGGACAATTATCGGGGTCCCCATCATACCAGCTCTCGTAATGCTAACATTGATTACAGTCCTACACAGTCAAATAAAAGGGGTTTTAACACGTTGAAGACACCTGGCTTAAGAATACAAAGTGTAGCGTAATACGAAGTTATTAGCCGAGGTATTTACCGAATCCAGCCTTTAGTAAGGCGTTTTTATAACCTAACAGGTTCTAGATTTTAGTATAATATTTTTTGGGATCTCCAGAAAAGCTAATTTATTAAAGAAGTTATGGGTAAACCATTTTATTAAAAGACAATTTAATTTAACATCACACAAACGACGAACTGGCAGTAGCACTAGATGGAACTTGCAATCGTGGAATGTTATGAGCTGGTGGGAAATGAGGGTGGAAAGGGATAAAACTAGGAAGTACGTATGTAAAAGGATTTTTATATACTTTTACTTCACTGGCTAAATAAATTTCAAGCAGCGCAACATTACATAATATATTATATCTGAATGTAGGTTTCTCTGCATCCCAGGCTGGAATAACATAATATTTTGGATTATGTGTGTGGGTGGAAATAACTTAAATCAATGTTGCTTGTTGAGATTCTGAGACCAGAAAGAACCAAATCCCTTACCTCTTTGCCACATTGCTCAGCTAAGATGTACATGATAATGGCTCCATGAAACTTGTATGCGTGTCGTAGATTTACAGTAAGTTATAGTGAGATCTACAAGTACTTCTCCACATAGCGTAAGAATGAGAATACATACACCAATCAAGGCATTGTAACATCTCATACTCGCATATATAGGTACCTACTATTAAAGGTAGGCATTCAAATAGATGGAACAAACAAGGCCTATTCTAATTGACTTTCAAACGTGAGCCCTTTGAGAAGGTCAATAAGGTGTGAAAATTTATTTTCTGGTTCATGGCACGGTATACCTATGTGTGATAAATAAACAGTAAGTATTAACTCTTTCTCTTTGAAATTCAGACAGTGGAAAACCTATGAAATCTATATATGAGCATATAATAATAAAAATCAAAATATGTTTGTTTATGGGTTTGTATATATGTATATATATATAGCGTTGCTAAATCATTCATCCGATTGCGATGAAACTTTGGGGATTTGATGTGCGCATGCCCGCGATGCTTTCTATACACAATAGTGAGTCCTGGCAACATGAAATTATGGATTGGGGATTTAATGAATGCAAACTTTGGGGATTTAATGAATGGATGAATGGAACGATGGATCGATGGGAGTGAGTGAGTGAGTGAGTGAGTGAGTGAGTGAGTAAGAAAACATACATGTTTCTGTCTATGTATGTGAGTTGTCTACGCATTGCTTAACCATTAATCCGATTGCGATGATATTTTAAGGATTTGATGTGCGCATGCCCGCGTTGGTTTCTATATACAATAGTGAGTTCTGGCGTTATGAAATTATGAGTTGATTACCATTCATCCGGTAGCGATGAAACTTTTGGGGTTTGGTGTGCGCTTTCCCGCGATGGGAATGGGAAGAGGAACGCGGGAGGGGGGAGGGAGGTGCGGGAGGGGGAGGGGAACGCGGGAAGAGGAAGGCGGAGTGGGTTCGTGTGAAGAGAGGAGGACGCGGGAGAGGAAAGGGAGGCGAATGGTTAACGGGACGAATGGGAAAGGACACTCAACAATTTTTTTAGTAAGTGTAAATGCAACGCGTACCGAGAACTCGCTAGTAATTAATAAATTATAACGTTTCGGGGTTACTTACCGTACACCGAAATCAAACTGATTACGATTTAGCCACGTATCTTTATACAACAATTCAAAATAATATTTATTGAGTCGATAAACAGTTTTAAGTACCTATCGGTGGTTTAATCGCGACTCGTCAATAGGCACTCACTAAATCTATTTGAAATAATAGAGTCATTGATATCAGAATAATGGTCGAAATGACAGAAGCACTTCCACCAATTAAAATATTAATGAACACGGTGGTCCAGTAGAACTAGTCAAAGTTCACGCTATCTAGGAATTTAATTTGAGATCTGCCGGTGTTTTGTTTAACGGAAATACCATTGGATGCGGGCGCCCAATAGACGGACAGGTATAATCGGTATACTAAGGCTGTCAGATATCAGAAATTCTTGGCACATTTGCATACAAGGTAAATTCTTGATATCAATAAAATACTCAAAAAGAAATACACTCTTGTTTCACTGGAATTTAATACCTTCCAAATTATATATTATAATTTAATAAGATTACAAATAAAAGAAAATGACCTACGTACTATAGTTGTAAATTGATATTGTGAATCACAAGCTTAACGCAACCTGATACGGGAAGATCATTCCGAAGATGTCCACAAAAGGTGAAACTGATCGGGTAAATTGTTTATTTATTAGTATTAGTCTGTCTATTTGTTCGCTTTCGGGCACAACTCATATAGCCTCATAGAAATCGTTGTATCTCCCTTACTATCATAGTGAGAAATATGATATAAACGGTGTCAGAAAGAGAAAAGATCATGCTTATATCCAAATACAAAAACTAACCTCAAAAGTAGTAAAACGTACACCTTTATGAAACCAAAGTTTCAAATCGCATTTTGAAATATACTTATCAAACTTTGGGAATTTTTTAATAATTACTTTTAAACGGAACGACAAGTGAGGTGATAATAACGTTTTATAAGTATTAATTTTGTCTAATGAAATATGTGCGTGTTATTTTTCTTCGTTATCAGTAATTTTAGTTATAAAAAACCAAAAACGTAAGATGAGCCATTTTTTAAACTTTTTTATGTTGGCGTGCCAAATTTTTATAATTAAGTATAAAATACGAAGGCGTATCAATTCAAAAATAGTTTTTAGTTGTCGGACGCATTCAGAAATAATCCATTTATTTGGATTTTATTGTAAAGCGGAAATATTTTTACCCTCTGAAATAACACAGTCGAGGCCTGAAGGGTTAAACACGTGGAACGAAAGACTCCTGACTGTCCGGAGATATCTCCAATTGTATGTTTTGAGGCTGAGGACGAAGATGTTGTAGAGGAAGGTTGGGAAATACCTGGCTATTTAAATCTGGTCACTGAACATGGGTAAAGCCATTTCAAGCAACATCTTGATTTTTAAATATTTTCTTTCGTGAAGGCGATACTGAGAGTGCCACTATTGAATTTAGTAATTAATACATACAGAGTTTAAAATAAAGATATTAAAACCAATGTTAAATATTAGGGTAACGTTAAACCTACCTATAAAATATTATGGTTAAGCCACCGATACCCGAATTTCTACCGATTTCTTACATACCCCCCTTAAACATTTGAAGTTTTTAAGCTCTTAAAAAAATATGTTATTTTTTAAGATAATATCTATATATTCCTCACGCCAAAACGCAAATTATATGAAATTCCCTCGATAGAAAAAATTCGCAAATTATGCTCCGAAAATAATTATTTTCACGTCTAATTCAGTTATTTTAGTTAAAAATTCACAGTGTTTCTTTAACTTTTCTGGTACACAGCCCCTAAGAGCTTTTTGCTCTATTTTAAAGTAGTCGTGTTTTATTTAACATTTTCACAATTTGCGCATCGATTTTATCGTTTTAAATATTAGCGCGCTCCTCTAACATTCGTAATTACATATCTGTCCATCTTCTTATTTTTGAGCGCGGATGCGGCGCCTTAAACCACGTAATTTTATATTAAAGATCAGAGAATGTGAAGTGAAAAAGATTAAAGTGTGTAAATAGCTTTTCACATTCATTGACAGGTAGTCTGTACTCTTTACGTGGTGTGTTTGAGGCAGGTACAGGTATATTAAATTTGTACAAAGATAGGAAAAGAGAATTTCATTATTCGTACTAATCCCCGGGAGGCCCTTTCCCAAATGGCTTTATCGCTGTCTGGAAGAATCAAAACGAATCCATTAAAATTGCATGCTCAGAGTAAGCCAAAGGCATACCGCTGAGAGCTATGTAGTAACATCTCTCCATCTTTCTCATAAACGATGCATGCAGCAAAAAGAGATATTGCAAAAGAGCTTAGAGCGGCAGGACCATAGTCGAGAGATAAAGCCTGAGTCAACATTTTGAATAGTAATAATGCCATTAGAGTTTCTACAGTATTGAGTAATGTTCCTGCAATCGTTAATGTATACTCAATTTATTAGGGATAGCTTATTGAAGCTCATACACCACTTTCTTCTTCTTCTTCGTGTGCCCTATCAGGTCCTCCCGACGTTGGCAATCACTCTGGAAAATGTATCTCTATCTTGCGCTGCCCGGAATAGCTCCTCCACACTTCTAATACCGGTCTACTCTCGTACATTTCGCAGCCGAGACATTTGTCTCCTACCAGGGCATCGGCGACCTTTATCTTGCCTTTGTAATATTTAATCATTGAAGATTATAATACACAGACATTTGTTTATGAGATAATAACAACAAATCACAATGAAAACATGAAACAGATTAAGACACAGAAAATAAATTATGAGTTGGAGACCGCTACGTTTTCATTTTCTGTCTTTATCTGTTTCATTGTTTGCTTTGCGAGTTGTTGATGTTACCTTCTTCTACGATTGAAATGTACACTTTATTACGATTTGTCATCGAAATGTGTCCTTTTATAATGTGATAGGTACTATTAACTAAACGATTTCCTGGCATCTCATAAAAATCGTAAAAAAATGAATAACGATTTCCTGGCATCTCATAAAAATCGTAAAAAAATGAATGAAGTACAGGGAATGAAGAAAGGGAAGTACGTGGCTACGAACATCACTAAATATCATTAAAACTATTACAAGCATTGTATAGCACGTAGATCTATTAAATAAGTCAAATTACGAAAAAGAAGTAACTTCCGATAAAGTAAAATAAAAAAACCAATCGATTTACAGCTCTATTCTACAAGACGTCGTTTTATCGAAGCAATTTGAATAATTTCATCGAATTGATAAAACTTCAAATTATGGAAATGAAATGTGACTGAAATAATCTTTGCTAGGATAAACTGTAATCGCGAGAAATAAAGCAAATAAATACAAAATATATCTATCTACATAATCAAGACGGAGCGAGCGACAAAATGGCTGAGAAAAATAATGCTAATATTATTTGCCGTGAAGACGAATAAAAATTTGTGTTGGCAAATATGCCGACGGTTATTTTAAGATAAAATGAAATAATAATTTTGTTCCCAAAGCACACAATTTATTACTCTCTCTCTCAAGAATTTAATAAGGAAAGGAAATTTATTGAACAGTTTTTAATCAAATAGGCGTTCATTTAATTACCAAAATTATAATTAGATATTCATCGGAAATAGTGTTGCCATCTCTAAAATTTGGCAACCAGGACAAGACGCGTGAAAACCCCGGATTTTAGAGCCCAGAACCCGGACATGTCAATAGGTTTTTTAAATATAGTCAGTCTAATAAAAAACAGTTGAAAATGTCATAGATCACCTTTTTATTTATTTTCAGACCTTAAAATTAAATTTAGTCATCATTTTAAATGTACCTAACCAAACAGAATCTTATTATAGTTTGTTACAAATTGTTTTAAAAATCAGTTAGAATTTTTTTATTCTTAAAATAAAACACACATTAATACACTCTGTTATGAAAACAAAACCTTATTAAAATATTTAACCTAACAAAATTCAATTAAATTTTTAAACAAAAATCTTAAACTACTGAGAACATTTTAGTATTCAGTCTTACAATTTTTGAGGTAACTCTTCTCAATAATAATTATCTTCTTAAAATTTTTATCAGCAGCCATTTACACAACAAAATATCTCTTAACATAATATTATGAACTAAATTCAGTCTTCTTAAATCTTAAGCAACAAAACTGAACCTTTTTAAAGTTTAGACTTACTTAATGTAAGTTACTTGATTATTGTTTTTAAAGGATGTCTGTTTAATTTTTTTACCTTTTGTGTGTCGCGGGCGGCCCAAGACTTTAATTTTTTAAACCCGGACTACAAATTAAGCCCCGCCCGGACGCTCCCCGGACGCCCTCTAAACTAGGAAAAATCCGGGGAAACCTGGACGGATGGCAACCCTAATCGGAAATATCTCAATAAGAACAAGAAATGTTATTCGTGGATTTTAATTTCTTATTATCTTCACAAAACACAATTACATTTTCCACAATCTCACCAAATGGGTAAGCAGAGGGTTGTGTAGTAGATTTTCAAAGGCTTTCGACTATTAATATCCAGGTACTTCCCCAACTTCCCTCCTCCGTCTATATTATCCCTCCCCACATTTTCAGCCTCACAACATACCCCAATTCATCCCGAGATACAACGATTTATATGTGAGCTGTTCCCAAAAGCGAACATTAGCCTGAGGGTTTAAGGCTCCGCAACCGGACTCGAAAAGAAGAAGATGGAGAGATACGAAATGACGAATGTTAGAGGAGAGCGATAACGTTTACAGCGACAAAATAGATGCGAAAATTGCGAAAATGTTTAATAAAACACGATTCGTTTAAAATAAAGCAAAAATCTCTTGGGTAGCATCTTAAGTATCATTTAAAGAAACATTGTGAATTTTTACACAAATATAATTTATAAGATAATAGAAACAGATTTGGTTTAATAATTTTTGGAGCATACTTTGCGATTTTTTTCTATCGAGGGAATTCCATATAATTTGCGTTTCGGCTTGGGCAGCATCTAGACATTATCTTCAAACATAACATATAATTTTTTAAGAGCTTAAAAACTTTAAATGTTTAAGGGAGATATGTAAGAAATCGGTAGAAATTCGAGTTGCGGACCCTTAAAGAATGTATTTTAAATAGAGTGGAAGATACCCTCAGTATCGACCTGGTGTAAGACCACCATTCAGAATTGAAATGTCGCTTGAAATTGCTTTAGCCGCTTTTGGTGACTAGATTTGAATAGCCAGGTCCTTCCCTTTCCCACTTACCTTCAGCCTTACAATATACCCCAATTGGGGATGCCGTAGTCTCACAGACTCTAGACAAGATCAGATGGGACTCTTGTGAGGTATTCACGTAAAAAAAAATCTGTACTGATTTAAAATAAAACCGATGACATCAATTTACATAAGAACTTTCAACTCCTAGATGTCTAATGAAAGTGATAATCTGTTCATGAAATAATTTATGTCGTTCGATCAATTTCAGCAAAAGTAAGGAAAAATTCCACGAATTCCTGGCTCACGAACACGCCCACCGCACACGATCGCCTTGTCACTTCAGTAATTCAGATTTCAAATGCAAAAGCTGCATTATCTTTCTATGTACTCACTAATATCAGTTGCACGATAACATAATCGCGCACAGAGATAAAAAGGTGCAAATAACAGTGAAATTAGCGCGCATTAATAGAGAGCCAAAAAAACATGTCTCGTGACTCGTGAATGCATAAAAAATAAATATAAAATAATAAAACCGATACTATAAAATGATAGTGTGTATCTACAATCAAAGCCGTGGCCGCACCTTCCTACTGTCAAACTTTCTGTCGCACATAATTCGAAGCTTATCAAAATATATTGAAGATACTAACATCAAATGACAAATACTTGCATAGTCATATTATCAAGCGTTTATTCGTTAACCTATTATTTATTACCTAAATTGATCATATAATTAATATGACAATAATTAATCCAGCGTACGTAACCCACAATATAATAAGACGGTGGTTCTTAACCTGGGTTCGATCGAGCCCCAGGGGTTCGGTGAGGCAGTCTCGCGGGTTCGGCGGAGGTCAAGACACACCCTTATTTTACGCATATTTTATTTTTCCAATTAAGAAGGGTTCGGTGAATGCGCATATGAAACTGGTGGGGGTCAGTACCTCCAACAAGGTTAAGAATTACTGTAATAAGAGTATGTAACACACAATAATGCTAGTCTCAGTCAGTCAGAAAAACCCTCGACTATGTCCGTTTTACAGATTCTCCTATCTGAACGAACATATTGCAATCTTTAGAGCACGGGCGTCGGTTGGGAAGGCTGTCCTTGTTCCATGATATTTCACTGGAAGATGCTTCGAGGAACTAGCGTCATTGATCCCTTCGGCACTGTTGCACAGTCGGTTTATATTGGTCACATGATAACAGTTTATATTGGTCACATGAGAACGAGTCGTTTTTACGACTCATTCTTAAGTTCAACAACTCGGCTGTGAGACGATTTGCCGGCCTCTATGTTTCCTCCCTCCTACAACATGGGTATTTTCAAGACCCAGGTTCACTCCTTCCTTTCCACAAAAAGACCATTCACACGGCAACCCCAAAGATGACAGGCCCTGAGGGAAATTATTTTCCTCAGGGCCTCATGTGTGGATTTAATGTAAAAAAAGTCTCACACTAGAGATATACTCTCATGATACATGTGGGATTGGCCTGTTTCTGTTTATTTTGTTTGTTTTTGGCCTCGGAATGAATGGCGCGCGAAACTACCGTTGTAATTCGGTTTTGAATTCAATAATTCGTCACAAGATGTCTCCACTTACGTCAACAGCTCGCATGTAAACGTTTCTTCCCTAGGTACAAGTAATACGGATTTATAGAATTTAAGTATCTTTCCGGATATGGAGAGATTACATATGGCGTCATTGCCTGTCACGGTTACTTTAACTCGGTGACTAGCTGTCAAGCGACTACACTTAAACTGGGCGAAGCCGAACTAAAAGCCAACCGCAGGGCCTAGCAGCAAAAACCTGCGGAGCGGGTTTTTAAGTGCTAGTCTTGATTATATCTCGTGAAAATAAAAGAATTACGGGAGATAAAAAAATAAAAGAATTGGGGCGAAGGATAGTAGGTACCTAATTTCATGAATAAAAGAATGTGAATTTTTAACTGAACACAAACGTACCTAATGACTCATAATAAGGAAGGGATGTTTATATGGTTTGGACTTACAGAGCGAATGCACGAAGAAAGGAGGGTAAGGAGAATAGACGACGCGTATGTCATAGAAGTCGGGGACACCCGAGGAAGACATGGCACGATCAAGTGGACCAAATACTTGAGAGGGGCAAGGTCAAGAGTCAGAATAACAGAAAAATATGTATGAGACGATATAAGAATGTGAATGAGGCAAGGAGTGCGTGCCAAGACCGAGTAGTTCGGCGGTCCGTCCTATCTACTTACTCTGCCGGAAACGGCGTGATGGTTAGTTAATTAGAGACCAGCAGTCAGCTTATCATTCAGGACCTGTCGGATTTTCATTTAATGCGAAACACTTGGAAACAAAAACTCTCGAAAGGTGAACTTTGGCATCATTTGCACAGCTTTTCTATCTGGAATTTCTGGGTCAAGGCACATATTTTCAGCTGACAAAAGTAATTTTCAAAGCATTGATATATTATTTGTCAAAAATAGGACGTGTTTTTCAATAAGAAACCATTTTTCGAAAAGACGGTATTGAAATGAACTGCATAAATTTTTTTTTTTATTAAAGTGAAAGGTGAGAGAATAAAAAAAATATGTTCAGGATACAAATCATAGGCGAGACAGCGAAGCAAAACTTTTTGAGATCGATTAAACAGTGTAGAAATCTCGGGTAATAAAGCTTGTAATATACAGTATGTTAATAAGAGACGGACTTGAATTACTTTAACCAATGATTCCTGACATTATTTGGAGAAGAAAATGTAAATTAAATTTTGGCCCCGGTGACTTCTTTTCATTTTTTTTTCTTCAAAACGAAAAAAAAATCCTCTACATGGCATTACTGGTCAATCAGTCGAGTTACCGCTCAACCTCTCACCCCGACCCCAACTGTCCAATAGCAATGTTTTTTTTTTTACTTTTTCAGATGAAAAAAAACATCAAAAATGTCACCGAAGACCAAAATTTCCTTTAGATTTTTTACTTCAAATAATGTCAGGAATCACTTGTTAAAGAAAGTCTTAACAAACTGTATAAAGCTCAACTCGAAGGCACAGCATGCTGTACAAATTATTGGGAACAAATCAAACTATAGAAACAGTAAAATTATGTTCACCGTATTATATTTTATGGGCAGAGCCATCTGGGAGTTTTTTATGTAATTTAATTTAGACCACAAGATCGAGATAATTGAAATATCACACGAATTATTGCGGCATCATTTAACGGTTTGTCAATTTTGGGACAAAAAAAACTTATCGTGGTCGAACGAACACCAACAATTCAAATTGAAACATTACATTTATGTGTGAAGGAATTTCACAAAGAAATTCTACGGCCAAAGCTTTTAGAGAGCCTAAGATAAAATAAAACATAAAGCTTGGATAATACCTGCCTGTGCGGGGATACGACTTTACAACAATTTTCCCTGGCGACTAGCCCTAGAAACAGGGAGACGTGAATCCAATCACAGATTTACATAACATAATGGAAATCCATATATTATTAGTTATCACCTACGGGCTTCAAGAGTTTGTTGGTTGACTCTGACAATACCTACCTTTAGAGATATGTATAATGTAGATATCGATCATGGAAATTTTAAATGCTTGAAGGACCAAATGTTAATTATTCAGAACAGCAAAAGAAAGTTTTTTTTTTTCAAAAAACCATATCTCCTGTTTGTAGACCTAGAATTATGAATTTTTATTACATTGAATAGTTCTTTCATAATACTTAAATTTTCATACAAATTTCTTTAAAAAGAGAAATTATTTGTTTTTAAGGGCGTATAACCAGAGAAAACCAGAAATATGTCATTTTTAAATCAGTGTTTAGACGTATTGACTCTTTTATCTAGTAAAAGTATGTTTTAAATTTTGAGAAAAAATGTTTATTTTTAGTATAATAAGGTTATACCATAGGTTGTTGGCAGATTTGTTAAATTTTCAAAAAAGATTTTTTATTATACAACACCCATTTGAAATCATATAATCATGCAGTAAAATAAATCAATACATTATCTGGTAAACGTATGTTACAGAATTTTAATTTTAGTTTAAATAAGATCATAAAAAAAATTAATACGTACATGTGTTTCTTGACGAAAATTGGTCCGTTTTTGAATTTATTTGCGCACTTGTAACAGACGTGACGCCTTTACAAGAACTGTAAAATAGGTCCGGGTCTAAGTGCACGCTGATGAGGATGTATGATGATTAAAATAATAAAAGCTGGCCTCCTGCACCCAGTGTCTGATGAGTAAGGGACACTGGATGTGCCTATTCTTCTGCCTGAGCCTGGCGCCTTGCGGTGTCCTGGAGTAGGGCCGGCTTGTCTGGAGGAGGTAGGCACCAGGACGGAAGACAGGCAGAAGTCGGCGGGAGGCAGCTGGTGTTGAAGAAAATACTTCTTAAGTAACAAGTAATAAAACAAGTTTTGAAGAGTCGAAGTGAACTGATTTATTTTAAAATTGGCATGGTATATAAAGGGGACTTGTACCCGACAGCGTTCGGACAGTGTTTTTTACAAAAAGTGGAGGGGTTTTCGTCCTCAGACCAAATGGTATAAATAGGGCGGCCATTATGTGGGCACCCTATTTTGCCGGTGTCACCGTTGAAGGCGGTCGCTTAAAATGTGTTTTTTATAATAATTCTACAGAGTTAATCGTGTACATATGTGTTCGTTATTATACAGTAATCATGAAATAAACCAATTGTCTATTGCTAGATTTTTAGTTAGAGACGTTTAGCTCATTTTTGAGCTAAATCGCATAAAATATAAATTGATTTGCCGTTTGGCTGAATATCTGATTATTTACAGGTACAATGTTATTTTTACGAGGTCCCCCGTAAGATGTGTTAATGAAACCTGTTTGTTTCACCATCTTACGGGGCACCTGGATTTTTAAAATCGGAAAAACGTATTTTTACCGAAATTTTTCTAAGTGTTTTTTGAGGGTCATTTATTGCCCTAGTTTGAGTAATTTAAGGGCTAGAGACTCAGGCTCTCTTTCCCTCGATGCCTTGTAGGACTGCGGAATGAAATTTCTTAGTTTCATTATCCTACAAGGATCGTAGCTAAAAATAATTAACAATATGTCACAAAAAAAGGAAACATAAAAAATACAAGTGAAATGATAAGTTGAAAAATGTCCCTGGTGGCAACCTGAGCATGATAGCGTTTATTTGTTGCACCGGGGGCATTGTACATATAAAAATGAAAGTATTTTATTAAAACAATATTACAATTAGAATAACTTTTAAATTCTAATTGGAAAACAAACATAAAATATTTTCAACGAAAAAGATCGCCGGCGGTACGGTACTAACGAGTTTAGTGGCCAAGCGGGATTTCTGGTTTTCGAGCGAAATCCCAAAAAATGACCACTGAACTGTAGAGGATACCGCCAAGGATGTTTTTCGTTGAAAGAACATACGAGGATATGTAACACGTCCGTTACACTCCCCCCGTGCAGCTTGGCTGCACTAGTCTTCACGACGTGTTTGAGTAGAAGAAGCTGCATCGGTGGGCGGGGCCGGCAGGATTACAGCGAGCTTCACGGCAGGTCGTACGTATACTCCGGTGCTCGTCTGGATTCGGGCGGTCCTTACTTGGCCGTCTGCAGCAGGGGTGGTGTCGAGAACTCGGCCGCGAGGCCAGCTGTTGCGGGGCATCGCAGGGTCCATGATGACCACCAGGTCGTCTTTCTTGATGGGATTGACGGTCTGGTGCCATTTTTGTCGGGTAGCCAAGGTGGGGAGGTATTCGCGGAGCCACCGCCTCCAGAACATATCAGCTAGCTGCTGACTGATGCGCCACTGGCGGCGGAGACATACCTCCTCCTCTTGTTTGCCGTATAATGACAACTGGGGCCGGTTGCCTGCTGCTCCCAATAGAAAGTGGTTGGGAGTGAGGGGCTCCTCGTCTCTCGGGTCTGCAGAGACGTGTGTAAGAGGACGGTTGTTGACAGTCCACTCAGCCTCGGCCAGTGCTGTTCGTAGGGTCTCTTCTCTTGGGGCCCTCTCCTTCAGGATGGCTCGCAGGGCGTGCTTGACTGAGCGCACCAGGCGTTCCCATGCTCCCCCCATATGAGGAGACATTGGTGGAATAAATTTCCATTCTATTCCTTTTGAAGTTAGATGATCCCTCATCCGGGCGTCATCTTTGAGCGAGTTCAGGGCGTCCTTCAGTTCATTGTCTGCTCCGTGGAAGTTGGTCCCATTGTCTGAGTAAATTGTCTTTGGTTGACCTCGGCGCGCCGTCATGCGTTGTAGGGCCATGATGGCTGAGTCGGCAGACAGGGAAGTAGCCAGCTCGAGGTGAATAGCACGTGTGGACAGACAGGTGAAGAGGGCTCCGTACCGCTTCTCCCGACGTCTGCCGACGGTGATGTCCATGGGCCCGAAATAGTCCAACCCGCAGTTTGTAAAGGGGGGAACATGGTGGGCGAGCCGTGATGGTGGCAAGGGTCCCATCAGTGGTGGAGCCGGCTTGCTTCTGCGCATCTTGCAGGTGGGGCAGTTGTGGGCGAGTCTGCGGATGTTTGTGCGCAGTCGCAGCACAAAGTAGCTGCCCCGTACCTCTGCCATTGTCCTCTCTGTACTTGGGTGGTCAGCCTTCTGGTGATGATGGTTCACTAGGAGCCGTGTGTAGGCGTGGTCTCCATCCAAGATTATGGGTATCCGCACATCTCGGGAGACTCTGCTGGTGGTCCGTATTCTTGAGTCCATCCTCAGCAGGCCATCGGGTCCTAGGAAGGGGTTCAGCGTTTTGAGCCGGCTGCCATTTGGTAAGGGAGCTCCTTGACGAAGAGCATTCAAATCGGTACCGAATGCGTCTTCTTGGGCTGCTTTCACCCATCGGATCTCTGCTTCACGGGTCTCCTCGAGCTGCAGGTATCCGTCCAGGGGCTTGTGGGGTCCCACACGGCATCGGTTTATGAAGCGGTGGACCCAGGCGGTGGCCCTGATGAGGCGGGGCCATGAGGAGAAGCGGTTGATCTCTGGTAGAGCGTCTGACATAGTTGAGGTGAGCCCGACATATTGGGCCTTCACTTCAAGGACGCTGTCATCCGGCCGGTGCAGTTTGGACCTTTCGCGCGGCCATTCTGCCTCAGCCAAGGTGAGGAAGGCTGGGCCGCTGAACCAATGTCCTGCAGGTGATAGATCGGGAGTCTCGATGTCTCGGGTGCCAATGTCGGCAGGGTTCAGCTTTGTGGGAACCCATCTCCAGTCTTCAATGCGGGAGAGCTCATCTATCTCGCCAAGCCGGTTAGCCACGAAGGTTGAGTAGGTACGTGGGTCTGTGCGTAGCCAGCACAACACCGTCGTAGAGTCTGTCCAGAACACTGTTCGCGCAATGTTGCTGCGACATTCTTTTTTCAGTGTTGCTGCTAGTCTGGCCGCCATTAAAGCTGATTGGAGCTCGAGGCGGGGTATGGAGAGTGGCTTCAGGGGGGCCACCTTACACTTGCTGGCCAAGAAGGTAGCTGTGACTTCACCATTGATGTCTTCTGTGTGATAGGCGACCGTGCAGCATGCCTGTTCGGAAGCGTCACAGAACAGATGGAGTGTGACGTTGCTTTGTTTACTTTTTAAACAACTTCTAGGTATGGCAACTCCACAGCTTTGGAGGAGTCCCAGCCAGTCCAGCCATCTCTCATTGTGATCGGGTTTGATGATCTCGTCCCATCCAGTGTTTGATCTCCAGACGTCTTGCAGCAGCATTTTTGATCTGACTGTGAGGCATGCAACGAACCCCACAGGATCAAAAATTTTCATAACAATGCTGAGCAGCTGACGTTTTGTAGGTCTGCTGATCAGTTCAGGTTCTGCGGCGTCTCTGAAGGCGTACAGAAAGCAGTCGGTCACTGGATCCCATAGCAGGCCGAGGATTCTTTCAGTCTCTGCTTCACCGCTGCTGATGCGTATGGCTGATCTGGCGCGGTCTTCAGGCGGGATGGTGGCCATGACCGCTGGATTATTAGAGGCCCAGTTGGTGAGATGGAAACCTCCTGATGATAGAACTGCGGCCACGTCTTTTACAAGGCCAGTGGCTTCACTGATGGAGTCCACCGCGTCCAGATAGTCATCCATATAAAATTTTGTTTGGATAGCGTCTGCAGCAGCCGGGAAGCTCTCAGCATTTTGTAGTGCCACTCGGTTTCGCACATATTGGGCGCTGCTAGGAGAACAGGTAGCGCCGAACATCATCGAGGTCATCATGTAGGTATGAGGCTCTTCTTGAAGTGTTGGTCGCCACAGGAACAGTTGTGACAGCTGGTCCTCTGCTTTGATTTTTACTTGTAAAAACATCTCTTTTATGTCGGCGGCGAGGGCTATTTTCCCTTCTCGAAACCGGAGAATGTTCCCAAGGAGTGACGTCAGTAGATCAGGTCCCGTCAGCAGTTGATCATTGAGGGAGGTCCCTCTGCAGCGGCTGGCGGCGTCAAATACGACACGGATCTTTCCTGGCTTATTGGGGTTCACCACGGCGAAGTGGGGCAGATACCACTTGCGGGCGGAGTGCTTTGCCGCCTCTCGTGCTGTGAGCTCCCGTGCGTGGCCTTGCGTGATGAGCCGGTTGATTTTTTCTTTGTACGCCACTGCCAGGTCCTCTTCCTTCAATAATTTCCTTTCCAGGGACCACAATCTTTTGAGCGCACATTTTTTGTTGTCGGGCAGCGTGATATTTTCGTTTTTCCATAGCAGGCCAGTCTGCCATCTGCCGGACGTCATCTGACAGGTGGTGTCCTCCATCAGCTGGTTGGCACGTACCACATGTGCGGTCACCCGGGAGGCTGATGTGATCCCCAGGGAGTCGACTGCGAAGTTTGTTCGTATCAAGTCGCTCAGCAGGTCATCTTTGTGATTTTCAGCGTGCAGGGCCAGAGTGGTGACCGAGTCTTCACTGGTGGGAGTCCCTCCTCCATGGGTAATCCACCCCAGGGCAGTCCGTGACAATATTCGCGTAGAGTCACGGGCTTCATGCACTTCCCTCGAGACAATGAGGTGAGCATTGTCCTGCCCGATGAGAAGTGTGGGTGTGACGTACCCGCCAGGAACCCTTTGTTCTGGGAGGCTGAGGCCCTTCACGGTGCTCGCTTTGATGTGGTAGCTGGTGCCTATCCCGGCGCCGCGCAGTGTGACCTGCACGCGGCGTGATGCTTGATCTGAGGAGCACATGCCTTTTGCCCCGTGGAGCCGTAGTCCTTGGACGGGTCCGGTAGCGCCAATTTTTTCTGCTGTGGCGGCGTCAATCAGTGTGATCGTTGATCCCTCATCCAGCAGCGCGAATGCGGAGATCGGCTGCGTGGGGCCCGTCAGCACTACTGGCACCACTTTTAGCACGGCGCCGTCGGCCTGGCGTCACATGTGGTGGACATCAGCTGTTGTGGTGTTTTTTACGAACGATGGGTCGTGCAGTAACTTGTGGTGTGGAGCGCGACAGTCTCCAACACCGCACCAGTCCCGGGATTTGCATTGTTTGGGCCAGTGTTTGCCATCTAAACATATACGGCACAATCCAGAACTTTTAACTGTCTCAAAGCGAAGTTTTACGTCCTTCGCTGCGAACTCACGACATTCACGGAGGCAGTGGCCCCTTTCACCACACTGTACGCACCCTTCACGATTGTTAAAGTCACAGTGGGGTGTCACATTATCACTTCGATTTGTGTTTCGCGTACTTTCGTTTTTTCGCGGACGGTCATACTTTCGCGCACTTTCGTTTTGTACTTTTCGCGAACTTTCGTTTTGTATTTTCCGCGAACTGTCATTTTGTGGTGACTTACGACTCGTTTCACTATTTCGCGGCCCGAATTGTTCCGAGGTAGCAAAGGTTTGCTCGCGACGTGGTCTAGACCTCGCGGGGTCGACCATTCCCGATTTGGAGATGGCGTTCGCGACGGTTTTCAGGAAGGCGGCAAACTGGCAGATGGTGGCAGGCACTTCGTAATGCCGCACTTCCATCAGCCACGCCAACCGCATCGTGCATGGCATCTTCCCCGCGATGTCGCTGAGGAGCGCCGGGTTGGTGAGATATCCCTCATTGTTTAGGGAGCGGAGTGAAGCCACCAGGTTTTGCACAGTCCCCGAGAAGTCTGCTATGTCTTCTAGTGATGCCTCTGCCGTCATGTGTGGAAGCTTCTTGGCCTTGTCCAACATCAGGGCAGCCAGTGAATTCGTCCCTCCGTAGCGCTGCTCCAGCACGGCCAGTATCTCTGGCACTTGGGTAGGGTCCATCAGGAGGGGGCCCACAGCTTCGCGGGCCTTTCCCTTGAGGGCTCGCTGAAGTCGGATGAGGTTCTCGCTGCTGGTCATCCGGCAGGTTGAGGTTGACTGGGTGAACTGTGCCCTCCAGGTGGGCCACTCCAGCGGGTCACCAGAGAAGGTGGGCAGATCCTTGGCCATTGACTGCCTGGCGATGAGTGCTGCCATCCGGGGGTCATCCTCAATTGTGGGATGAGGGCTGTCCTGAGCCCTTGAAGCTCTTATGGCCTCCGTGAGCGCGCAGGTGAACTGAGCCATCGAGTTATCCGCTTGGTGGATCCAGGCGCTGGTGTGGCGGGCCGTCTCGTCCGCATTTGGTTGTGGAGGAAACATCGGCAGGCCGGAGCTCGGGCTGGAAGCGGGCAGATGCTGGTCATCAGGTTGTGCTGGCGCTCGGTACTCCTGTTCGCGCAGTGGTACCGGCGGCACATGTGTAGATGGCCCAGGATGTGTCCACTGCGAGTATGAGGCTGGATCCCCGTGATTGTAGTAAGGGGGTGGTGGCACAGGGGCTGCTGGCCCTGGCTGTGCTGATGATGCATAGGGTCCGACAGGTTTCTCCGGTACGGCTTCTCGTTGCCTCTGGTTGAGCAGAGGTACGGGCGGTACGGGGCCGGAAGGTCCAGGCTGCATCCATCCAAGGCTCCCATCATAGTGAGGGGGCTGCGGCGCGGGGCCTCCAGGCCCTGGCTGCGCCAGTGATGCGTACCTCTGGTCTACCAGAGGCACAGGTCCGACGGGCATCTCTCGTACGGCTTCTCGTTGCCTTGTATTGTGCAGAGGCAAGGGCGGTACGGGGCCGGAAGGTCCAGGTTGCAGCCATCCAAAGCCCCCATTGTAATGAAGGGGCTGCGGCGCGGGGCCTCCAGGCCCTGGCTGCGCCGGTGATGCGTACCTCTGGTTTACCAGGGGCACAGGTCCAGCGGGCATCTCTCGTACGGCTTCTTGTTGCCTTGCATTGTGCAGAGGCAAGGGCGGTACGGGGCCGGAAGGTCCATGCTGCATCCATCCGGGGCCCCCATCAGAGTGAGGGGGCTGCGGCGCGGGGGCTCCAGGCCCTGGCTGCGCCAGTGAGGGGTGCCTCTGGTCTACCAGAGACACAGGTCCAACGGGCATCTCTCGTACAGCTTCTCGTTGCCTTGTATTGTGCAGAGGCAAGGG
Source organism: Limnephilus lunatus (assembly GCA_917563855.2). Taxonomy (NCBI): domain Eukaryota; kingdom Metazoa; phylum Arthropoda; class Insecta; order Trichoptera; family Limnephilidae; genus Limnephilus; species Limnephilus lunatus. The sequence goes on from OU830600.1 coordinate 47,359,775, forward strand.
CGGTACGGGGCCGGAAGGTCCAGGGTGCATCCATGATGCTTGTGGTTGCCAAGGTTCTCCTTGGTCCGGATGTCCATGGCTGGTTGGCTCCGAAGCAGTACTCGCTGCGATGAGTTGTGCCAGCCCTGCGGCACCGGGTTGTGCCAGCCCTGCAGCACTGGGTTGTGCCAGCCCTGCGGCGCCGGGTTGTGTGGGCCCTGTCGCATCTGGTGCAGGCCCTGCACGGGTTTGTGGTTGAAGGGCTGCCATCAGCCGTTCAATCTGCTTGTTTTGGTGGCGAAGCTGTCGTCGCAGTTGGCGCACCGTATCCTCGGTAGATGTAGAGGGCGGTGGCTCGTCATCGCTGTCTGCGGAGCCTGTCTCAGGAGTGGTGCTGGGCGAGGGCCGGGGCGTGGCATCAGATATGTCATCAGGCATGTCCAGGACTTCAGGGCCAGCGTCCGGGGCAGTAGGTAGCTCAGCAGCAGGGGGTGGAGGCGAGCCATCTTCTTGGGCCGTCTTCTTGGATCTCAGCGAGGGTGGAGACATCCTGGCGAGGACTGTAGATCCGGCTCGAAGGACCACTTGTAACAGACGTGACGCCTTTACAAGAACTGTAAAATAGGTCCGGGTCTAAGTGCACGCTGATGAGGATGTATGATGATTAAAATAATAAAAGCTGGCCTCCTGCACCCAGTGTCTGATGAGTAAGGGACACTGGATGTGCCTATTCTTCTGCCTGAGCCTGGCGCCTTGCGGTGTCCTGGAGTAGGGCCGGCTTGTCTGGAGGAGGTAGGCACCAGGACGGAAGACAGGCAGAAGTCGGCGGGAGGCAGCTGGTGTTGAAGAAAATACTTCTTAAGTAACAAGTAATAAAACAAGTTTTGAAGAGTCGAAGTGAACTGATTTATTTTAAAATTGGCATGGTATATAAAGGGGACTTGTACCCGACAGCGTTCGGACAGTGTTTTTTACAAAAAGTGGAGGGGTTTTCGTCCTCAGACCAAATGGTATAAATAGGGCGGCCATTATGTGGGCACCCTATTTTGCCGGTGTCACCGTTGAAGGCGGTCGCTTAAAATGTGTTTTTTATAATAATTCTACAGAGTTAATCGTGTACATATGTGTTCGTTATTATACAGTAATCATGAAATAAACCAATTGTCTATTGCTAGATTTTTAGTTAGAGACGTTTAGCTCATTTTTGAGCTAAATCGCATAAAATATAAATTGATTTGCCGTTTGGCTGAATATCTGATTATTTACAGGTACAATGTTATTTTTACGAGGTCCCCCGTAAGATGTGTTAATGAAACCTGTTTGTTTCACCATCTTACGGGGCACCTGGATTTTTAAAATCGGAAAAACGTATTTTTACCGAAATTTTTCTAAGTGTTTTTTGAGGGTCATTTATTGCCCTAGTTTGAGTAATTTAAGGGCTAGAGACTCAGGCTCTCTTTCCCTCGATGCCTTGTAGGACTGCGGAATGAAATTTCTTAGTTTCATTATCCTACAAGGATCGTAGCTAAAAATAATTAACAATATGTCACAAAAAAAGGAAACATAAAAAATACAAGTGAAATGATAAGTTGAAAAATGTCCCTGGTGGCAACCTGAGCATGATAGCGTTTATTTGTTGCACCGGGGGCATTGTACATATAAAAATGAAAGTATTTTATTAAAACAATATTACAATTAGAATAACTTTTAAATTCTAATTGGAAAACAAACATAAAATATTTTCAACGAAAAAGATCGCCGGCGGTACGGTACTAACGAGTTTAGTGGCCAAGCGGGATTTCTGGTTTTCGAGCGAAATCCCAAAAAATGACCACTGAACTGTAGAGGATACCGCCAAGGATGTTTTTCGTTGAAAGAACATACGAGGATATGTAACACGTCCGTTACAGCACTTACAGACTAATATATTTCAGATTTTTTTACATTCTTATTTTGCTCACAATAATTACAAAAGTACATAATTTTAATAGTTTTATCAACACGCCTTTCAGCATTTTTGGACGTACCTAGGTATTAATTAAAGCAAATTTGGAATGAAATAATATCGATATTGAGTTATAATTTTTAAAAGCTGGTACGGAGAGGAATTAATCTTTCTCATTGGAACCGCCCTGTACGATCGTAAGAACATCTTTCGACGATATGTGGATTTTCGGCCGCTGGCTGGTTAAACGCTCTTAAGTTTTATAGAAAAAAAAATCACCTAAAAATACACTTCCTGAAGTACACAATTTTTGTCATTTACAGCATTTCAAATTTCCATGACTGTTATACCTGTGTTAAATTTAAATAACAGAATTTTAAAAACAGTGGATTTGTGACAATATACTGATAAAATGGTACGTTACGGATCTGTACTTACGAAGCTATTTACAAGACAAAATTCATTGGTTGGTGTTTTAACTGCCGACAACAGTGAAAAAAGTCTGCACATCCAAAAAATATAAAATTGATAGCACGCTCCTGGTATCTACTTAACTAATAACCAAATAATAAAGATTATAAAAGGATTAGTATAAGTTCAACGTTCAACTTACTCCCGTACAAAACAGATTCGGGACATTCGATATAAAAGTTTAAGCTTTATTAAGAATGTTTTTATGGCTGTGGTTCTAGCTCTAGAAGCATTCGGGTGCGATAGATCGTATTGTGGCAGAGACGATTATAATTTTTTAGCAAAATAATTCACATATATTTTGATAAAAGATTCTTAATAAAATAAGGCAATAAATGTATTAAACTGCTGCATCTAAATTAGAACCAACTGAATATAAGCAAACTAGAAGTTGATGATTTTACAATTTTTACTAACTAAGGAGGCAATGCAAAAAATTGCGTAAAACATTTTATAATAATTCTGTTATATTAATAGAAAAAGAGGTTCATAATGTAAAAATATTGTGGAATTTTTCTAATGCTCAGAGAAAAAAAGATTGTGGTTTAACAAATATTATATTATTAATACAAAAAGTGCGGACAGTAGGTACCGAAAGCGTAATCAATCTTTTTGCAGATTCATTCGAAGTGTTTATGATATTGATATTCCTGGTAATGAGATCCCTAACGATATATCACTTGAAGAATCACTTAATTTAAGCCATTATTTCATGGAAATAGATGCAACAGAAAAGGGTATAAAAGCATTATATACTAATAAATCACAACAATAAATCACACCGAATGGATTTCCTTTATATACGAGTACTTACATTGTGTGTTTCCCAGATGTCATTTTAAACAAATCAATTATACAGCGTGTCCGGGAGTAAATAACGGGGATAGGATTTTACATGATGGTAAAGTAAAAAAGATAAATAACTTTTCTGGAAATTCCAAATCCAGATTAACAGTTATCTTAGGAAAACAATGCCAGAGATAAAACTTATTAAAAAAATTATGAGTACAAAACTAAAATAAAAATCTAGCTGAAAGAGGTCAACGAAAAAACCTAAAGAAGACACTATAAACCGCATTGAAGACAAATACACTAGAATTAAATAACTTTAGTCCGCCTCAGCACTCAGCACAGGAACCCCAAGGCCCCAGGTGATGAGGACTAATAAATAGTACTACAACAAATAAATTCATTATATTTTATATAGTCGCTAAAATAAAATAAAAAAATAAATCTGTAGAATCCTATATTTTAGAAACCACTAGTGGGTTTCCCCAAGGATCTCACCTCGGGCCATTTTTTTTTCATTATTCATAAACGACATGTACGAGTTCTACTACTAGCAGATGATTTGAAAATATATAAAACGATACGTAGTTTAGGTGATTGTTACGACACGATACGTAAGTTTAGATGATTTTTACACATAAAAATTTAATTTAGATAGTCTACATCATTCTTTATTTCTATTAACAAGACGTATTGCGTGGTATGTAAAAGCCATTTGGGTGTTCGAAAAGAATTATTAAAAAAATATGGAAGACACTCTCCACAGTGACATTGCTGAGAGTGTAGCTATTATTATAGAACGCGTACTATCAAAGCAATCTTACAGAGGAAAATGTCACTTTGTGTCACACTGTTGTCTGTTATATCTCTAGGCTATGAAAGCGATTAGAATGTGCCTGTAAGACTAAACTGAATGTCGCGAGTTTTAATAATTACAACCGTTCCAAGATCCGAAGGTTGATGTGAATCTACAAAAGGTTTCATAAAGGTAAATTTTCGTACCTACTGGAAAGTAATAAGACGAGTAAGTTTCTAAACAAAGGTTTCATTTTCATCAGACTCGGGTTCGGAATTAATACGCCTAGCATATTCATCAAACGACATCACAGTGGAAATATAATACAAAAAAGAACACAACTCATGAATACAACGATACTAGTAAATCAATATAAGCGATTCTTCTTCGTGTGCCCTATCAGGTCCCCCCGACGTTGGCGATCACTCTGGTAAATGTATCTCTATTTTGAGCTGCCCGGAATAAATCCTCCATACTTCTAATACCGGTCCACTGTCGTACTTTTCGCAGCCAAGACATTTGTCTCCTACCAGGGCCTTGGCGATCCTCTAACCAATTGAGCGACTAAGGTCAAAATATAGACCGCTTTTATTTTCCGGCCATTGACAGCGGTCCAAAATTGGACCACTTTTTACGATTTTATAAAAAAAAATTAAATCCTACGAATATGTGATTATCGATAAAAGTTAGGTGAATTCATTGACTATATAGAACTATAATCAGTTTGCATGTATCCATAATTAAAATTCGGCGGTGTGATTATTTTTAATGTGGGCGGAAAATATTCAAAAAAATCACGAGCAACCGAAGAAAAATTTATAATCGCGCTGTCGCTCGGGTGTAGGTCTAACTCTCTAAGACTCTAAGGGACCCTCTAAGGACCCTCGAAAGGCGATTATTCCAATAAATTAGTGCAAAAAATATTTCCTTGATTTTAAAGTGAAAGTTAATAAATGGTATTTATTTATATTGATATTAGATTTTTATACCAGATTATTAAATTGTAATGATTCTAAACTTCACTAGTTAATTACATAATAAATTGGTTTAATTAGAACATAGTCCTCTCTCAGAGCGTTCGAATAATTACTAGCCCGGTATGATTCCATATATTAGGTGCCTGCATCTTTCAAGTGACCTAACTGAATGTAATTACTCAAGGGAGTAAGGCGACCCAAGTGGCGAGACTTCGTAATAATTAAAATGATGGTTATAATTTCGTTTTAATTTCCTCGGAGTGTGGAAACGTCAGAGGCATATTCTTTATTTTCATAACGATCGTTGCTTTGAAGGTGGGCAGTTACAACAGAAAACTAGTCCCAGCAAGAGCTCGTGCGGACGTCATTGTCTTGTGACGCGTCTTGTTTGAAAACGAAAAAGACAGAAGATAATAGAAGGATGACGTCTCTCGCAGTGACCAGTATAACATATGAACTGAACGCTTTCAATCCAAGATTATAAGTTGGGAAGCAGATATGGGTACCGCCGCCCCGGAAACCATTTATTGGATAACCAACACCTCTGCCATAGGTCACCCCAAGTGGTCCGTTACGTTTGGTGACTTAGCAGGGGTGCCCGGGCTCATGGGATGAGGTTTGACGGGATCTTGGCGGTGGATATGTCTGTCCAGCAACTGCGTGGCAGGCCGGATCGAGAGAGACTGGTTGAGGAAAACCTGTAGACCTCTCCAGCAGGACACACGGAACATCGCCATACCCGCAGTGGGGGGATTGATTCATACGTCCGTCACTCCTGGACACACTGACCCCAGATTCCTACCCACTCCTCATACCTTTTTCCTTCCCACGACTTCCTCTCCTTCCTTTCCCTAAAAAGACCCTCCATAAAGCATCCCCAGGCACGTCTTCATAAAACTCAATCTATTTTCTTTTCTATTATGGTCAGACATATACATAATATAAACAGTTTTAGAAAGAAAGGACACCAAGGTCTTTTCATTTAAAAGTTTACTATAGTATATCTTCATCTACACCCATATATTAAAAAAATTGGAATTGAACGTCAAACGAGAATATTTCTAAATAAATGTCTAATCGGACAATTTATGTAACTACTTAATGTGATATTATATTGTCTAGACCCGAAGGGTTAAAGAAAAATTTGATTCAAGTACAAGTCCCCGTGTATAAAAGATCAGCTTTCTATCTGTAAATGAAAAAGTCATTCTTTCGGAATCCATAATGGCCAAGTTAAACTTTTCTATAATCTGATCAATCGAGTGTAACGGAAGAAAGGGAGGACAAAGAAAGATTGATAACATCTCTGATGTGTCGGAAAGCCATCAGCAAAAGCGGAACCAATCGATTATTGAATCCACTCCAATTCTGGAGACCAAGAAAAAATCTTATCACTAGCTAGCTTTTGGATTATAAACTGTCAAGTTCTAATTATTGTCATAAATCTGAGACTTTCCGCTGATAAAAAACCGATATAAAATGCAGTAACTATAATACATGGGTTTCAAAATAATCAATAGCCTCGATAGCGGTAATAGATGGATACAGTGACATTAAATCACTCTGCTGAAACGACACGAGATTACAGAATCATTGATAGAATACAGCAGGAACTTACAAACCGAATGGGTAATCTTTACATAGTATAAAGCGAAGTCGCTCCCGCTGTCTGTAAGCTTAGATCTTTTAAACTACGCAACGGATTTTCATGCGGTTTTCACCAATAGATTGATTCATGAGGAAGGTCAAGTTATATAATTTGTCAAGGTTTTGTGTAAATTGGTTAAAATATATCCATATAAGTAAAAATGAGTCGTCGAAATGCACCTATGTGCGCATAACTTCCGAATGACTGCACCAAATTAGATTTTATTTTTGCGTTTGTTATTGTCAGGACAAGTTTTGTATAAAAGAAGCGGTGAACTCTGGAATAATGAAATTTGTACACAAAAATTGTAAATAGGTGGCACGCGAGCTGTTTGAAAACTGAATGTACCGGGACTGAATGTGAGGGGGAGGGGAACTCGAGAGGGGGGTTCGCGGAGCGGGGGAAGCGGGAAAGGGGATTGGGGAGAGGGAAGGCGAAGTGGGAACGCGTGAGGGGAAGGGGATGCGGGAGAGGAAGGGGAGGCAGAAAGGGAACGGGACGAATGGTAAAGGACACGCAGGGAGAAACAATTTATTTATTAAGTGACATAGCAACGCATGCCTCCACACAGCATCCCAGATGACATAGGCCCTGAGGGAAATTATTTTTTTCCTCAGGGCCTCCTGTGTGGAGTTAATGTAAAAAAAAAATGCCGGGAGCTCGCCAGTAATATATAAATGGAGCGGGCTGGCAAGCGGGTAGCGGGTAGCGGGCTGGCAAGCAGGCGGTGTCAATTTGTTATGTGTTCAAATTAACAGATGGCGTTGGTTATAAAGGTTGGGTAATGGTGTTGTCAGTAGATGGCGTTGTGTTTCGTTAACGGCAACATGTAGAATACCAAAATAAAGGTTTTTACAAATTTTCAGCTTATTCCGTTTCATTTGGGGATTATCCCCCTTTTTTAGCTTAATTGACTGGACTAGTGAGGAATAAAACATTTTAAACTTTGTGTAAATACTCTAAAGCTAACGAAAATTCATATTAGAAAAATTTGTTGGTAAAAGGGGTGTTTGTTGTCATTCATGATTCATGAACGTAAGTTAATACATTCAAATACCTCGCTGTGGTTAGATTGCTTTTAAATCCACATTTTATTTTGATAAGGTAATGCTTAAAACACGCCACCCTGAGTTATTTCAGAGTGATAAAAAACCGGGTTAGCGTTTATTTCAATAAAAACTAACTAGTCATACTTAGATAAAGGAAACATCCGGTGTATTTAATTCCAGTTATTATCAATCATTATTGAAGTTCCTGTTTAGATAATGACATCCGAAGTTCGGGATAAACCAAATGGAGAACCACTAAAACTCTAAATTATTTTGCAGACAATAATAAACAGTACAAAACTCAAACCAAATGCCCAAACCATCTGAGGGTTCCTTTCTCAATCTTACTCATTATGCTTATATCAGCCTAACATTCTTTCACATTTTTCACACGATCATACATGGTTTTACAAAACTCATTTCAACAGCATTCAGTTTACTTTCCTTATCCTTCCTCTGCCAGTTTTATGCCTCACTGCCATACATAAGGGTAGGTACCAGGACTCCATTATGGACTGCTAGCTTCGCTTCTTTTGACAGTGTTTTTTTATTAGCGTCAACAGCATTCAGTTCTCCATTAATGGAGTTACCTCTATTTACCCTTCTTTCAATATCTCTTTCAGCTTTCCGAACGCTCGTAAAGACACTACCCTGATACACAAACTCATCCACCTGCTCCAAGTATTCATCATTCACAAATATATTGCACACTGTTTTCGTATTCTCTCTTTTAAACATCATGACTTTAGACTTACAATATAATATGGCATTCGGTCCTCCATTAACGGAGTTACCTGCATTTACCTTTCTTTCCTTATCACTATCAGCCTTCCCACCTCTCTAAAACATACTACCCTCAACCTCATAAACTCATCAACCTGCTCCAAATATTCACCATTCACATTTGTGTTGAACACTGTTTTCGTACTCTCTCTTTTGACTGACACCATGACTTTAGACTTACAATATATATATGCAATATCCGTGAAAGTAATAAAATTACGTGTTTTGTATGTTAAATTTGCAAGTCAGACGACTGTTATTTATAAAATGCTAAATTTCCATGTACCCGATGATGATATCTCTTCTTCTTTGCCATCAACTTCCCCGCAATATTCCTTTCCTGTAATGTCGCTGACCTCTGCTCCGTTGTCTGCGCTTTTAATCAATTTCCATAACGACAAACACCAACATACCTATATAATACCTCTGCAATGTGTGCAACCGACTGCCGATAATGAGGCTGCATTATTTAACGGTCAACGAAAGGCTCGAGAGGCATTGCCTTATTGTTATGAATCACCCAATTATTATTAATTATGGTGGTTATGTTGTTAAGTACCTATAAATAACATACAAGTCACGTAATACAACATACATTTTGAAATATCATAATATATTTTACGTACCAGTAGGTATATTATGTAAAATTACATTTTAGTTAGGCAGTTATCAATTTGGGAGGTGGGTATGTGTACCGCGGCCCCGGGAACCATTTATTGGATAACCAACACCTCTGCCATGAATCACAAGTGGTTCACTACGTTTGGTGACTTAGCAGAGACGTCGGGTTCACGGGGTGAGGTTTATATAGGTTTTTGACCCCTTGACCTCTCCAGCCGGACTCTCTCGCCTCAAAGCTCTGCACCGCAGTGGGAGGGATGGATTCATACATCCGTCACTCCTGGACACACTGACCACCAGATTTTATTTATTTATTGTGAAATGTTTTTCGAAAGTTTTGTGAATCCAATTACATGAAATTACATCAGTTGAGAGGCAGCCTTGTACAAAAAAAATTACATTTGTTGTGAAGTCACTGAAGTTTAACTGAAAAATTTCCACTTCTGAAGAAAGGCGGTTTAAGATAAATTATCTAGGAAAGCTACTTTTCAGAATTTTAAATTTATTTCAAATACCTAAAAGCATTAAAAAAATCCGCGGACGTGTTTTATGGCCAAAATATTTCAGTTTGTCTATTTATTTACGGTCTTTCAAACTAATATATTTCAGATTTGTTCACACACTTATTTTGCATAGACATTATTGATCATTACGTCTACGCAAATATTTATGATCAAAAAATAATTACAAAAAGCACATAATTTTAATAACTGTATTATAACGCGTTTGAACATTTTTATTGATAACTTGAATGTAGGTAAAACAATTTTTTTGTGAAATTAAATCGAAAAAGTTATTTGATAAAATTTAAAATGCTGGAATGGAGAATAATTAGTTTTTTCCCGTAGAGTTATTAGCAAGTGTACGATCGCAAGACCATCTCGATTTGAATTTCTGTTCTTTGGATCTCTAATTTGAATTCTCGGCCGCTGGTTAGTAGGCCTTATCTCCCTTCACACTGCATCCCAAAATATGAAATAGGTGTGAAGTTAAGAGGAATATAAACGCTAGAAATATTTCGATTCTTGTGTTTTATTAAATCTAAAACCGAGCGCCGGGTACCGTCATATTTTGGACTGATTTGCACGAGGCAAGTAATTTGAAATAAATACTGTTGCTATGACGTGGTGCTTGCAATACGTAAGAAGCGCCCAGCGAGATCTCCGTTCGCCGATGCTTCTACACATACCTTGTTACCCGGTGGATGAATACCGTCAATTCTATTTTACCAGCAGCGGCCAAGGCGGGAGCGGATCGAGAATCCTCAAACTATGGGGAATGCTAATAAAAGTAAATGTTTATAAAATTTGAATTGATTTTATTTATTTACAATCTAAAAAATTTTATGAAAGTGAATTATTAATACATATTATTTTAAATACATATAAGTATTAATAAAAAGGAACTTGATTCAAGTTAAATATAATATGTATATATGTTAACAAAATGTAACTAATGCGTACTTTTATAAAACTAGGTATAGGTATGTACTTTTATCAAATTTACATACACTTTCAAAATACCCAAATTACATATACTCAAATTTCCACATCTAAAATTTTTGTAAAATTCATTTACAAAAATAAATTTTTTGGAAACAAATCAATAAACCAATCTCAGTATTAGAAATGATGACGGAACAACTCACAGCTCACAACTCACAGCTAATTTCCACATCTAAAATTTTTGTAAAATTCATTTACAAAAATAAAATTTTTGGAAACAAATCAATAAACCAATCTCAGTATTAGAAATGATGACGGAACAACTCACAGCTAGGTTTAAAAATATTCTACATTTGAGACATCAGTTTATTGAAACATACACTTAAAAAAAAACGGTGAAAATAAATAACTTGCATCCTCATATGCTGAATTTATCCTAAAAGAGCATAATTAAAACGAATGCAATATAATATTTTAAAATAATAAGTAAAATTTCGACCCATGGTAGAGGGGAAAGGCTGCCAGCTAGCGATCCGGAGATTGCGGGTCTTAGTATTAGACATTATCAAGGAACAGTTCCCAGCTACATGTATTATTAAAAAGAAACTTGATTAAGTGAAATGTAATATATATATATATATTTACGTAACTAATACATACTAATAAACTAATGTAAATGTAACTAATATATACTTTTACAAAATTTGGTATATGTACTTTTATCAAATATACATACACTTTTATCAAATTTCCGCATTTAAAATTTTTGTAAAATTCATTTACAAATAAAACTTTTGGAAACAAATCAACAAACCAATTTCAGTATTAGAAATTATGACGGAACAACTCACAGCTAGGTTTAAAAATATTGTACATTAGATACATCAATTTATGGATACACACACTTAAAAAAAACGGTGAAAACAAATAACTTGCATCTACCTATGCTGAATTTATCCTAAAAGAGCATTGTTAAAACAAATACAATATATATCGCGGGTTCAAACCCCGGCAAACAAATCTTAGTACTAGACATTATCAAGGAACAGCTCCCAGCTTCATATATTAATAAAAAGAAACTTGATTAAGTGAAATATAATATGTATATATATTAACAAAATGTAACTAATACATACTTTTACAAAACTAGGAATATATACTTTTATCAAATTCACATACACTTTTATCAAATGTCCGCATTTAAAATTTTTGTAAAATTCATTTACAACTAAAATTTTTGCAAATAAATCAACAAACCAATCTCAGTATTAGAAATGATGACGGAACAACTCACAGCTAGGTTTAAAAATATTGTACATTATATACATCAATTTATGGATACACACACTTAAAAAAACGGTGAAAATAAATAATTTGTATCTACCTATTCTGAATTTATCCTAAAAGAGCATAATTTAAACAAATACAATATATCGCGGGTTCAAACCCCGGCAAGCAAATCTCAGTATTAGACATTTTCAAGGAACAGCTCACAGCTACATATATTTAAAAATTATTCTTTTAAAATATTAATCCTACCGATAATGAATTTAAGCATTTCATTTCATTTCATTCGTCAACCTAAAATTTCTCAAATGATATAACATTCTGAACATCAAAAGAGTTGAAATCAGGAATAGTTGATGCTGACACATTTTGAGCTCACGCTGTTTGAGAACCAAAAATGCTCGCTGTAACAACGAATTTGCTACGTATATTGCAAGTAAAAAACTTCGAAAACACGGGCACAGATCCCACGTCCGTTGCTGGCCACGGCTCGCGGCATTATGGTGGAATACAAGCGTTGGGCGCAGATCGTATGAATTAGTACGGTTCTAAAAATTTGACGTAAGCGCCAAAGCGGTTTTTATTTTTTTTGTGCATAATTTTATAAGAACGAAAAAAAGTTAGAAAGTAGAAAACGTCAAAAATAGTCTAAGCCATAAAGGAGTATTTTTTAAAAATTGTTACTTACATTACTTCATAGTAAAGTCATGAAAAAACTTTTTTTTTAGTGGTTTACGCTTATTTTTTTTGTTACGTAAATAATAATTTTATTGTAATTCTGTTACGTAGAAAAGGTAGTTAAAGCTTCAATTTATCCGTAGCATATTTTTTTATATTCGTACTGTAAACCGATTCGTTGTAAAGATTAATCTAAATAGTGATTTCACGTATAGCTTCATCTTAATCTAAAAACGTTTCGAGAGTTATTGATTATGATTACCTACTGATATTCTTGGAGGTTTGCTTTAACCTGATAATACCTCTATCCAAGCGGTAGATAATGTGAATTTGGTATAAAATCATTGTCTCTCGCGTCTTCCCCCCTTTAATAAAGTTCTTGAGCGTTATTGAATTCCGCAGGTGCTTCGTTGAATTAAACGCACATAATCTAGTAAAGCGCCAGGAGCGCATAACTCAGCGGAGAAGCGGGAGTGGCATGCGGGTCCTTGCGAAAGAGCGAGAGCGGGGTGAGGAGTGCGGCCTCCTGGCAGCCTGGCACTTGGTACTCTTGGTAATGTGTCAAGGGCGGCCCGGCACCCGGCTCCACAGACACGACCTGCGCGCCGGGCAAGCGCACGGGACGACCGGGAGAACTTTCTAATAATACCAGGATCACAGCGATGCAAGGAGGTTGTAAGATGTTCGTAAGAACGCTTTTAACTGCACACACGGGAAGTTCAGGCTGTATTTTCATTTCTTCATCAAATACAAGCGTACGTATATGCCAGGTAGGCATGGCAGCATCGTGATGGGAACCCAGTACGTGCATTATGCAAACGCATAATAATTATATTGCAATAAGTACACTCGAATATTTAGCATAGCATAGAGTTTATTTATGTCATAAGTAAGTAAACTGATACGTAATAGAAGGTAAAAGTAAACATGTTTTAATTTATTATGGTCCTTAGCGAACCGATATGCAGTTCAAGGAATCAAGTTTCAATTCATACTGCCTAACCTGATTAAAAAACATCTGAGTATAATTTCAACACGTATTCAGCTAAGTCGATGGATCGGCATTGCCTATTTCATCGCAGCCAAGACACGAGAGTTAATTTACCTTATATGTATATAAATAAGGTGACACGCAAACGAAGGTAAAAGTAATCTTGTTTCACTGTGGAATACTGTGGATCGAGATGCAGTCCAAGAAAACGGGTTTCAACAATCTTGAGTGATCCATTATGCATAATATTATAATACAAAACAATGTGTTAGTTGTCTATAAAGCGTATTTTTACAGTTTTCAAGAAAAAAACAATCAGTAAGCTACTTAACAATCGTAACGAAATTCCTATATTTTGAAACAAAATTCTAATATTTTAAATTGCATAATATATTGCGTCCGTTTGTAATATTATAATCTAAACGAGTCTTTTATCTGTTTTCAAAACAGTATTATTTTGGGATATGTTTAAAAACACGTAATCTATTTGAAAATTAATGTAAACCGGCAAATTTCTAAAAAAGTCATGAATCTGACAGATCTCGACAAAATCTCGAAGAGATCCCGAGTTTTAAAAGATAAAAAGGTACAGCAGCCAGCTTGGTTGCAGTCTTAGTAGAACATTTGTCCGGTGTGAAGTTATCTTCAATAGTATAATGATGAATTGATGAAATGTGGAGACACGATCGAGTGATCCACCGAAACAACAATTGAAATGGTCTCTGACCGTGCCGGTCGGTTGAAACGATTCAGCGATTCCAGTGATTATTCCGACTGGCCGCTCCGAGCATGCATTGAATATGAATACTAACGGAGTCGGGAACTAAGGAGGGGGAGGGGTCGGGAGATTGGACACTGACCGGATTTCCACTAACTGAGATAAGAGGGTCACGAGAATAAAGAAACAAAATACCATACATCGTGAACACAGGAATAGGAGGAAGTGTATGCAAATGGGAAGCGTGCCTGCTTGATAGAATATAATGCCATTATGACCGACTCGTTTTTCGACTTGAAAGATTAAAATGTAAGCCGAATTACATTCGCACAAGGAAGCATATCAGTAGAACGCAAATGAGAAAATTCTGAATTCTAAACTTAAGTCGCTACTGTGGACATTGGTCACAATACAAAAATTTCATTAGTTCTGGAATCTACTCGAAGATTTAATATGAAGTATTATTGGACGTATAAAGTAGGTACTCGTACCTCCAAAGATTGATTCACCCACGTTCGTAGTGATTTCGTCGTTTGTTTTATTCTATAATAATGATGTTTTGATTGTTATACGTGGTAGTCTTGTCGTCTAAGAGGTATTTTACGATCTTCTGTCGCCATCGTTAAAATATAACGATATATCGTTATATATCTGGGCGAGATTTTTTTTTTTTTTTTTACAGTTTTATACCGCACAAGAATCTCAACTGCTCCCGTCTGGAGCCAGTGAGACTATGGCATCCCCAATTGGGGTATGTTGTGAGGCTGAAAGGTAGTGGGGAGTGGAAGGAGGTGGGGAAGAGGAAGGTTGGGAAGTACCTGGCTATTCAGATCTGGTCACCAAACACGGCTAAAGCCATTTTCAAGCAACGTTTCAATTCTGAATGGTGGTCTTACACCAGGGCGATACTGATAGTATCTTCCACTCTGGAACGTGCCGCAAATATACTATATATTATTTTTAATGAATTAATTGTGAAATAACACAAATTAATCAAATAAAATTTATTTGCGCACGCCGGGTTCGAACCCGCGACCTCCGGATTGTGAGTCAAGAGTCTTAGCCACTGGACTACGGAGTCGTACGAGATGTCGTTAAGTCAGTGGCAGAATTATCAAACAAAAGGGCAATAGACGAGAATAATAATAACTACAATCTAATGCTGCCCAACTTTTGGTGCTCAATTATTAATTTAGATTGCAAAACGCAAATTTTGCGGTATCATTAATTTAGTGATCAGGGAAGCCGAAATAACATTATAGAGTTTTTGAACATTTAAAAAATAAAATGACAAGATTGAAAAGACTAGAGTAGGGCGTTGAAAAGTGTCACATTTACCTGTGTAGAACGTGAACGTGAAGGCAATAACTCACAGGACCCACGTCTGTCTACTATGTCTACCTACACCTAGGAAATGTGGCCAACACCACCTTTGGCAGATACAAAGTAGGTTCTCCCTCTTGCGGGGCACAGTGGATAAGATTGTGAAATTAGCAGGACGGAAATTCATTATTTATTTATAAGATTATATCTACTAGATTTTTTTTTTACATTAACTCCACACAGGAGGCCCTGAGGAAAAAAAATCCCTCAGGGCCTATGTCATCTGAGATGCTGTGAGGAGGGTCTTTTTGAGGAGAGGAAGGAATGAACATTGGTCTTGAAGAGACCCGTGTTGTAGGAAGGAGGAAACACAGAGGCCGGGAAATCGTTCCACAGCCGAGCTGTTGAACACAAGATACTTTCAATTTCACCTTAACCCTCTCGAGCACGCATTGTGAAATACAATAAAATAAAAATGTTTAAGGATACTTTCTTCGGTTAAATGGGTTCAGAAAGTGAAAAAAAAATTATTTTTTTTTACCCTTATTACAAGTTGGTCAAATTGACGGGCCCCATATGAGGCTTAAAGTGATCAAAGGGTGCAGGGGTTATAACTTTGCCATATAAAATATTTTCATGCAACTTTCAAGAAAATGACACATTCCAGGATCTAAAAACTTTATTATTTTAAAAGTGAAACTTCCTTGCCCCGTTGTGATTTGGAATTCAGATGAAACGGAAATTATGCATAAGGCACCTGCGAAGCATCAAATTGCGCTCATTGTCCGCTTTGATTATAATGTCATTTTTCAAGGCTCCTATTGGTTGAGATCAGGCGCGGCCGGTGCCTTAAATTTTTGGTGGTTCACCGATTTCATAAAAAACGTAATGTATGCATAGAGATATACTAAATGTATGTAATTTATATAAATGCACGTATCTTACTTATTTATAGAGAAGATCAATTATTATTCGATCCCTTTGCCGAGTTCATGCGGTTCTTTTTGATAAAGTCCACATTTATTATTGCATCACTCATTTTCAAAAGGGTAAAGAAATTCAATTGTACCTTAAAATATTGATACCAGAATAATTCAACAATAATGATAATAAAGGGATATTTTATAGAGCGATGTTTTTGTGTGAAATCACCTCATGGGCATTACAATTTTTCTATTTGCAAACAGATACAGATATACTCACCTGATAAACTCGTTATCCGATAAACACATATATATTAAAGTTTATGCTTGGAAGATACGACTTTGCAAGCGGTGACA
Organism: Limnephilus lunatus; assembly: GCA_917563855.2. Lineage (NCBI taxonomy): Eukaryota > Metazoa > Arthropoda > Insecta > Trichoptera > Limnephilidae > Limnephilus > Limnephilus lunatus. The sequence goes on from OU830600.1 coordinate 47,376,555, forward strand.
CTGCATTAAAAACTTCAGAAATCATAAATTGTTTGCTATTTTACACTATGGATAATTTCTTTTGATATTACATCTATTTGTGTTAGAGGATTAGTGGCAAAGAACAGAAGGTATTTATTTAAAAGACTCAACTTTCGGATATATATGAATTAATTAACACAATAATGTTTTAATTTGCAGCATAGGATGCTAACATTGCAGATGGTGGCGGGTGTTTACTGACCCACTAAGCGTCGGTGTGAAGTTAGCAATAATTTAAAAAAACGCACACAAATAAAAGGTTACTTTCTGCAAAAAAAAGCAAATAATAAAGTATGTAAATCCGCAGGAGGTTATCACAAGATAATATCGCACGCATAGCTGACCCGTGACCCGTTGACCCGAGGTTGCATTTTACAAGAGAAATGTTATGGTTTTACTTCATACTGTCCAAACCCTAGATCGCTCGAGCCCTTCGTTCGGAATTCTTCGATTCTTTGTTCGGATATCTCCGCTGACCGTGCGGCGTACGGTCAGCGGTATTTTTCTTGATACGTTTTGTCAAAACCACGGTCCAGAGACGTTTCGTATGGGCGGCATATAAAATATTTTTAGTCAAACAAGGCGCATAGCTAAAGCGCGCGGTTTGGTATGTACCTCGGTTTCTCGTTCCTAGCCAGTGTAAACGGCGCGCGGGTGCAATGTTTTTGCTGTATTTATGTACAATATTTCATCGTTAGTCACGTTTTAGTAACATTTAGTATGTTATTAATTGCAATTCTTAAGATTTTTTCAAAATTTTGCTTAATTTTATAATTAAAAACATTAAGTAAGATTACGATGAGCTGTAAATTGTTGTTCAATTTTGTTGGCGGTTCATTGCACGAGTGCACTAACGCACCAGCCGCGCCTGGTTGAGATATGAAATGGAAATGATGTTAGGTCTGCGCTCATTGGCTGAGATTGTTTTGGTAAAGTTTCACTTCTACCGCGTGTAAACCGAACTCGATTTTTTTTCAGTGAAGGCCTATTACAGGTGGATATGTCTAATTAATATATAAAAAATGGTTAACCCCTCCCATGTGTTTGTTATATATTTTAAGAAAATGGTGGCCCAGCATCAGCGCAAACGGCATAATATAGAATATACGCCATGACAAAATTGATTTCTAAATAGACTTTCAGATCCGATAAAGTGAATTTGAAATTGTCTTTACTCTTTTGAGTCCCATATACGGTGGATTCGTTTACAAGTGTTGCCAGGTATGTTTCAGTAATCATTTCTAAGAAGTAGTTGATAAGCATTTCGCCACTAATATTTGATTTGCATTGCCCTTAAAATTTGGGTATATTGTTAAGAAAAGCATTTTATTTAGTGCTAAACCATGTCACAGGTATATTTTGTTGAGGGTCGTGTACTTCTAAAGTATTACCGTTTTCAGCCTCAGGAATAGGAGAGGGTTGCTCACTTGCTAGATCCTCATTCCTGTAACGTTCATTTTCAGATGGTTCGAATAGATCGTCTTCTGATACAGAAAAATCTTCTTCGTCAGAACCATCGGGGAGAGTAAGCAGTGTAAAATTTGATCTTCATCGAGATTACAATCCTCATTAATTCGTGAACTCATTTTATGCCTTTAAAAATGATAAAGAATGTAATAAAAATAAAATGCCCTTAGAAATATTTCAAATCCATATCAAAATACAACCAACCAAATAAGTTTATTCACAGAGCCCACTACATATTATTGGTTGATATTGACAACTCTTGGAACATTTAGACATCATATGAGGTCGATTAGTTTTTGCAAAGAAATCAATATAAAATATTAAAAAAATAACATTCTAAGAATTTCACAAGTAAGATGCACAGAGCATATAAAAATATTTATTTACGGTTTATAATGGTCGAATTTCAATATTTAATGGTACGTTGAAAGGAGGAGAAACAGAAATCGACAAAAAAATGTTAAAAACTTTTGCAATGAAATTTCAAATCAACCTGGGTTAGTGTTTTCATCTGATGGCAAGTTTTTGAACTATCAATTGTCATCAAGCAAGGTCTAAAGTGATATATGGTGAAGTTGTAATTGAAAATATCATTGGAATTATGAAATGGCAGCTCGTCAAAGATGACTAATTTTGGGACCTCATATGAGTATCTCGTGTTCGAGAGGGTTAATATTCGCCCTGGTGAGCGACCACCATTCCGAATCGAAATATTGTTCGAAATAGTTGAACTGTGTTTGGTAACCAAATCCATCGCCTTGCACCGTGGTTTCCACACCTCCTGGACACACACACTTCAGATTCTTACTCATCCCTCACACCTTTTACCTTCTCATAACTTCCTCTCCATCATTTCCCTAAAAATACCTTCCACACAGCACCCCCAATGATGACACTCAGCACTCAGGGCCTCCTGTGTGAAGCTAATGTAAAAAAAGTGCTCCCAACCTTCCTCTTCCCTATCTTCTTCCCCTCCCCGCTTCCTTTAGCCTCACAACATTCAACATTCCACAGATGGATATCATATTCCCACTGGGTCTGGGCATATTAGACAATAATATTATGTATTAGAGTAGTCACGTTTACGTTAATTTGTTAATTTGCTTGTCGCACCAACGATATCCTGCGCTCGTATAAGCAACATCACAATTTGTGCACAAATATATTATTGTTAAGAATTTTTTTTTTCCATTTGATTATTGACCGAAAAGTTTTTTCGGTATAAATATTAGTTCCCTGACCCACTGTGTGCCTGCCCAATCCGCCTCCGTAGATCGGCCCCAAACGTTTCTCGCATACAAATTTGACCAACACACCCAACATTGTACGTTGTTAACACAGTTTCCTATAAAACTAAGGCATACATTAATCACATCACTGGGAACCGAGTATATTACGCTACTCCATCTTGCTGGCGTACTAGAGAATCTATCTTACCTAGGTTACTTACTAGCTTATGGCAAATGTATGCGCTTAAATAATAACAGAATCTGGGGCACATTATGTAACGGCTTGGTAGCGAAAGCGAAATAATATAACGGCGTTTATATCCATAAACAAGTAGCTAACTGTGGTTGTTTTCAGCCTTACACCGAAATTCTAAAATTATTCTGACCCAATTCAAACTCCAAACAGCGTCACGAATTAAGCCACCGAAAGCCAGACAATAAATATAAAGTACTCGTACATGTGCTGCAAACGTTGCAAAATTTATTCGATACAAAAAAGGCAAAGACAATGAGCAATATAAATACAGAAGATGAAAAATCAACAAGCCTTCCTCATAATGTAAAAGGTATTAAGATACATTATTATTTAACTAAACTAAAGAGAATAGGACGTCAAACATATATGTCGTGGTAAAAACTTCTTTGCTTCATTCACATTCGTACATTATACCATACTATGTACTGCGTGTATGTACATTTGACTTAGTTTCACTTGCCTTATTTCTTATAATTTATCACTATGCCTTTTTGTCAAATTGGAATTTAATTGCAGCAAAATTATTCTCGTATTGTATAATTTAAAAAATATACTGATTTATTTTTAACTGTTATTTTCATAATATTATGTAAAAAAAAAACTAGCTAACAACCACTCTGTAAATTGAAATCTCGACATAGGCGTTTCACACCTTGTGAGATGAGCAATACGTCATTACTGTAATCAAATGTATCTAATATTGATATAATGATTTTTTGTATTTCTTGGGCATTAACTATGTAACAATTTCTAGACATTTTGTTTTGAAGACATCCGTGTCATTCGGATGTGTCGAAACCGGTCGCAGAAAATTTAAAATTTAAGTAACAAATCTACATTGAAAATTAAAACTCTTCAAACAAAATTAATATAATGAAATAAAAATAAATTATATTGTAAATTCTTCTATTCCGCTCTTCGATCAATAAAGGCCAATGATTCCGCTGAATATTGTGACATGGGCCTACGCGACGGAGTATTTTTATCAATTGACCATGTCTTCTCTGGACCGTTCACTACTTTCAATCGCTTCATATATTCATTCACCCAACACCCCCTTTTCCAATCTATCAGTTCTGAATGCCTAAACATTTCAAAATCTGGTTCATAATGCTTACACTAATAAATACAAAAACAAATAATCAACGATTAGGAAATTTTCCACTAAATGAGACAATTTATTTAATTTGGGTAATTTCAATAAACGATTAATGAAATAAACTTCGTTAGCAGGAATGTTTGCGAGTATGTGAGTATGTGACTATGAAACTCTAAAACTCCATGCAATTACACGTTCTCAGTCTGACCGTTAAAGCTGTAATAAAGCTCCCGAGGAATTCCTAGCGAAATGTTCCTAGCACTGCGCTTTTACTTTAATCTTCATTCCAATGGAAGCTCTCCTGCAGTTTCCAGGAATTGAATTAAATTATAAGTAGATACTCACTTTTCGCCCTATGGACGAAGAAATTTTGAATTCTGAAACGCGCTGCAAAACTAAGAGGCGTAGACGACGTAGAGCAAAAAGTTTATGTAAGATCAGAAACATTGTAATAAAAACGAACTAAATTCCACGAAGGAAAAAATGTAATATTATTATTCCTTCGAGCAAACTGGCCTTATAATAACATTTCTGAGATTTTTCTATATCAGAGTGCGGTCACTATTCGTGGCTCTCTCCCCACCTATTTTCCGGCTGGGCATGCTCGGATTTAATTTTCACAATTATCATGGATTCACATAATTCTCATGGATTTAACTCCTTGCAGCTAAGAAGAGAGCATGATAGCCTTTGTGGTCTCGACTAACAATCCGAAGATTGCGAGTTCAAATTTCAGCTTGCGCAAATAAATTTTATTTGTTTAATGTTATTTCACAATAAATTAATTATAAATAACTAGCTGAAGTCGATGCCCGGGCTTTACATAGAGTTTTCGAAATCAAATGTAGACAGTGACCTTCAACTTCGGCATAAAACTGTAGATTTGCATACAAATCAAATCTACACCGCCCGCTTGCCAGCCCGCTCGTTACAGACATTCTCCTTTATATATTATATATTTCAACCAATTTACACAAAACGTTGACAAAGTATATCCCTAAACCTTCCTCGTGAATCATTATATCTATTGGTGAAAACCGAAATCGATTTATCAGGAATTAAGTCTATCCCCATTGATTTGTTATATTTAGACGAGACAAAGCGATAAAATGTTTCCAATTTTTAACTCCAATAAGTCTAATTTAACTTCCAACCATAGACATACAAATAACTAGACGAGAACTTACAGATGAGGGGTAAAAACCAACTATGGCGGGGCGAAGAGAGGAAAGAGACTTGTGATTCGCCAATAAGTCAATCTAACAGTATATAGGCACCTCGCACTATAATATCACTATTTAGTTCTTGATAGTAAAATCTGCTTTTGAATGAATAGACCTTTTTATATGGGAGCGCGAATTGCATGCCACGGTATGAACAGATGTGTAAAATCCAAATTCGCAAAGTAAGGGTCAGAGTATTTTCATAGTGGAATATTTTGTTGCCGTAGACACTTTTACAAATGTTTCATGATTTACTTAACCCAGTAAACAGCGGCTTTGTGTTTCGCGTCGCTATGTATCTCGTTGTCTAAGTATGTGTTTCATATGCCGGCGCCAGACACGAGTTCAAATAAGTGCGCACTTATTTGAAAGACTGTGCTCACACATTTGGTCACTTATGTGTGTCACTGCCAGATATGTGTTCAAAGATTTGATCACTTCTTTGAGCTCACAGTTTTCAAGTAGACCTCACATAACATGGACGACGATTTGGTCGACACAGTTTGCTTATATTATTTATGTGCGTGTAATTATTTATTACACATGCAAATAAATAAACAAAAACAGCCAAAACGAAGACGTGAATGGATGTTTGAAATGTATCGTAATAGAATAAGGTATAAGTGAATTTTATTTTACAGCTAGCACAACACTTACAAAAATAAATCAGGGAAATTATAAGTCACCGTATTTTTATATATATTTTTTACATGAGCTCCACACAGGAGACCCTGAGGAAAATAATTTCCCTCAGGGCCTATGTCATCTTTGGGGATGCTGTGTGGCTGGTTTTTAAAGGAAAGGAAGGAGAGGAGAGTTTGAGGGTGGGTAGGAATCTGGGGTTCAGTTTATCCTGGTCATCCGCCTCCAAGACCTAGACAAACCTGACCCCATGAAGCCGGGCACCCCTGCTAAATCACCAAACGTAGCGAACCACTTGGGGTGACCTATGGCAGAGGTGTTGGTTATCCAATAAAGGTTCCCGGGGCGGCGGTACCCATTCCCGCCTCCCAAATTGAATATAGAATAATTTTAAGATAATGTTTTCCCTGTAGTCGTTTTTATTTAAAAACCATTGTTGATGAATGAAGCCTAGACCAGTGGGTTACTTCAGTAATTTTTGGAGAACGTCTTCTCTCCACGGCGACGCTCGCGCTACTGGGCTTCGCGCAGTGTGGCAGGCATACAGACATTTGGACTTTGATCCCTTTGATGTGCGCTAAAGAAACCGACACGGAACGGCAAAGTGCACTTAAGTGCTCAAACAAGTGAACACAGTGTCAAATGCCCGTGCCACACATGTGAACACTTATTTGAACACTTCTTTGAACACATGTCTGGCACGGGCAATAGACATACAGCGTCCGTGCGTAAAATGTACGATGAGAGCACGACACTGGTCCGGACACGCCCAGCCGGTTCCGAAAAATGGTTCCAATGGGAGGGGGAAATAACACGTTTTTAACACGTAAGGGCATGTCCATATATTTTGTACGTCCGTGATAATATTATAATTCTGGATTGTTAGTCATAAAACAAACCGTACTAATAAAAACTCCATCCGGGTGAAAATTGGCAAAAGTACAAACTGCGAAGTTTCAATCGAAAATAAACTCAAAGTCCAAGTAAAAACATCGCGTAAAACAAAAGGATGGGTTACTATAACAAGAGCCGCCTGCAGAGACTGCGTGGTATCACGCCCTATATATTATTATTCCCTTTATATAAGTATATTATACACACCAACAAAGGGCGGGAACTGGGTCACGTGGTACCTCCAGTGATGCATCTCGCCCGGCCCCGGAGCCCGGAGCCGGGCCCTTGGGAGCGGGGAGGAAAACCTTTCGGGGGTCACGATAAATCACATAAATAAAGGGCGCGTTGGATCAAATTCGACGAGAAGCGGGGAAAGCGTAATGGAAAGAGCTGGGATCAGATGGTAACCGGTAAATTCACCGCGGAACATTCACGGCGAAAATTATTTTCTCTTAAATTTGGAAGCGTGTCTTTTTACTGAAATAAATTAGTACAGATAAAAACCAAATATTGGGTCCTTACATATGAACTTGGCAACTTTGATCTCAAATATCTTCTCTTTGGTAAGGAATTCCAAATTAAAATTTATACATCTATTTACTCATGTATTTGTGTTTCGAAAATTATAATTTATTTTCTTCTTTGCTTAAGGGTTTTTTTTCTTTGCGTCACTTAGTTTACAAAATGGAAAACTTGAAATATAGCGTTATTTACGATTACGAGCTCCACCGTGGCACCAGTGCTGCAGAAACGGCTCGAAGGATTAATGATGTGTATGTATGGCGACGGTGCCGCAAAAGAAAACACAGGGCGTTTTCGGTTCCAACGTTTTCGTTCTGGAAATTTCAACCTGCAGAACAAGCCCCGCGGACGGCCGGAGACCAAAGTTGATAATGAAGAATTGAAGGCTATTGTGGAAGCGGATCCATCGCAAACCACGTCCGAGTTAGCTTCAGGCTGCGGTGTTAGTGATAAAACTGTTTTAATCCACTTGAAGCAAATTGGGAAGGTGAAAAAGCTCACATACATACCTTCCATAAGCTCCCATACAAAGTTCCTCCCATACAAAACGCCAATTTCATAAGTAAGGACCTAATATTAAGAGGAAAGAGGGTTCCGTTTTTTCGATACAAACGTATTCCACAAATTCCTTAAATGTTAAAATGCCTGCGGTGCAATTAATCCTTTCGCTCAGTATTCGGGGTGCAAAAGTGACAGTGACAGCTATATTTTGGTAAAATACCTAATATTCAAATTTCTCGGAGACCGGGTTTCCTCTTAAGGAAATAAATTAAATATCAGTTCTGCTATTCAGGTTAAATTCCGGTCGGTTAGATTAGGTTACATTACAATAATTCGATACTATGAATGCAATGGTTCCATGTCAACTCAGAATGAAACCAACTCATAATAACTCAGAACCACCTCAGAAATGTCATTAAAAGCTAAGAAAATACATATAATTTTATCCGGTAACCCTCACCTAACTTAACCTATTCAACTAATTTTTTTATAATTTTTTATTATCACTCTTAATGACCTTTATGAGGTGCTTCTGAGTTGGTTTCATTCTGAGTTGTCCTACAACAGTACAACAGTCCTCAGCACCATCAGATAATTTATTTATTGTGAGCGGTGAATTTTCCGCGGTGGTATGAGGGCGGTGAATGTTCCCGTGGCGAATTTTTCGCGATGAATTTTCCCGGTGATTTCCTAGAACCGGAGCAGACACATTAATGAAATTTCTTTATCCTTTTTTTCACACATCGTGCACTCAAAAACTACAAGCAACTTGTTGCCAATAGGTTGATAAATGTTTAACCATTTCCCCTCAACGGTATGCAGAGAGTAGAGAGTAGTAAAAGTAGGAAAATATTTGACACGCATGTCACATATTCCTTTTTCTCCATCCATCTACTTTACATGCCAAACATCATGATTAGTATCAGAATTTTAATGTGTCAGCTACGAGTACCATCTGTCCGCATCTTTTGACAATTTTTCTATTGGCGACAACTTTACAGTATTCGGCTTCCCCGTACTTCATACTCAAACATCCTAATTGATAACCTTTAAAATACACCCCGTAAAGCATATTCGAATTGATCGATTCTTGGAACTGAGTACTGATACCCACAATGTTGAAACAGCTAATCGATAAACGGTTCAACCGAAGAACACGAATTCCTTTGAACACTAGTCGTTTTCTCACTTGGCGGCGTTATGAACTATGTAGATTCGCATTATTTATTGTAGGTACAACGCCAGTTCACCGATTTCAAAATACCAAGTGAAAAAAGATAAAATCTCAACAAGCAATTAAATTAACGTGAAAACGGGTCACTATGACACAATGGTTTAAAAATTCATAGGTAAATTAGTAAACACGACAATGAAAATTTGATCGAATAAACTGATCAACAAGAACGGGTTGTTTCATAGAATTTGAACGATCCATCAAGTTAATATTGAAGTCTGTGAAAGTCCTTTTCAAGTACTCTCAAAATTCAAGTAATGTGAAACAACCGACCCATGATGAAATACAAACAAGAAATTGGGCGTTTTGTATAGAGCTGGCAGATTTTTCAATTATGGTCAGTTGTTAACCCTGTACAAATCTCATAAGTACCTACGTCCAACAATTTGTTTGTTTTTGAATCTTTATTTAGATGTTATTATAAAGTTTTTGCCCTTTATAAAATGAGTTGTTTTGTGTGAACCATAGACATACAAATAGCTGTACGTCCGTGGTGTGAACGAAAGCTTAGTTTTAGGAAGCCTAAAATCTCTGCATCTTCTCGTAGGATAACTGTGAACATTTTCATGGTACATACCTAATATTACTTTGCAGATAATTTGGGAGCATATTATTTTTAAGTTTGTACATTATTGTTAACGTATTATTTATATTATGTGTGGTTTGGTTGTCATCAGATTTAAATTTTATAACATAATTTAAACTCTAGACAAAAAAATTTTATAACCTGTAGTTTATTATTTTGGGCTTCGTTACATAAGAATAAAACACTAAAACCATAATTTAAATGCGGAGTTGTAATATAACCGTAAACAAGGCGCGTTGTCTTGAGATCCAAGTTATCCAATTGAATTTGGGAGCCACCTCCGGGCTGGAGCTCCATCTTCTAAAATGTTAGTAACTTTAGAGAGTTTAGAGGTTTTGAATCTTTTGAAAGGTTTGGTATCTCTTCTAAAGGTTTGGTATCTCTTCTGTAGGGTCTAGGGTATTCTCACCTCCACCTCTCCTCACCCACCGCCTCAGTATACCGTTACCTGACCAGACACCGTTAGATGTCGAACAAAAAGAAACAAACATTATCCACAGATGTTGAAATCATCTCCAGCCAATAAAAGTGTTGACCTTTGTAGTTTTTCTAGCGGTGATACGTGATTAATTCAAATTCTTAAAACTAGTTAGACCGCTATACAAGACAGTTCAATAACAACCGACCGGTGTCAATAGCGAGGATCTAATAACATAACAATACCTACCTACATACACAATCCGAGTATACACAATAATATACCTACTCCGATTCCTTTGGACGAATCACAAATTAACGACTGTTAGGAAAAATATTTTTTTGGAAATCATTAATTTTTTATTTAATTAATTTCGTACAGGCGGGGTCGCTCAACGCACGGTGCCGCTTCCAACTAGTAATTAAAAAAGGTCTCGGACATTTATTGTCAGAAGGTAAAAATATTTCCGCTTTGCAATAAAAACCAAATAAATAGAATTTTTCCAAATTGAATATTTTCGAACGTTTCCGAAAACTTAAAACTGGTTTTGAAAGGTGATGAAATACGCCTTAAAATTTTATAATTCAAAATAAACATATATTTAAAATACAATTTTTTTAAATGCCAACATAAAAAAGTTTCAAAAATGGCTCACCTTTCTTTTTTTTCGAACTAAAATTACTGATAACAAAAAAAATAAAATAACACACATAAACATTATAAACGTTGTTACCGTTACCACACTTTCTATACTATACTTTCGTTTCATATAAAAGTAATTAATAACAACAAAAAAACGAAATTTCATAACGTTTTTTCAAACCGCGGTCAGATACTTTGGTTTCATAAAGATGTACATTTTAATTATTTTTTGGTTAACCTTTAGATTTGAATATAAAGCGTTGTGTTTTTTCTTTCTAACACCGTTTAGATCAGTAGCTCTTTTAACCTTGATGGAGGTACTGAACCCCACCAGTTTCACATGCGCATTCACCAAACCCTTCTTAATTGGAAATCGAACCGAATCATATGAGTCGGGGGTGTGTCTTGACCTCCGCCGAACCCGCGAGACTGGCTCACCGAACCATGGGTTCCGATCGAACCCAGGTTATGAACCACTGGTCTAGATCATATTTCTTACTATGATAGTAAGGGAGACACAATGATTTCCATGACACATATATGAGTTGTTTCCAAAAGTTAACAAATTAGTCTGAGGGGATAAGGATAAGGGGATACCCGAAATAGACATATAGGTTATGTTGTGTTATAGCGGTTCATTTGTTCTTCATAATATATTTTGTGAAGCGACGAAGGCAGCCATGAAAGTTTCATCGCTGACAAAAGTTAAATAAGACGCGACATCTGAACTTTGCTGAGCGACGAACTTTGAATAAAATATAAATCATTAGAACTATCAGATGCCAAAGTTCAGATATTTAATCTACGTGAGGTCAGCCGCTTCCCGTAATAAGCTTAAAGTTAAGACTATAAGACCTTAAAAGGTTAACGGAAGAACAACAGAATTTCAGATAAAAAGGTCACATTCTTTCATTCTTTGATGTATTGTTACGTTCTTTGAAAAACGAAACTCACTCTCGTTAAGCCACAACATTACCCACTTCCCACGCGTAAAAATAAATCATAACGACGTTGCTTTAATGTTAAGTAATTTTACGCACAATGTGAATGGGAAGAATTAGCGGAGGGAATGAATTATAAAAATTAATGAGCCTTGTAATCACCGAATAAGGTTTTATTTCAAAAATCAGTGCCTGTACCTGTCATTAAGGTCGGGAATCATAACGGGCGAGTTCAGTAGATGAGTAGATGCTAATTTTATTTATATTGTGTAGGTGCATAATATATCTCTGCCAAGTAGGTAGGTAGTTACGTGAATCATTTTTATTTTTGAAGAGAGATAAATCACATCAAAGTAAATAATTCACATCAAAGCGCTTAGAAAAAAGTGGTTAAGCGGTGTGCTAGGAGGATAACAACTTGCCGAGGAACGGAAATTGCAAAATGGCGAAATTAATGTCAGACTTTTTTCAAGTCTTTTAAGGTTTCTCATTCAAGTTTTTGCTTGGATAGGTTCGAAAAAGTCAGAAATATATTTCGTATTATCAAAGAAAATATTTTCAGATGCTATGGATATTTCTCGCAATATCAAAGCAAATCAATGTTTACATGGGCTGGCTGGAACACCAGAAGCAAAATACGCATTTCAACAAACCAAAACCAGGTTTTGGGTTAACAAAAGTTACCGCGTTGTTTTGTTCAGGTTTTGGGTTAACAAAATGTAATAAAATAAATATGATTGATAAATTTCATACAAAATACTCCGATATTGTCTGAGTTTCTGTGTGCGTTGAGTTGTGAAACGAAACGCTCAAGCTAGTTCCTGCGTTTTAGACTACGATATTATCATCACAACCTTCAAGCCTTGCAATATTCATGATCAGGGTAGCTTTCACGGTGAAGGGAGAGTTCCTTGAATTTTGGTTACATTTAAATCTAAAGAAATCGTGATAAAATAGGTACGTCTGCTATTTTCAGTTTGGCGATTAATAAAGATTTTCTTTTTATAAAAAGTTTTTAGTGTTTTTTCTGAAAGCTGTTCGATCCAATTGTAGTACCTTTGAATGTTCTGATATATGGTCTTCATGGCGTAATGGTCTAAACACTAATGGACCTTTAGTCGAGATATTAAAGGTTCGATTCCAGAACAAGAAAGCAAGCACAGTAATTAGATGACTGACAAATAGGGAGACTCGGAAACACTTCCACCCTTTGTCAATTGGTATACAAAAATAAAACAATTCATGAAAGGCAGAGTAATTAGTCCAATTAGATTTTTAGACTCCCAGGTAAAACAATGGCGGCTCACACGACACAAGGCGTTATAAAAAACATTAACTGTCTGACAGACACAAGCCCACAGCCCACGTGCTGTTCAGCAATCAGCCATACATAACGACGTAATCGGCCGAAGTAACGAGAGTAGCTCAATTACTCATTGTTAAGAGGAAACCGGGTGGTGTTTTTTCCATACAAACGTATTCCTCATTTCCCTCTCTGAATTTTGACACTAGAGAAAATATTTTTTTTACATAATATGAATATTGACCGCAAGCGTGTCGGTACGTTTTGATTTTTTTGATAAGTTACTTTTTATAGGAGTTATAACCCTTCAAAAATTGTTAAAATTGCCTTTTTTTAACGCCATCAACAAACGTTCAGTATACAAATTAGACGATGTATTTTTAAAAAAAGCAAAAGGTACAGACATAGAATGTTTTCTTCCAATACATTTGGTAAAAAAAATCTTGGAAATTGGTTCAGTTTTGGAGTAGAAAAATGAGGACTACAAAACCTCGATTTTGACAATTTTATTTAGGTATTATCAGGCTGAGGTGCATGTGTCCCTTTCTCTCAGTATTCGGGGGTGAGGGGGGGCGGAGAGGGTTTTGTTGAATACGTATACAGTCAACGAAGTGATGTGACATTCTCAATAATTATATCGATACACTAGTCCACTAGTGTTGTCATGTCCCGAGTTATCGATGTTTTTTTAAAATTATTTTTCTGTTTGGTGACTTATTTTGAGTGTGCCAATACTTACCGAGCTTATTTACTAAAGTTATTGTGACAAATTTAATTTGTTTACGTCAAATAAATTAATGGAAAAAAATTGAAAAAAAAACACCTGTTACAGACAGACCCCGAGATGATTCCGTTCCGTATTGCCGAGTTGGATATGGAACACAAAAATTAATTAAAATATTTTTTGATAACTTTTGAAGGTTGTACTCAACATAATATTATCCCTTTATAGGACACTTTTTTTAAGATACAACTACCGAACCAAAAAAAAACTTTTATATATGACTAAATATATTGTTCTAGATTTTTTTTTCAAAAAAATTATATTTTACAAGAAAATGTGTGATGGTAAGTACATACACCACTGATCGTTTGATGGAATGCTGGTACAGCGTATGTTCAGTGGTACATGCATCTACCACATGTTGTTGAATCGATTATGTTATTATAATATCATATTATACAAATGAATATTGAAATCTATGTATAAGAGGCACCATATTGTTTATTGTGCTACATATTAGGTACATACACATAACTAGTTTAGTTTTTATTTAACTTTTTTAATACGTTATATTATTACAGAAAAATGCACTTTTGGGAATACCTCCTACATCACTTGACATTTTCAATCTTCTTCAATGATCTAATATTTTTTGTTTTTAAACGCTTTATTGTAAAAAAAAATTACTGTTTAACATCTACACAATGAAATTAAAACAATTTATGGTCCAGACCTTTCCCTCGCCGGTAAATTTCTTGGTATGCGACCGTCAATTATTTCTGGTAAAAGGCATTGGTGGTAGAAATTTTCTAACAGTGGAACGATTTTTTGCCAGATTTCATCGTCCCTCTCAATTTTTTCATACAGCAAACCTTTTGGACTCCACACAACAAAATAACAATAATTACGACGAGTAATATGTAACTGGCCTTGTACTTGGTAGAAGTAATTATGATTCCGTTTTAATGTTAAAGAATGGTCTTCCAATTTACAGTAATCAATTATCTTTTGTGCAATTCCCTCTTCTGGTGACATATTTGCTATACTATAAGGGCATTTAATTTCAATTATAGAATCCTCACCGATAAGGCCATCCGGACTTGCCGCTAAAAAGTTTTTGGTTTTATCGATAAATAGCCCACAAGCGGATACCTGAAAACTTGTTTTTTTTGAAAATTGCTCTATTGCTAGGCTTTCATTTTCTTTTCCATAATTTGTGGCCATAGTTCCTTTGAATTGTGAGTACAGTAAAGAGTTTAGTACTCCCGTAACTGAAGTTTTTTGCCGAAGCTTATATATTTTTCCAAAGTTAGACGCCGTTATCCGCTTACGTCTTTCAATTGCCACAGATTGTTATTGCTTTGGCCTACCGTATTCCGTTCGAGCTCTTCCTTATTGGTTGAAGATAATTCTTTGAGAAATTCCTCTTTTTTCGTTTCAAATATTTCAGGTGGCATATCTGGTTCTAATTCCAATTGACCATAATTTTCATCGGGCCCTGTAACTTTTTTTCTTTTTTCTGTCGTATTTTCATTATACTTTAGTTTTTTTTTTCGACACATTTGTTTATTCTCCTTCGAACGTCGTTTTCTCTCTATAAAGTGCTTCGTGTATTTGCCGGGACTGTGGCCTTGGATTTTCTTTTGTATTCTTGAATGGGTTGCCAATTCACTATTCCACGAAGTTACTGCTCCAAAACATCTTGCTTGGTAAGATCCTCTTGTAGTAAAATTTACCCTTTTTCCACCTATAAATTTGGCGATAACGTTGTTGAATTGCTCCACAGTGTTATTTGTCACGTCAATAATAAGACTTTCTGCATTTGCTATTAGAGACAATAAGAATTGTTGGATATCAGTCCATATTCCACAATCTCGAAGATCGCTTACTAAATTTGGATCATCAGTATACTTCTCCGGCTTGCAATAGTACGATGCACAATTTTTATGATCACCAAACACATGATTTGCGGTATTTTTTATGTCCATTTTCAAATTTTTTATTTTATCACTTTGTACTGTGTTTTCTTGCTCTTTCCTGTAATTTATTGCTCCAACTACAGCTCTTCTCATGCGTAAAACGTTTGCTTCAACCTTTTTCCTTATATGAACTGGTACAAAGCCTTTAGCGTTGTTGGTTTTTTTTCCAAGTGCTTTCATTTTGTTGCAAAAATTGCGGAGTAAGTGATTTTTGCACTCTATTTTTTGTACTATAAGGTTAGGACCATATGGCATTTGTTGCATTATATTTTTCATGATGCTGGAGTCGCCATCACCAACTAGTTTGTTAAATTTCAATCCATGCATTTCCATGCTTCTCGAGAACCCTTCTGCTATAATGTGGGCTTCCATGGCATTAGCACTGTCACGCCAGTTTATGAAGCACCTGTGCTCAGAAGCAACTATGTGTAGTTTAGTAGCTCTAGCACATATGCAGCAGTATGAGTTTCGCACTCCCAGAAATAAAACCTTTTTAGTTCGTAGTCCAACTATGCACCCTGCGCCAGATGAGGAGCTAAATCCACTTTTGTACGACCTCTTTGCCCAGGAGCCATCTGCAACCACCGTTACCAAAGGATAGCCACCCTCGTCTACGTCACCGTTTAAAATGGCTAGCCTTTTTTCTTCTTCACCAGCTGCGATCATTTCTTCTAAGGCACATTCTTCAATTGTTGGCGCTAAACATTGTTCTATGTTCGTGTAAGTCTTACAATCCATATTTGGCATATTTAAAACCCCACAAATTTCATTCCATTGTGAATACCCATTTCCTGTACACATCACTCCTTCGACGACAGCAGTATTTATAGACATTTTCCGTTTCGGGTCTTCGGAGTGAATGTATTCTATTTTCTTGCACATTTTGCACTCGAAAACATACTGGCTTAGAAGACCATTTCGTCGTTCCTTCATAAATTTTAAATCGGAAAATGTGCAGTTGGTGTGTTCGTGCTTTATATTTGATATCTCCGAAAACAAATATTTTATATCCACAATTCTGCGACCTTCGAAATTATCGGTTTCATCAATATGGTCTGGTTCTATCACCAAATCATCAAGCGTTGTTGATGATGATGAACTTGCGTTTTCGTCTATATTTGGAGCAAATGATTCATCCATGGAAGTTTCATGCATTAGTGAAGATGTAGTTAAGTTTCCAAAAGTAGTATCGATGACATCCATATCCCTGTAAATGCAAATGATTTATTTATTTAAATTTGTCCATCCCATTTTCCCGTTATACATGCTACATAATACACGGCTCTCATAGCATAAATCTTTAGGTTTTTCTCGTAAGTCGCTCAAGTAAGAGAGTTATGGCAAAATTATCAATGTAAACGATACCCATTGGTAATTTTGCCATAACTCTCTTATGTGAGCAACTTACGGGAAAAAAAACTTTACGTACGTAAAGGTGACCTTAGGAAGGTTCAGTAGTAAGAGTGACAGGAAAGCGATATTTCGACTTACCTAGATGTCGAACGTGGTGCAACATGAATCTGTCGTTTGATACTAATAATCGGTTTTTTTCGTCTAGTAGATAAAAACAAACGCGCTTTGTTTCCATTTCTTTTACCCATTATTTATCTGTAAGATAAAGTTTTTTGAGTTGAAGGTAGGTAATATAGTAGTCGATTTTATGTAACTCAATTTCTAAATACACATATCTTATGCTACGTATATATTTGCGAATAGTGGCGTGCACAGAATTTGAAAATTGAAATTTCGGAAAAAAAATAATTTTCAGCTTCGACAACATCATTAATGTCGTATTTTCAATCTTAGGATTCTAGCCCACTGAAAAATCAGTGCACGCCACTCTTTGCGGACAGAGACGCGAGCCGAACCACGAATTATGGTAAAGGTACGAAGCAACCGCAAGCGGCGCAGCGTTTCGGGCAGTTTGCTTTTGCTTCGTTCCTTTCCCATAATCCGTTGTTCGGCTGGCGTGTGTATACGCAGCCTAAGACGTAGAATAATATTTATTATAGATTACTAGATATGTTAACAAATGTACCGACTTGCACTAATGCACTTTATGCATACAGTCAAAACTGATGAATTTACGTTATTCAGGGAGAGCCAAAAAACAACAACATTTTTAGCGATATTTATATGTTTAATTAAAAAAGGAAATTGTGTTGTAATATTGAGTTTTTATGAATGAATAGTTTATGTTTATAATAATAGTTTATGAATAATTTATGAATAGTTTAGTAGGTATCTACTCACCATATGTCCTATATGTGTAAATCGTGAGAAATGACCAAACAGATTTCAATATTCAAGGGGGTTTCAGGGTCAAAATTCGAAGGTCTGTATTTGACGTAGAATAGTTTCCAGTAAAAAGGCTAGTCAAAAACAGTAGAGTGATGCAGCCAGCGAAAAATAAAAACACTATACAATCACAAAGTACGTGATGTACCTACTGCGCCTATGCTGCCGTTTTATAAAAAAAGATGGTATGAATCTCCCGATATTACTAAACCAAAACAGCGTGCATCTTACTTTACTAATAGTAACAAGATGAATGAACTATGAGCGCAGAAGATATCTATTATATAGGAATACGCACGCTCAAGTCGCGACGCGTATTGACTTATCTGTTGCAGCAGGCAGCAACCTGTATACACGCACCCACAAGTCTCATTGACTTGTGCGTGTACAGAAGATGAGCTCGGAGCAGGCAGTCACATGTATTTGTAGTAAGTAATAATAATAATAAAGTTAAGTACAATACAATATTAAATAATGTAGACCTCGCTATTTTATTACGAATATGTACCTAGGCACCTACTTAATTTTTGGAATAAATGAATAACAGTAAATGAAATAATAAGAACGCGAAGTCGCTGGCGGGCGCGGCGCGGCGATTCGTGCTTCCAACACCTGCAGCCACGCACACACACGCATTGGGGTTCACCAATACACCGATAGCGCTTTTGCTGTCCCCGCTGAGATGAACGAAATAGAAATAATTTTTACAAATACCTATCGTTAAAATTTCTCGGCGCTCCTGCGCGCTCTTAAGAATGTACGTACCTACGGCACGACCGCCTCTTTGTTGCAGAGCATTTGCAGGGATTGCAATACGGCGATGCCCCACGGCCCACACCACATTGAAGGAACAGGAACCCAGAACCGAACGGCGGTGATGTTTTTTCCAGTCACTCGGCCTCAGTTTGATCGCTGATCCACGGCGATAGCATCTGCATACACTTGCTTGGGTAACCCCCAATTTGTTACAACGTTGACTTTATGTCTACTATGAAAAAGAAAAGCTGTTTGTGTCAGCAAAAACTTTCTAACGGGGAAATTTTGTACAGTTTTCCTGTATCGAATTTCGAGGTTCACAACAATTTTCAGATTAGAATATTGTTTATATTTTGATGAAAAGCCTAAAGTTACTGTAAAAATATAAGACAAAACGTCGTCAATCTTCCATTACTTTAACGGGTGAATTGCAATCATTATGCTTCAAGGTCACTTTAAAACGAAAAGCCTTAACATACAGTCAATAAAGCACCCCCAAGGAAGACCAATCCCCTGAGGTAAACCTCGGAGCCTTTTTGCTTAAAGAAAATAAAACAACAATGCATTATATATCTACTATGTAGAGCCGCTGTGTAAAAACATTCACCCCGAGGGAGCTCAAAGTAGTGTTATCTCACCTTTTGAGGCGATTACGATTTACAGCTGGGTTCCCCATTTACGGGAGATGTAAATAAAATACAGGACCTTCGTATTTTACATAAATTCCAGTCAGCCGTAAGAAATAACCATAAATTGTAGAATAAAATAGCATGATGTACAATGTTCGAGATTGCCCGCGTCATTAAATTCACGGTGTGAGGCTTACAATACAAACGAATGGCCCGCGGCGTTAGAGGCATAAGTCTAGCCGAAAATGCCATGGAAATTTACGTAAACGCTCAATTTCTATGGGCCAGCCAATCTGTGAGCACGTAATCTTGAATAATCCGTCGTAATTTGAGAAATTGTCTCACGATTCCTGTTCTTATTAAATAAATTAGAATTTTTTTGCATAATATGCTAATAAGTCGTTTTACAACCGATATGCTCTCCGGAAAATACCGTTAAAGAAACTACTAACTTTATTCCAACCCATGCAAATAAAAATCTCTTTTAATTTTTTAAAACACACCAAATCACAAAGTTTTGAGTTAGACCCATTTTTATTTCATTTTAATAATCAATATTAACAAACAAAGAAAAACATGCCATTTTCACCATAAATTGATGAGGGGGAACTTTTTCGTTGTTAGTTTTTGGGGTGTTATGCCGTGTTGTGCACAACACGGCATAACACCCCAAAAACTAACAACGAAAATGCTTTTGGCCGTGAAAATCTAAAAACTGAGGGGGAACTTGTTTAAAAAAAAGTTAAAATTTGGATATTTTGTCCAGAGTTTTTTATTTGGCAGCTTTTTAAGGAATTGTGTTTTTTTTGCGTTGTGTTCCTTGTCGGAAACAGTTTAAGTGGGATATACAAATACATTCCAATCGAGGAGGGAAAGCTCTTTAGACGAATTTAATCCCTTGGGTTAGCTGTCGGTTGAGTCCTTTTCTAAATCCCCGGCAGCTCTGTTTCTACTTGCATCAATTCCTCATTGGAAAGAGAATCTACCTGGCATCTAGTAAGATTCCCAAAACCATTCTCGTTTTTATTTGGGTGAGGATGAAACATCTCTGAAGCTATTCGAAACTGAACTATAATTTTAAACCATTTTTAACCTACACAAAACTCGTATCTAAAGTTTATGGGACCACTCACATAGGCTAATTTATTCATAGATATCATATTGCACATTGCTTGAATGCTTCTGCCAAATTTGTTTACATTAAAATTTAAAAACAAATGAAAAAATATGTACGTAAGTAGAGTACCTAATAGAGTGATCCCATTCCACTGCGAAATTTTGGCCACGGTACTGTTAAAAGTGTTAAAACCACTAAAGCTCGCCGTGAAATTAACTTTTTCTTTCTTCTTTTGTGTTTTCAATTAACTTCGTTTCACAGAGCTGAGCTGAGCATTCCAAGGCTTTGTCAACAATTTTGTTAAATAACAATGGTATTATCGCTCTCTCTTAAAAAACTATTTTACAATAACTTTGAAATGTTTTGAAAAAAAAAACCTTTAATAAAAAGACAAGAAGCTTTCATACCAAAAACAAGATTTTTCACGAAAAACTTATAAATACTACGAATAATTCATTACTTTTATTATGAAGGCTGTAGAAGACTTTATCTTTAAGGGGCTTAACGCCGGAATTATTAATTCCCACAAAAACTGTTAATTGGGATACTTACACAAAGTAATTTATACATTCTTCCCATTTCTTTTTCATAATCAGAGCATAGCGTAAGACAATAATCTCATTCGAGGAAAAATTGTTAGAGCACGTTATTTGTCACTTTTTTATTATTGTAATAAATATTATAAAAGCATGTTAACTTTTCGACAAAATATTATTCATTTTATTGAAAACGAAGAAGATGCTTGCAGTAAATTATTTATTTAGTGTTCATTTTGGCGTTTCATGGCATTGTCAACCATTTTATTAGACGAAATTGTCGACACAATGTTTTAATGACTTCAGGAGTGTTACAACTGTTAAGAAATTTAACATATTGGTAGGTTTAAAAAGAGCCCAGGACACTTTTCCAGTCGAATAAACGATGTTTAATCTATAATATCTGCTGTAGCGACGCCTCCGTCCAATTTCATCTAACACATACATCTGTTTGAATTGCAATCAGGTCATGTACAAATAAATCATTTTAACGAGGAGACGTTTGAATGTATTTGTGCACACCGATGATAGTATTAAAAGTTTCAAAAAAGTTTTTAGAATTAGTTTGCAACTCTCGTCCGCAGTCCTCTCTTACCCCTAAAATGCCCAAAGATACATTGGGATTATTGCGAGGTTTATGAATTAAGACTGGCGATTCAAATCGGCAATGTTCATTTTATATTTTATTTCATTCTTCAGCCCTAACAGAAAGAGTAAATATTTTATCCCTCACTAAAACAAAAGAGCTTTGTCTCTTTATAGTGAGGAAACGCTATTATATTTTTATCAATCTAGTATATGATTTACCTGTACACTTGTACAGGCAAATCATTTTAATAGACCTGTTCAAACAAATACACTGAACTGGCCGATACCTGTACAGGCGAATCGTTACAATGAAATACGAATAGGAATACACCGATAGGAATCTAGTATTGAAAGTTTCTAAAAAGTTATCCGAACTAGTTTGGAACACCCGCCCACAGAACCCTCTTACCAAGGAATCGTGTGAAATTAGGAGGCAAGGCAAATAGTGTTGGTTCTTACCAGTGTCTTCATAAGTGCGGAGAGTTCTTTGGTGACAACAGCGAACTTGAAGAAGGCGGCTCCTATGTCCGGCTCTATCTCCCGATCCTTCCCGGACATGGCGTTCCCTCCCAGCCTCTCCAGGGCCCGGGAGAGATACATCTCGTTGTCCACATGAGCTAAAACAAACAACAACAAAAAATTAGGATTTTTTATTATTATTGACGATTCTCAAAAAGGGTATAAATGAAGTATTTCTTGTTTTGTATTATGTATGTATAACAATAAATAATAATATTATTATTATTCTAATATGATATATTTCACTGATGGGAATAACCTTCAAAAAAGTAATAAAACGAAAGTTTTTCTTATAAACATTGAATATTCATTTAGCCACCCACTATTTTATTACCCACTTTTATAAAAAGTCAATTGTTCCATATAAATAAATTCGGATATATCTATCCGAGACGCTATCCAGGTTACAAACCAATTCTTAGAATGATTGTTTCCAATGAAAAGGGTAGTTGCCCGTAATATGGAGAAAAATAATTAGTTGGCAGCGCCCTTGAGGTGATTTTTCACAAAAACGGCGCTATATAAATCGTCCAAATATTATTATTATTATTGGTAATAATGTTAATTCTAAAATTTTAAAATATGAGATTGACAAATATGACGGTTTGACAGAAGGTGGCAATGGCGAAATTGGTTAACGCGCTCGTCCCGGTTAGACGGAGAGGTCTGGGTTCGAGTCCCAGTTGCGACCATTGTCTTTTTTCTGTTTTTCTGTCTTGTTCTCTTTCATATTTTCGTTTAGATTATTATTGATAACTTATTCTAATATAATAAATAATACATATATATTTGACGGTGACCAGACAACTCAGAATGATACCAACTCAGAAGCATCTCAGAAAGGTCATTAAGAGTGATAATAAAAAAATATAAAAACATTGGTTGAATAGGTTAGGTTAAGGTTACCGGCTATTTTAAAATTATATTTTCATAGCTTTTAATGACATTTCTGAGGTGTTTCTGAGTTATTATGAGTTGGTTTCCTTCTAAGTTGACATGGAACCATATTTGACATTATTTAAATTAAGTAACGATTTGAAAAGTACTGCCATGTAACATGTTTACAAGACTCAATATAAAGATCCAGAAAAGCGAAGCTATCAGTCCACAATGCAGCTCTGATACCAACTCTGCTTTTGGCTACGTAGAGCGAATGAACGAAAAAAAGACTGCCCGTAGCTTCACTGGACTTGCAGTTGCAGTTCACACAAACAAACATTGGCCATAGCAAAAATCCGTTTTTTTTTTCATTATCATTATCTAAAATTTCACATTGGACCTGTTTTTAAGACTACTTTTCTGTGATAGTGTGAAAAATATTTCCGCTTTGCAATAATATCAAAAAATGGAATATTTCTGAACTAAATACGATTTCAAATTTTGTAATTCAAAATAAAAATATAATTTAAAATAAAACAATAACTTTGTAAACACCACTTTTATTTTTATACTTTATGCCGACCGGGTTTCGCTACAACCGTAGCTTCTTCAGGGCAGTACAATCTCTACTATTAGTACAATCTCTACTATTAGAGATTGTACTGCCCTGAAGAAGCTACGGTTGTAGCGAAACCCGGTCGGCATAAAGTATAAAAATAAAAGTGGTGTTTACAAAGTTATTGTTTTATTTTAAATTATAATGTCACATCACAAAGTAACTGCTTCATATGAACAAATAAAAATATAACTTTTGATATAAAATTTTTGAATGCAAACATAAAAATTTTTAAAAAATGGCTCACCTACGTTTTTTCTAACTAAAATTACTGTTAACGAAAAAAAAAAAAACAACGAATATTTTATTACGCAAATGTATTATAAACGTTATCGTCGACTCACTTTTTGATGTTTCATGTAAAAATAATTTATAAAAAATTCCCAAAGTTTCAATTTTTTTTCAAATTGCGGTCGGACACTGGTTTCATAAAGGTGTATGTACCAACATTTTACTTCGTCTGTGGTTTTTAATATTTGAGTATAGAGAGAGGTGTTTCTCTTTCTAATACCGTTTAGATCATATTTCTAACCAGGATAGTGAGGAAGACACAACGATTTTGATGAGACCTATATGAGTTGTTCCGAGAAGCGAACAAATTAGGCTGGGGGGTTAATTAACTGGAATTCTTCTTTCTTTTATTTTCCAAGCCATCTATTTAATTCAGTTACCTCCTATTGGTATCGAGGTCGTAGATGTCCACCTTTTATTGCCGGAGGTGTGATATGTACTTTCAAATGCATTCTCTTTTACTTGTCCTACAAAAGTGAAACTTCGTAATACAAGACGTCTTCTCATTCCGATACATCTTTTTGTATCTACCTGTCGAGGAAACTTTAACCTGTTTAGGCAGATTCCAATCGTGCACTCTCGCTACCTTTACAATTTAAGAATACTTGTATTAAATAGGTACTAGGTAACCGGTTTTTTAAATTATTAAACATTCAAAAATATGAACCAAACAATATGGAATCTCTTTTTATTTTTAAAGTTTTGTTTTAAAAAATCTATAACTCTTGGTGGAAAGTACGATGCGATCTAAAAAATGCTGGGCTGCCTTTGAAATTCTTTACTGAAGAATCTGCACATTTCGTCGTAAGTAGTTCCAAATATTTTCGTTATTTGTTTTGGGGTATTATGCTGTGTTGCGCTACCTCCTTCTTTAGCCAACGTTTCTGACAGAGTTATAGTTTCCATCATCAGGGCAGATCCGGCAGATCCACATCTGTCGGATCTGCCCCGATGATAGACACTCCAACGCTGTCCAAAACGTTGGCTAAAGAAGGAGTAGCGCAACACGCCATAACACCCCCAAAACAAATAACGAAAATGATTTTGGCCGTGAAAATCTAAAAACGTATCAGTTCCAAATATGTTAATTTTATAAATCTTTACATAGTAGGTATAAAATAAAGTCGCTCTCGCTGTCTGTGCGCTTAGATCTTTTAAACTACGCAACGGATTTTCATGAGGTTTTCACCAATAGATAGAGTAATTAATGAGGAAGGTTTTTAGGTACATAATTTGTCAAGATTTTGTGTAAAATGATTGAAATATATAAATAAAGGGAGCGGGCTGGTAAGCGGGCGGTGTGGATTTGATTTAACGGATGGCATTAGTTATAAAGGTTGGGTAATGACGTGGCGTTGTGTTTCGTTAGCCACAGCAACGTGTGGCCGGGTCTACTATTTATTAATGTAAAGAAACACATTTTTGTCTTAAAAAACGCTCGAGTATGTTCGACTAAAATTATTATCGCATATCTGACAGAAAGGTAATATAGTACGTCGTTAAAAACGAAAAATTTCCCAGTCTTTTTGACCCACATATTTTTATCACCAGTGACAGAATTTCCATTGTTAAAATGAGGAGGTCGCGTTATTTAAGTGTCCATTTGCCCGAGGGTAATGGCATTTCACGTGCCCACAAATTATTAGTGTAATTCACTGAACAGAAAACCGCTAGAAGTGTGATTGATCTGTACCGATTTGAAATAAAACTAATATAATTAGTTAACTTAACGGCTCTCCACACTAGCGAACAAATTCTTGAAACAGCATCATGATATGAGATCCAATCGAAGACCTAAGCCAGGGGTGCCCAACCCAAATCATTTGGTGGGCCAAAAAAATATTATTAAGCATAGGTGGGGGAAGGGGTGCAGTCAGCTTCTGCTAAAATGCTGATCTTTAGATCAATCCATGAATTCAGGTTAATGGCGGATTTTACCGTTAATATTCACCGGTAATTCGGTGTCCAACAACGCTTTTATTGAGAAAAGGCGATCTTCAATGTTAAAAGGCATAAACCTATACATGCACTTATATGTGCGTCCTTTGCACTCACCCCCCACTTATTAACATTAGGTCAGCATTCGATCTTCCGAGAAATGTGCGGCCATGCGCCTGGCACTTTCAGGCAATAAATCAAAACCCCAATCGAGAGTCCTAGGTTCAATAACAAGAAAGTTCTATTTCATAAAATATATCTAATATAAATGAGATAAACAAAAATAAGTTTTTTTTTTTGGGGGAGACGGGTAAAGCTGCACCGGGAACCATTTATTAGATAACCAACCTCTGCCATAGGTCACCCCAAATGGATCGCTACGTATGGTGACTTAGCAGGGGTGCCCGGATTCACGGAGTGAGGTTTGTTCGGGCCTTGGGTTCGGGAGACTGATTGAGGGAGATTTTTTGACCTCTTCAGCCGAACTATCGACACATGCACCGCAGTTGGAGGTATGGATTCATGCATCCGTCACTCTTGGACAAACTGTCCCAGATTCTGAACTACCCCTCATACCTTTTTCCTTCCCTTCCTTAAAAATTACCTCCACACAGCACCCCCTTAGATCGTAGATAACATTGGCCCGGAGGGAAAATATTTATCTCAGGGCCTCTTGTGTGGAGCCAATGTAAAAAAAAAACAATACAAAAATCCAAAACATAAAAAGCTGAAAATTTCATTTTGGGCCGCAACAAATATTCAATTGGGGCGCAGGTTGGCATGCCTGATCAAAGCTGTAGAAGTCGTGGAAACATGAAAATTGCTGGAAAATGTATTTACGTTAGGGAAGCATAATAATTGCAAGATCGATTTTTAAGCGATTTATAGCTTGGGTCAGCACCTATCCAATTTTATTAATACTTTCATAAGAATGTGATCGTTAGTCAGATGGCCGATAAGACCTTACGACTCCTGGTCCCCAGAGATGCAAATAAAATAAATATATGTGTATTTGAAAGTGTTTAATCAATTTCACGAACACGCCTACAAACGCTTCTATCGGTTTATTTCATCAGTGGTACTTCACATGTCCAGAAGTTATTAGTGTAATTGAATAATCAACTCGTGCGTCGGCATGCATTAACTCTCGTCAGCTTTTAAAAGGGCAGATACCGTTTGATATATTTCATTAAATAAATAAAAAAAACGGTTTTTACTGACCCATAGCTCACTTTAGAGTTCGGAGTGATGCTAACTACCTCCATACTTTTTATGGCGTTTTTTGAGTGAATTTATTTCGTACTGTAATCAATTTTATTAGTGTTAATAGACTTTACTGGAATATTAAAGTTGTTATGATCATCACAAAATCCATTAGTTGGGTATACTTCATTATTATTTATCAATTTTCTAACAAAAACAGTTAAGTAATAATGTCTGTAAGGTTCATCAAACTTAACAGCAAAATTACGTTCAACTTACAATAATGTAAGTACTTCGAGACATTGGAATTAAAAATACATTAAAGTGTGTTTCTTCTTAAATGTATAATTTTGCAATGTTTTAAATTGGATCTTAATATAAATTATGCACCGCACCTTGAAAATGACCAATTTATTTGAGATTAAGGGCAACTAGTTTCGGGCACAAGCGGCACTTCTTCAGGGCGTAGGTTCTTCAGGATTATACGTTATAATAACTATAAAGTAAATGTTTCAGGTGCAAAATAGACGACAGCAAAATAAAGACCCCGTCACAATAAAATTATTAGTTAACGATTAAAGCTATAACATAACCTTCATTTACGCTTGAATGCAAATTGGTCAAAAGTTGAAACGGGCCGAAAATCGGAATTTAGCAGGGACCGTTCAAATATCAACATTTCGAAATGGCGCTGATCTTTGATTTGATCGTCAATCAAATTTGTTGGAGTTTGAAACATTCTAAGTAAAAAAAAGTAAGCAACTAAGTAAGAAAAAAGGGAAAATTATTAAGTTTAATTTATCCATCGTTAAACATAACTTTATTTTATTTGGAATAATAAACTGGATCATTCTGTAATTTCTAATAAATAATATATGAAAAGTGACCACTTGGTTAAAACACTAACAATTAAAATCGGAAAAATTGTAATTTTCAGACGATTATCTATCTACGAATATAATCAAAATTTCGAACTAATTAATCAAAAAACAACTCCGAGGACCAGCTAAGAAGACCGTAATAAAATAAAATTATATTAAAATAAAATAAACTTTAAACTTTTTGGAAATATGACACATCTTTTATGAACGTGATTTGAACTAAATAAATGAAATCGTATACATTTTCATTGGCCCAGTCTTATTTATCTTGTTTATAAATGATCTAACAAAAGTATTTCATGATGTATTTTTCTTACTTTTTGCTGATGATCACAAAATGTTTAGAATTATTAAAAATATTCAAATCTTTCATTTGTTTACCACATAACAGAAATCTCTAATAAGGGCTTAAAAATGTTGGGATTTATAACTAGGCTAACCAGAAATTTTAACAATATAAAGTGTATTAAACTATTATATTTTGCATTTGTTAGAAGTCAACTTGAGTACAATTCTCCCGTCTGGAACCCATATTATAATACACATGTACAAGCTGTTGAGAGAATACAAAACAAATTCTTACGTTTTCTAAATTTAAAAATGGGTATTCCAGCAATTATGTAGAACTACAACACTATTTTAAATGATATGAATATGCTCAAATTGTCAGACAGAAGAATTTTCACCAACTTGGTATTTCTTTATAAAATTCTAAATGATTTAGTTGATAGTCCGGTATTGCTTGAATTGATAAGCTTTCGGATTCCTCTACGTAATACTAGAAGTCAGGATTTATTTCAGTGCAGAAATTCTGGAACTAACTACCATATGTATTCCTCTTTGCCCAGAATACTAATGGAGGGAAATAATTATACAGTGGACATCTTCAATTTATCTTTAGACAAGTACAAAATGCTGTTACTGAGGCAGTTCAGTTATGTACAATAAATATTGTATATTTCTTAGTAAAAGAAATAAATACTGTATATTTCTTAGTAAAAGAAATATATGCCTTTTATATTTGTTGGTAAAAGAAATATATAGTATTTATATTTTATTTAATCAAAGTGTAATTTTTAAATTGTATATGTAAAAGCCCCGAAAAAGGGCGTAAATAAATAAATAATTAATTAAAATCTCCATAACTAACAGATTAATCACGATATAATATGATTGTATACAACAATCGATGACGAATTGTAGAATTTTTAAATTTCACTGCACAGATAAAAAAAACTGTAATCAATTATTCCGTATTTGCGAACAGCGAACGCGCGGGAGTCAATGGAAACCAATGGATATTGGAATTCATTGTTATTTAGTGGCAAATCGATCTTGTACCCGAAATTCTATCAAAGGGGGCAAAGTATGACGTATGACGGTATGACCCGCATCAGATACACAATACGAAATAAAGCAAATTCAGAATTATTTACTGGCTTCGGCTAATCCGGGATCAAATAAGATAAAAGTAGATATAAAAATAAAGAACCCAGAAATAATTAATTGCACCAAATAAGCCCTTATTTTAAAATTAAATAACTCTTTTTATTAAAAATTATTATAAAAACTAGGCGTACTGTGCAGGGCCCGCAGATAATATAAAAAAAACCGATAACCCTGTAAATCGCCCCACGGTTGAATTTGGCAACCACCTCTGGTCTGGCGCTGCAAAATACCAGAAAAAAAAATCCCTTGACTCTGTGCAGAAACGGGCGTTCCGTTTGATAGATTCTCCCATTTAACAAACGGATTGCAATCTTTGGAGCATAGGCGTCGGGTGGGAATGCTATCCTTGTTCTAACGGGATTTCAACAGAAGATGCTCCGAAGAACTAGCGTCATTGATCCCTTCGGCACCGGTGCATAGTCGGGAAACACGCCAAACACGCGCCCAACATATGTTGACATTTGTCACATGAGAACGGGTTGCTTTTTCGACTCGTTCTTCAGTTCAACAGCTCGGCTGTGGAAGGATTTTCCGGTCAATGTGTTTCCTCCTTTCTACAACATGGGTCTCTTCAAGACCAATTTTCATTCCTTCCTCTCCTCAAAAAGTATCTCCACACAGCATCTAAGACGACATACGCCCTGAGGAAAATGATTTTCTTCAGGGCCTCCCATGTATGGAGTTAATGTTAAAAAAAAATTAAAAGTGTAAGTATATTAAGAGGTAAAATGTGGGGATGCTGTCCTTGTTCTACCGGTATTACAATGGAAGATGCTCTGAGGAACTAGCGTTATTGATCCCCTCGGTACCGGTGCATAGTCGGGAAACACGCGCCGAATATTTATTTAATTATTTTTCTCAGGACCACCTGTGTAGAGTTAACGTTAAAACATCACTGGATATCTTCATAAAAAAGCATTGAAAAATTTTATCAACCGGCAAATCCAGTTAATCGTTTTTTTTTCAAAATTTTCTATAAATTGAGAGTACACTGTACTTGTACAATATAATATAACCGTACTCAAAACAAAATTTTAGCTAAAGCACTCTTTTTAGGGTGAATTGCCTATTTCAAAAAAAAGTTAGCTTAATCATGAAAATACATAATAGCCTGCTCGTAAAAATGTGTCGTCATCGTTCAGAGAAGGAAACGCGGGACAAAGGTTTAAAGGGATTCTGAAATATGACATTATCTGTTACATTCCACGTTCAGAATAATATTATAATATATATAATGAACAATATATTGTTATTCAGGGACAGTGACACAAGGTCGACACTACTTGACGGCTGACGGCACTTGAGGGTGACATGAGTTTGTGATGAAGGTAGACGCATTACTTGAATAAAAGCTATTACAATCTCTACAATATTTCTAATATATCAATCTCATCATTGCGATATTTTCTTAAAATAAGTTACACTTAGACCTTCCACGAAGTATCCACAAAGATGACACAGGGAAAACCTTTTCCTCGGGGCCTACTGTATGGATTTAATATTAAAAATAATAAAATCAAATCATTGATATGGAACTTGGCATATCGAGATAATCTCTCGTTCGGAATATTTGGCTTAGGTCAAAATGTAGATTAGTACCTATTTCATATTTGTATCTACACTAAATATTCATATTAGAATATTCATATTTGAATTTTCGCTATCAAAGAAATCTCCATAGTAACCTAAACAAATAACAAAATGACAGCCCACGTCAAACGTTTACTTTGCCAATTACACGCTTTGCCAATAAACGTATAATAAATAATTTCATAACGCCAGAGCTTACCAATATATTACTGCCTATGTTACTCGCAAAAACTGTAGCTTTCGATTTGTGAAAAGAATTTTCATTTTTCATTCGGTATTTATTGCGTGAAAAAGTAAGACACATTCATCCATACAAACTTTTGCATTTATAATATTAGTAAGATTGTTATTAATATAAAGCTCCGTAGCTCATAGACATGACGTTGCGAGTTAATATTAGTGGCAACGGTCTAGAATTTCTAAAGAGAAAAAGCTTTGTTATCTTTACATATTATAATATGAAGTCGCTCCCAACGATATTCATGCGGTTTTCACCAATAGATTCATGACGAAGGTTTTTAGGTATATAATTTGTGAAGTTTTTGTTTTGGTTGAAATATATAAATGAAAGGAGCGGGCTGGCAAGCGGGCAGCGGGCAGCGTGCTGACAAGCGGGCGGTGTGGATTTGAATTAACAGATGGCGTCGGTTATAATGGTTGGGTTATGGCGTGGCTTTGTGTTTCGTTAGCCACAGCATCGTAATGCCGGGTCTGCTAGTATTTTTATAAAACGGTTCGAGATTTTTGTTACTTTATCCAGGCAGAAATTTTACTTCATAGATTTATCCAATTAACAAATAATATTATTAGCGTAGATTTTTTATTGTGATTTAAAAAATTATATCTATTATTATTTATCGTGATAGATAGTTTTAATTGAAATAATAATATTTCAAGTTAATTTTTCAAATATTAGACAAAATAATTTTTTTTAAAGTACCCACCTTTTCAAACAGTAAATAATTAATCGCCGAATCTTGTTTTAGAAACCGCAAGCACTTAATAATATAAAAGTGCTTTAAAAATCGATAAATTTTAAGAGAGGGATCGGATTTACTTACCCTTAAAATTTCGCGAGACCAAAAGTGGTGTCTACATAAATATTATCAGATTGATCGTCGGATCCATCAAGGGTGGAATAAAGGCGTTATTCTTATAGGCTCCTTCGTACTTGAGTTAAGTAAGAAGTAAGCCTTGGGTAATTTGAGAACACTTCTCCCGGCCTTTGTCAGGGTCATTAGGCTTTGTAGAATTTTTTTATCAGACTTTTGATAGCCCACGCTCCGCCGGACCTCTGTAAGGGAAACCCTTACGAAAATTTAAGCTGATTCGTGTAATTTCGGATATCGCTACTAACAACGTTCGTTATTCGATAGATTTGGTAATACTAATAAGCCATTGCAAAGGAAAATAATATGTAAACATAAGTTGAAAACACTATATTCTAATAATTTTTTTTTTTTTTTACAGTGAATACCGCACAAGAATCTCAACTGCTCCCGTCTGGAGCCAGTGAGACTATGGCATCCCCAATTGGGGTATGTTGTGAGGCTGAAGGTAGTGGGGAGGGGAAGGAGGTGGGGATGAGGAAGGTTGGGAAGTACCTGGCTATTCAGATCTGGTCACCAAACACGGCTAAAGCCATTTTCAAGCAACGTTTCAATTCTGAATGGTGGTCTTACACCAGGGCGATACTGATAGTATCTTCCACTCTGGAACGTGCCGCAAATATACTATATATTATTTTTTAATTAATTAATTGTGAAATAACACAAATTAATCAAATAAAATGTATTTGCGCACGCCGGGTTCGAACCCGCGACCTCCGGATTGTGAGTCAAGATTCTTAGCCACTACACTACGGAGGTCGTCAATACACAGTATTTAAGTATTTAATGATTAATAAAAATAGTACTGAAGTAATACAATAATACCTAATACTGACCGAACTAATAAAAAATCTTAGGAAAAACAAAAGAGTTTTATTACGATACCTAAAGTTATTTAGCGATCATAAATTAGGAGAGTGAACCAAAGGTTTCTATCTTACATTATACATTAGAAAATTGAAACCTAATGTTTCTATTAGATTCTACATTAGAAGAAGGAAACCTAAGGTTTTTATCTAAGATTGTACATTAGAATATGAAAACCTAATGTTTCTATCGTAGATTGTAGATTATAAGAGGGAAATCTTATATTTATATCTCAGATTGTACATAAGAAGAGGGAAACTTAATGTTTCTATCATAGATTGTGCTTTAGAAGCGAGAAACCTATTGTTTTTATCTTAGTTTATAAATTACAAGAAGAAAACTTAATGTTTTAAGATTTTGTCGAAATTGTAGCTAACAAATTGCAGCTTAAACCTTCGAACATATTTTTTTTAAAGTTAGAACTTCTTTAGCACTGTTGTGATTTGAAACTACCGCATGAAAATCCGTTCAGTAGTTTTTGAGTTTATCGCAAACAGACATACAGACGCGGCGGAGGACTTGAATTTATAATATGTAGAGAGAGATGTGGAGGATCGTGGAGTTAACGCATTTTAGATGCCGCATTACAGGGGAGAACGCCATCGAACTGCTTACATTACTAACTAACTTAGCATATGCTAACATTACATAATGCTTAAATTACAAAAACAGAAAGTTGTGAGTCGTGAGGTATCCACAACCACACTGTTCTCCTGATCTTTCTATATCCAATTATTCTATTTTCCGCTCCCAGTCCTGTCCTATCCTCCCTATCCTATCCAACAATCTCTTTCAATAACGAAGTTTTTAAAAATTGAATTGAAGACCTCTTCAGCGTCGGATTTATTCAGGCGTGGAATCGAAAACTGCCGTTGGGAGTTGGGAGTCAGTGAAAAACAAGGAGAATTTATTTTTGTTCAGTTTATGAATATTTATATTGTTTTTTTTTAAAGCTACGAACTTACGCATAATCCCAAAACAATCAAAACTTTAAAAAATAACGATGGTGGTGGAAGAACAGGTACATAATCCATACTATACTAATATTATAAATGCGAAAGTGTACGTGTTTGTTTGTTACGCTTTCACGCCTAAACCACTAAACCACTAAACCGATTTTAAAAAGTATTTCACCAATAGAAAGCTACATTATCAGCGAGTAACATAGGCTGTATATAATGGTAAGCTCTGGCATTGTGAAATTTGTATAAAGGAAGATATGTGTATTTCATATATTTTAGCGACAGGGAGGAAAGCCAGGAGGAAGGAGGGGTTCGCGGAAAGGGAAGGCGGGGAAGGTGGAAGGGAACGCACGGGAAAGTGCATACAGGGAGAATCAATTTATTTCTTTGAATAGCATTGCAACGCATGCCGGGTACCAGCTAGTAATATTATAAACGCGAAAGTTTGTATGGATGTATGTGTGTTTGCTACTCTTTCACGCAAAAACTACTTAGTGGATTTTAATGAAACTTTACAATAATATAGCTCATAAATCAGAATAACATATAGGCTATACTTTATAAAGCTAGCTAGGAAGGGGGCACGGGAAAGGTGATTCAGGGAGAAACAATGTATTTCTTTGAATATGGCAATGCAACGCATGCCGGGAACCAGCTAGTAATATAATATAAACAGCAGTAACAAGTAAAAGTGTATGACGGTGAAAGCGACGTATTCAATTGAGGAAACACCAGTACATTCCAACAAAATTATACTGTTTAATTTAGCGATCGTATCCGTTAACGACATCAAAATCGCCAAGGCCGTTAATTAAACGATTTTTATAATCGCCGCAATATTAACTGTTATAAATACAGGGTTTAACAGCACGTAACCGAAGGATTTTAACCAGCGATTCCTGAGCGTATATGGAGTAAAAATGTAGATGTCGTTTTATTGTCCGATGATTTATATGTATATGTATATATATATATTTTTTTATCAATTAAAAACCAAAAAAAAAGTTTTTCCCTCACACGTCGAAACTGCGTGAAGTTGAAGTTGAAACTGTGAAGTTGCATGAAACTGCGTTGGGTGCAGCATAAGGATCACGGGATATGCACTCCGTCTCGTTCACGATAGAAACATTTGTTGTTTTTAATTAAAAAAATATATATCATGGGACATGTATGTTTCTAGTCCAAATATTGGAATTCCCAGGAATTGTTAGTTAAAATTTTAAAATCCTTCGGGTGCGTGCTGTTACAAATAAACAGTTATTTTCCGTGCCAACTATCCAATACTGCATAGTGATAATAAATCACCTCGAAGTACGATATAATATGTGCATATAATTAAACGATAAACACCGCTAGTAAGTATTCATCGAAGCAAATTTTAATGTACCTACTGTTTGTTGAAATTTTAATTAAAGAAAAATATGCATAAAAGAGGATGAGGTTTTAATGGATATCATAAATAAATTAACATCGATAAAACGGTTAGTGGCCTTGATTCGACAGGCGATATAAAATTCATCAGACATCGTTTAATTCTTCGAAAAACAAGAAAGATTGAAATATTTACAGGCAATAAATTTTCCAGGAATCAATGGCCACAACATCATAATTAAATACTGTACTTTCGAATGTTAGTCTTCATTTGTATGCACACTTTTTTTTTTAAATTCTCACTCT
Source organism: Limnephilus lunatus (assembly GCA_917563855.2). Taxonomy (NCBI): domain Eukaryota; kingdom Metazoa; phylum Arthropoda; class Insecta; order Trichoptera; family Limnephilidae; genus Limnephilus; species Limnephilus lunatus. The sequence goes on from OU830600.1 coordinate 47,412,141, forward strand.
AAAAAAAATCTTAATAAAAAGGTTATTAGGAGCCATCCATAAATTACGTCACCTCCCCCCTCCCCCGCTACTGTCACACATCGTCACATTTGTTAGATCCCCTCCCCCCTAGTGTGACTTCACATATATTGCAATTTTACTGATGATGACCCCCCCATACCCTTTGTCACACAATGTCACACTTCTCCACTTCCCCCCACAAGGCCAATAAAAAAATGGTTCATTAGGAACATGAAAATAAAATTGGTAAATAGAAAATTTGATAAAAAAACTTATATGAAGAAGAAATAAAAGTATTTTATTCAATGGCTCTACGCCCTGCTGGGCTTTTACATAGATTATAAGAATCCATAATGAGCTGTAGAAAATTATTTCTTTATTTATTTATTTCTATTCTCGAACATACACTTTACAATAAAAAATAAAAATTATACAAAGAGTTTTGGCATGTTATCTAAAACCAGTGTTAAAATGATAATTTAAATATTAAACAATGCTGTAACAGTAACTTATGATAAAATAGAAACAAAAACAATACTATAAGTACAAGCCCAGTCACTAAAAGTACATTACGTTTGCTACCATAATTTGTAGGATTCGTATGAAAGGAAATACGTATAAAACAGCTACTCCGTATGAAAAATTCATCTATGAAAGAGCAGATTATGAATTACCCTTAATCTATAAACGGAGTATGTAAATATATCAACAGAAGATACCTCCCCCAAACTTGGTGCTCAGATCAAGACTATATGGGTTATTAGTTATTAGTAAGAGTGCTTGATAGTTGGTTTTGTACGTGTTGTGGAAAAAATGTAGGTAGGTACATACTCAACATCTTTAAAAATTCTAGAGAAACCAATAACGCCTTAATAAATAGCATTTGGATGAAATCCGAAACGATTGCGATCGATGATATTACCATGGAACACCAAAGCAAGGGAAGCGAATTTGGTGGGGGGTAGGTACGATACCAGCAATTTTTTCGATAAAATGATAAATTTATTTTATTACAGCCGGAATACTCGTGAACCGAAACTTTTACCCGTCATATATTTTTAGAATTTACGCAGAAACTTTAAAAAAATCCAAAAATTGTGATAACTAGGAATATCCTGAGTACACATGATTTGTGATTTTCACGGCCAAAAGTATTATCGTGATTTATTTTCGGGATGTTAGGCTACCTCCTTCTTTAGCGAACATATGGTAGAGTTTTGCATTGTCCATCATTAGGGCAGATGTGTAATCAGATGTATAATGCACTGGCTAAAGAAGGAAGTATCGTAACACGGCATAATACCCAAAAATAAATTACGATAATCTGCAAATACAATTCATTCATACACATTTAAAAAGAAGGCACAGAAGATTATTTGGTACTAAGTGGATAAAAATCCAATAACACGGGGAAAGCACGCACGAATTTGACATTGACCTTACTGAAATTAATGTAAGGCTTCAATTTTCAATCCCCTTAGACTTCCATTCACAAAATAATTTAAAGCTTTTCATTAGGAAATGTCTAACAAATAAACAATGAGTTTGCGTAACAATGAACGTAATAATGTCGTCATTAGAATCGACATCGCATCGCGTAATCATTGCCAAACCTGCCAATGACAGGTAATTAACGTCGGTTTGACGGCAGAGGTGTGAAAATCTATTACGCATGTACAGTATTACGATTTCATTTACGCTGTCGCATCTACGCACAGAATGAAATGGGATGATGTAACTATAGTAAGTATATTATAGCAAATCTATTTATTTCGAGCGTAATTGAGAAGTGTGCTCAATTACTTTCCTTGTCTCGCATTGCTGTCTCTTAGAGACGAGGGATCCTTTTGGATAGAGGTTGCATCCCGCCGGCCGCTAGGTTTAACATATGGGTCGACCCGATAAAAGGTCGTGTAAGATCGTAAAATATTAAGTTTACTTGCCGGGGCGGCCCGCGTAACTTCAGTTCTCCAGGGAGAGAATAGATACTCGTGAATCCTTTGTTATAAGGTGACGAGCAACTAGGGGACAATTAGCGTCCTTTGGGGTTATTATTGTTATAATAACCATAAAACTAGTGTTATAGTGTGTACTGTTAAGTTACTGTTTTTATGATTATTGAGCTGTCTACTTGTAAGTTGATTATACCCACCTAATAAAGACTCATTGTGTTTACAGAAGAAAAGTGTGGATTTATTTGATTTAATTACCAGCGCTACAATATACATTAGACAACCCTATTTAATAGTAGGTAACATTATTCCTATAAATTATTCTTGAACAATAAAGTACCCCTCGATAAGCGATGATTAAGAGAACAACGATAAATGCTATAATATGATTGCAGAAACAAAGTAGCATGAAGCTCAACTTTGAATACACCAAATTCCATTGAAATCAATTTACTTTATCAGAATTAGATTAATAATTTTGTATCATGATTCATATGAATTATCGGAAGATAAAATAATAATGAAAGGAAAGGCTTTTCAGTAAGTATGTTAAGGTCGTTTAAACATAGATATTTTTTGTGCCCTTTATATTATCTGGTGATGTAATGAGAAAATTGCGCTTCATAAATTAGCCAGGTTTAAACAATTGTAATTATTATTTTTGATTAGGTATATTGTAGTTATAAATAATACATTACTAGAAATTACTATCAGCTTTCGCCCGAGGGAAAACCTCAATTTTTCGAAATCTTTTCATCAAAATGATAATTGAAAAATGTGGAACTGTAGGGGGATAATCGAATATAATCCACACTTTGTATACAGTAAACACAATGTCTTTATTATTTGGAGAAGGAACAATCAATTTGCAAGTATGACATAGTTAAATAATAGTAAAACAGTATAAAACTATATGGGTACTTTAACAATAAATAGTGTTACAAGTCTATTCACTCTGGGTTAGCATAGCAGAAAGTATTTCAGTCCTGCCAGAGAGTTTTCCTTGAAGAAGCGAGGGTAGGACCGGGAGGCAACTAACTTTCTCGAGTTACCACATGATCTTATATCGGTCATCCCAGCTGTGACATCTGAGGGCGGGATGAAGATTCTAACCAATAGCATCCCTCGCCCCTAATTAGTAAGGGATGAAGCGATGCGGTAATGGGAAGGTATTCGAAATTGAATAGCTCTCAATATACGCTCGAAGTAATAAGATGGTTTTGTTACAGAACAAATAAATATGATGTCTTATCTTATTGACAAGTATATGATGGAAAATACGCTTCGAGCTGAAACTAGTTCCCTTGAGCTACACAGATAGAAAAAGTTAAGCATATTTTTTGATACCAGTACTCGCTTTTTTACTACTAATTTATAGCTTGCTTCAATTGAATGCTACTCGAAAACGATTGAGTAAAGTCATAAAGTCAACTAAATGTTAATACTAAAAGTACTTAGATAATTTATATAGGTAATGCATTTTTTTGTGAAATCAGGGCACCTAAATAGGCTAGAAAAAAAAAACAAAAACAAAACCAACAAAACGAAAATATCAACAACCAAAATACTTTAAAACACTCTACTTTGGAGTCTATTTGACCATCTAAAAATTCATTTGAAATTGGCAATTGACAAGGTTATGCTTACATTTACACGTTAAAGGAAGCTACAGCGGCCGTCTGTTTGGTAAAATGAGGAAATAAAAACGGAGGATACATTAGCTCCGTTGCTTCGTACCGCACTGCCGGGTTTGAAACATTTCTATCGGAAACGCCACCTTAACCGCGACCAAAGCAATACCGGCAAGAGTTATAATAACAACAAAAAACAACCGTTACCGCATCGTGACGCCGCGAATCAACAACAACATCATGGTAGTCGTAGTAGAATGTATCGCGCATAGCCAACAAGCGTGCACCCAGTCGAGCAGTCGTGTGAATGAACCCGCTCGTGGCCATATCGTACTGTCTATGCCAGTCTGTGGGGTTATATAACGCAGCCTAATTACCTCATCAACAATCATCGCGGATGAACTTGATTCACAATAGTGAATAGTCTGAGAATCTTTCATTTTGCTCTCGAGTCGAGAGAAATGAATTAATTCCGTGCATGGATAATAGGCCACTTGCATGGATTTCATAACGAATTGGAAAAAATCGTGTGGATATATTTTTTTACCAAGATTACGAAAATGTTAGTAAAAATTTTAAGAAATGTATAGTTTTTCTTATTTTTAAATAAATAAATCCATTATTTGAGCTCGTGACGTCACTACATGAAAATGTCCCGTCTCCAATTATGTTCCCTTAATTTTGTAAAATTCCACACTAATTATTTTTTTTTTATATGGCAACACTTTGATTTCCGCCGAATTTTTGAAAATGCGTTTAACGTTCACTAGATTTATTGTTTGTTCTATGCGAACTTATCCTTTGGTTTGATTTTTTGATAAAGATGGCGGTGTTTTTACAGATGTTACGAAGAGAACCCCGTACAATTTATTGCTATTCGTGTGGAAAATGTTCTTTTTTTAAAATGATTTTCGGCTATGTAATTATCTTTTTTTCGCACACATAAAATTATGTCCCGTGTTTCCGGTTTATAAAAAATGGTCTGATTTTTCAGATTGAAAATTTGAAAAAATCGCCAGGGTTTCAAAAATACGATTAAAAAAAAATAAAAAATACAGAATGTCTTAGAATATTTGCCTTAACCAGATTTTTTTTTTAAATGTGATGCAAGTGGCCTATTCGGCTGAGCGTCGGCGGAGTTTCATCACGACTCACGACCAACAAACAAAGAAACAAAGATGATCAATGCAATAGTAAAAGTTATATTAACAATACAGTGTTAGAATTTCTAAAGTCAGAAAAGGAAATTTAAAATGGACTACTAAACACAAGCATTAAAAGTGGACATCGCTTTAAACTCAATTGATGGTTATATTCTTAGCAACATTTTCCTAGTGCACTGAGAGCAAAAGCTGTCTTTAGTGCCAAATTTTTATTTCACAAACTAACATTGACCAGTTACATATGAATTGAGATTATCACGGCGAAAAGTATTATCGTGATTTATTTTTAAGGTATAACGCCGTGTATATAGCATTACAGTTTAATTAATGTAAAGCAGATTACACATTTAAAAAATAAATTAAATCTAGATTAGTTGAACGTACATAAAAAAAAAAACATAAAAACTCCATCGATAATCACAAGCTTTTTAGATAAAGACACCACAAATACTAATCAATAAAAGCATTTAATAATCCCACACTCGATATAAAAATTGAAGAAGACAAAAAACTAAATTAAAATAAAAAGGCAAAATAAATATTAATAAAAGATTACAAAGAATAAAACATGACATAGTACACACATTATTGTCTAATTTTTAATTACTGCCTTTATTTTTTCACTCTTACTACTACTATTTTACTCCTTACTTATTTTATACCTCGTATTTTTTTATATTTCATTTAAGTTCGTCTAATTTAATTTTAATACATTCCAATTTATATAGATACATATTTTGTATCTTATAAAATTGTAAAATGGGGGGCTCACATTATCAAATAATGTTTTTTTTTTTTAAATACTATCAATTTAGCAATAAAAATATGCTTTATAAATACAATTTGAAATTTTTTTTTACTAAAAATTACTAAAGTTAAGCAATCTACAACCTAGAGTTATCGCCTGTCATTTTGTTAGAATATTTTCAAACGTTTGCGAAATTTTCAAAGGGTCCTTCGAGTCAACAAAATAAATTCATCAGTCTCCCGGCCATTACCCATTTAGAGAGAAGAATGCTCCACACAATGAACAGAAAATTCCTAGATGTGTGAATAATAATATTTGGATGACTTGTATAGCGCCGTTTTTGTGAAAAATCACCGCAAGGGCTGTACGGATTTGATGGAAAACTCGTTAATTCACATGAGATCGTTCGATTCCGCGGTCTCAAGAAGCCAATAAAAATGAGAATTTGTTCAAGAGATAATTTCGATATTGTAAAAAGTTTAATAAATTTTAAACCAAAAGTAAGGTCACCTTACCCTACTTTTGGATTGTAGTACTTAAAAGTAAGGTAAATTGACCTTACTTCTTGCACGCCAGCCACCCCTACGACCCTCTTCTTTCCGTTTATATCTTCAGTGGTCGCACATCACCCACGTGATTAATGGATGTCCTTAAAAAAACGAGCACTCGCCTGCCAGCGAACAGAACAGGGATAAAGCCGCAAGGGTGGTTTTAAGGGAACAGATGGCAGAATGTTTTCAATTCTCGATGAGTTTACATCTAGAGGAAGATATATAGGTTTATAGATAACATAAAAGAAGATATTGGCGTACCTAATGGCACACCAAATATACTTTATAAAAAAAAATAAGCCCGAAAGATACTAGATATAGTCAGTTATTTAGTGATTTTTTTTGGACATCATTAGGACATTATCGTCCATATTAACAATAAATAGAAAATTTGTTTCACGCCGTTTTTTTTTTAAATCATCTCAAGAGCGCTCATTGTAGATTTCAATTAAATGGTTTAGGAGTAAACCGCTAAAACTAGGCAGACCTTCTGTTACAGAAGAGGTATCAAGTGACCATCTCATCTATTAACATCCGTTTATCTATACATGAGCAAATAAACGATTTGAAGAAAAAACATTTTTTTGAGAAAAAGCAGCTAAAACTTAAAAAAAGTGTCGCTCTGGTGTCTTGAAATTTGCACGGCTTTCCTGTCTGCAATTTCCATGACGTTCCGTTTATCTGTACCTATACAGAGTAACAATACTGTTTATCTTCTTTTTTTTTGCAAAAAGTAGCTAAAACTCTGGTTCAATGAACTGAAATTTGATTTCAATTTACATAAGTGTCATTTTCAAAATTGGAACTCGTATGAATAATTTAGACGAGCCGTTTTTTGTATTTAAATTTTTTAACTTTTTAGTTATACCTATATATAAGTTTTTTTTAAGTCTGGTTATTATCAGCGCCCTTGAGGTACTTTTTCAGAAAAACGGCGCTCTACAAATTATCCAATTATTATTAATATTATAAAAATTATCAGTGTAAGTTTTTATCTACATAAAATAAAACCTAAATAACAGTATTAGTTTATTGCATACATATTTCAGTCTGTTAAAACAAACCAAACGATAAGAAATAAGATATAAAAAAAAAAAAAAACAACGATACCTAAAGGTATTATATTTTCAGAAAATTATTTAATAGTCCTTTTCAACGCTGGAATTATAATATCCCGTGACTTTTCACGAATTTGCGCTAGTACAATATAATATTTTAACGAAAAATAATGTTCGTTTTATAGACTCCATCTCATTTTTAAATTGATCGTGTTTTGTGTGTTCTTCATAACATTCTCTATTCTGACATAAATAATTCAGTAGTGTTCAATTATATATAGGTACTGTTATCGCCAAATAATTTTGAGGGCGTAAAAGCATTACATAATTTAAAGAGATTATTAAGTCCGTGAGTTCAATTGATACCGACTAGATCACTGAACCGACCGAACTATACCGAAACTGGTGACAGCGATCTTTAGAGTGAGCCATCAAAAGCAAACCTGGAAAACTATTTTTAGTAGATAACTAACTTCATTCAAATTCAAAAAGCGAACGTACGGGAATACCAATACCTGCCACTTACATAAATTTAACAAGTGTACATGCCAAATAGAAGAGTAAGTACCTACCACCGCAGATGAAATTGGTGGATATACCGTTTTATCGAATCTGATACCAAACTAACAAACATTGAATATTTTTTAGGTGAAAACGCACGTTTCTGAAGCCAGTGGGAGTCAATATTGTCAATAATTTCGTATTTTCAATAATAGCACTCTTGCACACTGAAAAGTAACGAGCCACGCCTGAGTGGAACTATGGTATCTTCGATTTGGGGTAGGTTGTGAGGCTGAAGAAATCGAGGAGTAGAAGATGGTTGGAACTTCAAAATTAATTTCGATCACGAAATATGGAGCTTTGCAATTTTCATTTATTTTTGGAAAGATAAGCTAATACGCCACCTCAGAGAAGACACGTAGTAAAGCTAGTGTTTTGAAATAGGATCTTCTTGTTTGCAATGGTGATGTTGAAGCTAGTGTATTGAAATACGATTTGAGGAAAAACACATACATAATATTGATTACGAATATCAGATCTTGTTGGATAAGTTTTTAGATTTTCACGGCCAAAAGCATTTTCGTTGTTAGTTTTAGGGGTGTTATGGCGTGTTGCGCTACCTCCTTCTTTAGCCGGCTAAAGGAGGTAGCGCAACACGGCATAACACGCCAAAAACAAACAACGAAAATCAGATGTTCTTGTTTGCAATGGTGATGTTGATGGGATTCGGTAGCTAGAGGTTCGATATAAGAAAGCAAATATCTGTCCACGAGAAAGTCAAATAGTCGCTGTAGACTCTAGTCCACTTTGGGGTCGTCCATTAATCATGCGATGTTTTTTAGCAACTTTTTAACCCCCTTCCCCCCCCCAGGTGATATGTGGTGAGGTTTTAGACTACCCCCCCCCCAAATCACTTGTATTTTTTTAGTACAAAGTATATTGAAATTTTCAGAATATTATCTTTAAAAATTAACCACAAAATGTGTAAAATGTATACCTTTATAAAACCAAAGTAATTGTAACCTAATTTGAAATACAGGTATAAATATGTAATCTGAATAAATTTTAGAAAATTGGACAGATGGACGTTCACCTTTAGAAATCGTGCGTTGATTGAAAAATAAATACACGTGATATCTCATTTTACCCCGCCTCTCCCCCCTCGTGATGTTTTGTGATTTTTTTCCGACCTTCCCCCCCCCCCCCCCCCCTTTCGAGCCTCACGTGATTAATGGACGACCCCTTTGCTTTATAAAATGTACTCCACCACCCAACAACCCTGATATATATATTACGATATATGAGGGGAAATTAATACGAGTGGAAGAAAACTATAACTTCAAGAATAAAGACAATTTATAAACCATTGAAGTTGACCGATAACCCAGTGCGTATCGACTTGCTCACTTTTTAGAATAAAGTATGCATGTTGAAAACTATCTTGGAGTTCAACTCTTTTAAAAGATCCATTCAACCCAGCTCTGAGGTAGATAGGAACTGATATCGTGAAGCAGAACAAATACAATTTTCCAAGCGAACGAAAAATAACAAGGAGCAAAAGCAATTTTCTATTCCGCCCGAGCTTTTAAAGCTGTACTAAGTTGTTGGTTTAAGTCTACTGGACAGACAGACAGACGACGGACTAACTAAAAATTAAATAGAAGACAATTTACAACGTAGCCTTGACTAGGTGTACTTGATAGTAAAGCATATAGCTCTAGGGCAGTGGCATTTAGACCTAAGGCATTATTGAATCAGTAGTTCAGTAAGTCACGTACTTTTTTATTCATCACGTCTTATAAATTAGGTTTTATTAGAATCTACGACGACCCATTGCTGGTAAATTAAATCAAGCGGACCTGATTCTTCATGCGACATTCGTGATGTAAAAGCATACCTCTCTTACCGCAGTTTTCGCCAACCTCTCCGTCTTGCTCAAAAACAGTACACGTAAGCTTTTAAGTAAGACTGTACAAATACCTAAAGCTGTTAAAATTGAGAGCTTTTCTTTTATTTGTAAATCATTTGAACTAACGGTCACTTGATACATGTCTAGGACTAACCTCCACATATATACATAGTATCACAAGTAATTCGTACAAAACACGAACTTAAGGCGATCCACTAGTACAGGAAAAAATCGAAATCGGAATTCACGCCCTTTTATGGGAGGAGTTTAAAAATACTTGAGAAAAAGCTTTTGGAAAGGTTGGAAAAGATATTTGAGATTTTTTTTTTACATGTTGATTTCGTAAAGGCCTGTAAAAAACATTAATTCCTTTTTTATGCATTGTTTATAGCAATAAAACGGAATTTTTAAATTGATTTCACGAAAATAAGCGGCGTGGAGCATAACACGACCGCTCTCCGCTCCGTTCGGAGGAGTAATGACGGAAGACAGGGGGGCGGCTGCCAGTCGTTCTTCGGTGGACGGTATAAGGTTCACTTTGATATAGCAAATTTGTCGACTGCCGTATTGTCGTCGTGATGTCAAAAATACCAACGCGAAAATGCATATTATATTTTATTTTGTGAGGTTTGGGCGTAAATATCATTTTTTTTCGCGATAATTATATAAGAAACTGAATTTGCCACATTATGCAATAAAACCATATCCGAAAAAGTGTTTATAAGTAGGAGAGTTTTCAGTTAAAAATGTTTTTTATAGACCTAATACTTTATTTTTTTCTAAGCTTATTAAAAGACTTATTAAAAAAAATGACCGATATTTTTAAGGGCCAAAGTATGTTCTACACGCAGTATTTAATTGAAGCATCTATAATACGTCTAAGCGGTCAAATTTTCAAAACTAAAACATACGATTTTGTATGATTTTGCATTATTTAGTATGGCTTCATCTTAATCAAACGACAAAAGTAAACCACTCGCAAGCAAGCAGAAAGATCCCGCAGGATTATCGGGGATAAAGTTATCGGGAATATATTAAGTTAGAGCGGATGAAGACTTCCAGAATCCAATAAATGAAGAAGCACGGAGCGGGCGCCGCAGGCCGTGTTCAATATCGCCCCGGGAAGGGGTTGGCCCATTTACACCTCCTGACCCTATGGTGAGGGGGGTAGTGGGAGATTTGAGGGGTGGGGGACTTTAGAGGACCAGAGGACGGACTGCTTCAGCGAAAAACCGGAAATTAAAAACAACAGTATGGTAAAACCTATTCCTACATCTAATTCTCAAAGCGAGGGGCGTATATATTATATGAGTAAGACAAAACTATCACCACAAAGAAAAGAATACTATAAATACGAACCTAATAAGAAGTTAGGTAACTAACTAACTAACTAACTAACCATCACGCCGTTTCCCCGCAGGGGTAGGCAGAGAGGACGGACCGCCACACAACTCGATCTTGGCACACACTCTTTGCCTCGTTCACATTCATACATCGTCTCATACATGCTCTTCTATTATTCCGACTCTTCACATGGCCCGACTCAAGTATCTGATTCACTTGGTCGTGCCATGTCTTCCTCGGGCGTCCCCGACTTCTCCTAACATTAACATTTGCGTCATATATTCTACTTACAGTCCTTTCCTCGTTCATTCGCTCTACATGCCCAAACCATCGGAGAGTCCCTTTCTTAATCTTACACATCACGTAAGATTAGGTAAGTTAGGTATTATTATCTATTATTATAAAATATTTTCCACAATAGGAAATGAATCTAAGTTTATATTGTGAAGAATCATTGGGGTGACATTTCACAAGAAACATCACTTTATAAAATTCATTTCGAATCATGTATTATTTATTAAATGAGACTCTAAGGGGGCATGCATTAATTATGTGAGCTCAAAGGGGGGGGGGGGGTCCAGCAAAATCTCACGTCTACTTGAAAAGAATATACGAAGTGGCCCAAATTTATCTCACTAAGGGGTGGGGGGTCTAGATTGGTAGAAAAACTGCTCACGTAATCAATGTATGCCCACTAACGTCCCTGAAAACGATATTTTGCAGTTACAATATGAGCTTTCCTGTCTAAACCCACTGAATTGACTTTGTTCATGCAAGATGCGTTGTAAGCACATTATGATCAAACACTAAACATGAAAAGAATCTTTGTCGTTGAGAATATTAATTATTCATTGTTTGTCCTTAGTGTACTCTTTCTGAAACACAATATTTTTTAACAACTAACGCAACACCCATGGGATTAAAAACTTTTCAAGGCTGCATACTAAGTAGTGTAGTTTTAAAAAGAAGCAAATGAGGTAGAGTTCGCCCCTAATACCATTTGGGAAACAATTTGCCATCGCAAAACTTGTACAACGAATGCTATGAATATATAACGAGAACCGAAGTTCTGTCACAAACAAAAAATCTATCTAATGAGATATAAAACAGCGGAAATGTGAATCGTTAAAAGCAATGCGGATCATAACTAAAAAAACTTAATACTTAAATTCGTACAAAGTTTTGCTTACGAACTCTCAAATGGAGCAGGTATAACTTTTTTAACGAATTCTGATTAGTGATAAATATTAGTTTCATAACGAGTTCGTTTTTCGTCCCATATCTATTTTAGGGTTGGGTTAGTTAGGCCAAAGGCCAAAACCGACCGCAGAGAGAATATTAAACGGTCGCAAATAAAAGTCGTCTGCATCCTAACTGTGTGGGAAAAGGTAATATTTGTCGAGGATCAACAGATTTTAATGACCAAATAGCAAGCAAAATGATTCAACACAGTCAATACTATTGACTCATAATATTTACTATAAATATGAAGTCATAATACACGTGCCTACAGTTGGTCGAGGGGTAAGGCTCTTGACTCGCAATCTGAAGGTCGCGGGATCGAATCCCAGCGTGGCAAATAAATTTTATTTGATTAATTTGTGTTATTTCAGAATTAATTCATTTAAAATAATATATAGTATATTTGCGGCATGTTCCAGAGTGGAAGATACTCTCAGTATCGCCCTGGTGTAAGACCACCATTCAGAATTGAAACGGCTTTATAACTAAAAACTAGTTTTAACAGTAACATATACACAAAACTATTTAGGTAATTGTAGCATACGAGGATACCATTGGAGTTTTTTTTCATTATTAATCTACGTGTACGATTTCCTGAAGAGAAGTTTAGCCATAAATTATGTTGAGGTTTATTGCGCGTTCAGGTGGGAATTTATATCTCGAGCTTAAGGGCCCGATCGGTCCGATGCTCCAAAGGGGAGAATTCCGAATTTATATAATTATCCTAGAAAGAAAACTAAATTTCTTATACTATTTTCTAAAATAAAGTTAACTAAATATAAGTATGTTAAAAAATATTGTTAAAAAAATACATATTTTTATTTTATTTTATTTTATTTTGTTTGGTAGACCAACAGTTTACATTCATAACAGAGCATAATAATAATTAAGTGACAATAATTGAACCATTTACAGGTTTCCACATGGGTATTGTATACAAGTGTTGTGGTTCCATAGATATTTGCTAAAGAAGAAAAAAATTACATTTCAAGAGACAAGTTAATTAGGGGGGAATAGGGAGGGGGTAGGAGGGGGGGGGGGGAGAATGGGTTAGGTTGAGGTATAGTTATAAAAATATGAGTAAACAAAAAATTAAAAGAGAAAAAAAAAAAAGAATTTAATATAATGGTGACTGGTGGTATTAGAAATTATTGTTGTTATAAAGTGTCGAGAGAGCGTCTGTGTGATTTTAAGGAATGTGGTGCAGAATTAAATATGTCAAATTTTTTGTATTGTGTGTTAAAAGTATTGGACGCACGATAGATGAAAGAGTTCTGCTTAGAATTAGTATTACACCGAGGGAGGCTGAGAATCATGTCTGACCTGGTTCGTCTGTTAGGAACTCGTATCCGTATACGTTGTAGGAGTTCTGGGCAATCAACGACGGATCTGGCTATTTTTTGAAGAAAGAGTACATCGGCCGAGTTTCTTCGAACTTCCAATGATAGTATATTGAAGTGCGCGGCTGAATCTTGGTGACTTAGGTGTGGGCGGTAGCTCCGGAAATCTAAGTATCGTAGAAAACGATTTTGAACACTTTCTAGAATTTTTACATATGATATGTATTGCGGGTTCCAAACTTGTGACGCGTATTCTAGTAAGCTGCGGACATAAGCAAAATATAGGATTTTCATTGTTCTAAAGTTATTGAATTTTTTACATGTTACATATAAAAAAACTCTCCAACGGCCAGCTCTAGCATTGTCAAATTTCCACAGATCAGCTCTATATCAACACACTGTCGAACAAATGAGCAAATGGACATTTAAAATATTCATGGCGCCATACTTTTTTTGTTTCAGAGTTTAAAAATATTTAATTCAAAAGTTAATATTAACTTGTTTGTTTACCCGGATAACCCTGAATCTTTAATTATCTAACCAACCCAAGGATAAATCAAAGTAATCCCGTGTTTTATCATCACAACATTGCCACTGAAACCGGAAGACGTAACCGATAATCCCAAGGATTTCAGCGCACCGGAAACGGAAGAGATCCGTGGTGGTTAGGACTTTAGGGAGACTTATAACCTCGGTTCAACTAATATCGGTTGTTGCTAAATTGTTAAACCAACATCGAGAGTAAGTAACCAACTTTGCAGGTTATGTTGTTAATATTGTAGGAACAGGAGTTTCAACACCCTCTGTAGGTATTTTCATGGAACTTCTGTACCAAGAACTGAACTTGCAAACTTTAGCTATAAATGATTTCTTTCCGAAAATTAACTATTTTTTCAAACGCGATGCCAACTCCGCCACCGATCGATGGCAATAATGTTTGCTCTGATTTATATAAAATATAGTATTTAAAAAAAGTTTTGTCCACGTATTATAAGTTCATGTTGATACCACAGTAAGGTCAAATTATTCAACACTCGATTATTTGACATTCCGGATCATCCACCCACACTTAAGATAGACATTACAAAATAATGTACATAAATTTAAATACATTTTACTCTTATTTTGTATTGGTCGGTATTTCTTGCGAGCTCTACACCGCTTTATACATTTGTAGCGAGTTCTGTGATTTTTACTTTTTTTCAAAAGAGAGGTCTTATAATACACTTAGCCGTGTTTTTTTTAATCTTGCCTTATAGTATTATTTGAGTATTTTATTTCTATTTTCCTTGAAATGTCTATTTTATCACTCAGTTTAATTTTTATTACAGTTTACATATGTTTTTTGGTTGTTTGTTTTTTTAAATATTGTTTTTATTTTTGTATCAACTTTTACAACTCTTATTATTACATCGTATTACAGCCTCCATACGTCTGCAATGATACGGGCATGAGGCTGATATGATGGTCTTGATAATGAGAATGAAAATTGTAATTCGTAATTTAGGTAAATGAAATAATAAAGAAATAAATAAAAAATGTTTCATGGCGACTATTGTTCGCCGCTCTAGGTTATTCGACCCTTCTCTATTTGATCGAATAATCGGTACCACAGCAGTTAGCAGGATTCAAAGCTTCATGATTGCTACCTATCAATTAAAAAAGGCTTTAAAGAGGAATTCTAAGCTCCCCCACATTATAATAGTCATCTAGGAATAGATTGCCGATAGCTTTGAATTAATGACACTCACTTAAATGAACATAAGGGTAACGTACTGACAACCGAAATAATATCTACCTACCAGTAAATTGAAAAAATGATGGATTTTTACTTTTTACTACGGGCACCGCAGGGCGTAATCTAGCGTAACAAGAAGGGTGGCCCTGTCAGACCGATGGTTGGATATGTCAGATAATAATATATGGGGCACAACGCTGTATGCATTTAGAGTAGTCTGCAACATGATAAAGTAGAGCGGTGGAACTTTTCTTGGGTTTTATTATATATTTATTAGTATAGCTGACAGTGGTGAATCTGACGCGACGTGTTTAGCTGCCATTTTTGCAGAAAAATGCATTTTGCACGGTAGGTTAGACCTGTGAAGAACAATTTCGATCAAGCGCTTCGTTTCACATTTAATATAATCATATGAATTTTGCACACGTGCCTCTAGGTACGTTACATCTGTGAAAAAAACAATTTATAACATATCAGAAGAAGATAACAATAATAATCTAAAAAAATATACAGGGTCTTTCATCCTATCTTTAAATTTAAATAAAACAGAGTGGGTGTGAGATATCATCGAATTTTTTTTCGCTTGAAAGGCCTATCGATGCCATTGTGTATGGAATATAATATCGGTCAAATGTTCGCCGCGACTTCTCTGGGTGGCGCGCATCCGAAATGTCCAATTTTCCATGATTCTGGCGCATTAATCAGGCTGTATTTGACCGATGGAATGGAATATGTTGGTTTTAAGGGCCGCTGTGGTTTTCGGCTTATTTGTTTAGACCTGCAACTTAAGAAAACCCCACAAGAAAAAGTCTATTGGGGTCAAATCGCACGATCTCAGTGGCCAGTTCACATCAATTCCACGTGAAATGACCTTGCCCTCAAATCGCTCGTGCAGGATGTCTATTGTGACATGAGCTGTGTGCAGCGTTGCCAGAAGGTTACTTTTGTAACCTTTTAGGTGATTTTTAACTCCGAAAGGTTTCTTTCAGGTTACACTTCTCAAAAGGTTACTTTTAGGTGATTTTTCGGAATTCGTACAATTAATTTCTTGTGCTCATTTCAATGAAGTTTTCTTACATAAATCCGATGGTTGGATCCTCGAATCCAACGTTTATAAGACTAATACCGATGACGTTAACTAATACACCTATTTTGATGACTATATTTAAAATAAGAATTGTTTCCTAGTGAAAAAATGGCATTATTGTTTGATTTTATAACCTACCGAATTTGTTCAAATGCCATGTACGGAGTGCGGGGTGGTTCAATCTATACAATATTATGACGCACACTTGTTGTTATTAAGTTTAATTTGTGGAACTCTATTTTAATGAGGATTTATTTTATATATTCAATTATATCATTATTTAATTAATAAAAAAACATCGCGTGACTGCTGCTTGCATTGCTGGAGGCATTACCAAACTGTGCTTAGGCCACTTACAGACTAATTATTATTTCTGAAGCGGTACTTATAATGAAAAACTTATTGCTTTTATTTTTATTACCTGTTACCTAATTTCGGAAATTATTAAAGGATCTCTTTAAAGCTTCCCCAATTACTGCGTTGTTTTTAGACTTGATCAAATGTCGTTAAGTGATGACTCAGGAGATTCCTTTTCCAGTTAAATTTAAATAAAATTTAAAGTTTCATTTAATTTAAATTTGATCGCTACTATGTGAAGTCGGTTTAAATATTTCTAAGAGGGGCGAACGAAATTTTTTTCACATGTTGAACTAGCTTTCGGATTTTTAGTATTTTTTTTTAAATTCCCAATTGCTCTAAAATATTGAGTTTACGACGTTTATTTTGTATTTGTACCGGAAACGGCTTATTTTTATCACTAAGTGGGTAAGTTTGGTTGTTACAATTTATTATTATGTTATTAAAAAAATAAACTTCTTAAAAATGAAGTTGAACAGCCTTTTATTTCGTATTGTGGACCCTGGACCCTTGTAAGACCTTGTATCAAAAACGGACAATTACAAGTTCATGCGTTTCATAAACGGACAATTGCTCCTTTTAGTATCAATAGCGAACATAAGCATTTTTAAACTTAAAAATAAAACAGATAAGAGTATTAAATTATAAAATGTTATGTATTATGGCTTGTTAAAAAGATTATGCAGGTAGAGCAAAATATCATATTTTTCATACCGGTATATTCAAAACAAAAAACTCGCTCTACTGAAAAATAATCCAAATGGCTTACGTCCCACATTGATACTGAGCTCCTCATGTATTCCATCAACTTTTTACCATACCACTGGAAAAAATATGAAAGGTCTTTTTCACACAAAAAGGTTATTTTTTTATATATTTTAGGTGACTTTTTACAAGACACGGCTGGCAACACTGGCTGTGTGGCACTTAGCGCCGTCGTGTTGACAGCACAAGTCGTCGGTGTCCATATCATCCAATTCAGGCCAAAATAAGCTGGTAATCGTCAACCTATAGCGCTCGTTATTGACAGTGATGGCCTGGCCAAAGTCGTTCTCAGAGAAATATGGACCGATGACGCCGCCAGCCCAAAATCCACACAAAACAGTGAATTTTTCGGAATGCATTGGACGCCCTTGGAGCTCTTAAGTTGCAGGTAAATGCGAATAAGCCACAAACCACAGCCCTCAAAGCCAACATAACCCATGCCATCGATCAAATTCAGCGTGATTTATGCGCCAGAGTCATGGAAAATAGGACACTTCGTATGCGCGCCACCTAGAGAAGCCGCGGCGGACATTTATTGGATGTTATATTCCATACATAATGGCATATATGGGCCTGTCAAACGAAAAAAAAAATTCGATGATATTTCACACACACTATGTTTTTTTTAAATTTAAAGATAGGAAGCTCGTAATGAAAGACACTGTATTTAAAAAATATATATATAGTTGAATATAATATTGTTAATTCTAAAATTTGAAATATGAGATTGCCAAATATGACGGTTTGGAAGGTGGAAATAGCGAATTTGGTTAACGCGCACGTCCCGGTTAGACGAGAGGTCTGGGTTCGAGTTCCAGTTGCGACCATTGTCTTTTTCCGTTTTTCTGTGTCTTGTTCCCTTTAGATTATTATTGTTATCTTCTTCTTCAATGATATATTACATATAACCTTCAAAAGTTATAAAAAGAGAATTTTTCTTATAAAAAAATTAAGTTTTAACAATTTTGGTTCAAGTGCTTCGATTCACATTCATCTAATATCTTTATACAGCTAATAATAAGTTTAAAAATAATGATTAAATGTATAAAGTATATTTACCGCACGTATCAGAGTGGAAGATACTCTCAATATCGCCCTGGTAAAATACCTCCATTCAGAATTGAAAGGGTGCTTGAAATGGCTTTAGCGATGTTTGTTCACCAGATCTGAACAACCAGGTACTTCCCCACATCCTTACCCTCTCCACTTCTTTCAGCCTCACAACATACCCTAATTGATGGATGCCATAGTCTCGCTGGCTCCCGACGATTGGAAGCAGTTGGGACACTTGTGCGATGTTCACAAAAAATTAAAAACATCAAGAGGCAAGAAAAATAATAAAATATCAAGAAAAAAATCTAACAATAAACTGAAAGAATACGGAGAAATACCTAAATTTAACATGAATTAAAAATGGTTCCTTGCCAATTCAGAATCAAGTTAATCAAGTCAACTTAACACATCTTTGGAAAGTCATTAAAAGCTATGAAAAAATAATCTTCAAATAGGCCATAACTCTAACCTAACGTAACCTATTTAAACAATTTTTAAAAAAAATCACCTTTCGAAGGACTTTTCAAAGGAGGTTCTGAGTTGAGATCGCTGATTTCATTCCGAGTTGTCCGGTCACCAATGTAGGTGTTTTGTAAAAATATTGAACACATGGAGAAAGTAACAAGGGTAACTGTAATTTTTCATAAAAACGGAGCTATGCAATTTATCTAATTATTTATTTAGTACGGTACAAGTACCTTTTAATACACAGAATAAATCATTTTTATTAAAAAATATATATAAAACAACACAGAGAAAATATACTAAAATATGATTCAAATTAACTAAAAAAATAATAAATATTATATAATACAAATTTAGGATTAAAATTCCTAGATTGATGAAGAATTTCAAATAAAGGACCTTTTTTTCAAATACTGAGATATGAAAGTACACAATATTACTTTAAATATCTATATTGAAAAACTTACGAAATAAGTTTTAGCTTTGCGCGTTTTTCAATGCGTAGGTATTCGTATTAACTTGCCCGGAATAAGCTTTTATTTGTGCCGCAGCTTACCAATGAACCGATATTATGTTTAGTGTTTTTATATTCAAATGGAAAGAAGTCAAAGGTACGAATTTCGTGGAAAGGCTTTTATTTGCGGTTAAAAAGTAACTTTTCCAATTTATTTTTTATAATTTAGCGTAGAAAATCAGATTCGAAGAAAAGCTCACGCAATATAAAGGCACGTATCGCTGAGAAAATGTATTACTCACACAATTCCAAAGGAGACATTTTTGAGTTTAACGCTATTTTCGCCAGGCCTTTACTTCCAAATTATAATGAAATGCAATAAAATAAATAAATCTTTACATGGGAATATTATAAATCAAAGTCGCTCCCGCTGTCTGTACGCTTCGATCTTTTAAACTACGCAACGGATTTTCATGCGGTTTTCACCAACAGATAGTGTTTTTTTAAACGCGTAATAATAATTACCAGCAGAACTTGTCTATAAATAAACTGTTTTTATTAATGTAATAATAAAATTATTGAATACATAAAAGAAATAAAAATTAAAATGGAGTTCTACAAATTAAACTTGCTTACAATAAATAGATAAGAGTGATTCATGAGGAAGGTTTAGATATTTAATTTGTCAAGGTTTTGTGTAAATTGGTTGAAATATATAATATATAAAGGGAGCGGGCTGGCAAGCGGGCAGCGTGCAGCGGCCAGCGGGCAGCGGGCAGGAGCAGTGTGGATTCGATATGTGTGCAAATTAACAGATGGCATGGTTATAAAGGTTGGGTAATGGCGTTGTCTGTAAATGGCATTGTGTTTCGTTAGCCACAGCAACGAGTACCCGGGTCTGCTAGTAATAAATAAATATAATAAATAAATGTAATAAATTGGTAATATACCTAATCCATATATGCTACCATAAAAACTTTATATGTATGATTGCAAAACCTTATACTTTGTATACCAATATTTTGGTAATGGTTCCATGACAACTCAACAAATTGGAATTTCGACACCCCCTTGAAAGATCATTAAAAAACTAACTAGATTTACTAACATAATATCCCGTGATTTTTCAAGGATTTGCGCTAGTTCATAATTCACGAATATTATTTAACACCTTGGCAGTTTGTTGGCAGTGGCCGTTATTAGTCGGGCAGGTTAGGGTGCAGTTATTTTCGTGTTTACGAAACACGTGTGGATCTGGCCATCTGTTCCGGTGTTTACTTTGGGTTTAGGTAGGACGCTAGAACCTATCCCACATTGGCACGCCCGGATGAAGGATGCTCTGGGCCCAGAAACAAAAACAAATTGGATAGATAATTGGGGAGCGCTCAAACAATGGCTTAATCGAAGTAATTTAGTTGTTGACGTGAGCTTTCGACCCTTTTTGCGGGCTCCTCAGAGTTCCTAGAAATTAGTCTGGACTGAGGCCGCTAAAAAAACGATGCATGGGATAAAATAACTAAGACCAGGGTCATGTGCGATCCCAGTGTTGTCCTTAACCTTAGAATTGAGAGGACTGGAATCGCAGTTAACGTTTTAATATCAACAATTTTACTAATCGTGTATTTTCACAGCTGTTAATCAATTATTGTATTGAACTTTGAGCCAGTGAATGAACGTCACAGGCTCGTACCGTTAATATGCTGTTAAGGGATGTTCGGTGCAGATCTCTTGTAATCCAGGTGATTGGATTTGGTAGCCACCAAAGGGCTGATGCCTTAATATACTTGATTAGTTGACTTTGACTTGGCTCTGTGTCAGAGAAGGGTAGATCGTTAGAAAACAATCCACTATACATAGATATCATGTAAGTGTACATAATCAGAAGGCATGTTTTCCCAAGAGTCTTTTTTACAGGTTGGTATTACAAAGGAAATGTAGGCATTGGTCTTTCCGAATTTATTTAATAGTGGCATCTTCAATATTCACATTACCAAAACTCTTCTAATTCTATAGGTACCTGCGATACAAATCTTCTGGCTTTACACATCAGTATAATAGAGCTTTCCATTTACATAAAACCAAAAAAAAAATAGGTACGTACACAACATGTTTTTGGGCTGAGATGAGAATCGAGCCTGCAAATTCGTAATCAAATGCGTAGACTAACTAATTAAATGAAGAATTATTCCACCCTCCCACATCCTGTAACGAAAGACTATTATTATTGAGCCATTTTCCTTAACGAGCGTTTGCAGCTCGAGGTTTTCGCTGTCACCGTGCTCACAGTAGAGGAAATGCTCGCGGTTGTCGGTTAGATGGTTAGCGCCGGGTCAGAAAGCGCTCCCCGCTTGTAAAAATGTCATCAAGTTGAACAATGAGCGTAATTAAAAATGAAATGAAAACGCTTTGGAAGGTGGTAGGTATTATTGCTGGTTTTCAAACAAGCTGACGGTAGCTCACTGTCAAAAACATAATAATTATCAGAGACTGTATTTTTTTTACTTTTGTTGGTATCATATGAATCTTTTCTTCAACTATTGGATGTAATAGACCAACATTCCTACTGAGTATGATTCTACAGTTCTGTGCTTCTTCCCTTGTGTATAAAAAGCTTTATTAAAATGCACCGTATTTGTTAACCTGCTGTATGCTTACCTTTACTTGTAAAAAAAACACTTCACGCCGGTGTTTTTGTTACACTTGTATAAAAGAATTTTTTTTTTGGAACGTAACTAATAAAAAATTGCATTATTATGTTAATAATAATATTATCTTTATTTGGAAAACAAACAGCTTTACAAAGATACATAAAAAAGAAAGAGTGCTAAAATAAAACAGTAAGCCTAAAAACATGTTTTCGCTAATAATTTTTTTTTTTTTTAGTAGCTAGACAAGAAAAACTAAGAAAAAAAATAGTTAAGAGAAGTTAAAATAAAACATAAAGAAAAAAATAGTTAGGAGAAGCTAAATACTTAAATATGCTCAATAATATGCTTATGTAACTTCAATGTTGGCAACATTGAAGTTCGGTAGATCTGCGCATGCGCGGATCCGGCATGTTTTTTTTTCACGCGCGTCGAAATTACGGTTTTGACATGTCATATTTTACGCGCGATTCGTATAATATTGTACGTAATTTCCATTCTAATGACCAATTCACCATATTATTATTGAATTAAAACATGATTACATTTGTGTTATTTTTAGTCGGTTTTAATCCTTTAAATAATGCTGGTAAATTTTCGTAAGTGGTGTCCACGCGTATTATTGATAATTTTTAGAAAAAAACTTTAGATTCGCCTTAATTACTATAAAAGGAAACTTTTTGCATTACGGGAGGCGGAAAATTATGCATTTTAATTTTCAATTGCGTAAAACCAAAATTCACTTCGCGAACTGATCGCCGACTGTCAGCGGCCATTAGGTAAGTCACTGTTATGTTGGTGTCCCTGATGCATTAACAAGAGCTAAATACGACCGTAGCCATCTTCGTGGGATAAATGAGAGTCGCGTAATTATGAGAAAACACGACAGAATTAATAATAAAATGTAAACTAACCTCTAATCAGAATCACTTCAGAGTCTAGCTGAGGCACTCGAATCATGTTGGATTTCATCGTCATTATAATTGAAGAATAGAAATAATAAACAAAAAATAGTAGATTTCAGCAATTTTGAAAAGTGAGTGAAGTCAGTCTTTGTTTTTGATCACCGATCTTTTCCACAGGAATTCGCAGAGATATCCCTCATAATGGTATTCGTCGTCATTATAATTGAAGAATAGAAATAATAATAATAAACAGAAAATTTATTTTTTACATTGAAAATTCTTTTTTTACATTGAAAATTAATTTTTTAAGTAAAAAAAAACGGCGCGTTTTTTTTTTACTTAAAAAATTAATTTTCAATGTAAAAAAAAATTTTTCAATGTAAAATTATTTTTTTATAGCTAAAAATTATGGTAAATGTGCATTTAGTCCACCTCACGGATAATACGGAACATTGAGGTTAAACTACGAAAGCTGCATGTCATCATAATTTTAAAAAACATCCCAGGTTTTGAATGGTTTGTTTGGCAAAGCAGGGTTTGTCTAGCGGGTTTGTGTAATTATGATTGATTGTCTGTGAAACAAAAACGGTAAATATAAAATGGCGTTACCGCGTAAGCGAATCAAATTAAAATGTTAAATGCATATTTTTGCATGTATTTTTGCCTCCCGCGACATAAATACTCACTTTTCGTGATAATAAAGCTAAATCTAACTGTTTGAATAAAAATATTATTAATTCTGTTTTTCATAATTACGCGCGTCTTCGTATATCCCACGAAGATGGCTACGGTCGTATTTAGCTCTTGTTAATGCATCAGGGATACCAACATAACAGTGACTTACCTAATGGCCGCTGACAGTCGCAGATCAGTTCGCGAAGTGAATTTTGGTTTTACGCAATTGAAAATAAAAATGCATAATTTTCCGCCTCCCGGAATGCAAAAAGTTTCCTTTTATAGTAATTAAGGCGAATCTAAAGTTTTTTTCTAAAAATTATTAATAATACGCGTGGACACCACTTACGAAAATTTACCATAATGCCTTGTTAGTTTATTGGAACTTTTCTTTTCTCTGTAAAATATTTTTATTTTTTTCCTGTCATATTGTATTACTTTTTTGTCTTTATAATACATAAAAAAAATAAAAATAAAACCAGTTAAATATAGGTTATTTCTGAAACCTTAATTTTTTAACTTCCATGAAAGTAACGTTATTTAATAGTATATACGACAGCCTTATGCGCGCCTAAATAAATAAAAATTCTAGAAATTAATGTTTAAATTGTGCAAAAATGAATCCAAAAAGTCAGATTTTTCTCAGTTTTTTTCGGGGAATTATTATTATATATATTATAATTTTTAATTGTATGAACGAGAGGAAAATAAAGTGATAGTTTTGTTGCAAATTCTTTAAATAAAAGGAATGTGTTTCTTTAATTTTTAATTTTCCGAAATTTTTCGAAGCTTTAATTTTTTTTAAATGTTTGGGGTACGCTTTTTTTCAACTTTTTTCATGTTTGAAGCTTAAAATAAAGAAAAATTTTAAACACTAAAGAATATTTCAAATACAAAAATTTAAAACGTAATTTTATCTAGTTTCTAAAATGGTATTTGTTGAGAAATTATAAATAAGAGTATATACAACAGATAAACTACCCTCTTTGGTTGTATAAGCAATATATCTTTCCATGAACAATTTTTTGTCAGTTTTTAATTACCTATTAAGGTTTTTACACACACGGTCGTTTGAATAAAACTTTCACGACGTTTTTAAGTAAGGCTGTTAATGTACTCTTACATGTTGAATGCTTACAATATGCATCTTTAATAACATAATCGTATACTTGTCAGAACTAACTGATGAAAATATACACGTAATTCAATTGAAAAAACATTTTTCAGCTCTGCTTTAAAGTTACCTAAATGCGCATAACATCATAGCCTCCAGGTACAGAAATAACTAACTAACTAACCATCACGCCGTTTCCCCGCAGGGGTAGGCAGAGAGGACGGACCGCCACACAACTCGATCTTGGCACACACTCTTTGCCTCGTTCACATTCATACAACGTCTCATACATGCTCTTCTATTATTCCGACTCTTCACATGGCCCGACTCAAGTATCTGATTCACTTGGTCGTGCCATTTCTTCCTCGGGCGTCCCCGACTTCTTCTACCATTCACATTTGCGTCATATATTCTCCTTACACTTCTTTCCTCGTTCATTCGCTCTACATTTCTAAACCATCGGAGAGTCCCTTTCTTAATCTTACACATCACGCTTACATCAACCTTGCATTATTTGCAGATCTCCACGTTTCTCTCACGATAGTACATGGTTTTACCACACATTCGCCTCAGGGATCTCATTTCTACAGCATTCAGTCTACTTTCATCCTTCCTCTGCCAGTTCCATGCCTCACTGCCATACATAAAGAAATGTATGATTATTATCGGAAACACGGAAATTAAAAAATAAAAGTAATAAATCTCCTTTATATCATTCGGATACAAAAAAATCTTGCTATAATAAACCGAATCGAGATCTTGGTTCAGAAAATAGCCTAAATAATATGCTTGTAGAAATTTAAATGTATGTTATTCATACGTACTTTAAAATAATACATTCACTAGCGATGTTACGCGTTTTCATCACGAAAATATTCGAATATTTTCAATATCCCCTCACTAAATGAATCCCAAAAACTTATTAAAATTCGATACAGACCATGAATAATGTATTTGGGCGGGTATTTCCGCGATGGATAAAAATTCATGTCAATTGTACAACGATCCAGCAGTCGGGTATATAAAAGAGCTCCCACTATTATGGTATAGATTCGTTGGAAAAAATACATGTGAAAATAATAAAAATGTGACATTCTGCCGGAACAAAAGACCATACGAAATGTGAGACCGCTGCCAAATCTAGAGAGCAAAATAAATAGATAAAACCGTGGGTGGAAAATCTGTATATAGAATAGTCTTATATTACATTCAAAGAAAGTACGAAATCCGAACATCTACCTTTAAGGATAGGTATGCCAAAGGAATGCGTGAGCGCGCAAGGAACAGAATTTTCGGATCGTCGAAAATTTATAAAGATATTTATGCCTAAATATTTCAAAATTTTATTTGCTGTTTAAGATTTCGATGATAAATTTTGCTAAGGGGAGATACCAAGGCCATACGACGTATTACCATCCATTGCTTAATGTCCGGTCGTGTCATCTTCGTTGTGCAATTGTGCATCACAGTCTGCAATAGACTGAGATGGATGATGTGGTGAATTTCCGCTATTTAAATTCCGACATCTCACTATGTGTACCTACTTGACGCACTCTTGCAGAATTAAGACGACACGACCGGACATTAAGCAATCGTTGCACGCACAAAATATGCTACGTACTTCGACCAAGTACGTGGATTTTAGAATATTAGGAGATAATAAAAAAAACTGTTTAAAAAATTAGGTACCTACCCACGTTTTCTATTTTATTTTTTATTATTTCGAGAGTTATATTTAACACCTCGTTTAATTAAAAAAGGTGGACCTTATATTTTTTTTAAATACAAGTGTGCAGTTCACAAGCGGTTGAAGTTAAAAAGAGTGGGGAGGCTACGAAGCACCGCACAAAGACGAGACCGATTATTCTATCTCATTCTCTCGCAGGCTAAATCCTATAGAAGTATGTGTTTGTCTCTTTTTAGCGTCTCTTTTTCGTTTCATCGAATTTCGTATTACAACGGTGCTAAATAAGTTTTCAGTTCAAAATTTTCATTAAAACCGGCAAATTTTTCTTAAATTTTTCATACAGGATATTTTGTGTAGTAAACGTAGGAACGAATTGGATTTGAATTTACAAAATACTTCACCAAACTGAAAAATATATTTTTTAGTCAAAAGGTACAGCAAATATCTAGTACATGTGTTATTTTATGTATTTTTGTTTTAAATTATGGTCGTATTTGGTCATTAAAAATTCAATTTTTTGACTTGGATTTGGTCTCCTCACTTAGTAAAATTTGTCATCGAAATCTTACAATCCATCAAGCAATTTAAGTATTTTGGTGGCTAGTTTTATACTCAAATATAAGTTTCAAGGTCAGTATTTTGGTGACTAGTTTTATTCTCGAAAATAAGTTTCAAAATTAGACACCCGGATGAAATCGGAAGTTTTTGTTATGTCTGGGTGATCTATGTTTCATTTTCCTTTACGTAAATTCAAATAACAAAATGCGGAACGTTATTACATTGCATCGCATTTAGTGAACCCAAATACGAAACAAAGTGCGAACGCACGGCACCCGTTTTACTTTAATAAAATTTTATGGGATCCTTTATCACCAAATGCGAAAAGTTCAATTAAAGTCAGAGTACCATACCTACACGCCACCCCAATACCCTAAATAATATGTTATATTCATTATTTTTTTATTTTTTCAATACAGCCCAAAAGTCCTAACAGCTAGTGAGACTATGGCAACTCCAATGAGGGTATGTTGTGAGGGAAAGAATGCGGCGAGGGAAATAGGAAGATGCCTGGCTAATCAGATCTATACACGAAACACCGCTGAAGCCATTTCAAGCAAAGTTCTGATGGTGGTCTTCCGCCAGCGGACGAGGTTATCCTCTTTACGAATGTATCCTTCTGCCAACCTAATATTAGCGATGAACCTGTGAAATCATCAGATAAATTAACAATGTTAGTGAAAAAAACGGCTCGCTCGAATAACCGCATCTGCCACAGTGTTCTTATTAATATTATGAGTATGTCGGCAGAACGATAAGGATTAAGAGGGGAACGCATAGCTAAATTTTGGTATCGGTTATCGGTTTCATTCGGGTGGCGGATAAAACCGATTCAGGTCGTCTGCCAGGTACTTCTCCCGGTATAAAAGTTGGCAGAACGCTATTTTTTACGAACTAATTAGACGTGAAATTTTGATCTTAGTTTTGGTAAGGTGGCAAGTTGAATATTATCTTCTTCAATCTTTGAATATTATCTACCCAAAAACGACACCGAAAGTCGACCGTTTCCAGGGTTCATCCCAAGCAGTGGCGGCTCGTGACATTTGGGTGTGCCAGGGTGCTAATATTAAAAAAATGGCATCATGGATGTTGTCGAGGGGAAAAAATTTTTTTTTTTTCGAAAATCGGTGTTTTGTATGAAGATTTTTCAGGAAATCCGTGCGGCACACGGCCAAACTGAAACTTCCTGAAATTTTTCATATAGAAAACTGTTTTTCTAAAAAAAAAAAAAAAATTTTTTTTCGGCCACAACATCATCAATAATGCCATTTTTTAATATCAGCACGCTAGCACACCCAAAAGTCACGAGCCGACACTGCTTCCAAGTAGAAATCTAGAAGAACGTTTTTTTTACTACCTAATCTTTTTTGGTGCTAATGCCCAGCACTCAGTTGGTTGATGTGGCCTATCGGATAGGATTTTTACGGTCATCGCTTGAACCATATCGGGTTAAAAGCTCACTTGATAAGTTATATGGCATGTGCGGTAATATGTCTTCCCAGTATCTACCGAGAACATTCAACCGATGGAGACGAGATGGTGCTAAGCTAGAAAATAATAATAGTAAATTGAATTCGACATATGATTCTCACAATATCAAGACAAAATGTCGATATTCGTAATGTCAAAAAACTCGTTGAAAACTGGTTGACTGAGTACTGTTTTAAGTCGACCATTTGGTATTTCATCTGTTAATAATTTTTTTGTTGAGTTTCGGTTCCGGTTCAAGATGGTGGCCGTATCAATGGTTCAGTAAAGATTATTCAAATACGAAGTAGGTGTGTTTATCAATTAAATAGGTAGGTATTTAAGTACATACCTTCTAACCAATCTGATGAATTCAGAGGAAATTTTGGTTGTGGATTAAAATAAAATAATAATAGTAACATACTTTTGGACGCGAGGTCTACAGTTCACAGAACTACTAGATTTATACTGCAAGGAAAAAAATACGAAAACTTTTTATCAGGCCCCGGACTTAAAAAAAACCAAAGTAAAACTTTTCGACTGTAAAACTACCAGCAAAAACTCTCAACTCTGGGAAATCGTACTAAAACAAATATTACTGCACGCAAGCAGTAAAGGTACTGGCACACTTGCTCAATAATGAGTATGCTCATGAGTATGAGCATGCTCAATAATGAGTATGCTCATGTCAAATTGTCACTGCACACATTTGATCATTAATGAGCAGGCTTGGTTTGAGCTTTCTCATGAATAAGCATGATAAAAGCCAACAATTGAACACACATGCTATATAATGAGCATGCTCATGTCAAATGGAGTCAATTCCATTCGCCAAGAACTAAACAAAATAATCTTATTGCTTGCAATGCAATTATTTAAGAATCTTCTGATTAAATAAAATAAAAAAAGGTTGATTTGGTTCCAAGATGTCAACTAATCCGAAAATGACTGAATAATAAAAAATAAATTCTAATTTCAACATAATGTGGTTTCATTTTGGAGGAAAAGGAACTTTTGGGGATTTTGTAAATCTATTGTGGGTATTTTAGTGACCTTGCGTTCCAATTATATTCGTGATTCCCATAATAAATAACGAAAAACAAGGTTTTTTCGTCTCCCCAGCGGGTTATTTTGACATTTTTGCAAAGAATGCGCAGATGCGAACCGAGATCGGATTGAAATGAGCATGCTCATAAGCTAGCCTGTTAACACATGCTTAGAGGCTTACCCTTGCACCCGATAATCTAATGAGCATGCTCATTACTAGCAACGTCACTGTCACACATGCTACTAGGTAGCATGCTCTTTGGCTTCTAATGAGCAAGTGTGTCCGTAGCATAAAGGAAATACGGATAATGTATAATAGAAGTATGATGAAATCAAATATCGGCCACGAAAACAAAATCGCACAGAATCTAAATAAAATAAGGCTCAGCCATTGATAGCGTTTATTATCGTTCATATCAAGATAACGTCGTGGGTAAATAATAATAATGGCATGCGGCGAGAAAATCATTAATAATGAAATTAGATTTGTAGGAACAGATATCTACGAGTTGATTACGAGATTACGAAAGAAAATAACGCAAAAACGTGAGAATAAATCTAACTCGTTAATAAATAGTACATTCATATAATATTATTATATAACTTTTTCATTTTGTTTTCATATAGAACTGATCATATATACTCGTATTGATAACCTCCTCATAGGCTTGTTCAAGTTAGGTTAACGTTTTTAAATAAAAAAAACGAGTGTGCTTTAGACCACACGACTGAAGTAAAACTTCTCTAACTTATGCCGGGTACCCGTTGTATATAATGTTATATATAGTGCAGGCGCTTGCATTATAATGTTGTTTCCCGGGACTTGGGATGGAACCATAACAGTTTAGTTGACCCCGAGGTTACAGTGGCCTTGCAATGCATGCCGGGTACCCGCTGTATATAATGTTATATAGTGCAGGCGCTTGCATTATAATGTAGTTTCCCGGGACTTGGGATGGAACCATAACAGTTTAGTTGACCCCGAGGTTACAGTGGCCTTGCAACGCATGCCGGGTACCCGCTGTATATAATTTATTTATTTATTTACGGACAAATAGTCCACGAACAATATCACAATAACATGAATAAAATAACAGCCCGACCGTTCGCCTCACCCGATCACCGTTCGCATCGATCACCATTTTCATAATAATCACCACTTTTCGTAACGCATTCGCCAGTTTACCCCCAAGTGTCGAGCGTGCGTAAAGAAATTTTACTACAAAAAATGTAAAAAAAACAATAAATAAATATATAGGAATTATCCTATCACACAACTTTGTCAAAACCAAAAGATCACACAGGTGGCATTTCTAAGGAGTCACTTCTATTATAAATTACACCAATAAAATACAATCGTAATTTAACGAAAACGGGCACTTCAATGAAATGAAAACTGTACTAAACGTTCAGATCAAAAAGGTTTCTTTCACATTTATTTCAAAATTATTTGATGCTCACTTTAATATTATATTAGATTCCCTTGTTGCCTTCAAAGAAATATTAGCTTTAACATGTAATCGCGTATAAATCTTTGGTTTTCTCTGTGTTATTTTTTACTTACATTTTTTCTAAACCATAAAGGTATGTATTTTTTTAGTCTCTCTATTGTTGAAAATGGTATGAATTAATGACACAATGAAATATTTTGGTTTGATCTCTCAACACTTTGTTGTTATTTCATATATTATGTTTTCTACAAATTTTCTCCATTTAACATTGTTATTTTCAATTTGATTATTTTGCTTTGATTTGACTGTTTGATATTGATCGATATTTATGTGTGTTACTTTTATTAAATTGTGAAATTATTAACACCGATACAAAAACTAACATTCAGATTTCCATAATAACACCCTTTCCAAATATTTTCTCTTTCTTTTTGAACTATTGCTTACTACGGAGCCTACTTTCTGAACTTTCGTGGTCGCTTTGATACAACGGAATTGGTGAACCCTAGTGGGCTTAATAATTATATGCTAAACAAAGTATTTTTATTGTGAAGAAACAATTAAGATGACAATATACCCTAAAATATATTCAGAATCTTAACGTCGTAAGTAAAGAAGCCGTGTATACAAATAGAGTCTCGCGACCCGTGTATTGCACGGACCTACTGTCGAATTTGCCCTATCAAAGAAAAGAAGAAGAAGACAAATAATGTGGGAATCTTAACGACGTAAGTGAAGAAAGCGTGTAAACAGACATGCGCCCGCTGCACGGCGTACTGGATGAACATACGGCGGAATTCACCCTAGCAGGCCTGGAGATTAGGCCTTTTCACCGCGTTCAATTTAATTAATTCTGAAGAACGTGTTACAAATATTGAAAATGTGGGATGATGTCGCACTGCCGAAGTTATTAATTTATCGTCTAGAAAAACAAAATCTGGTGCTTACCGCTAACTTTAGTTGTACAACGTATTATAAATTTTTAAAGGCGTTGTACGTAAAATATATTATTGGTAAGGTATTGTTTTTATTAATCTTAAATACAAAGAACTTACATCCCCAGGACAACATCTGAATAAAAAAGTTAATATAGTTACGAAATCGCCGGAAATGATTAAAAAGTGAGTTTTGAGCAAATAAAAATTATTAGGATTGTGTACCGCCTTAACAAATAAAAAAATTAAAACATTACGTCATAAATTCCATTAAATTAAATGCTTGTTTTCTTCGTATTAAAAGTAAAATAACGTGTTATAAATTAAACGAATTTCTCCTTGATTTGAGACTTCAAAGGTTTCATTTAAGAAATATGAATCCCAGGAGTCGAGAGGCGGGAATCGGGTAAAGGACTCGATGGGGGTAGTACCAGTAGTACGCAGTTGGTGAGATTCGCCGTGGTGCCGGGGCTATTGATTTTCCCCACAAAGGAAGGCGCTGTTCGCCTCTGTACACCCTCCAGCCAGCCCAGGACCTCCACTGCCCCGACTACCCCCGTCCCACCCTGACCCCATACCACCCACAGGCGGAACCACCATTTATCCCTAACGGATGCAGAGGAATTGATCATTGTTTGTTTATTTCTTAGTAAAAACGTAAAAAAAGTTAACGTTTCTCTAGGAAAATAGGAATGACAGGCGGGTTTTACCTACATTTTTATACTACAGGAGAAATTTGGTATTCCGATTGAAATTCTTCATAAATAGATACTCCTGTCTAAAATGTAATGTTTTGAATAATAACTAACTAACCTACCATCACGCCATTTCTCCGCAAGAGTAGGCAGAGAGGACGGACCACCAAGAAACTCAGTCTGGCATATACGTCTTGATAACCATACATCTATGTACTATTCGGTTATTCCGATTCTTGATCTGGCTCTAGTATTTGGTTCACTTGATAGTGCCATGTCCTCCACGGACGTCCGCGACTGATATCATCCTCAGGTGTAATTCGTACCGCTCTTATCATATATTAGTAACCCCCACAGGCACACTTCGGAGCGACTGAGTTCCACGCCAGTTCAGGCCGCCGCGCAGAAAAGTCTCACGGTGAACTGCATTGTAAACCTATCGGTCTTTACTTTTCTGCGCGGCGGCCTGGTCGACTTGGTCGCGCCGAAGTGTGCGTGTGGGGGAGCCAATTTCTCCTTGCACTGCTTTCTTCGATCATCAGATTTACATGCTCAAAACCATCTAAGCGTTCCTTTCTTAATCTTACTCATTACGCTTGCATCAGCCTTGTATTCTTTGCAGATCTAAACATTTTTACACGGTCATACAAGGTTTTATCACATATTATGCCTCAGGGAAGTCTTATCTTTAGCATTTAGTCGACTTACATCATTCCTCTGCCAGTTCCACCCCTCACTGCCAGATTGGGGTTGGTATCAGCGGTGAACGGACAACTCAACAAAGTGGCACTTCATCACTCCTTTGAAAAAAACTTGGTTAAATAGGTTATGTTGGGTTAGGTTACGGGATATTTTCACTTAAAATGACTTTTTAAATGGGTGTTGAAATGACATTTTGTTAAGTTATCATACACACCATGCAAATTCAAAGTATGCGTTTATTTTTTTTTAATTAATTTAACTTTAACATAATTAACTGCGTAATGAGAGATTTATGCTGATTAAAAAAATGACCTACACAAAGTTATTGGGTTTTTAATAAAACATTTGTGCTGAAGGTGACAATTTGGTGCTGCTTTTTCTGTATGGAATATCTAGGTCAACGTAACCATTTTTAGCCCGCAAAGACCTTTCCATCGTGAGATATAAAGCTATAAAATACCAATTTACCTGCCTGAATTGAGAATTGAAACTCAAGCGAAACCGGTTAAGAAACTAATTTTATGAATAAATATTTTATTCAAAAATGTTATCACTTGTCGGTAGATTAGCATAATATTTTAACTGTATTGCGGTTTGGCAGTGGGCTATGAATCTTATCGCAAACAATATCTTTAGGTTGGAAATTCTTGCTCGTAGCGCTTAGCCAAATTTAGATTGTAATCTCGAATTCCGCATTTAATATACCTAGTAGAAACTATTCACACATCAATAGCATAATAATTCAAACCGGACGAGATTTCTTTCCTTAGGTATTGGTATATAACCACAAAGCGCAACATTGATATTATGAACATATATTACACACTTTGGAATTTAGAGCTAAATTTAAAACCCACCGATTTAGACAATCGTATCTATCGATAAACTCAAAAAAGATTACGGATATTATAACTACATAAACATAGCACAATAATTACTTAACTAAGTAAATGGAGACAATATTAGCGAAACTCAATCGAAAATCTGGAGACAGAAAAATCAGAAAAAGATATTGGCACCTCTGGTACCCAGGACCTCCGGCTTTCCGGGCCACAGCTCTACCAACTGAGCTTAGGTGTCTAGTCTATATCCGATTCAGTCATTTTTAGCTGCATCATACTTCGATTAAGAACTACCAGTATTATCTTCATTTTCTTTAACGCATATTTTATTGGCTGCTATCTTTGTGTATGATTGCAAAATTCAAACCCGAACTAAATGCTATCTAGAGGGTGTGTGGATAATTTTTCATCCATTTTATTTTTAATATTTATTTATTTATTTATTATTATTACATTTATTACATACAAGAAATAACAATATAAAAGGAAGCTTTGACTGCCCAACTAGGAAGGTTTCCCGTTTTAGGACAGTCAACTTGGCAGGTTGCGTGTACATAATTTCACATTAGTGGATTCAATAATAAATAACAATAATGGTACATATTGGGGGAGTTACTTAGATATTAGGTACAATATCGGATATAAGTTGTGTTATTCTAGGTATACAGCAGTAATAAATAGTTTATTATTTTTTCCAAAAGAGTGCATGTCATAAAACGCTCCACTAATAAATACAAAATCTACTGTCTAAAACTCCGAATAACCACACAATTCATCGCTAAACGTATCCCCCAAGTGAAACCCGTACGTGTGAAACAAAATCTCTCTAAATTTACAGTGATTAAATAGTGTTTAAATCAATAATTGTGAAGTGTATCAATATTGTTGCAGTAAAACTAACTTTTTATACTCTCCATAAATATACCTGTGCAAAGTCAATTTATACCACACATAATTCTCAAGGATAGAAACATAGCTGATAGCTGAGTGGCTAGAGTGGCCGCCTAGAGATCCGAAGGTCGGCTGTTCGAATCCTAGTGATACCGAAGTGATTTTTTTTTTAAAGACTATTTCGCAGTAAAATTGACATTTTAAAATCACTGTGCTAAGACAATCTATATTTTAGATATATTATTAGTAGAGTAGCGCTGCAGACTGTGCTATTGATTTTGCCTACTAACAGGCGCAACCGCCAATATAACAATGGATCAAGAAAACTCGGCTCAACAATTCCTGGCTAAGGCAACCGCTATTTTAAACCTTTTGAATGTCATCTTAATGGACACATCTAATAAATTCACAAAAGAACAAATATCAAAACTCGCCCCCAAATTCACCGATCTTTTGGGTAATGTCGGTCAAATGGGTGTAAAACTAGGGAGCCTTGAAGGAGAATTGATGACCTATAAACATATGTGTTCTAATCAAAACAGAACATATAGTTCAATTACGTCCAACCAAGTCCTCCCCAAATACCCACCGAACACGAGAAACAATGCGCCTATACTTCCCGCAAGACCAGCGGTACTTATCTTCCCCAAAGATGACAAGTCACTTCTTTCCAGCAGTACCCTTGAAACCCTCAAAACATCAACTAACCCATCATCTTTGGGAATCACAATCACGGGAATACGCGAAATTAGGAACGGAGGTGTAGTCGTGCATCCGAGTACCGATGCAGAAGCCATTAAACTTGCCAATGCACCGACCATATCCGATGCTGGTCTGAAAGCAGCAGTTTCTTCGCATAAACTTCCTCGGATAGCTATCCATGGCCTTCCTCAAATTGTGCCCCTAGAAAACATCACCTTGGCTATACACCAGCAAACACACGAAGAAACTGGTCTACATCTAAATGAATTAAAAGAAACACTGCAGTTTTCTCATAAAGTAGGACCTCGTACTGGATCATGTACGCATGTCTTCAGAGTTCCTCCTTCTGTTCGTCACTCCCTCATTCGCTTCTCCAAACTTGCTATGGACTGGCAAATACATACCGTAAGGGACTGGATTGACAGTTTAAAATGTGGACACTGTCAACTTTATGGCCACACAGCGTCGAAATGTAACGCTGACACACCTACCTGTTCTCACTGTGGAAAAACTGGACACAATCGCGACGCTTGCCCGACTCCCGAAAAGCCACCAGCATGTGCCACATGCAAATTCTTCAGAAAACCGGCCACTCACAACACTGGCTCCCCTGACTGTCCTGCCCGCCAAGCCGCTGAGAGACGCGAATTATCTCGTGTCAATTTTTTAGGCTGAATCAGAATCGACACCTTATTAATACTAACTTTTCGTCGTATTATCAAAATATTCGTGGTCTCAATACCAAGCTTAACTCCTTTAGATGCTCCGTTAATATATGCCCTTATGATTTTTTATGTCTTTCCGAAACATGGCTATCAGATAATATTGCTTCAACCGAACTTGGACTACACGACTACAATATTTTTCGCTGTGACCGCTCTTCCTCATCTAACAAGCGTAGAGGAGGCGGGGTAATGATATGTATTAAAAAAAAATACCCTTGCCACTTTCTAGAATCGTCTAATAATGTATCTGAACAATTATTTATTTGTGTTCTACTTGGTTCCAAGAAACTTGTCATTGGTTGTGTCTACATTCCTCCCTCATCTTCAACAGAAATCTATAAGTCACATACTGAAGCTGTTGAGCGTGTTTCCATTAATGCGGATTTCTTATTTATTTGTGGTGATTACAATCTACCTAAAATAGTGTGGCTTAATGATAGTCAGGGTGTGAAAACTCCTAATAATGTTTCCCTTCAAGCTTCTATAATAGTAAATTTCTATGCCTACTTGAATATGTTCCAACTAAACTCGATCAATAACTGTGTAGGATACTGTCTTGATC
The DNA here is from genome assembly GCA_917563855.2 of Limnephilus lunatus. Lineage (NCBI taxonomy): Eukaryota > Metazoa > Arthropoda > Insecta > Trichoptera > Limnephilidae > Limnephilus > Limnephilus lunatus. The sequence goes on from OU830600.1 coordinate 47,449,102, forward strand.
TGATATTTACCAACATGCCTAGCGTTTGTGTATGTGAAGCTACTGACTCAATATTACCAATAGATAAATATCACCCACCACTCGACATTAACTTCTCTAATCCTTTCAAAAGTGATACTCTGAAGTCAACAGCTACATACCACTACAAATTTAACAAAGGTGACTATACTGGCATGAACAGGTATCTTGCCCAATATGACTGGACTTCTATGTTATCAAACACCAATATTAACGATGCTGTATTTAAATTCAATGAATGTTTAACTCATGCTATAGACTTGTTCGTTCCAAGGGGAACTTATTTTCAGCCTAAATTTCCTATTTGGTTCAGTGTGAAATTAAAGCAGTTGATTATTGAAAAAAAGAAAATACACAAGTTATTCAAATTAACGAACAACTTAGTGCTTTATCAAAAATTTTCTCATTTAAGAGAATTATCCAAAATTGAATCTGCCACATGTTACAAATCGTACATTGAACTCACTGAGACAAAATTAAATCTTAACCCTAAACAATTCTGGAAATTTGTTAAACAAAAACGTGTTGTTAACGATCTCCCTTCAAGTTTATTCTTTAATGAAACTCACGCCACCAACGATTTCGATATTGCCAATCTTTTTGCTAAACATTTCTCCTCCGTCTATTCCGATAACAAATGTACCATCCCTCCACTTAAATATGCTAATACTATTGACCTTAATAATTGCGAAATCACACTTATTGATGTCTTCAACTACTTAAAAAATCTTCCCAGCAAATCAAGCACTGGTCCTGATGGTATACCTGAAATATTATTGAAAGAATGTAAATCTACTGTATCTGAGCCAATTTGTTTATTATACAACTTATCACTATCATCCGCCACTTTTCCGGATTCCTGGAAGGTTTCCTATATAAGACCTATTTTTAAATCAGGTAATAAGTCGAACGTAGAAAACTATAGACCTATATCGATTTTATCTCATATTCCTAAAATCTTTGAGTCTATAATCACAAAGAAAATAACACCTATTTTCAAAAATGTGCTGATTGAGGAGCAGCATGGCTTTAGATCTGCTAAATCTACCACTACAAACTTACTCTCCTTCACCAATACCATAGTCAACGGCCTAGAAGATAAATCACAAGTAGATGTTCTATACACCGACTTTTCTAAAGCTTTTGACAGAGTAAAACATGCAATCCTCATGGCCAAGCTATATGCTATAGGTATTCGAGACCCATTTCTATCCTTTATTAGTTCTTATTTAAGTAACAGAAAACAAAGAGTTAAAATAAATAACATTATGTCTATTATTATTGAAGTTACATCCGGCGTACCGCAAGGAGCACATTTAGCCCCGCTTCTTTTCAACTTGTTTATAAACGACATTATTAGTATTTTCTCACATACGCGCTTTTGGCTCTTTGCTGATGACAACAAGATCCTAAAAATAATAAATAATTACCATGACTGCCTTCTTTTCCAATCAGATATTGACTCATTCAATGACTGGTGTAAAGTTAATTGCTTGGAACTAAATGTCGATAAGTGCAAAATTATGTCCTTCTACAGATCTAAAAATCCGATCGTTTTCGAATACAAACTAAATAATAATTGCCTAACAACTGTTCAATATATTAAAGACCTTGGTGTCACTCTTGATAGCAAGCTTTCTTTTCGGGAACATTTAAATGTGATTATTAATAAATCTCTCAAACTACTTGGTTTCATCACTAGAATCACTTCCGACTTCAAAAACATAAATACCTTAAGAACTCTTTACTGCTCCTTGGTTCGCCCCCATCTTGAATATGCTTGTGTTATATGGTCTCCTTTTTATGCTGTCCATATTCGTCATATTGAATCCGTTCAACATAGGTTCTTAAGAGGGATTGCTAGGAGGCTAGGATTAGAGCGAGGCAATTATTCGTATGCTGAAATTGAAAAAACTCTTAACCTTTCTCCTTTAGAAGACCGTCGGAAAAAATCCGATCTCATCTGTTTCTTCAAAATTATTAACTACATAATCGATTCACCTACATTACTACAACTCATCCCATTCAATATACCTTCTCGTAGACTCAGAAATAAAGACCTACTCTTCCTCAATCAGCACTCCACTAATTATGGTTACAACTCACCACTGTCCAGAATGTGTAGAATGGTCAACTCACGACAAGACCTTGATTTTTTTGGTATAAGCTTGAATGAATTCTGTCGCTCTTTAAATAAATGATGATATTTTATATTTACTGTAATTTTTGCAAAGTCTTGACTTGACTTGACACTTCTATTTTCTGTTTGTCTTTGCTCTCATGTACCATTTTCACCCTTACAATGTACATTCCCAAATTTTCGTTATACCATGTTGTAAATTGGACGTAAGTCCGTAAATAAATAAATAAATAAATAAATAAACAATAAAATCCAGATAGGTACATGTAAAATATAAAGTAAAATCCAGATAGGTACTTGTAAAATATAAAGTAGAACTAAAATATAACAAATGTAAGAAAGAAAAATAATAAAAAAAAGATTTTTTTTTTTTTTTATGAAAATACAGTTTAGCAGTAATAAGCAATAAAATCCAGGTAGGTATATGTAAAATATAGAATAAAAATATAATATATAAATATAAGAAAGAAAAATAAAAAAGAAAAAAAAGAAGAAAATAATTTATAGGAAAATACAAATACAAAATCGAAGAAATCAACTCAGACTACGTTTTTTAATATTTTTTCGGAATCTGTCCTACCTAAGTCTAATAACCATTTTGTAATTTTAGTACCGAAGGATGATAATTCACACAGTTTCAATTGAGAGGGGATTTTGTTGTATATTTTTGGTCCCATGTATGAGAAAACTTTTTGATAAGCCGCAGTATTGCTTGTTGGAATAGAAAGGTCGTTTCTGCTTTTACTTCTGGTTTGATGATTATGATCGATTGTTATCGTTTTGTTTTTATTTTTATGGACGCAGATTGTTATTTTTTTTATGTAACATTGTCGAACATCAAGCACCTTAAACTCCTTGAAGAGAGCGTCGCTCGAGTATCTGAAGGGTTTCTTCATAATGACGCGTAGAATGGATTTCTGTGCCTTCAGTAGCGGGTATAATGTTGTTATACCTGTTCCACCCCATCCAATGCAACCGTAGGTTATGACGGAGTTACAGAGCCCGTAGTATAATTTTTTAATGTCTTGAGTTTTTATAATTTCCCGCAATCCTATAAATATATAAATAAGCTTGCGCACTTTATTAGCTGTGTTTTCAATTTGTTGTTTCCATTTAAGGTGGTTATCCACTATTATACCTAAATATTTAATAGATTTAACACATTCAAGGGTTTCGCATTTACAAGTATGGTTATTATTTCCAAGGCTACACTTAATATTATGTATTGTGAGGTGATGAGGTGTTTTGGGTTGACCTGCAAGGGTAGCGCTAAATGTGAGATATTTTGTTTTTTGTATGTTTAGTGTAAGCAAATTAGTGTCCAGCCACTGTTTTACTCTGTTTATACCCGTGTTCGCAAGGTGGTGTGTTTCTTTCCAATCATCTCCTTCAAACAAAATAACTGTATCGTCAGCGAACGTGATAATTTTGCCACCAATGTGTTGGTTACAAAGTTCGTTTATGTATATAATAAAGAGAAGGGGCCCAAGTGTACTTCCTTGTGGTACCCCAAAAGTGTATTTTAGTGAAGTGCTAATAGCCTCGTTAATTCTGGTTTGTTGAAATCTATTAGATATATAACTTTCTATCCATTGAAAAGCTTTTCCTTTTATTCCTATATTTCTAAGTCTCTGTAAAAGAATTTTGTGAGATATTGTGTCAAATGCCTTGGCCAGGTCCAGGAAAAGGGCAATAGTTTTCTTGCCACGGTTCATATTCCCTGCAATAGTTTCAGTGAGACATGCGATGGCATCATCCGTTCCCTTACCCGACCGAAAGCCGTATTGGTTTGGACTTAGAATGTTATGTTCCTCCACATATTCGTTTAACCTAGTTTTGAAAAGCTTTTCAATGACTTTGGATATCGCGCTTAAAAGTGATATTGGCCTATAGTTTTCTACAAGAGATTTAGGTCCACTTTTGTGAATTGGGACAATTATTGATTTTTTAAAGTGATCAGGAAATATTCCTGCTGTAAAACTTAAGTTGTAAATATATGATAGCGGAGCAGAAATCTGATTTTTAATTTTTTTTAGTATTTGTGTATTTAGACTATCTGGACCCTTTGCATGTGTAGTATTGAGGCTGTTGATAATTTTTAAGACCTCTTCTACAGTAGTTGGTTTAATATTAAATGAAAAAGATTGTTCCTTAGTTTCAATTGTCGATGCTAAAGAGTCTTCCGTTTTCTGGGTTTCTAATAAGATTTTATTTGCTAGATTTGACCCAACAGATGCAAAATATTGATTAGTGTGACATGCAATTGATTGATTGTCAGTTATAATGAAATTCCCGGTATTTAATTCTGTTACAGATGCACTAGTATTTCTTTTACTTTTAGTTATTTCTCTGACAACATTCCACATGTTTTTGCTGGAATTATCCTTATCAAGTAAGAATTTATAATAACGCTCTTTACATTTGCGAATAACGGTTTTGCAGATATTACGGTATCGGTAATAGTTTTGCTGTTTAGTGGCGTTCAATGGGTCTCGTTTAGCTATTTTATGAAGGTGATTTCTTTTGTGTATAGATTTAACAATGCCGTTTGTAATCCATGGTGTGAGATGTATTTTACTATATGGAATGCGTTTAGTTATTGTGTGTTTTGTTATGATTATATTGATTTCATTAATAAAATAGTTTAGAGCATTGTTAACTTCAGTCTCTTTGTAAACATATTCCCAATTTTTATTATTAAGATCATTTAATAAACCCTCATAATCGATAATCTGTTTGTGATTAATTTTATGTTTTTTGGGTGTTGAGTTTGGGATACTGATTGCAGTGGTGTAATGATCAGTGATAGTATTATGTATTACAAATGCATTTGAATTTGTTATATTTCTGGTATATATATGATCCAAACATGTGCTAGAGCTATCTTGTACCCTAGTTGGAGAATTAATATTGGAAATAAAGTTACTTTCAGCCATAGCACAAAAGTAGTCGTCGGACTGCCTATGCAATACTTCTCCTATAGTATTTATATTCATGTCCCCGATCAGTATATATTGTGCATAATTCTTAGTTTTTTTTAACTCACCAATAAGATTATCCAGGAAATCTTGGATGTCATTGAACGATGGTGATCGGTAGATAGCTAGGATACCTAAATTCTCATTAATGTTGATTTTTAAACAATTACACTGATTTATGTTAATTTCTTGTACTAAGGAATTTAATGTGATGTCGATATATACTACTATTCCGCTATTTTGGTTAATATGCGATGTTGTATGGTATTCGTTATAGCCTGAAATTTGTTTGGCTATGTATGAATCATTTAACCTGCATTCAGTGAGAATTAGTACATGGAACTTTACCACAGATTTTATTTCTTCTAAAAATATAAGAAAATCATCCAAGTTTCCCATCGTTCTAATATTTTGATGTACAATATTAATCCTATTTGATTCCCAATTAAATTGCATAAATTTGTTAGTGTTTTCAAAAATTATTTCAGTATTTGGCACTATGATACTGTCGATTTCATGTTGAAGATCGTTTATTACCATTAGAATTCAAAAATTAATTGTTGTTTTCTGGGTAAAGTTTTAAAACAGTATTTAATTATCATATAAATACTTGTAGTACGAAATATGTAGCGACAAAACTGTAAACAAAAAGATGTAATTAGGAAAAATAAAATATATCTGAGTAAGAAATAATATCTGAAATAAAATCCAGGAAATAAATAACGTATGTAGTTAGTGTGTGGCATTTGCTCTTTCAAAAAACAGTAAAAATTAGTATAAGTATGAAAAATAAGTAGTATCTGGGTTATATAAAGTATGTTGATTAGAGTTCTCTTTTGCAGAATTATTAGTAGGTAATATTACTAATAAATCAATTGATAATCTTATAATAAGTGTAGTTACCATTCTAGAGAGAATAAAGATTGCAATTAAAGTTAATGTTAAAATTAGAATTAAAATTATTCCAGTGCAAATAGGAGTTATGCAAAAACCTAGGTGTTTATATAAAATAGTGATGTTATGTAATAGAGAAGGAAATGGCGATATAAAGCGGTAGAGAGTTGTTTTATCACGATAATTAGAATAAAGAGCAGATAGTCATAGTTTCGGTATAGCTTGTTCTGAATCAATTAATATAGGGCGAGAAGAGTCATCTTTTTTCATGTAGATTAGACCTGCTTTCGTCCAGACGTACCTATATTTACATACAGTCGCACGTTGGCGAGCTAGATACCAAAGCCGTTTGCCTTTAGACGTGAGGAGTTCTGAGACGTAGATGGGTGTAACGGGGCCAGACAGTCCGATTGATCCCGTGTTTAGTTTGTCCCCAATCTTTTCGCATGACCTGTTATATTTTTTTATAGCATTAAGGAGCTCCTCTTTTAACGCTATTGAATTAAAATTAATTACCACTGACCTAGGTTTAACTGTTGGAGGAATATTTTTGTTTCTCTGTGATACTCTGTATATATTATAAATATCATTAGTATTTAATTGGCAGTCTACTGTTTTACTGGTGTTGAATATAATGTCTTTTAAGGTTTGTGATGTTTCCTCTTTGAATTCTGGAAGCCCTCGAAGTTCCAAACAAGTATTGTTAAATCGTCTGTTCCTGTTTTCTTGGTCAATCTCGATCGCTATTATTCTTTTTTCAAGGTCTTCATTTCGTTCTGTCAAGAGACAAATTTTTATTTCATTTTCCTTGTTTTTTCCGCTTTCTTTTTCTAAAACCTCAATTCTTGAATTTAAGGCTAAGTTTACTTGTTCATGTAGTTTTTCCAAATTATTTATTCGATATTTTAAATCTTCTTGCTGTTGAGATATGCTTTGAATGGATTTTAATATTTCATTATTTTGGAGCAGGATTGTATCGTATTTTTTTTTAATTTTATTTTTTTTTTTTTTTATGCTACACCTATTGACTTTTCTGCAAGTCTAGGATGAAAATCCATTTTTATTTTTAACTTTATCTTTTCTCCCTTTAACTTTAAGAGGTACGAATATCTTTTTCTGATTTTTCTGTCTCCAGATTTTCGATTTAGTTTCGCTAATATTGTCTTCATTTAATTAAATATTAAAATTTCAGGTTTTACTCATAAAGTTAAAAATAAATAACCAAAAATTATTGACATTACACATAAACACAAAGTATAACATTGATAACTTTATGAAATCCATTCAACTGAGAACTGAATGAGATTCTTTTTCTCTTAGGTATATCACAACATTGAAAGGTTGATGGACATCATAAATCATTCACACTTCACGGAACAGAAAATACTAAGCACTACACAATACCAACGTATGAGAAGAAAGCACTCATACCATCGCTACGCAAGTGGTCCTATGATAGTATTATGAACAACACGTGCGTGAGCTTAGCACTTGGTGATATGAAATCAAATTGTTGCACAGAAGTTTTAAAAAATCAACCAATAAAAAAATAAAAATCTATTTTAAAATGTGTTAAAATTATCATAATTTTTTTAAGTACATATATCTATTTATATCGTTGGATGCGTTTATACAGGAAAAATAACAAGTAATAATATTGCATAATAACTGAAAATATATAACATGTAGGCATAATATTAGTTCCTAGATAAGAGTAATAGTTTACATGGTTCCTAGTTAGGCAGGTTGCCTATCCTAAGGAACCAAATTCTTCTGAAAATGCCAATGGGTTCGAAGGCTCAACCCGGTTTGACTGAGGATTGAACCTTCCTACCTAGGAATAGGAGGGCTCAACTAGGTTCACAACTGAGCCAAATGCCGATTGGGTAAGATCGTTATTCATTTCATTTATTAAGTGATGTAACGTCATCGAATTTCACAGAAATATGCAGATGTCCGCGTGCGTGTGCGAGATCGCCACCAAAAGCAATTGTCATCGACAAAGAATCTATCTGCCGAGTTTCAGCTCAAACTGACATCGGAAAGTGGGTTAATTTCCACTTCATTCATACATTCATTGAAACAAACAAAATTGAAATTCAAATAGATGTATGTATTTAAAAACTAGAATGAGAAGGAAACGCCATTATGCTCCGCATCTCGCCTGACTGGTTTCAGAAGAAGTTAAGACACCATTACAATTTAAAGGCAGCTTCCGGGGAAAATGCCGTAAGCTGTTTAAAAAAAGGTGTCTGAAAAATTATAAAACGCGTTTGAGGGAATCCACACGTGAAAAAAAACTAAAAACCATAAAAAAAAGTTGAATAAAAAATTACAAGGTTTCTCAAATGAGGAACAAAAATAACAAAATCTTTTCGATTGTCATACATTTCTATATGAATTTTTTAAAAACATAACCCGTTGAAATCTTTTCCTTTTTCTCATAAACAATACTTATTATTGATAATTCTGTTAAGGTAAGTGTGCTTCTGTATGTTATGTTGTCTGTATGTTCTGTATTTTGTATGTTCGTATATATTAAGATAAATTCTAGCAAGTAATATTAGTTACAACGGCGTTTGAGGTGATTTTTCACAAAATGGTGCTATAAAAAATTATTATTATTATTATAACAGAAAAAGCTCTCAGCTTAGTACCATGCTAGAACACAAAAAAGGTCTTTTCTAATCTATCCATACAATAAGGATTGTTGATACTTTTCAAAACGTTCACCTTTTTACAGCGTTTTGTTAAATTTGCATTTTTATGAGCACAATAAAAATAAACGTCGATTAGTAAGGAAGCCCGAAATTTATTTCCAGGCAATTAGACAAATAATAAAATGAAGAAAAATACTCCAAAAAATAATAACGATCAAATAACTTCCGGTCGAAATTTCCGACCTTATATTCAGGGCACAAAAAGTTTCAGAAAAATAAATTGGAATAGAGAATAGATAATTCGCCGCTCCTATTACCTATTACGGGAATAGATGCAGTGTACATACATAGTGGAACGCTCACTACGTGGTATTGCAGGTACGCGGGGCAATCCTCTGGGCCGAGTGTGGCCAATTATTATTGTACTGACATGTGACAGCCGAGAGCGATGCGCGATGTATCGATCTGTTTGCGGGAACCTAGGTATAAATTCGATAAATTTGGACATCCGATTTACCCTAGAGTTGGAAAGCTTTTACGTGAGGGACCAAGGTTTTACGAATTTTTCTTTGAATTAGATGGCCGAAAACACAATTGAACATTGATAATATTTCTATTTTTGAAACTGTTAATTCGTGGTGGAAGTCCATTATAATAGATTATAATAAAACAAATAAAAAACTTTATTCCACTTAATTTTATTTGACCGTAACCGGTTTCAGCTCGTCAGAGCCATCTTCAGACTGGTACAAATAATTCTTAGCCTACGGTTTATATACATAACATATGGGGGAGGGGGAGAGGGGTAGTCTACAAGGATTTTAATGAATTATTTTTGTTACTGAGTCGTTTTAGACTGTCGAATTTCTAAGTATTTTGGTAATTCCAGTGGGCTAATTACTTTGGGTTTGTAGCTCACTTCAATATCTATTGATTAGGGAAAACCTTACAAGTAATTTAAATTATTAATGGACTAATTTTATTGTCAAATCGTTATTATACATATCTATGATCAATGGGATTTTTTAATTGCTTTTTGAAGGGATGCATGTTTACATTGGAGTGGGAATGGTCAAACCTAAATACATATTTTAATTTCAAAATTATTATGAAAATTATACCGGATAAAAACCTAAACCGGATAAATACCGGATAAATACCGGATAAACCGGATACCGGATAAACCGGATAAATACCGGATAAACCATATAGTGATAATATCATACACAATACATCTAGACACCATATTTCACATAAATTATCAGTATTCTATTCACTCATTCACAGACTTTTACATGTGCCTTTGAATTATATAAATTATAATAATGAATTAAATATAATAAAAACCATAGCAAAGAACAATGGATACAAAAGCGAAACTATTGATAACTTATTAAAGAAAAAGGACAAAAAACTTACATTAACAATTATTTCACAAGGCCTTAAAAATGAAAAAGATATCACTAAACAATGGGTTAAAATCCCTTATATTGGCGAAATATCAACAAAAATATCCAGATTAACTAATAATGATAAATGCAAAACAGCTTTTTATAATGTGAATTCTCTAGGGAGAATTTTAATCAATAATAAAGATAAGAGAGAAAAACTTGAAAACTCAGGCGTTTACCAAGTAAACTGCGCTGACTGCCCATCGTATTACGTTGGTCAAACAGGGAGATCATTCAAAACCCGAATTAAAGAACACTTTACTAACTGGGTGAATGACAAAGGAGAATTGTCGAATGTAGCATCACATTTATTAGAAAATAAACACTCGTTTGATAAAGACAGAGATGTTAAAGTTCTTCATACTTGCAATAAAGGTCATAAACTAGATAGACTAGAATCTTTAGAAATTACTCGCTTAACTAAAAAAATAGACCCTAGCTTTGTAATGAATAAACAATTAGAATCATTTGCTAAGTCTCCGCTTTTGTATCCATTGTAATTTTTATAATAATTTCGAAATTTAAAATATGTATTTAGTTTAAACCATTCCTAATCTAATGTAAACATGCATCCCTTCAAAAAGTAACTTTGTAATTAATAAGCTATTAGAATCATTTACTGAAACACTAGGTTTTTATCCGGTATAATTTTCATAATAATTTTGAAATTAAAATATGTATTTAGGTTTGACCATTCCCACTCCAATGTAAACATGCATCCCTTCAAAAAGCAATTAAAAAATCCCATTGATCATAGATATGTATAATAACGATTTGACAATAAAATTAGTCCATTAATAATTTAAATTACTTGTAAGGTTTTCCCTAATCAATAGATATTGAAGTGAGCTACAAACCCAAAGTAATTAGCCCACTGGAATTACCAAAATACTTAGAAATTCGACAGTCTAAAACGACTCAGTAACAAAAATAATTCATTAAAATCCTTGTAGACTACCCCTCTCCCCCTCCCCCATATGTTATGTATATAAACCGTAGGCTAAGAATTATTTGTACCAGTCTGAAGATGGCTCTGACGAGCTGAAACCGGTTACGGTCAAATAAAATTAAGTGGAATAAAGTTTTTTATTTGTTTTATTATAATCTATTATAATGAACATTGATAATTAAAAACGCTGACTCAGATCAAATTCAAAGGTAGAATTTCAATGACTATATCTACGATTGGGTATTGCAGAACAATTATTGTAAGAACACGTGGATTTAAATTATTTACTAATCTCTTTTTTTTTAATTTACTTAACTAAAATTAATTTTAAAAGTTTTATTATTAAGTTCCGCTAAACTTCTGTTGAAATAAAATACTTGCAGAATTTAATAATAACATTATTAAATTTAACTTAAATTATTTTTTTTTAAATAATAAAGTTCTACGAATTAAACACAAAACAACCAATATACTAATATTATTTATTTATTTATTTATTTATAGACGCCCTTTATGGGGGGTTTTACATATGGATAGTAAAAATTATACAGTATTTATTGTATTGTACATACTAAGATTAAGATGGAGCGATAACGTCCTCAAAGATATAGCTACCTTGAAGCCTCTTAACTGGAGAGAGCTGGCACAAAACCGAGATGAGTGGAGGAAGACTCTTGAGGAGGCCAACACCCACCAGGGGTTGTATAGCCAAGAGTGATGATGATGATTTATTGTACATAACTGAACTACTTCAGTGATAACATTTTGTATTTGTTTAATGATAAATTGAAGATGTCCACTGAATTGGTATAATTATTTCCGTCCATTATTATTCTGAGCAAAGAGGAATTCATATTTATTTCTACATTGAAATAAATACCGACTTCTAGTATTACGTAGTGGATTCCGAAAGCTAATGAATGCAAGCAATTCTGGACTATCAACTACATAATTAAATATTTTATATAAAAATACCAAGTCGGTGAAAATCGTTCTGTTTGGCAATTTAAGCATATTCAAATCATTAAAATAAGAGTGTTGTAGTGATAGGTAGTAGAATGATAGATTGCATTATAATTGTTTGCTATAATGTACAATTATGAAGAAGTTAAATAAATGACTATTTACTCTATGTACGTGTTATATGAGAATATTTGACAGATTGCGCAATTGCCAAAGGAATATCATTAATAGATTCTTTCCTTATGATACGATACGATGACATAAATTACTTTTTTTTTAATTTCTTGTCGTGTAATTTTGTCAGTAAATTATTTTCATTTAAAATTGCGTCGACATAAATTTCATAGATAATCATAATATGTAAATACGAATGACATTTTAATAAATGGTTTAAAATAAATATCGGCTCTCAATCTCTTTCCCATGTTGCGCAGACTTTAGCATTAACATATTTTTAAAACCAATAATTATATATTATTGCATTTGCAATTATAATTCATCGCAGCGAAATAGAATACTTGAACAATAGTCCAAGTTATTGTTTTCAATTTTCAATACGATGTTGTATGCAAAGCGTACTTGAGATGAACCTTGAAAAATCTGCGCTTTATAAATTTACTATTATGATTGAAGTTGGAATGATCAAGAACAAAGTTAGTATTGACACAATTAAAAAATAATAACTCATCTCTAGCACAGCATCTCAGTCACATTATTTGAAAATCGCAGACGACCAAGTGGGTACCAAAAAATGCAAATACAATTTCGTTGAAAAAGTGCCGTATTTCAATCCGTGAAAAAAAGTGGGAAGATTGCCAGGGGGCTGGGGCTTCTAGCATTGTCCGACGGTTTCCATGGATCTGTTGCCAGAAGTGGGAGCCTCTAGGGGGCGGGCAAGGGTAGCAGAAGGGCGCCAGGGTTATCGCCCGGGGGCGGTGCTGGCTTTGGTTGTCAACAGCCGCCGGTTTGGATACGGATATTCTACTAAATCACCATCTCCGTGTCTCCGTGTACTATACGCCGGAGGAAGTTGCACCCAACCTTGAGCGTTTCATATCAGAGTTTCTCAAACCATCTATTTTTGCTTACTATCAATAATAAAGAATATTAAAAAAACACACCGGAACTATAGTTTTAAAGCTATTTATACTATTGTCAAAAATGAATTTGGAAGACCTTTGGTCATGAAAATCATCAGGTTGTTTTTTTTACATTACCCCAACACAGGAAGCTCTGAGGAAAACAATTTCCTTTAGGGTTATATGTCATCTTTGAGGATGCTGTGTGTTGGATGTTTTTGGGGAGAGGAAAGAGAATGAGGGATAGGAATGGAGGTGGATAGGAATCTGGGGGTCATCGTGTCCAGGAGTGACGGACGTATGAATACATTATTTCACTGCGGTGCAAGGCAATGGATCGAGAGTCCATCTGAAGAGGTCAAAAGGTCTCCCTCAATCAGTCTCTACCGATCCGGCTCCCGGATGAACCCGGGCACCTCTGCTTAGGGCACTAAACGTAGCCAACCACCGGAGGTGACCTACGACAGGGGTATTGGTTATCTAATAAATGATTGGGGCGGCGGTACCCAAACCCGTCTCCAAAATTGAGCTATTGCTAGCTAGCTAGATAATGATCCCATTGTAACGTTTAATTTGCACGTTTCTTTGAAAGATAAAGCATATTGAAACATTATACGTACGGACCCACGATTATTGAGACTAGCATGACTTTACAGACAGGCAAATGAAAAATATTTTACCTGATATTTTCTTTACAATTTCTTATAACATTGTCCTCACTGCCTTTCAATGCCCCATGAGAAATTGCCTTTGAGCTCAACACCGCTCCACAGATCTAGATCCAGTGCAAATCACACACCACTTGGATATCGCTGGTCCATAGGGTAAGGTTAAAAGGGACATAAAAATGAAATAAGATAAACGGCTAACAGCTAAAGCTCATAACTGTTAGTGCACAATAACATACACTTATGTGTTTAAAGAAAATTCTAAAAGCAGCAGAAAAACTTTCTTACGACATAATACAAATTATGCAGGCAGTTACATTGTTATTAGTTATCTTAGTAGTTATTGATGGTTATCTTAGTTATACAAGTTATTAGATACCTTAGTTACGCTAGTTATTAGTTATCTTAGTTATGCTGGTTATTAAGGTACCTACTGACACAGTTGCTCACACAAGCCGGCTTATGAGCATGCTCATTAATGAGTACGCTCTTGTGAAAAATAGTTAACTGTACACATTTGCTCAATAATGACCAGGCTTGGTTTGAGCTTTCTCGTGAATGAGCGTGCTCAAAGCCAACATTTGAACACACATGCTATTTAATGAGCATGCTCATGTCAAATTGAGTCAGTTTCATTCGCTCAGAACTAAACAAAATAATATTACTGCTTGCAATGCAATTATTTAAGAATCTTCTGACGTAAAAAAATAAGACGTTTGATTTGGATCCAAGATGTCAACAAATTCGAAAATGACTAAGTATTAAAAAAAATAAATGATAATTTCAATAGAATGTGGTTTCATTTTGTAGATAAAGGAGCTTTTATAGAATTTGGAAATCTATTGTAGGTATTTTAGGGACCTTGTGTTCCAAATATATTCGTGATTCCCATAATAAATCACGAAAACCGAGGTTTTTTCGTCTCTCCAGCGGGCTATTTTGATATTTTTGCAAAGTATGCGCAGGTGCGATCTGAGATCGTATTGAAATTAGCATGTTCATAAGCTAGCCTGTTCACACATGCTTAGAGGCTGCCCCTTCCACCCGATAATCCAATGAGCATGCTCATAAATCAAACGACTGCTGATTTGTGAGCATACTCATTTGACTTCAAATGATCATGCTCATTACTAGCAACGTCACTGACACACATGCTACTTCTTAGAAATTGTTACTAGGTAGCATGCTCTTTGGCTTCAAATGAGTAAGTGATCCCGTAGCATTATGCTAGTTATTAGTTATCTTGGTTATGCAGTTATTAGTTATTTTTATTTTGTAATTTTAATAAAGTTTTTTCGTTTTATTACAATCTATTATTAGTTGTCTTAATTATGCCAGTTATTAGTTATCTGCCCCATATAAATAATGCTTTGATATAAAAAATAAAAAAAAACCAATGACATTAGTAAATGCGTGGTGATTGCTTAATTTTTATCTAAAATCTGAAAGATTCAGCGACGGAAGGGTGAAAAATTAACAATTTTTTAAAATTAAATTAAATTAAACTTTACCGGTTATAACGGCCATAAGGGAAAAGATAGGGCAGCAGAAAGCACGCAATTTAACAATTAGGGCGACCGTGTAAACATTTAATCGCGGTGCCGAATCACTGTTAAAATGTCGAGTGCGTATTAATGGTTTGCAAATGCCATCAGCGGAGTGAGTTACGTGAAAGGTCGTCCGGCCCGATGAAAGGGGTTGTCGTACTAACTATTATTGTTTACTTTACACAATGGTATTTAAATAGTCCACAAACACGCCAGACTAACCATCGTCTCTTACAAATCGCCCCTGTGCGTCGGAAGAGGTTGGCAGGAACTAGGATCCCGCAACAGGTGGTACATTATGTTTAATATTTAACGTTGTTGTGCCACTGAATGGCTCACCTGCCACCTGGACCTGTTATTGGAAGGGTTTATGGTCGTTATGTTTGGGAAAAACAACAAAACAAACCAGATAAAGGGTTTAAAAATATTAAAAGCTCTGCTGCATTGAAATAATTAAATGGAAAAAATACAAAAAATCATACGAGAGTAAGAAGTTTGTTGAGTTTTGAGTCATCGAATAGAAAGATCCTTTCGAGTTCGATACCGTCTTGCAGGTATTCTTGAGGTGATTTTTCACAAAAACAGCGCTATACAAGTCATCCAAATATTATTATTACTATTATTAAGCCGTCAGCGAAATCTTTTTGCTTTTCGGAACAACTCATACATGTCTAATAGAAATCGTCATGTCTCCCTTACTATCATAGTGAGAAATATGATCCAAAGGGTGTTAGAAAGAGAAAACACCACGCTGTATATTTAAATGTAAAAATTAACCACAGTTTCAGATCGCAATTTGAAACGACAAAAAAGTGAGATGACAATAACGTTTATGGTACGTTTTTCTAATAAAATACGTGTTTTTATTTTTTTCCGTTATCAGAAATTATAGTTTTTACAACTTTTAGCATGAAAAATTTTTATGTTTCAAAATTTTATGTTTATTTTGAATTACCTAATTTGAAAGCGTATACGTTCAGAAATATACCACTTATTTGGATTTTGTTGAAAAGCGAAAAGATTTTGACCAGCTAAAAAAATATGGCCGAGGCCCAAGGGGTTAATCAAGGTCAATCAATGTTGAATCTGAAACGAAGCTATAAACATATTTTCTGATACAACATTGGCACGCCGCGTATTATAATTTGTATGTGTTCAAATTCAAAAACAGTTCACGTGAAAACCACTTTACATACAAATATCTCAAAAATAAAAGAGTAAAATACCTAGTATAGATTCAAGAAACATTGAAAATTTTCTGTAGAAGATACTCGGAACAAATGAAGCAGTCTTATCGACTTTTAAACACTTTACAGTGGTTGAAATTACAGGCCGCAAGAGATGTTTATTATTACGTTGGCCGCAAACAAATCAGACCGCGCGCCCCGTCTACTGCACACTGCCTAATATCTACAGTATCTAGATTATCTACAGTCTACTGTCTAGACTGCACCCATCCCCGTCTCTGGTTCTACTCTAGAATGAGTAGACTACCCGGCCCTGCCCGGTACATCGGGGAGGAAATTACTTCCCTGTCAGCGCGCTGGCGAGTTTATGACCAGAAGCCTATGTGAAAACACGAGGCTGTTCGAATGTGCACCGCGGAGCAGAAAATCTTAATGCATTTATTCACTCCGATGTACGATAGCGTCAAATGTTAAATATAAACGTCATTTTACGGTGTTGCTGTTGCTAAAATGAGAGGAATGCAAACTTTCACGTTGAAAAATAGTTTATTTCACCTAATTACCTATTAGGGGTAAATTTTTATTTAAAATCTACGAAATAAAGGTTTTTCACATTAGACTAAAATAAAATAAAAAAAATGGTACAATGTCGGGTAAAACTTCAAACGCTCGCCCAACATATGTACACAGATGATATATGTTACATAAGAAAGGGTCGTTTCTAGTTTCTACGACTGATTCTTGTATTCAACAGCTCCGCTATGGAACGATTTGCCGGCCTCTGGGTCTTTTGATTCTTAGTTCACTCCTTCCTCTCCTTAATAAGACCCTCCACAACGCATCCTCAACATGAGATAGGCCCTGAGTTAAAGTAATTTTATGTGTGTGGAGTTAAAGTAGATTTTTTTGTTAATTTGCAGGAGCGGACGCATCGCCGTCAACCATTTTAGTACAAAACACGAACAATGTCTAGCGATACTAGTGCGTTTTAAATAGAAAATTCCCTGGTACGTACGACTTCTTCATTTTTGCCACAAAAAAATTGTGGCACAAAATCCTTTATTTAACTGCCCTAAACTTGACTGTCCTAAAACGGGAATCCTCCTAGTTGCGGGCAATCAAAACATTTTATAAATAATAATATACAATCTTGTACTAAATAAATAAAATAAAATTTTTGGCACTTGACGCTTTACTTAATTAATTATAGCTACGAATGAGGTGCGTAACCTTAGTAAAAAGTAAGTTTCACGTACCATTAAAAAAATATAAATGAACTGAATTGATCTCTCTGAAAAACCTAATTTTTTTAGAATCATGAATAAACAGTAATCGAAATCACCAATTAAAACCTGAAATTTAACATTATGGGCGGGAAACACGATATAGACAAAATATCGATAAATTAAAGTTTTTAGGGGCAGGCTTTAACAATTGGAACAAATTTATTTGACAAAATTTCATCTCGAAAAATATTGAATTACCTCTATTTTGAAGCTGTCTGGAAGTCTCAAGATGAAAGATAGAAACTCTAGTTACCCAGTCTAGACGTCTGATTCATACTGATATATAATAATAATAGCAACGATATTATTTTTAACGTTTTGTCTCCATATCTACTAGGTAATCGTTAGTATCCTATTCAGTATTTAGTTTTCAGCATTTTCTAAACGACGATAGTCTGAAGAATATAATTGTGAACGACGTACACTTGGTGCAAGTGGAGAAGTTTGTATACTCGTATTTGCGAAGTACATTCACGAAAGACGGAAAGGCTGATAAGGACATTGAAAGGATGGTGAATACAGGAAGCTCCATTAATAGAGGACTGAGCGTTGAGGTCGCTTCTAAAAAGTTGCCTAAATAAGCGACGCTGGCAGTTCGCAATGAGACAATGTTGTAACAATCCCTAATGTATGGCAATGAGGCATGTAACTGGCAGAGAAATTATAAAAGTAGACTGAATGCTGTATACTGAATTAGATCCCTGATAAGTATGGTTAAAAACATAAGTTTGGCCGAATAACAAATATGGAGATTCGGAAAGAATGGACGTTAAGGATGGTTTGGACGTGGAGAGCGGACGAACGGGTGGAGAATAGATGATGCGAAATAAAATGGTAGAAGTAGGGTGTGCGGAGGAAGACATGACTCGACCAAATGAATAAAATAAATGAGTCGGGTCATGTCAAGAGTCAGAATAAAAGAAGAGTAGGAAAGTCCAAATTGTAATGATGTCGTTCCAACTGACTTTTTGGTCAATGGTCAAACAACCAAACATGGAGCTCTCCTTACTGGTAGTTGGATAGCTGTTTCTCCTGGTCACGGCACCAATTTGTAATAGTCGTCCTAACCACTCCTGGTCATGAACTCCAATTTTGTAAAAGATCAGCTCAATTTAATTAATTATATTAAACAGGCCAAACCTTCGGGTTTTCTTGACAAGATGCATGAAAGATAGAGTTATGGGACGGCATCAGTCTGTATAAAACGCGGTACTAATTTATGAATTGAAGCAACTACGGCTTACATTCAATAAGACACTACAGTTTAACCATTTCAATCAGAGAGCGCAAAAGTTAACGGCGGGATACAGGCCACAGCCAATTAACCAACTAAATTTGCATTAACAACGAGCAGTGGGCAATTATGATTGCAGAAATCAAATTAGCGTACAATATAGAACGAATTATTACCGCAAACGTGGATTTTCATTATCATCAGAGTAATTTTATACCGGAAAAGATATTTTGCTTAAACATCAGCCTCGTTGTTAAAAAAGCGGTTAAAATATAAGATAATACAAAAGAAATAGCGCAAAGCATTTAAAAACCACAAATTTTAAAAAACAAAACAAAAGCCGCTTACAAGAACGCTTTTAAGGTTGCTACATTAATTTGAGTTTACATTAATCTATATCAGTGATTCCCAAATTCCCAAAGTGGTCCAGGTGGACCTCCAGGGGTCCACGGGAGGCTCGACGGGGTCTACGTTGGCGTGATAAAAAAATGGGGGTCCACGAAAATTTATCTGGTTTCAAGGTTTTGACACATATTTTTATTCATATGGAAGTTTCGTCGGGGGAGGGGCGTAATTGGATAAGGTGGAACGGCAAATTTCCACAACAGAGGGGGTGAAATGGGATATGCGGTGGAACGGGGCCCATCCTACCCCATTCCACCCCATATCCCATTTCGCCCCTCTGTTGTGGTAAATTTGCCGTCCCACCCTATCCCATTCCGCCCCCTCCGTTGTGCTAGTGCTATCCGCCCTGGGTCATAACTGTTTGGGAAAGGGGTCCGTGGGCCAAGAGAGTTTGGGAACCACTGATCTATATTATCGGGATTCTGTTAAGATAATTAGGCAGTTTAGCTTGAAGACCTTCGCGACGAGAGGTTAAGATTCGTGGCTCCAGATCCTTATGGGTTGTGTTCGAAACCCGGCGTACGCTTTTCCAGTATTTTTCCAATGTGTTGTTTTTAGTTTTTTTTTAGTAACACACACAAAATATGTAAACAAATGCGTCAAAACAAAATACATTATAAACAATCTGCATGAAAATATCTCAAATAAATGTATTTACAATACGTTCACAATAAACCTTAAGAATTATTTAGTTACAAATAACAATATTAATTTTTCTACTTAAACTCGATGCACGCAAACGGATGTAGTACAACGTTGAAAGCAGAATAGACTCACAATAACAATTTTACACAATATATTTGCAGCGTTTTCCAGGTATAAGTCCACCACTCAGAATAGAAGTGTTTCTTGAAATGACTTTGGTACCTTTAACCATATCAGAATTGAAAAAAAATACCTCTTTCCCTCCCCCTTTCATAAAAACGAGGATGCCACATTCCCACTGGCTCCGAGCAGTTGGGACCCATGTGCGGAATTCAGATTTAAAACTTTTACTTGTAGATTCACGATGTTATCAGAGGCTGATCCTTATCCAGCAGATATTAAGTACAAGACATATACAATTAAATTTGGTAACGATTAATCGTCTGCAAAGGGGGGGCGGTTCGTCTGACTGACAATCTGTTCACAACAGATCGATTACCGTCTCTACTGCACAGATGAAACATAGACGAACTATGTTAATAAGGATAATATTATAATGCAGGCTCTCAACGATATAGATATTATTATAATCAAAATGATATTATAGTATGTACTTACAATTTCCCGAATTGTGTATAGCCTTGATGGCCTTCTTTAACTTCATAAGGCCATCCCGATCGAAATCCAATGTCTGAAACAAATAAAAGAAAGGTATCAGCACCATAACAAAAACATAAAAGGAAATGAAAAATGATCAAAAATCAATAAGAGAACATCGATCATGTAACTACTAACTTGTACATTCAAAATATTTTGTCGAAATTTCGAACACCCAACAAACAATATCACTTCAAAATAAAATATCCACGATTGTATCTCATAATGTCATATTTGAAATTGTATTATTTCTCGTGTAAGTGATATTACATGCATGTGTTATTGTTATTATCTTTACTATGAGAGTAGCAGCACAGATTCAATCGTCAACAAAATATTAATGAAGACAAAATAATAATAATTGGTTTCGAAACCTGCCGGCTATAAAGTTTAAAAAAACACACGGTATTTATGTCGATACCATTGCAAAACGCATTTTTTCTGATACTATGAACAATTCGTGGAAGGATAATAATTAAATGTTTAATTAATGTGTCAGTTACTTAAAAACAGGATGTAAAAGTTGATCAAAGTAAGTATCTCGTAACGCCATTAAAATCTGACTTTCATATAAAATATATTAGCTAGTGTACTGTTTAACGTTTGGATTTTAAGTACTTGGCCACAAGACAAATTAATACAGCACTTAAGTGCATCCTGGTTTTAGAATATTACAAAACAAATTACGGTCATATAAATGCAAGCACGTAATAATATGTTTATTACCCACGTTCAAATGCAATCAGATCACCAGTCGTTACAAAACATAAGGCGTTGTTTTACTACCAATTTAAAATTACATATAGATATTTGTATTGCAGTCTTTCTTGAGCATTCTCATCACCGATAACGCATATAAATGCATGCAGGAAAAGGAAATTTTATATTTTCTATGTGTATTAGTGTTTGTACAAATTCAGTCCAAAATGCCAAACTTATATTAAATAATCGCCACACTTACATAAATAAATCAAAAATTGGAATTGTAGTTTTCTGTACACTAATAAATTAATCTTCGCCGACATAACACAACCAAAGTCAAGGTCGTCTTCAGAAAACAACGAAAATATATTTGTTCCTTCTGTGCATCATATTTTAAGATTATAAAAACAAACCAAGAGCAAACAATCATTCTTGCTTTATTTTTTTAACATATTTACACAAAGGTTTTAGTGCATATGTATAATAAATTATTGCATTATTTAGAGCATTACATGCTTTTATAATTCAAAGAAATTTTAGTGTATTTTGATCCGTTCCCTGCACTCATCGCGAGTACCTATTACTTTTAATTTATCAGAAGTTGATATATGTAAGTAGTAACGAATTAATAATTTTGCAGCGCCCTTTGGGGTATTATCTAAAAGAAATAATTACAGGCTTAAAAGTTCACGAATCTGTATTTGGATATATTTAGTAGGGAGACAGCGTTGGAATGCTGCAATAATTATTATTAATTTATCGACAAAAGAAAGGGAGATAATGCATTTGATTAATTGTAGAGCCTAAATACAAAATGACACTTACAATAAGAATTGACATAAAACACGCAATCTTCAGTTAATCAGGAAGTATGTATTTGTGTTTGCGTTTTTTTTTCTGCCTTTTTATGGTATGGACACGATTGGTGGTAAACACAATACATATATTATACAGATTGGATGTTGTTGCCGTGTTTGTTCAGAATAGCGTTTGGTACATGAATATTATTTGATACGGAATATGGATAATGAGGCGTTATACAAATACGCCCACCGGAGCATCGTCCGGTGATAGTGAAGGAGATATACAATAATATATCAGCATCTATCAGCGCGATACACTAATTCCGCCTAGATAAAAGGCCATCATGCTAGCAGCGCCGCTAGCGGCAGATGCGCAGGTCTTAATTTAATTTCAAACTGTAATTTGCATACAGATCGGCTTGTTGTTTTCTCGAGCTCCTCCAAACTTTAAATAGGTTCCTACAGTAACTTTACCAGAATAGATAATAATTTACGTCAAATCATTGTAATAACTTTTTCATACATTCGAAATACCTAATAAGATGTCTACTTTACTTTGTTCGGGACCGTTAAATAAAATAATATAACTTGTATAGTTATAGAATACATTAATGTAATGTTTACTGCGTGGTGGTCGTAGGAGAAAAGACATTCCTCATACAAGACATGCTTTTATAACCTTCATTCATATCCAAACAAAGAATCCCAAACATTATTATTTTGTTCCATTTAAACTTAGATCCACATTCATTACCTACATATGCGTAATACCTACGTAATATAATAATACGTTTGCAGAATTACAAAATGTATCCAAAAGGACCAAAGATACACACTTTGGATTTCAAGTAAATGATTACTGAGGCTTTTCCCCGGATACTCAAATTTGACTTCTTTCCGATTAATAACTCACAAGTTTAGTCATACATATGTCTGTGATAATGTTATATTATCGTGAAAACAAGCTTGTGGGTCCAAGTGGACCCATAAGCTTATTTTGTTGAATAAAAAACTTTTTATTTCTGAATTACGAAATCCAGTTTGAACAAAATCGGTGGCCATCTTGGCAATCAGCGTCTGGGCCTTTCTAAAGGCGGTATTGAATACACCCACTTCCCCACCGACCAATACGCTGGTCATGTGATGTATAGGCCGTACCCATGGAACTATAATATCCATACTCTCAGGCCGTACCACTGATAGCTACGTTGTAACCTCTCCATCTTCCTTATAATCGACGCACATAACAGAAAGAGAGATTAAAACAGAGGACCATATCTGCAATGCCAGGGGATCAGCGCCGATTGTGCTGGTGGGCGGAGATCAATAAGAATAATAATATGGACAGTGGACGACGCAACCCATGCTCAATTGCGTTAGGAGTCAGGGGTAATGGATTTCCGATAAAACGGAGACTCTTCAAAATGTGGAGGTTATATTATTATATCAAGAGGTACAACAAATAATGAGCTGACCTTGCGGAGGGTAAAGATATCTGCAAGGTCTGTTAAATTACTCAACCTTCAAATCTTTCATAATTATATATAATCTTTCATATTATAATATTTTACGTCAACTTTTTTCATATAAATTTTAAGTTTTATAAGTTTTACGAATTTGATAATATTCGTTTTTACTGTCTCCTGTAAAGTTTTAATTTTGTGGCTTGTTGAACAAACCGCAGTCGATATTTATATAACTGAATGTTTCCTAAATAAACCCAAAATTAAAAAAACTATAAATAGATAAATACAAAATCGTCTCATTACTATTACCGAGAGATTCACGTTGAGTGAATTACCTTCATACGTACAAATTTAATGAATTAATCGACTAAAATTATTTATAGTATGCTGTGAATAAGCAAACTGACCGAAGTGATCCCACATTAACAAGTTATCACCAAACAACATAAACTTAATTACCAGAACTAAAAGGGAACAATGTTGGAAGGTAGAGTCAACTTAGGACCCAGAAACTAGAACAAGTTTTCAACAGAAATTGAGAAGGCACAGAATATATTAAACGTTATAGGTACCTACAATCTAAAGTTTGTCAGAAGCCAACCTGAACGGATAAAATTGGTTTACCCAGACAGGTATATACATACATCTAGTTTGCTATACGAGAAGTTTTACCATAGCCGGAGAAAAAATACTTCATGTCCAGTCAAAGTAGCTAAGTTATAAATGCAAATTGCCTAGTAAGAAGTTGACAAAATTCGCTGTTAGTTTAGTTCAGTTAAAAGTACAAATAAGTACCAAAATATTTTTTGGAAACCATGCTAAAATAATTTAAGTAATCAGTAACAATAATATTTGAATGATTCTATGGCGTCATGTGTGAAAATATGTTGTGAAAAATTACCTCAAGGGAGCTGTACAAATATTTTTTTTCCAAAGCTCAATCCTACTTCTAACTAGTGGTGCTACATTGCAAAGAAACTGTGCAATGTATCACAGATGACTCATTGTAGTTCACGCAGCATTGGCAATAATCATTGGAAATGACGTGATTCTGCGTAAAAATGTACGATAAAATTATTTATGTTATGTACCTATACCTATAGGCATATAATATATAGAGAACCATACGTACCTACAAATACTAGCCTAAAGATATAAATTACCACAATTTCAAACAAAACAATTAATAAGCAGTAGGTAACTACAGATACGAATCTCTTCAGAATTCATAAAAAAATTAAAGCACGACGACAACAACTGCGCTAGCTGAATACAACGAACGTTGTTAGTGGATTTGCTTTACATCTTGGGCGATGCGATCAAATAACAACTCCTCAACGTGTACAGAATAAATTGATAACTCACTTACTAGTAAATTTCTGTCCAACTTTTAGTGCTAAAATATTAATTTTGGTAACAAAAAATGAAATTATGCAATACATCTTAATTATTTATATGCTCAGTTAAATACAAAGCCATATGAAAATGCGTAGATATTATTATTGATTTCCAGTCATATTCCAAAATGAGTTTCCCGAAATATTTGTCCGCTTGGAGCCACTATTCATTGTCAATCAAACAGATGTATGCAAATAATGATCTCGTTGAAATCGAATAGCATTGTTCCATTCTCCAGCGTTCCACATCAGAATGAATAACTGCAAAGCATAGTAGGCTCTATAGACTATGATTGGCAGGTAGTCCATAGCGCCAATCGCCTGACTGCGCCTTTAGACACATCGATCAATTCCGTCTCAGTAATAGTCATTACAATTGGAGGTAACGATTGCACGCGGTATGGTAATTGAACATCGAAGTGTAATTAACAACAGTACATGCCGTTGTTTCTTTTTTTATATTCTTTAAGCAAGCAAAATCGTACAGCGGTTCTATTGAAAGACAATGAGCGACAACTATTCATACTAGGAATTGATAACATGAATATGTATCTACCGCAAAATGGCCAATCAAACGGTGTGCATGTTTCACAACAATCATCTAAAATTACACGATATTTTCAACACATTAGCAATTTCTCGAAAACTTAATTCAACAAGCATAGAATCTGTGGACAAAACTGAACAACTCTCTAACTGTGAAACTTGGCGTCACGAAATCTGCACAGCCTTATTACTTCTGGTTATTATAACTTTTTTCAGTTCACAACATCATTTCCACCGTGAACTATGACCATAATTTTTTTTTTTAACTAAGAAAATTTGTTTTGCATGATAAAATCTTTCAATAAGATTTCTTAAAATTACTAGCAGTTAGGTACATATTATTATTACTAGAAAGATAGTATTTTATAATGATTAGAACAAAAAATATATTGTATTGATATCAATCCACTTAAATTCGACGGAGAAAGTAGATCGTGAAATTTCTCGGTTAAAACTAATATAAAGCGATAGTTAAATAATTGCCCGTTGAGCTAAATCGGCACATGTTAACCGCAAACTTCTTGTAACAGTGGATACCACAACCGAGAGTGTAATCAAACTTTAAAATTCCGAAACATACTCTCTGGGAATAGAAACCTGTGCGGTTTCCAGTAGAGTTCCGCTCTTCCTGGTTAACCCTCTTCAAGTCAATGACATTATAAAAATAATTCATCTAAGCTTCAAGTGGAGCCTTTTTCCAGAAATTCTGTTGTTTATAAATTTTATTTATTTGTGCATCTATATAAAACGGTTTACATTTTTTTTGGCCTTGCCTGTCTCACTAGGAAATCCTGTGTCGAGACAGACTAGTTTACAAATATTTTATAAAGTACATTTTTCAATAAAGCAAAAATATTTGACAAAAAAATTCAGGTTGGTAGGTAGTGGTAACAATAATGAGATAAGAGGATTATATTTGGGTGAGGTGACTAATTATTGCACGACCTTTTTCGATGATCCATTGTTTGATCAGGATTTTGTATTTGTCAATATTTTTAGATTGTCTTGTTTTGTGAGGTATGTTATTGTATATTTTAGACGCAATGTAATAAAAGAAGTAAAAAATGTACTCAGAGACTTCGACCCAAATTCGAAGGGAAGAAATCATTATTGTCGCTGGTGACATTTTTCTATTTATAATTTTGTCAAACAGCAAAAACCTATATTTTACCATGACGCCAGTTGCTAGAATTTTAGAACATGCTATGAGTCGGGTAGTCCGTGTCAGATGAAGAGGTCTACGATAAAGGAAACGATAATTTAAACATTCCCTGTTGAAAATAATATCATGTACAAAAAAACATCTTAAAGGGATTCACGATGCCTGCAATGGGATTTTTTTTTTTTTTTTAATTATTTCTGGCTTTCACCCTTCAAGGGTGTTCTAGGCCATCATTTAAAATTACAGAGAAAGGGAAAGGTGAATTTATATATTAATTTTATTTAAATGTACAAATTTCAGAATTATATGGAAGATTGGAGTCGAGTTCAGACTTAGAAGAGATGAAATGTTGAATGGAGGGGAGGGATTATAAATTAAAATAATTAGAACACATTTGAAATATACCGTTTTTGGTAATTCTCGCCAGTACCTACCATGAATAAAGATTGACTGTTTAGCGGCATCCTAGCGTCCAGCGTTAGACATAGTCCCCCTTATTTTTCCAGATTGGCCGATTCAAATTGTCAGCCCATCCAATCTGCTCGCATCCCATCTTCCCAAGTTCTAAGCAAAGACGCCATCCGAGGATACCTACTGACCCTACTGTGATTCCTTTTGTCATCAGTAAGTCGTGCCACATATCCAACATAGTTCCAAAGAGTGATGATTGATGATAAAGTCAGCCATCTAGTACTTACTCCTTTGCCTTGGTTTGCTGGCAACAAGAGGGTTAAATGCAACCGCCACCGCAAGTAGACTAGACGAGAGTAGAGTACTGGGTGAGTTTATATGTAGTCTGAAGTCGAGAGACGTGTTCCATATAAGAGCTCTATTTCCTGCTCTCGGACTTTTCAGGTTGTAAGTGAAATCACCGCACCGGTGGAGGTGCGGTGGTACAGAGGATTAACATTTTCCAAATATAGACAGAGGTGTTTGAATTCTGAGTGCATAGGGAGTTTAGTATGAATTAAGTTTAACTGGCAATCTAGAAAACCTCGAGCAGTAGGTAAGCTTGTTCTGTTTTACATGCTAAAATAACACTATTTTTTTCTAAAGAAAGACACACGTAACATTCACGGGTTACGAATAGTCTGACAATATTTGAAAATCTCCTACTACAGTTAGCGCAAAATTATGATTTTGTGGTGATGGAGGACTTAGCCAGCCGAGGAATTGAACCCACGATGCCTGGGTGGGATACAAACGCGATGCCAACTCAACCACTGACTGGTCTCATAAAGATATGTAATAAAAAATGTAAGGGGTCCAACACATGTAATGGTGTAGGTACGCGAGATTTAATATCATGGTTATTTAAGTCGGGGTCTGGCTTACTAATCGTGAAAATACCGATTCATGAATGGCAAAAAACCATGTTCCTAATTTTATCTTATTTTATAAATCAAAAAAAAAAATTGTAAGTGGGTACTTACTTAAATACTTCTTAATCATAAACCACAAATATTTTATGTAAACTTTTTTTTTTAAATAAGAAATTTTAAAATTTGTGCAAAGAGAAATCACTACCTCAATGACAATGAATTTTAAAACTTTCTTCAGGCATGTGGTAAGTAACATAATATTGATCATTAGGATTTGACAGTTGGTAGGATCCACTTTTGTGCGAACACCGTCACCGTCTTGAACCGGAAATGGAACACACGCACAAATTTACAGACAGATTAAACACCAAACGGTCGAGTTAAAACAGAACTTCGCCGCACGCTCAGTCAATTACACGTAATGTTTATACGATATAATTGCATACTGTAAATCAGATGGAAGCGTCGAGTGATTTCCACATCCCTTCACGTGTAATTAGCCAAAATGTTTGTTGGGTACAGTAGAACGGAGGAGACAACCCGCAGACTGATGGAAGAGAAGACCGGCACATTCCGCAGACCAGAATAGAAGTAAACGGCGGCAAGAAGCATTCCGACACAACTGGAATGCAATGGAAACAACAAACACCTTCAAAACCACTGCACAGATAAACCGATAAAAGTCTCGACTGTCGCCTTAAGTCACTTCAAATATTCCTTACTCCAGTTGAAATTGATCAAACATCATCAAACATGGAATTTCTTTCTGGAAAAGATAAATCAATTTCATTGGTCTATCTGGTTCTCAACGTGGGCGATAACGCCCCCTTGTGGGCGTTTGAGACTTTCAGGGGGGCAGTAGAAGACCCAGAGAAAATTAGGGGGCGTTGAAATGGCACAGTGAGGGGAGGACGTGGGCAGGTAAAAAAATGTCTAAAAAGACATTAAAATCGTTAAAATTGCTTGGTTTGAACGACATCAACAGACGTTCAGTATACAAGCCAGACACCTTTTTTTTTCAAATAAGCAAAACGTATAGACATAGAATATTTTCTTCTTATACAGTTGGTAAAAAATATCTTAAAGATTGGTTAGAAAAATGGGAAGTATAAAACCTCGATTTCGATGGTGATCAGTTGTCCCTTCTCTGTATTGGGGGGAGCAATACAGTGACAGCTACAGTTTGGTAAAATATCTATTGTTCAAATTCCTCGGCAACCTGATTTCTTGTTAAATCTAAATCCCAGATGTGAGTATTCTACAAAAAGAAGCGACGTTTCTCATTATATTTATTTTTAAGAAACCATCATAAATTTCGATCGATCATCATTTTTTTTTAATATCAGCAATAAAATCATCATTGATTATAATCATAATAAACTATAACTAATGCGAGCTGATGAATTAATTTATCAAAAAGATTAATACGAAAGAGTCCTGCATTATTTAGAGGGTGACTGATGTCGAAAGTTCTCCTTACTAGTGAACGTGTTTAATATTTTACTAAACCATGACGGCCGGCGTAGCGTAGCGGTAAGACGCTTGACTCGCGCACCGAAGGTCGCGGGATCGAATCCCGGCGTGGCAAATAAATTTTATTTGATTAATTTGTGTTATTTCACAATGTATTCATTTAAAATAATAAATAGTATATTTGCGGCACGTTCCAGAGTGGAAGATACTCTCTGTATCGCCCTGGTGTAAGACCACCATTCAGAATTGAAACGTTGCTTGAAATGGCATTTGCCGTGTTTGGTGACCAGATCTGAATAGCCAGGTACTTCCCCACCTTCCTCTTCCTTATCTCCTTCCCCTCCCTACTACCATCAGCCTCACAACATACCCCAATTGGGGATGCCATAGTCTCACTGGCTTCAGACGGGAGCAGTTGGGACTCTTGTGAGGTATTCATGTAAAAAAAAAAAAAAAAAAAAAAACCACACTTTAATGGCCTTTTATCAGTTCAGTAAATTTAAAACACGTTTATTAGTAAAGCCCTTAATATCGTTGCATATTGCAAATAATTGGCGGTGAAGATTCCCATTAATTTGCCAACCGTCAGTGATAATGATACAGTGTCAGACAGGGAGATCGATTACACCGTACGGCTTTTGCTTGCTTTAACGCGATTCAACTCATTGTATCTGCGCGTAATTTGATAGCCCGAGGGAGGCACAGATTGATTGCGGAATAAAACTAAAGTAAAACATACAGGCAGATAACTGAAAGTGAATAATTATTAATGATAGTGTTTTTATTGACAATTTCTTGTAAAGTGCGAAAGAAAAATGCGAGGCGTGGGCAGTTTTTTCTGAATTATTGTGAACTAGACAGTGTCCTAATAAGAACAGACAACGCCAACAACGGGCGAAATAAATATTATGAAAAAATAATGGTAAGAGACCAGCAATTTAAATGCCGAAAGGGAACTTTGGTAAAGTAGTTTAGAATAAATGGATCTAATAAAGGCATAAATATTATCATTAAAAAAAATTGTCTGGCGTTATCAATGTGTATCTACGAATGACTTTATGATGACGATTTTAAATCATTGACTTTATTTGCTTTGATAAGGTATATTATTTCTTCCTGATATGTTTGTACCTGTTCAAAACATACCATCCCTACAAAGAATGATCCTTTTACAAATCCTAGCACGGATACATAATTCAACAACCTTTTGAACCCTCTAAACTTTTCGATACAAACGCCTTGTGCATTAACACAAACCAACAAAAAAGGCTAAAAAAACATTAGTATGAATACTAACAGAGTCGACACCTTCTTTTCATAACTCCATTTGCTATTACCTTCCATCTATCAATCCATTAATCGAATACGTAAATATAAAGATAAACTAACAAACATTAATTGTAAATCAACTCCAATTCATTCACTTCCACACCAACGGTTTATATTTAAGTAAGCGGTTTAACAGTTACTACGGTTAAAATAAGATGCAAATTAAAAAATAGATTATGGAAAAGATCACATAAAAAACTAATACAAAAAGTAATATTTTTCTCGTAGTAATTGCTTCCAACGATAATGGTTAATAGGTTTTTAGTTTAAGATAATTTACAGATCTTAAAAATGATAATTCATTATATATATACCTACAAAATTAGCGAAAGAATTACCATAAAAATTACCATTCTACAAATTTAAAAATCAGCAATAAACAAAAAGCATTGGCCAAGTAGACAATGTTTATTAAAATAACTTGGTGAACCTACAAAAGTAAGCAAAGCAGAGTTAAATAATATTAATTGGTTACATCACAGAATAAAGGATTATTTTCGATTCAGTTGTTTCACTGTTTTTTTTTAATAACAAAATTAGTAAGTCATCACCGAAAATTAATCAAACATAATATAAATTCTGACGACCAGTAAGAGGAAAAGAGTAATGTATCCTTACAGAAAGTAATACAAACTTTTCGCTTCTTAAGCCCTTCACTACTCCATACGACGCGTCACAAACAAAAAATATCACCAATAAATCCATTCCCTATCAACAATGGAGCTATTCTAAGCAGCCAGCGCTATTGGTCTCTAGTCCCGAGCGTCTCAATTCACTTCTGACGAAAGTAATTTCCCGTCTGACTGTTGACAAGTGAATAGGCGCAGTACCTTACTGTTTCCACTTCCGTTTCTCATTTCCGTGACAGCCATTCAGGAGATTGACAGCTGGAGACGGAAGGAAGGAAGGAAGGAAGGGCGGGAAGGGGTACTCAGCGCTAAGAATGTACCTACCCACTGCCAGGCACTCTGAATGTAATCGGTCCAGCTTCTTAGTAAATTTCTTGTAATGATTACACATTATCACAGACCATGCAAATGTGAAATAAACAGTCGTCTTCAAAAAAAAGTTGTGATAGTGGGTGGACAAATACAAGGGGTACAACTAATGTAAAATACGGCCAAATAATGGTATCTGGTAAAACTGTGTTTTGTGCTTGGTTACAGAGAATATAATTATATCGATACTAATTACACAGCATTGCTAGCCGGTATTCAAATTTATTAAATGTACCTATTAATATATTACTTACTACTACTGAAAAGCATGATTTTGATAACGCTGACGTAGGTAGGCAAAAAATCCTTTTGACGTGTAAATTAAAAAATAACTTGATGACAGTTGGTAGAACTTACATTAAGAGATAGGTTTACAGTTTCAGTGCCGGCAACCCGGGCGTTTATTTAGTTTCATGGTTATTTACATTGTTTTCTTTCTGATATTATCAATATTTTTTCCAATTCGCGTAAAGCGCCGGAAGCTTTATAATAAAAGGCGTTGCCCGAGCTTTACGCGGAGTTTTTCGAAATTTTATGTAGATAAACTTTCCTCTTATAGAAGGTTAACTGTGCATAATGTCATTAATCTCTGAATAAAACTGTAGATTTGTATAAAAATCAAACAACGCCGCCCGCCCGCCACAGACACACTTCATTATATAAATAGATCACCATTCAACCGTTTTAAAAATAGAAACCGCAGTCCCGGCTTTCGGCTTTTCAACCGATTTATTATGTATTTCCTTAAACACAGTTTTTCTTAAAAAAAGATATGCTCTTCTTGAAGATAGGTCTACACACTCCCCACGTCGAAATGGCAATTATGTGAAATTCCCTCGATAGAAAAAAATTACAAAGTATGCTTCGAAAATTATTATAAATACGTTGTTTCAGTTATATGTACGAAAAAATTCAATGTTTCATTAAATGCCATTTTAGACATTCCCCACGATATTTTTGCTCTATTTTAAACGAGTCGTCTTTTGTTCAACATTTTTACAATTTTCGCTTAAATATTATCGTTTTTAATATTAGCGCGCTCCCTCTAACATTCATATTCACAAATATCTCCTTCTTCTTTTTTTGGGCCTTAAACCCAAACTTATGGTGGGTTCTAAGGTTTTAAACTAAATTGCGTAATGAGCAAATAAAATACTGGCAAACTGCGAAAGGGGTAGATATAAAGATAAGTTACGTAGGTACCTACAGAACTTCTTGAACCAAATAATCACCACCAACCCCCTGCATTGTCATACGACATTCCGCGGTTTGGGCCACGAAACTGGAGCATACGCCATATAACATGCAACGGCTAAGAGAGACCATCGATCGACAGAGAATAGTGAAGTCATTATTTAAAATATTCAGTCCCGTTTGCAAGCACTCTGATTCAATTCCGGCCAACGTGTCTGTTCAGATCTCTATTTTTATTGGCTCCATTCGACGGCGAACAAATATAACACTACCTATTTAAGTCAGACTGCACAGGGCTTCACAATGAAGAATTTTAAATTCAATTCGTGTTCTCCTGCGGAAAGAAAGATAATGCGCGCGGTTCTTTCATTAAACATTCGTAGAAGCTTTCATGACGGAAGAGACCGTTAAATAAAAGGCTCCAACCACAGAAATGTGGTGAGCGGGGTAAAAAGAGAGGAAATGACAGTGGTTTTCAACTGGTGTTGGTTGGAATGCTACATAATGTTCCGCGAAGTTGTGTTCCGGCCTCCGGGACATTATGGAAGGGTCGTACGAAAACCTCCTAGATCACTTCAACACACCTTTGAAAAGTGATATAAAGTCATTAAAAGCGATGAAAAAGGCCCATAACCTATTTGATCTAGTTACTTCCTAGTTATTACTTTTCAAAGGTGTGTTGAAGTGCAATTATCTTGAGTTGTCCAATTACCGTGTAAATGAGCAGTGTTCAGCCGATAAAATGTACACTTATTTAGTGAGGGCACTATAATACTAAAAAAAGTAAATAAAGCAATTAGTTGAACAAACGGTTGGTGCCTATAGCGTGGTCAATTAGAGGCATTAATTTGCCAAAATTCAAAAATTTTAAAATCCAAAAAAATTAATGGTTGACATTAAGATACATATTAATAAATATCCCAAAATTTCATCGCAATTGGATGAAGGCATTTTTGTAATCCTACTAAACCCAACGGAAGTTGAGCCAATCGATGTCCCGGTACATTAAGTTTTCAAACAGCTCGCGTGCCACCTATTGCAATTTTTTTATACTTGTTAAATATAACTTAAGAAAACGTTTATTCGAACATTGAAATTTAATCTAATCGATGGTCCAGCTCTATCCACTCTCTCCACAAGGGCGCTGATGAAAATTATTTTAAGAGTAGGTATTAAACATCATAATATCAATGCTATAACGACAGAGTAAGTCGTAAAACAAGTTCTGAGATAATCGCATTTTAAGTGATATGTAGTAATTCTTTTCTTAGCTTCATTCTAATTAAAATACAGATACTGAATACATAACTGGTTTTAAGGACTTAATGAGTTATGTCAGTAGCTATAAACTCGATATAATGCGTGAGCTAAGTTCAGCTAAGTTTATTACCATTAACCATTAAGGCATGTATTCATTGTAAACAATGTTTCGGAAACAAAGTTTTTGAAACAACACGTAGATGTTTAGAGAAACAATGTTTTGGGAACTTGGCCGTCCACGCGCAGTTGTTTCAAATATGTAATCTGTAGTCGAGCAATCCCATAGATTCGTTTCAAATAATTCGATTAATTTAAAAACGATGTTGTCGTCCCACACAACCGCCATGTTTATAAACAACTGAAACACACGTCCTCCACACTTGTAAACAGTTGTTGCGAAACTGATTTGTTTCCGTGCTCTCTACTCCAATCGGGGAGCACAGAAACATCGTGAGAAACACGTACGGCCTTACTAAAAAACCCCGTGAAAAATTTATTCAATTGACAAACGGCCGCGGATGTGAAAACATTACTAATTAAAAAATTATTCTTGGAAAAAAATACACACCGTTTGCACAACCTGGAAGGGTAGTTTATCTCTGTTTTGATGATGATGTTTGAACGAAATTTGGAATTTTCCAAAGTATTTTGTGTGTTCTATATATGTATTTCTTATTTTTGAAGGTGTCGTAAAAACAAATACCATTTATAAAAACTAGATAAAATTACCTTTTAGATTTTTGTATTTGAAATACACTTTAGTTTTAAAAAACTGCCATATTTTAAGATTTAAACACGGAAAAAAATGTAAAATAATAATTTTTCGAAGAAAACTTCTTCTAAAAGGTTGTCACTTTGTGATGTCATTATTTATTTATTAAAAGAAAATAACTTAGTTTACATCACTTTTTTTTTTTTTTGTACACTACCAACATGTTTCGTGAACCATGTTCACTTCTTCAGGAATAAAAGTATACTAAAGTTAAAAAATTAATTATAGATTACATATGGAGAGAAGGAATTGAAGGAGGGGGAAGGGTTGACAATGGTGGGAGTTTCGAAGAATTGGGGATTACCATGCTATTAGAAGTAAAAGGCCGGTTAAGTGGGAAGATATTTAAAACAGGGTTAACAAAAATTTTTTGCTTATTAATTATGTCAGCTTTGGAATTAACATTTTTTCTTATTTCTAAAATTTCTAAATTATTGATTTGCGATGTTTTATATCCTGTATGTAATATTTGAAGACCTGAATTTATGTCAAAGCTATGATCATATTTTAATAAATGGTCTGCGAACTCAGAATCGCTATTGCCATTTAGTGCTCTGAGGTGCTCTTTAACCCTAACCTCAAAGTTTCTATAAGTTCTACCTATATAAAACGAACTACAATCATTACAATTGAGTTTGTAAACCCCTGATTTTTTTGTTTTAATTTCGCTATCTTTATTGTTGAGTATATATTTCTTCAATTTGTTATTTGTGTAAAACGCTGGTTGAATAGTACCGGGAATATTTTTACTAATAATTTTTGACGTATCGTTGTCAACAAATAAAATTCTACGCCAATGTTTATTGTTATCTTTAGAAATAGGGTAAATATATAATTTGAAAAAATTCTATTTAATTTTTTTATTTAGTATTTCATCTATCAAATTAGTAGAACTAGAAGTGCCTATCGTTTGGAAAAAAACATTTTTCCCCGATTCATGGGTTAATTTTTTTTATATGCTAACTTCGACTCCTCATACTGTAAAAAAATGGTATCCGACAGTTGATCCCCCGACAATTAGTGGCTCCCGAAATTATAATTATTATAAAATTATACTCTTTTGTAAATTAGTTACGAATTTCAAAGATAAAATCGACTTCACAAAAAATGGTTGGTACGGATATTAAACGAATTTATTCATAGCGTTGATTTTGTGTACGTGCTGGTAGGTATATGCAGTCTATAGACAAGTAGTTTTACGATTAATTAAGTTGATTATTCCCAAAGGCAAGTCTAGAAACATAGGTAGTAACACCGTGTGGATGGATGCATGAAAATTCACGAAGTGATTATTCACAATATTTCCAGCATTTTCTTGATAATGTGTAATTAAGTAATTAGATATCAGTGGCGTGAATTGGCTGTATTTTTAAGATTGGGTATGAATTTGGGAAGCGGGTACGGGTACAGCCGCCAGGGAACCAAGCATTGGATAACCAACAACTTTACCATAGGTCATTCCAAGTGGTTCGCTACGTTTGGTGACGGAGCATGGGTGACAATTTCATGGGGTTTTTTATATATATTTTTTATATGAATACCGCACAAGATTCCCAACTGCTCTCGTCTGAAGCTAGTGAGACTATGACATCCCCAATTGGGGTATGTTGTGAGGCTGAAGTTAGTGGGGAGGGGAAGGAGATAGGGAAGAGGAAGGTGGGGAAGTACCTAGCTATTCACCATGGCTAATGCCATTTCAAGCAACGTTTCAATTCTTAATGGTGGTCTTACACCAGGGCGATACTGAGAGTATCTTCCACTCTGGAACGTGCCGCAAATAAATCATATTATTTTAAATGAATAAATTGTGAAATAACACAAATAAATCAAATAAATTTATTTGCCACGCCGGGATTCAATCCCGCGACAGGGACGGGGTGATGTTTATCAAGGTCTTTTCGAAGACAATTGCGTGGTGGACCGGATCGGGGCAGGCCGGTTGAAGGAGACTTTTTGACCTCTTTATAAGGGCTCTCCCGACCCAGCCATCGCCTTGCAACATATTGGGAGGAATGAATTCGTCCGTCACTCCTGGACAAACTGACCCCCAGATTCCTACCCATCCCTTGTACCTTTTCCTCTCCTTCATTTCCTTACAAAGATCATTCGCACACAGCATCCCCAAAGATGACATAGACCCCGATAAAAATTCTCATTTTTCAACGGTTTTGGTGCAACCGTGCCTTTCCTATCGACTCGTCTTTCCTCCTTGCTTCTCCATTATATTGGGTCCTTACATATGAAATTGGCGTTTTGCGGTATCTACTGGCAACTTTGATCTCAAATATCTTCTCTTTGGTTAGGAATTCCAAATTCAAATTTATACAGCTATTTACTCATGTATTTGTGTTTCGAAAATTATAATTCATTTGTTTTTTCTTGAAAACTTGAAATATCGCGTTATTTACGAGTACGAGTTCCACCGTGGCACCAGTGCTGCAGAAACGGCTCGAAGGATTAATGATGTGTATGGCGACGGTGGCGCAAAAGAAAACACAGTGCGTTTTTGGTTCCAACGTTTTCGTTCTGGAAATTTCGACCTGCAGAACAAACCCCGTGGACGGCCGGAGACCAAAGTTAATAATGAATGATTGAAGGCTATTGTGGAAGCGGATCCATCGCAAACCACGTCCGAGTTAGCTGCAGGCTGCGGTGTTAATGATAAAACTGTTGTAATCCACTTGAAGCAAATTGGGAAGGTGAAAAAGCTCCCATACAAAACTCCCATAAGCTCCCCGTACAAAGTTCCTCCCATAGAAAACTCCAATTTCATATGTAAGGACCTAATAATATAATACTAGCTTATGCCTATTGCAAATGCAAAAACGGGTTAAAACTAACTTGACTTACTTACTAACAGAAA
Source organism: Limnephilus lunatus (assembly GCA_917563855.2). Lineage (NCBI taxonomy): Eukaryota > Metazoa > Arthropoda > Insecta > Trichoptera > Limnephilidae > Limnephilus > Limnephilus lunatus. Next base: position 47,487,150 of record OU830600.1, read on the forward strand.
AAATATATATATTTCATAGTAAGCGGGTAGGTACCTGTTAAACATACAAATATATATAAAGCCACCCACAGGGCCTAGCAGCAAAAACCTGCCATACGTTAGTATATAGACACCATTGTAGGCATGCACACATCAAATCTCCAAAGTTTCATTGCAATCGGATGAACGGTTAAGCAATGCGTAATTTCATGATGCCCGAGCTCACTTTTGTATACTGAAACCGTCGTGGGCATGCACACATCAAATCTACAATTTTTTATCGCAATCGGATGAATGCTTTAGCAACGCTTAGCGGTTAAACACACAATTATGTATAAAGCCGCCCGCAGGACCTAGCAGCAAAAAGCTGCCACACTACATACACTAATTCCCGGTACATTTAGTTTTCAAACAGCTCGTGCGCCACCTATTAAATTTTTTTATACAAATTTCGTGAAGCCAGAACTCACCAGTAGTTATATACAAACCTTGTATTAACAATAACGAACACAACAAAAAAAGAATTTTTCAATTTGTTGCAGTCCTTCAGAAGTTATGAGCGTACGTACATTTTCATAAAAATTTTATAATTCCAGAACTCACCAGTAGTTTTACTGCTTAAAAAAAGCGCTATACGAATTTAATACTTTAAAAAAATTTCCCGTTCAACTTCGAGTAATTTCTTTAAAAGTTCGGTTCGAATTCTATTCAAGTTCTATAGATATTTTTGTATTATGAAGCAACTGGCATTTACTGATAAAAAAAAATAGAACTTACACAGAACGTGAAAATGAACTTAAAAAAATTGTTAAATTATTCAGTATCGGTGAAACATTACCTTAGTAAATTAAATTGCATTAAAACCTAAATAATTGTCTAACTACCCATTCCGGTAGGTACCGGGGCTTTTCCTTACAAAATTCCGGCAATGGTTTTGCTTTTTTATCATATTTGCAATACTACCGAGATAAGTAGGTACCTACCCTGAATTAATAACATTTCAATTTGTACCTACTGGCCGGTAAAAATCTACCCTTCAGAAGTGAATCTATGGACACGTATTTTCTTGTTTTTTTTGGAAAATTTTATAGGTTTTTCGGCGACCCTGAACTTTTTTACATGGGACGGACACCTTATATTGTTATCAAAAGATGAGTAATGTTTTCGGGTACCGAATTTTTCAAAAACATCCAAGCTGGAATCGTTTTTCCGGCCGCAATGCCGTTTCCCGAAAAACAACAACCCAAACCGCTGAGAGATCCGTTTTGTTTTGACATGTAAGAATCCTGACCTAACTCAACATTCGTAGCAATTTCTTTTGCATTGAAACTAATGGCCAAAATGACATCTTTTTTTTGAAGTACACCTGTCGGCAGGAAATATAACTGAGCCGAATTGAGTACTTTTATTTGAGGTTCTAGTTTTTGCCGCTGATTTGCTTCAGTTTTCTGTGAATAAATCGCTACCAAAAATGTAGGCAAACAAAATGCTTATTTTTTCCGTAGTTTTCTCAAGTACTGAAAAGTGTGCTTTCGTACCCAAAAAAGACTTTTTTCTTTCCCTTTTTGAGCCTACGCGTACGTCGCGCCGTTTCAACGGGTGAACCTGACGGCGGGAAATAGAACTAAGGCCGAATTTCTCCGTCCGTGAGAGATTTAATTGTAGTTTTCGCCGTTTGGGTGCGCTGCTAACCGTGCAGCGGTGTTTTGTATGAAAAATGTTCCGTAATCGGGACACGATTTGGGGCCGTTACCCTAAATCCGATAATGGTCTCTGCGGTCTTTGAAACTCGAAGAGCGTAGAGCTCATTTTCGGATCCATCAAAAGTCTTAAAATCCTGTATCCGAAAGTGAACCTTGAGGTTGGTGAAACTTAAGGGGCGGCGAGGTCGATTTTGCCATCAAAAAAAAGTGAGCTCGTCTTCAAAACTGAGCATTAATATATAGTATAGCCATTGTTAATTGCTATTTGTTTTATGAGATTAATAATCGAACCAAAAGTAGAGAACATCCTTTCCGGAGACCAGTATGGCTTTAGAAGAGGTGTAGGAACCAGAGAAGCAATATTGTCGCTACGAATACTACTAGAAAAAAGAATAAAAAGAAACCAAAACACATTCATCGCATTCATAGACCTGGAGAAGGCTTTCGACAAAGTAGAATGGAAAAGACTCTTCGAGATTCTGAAGAGAATTGATATCAAATATAGAGATAGACGAATAATCCAGGCGCTATACAAGAATGAGGCCGCTATAATTAGATGTGACAATGATACAAAATAAGCCAGTATAAGACAAGGGGTGAGACAGGGATGCTCTCTGTCACCTGTTCTTTTTAACGTTTATATACAGAGTGCGATTGACGACTTGAGAGAGAGAATGAGTCACAGAAAAGGTGTAAAGATACACGGGCAAAAGGTGAATATGATAAGGTTTGCTGACGATATTGCTTTGGTTGCTGAAAGCGAAGAAGAACTGCAAGAGGCCTTAACAACCATGCAAAGCATTCTTCAAAACAACTACAACATGAAGATAAATAAAGACAAAACAAAGCTGCTGACTGTAGGCCGAACGCAACACCAGATGAGAGTAGAGATGGCAGGAGTTCCACTAAAGAACACCAAGGAGTTTGTCTACCTCGGGAGCAAAATAACATGGGACGGTCGGTCTAAGAGCGAGGTCGACAGCCGTATACACCAGGCTAGGCTTGCATTCAATAAAAGGTCGAAAGTAATTTAATCAAATAATATAGACCTAAAACTGCGAATACTCCTCATCAAGACCTATGTGTGGAGTATCTTGATGTACGGCTGCGAAACATGGTGCCTATCCGAAAGAGATAAACGGAGACTAGAGGCTTTTGAGATGTGGTCCTATAGAAGATTATTAGGAATTTCCTGGAGAGACCACATTACAAATGAGGAGGTTCTCCAAAGTATCGAAGGAGGAAGGCACCTGCTCAGGACCTTGTCCGAAAGGCGTGCAAGATGGATCGGACATGTTATACGACAAGAAGGTCTCTTGCATACCATAATGGAGGGTATGACCGAGGGGACAAACTCTAGGGGACGCCCACGCCGAGAGTACCTGGACGACCTGCTGGTGGACGTGCGCTGCTCATCATATGCAGAATTCAAAAGAGCCGCACAAGACAGGGAAGAATGGAAAAGAAAATTAAAGGAAATTGCTGCAAACCAATCCCAGGATTGAAACCAGAGAGAGAGAGAGTATTTCGTGTTTTAGTGTAAATTTGTTTTATTGATGTTGCTGCAAAAACACAGGTTATCGGTCGTGCTGTAGTTTTTTTTAGTAAGGCTGGTAGTGTTTACCGCAACAGTTTCACAAGTCTCAGAAACATATTAAATTGTTTTAGAAACACGTCGATTTTGTTTCTGAAACAGTGTTTATATACATTTTTTCTCAGTGAAAACACGGCTTTATGGTGCGACGTTTTGTAGAGAACCCGGGTGTAAACTGTGCGACCTAAAGTTTACATTTACACATGATTTTTACTGTACTTCAATGGCAAGCCAAAACTAAAGCAAACACGAAAGACTTACTAATAAAGACGACGAAAAGGTTTTAGATATTTAAATACTAATAAAAAGTGTAAATGTGATTGCGTCTTTTGTTTGCTTTATGGCTATAATAGTAATTTGGATGCTCCGCAAAATGTCACGCAAAATCAAACGTGTTCCGTGACTTCGAAAAGGTTACTTACCACTGAAACGGAGGAACGTGCGCCTATTGCCTATGCAGAGACTACATGCAGTTGCTATTATGCAGTGCCGCGCTCATACAATAGGAAACTGGGTCAGAAAACAACCCTTAAACCACACGCGACTACTCCTACACAAAAATACAGCAAGTACCTACCAATTTTATAAAAATTAGCGAATATTGTGGTACGGTAAATAGCTGTATTTCAAATAATATAATAAGGAGTAATTAGTTACAATAATTTGGATATCTTATCGAAAACAACGTAGTGGTAAAAAATTCGAGACCAAAACTACAAGCTCAGGCGGTCAAGCACAGAGAAATCGATACGACTACCATTACAGTATCGGATCGATAGGCGTAACTTCCGACGATTTTATATCCATATATCGAACATTGTTTCACTATTGACAGCCGAACCGATATTGACAGGGAATAAATAAGAAATCGATGTACGCTCACAACACTATAATAATTGAATACAGTTTTCAGAGGCAATTGAAATCTACAACCATTTTGAAGTATACTGTAATACCAGCTCGTAGTGGAGTGGAGCTGGTAACACGGTATCGCTTCCAGGTACATAAGCACACGTTTCACCACTAACAATTACACATCTGCCCTGATGATGCACACTATAACGCTGACCGAAATGTTGGCTAAATAAGGAGGTAGCGCAACACGACATAACACCCCAAAAACAAACAACGTAGGTAAATTCTTTTGGCCGTGAAAATCTAAAAACGTATCTATTTATGAGAAATTCGGTCTGGGTGTTAATGTCACACACACAAAACCAGTATCCTACTTGGCAACCTCGGGAGGCCTTCTTTCAGTATTGAATTAGGTACGAACGATAAAAAAGACGAAGGTATTAAATAGCTAATCATTTAATAAAAAGGACCTACCTAGTGAAAACGAAGTTTTAAACTATCCTGAATAAATGTTCTTCCAAAAACGCCTCTCTCAAGTAATTCCGTGAAATTAAATTGAATATTTTGCGGCTAAACAACAGATTTAAAAACAGTAAAATATCATGAATATTCAGATGGTAAGGAAAATACCTTCCAGGCAAACGTTGAATTTGCGGTCGCTGCCCGTCTAAAGACTAAAGGCGGGTTTACAAACCAAACGACCTTGAGGGACGGAGTTGCGTGAACCGGTGGGGATCACCTGAGCCTGAGAGGGGAACAGAGTACAGAGTAGAGAGTGTCTCGCTTCCGTCTGCACATTCAAATAATATGGCAGGAATGCACGTGAATAATGGCGGTTTGGTCGACGAATTGTGCATGATGGAAATATTAATTTCATTATACCAAAATAGGCTGGTCTTTGTGATTTGTGCGGTGCGGTTTCTGCTGTTAGAACAAGGATCTCAATGGTAAACAATGAGCTAAACATTTCATACTTCTCCACATATTATAAATTAAAGTCCTCACGTCTGTCCGTCTGTTCGCGATAAATTCAAAAACTACTGAACGGATTTTAATGAGTGATTTATGAGGAAGGCAATAGATTGAGTGATTTATGAGGTATATAATTTGTTAAGGTTTTGTGTGGATGAGCGGGTTGGTAAGCGGGCGGTGTCGATTTCATTTGTATGCAAATTAACAGATGGCGGTGTGAGTTAATTTATCGTGGTTATAAAGGTTGGGTAACCATCCAGTAGATGGCGTTGTGATTCGTTAGCCACAGCAACGCGTATCCAGGTCAGCTAGTATGAAATAAGTATGAAAAATATATTCCTAAGTTTCATATTGACGGTACAAGTTTTATTTCAAGTAAAATAACACGTTTCAATCTGCAAAGTACCTAATCTATAAATTGTAACTAAACTTATTCCGTTTGATACGAAAAATATCACGTTGTGTTTAAAAATAAATGTTGGGAAATTGGCGTGGTCCAATGCTGAATAAATGAAATTTGTTAGTGGATTTTCAACTAACAGAATTTAAATAAATGAATATACCTACTTATAGTTACTAAGTACTTATAGTTTTGCACCTCGTTCCAGAGTGGAACAAACTTTCCCTATCGCCCTGGTGGGGGACGTTGTTTGAAATTGTTTTTTTTCCATCTTTAGTTAACAAATCTCAAAAGCAAGTTATGTGCGTTTCAACAACCCCACTCTTCCTCTTCTCCTTTACTCTACCTCTACACTTCCGTAAGCCTCAAATTTATTCCCAAAAGATCACCAAACCTTTTTTTTCTTGAATTCAAATTTAAAAAAAAAAAAACAAAATGATAAAGACGCAATCACCACCAAACCAAATTTACCGAGAAATCCAAGCATTTTATAAAATCGTCCTTTTGGATGGAAGATTAGTATTGGCGATAAGTGGAGAGGCGCAAATGGTAGGACACGGAATAACACATTATACGAGCATTATATATTTCAACGTAGCTTGCACATGCAGTCTATTTGGTACACAGGCACATACAGAATAATACAGGTAATATGTAAACACAATTTATTATGTATGCGTTGGCTCCAGGTATCACAATCCGCGCCATAATCATGTGCATGTATGGACGTGGAGGTAGTTAGATTGGAATGCAGGGGATTGTATTCAAATTGCAAGCCATTGTTTTGTGATGCAAATGTTAAGTGTGATCTGTCTGATGTCTTCGGAGTCCTTGGAATATACATCAAATGTAATATTAGGCTACGGATAAGATGTGAGAGGACTATCGTATATTTAAATAATGATATTCTTGTTGTAGTTGATCTAGTTTGAAAAGTAGTTGGCATTTGCAGAAATGCAAACAAGTACTTGAACACATCAAGGTATGTAATTAGAGTTTCTAATGACAGTTTACAGGTTAACAGGATACCAGATTACTGGTACATATTTCGAAATGAGTTTCAATTTAGCACGTATTCAAAATGTACAGAAATTACGTTAATGTATTAAGAGAAACGTTGGCGCGGCCCCTTTCAGCCCGTCTTTTTTAACTTTATTTTTTACATATTTTAAAAATAAATGTAGTAAAATTATTTTTTTAAATGTTTCTTGAATTTAAAAAAAATATCATTTTATTCACAAATCATAGTCCAAGTTGCCTCTAAAACCATGAAACATTAAAATCTTTAATAGAATATATCTTAAAATTTTACGCAAAACTGTGATTGTATCACCCAAGTCAGGAGCACTCCTGTCCCGGTGAGACCGGTACACCAGGGGGCACTGATTTGTTAGGACTTGGAACACGTGCTTAGGGGATAGGGATGAGGTTGGAGTTTAATCGACCTGTATACATGGCAACCTAATATGTCAGTATTCGAATTTAAGATGGGCAGGAATAAAGGAATGGATTGAGCGTTAATTTTTTCCATTCTTTACGCCTTCCTTCTTCTTGCCTCTTATCAGCTTTTCTTGTCTTCTCTCAACTATTCTTGCCTCTTGTCTCTCCTTGGCTCTTCCTGCTTCTTCTTGTATCTTGTCGTCAGTTCTTGCCTCTTCTTGGATCTTCTCTTCTCTTCTCGCCTCTTCTTGGCTTTTCTTGTATTTCCTTGGCTCTTGTCGTCTCTTTTAGCCTCATCTTGATTCTTTCCTCTCTTCTATTTAATATACCTTTTAATTATAAATATATAATTTTTCAGTTTGGTTGGGTATTTTAACCTGAAATCCGAAATTAAAATTTGTATGAAAATGGGCCGAAACGGGCCCCTCAAATGTTCCTGCAAGGCAATGGGTTTTATGTTTGATACTGAAGATGAAAGAAGACAAATTATTACAGCTTTGTGGGGGGGGGGGGGACAAAAAAGGTTATTAATTCGAATCATCGTTCGGCACATTAAATGTTAAGTATGCCCAGAACTACTAGTAGCCTAGATACTGATTTTCACATCATAATTACCGTTAATCACAATTCGTGCTGTAATTTTTCCTTAATTTATCAAATTGCTCCAAGATTACCTATCCGTCACCAGAACTGGTAAAGGCATAATCTCCCTCCGCCAGGTGAGGTCTGGTGATATATTAAAATCTTTGTCATCAGGCCCTAATTCTCCGCGAGCTTTCGTATTATTATTATTCACCGCAATTTAAGACCGAATTAGTTTGAGATTATCCCGTAATATCGTGACGCCAAACTTAATTACCTCGCCGTGATGGAAGGAATCAAATAATTAATATTTAATATTACGATGCTTAATTGCAAAAATGCTTACAATTTAGTAACTATAGTTTTAGAATCTTTGTTAAAATAAAATAATTAATAAGAAAATAAACCTTAAAACATGAAATAAACTTAAATTTTCAGCAAACTGAACTAAATTGTTGATGGAAATTTTTTTCAGTCGAAGAACAGTAGGAATTTGCTTATACGTTAGAACTTACTTCCGACAGTCTAATAGGCCACTTGCATCACTTTTTTTTTTAATTTCCGGTTTACGCAAATATTATAACATACTGTATTTTTTTTGATCGTATTTTTGAAACCCTGGCGATTTTTTAAAAATTTCGAAAAATCAGACCATTTTTTTATAAACCGGAAAGACAGAACATAATATGGGTGACAAAAATGATAATTACTTACAAAGCCGAAAATCATTTAAAAAAAATAACGTTTTCCACGAAAGACGGGACATAATATGGGTGACAAAAATGATAATTACTTACATAGCCGAAAATCATTTAAAAAAAATAACGTTTTCCACACGAATAGCAGTAAATTGTACGGGGTTCTCTTCGTAACATCTGTAAAAACACCGCCATCTTTATCAAAAAATCAAAGCAAAGGGTACGTTCGCGTAGAACAAACAATAAATCTAGTGAACGTTAAAAGCAAATTCAAAAATTTGGCGGAAATCAAAGTGTAGACATATAAAAAAAAAAAATCAGTGTGGAATTTTACAAAATTAAGGGAACATAATCGGAGATGGGACATTTTCATGTAGTGACGTCACGAGCTCAAATAATGGATTTATTTATTTAAAAAAATATATGTATATTATACATTTCTAAAAAATTTTACTAACATTTTCGTAATCTTAGTAAAAAAAATCCATCCACACGTTATTTTCCAAGTCGTTATGAAATCCATGCAAGTGGCCTATTATTGATTCTTCTTTTGGTTAGTGTTAATGATAGAGACCACACCCTTTCGTAAGGAGCGGAACACTCAGTCACTCTTCTTAAAACCATTATAAAAAAGATGTTGATTTCCCTTAACATTTTCAAAGAACACTCTTGAAAGACAGGCTCCATTTTCTTATCAGCGTATTATTTTTAACGTGTGTCTTTTACAGATGACATTTTCAGAATTTTTCATTATCAGTTCCTCGTTAGCGATTACCGATACGATGCCCTTACAAAACGGGATAAATTTTTTCTCGTACTTTAGACAAATTCGCGTCAAAACGGAACGCGTGAAAAGTAATAAGACCAATAAGTAATCTTTACATAGTATAAAGCAAAGTCGCTCCCGCTGTCTGTACCCTTAGATCTTAACTACACACCGGATTTTCATGCGGTTTTCACAAATGGATAGAGTGATTCATGAGGAAGGTTTAGGTATATAATTTGTCATGGTTTTGTGTAAATTGGTTTAAATATATCATATGTAAAGTGAGTGGGCTGGCAAGCGGGCGGTGTGGATTTGATATGTATGCAAATTAACACATGGGGTTGGTTAAAAAGGTTGGATAATGGCGTTGTCAGTAGATGGCGTTTTGTTTCGTTAGCCACAGCAACGTGTGTCCGGGTCTGCTAGTAAGTAATAAATCTAGTAATCGTTCTTTCAAATTCGAAAATCAATATATTTGTTAAAATTAACGTTTGATGTTTATTTATTAAAAAAATATGCAGTGCGCATTGGAGTATTATTTTTAATTCTTTTTATTTTTACTGATTGAAGTTTGGTAAGCGATATTTCAAGGGTACAAAAAAATAATTGAATCTTTTATACATCTTAAACATTATTATAGCTCTCGTATTTAAACAGTATCAATGAAGACGATGACGAAGAGATGATGTGATACATTGCCGCGATATTCAAAATTCAGACACAAAAGTGGCATCTTTCTTCCTCACAGCCGTTTCTTGGTATCATTTTTACAAAGTCAACGGAGCGAAGAGGAGTACTTAGTGTACACCATAATGATATTTTTTATTGACCGAGGAATGGTAACTTACATAAGTGGTGTTTTTTAACGTTTCGCGGCTACGGTCTAACTACAGAGATAATTTGACGAATGAACTCGACAATCGCATGCTAAATAAGAAAGAAAACAAAAGAGAACAATTGAAATGATCTTGACTGTGATTTTGTACATTCAAACCGCTCAAGAAGTCAGCCAACCAGCCAGTGTGCCAACATTCCCTTTTAGAGAGTGGTGGGTGGATGAAGGTATGGGAGAGGAGAGGAAGAGAAAAACGGAAGGTTTGCAAGTAGGCACATGGTCATTAGATAGATCTAGTTACTAAATGCGGCTAAATTATCCTATCGGTGTGACACATTCACTAACCAATAGGATGAAAGATTTGGGCAACAAATTTAAGAGTATACTATACAGCGAGAGATCGTACATGACAATGTCGATGATGTCCGTACGAGCTCTCGCTGGTACTTGATTACTATTGATGTATTTACTGACTGCATTAATAGAATTAAGCGTAATCTATACCAGCACTGCTGAATTCTACAAATTTATAGTACCTAGCGTAGGTAATGCAGTTTTTGTGATTTGTTTTTCTATTTTCATTTATGTTACTGTTCACGTTTTGCTAATGTTGTTTCATATTGAATTCAGTTTATCAGTTTTACATTACTTAACGATTCAAAAATTATTGTATAATTTTTGAAAGCTCATTGATAACAAAATGATTAAAAAAAATCTGTTTCAAGTAACATTTCAATTCCAAACGATATCTTTTTTACACGATCTCCACACAGGAGGCCCTGAGGAAAACCATTTCCCTCAGGGCCTATGTCATATTTAGGGATGCTGTGTGGAGGGTTTTTTAAGGACAGGAAAGAGAGGAGAATTCTGGGAAGGAAGAGGGTTTAAGGGGTGGGTAGGAATCCAGGGTTGAGTGTGTTCTGGTCATCCGCCTTCAAGACCTAGAAAAGTCTCATCCCGTGAACCCGGGCACCCCTATGACGGAGGTATTGGTTATCCAATAAAGGTTCCCGGGGTGGCGGTACCCATTCCCGCCTCCCAAATAATCTTCCACGAAGGTGCGGCAGAGAGTATCATCCACACTGGAAGTGGGTACAAATTAATATTCAAAATGTAAGGTATTTCATTGAAATTATGTATATGAAAAATAACTCAAACCAAATTGGATTGTCCACGCCGGGTTTAGAACCCGCGACCCTAGGGAACAGAGTCAGGGAGCTCACCGTTCTGCCACGGATGTAGTTATTAGATGAATCATGAATATGCACTAGTATACCTACCTACGTGAGTAATGAACAAGGAAAACATCGGTTGGAACAAATTAATCATACCCTAGGAAGTTGTGCAGTTGTTCGCAACGACCTTTTCGGTGTAAAGTTTTCCTTTGAGGGCACGGAGCTGGAAGTTGTTTATGTTCAGTAATTCAACTCTATTAGCTGTGCAAATAGCATCCACAGCAAGGTCTGCGGGGGACGTCCAGACTCTTGTAAACATTGGTCAGATCCACTGGTGGAAGTGGAAATGGCCAGAATAACAAACAAACCGAACAAAATACTCGCATGACTACTGCGCACGCCACTAACGAAATCTTTATAATAGTATAAATTATTGAAGTGAAACTTCTTTAGCCCCATTGTGATTTCGAATTCGGATGAAACAGAAATAACGCATTACAGCACTTTCGAAGCATCAAACTGCGCTCATTGGCCGCTTTGATTATGATGTCACTTTTCAGGGCTCCTATTGGTTGAGATATGAAACGGAAAAGACGCTAGGTCTGCGCTCATTGGCCGCTTTGATTACGACCTCATTTTTAAAGGCTTGGTTGAGATTGTCTTGGTAAAGTTTCACTTCTACCGTGTGTGAACTATACTCGATTTTTTTATAATAACTTATGTAACATTCTATACATTCATGTGACTAAACATTAGGTACGTTTACATTAACTCCACACAGGAGACCTGGAGGAAAATAATTTCCCTGAGGACCTACGTCATCTTTGGGGATGCTGTGTGGAGCGTATTTTTGAGGAGAGGAACGAGTGGACATGTTGTAGGAGGGAGGAAATACAGATGCCAGAAAATCATTCCACAGCCGAGCTGTTGAACTCAAGAACGAGGGGTAGCCGTATGACATGATAACAAAAATGATGACCAAGTGTGTGTGCCCCGGTGGAAATGAATGGGAAAGAGGTTGACGGACTTTATGAGAAATGGTTGGAGAGGAATAGAGAAAAATAGCTAAGGACCGGAGTTGGTAGTGGAAAATCCCTGAGAAATAGCATCATGATTTATTTATTTATTTATAAAATACATCACACATAATTAAGTAATTAACATAGTGTAGATATATTGGATCACCATACTAAACGGCTGCCTGTTTCATGGTGAACAATGGAGTATTGTTACTTTTTATGAAATATGTAGTCTATTGTAAACATATGGATTTATTATAAGTGATGTTAAAAATTGGAAAAATGGAGGTAGTTTTATTGAGGGAACTAATGAACGAACTAATTTCAAAATTACGTAAATGCAAAACGAATGTTTTCTTTTTCTAGTCGTGCCCCTGAATCAAGCAGTTTTACTGTTACATGTTATGATACTATGTTGAATTTGTGTAAACTAAAAAACCTAATGTGGGTAAACAGCACACCAAGGAAAATGTATAGAAAAACAAACAATTTTTTTTCAAATTACATAAACACGCGAAATGCCGATCAAACGTATAAATCCGGAAAGCAAACAAATAAATCATGCAGAAGTCAAACAATTCAAGAAACAAAATCAATAATACGCATGAAGCATCCACTCACAACACGACAAAATCCGAAATTACAATAGATGAACATAACCTTGGAGTGTATAACAAAACGCCAAACAAGCATCTGCTTGTTGGCAGGAAAGAATGGGGTTGTTTATTTATTGGTAAGGGTTGGGGCGTGCGTTTTATAACCTTTGTGCATCTGCTGGCTCTAAGTTATGCGGAGACATGATATAATGCAATGCGTCAATGCGAGTCATAGCGAATGGAAGGGAGGGGATAGTCAAACATGTTCCTTGCTACCGATCGTAAGAAGACAACATTCTTGGATTTCAGACCAGAATAATAAAGTGGGTTTGTCATATTATGATGGTTCTGTCGTACTTTTTTGCGCAATGCGTTCTTATTTCATATTGAATTCGTGGAAGACATGCGGTCGCTTTCACTAATAAAACTCAGCGACCGTTAGGTTAAAATTTGGTTTAAGATGATACTTAAAAATATTCATAAACTGCTCTTAATAATAAAATCTGCTCATAATATACGAGTATGAGTATGTATGAGTCACCGACAAAATATCGAATTTGTTAGCATTTCTTGAAAGATTTTAGTTTGCTCATGGACAAAACTATGTATTCATATTGCGTATGTACGGGAGCAAACAATTAATTCTTTTAAGTATCACTTTAAACGCATAACCTGTAACCGGTGTAAGTCTAAAAGTTATTTTCGCTTAGGCATACACAACCGTTTATCCACTTTAAACAAATTAATATAACTAATTCGCAGCAATACACATACAAAACTTTAAGAAAATCACAAATAAATCTATTTAAATGTATTATATTATGTACCCAGTACTGCGAGCATACCTATAATTAAATTGAACGCCTGTTAATCAAATATTTAATTTCGACAACAGTTTTGAGGTCTCTTGGTGTAGAGCACCGATACTCAACCTTTTTCCTCCTCGGGCCACATACATGTATTTGTAAAGTTACGCGGGCCGCAACACCATGACCCCCCCCCCCCCTTCCCTCCCCCAAAAAAAAGAAATATTCTTCTTCCCATTTCTCTTGAAGCTTTTTTCGTCGAACATTTTTCGAGTGCATTTTGAAGACACTCCCGCTATTATGCGTATTTAAATTATAACAGAACAATACTTTAAGATACGCGACAGCAAGAAATGCTGTTAAAATTTGGAAGTAGGCACCTGACTAACCAGTGACATTAACCAGTTTTTATGTATTATAATTGATGCGGTGGTTTTTAGAAGTGGCACTTTTTTTATAAATTATTTGTAAGTCAAATATTTGTATATTTGGAATAAATCTAGCGTTTGCACTAGCAACACTCTTACACATCTGCCCTGATGATGGACACTGCAACGCTGTCGAAAACTGTAGCGTTGGCTAAAGAATGAGGTAGCGCAACACAGCATTACACCCCAAAAACAAATAACGAAAATACTTTTGGCCGTGAAAATCTAAAAAACGTATCTCACTCTTATACCTTAGGTATACCAGATTATGTGGACCATAATGACAATCCTTTTCGGGAACGAAAATACTTTTGGCCGTGAAAATCTAAAAAACGTATCTCACTCTTATACCTTAGGTATACCAGATTATGTGGACCATAATGACAATCCTTTTCGGGAACGAAAATACTTTTGGCCGTGAAAATCTAAAAAACGTATCTCACTCTTATACCTTAGGTATACCAGATTATGTGGACCATAATGACAATCCTTTTCGGGAACGAAAATACTTTTGGCCGTGAAAATCTAAAAAACGTATCTCACTCTTATACCTTAGGTATACCAGATTATGTGGACCATAATGACAATCCTTTTCGGGTATCACTATCTGTGCGTCAAATTAGAAACGAATCTCAAGATTTAAGAAATTTAGAACGATATTTTTTTAAAATTCAAGTTCCTGATAATAAAGTGTTTAGGGCCGCACACAAACGCTTGCCGGGCCGCAGGTTGAGTATGGTAGGTGTAGAGCAAAAGCTTAGTCGTGAATTGTAATATTTACGGCCGTTGTTTCTACATAATCCTACTGATCAACTGTTGAGCCGAAATGTTGGCTCAACACAACAGATGCACAAATACGCTATTTTAACAACAGGCGAATCAAGCGTTACTAAACAAATCATTTAACTGCTCGGTGACTCAGATTGATCGATCGAAAAGTTGGGAACAACGGCCGTTAAATGTGCTTCACTAAATCCTCCGTTGACGGAAAGCACTTATTTAATTGCATAACTTAGCGTTCGCTCAAACCTGGTTCTCATGAAACCTAATCATTGTTACTAGACTGGAAGATACTTTCAGAACTATCCTGGTTGATTTTTTTTTTTTACATAACTCCACACAGGAGGCCCTGAGGAAAATAATGTTCCACGAGGGGCTTTGTCATCTTTGAGGATGCTGTGTGGAGGGTCTTTTTGAGGAAAGGAAGGAGTGAATATAGGTCTTGAGCTAAAGCTATCATGTTGTAGGAGGGAGGAAACACAGAGGCCGGTAAATCGTTCCACAGCTGAGCTGTTGAACTCAAGAAAGAGTCGTAAAAACGACCTGTTATAACCGTGTACGCGCGTTGGGCGCGTGTTTGGCGTGTTTCCCGACCATGCACCGGTGCCGAGGGGATCAATGATGCTAGTTCCTCGGAGCATCTTCCATTGTAATACCGTTAGAACAAGGACAGAGAGCCGTCAGGTCTGGTAAGAGGTGACAGACTGGGTTTGCAGAAATTGCGACCTATTGAGCCCGCAAACGACCAGAACGCTCTGCTGCCGTGCGGGCAGGCCAGCCAGCTTTCTGCTGATCTGCAGGTCGTGCTCGAATTTTGACCTGTTAATGATCCTCTTGCATTATTTGCCATTTTTTATATACTATTCTGTCTTCGGACGTTCGAGATGTGTTGTAGGCTCGGTAAGCCGCGTTTTTTCGTCGCAATGCTTCGGAGCATTGTCGACTGAACCACGGCTTTGAGCCCACACCAGTTTCTTTAACAGTGGATTGGATGAAGCCATCCATCACGGATGTGATGACTTCACCAATTTCCTGGGCACATCTTGAGGGATCCGAAGTCCGAAAACAGACAGCTGACCACGGGAAAGCATTGAAATGACCCCGCAGACCAAACCAATCTGCTGATCTATAGTGATAATATTGACGGAAGTATATACGTATACCAAACAACCATTCAGAAATTAAAAGCTTTAGGTTCGTTTAGTAACTACCAGATCTGTACAGCCAAATTCTTCTAACCTTTCTCCCTCTCTTCTCTTCCGGCCTCATGCTTCTACTGGACCCAGGGAACTCGGGCAGATCGCACCATGATTACGAAAAAATAATACTTAATTACTTCACTTACAACTTTCAAATAAATCTAATTACAAGTTAGTTGTTATGTGGTTCTAACGTACAACACTAACTAGTTAGTTACTTCGATGTTTTTGTGGTTTTAATATGCCATCAGGCGAAATTTGTAACAAGAACACTGATGAACTAGTCCAACCCATGAACTTTTCAGGCTAATTTATTCAACATCAAGTCGTGAAAGGGGTAAGAGACTATCGATCTTCTGGTAATTTGGAGCAAAGTTGAGATTGCCGTGGAAGACGAGATAAAAACAATTACATAAGAAAGCAGGCTTGTGTCGGCAATTACAGCGGAAATTACTGAATTACAAAGCGGGAAAAGGCCAGAATATAAGTAGGTACACAAGGGAGAACACTTTGCGAAAGTAATTTGAAATTATCGAATATTTAAATTTATTTACGAGGATTCTAGAAATTAAGTGTACCATTTAATTTCTAAATAAATGCACATTTTGTGAGATATCTTTTTAGCAAGAGAGTCTCTATTCCTTGATAGAGAAGACCCACCATAGGTAATGTTAAATTCGCCTTTTGACTTATGCGTGCAACCCTTGCTTCACAACATGCATTTCTTACACTGAGCTCGAATTTAGGCATTTCATATCGAGCTGATTAAAGGCCGGATTAAAGATGTATCAGCGATGCGAGAAATGCCTCACCTTCGAAAAGATTTACTTTGAAAGACGTATATAGTATATTCAGGTAACCAAGCATAATAGATATACATTTTAGAGAATACATACAATGTTATTCCCCTTACAACAGGTGTCGGGTCACCTAGTAAGGTGAACGCGGAAATAAAAAAATAAAAGTACTTAAATATATAAAAATATTGTGCCTGGAGCTAAACGTTTTATGTTCCTACGTCAATTCCCTAGCCGCGCCCAAAGCGCTAAGCAAAGTAATAGGATGCTAAATATTTTCTTTCGATATTATTTAGTGTTCACACATCTCTCTGTCCCTGTGGAGTAGCATGTAAGATTCACGTTCACGTCCAATTTGGGAGTAATTTGCGTTTAAATTCTTAGTTGTGTTACTTGTTGGTTGTTGGGTGTGACGGAAGAAGGTGCGTTTCAACTGCGCAATCACGCACCGGCTGCGTAATTATACGTCACACAGCACACAGCACACGGCACACGTGAGGCGTCGAACATGCGTGACGGAATAACGTAAATCTAAGCTACAAGGGAGGTTTTTCAGGGTGTGACGTAAGTCATGATCAATTTCTTTGTTTTCAGTATCAACAGAAAATGTGTTTTTTGGGTGCTATTTTTGGGGTGAATTCCATCGCAGTCAGATAAGTTTATTCAATACCAGTAGGTGACTGTGTGAGGTGACAACAAAGCTTTTCGATGCAGATAATTTAATTACTTATGACAAACTAAGTAATAAGCCATATTTTTATCTCGCAAGTTTCTGTGAATTGCTTAGGTTCGGCATTTTATTCCGCATTTTCGTATTAGGTATGTACGAGTACAGTATAACGTCATTTATATGACGTCATTTATATGAAAATTAGATAGAACCTAAGAATTATGAATAAATTGTACAGCGCCCTTGAGGTGATTTTTCACAAAAACGGCGCTCTATAAATTATCCAATTATTATTATTATTATTATTATTATAGTTTTCTACGGCTCCATCGGTTAGAATCAAATGAAATTTTGGATTATAGACAAAATTGATAAGCAGACGTTTCGATAAGAAATTTTATTTTTCATTGTTCGATTACAGTAAGAATCATTTCTAAACACATTCTACGTGTCTCCTTAACGCATGTTGCATATAAATTTATATTATATTAGTAAAAAAGCAGTAGATGAGATAAACTGCTTATATTATGTAAAAAGTAAAAACTAACCGTGGAATAATTTTAAGTTTAATTAGCCTTCACTACAATTCATCACGGTGGATGACCGAGAGCGACTTTGATGGAGAAACTGGTAGAGATTAAATGAAGGTAGCATGTTATATGGATGGTACCTGCACGACTCATTAAGTCCAGAATGTCGGCTAGATGGAGCGACATCTTCTGACAAGAGAACACGGTATTAAAGTGGATGTGCCTGTTAACCAGGAAATTGTGAGATTCCTCATTACAATTTCCGCTACGATTTATTCCCAATACACCTTTCTTTGGAGTATTTTCCTATTCTGACGTACCTGTTCTGGTTACATACTCACCCGTCTAATATCAAGTAGGTAATAAGTAATAAAATAACCTATGTTTGGTGATGTAATAACAGTTTGGCGTTTGATTGTGACATGTTATTTAGCAGTAGCGAATTTCATAAGATTTACAGGCAATCCATTAAATTAAATAGGGAAAAAAATACTCACATACTCCGCATAAAAATGCATGTTTAAGTTGAGATTGCACCGTAAAACCAAAATTTGCTTTCTCAGCGATAAAATAAATAAGAACAACCGCAATTTATTTTTATTACAAAAGTACATTTTTAAAGGCATTCGAGCAAATCCAAGATCGTTTTCAGAACCGTCATTTCCTTTGCCTGGATAGCGAGTCTCTTTTGGCACTAAAGATGGCAGATAACACAAGAAAGCCCGCGTACAATTTTATTTCACTGTAAAAATAAAACGGAAGGAATTGAGAATAAGAAATCCAACCGATGATATATTTATTATACGACATGAAAAGATATTACAGAATCAGGAATGCCGACATGGTAATTTATGAATATTCAATATTTCAGTGTCACGTCATATTATAAGGAATGTGGGATGATCCCAAAGCATTCCCGTATCAATATTGTGGTTGAATATAGCTCAGGGCGGTACCCGGAGCACAGAAATCCGAGGAGTAATTTCACTATTGTGTGGGGATTGTCCCGCCTATGTCGCCCTCTGATGTGTCTACTCCCGCATCATCTCAGGAACAATGGTCCCCTACTGACAGGTGGAATTCTTACTGCATAACGTCAAATGTTATTTTATTACTATTGTCTGATTGTGTGGCAGTGCCTATTCCATGACACGTACGACAGGATTAATCTCAAAGGAATGTCTACAACGTGTAAATTGTAAATATGGATATCTTACACTCAGGCACTTTCAATATTTAAATAGATTAATAAATGCATTCGCTACTATTAAACAAACGAGCTAAGGACAAAGTTATAAGTTATACAATAAGAGAGATTAATTATATTTATTAATTCTAAACTAATAATTAGTAATGGCTATGGCTGTCAAATCCAGGAAATTCTGTGTTGAGAGCAGGCGCTTTAAATATGAGCAATTTTTAATAAAATTACAAAAACAAGACAGTACCTATTACATTTAAAATAAAATATAATCATCATCGTACCATATAATGCATCCTTATAATATGGTTTTGATAAAATCTTTGATATTAGTCTGTCTTGGCTGATGATCCAAGAATCGATGTCTGATTTATTTTTAAGATAAGGTTGTATTTTGTCTCATGGCCGGTGGAAGTGCATTATATAGCTTTGTTGTAAAGTATCCAAATTTTCTTTGGCCAAAAGTTGTTTTAGCAAAACGGATAAGTAAGAGAATATGCCCTTCGGTTCTAGTATCTCGGAACAGTTTGGACGGGTATATTAGGTCGATGTTTTGGACATTTTCAAAAACAGTTCTGTGTTTGAAGAGGTATGCTGGTATGTCTTTGGCATAAAGTTGCCTAATGTCCAAAACACAGATTCTCCTAAAGCTTTCATCCGAACTGCTTGTCGATTCAAGTTAAGAAAAAGGTGAGATTTCTAAGGAAGTACGAGTATATTGATTTTCTAAGTTTGTTCGCTGTAGTGATAATTATGTTCTTTCCATTTTAAATTACTGTCAAAAATAATACGAAGTATTTAATTTTAGTCACCGGTTCAATTACATACATTAGCGTAATAAATGTTTTTTTAATTGAATTACAATTTGGATAGTGATAATAATATATACTTAGGTTTTTCTTATTTTTGACGAATTGTAAGGCGTCCTTGAGGTGGATACTGGAAACAGCTCAGTAAAAACAAATTTAGCGTACGGTTGTTATTTGATGTAAAACCGCGATATATTATTGTCACAGCGTTTACATTTAAGGAAGTACAAAAAAAAAGTAACGTAATAGCGCAATTCAATTGTTGCGAAAATTATTATTCGTACCATGAAGCAAATTACACACATGAACTGAGCTTTTTCTCACGTAAAGTTCAGCAAAATAATTTACGGCATAGCATTATAAACCAATCAATAAAACGGCTTATGAACTCAACACGCTAGTTACTGCGGCAATATTGTAAGTACCCACATTCTCACCTAAATTAATAATAATAATTGGACAATTGTAGAGCGCCGTTTTTGTGAAAAATCACCTCAAGGGCGCTTAATACATAACGCGAATATTATATTCCGAACATTTTAACGGGATTACAAAGAATGTGATAAGAAAAATATTTAATCAAATTGCATTACTAATAATCAGTAATCAACATCTAGGTAAATGGAACTAAGCCGGGTAAATAATCTCATAAATCCTGATATTACGCCACTATAACAAAAGTTTTATACTATACTCGTAATTACCTAGATTGTACGAGGGTCAGTCAAAAAGTAATGCCGCCTATTTTTTCTACTTAAATAAAGTTATTTACTTAAGTGAAAATGTTGAATTTGGTGCCATTTCTCAAACCTTCTACAATCTACTGAAGTAGTAACTTTTTGTGTCAACAGGTGGCAGCACTGCAGTCGCTAGCAAAATGGCTGACATCGATGTAGACAGCGTTCCAGTGGCAGATTTACACTTTTCATAAGTATAAGCCACTTAATTTGCGCCGCCCCTTCCTTTTTCATAAAAGTTGCCACCTATTAACATAATCACTCACTTGTAGGCTTGGCGCCGCCCCTAAAGGTGCCGCCCCTATGCCGCGGCCTATACGGCCTATTGAAAAATCCGGGACTGCAGCGTTCTGTGATCGATTATTGACTGAAGAAGCATTCACATATATGAAAATCTGAAAAATGTGTACCATGACGCGACAGTGGATATCAGCACTGTTAGACGATGGGTTCGTCGCTGTAACGAAGATGAAGGACTAAGGGCTCGTATACATCAACACGATATGACGTCGCATCGTGCAACGGAGAGAGATAAAGCATTTTGTCTGACTAGCTCTGTCTCTCTCCGTAGCACGACGTCGTATCGTGTTGATGTGTACGAGCCCAAACACCGCTGGCTGACGAAAAGCGAAGCGGCGCAGGCCGTTGATTGCAGTGACTGCACGCAACATTGGGCGAGTTGATAATATCATTTGTGGTGACCCCAGATAACTACAGATGTCGAATTCTCCCCCTCAGTAAAGGCAGTGTGATGACGATTATTCGACAACTGATTGATTATTCAACAAAAGTGCAAGGTGGGTACCAAGAAAGTTAACTGGCCAGAATAAAGAAACATCAAAAACGAACGAGCTTGACAACACTTGTACCGCTTAGTTTCTGGAAAAAATGTGACCGGAGACGAAATATGGGTTCATTTTTTTGAACCTGAATCAAAGAGGCAGTCAATGGAATGGCATCACACATCACACAAACTCACCAAAGATAAAAAAAAATTAAAACTGTGTGATTGGCGGAGAAAGTTATGGCGATGGTGTTCTGGTGACCGTCTTTTTACAACACTGTGATACATGCCCTTGTTAAAAGATTGGCCAAAGCTGTGGAAATCGATGGAAATTACATTGAAAAGTAACAAATTAATCGTTAATTGTGTGGTTTTCAACCCATGTAATTGCATTTTTTATTTCTTGACAATTAAAGGAGAAAACAAATATGAGGCATTACTTTTTGACTGACCCTAGTATAATATACAGCCCAATGCCCCCTGTTTACCTTTCTTAGAATACCATACTTGCAAAGCCAATGTTTAGATACTGTTATTGTATAGTAAGTTGAACAAAGTTAATTAATAGACGATTAATTAGAAGGAATGAACTATATTCAACAATCAACACCCGTCTCGCGTGCGGAACATTTGATCATAATCACGCATCAAACAAAACGCCATCTGACGTCTTCTATTTAAAACGAGTTCCATTCAGAAACAAACAAATTAATTCCTCTACGAGCGAATTTGAATACCTGTCGTTAGCAAAGAAGAATGTGAGTTTTTTTCATAAATCTTGGTGCCAATGTGCTCTTTTGTGATGTGATTGTGTTCAAGGTCGGATTGACAGAGGATATAAGGGCAGAGATGACCACAGTGCGGTTTTTGTATAGGAATTCTTTACGATACGGTGTTTAAACTATTTGTAGTAATTAAATAATAGATTAATCTTTTTTTTGACCCGAATTATATGCGCTATTGGGAAAAAAATCCTTGTGTACAGTTCACATGCGATAGAAGTGAAACCTTCAGAAAATTAAAGTAGACAAGAGTGGGGAGGCTACGAAGCACTGCACAAATAGGAGATCCGATTATTCTATCTCATTCTCTCGCAGGCTAAATCCTATAGATGTAGGTATGTGTTTGTCTCTTTTTAGTGTCGCTTCTTCGTTTTATCGAGTTTCAAATATCAACGGTGCTAAAGAAGTTTTTATTTCAATAGCTTAGATCAGGGGTTGTCAACCTTTTTGAGCATACGTACCCCTTGACTCTTAATAAAAAAAGATTGTACCCGTACCCTCTAACTATCTAGTGTACTCTCATTATTACATGAATTTAACAATCAAGTCACACAATTACAATTAATGCAATTTAATATAGAGTGTAACACGACTTCGGGCAATTTTACCAGTCATTCCATTCTACATGGGAAATTGAAAAAAAAATTGTCTTTTTATTTCGACGAAAAAAATCTTGTTCTCCATACACAACTCCAAACTCACTAACTGTATTAAGAGGATGAATTTTTTAACCTCAAAAAATTCGTGCCACGATATTATATTGCGTACCCCTTGGGGTACGCGAACCACAGGTTGAAAACCGCTGGCTTAGATAATGAAGACACGGATCAAATTTAAGAACTTTTAAATCATCTCGTACCAGAGAGGTTACGTCCATTTTCCCTAGATTTGGAGAAATAAAGTAATGGGAAAAAGTATGAAATTTTTTATGAGTTAGACGACAAATGTGAAAATCATTGCCACCAGCCGAGGAGACGACAAATTAGATCATTTCAGAACGCCTGGCGGGGAAAAGATATTTTCCTCATCATTCGTCAGGGCGGGAGGTTAACAAAAAAATTCTTGAAAATTACGTCTAATTTTATAATTCCAAGGAAAAAACCTATCGAATTTGTAAAGCCGTATGTCAATATAACTTTTAGAACTCTCGAAAAAAATTATCTTTAGATTCGTGTTCTCATACCAAAATAACATTTAAGTAAAAACATTTTTAAAAATTAGTAGGTATTGGATACTTAGGGGCGGGGTGAGGGGTTGGTTGGTCACTCGGCAGAGTCGTCAATAATGACATGTGAAGAATTTTTCTGTTTGAATATAAAGAAAAAAAAAATAAAAAGACATCTATGAATATAAAGTCACCGGAGACCAAAATTTCATTTACATTTTTACTCCAAATAATACCAGGAATCACTGGTTGTAAGTCAAGTCAGACCAAGTATACCTAAAGAAAAGTGTCCCGGTCGGTAAGGTTTTGTAACGAGATTGATGAATTTTGCACACTTGACCTTGAAAATAAGAGGAAGGTCACTGTCTACAAGCGATTTCGAAAAATCACCTCGATTCCTTTTCCCATCCCGAAGCAGAATTTTGATACTTGACACTTTCACGTATGACGTTCGAAATAAGTGCAAAATTACTGTCTACACCTGAAATGTTCGGTACCTATATATCTTCCTATACAGGGTGTTAAGGGACGTACTTGACTTACTTTAACCGGTGATTCCTGACATTATTTGGAGTAAAAAATGTAAATAAAATTTTGGTCTTCGGTGACATTTCTGATGTTTTTTTTATTTCTACAAAAACATAAAAAATGGGATGTGTTGGACAGTTGGAGGCGGGGTTAGGGATTGGTCGGTTACTCGGCTGAGTGACCAGTGACGACACGCGGAATTTTTTGTTGTTGTTTGATTTTGAAGAAAAAAATTTGAAAAAAAAAAGTTATAAAAAAAGTCACCGGAGACCAAAGTTTCATTTACATTTTTTACTCCAAATAATGTCAGAAATCACTGGTTAAAGTAAGTCAAGTACGTCCCTTAACACCCTGTGTATAAAAATCAATATTGTTTCTTTGTTCATATTTTATGAGCTGGCATACCGTTTATCCGATTGCGATGAAACTTTGGTGATTTGTTGTGCGCACGCCCGCGAAGGATTATTTATATATTAATAGTAAGCTCTGGCGTTATGAAATTTGTATAAATGAAAATGTGTGAATTTCTTATATTTTAGCATTTTTTATATGGGAGGGAAGGCAGAAGGGGGAGGGTAACGAAGTAGATGGGGTTCGCTGGAGGGGTGACGAGGGAAGGGGAAGCCGGGAAGGTGGAAGTTAAACGCGGGAGGGGGTGGGGATGCGGGTGGAGAACGGTAACACATGGGAGAGGACACGCAGGGCAGGGAGATACAATTTATTTCTTTGGATGACATTGCAACGCATGCCGGGTACCAGATAGTATTTTACAAATTATTGTGCAAGTTTTTTTCATTGTTCTCAATTTTATTTTGTAGAATTTTATTGGTAAGATTTTTTTTTTAAATGTATTTAGTATTCAGTCAGGCCTGGTTTTAACATAACAATGAATACATTTTCCAGGAAACACGGTTATCAATATATTAGAACATGTCATCTGTATTGCCATCACGCTCAATTACCTGGAAATTGTATTACCCACTTGTGGATTTAATTTATTTACCTGCTGAACTGTGTCGCTGTGCAGCTGTACATAAGTCGTGACAAACAGCGGGACAGCGGGGAAATATATATTAAGATAATTTTGTAAAAATGTTCAGGTTTGGTCCTCTCTCCTAGTATATTTATACTTATTACTTATTTATTTCGGGACTTATAGATAAATATACCCCGTAAGTCGCTTACGTAAGAAACATTACCTATTACCAAATTACCAATGTAAACGACACCAAAAGTTCAAAACCGTAATTTATAGTAAGTTACAGAAGTTGTTCTTATGTAAGTTTTTTGACAGATTGCGTCCGCGCGAACTTCACAGCTTATCAAATCAGTTTGATTAGTTGAGATGCTTACCGTAGAAATAGTACCAAAATGTGCCGATGCGAGATGTCAAGAATTAGAAGAAAGTTGTTTACGTAGGATTTTTTCAAAAACCGAATAGATATCATCATTTTTTAGGCGGAAAAAGATTTCTAACAATGAGCATCCTTCTTTTTAATTATCGGTCCAATCCTTTCTCTTCTAAATATTTCTGTTCATAACATTACGTATTTGAATTCGAAGTCGGTTGCTATAATTCGGATATAATTCAACCCATTAATTTCCGCCTTTAACGGAACGACAGTGCGTGGAGAATCTTTTCTCTCAAGCAGACTTCTATTCCAACTGATTCCAACACTTTATTGAACCCTTTCGTCTATATTGATAAAATCGCGTAAATTTGACAGCAGTACTTAAATCATTGTTGATAAGAAGCCGTCTTATCGATAATAAAATTACGCGGTCGCCGTGCGATTTTACGTAAGTTAAACTTTCGAACACCTTCCGTGAGTATTAATTACCATAAGTTGGAGTTGGAAGCAAATGTAAACGCTTCTGTGAGTAACTTATCAAAATCTTACGTCAGCCGTTAAATTTACACGAGTGTAAAGCTAGCCTAGTAAATAGGACACCTAATCAAAGACAAATTATTACCTATCAATTCTTGTACCCATCTTGTATGTTTATCAATTAATATTTTCTGATAAGACTAGGTATAGTTCAATATTTATTTCCCAAAGTATTTAACCTTATTGTTTCTGGTTCATTTATTATTTCAGCTTACCTCGAAGCGTTTTTTAAATGTAATGAAATTAAGGTTGTTATTCAGTTAATAAATTGGGAGATAAATGGGTTTAACCCTTCAGGTTAATTTGTTCGCTTTTCGGAACAACTCATATATGTCTCGTAAAAATCGTCGTGTCTCCCTTACTATCATAGTAAGAAATCTGTTATAATGGTGTTAGAAAGAGAAACACCACGCTTTATAATCAGATCTAAAAGTTAACCACAAAAGAAGTAAAATGTACACCATTATGAAACCAAAATTTCGGATCGCAATTTGAATAAAAAATTATGAAACTTTGAGAATTTTTTATTAATTATTTTTACATGAAACGACCAAAAGGTGAAGTTTCTTTAGTAGGTAAGTATTTTACAAATAAAATGTGTTTGCATTTTTTTTCGTTATCAGAAATTTAGTTACAGAAAACGTAATTTTTTAAAAGACTCGATATGTTTGCATGGTTAGTGAAACTTTGCTCTTGGCATTTAGCACTTTAATAAGTCAGATACGCCTCATACGTGATACATACGTCTGGTAATGTTATATTATTGTGAAAACAAGCTTATGGGTCCGACTGGTTAATGTGTTTGGACAAACTTTCTGAAGCATTTGTTATGAAGAGATGTTGCTGTGTTTTCCATTTGAGCTTGGCTTTCAGTTTGTTTTCAGAGCATTAGCATTTCGCATTTTAAAAAATATAAAACACTTATTGTCATTAAAATTATATGAATACTAACAATTAATATAAAAGCAGGTAATTTAATGAGAAACTCTCTTATGCTTTGCATCTGCTTGTAATATTGTTACTCCAAGCCTCCAATAGAGTAATAACTAATGAGTAATAATTGTTTTACAAGCAGATATAACAGAAAACATAACACACAAGAGTTCGTTGAAGCTGAACTATGAATGTATGAATCACATCGTTAAATGAATGCAATATTATGATTACGCTCTACGTGTTATAAAAATTCCAGATGTCAAACAAGATAATTTTTTAATTTTTCGAAGAAAACTTGGAAAGGTTTTCACTTTGTGATGGCATTATTTATTTTAATGAAAAGACAAATAAAATTGTTTACATCACTCTTATTTATAGTATATTATACTTATTTGTTTATTAAACATTTTATTATTGTATTATAAAAGTGATGTAAACAAAGTTATTTGTCTTTTCATTAAAATAGATAAGTTTTGTATGCGACTTGAGATTGTATCGTTCAATTTTATTTATGCGACTGATTTTATAGTGCTGAAAGGTCTTCACTTGATCATAATATTATTGCGAAATTATGATTCAAAAGATAAATGGTAGGAATTCTGTAAAAACATATTGAAACTGCACTTGAATAGTTAAAATATTTTTATTTTATTTTATTGATGAATAAATTTCATACATTTAATTTGATAAAGAAAAAAGGGGTTAAGTTCGGATTATGGGCGAAATTCCTAAAAAATAAAACTAGTTATCTTTATACTAACTTTGGGCCGGGGAATCCGAATCTGAAAGAATTAGGTTGGGGCAAGCAAATATAAACTGAATTACACGACTTAAAAATTTTCGATACACAAACAATCTGCAATAAATTAATGACACATCTTTTTATGGGCGATACTCCGAAAGAAGAAATTTAATTATCTTTATACTAACTTTGGGCTAGGAAATCCGAATCTGAAAGAATTAGGTTACACTCGGCAATATTAACTGAGTTAAACGACTGTACAATTTTGAATTCACAAACAATATAAAAGGCCATTTTGGACGCTTTCTGACAATAAATATCATGGAAAAACCAAACATATTACACATTACAACATAAAATTAAGTGTTGCCATTAAGCAATAATATCAATAACGTAAAAAAACATGTTTATAATTTCAGTAATTATTTTTTATAAATTTTATTCACTTTTGTATCACAAACCATGTTACACAAACCTAGCTTAGCCGCTAAACTACTTGAAAACTGGGATGTTTTCTTGCCTTGACGCGAGTAGGCGCTACGAAGGGGGCACTTTCTTTTCTATCACAAACCATGTTACACAAACCTAGCGTAGCCGCTAAACTACATGAAAACTGGGATGTTTTCTTGCCTTGACGCGAGTAGGCGCTACGAAGGGGGCACTTTCTTTTCTATCACAAACCTAGCGTAGCCGCTAAACTACTTGAAAACTGGGATGTTTTCTTGCCTTAACGCGAGTAAGCGCTACGAAGGGGGCACTTTCTTTTGTATAACAAACCATGTTACACAAACCTAGCGTAGCCGCTAAACTATTTGAAAACTGGGATATTTTCTTGCCTTGACGCGAGTAGGCGCTACGAAGGGGGCAGTTTCTTCTGTGTCATAAACCATGTTACACAAACCTAGCGTAGCCGCTAAACTACTTGAAAACTGCACACATAAAATATCTTTGGTTTTTTCTATGGCATTGTTGAGAGCGTCAAAAACGTCAAAATTACCTGTAAACTGTGTATGAATTCAAAATTTTGTAGTCGTGTAATTCAGTTTATATTTGCTTGCCCCAACCTAATTCTTTCAGATTCGGATTCCCCGGCCCAAAGTAAGTATAAAGATAACTAGTTTTATTTTTTAGGAATTTCGCCCATAATCCGAACTTTTTCCGAAAAAAGATACAGTTTTGAGATCATGATGACATGCGCATTACGAATTGAACATTCGTACAACCTCACATGGAAAATATACTTACATAATTTTCTTTTTCATGAAAATTCTGAATTGTTAACCGTTCAGCAGTTCCTCCGTGATATAAGTGCCGCGATTTTCCGCTCTGAACTATGGTACTGACACACATGCTCATAAATGAGCATGCTCATTACCCCTTCTACGCACACAATGAAGAGTGGAAACAAAAGTGGATTAAAAATGCTCATTTGGGTGTGACCCACATTTTTT
Source organism: Limnephilus lunatus (assembly GCA_917563855.2). Lineage (NCBI taxonomy): Eukaryota > Metazoa > Arthropoda > Insecta > Trichoptera > Limnephilidae > Limnephilus > Limnephilus lunatus. The sequence continues at coordinate 47,515,998 of OU830600.1, forward strand.
TTTTTTTACATGAATACCTCACAAGAGTCTCAACTGCTCCCGTCTGAAGCCAGTGAGACAATGGCATCCCCAATTGGGGTATGTTGTGAGGCTGAGGGTAGTGGGGAGGGGAAGGAGATAGGAAAGAGGAAGGTGGGGAAGTACCTGGCTATTCAGATCTGGTCACCAAACACGGCTAATGCCGTTTCAAGCAACGTTTCAACTCTGAATGGTGGTCTTACACCAGGGCGATCTTCCACTCTGGAACGTGCCGCAAATATACTATTTATTATTTTAAATGAATAAATTGTGAAATAACACAAATCAATCAAATAAAATTTATTTGCCACGCCGGGATTCGATCCCGCGACCTTCGGTGCGCGAGTCAAGCGTCTTACCGCTGCGCTACGCCGGCCGTCACATGCTATCTGCTAGGTATCATTTGCTCATTAGTAGCAAGAGGCCATGCTACTAATGAGCATGTCAGTCAGTAGCATTATGCCCAGTTCATATTGGAAGTGAAAAAGGACTGAGCGTCTTTTCATAAGCGGTACATTCATGGGCGAGCAAGACGTCACAGGTGAGCGACTAGCATGTTTGTATGGATGACATTAATCCTTACGTGCAGACTGCAGACATGCTCGTGTGAAGTCATGCTCGAACTCCTCGCCGTAGACGTGCTCGCCCGTGAATGCGCCGCCATAATCAATGGGCAAATGCACTGGTGTGATAACAAGAGCGAGCTTTTGCGAAACTCGTAGAAAAGAAATCAGACTTATTTTAGAGATTACCATGAACAGGGTAAAGGCTATGGAAACAAGATGAATGTAAGAAAGCCTATTAGGTTATAACTTTTGGGTGTACTAGAGTGCTAATATCCAAACTGAAATTTCCTGAAAATCTTCATACAAAAAAAAAACAATAATATTCCTTTTTTCAGTTACAAGAAACCATTTTTTAAATATTAACACCCAAGCTCACCCAAAAGTCACGACCCGCTACTGGTTATAAGTTATATCTTAAAACTATAGCATACATTGTCTCACAAAGGACAAAATCGATATTTCCTTGAATACGATTGTATTATCACGAAGACGACACGTGCCATGAAGGAACGTTATCATTTGCAGAAATCAAATCATTGAGATCAGAGGTTGAACATGTATTATTTTATCTCCATTGAATTTCATCAATCACCCCATCCTACGCTACTTCTGCTCGCTGCTCAAATGCTGACTGCTTGAAGTAAACGAGAAAACAGCCATACAATATCGGCTGGAATGAAATTTCCTAATAAGCACTAGGTATATATGGAACGTATCTAAGCGGCGCAGTATCCGAAGACGAATCAATATTTTTAAATCCGGATAAAAACAAAGATATTACAAAGCACTTTAAAAGCAATTTTGAAATCCTTTTGATATCTAAATAACAATCGTAATAATTATAAATCTTCCAAGAAAATAACATATTTTGAGATTCGAAATTTCCATGCTTATCAGGGGCAACAGTCTCTCTTTAAACGGTGACCGGCCAACTCAGAATGAAACCAACTCAGAATGAAACCAGCTCAGAATGAAACCAACTCAGAATGAAACCAACTCAGAATAAAACCAACTCAGAAACACCTCAGAGAGGTCATCAAGAGTGATGAGTGATATAAAAAATTGGTTAAATAGGTTAAGTTATGTTAGGGTTACCGGCTATTTTAAAATATTTTTTCATAGATTTTAATGACCTTTCTGAGTTGGTTTCATTCTGTGTTGGCATGGAACCCTTTTAACAGTCTACTTTATAATTTATTTTAGCAAAATCATGAACATCATGTTTGGTAGGTTTTTTCGTATATTTGGTCACGCTAACGTCCTTAAAAAGATAGAGATAGGGATGTGGAATCAAAATGTATCACTTAATTTGAAAAATATTCATTTTCAATTAAAAATATATTAAATTAGCGCTTTCTTTGATAATCATTTATTATAATAAATATTACAGTAGGTCGGAATTCTAAATTAAAATCAAAATAGCCAAAATACCACTAGGGTTACTTAAATAAAGTGTGGTTTTTACATTAATTTTGCCTCTACTTTGAGCGTGGTATGCTGAGCATAAAAAGAAAACACAAATTCCATGTTAAGAATGTTTGTTAATTAGTTTGATTGCCAAGTAGCAATACCGCATTTCAAACCTACTTACAGCATAAAAAAAACAAGTGTAGTTATTCTGAGTAGCCCTTAATTCAATTACCCGAGAGGCGAGTTGTTTTTCACATTACGAGAAAAGTAGCGGCAAAAGAAACATGAAATGAAAATGCTTCAGTCGGCACTGCCCGCTGAAATAACTTGAGATAATTAAAATAACGCTTGACACTCGCAGTCCTCGCAGACGCGAGCCGTGGAGCTGTGACGCGCGCTGGTGCAAACTGGGTCAGGCACCGCAACGATATTTCCACGGAATTATAATAAAAGCATCGCAGCATACATTTAGTCATCGCTGAATATGTGAACAAGTGCCGGATGAATCTGTTACAAGTGTCGTAAAACTCAGCACAGATAGTCCTTTCAAAGATATGTAGATACCTAAATACCTGCCTATCTGAACTTAATTTTGAAAGTTTATTTAGACATATGCAAAAAAATTGCAGACAACCATTATCATAAGTAGGAAAAACTACGTTAACACGAAGCACATAAAGCAAACATTCAGGCGTAAATAAATATATATATATATAGGGCCATCCATAACTTACGTCACACCTTAAAGCGGGGGGGAGGTGAATAGAGAAGTGTGACAAGGGGTATGGGGGATATCATCAGCTTTGTGACGTCACACGCACAAAACGACTGCGACACATGCAACTGCCACAAAAATATTTTCCCTATCCCAATACGCCCCCTCCGTCATGGTATCCCGTTACACCCCCTTCGTTGTGGTATCCCATTACACCCCATCCGTCGTGGTATCCCATTATGCCCCCTCCGTTGTGGCAAATATGACCGTGACGATATTAAATGTTGACAAAAAAAACTTTAAAATATTATTAACTATTATTTTTACATGTAAAATTGCAAAATATGTGACGTCACGCAAGGGGGAAGGGGTTTCACAAATGTGAGGATGTGTGACAGAGGCGGGGGGCGTATTTCCTTTTCCGTGTTCAATAGGAAGCAACCACGCCTCGAAATCAACACGAGTTTGTAACGCCATTTCTCATCCAAACCCGTGTTCAGTAGAAGGCAAGCGACATCCTATTATGCACGGGTTTGTAACACCAATTCTCTTTCCAAACCCGTGTTCAGTACGAAGCACATAGTTGGTAAAATAACAATCGTCATGTGTGTTTACAACGATATTGAAAAAAAATAATATGCTACCTACGTCTTTGATTCGGTGAGGATGGAGTACTGCAAAATTAAAAGTAAAATACATCCTTAGAATCCTGCACATGGCAGAAGATGGAAGGATTGTCAGCATATTCCACCACATCCATGTTCATATGGCAATATGTCCTATCTTATTTTCCCCCCTTTTAACAGTCATTTGAAGCAACACCTCGTCTGATAGAATAAAATGTTTTCACAACGAAAGAAATAATATCTATGATATATATGTGTCGACACATATCAACTTACGTTAAAACATTTTTCGGATAATGACGATTTTTTCTAGTTTCAACTTTTAGCTAGTAAAAACCTGCGAATATTACTTTATGTTATGAATATTAATTATATACCTGGGAACACAGAAAAATAAAAATCACAATAAATTTCTTCAAGTAAATAATTTCACCCTTTCACCTTTCACCCTTAATTTCTTTGGTAAGCCGTAGACTTATGTTAGATCGATCTAAAGCAAAATATTAGTATTTTTTTGCTGAATCGAATACACAAAAAAAACAAAAAATGGTGGACTTTGGCGAGTTTGATATTTCGTAGTGGAAAAATATTGCACTATCGGGCGAGGTTAATTTCAAATCTCTGTTAAAAAAAATCGAAAAAGTCAGATAGGACATATTGCCAGATCACCATCGAAATTTGACAAAATTTATATAGCGTATGCTTGTGAAACATAAATTTGCGAGAAAACCACGGTTAAAAAAACATTTTACAGGGCATAAAGCAACTAAAACTGTCACGTAAAGATGAAAGCACGATTTTCCAATCATTCGGTCCGATGGCTTATGCAAAAGTTGATTATCGTGAATTGGATTATTGGAAAGCGCAGATCGGATAAGTAATGCACAGAATTCACACATGGATATGCTCGACAGATCTTTCTGTCGTTCCATCACGAGCCGATCCGTGTGTTGATGTACGCAATGGATATGCTTGTCGAGCTTGACCTCGTTCGCTGTCGGTTGTCCTGCAGAGTGGTTGTGTTTAAAAAAATCCCTAGATTTCAGAATGAGTTTGCATGACGTAATCAAGTACTGAACTCCCTCTGAATATTTATTTATGTCCTGGAGGGGGTTAGTTTTAGCTAACTAACTGACCATCACCCAAGGGTAGGCAGATAGGACGACCGCCAAACAACTTGATCTTGGCACACACTCCTTGCCTCATTCACATTCGTACATCGTCTCAGTATTAAGATCACTTGGTCGTGCTGTCATCCTCGGGCGACTCCTTCTACCATTCACATTCGCGTCAAATATTCCTTACACTCTTTTTTTAGTTCATTCGCTCTACATGCCCAAACCATCTAAGCGAGCCTAGTTAATCTTACTCATTACGCTTACATCATTTGCATTCTTTGCGGATCTCCCTTTTTATTTACTTTCCTTTTCTTTCGGAGTTTAAGATTTCAGAAAATTTTTAAGTATCCAGAAATTTCTCCAGAATATTTTGAAATTCCTTCATATTCGCTTGAGACTTTGATAAATTTCAAAATTACCCTAGATTATGTGGTTTTTCCTATTCCATAAAAAAGGTTTTTTCCCAAGATGTAGGGAAATTTTCCTCGACATACCATCAATGTATGAGATGTTCGCCGCTCGAATGACCTAATCCGTATGTGTTGCGGTCGGCGAATCTGCTCGGCGGACAGATCCGCCGAGCAAAACCGTGTGTGAATTCTGAGCCGCACCATTCAACAGTTTGAACAGGATTCTTTCAGGATATTTGTGCCAGTGAAGCAACATCAAAATATGAACTATTTATAATCTCAAATTAAACTAGGTTTAGCACGTCACGACAGAATTAGCACTCTGATGGATGAATGAAGGCGATAACACCATGTTACTGCCAAATGAAAAATAACATTATCTTTATAAGTTAACTGATAACTGATAACAAACGACCGTTGCAGGTAAAGATTATAATGCAATCGTGAATTTTCAACATCGTAATAATCTAAATGATATCTCTCGAGTGGTAATCAATACTTGACGGCCTGAACGAAAATAATATAATAATAACCGTAAGCTCAGATTTGGCAGCCAATCTCGAGAATATTGTTCCACCATTCAACTAATAATAACAATGGAATAATAGGAATCCAAATTAGGTAGGTTTTGATTTACTGATAATAATAGGTAGTTATAGTATATGCCAAACTTTAATACCGACTTGATGTTGATACAGAAATTGTGGAAAGGTACAGGCGAGTTTAAGGTCAGAAAAGCCCCGCCGACGACTTTCTTTGTCGCACATAATATGTTTTAGGTACGCATCTTTCTCTTTACTTACGGTCTTTGCAAAGTCATATATCTGCACGAGAATGGATCGTTTCAAGTTCAGGTCGGCATTTAAGTTTGGCGTGGACTACTTATATATACTAACCGATTTTGCACAACTTTCAACAATCTTTTTTTCTACTGACAATTGAAAAATATTAAACAACAATTTGGTGTCTTGTTTTACATTGGTAGCTAAATTGAAATTTCAAAATTCCATGACCTCACGATGGAAATGAAATTACTAGCCTAAAATAGTTGAAAATCAAGGTAGAAAAAAAAACAAATTTCATAACACTAGAGCTCACTATTTGAGAGATTTAAGTAGGGATTATAATCAGTATATCTTTACTGCTAATATAATATTTATTATCTACCTCCTACCCCTAACACCATTCATGCTACATGTTATTTATTGTTTGAACGATCGTGTGAATGAAAAACAGCTGCAAGTTGAGTGACATCAACAAACCGGCAACGCAAATCGTAAGCCGATAATCCTTTGTTGCTGTCTGAGCAAAACACCCCATTCTGTTGCCATCTGAAGTCTTGGGACGGGTGTCAAAAGACACCGCCGAAAAGGTCCGGATAATGCATGCGAGGTCACGAAAAGGAAACATGATACTGCATTAATCAGCAATAAAGAATAGCAAGCCGAAAAATGTAGTGGTGTCGATGCAAATCAGGAACTTTGTCATCTTATGCATTCAGATGATAAACAGTAACAGATAGTTGAAGACTCATTCACAAGTGGATATTTTTGTCTCAAAAGTGCTGAGTACAAGTGTACATATAGTGCTTACGATCTTACAACATTCAATGGCTACTGAATACCTGCTACCTGGAGACCTGCCAACTTCGACCATCGACTAACTACACTTCCGAAGGAGAAAGCTTTAAGAGGCCAGTATTCGAATTTCTACCTATTTATTGCAAACCTCCCTTAAACATTTGAAGTTTTTAAGCCCTTAAAAAATATATGTTATTCTTGAAGATAATATCTAGGCATTAGTCGCGCCCAAATGCAAATTAAGTATATAAAATTCCCTCGATAGAAAAAAATCGCAAAGTATGCTCCAAAAATTATTATAAACACGTTTGTTTCAGTTATTTTACAAGTTATATGTATGAAAAAATTCACAGCGTTTCTTTAAATGCTGTTTAAGACAATTATCGCGAGATTTTTGCTCTATTTTAAACGAGTCGTGTTTTATTAAAGATTTTCATGATTTTTGCATCGATTTTATCGTTGTAAATGTTAGCGCGCTCTTCTAACATTCGTAATTTCATATCTCTCCGTCTTCTTCTTTTTGGGGCCGGGAACGGAGCCTTAATCGCCAACGATACAAGAAACAACACTCCTATTATATCTAGCAATAGTTATGAGATAAGAAAAAATCATTCTATCCTCTGTAACAAAAGTATTGAAACAATAAAATAATAGATAATCAGTAGGCATGATGTTTCGTTATTTATTACTTGTTCAATGTAATGACCGTGACAGATAGTTGTCTATCTTGTGTCTAGACAAGAAGCCTTTTTGCTGCGTGTTTTCACTTAAATTGCACAATACCCGTACAAGTACATAACTCGAGAACCGTGTTGTAAAGCTGATTATTTATACGGAGGTGTGGATATATAATTGGAACAGAGCTTTTCGTACGTGTTCCGCCATTTTCTAAATATAAACGCAGCGGAATCATCGCAGCCTTGACACTTTTCAGAACAGATATCTCACATCTCCTGGCGTCAGGGAGTCTGGTGAGAGATGAAACAGATCACACCCAGGAGATGAATCACGTCTAGATTTTTTCAATACAACGGTTAAAGAATACATAATAGTGTCGAGTCATGATTTTAATGTGACCAGAACAGATGCGTTCAGCATACGAAAGAATAAATTACATTTTACAGGTATCTTCCGAGTCTTTGAAAAGGGAACGGATTATGCTATATATGTACAGTTGTCCATTAACATAGAGCTTAACGATAAAATAAATCTTACAAAATGCTCACCTCTTGTGAGTTTATATTCTCGGCAGTGTTGCAAATCGTTATTTCCTGAATCGTACAGAGATAAGTTTATAAACGGATGTGATGGCCGCCTACAGAATAACTACACACTAAAGATAGGAGGAAACAACTTACTGTATATTGATCTTAAAATCACGTCAAACTAATTGTGTCGGTATTGTCAGTAATGAATAATTCCATCAATATAGCCGAAATGAAAACAAAACATTAATATCAAACAACAGCCACCAAATTTGACTATATAGAGACAGAGATCAAACATTCAAATTGTTGGAAAAAGCTTTGAAGATACCTAGGTACGGTACATAGGTTGTACCTAAAGTAAAATAATGTAAATATTTCAGTTGAATGATCTAAACTTCACAGATAGAAAATTATCAGCGTTCTACTTATATTTTGTGTCTAAATGAGTCAAGAATCACCAGTCAATCAGGTTAGTAAGTTCTAAAATAATATTGTACAACTGCATCATAGATTCAAATAATCTTTACGCAATGGATATTTTTGTAAGTTGTATAATACATAACTGCATGAATACCATGCAAATATTTAATAATATGTATACGAATGCCTACTACATATTATGAAGTATGGTAGGGTTAAGATAAATGTCAGAAAAGAGGCAGAATTTCCTATAAAAACATAGGTAGCGCGATCAAGAAAATCAAATCAAAAATACTTGAGTACGGTCCCAGTTATACATATAGTTAAAAAATAGTTCTTGTATATAAGTATGGTAGAGCAGACTACGTACCTAAGTAGTCCATTCTCTCAGATCAGATTTAGGGAAACCTAGGTAGTTTCTAATTCTAAAACTGTTAAAAGTTTAACCAAATTCAAACCACATAAGAATCGGTCGTGCCGCAAGATTTGACTATTTAACCTACATCCCGAGCCAACAAGGAGATCTAATATTATATTACAAGTAAAGATAGTGAAGAAAAGCTAAAAAAAACAGTCCCGAGAACGAGTAAAGTACCTATTTAATTCGGTGTTAAAAACCAGATACGAAAATAATAAACAAACTAGAACATAATAAATTATTATGTAGTGTTTGACTTTTTATAAGTGATGGTTCTTGTAGATTGTAGAGAGTAAATTATTTTTTTAATACATACCTACATAGGTATTTTTATATTTTACAGCGGATTGGGCACATCGTAATAATAAAGATAAAAAACATTATAAAATATTCATTTAATCCATTTTTTTATTCAAGAAACAAGACAAACGGGTTGAAAATATGAGTACAACGTTTTAAACCATAAATATAATATAAATCAGATAAGTGCAATACAAGCTTGGCAGAAATGCAACTCAGCATCTATCTTTTGGTGGCAGCGTTTGAAACTCGCGTTTGTCGTGCCCAAAACAATCAATGGACACTTGTTTAGACGAGTTGTACCAACAACTAACTATAAACTCGAGGATAATAATACTATCAGATTTGCAAAGTACAAACCGAAACAAAAACCTGTTCCTTCGGATCGTGGGCTTGGCGCGGCCAAATGGCGAATCTGGTACAAAACAAGGTCGAAACGAGGAACAGCACCAGTCCACCTAGCAAAGAAGCCAAACCCTCCACGATGTATCACATTCCTTCATCACAATGATCCGTTTGTCCTTTTGGCGGGGTGGTGTTCAGATCGCATTGTTTGTTGACGGATATCTGAGTTCGGGTCTAGTTGCGACCCACTTCCAAGCGAATGGAAGCGGTCAATCTATCTTGCCACAAAACCACTATAACAGTTAGAACACTACTAGATTTATTACGAGCATGAATATCATACCTTTAGACCGTGGCCGATCGCATTCTTTCGTCGAAAATATCAACCGCTTTTTTAGAAGCTCACTTCAACTTTGTAATGTTATGGTGATATTATTAAACTTTGTAATCGTTACAAGTTACAAGACGACCTCCTTGGAAAAAATAGTAAGTTTTGGATATGAACCCTGAGGAAGCTGGTTGGAACCAAGGTGGGGGCAAATAAAAATTGTATACCTATATGATATTGGTAATTAAACCTGTTTCAGATTGTAAAATAATCTCAGGATCGCCCTGGTGAGAGACCTGCATCCAGCACCGAAATCTCCTTTTGACTCCCTTCCCTTCTTCAGTCTTACAACAATCCTCCAATGAGGATAGCGGTTCCATGACAACTCCAAAAAGTGGCATTTCAACACCCCAACCCCTCCATCCTCAACACCCCTCCGACAACCTAACCCGAAGTAGGTAGGTACCTAGGACCTATTTAACCTAGTTTAATAATATTTTCATAGCTTTGACTTTTTAAAGGACTGATGAAGTGCCACTTCGTAGAGTACGGACACCGACGATTGCACAGGTCCACTGGATCCTGGCTGTACTAGGAAGTCCCAGTACAAAGTATTGTTGAAAGTATGATAAAAATACTGTATTTATGCTTGTTTCATATTAGACTTTTGTATAGGTACCTAATATATTATTGAATCGCATATTTGGGATAGATTCGGCCTTCAAAACAATTGCACGGTAAGTAATAACAATTTGCCGTGCATATCATAGGTAATTGTTGACAAATATTTATGGAGTTAATATTTTTACCAATTGGAAATCATCCTTCTATATAGAGTGGGTTCATAGAGTGGGTGGTCCATAACTTCTCTACTAATCAGTTTGAAGTTTTTAATAGACCAGTGGCTGTGTAGTACCGGAAGTGGAGTGGACACGTGTAATTAAGTTATATTTATAGTTCCTAACAACCGCCACGAGGCAGAGGAATTATTACCTTTCTTCTAAAACCACAAACATTTTCATAGATTTTTACCAAAAATTGCCGTTAGGTTTGTAGGTAAGTACATGGTTAAACATTTTTTAAATAAAATCCAAACATAATACCTATTCATTAATAGTACTGGCATGCCAATATAAAATAAAAGCATATATAAATTCGTCTTCTCTCTCACCATAATTTGAAATGATGACGTAGAAAATCTATTTTCATATTATGTCAAAACATGGCGGGGACATGTCAAATTATCATATTTTTAACGAAATAACTATTAAAATGCTATATTTTAAATTTCCGATTACAAAAAAAGGTGTTTTAAAAATCTTTTGTGCCAGTTTTAATTTGACTTACTTACAGGGTTGCCAGGTGTTCGGTATTTTACCGAACCGTTCGGTATTTTAGCACCGTCGGTATGACAAAAATACCGAAGAATGGGCGGTTTGGTATTTTATATGTTTTTTTCTGATTTTTCTCCCTAATAAACGATTCAACTGTCAGATTTGACGCAATCGGTAACCGATTTTGCCTAGCATCCCTAGGGAAATTCAATTCGAAATTTTTTTTTGTTCATTGTTCGGTATATTTTAAGAAAAAACCTGGCAACCCTGCTTACTTACCTAGTTGTAAATGTGGATATTTACCCTAGATAATATATTATTTATGTCTTACTCCGCTTCTCGGTTAATACGGAATATTTTTTATTCAAACAGTTAGATTTAGCTTTATTATCACGAAAAGTGTGTATTAATGTCGCGGGAGACAAGAAAACATGCAAAAAATATGCATTTAACATTTTAATTTCGTTAATTCCCTTACGCGGTAACGCCATTTTATTTTCATAGTTTTTATTTCATAGACAATCAATCATAATTACACAAGCCCGCTAGACATCCCCTGTTTTGCCAAACAAACCATTCAAAACCTGGGATGTTTTTTAAAATTATGATGACATTCAGCTTTCGTAGCTTTTGTATGACATTCAACCTTAGGAATATTTCGTATTATCCGTGCATCAAACTTCGACAACACGAATGTTCCGTATTATCCGTGAGGTGGACGAAATGCATATTATCCAGCAGACATTTTAAATTTTCGCTATTGATAACATTTAACATGCATCGACCACCAGTTAGGTATGCGAATTATCATCAAAAGTGGTAAAATAAATAGTAAAAATCGGACGGCCTCTGTGGTCGAGGGGTAAGGAGGCCCTCGACTCGCAATCCGGAGGTCGCGGGCTCAGACCCCGGCGTGAGAAATAAACATTATTTGATTAATTTGTATTGTTTCGCAATTTATTCGTTTTAAAATAAAATGTAGTAGGTAGGTATATTTGCGGCACGTTCCAGAGTGGAAGATACTCTCAGTATCGCCCTGGTGTAAGACCACCATTCAGAATTGAAATGTTGCTTAAAATGGCTTTAGCCATGTTTGGTGACCAGCTTTGAATAGCCAGGTACTCTCCCACCTTCCTCTACCTCATCTCCTTCCCCTCCCCACTACCTTCAGCCTCAAAACCACAATATACCCCAATTGGGGATTCCATAGTCTCGCTGGCCCCAGACGGTTGGGAGCAATTGAAATTCTTGTGCGGTATTCATATTTAAAAAAATAGTTAATTACAAATCTAATTAATACATATCAAAAAATATTCAAAATTTCAGTGATAATAATGATAATGATTTATGATTGCAGAAGATAGGTTACCAATGAAAAATGAGTTTCTTGCACAATTACAGCCAGTCACAGAGAAAAGCACTCACTAACTAGGTGGGTAAGTTTAGTACTGTACCCTATAGTCATTTTTACTTCATATTATTCCTCTTCCCATTCTTTTTTTCCACGACACTACCCCCAACATTGTGGTACCTAACTACAGACTCACTGACCACATACAGGCAGTGGAACAGAAGCAAAAATCTGGTAATCTGAACGGTCAATAAATGGGTAATTATCGGTTCGGACTGGACACGCTTATTACGAATATTTTTTAGAAAAAAACTTCAGATTCGCCTTAATTACTATAAAAGGAAACTTTTTGGCTTGGGGGCGGCGGAAAATAATGCATTTTAATTTTCAATTGCGTAAAATTAAAACTCACTTCGCAAACCGATCGTTGACTGTCAGCGGCCATTAGGCATGTCGCTGTTATGTTGGTATCACTGATACATTGCAAAGAACTAACATTTGTTTTTATTTCACAGACAATCAATCATAATTACACAAACCCGCTAGACAAACCCTGCTTTGCCAAACAAACCATTCAAAACCTGGGATGTTTTTTTAAAGTTTGATGACATGCAGCTTTCGTAGTTTAACCGTGTTTTTACGTATCCCACGAAGTTGGCCACAGTAGTATTCAGTTATTTGCAATGTATCAGGGATACCAACATAACAGTGACGTACCTGATAGCCGCGATTTGACATCGTGTAGATTCGCGAAGTGAATTTTAATTTACGCAATTGAAAATTAAAATGCATTATTTTCCGTCGCCCCCAAGCCAAAAAGTTTCCTTTTATAGTAATTAAGGCGAATCTAAAGTTTTTTTCTAAAAAAATATTCGTTATAAGCGTGTCCAGTCCCAACCGATATTTACCCATATTACAATATGTAATATAAATTGGCATTCTGTTTCGTGCAAATTTTTAGTAATATTGTTACGGTCGAACATAAATTAATGTATGTACCATTCATTTTGTAACGATGCTTACTGCTTTACGTTGCGATAGTTCATTATTTAACCCCCTTGCAGAATAGGTATCTTTTTAAAAATAAATTGCGAAAGAATCATTTGCTTGCTGTACGTTTGTTTACAAGATTCTGAAGCGATTACGATTTACAATAACTACTGTTTTGCATATCAATGTAATTATTTTACATTAAGTAATTGTGCAGTACTTAAGTATTATTGAAATAATATTATGTGCGTAAGTGGTTCTTCTGAAATATTTATTTACTGATTATCAATACAAAATACTTCATTATTGAGAGACAAATACATCAGGTTAGGTCACCTTTGTTTCCCTAGAATGTATGTATTATTGTTTACGCGAAGTTTTGCGCAAAGTGCTTTGTCAGAAATAGAAGGATTTCGCTTACCTCTTCCAAGGAGTGGATGGTTTGACGACATTGCGGCATTCGGGACACAAATGTGGAAGTTGTAGGGGAATTGTAATCCTCCCTCGTCTCCTCTATAAATTCATTTACACCTATAAGGCCCGGCATGTTGCACTAAGAACACTGACACTTCACTGAATAAACGTTGACACTTCTTTCTACATTGACATTTTTAAGTTTCACGTAAATCAAATGATCACTTGTCAGAATGAAATGACACCTGCACACTGATACTACATTATTTCAACACTTATTACTTATTTTTAGCATCGCGTACCGTATTATTTTGGCTCGATTTTTCGGAATGCGACGAACACAGCACCAGCGCGCTTGTCGATAATCTCAAACTGCCAAAATGGTACGAGAAACGACCGTGGCGCCCTGCTTCGTTGTTCTCTCTCCCTCTCACTCGTCTCAAGTGTTGTCATATTTCAAAAATGAAAAACAGTGTTATAAGGGCAACCATTTTTTTGTTATTTAAAAACAACCGTATTGATTGGTTAAAAAACCATACTCATAAACTTAACATAATGCTTTATTATTTTTATGTACAACAAAAAATTCTAAAATTTTCTTTATATAACAGTAAAAAAATGTACGGTTTTTGTAAATATGTAAATAAATACACGATTCAAATAAAAAAAAGCAATTTCAAGTTTATTTAAATAGGTACTTTGTATTTCCCTTCACAGCACATGTTATATTGAAATAAAGCAGCTCCCGGTGCCATTATTACAATGATTTATTATTAGTTAATAATCCTATCTAAAAATTACGTTAATAAGCTCCACTCTTACCACGGCACACGCTAACACGGTTGTCACTCGCTGTTCGATGGGAAATAGTACAGGGAGGTGGGTGGTTTGGTATATTTATGACAGGGAGCCTTTTCACTCCCAAGAAGAACATAATATATATTATAATGTATATTTTTTACCATTTCGTGAAAATTGGGATATATTGGACAAGTTTTAATTTAGAGGGCAATACAGTTTACAAATATTTGTATATTGTTTATCGTTTGGCAACACCACTGCGAAAATGTCAGATGTACAGAAAGGTAAGTGGTCATATGACCAGAAGGAAATTGACTTATTTTGGTGTAAATTTTCTTTGAATTTGTCTTGTATTTTGGTTTACAGATTGCGCAAAAATTTGGATGAGATTATTTGACCATCGACCCTTTCTTAACGGAGAAATAAAGTTTATGCTGAGAGAATTTGAAGTAAGTGGAACACTCCAGAATTTATTGATATTGTTATCTGAGTCTCGATTTTACCAATTTTTTTTCATATTTGAATGCCTTTTGATATATTCAAATGACAAATGACATTATTTTTTGCAGGAAAAAAGGTCAGATAGGGAGATAGAAAATCTGTTTTCTGTCATCGAAAACGCTATTGAGATTAAGGATAACCAAATTGAAAGATTAAAGCATCTCTCTTCTGCCAATTTACCAGTGCTAACTAGCAAACTTGATGAAGCATTGGCTATCTGTGACAAAATTCACAATATTGAAATAGAAAAGGAAAAGGTTAGAGTTTCAATATGTCATATTTCAAGCTTTTTTTTCATCATCTATTAGTCATCTCATTTTCGTCACTTGCCTCTTATAGTGCATAAGTGCATTATCCAAAGATATTCAAATACAAAAGAGATATGCTATGATGTCCGCGCGACTGTCGCCGAACTACGGCCTAATGCGCGTAGTTTGCATACAAAAAGAATTAGTTCATTTTCTTGATTTTTTTAAGGTGTGCATTATTATTGGTTAACAATATAGTTTGAACACGGACAGAATTTGTTCATTTAGTTAAGCGTTCGTTTAGTTTATTCGTTAATTATTCGTTCGTTTAGTTTATTCGTTAATTGGTAAACAACACAGGCGACACCCGGAAGCGCAGTCTCACCTAGTAAAAATGGCGGATAGCACATCTCCTTATATTTCAATATCTTTGACATTGTCCAACTTTGTGCGAAATCGAAAGGCTTGCTAACTGGCTTATTTGAAAATTATATTATTTTTAGAATCTACAAGTAAATTGTCATTGGATTGATTTACAATTTATATTGTTATTGAATCCATTGTCTAACTAATCAAACTTTTTCATTTCAGGATTCTACACTTGAACAAAACCGAACAGGTAGAAAGACTGAATGGACAATCTTTATTGAAGATATCTCCCAAAAATATGTTAGAATAGATAATGCCTTTGAACAAAAAGAAGAAGAATTAAAAGATTTCTACACCGATTTAGAACATAAACTTAACCTAACGACCAATTAGTTTATTTGTCAGTTGAATAATATTCACAATGGATACAATTGGATCTATACAAGATGTGTCAATAAGGATCCTACCATCCAAAAAGCTCGAGAAATTTATGACAAATTTAAAAATAAGAAATGACACACCCACATCCATCAGAAAATACATAACTGCAGACCAAAACCAAGATGCTCTGAATAAGCATGCTAGTAAAGTTGTAGCTAATAAGTCTTATTTGAAGTCAAAAGACCTGAGTTTGTTAAAGAGCATTTTGAAAACTGAAACCAATGAAAACATTATCATTCCAGAAGTAAAAGAGCAAACTGACATTAAAGAAAAGAAAGAAAAAAGTGAAGCACAGAAAGCTTTGCTCAAGGAAAGGTTGGATTTTATTAAAGAAAATTGTGATTTTAATATAGATAATCTTGGTTTAAAAATGGAGCGTGATGTAACTGAGGAAAAAACTGATGTAAAAGAAACAGAAACTGAAATAGTACCTGAGAAAATATATTTAAGCGTCAGTGACTTGGAGTGGCTTTCAACATACTTGGAAGGTTTAAGAAATGATGGAGAATGCATTTACCTACACGAGTTGTTGGAAGGTTCCGATATACTTCTCCCAGAGAACGAGGTTATTAAAAGGAATCCACAACTGGAGGCGAGGTGCGTGAGATTAAGGAAAGAGCAATCCAACAGAGTCTACCGCTCCATGACAAAGAATGTGGACAATGTCAGGGTGAAGCAACCTGAAGAAACTATTGCCTATCAACGTAAGTGACACATAGTATTATCCACTCTTTTAAAACTCGCTTTTAGATGCAATAAATACGTAAAAGTCTAAAAAGCCACAAATAACCTACGAAATAATAACAGAACGTGAATATTAATTTTAAAAATCTGATGAATTGTTCAAATCGTATGAAACAACCCATCCTTAAAAATTTAACTTGTCGGGATATTAGATAATTAGAATTTCTTTTCTCATATAAATTTCCCATTTCAGTAAAGGGAATGAACCGGCAACTGATAGCTATTGGTCAGTTTATCCTGTCCGTGGGAGCCGGGTTCCTGTTTGGCTTCACTGGCATTGAGCTGATGATTGGATCCCTGGACTTTGGCTTCCGTCTCCTCCTCGGAGTAATGTGCGCCCTCATCATCGCCCTGGCTGAGATATACTTCCTCGCTAAGAAACTCAATGAGGATTTGTCTATTGGGGATACAATTCAATTGGGAGGCCCCCCCGTTTACCCAGGAGATGCAAAAGAACATAGGGACTGATCCCCTCTTTCAAAAACACTTTTTGAATTATATAGATTGTTTTAACAATAATTTATTTACACAATTTTATACTATTGTTTGTATGTACTCGATTCCATATTATGTATTGTACTAAGCATTATGTTTACTCTCTAATAAAACCATTATTATAACTAGATAAAATTTTATTTAATTATTAACGAAACTCACTATAACTAGACCACTTAACCTATTTATTTCAGGTGAGAAGGAACCTGACAAGCATTTTTTTAATACTTTTATACACATCACCTGGAAATCATTTAATATTTTTCTGCTATTCTGAAATAAAGAAACATCAGAATATCTAACGTTTTAGTCTTGTAATAATCAAACTAACCACTGCTACAGATACAACGGGCCTATAACAAGTGATTTTGTCTGAGCTTTACTGATCACAGGAATCTATAGCATATTTATTTGTACAAGTATTTTTATCAAGTTTTGTATCAAGTCTGAGAATGACATACGAAAGGTAGTATTCAGCCGTTTTCCAGCTAATCACCATTCTGCCTAATATCCCACTCTTAACTCCTACATCAAACTCCAGAGCTAGTTCTCTTCATCAACTTAAAAATGTATATATTACACTACAAGGGTGGGGTTAAAACTTTCCAACCTGACAAAAAAATCACCAATTTATTGTTGCTTTTATTTCTCCACCTAATCTCCATGTACTTAGAATTTTTAATAACGATGTACTAACACAGTGATACCAACTTTTTGGTGCGATCTGTTGAGCTCCTCAAAATACCAACTTACAGCGCAAATGAGTTCCTCATTGCTCTGAATTTTTTTTTCTCCTAGCAAGTTTTGAGCTTAGGGAATAGATGATAGTCGCTAGGTGGTAAACCTAGTGAATAAGGCGGTTGGGGAAGCAATTAAAACTTTTATTCGTTGATTTTAGGCATCGCAACAGTGGTGCATTGTTGTAGTGAAACAAGATTTTTTTTTTTCGTCAGATATGTTCGTTTTCTTTTTACTTCATCACTCAAAGGTCGCAGTAAGTTTGGGTAGTACTCACCATTGATAGTTTTACTTTTCTGGAGGTATTCAATAAAGAGAATTCCTTTTGTATCTCAGAAAACAGTTGCCTTAATCGTATTCTCTGACAAAATCATTTTTGCCTTGAATGGTTCACCTGATCCTGTCCATTGTTGTGACTGTTTACTTTCAGGATTGTAGTGGTGGAACCGAGTCTCATTAAGTCGGCTTGGATTCTGCTTGTACAGTGCCAAATTCTCAGTTCAAGAGTCTTGCTGCGCGTCTTATGATCAACTGTGCGCTAGGTAGGTGCCGTGTTTGCTAACAGTTAGCAAACACGGCACCCACCTTGGGCACAGCTTTGCCATACTGAAATGGTTATGCAAAATATTGTGCACAAGTTCAGTTGACATTGAAAGAGCTTCACCTATCCCATTCACTTTTAATTTTTCAGCACATTTCTTTATGATTTGAAAGAGTTAAACCTTTGAAATAGAAATATTTTAAACCAACCGCTTTTCAGATTTTTCCATTTTCACGAAAATGACAAAGGCGTCTTCTTCAAAAGGGTTTATTAATATTGACGTATACTAACAGAGCTACTGACCTGAAATTTGGTACGCTAGCTAATGATGAATAATACATATTACAGAATGCCAGTACAAAATTAGACTTGCTGGCGCTATCTGTCAGGCCCAAAACTTCTCATCCCACCTCGTATTTTTGCCATTATATTATAGGTATAAGCTGTTCCGAGCCGCAGTACCAAAGTCCTGCATAGCATAGCCAACGTCCGTTGAACGGACAAGGCACAAGAAGATTATATTATATTTATTTTTGTAACAGTATTATAATTTTTAATTTAAAAAAATATTTATGGGTAGGTAGATATGGGCTCTGCGATTGTAAACAATCTAAACTCTGGACGGACCGGGAGATCAAAATTCAAATCACTATCTTTAATTTTGTCAACATGTGAATCGGTGAACTTTGCTAATTGGAAGAGTTGCCAAAGATAATGTGATGAATAATGTAGTATTTTATTCACATGAATCAACATTTTTTGTAACCTAAAACACCCCATTATGTAAGGCTCTGCTGTCCAAAGGTATACATGTTGAAAAAAGTGCTTCATGCGCTGCCGCCAATTGCCAATTTATGTACAAACATCGATTCACGTAGTTCATATTTTTTCAACATTTGAAGGAAAAATTGGTCCAAAGATTAACATAATAAGTAGAATACTTATTTCACTGGGAATAAAACATTTATTTTTAATTTCAATACACATTATTCAGTATGCATTACACATTATTTAATTGTTCCAATAATCATTTTTATTATAAAACAAGCAAACCATGTCAAAAAGATAATTTTATCTAAAGACAAAATTTTTTCCATTTTCTTCTGTTGTAAATCCTATAAAATAAAACAGTTCAGACTAATAACTTTACACTGCATTTTAAAATTATGTGGTAATAAAAGATAAACTTGACACTAAAAATAATATAAAAGTAAAAAGAGTACAAATAATAATGATTTAAATCTAAATGTTTAATTGCTGCGTAATATAGTGCTGCATATAATTAATGCACATAATAATAACATCAACTATACTCCAAACTGCCAATTAAATTATGAGAAACATA
The DNA here is from genome assembly GCA_917563855.2 of Limnephilus lunatus. NCBI lineage: Eukaryota > Metazoa > Arthropoda > Insecta > Trichoptera > Limnephilidae > Limnephilus > Limnephilus lunatus. The sequence goes on from OU830600.1 coordinate 47,535,772, forward strand.
TTGGCACCATGTAAATGGCTTACAATATTTGCATTTACAACAGAGGCATAATACAATGAATAAAGAAGATTATAGTTTTAAGTATATAAAATATCAGCATATTTTTCAATTTGGGAGGCGGATATGGGTACTGCCGCCCAGGGAACCACTTGTTGGATAACCAACACCTCTTCCGTGGGTCACCCCAAGTGGTTCATATCCCTATGGTTACTCAAAATTACTTTCGAGATTAGATCAGTTTTTAAACCTTCCACGTACTTGCAAAATACATACAAGCACAACAAAATATACTTCATAAATTAAACATCAAATTTGAAGACCTCTACGATTTACACGTAATTTTATTTAAATAAAACCGAAAACGATTTAATTAAAAAAATGCAAATTCGCAAATCTTTTTTGATTTGAAAAAGAAGATAAAAATAATACTACATCTTTATAGTGCGTAATAACAAATTTATATATTATTTAAGGTAACATCAATATAATTTCACTTTAACACTAGAAAGACCGGGTACTTCTCCATACCTATAAAGACCACGACCGTCATTTTGACGGCTGATCACTTTTTGCCAATTGGTAGGCGAATATGGGTACCGCCGCCCCGGAAAACATTTATCGGATAACCAACACCTCTGCCATAGGACACTCCAAGTGGTTCGCGCTATTTTTGGTGAATTAGCAGGGGTGTCCGGGTTCATTAGGTGAGGTTTGTCTGATCTAGGTGGCGAATACGTTTGCCCACCTACTGCGTAGCCGACCGGGTCGGGAGACACTTGTTGAGGGAGACCTCATCTAGACCTATCCAGCAGGACCTCTCTCGAACCGTTTAGGGAGAGATCGATTCATTCGTCTAACACTCCTAAATACATTTACCAATTTCTCCTATTCATCCCTCACACCTTCTTCATTCATCCGTTACTCCTGGATAGATTTACCATTTTTTCCTATTCATCCCTCACACCTTCTTCCTTCCCATAACTTCCTTTCCTTCCTTTCCCTAAAAATACCCTCCACACAGTATCCCCAAATATGGCATAGGGCCCAGTTTTTTTCCTTTTTTCGTTAACATTAGCTCCACAAAAAAAACCCTAAGGAAAATTATTCCCCTCATGGCATTGTCACCTTTGGGGATGCTGTGTGGAGGGTACCTAAAGGGAAAGGAAGAAGAATAAGTTATGGGAATTAAATAATGTGTGAGGGGTGGGTGGGAATCTGGGAATCAATGTGGTGACATACGTAAGAATCTATTCCTATCACTGCGATGCAAGGCAATGTTCTGAGAGTCCTGCTGACGAGGTCAAACGATCTCTGTCAACCAGTCACTCCCGATTTGGCCTGCCACGCAGTCGTTTGGTAGAATCATCCGCCACCAAGATCCGAACACACCTTCCCCGAACAAATTGCCAATTTGGGAGGCGGATATGGGTACTGCCGCCCCGGGAACCATTTATTGGATAATCAACACCTCTGCCATATGGCACCAAAATTGTTCGCTACGTTTGGTGACTTAGTAGGGGATGAGGTTTGTCCGGGTCTTGGCGGCAGGTGATAATAATATTTGGCTAATTTATATAGCACGATTTTTGTGAAAAATCACCTCAAGGGCGCTCTATAAATAAATATGCGTCTGCCCATCAGCTGCATGGCAGGCCGGATCGGAAAAGATTGGTTGTGGGAGTCCCTTTGACTTTTCCAGCCGTGCTCTCCCGGAACGTTACGGATGGATGGATTCATACGTCCATCACACCTGGACTCACTGACCCCCAGATACCTACCCACTCCTAATATCATTTACTTTCCCGGAACTTCCTCTCTTTCCTTTCCTAAAAAGACTTACTACACAGCATCCCCAAAGATGACATAGACCCTGAGCGGAATTATTTTTCTCAGGGCCTCCTGCTAGCTAATGTAAAAAACCTAACCCCATGAACCTGGGCACCCCTGCTAAGTCACTAAACTTAGCGAACCTATTAGGGGGGTCTATGGCATAGGTATTGGTTATCCAATAAATGATTCTGCCAGTTCTTCAGGAGCTAACCCAGCTGGACCAACTCTGGTATTTGTATGCATATTAGTTCTCCGACGAGCCATAAAATAAATTTGGGCCAGAGATATATTTTTTGTGGTATTTTTATAAATTATATGATACGCGATAGCGAAAGAAAGAGACAGACATATTAGTACTATCGTGGTACTTTCATAAACGAGGAGGAATGAGTATGTTGTAAACTTGGGTAAGGAAGGTTGTAAACAAACTCAGCATTATGGCCCAAACCGTCACATTGACGGCGGCGGTCTTTGTAGGTATAAGTCAATATATCTCAAAAACTAAATAAGACCCGTACCTGTTTTTTTCACCATAGTTGTAAAATCATAAATCATGAAATGTGAAAAAAAATCACACCAATACAATAATTATTAAGCATTATATCGTCACATTACTTCGGCCAGCCGTCAAAATGAATGCTTCGGTCTTTCTAGTGTTAAATATATATCTGAGAAAACATTTCTACACATATTTGGACAATAAGTAGGACCATATGGATTATTTTATTTACATATCGTCAAAACAGACGTCAAAGTGAAAATTTGTTCCCTTTTGGCATAATATTCTTTAATGTTCCAGACTTTCATGATTTACTCCTTTAATTTATTGGTATGTAAATCTGTATTTAACTATTTTCGTTGTTAGTTTTTGGGGTGTTATGCCGTGTTGCGCTACCTCCTACTATAGCCGACGTTTCGGACAGCGTTGCAGTGTCCATCATCAGGGCAGATCCGGTAGATCCGACGATGTGTCATCACATCGTCGGATCTACCGGATCTGCCCTGATGATGGACACTGCAACGCTGTCCGAAACGTCGGCTATAGTAGGAGGTAGCGCAACACGGCATAACACCCCAAAAACTAACAACGAAAATGCTTTTGGCCGTGAAAATCTAAAAACTTACCTGTATTTAACTAGTTTCTCAAATATTTGAAATGCCAAAAACATGTATGCCAAATACATATCAGTACACATAGTTGATTCATTGATGCATTTATATTCTTTAGTGAAATACCAAATTTAACATTACTCTCACATATAATCATACTCATCATAAGAGAATATAAGACAAAATTTAGCAGAGTAGGAGAATAATATTATGACAAGGGATATTTCTAATTTAGATAAAACATGTATCCCTTTACAACCGGCTTCGTACGAGCATTTTTTAAATTTATTTTTCTCCACACAGAAGGCCCTGAGGAAAATGATTTCCCTCAGGGCCTATGTCATCTTTGTGGAGGGTCTTTTAGAGAAGAGGAAGGTCTTTATCATTTTGTAGGAGGGAGGAAACACAGAGGCTGGCAAATCGTTCTACCGCAGAGCTGTTGAACTCAAGAACGAGTCGTAGAAATGACCCATTCTCACGTGACAATTGTCAACCGTGTACATATGTTGAGCGCGTTTTTGGCGTGTATCCCGACTATGCACCGGTGCCGAGGGGATCAAGATGCTAGTTCCTCGGAGCATCTTCCATTGAAATAACAGTAGAAGGTCAGCATTCCCACCCGACATCTGTGCTCTAAGGATTGCAATCCGTTTGTTAAGATAGGAGAATCTATCAAACAGACCGCCCGTTTCTGCAAAGTTGAGGATTTTTTCAGGTATTTTGGGGCTCCAGACCAGAGATAGCCGAGCATGAGTTTGTCTTAGAAAAAAATAAAGACAGAAGATAGATCTATTTTTGAGAACTTATATAGGGTACCTTCACACGCACGTGTTTCAATCATTAAATTGCCCAGCCCTGTGGGATCACAACTAGGAGCTTTACTAGTAGGACCCATCAAAATTTGGAATTTTTTTAATGGTTGCAAAGGGATATTAAGCTAAAACTCCTGAAATATATACATCAGTATAAAAGAATATTGTTGTTTTATATGTGTTGTATTACATACATAAGATATTTTTACACTCAACATTAATTACAAAAACATCTTCATAAATTTTTAGAGGCCTAATAATAGCCTTTAAAATTGTAATGAGAGATTGTTTATCCTTATTCCTAATAAATATATTATTTTATAAAATTTACGATCATTCAATATAATATTTATAAAGATAGGCAACTTTAATACTTCAGGATTGTAATTGCATTGTTGTAACCTGAAATTCACAAGCAGAATTATACAATTTCAGGCAAATACAAGAAAATATACATGAATATTTATTATTACATGCTATTTTTGGTGTAGTCATCTTTCATGTTAATGTATTGTGAATTAGTAATATATTTTGAATTTTATAATTGATTAAAATATTATAACACTTTTTGCTGTGAATTAAGGGCACGCACATTTATTTCAAAATTTCAGTGAAACTAAGTTAAAATTGTAAACTATGCACATTAATACCAAACAACAAAAGAATTCAATTCTACTTTCCAATTTAACAAATTTCAGTACAAGACCAGAAGTCACCCTGAGTGTAATATCAGTACATTTTATCACACAAACGTGATAAAATAAATAAATTTAAATATGAAGGCACAATTCAAATAAACATAACTACATGACTGAAATATTGTATTAAATAGAAAGTTTTCAGAATAACCACTGGAGCGCTTTTTGCCACAATATGGTACTATTTAAAATACCTCGGATTGCTTTGCTGCCAATTTTGGCAAATTTTCCCTCATTTGTGAGTTAAGTTTACGATTTTATAATATTTTTTTATAAATCCTACGAATATGTGATAATCAACAAAAGATAGGTGAATTCATTGGCTATATAGAACTATAATCAGTTTGTATGTCTCCATATTAAAATTCGGAGGTATGATTTTTTTAATGTGAGCAGAAAATATTCAAAAAGATTACCAAAAAATCTCGAGCAATCGCAGAAAAAGTTTTAAATTGCGCTGTCGCTCCAGTGGATAAGCCCCTTTTAAAGTTGAAAATAATATTGAGTTTAATTTAAATATGAAAATAAAATATATGCTATGTAGATGTTTTATATACTAAATGATGTTTAGGTAACATACAAAAAATTACGTATATGTGTCTAAAAACAGGATTATGTTGGGAAGTTTACATTGCACAAAACAAAGTCACTTTTATGTCTAAAACTAGTTGGCAAAAATATTGCAGGACTGTCATAAAACATGGATAAACCTATAAATTAATTATAGATTACCATTTAGTGCAAAAATAAAATAGGACATAATACGTATAAATGCAGTTGATTTTTGATTGACAGATCATTTCAGTCAAAATAAATCTATCAAAAATGAAACATAAAAAAAAAATCTGAAAAAGTTCAGTAAAGATTAGAAATATTATATTTCCTGTACTATCTTCTTGAAACATCACAACACACTTGTTTTCCTGACAAGAAATGAACACTTTATCTCTTAAACACTAAAATATGTTCTAAAAATAAAAGTCAGGCGACGTAAAAAGCTGTTCCTTAAAAATATTAAAGTTTGCTTGTGCGTAATCTCAGGTGGAGAAATCAACGAAGATACAATATACAGTATGCGGGCTCCATGAGCATCAATTCTTAGATTACTTAGATCATTCCGATGCCATCCGTCTCCCTGTTGTTGGATTTTTCAAAGAACATGGCATCCTGCGGGCAAAATAAAATTTAAAAAAATTAATAACAAATTTATTGCAAATATTTCACACAACACAAATCTAATTAATATATTATTAGACTGTTGATCTTTGCTTAGATTTGATGTGTTCTAACTACGCAGCTACAATTTACATTTTTAACCAAAATATTATATTTTGAAGTGTGTTATAACATTTAACTCGCTGTTGGTTACCTTAGTTTTCGTAAAGCGATCGGTCGCGTGGCGTGAGCTAATATTTAAATGTTTTTTGTTACTGTTGATTTAATTTATCATTCATTCCGAACACAATAAACATAAGTAATAATAAACTAATTAAAACTTATAACTAAAGACATAATCAAACACAAGAATAACTTGGACCATATTTCAAGGACACATCTTTCAAAAGAATACTATATTGATATATTAAAATTTGATTATAAGCTAGGAATATCAACAATTTTTTTTAAATATAGCAAGATTTAAAAAAAATTGGTTTTTAGTACAGTAGAATTTGGATATTTCGACTTCGCTTATAACGGCTTACCGTTTTTAGTGACGAAAATGTAAACTCAAGTAAGGTTTCATAGTTACGTACTATGAAAACATATCCATTTAGTGCACCTCCGTTTTAAGCAACCAACTGCTTAAAGCGACCTATTTTAATGATAATTCGTCAGGTTAGAACGACGCGTAGTGTTTTGTTTACAAAACCTACGCACCAATAACTCGTCGCCCCGCGCCCTAACACCTATCCCTATTAACACGCGTAAATCAGTCAGTGTTTATCATCTGTTGTGACTAGGTTAAAAGCTCGACACAACGAGTTTACAAAGTGTTTTTCAATTGAAGAAAACAGTACTATATTACACCGTTTATAAGCCAGTGAATCAAATGTAATGAGTTCGGCGTGTCTCATGTAAAAACCAGCTTAAATTATCTAGACATTTTGTGCATCGTCTGGTTAGTATGACAAAGTAACGCCGGTCCCTTGAGGATCGTTATGTAGAATTTCATTATGTGCAAATTTTTTTAAAATATTTTACTTTTTGTAATGCGGTCAGTTAACTACTGAGAATTACACATCTATTATGAACTAACGCTGACCGCAAACTGAAGCATACTGTGTTCTTCCCTACAGGAAGATAAGAAAATAGTTAAGTTGTATAAAAGTCCGGGGTTCAAAGACCCCGCGCGACCGACAGCGGGTTTAAAGCATCAATTTTAAGAATGTAGAAGACTCAACTTAGGACCAGTTGTTTCACAAAATTCAAACAATTCATCAAATTTCAAAGTCAATTTTCAAGTTTGTTTTTCCACAAAAACATCGAAATTATATTTGATTGGGATACGGTTTATTTTTTTCCCACAAAAGCAGACAGTTATAAACCTTTTGGCGAACCTAACTCATTTTTGTATAAAAATGGACATGGTACAGGACATCATTCATGACACAGGCCTCCAAATGATAACAGAACTTGAATAGAAATTAACGAATTTGTAAATTTACTTTGAAATTTGATAAATTGTTCAAATTCTTTGAAACAACTGACCCTTAGAGCTATAGGCGGGTTCAAAATATGAAGTTTTGATTAATTATATGAATAAATGCAGTTGACTTTTGATTGATAAAATAAATCTATCAAAAATGTGACATAAAAAAAAATTATCTGAAAAAATTCAGTAAATATTAGAATTATATTTTCTGTACTATCTTCATGAAATATCACAACACACTTGTTTTCCTGACAAGAAATGAACACTTTATCTCTTAAATACTAAAATATGTTCTAAAAATAAAGGTCAGGCGACATAACATTATGGACATAAAACAGCTCTTTGCATGATCCAAATTAGTTAATTAACTATAATTAGCTATACAAAGCAACACGAAACGATACACAATACCCGAGCCAAAAACAAATAACTTCTCCAAACTCTTTTTGCTAAAACCACCTTTAGACAAAGACATTTTAAATACATAGCTTGCAAACTATACAATACACTATTACCAGCTATGATTAAACAAAAAGAAACAATGAAAAAAAATTCAAACACGAAATAAAGAAATAGATTGCAAGTATAGGACGTCACACTATTGCAAACATCTGTAAAATAAATTGCATTTGGACAGAAATAACAATTTACATATGACCTAACCCAGTGGTGGGCAAACTTTTTTCATGGGGGGCCTAATAGTTTTAAGAAATTTCAGAGGAGGGCCAGGAGTATGGCCAAAATGCATTTGGTTTTAAAATCTACACACCCTAAAAATCACAAGTAAATTAACTTTATACAGATAAATAAAAACATAATAAACTGTTGCTTAAGATAATAAATCAAATCAAGCGAGATAAAAAGCTGTTCCTTAAAATAATAAGTGTTTGCTTGTGCATAATCTCAATAAAAATTAAGCGAGATAAAAAGCAGTTCCTTAAAATAATAAATGTTTGCTTGTGCATAATCTCAATAAAAATTAAGCGAGATAAAAAGCATTTCCTTAAAATAATAAATGTTTGCTTGTGCATAATCTCAAAAAAAAATAAGCGAGATAAAAAGCAGTTCCTTAAAATAATAAATGTTTGCTTGGGCATAATCTCAATAAAAATTAAGCGAGATAAAAAGCAGTTCCTTAAAATATTAAATGTTTGCTTGTGCATAATCTGAATAAAAATTAAGCGAGATAAAAAGCAGTTCCTTAAAATAATAAATGTTTGCTTGTGCATAATCTCAATAAAAATTAAGCGAGATAAAAAGCAGTTCCTTAAAATAATAAATGTTTGCTTGTGCATTATCTCAATAAAAATTAAGCGAGATAAAAAGCAGTTCCTTAAAATAATAAATGTTTGCTTGTGCATAATCTCAATAAAAATTAAGCGAGATAAAAAGCAGTTCCTTAAAATAATAAATGTTTGCTTGTGCATAATCTCAATAAAAATTAAGCGAGATAAAAAGCAGTTCCTTAAAATAATAAATGTTTTCTTGTGCATAATCTCAATAAAAACTAAGCGAGATAAAAAGCAGTTCCTTAAAATAATAAATGTTTGCTTGTGCATAATCTCAATAAAAATTAAGCGAGATAAAAAGCAGTTCCTTAAAATAATAAATGTTTGCTTGTGCATAATCTCAATAAAAATTAAGCGAGATAAAAAGCAGTTCCTTAAAAAAATAAATGTTTGCTTGTGCATAATCTCAATAAAAGTTAGGTGACATAAAAAGCTGTTCCCAAAAATAATAAATGTTTGCTTGTGTATAATCTCAATAAAGTCAGGCGAGATAAAAAGCAGTTCCTTAAAATAATAATGTTTGCTTGTCAATAAAATCTGGCGGCATAAAAAGCTGTTGGCGATGGATTTTTCGGAGCACTACGCTCTGCAGACAAGGCAGCACTGTCTTCAATGGTACAAGAAATACTGATGTACTGAGGTACACGCATTACTACGCACATCAGTATCGCTGCCACTTTTCGGCCACATCCCAATACTGAAAGGTCGATCCAAATATCTAGATGCCCATCAGTAATATGTATTGTCAGTACGTCAGTATTTACCATTACACGAGTCAGTATTCACTTCAGTATTAAAATACTGATGCGAATACTAACTAATTGGATTTTTGAAAGTACATGGCATCCTGTGGGGAAAATAATTTTTTAAGAATTAATGACAACTAATCTCAAATTTATTACAAATACTTGACAACAGAAATCTAATAATTTAACTCTTGATCTTTGCTTAGCCCATTATTCACAGGAGCCAAATTGTCCCAAAACATCATATGCCGTCATAATAAATTATAAACAGGAGACGCAAATTGTCCTAGAGCGACCATGCATTATTAAAAGTTAGATACATATCTCTTTCTTACCTTATTGTACCCCAAACCAAAACAACAAAGTTTAACATTTAATTTTAACATAAAATCGTATGAATATGATAAAAAGTGAAGTGAAAGTTTTATTAGAAATTTTCTTAAGAAAAGGAATCTGCATTTAAAATTTTAAGTTTCTTTTATTTTATGTCCTTTAGGGGAATACCGCAGGTATGTATTTTTAGCCAATTTACATTTTCAATTTCAAAATTTAAATATTTAGAAACAAAATTCTGATGTACACATCGGAAAGATTATTTTATCTAGATTTTAGAAAAAAAAATTTTTTTCAAAAGGATAAAAAATAACCAATATAAATGTACATTTACAATACATGGGAAGAATTGGGAATTTTGTGCGCCAACCTTGACTGGCAAAAGTTAATGGATATTATTTTCTTATTATTATTAATTTGTTCTAACTGCGCATCTATAATTTATATTTTTAACCAAAATATAATATTTTGAAGTTTGTTTGACATTTAACTTGCTGTCGGCCGCCTTAGATTTTTAAATGCAGTCGGTCGTGTGGCTCAAGCTAATATTTAAATGTTTTTCATTGTTTTTTATGTAATTTATCATTCTATTTGAACACAATAAACACAAATCGCGTGGGGTCAATCGATGCTCTAATGAAAAATACGGTTCCATGTCAACTCCGTATGAAACCAACCAGTTGGTTTTATTCTGAGTTGGCCGGTCACCGAAAAATACAGTCTCTTGCGAACGAACACTGACCGCAAACTGAAGCATGCTGCGTGCGTCACTACATTACCATGTTTTACGAAGGTAGGCTAGAAGGTATAATAATTAAGTTTAACAAAAGTTTCATGACGCAACCTTAATTAATTATTAAAAAGCTATTAGCGACCGACGGCAGATTAATAGCATCAATGTTAACAATTAAGAAGATTCAACTTATTATGTTTAAAACTAAGGGCGAGTTGTTTCACAGAGTTAGAACAATTCATCAAATTTCAAAGTTAATTTTCAAGTTCCGTTATTGGCCAGTTGTTTCACACAACTGAAATGATAACAGAACTTGAATAGAACTTTTAGAGGCTCGACCCCTTTGGCTATACCGCAGACGAAACATCCTGGCCTAAGAGCATATTTTAAATGCTAACACTAAATGTATTTTTTATTTTATTTTAAAGAGATTCAGACAAATTACTTAATTTTGGTAGGTATTTCCAAATTAGCAATTTCGTGATGCTTTTTTGGCCACAAGAATAAAATGTTTAAAACATCAACTTACAATGAGGAAGCATGCCCCCAGGAGCACAGCTTTCATCCTGACGTCTAGGTCCATGGGGAAGGTGATGCCGAAGTAGTCGGCATCGGTGAACATCTCTCGGAGGAGACCGGACCACTGTTTGGAAATCTTACCCACTACAGTTTCACCGTCTTTGGACAATATCTGAAAAAGAAAAACAATATTAAAGCTATAAGTATTTTAAAAATAAAATTAACTTTTTAACTAGACAACTGGTTAGTGCGCACATGTGCGTGTCAATTTTTAAGACCATGCTCTAATACCATAAATAATTTTTTGTGATGGAATTTTAACCTTGATTATTTTTAATTGGATTATTTTTTTAATTTATTATAGTTAGGCGCACTTGAAGTGAAATGACACAAAACTGCGCTATACAAATATTACGTTATTATTATTATTAACCAAAATGGCGGTTTGATCTGTCAAACTCGATGTCACCTTCAGTTCGTGCCATGCTTGCGGCAATTAAACAAGTTAAACAACGCGATTTTTACAACCCTGCATGAATTGATATGATTATCTTACTTGTTCTAATTGCTCAGTACGAACAATGTTACTCACACGAGGTACAGAAATGGTTGAAAGTTTATCTTGTTCCTGTTATATTTCCAATCTATATAAAGGCAGTGATTGTTTATTTTATTTTCATTAGCATTTTAGCGCGTATTGCATCATCATATCGGTAGCAAGCGAATATTTTACTAAAATCTAAACTATGCCGGAAGCAAAGAAGAAGAGACGATAGTACAGGGCGAACTATATTAAATACGGATTTATCGAAAATCGTACAAATCTGTTTTACTACATTTTTTTTAAATCTAGAAGTGGGCGGTGGTCGAAATAAGTTTAAGAACCTGTGCTGTAGATTCTACTTTTTTCATGAATGTATGCCTCTATGATGGCTTATGAAACTGCAACTGCAACTAAAGTCTATTGTCTGCGGGCACCCTTAGTCTGTTCGCAGTTTAACCCCTCAGGCCTCGACCATATTTTATCAGAGAGTCAAAATAATTCCGCTTTACAATAAAATCTAAATAAATGGAATGTTTCTGAACATATCCGAAAACTAAAAACTGTTTTTGAAAGGTGATAAAATACGCTATCAAATTTTATAATTCAAAATTAGACTTTGGTTTTTTCGTTCCGTCGGTTCAAAACTGGACCAATTTTTCCCCACATATAAGGTTTTCCTGATTAAGAAGTTTATTAATTCCGGTCACTTGAAAAACTTCTTGAGGGTTTCACTGTAAATCGAAATAAATATATACATAATTTTTAAATATAAAAATTTTGCATGCAAACATAAAAGAGTTTTAAAAATGGCTCATCTTGCGTTTTTTATAACTAAAATTACTGATAATGAAAAAAAAAAAAAATACGTAAGTACACATTTTATAAGACAAATGTATTTCAAACGTTATTGTTATCTCACTTTTTTGTCATTCCATGTAAAAATAATGAATAAAAAATTCCCAAAGTTTCAAAAAAATTTTCAAATTGCAATCCGAAACTTTGGTTTTATAAGGGTCAATAATTTACTTATTTTGTGGTTAACTTTTATATTTGAATAAGAAGCGTGGTGTTTTCTCTTTCTAACTTTCTAACTGATTGGGAGGCGGGAATGGGTACCGCCGTCCCGGGAACCTTTATTGGATAACCAACACCTCTGCCATAGGTCACCCCAAGTGGTTTGCTACGTTTGGTGATTTAGCAGGGGTGGCCGGGTTCAGGGGGTGAGGTTTGTCTAGGTCTTGGAGGCAGATGACCAGGACACACTGAACCCCAGATTCCTACCCACCCCTTAAACCCTCCTTCCTTCCCAGAACTCTCATCTCCTTCCTTTCCTTTAAAAAACCCTCCACACAGCATCCCCAAAAATGACATAGGCCCTGAAGGAAATTATTTTCCTCAGGGCCTCCTGTGTGGAGCTCATTTAAAAAAAAAAAAAACATTGTTTATATCTTATCTCCCACTACGATAGTAAGGGAGCTACAACAATTTCTATGAGACCTGTATGAGTTGTTCCGAAAACCGAACAAATAGACTTGACGGGTTAACTCGGTTGGAATCTCCGCTTACAAACATAAACACATTAAAAAAATTTGAAAAAGAACACCCTTGCTTTTATAATTAAAAACTCTCCTCGTATGCTAGCAGCGCACTGTTTGAACATTTTGGCATCTTGGGCGCAATAAAAGTCAGTAAAGATCTGTTATTTACCTGTTATTTATCTATTATTTATGTAGTTACCTTGAATTCAACATCTCCGCACATGGTGAAACGGCAAACGGGTCCGCTGATGGTCAGCACTGTCTCCCCAGAGCCGTTCTTCACCAGGAAGGACGGCTTGAAGATGGACCACTCTTGCTCGATGTAACCTATGATGGTTCCGGGCGGAGACGACACCTCCATGGTCTGTAGACAACACGGAAAGCAGCAGGAGTCACAAGCCAGCGGCCGATGCATGTTGATAACCTGGAATACAATTTTCGTTAAATTAATTTGGATAATTTTTAACAGTTAATATCAGAGATGCCACGAATAGTGATTTTGCCGAATACGGCTAGGCTCTCAGCCGAATATTCGGCGACACTTAGTACATGTCGCGGATGACAGGTTCCGACCTGCATCATTGAAGTGTGTGTGGTAACTATGCATTTGTTTCATTTGCGAATAGGTTGTGTCACAACACGCATTATTTGTTGATTGTTACATCAAATTGGGTTACTTATAGTGTGAAACACGTCTGTTTGTTCGCGAAATGCTTTAAGAAATGGCACCATTTAATAAAAAATCACCTATTTGGGAATATTATAAAATTTGTAATGAAGACAATAAATATTAAATTTATATACATTTTTTTAATTTTTTTTATTATAGTTTATTTATAAAATAACTTTTGTATACAGTTTTTTTTACAGGTTTTTCGACTACTAGATTATTATATACCATAGTCGATTGTTTTCTAGGGGTGGGAAATAACAGTAATCTCAGGGAGAGTTTATTCTCCTAAGAAAATGCTCTTTGGACGAGGTGCATTTGACTACCAAAAACAAAATATTTTTTTGGTAGTAATCTTACCTTTCTATAAAATGTACGGTGAAATTGGCTTTCAGTGATAGAATTTAACCTGTACAATAACGGTGCATTTGCACATTCAATAATGCAACTTTCTAAATTGGGATAGTGGTAGAAGGGGTTAATTGGTCAAATATCTTGTTGGCAGTTATCTGTAAAATGCCACAATTAATTTAACAAAGTAAGGAACAGCATATCGCAAAAAGTTCGTGTTATTCCCTTCCGCCTTTCACATAAAAGTTATATGCAAGTATTAGTTATCAATGTGGTGTTTGTCTAATTAGTGATAGCATCAACCATGTTCAGTGTAATTGTATCAGTGAAAGCTTTGATGTAAATGACAAACCTAATAAAAAAAATAAAATTAAAAAAAAGTTGATAAGATTTGTTAGTAAATCTAATTAAATAATTGATTATTGAAACAACATTCATAATATTCAAAGTGCATTGTAAAAACAAATAGAATAAGTATTTATTGTTATTAAGTTTATTTTGTAGAACTCCATTTTAATTTTTATTTATTTTATAAATTCAATAATATTATTATTTTATGTATAAAAACAGTTTATTATAAACGAGTTCTGCTTCGTAATTATTATTTTGTGTTACAGCTGTTTCGCCCTCTAAAGGCATTATCAAACTGTCAACTGTCTGTAACAGTTTGATAATGCCTTTAGAGGGCGAAACAGCTGTAACACAAAATAATAATTACGAAGCAGAACTCGTTTATAATAAACTGTTTTTATACATAAAATAATAATATTATTGAATTTATAAAATAATAAAAAAAATAAAATAGAATAAGGTTAGGGTGCAACAGAGAATTGAACTCGGAATCTCACTTTTGTCGGGTGGGTACATTAACCACCTCCGCCATCATACCACTTTGCCATTAAATTACTGGATTTTGAAAGTTATCAAGGATTTTTGCCATTAAATTACTGGATTTTGAGAGTTATCAAGGATCTTTGCCATTAAATCACTGGATTTTGAAAGTTATCAAGGATCTTTGGCATTAAATTACTGGATTTTGAGAGTTATCAAGGATCTTTGCCATTAAATCACTGGATTTTGAGAGTTATCAAGGATATTTGCCATTAAATCACTGGATTTTGAAAGTTATCAAGGATTTTTGCCATTAAATTTTCGGAGTGCGATAGTTACTTTAAATAGTTTTTTTTTTCCTTAGCTCCACACACGGGTCCTAAGGGAAAAAAAACCCTCGGGGCCTAAGTCATCTTTGGGGATGCTGTGTGGTGGGTATTTTATGGAAAGGAAGGAGAGGATGTTCTGGGAAGGAAAAAGGTATGAGGGGTGGGTAG
This sequence comes from Limnephilus lunatus, assembly GCA_917563855.2. Taxonomy (NCBI): domain Eukaryota; kingdom Metazoa; phylum Arthropoda; class Insecta; order Trichoptera; family Limnephilidae; genus Limnephilus; species Limnephilus lunatus. Next base: position 47,550,926 of record OU830600.1, read on the forward strand.
GAATCTGGGGTCAGTGTGTCCTGAATTGACTTATGTATGTATGAATCTATCCCTCCCACTGCAGTGCAAGGCAATGGGTCGAGAGAGTCCTGCTGGAGGGGTCAAAAGGTCTCCCTCAACCAGTCTCTCCCAATCCAGCCACCATGCAGCAGGTGGGCAAACACATTCGCCGCCAAGATCTAGAAAATCCCGACACCCCTGCTAAGTTACCAAACGTAGCAAACCGCTTATGGCAGGGGTGTTGCTTATCCAATAAATGGTTCCCGAGGCAGTGGTACCTGTACACGCCTCCAAAATTGAATTAAAAAGATCTTGAAAAATTGATATTGAGAGTTATTCAAGAAGTTTGCCATTAAATTACCTGATTGCGGTAGTTATCGAGGATCTTCATCTCGAAAGGCCTCAGGGGTCCGCAGCAGTTCCTGGTGAGGCAGTCATTGTCCTCCACGGCGTAGTAGACCTTCTGTCCCACGCTGTTCTTGACAGTGAACTTGTTGTTGGTCTCGAATCCGGTCAGGGCCTCCAGCAGCTCCACCTTCTGGTGCACCAGCAGCTGGTCAATCATAGAAAGGTATTCCAAACCGGGAGGGCAGTTGGTCAGCCCTTGCGGAATATTCATCCAACCACCTGGAATACAATTTCAAAGTTGTGATTTGTGATATTTATTCTTATTCGGGTTCCTTGACAAAACAGGACATTGAAGAAAAGTGAAGAACAAATAATAACCTACTCTTTTATCATGTTTAACCTAACCTAACCTAACTTAATCTAAACTATTCTTTTATCATAATCTGTTTTTTCTTTTCTGTTTATCCAGTTGCCGTATTTATGTACACCATATTCATGGGAGACGGAAGGTGTTAAAAAATCATGCATGTTATTAATTTGATACAATATTTTACATTTCATAGTACAATCCAGTAACTGGGTGGCTTACCCGTGCTGAGGCCCCCATTTTATAATATAAGAGTATATACATAATACATTTTGAAAAAAAAAAATATAATGTTGGTGACGAAAAAACATTTTAAAATTAAGATAAATTTAAACTAAAAATTAAAGTAAAGTTAAAAAAAATTAAATTAAATGAAAATCGGGATATATTATGAATGTGTGTTTGTGAGTGTTGCTTGTTTTATATTGGTTTTGTGTGTTGCGTTTGCGTGTATATGGTTTATTCTTTTATGTTATAAAATTTTAGTAATATTTATATAATAAATTTTTACTAACTTCACCTTACTTAACTTTGTATAGGGGGAACATTCATCCACAACAATGTTGTGCGATGCCACAACCTGTAGTAAATCATGTCAAATTCTGCCTATCCTTGAGATGAGCTGGATCACCAAGTAAATTTATCTTGTGATGGGTAGTAAATAAGTAATAATCTTGTAGGTAGAATGAATATTAAACTAGTCCCGAGAGCTCGTAAGGACGTCATCGACGTTCGTTCTCGTCCTTTTCATAGGTCTTGTTTGAAAATGAAAAAGACAGAAAATACTAGAACGATGACATCATGTACGATCTCTCACTGGGACTAGGATAACTCTTATTATTTGCACCAGATATAAGTAATAAAGACGGAAGGTAATAATGTAAAAGACAAAGCAGACATGCCTTATATTTCTTCAAAATCATCTCTTTCATACATTAATATGTCTATTGTTATGTAACACGGGTAGGTGCATAGTAGTTACTGAGAAGAATTATTTTCGGGCCAGAATTATTTAATAGCCACACTGCAAGCTTGCTTTCATTGGTGCGTACCGATCGCCTGACCCCAACGGCGGGCACCCCTTCCCCGCTTCCCGCCTCCTCGGTCCGCGGAGACCCCACGCGCCAAAAAGTAACGAGCGGCCGAACTAAGCTGACCTGCGCTTCCCGCTCGCTCCGTTGGCCATTTTTTTTAACAAACATGTAGATTTACGTACGCCTAATCTATGGACGGGGAAGAATTGTGTTGGTCCCCGGTTCCGGCAGTGGTTTTCTACGCCGGTGGATTTCAAACTAACGTACGCTGCGTTCTCGGGCCTCTCTGTGGGACTCGGTATTGTTTTTTCCTCGCTTATGGAGCACGTGACGACACGCCGTCCGCCCGACAAACACAGTGAGTTGCCTCATTTTCCCATTTAATTGTGTCGATGTAAATTGCCTTGCACCTGCGCGATAAACCCAGACTTGGAGAGAGAGTTAGTTACCAGTTAGCCAATTTTACCCTGTTTGTAATCCATGTACGATGTAACCAACTGTAGAATACAATACACTGCTTTTGTTACCCTGAAGCATTCTTTGTTTTGAGACAGATCATGTGTGGAGTTTCCCCCAATTAACGTTTTCTTGCTGCCAACCCAACCCCTGGGTGAAGAGAGCCTGCTCAACGCCGGAACGACTGAGCTAGACCCCGGAAGCAGGTTTGCCATAGCCTGGGGCCCTTTTTAGTAAACACTGGCGATTCCACGAGGGGCTCCTTTGTTTTAGTTAACACTATTCATACCTTTAGACACACATCCTTATATGTATTAATGTTGTTAGATTTCTCCGAATAATCATTGTCAATAGCCATATTTTCCTTCTTTTATACGCAATGTACACAATAAATAGTTAGAATGTCTTATTTAGTACCCTCTAGCTGGAGAAGTTGACCACAGACACACAACAGTCATCACCATAACAAGCTAAATACTCATCTATTGCTCCTACAGGATATGACAAATTATAAATTGACGACACTTGAGTACTACAGTCAAGTGCAATTGAAAAATCAATCCTGGCATCTTTCTAACTGTGAAGTAAGAAATCGTAATGTTAGGACAAAAACTTCTGCCATTATTATTATAATTTCAATGTAGGTATCTACAGAATCCTAATAAAATTGTAAATAATGTACATATTTGGAATAAAGGTCCAGAGCATCTTACTTATTAAAAAAGAACCAATATAATATGTTATTTCTTCGAGTAAAACAACATAAATACATAACATCATCTCTGGTAACCAGTTGGTTTTACCAAGTATTATTTATTTATTTATCAATATCTTATTCTCTGTTGAAAGAATCAGATTGCTGAGATATCTAATGCTTGTGGTTTCCTTGAATACGATCTTTTTAAGACGAATCTACTTTTTACAAAATGATATTCCTTATTTACGCTTACAGATAGCATTGCGGACATTCTGTACCAACCTTGTTTGGGTTTGGATAGCATTATTTATGTAGACAATATTTATGACATCTGCTTCCGTATTTGTAATTTGACAAGTCTATGTTCTTTGAAGTCAGAATATAAACTTCATACAATATTAAATGGAATTGAAAGTACAAATAATTAATGGGTTAGTTATTTTAGTTTCATTATATTTAGGATATTATCATAGATATTCAAATTAATAGACAAGCCGATCAGGGAGAGAGGAAGAAACCAAGTTAGCGGAGAGTGGGAAGCAGTGTGGGCTTCGTCAATAAATGTTTCTGACAGTACACAGGCAACTCGCATTGTAATATCACCATATTATTCCTTGAAAATAAAATCTGCTTACGAATTACTAGTCCTTTTTACAGTGGCACCCAAATTGCTAGCTACGTTATGAACAAATTTGCAAATTCCAAATCGGGCAAAGTAAGTTCTGCCTATTTTCAAAATTGAATATTTTGTTACAGTATTTAGTTTAAGACACTTTTACAAATGTTTTATAATTAATTTACAGCATTAAACAAGCACACACCTTTAGTTTTTAATGATTGATATATTTAGGGTTTTCACACAAATGCTCTGTTCCTATTAATAATAAAATGATCTCTTTTAAATTAAATTCATTTATGAGAATTATTTCACACGTAATTTAATAATAACACATAGCAGTTACATTATTATTTGCGCCTAGTTGTACTAGGTACTCTCAATATCGCTTTGGTTGCTTGAAATAGCTTTAGTCTTATTTAGCGACCAGATCTGCTTAACCAGGTACTTTTCCAGTGGGAATGCCATAGTCTGAAACCTTTTAATTATAATTAATTTATGTGAATTATTTCAAACATAATTTATTTATAGCAAGTATATTATTTGCTTCTGCTTAGAGCCGGTGATAAACAATGGTCTAAAAACAACTTTAACGCACTGTTATTTTATTGTTATGTTATGTATTGTTATATATTATAATCCATGACCGTGAATAATTATAACCATTATAACTGTAAGTGCTTAGCCATAATTTTACACGAGATTAAATTGTTACGTATTTTGAATAGATTTTTTTTCTGATACAGAAGAGGAATAAATGACATTATGAAAGCAAAAGAAACAATTATTTGTGTTAACGCGATGTTTGCAAGGGACAGATTCTGCTTTTATGTGTATGAAATAAAAGGTTAGTTATGTTAAAAACCGAAAAACTTTATTCAAAAAGATGTAACATTCATAGTTCCTAATTTTATTTAAGTGCACAAGGCACATCCCTTATTCCCAAGGAATATTTTAGTATTTTTGTGTGGCTATGCAACCTGATGTGATAGTATTGGTCGTTTCGTTTATAACCAACATTCAGACCTTGTGCAGAAAAGTCCCACAATGGACTGCGCTGCAAACCATTACTTTACTTCAAACTTTACTTTTCTGTAAAAGGTCTGTTTATTTCAATGTTCGCTTGCCAGCGGTCAGCGTAGGAATGATCTCGTAATTTTATCCAAGACATGCTGGAACTCTCCTGGTGCCCAAATGATTTGCCTCCAGCTTATCGAAATGATACTCAGATGTTCTGTTACGTCATGTCTACTGTTTCTTACGTCGATGGATATTATACTTTTTCTCTGCTATTGGGTTTTATTTACTTTCTCTTTGTATTTATATTTTATATAAAAATATACAGCATGTGTATTACATGTGAGCGCACTAAGCGCACTGTAAAATAAAACAAAAAACATAAAAATGTTTTTAAAAATATACCAACCATTTTTTTTACATTTACCAATTTGACACAGAATATTACACTTGTGTAGGCATTGGTGGTCCGTGAATTTTTTAGTGAGTTAGGGTGCTAAGATTGAAAAATACGACGTTATTGTTGTGGTTGGAAATGAATTTTATTTATTTCAAAATTTAAATTTTTTGTATGAAGATTTTTTTAAAGATTCTTTCAGTTGTATGAAATTTTGAAAAAAAAATCATTTTTAGCTACAACATCAATAATGTCTTATTTTTTAATCTTAGCACTCCAGCTCACTAAAAACTCATGGACTGCCACTGCTGCATAGGTACCTATACTTAAATAAAATCAAAGCATAATGTGTTCACATGAAGTAATTTTCTTTTTTAAAGTTAAAGTTTCACAATCGCTACCAAACCATTTAAAAATTTTCATCTAAAGTGATGCATGTTATCTGCGGATTAAATTACAATACCACAAAGTTACATACCGCTGTTCCTCTTCTGTTATCAGTTGATTGTACTGAGCGTTTCTTTTTCTGAGATTGACTTTCATAGATCGGCGAATGCTTCTCCTCAAGGCGTCGAATGAAAGCGTCTCTACATAGCCACTATTGCGCCGGACATTTTCAATTTTCTTATGAAAAAAATCACTTAATCTTTTGATGCTAAAAACACTTTCACGTTTAGGAAAACTGTCAGATTTTTGTTTAGACTTTGGCAAACTTTTCCCCTCTTTATCACATTTGGTTACCATTGCAATGAAACTTCAAAATCTCACGTTTGACGGATTTTAGATTGAAATGTTTTTTTATTATTATCGAGTCGCACTTGTTTATAGTTTGGAGTACCGTAGTAGACTGTTTTCAGAACTAAACTAGTGCCTACACTAAAGTCTGATACAATTGGTTGAGCAATTTACAAGTAAAGTATGGCAGGCATCACAACGGAGTAGAATCAGTTAAATAAAATTAACTCAATGAGATAATAGATGCACTTGGTTCCGAAACACAAAGGTAACTAACAACTGTTCCTGTTATTGAGGGCTATTATATTTTACTGTACATAAGACGTTATAATATCTCTTTTACAAATATTTACTCTAATCACACAGATAGCAAGTCATCATCACTTCAGGATAAATAAAAGATTATTTTTATTATATTTCGTAAGAACCAAAATTCTCCAAGAAAAGGGAATCACAAATGTTTTAGGGAAACATATAATGACATCCCTTAACAAAATGGCAAAATTTAAATACTAACTGCAGAAGTGGTAGTTGTACGCATTCAAACCGTGGAAAGTATAAACCATGGTTAATTCAATATCAACCAATGAATAAACTGTTGTGGCAATCGGCAATAACTTACAGCCTTAATATTAAATGTATTTTAAATTTTACACAAATGTTAAACAACTGTTTACGATACATAAATAGTATACATATCATATTTAGTTGTGTAAAACTAAAAACTCGTATATTAGAAAGGCGTTTATTGTATGAAGGTAAAGCTAAATACTCCAGGAATAGTATCTCTTTTTAAATAAGGATTTACTTTTTAACATTTTTCACACAATCTACGCCAAAATAGGAAAAGTTTTGAAACAATGCATGTGTTATAGGTACTCATGGATCACATAGTGACTGGACAACTCAGAATCATGCAAATCCTACACCTCCTTTTAACCTTTTCCACTCCGTCGGCCACACATTCTGGCCCAAACGATTTTGGTAGGCAGCTCCGTCGGCCAGAGGTCCTGGCCCGGTGCAGGTATAAGTTTAATCACCAATTTCTATCTTCCTAAGTACATTCTACGAACTATTATTTCCGATTATTACAAAGAATCGTCGCAACATATTGGATAAACCAACGTTTCTTCATTTAATTTTACCGTTAATTAGATATATTCATGTAAAAATAGATGTATCATTTTAACACACGAAATTTTTTTTTTCTTCAAATATTTTCGGAACAGTCAGTCGTTATCCTGCGTTTATGACGGTTCTCCGCAGTTACTCCCACTTTTTGTGACCATATTTTTTCGTTTTGTGGGACTATTGATGTTGATATTAGTAATTGAAAGTAAAAGAATTTACGTATTCTATAAATATAGTGAATTAACCGTCACAGAAAATAATGATAGTTTTACTTCGAAGTGATGGTGAAGAAGTCGGTAATAATCCAAGTGATATAGATAGTGGAAGTGACATTATCCCGCCCAAAAGAAGGAGATGCGCTTATTTCAGTAAAGATAGTGATGTAGAAAATATTGTGATTCCGCAAAAACCTTCAACATCCATCAATCCCACACCGTCAAGCTTTTCTGATCCAGAAAAAAAGGATTGAATGACTATTAATACACCGAATACACCACAACAACAAATATTTTTTTTCTATTGGAAATACCAATGAGTCATCTTCAATTTGTGGATAGGCTAATTATTCAGCTGGTTGGAAATTATAGAGAAGGTGTAAAAACTAGAAAAGGAAGACATTCGGTAGATCTAGAACAGCGGTTAAATCACGTCAATCTACATGTAATAATGCCTAATATGCAGAAAAAGTATTAGGGATTGCATCGTTTTCAATTTGGGAGGCAGGAATGGGTACCGCTGTCCCGGGAACCATTTATTGGATAACCAACACCTCTGCCACAGGTCACCCCAAGTGGTTCGCTACGTTTGGTAACTTTGCATGGGTGCCCGGGTTCATGGGGATGCGTCTGCCCATTTACTGCGTGGCGGACCGAATCGGGAAAGACTGGTTGAGGAAGATCTTTTGATCTCTCCAGCCAGATTCTATCGAACCATTGCCTTACAACGCAGTGAGAGGGATGAATTCACGCATCGCCTCTCTTGGACACCCTAACCCCCAGATTCCTACCCACTCATACCATTTTCCTTCCCATCCTTTTTTTCCTTTCCTTCAAAAGACCCTCCACAAAGCAACCCCAAAGATTTCATAGGCCCTGAGAATTTATTTTTCTCAGGGCCTCCTGTGTGGAGCTAATGTAAAAAAAATCGTTTGTGGTTCTAATTTATGATAGAAAAGGAGGGCAAATAAAATGAACAATATATCACTGTAAAAGTTGTGAAAACAAACTTGCACTTCATGTGGGATAACATTGGACCGAATCGTGAGATTTTTGTAATAGTAAATGTGAGATAAATGTACTCAAAATGTGATAGTATTATATTATGTATATTATGTACAATACTCTAACTTGTAAACACCGTGTAGAATGTTTGCCAAACTTATTATCTATTTTATGTGTTGTGGGCTGGTCTATCTTTTGTTTCCTGAAAGAGGGTCGAAACCTAAAATAATGTAACCAATGCAAAATAAGAAATCATACACTACCCATAAAACCTAAGCCAATCAGGGAGAGGTAGCCACTGGTCAGCCGTTGTGCGGTACAGGACAATTAGAAAGGAATTTCTCCAAGAATTTACATTGGATTGTCTGCATATTTTACCCGTATTATACAAATTATTGCTATGCAATAAAAGATATAATGCAAATAAAAAACGTTGAAATCAAATGTATTATCTTTTAGTTACAAAATGTGCGATTTAACAAGTATTTTATACAAAATATACCAAACAACTAATGGTCACACGAATTATCCGATAGGGTGCCGCAAAAATAACTAACCAAAAATTTCATTTCAAATATAAAATATAACACACATTTTTGGTCGGAGTAGCTAAACAGTTTTGAGAAAAAATGGTCGGAGTGGAAAAGGTTAAAAGTCATTAAAAGTGGTGAAAAAAATTGGTTAAATAGGTTACGTTAGGTTAGGATATGGGCTGTTTTTCAATTTTTGACCGTGACTTCGAATATTCCTTTTGCCCTTACCAGTAACTGCCCATCAAGTAATGCAAAACAAATAAAGCAAGCAAGACTCAAATATATTATTGTACCCCTTTCCAGTAAAATACACCTTTCACAACCACATTCACTTGTTTGTTAAGAGGATTTTTTTTAAAGTGGCGGGGATACAAACGGGAAGTCGTGCATCGGAGGGAAGTGGGGGTCAATTGTGTCAGAATCTGACAGATATATTTTAAAAAGTAGTAAATGGATTCTTTTTTTTGTAAAGTGCAGATCAATTGAGCTCTTCTACGGAAAAAAAAGGATTATGTATGTCAAAAAGTGAGTACTGAGAAAATGACTGTTAAACATTTAATTTGACTAGTGAGCATAATACACATTGAAAGTCAAATAAAAGTACTGCCATCTTTCTATGGTTGAGATTTTAAAACGATTTTATATATTTGAATGGATCTGCACAAAAACAGTGTTTTCTCGATAATGCTGTTTTTCCGCATAAGGGCTCAATTATGTAATGAAAACAACTTAGATATTGCAAAAAAAAATTCTTTGGGGTAATATTTTACTTCCCTTCAGAACAGGAGTGTTGGAGATTGCTCTTTCAACTTGTACAGATCATTGAACCAATAACCAACCATTGTTCATTTTGTTGGTATTTAGATAAAAAAAATAATCATGTCTCTTTAAGAACAATCATGTTGTTTGTTTGTTTAGTCCTGTGGATATTAAGTTGTTATTCAAACAAAATAGTCAACTACGAACATCAAGTTGATAACCATTTAAACATAAGAAAGTTAATTACGCATATTGGGTGCATAGAATGTTAAAGCCATTTGGTCGACAGCGGCAAGTGGAAACTTCTTGTGCATTCTAGAGCTGTTTGAAGAGAGTCGGAACGAGATCTGGGTGCGAATTTTAACCTGTGATGAGACGTGGATCATGAACTCATAGAGAGCATTCATTTCTATATTCACGGTGGTTATCTCCATCACGGGGGCGTAGCCAGGTTTTAGTAACGGGGGGGTTCAAGGGGGTTGACCACCACCTTGGCAAATCAAAACTTGTGTCGGGGAGGGGGGGGGGGGGGGTATTGTCTGACTTTGTATTTCTTGGGTATTAACTAACAATTGTTGACAAAATGATAATTAATCACTTAACTAAAAATTATTTAAACTACTGAGACCTTTGCCTTTACGAAACTAGTTATTTTTACTTAATTTTTTTTCTCTCTTATATCCTTATTTAAGTATTATTGATGTTAATATCTTAACATTTCGGGCGGGGTTTGAACCCCCAAAACCCCCCCCTGGCTACGCCCGTGATCTCCATCACCTGCAGCATAGACTGTTCGATCTCCCAGCCTGCAGGACTAACTTGCTAATAGTCATGCCGGTGGGGAGAGCAGTCTTGCTGTTGAAAAAAATCAATTCGGATATCGAAGTATTTAGCATCAATGAAGCTGCCTGAAGTTCTATTAACAGGGCCGGCCTTAGGTGGGGGCATATTGGAGCAGTCCGCTCCGGGCGCCGAAATGCCAAGGCGCTGATAATACCTAACACATCACCCTTGAGATTATTTTTCACAAAAAGAACGTCATATAAAAATACTAATATTATTAACCACTCGGACCCATAAGCTTGTTTATAAGACAATGTAACATTACTAGACATTCGTATGGCGTTTGAATCGTATCTGAGTTATTAAGTATACAGCGAATATTCTTGGCGCGTTAAGAGACGAGTAGGTAAAAAACCAGTCAACAATGATTTGCTGCTGCCAAATTTATGCAATTTTGTCAACAAAGACGAAAGGGCCCAAATAAAGTATTGTAATCATTTGGAATAAAGTTGGCTTGAGAGAAACAATTCTCCACGAGGTTTTGTTCCGTTAACGGCTGAAATTAATGGAGTTTTTTAATTTTATCCAAATAACAGCTACATGACAGCAACCGACTTCAAATTCAAATACGTAATGTTATAAACAGAAGCATTGAGATTAGAAAGGATTGGACCGATCATTAAATAGAAGGATGCTAAATTTCAGAAAGCTTTTTTCCACCTGAAAAATAATTGATATCTCTTTGGTTTTTGGAATCAGAAGAGTGTCTTTCTTTCTATTTACATTTATTTTATGGGTAAAACCATGGGTAGTGCTTATTTGAGTTTTATCTAGTGTTATTTTTATATTGTTTTCGGGAGATAATAAGGTAGGTAATTATCTACTTAACCTAATCAGATTTTAGTTAAAATAATAAAAATACTAGTTTTTATAGGAAAAAAATCATACGAAAAGAACTGTCTTTTAATTTTTGACATTTCACCTCGCGTATTTTGGTACCATTTCTTACGGTAAGCGTCTCAATTTATCAAACTGATTTCATAAGCTGTGAGTAGGCTGGTGACTATTGATGTGACTTTTGGTGTCGTTTACATTGGTAATAATTTGACCGATTTGATTTTTACAGGGAAAAACTTACATATGTAAAGGCAGCCATACAATTATAAAACATTGAAATGTACCTACATACAGCAAAAAAAAACCTAAATGTTAGAATTAAGTAAGAAAAATTATACACCGTTTAGGTGAAGTTAAAATGATCTTTTGAAGATATTTTCACAATTTTATTCATAGAGCTCCAAGAAGTAAAATTAAAATCTCCTTTAAATCTCTCTTTTAGACTTCAATTCTGTTTCAATGAGAGAGTCAAACTTGGGAAGTTTGTCAGTTAGTGTCCTACCAATGAATATACATGGGCAAATATCCTTATTGTGATTGCCCAAATAACATTATTTTGTAATATATTTTTGATAGCCCTTGAATGTGAATAAGCGAAACGTTGTTACTTGTTTCAAATAAACCGTTGCCACAAACTTCCTTTTTACCATATTAATTAATTATTATCAGTAGCCAAACTTTTTCCTCATATATAATTAGTCATAATTGTCCTAATAAACTCTAATATCAATTAGCGAGGCACATGAGGCATATAAAATCACCGAAAATCACATGAAATGTGTTAATACTTTTTTTCTGGTGAAAATTGAATAAGCAGCACATGAAGTGGAACCTTGAATTGCCAATATCTTTGTATTCGAGGAAAAAAATGTTATGAATTTTCACTTGATAAATGAGCGACGACTTGCTACATGAGCAATTTATCCGTAACATGTGGGAAACTGTAAACAAATTCTGTGGAAAACACCAGAGTGAGGCTGTAGCAGTGAAAGCGATGAATCTGTCCAACGACAATGCAATGTCACATTTCAGCAACATCCTCAAAAGGAAATAACAGTGATTCTGCTAGTCAAAAAAACAGATTACAAGTATGTTTGTAGGTACTCTGTCATAAATTTTTCAATAATTAAAAATGGTTCCATGACAACTCACGCAATCTCAGAATCATACAATTTCAACACCCCTTTGAAAAGTCATTAAAATAAATAAAATAGGTCACTATAAGCAAACGGATATGTTTTCCTAGTACCTTACTATGAAACCTAACCTGAGTTTACATTGCCGACGCTAAAGACTGTAAGCCCTTATAAGCGAAGTCGTTATATCCGAGTTGCATATGACGTTTATAGTTTGTTTATGATGCACAAATATATATTTTTATTTCATGAAATCAAACATTGTGAATTAGATTTAAAAAAAAAAAAACAGAATAGAATATTACAACATGGCCATTATCTGCAGCCATAGTGTTAAATAATATTTACCGGCGAATTACTGATTGTGATGGCTGAAAATCACATTTCGAACCCACACGCTATAATTATTTATAATATACTTATGTTGACTTTTGTTGTGCCTAGTTATGCCGGGTCCAGACATAATATAACACAATTTTTTTATAAGGACAATACTATGAACATTCCATGTAATGCTATGCTTGTGGTGCCGATCGTACTGATTCATCACTTGTCAGTTTTTAACAGAAACACAAAAAGTCTCGCAATTCTCCTTTGAAAAGCTTTCGTAACGAGTTGAATGTTTGGTGGACATTTTTTAAATAATTAATCAAGTCAAACATCATCAAGATTTCATGCCGCCCATATAATTTAAGTTATATTACACGCGGCTGGACCCACCATTAGAATAATAAAAATAAATTCAAACCTGGAGCCACCTGCATCTGCGGAGGTCCTTGTCCCGGTTGGTGCATGACTGGCGGCTGATACTGCTGGGGCGTGTAACCCGGGGGCACGTATCCTCCCTGCGGGGGCCCGTACTGCCCGGGCTGCTGGTACCCCGGCGGGGCATATCCCTGCTGGTGCCCGGGAGGCGCGGGCGGGTAGCCCCCCTGCTGGTGGCCCGGGGGCGCCGGCGGGTAGCTCACGGCCCCCGCCTGTGGGTAGGGGGCTTGAGCGGGAGCCACCCCTCCTGCGGGAAAGTTTGGAGAATATGGCTGCGGCATTGGGTAGGCATTGTTTTGGGGCGATGCACCTAGAACAGAAAAAAATTAAATTAGAAATTACACTCAAGAATAATTTATGCAACTATATTATATTGTATGTTTAGTGGTTAAATGTTAAAATTAAAACCAAACATAATTTTTTTTTTTTTTTTAACTTTATGGGTAAAATCTCAAACTATAATATTTAATTAATATTATTTTTTCTTTATTCTAATATATAGGGTGAAAGAATGTACCTGACTTACATTCCCGACATTATTTGAAGTAAAAATGTAAAAATTTTGAAGTCCGGTGACTTTTGTCTTTTTTTTACAATTTTTTTTCTTCAAAACCAAACAAAAAAAAAACTTCCACATGTCGTCACTGTTCACTCAGCCAAGTAACCTTCCAAGCCTTCGCCCCGCCCCTAGCTGTCCAATATCTACTGATTTTTTATGTTTTTAGTTGAAAAAAAAAAACATCAAAAATGTCACCGGAGACCAAATATCATTTTCATTTTTACTCCAAATAATGTCAGGAATCACTGGTGAAAGTAAGTCAAGTAAGTCCCTTAGCACCCTTTTTGTGCATACCTATTATTGAGGATACTGCCAACCTAACAAAAAATTTGGTTTAATTATCCTATTTTGTATCTGTAGAGTCAGACCACAACATGTTTTTGATACTACTCTTAATTGTTTAATGAATTACCTTTCCAGTTTGCCTTTCCATCTTTCGTAAAAGAGCTACCCATCTCAAAGCAGAACTTTTCTAGTATAAATACAACACCACTTTTTATTCAGACTAAACCTTCTCCAAGCCGGCATAAATACATACTGATTTAAATACAGATTTACAGTAAGTTAGGAAACATAGATTAGGAAGAGAGAATATAAAATTTGGTGGGCGTTAGGTAAGAGGGGAGGGGTATGAGTGGTTGCAGGGAACACGTCCTGTTGGTTTACAAATTCAATTAATTGGTTTAAAATTATAATTATGTACGTCTAATCACAAAATGATTACTTTCCGTGAAAGAATTATGTGTAGGCACAATCTTAATATAAAATGAATGTTACTTTGTTTGTCCCTTATACATTCCTAAACCTTTCATCCGATTGCGATGAAACTTTGGTAATTTGTTGTGCACACACCCGCAATGGTTTCTATATATAATGGTGAGCTCTGGCATTATGAAATTATTTCCTATACCATTCATCCGATTGCGATGAAACTTTGATGATTTGTTGTGCGCACAACCGCAATGGTTTCTATATATATATATAATGGTGAGCTCTGGCAATATGAAATTTGTACACAATTTACCAAAGGTGGGGGAGGCGAATGAAAGAAGGGGTAAGTGTGACGAGGGATGAGGGAGGGGAGGAAGGGGAACTCGGTAGGGAGGAGAGGAATGAAGGTAGAGGGAGAAGGGGAACAGGGGCAGGAACGGGGACGCATGAGAAAGGAGATGCAGGGGAGGGGAGGGATTTCAGAGGGTCCACTGTAGCCATAGGGGATAGCAGGGGTTAAATTTGAAAAATTCGAGCCTCTCATACAAACAGCTTTGATAAGTGTGAATTTCGTACAGTTTAGCGGCAGGGAGGGAAGCCAGGATGGGGAGGGGAATCCGGGAGGGGGGAGGGGACCAAAGGAGGGTGTTCGAGGAAGCGTTAGGGATTATCAGGTCGTAAATTTGGAAAATCATTGTATATCCAAGAGCAAAAAAAAAAATATATATTTCCAAAAGCACTTCAATAAACAGAATTAAAACCCAAAAAATTTCTTTCTTTTGAGTGGCATTACAACGCATGCCGGCTACTCGCTAGTATAATGTTAAGTAAAAAAAAACAAAATAATTATTGACCGGGTGGCAATGAAAACTGAGTGGAGCTTTCGGTAATAGAACCATACTGCAGTGTTATCTCTGTGTCACCAACTACTGCATTGCAAATAACAGATAACTAAAGGTGATAATCACAATGTAAACATAAACATGATAAATTAATGACTGGAATATTGACGTATTACACATATATATTTAATGGAAGATTGATAACCTGAGCTGTGTTTATGGATGCTAGTTAGCTCAACAAATCAAAAGTAATAAGTATTTAAATTGGCAGACTACAAAGGAATCATCCCAATTCTACGAAAAAAAGAAGAATTTGAAGGAATATCATAAAAATAATAAATTTAACCGCTCAGGCTCATTTGTTGGCTTTTGGGAACAACTCATACAGGTCTCATAGAAATCGTTGTGTCTCCCTTACTATCATGGTGAGAAATATGATTCTAAACGGTTTTAGAAGAAAGAGAAAACATAACGCTTTATATTAACCCGTCTGCTTGGTTCAATATAATCGCACCTTACAATTCGGAAGCCTCGGTTTCGTCAAACCGTCACTTTGGATCGAGATCGTAAAATATCTATGAAAGATAGCTTTCATATTTCAAAGAAATAAGAAGCATTATTTCGTTCTCTTTCTGGTTAAAAGAAAAATACATATGTTTGCATTAGAGGAAGAGAGATGCGAGAGAGCGAAATGTAAGCTCTGGGAGGTTTTTGGTCTTATGAAAGTTTAACGTGATTACGTGTTTTGGGATGTATTTATTCCTAAACAAGCAGACGGGTTAAAATATAAAAGTTAACCACAAAATAATTCAAATTACAACTTTATGAAATCAAAGTTTCCGACTGCAAAAAAAAGTTAATGAAACTTTTGAATTTAAAAAAAATTATTTACATGAAAAGATGAAAAGTGAGGTGACAGGTGAGGTTATAATGCTTTTGTCTAATAAAGTATGTTTATGTTTTCTTATTTTTTTCATTATCAATACAAATTAGGTGCCATTTTTAAAACTTTTTTGTTTGCATTAAAAAATTTTGTATTTCAAAAATTATATGTTTATTTCGATTTATTAAATTCGAAAGTGCATTTTATCACTTATCAAAAACAGTTTTTAGTTTTCGTGTATGTTCAGAAATATTCTATTCATATGAATGTTATTGCAAAGCGGAAATATTTTGACCTTCTGACAAAATGTGCCAGAGGCCTGAAGGGTGAAATATGTATAAATAGAAAGATAGATTTCACGGCCCACTCTATGGCAAACTCTACAAGTTAAATATTTATCAAATATCGTGATATTTATTGAACGTGTAGGCTAGCAGCATATTGACAGATCACAATATGGATCACAAATGTCTAGATTCCAGAATCACAACAAATATTGAACGTCTAGGGTAGCACTCTGATCCATATTGATGGATCACAATCCAAAAATATGGATAGTGATAAATATTGAACGTTTAGCCTACGCCTATGGAAGAGGGATTTTACAAACCTGAATGGAATGAAAATACAGTACTTGGTTATAAGAGCACGAGGCGGCCAAATAAATTTGCTTCTTAGAGCCGTTACTTATTTTATATATCCAAAATAGGTTTTTTAAAAGTACCTACATACCTGCCTCAACTATCAATATATTCACAAATGTATAGTATATTATCAAAATACGAGTAAGTATTCTTATTAAAAAAATATTTTAGAAAAATACACCTTTTAAATAAAATATACAATAATGTAGCTGATACTGTAAAACGTCTCATGTCAAAAAAAATTTTATTTTTTTTTTGATGAAAAGTATCCAAATTTCTGATCTTTACATTGTATCAAAACAATGTATTTCTAAGGACAGTATTAAATACCTACAGATTAAAAATTATTTCTTAAGTTGGTCTCACCATGAATAATCCAATTCTTGTCAAATGACAAATGAAGTATTGCATTATCAATGATGATAATCAATGATCGTTTTAAAGATTTCACTTTCATGCTTCTCAATTTCTTCCTAAAACAATTAACGCATTAAATTATCTATCTTATGAAGATAATTATCTTAATTCATTATATAATTATCTCATATTATAATCAATGATCGTTTTAAAGATTTTGCTTTCATACTCAATTTCCTCCTAAAACAATATTTTTTTTTATTTTATGTTTTTTTAATATTTTTATTATCCAAAAAGGTATATGAATTATATTGTTTTATTTTATTTTATGTTCAAATATTTCAATACTACTCTTCGATAGAAGCATTAGCTTGTGGTTGGAATAGGAGTGTACGGTATTTTATTAGAGATATTTAAAATAAATTATAAATACTATGGTTACATACATATTTTATATATGCTATATTAAGTAAATTACAGTGAGGAAGTAGAAAATAATATATTGTAAGTTATAAGGTGTCACATAATTGTAAGTATTTTACTACTAGAAAACTATTATACTACTAGCAACCCATACGAACCACAACAGCACAGAATCACTATGTATATAAAGGAATAAAATTATTTAATCAATTACCCGCCGATGTGCGAACAGAAAAAAATTACGACAAATATAAAAAAAAAATTAAATCATATTTTGGTAGTCCCACCATATAATTTTAACTTTTATTAGATATGTTTTTGACTGTTTATTCCAAAGGTTTTATGTACATCCTATATATATATTTTGTTTAATTACCCTTATTAATCTTTAAAAAATATGTTATTAAGTCTAAATCTATTCATAAGTTAAGTTCTTAAGTTTGTCATATTATAAATCTATTCATAAGTTAAGTTTTTAAGTTTGTTATAAGGATTTGAAAAAAAAAAAAGAAAAGTTATTATCAAGTTGTCCTCTCCTAAACACAAGCACTTGCTTTATTAGGAGAGTATATAAAATATGTAATATTAGAATGAAATAAACTTATTGTAAAAAAATTTAATTAATAAAAAAAAAAAAAAAAAAAAAAAAAAAAAATATCTAAAAATAATGTAATTAGTAGACATCGGATTATATGCACTAACAAAGTGCCAAAATATGCATGCAAATATGCACTAAAAAAGGCCGAAATATGCACTAAAAACTTTTGATATGCCTAAAATATGCACAATGCAAAATCAAAATACCATTTTTATTTTTGAATATTTTAATTAAAGACGATACAAAATCAGCGAAATATTCTTAAAATTATGCATTGTTTTTGTGACAATATATAATTAAGTATTTTTCCAAATTTTCGGGCAAAAAATTTTGATGTTTGTCACACAAAATGCCGAAAACGACTTCTCTACGTCAACTGACGTCATCCGACAAAATTAAAAAAATTTGGCACCATTTCTGGAGATACCTGTTGGTATCAGGGTATGTATGACCTGTGCCGTTGATGTAGGCATTAAAGTTCTTCATGTCTTCAAAACTCGGATTCTTAAACAAAATAGGGTCTAACTTTTCAAGAAGCTTTTCTGATATTGAATTGGGAAGGACGTTGGCGAGTTCAATCATTGTTTCCAGTATTTCTATTGATTTAAATAGAGGAAGGTTTTTTGTTTCCAATTTTTCTATGGCATCTGGTAACTTGTGGAAATGTGTTGAGATGAGGGCGATATTCTGTTTAATGGTTTCCTCTTAAAATGCTAAATATGCACGATTGGGAAGAAAAGGCTAAAATATGCATTAACGCCGTAATTAGAGAGTTATATGCATTTGCATTTGCAAATGCATATTTGCATATGCAAATGCATATAATCCGATGTCTAGTAATTAGTAATCAATATCATTACTAGTGATGCAACAGAACTCTGCTTCCGCTTCCGCTTCTGCAGAAGTTCCGCAAGTTTGTTCACTTCCGTTTCCGTTTCTGGTTCCGCAAACTTTATAAAAGAACTCTAAACGAAGAATATATAAGGTTTAATATAACTATGAAGAACACCAAAACAGACTCAAAGGTGTAAAAGCAGCCAAATTACTTTTTATTAAATATAATTTACCTCCGTTTAATTTCGAGTACTAAAAGTACAAAATAAAAATTTGATTAAACAAATCTTAAAAAATAAAATTGTGCTTTTTCTTCATAGTATTAACACTTCTGCTTCAGGTTCCGCTTCCGCTAAGATTTACTTTTGACATCTGTTTCCGTTTCTGCTTCCGTTAAGACACTTCCGTTGCATCACTAATCATTACATAGTATAAAATGAAGTCGCTCAAAATGTATGTGCGCTTAGATCTTTTAAACTACGAAACGGATTTTCATGCGATTTTCACCATTAGATAGAGTGATTCAAGAGGAAGGTTTATATGTATATTATATTAGAGTAAAGCCGAGAAATTCATATATTTAATTCAGGCATCATTACATATGAAGTTGCTCAAAATGTATGTGCGCTTAGATCTTTTAAACTACACAACGGACTTTATTGCGGTTTTCACCAATAGATAGAATTATTCAAGAGGAAGGTTTATATGTATAATAGATGCTTATTATAGTAGAGAAAAGCCGAGAAATTCAAATATTCAAATATTAAGGCAGCGGGCAGCTGGCAAGAGGGTGGTGTGGATTTTATGAAGGTTGTGTAATGGCGTTGTGTTTCGTTAGCCACAGCAACGTGTGACCGGTTCTGCTAGTATATTATAAAAGAAAGTCCAAAAAACGTGCGTCCCGCAAAATAGGCAGTTATATAGTGTGGTAGATCTCTATCACCTCTCCAGGATGACGGTTCCCGTTTTTACCTAAAGGGAGTGCTTTTGAAGATATAAGGGCAGGAAGTTTCGCCCTCTTGAAATTTCTAGAACTGTCTTCCGGAAAGTTCTAGAAGGTTCGATAGAGCTCTAGAAAGTTCTGGAAGGAGTGGCGTGGAATGTTCGGGAATTCAGGGAAAGGCGTGGAAATCGTGAACATCATTGTGGAACATTCCAAAACATTCTCGAATGTTGTCCTGAGCGAAGCCGGGTAACCCAGCAAGTTAATAATAAAATAAAATTTAACTTATTTAATTACAATCAGCGCATTATAACTATCGTCACCTGGTTTGAGGCTTCAAAAAAAAACATCACTAAAAATTGTCTATCTTATTATCACAAATTGTGTTTCACATAGCCGACAATCTTACACAGGTAGTGGCATAAAAAATATGAATCTATCCCTAACAGGATAGGAAATTCCTGGAAGCCGACACCGTTAGACGCCAAGCAGCTAACCGCTGCGCAATCCATTTATGCATTTAGAAA
Organism: Limnephilus lunatus; assembly: GCA_917563855.2. Classification (NCBI taxonomy): domain Eukaryota; kingdom Metazoa; phylum Arthropoda; class Insecta; order Trichoptera; family Limnephilidae; genus Limnephilus; species Limnephilus lunatus. The sequence continues at coordinate 47,571,138 of OU830600.1, forward strand.
TTGGGTTGACAAAATTATTTGCACGTTATATCAGTGAATCGTCCTTGTTATAATAGCCAATTATAACAAGGATGATTCAACAATTACTTATATAAAAATAAGTCTGAACGTGATCGTTATAACAAAGTTCAACTGTAGATGATTTCATCAACTGTCTATAGTTCTATGTTTATTATTAAATTAGAAGTAAAACTGTAAAAATTGTACACCATTGAAAGAAAGGACTATGTGATGACTGAGAATTTTCTTCTGAAAACTCAGCATTCGAAAAACACAGCAAGGACTGCTGGTTGAGTAAATGTTTATTTTGACTCTTATTTTGACTGATTATATCCTTCTCGTTTCACACAAAATTTAGTAGCACTATATTTTTATAATGAAAGAAACATACTTTTATCGAAATCCATTTTGTGGCAGGTATTCAAGAAATAAATGTTTCAAAATAATATTTCTCGAAAAACGGTTCCAATGTTTTATGTTAACCTCACAACTTTTAAAGTATAAATGACGCTCCCAACGTTCTCAGGCAGAAAAAATGTTATCTTAGGGAAATAGATAACAGAATATAATCCATTAAGTAACCCAAAGGTAACCGGTGAAAATATTATTATTTTCTCAGTAGCACTGCCACAATCCGATGTCCTAGGTTTTTATGAAAAAAAAAAGAATTCGTAGAGTGAGATTTGACATGGTTCAGCTTTGGGCTTTTGAGATTGACTTAAAATCGATCATTGGATTTTTTTAAATGTCACTGATTCTAATAAAACTATAAATAGACAATAATAATAATTGAATTAATTTTTTTTATTTTTTTTTCCTTTATTCATTATATAATTTGTGTACAGTTTTACAGTGATTCGACTACTACACTAGGCACATGCCCGTATTAACAACGTAGAACGAATAAAATTGGAATTATTATGCCAAAATATGTCTCGGTTTTTGGATCGCTGTCAATGCGAGAATGAAAATGTTTGGAGTGAAGACTTCTTGGCCATTGTCAGCCAACACAACAAGCACGTTGTCAGGTGACATTTACAACTCTTATGTTTTTATCATGAATCTTCGAGGAGAAGATGTAGCGTCAATATTAATTGCTTTTACAATTTCAAAATATAAAACATAAATGTTGATCGAAGGTGAAAAAAAATGAATAGTGTAGTGATCAGTGGCGGTTTTCTCTAAAGTGCGTTCGTGCAGTGAACCCCCATTAAAAGATGATAAAATAAAACAAACTCGTTATGACTGAGAATAATATACAATATTATTATAAAACAAGTTTGGAATCATTATAAAACAAGTATATAATCACATTATAAATAGGGCTCCATTAAAATCCGTATTTTAAACTCGCGCCACCGCGTCTAAATCGGTACCTATGTCTATTTGGTGCGTGATGTGTTCCGCGCAAAATTCTCCTTACAAAAACATCCTGGCCCATACAGATCCCTCTGACGGTGATTTGAACGAAACTATCCATTTCTTTGCCAAATTCATTCCCGCTTGGTGCGCCGATCTTTCACGAGTATTACCGATCGAGACCGTCGGAGAGTGCCAGTTGCCTTTGCACTGGATGCAAGTTAAGATGAAACTATACGTGAAATCCCATTTAGATACTATTTAGATTAATCTTTACTAAAAATCGGTTTACATTATGAACATCAAAAAATATGCTACGGATAAATTGAAGCTTTTACTACCTTTTGTATGGATTGGAATTACAATAAAATTATTATTTACGTTACAAAAAATATAAGAGTAAATGAGAAAGTAATATGAGAAATAATTTTTAAAAAATACCCCTTTATGGCTTAGACTATTTTTGACGTTTTGTATGATCTAACTTTTTTTCAATCTTGTAAAATTATGCACAAAATAAATTTAAAAAAACACTTTGGCGCTTACTTGCCTCGTACAAAAAAGAAGCTCGATTTTAAATTTTGAAGGCGTGAGAATCAAAATATTTCTAGCATTTATATTCCTCTTTTTATATTATTTTCGGCAAACGTCGCATTATCAAGTCGCTAGTTATGTAATTTTGTGTTGAACTTACTTCAGTATTGTTTTGGCCATAAATATATCAAACCACCCAAGTTGTCGCTAATATTCTGTCATAATTTTTTTACACAATCGCTGAATGCAGTGTTGTGTACATAAAAAATAATGCTAATACTTATGAAAAAAGGTTGGAAAATAAAAATAAAAGGCATCCGCGTCCACTTATATATTCTACGTAATTATTCTTGTTGTAAAAACAATAATAATTAGCAACGTGCATTGCTGTAAAAAACATTAAACAATTTAATTCCTCTGAAAGTAAATTTTGATTAGATAAATCTTCTCTTGGATTTCTGAACCCCCTGTTAAAAAGACCACGAACCGCCACTGGTAGTGATGAAGATGAAAATAGCAGAAACTTAAAAAAAGTTATAAAATAAAAGTTACAAAATATTATAGTACACAGGCACAATTGCGGGTTAAATAGATTTAGATATATTTTATTTTATCTATAAAGTAAATTGGCCATTAAATGGATAATGTGACGTAAATATGCTTGTTATCAGAGATAATTTCAAAAGAAATTCTGTATGAATGATCTACTGTTAGGGTAACCCCACAAAGTATTGATCAGCCGAGCGATTCCATATATTTTGTGGGATCGTTATTGGACAACGGATGTTATCTCCTGTCAGATTTGTGTGATTTTTACATATTTACTGTCAAATATTTTAGTTTAGATCGATTTAATAACGAATTCCTGCAAGTATTCATGATTATTTGTTCATTTAATGTACGTTGTATATAGAAAAATCAAATAACAGCCATAAAAATCACACAAATGTAACGTCCGCTATCTAATATCAATCCCTCAAAAGGTACAGAATCGCTCGGCAGATCTCAAATTAATCAAGTAAATGATTTTTACAGAGGATTACAATGTAGGGATTTGCACAAAAAAGCAGGAGTACCAATCTAACTAACCTATCTGCAATTTCTTTAAAAAATTGAATCTCACTTCAATAGCTCTATTTTTTAATCATGTTAGGTTCGTTTTTTGGAATTCCTTTGAACTTGTTATTTTGGTAAATGTTCCGCTATTAAGTCCACGCTCAAAACACACTTTAAAAAAATAAAATAAATTGTACTAGGTAGATAATAGTTAGTAATAAGTAATTCAGTAACCAGAATTTAAAAATATTGCGTTTAAATGATTATTTTGTTAACTAAAAATGCGAAATGTCATTTTTCAAGGACCGCCATCTTTTTAAATAAGAAGGCCATTCTTGTGCCGTGTGAAACTGCAATACGCAAATTGTAAACACACACTACCAACCTAAAAATTCAAAAACATTTACGTAACCAGTTGTTTCAAATAATATAATAACAATTAATTGTTGTAAAATAACCTACCAAGAAAAACATCCCAGTTTTCAAATAGTTTAGCGGCTTTGTGTAACATGGTTTGTGATACAAAAGAAAGTGCCCCTTTATACCGCCTGCTCGCGTCAAGGCAAGAAAAACATCCCAGTTTTCAAGTAGTTTAACGGCTACGCTAGGTTTGTGTAACACGGTTTTTGATACAAAAGTGATTGAATTATTTATAAAAAATAATTACCGAAATTGTTTAGAGTTTATTTTAGAGAATTTATTTTATAAGTACTTTATAATATAGTGCTTATAAAATAAATTCTCTAAAATAAACTCGCATGTCATCATAATTTAAAAAACATCCCAGGTTTTGAATGGTTTGTTTGACAAAGCAGGGTTTGTCTAGCGGGTATGTGTAATAATTCTAATACATTTCTTTCCATGTTCTTCTGTTATAAATACAGGTACAAACTTGTCTATAATACTAACCCTACTTGCAGTACAAACCTTTCAAAACTTGGGTGTTATTGAAAAGAAAAACGCTTGCGTGTTCTTTTATTTATTTTCGTTTTAGGTATTAAAATAATTACATACGTAATTTGGCAAATCAGGTACTTTCGTAATAATATCGTCTATGTGTCGCTTCTAGCTACTCGTTTTGTGAATGTTTTTTTTTTATTTTTAGGTTGGCTCATTTGCAAATTGCATGTAAAACATGTTTCACATGGAACAGTTGTGGGTGGTTTGGTATATTTAAGGAACAGTTTCACATTTCACATTTTCATATAGGCTTGCGTCTATGCTTGCGTCTCGCGTCATGCACGCGTAATAAGTGATGATTTTTTGAATTTACGAAACCTAACAAAATAATATGCATTATTTATCATTTTCGAAGATTGAAATTCGTACTTATTATTGTGTAACTGACAGAGAGTGATTTTTCCTTTTAAAAGTGTATTTCATCGTCGTAATTAATAACATGGCGGTCCTTGAAAAATGACATTTCGCATTTTTAAAGTTAACAAAATAATCATTAAAACGCAATATTTTTAAATTTCGGTTACTGAATTACTTATTACTAACTATTATCTACCTAGTACAATGTATTTTAATTTTTTAAAGTGTGTTTTGAGCGTGGACTCAATAGCGGAACATTTACCGTTATTTTTACAAATTAATATACACAACTCCCAGACAGAAAAAACAGATAGGTAATAATAAAAAGCTGCATGCTCCGAAAACAATATTAATCAGTTTGTATTTTATTCATTTCAGAGAGAATCAAAACTTACACATTCAGAATCAAAGTTAAGTGATTAATGACTGCACCATAAAGTTGTAGTTATATTTTTAACTTTATTATGTTGGTAAAATTATACATACCGTTGTAACCTGCTGGTGGGTACCCTCCTTGGTTTGGTTGGTACATTCTGAAAAAAGAAACAACACTTACAAAAAAAATATTGGTAACTAATTTCCTGTCATAAACAAAAAGATTCTAACAAAAACCAACTGTTCCTAACTGCAAATTTATTAAACAATGATTGTGTCTAATAATTAGTCGTATTATTTGTTTTGCAAGGGAGGTTAGATTCAGCAAAGGTACATTGAAAGTGAACTTGACACTACAGATGAGTTCAAATAAATGAATAATATTTAATGTGTATATGACATGCATTGCTTATTGCTACAATCGTTGCACATATATATATATATATATATATATCTATCAAAGCATAATAATATGATGTCATGGACGAAATAACTCGCCTTACACATCGAGAATACATAAGCGAAAAATAACAGTACAACTAACTTTATTTGCATATTGTCTATAAACAAATAAGGTCCTGGCAGATTCGTCCTGATTTTTAATTTTAGAAAGAGAAAAAGTTCAAATCCTTTCATCAGGCATTAGATGCGAAAAGCTTCATCAAGTAAATTGCCGAATGCCAATGTTATTTTGAGTAACATCTTCATATTGAGATGAGTCATAAATTTAACAAGTAGTTGCGTTACGCAAATAATAATTAGAAAATAAACAAAAATAATTAATTGGCTTACATGTTTTAGATAAAACTGAAGAACTAGTTCCCTCCTACGGAAGTGTAAATCGCGAGACACTTCTCCAAAATATTTTTAGAACCGCAAGTCCGCAAGCGAGAAACGAAAAATCTACTGTATTGGTGGTTTTGGAGTGGGGCATTGGGGAGTGGGGAGCCGGGGAGCGGGAGCTGTCATTTTCAGGGTTGCCAATGCATATGTTTTAAAATACCTACAATAGATGTTCAAATTCCTACACGTTTCTTTATCTCAAAAATGAAACAAAATACTATTGAAATTAGAATTTATTTTATTTTTAACTTTTTATTATCCAGTCATTTTTGGATTTTCTCTTTCGTTCAGGCTTGAAAATTTGTTGTGAAAGAAAACAAATTTATACTAAATTCACACATTTGTGTAAACAAGTATTTTTAATATGGTTGGATAATCAAGAAATCCACAGAATTTTACCAATAAAAAGATTCTCCCCATAAAAATTAAAATCTCAAAAATTCCCCAATTTAAGGAATTCTCCACGAATTGGCAATCCTATTATTTCAGCAAAATTTTATTCCCAAAAATAATATTCGCAGTGATTGTATGTCTAGGGAAATTTCCCTAGATCTAGGGGATAAAAATTTTCTTTAGGGAAAAGGGAAATCAGAACAAAATCTAGGGAAATTTCAGTACAGGCAATTTTTTTTTACATGACAATAATACTGGTATTGCTAGTCGTATTTTTTTTTGGAATTCCCATGAATCTTAAAAATTGTTGATGTACTTACATTCAAGCAATGTTGTTTTAAAAACACTGAGAACTCAAAATGATATCATGTACCTAAAAAGATAAATTGAGTCTTCAAAAAAAAAAAAAATTAGGTTTCAAGTTACGTTTTTATCCATGTTTCAAGAAATTTTCTTCAGTTTCGGTGATTGCGTTTGATTTTTATTTTTCAAAGTGATTTTTATCATGAATTCCGTTTCTAATTCACTGGTAAGTGTATACATACATACTTTGAAATTATGGTAAATTTCCGATCGAACTGGCCGTACATGAATATTTACGATATTTTTATAATATCAATATTTTTTATAAAATATTAAAAAATTTTTTTAGAAAATATAAACACATATATTTTTAGACGAAAACCTTCAGATTCGCCATGACTAATAAGCTCTTTCTATGCAGTTATGCAACTTTAATTGAAGTACCTAGTAGGACGGATTAGAAATAATAACAGAAAAAAAATGTTTGTTTACATTTATTTAGTTAAATCTGCGAAATCAATAAAAAAATCAGAACAAAACTTCTCTTGCTTTTGCACTTGCTTTTTTATCAGAATAATTTAACCCTTGGACAATATCATTCTCAATTGATAAAATTGCAAGATCTGATTTGAGTCTTTCTTGACACATAGCCGAACGTAAGTATGTTTTAATTAGTTTTAATTTACTAAAGCTTCGTCCTCCTTTGGCGACAGTTACAGGGATGGTCAGCAAAATCCAAAGCGCTGTCCACACATTCAGGAATATATCCTGCCAATCATTTTTTTTATAAGTTGAAGAACTTGTAGGGGATCTGCTGAGTCAAGATTTTTTAGTACTGGGTTTAGGCTCAAAAGTTCTTCACCAATTCGTGACTAGAGACATCACATTAGGCTTTTTCTAATGAAGACTTATCAGGAATTATTTTGATGTTATACAAAAAAGACCAATTATCTTTGAATTTAGATAATTGTCCAAACCGAGAGACCAATGCATTTTCAATTGTATCTATCATAGGGTAAAAACGTTAATTTTAAACAGCTCTTCGAGATTTGTTGGTGTCTCATCTGCAGCTTCATATTCAAATAATCGCTTCTATCTTCAGGATCGGACTGGCTTAAACGTAGAATCTATCTCAGCCTGGGAAGCTATTTCCTTAGCTGTTATTTGAGCAGACGAACAAGTCCGGTACTGCTTCACAAATTTCGAGCAGTTTTTCAGCAATTACTATGTTTAATATGGGCATTGCAGACGCTACAATTTTGAGGGAGGACTCTTCTCCAACTGTCCCTCTGATAGTAAAAGCAGAACCTCCCCATTACCCCGCTGCGCTCCTCTTTACTCAGAAACCTTGACCAAAGCTAAAATAACTTTTATAAAGCCTCAATTACATTGAGCGAGTTTACAAGCTACTATCTACTAAGTTTAAAAGCGGGTGAATCGGTGAGTGAGATCCGTAATGAGTTTTCTTCTCAACTCATTGGGAATAATGTGTTACCTACCATGTTTTTGTAATACATTATAATTAAATAAATAAATAAATTGTCATGATGACACACAAAGCTGTCCACTCGCTCAGTAGCGTAGGAAACTGAGGTCGCTGCTAGCCCAGTAGCGAGAATAACGACACCTGCGTGAACTAATTCTGTAGATGTTTGACAGTCGAAATCAGCTGCTATTGACAGCCATATTGAAAACATAAATAAACCGACGACCTTTCAACTTTTTTCGTAGATAGTCAACAATCTGCTAGTTAGCAAGTAACACGATGACACTGAGCGAGTTTACAAGCTACTATCTGGGAAATTCACTATCTGGTCATCGACGCTTAAGCGGAACTGTGATAATATTATCAAGCGGTGCTGTGAGAAACAACAATGTTGCCAAACAATACCAGCATTATGAAAGTAGGGAGCTAGACTGCCCTTTGTGCGGTGTGCATCTAGCCTCGCTAGCTGAAGCATAATAACACATCAATCTCCATTATCCAAGAGATCGTCCCTTATGTCCTCGTGCCTGACTTCCAGCCATGTGTGCCAGACTTTTTGCCCATCCCAAACAACATAAGAAATCACGCTCACATCAAACACCCAGAGCAATGGGATAAAATGAAAACCCTAAAATGGAGTTGTGGGTGGAATGCTTAAGACACAAATTGGCATTTGTATTGAAAATACATTATTATGTAACAATTACATTGAATTGAATTGTAGGAATTTATAGATGCTGAGGAAGATTGAGCAAAAATTTTTTTTAAAAATATAAAATCATTCTAATGTAAAATACAGTAGGTACTCGTACCTATGCACTTATATTTTGGTAATATTGAGGTTTGATTCCGAAATTTTAAAACTTTTCTTAAAATGGAGTTGCAAATCAAACCCATCACGGAAAGATATCAACATTAATTAAGTCACGGCCGGCCTCATGCATGCGAAATTGGAGCAGTCCGTTCCCGGCACAGACTTGTCAAGGCACTAAGTAGCCAAAGAGCCAAGGTGCTGATAATACCTAATACCTAAAATTCCCGTTGCATCTTCGTTTAAATATCGGACGACAAAATCCGGATGTCGAATGTCCTGTTAACATCTCCGTTTAAAAAAATGGAATGAAAAATAATTGGATGTCGGATGACCTGTTCACACTTCCGTTTAAAAAACGGAATGACAAAAAATGGGATGATCACGCAGACGCTGCGCGCATGCTTCTTTGCGACTGGAGTGGGTTGAGGGGTCGGGGTGTAGTGGGGCTAATGCCGGAACGACAAGGCTGCAAGTGTGAAAAGCTTCATACATGTGCAAGCAAGTTCTGATACAATTTTCAAACGGACACACTTCCCTGGGCATCCATCCGACAAAACAGCAGGTATGGTGCTGCTTTATTATAGCCGAATCCGTTTTTTAATTGTGTCAGACATATTACGTGAACAGCTCCATACATCCTCTATAGCCACTAGGGCATCTGATCTTTAAACGGAAGTGGGAAGGAGCCCTAACACAGAGCCCTTTAGGTTTTTAGTACGACACCGCAGTAGGCACCTTTTAGCTCAGGGCTGGCCATGAATTTAGTCGCTATCTTTTTAAGATGAATTTTGTATTTACTAATAGGGTGAACATGCAGTAGGCATATTACATGCACTATATTTATACATATTTGTAAAAGAACTAGCCTTTCAAGTTTTTATTTAGTTTAGGATAGACTAAAATTAAATTGTTTTTACCAAGAATATTTTTGGCCGAGTTTATTCATTATATTGTAGATTGTAACTTAATGTATAATATTTTTTCTCCCATAAAAACTTCAATATATTGTTATATAAATTTAATAATAATCAGGTACTTACTAAACTATTTCAGATAAATCTTGTAACCGCTGCCCCGGGTTTTTTGCTGATAGACCACGCAGGCGGCTTTTTGATGGGCTTCGTTCAATTTAGCAAAGTTACCTGATAGTGGAGTTTCGCTCCTTTGTACATACAACAGCAATTATTAGAATTTATGTATAAAATTACTCATCACATAAGTACCTATTCATTTTTTGATCCAAATAAAAACCATTTGTGAATGCCTTGAGCCTTCATACCTAATATTATGTCGTATAACTTTGTTCGTTTCAAATTCATGGAAAATGAAAACTAAGTAACAAACTCCCATTAACTAAGAAATCTACTGCCAATCTGGCCAATCAGAACTCAAGTAAATAAAGAACCCTTCCCAAATTGTGTATTGACATAAAACTCTCCCCCCCAATCTCCCCCATAGCAAATTTTAACCAAATCGTTTTGAGAGCTCTAAAATTTCAAGATTACCATTTATAAATAGACACGTTTTGTTGTCACAGTTCAAATTTCCGAATTTTGTAAAAGCCCAAAGGAATTGATTCCAAAAATAGCCATTTCCTTAGAAAAATATTATCAGGCGATTCAGTGGCAGAAAAGTCACCAGGATAAAAAACCGTGACATGTTGCGTTATGAAGTTGGGTTCATTTTTTATTTTCAATTTTGGAAAACGTTATGTTTGGTTGTCTTTTTGATTTTGTTATTTGAAGTTTGGAAACTTTTCATGTTGGGAAATTTTTTCTGCAAAATTTTATTTTTCTGAAATAATATTCTAGGAAAATCAGAAAATAGGTTGGGAAATTTTTATGAAAACATTCATATTTTTGATTTTATTATGAGAAGTTTGGAATTTTTTGGGTTTCAAAAATTTAAAACACAAATATTATGCGAACTGCTTTCAACAAAACCAAAATAACCCTACTAAAACTTGGAAAATCATAAACTCTATTCTGTCAAACCGAGCACATAAACCAACCAACGAAATAGAACCCCTTATCGTAAATGACTGCGAAATTAAGGATCCGGATCAAATAGCATCAGCATTTAATGAGTTTTTCCTCTCGATAGGAGAAAAGTTAGCAGCTACCATTCCGTCATTTCAATCATCAATTCTTATACATGGCTAGGACAAACAAAGATGAGGTATTGAGGATCATCTCTAAAACAAAGCTGAAAGCAGCACCGGGACTCGATGGAGTAACACCATCAGTTCTTAAGGCTTGTAAAGAAGAACTAGCGGGTCACCTAGCAGATCTTTTTAATTGGTCACTGTCCCCGGGAAAGTTTCCAAATGAATTAAAGCTTGCGAAAATAATACCTATACACAAAGGAGACTGTAAAACATGTATTTCTAATTACCGTCCCATATCACTTCTATCGGTATTTTCAAAAGTACATATTTGAGACCATAATCAAAGATAGACTCCTAAAATACATATCTGCGAATAATATCCTTGCACCACAACAATATGGCTTTCGGAAAAATTCTAGTACTCAATGTGCCGCATTTGATTTTATCTCTACCCTTCAACAGTATATGTATAGACCAGGGTGAATATGTGGCAGCCATATTTATAGATCTCAAAAAAGCCTTTGATACGGTCAATCATGAAATACTCTTAAAGAAATTGGAATATTTGGGAATTGTTGGGAAGCCCCTAAATATCCTCCGAAGCTACTTAGATGATAGATTTTGTCTTGTCGAAATCAAAGGGGTCTCGAGTGGCTTAGGTAGAATCACATGTGGAGTGCCACAGGGATCAATTCTTCGCCCTCTGCTTTTCTTGCTATATGTCAATGACATAACTAAATGTGGTATCTCTGGAAAACTCCAACTTTATGCGGATGATACTGTAATCTACTATCACAGTAAAAGCCTGAGTGACCTCGAGTCTCTAATGAATGTAGATGTCTCAATTTTAGCTAATTTGCTCCGTATTAATAAATTGAGCCTCAATATAAAAAAAAAACGCACTATCTAACTTTCGGTAATAAGGATTATGTGTCCATGAATATTTCACTTGGAACTGATAAACTCTAAAACATGGAAGTTACGAAATATTAAGGGCTATTAATAGATTCTAAACTTACGTGGAATTCCCATGTTGAGCATGTGAAATCAAAAATTTCCCCAATTTCCGGTGTACTGTACCGACTCCAAGGTCTTCTCTCCATATCTCTACTACGGGCCACTTACTATGCGATGATTCACTCCCATCTGAGTTATTTAGTTAGTATCTGGGGCACTATTACTAAAAAACAAATATCAGAAATACAGGTGATTCAAAATCGAGCTATAAGGAATATCTACCATCTACCGTGGGATACACATATCAAACATATATATTCAAAGACAAACATACTTCTTTTTACGGTTCTACCTAAATACAATATCACTAGTGCAATATTACAAATCATACATAGATCCTCACACACTAACATCAGACCAGCCTTTAATTCAGACGTACACCAGCACAAAACACGATCCCAAAATCAAATACACTTAGCATAATCTACCCACACAACTAAATTTGGTATTAACACATTACAATATATCGCATATAGACAATACAATGCATTACCCAATGAAATAAAGCAATCAGTAGCTAACAAAAAAATATTAATTTTTCAAAAGAAGCAAACACATTGTGACTTGACATTTTAAATAAATAAAAAGAAAATACTTTGTTTTAGGTCACTTTATTGATATTTTATAGTCTACCAGTTTCCCGTTATCCCACACTCCCCTCCCCCGCACGACTGTCGCACTGTCCCGCTCTAATTTACTGTCTCTTTCTTTCCCAAACAATTTTGTATATATATATGTATATTACTCTGTACTTGTTAGTATTTTTATAACAGTCCTGAGGATGGTACGGAGGTACCGAAACCGGTAGACTATAAAATATCAATATAGTGACCTAAAACAAAGTATTTTCTTTTTATTTATTTAAAAAAATATTAGTTAAAACGCTTAGAATATTTCCTAAAAATGTTTTTAAACCAGTGAATATTGGCTCGCCTTCATACGTTTGTTTTTTATGTTTTATGTGAATGGATGTCTCTCAGTATTTCTAAAATCTCTATTCTTGACAATGCATTTATTTTTTTTTTCCTTTTCAATATATTGTATTTTTTAAACGTGTAATATCTGTGTAAAATGTACTTATATCTATCTGTCCTTCCCGTAATGAGTTTTCTTCTCAACTCATTGGGAATAATGTGTTACTTACCATGTTTTTGTAATACATTAAAATTAAATAAATAAAATAAATCTTCCGGGAAAACTGGAAATTGGGAAAAAATTGCTCGGAAATTGGTGAAAAAATGGGTCTGGAAGCTGTATTAAAGTTTTTGAAGCCGAAAAATTTCAAGTTTTGTTAATTTTCCTTTTCAAATTTTCTCAATGGGGATGCTATTTCAACAGTTCTTTTTGAAGATAACGGAGGGCGCCTTGTTGCATTTTCTAAGAACTCATTGCACTTTCCATGGTTCATGTATTCACAAAAAGATAAATGAAAGATTAGCAATAAACTCAGTTTGAAAGAAATACATAAAATGTATATGATTAAACACTAATTATCAACGAATTGTGGAATGCAACACATTTATATACTATATGATTTATTTCCATAGGTGTGTAATTCTCGCCCATGTCCCACCAAAACAGAGGAATCTCTATAACGAATTTGCCGGTTCTACCCATGCCAATCCCCTTTGCCCCGAACTAGCAAGTAGGTACTTCAGGCAATACTTTAAATTAACCCATTGACACACGAAGCCGGCGAATCGCCGGTCAACTACACTATGGTATTAAAGCACTAAGCCGGCGAAACACTGGTCTGTCTTTGCGTAATCATTTTATGCATAAAAAATCCAAAAATCCAAAATTTCAAACTTTTTTTTTTACATGAGAACCATACAGGAGGCCCTGAGGAAAATATTTTCCCCAAGGGCCTATGTCATCTTTGGGGATGCTGTGTGGTGAGTTTTTTTAGGGTAAAGAAGGAGAGGAGAGTTCTGGGAAGAAAAAGGGTTTAAGGGGTGGGTAGGAATCTGGGGTTCAGTGTGTCCTGGTCATCCACCTCCAAGACCTAGAAAAACCTCATCCGAGCACCCCTGCTAATCACCAAACGTAGCGAACCACTTGGGGCGACCTATGGCAGAGAAATAACAAAAAAAATTATAGTTTTATGTTGTACCGTTTCAATTTTATGTGAAGTTTAGTGTAGGTTTCTTTGAAATAAAAGTTGTAATAATTAAATAGTGTTTTTAAATTACAAATTAAGTCATATTATTAGTGGTGGAATGGGTTAAATTACATACATATTATGTACATACCAATAATCTGGAACATGGCAACAATTAGTGAATCAGATATTCAAGATGGAAATGAAAGGTTAAAATATACAAGCACGCATAAGGCCCATCATACACAGATACTTATAAGCCGTTCGACTGAGATGCAACCATAAGTCGCCTACTGATATGCTTTTCTTTAATGTTGGTTTCCGTACCAGCACTTCCTGGAAGTCATCATTTTTTCATAATATGCAGCTATGGAGTTAATAGGTATGATGTCAAGTGAATCTAGCGTTGAAGACAATGTTTTTCTTCATCTTTATTATAAACGTAAAAAACGATTTAAAGGGAGATTATGGGTTCTCTCATACAATGAAAAAAATATTAACTGTTGAGTATTATCGCCGCCAAGGAACTACATTAGAATGATACCAAATGAACTTTATTCCAACCTCAATTCACGCGTAATCCGCTAAATCCGTTCTTACGTATAAATTACATAAATTATAGTTGTATAAACATGGATATTTTCCCACCTCCAGAGCAAATTTAACTTTGAAATCATGTTCAGACGCCATTTTGTCAAACGAGTACAATAGACAAAACAGTAGCACACGCGACTTGCTTAGCGTACGAGTAGCAATGTCAGTAGCAAGCAACTGACGTCAAACCTGTTGTCAATGTATCGGGTTGAGTAGGAAATCGAGCAAAATATTACAGTGGAAACTCATATGCGACTCATATGTTACACATACAAACCTCAAGTCGCTTGCAAGCATTTCTGTGTGCAATGAGCCTAAGAGGACTTTGGAGGTAGAAGAGTAAGAGGAATGAGCCTAGCCAATGATCTGAGGCATTGCAACATCTAAGTCCAGCATTGAAATGTAACATAGATGATGTGGTAGTAGTAGATCTGAAAATATAACTTTCCACACTTGAAACTGGCAGTTGATTACGAACATATTATGCTTTTAGTTGCACTAACATCCGCGATTATCCGCTACATGATTTACCTTTAAATCCAGGTTTTTACTCTCTAGATTGCTTCCAATGAAATCCCCTGCTGGGCTGAGGGTTCGAACGTATCCCACGGGACTGCGGAGGTCTGACGTCAAGCTGGATGCAAATAGTGCTCACTTCGCTGCCTCGGAAACCATCTCCCTGTGCGGAGACAATGATCCGGAAGACCTGACTATCACGCGGCACCGATTCGACAAGCTGCCCATGTCTTCTCCATGTAAGCAGCTAAACAGATCTTTTTTTTTATTTAAGTGAGTATATAAAATAATTCCATAAGTATACAAAATATAACGGTTATGTAAGGTAAAGATATTGTATTTCTTAGTCCTCCTCACTGGGGTTCCTGTGCCGAGGTGGACTAAAATTGTTTAATTACAGATTATTTGTCTTCTATGTGGTTTTTAGTGTCTTCATTAGGGTGTTTTCGTTGACCTCTTTCAGCCATATTTTTATTCTTGATTTGTACTCATTAAATTTTTTAATTAGTTTTATGTCTTGGGGAAGAATGTTATGGAGTTTAGTTGCAAAATAAGTGTAGTTTCTTTGTCCGAATGTGGTTTTACAACTTGGAATGTTTTTTATGTCATTTTTATTTGATCTAGTGTGATTTATACGCTGTCTAGTAGAGGATTCAGTATTTTTGAATAGCTTCAATAATATATTTTTGGCATATATTCTTTGTATATTTGGTACGTCAAAGCTTTTGAATATTTCAATCGAAGGCGTTCTAATTGGTACATTCAGTATGGTCTTTATGATTCGTTTTTGAACTGTATTCAGGTTTTGTATGTATTTATGTGTAGTAGATCCCCATCCTATAATTCCATATTCAATTCGAGAATGACATAACGCGTAGTCAACCTTTTTCAAATCCTTTTTATTTACTACATTTCTTAGATTTAATCATAACCATTCTTAGATTTAGATCACAACCATAATAATTTAATTTCCAATTATTTATTTTTTATTCTTTGCAGAGACGGTTTACGTTAGTTTTCGTGAGCACTTCCATAGGCCCATTGTGCTATCTCCCATTTTACCTCAATCCTTTAACAATAACCCAGTCCCAATTCACCAGAGTTGTCATTAGAGTGTTTTCTCTTGGGGTAAGAATAAACTCGTCGAATTTAATGTTTCAAAGACCCAATCATGTTTGATAACGTCTAAAAGGGATCGAAATGGTAATCTAGTCTCCTTCAATGGAAGCATTCTTCCGAACAGGACCTCCATTGATATTCTTAGTGTAACTCTAAGTGACCAGCTCAGGTATGGGGGCTCCATCGAAACCAGAGTTAAGTTAGTTAAGTGGCGGTCCGTTTGATAGATTCTCCCATCTTAACAGACGGATTGCAATCTTTAGAGCACAGGCGTCATGTGGGAATGCTGTCCTTGTTCTCCCGATTGATCCCCTCGGCACCGTTGCATAGTCGGGAAACACGCCAAACACGCGCCCAACATTTGTACACGGTTGACATTAGTCACATGATAACGGGTCGTTTTTACAATTCATTCTTAAGTTCAACAGCTCGGCTGTGGAACGATTTACCGGCCTCTGTGTTTCCTCCCTCCTACAATATGGGTCTATTCAAGACCAATGTTCACTCCTTCCTTTCCTCAAAAGACCCTCCACACAGCATCCTCAAAGATGACATCCACTCCTGTGCGGAGTTAGTGTAAAAAAAAAAAAAGATATGTGGCTAAGTCTTCTGGTTCTAAAGTGTGTCTCCCCAGGTATCTGAGCCTAGTTCCCAGCAGGGCAGGACATTGGCACCGTAAGTGAATTGTAGTCTCTTCACCCTCTTCACATTTTCTACATATATTGGTGCTTTCCACTCCCAATAGCTGCATGTGTCTCCTGAGATGGTAGTGTCCCGTTAGTAGTCCTACCAGTTACCTCAGCGAGTTTCTGTCCATATCGAGTAGTTTCCTGGTACGTCTGGGGTCCGGTCCGTTTATGAGT
Organism: Limnephilus lunatus; assembly: GCA_917563855.2. Classification (NCBI taxonomy): domain Eukaryota; kingdom Metazoa; phylum Arthropoda; class Insecta; order Trichoptera; family Limnephilidae; genus Limnephilus; species Limnephilus lunatus. The sequence goes on from OU830600.1 coordinate 47,587,935, forward strand.
TATTTGGATTGCCTCATTTCGGGTGCCTTCTTCCATTCCTTCCAGTGCTGGGATTTGACCCACCTCTCAATATCGACGGTCCCGAAGAACAATGTCGGATGTGTGATTTCGAATTTTTGTAGTGGAGCTTTTTAAAGTATCATTTCTGCATGTTTACTGTTTTTTGTATCAAGAAATGTAGTGTTGTTTTGTTTCTTGATACTTCATCTCATTTCATTAAAAAATCCGAAAATACCATAGACATGAATATTAGTAGACCTGCCCTAAGCGATAAAAGCGTATTATTTCCCCCTCCCATTGGAACCAATCCATTGGAACCGGCTGGGATCGTGTATGGCTTCGCATTAATTTAAAAAATGTGACGTCATCATTCTTCTGCAAGCCAGCGTCTAGTACTCATCGGTGCATTTTACGAAATAAAACGGTAAACATAGTGGATTGTGTTTTGAAAATGTGTAAAAATAGAAGTGAAAAAGAGAATAAACAAAATTGTCGTATTACATTCCATAGGCAAGCATTATTTTACACTATTTTAAGCCAATTCAGATCACATAATATGATCATTTTTGTAACATACACTGTCACTCGAGATACATGGCGTGTGCCCGTCCCTGTTTACTGGGGTAAGTAAATTATGAAACATTTATAAAAGTGTCTTCACTTAATACAGCAACAAAATATTGAACTCGACCTTATAGGCGACCTTACTTTGCATATTTGGACTTCGCAAATGTGTTCATTACGCGGCGAACAATTCGCGCTCCTATGTAAAAAGGTATATTCATTCAAAAGCAGAGTTTACTTTTAAGAACGAAAGTGTGATATTATAATGCGAGATGCCTATATACTGTCAGATTGAGTTTTGACGAATCACATATCACCAAAGCCACCTTCCCGCTCTTCGTCCCGCTGCAGTTGGTTTCTACCCCTCACCTTTCTGTTCTGGTCTATTAATATTCATATGTCTATGGAAAATACAGACTTTTAAATCAACAAAATAAGGCAATAAATAAGCCAACAGAACGATTTTTAATTTTTGTCAGTTCTGACATTGTTCTTCGGGACCGTCGATATGTAATTTGGCATGGCAAGCTGCTACTCCTACGGCCGGCTCAGATCCCGCAAGTGCTACTTTTGCCCCTTTCCTTGCTAGTTCGTCAGCCCGCTCGTTGCCCTCAATATCCTGTTTAATTAACTAACGCTTAATAGTTTTTGTTTCAGCCATGAACCACCACAATTCAAACACAACAATAAATAAGGTTTTAGTGATCAAGGCAATAGTGGCCAAAAATATAAACTCACAGAAACAAGAAGACTACCTCGCAGCCCTCGGAGGATTGGCCATCCTAGACACCTACCTGCGGTTCACAGCAGAAAACACTTTTGGTAAGTTATTCAAAACGTATATGTAACAACAAGAGGGTTTTCAATCATTGTATCAAGTCTTGCCTCATGTTTCCAATTATGTATTTGATAAAATCTAAATACATTGTTTACAGGAATGGGCCATGCAGGCAGCTAAACTAGTACAATTGAATGCCCTGGGAATGTAGCTGGAGCGCAAGCACCTCAAGTGTTCAAGTTGTTCCCTCCTCCACAGGGCCTCCTCCACCACCACTTCTTAGCACAGAAACAGCCTTATGCCAAGAAAGACTTCTGGGAAGATGAAGCTCTAGACCTTGGAAAGGAAAAAGACAGAACAAGAAAAGGTAAAACACAGCGAGATTGACATAGACAAAGAAATAGAAGATTAGAACAGAAAACTGGAAAATTAGATGCCAGCGAATATGATCAAAATGAGATTTCCAGGAATATGTCAAGGGATGTGTCCAGAGATATATCTAGAGATGTGTCCAGAGATGACATCAGAAATCATAAGAGAGACAAACACTTTGGAGATAACAGCGAGCCGGAAGATGAAGAGTACTCGGATGAAGATATCCGGAAAGATTGTGAATGAGTGAAAGAAGAGCTTACATACTACGTAATATGTTAAGTACTTTGTGTTTGATGATGCGGTGCGGTTGCCGTGTTTTCAGGATCTTTCAATTATTAACTTAGAAGGCACCTCGCCCCTCCTCGCCGACAGTTAATTTCTAAAACGTGGAAAGATACCTTTCCTAGATATTCTGAATTATTATTCTAAATTGTAGAAGATATACTAACGAGGCATTCAGATAGGTACCAATATCAAAATTGGCAAAATTATATTTAACAAATAAACCAATGATATGCTCGTAGATTCAGAATAAAACTCAAACTAGAATATTTCAAAAATTACATTGCGATAAACAAATAATAATAGGCGTCTGGTACCAAAAATTTTCCAAAATTCAAAACACCAAAACACTGGAATATTTAATTTTGACAAATAAGATTCTGTTAGACAAGTCCCTCCAGAATCAATCCAACAATTTGCATATTAGTCCTAATACATACAGTTTACTAAGTAATAATTAATGGGATACTTTTTCAAATGCTTTTGAAAAGTCTGTATAGAGTATATAGACACTGTCAATTTGTTTTTTTTTGGTAAAAGATTCCGTAATACAGCAATGGTAGAGTAATAGGTTAGTACATAGCAGTTGACCTTCCAGTAAAGAATCTGTGTTGGTTTTTATCTATTACTTTTAGTATTGAACGATATATCAAATCGAGAACAAGGGATTCAAAAATTTTTGGGTGTGCTGATTGTATGCATATAGGATGGTAGTTTTTATGTCTGTGTCATCACCTTTTTGAAAATCGGGGTAATATAACTAGATTTCCAGGGGGTTAGAAAATAGCCAGAAGAGAGTAAGCGGTTAAACAATGTGGTGAGTGGACCTGAAATTGCAGATGAGCACTGTTTGAGAAGTATTGGCGGGACCTCAAATAGATTGAAACTAAATCCTGCAAAGACAGAGTTACCCTGGACTGCCACAAGCAGACGTCAGTGTAACATTGTCAACTCCCTAATAATAATTTCAGGAAGTGACATCACTCCAAAGACATGCATAAAACTACTGGGTGTCAATCTGGACGCTGATTTTTCCCTTAAAACTCAAGTGAACAGAACTGTAAGTATGTGGTTCTTTCAATTAAGGCAAATTAAAGGAGTACGGAGAAACTTAACAACAGAGACGACTAAATTACTAGTCAATTCGTACGTTGTTTGTTTTAAATATAAAGTCCTCCACATGCAAAGTCGTATAATCCCCAAGCATAAACTTTCTAATGAAGTGTGTCTATCGAAAGTGACCTACCAAGTAAGTATGTTTCTGTATCTATTTGTAAATAATAAAATTAGATAGAGCCTTCGACCAAGTATGATAGAGCCTAAGAATTCATAATGAATTGTAAAGCACCCTTGAGGTGATTTTTCACAAAAACGGCCCTCTAAAAATTATCCAATTATTATTATTATTTTGTTATCTGTGTTAGCCATTAGCATATTTGTCATGACCTTTTTGAAAATCGGGGTAATATAACAAGATTTCCAGGGAGTTAGAAAATGTCCAGAAGAAAGTAAGTGGTGAAACAATGTGGTGAATGGACCTGAAATTACAGATGAACAATTGAGAAATATTAATTAATTATAGACGGGATGTTATCTGTGTTAGCATATTTGTTAGGATAATATTAGTCAAATTGATGATATCTATTGTTATAGATAGGTATATTGATAAACATTGATATGTTATCTATTGATATAAATAGGTATAATGATAAGTATTGATATGTTATCTATTAATATGTTTTGTTATTTGATATCCTCTGATATGGATGCATAGGAATATTGATATTTATCAATAAAACTATCCATATGAATAGATAATATTATCTATTGACATGGATAGTTATATTTATAATAATATAGGTATTGTCATAATTATCAATGTGATATCTATTGATATGGATAGGAAGATTGATATGTTTTGATATTATTGGTATACACTTATACACTGATATGGACATGTAGATGTATTGATATTTATCAATATAGGTAAGTATTGTATTGATTATTGATGTAATATCTATTGATATGGATAGTTATATTGATAATAATATTGGTATTGTCAGGGCTGGGCAGTATTTGAATTACTTGTAATTTAAATACGTATTTGAAATACAAATACGTATTTTGTATTCGTATTTCAATTACTTCCTAAAAATGTATTTTGTAATTGGTATTTCAATTACCTGATGCTGAGGTATTTTGTAATTTGTATTTCAAATACTTATGGCTTCAAAATACATTTTCAAATACATTTAGCGATCTTAATAATGATAATGAAAAATAATCTGACATAGACAGACTAAAAACGCTAGAATCCAGAGCAATACATGTTAATATTTATAGTTGGCAACATGTCCTGTGATATAATAGCACTGTTATTGTACTTACATTTTCCATCATATTCATATCATATCTATGTATCTATCTATATAAAAATCTAAAAATGTTTGTATGTCCGCTATGCGTTGCTAAACCATTCATCCGATTGCAATGAAAATTTTGGGATTTGATGTGTGCATGCCCGCGATGGTTTCTGTATTGTATACAATAGTGAGCTCTGGCATCATGAAATTATGCATTGCTAAACCGTTCATCTGATTACGATGAAACTTTGGTTAAGTTGTTGTTAGCACGTCAACGAAGGTTTCTATATATATATATACTGGTGAGTTCTGACATTATGTAATTTGTATAAAAAATTGCAATAGGTGGCACGCGAGCTGTTTTAAAACTGAATGTGCAGGGACTGAATTTATGGAATGCGGTAGGGGGGAGGTGACTCGGGTAAGATATTCACGGGAGGGGGGAGGGGAACCCGGGAGGTGGGAGGGACACTCGGGAGGGGGGGTCTCGGGACGGGGAAAGTGAGGAGTGGAGTGGGAACGCGAGGGGGAAAGGGGACGCGGGAGAATAAGTGGAGGCGGAAGGGGAATGGGATAAATGGGAAAGGACACATGTGGAATGCGGGAGGCGGGAGGGGAAATCGGGATTTTTATATTTATAGATTTCCCCCTAAAACCATGCGAACGAAGCCGCGGGTAAAAGCTAGTTAAGTATATTACACTTGTCATTGCTTTGTATAGTACATTTTTGTGATGTAGTATTAGATCAAGCACTATAGGAATAATTCGACTGAATAATAGATTTTTTAAAGTTCATTACACTAGACACTAGAGCGCACTTGAAATGAAATAACACAAAACTGCGCTATACAAATGTCATGTTATTATAATAATAATTATTATTATTATCTAATACCTGGGTCCTATATCACAAAACTTTACAAGTGGAGCGGAGATGAGATGTGTCTTCTGAGCAATATGATTGGTCAATTTTTGCACGTCTCTGTTTCACTCTCTGTTATCTGTTTCACTCAGCTTTGCTTCTATGGAAACGCACCCTTGGATAAGGGCACTTACGACAATTTATTGCAACCAAAAGTTCTACCAAAACCAAATGTATGTTGTAATTTGTATTTCGTATTTGAATTAAAAATATGGTTAAAATACAGTATTTCGTATTTCATATACACGACTGGAAAGTATTTTGTATTTCGTATTTTAAATACATGCAAAAAAGTATTTTGTAATTTGTATTTCAATTACAGCAAAGCATGTATTTTGCCCAGCCCTGGGTATTGTATTTATTATTGAAGTAATATCTTTTTTCTTTGATAGGAATTTTTTATTTATTTTTATAGGAAGCAATTACTTTGTGGTTAGGCATTATATTTTTAAAATAAAAAATAAGTTTCCAGGTTCTTAGTTTAGATAAACTAAGTAATTCGTGCGTATTTAGATTGAAACGAAACTTTGCAATGTCAAATCCATAAAAAAAATATGGCGGCAAAGGAGATGTTGGGAAATTTTAAACTTTGATTGAATAAAAATTAAATTTTAATGCATTTTATATCATTTATCCAAACATTAGTACTTCTACCTACTTAGTTGCTTCTTGATGTAATTAAGTTGAAACGTGATATAATTTCCAAAATCTGTGCCTAATAAAAGTGTGGCGGCTTGTGGAATATTTACCAAAACTTTTTATGCGATTCATTTAATATTCCCATGAATTATTAAAATTAATAAGCAATAATCAGAAAAAAATGGAAGGTTGAGAAAAGGACCCATAATAATATGTCATACTGTGGTGTTTTGGCCGAATATCTAAACACGGGAAATGCAGCTGAATTTTAATTCCATAAAGTTGATTTCATTGTACTTATAAGCATATTTCATTGTAATAAATTATTGTTCATATTGTTGGAGCAAATAATACGAATGACAGGTGCGTACATTATATTTGAGGTTACACAGCTGTCACAGCTGTCTGTCAAATTGTCAAATATAGTATTTTTGTGTCGTTGGTTGATTCGTCCCTATTCTTAGATACGTTCCAATTCTTTGTGAAATCCATCCGTCATGTCAGATATTAAATTATTTCTTCAACCAATGGACGTTAAAGTGAACAGAAAATATTTGGAAATCCATTACAAACCCTTCAAGCAAATAAGCGGATTTGATAAATTATTACATACAAAGTGAATCAGATACTTAATAAGTGAATCAAATACTTGAGTCGGGCCATGTCAAGAGTCAGAATAATAGAAGAACATGTATGAGACGTTGTATGAATATAAACGAGGCAAGGAATGTGTGCAAAGACCGAGTTGTTTGGCGGTCCGTCCTTTCTGCCTACCCCTGCGGGGAAACGGCGTGATGGTTAGTTAGTTAGTTACATATAATTTGACGACTGACGACCTGCCGGATATTATTGGGTTTCCTCCATAATGCACCCAAGCCAAGTATTCGGCACATCGATCAATTCATACGTGTCAATGATTCGGCATAAATAAAATTTTACTAACTGGTCATGAGTTTCATGTAAGGAAGAATATAAGTTTGATATTCAAGTAATAAGTAATAGGTCTGAAATATCAATTTGTACAGCATCCTTGGGGGTGATTTTTTTAAACTAAAACGGCACTGTTTAAAGAAATATCGGTTTATTATTATTATTACAAGAGTTAAATCAAGATATCTTTTCCCCTCTTTAAAAAATCCCCGACACAGCATCCCCAAATAAACTATTTAGGTGGCTCTAAAGGAAACCAAAAAATCTTCTGGGTGGAGTTAAAAAACATGATTTGGATTGAAAAATCCGCGATAACGTATTATTATTGTTATTTTCATGGAAGACCTACGCGATTCCTTCAAAATCTCGACCGAAAAATAGACCGTGAATAAAGGTTCGTACACACTTGCGTGTCGTGGTGTGTCGTGGCGCGCCAGAAGCCATCGGTTTCATACATTACGGCGACACGCCACGACCTACAAATATGTCTCTAACCATAGTAAATGTATGAAACCGATGTGCTTCTGGCGCGCCACAACACGCCACGACACGCAAGTATGTTTCTGCCTTAACTAATGAAAAAACATGGAAATAAAAAACTCTTGTCTGATAGTACCTACCTATTGAAATATATATTTTTTCTTGATAGTCGTATACAAAATAGTTGGAATAAATCAGAGAATTGGTTGGCAAATATAGTTCAAGTGAAAAACTTTTCCAAAATATGTTCATTGCAGCATGAATATTTTTAGTTTAAAGTTTGGCACAAGAAGAAATTTATAATATAATAATTGTTTGGTTTTAATGAGAAGCTTAATAATTTAATTTGAAAAATAAAAATCTATCTTTAAGTTTCTTCTTTGACTTTCTTAATGTTTGTTATGAAAATTAGTTTAAAATAACGCCGCTGTTCGCGCTAGTGGCTTCCGGTTGTTAGTTCCAGTCGGTTCACTTCAGATAGCGTTGTTGTCACGTCAAGCGTTGGACTGTGTTTTCTGCCCGCGCCAGTCTGTGAAAATGGCGAAGCGAGTGAACAAGTAGTGTTGCGATGGCAGAAGTCAGTCTGTTTAGGCTTTGTTTTCTAGCCAAAGTGTTACAAACGCGCTCCACAGTTAATTCAAATGTTTCAAGTCAATTACTGTACTCAAACTGGTGACGGTCAATTTAACCATCCGGTCTCATAAAAGTTTTAAAAATGCGCGATTTCAAAGTCGTCGTGCTCGGCTCGGGCGGGGTTGGAAAGAGTGCACTGACTGTTCAGTTCGTATCTGGATGTTTTATGGAAAAGTATGACCCCACGATCGAGGACTTTTACAGAAAAGAGATTGAAGTGGACAACTCGCCGTGTGTGTTGGAGATCCTCGACACGGCGGGCACGGAACAGTTCGCGTCCATGCGAGACCTGTACATCAAGAATGGCCAGGGCTTCGTGGTGGTGTACTCGCTCACGAACCACCAGACGTTCCAGGACATCAAGCCCATGAAGGAGCTGATCACGCGCGTCAAGGGCAAGGAGCGCGTACCCATTCTGCTAGTGGGCAACAAGGCGGACCTGGAGCACCAGCGCGAGGTGCCTTCGCCCGAGGGCGGAGCGCTGGCGCAGCTGTGGGGCTGTCCCTTCGTGGAGGCGTCTGCCAAAAGCCGCACCAACGTCAACGAGATGTTCGCGGAGATAGTGCGCGAGATGAACTTTAGTCCCGAGAAGGAGAAGAAGAGCTATTGCTGCTGTACGGTGCTCTAATGGTGTCCTGCCGGCTAGGAGCACCAGGAGGTGTCGGGATTGGGACACGTGCTGTGTTTGTGTATGTGGCTTTGGACACTCATCGCCGTCGCCACTCTAGTGCTCACCCTTTTTTATCTTTCTACAAGGCTTTTTACTCGTTTTGTAATATATGTCAGGATACCGTAGATCTCGCCCGCGACTAGATTTTACACTTATACAGTTTTGTAACAAAGTATTTTTGAAGAAAGTTTCTCCGGTTCGGTGCTGTCCCGTGTTGTTTGTATCTGACAGCAATAGACTATGATACCTAATATAAATGTATAGTAATATTAGTAAAGTTAAGAGATGTATATAAGTAATGTAATCTTGTCGATGCGATGCTAGTGTATAGGTATAATGATGGTCTGTACGTGTTAATCTCCTGTGAATAAAGCTAAATCCTAACACGAGTGAATGTGACCGACAAATACATATTTAGTTTATCAATGTTCGAATGAGAATCTTCATGTGCCGAAACTCAAAACGTTTTTATATGTCATTTGTTATAAAGAACGTAACAAATACGAAGCCATGTCGCAAGTTTGTATGCTGCGTGATTGTGTTAAAAAGTCTACCAGGATTTGTGATATATACGTATAAAAATATCTTTAATAAAAGTTTAAGTGGGAGTATAATCCAAAGTGCCGTTTTTATTACATGAACTTCCCAGGTAATCAACCAATCACCTTCTCAATCAAATATTGTCTCTAAAGACAGGTAAAGTTACAAGGAACAGGGTGATACCACCTCACCTGACCTGACCTGTCAGTTCACTGTCAAAACCAGCTGATTTGCAAATTCCCAGGTACGAACACACGGGAATCTAAACTCGATTCCTTTACAATACAAGAAGATTCCTCTAACAATGGATATTGAGAACACGACCCATGTATCTTTATCAAGATCATAATATTATTAGACTTTTATCGCGCATTCTTTGTGTTTTCTCTTTCCGTTTCATAACTTTATTAAAGTTATCAAATAATGTGAAACGTGTTTTCAATAACCATCGAAGAGAACAGAACAATTTCACAAAGGCAACGTTGCAAAGTTCAACTCAATGGCAGAAAAGGCATTTTTAGAATTATCAACATTTTTTTCAAGAATTTGTCGGGTCTATTTATAACAGCCAGGTATAAAATCTCCACAGAATTGCCTGTCTGTAATGTTTATACGAGTTATTATTACATCTTTACACAACTTTTCTGCCATTATATTGAACTAAGCATAAATTCTAAGTAAGTGAATGCCAAAAGAACACAACAATTTATTCTCTTATTATTCAACTATATTTGTGGAATAAATTGCTTGCTGCATGAGTCAAATTTATTCAATTCAGTAATGAGAGAGAACGTAAATCCAATCATGTAATGATCACCCCAGGGTTGGGACGAGTTCCATTTTTCATTTCTTTTTTTACGTAAAAACGTAAAATTTAAGAATTCATCGAGATGCGCCCATCCACCATTCATTTTCTACAACATTATGAAGGATCTTTTATATTCAACCACTGCATTGGTATAATTATTACATAATCTATTTTATTAACATATTTACACAATACAATGTTTTATGTTCATTAGGGTAGAAATCTTAATGAAATAATTGATTTTATTGCGTTATGAATAGCGTTGTTTTACTGCAATATAAGAAATGTGTATTTTTTTAAACTAATAAAATATACCTAGCATTGTTAGGGCGCGTGTGATACGTTTTTATTTTCCATGATAATATCCATTGAACTAGCCGTATTATTCATTCTAGAATATAATCTGCAATACAATGTAACTACAACACATGCAAGGTTATCTACCTGAGTGATCACACAACGGTTAAGTACCTACCGACCTGGACAACCCTGGCGGCCATTGTTCCGACCAAACTCACTCACAAGTCTCAAGCACAGTTATGTTTTTGCTAGCAAACTTTTTATAATAAAACTTTGCATGTTATATTCATTAACTTGTTTCGCCCCGAACCTACGGAGATTGTAGCTACGTAATATTTATACATCTTTGATAAATAATAAAACATTGTTTATTTAGATAGGTACACTTATTTAAATTTCATTTTCGATTGTATTTTTTGAATATGTATTACTATCGAATCGAATGCGACTTATCAATTTGAATTGCTCAGCGTTTTCTCTAGCCAAATAATGTACACGGCGAAAAACTTCTGGTTTTACCCATGCCTATAATACTTTTTTTTATTTATGTTCAGAGAGAGACTTACGAAGTCGTCTTTCGTGCCTAAAATGGATTTATTTTTAAAATTTGTAGTTGCCGGCTTTATATAATGTTTGTGTTAATTCTGCTACTCATCTTTGTCCTTGGAAATTGAATGTATTTCGTGATTAGATCTGCATCGTTAATGTTACTGACGTAAAATACTATTTCATACAAATAAAGAAAGCAGAACGAGGAAAAATAACTTCTTAGAACCGCATTAGTCAGCCATAAACCCAAGTAGACGTGTTATTCTCTAAAATATGTACCTATATTGACCTATATGAATTTGGCCTTTGTGTTGCTTTCATTTACAGTTTTTTTTTAAATAAATCCAACACAAAAATATGAAAGAACAAATAATTAAGCTAGAACCCAGTAGATGTCGCGAAACCACATTTCGTCGAAAGATGTTCTTATGATCGTACAGGGCGGTTCCAATGAGAAAGATTAATTACTCTCCGTACCAGATTTTTAAAATTATAACTCAATATCGATTTTATTTCATTCCAAATTTGTTTTAATTTATAACTACGTCCAAAAATGCTGAAAGGCGTATTGATAAAACTATTAAAATGATGTAATTTTTGTAATTATTTTTTGATCATAAGTATTTATCATTTTTCAATAATGTCTCAGAAAAATAAGAATGTAAAAAAAATTGAAATATATTAGTTGGTAAGTGCGCAAATAAATACACAAACGGACCAATTTTCGTCAAGAAAAACATGTAGGTACTTATATATTTTTTATGATTTTATTTAAACAAAAATCAAAATTCTGTTAAGTACATACGTTTACCAGATAATGCATTGATTTATTTTACTGTATGATTTGAAATGGGTGTTGTATAATACAAAATCTTTTTTGAAAATTTAACAAATCTGCCAACGACCTATGGTACCTAGGTATAACCTTATTATACTAAAAATAAACATTTTTTCTCAAAATTTAAAACATAAGTTTACTAGATAAAAGAACAATCTTTCGAAATCAATTTATATTTTTTTGTGGAAAAGAGTCAATACGTCTAAACACTGATTTAAAAATGACATAGGTACTTATTTCTGGTGTTCTCTGGTTATACGCTAAAGTTATTAGTTTTGAAATCGGATTTTGTCATTCGGATATTTTATCTTCGAGAAGAGGGATACCTATAGTGTAATATTATTTATGTGTGAACAGGTGAAATGAAAATAGTGTTTTTAATGTTTGTATCCTCGGGTATATTGTACCGACCCTTGATTATTTTGTAGAATGCAATAAATACGGTGTTAATTATGTAGGTACTAGATTCCGTTTATAAAGTTTTCTTGTTTTTCATGTAAAAAGTTAAATTATTACAATCTTACTCATTGTCATCACATTTCTTGTTCCGAGTAGGATTTGGATATCGTGTGTCCGTTACATTACAATTTATATCTCGGCACTAAGTGCCGCGCATTCATTAATTCTCGGTAAAATATATTTATTCAGTGAGTGTTGCCAGTGCCAAGTCGTCATGGATTTTCACGAACCACAGTGATAATATCGTATCTCTGAACCTCCATTGTATTCGAGTTCCAAACTTAAACAATATCCGCGCATAATCAAGCGGCTGCTTATTTTGAATTAAGAATTCACACCGTGTACTGCAAGAAATCATGGATCCGATGCCACTAACTTATTAGGTCTTCATATTATTATTTTATGGTTTTGGAATCGACGTCCGTAACAAGGCATCGATGGTTGCGAAAAGTGTTCGTGTCATTGGGCGAACATTCAGGCCGAACATCGATTGTGTTTGGAATGTCGCGGTTATTCTACATAATATTATTAATAATTTATTTCTAAAGAAAATTTCATATTGTTCAAAAATTGGAACGAAGTAACGGAGGAAACCTGCCTCACCTAGTTGTTACCGCACAATCTATCGTATTATTTCTGCGTATTTGTAAAAACTTGTCTGCTATATTATGTCTTAAGATATTATGTATTGTATTGCTTATTGATAACGATAATCTTTTCCGTCGATATTACGACCGAAAAAGGTGATTTAGGCATCATATATATCTTTGTCAGTTATCGAAGTTTACGACTGCTACTTACCGATCATTACAATATTTTTTGGTTATTACTTCATCTGAATTCTAACACTGAATCGTAACGAGAGATGCTTAGTAGGTGAGTAGGTACCGCGAAAATCAGAGTCGTGAATTAGACAGCCGAATAATAATTGATTCGGACCCACAAGATGGCCACCATTCGAAAATACAGCGTTATGTTTTCCGTTACTCATCTGTCGGGGTAATTGGCCCTACCCAGTAAATGATTTACGATTGCATCGACAGTTTTAACGAATCGTTCCGAGACCCGAACAGCCTCAACTCTCAGAAGATTTGCGACAAGATACCTAGCTCGGGATTCTCTTAGCACACAGCTTCAAGTGAAATTAGCAGGCCAGTCAGCCATTTTGAAGGGACACATTTGAAAATATGTACGTATTATATTTATACAACTTATCAATACCCATTTTAATTATTCATTCGCCATTATTCTCAGTGCCTCAGGCGTTATTATTGAGATAATCTTCGACAGTGACTGTCGCAGTGTTTGTTGAACGGTCGTTCAACGTTTCCTTATCTTTCAATGCCTGTCGGACGCATTGACGTATAATTATAATTTGACCCTTATCAGAACTGTCGATGAGTTGTCTTATACATAATATATTATAAGCTAACCCTTATAAATAAAATTTCGGATAATTTTCCAACACGATTTTTTGTAAACACCGCACAAGAGTGACAAAACCAGTGGGACTTATGGCATCCCAATTTGGGGCACTTGTGAAGCTGAAGTTAGCAAGGAAGGGGGACAGGATAGTTGGAAAGTACCTAGTTATTCAGATGTGGTCTTTCACCATGGCGATACTGAGAGTATCTACCTATTAAATTCTGAAGTAACTTGCACATCGGTTCGGCAGTCCCGTCGTATAAGGCGCTCCGTGTGGGAAGCTGGGACACCGGTTCGCATCTCAGACACGCCATTTATTATATCATACCTTGCGACACGTCAGAAAATGAACACGGCATTTCGAGAAAACAGAATAATCATTATTGCTGCCACTTAAATGTAAAATATATTATGTTAACACATGGAAATATTCATTTTTGTTTAAAAAATGGCGTTTCGATGACCTACTTATACTTATCAGTATAATACCCCAATCTCTGACTTTCCGATATTTTAATGATACTATTTATTACTGCATAACATAATTACTCGCATACCTATAATTTAGGAGGCGGGTATGGGTACCGCCGCCCCGGGAACCATTTATTGGATAACCAACACCTCTGCCACAAGTCACCCCGAGTGGCTCGCTAGGTTTGGTGACTTCGCAGGGGTGCTCAGTGTGTGGAGCTAATACCTATAATATATCTTGCATTAATAACAAGTATTTTATTCTAGCATCATAAATTTTTAAGCACTTAAAAATGTTATTTAACTCATGTCGTGTCCTAATTTTTTGGCTGATAATAATTAAGATATCACTAGAAGCAAGCTTCTGTTTTTAATATCTTGTGTGCCTACTCATGTGCGTAAAGGCATATTTTCTCTGTAAATTAAATTTATCTTCTCTCTTCTTGAAATTGAAATACGCACGTGATTGTGTTTATCCGTAAATTAGCAACTTTATCTCTTAAAAGCCTATATATCGTGGGTTTTAACTTTTGATCATAAATTATGTATGTTTTGTTACTTTATGGCTATTGACATGTTTTTAAAATTATCATTGTTCTTTGGAAGTTAAAAAAATATTATGGCAATCGTTTCGCCCTTCGATAGGTAGGTAGAGTACCTACCTAATTTATCAAAAGGACATTTATGTAGCACAAATAATCTATTTATTCTAATAATACAAAATATCTATTTTTAAATGTCTGTACACTATATCGCTACCCGGTTGGGCGAAGTTAGGAGACGGGTTAAGGAAGGGGAATTATATCATTAGGTACAAAAAAAAACAAATATTGGTTGTCATATAAATTTATTGTAAAAAGGAGTGTACGTAATTATTAAAAATACTATTTATGTTGTGACAGTGTCGGTCTGTAACCCCGGATCAATGAACTCAAAATTTGCTTTGAATTTAAGTGTCACTATTTTCAAAAGTATTGGAAGTGTTTGTTTGGAAAATTCAGAAAAGTGATACAGTACCTAGGTTCCAGTGGCGGTCCGTGAGTTTTCAGTGGGCTAAAGTGCTAATTTTGAAAAATATGACGTTATTGACGTTGTAGCATAAAATGTTTTTTTTTTTTTCAAAATTTTAACTTTTTGTATGAAGATCTTCAGGATTATTCCAGTCCAGGGATGCGCCGCATACTGAAAGATCTTCATACAAAAAGTTGAAATTTTGAAAAAAAATAAAATTCATATTCAGCTACAACAACGTCGGTAATGTCGTATTTTTCAATCTTAGCACTAGCTCACTGAAAACAAACGGACCGCCAATGCTAGGTACCTTTAATAATATCATATTTTTAACCATTTATTTCCATTTTCAGAATTGGGACACATCCACCATTATTTCACTGGCATTACTGGCCATTATTGTGGCAATGTTTTCAGTAAATTCTTAGTTCAAAAGTTATTCATGTATAATAAAGATAGACATTCAAATAATGTGTGTGTGAACGCATAGGTATGGGACTGGGCGGCGTTTTCGTATTTGCGCCGAATACTACATTCTACATCATTGGTGTGACTGAGATGCCAAGAGATGTTTACTCGCTTACCCTAAGACGAATACGGAACGTTGTACGAGACGACCTACTCTCCTAGGCTGCCCTTACACTTTTGTTATTACGTTTGCTGTCTCACTTTCTCTAATAGCACTAAACGTCAACGGGAAACAATTGTTTTTTTTTAATAATAAATAAATAATACAATAATAAATAATTTGCGTGTATTTATTATGTTATTCATTGGCTTTTACTATTGTTTGCGAGTTTTGTAATGGAAACATTTTCTCATCACACATGAGGGCATTTTGGCGCTTTTTTAATGCATTTTACTTAGTGGTAGGACTCGACCTTACGTGACGCATTTCAGTTGAGTACTAAAACTACGAAATCGTGTACAATACAATTGCCCTGCCTTTGGCTTACCGCTTTTATTTCTACCACGCGTCTATATATTTTATACAACATTGGTCTGAGCTAGTAAAATATATACAGGTACAAACCAAGTTGTTCAGTGACTTTAGGCCTAAACAACGTTTTGTAATTTGCCTTATTGTGCCTATGTACTGTGTAGGTACTACAGGGATAAGTAGATTTAACGTGCGATTGTATTATATTTCTTGTGTTTGCAATTACCCAATTATCCATTGTTTCCTGCTAACAATACTCCATAGTAAATGCTCGCCTTCCTCAAATCAGAGGTTATGTTGGCTTGTGGTTGGTTTTTTTTACCCGTTTCTAGCAAACAGCAGCACAATTCGACACAATTCTTTGGTAGTTAACCTTTTAACTGCGGCAGATTAAAAACAATTTTATCCCTTTATTTATCCAACTGTCAATATTTTTATCGTTGTTACACAAAAAAGAGGTAATCTCTTAGAATATTAATTTAGTTAACTTTTTTTTTAAATTCGTAAATTGACAATTAATTAATTACAATTAAATAATGTAAAAAGTACATAATTCAATATTCTATTCAAGTAAGTGAAAATGTTATTTTCTTTTTTTCTGGAATAAAAAACTTATGAAAAAAAATAATGGTGAAACTTTAATTAAAAATGAATAGATTACCTTTATAAACGTGGCTAAAACTAAGTAATCTATTGATTTTCAATTAAAATGGTTCTACAAAATAACTTTGCTATGTTTGAAGAAGTGACAGTTTTGTCTGAAATATTTGAAGAAAATAATATATTTATTTAAATGAAAACAATATTAGCGAAACTCAATGGAAATCTGGAGACACAAAAATCAGAAAAAGATATTGGCTCCACTGGGACTCAGACCCAGGACCCTTTGGGACACTTTCAAAGGGTCCTTGGTTCGAGTCCCAGTGGAGCCAATATCTTTTTCTGATTTTTCTGTCTCCAGATTTTCGATTGAGTTTCGCTACTTAATATTGTCTTCATTTAATTAAATATTATAATTTGAGTTTTTACTCACATAGTTAAAAAAAAAAAATATTTTTTCTTTTTTTAATTGATGTAATTTACTTAGTTAATATTTATGGGTTTATTTTGCCTGACATAACAGTGCAAATAATATACTTATATAAAGTTTTAAAATTAACTAAATATGGGAATTCTTTCAGGAGGTTAATGTAATTAAACCTACGAATTTCAGTTGTCGGTGCAGTTCAATGAACTTTTAATTTCCAAAATTAGAATTGATAAGTATAAATCGTACCAAACGAACGATAAAGTAGGTACCATAATTATTTAATTAATGAACAATTATTTATTTGAAATGTGTATTTCTTCTGTTTAAGTATACGACAGATGGATAGATGTCTCATATTTTCAAGTTTACTAACATCGGAAGGTAAATTAAAAAATTCTGAGGCAAATATATATTTTTTATTCATACGTTCAGCTTCACAAATCCCACAATTATAACTGTACCCGAGAAGCATACGGATGCAAGTCCAACAAGGAAAATGTTCAGGAGAGCCATAAAAACTATTTTTTCTCTAACTATGGTCTCATAACTTCTTCGGATATCCACGCTGATAGATAAAAAAAAGTTATTCTTAAATCAATTAGTTTTGTTTTAAAAACGAGCAAATAAAATGAAATATTTTATATGTAAAGCCTTTAAAAATATTGTTTAAAAAAACGCTGACTTGAGTAAAAAAAACACGGACTTCAGTCCTTCTGCTTCTAAGTGAAGTGGAGTATTTTGTTATGACATGTGGTGTATTATGAAAGGATCAATTTTTAAAAATTGTTTACTTCCGTAGAAAGCGTAGTAATGTATAGGTAATTTGAGTCATAATACGTAGGATTTGAGTCATCATACTCAAAATACAACTAAATCATACAGATGCAAGTCCACGGGACATATTTCTGCTTCTAGAATAGTTGTTGCATCATGGTAGTTGCATCCGTATGCATTTTTGAAATTCTATTTTTTTTCATGGTAGGACCTGTATCTTTCTGCCACTGATAAACATGATTATTTACTTCAAGTCTGCATCAAAAACTCTTTTCTTAAAATTTTGGACTTTCATCCGTACGCTTCTCGGGTACAGATAATATCCCGAGATTTTTCAGGGTCTGCGCTAGTATATTGTAATATGTATTGCGTTTTTGAATTACCTAATATTGGTATTTTAAATATATCATTCTTTTGTTCTGATTTGAAAACATCGAAAATTTGAATCATAGAAAAAGATATAAAATCCGAGATAATATGATTATAGTTGAAAATGCTATTGTGATATTTGCACTTCTTTGTTTTGTGAAACCGGTAAACAATGTCTGCAGCAACGACTTTTTCATAGTTGAAAAAAGGCAACGTAATTTTACATAACCAATAGGTAATATACTGATTCACGCTTCGATATAAAAAAAGATAAGATAGTGGCATATTCGTGATACAATACAACACAAATAAAATTATTTTACAATGAACACATAATTGGAAGTTCCGTCATAGTATTGTATAAATAAATATACTATTGATTGGTTCCTATTCACCGGAATAAATAAAAAATATTATATAAATATTTGGGTCATGCAACATTTAAAAATTTTGGTGCGTTGACACAATTTACGTAGATAATGTATTTCCTCATATCAATAGACACATTCAAGGAAGTAAACCTGCGTATTTATAGAATTGCGGATTTCCCACAAAAATGTCACAATAATTAGCCATAGAACTGTTGTTCAGAAATAAACAATCAACAAATTATCGAAAGTCATTTATTATGTGTAACAAGCAAATATTACAAACGGAAGTTCTTTATATTTTCCGGTTTGCATATTAATTAACGCATTATTTATAAACATTAGCACTAGGTACTGAAAGCATTAGCTTTGTTTAATCATGTTCATTGTTCACCTGTCGCTACGTGTAATGCTGTTTGTCCTCGTCGTTCTAAATATTGGTAAAATATCACTAATTAAAAATTCTCTCGTCATCAGTCAATTAATTAAATTTCGATCATTAAAGTTTTATATTTGAACAATTAAATGTTACATAGTTTCTACTGGCTTGCAGTCAGAGTTTTATATTTGAACAAATAACTTATACATGGTTACTACTGGCTTCGAGTTAGAGGTTTATATTTAAACAAATAACACAAAGTTACTGCGGGCTTGGTGCAATGAGAGTTTTATATTTGAACAAATAATGAATACATGGTTACTACTGGCTTCGAGTCAGAAGTTTATATTTGAACAAATAACTAATACAAAGTTACTACTGGCTTGCTGCAGTGAGAGTTTTATATAACATATTACTAATACTAGGTACTGGCTTCGAGTTGGAGGTTTATATTTGCACAATTAACTATTACAGTTACTACTGGCTTGCAGCCATAGATTTATATTTGAACAAATAATTAATACATAGGTACTACCGTCTTCGAGGAGGTTTATTTTTGAACAAATAACTAAAACATAGGTACTACTGGCTAAATACATATAATACTTATTACTGGCTTCTAAACAAAGTTTTATATTTTAACAAATATTTTTTTTTTTTTTTTTACATTAACTCCACACAGGAGGCCCTGAGGAAAATAATTTCCCTCAGGGCCTATGTCATCTTTGAGGATGCTGTGTGGAGGGTCTTTTTGAGGAAAGGAAGGAGTTAACATGGGTCTTGAAGAGACTCATGTTGTAGGAGGGAGGAAACACAGAGGCCGGTAAATCGTTCCACAGCCGAGCTGTTGAACTCAAGAACGAATCGTAAAAACGACCCGTTCTCATGTGACTAATATCAACTGTGTACAAATGTTGGGCGCGTGTTTGGCGTGTTTCCCGACTATGCACCGGTGCCGAGGGGATCACTGACGCTAGTTCCTCGGAGCATCTTCCATTGTAATACCGGTAGAACAAGGACAGCATTCCCACCTGACGCCTATGCTCTAAAGATTGCAATCCGTCTGTTAAGATGGGAGAATCTATCAAACGGACCGCCCGTTTCTGCACAGAGTCAAGGGTTTTTTTTAGGTATTTTGGAGCTCCAGACCAGAGGTGGCTGCCAAATTCAACCGTGGGGCGCACTTGCGATTTGTACAGGGTTAGCAGTTGAGTACTATTAAAGTATCTGCGGGCCCTGAACAGTACCTACGCCCAGTTTCTGAGAGGCTAACTTAACTCTGGTTTCGATGGAACCCCCATACCTGAGCTGGTAACTAAGAGTTACACCAAGCATATCAATGGAGGTCCTGTTCGGGAGAATGCTTCCGTTGAAGGAGACTAGATTATCATTTCGATCCCTTTTAGACGTTATCAGACATGATTGGGTCTTTGAAACATTAAATTCGACGAGGTTATTCTTACCCCAAGAGAAAACACTCTCGAGGTAACCGTCCATTCTCTGCTTCAAAGCCCTCCGAGCTATTGGGGTTTGTGTGCCCTTTGGAGGCTTGTCAAACAAAAAGCTATCATGGACTGTACTGTCATCCGCGTAACAATGAATCGGTGCACATGACAAGAGGTCGTTGATGTGCAACAGAAACAAAGTCGGAGACAGAACCGATCCCTGTGGGACGCCAGCATTTATCGAATGCGAGGAAGAGGTGAAACCGTCAGCAACCGCCTGAATCGACCTCCCCCTCAAAAAGTCGGCAATCCACGCACACAAGGATGCGGGAAGTCCGTAAGAACGCAGTTTGTTGACAAGCGCTCGATGCCAAACCCGGTCAAAGGCCTTGGAAATGTCCAGTGAAACCGTTTGGGTCTCACCAAAACATTCCAGGCACCGTCCCCAAACATGCGTCACATACGCGAGAAGATCACCGCACGAGCGGTTCCGCCGGAATCCGTATTGACGGTCGTTAATAATTTTGTTCTTCTCGAGGTATGTGAGCAGTTTGTCATTGATCACACGTTCCATCACTTTTGACAGAACAGATGTGATCGCTATGGGGCGGTAGTTGGCTGGGTTGGAGCGGTCACCCTTCTTTGGAATAGGGTGAATGATCGCTTTTTTCCAACCAGAGGGCACAGAGCCAGTCTTCAGGGACATTTTGAAAAGCTTCGTCAAAATTGGAGCTATTTCTACAGCGCACCTCTGCAATACCAGGGCAGGTATTCCGTCAGGCCCGCTAGCTTTATTAACATCAAGCCCTCGTAAGACTTGGAGTACATCCCGATGCCGGATCCTCAGCTTTTTCATACGAAAACTGCAATGAGGAACCGACGGCGGGGTAGCACCTTGATCATCGAGGGTCGAGTTTTCCGCGAATATTTTGCCTAATAAGTTAGCCTTTTCGGCGGCGGTATTTGCTAGAGAGCCATCAGGTCTGGTAAGAGGTGGCAGACTGGATTTGCAGAAATTGCGACCTATTGAGCCCGCAAGCGACCAGAACGCTCTGCTGCCGTGCGGGCAGGCAGCCAGCTTACTGCTGATCTGCAGGTCGTGCTCGAATTTTGACCTGTTAATGATCCTCCTGCATTCCTTTGCCATTTTGTTATATACTGTTCTGCTTTCAGACGTTCGAGATGTGTTGTAGGCTCGGTAAGCCGCGTTTTTTCGTCGCACTGCTTCGGAGCATTGTCGACTGAACCACGGCTTTGAGCCCACACCAGTTTCTTTCATAGTGGATTGGATGAAGCCATCCATCGCGGATGTGATGACTTCACCAATTTCCTGGGCACATCTTGAGGGATCCGAAGTCTGAAAACAGACAGCTGACCACGGGAAGGCATTGAAATGAGCCCGCAGACCAAACCAATCTGCTGATCTATAGTGCCACACTTTTCTCTTCAGCCGCTCATTTGGCGGTCTGAAGGTTACGGGGATTGATGTTGTCACCAGGCAGTGGTCGGACGATCCTAGAGGCGCTGTGACTTCAATCTTGTAGCCGTGTGGCACAGTGGTTAGAAACAGATCTAGCAGATTGGAGCGGTGAGTCTGGACATCAGGAACCCTTGTAGGCTCCTGAACTATTTGCTCCAGTCCGTAGCAGAGGGCAAAGGATTCCGCCTCTCGTCCAGCCGAGTCCGTTGGTCCTGAGAATTCCAAACATTTCGGTCCCAGCATGCAATTTCATTTCGTTCATATTCATTAGTTTCGTTGTAGTTGTACGACTTTTAGAATTTACAGTCAACTTACAA
Source organism: Limnephilus lunatus (assembly GCA_917563855.2). NCBI lineage: Eukaryota > Metazoa > Arthropoda > Insecta > Trichoptera > Limnephilidae > Limnephilus > Limnephilus lunatus. Next base: position 47,610,074 of record OU830600.1, read on the forward strand.
TTTACAGCCGGAAACAATATGAGGATAATTCTAACGTTATCATTTATCATGAAACTATTATAGAGACAAACAATAAATTTATGTAGTTTTATGTTAGTCACGGAGAGAACACCGGGACAAATCCGGATTCATGGGAGAATTTTACAAAACCAGGAATTGTCGGGTAATTTTACAGAATCTTTCGTTTTTAAAATGTTATTAATTCTAATTAATTCTAATTATTAATTCTAAATTTGATGGAATTATGAGTACATCCTATTCAATAGAGAAAGGCTGTTAATTTTTAGGTAGTATCTACTACTACCGATTTTTAAAATATAAGTACCTAAGTACTACCGTATTAGGTATATTTAAAAAATCACAATTTTGATTAATGGGATTTTTTTTACATTAGCTCCACACAGGCTGCCCTGAAGAAAATAATTTCTCTCAGGGCCTATGTCATCTTTGGGGATGCTGTGTGGGGGGTCTTTTTAGGAAAGACAGGAGAGGAAGTTCTGGGAAGGAAAGAGGTATTTTAGGTAAGTGGGAATCTGGGGATCAGTGTGTCCAGGAGTGACGGACGTATGAATCCGTGCCTCCCACTGGAGAAGTCAATTGCACTCCCTCACAATCATTCTCTCCCAATCCGGCCTGCCATGCAGCTGGTGGGCAGACCCATCCGCCGCCAAGATGCGGACAAACCTCACCCCATGAACCCGGACACCCCTGCTAAGTTATCAAACTTGGGGATACTATTTGGCCTAAAAATGTAACTATGTGTTATTGTGTAAAATTATTTTTATGTAAGTTATTTAGCTGACTGTGAAATGTCATCTTTAAAAATTTAAAAAGATCATTAATATGAATTTTTTCTTCATTGTCTTTCTGCAAGACTTTATTTTTTTGGGTTTATTTGATGGAACCGTATTTCGTTTCTCCTCAACGCTTTCATGTCATTAATCGAATGGTGAAAACAAATTATCGGCATTGTTGCATCCGCAGTCCGTACCGAGCAATCTTGCGTAAAACATTCATATCTATTTATTTTTAGATTCGGACTTATAATAATTATAATTAACCATTTATCGCTCTCTATAAAAATTGAATGAGCCACTTCCATGGTAATTTTTTCGCTTCAACTTCTGACGTATAAAATAATATAAAAAACGAAAGGATTTTTGGAAAATACATTCGTACCTTCTGCAAAACAGGTGATTTTCGTATTAACCAGAAAGAGATCTTTATTGATCTTTGAACAGCCAAATAAATTCAAATAGCCTTACAGCTGTCAAAAGATGTAACGAAATTCGATTTGTAAGAAGGGAATAAACGGTACCGCGCGTTTTCATCCCGCGACAAAATATCCCTTGCACAATATACTCCGACAAAATATCCCTCGACATGATATCCCAAGGACAAAATATCCTACTGACAAAACATCCTCCAACTAAATATCAACTAAAACCTAACTTAACCTTATTTTACTATTTTTGAACAGTAATTTATTGTCTTTACAGGATGTCTGTATTATTTGTGTCCCATTTTATTATTTTTTTAAAATAATTTAATGTCTTTACAGGTTGTCTGTATTATTTTTGTCCCATTTTTTGTTAGGTTAGGTTTTAGTAGATATTTTGTCGGAGGATGTTTTGCACGTAGGATCGTTTGTCGGGGATATTTTGTGGATGAAAAATCGCGGAACTGGAATAAACAACATGATTAAACAATTTTTTTTTTATGAGTAAAAAGAATAAAAACATGGTTGAAAGAGGTCAACAAAAACACCCTAATGAAGACACTAAAAACGAAATAGAAGACAAATAAACTATAATTAAACAATTTTAGTACGCCTCGGCACAGGAACCCCTAGTGAGGAGGACTAAGAAATACAATATCTTTACCTAACATAACCATTATATTTTGTATACTTATAGAATTATTTTATATAGTCGCTTAAAAAATATATATAAAAAATGAAAATGGTTTTAGTTTATAATGTGCGCACGCTAAAATCGACTTTTTCATTACCAGTTTTAAAATTCCAATTACAAAGGTCGATAGTATATTTCTATAATGAAATATGTACTTTCCGTCTTGAGCTATTAAAAAAAAACAGCATAAAAACACTGATTTCTTTAATTAATTTTAAAATAAATATTTGGTAAACAAATTGTGGCACATTCCTCTTAGTAGAAAATCTATTCACATCGATTAAAAATGCATTATTGTGGCTCATTGCACCAATCTGGCCCGGATATGGACGTTTTATGAAAATTAACTGTGAATTGTAATTTTCATGCATGTCTTTCTGCCAATAGCGAAAGCAACCAAAGATTATTGAATTAAGATGAAGCTATACGTGAAATCACTATTTAGATTAATCTTTACAACGAATCGGTTTACAGTACGAATATAAAAAAATATGCTACGGATAAATTGAAGCTTTAACTACCTTTTCTACGTAACAGAATTACAATAAAATTATTATTTACGTAACAAAAAAAATAAGCGTAAACCACTAAAAAAAAAGTTTTTTCATGACTTTACTATGAAGTAATGTAAGTAACAATTTTTAAAAAATACCCCTTTATGGCTTAGACTATTTTTGACGTTTTCTACGTTCTAACTTTTTTTCGTTCTTATAAAATTATGCACAAAAAAAATAAAAACCGCTTTGGCGCTTACGTCAAATTTTTAGAACCGTAATAATTCATACGATCTGCGCCCAACGCTTGTATTCCACCATAATGCCGCGAGCCGTGGCCAGCAACGGACGTGGGATCTGTGCCCGTGTTTTCGAAGTTTTTTACTTGCAATATACGTAGCGAATTCGTTGTTACAGCGAGCATTTTTGGTTCTCAAACAGCGTGAGCTCAAAATGAGTCAGCATCAACTATTCCTGATTTCAACTCTATTGATGTTCAGAATGTTATATCATTTGAGAAATTTTAGGTTGACGAATATAATGCTTAAATTCATTATCGGTAGGATTAATATTTTAAAAGAATAATTTTTAAATATATGTAGCTGTGAGCTGTTCCTTGAAAATGTCTAATACTGAGATTTGCTTGCCGGGGTTTGAACCCGCGATATATTGTATTTGTTTAAATTATGCTCTTTTAGGATAAATTCAGAATAGGTAGATACAAATTATTTATTTTCACCGTTTTTTTAAGTGTGTGTATCCATAAATTGATGTATATAATGTACAATATTTTTAAACCTAGCTGTGAGTTGTTCCGTCATCATTTCTAATACTGAGATTGGTTTGTTGATTTATTTGCAAAAATAATAGTTGTAAATGAATTTTACAAAAATTTTAAATGCGGAAATTTGATAAAAGTGTATGTGAATTTGATAAAAGTATATATTCCTAGTTTTGTAAAAGTATGTATTAGTTACATTTTGTTAATATATATACATATTATATTTCACTTAATCAAGTTTCTTTTTATTAATATATGAAGCTGGGAGCTGTTCCTTGATAATGTCTAGTACTAAGATTTGTTTGCCGGGGTTTGAACCCGCGATATATATTGTATTTGTTTTAATTATGCTCTTTTAGGATAAATTCAGCATAGGTAGATGCAAGTTATTTGTTTTCACCGTTTTTTTTAAGTGTGTGTATCCATAAATTGATGTATCTAATGTACAATATTTTTAAACCTAGCTGTGAGTTGTTCCGTCATAATTTCTAATACTGAAATTGGTTTGTTGATTTGTTTCCAAAAGTTTTATTTGTAAATGAATTTTACAAAAATTTTAAATGCGGAAATTTGATAAAAGTGTATGTATATTTGATAAAAGTACATATACCAAATTTTGTAAAAGTATATATTAGTTACATTTACATTAGTTTATTAGTATGTATGAGTTACGTATATATATATATATATATTTATTACATTTCACTTAATCAAGTTTCTTTTTATTAATACATGTAGCTGGGAACTGTTCCTTGATAATGTCTAATACTAAGACCCGCAATCTCCGGATCGCTAGCTGGCAGCCTTTCCCCTCTACCATGGGTCGAAATTTTACTTATTATTTTAAAATATTATATTGCATTCGTTTTAATTATGCTCTTTTAGGATAAATTCAGCATATGAGTTATTTATTTTCACCGTTTTTTTTTTTAAGTGTGTGTTTCAATAAACTGATGTATCAAATGTAGAATATTTTTAAACCTAGCTGTGAGTTGTTCCGTCATCATTTCTAATACTGAGATTGGTTTATTGATTTGTTTCCAAAAAATTTATTTTTGTAAATGAATTTTACAAAAATTTTAGATGTGGAAATTAGCTGTGAGTTGTGAGCTGTGAGAAAACCTAGCTGTGAGTTGTTCCGTCATCATTTCTAATACTGAGATTGGTTTATTGATTTGTTTCCAAAAATTTTATTTTTGTAAATGAATTTTACAAAAATTTTAGATGTGGAAATTTGAGTATATGTAATTTGGGTATTTTGAAAGTGTATGTAAATTTTATAAAAGTACATACCTATACCTAGTTTTATAAAAGTACGTATTAGTTACATTTTGTTAACATATATACATATTATATTTAACTTGAATCAAGTTCCTTTTTATTAATACTTATATGTATTTAAAATAATATGTATTAATAATTCACTTTCATAAAATTTTTTAGATTGTAAATAAATAAAATCAATTCAAATTTTATAAACATTTACTTTTATTAGCATTCCCCATAGTTTGAGGATTCTCGATCCGCTCCCGCCTTGGCCGCTGCTGGTAAAATAGAATTGACGGTATTCATCCACCGGGTAACAAGGTATGTGTAGAAGCATCGGCGAACGGAGATCTCGCTGGGCGCTTCTTACGTATTGCAAGCACCACGTCATAGCAACAGTATTTATTTCAAATTACTTGCCTCGTGCAAATCAGTCCAAAATATGACGGTACCCGGCGCTCGGTTTTAGATTTAATAAAACACAAGAATCGAAATATTTCTAGCGTTTATATTCCTCTTAATAGTATTATAATTTAATTGTTTTGAGTTTTAACATCAAAAGGCGAACCGCTCATTATGCAATTTGTTATAGCCTCCATCTCTTCCTCACAATCGACACATGTCAGAAAGAGACGTTAGAACGGGACTATCGGCAGCAGAACCATGATATTATTATGTCATAGTCGTAAGTATTATTACTAAGTACTAGTAGGTACCTAAATGCAAAAAGCTAATTTTAATGAAGTTCTGTAAATAATATACACAACTGTTGTGTAAATAAAATATAACATATACAATAATCCAAATTGACTATAAATAAGGGAAACTTGAAAAATAAAACAAATATTTATTTATTTTTAACTTCATTAGTAAAACCTCAAATTTTCATATTTAATTAAGTGAAGACAATGTTCCGAATCGGATAGAGACCCCTTAGCTCAGTTGGTAGAGCTGTGCCCCGGAAAGCCGAATGTCCTAGGTTCGAATCCCAGAGGTGCCAATATCTTTTTCTGATTTTCGATTGAGTTTCGCTAATATTGTCTTCATTTAATTAAATATTTATTTTGTTTAAATAAGAATGTTATAAAATTGTGCAGGTCAGCATAATATTGAAAAACGAGAAAGATATGAAATAATGAGAATAAGCAGATAGATAGAACTTAAGGCGATCCAATAGTACAGGAAAAAATCGAAATCGGAATTCACGCTCCTTTATTGGAGGAGTTTAAAAAAACTTGAGAAAAAGCTTTTGGAAAGGTTGGAAAAGATATTTGAAATTTTTTTTTACATGTTGATTTCGTAAAGGCCTGTAAAAAACATTAATTCCTTTTTTACGCATTGTTTATTGTTATAAAACGGAATTTTAAAATTGATTTCACGAAAACAGGCGACGCGGAGCATAACACGTCTATTCTCCGCTCCGTCCGGAGGAGTAGTGACTGAAAATAGGGGTGGCTGCCATTAGTTCTTCGGTGGACGGTATAAGGTTCACTTTGATATTCCAAATTCGTCGACTGCCGTATTGTCGCCGTGATGTCAATAATATATAACAACGAGAAAATGCATATTTTATTTTGTGTGGTTCGGGCGTAAATTTTTTTTTTGCGATTATCATAAAAGAAACTAAATTTGCCACATTAAACAATAAAACCATATCCGAAAAGAGGTTTATAAATAGGAGAGTTAGGACTTCAAAGTGTTTTTATAGACCTTATAATTTATTTTTTTCTAGGCTTATTAAGACTTATAAAAAAATGACCGATATTTTTAAGATTGAAATTGAAGCATCTATAATCTAATTTTAATTGAAGCATCTATAATACTTCAAATTTTCACAACAAAAACGTATGATTTTGCATTATTTAGTATGGCTTCATCTTAATAATAATGACTGCGTACTTCTAGAGCACCTTTTTCACGTGAAAATCACCCCAAGTACACTTTATAACTTCATTTATTTAACCTACAACATAATCTTATATAATTAACCTATTTAACCTACAACATCATCAACATAATTACAGCTAATATTTATTACTAACTTAAAATTAAGATTTATAATTGGCAACTTATGAGTACATCCAAGACCTTATTGATTTATACTAAGACTTATAACTAGTGACTTCAAACTAATACGTATTTATGATGTGGGTCTTTACAACTAACATATTTATACATAATAGTAACATTCACAAACACATAGTTGGATAATTTGTATAGCGCCTTTTTTGTGAAAAATCAACTCAAGGGCGCTGCAATGTAATAAATTGTTATAGCATTAAAGTAGATAATCTACATAGTCAAATTTGAACGAATCGAAGTTATAATAAACAAAAATTTTAACAAAACAAAAAATGCACTAAAAAGTAAAAAAATAATTTCGTACGATTGTTATTTTTGGAGTCGGTGCCAGCCAAGGTAACTACATACATAGGAAGTTATAGGTGAGATGTGGAGATCTTGGCTGACACCGACTCCAAAAATAACAATCGTACGAAATTATTTTTTTACTTTTTAGTGCATTTTTTTAAGTCGTTTTTTGTTTTGTTAAAATTTTTGTTTATTTTTTGATTTTTAGTGACGAGCGTGCGTAAAGAAGTTTTACTTCAAAAAAAGAATCATCAAAATCTTTTGGCCTAATATTAAGTTATTCGTCCATTTGTCGCGCACATACTTATTGCAAATTTAAGACATATATGGTTTTCTCATGGATCCCATTGTCAGAACTGGACCAAATTAAAATGGGACCACACGGGAAGCACCAGCTTTCTAATAAAAAAGAATCATCAATATCGGTTCACCCAATCGAAAGTTCTGAGGTAACAAACATTAAAAACAAAAAATACCGTCGAATTGATAACCTCCTCCTTTTCGAAGTCGTTTAATAATAAAAATCGTTTCGAAATTGGTATAATTTAGTCTTTAAATTTACCAGCTACTTAGTTTAAATTTTCAAAGGTGACCTTAACAATAATTCTTCAATTCGAGAGAGCTCCTCAACTTCTTGGTTAATATTTTCGAAGGTGACCTTTACTAGATTAACGCTATTGCAAAGTAACGGGCCCATTGATGAACGTTTTTTGTATAACATTTTAGCTTTGTATTATTAGATTAACAGGATTGTTTTTATGAAATACTTATCTTAAATCCAACGGTCAAGACAAATACAAAAAATAGTCATTGAAACTCACGAATTCATATCACGTTCATAATTGCCATAACGATGTTGACTGAGGATATTAAATTAATTTATTAATTTAAAAAAAAAAACTCGCAATGTTTTTGAACTAGCAACAACAGTATTAATAAGGTTAACAAACTAACAATAATCAGTAATCAATTAATAATAATCAGATAAGAAAAGATGACGAAGTAGTCCGGGTGAACATACGAGTATTTATACAAAAAAATGAAATTAAAACTTACGGCTTTCAAAGGAAGTAGAAGACGTACACCTGCACTTGTACTTTTTTTAAAAATGTTCATTAGCTCCATTCCACAGGAGGCCCTGAGAAAAATAATTCCCTCAGGGCCTATGTCATCTTTGGGGATGCTGTGTAGAGGGTATTTTTAGGGAAAGGGAGGAGAGAAAGTCGCGGGAAGGAAAAAGGTATGAGGGGTGGGTAGGAATCTGGGTGTTAGTGTATCCAGGAGTGACGGACGCATGAATCAATGCGGCTAAGGCGATGTTCCGAGAGTCCTGCTGGAGAGGTCTACAGGTCTTCCTCAACCAGTCTCTCCCGATCCGGCATGCCACGCATTCGGTGGGCAGACGCATCCGCCGCCAAGATCCGGAAAAACCTCTCCCCATGAACCCGGACACCCCTGCTAAGTCACCAATCGTAGCGCACCACTTGGGGTGATCTATGGCAGAGGTGTTGGTAATCCAATAAATGGTTCCTGGGGCGGCTATACCCTCACCCCTCTCCCAAATTGCGATTGACTTTCAATAGACTTCTGGATGAGGCATACATATAGTAGTGTTACGGTATAAAGAGAATATCACGACGCCATATCCAATACGTTTACCACCGCAACGAATTTGTTACTCGTACATCGATTACATAAAATATCTGTTGTGTTTTTGCTTGACCTTGGGGACTGCAATTAGTTTCTTGAATTGTTAACTGAATAATGTGATTGAATTCTGCATTACTGTCATTAATAATGATATTCGTTCTTTAACAATGTGTTTATAGCATTTTTAAAATAGTGTGCGACACAGGAAACGTTTTCATTATAATAACATGTAATAATGGACTCGATAACAAACCTTCATTCTTTGAAATAGAATTTAGTTTACAATAAATGCATCGTAAAAAGGCATTTCACCACTTGGCATTCATACCAAATCTAAAATAATATTTTCTAGACCTGTGTAGCAACTTTTGAATTGCGAGGAAAAATTGTGAAAGTTCAAAATAAAACTAGTGATCGCCAAGTGATATTTAAAATCCTTGCTCCCAAGTAAATGAGGTAATAATATCTACAGATATCCAAATTGGTAGATTTGCCCTGACATGGAATCTGGGAATTATTTCCGCTAGAGGTACACCATGTGATCATATTTTTGGCACAAGGAGGGTTCGAGAACGCTTTGAATAAACTGGTTCCATGACAACTCAACAAAGTGGCATTTGAAGACCCCTTTGAAAAGTAATTAAAAGTGATGATTTTTGTTTGTAAATATCCCATAACCTAACGTAATGTAACCTCGTTAATCTAACTTAAGTTTTTTTTTCAATACTTTTTATTTTTATTGACTTTTCAAAGGAGTGAATAAGTTTAAGTTGTCCGGTTACCGAATAAACTACGACATATGCCTCTTTACTCTTCAATGTTTTGCTTGATTTGAACATTCTTGGATTCTTGTGGCCCTCTGATTCTTTTGACCATCGCTCCAAATCTGCTGTGGTCTTCCTTGTAGCCTTTAATTCTTAGTCCCCAGTTAAAGCGGGTAGGTAATGCACCGACAATATTTTTTTACAAATTCCATTTAAGTTGTTCCATTATTTTGGCAATTTCCGTGACATTAGCTGAACAAAATTAATTATTGATTCACACCGTGAAGCGTAAGAGAAGGCAGATGAATTTATCGTACAAATTTCCATCCGGATTTACCTGAAAAAGGCGTTATTCCGAGTAACCGAAATCAGCATTCCTACATCGCTTCATTCATTCAGGTATAAAACCCATATTTTAAAATTGCTTTTAGATGAATCACCTGTATGCCCGTTGAAACACAACGATCTTTTGGTTGCTTCGCCAGAATGTGTATTTAGTAAATAATTGCATATTGTAGCTAGACGTGTGTTTATTTTACACGTATCAAAGTGATTCTGAAAAGAAATAAATTTCTCGGAAATCTGTGTTCAATTTACCTACTCACCATTTATTATGTAGGGATAATTTTATATTTTAACACGTGTTCCGATTATCTTGCTAGATCATATGGCCAGATTCATTGAATGGCTTGCAAAAAAATATGCAAATTTCTCTGAGATGGCCGAATGTAAATTAGCATAATATATTTGGTGACGTAGCGTTTTAAACTGACGTGCAAACATCATTGATACGTTTTTTGTTACACAAAAATCATCCAAATGATGAAATCTATGAAAATAATAAAGATGACATCATTCTGAACTCGATTCAAATTTCAAAAGTTTAGTTTGGTAAGTAAATAAGTAGATCGCGTTTTCTAACACATTTTTGTTTATTCTAAACCGTGTAAAAAACTCTTATCAAAGAAAATGAATTAATAATGGATGAATACTATTTAATGACAGCGTATTCGTGAAATGTCAGCCATAAATAAAACAAGCGAGTTAATTAGTTAATCAATCAACCCACCCGGTTATATTCACAATGGTAATACGAATATTATCTTAGAACTTAAATCAACTCCATCTACATACAAACTGCAAACATTAGTAATATCTTTGTCCTAATTATAATCAGTGGTATGTTGAGAGTTCTTGTTTTCGTGAGAAAGAAACACTAGGTGAGTACTGTTTCTTTTCTATCTTATGAAAAATTGGAAGAAAAAGGGTTTTTGGGGCTGTCATCTTATGACACTGGCTGTGAACTTCGTTGTAGCATTTCTTTCTGCTGCAAGAATCGTTTTTAAGAAAGAGGCAGAGGTTAGGAATTATTAACGGTGTGAAAAGAAGCATACTTTCATAGGTATTATTGACATGTTTCAACCTGACGATGGTTGGATTCACTACAGGCATCTTGTATTTTTTTCTTCAAAAGGTACCTACACTACTTACAGGTTCTGCAGCACTCATTGGAGAGTATTATATTATGTGATAATTGATAATTCATTACCACTAAGCTACTACTTTCAACCAAAAAATACTTTCTACCTTTTTCCAATACAGCATCAATTTGGGCAACCATTTAATAGATAACCAACACCCCTGCCAAAGGCCACCCCAAGTGGTTCGCTACGTTGGGTGACTTATCAAGGGTGTCCGGGTTCGTGGGGTGAAGTTTGTCTTGGTCTTGGAGATCTGGAGAGGCTGGTTGAGGGAGACACTTTGATTTCTCCAGAAGGACGGATACGATGGATGGACTCATACTTCCGTTTTCATTCATACTCCTGGACACATTGACCCCCAGATTCCTACCTATTCCTCATACTCTTTTCTTTCCTAGAACTTCCTCTGCCTCCTTTCCATAAATACACACAGCATCCCCAAAGGTGACATAACCCTGAAGGATTTTTTCCTCAGGGACCCCTATGTGGATCTAATGTAAAAAAAAACATTACCGGTATTGTATTTCACTTAACACTATTATTTTTTGCCCCCATTAATCTTCATTATGTAGTACATTTTTACGGAGCCATTCCCTTTCACGGATCATTGTTGAGCATAATGATTATGGTGAATTCAATCAGTATAATTAAACAATTATTTTTACGTTTTCGTGCGAAACTTTCGGTTAAATGGGTGCCTGCAAACAGATATGACTTATTACTCAATTATAAATTGTAACTGCTTAATAAAGTTGTAGAAAAGCCTTTTATTAACACTTTTAACTTTAATGAAGCGACTGGCCTTGGCGATGAAAAATATGATATAATTGTCATATCATTCATGAAACCTAGTACTTAAATGGAGCAAAGTTTAGTAACAATTCGTTCAGAATTGTATCAATTTTTAAAGAATCCATGATGTATTTATTTCATCTTTGAAGATGGTGATACTAAAATGTTTTCCGTGTTTGTGGGTTAGTGCTATTTTTCCAAAGATAACATGACCCTTATTCATAGCACCCACCACTCGATGATTTGTAGTAAGTTCTTCATTTACCTTTCACTGATTAATAATAATTTATAGTAAGCGCCAAACTTTAATGCCGATCTGACGTTGATACAGAAAACATCACAAAAGGCGAGATTAACGTGGCCGGAAAGCGGCATGCCTCCCTACCCACTCCCTTCTCTGTCGCACGGATGTTTTACGCATCTTTCTATTTCGCTAACGGTCTTTATAAAATCGGTAAATCCTGCGTGAGAATGGATCGTCTCAAGTTCAGGTCGACATTGAAGTTTTGCGCGTACAACTTCAGTTTGAAAATCATTAAATGAATAATGTAGTGAATGGTTTCCCAACATTTTTGGATTTTTGGCTTTATGGTTTTCGAAAGAATGCTAAAACCAAAAACTATGATTCGTTCTGGCTTTCATGTAAAAGTTTGGTGTCCATCTTCCCGTCGCGTTGCGCCGCCGGCTGCAGTGCTCTGTGGACTGTGGCGGTTGAGATGTGGGAGAGGTCGAGGGGTCATATGAATTAAAGTAAAGTACTCGGTGTGTGATGATTAAGTGGGCAGCGGTGGAATTATTACATCACCGAACCGTGGCGGGTTTGTTGTACCAATGTGGATAGCGGCTAGCTCACCATTATGCTCATTGTGAACTATTGTTTTTCCGGTGGTGAAGCTAGATTTCATCTGCTTTGAAATCCCTCGATATTTTTATATCCGATCTGAGATGTTTGCCCCACTCTTGTCTGAAAATCCGGTCTTTTCTGAAATACAGCAGGACATGTAGGTCTGTATGAAAAGCTACCAACCTTGACCTTGGATTTTCACTGTCTGATAGCTTTGTTAAAACATCTCTAACTTTAACGACACTTGCATCAGAAATAGAAGTTGCAACTTTCAGCGACAGGACTGTACGCCGTTTGCTGCTGCAGAACAAAGATGTATCAACGGTTGCTGTATTACCTGCAAACACACAAAGGAAGAAAGCGAGATGCGCTTTACCGGAGGCGTCTACTAATATCTACAGGAATTTAAAAAACTGAACAAATTGGAGATCTATGAGAATCCATGTTCTGACTAATATCTATACGAGGTATGTTGGAACAATATCTATGGGAACCAAAGTGAGGACGAATATCTACAGCTCAAACTGCTGACTAATATCTATGGAACAGGTGATGTCGACGAATATCTACAGCACTGGTAGAGGTTTGGTTAGGTTAGGTTAGGTGCTCAGCTGCCCTCTGTAGATATTAGTCCCACCTACGCTTCATAGATATTCGTCACCAATGGGACCGTCATAGATATTTATCCGACCTTAGCTCTGTAGATATTAGTTTTCACTCTGAAGTTCATAGATATTTGTCTAACATATGTGCTGTAGATATTCGTCCGACATACAGGCTGTAGATATTAGTATCTGGAGTCGCTTTACCTACTATAACGCCACTTCTTCGAATACATCATATAGGTAAGTGGTAATTAAGCAGGTTCTACTGGTAAGCGTTTCTATTGTGCGAATCTTCGACCAAGTGGGTATATCATACGTCAATGGTGCGAATCACGGACGTACAAAATACATGGACTTGCCCTAAGCTATAAAAGGCGTATTATTTCCCCCTCCCATTGGAACCATTTTTCGGAACCGGCTGGGCTTGCGAGAGCCACGCGTCAATCTAAAAAATGTGACGTCATCATTCGTGTCCGGACCAGTGTCGAGCTCTCATCGTAAATAACACGGTAAAAATGATGGCTTGTGCTATAAATACGTGTAAACATAAGGCGGCCTGACAACGCATAAAAAGTCTTTAACTAGAATTTCAGAACTGCACTTCGAATGAGATAATGTTTTTCTTCGAAATGTGTCGACAGATGAATCCACAGCAGAAACTTTACATTCTGAACACAAAAGTGGTTTAAATTAAACCTGTATACGGCGAATTAAAACTACACTAGGAACATTAAAATGGTTTCTCTTTGATTCTGGAAGCACATACATAGTCTGCAACTAGAATTTTATCACTGCACTTCGAATAAGAGAATATTTTACTTCGAAATATGTCAGCAGGCGAAATTTTACATTCTGAACACAAAAAATGTTGAAATTAAATCTGTATGCGGCTAATTAAAACTACACTCAGAACAAAAAATGGTTTCTCTTCTGGCAGCACACACATAGTTTGCAACTAGAATTTTATAAATGCACTTCGAAAGAGAGAATATTTTTCTTACTGGAAAGTGGTGAAGTCCCCTCTAATGGCTCCAATGCACTTCGAATAGGAGAATATTTTCCTTTGAGATATGTCTGCAGACGAATCCAACTGGAATTTTACATTCTGAACACAAAACTGGTTTAAATTAAATCTGCATGCGGCGAATTAAAACTACATTCAGAAATGAACGTAAACACTTTTGCCAAAAAATAAATTTAAAAAATAAGTTTACACTGAACTTACAACATCGATTTTTCGCTGTCGGTTGCAAGGTCAACAAATTATTTGATTTGAATGATAAATATGGGTTATCAATATTAAGTGTCACGGCATGCACTAATACGTAAACAAAACAACTCAATCGCTACTACACTGGCTATGCTTTTGCTTGTAACATAAATAAACAAATCCTTAGATAGATATCTTCGGGCCTTTTCTAGGGACAAATTTTGTCTTTAACTTAACCAAATGGCTAAAATAGACACAAATTGAGGAAGTTTATTTGACTACCATAGACAATATCAAAGAAATATAGAAATTCGGGACATGCGGGACGCTTTAGATTTTAGATGATATGCGGGACTATTTTTGTAAATATTGCAATGTGGGACTACAGCTGTCAATGCGGGACGGTCCCGCAGAATGCGGGACGGTTGGCCGCCTTATGTAAACATAGAAGAGAAAAAGAGAATAAACCCAATTGTGGTATTACATTCCATAAGCAAGCATTATTTTACACTATTTTAAGCTAATTCAGATCACATAATATGATCGTTTTTGAACATACACCATAAATATACCAAACCACCCATAAATACACTATCACTCCGAGATACATGGCGTGTGCCCGTCACTGTTTACTGGGGTAAGTAAATTATGAAACATTTGTAAAAGTGTATTAACTAACTACAGGAGCAAAATATTGGACTCGCCTTATAGGCGACCTTACTTTGACGTATTTGAACTTCAAATTTGTTCATTTCGTGGCGAGCAATTTGCGCTCCCATGTAAAAAGGTCTATTCATTCAAAAGCAGAGTTTACTTTTAAGAACTAAATGATGATTTTATAGTGCGAGATGCCTATATACTGCCAGATTGAGTTTTGGCGAATCACGTATTATCAAAGCCATCTTCCTGCCCTTCGTCCCGCTGTAGTTGGCTTCTACCCCTCACCTTTATGTTCTGGTCTATCAATATTCATATGTCTATGGTGCGAATACATTAATAATTTCCTAATTCTTATTCAAGCATATCACCAGAAGAACAAATCAAGGAAATATGCGGTTTAAGAACAAGTAAACAATAAAGAAAAAAATACATCAACGACTTATCCGGTTTTTTCTGTCCGTTAATAATATCAATTTAACGGATTTTTACCAATGACGTAGTCTCATAATTCATTCTGGAAGTGCTAGTGATGATAGTACAATACACATAAAAAGTTCAAAGTACGCGCTTGTTCAACTGTTTTGGTACAATCAATTTTATTGGTTGGCTTCTACTGATCGCTGAAAGTCGTCAGATGTCTTCAAATAATAGCATTCTTCAATTTAGTCCCAAACTATTATTGTGCTATTTGACAATGGTTTTGCACATACATGTAATTGAATCTTCACGAGTGTGTAGTCTCTAATTACCGCTCGTTCAAAATACTGTGGAAGTAAATGGGACGTCGATTAGTCAAAATCAAAATTTAAAAAATCAGAAGATAAAAAGAAAATGTGTTTGGTCAGTCTGAAGGAAAACTGCTATGGTACGACTATAAGAGGGCTTCTTTGGGCTTCTAAAAAGTAAAGAAATCTGTAGGCCTGACTTACTTCTCGTCTCAATCACAGATGGTCAGATATTCTCAATCCATTCTGCAATGCTAACGAAGCACATTTTTATTATTATTACTCATTCAGCTGAACAAACTAGTTATTTTCAAGTACAATGCATCATAATTTACGTGTCACGGCAATCATCGTCAGTTATTTATGTGCTGCGCGGAGTATTCTTTGTGCATTTGTCACATGAGAAAAATTTCAGCATTGAATTACTCGTACCTATTCTAACCTTGCTGACCGAGACACGGTGCTGTTATCATTGTAATGGAAATATAAATACAGTGATATAGACTCGTTCAGCTTGTTATATACGCTGGTAGTACGGGGAAATCACCACGTTAGATTGGATTCATTGAAAAGCAATTTATTTTCCGTATTGATTGAACAGTGCGGAAAATACTGATCTTTGAATGAAATCAATTCTTGAGAACCGCTAACTGCTACACATTATCTTCTGACATGTTCTGGAATGTTTTTACCGTAGTTGTGCCTTAGCTTATTATTAATGGCCTACGTCACATTTGGGGAACGCTATATGGACGGTCTTTTCATGAAAAGGAAAGAGTGGAGTCCCGTGTGAAAAGAAGATAAAATAGTCAAAACGATCCGTTCTCGTGCAAAATATGTCAACCGTGGAGAAAAGTCGAACATCCAAAGGATGTCATTGAACAACACAATCATTATAACAAACGTAATTGGTCGGATCGTCGGATGGGATCTAGATGTTAGATATAACGATCCACCATTGCGGTTCTATGCTCTCCTAACTCCTGCAAGACATTTATTCCAAGGATGTTCGTAATATGTGTGTATTTAATATAAATACCTGCCTATCTTTTGTATCCAGTTTCCATCATGATATTTCGAAAGGTATTCTTATCGTCGACTGACACCAGTGCCGGATTGGAATGAATTCGTGACAAGTTCCTACGCGAAGAATCGTGGACGTTGCTCTTTTCAGTGCTCCTTTCCGCATCAAAGTAGGTGTGGGCATATTTTGAGACCTGTTGTTAATATCTTCTTAAAAGAACCTTCGTTTGCCCTTAATGTGTTATATATACACAGGTGCATACTATTGTGTGTTGAATATAGTATTGAAATTCGATAAATCTGAGTATGGGTACCTACCAATATTTAAAGTGCCGATCTTGATATCGCGATCTTTTATCGCAACATCATTTTTTCCACCCATCCATACGCCATGCTTTACCGTACACGTGAAACTATGATACTTATTTTTCAAAACTATAACTTATGTCTTTTAAATGATATGCATATGTTTAAATTGTCAGACAGAAAGATTTTCACTGACTTGGTATTTCTATATAAATTTTCAAATTATTTAGTTGATAGTCCAGAATTGCTTGCATTGGAAAGCTTTTGGATTCCACTACATAACGCTAAAAACGGGATTTATTTCTGGAACTAAGTACCATAATATGTGTTCCACTATGCCCAGAATACTAATGCAGGGAAATAATTAGACCAAGTCAGTGGACATCCTTAATTTATCATTAAACAGTGAGCTCGAGAGTATAAACTATGGAGTTCCACAAGGATCCATACTGGGGCCACTTTTATTCCAAAAATGCATAAATGACATCTGTCAGCTAAAACTACATGGTGTAATCTTCTTATACGCAGATGACACGGCAATATCTTACTTCGGCTAAAATCTAGAAATTTTATTAGATTTTATTAATATACTGAAAGGTTGGCTAATAAAAATATATATTAACAATAAAATGAGTGGAAGAGGGTGCATGGACCAGATTTTCTCATTGCGTATGTTCACTGAGAAGTTTCTTGCAAAAAACCAGAAACTCTTCTGTGCCTTTGTAGATCTACAAAAAGCATACGACCGAGTTTACAGGAAAAAGCTATGGAAGGTATTGTCCAAGTATGGAGTGAATACGAATCTCATACAGGCAATTGCGTCTCTATATGAGGGAAGCGTTGCATGTATTAGGGTGAACGGCGATTTTACGGGGTGGTTTGACATCACAAAAGGTATTAAACAAGGCTGCGTAATGTCGCCGTGGTTATTCAATCTATACATGGATAATTGTATGCAAGAATTGAAAGAGATGGGATTGGGCGCGAAATTGAGTAATCTGAAAGTATGTTGCCTTTTGTATTCTGATGATGCGGTGCTGATATCTAACAGTATGGAAGATCTACAGTCTCTCGTGTCAAGGATGAACGAAGTATGTATGAAGAATGAGTTAATGATGAATGTAAGTAAGTCTAAAGTCATGTTGTTTGAAAGAGAGAGTACGAAAACAGTATGCAATATAGTTGTGAACGATGAATACTTGGAGCAATACTTGAGTTTGTTTATTTGGGAAGTATGTTTACGAGAGATGGGAAGGCTAAAAGTGATATTGAAAGACGGGTGAATGCAGGTAACTCTTTAAATGGAGGACTGAACGCCGTTGGCACCAACAAAATGTCCAAAGATGCGAAACTAGCCGTCTATAATGGAGTACTGGTACCTACCCTGATGTATGGCAGTGAGGCATGGAACTGGCAGAGGAAGGATGAAAGTAGACTGAATGCTGTAGAAATGAGATCCCTGAGGCGTATGTGTAGTAAAACCATGTATGATCGTGTGAGAAACGCGGAGATCCGCAAAGAATGCAAGGCTGATGTAAGCGTAATGAGTAAGATAAAGAAAGGAACGCTCCGATGGTTCGGGCATGTAGAGAGAATGAACGAGGAAAGTAGTGTAAGGAGAATATATGACACAAATGTGAATGGTAGAAGAAGTCGGGGACGCCCGAGAAAGACATGGCACGACCAAGTGAATCAGATACTTGAGTCGGGCCATGTCAGGAGTCAGAATAATAGAAGAGCATGTATGAGACGGTGTATGAATGTGAACGAGGCAAGGAGTGTGTGCCAAGACCGAGTTGTTTGGCGGTCCGTCCTCTCTGCCTACCCCTGCGGGCAAACGGCGTGATGGTTAGTTAGTTAGTTAGTTTTAGTTAACAATAAAACAAATACAAAATGTTGTGACTGAGGCAGTTAATAATAATAATAATACTTGGCTGATTTATAAAGCGCCGTTTTTGTGAAAAATCACCTCAAGGGCGCTGTACATATAAGCATACAGTTATGTATAATACTGATATAACCTGAACTTTGCAATGCATTATCATTGCCGTACTCATTTAAATTGCGTTGGAATAACGTTGGGCCAAGGTCTGTAGGCCTGAAGAGTGCCCCTAGTCCGCGCGGTCCTGCTGCCTCTGCCGCTGTTCCGACCCAGCGCCCATACGATCCGAGCTCTCCGTTCCGCTGGCCGACTCTCCCGTATCGGTCACATCCATCGACCATCACATCCCATCTCCCATCCACTGAGCGCGAGCTTCATCGGATTAGTCTACAGCGCTACTCGCATCACCCATCACCCGTGCATACTGCATCGTTCTCACACACTCTCACTGCCCGGGCCACGCGGAGAGACCGACCGCCAGGTACCTGCATGCTTGCTGTCTCTCGTTCTAGAAATCACCTCGGAGCCGGGAGACCACTTTCTTGTCATCATGATTTGCGAAATCAAATTTCCTTCCTCTTTTGGTTTTATTGGATTCTTCTTGACGGGCTTCCGTTTTTTCATCAACGTTTTGGACCGCATTACAGCACGCAGTTTACGGTGAAAATCAATGCGTTTAAATAATTTGCCCACGAATAATCTTAGGTATATTTACGTGTTTTTGTCTTGCATTTACTGTTTGCAGTAAGTAATTAAGGTGCCATTAGCGGGCAATTCGGTTAAACCGGTTTGGAAGCAACCTGCCCCCTTTTTCGTATCGCCCTGCCGTAATTCTACGAAAATATCGGTACCACTTGCAAATATTTATCAATGAACAATTTTTATGAGTTGATTTTATGATACAACCACTGAATAGTCAATACACACTACAATTATTGTATTCAATGTAGATTTGAATGAAAACCAAAAACCAATGTCTCCACAGATTTAGTAACTTTTGGTTCTGCCCATTGCATGCGCTCTATCTCCCGTACACTTGCCTGACATCATATGTCGCCATCCCAAAAGTTCATAATGATGATGAAATACACCTGTCCTTGAAATTTAAGCAAATAATGGTTAGACTTTTGTATCACGAAACACGCCCATTGCATTCTTATGTTCATCTTTATTCTATGGATAGGTAACATCGTGAAAAGATTTTTATACTCGCGATATTAGTGCAAAGCGTTCTGTGTTAACAATTTTAACCAGTGAACACATTATCCAGCGTCTACTGTTCTGCTCAATTATTTTCAATTAACAAGCACTTAGGCTCCAATTTTGGTCAGCATTTTTTTTAGCCACATGAAACGAAGGGGTTGATTCTACAATTCAGCAAGACACTCATTCCAGGAAAAGTTGAGATTTTTTTACGCGGCGTCCTGTAAAGCCTACACTAGCAAGCGTTTTTGGGCGTGGTCTATACAAATTATATGTTGTGGTGTCACATGACGTTATAATCTTCCTCTTCTTATGGTAGGAGAGGGGGTCGGATCAATTAGGGAGCTGCCGTGGTCACGTTGCTAACAGCTGTCAAGGTGACAGATCCCGTACAAAGAAATGATATTCCGTGCTAGAGGGTTTTGGATAATATCCAAAGGATATACTAACGGGGGAATGAGAGGGTGCGGAATAATAATAATATTCAAAACATTTGTAGTACATCTTACTTCCTTTGATTGCATTGGATCTATCTAAAGGGTCACTGCTCAGATGGTTTTCGGTAGTGCCTCTAACGTACACAATAAATAATTAAAATAAAATTATAATATCAAATAACCAAAATTTAAAGCAAATTGCGAATAAGCAAGTCAAATTCAAATTAAATAATATAATCACATCTACAAGTAGATACCTTTCCCTCTCATTATAAATTGTATGAATTATGATGTTGTGCGGTTGGCAGTGCAGCCAGCAACCGTTCTCTGAAGAGCTTCTTGAATTGAAGCACTGCCACGATGTTGATATTCGAATAGAAAGTATTTAATTCCAAAGTCTTGATTTTAAATGAAATGAAATAGCTTGATTAGATCCATGTAACTACCCTCGAATACAGCCATATGTCTGGGGAGAACAATTAAATGGTCTCTTTAGCATATACCCACTGTGTCCATGAGTGTAACTTAGCACTGCAGTCTGGCAAACAGATAGGCAGGATCCTCCGATTTCATCAAATTGTACATTTGACACTTTTGATGTACTTCCTTCTGTTCGACATATTTAGTATCCTATGCCAATAGACGTTACACTACACGTCTCGGGAAAATAATTCCCCTCAAGCCTGTGTCATATTTGGGTTTGCCGTGTGGAGGGTTTTTTTTAGGAAAGAAAGGAGAGAAAGTTCCTGCAAGGAAAATGGTATCAGGGTGGGTATGAATCTAGGGTTCAGTTCGTCCAGGAGTGACAGACATATAAATCTATATTTCCACTCCAGTGCAAGGCGAGTCCACTCCAGGTCAAGAGGGTCCTGCTGGAGAGGTCAAAAGTCTCCCTCAACCAATTCTTTCCGATCCGGCCTGCCAAAGAGTTCATGGACAGACGCATCGCATAGTCTAACAATACCATAATTAAAGGAGCTCATTATCCGGCGCTTACTAATCTGCCAAATTATTTTCTTTTATTTTTTTAAATTTTGATTACTTTAAACGACGATGTACGAGGTTGATTCTAATATAGGACATGGAAACGGGAAAAAACCGTTTATATATATATTTTGTATATTATTACGCGGCATCCTCCATTAACCGGTGAACAGTGAACCCGTTATCCGGCGCCAACGACGTTGCCCAATTATTTTCAATTAATAAGCACTCAGGCTCATGTCGTTGTTGTGACGTAACAACCTAATCTATATATTGACAAGCATGGTCTAAGCCACAATGCAAGCCTGTCAGAGTTAGACCCAAAGGTCAACTGCGTGGCCTTGCTCTATCTTGTAGGCATAACCGACAAAAACCGACAATGCTTTCTCTTCAAAGGTCACTTTGCTAATGATACCCACAATCCACAATATCATGTCAAATCATTTATTTATTTAATAACGAAAAATAGGCATGGGTTTCATCTCTCTACCACTAATAGATTTTTTGGTGGTCAGTTTGGTACTTAACTCATAACTGCAGTTTTTTGTAGTTTCGCCTTTTCTAGTCTCAACATTTTAATATTAGTAAAAAACTTCACAGCATACCTACCCCAATTTGAGATGCCGTAGTGATAGTATCCATGGCTCCAGGCGGTTGGGAGCAGTTGGGGCTCTTGTGCGGTATTCATTTAAAAGAGAAAGAATTTAGTTTTTATTTTAGTTTATTAAAAAAACAAACTTTCATACATTTTTCATTAAAATAATTACATGCTACATGTTTGCATGAATCAGCGAAGTTTCCACGTGGATAATACGAGTAGTACGGCCATGCACACTGAGGCCAACTTCCAACTTCAAACGTTCGGACGATTGTGTATAGAGGGGTAGTTCGTGCGTTGAAAGTTCGAGTTGGATGATTGGAGTTCGATTGGGCCGGGATCGCCTTCGAGGCGATGGCTGATTCGTACGAGTTGGCCCAACACATTGGCGGTATAAAATTTGTTTGAAATTATTATCTTTATACAGAACTTATAAGATACAGCGCTGAATCAGCTATTCGACGTCCGCCATTGGAGTTCGGAGTTGGAAGGTTGGCTGCGCTGTGGAAGTAGCATTAGATCCATAAAACATACAAAAAACATAAATGTTTATATAAACACTAAATGTTGAATTGACAGAATAAGAAAAATCTATAAACACAGATCAAAAGTATAATATAGTTAATGTAAAATTAAACTTAGTACTTAGGTATATAAATGTAATAAAATACATCTACTACACTATATAAAGAGGTAATATTTGTTTGTTTGTTTGTTTGTTTGTGTGTTTGTTTGCATCGAATAGGCTCCGAAACTACTGAACCGATTTGAAAAATTCTTTCGCTGTTATGAAGCTACACTATCCCTGGGTGACATAGGCTATATTATATATTTTTTTTAAATCGGCATCCATACTAAAACTTAAATAATGTAACCCAGGGTGTAAAAAAATTACCTAAAATATTCTTTAAATCGCGTGCGCTGCGAAAACTATTGATTATAGAATAAAATAATGTACTACGACTTTATAGAACACATCATTATTTACAAAAAAGGTCGCCACAGCATATGTCTAACTATTATGGTTATGCCACAATAAGTATTCTTTTATTTTAAAAATTTAATTTAAATTTCGCCGCTGGAAAAGGCTCTTTATTTGTATCTTGGTTTTAATCCTTATCAAAATAAATTGCTTCATATTCAAGACAGCTTCATTACCTTTATTTAACTTTTTGAATTTTTCAATTCGGATATTTAATTAGAAAGATATCACGAGTTTAAAAATGTTAGTATTAGAAAAAAGTTTCGGCTACGGGCCGGGCGGGAGAGGAGTCAAGAAATGCAGTGCCAGGGGGGTTGGCGGGACGGGGGAGCGGGAGAGCGGTTCTGGGAAAGGTGGAAGTGGAACGCTGGAGGGAAACGCACAGGAAAGGACATGTAAGGAGTAACGTTTTATTTATTTGAATATGGCATATATTATAAAAGAAAGTCCAAAAAAACGTGCAGCTCGCAAAAACTCAGAAACGAGTCCCGGTTCGATAAAGGGAGTTATATGGTGTGGTAGATCTCTATCCCCCCTAGGGAATAAGGGTATCCGTTTTTACCTAAAGGGCGTGCTTTTAAAGATATAAGGGTTGAAAGTTTCGCCCTCTTGAAATTTCTAGAACAGTCTTCCGGAAAGTTCTAGAAGGTTCCATAGAGCTGTAGAAAGTTGTGGAAGGAGTGGCGGAGTATGTCGTGGAATGATCAGGAATAGGGAATCGGGAACATCACTGTGCAACATTACAGAACACTATCTTATTGTCCTGAGCGAAGCCGGGTAACCCAGCTAGTCATAAAATATTTTTAGTAAAATAGTCAAAGGTGATCAAAATAAGAAAGAAAAACAACACAATGAAAATGGGAAAAATTAACTTACAGATCTTACATACACACAATAGGGGGTAGAGGGTTCGTAATAATTAACCTTCTGATGTATTTTTCTAATGTATGTACAAATTGATCAGAGGGCAAATGGAAAATATAGCGTCTGAAAAGATGTTATTGTGTCTTATGAACGTCCTTCAGAAAAATGAATGTTGTTTTGTTGTTGAGTGTGGGTATGAATAAAATACACACGATTTGAAGAAAATATTGTAGAACTTCCTCTATGAAGATAATAATCTCTGCGCTGAAGCACATAACTCTCAAATGGTGAAATCACGGAGTTTGCATAGCTTTTGTTGTCGGGACTTTATTAGACACCTAAATTTGTTTTTGAACATTGAAAATTGACATACCCATTCTACCCTAATAAGAAAATAAGTACCCTGAAGCAGCAAAAACTCTCCATCTTAACTTTTTGGATAACTGCAACTATTTTCAAACAAGCAACGTGTTATCCATAATTAGCTATGAAGCTTTGAAATAACCAAAGGAGATCGAAGAAGGTTGTTAAGTATTGAGTGAAACCGGGTAGTAAGTATCAACGTAGTCAAAGAGACCACCAAATTCATTGCTCTGCTTATTGAATACGACTCAAATAGCTCTGCCTAGAAACATTGGGTGATGATGTAGTCACTAGTCGTGGTATGTGCAAATACCTACATGAGTTTTACTAAATTGACGCAATACCAATGATGGTTTATTGTTTGATATCAGAATACGAACGATCGTTCGTTCGCATACAATCACTTATAATAAAAATGATTATGATGTTCTATCCATTGTGCCAATCGACCTTGAATCCTAACTACAGTCGTCTTCCGTATATGCCTACATATTTTAAATATGTATTTTTTGTTTCTTGATACGAACACATAACGAATAACGGTGTAGGACTTATAGATCCGTCGTTGAGAGCATCGTACACGATCAAGCAGGTTGAACCAAGCCGCTTGATCATGTTTTAATTTGTAAGGCGGGTACGGGTACCGCCGCCTCGGGAACAATTTATTGGACAACTCACACCTCTGCCATAGGTCTCCCCAAGTGGTTCGCTACGTTTGGTGACTTAGGAGGGGTGCCCGGGTTCATGGGGGTGAGGTTTGTCCAGGTTTTGGCGGCGGGTGCGTCTGCCCACCTATTGCGTGGCGGGCCGGATCGGTCATATTTTGAAATAAGGCTTTAGGATGCTGTGGTTTAAAAGCAAAAGTGGCGCAAAAGTCATCACCCTATTGAAAGATACCTACTCTCATTTTCTGAAATGGCGTCTATGTCATCGCGACTTTGATATTTGTAAAGAAAGCAGAATCAAAATTAAAGTTCCTACAACCTCACTTAACACAGATCAGGATGCAGTTGTACCTGCATAAATACAAATATATTTTTTTAAATCTTCTAAATTACAATATTATTACTTAGATACTAGCAGACCCGGGAACACGTTGCTGTGGCTAACGAAACAAAACGCTATCTACTGACAACGCTATTACCCAACCTTTATAACCAACGCCATCTGTTAATTTGCATACATATCAAATCCACACCGCCCCTGTCCGCTTCCCGCTGCCAGCTGAACCTTTACACAAAACCTTGACCAAATAAATATCTAAACCTTCCTCAAAAATCACTCTACCTATTGGTGAAAACCGCATTAAAATCCGTTGCGCAGTTTAAAAGATCTAAGCGTAAAGACAGCGGGAGCGGCCTTGCTTTATCCTATGTAAAGATACAGTTATGAAATATGACGTGCACATCCTGATAGTATCGACATTTTGAAGTAGCCTAAAGCACGAGCACGCGTCTCTCAGCTGTACGATATAATTCACCAATTGGCCACATTACTCTTGAGAAGTTTGACATTGTATCGGACCAGTTTTGTCCTATTCCGGATACCGCGACTCGAGCAACGAGCAAGCGCGTTTATTAACGATGCTTTATTATTGGCCTTTTCCAGCAACGGTCATGGTGACTCGACTGCAGTGTCGTGATACTAAAAATTTCCCATAATTTTCCCCACAAATTCTCCAGTTTCGTGCTAGGTATCCATGTAGGTATACCGCTTAAATCGTTTGAGGTTTGAGTAGGGTTAGGATTAACAAGATACAATAATAAAACTCGGTAAAAACATTCTATACAACATTCTTTACATTTTAGCTTCTATAGGTTTCGTCTATAAATCCAGGCATTTACCAAAATGGTTGTATAGTCCGAAATGAAGGATTTACATACTGTCAAACATCCAAAGTTCTAGAGTAACTGAAAATAGACTTTTTGACTCGAAAAACAGGTAGATTTGTGAAAATGCGATTTCCACATACATATTTTCCCCAGATTCAGGGAAAATTCCAGAGACATCACACCACTGGGCTGTTACATCGCTGCTCAGTGCTCGTGGAGTAGGTACTAGGTACGATTACATCAAGTTGGAGTTGAATTTTCGCGCTAATTCTAACGGTGCCTTGTCGACCTATATTTCGTCAAGCTGAATATCGCTCAAGTGTCACGCAGCGCTAGTTGAAAGTAAACGCCCGGAACAAAATAATACAACGAAACAAACTGCAAGACCATTATAATATTACTATTCAAGATATATCAAACAATGATAATCTAATCACTTGATAATGCGCTTAGAGCTAAGACTATGCAACTACTGGATATTTGTATGTTGTTTTTTGATTCGAAGTTTCCTGTTAACCTCCGCGAGTTGGTAGATGGTATAATGAAGATCTGTTTTTGTGTTTACGTTTATTCTCCTTGTCGCGTTTCGACATAATAATGGATTATTAGCAGAATCTTTTCTTACCTACCGAAATTTTCGTGTAGTAGAACTATTATTAACGGTGCTCCAGATTTTATGTCCGGGTTAAATCTTTCCCAAATGAAAGACTAAACCCTTCCACACACTTTTCCACAAATGATTATCTAGTAAATTCACGCAATATAAGTGCACTATATAAGTATAATAAATGCAAAACAATACAAGAACAATACGTCGATCCACCAGAAACATAATGGGAAAATATTTCACCGACTCCAGATATTTTCATATCAGAGGGTTCGGTTCTGATGAAATCCTAACTGGTCCGATAAATCCCTCAATATAATTATTTAAAAAATCTTTTGTAATCCTACATGTATTTAAAATGACTGCCTTTTGCATTAACTATTATTATAACTATTATTATTTTCTCAATGGTAATATGATTTAGTGAGTAAAGTTTACTTACTCCTCTTACTGCTAAATAGGCACCAAATTAGTTAAACAAAAATGAGGATGATATGAAAAAAATGCCAAAGTTCCAATTTTTTTCAGTAAATTTTCAAAATTTCATTTTTTTCGCCGCCATGTTTTTTTGTTAATGTGATGTGAAGTTATCGTGAATAGACCTTTTTGCAATAATTGTGCCTTTTGCCGAAGCTTTTGCCCAATGTTGTACGTTAATTCTTTCCTTTTTTGGGAATGAAAAATATTATTTTTGCTTTGAATTTTAGAATTTGTTATGATTTTTGGGTGATTTAAATGGTTTGGGATTGAATTGCCAGAATCAATAATTGTACAGCTATTCTGTTTGAGATATCAAGATCATCAAAAGTATTTTCAGCCTGCCTAGTTATTTCCACGATGAGCTATAGAAACGAAGACAAGACAGAAGAAACATATATTTTTATTTTTTATATCAATACCGCACAATATTCCAACTGCTCCCGTCTGGAGCCAGTGAGACTATGGCATCCCCAATTGGGGTATGTTGTGAGGCTAGTGGGGATGGGAAGGAGATAGGGAAACGGAAGGTGGGGAAGTACCTGGCTATTCAGATCTGGTCACTAAACACGGCTTAAGCCATTTCAAGCAACGTTTCAATTCCTGGTGTCTTACAACAGGGCGATAGGTATCTCCAGTTATTAATTGTTCAGTAGGAAAAAAATCAAACTTTGGAAAATCCGGGTAGTAAAGTTTGGGAAACTATGAAATTAAAATTAGTAAACGATACTAATAAGTTTTAGAATACTAATAATACATTTGCTAGTTAAATCGTTAATTTTTTACGTTTCTCTAATCTTGTACTTTAGGTATATCTATCAATAAAATTGGCATTATCTGATTTAATAGTACCTACATCTCTTGGTATTCTTTTTATAAACTTCTCAATGCTTTATAGTCGGGCTACAAATCCTGCTTTTCTTATTAATGTTTATTAGGGAAGTGGGTGGTAGCAGCTAATAGCAACCACTGATAGCTCAACTGTAACCTCTCCCTCTCTCTCACAAGCGACCTATGCAACAGAAGGCGAGGTTACACTGGAGCTCTCAGCGGCAGGACTATGGCATGGGCGGTATACGGGGTCATCAGTCATCAGTCATCAGTCAGTGGTCTGCGGAACTTCCGTGCATGTATTATTATGTCGCTCCAACTAATTTACAATTCCCGAAAGTTTAAAGTGATGCACTACTAAGCAATACAAAATCATGTGATACTACTATACTTTAAAATTCAAAATGTCAAATTACTTCGAAGTTCAAAATCTCCTACTTACGAACCCCCTTTTGAATGTGTTTTTTTGTAATTGGTTGAAAATTATTTTTTTTAGAAAATGATCATAAAACATTTAAATATTTGTGCCTTCCCATTTGAGTTTCCCAAATTAAAAAGAAGATTGCTTTTTGGCGATGTTTTTTTTCGTGAATAAATCAAAACAGACGGCTGGTGTTAAACGGGAATTTAAACCTCGAATTTTACGCGACGTGGTGCATCACTTTAACAGCACTACATATTTATGTTTTAATTTTTTGTAACAATGTACTATTGTATAATAATAGTTTATAGATCTATACTCTATACCTAACCAAAAAGAGTTGATCCAATCCACCTAAGAGACACGTTGATAGAAGTTTGTTGAGGGCGCGTCCGCGTGTCCGAACTAAGTTTTATTTCTTGTGAAATAGTACTTTCACGAACATATAATCAATTGAATTAGCGGCTATTCAATTGATTATAAATATGTTCGTGAAAGTAATTAGCCTCTCTGGGGCCTAGGAGCGGACAAGTTGACAACCGTTAATACTTTAAAGCTCTAATGGGATTTTCCGTATTTTTTAAAAATTATTTTTAAATTTTTCACTGTGCGGTAGATTATTTATCCAGTTTTGACTTTTTTTAACAATTGGTAAGATCGTTATATAAACAAGTTTTAAGATTATATGCATAGTAATTACCAATCCTCTCGACATGCTACGCTGTGTTAGCACATGTTCTGCTGTGTGGTATCTTGAACAAGTCATGGCAACAATTCAATGCAGTATAAGAAATTGGAAGTAAAACACGTGACATTATTTTTTCCGAGAGCGCCATCCATCTCTATTTTTACTAAAAATCGTTCTTCGGCGTTATGAATTTCTATCGAAAACACACCACGAATAAATTTATATTACCTACCTATTTCATATTTTTACAAAGATTAACTTATGAAGCAAGTTGTAAAACTTGAAAAACATTTCATAAATCTATTTGATTGTTTTATTTCGTCATCTTACAAGTAGGCATGTAGCGTCATTTTTTTTTTTAAATTTATACTCATTGCTATCTGTTTACCTTATTTAGTTTCAAATGTACGAAGCACATTGCAAGGACCAAAATTTTCCACAGAATTTATAATATGCATTATTATCCGTTTCCAATCATATAGACATAGGTGTGAGGAAGCTCGAATGCTAATTGTATGGCGCATTTGTTAATTATAGAGATGAATGGCAAATACTGCGTTCGCCAATTACCACTAGCCCTTCCTCCACTCCACGGTGACAGCCAACTTTGGCGCTAAAAATCAACACATCACCGCATCTGGAGTCCTTCCGCTGACAGCCCCATTGGAACTTGTATTCATTTCCGTTACATGCGTCGTTTATGAGGGAGAGGTTAGCCTGTACTACACTTTTGCAAAGGTAATTTTGTCAGCAGCCGCACGAGTGTAGAGCAGGTATAACAGTAGGTACTACTAGCGTGTTAAAAAACCACAGGACTTGTAAGAACACGTATTGAGTTCAGGTTTTAGGCGTACTATTCCACTTGTTGTCCAATAATGATATCACGTCTGTTCATGCTTCACAGTCTGACTATTTCGGTTGCAATATTATGTATTTACGGTAAAGAAATGGAGAACGCAACCGGTGGCGGAGGAGTGGCGGGTGGCGGGTGGCGGGACCGACCTGTTTATTTATCTCCTCTTCAACACAGACCGCAGATTCTTGCATAACTTCATCTCTGATTCAGAACACTTTACGTCACTGCCTACAACAGTGCCTACGCGTGGGTCTGATTTGCTCTACCTTGCTCTGTTTCACCGTTGGACCATTTCTACCATTCACCAATGGTCACACTTTCCCAGGAATATTCTATTCGCGTTACATTTGGCTTTTCAGAATGTGTTTTGAAGAGATATATTAGACATTACCTACATAGATGTTCTATATGTTGGCAGATCGTAGTTTCCAATGCCAGCACAGGATTTTCGACTCTAAGGACGGGTTGTTTTACAGAATTTGAACAATTCATCAAATTTCAGTTAAAACTGAAGTTCTGTGAAAGCTCTATTTAAGTTCTATTATTTTTTCATAATAGGACTTTCAGACGCTTTGAATATTTACTTTGAAATTGAAATTTTATGAATTGTTCAAGTTCTGTGAAAAAACCCGTCCTAAATATACGGTTACTGTGGAACAACAAAACAGCATTATAGAGAATGTTAAGGGACGTACTTGACTTACTTTAACTAGTGATTCCTGAAATTATTTGGAGTAAAAAATGTACTCTAAAATAATTTTTGTCTCCGGTGATTTTTAAGTTCCTTCTTTTTTCAATTTTTTTAAAAATTCAAAATTAAACAACATCTTTTTCTTCCACATGTCGTCATCGGCCACTCGGCCAAGTAACCAACCAACTCTTCACCCCGCCCCTAATTTTTTTACAATTTAGCTACTGATTTTTTATATGTAACCGGAGATCAAAATTTCATTTGCACTTTTTACTTAAAATAATGCCGGGAATCACTATTAAAGAAAGTCAAGCACCCTGTTTGATGTGACATCTCGCCTTCAAGCAGTAATTCTTATTTGATTAATGATTATAAAATAAGTTAGGAAAAACGTGCCGATTAAAAATGGCAGGTCTGTCACCAGTCTGAAATAAGATATAATATTTAAAATTATATGTATTTTAATTCCACCCGCGAGGAAACCCACATGAAAACAAATCAATTTGACCTTACCCGTATTTGAACCCGCGACTTCTGGGCCAGAGCCAAGGACACAACCGCTCTGCCACGGAGGTCGTTGTAACCAATAAATTTGGGTTTTATAATCTGTATCAAGTACTCGACGTAATAAAACAAATTAACTAATATATAGATACTAATAATATTACACAATTTATAAAAGATTTATTATTTTTTTGGTTATATTTAAAAATATATGAATTAAAACGGTTCCATGTTAAAAAACACGCAGTAGATGTGAAATCTTCAGAAAACTAAAGTAGACACGAGACACGAGTGGGGAAGCTACGAAACATCGCACAAAGAGGAGATCGATAGGATACGAAGCACTGCACAAAGAAGAGACCGATAGGCTAAAAAGCACCGCACAAAGAAGAGACCGATAGGCTACGAAGCTACGAAGCACCACACAAAGAGGAGACCGATTAAACTTTCTCATTCTCTCGAAGGCTAAATCCTATAGATGTATGTGTTTGTCTCATTTTAGTGTCGCTATTTTTAGTTTAATCGAGATTCAAATCACAACGGTGCTAAAGAAGTTTTCACTTAAAAAAATATAAATTAAGATGGTCCCGTCTCAGAATCTAGTCAACTCAACACCTCTTTGAAAAGTCATTAAAAGATAATGAGTACCTACATAGTATTTTTCCTTAATTTTGTTTGGTGTTTTCTCTTTGCAGAGAGTCTAACTAACTAACTAACCATCACGCCGTTTCCCCGCAGGGGTAGGCAGAGAGGACGGACCGCCAATTAAACAACTCGGTTTTGGCACAAATTCTTTGCCTCGTTTACATTCGCGTACTAAATTACAATTTTTTTGTTATGTGGATTAAATAATGTTTCCTAACATAGGTTTTCTGGTCACCATTCTTCATTAGAGCAAGATACAAGCTACAAAGTGTGAATTATGTCACCATGCTAAGCACAATTAGAATTCCGCTATGTGATACTAGCGATTGTTCTCGTTGTTGGTCATATTATAATTTCTGCTACATTCTAACTACTAACTACTACTCTACCAAAGATCTCTATCGCCGTAAAGTTCCCGTTGAACGTAATAACACGTCTCACAGATGTAATGTGTACATTGTCACATCCCATCATTCATCCTTTCTCGGCTTTACGTTGTCTTGTATAAACAGACAAAGATACAAAGTCTTTTCAAGTAGGTACACATAGCCTCTAACGGGTATTTCGTGAACTTTGACGTAATGAAAAGATTGTCTCATCTTAACAAAGCGTTATTTGACATGTTTTATTGGCCTTAAACTCTAGGACGGTAATTTGGTCTTGGAAGAACCGTTAATGTATTACTATAATATTTTATACAACCATTGACCCTGCACAAATCGCAAGTACGCCCTTAGTTGAGATTGGAAACCATCTCTGGCCCCCTACCAAGGTCGATCGATAAGCATTGATTGGATAACATTCAGTAACTTCTCATCGTTCCCAGCATGACTGCAGATCGTTAAACAATAAGTAACAGTTCACAATGACTAAGTGTTCTTCATATATTCGACATCAAATTTTGTTTGTACAATTTTTGGCATCAGCTTGGCTGAGAAATGATTGGCTTGTTTTTCTGTTTTAACGGATCTCTTAATGGTTCAGGTTTACTTCCCTGCTTCAAAAATACCATTTGCACTCCACACAGCATATCCAAAGATGCTTTATGTGCACGGGACGCCTGGCAGATGTGAAACATCGAAATTGATTTTTATTGAAGGAAGTGAAAATGAAAGTAAACAAGTATATATATATGTTTGAGAGTAAAAAAGTTTTTGTTTTATTATTAGAATATACACGTATAAATAAGCTAGAAATTAAAAAATCATTGTTATTTAGAATAGATCCATTGCCAATTTTAGTGAGAATAGAAGCATGCCGCACACAGTTTTGTAGGCCGGGTTAAAAAAATTGGACGAATGAATCTGCAAGAGCGTCGTCCCGTCTTGCCACTCTAGAGTCGGTTTTACCCCCCTAGGCGCGCTAAAAGATGTTTCACATCTAAAATATATTTTGCTGTATTTTTAGACTAAGGTTTTGCTCAGCCTTGAGAAAGTCATCTGTTTTTTTATTTAAATTTAATTCGATGTCTTAATCTGAATGAAACCTTGGCCAACGTAAAGAAATCAATCACCCTTGATGGCTTGTCGACTATAACTAACTAAATACTAACCTTGATTACTAGACAAATAATATAATGTTATGCCCAGTAATCAATTGATTCGTGCTTATTATACGACCGACACCTACGCCCTTTTTTTGCTTGCATTAGGTTAGCGATTATTTCATGTTCACTCTTGGCCCATTAGTATCGACGATTACTGACCGGTATTTATATCTACTTACGTTTTCTCTGGTAGCATTTTTATAGCATCATTACCCATGAATACTTGCAAAACTAATGTTGAGGTTATTAGTAGGTACCTGTACACTAAACAAGTTTCATTGATTGGACAAATACTATTCATTTAGATTTGATTAAGTAAGTACGGATACGTTCGTAGCTTTAGTACAGTAGTATTAAATCTATAGTTCCATGTATTAAACCTATTATGGGTGGGTTTTGGTATAATTTCTTTAAATCTGTTTATTACAAAATTGCTGTCATTTCTTTTTAAATATTACTTCACACGTGTATCTACGTTTATAGCGTATACCGCTGTGTTGCCGACCAGGCCATAATATAATAACATTTCTCAATGGCTTATTGAGCATTCTAGGAAAGCATGCTTGGCAATTTTCCAAGGTTTTTTGGTATCCGCGTGTAAATCACTACACGGGAATTATAATTCATAACGAGGAAAATATCTTAGATCTTCTTCTGGGTATTATTTAGAACCAAGATAACTCGAGAATTTATAGGTAATATTATAATGTCAAAAAGGTACCATGAACGAGTGGTAGTTCATGTTCTCTTAGATTCTAGCAGTTCATTCTTCTCTAATAAAATATTTGGTCCAATCAAATAGCTCAAATCAGGTTATATTATTATTTATACTATATCTTATGTTACTATCTGATACTACTTAATAATTATTGTAACTTTCCGTGTTCCCATTTCAGGTATTATATAACCGGTAAGGAAAAAGGTTGGGAGGTTAGATAGAAGATCTATTGAAATCATCTGACAATGTATTATTATTATTGAAAATGCGAAAGGAGTTACCGCAACGATGTATCAGATTTTGCCAATTTGTTATACGATATTGTGTGTTTTTGACTGTGAAACAATAACGAACTTTGTATTGTTGATATCTTAATGTAATATCACGTTGCACTTTCATACAGCGGTGAAGTAATACTTGTCAAAATAACATTACAATCGTTTCTTCCGAGTGGTGGCCTATTTAGCGTATGGCAGCTCTTATAAACTATGTATTCGTGAAATAAATAAAAAAAATAAATAAACTGACAATGTGTTTGGAGAAAGTTGGCATCACCATTATTATTGCGGCCGAATGGGAAAATGACGAAAGATCTGGGAAGCGAGAAACGACCTCTTCTCCTATACAATGAAGTCACAAAACAATTACTCCCAAACTGTTCTGTGTTCTGCAATACGAGTAGGTCGCCTTTGTACCGACTTCTTTGCCTTCTTCAGCGGTTCTCCATGCTTAGAAACACCGTGTTATAACACGATCTAATGTATGTTTGGAGCTTAGTTTTATCAATCTCTAGGTAGATAATGTATCAATCAATAGGTAGACGTATCGTTGGTCTATTGATATATTGCACTAAGTCACTAAAACAGAATCCTGAGATAATCGCATTTTAATATTTAGCAATTTTGGAAAGGCTTTAAGTGGATGAATATCTCCAAAATGTTTTTATTTAAATATTTAATAATTTAGAAGGAACCCTTAAGTACCTTAACAGTTCATAATATTAGTTGAACAATAACATCAACTTTTAATTAAAGATTTACAAAAAAATGAGCCTGACTTAGTGGGTTTTACCAGTCAATAATGTTACTTGTGTGCTTTGGTTGTTAAGATTACTGTCAAATTGTTTACTGTTATTTTTTTTTTTTTTTTTACAGTGAATACCGCACAAGAATCTCAACTGCTCCCGTCTGGAGCCAGTGAGACTATGGCATCCCCAATTGGGGTATGTTGTGAGGCTGAAGGTAGTGGGATGGGGAAGGAGGTGGGGAAGAGGAAGGTTAGGAAGTACCTGGCTATTCATATCTGGTCACCAATCTCGGCTAAAGCCATTTTCAAGCAAAGTTTCAATTCTGAATGGTGGTCTTACACCAGGGCGATACTGATAGTATCTTCCACTCTGGAACATGCCGCAAATATACTATATATTATTTTTTAAATAAATTAATTGTGAAATAACACAAATTAATCATGTTATGCCGCAAAATGGCTTAAAGATTATTTTAAAGCTGACTTAGTGGATTGTGCTTGCGTTTTAATTGTCTAAATCGATGTATTATTGACATTTGTGTTTGACTTAATGTGTTTTGGTTGGTTAATGTGTTTTGCTTGACAATAATATATAATATCGGATTTATGACTTATGGTGAATATAAAAACACGTTTAAATTGAAAACGATTAAATATACGACTTAATGGAGTATGCCAGTCGAAAGAGGACGATTTTGAACATAAGACATCATACTTAAGTCATTTCATGAAAAAACGCGACTTAATGGACTTTGCCACTAGACCGACGATATACTGGATACATCTATTACATACACTTACGTCGATTGGTTGGCTTAATTTCCTTTGTAATCAAATAGATTATCAGAAACGGTAATAAAGAATTCAAAATGTTTATTTTAGTCTGCTGTAATGTAATTACGTATTTGCGTTTAATATACCTACAGCTTACAGCAAGCTGTGATTCATAATGCCATTATACCTAAAGGAAGAGGCGTTATTTTATCAGCTGCTATAACCACGCATTATTTATATCAGTAAAAGCAGAGTTCCACGTAACAAATTAGCTTTAATGTTTACATTTATTTTACTATTAGTCATATCGACCGCCAATCGCATCTAAACATCAATAATTACTATTTTCGTTATTTGTTTTTGGGCTGTTATACCGTATTGCGCTACCTCCTTCTTTAGCCAACGTTTCGGACAGCGTTGCATTGTCCATCATCAGGGCAGATCCGGCAGATCCGACAGATTTGTTTTTTACTGTGGTTATTTTTTGAAGTGAAAACTTCTTTAGCACCGTTGTGATTTAAAACCCGATGAAATGAAAAAAGCGACATTAAAGAAGACAAACACATACATCTGCACCTACAGCATGGATTCTCAACCTTTTTTTGCCCATCGCCCACTTTGAGAATATTTTTTTCTAGCGCCCCCTAAATCGTGAATCTGAAACAACAATTGTCGTTACTATTATATTTACCACAACAGGAAGGGCGTAATACGATGGGATGGGGCAAGATGGGAAGGGGCGCTATAGGATGGGGCAAGATGGGATGAGGTGGGATGGGTTTCTCTGGGTCTCCTACCGCCCCCCTGAAAGTCTGAAAGGCCTTCCAATTTTCTCTTGGTCTTCTACCGACCCCTGAAGCTTTGAAACGCCCCCAATGGGGGGTTATCGCCCACTTTGAGAACCTATGATCTATAGGATTTAGCTTGCGGGAGAATGAGATAGTATAATCGGTCTCCTCTTTGTGCGGTGCTTTGTAGCCTCTCCAATCTTGTCTATTTTGGTTTTCTGAAGGTTTCACTTCTACCGCGTGTGAACTGCACACTTCTATTTGTTATAGGTGAAAATACAATATTAATTTTATTTGCTAACCCATCAAGGTCTTCTTGCATTATGTGACTAAGGTGAAACACCGTAAACACTGAAACAGTCATAGTACAACGTCTGTACAACTACAACCGGACAAACAATGTTACGTATATATT
The DNA here is from genome assembly GCA_917563855.2 of Limnephilus lunatus. Lineage (NCBI taxonomy): Eukaryota > Metazoa > Arthropoda > Insecta > Trichoptera > Limnephilidae > Limnephilus > Limnephilus lunatus. The sequence continues at coordinate 47,647,090 of OU830600.1, forward strand.
AAAATATTGACATGGTTTTACTTTGTGTTATTATTTTCAATAGGTAGGTAGGTATTATCATATATATTTCATCATTCACTATGTTATCTAAATCGTCCAATATAAACAATTAATTGCATAATGATACTGCTCGATTCATATTGTTCATCCAGTATAAAACATATGTTTAATGTTTACAATAAGGTCTCAATAATATATACTCTTATCCCTATGAAACTGATGTGTAATTTGTAGTAATAGCGTAGAAGTAATAAGATAAGGTATGTTATGAAATAAAACCTGCACGCGCTTCCGATAAATACATTTTTGCTTCGGAAGTAAAAGTAATTCAATATCATCGAGTAATTAATCCCGTGTGATAACACTATAATAAATGTTGTCGATTTATTTAAAACTAGTTCAACTCCCCGGCATTGCTCGGGTTTACACAGAGTTTTCCAAAATCAGACTTAGATAGTGGCGCTCCCTACAGTGATGCTCCTCGCGAGGAAAATAATTTCCACCAGGGCCTATGGCATCTTTGGGGGTCCTGTGTGAAGAGTATTTAAAGGAAAGGAAAGAGACGAAATCTGGGAAGGGATAACATAAGTGAGCAAATTTTCATCATTCGCGGAACAAAACAAATACACACCGCCACGCTGGGACACTCGTTTATGCAGAATTTTTCGAAATCGGATGTAGACCATAATTTTCTCCTAATTTTGAATGTCAGATGTTCAAAAATTCATAGAGTAGTATGATAATTCTAAGTTAAGAGGTGGGATAAGGGAATGGGGGATGGTTTTTGAAACAGTGACCTTCCTCTTGGTTTGAATGTAAAGCTTGCAAAATTCTCGAAGAGTCTAAACAAAACTGTGGATTTGTATAAAAAACAAAGCCATGCCGGGATTCTTCTTCATAAATTAGATATTAAGAAGACCCTAAAATATATTCAGAATCTTAATGACGTAAGTAAAGAAGCTGTGTATATAAACTGCGACTCGCGACCCGTGTATTGGACAGACCTACTGTTGAATTTGCCCTATCAAAGAAAAGAAGAAGAAAAAAAAATTGGACGATTTATATAGCGCCGTTTTTGTGAAAAATCACCTCAAGGGCGCTGATGTGGGAATCTTAACGACGTAAGTGAAGAAAGCGTGTAAACAAATAATATGCGCCCACGGCAAGGCGTATTGGACGGACGTACGGTCAAATTGACCCTAGCAGGCCTGGAGATTCGACCTTTCCGCCGCGTTCATTTTAATTAATTCTGAAGAACTTGTTAGAAATATTCAAAATGTGTCTCCATGTCGCACTCCCTTAGTTATTAATTCATCGTCTAGAAAAATAAAATATGGTGCTTTCCGTTAACTTTATAATAAAGTTTTTAAATCGTTGTACGTAAAATATATTAATGGTAAGGTATTATTTTTATTAATCTTAAATACAAAGAACTTACATCCCCAATGTTCTGTTGGAATAAAAAAGTTATTATAGTTACGAATTCGCCGAAAATAATTAAAATGTGAGTTTTGAACAAACCAAAATAAATTAGGGTTGTGTACTGCCTTGTCTGTTTAACAACTGTCTAGGAGATCAACTGTCGGGTGATCATCTACTGCCGGGTCATCGAAAAAGTTTCATATGGAAGATCGATATTCTATATGAAACTTTTTGCTCTGTCAGTATCGCCCTGGAATGTTACTTGTTAAAAAGCATCAAAATTCTGCTTTAAGGGGTAGGAAATGAGGATGGGGTGGTTTTTAGAAGTTTTTAGAACTTCCCATTGTTTTCAAGGTTAAGTGTGCAAAATTTCATCAACCGTGGAGTAAAACTGTAGATTTGTATACACATAAAATCCACACCGCCCGCCACATATAATGAACTTTATATATTAGATGCATAATGAACTTAAATGTTTGCTTGAATGTCGTGAAGTGATAATTTCCAAATTTAGCCATTTGTTAGATGTTATTTTGTTCTAAATATAGGGAAGTTACGTAGCAAAGGGATATTCTAAATAGAAGGAAGAAGATGTGTAATGTGAAAAAGATGAAGATGTGTAAGGAAGAAGTTGTGTAATGTTATGATGCTACGTGACTGTAGTATGTCAATAGGCATCACATTAAAATATTTGCAGATACTCCTCTTATGTTAGATCTTAGCTAAGTTGAAGCTACTTTGTAGTAGAATTCCTTTTTATGGGTGTTTTGCTTACTTTCTCATTCTGTATTCATTTTCCTTATTCAAATATATATATATATATATATATATATATATATATATATATATATCACACCGTCTATTTGGCGACCATCATGGGCAAATATGCATTTAAAGTGGCGACCACCGACATTTGGCGACCGATATACGGTCGCCACTTTATTTTTCGAAATTTTTACACAGTTCATTAATATATGTCGTCACAAGCATCTTGGCGAAATTTGTCCTGGTCGCCAAATTGGGCTTGAAGTGGATGATTTCGAATATTAAAGTTCCGGAGTCTGTCGCTACGCAGCTAGGCGCTAGGTGATATACATGGCCATGTATTCTTCATTTCATTACAACCCTTTAGTGGCGACCGACTGTGACGTATTCCACATTTCATTCCTAGCATTTAGTGGCGACCAGAAACGACGTATCCTGCATTTCATAAAGTCCGAAATGGCGACCGCGAAGAACAAGATGTACCTACCTATGTTTCACGTCATTCCTAGCTTTTAGTGGCGATCGGGTATGACGTATACCACATTTCATTCCGAGCATTTAATGGCGACCGGGTATGACGTATCCCGCATTTCATTCCTAGCCTTTAGTGGCGACCGGTGACGTTGGCAAATTTTGGTGGTGTATTCGGCATTTCGTACTAGCCCAAATTGGCGACGTTGCCGGTTCAAGTCAAATCCCGTACGAGTGTTGAGGTGCACGCCCCGGCGGGGTGATTTTGCGACGTTGCCGCACATATTTGGCCGGTTGCTGCGAATGTTTTGCCTATTCAAATTTTGTCGCGATCAACCGTATTATCGTATACCGAGCATTGACGTCCGTGCGGCTTAGGGTGTATTTGGCGACCGATAATTTTAGTGTCTTATTTACAATACAGTATTGATTACTGTTGATGCATTGAAATGGAACAAAATAATTGAAAGAATAACAGAATAGCCATACCAAGATTACTCTTCGGAGTCACACCAGCCCTCTGACGTAGAATTCAGATATTGTGAGATGTGTGCCTTCAAATAATATTTCTTCTTTTCAATCGTTTTTACGGTCAAATTTACTTCAATAAAATTCCCTTTTTATTATTTATTGAGTTAGTTATACTACATGAATATAAACTAATAAGCACAATGTATCATTTCATTTGATAAATTTAAATATTTTTAAAGTAAGCATAACATTTATTTTTAAATACATTCATTCTTAGTATATTTGCGGCACGTTCCAGAGTGGAAGATACTGTCAGTATCGCCCTTGTGTAAGACCACCATTCAGAATTGAAACGTTGCTTGAAATGGCATTAGCCGTGTTTGGTGACCAGATCTGAATAGCCAGGTACTTCCCCACCTTCCTCTTCCCTATCTCCTTTCCCTCCCCACTACCCTCAGCCTCACAACATACCCCAATTGGGGATGCCATAGTCTCACTGGCTTCAGACGGGAGCAGTTGGGACTCTTGTGCGGTAAACATATAAAAAAAAAAAAAAAAAATCTTTCTTCATCCTTAATACTTTCAGGCATTTCATCGTACATCTTTAGTCCTCTATATTAGGCAGTTCTGTGATTTTTATTTCTTCATTTGTGGCAATCGAACTCTGTTTATATTTCTTCTTGTTTCGTAATTATGTACGTCTCTACTAAAACAATTTCATCCTTAAAGTATTTTGGCATTTGGTTTTTCACGATTTTATGCACAAAAATTAACACATTAAATGGTAGTCTCTTTTTTATTGGAATCCAATTTAGCTCATCACATTTACAGCTCATAGCTCTGTTCTGTATAACTTCTAGTTTGTTCAAATTTCCTTCATTGACCAAATATAACATCTTAGAGCAGTAATCCAAATGTGGAGTAACGATAGTTTTATAAATGAGCTCCGTAGTGTTTCTATTTAATTTATGTCTTAGTCTTCTAAAAAAAATGACCTTTTTTGATACCTTTTTTATCACATATTCAAAGTTTGCTATGAAAGTCAGTATTGAATCGAATATTGCACCCAGGTATTTGATTTCATTTAATTTTCCAATCTTTTCACCATTAATTGTCAAATTTAATCCTGTGTTACGCGTTTTATTGCCTATTTCCATATATTTTGTTTTGTTTACGTTCAGTTTCAACTTTTTTAATTTCAGCCATTTGTAATGTAATCTTCACACGAAATATAGATTAAGGTATCGTCTGCAAATAGTCTAATTTTGCAATATTAATTTCTAATTTACAGGAGTTCCACTTACTCTGAAGGTGATGGTGGGATACGACCCAAATCCCAAATTGACACCGATTTCAGTTTTTAGACAGCGGATGTGTGAAACAAAGACGAGCTCACCAGTTAATTTTACTCGAAAAAATATTAAAAAATTCTGATAACGACCATCGTACATCGTTTCCACCAAACTTCAATGTATTGACCAAATCCAAGAAGAAAATATAAATAAATGATATATAAATAACAAACACATACACTGCGCAGTTCACACGCCATAGAAATGAAACTTCAGAAAACTAAACTAGACAAAAGTGTGTAGGCTATGAAGCACCGCACAAAGAGGAGACCGATTATTCTCGCAGTGTAAATCCTATAGATTTATGTTTTTGTCGCTTTTTAGGGTCACTATTTTTCGTTTCATCGAGTTTAAAATCACAAAGAAAGATAGATTAACATTGATGGGTTACGAATAACCCAATAATGTTTGAAAATCTCTTACTACCACCACAGAAAGCCGAAAATGTTGTTTGTGTTGAGGTGGGACTTTTTTATATTAGCTCCACACAGGGACCCTGATGAAAATAAATTCCCTCAGGGCCTATGTCGTCTTAGGGGATGCTGTGTGGAGGGTCTTTTAGGGAAGGGAAGGATAGGAGGTTCTGAAAAGGAAAAATGGCATGCGGGGTGGGTAGGAATCTGGAGGTCAGTGAGTCCAGGAGGGGACATATATTATAAACCCATCCCTTCAACTACGGTGTAAGGTGATGGGTAGAGAGAGAGCACTACTGGAAAGGTCAAAAGGCCTCCCAAAACCAGTCTCTCTCGATCCGGCCCACCACGCAGCAGGTGGGTAGACCGCCGTCAAGACCTGGAAAAACTTCCCCCCCCCCTGAAACCCGGATATCTCTGTTAACACACAGCTATAATATGCGTGGGATGGCGTTTTTCGGCATATCGCTTGCCGTACATTCCAAATTGGAATATAAGGCCAGCGTTATGCTGAAATATGCCGTCCCACTCATATTATAGCTGTGTGTGAACAGTATACACGCTCAACCTCCAAAATACACGCGGCACGCGTCGTGATAAACCCGCCGCGCGCCGCCCCCTGACCCTTGACCCCAACCCTCGTACGGGAGAGTTCAAACGAACTGACAACGAGTTTTGAAATTCAGAATGCATCTTCCCTTCTTGTCGTCACTAAAAACTAGGAATGAACTGCAGGCTGGGCGCGCGTTTGGCGTATTTCCCGACTATGCACCGGCGCCGAAGGGATCAAAGACGCTAGTTCCTCGGAGCATCTTCCATTGAAATACCGGTAGAACAAGGGTAGCATTCCCACCCGACCCCTAAAGATTGCTCTAAAGATTGCAATCCTTTTGTATTGATGCAATCTGTTTGTATTGATTGAAAGATTTTAATCCGTTATATTTTTTACATTAACGCATGAGTAAAAGCGTACATTAATCAAATACAAAAATGCTATCTTTATTTCTAAAAATCGTAGCTCCGGGCACCCCCGAGGTTCCATTCGAATATTTTAAAAACCAGTAGCTATTATTATTTACGAATCACTTTTGCATCTTTTGTTGATTTTCACAAAATAAATAATAAATAAAATTAAAAGTATTTAAGTTTGTTGTCTGTAGGTTACGTTAGGATTACTCTATAATTTTAATTATTTCCTCATCTTCATGTTTACGTAGCCATAATTTGATGTCTTTTTAAAACTTTTTTTCTGCATGGTGTTCTTAATTTCAATTGGAAGGGCATTATATAGTTTTGTAGCATGGAAATTATGGTTTTTCTGCCCAAAAGATCTATTTAATCTCGGGATGTATAGTAGTTTTGAGGATTTCATCCTTGTAGTGTAGGTGTGTTAGTCAGCAAGGTACTCATATTTTTCTTTAAATTTGTTAAAATTGCATTTTTTAGTATAGTTAAGTAATGCTGAACACATTTGGAAAAATTGTTTTTCACAGATGTGTACATTTTGATTCGTTTTTTTTTTAAATTTACTAATTAAAAAAATTATCAATTAAAATCTGCCACCTTTTTGAACTTTTACATTAATTTACCCCTCCAGTCCTCGGGCATGTTTTGTCGGAATGTCACATAATTTTCTGCTTCGCGATGAAATCCAAATAAATGGAACATTTTCGAATGTATCCAAAAACGAAAAACTGGTTTTGAAAGATTTTTATTATTAGAAAGACATATAATTTTGAAAACATAAAATTTTTCAATGCAAACATTAAAAAGTTTTAATAACGGCTCAACTACTTATAGATACCGAGAAAAGAATCAATAAACACATATTTTGTTAGACAAATGTATTTTAAACGTTATTGCCACCTCAGATTTTTGTAGTTTCATATTTAAAAATAACTGAGTATGCGATTCACACGCCGTAGAAGTGAAACCTTCAGAAAACTAAAGTAGACAAGAGTGGGAAGGCTACGAAGCACCACACAAAGAGGACACCGATTACACTATCCCATTTTCTCGCAGGCTAAATCCTGTACATGAATTTGGTTTTTTAAGGTTTACACATAAAAAAGAAGTTTATTTGTAACCTTCCATCCCACATTCAAATTTTCACCGTAAAACGTCCCCTTGAATAAAGGGCGTTTTCAAGCACTCTGCGGGCAGCTTTTTGCTGAACTTCAGGTCATGCATATGCATTGGAGTAAACTTATAGAAGAGAAGGATTGTATTTCATTAAGTATATGAAAAAATAAAAACTTTATTTAACAAATTTTACAAGAGTAGTTCTAAAACGATAGTGCAAAAACCGAAAACACGACCTTATGCAATAAATGAATGGATAAGCAGTGAATTATTATGTCATATAAAAAAAAGGGATAAACTTTATAAAAAATGGAAAAGTACACCAACAAACAAAACATATGAAACAGAATACAAAAAACTCGTAACCTTGTCAATAAACTTATAAATAAAGATAAAACTAACTACTATAATAATAAATTTAAAAACTGTTTTAATTATACTAAAAAAACCTGGGACGAGATAAATAATATCTTAGGACGTAAACCCAAAAACGATTGTGATAAAACTATAACACGATATATGTTAAAAGATAGAACTGAGGATTCTGTCTCAAATGATTTTGTGAATTACTTTTCGGAAAGCATCAGCAACATGTTACATAAATGCAATCACAAAGCTACTAATATAGTACTGGAAGAACTACCTCACAGTTTATATATACCAAGAGCTACTATAACTGATATTGAAAACATTGTTAAAAAAATGAAAAACTCTAAAAGCACAGGTATTGACAATATAAGAATGTTTGATTTAAAAAGAAATATAAAAACCCTTGGGCCAATAATTACTTATTTAATCAATATGATAATAAAGCAAGCAAAAATTCCACAAGAGTTTAAATGTAGTATTACTAGACCAATATTTAAAGGTGGAAAACACATTGAACTAGGAAATTATAGGCCTATTAGTATACTACCAGCATTAGAAAAAATTCTCGAAAAATTTTTATCAAATAAATTAAATAATTACATTGAAAAATTCGCTATCATAGACCCAAATCAATATGGCTTCCAAAGAAAAAAAAATACTGAAAAACTACTGCAAGAGTTTTCCAATTACATAAATAATCAATTAAATAATAAATTACATGTCATTGTTTTATTTATCGATAACTCTAAAGCTTTTGACACAATTAACTCAAAAAAACTGCTAAAAACTCTAGAAAAAATTGGAATAAGAGGAAATGTGTTAAATTTATTTAAAGATTATCTTAGAAATAGAAAAATATGTACCAAAATAAATAATACTTTTAGTAAAACAAAAAATGTATCTGCAGGAGTTCCACAAGGTTCCATATTGGGACCTACACTGTATATAATATATGTAACTATAATGAAAAAACTTTTCTCTTTTGTTAAAAATTTTGTATTTGCAGATGATACAGCATTGGTCATATCACATAAAGATCTAAAAACTGCAATTGAACTCATGCAAATTGACTTTAATCAACTTTGTAAATGGTCTCATGATGCAGGATTATTAATTAATGCCAAAAAAACCAAAGTAATGCATATAAGATCACCTAATGCCAAATTCCAATTTAATCCTAATATTATTTCTCATAATTTTAATTGCATCCATAAAAATATTCCAACTAATTGTAAATGTGAAAGTTTAGAATTAGTTACGGAATATGTGTATCTTGGTGTTACCGTAGATTGTTTTTTTAAATGGGATAAACATATTAAAAAAACCTTTTAAAGACTCAGATCAATTGCTGGCAGAATGTACACATTGAAATTTTTCTTACCCATTGAAACACTAAAAATAATTTATATGTCACTGGCAGAATCCATTATAAGATATGGATTAACAATATGGGGAAATACTTCTGTAACAAATCTGAAACAAGTCCAAGTTGTACAAAACGCAATTGTAAAATTATTAGTTGTTCCAAATATTTTCAAACAGAGACATGATACACCATTACTGTTTCAGAGTGCTAAAATTTTACCTGTTAAGGCAATACTATGGCACAAAATTATAATTCAGTATATATTTACCCAGCAGCATAAAGAGAAATTAGAACATAAATACAGCACTAGATTCACGCGCAACGACGGGTTAATAGTTCCGAAATTCAATAATAAGTACGGACAGAGAACGTTTGAATACAACATACCGAAAATATTTAATTTATTACCTGATACTATAAAGCAATGTAATTCTATGAATAAGGTTAAATATATGCTGAAAAATTGGCTATCGGAAAAAAAATATTTATACTTAGATTGATTTGTATGAATAATGTTGAATCTGTAGATATAACATGTAAAATTATAATATTTAAAATTTATATATAACTTAATTATAAGCACCCACTGACAAGCCAATTGAATTGGCTTAGCAGGACTTGTTTGTGATAAAAAAAATATATATAAATAAATAAAAAAATAAAAATAAAAAAAATAACTTGTCATTTTAAAGACGCATTCATATAAACAAACATTTTTTTGTTTGTTTTTTTTTTTAAAGAAAGACAAACATTCCCTGTGGTTACGAATAAACCAACAGTATTTGAAAATCTCCTATTACCACCACAAAAGGCCGAAAATGTTGCTTGTGTTGTGATGGAGGACATAGCCATAGCCAGCCGAGGAATAGGGCACGCGACGCCCGCGGGTGGGACCCAAACGCGATGCCCACTCAACCACTAACTGGTATTTTTAATGTGCTTGTCTGTCTTGGTGGTGATTGGGATAATGCTCGCTGCCTGAACAGAAGAGCTCTGGTTAGAATCCTACCCACGTCCGTAGATTTTGTCCTATTTTCCACTACCCAAGCGCTTAAGAGCCGTTCAAACAAGCTATGTATTTTATTCGAGTGGGGAGTAAAGTAGTATCTAAACGCGTCCGAACACCATCATATTAGTAGAGTGGGTTAGTCAGCTTTTTAGTGGATTCAATCAATTTCGTTCTATTTTTAGAGCGAAATTCCCAATAGAGGGAAAAGCCCCCCCCCCCTCGCGTCCCTGTGCACTGACATGCCGTTTTAGCAGAGTTCATTTGTAGACCCGCGGAAATGTCGAGGCATTGGAGCGAAGTTGCTACTCTAAAATTATTTGCTTGTGCTGCTATTAATCTCTTTTTGTGGATTTTATTTATTATTATCTCACTAATTTATTCTTCCACGTCTTCTATAATAAGCATTAAAATCAGCTTAATTAGCGTATTTACTTTGCTTTGTAGCAGCCCGTTATCCGTCGTCATCCTACAACGGGCGGCGGGCATAAATGTATCTACTCTATTTGAAATTAAGGCGAACGGTTTTCGGCGAGTCATGTAGCAAGCGTACTCTCTACTTGACTTACCACTTGACCAATGTGAACAAGCCCTTTAGCTATGCGTGGAAATAATGGAATTGAAATAGTGTATTATTGTACAATTTTATAAGATTTCTCTTTTTTTAAACATAATTTGCTTTCAGAGCCGTTAATACTCCACTATATTATTATTTAAAAAAACTCAGAATAGAATTCTGAAAATTTAAAACGGCAGACGATTTCATGATATCATTTTATGTTGTATAATTGAACAGAAAAATAACACAAATCTATAAATATCTTTCTTCTCGGGTGTCAAAATTATCAATCGATTTTGACTTTTATTTTAAAGCTCCGCTTTCGATCAAACATTATGTTAGTTACCAATAATTATTCTGAATGCATGAAAATTGACACATTTTTGCGCTGGGTAGCAATTTGGATCGAGAACTGCGATGAAGCAATTATTTGAAGTGAAAAATTCTTTAGCAACGTTGTGATTAGAAAAAAACTCGAAAGGAAACAAGCGACACTAAAAAGAGACAAACAATATAGGATTTTTTTTGTTTGTTACTATATTGGTATAAATTTACAATACATATAATTGTTTTTATATAAACAGTTGAAAAGTAAAGAATAATACAATTAGCAGATTAACCAAAAAAATCCCACACAGGCATCGCCAGTTCGTGGGTGTACTTGTGTGTTTTTAAAACAGTTAAAATTTTACTAATAAACATGCACTATCTTCGTAGAGATTAAAAAATAAAATTAAATAAATAAAAAATAAAATCATTGTGATCGTGATTACTGAATTACAATTCACACGACATGTTAATAAAGATTAATAAAATTTGTGAAGTTACATCGGCTCAGATGTTACAGCAAGTAAATGTTGGTTTCAATGGTATTTATCCAAGACTTTATACATTTTTATATTTGCTGTACGAGGATATATTTTTACTTTCAATTTCTGTAGTCTTATAGAGAGCATTATAAATTTCTGGGTTAATAAAATTCGCATGTCTTTACGCAAGCCTAGTTTTACACAATGGAATTTCAAATGCATTATTTAACCTATTACTAAATCGTTTTTCATTTTTTGAAAAAATTATATTTCTAGAAAATGTGTATTTTAAACATTGTACACAGTAAATTTTTCTCATCTCTTACAATTCAGCTTCTTGGAATAATTGCAGGAAGGGGTAGTTCATATCAATATGCGACATTATTATTATTATTATACACCCCCTCCCCTCCCATCCAATTATTCCATAAGATTCTGATGATTGCACCAATGCATGTTACACAAATTTCATTATTTTAATGTCGACTCTTTAATTTAAACGCTTAAAAATATAAGTTAAATACATAAATTTATTTACAAGCTTTTCTATGTGATCTGTCCATTTGAGTTGGCTGTCTAATGTAATTCCTAAGTATTTAACTGTATTCGATGGCCGGTGTGGCCGGTGTTTAGCGTTGAGGCTCTTAGCTCGCAACCCGAAGGTTGCGGGATCGAATCCCTGTCTAGCAAATAAACTTTATTTTGTTAATTTTGTTATATATCACAATTTATTATTTTAGAATAATATATGGTATATAATTAATAACAGATCTCTTTATATAAACCACTATATGTATTATAAACAATATCTACATGTTTTTTTAATTTAATATTTTTCGTAAAGATACATATACAGATATCATTATACATGAAACATCTAATCATCCATTTTCACAAAAATTAGCAGCTTTTCATACCTTGCTAAGTAGATTAATTAATGTTCCCTTATCTTTGCGTAATTTTAAAACAGAATTAAATACTATTAAACAAATTGCAATTAACAACGGTTATATTTCAAAATTAATAGACAATATGTTAAACAAAAAATATAAGAAAAAGTTTTTTAGATCTTTTGTTTATCCACACGTTGTTGAAAATGATAATAATTGGAGAATTTTTTTTTTTAAACAATAGCATTTCAAATTTAAAAATTAAAAACATGCCAAATAATGTACAACCAGCTTTTTATACAAATAACAAATTAAAAAATTATATATTAAATAATAAGGATAAATGTGATTTTTTGAACAAATCTGGGGTTTATAAATTAATTTGTAATGATTGTAACTTTTTTATATTGGAAAAACTTCTAGAAATTTTAACATTAGAGTTAAGGAACATATAAGATGTTTAAATAATAATAATTATTCTGAATTTGCCAACCATATTTTGGAAACAAGTCATTCTTTTGATATTGATACAGATCTTAAAATTAACACTACGGGCATACAATTGGATAATTTAGAAATTTTAGAAATTAGAAAAAGCATTAATAGTAAATTAAATTTTATAAATAACCAAACATTTTTAAAAATAGCCATCTTTTAAATTTATTTTCTTATTAATACTTACAAAAATTATAATTATTTATTTTTTGATTTAGACTAATTATTTGAATTATTTGTTCTTAAAAGTTTTTTTATTATCTAAATGCAATTTTATTTTTCATTAAATAATTTTTATATTTAATTTTGTATAACTATTTTTATGATTCTTAAGCAATTAATCACCTCTACTTTTTTAATATTTTGTCTACGTTCTAGTTTATTCTAATTTGTCTATACTTGTTTGTCATTTATTTTTCTTTATATTAACATATCCTGATGAAGATAACATTGTTATGGAAACATGTAGATATTGTTTATAATATAGTGGTTTCTACAAAGTGATCTGTTAATCATTATATAATTAATGATGCCACAAAGTAATTTTGCGAAGTTTGAAGAAGTAAATATATGGTATATTTGCGGCACGTTCCAGAGTGGAAAGTAAACTCAGTATCGCCCTGGTGTAAGACTTTAGCCGTGTTTGGTGACCAGATCTGAATAGCCAGGTACTTCCCCACCTTCCTCTCCCTCATCTCCTTCCCCTCCCCGCCACCTTCATCCTCACAACATACCCCAATGGAAGATGCCATAGTTTTACTGGCTCCAGACGGAGCACCTGGGACTCTTGTGAGGTATTCATATAAAAAAAATCCCCGTATTCATTTCCGTACAGTTAGAGCATTAGACAGGATTGTAAGTATTTTTGTGAAACCTTATATTTAAGGGAGTTAAGGGTGTCTGTCGCCTTTTTGGTATTGTTAAATGGAATATAAAGAGTTTTTCCGCAGTTCAGAGTTATAAGGTTTTGATTGAGCCATACTTTGACAATGGATGTGCATTTATTTGCATTTTCAGAGACCAGATGTTAGGATTATACATATAGAAATAAGCCTGCGAAAGAATGACACTAATCTGTGCCCTCTTTGTGCGGTGTTTCGTAGAATAAAATAATTTGTACACTTGGTAAAAATATTACAATAAATAAACTCTACAATTATCCTACTCCTGATTCGTTTCATTCTTTCTAGGTTTAGTTTTATGAAGGCTTCACTTCTCCCTCGTGTGAACTTTATTTATTTATTTCTATATAAGTATTACAGTATTTACCTAATTATTAACATTTTTACATAATATATTTGGCAATTTTATTATGTTGGGTGTAAGGTAGGTTTGTGAAGGTGAACTGCACACAAGTTTTATATATTTATTTTAAAGATAGAATCATTGACCGGTCAGTGGTTTAATGGGCATCGCGTTTAGGTTCGGGATGCGGGTATGGGTACCGCCGCCCTAGGAACCATTTATTGGTTAACCAACACCTCTGCCGTACGTCACCCCAAGTGGTTCATTGCGTTTGGTGACTTAACAGAGATACCCGGGTTCATGGGATAAAGTTTGTGCAGGTCTTGACGGTGGATGCGTCTGCCAACCTGCTGCGTGGTGGGCCGGATCGAGAGAGACTGGTTTTGGGAGGCCTTTTGACCTTTCTAGTAGTGCTGTCTCTCTACCCATCGCCTTGCACCGTAGTTGGAGGGATGGGTTCATACGTCCCCTCCTGGACTCACTGACCCCCAGATTCCTACCCACCCCGCATACCTTTTTCCTTTTCAGAACCTCCTATCCTTCCCTTCCCTAAAAGACCCTCCACACAGCATCCCCTAAGACGACATAGGCCCTTTTGGAATTTATTTTCCTCAGGGTCCCTGTGTGGAGCTAATGTAAAAATAGTCCCACCCCAACACAAACCACATTTTCGGCTTTCTGCGGTGGTAGTGGGAGATTTTCAAACATTATTGGATTATTCGTAACCCAATAATGATGGGGATTTTCAAACATTATTGGGTTATTCGTAACCCAGCAATGTTAGTCTAACTTTCTTTGTGATTTTAAACTCGATGAAACGAAAAATAGCGACACTAAAAAGGGACAAAAACTTAAATCACAAAGCACAAAGAGGAGAATAATCGGTCTCCTCTTTGTGCGGTGCTTCGTAGCCTTCACACTTTTGCCTACTTTAGTTTTCTGATGTTTCATTTATATGGCGTGTGAACTGCGCAGTGTATGTATTTTGTTATTTCTATATCATTTATTCATATTTTCTTCTTGGATTTGGTCAATACATTGAAGTTTTGTGGAAACGATGTACGAAGGTCGTTATCAGAATTTTTAAAATTTTTTTTTTTGAGTAAAATTAACTGGTGAGCTCGTCTTTGTTTCACACATTCGCTGTCTAAAACCTGAAATCAGTGTTAATTTGGGATTTGGGTCGTATCCCACCATCACCGTCAGAGTAAGTGAACTCCTGTAAATTATAAATTAACATTGCAAAATTAGACTTTTTGCAGACGATACCTTAATCTATTTTTCCTGTGAAGATTACATAGATTCAATTAACAAAATAAACGAAGACCTACAAAATATAGCAAATGGCTGAAATTAAACAAGCTGAAACTGAACGTAAACAAAACAAAATATATGGAAATAGGCGATAAAACGCGTAACACAGGGTTAAATATGACAATTAATGGTGAAAAAATTGGAAAAGTAAATGAAATCAAATACCTGGGTGTAGTATTCGATTCAAAACTGACTTTCATGGCAAACTTTGAATATGTGATAAAAAAAGGTATCAAAAAAGGTCAATTTTTTTAGAAAACTACGACATAAATTAAATAGAAACACTACGGAGCTCATTTATAAAACTATCGTTACTCCACATTTGGATTACGTCTCTACGATGTTATATTTGGCCAATGAAGGAAATTTAAACAAACTAGAAATTATTCAGAACAGAGCTATGAAATGTATACTGGGGAAAGGCAAATTCGCAAGGATTAATCAAATGAGAGAGAGCTGGATTCCGATAAAAAGAGACTACCATTTAATGTGATAATTTTTGTGCATAAAATTATGAAAAACCAAATGCCAAAATACTTTAAGGATGAAATTGTTTTTAATAGAGATGTACATAATTACGAAACAAGAAATATAAACAGAGTTCGATTGCCACAAATGAAGAAATAAAAATCGCAGAACTGCCTAATGTATAGAGGACTAAAGATGTACGATGAAATGCCTGAAAGTATGAAGAATGAAGAAAGAATGAATGTATTTAAAAATAAATGTTATGCTAACTGTAAAAATATTTAAATTTATCAAATGAAATGTTACATTGTGCTTATTAGTTTATATTCATGTAGTACAACTAACTCAATAAATAATAATAAAAAAAATTTAAAAAATAAGAAAACGAAATTTTATAGAAGTAAATTTGACCGTAAAAACGATCGAAAAGAAGAAATATGTGCGGCAACGTCGCAAATCACGCCGCCGCGGCGTGCACCTCAACACTCGTACAGGATTTGACTTGAACCGGCAACGTTGTTTCGCCACCGGTCGCCACTAAAGGCTAGGAATGAAATGTGGAATACGTCATACCCGATCGCCACTAAAAGTTAGGAATGAAGTGAAACATAGGTAGGTACATCTTTTTCTTCGAGGACGCAGTTGAGGAAGGGGAGGCGGGGAGGGAAACGGGACGAATGGGAAAGGACACGCACGGAGAAAAAAATATTTATTCAATGGCATAGCAACGCATGCCGCGTAACAGCTAGTTTTATATAAGTGACAGGTTATTCGTAACCCGAGAATGATTGTCTTTTTTTATAAAAATATTACCTTGCTACCTATCGCAAAACGGTAGTCACTTTTATTCTGATTAATCGGTAACTAAAATAACGATTGGATCAATGCAGAGATTTAAAATAGAAGCCAAAAGCGATAGTTAATTTTAACACTTTATATTTTTTACATTAGCTCCACAAAAGAGGGCCTGAGGAAAACAATTTCCCTCGGGACCTATGTCATCTTTGGAGATGTTGTGTTGAGGGTATTTTTAGGGAAAGGAAGGAGAGGAAGTTCTAGGAAGGAATAAAGTATGAGGTGTGGTTAGGAATCTGGGGTCAATGTGTCCAGGAGTGACCATCCCTCCCACTGTGGTACAAGTCGATGGATCGAGGGTCTGGCTGGAGAGATGAAAAGATCTCCCTCAACCAGTCTCTCCCGATCCGACCCGCCATGTGGTAGGTGGGCAAATGCATAGGCCGCCAAGAGCTAGACAAACCTCACCCCGTGAACCCGGGCACCCCTGCTAAGTCACCAAACATATCTAACCACTTGGTGTTACCTATGGGAGGGTTGTTAGTTATCCAATAAATAGTTCCCGGGGCGGCGGTACCCACACCCGCCTCCCAAATTTATAATTTGTTTGATATTGCCTCCGAAAAGTAAAATGTTATCATAATAATCGTATACCGTTTTGAATTATTGGGATTCTGTTTTGGTTTCCTTCAAAATAATATTTGTAATATTAGCGGCTCTGAAAGCTATTTTTTTTTAAATCATAAAAGATTGTACATGAATGCATTCTTTTAATTTCCTCGCTAAACTAAGCGCGTAGTGGTAGAAGAATGTTGAAGGTAGAATTCTATTCAGGAAGCGAGCATTATCCCCACTCCCCAGCACCACCAAACCAAACAAGTAAATTTAAAAAAAAATGCCAAATTTTATTATGTCGTCAAGTTAGCCTTTGTATGATAACCAATCATTATGTACCTATGATACACCGTTGGCAAATCGCGACCGAATTAAAAGGATTCTGAAAGCGTCGTAATATAAACGTAATGCATACAGGAATATACGGAGGTCGTCAAATGTTCGTAATGAACGGACGCCCTAAATATGGAATGAAGTGTGATATACGTACGATATACGCGGTTACCAATACGACGGCAATATGAAAGGAAGTCCAAAAGACTCTAAAGTATACGTAACTACCAAAAATTTGAATACCCTTAAAACACAATTTCTGGATAATTCTTTTACTATCACTCTTTTCTTAAGCTAAAAACATGTGAACATTCACAGCAATTTTATTTAAAAACCTACCGTAAGCAGTGGTTGCCAAAAGGATGCGAAGTGAAAGGTTGCCAAATCTGTTGCGGGATGTATATATATATATATCACACCGTCTATTTGGCGACCATCATGGGCAAATATGCATTTAAAGTGGCGACCACCGACATTTGGCGACCGATATACGGTCGCCACTTTATTTTTCGAAATTTTTACACAGTTCATTAATATATGTCGTCACAAGCATCTTGGCGAAATTTGTCCTGGTCGCCAAATTGGGCTTGAAGTGGATGATTTCGAATATTAAAGTTCCGGAGTCTGTCGCTACGCAGCTAGGCGCTAGGTGATATACATGGCCATGTATTCTTCATTTCATTACAACCCTTTAGTGGCGACCGACTATGACGTATTCCACATTTCATTCCTAGCATTTAGTGGCGACCAGAAACGACGTATCCTGCATTTCATAAAGTCCGAAATGGCGACCGCGAAGAACAAGATGTACCTACCTATGTTTCACGTCATTGCTAGCTTTTAGTGGCGATCGGGTATGACGTATACCACATTTCATTCCGAGCATTTAGTGGCGACCGGGTATGACGTATCCCGCATTTCATTCCTAGCCTTTAGTGGCGACCGGTGACGTTGGCAAATTTTGGTGGTGTATTCGGCATTTCGTACTAGCCCAAATTGGCGACGTTGCCGGTTCAAGTCAAATCCCCTACGAGTGTTGAGGTGCACACCCCGGCGGCGTGATTTTGCGACGTTGCCGCACATATTTGGCCGGTTGCTGCGAACGTTTTGCCTTTTCAAAATTTGTCGCGATCAACCGTATTATCGTATACCGAGCATTGACGTCCATGCGGCTTAGGGTGTATTTGGCGACCGATCATTTTAGTGTCTTATTTACAATACAGTATTGATTACTGTTGATGCATTGAAATGGAACAAAATAATTGAAAGAATAACAGAATAGCCATACCAAGATTACTCTTCGGAGTCACACCAGCCCTCTGACGTAGAATTCAGATATTGTGAGATGTGTGCCTTCAAATAATATTTCATCTTTTCAATCGTTTTACGGTCAAATTTACTTCTATAAAATTCCCTTTTTATTATTTATTGAGTTAGTTATACTACATGAATATAAACTAATAAGCACAATGTATCATTTCATTTGATAAATTTAAATATTTTTAAAGTAAGCATAACATTTATTTTTAAATATATTCATTCTTTCTTCATCCTTAATACTTTCAGGCATTTCATCGTACATCTTTAGTCCTCTATATTAGGCAGTTCTGTGATTTTTATTTCTTCATTTGTGGCAATCGAACTCTGTTTATATTTCTTGTTTCGTAATTATGTACGTCTCTACTAAAACAATTTCATCCTTAAAGTATTTTGGCATTTGGTTTTTCACGATTTTATGCACAAAAATTAACACATTAAATTGTAGTCTCTTTTTTATTGGAATCCAATTTAGCTCATCACATTTACAGCTCATAGCTCTGTTCTGTATAACTTCTAGTTTGTTCAAATTTCCTTCATTGACCAAATATAACATCTTAGAACAGTAATCCAAATGTGGAGTAACGATAGTTTTATAAATGAGCTCCGTAGTGTTTCTATTTAATTTATGTCTTATTCTTCTAAAAAAAATGACCTTTTTTGATACCTTTTTTATCACATATTCAAAGTTTGCTATGAAAGTCAGTATTGAATCGAATATTGCACCCAGGTATTTGATTTCATTTAATTTTCCAATCTTTTCACCATTAATTGTCAAATTTAATCCTGTGTTACGCGTTTTATTGCCTATTTCCATATATTTTGTTTTTTTTACGTTCAGTTTCAACTTTTTTAATTTCAACCATTTGTAATGTAATCTTCACACGAAATATAGATTAAGGTATCGTCTGCAAATAGTCTAATTTTGCAATTTTAATTTATAATTTACAGGAGTTCCACTTACTCTGAAGGTGATGGTGGGATACGACCCAAATCCCAAATTGACACCGATTTCAGTTTTTAGACAGCGGATGTGTGAAACAAAGACGAGCTCACCAGTTAATTTTACTCGAAAAAATATTAAAAAATTCTGATAACGACCATCGTACATCGTTTCCACCAAACTTCAATGTATTGACCAAATCCAAGAAGAAAATATAAATAAATGATATGTAAATAACAAACACATACACTGCGCAGTTCACACGCCATAGAAATGAAACTTCAGAAAACTAAAGTAGACAAAAGTGTGTAGGCTACGAAGCACCGCACAAAGAGGAGACCGATTATTCTCGCAGTGTAAATCCTATAGATTTATGTTTTTTTCCCTTTTTAGGGTCACTATTTTTCGTTTCATCGAGTTTAAAATCACAAAGAAAGATAGACTAACATTGATGGGTTACGAATAACCCAATAATGTTTGAAAATCTCTTACTACCACCACAGAAAGCCGAAAATGTTGTTTTTGTTGAGGTGGGACTTTTTTATATTAGCTCCACACAGGGACCCTGAGGAAAATAAATTCCCTCAGGGCCTATGTCGTCTTAGGGGATGCTGTGTGGAGGGTCTTTTAGGGAAGGGAAGGATAGGAGGTTCTGAAAAGGAAAAATGGCATGCGGGGTGGGTAGGAATCTGGAAGTCAGTGAGTCCAGGAGGGGACATATATTATAAACCCATCCCTTCAACTACGGTGTAAGGTGATGGGTAGAGAGAGAGCACTACTGGAAAGGTCAAAAGGCCTCCCAAAACCAGTCTCTCTCGATCCGGCCCACCACGCAGCAGGTGGGTAGATCGCCGTCAAGACCTGGACAAACTTCCCCCCCCTGAAACCCGGATATCTCTGTTAACACACAGCTATAATATGCGTGGGATGGCGTTTTTCGGCATATCGCTTGCCGTACATTCCAAATTGGAATATAAGGCCAGCGTTATGCTGAAATATGCCGTCCCACGCATATGGCCGGTGTTTAGCGGTGAGGCTCTTAGCTCGCAACCCGAAGGTTGCGGGATCGAATCCCTGTCTAGCAAATAAACTTTATTTTGTTAATTTTGTTATATATCACAATTTATTATTTTAGAATAATATATGGTATATAATCAATAACAGATCGCTTTGTATAAACCACTATATGTATTATAAACAATATCTACATGTTTTTTTAATTTAATATTTTTCGTAAAGATACATATACAGATATCATTATACATGAAACATCTAATCATCCATTTTCACAAAAATTAGCAGCTTTTCATACCTTGCTAAGTAGATTAATTAATGTTCCCTTATCTTTGCGTAATTTTAAAACAGAATTAAATACTATTAAACAAATTGCAATTAATAACGGTTATACTTCAAAATTAATAGACAATATGTTAAACAAAAAGTATAAGAAAAAGTTTTTTAGATCTTTTGTTTATCCACACGTTGTTGAAAATGATAATAATTGGAGAATTTTTTTTTTTAAATAATAGCATTTCAAATTTAAAAATTAAAAACATTCCAAATAATGTACAACCAGCTTTTTATACAAATAACAAATTAAAAAATTATATATTAAATAATAAGGATAAATGTGATTTTTTGAACAAATCTGGGGTTTATAAATTAATTTGTAATGATTGTAACTTTTTTATTTTGGAAAAACTTCTAGAAATTTTAACATTAGAGTTAAGGAACATATAAGATGTTTAAATAATAATAATTATTCTGAATTTGCCAACCATATTTTGGAAACAAGTCATTCCTTTGATATTGATACAGGTCTTAAAATTAACACTACGGGCATACAATTGGATAATTTAGAAATTTTAGAAATTAGAAAAAGCATTAATAGTAAATTAAATTTTATAAATAACCAAACATTTTTTTAAAATAGCCATCTTTTAAATTTATTTTCTTATTAATACTTACAATAATTATAATTATTTATTTTTTGATTTAGACTAATTATTTGAATTATTTGTTCTTAAAAGTTTTTTTATTATCTAAATGCAATTTTATTTTTCATTAATAATTTTTATATTTAATTTTGTATAACAATTTTTATGATTTTTAAGCAATTAATCACCTCTACTTTTTTAATATTTTGTCTATGTTCTAGTTTATTCTAATTTGTCTATACTTGTTTGTCATTTATTTTTCTTTATATTAACATATCCTGATGAAGATAACATTGTTATGGAAACATGTAGATATTGTTTATAATATAGTGGTTTCTACAAAGTGATCTGTTATTCATTATATAATTAATGATGCCACAAAGTAATTTTGCGAAGTTTGAAGAAGTAAATATATGGTATATTTGCGGCACGTTCCAGAGTGGAAAGTAAACTCAGTATCGCCCTGGTGTAAGACTTTAGCCGTGTTTGGTGACCAGATCTGAATAGCCAGGTACTTCCCCACCTTCCTCTCCCTCATCTCCTTCCCCTCCCCGCCACCTTCATCCTCACAACATACCCCAATGGAAGATGCCATAGTTTTACTGGCTCCAGACGGAGCACCTGGGACTCTTGTGAGGTATTCATATAAAAAAAATCCCCGTATTCATTTCCGTACAGTTAGAGCATTAGACAGGATTGTAAGTATTTTTGTGAAACCTTATATTTAAGGGAGTTAAGGGTGTCTGTCGCCTTTTTGGTATTGTTAAATGGAATATAAAGAGTTTTTCCGCAGTTCAGAGTTATAAGGTTTTGATTGAGCCATACTTTGACAATGGATGTGCATTTATTTGCATTTTCAGAGACCAGATGTTAGGATTATACATATAGAAATAAGCCTGCGAAAGAATGACACTAATCTGTGCCCTCTTTGTGCGGTGTTTCGTAGAATAAAATAATTTGTACACTTGGTAAAAATATTACAATAAATAAACTCTACAATTATCCTACTCCTGATTCGTTTCATTCTTTCTAGGTTTAGTTTTATGAAGGCTTCACTTCTCCCTCGTGTGAACTTTATTTATTTATTTCTATATAAGTATTACAGTATTTACCTAATTATTAACATTTTTACATAATATATTTGGCAATTTTATTATGTTGGGTGTAAGGTAGGTTTGTGAAGGTGAACTGCACACAAGTTTTATATATTTATTTTAAAGATAGAATCATTGACCGGTCAGTGGTTTAATGGGCATCGCGTTTAGGTTCGGGATGCGGGTATGGGTACCGCCGCCCTAGGAACCATTTATTGGTTAACCAACACCTCTGCCGTACGTCACCCCAAGTGGTTCATTGCGTTTGGTGACTTAACAGAGATACCCGGGTTCATGGGATGAAGTTTGTGCAGGTCTTGACGGTGGATGCGTCTGCCCACCTGCTGCGTGGTGGGCCGGATCGAGAGAGACTGGTTGTGGGAGGCCTTTTGACCTTTCCAGTAGTGCTCTCTCTCTACCCATCGCCTTGCACCGTAGTTGGAGGGATGGGTTCATACGTCCCCTCCTGGACTCACTGACCCCCAGATTCCTACTCACCCCGCATACCTTTTTCCTTTTCAGAACCTCCTATCCTTCCCTTCCCTAAAAGACCCTCCACACGGCATCCCCTAAGACGACATAGGCCCTTTTAAAATTTATTTTCCTCAGGGTCCCTGTGTGGAACTAATGTAAAAAAAGTCCCACCCCAACACAAACAACATTTTCGGCTTTCTGTGGTGGTAGTAGGAGATTTTCAAACATTTTTGGATTATTCGTAACCCAATAATGATGGAGATTTTCAAACATTATTGGGTTATTCGTAACCCAGCAATGTTAGTCTATCTTTCTTTGTGATTTTAAGCTCGATGAAACGAAAAATAGCGACACTAAAAAGGGACAAAAACTTTAATCACAAAGCACAAAGAGGAGAATAATCGGTCTCCTCTTTGTGCGGTGCTTCGTAGCCTACACACTTTTGCCTACTTTATGTTTCATTTCTATGGCGTGTGAACTGCGCAGTGTATTTATTTTGTTATTTCTATATCATTTATTCATATTTTCTTCTTGGATTTGGTCAATACATTGAAATTTTGTGGAAGCGATGTACGAAGGTCGTTATCAGAATTTTTTAATATTTTTTGAGTAAAATTAACTGGTGAGCTCGTCTTGGTTTCACACATCCGCTGTCTAAAACCTGAAATCAGTGTTAATTTGGGATTTGGGTCGTATCCCACCATCACCGTCAGAGTAAGTGAACTCCTGTAAATTATAAATTATCATTGCAAAATTAGACTATTTGCAGACGATACCTTAATCTATTTTTCGTGTGAACATTACATAGATTCAATTAACAAAATAAACGAAGTCCTACAAAATATAGCAAATGGCTGAAATTAAACAAGCTGAAACTGAACGTAAACAAAACAAAATATATGGAAATAGGCGATAAAACGCGTAACACAGGGTTAAATATGACAATTAATGGTGAAAAAATTGGAAAAGTAAATGAAATCAAATACCTGGGTGTAATATTCGATTCAAAACTGACTTTCACGGCAAACTTTGAATATGTGCTAAAAAAGGTATCAAAAAAGGCCAATTTTTTTTAGAAAACTACGACATAAATTAAATAGAAACACTACGGAGCTCATTTATAAAACTATCGTTACTCCACATTTGGATTACGTCTCTACGATGTTATATTTGGCCAATGAAGGAAATTTAAACAAACTAGAAATTATTCAGAACAGAGCTATGAAATGTATACTGGGGAAAGGCAAATTCGCAAGGATTAATCAAATGAGAGATTAGCTCAATTGGATTCCGATAAAAAGAGACTACCATTTAATGTGATAATTTTTGTGCATAAAATTATGAAAAACCAAATGCCAAAATACTTTAAGGATGAAATTGTTTTTAATAGAGACGTACATAATTACGAAACAAGAAATAAAAACAGAGTTCGATTGCCACAAATGAAGAAATAAAAATCGCAGAACTGCCTAATGTATAGAGGACTAAAGATGTACGATGAAATGCCTGAAAGTATGAAGAATGAAGAAAGAATGAATGTATTTAAAAATAAATGTTATGCTAACTGTAAAAATATTTAAATTTATCAAATGAAATGTAACATTGTGCTTATTAGTTTATATTCATGTAGTACAACTAACTCAATAAATAATAATAAAAAAAAATTAAAAAATAGGAAAACGGAATTTTATAGAAGTAAATTTGACCGTAAAAACGATCGAAAAGAAGAAATATGTGCGGCAACGTCGCAAATCACGCCGCCGCGGCGTGCACCTCAACACTCGTAAGGGATTTGACTTAAACCGGCAACGTTGTTTCGCCACCGGTCGCCACTAAAGGCTAGGAATGAAATGTGGAATACGTCATACCCGATCGCCACTAAAAGTTAGGAATGAAGTGAAACATAGGTAGGTACATCTTTTTCTTCGAGGACGCAGTTGAGGAAGGGGAGGCGGGGAGGGAAACGGGACGAATGGGAAAGGACATGCACGGAAAAACAATTATTTATTCAATGGCATAGCAACGCATGCCGCGTAACAGCTAGTTTAATATAAGTGACAGGTTATTCGTAACCCGAGAATGATTGTCTTTCTTTATAAAAATATTACCTTGCTACCTATCGCAAAACGGTAGCCACTTTTATTCTGATTAATCGGTAACTAAAATAACGATTGGACCAATGCAGAGATTTAAAAAAGAAGCCAAAAGCGATAGTTAATTTTGACACTTTATATTTTGTACATTAGCTCCACAAAGGAGGGCCTGAGGAAAACAATTTCCCTCAGGGCCTATGTCATCTTTGGAGATGTTGTGTTGAGGGTATTTTTAGGGAAAGGAAGGAGAGGAAGTTCTGGGAAGGAATAAAGTATGAGGTGTGGTTAGGAATCTGGGGTCAATGTGTCCAGGAGTGACCATCCCTCCCACTGTGGTACAAGTCGATGGATCGAGGGTCTGGCTGGAGAGATGAAAAGATCTCCCTCAACCAGTCTCTCCCAATCCGACCCGCCATGTGGTAGGTGGGCAAATGCATAGGCCGCCAAGAGCTAGACAAACCTCACCCCGTGAACCCGGGCACCCCTGCTAAGTCACCAAACATATCTAACCACTTGGTGTTACCTATGGGAGGGTTGTTAGTTATCCAATAAATAGTTCCTGGGGCGGCGGTACCCACACCCGCCTCCCAAATTTATAATTTGTTTGATATTGCCTCCCAAATGTAAAACGTTATCATAATAATCGTTTACCGTTTTGAATTATTGGGATTCTGTTTTGGTTTCCTACAAAATAATATTTGTAATATTAGCGGCTCTGAACGCTATTTTTTTTTAAATCATAAAAGACTAGCTGACCCGACGAACTTCGTACCGCCTCAGGATCAATAAGTGTTGAATTAAATTAAGTTTTTTTATTAAGTTAAAAATTACACAATGAAGCAATCATCAATGCGCAACTGTCCGTGTTTTGTTTTTGTCAGTATCAGAGTCAAGAGATGACATTGTGTACGTATTTATATTTTTTGTGATTTTCTTATTTTTCCACTTACTTACGAGACTTTGGGAGGCGGGTATGGGTGCCGCCGCCCCGGGAACCATTTATTGGATAACCAATCCCCCTGTCATAAGTCACCCATAGGTCAAACCAAGTGGTTCGCTACGTTTGGTGATTTAGCAGGGGTGCCCGGGTTCATGGGGTAACGTTTGTCCGGGTCTTGGTGGCGGATGCGTCTGCCTACCTGCTGCGTAGCGGGCCGGATCGAGAGAGAATGGTTGAGGGAGGCCTTTTGACCTTTCCAGCTGGACTCTCTCGACCCATCGCCTTGCACCGCAGTTGGAGGTATGGATTCTTACGTCCGTCACTCCCGAACACACTGACCCCAGATTCCTATCCACCCCTTATACCTTTTTCTTTCCCAGAACTTCCTATCCTTCCCTTCCTTAAAAATACCCTCCACACAGCATCCCCTAAGATGACATAGGTCCTGAGTCCTAAGAAAAATAATTTTCTTCGGGGCCTCATTTGTGAACTGATGTAAAAAAAATGCTTTTTATTTTCTTTAGACGTGTGAGGGATTTTTATTATAATTATTGTATCTTTCCTTTGGATGGGTGAAGACATTCGTTCACCGTTTGTCTAATTTTCGACTATTGACATTTTGTGTGTAAGAAAGAGAAGCAACATTATATGTCTAAGAATAAAACAAAACCATCAGCGCATTGACATTTGACGTTTTTGAATTTTTGAAATTCACGCACAGTTCAATATTATAGGTACTTATCACAAAATGCCCGCAGCTCTTT
Organism: Limnephilus lunatus; assembly: GCA_917563855.2. Classification (NCBI taxonomy): domain Eukaryota; kingdom Metazoa; phylum Arthropoda; class Insecta; order Trichoptera; family Limnephilidae; genus Limnephilus; species Limnephilus lunatus. The sequence goes on from OU830600.1 coordinate 47,673,892, forward strand.
CAAATATGAGAATTCGTTCCATACAAAATGTATGGGGAAAAGAATTTTCTTAATAACTATATTTTTCGTTAATTTTTGTGATTTTTTAATAGTTATTATCCTATCCGGAGAAGAGACAAATCCAATAAATCAAAGATGATCAAAATCGGCCCGGCCGTTCTCGAGTTATAAATAGTGTAACTAACCCGACTTTGTTTTATATATTAAGATTGTACATGAATGCATTAATTTAATTTCCTCGCTAAACTAAGCGCGTTGTGGTAGAAGAATATTGAAGGTAGAATTCTATTCAGGAAGCGAGCATTATCCCCACTCCCAAACACCACCAAACCAAACAAGTAAATTTAAAAAAAATGCCAAATTTTATTATGTCGTCAAGTTAGCCTTTGTATGATAACCAATCATTATGTACCTATGATACACCGTTGGCAAATCGCGACCGAATTAAAAGGATTCTGAAAGCGTCATAATATAAACGTAATGCATACAGGTATATACGGAGGTCGTCAAATGTTCGTAATGAACGGACGCCCTAAATATGGAATGAAGTGTGATATACGTAGGATATACGCGGTTACCAATACGACGGCAATATGAAAGGAAGTCCAAAAGACTCTAAAGTATACGTAACTACAAACAATTTGAATACCCTTAAAACACAATTTCTGGATAATTCTTTTACTATCACTCTTTTCTTAAGCTAAAAACATGTGAACATTCACAGCAATTTTATTTAAAAACCTACCGTAAGCAGTGGTTGCCAAAAGGATGCGAAGTGAAAGGTTGCCAAATCTGTTGCGGGATGTATATATATATATATATATATATATATATATATATATATATATATAAGTTTCTAAACCTACCGCCGCTGAGTACACAAACAGTGAAATACGCTCCACATAAAATTGCCAAAACAATAATAATTTGCGTGTAAAAAACAACATAAAGTGACAAATAATAAAAATCAATTGGTGTTTCCAGTATTGAGCCAGTTAGATTTCTAAAATATAGCGTGTGCTGTGCAGTATTGTGATTTAAAAATATTAAAATAACAATTCAGAAATCATAAACACATCAATCGCGCAGGCGCATAAATAAATTTGTCATCATTATCCCCATTGGTCGAAAGTGTCGTCATTTACTAGCTATTGGCCCAAAGTGTCTCATTTTTGAATGGTGCTTAACTGATTGCGGGAAATAGGCGCTATTGTAAATCTTGGAATAATAAATTAAACATCTGCAAAACCTACTCAAACATGGATTTAAACGAAAACTCTCTCAACTATATGAGCAAAGCTAAAGATCTGCTAAGTTCATTAATCAAAATTATTAATGACCCCGGTAACAAGTTTACGAAGGAGCAGATGGGTAAATTAACACCTATAACAACGGAACTGTTGGGAACTACAGGAATGATGGCTGTACGTATGGGAATACTTGAAGGCGAATTATCAGCCTTAAAAAGTGTAGCAGTTACTCAGCCAACAGATGCTAACCCCACAAATCCTTCATCTAATATTTGTGACTTATTGACGGAAATTGAAGAGAGGAAGCTCCGCGCAAGAAATGTTATTCTTTTCAATGTTCCCGAGAGCACATCAGATCTAACCTCAACTAACATTTCCGATGACGTGAATAAGGTTACCGCGGCCTTGAAAAACATTGATATTTCCTTTAATCCTCATGACATTAAAATATTCAGGTTGGGAACGAAGAAAGTCGGAAATCAATGTAGACCAATTAAGTTGGAATTCAAAGAGGAGCATTCAGTTCGGACAATTTTGATTAATAACAAAAAATTAAAAGATGGTATCAAAGCCAGAAATGATCAGACCAGCCAACAAAGAAAACACCTGATGATGCTACGGGACGAGCTAGAGTCTAGAAAAAATAATGGTGAATCAAATCTAACAATAAAATATATAAATAACCTCCCCAAAATTGTCAATGTTTTGCCAAAAAACTCCAACTAAATAAATGTAACATCTATTATCAGAACGTCAGAGGCATCAGAACGAAATTAAAGGAATTCAGAATAAGTGCCCCGACTCTCTCACACGATGTCATCATGTTAACGGAAACCTGGTTAACACCATCGATTTTCTCAGCGGAACTTGGATTGCCCGATCACCACATCTACCGAGTTGACCGTAGTCCAAACACCAGCTCCAATACAAGAGGAGGCGGAGTCCTGATTGCTGTCCACAAACGTATTCCGTCAAAAGTGCTCAAAAACAAAAATAGTGACGTTGAACAAATATTCGTGTTGCTTGAAAATAAAAATGCTGTCAAATTAATAATTGGATGCATATATATACCGCCATCCTCCGATACACGGCTGTATATGAATCATGTAGAGGATGTGGAATTTTTAAGGTTTAAATATCCCAGTGCCAAACTTGTTTTAGTGGGTGACTATAACTTGCCAAATATATCTTGGAACCATGATGACCCTGAATTGTCTGGTATTAATATGTCAACTGCCAATCTTAGTGAGAGAGAGATTCTGGGTATGTCGAATTATTTATCAATCCCACAACTAAACACTGTCGCTAATATAAATAGTCGCATTCTTGATCTAGTTTTTTGTAGTGAGCCCACGGCTAACGTATGTAAATCTTTAGTGGACGTTTACCATCCTCCTCTGGATATAGTTATGCCCTTTGTTAACAACACTTATCTCAAAAATATCAAGCCATCTTATAACTTCTCTAAAGCAAATTTTAAAAAAAATTCTGATTGCTTAAATACAACAGACTGGTCCTTTCTGGAAAATACAGATATTAACGACAATATAAATAAATTTTATGCTATTCTTAATGATGCTATTGCAAATTTTGTGCCTCTTCGACATAATAGAATTTCTCATTTTCCAAACTGGTTTAGTCCCGAATTGATCACTTTAACATATCGTAAGAAAATAGCTCATAAAAATTACAAACGGTCCAGACTGTCGAGTGATTACAATGAATTTCAATTGTTAAGAAAGGAGTGTTGTAAAATCTCAAAATTGTGCTATAAAAATTACATCGACAAAATTGAAACTGATATTCGTGTAAATATAAAACAGTTTTGGAATTATACTAACTCTCAAAAAAATAATAACTTGGGTATTCCAACTACTATGAATTTCAATGGAAAAATTGGATGTAATGATGAAAACATTGCAAATCTATTTGCTGATTATTTTAAGTCTGTGTATGAAGAGGATATACCTAGCAACGAAATTCCAAAATTCTCTTCGAATCTTAGCCTGGATATATCTGAAATACGCATAGAAATCAATGATATCAAAAACCATGTAAATTTGTTAGATGCTAGAAAAAATGCAGGACCTGATAATATTCCACCAGTGTTAATTAAAGAATGTTTAAATGGCATAACTGTTCCTCTTTTTCTAATTTTTAACCAGTCACTAGAGACAGGCAATTTCCCTGATACATGGAAACACAGTTTTCTAACACCCATTTTTAAAAAAAGGGACAAAACGGACGTAACAAATTATAGGCCAATATGTATCCAATCATCGATTCCCAAGCTTTTTGAAAAAATTGTACTCCATAAAATATCTACAAATATAAAAAAAATTATAACACCCTACCAATATGGCTTTTGTTCAAATAAATCTACACTAACCAATTTACTAATTTACGAAAACTTCATATCTAAATCATTAGCAAACAGGTGCCAGGTTGACTCAATATATACGGACTTTAGCAAGGCCTTTGACAAGGTGTGTCACAAAATATTAATCAATAAATTGGCGACACTTGGAGTTTATGGTAGCTTATTAATTTGGTTTGTTGGTTATTTGTCCAAAAGAAGTCTTAGTGTGAAAATAAATGGCACACATTCGTACAAATTTATAGCAACAAGTGGAGTGCCGCAAGGCTCCCATTTAGGGCCCATTTTGTTCATTATATTTATAAATGATATTGTTGATATATTCACAAACATAAACGTGCTACTGTTTGCTGATGACATGAAACTATATAAAGAGATCAACCACATTAATGATTGTATTACACTTCAAACTAATTTGACATATCTTTTTGAATGGTGCTCTATCAACAAACTTGCATTAAACATAAATAAATGTCAGTTCATTCATTTTTCCAAAATAAATAATCCAATATTTTTTCAGTATTCATTAAATGATGAAAATTTAAATTGTGTTAATGAAATTATGGATCTAGGCATTATGTTCGACAGTAAACTCACCTTTGTATGTCATATTAATAATATTATCAACAAATCCCTAAAGACTCTTGGCTTTGTTTTAAGAGCTGCAAAAGATTTTAATGATTTAGGCACATTTATTATGTTATATAAAACCCTTGTCAGATGCCAACTTGAATATAACTCTACGTTATGGTCTCCCTTTTTCAATATTCATTCAGACAACATTGAAAATTTTTTGTTTATATTGAATGTGAGACTTCTTATCATTTTTACATATGTACTTTTTATTTTATTATGTGGTTTTGTTTTTATATTGTATTACGTATTTTCTTTTCTCATTGTATTATATTTTCTTCATTGTTTTTATACTCAACTTATAAACTATAATGTAAAAGCCCATCAGGGCGTGTAATAAATAAATAAATAAATAAATAAATATTTTTTTTAAAAGAGAGACAAATATTCCCGGCTTACGAATGTTTAAAAAAAATCTCCTACTACCACCACAGAAATCGGAAAATGTTGCTTGGACCCAAGCGCTATGCCCACTCAACCACTGACCGGTCATATAATAATAATAAATATCTACATAACACCAAACAAGGCACTTGTCAATACAGCATTGCATTGATTACGTCTTGGTGTGAGGATGTTTGGTTTTTAGATGCAGAAAACATCAAATAATAATGATTTATAGCACAATAATTGTGGTATACATAACAGTTGGTCTCCTTCAGTGACATGTAGGTTAACAAAACATATTTTGTGTCAATACATATTTAATTAAATTGAAGCAAAAAAGAGAGGTAATATGAAATCCTGAATAAGGAAAATTTTGTACAAATATTTATATATACATATCCATATATGTAGACTGCATAGAATAATAATTAAGCAACTGAATAAATAAATCCCGCATAGCTCGATCGGGACACAATCGCGAACCCTTATTCTTTGGCACCAATAAATTGGACCATTTTTTTAGTGCAGAAACACGGAATATGTTTTAAAAAGTACTAACATTAAACATCTTCAGTGAATACTGAATGTGAATACTGCGAAAAAGGTGAGTTCCGGAATTCCACATTTTTAGGTAGAGGATTTAGTAGCCATGAAATCTAGAAAGAAGAAATGAGAAGTTCCCGGCAGGTGAGGATTTCGTATTATAATTTCATGGTCTATGTAGGTAAGAGGTCGCACAATTTTCCACGGAGATTAGAGCCTTGCCGAATGGTTCAACTTGTTGCGCAAAACCAGTAAACAATGGATATGAAAATGAAAAGTTACCTATGGCTCAATTTGAATTCATGTTCCACTGGTTATTATATTTTTATTACATAGCTACCGAGTTATTTGAAGTAAATAAATAAGCAATTTAATTATAGCTAAATAAAAAAAATAATTTTTACGTTTATCCTGACGAAGAAACTATTAATTTAACAACATGTCGATTATTTTGATTAAGAAGGTATTTCATCGGTTCCATTACAACTCAATAAAGTGGCATTTCAACACTCCTTTGAAACGTCATTAAAAGTGATTTGTCATCAACCTAGCCTAACCTAACACAACCTATTTAACCTAGTTTTTTTTCACCAGTTTTAATGGCTTTTCGATGAAGTTGCACATTGTTTAGTTGTCCGGTCACCATTTCACCATCCTCTTGATAGCGTATATTTTCGATTTAATTTATAAATTCCGAGTTTACTATTCGGTACTCGAACGTATAAATAATGGCTATATAGGATTATTTTGCCAAGTACTCTACCTAATGCGAGTATTTATTTGTTTATTTATTAATATCGTGGAAGATTTGAAATGCTCTAACGGATAACAAATCCAAAAATGTGATTATTCTCCTTTTTTTCTATTTTGATTTCCGTCGTCGAAATATTTCTAGGAAAATAAGTGCATCTTTTAGGACAGGCATTAAAAGATTTTTTTTCTGAAAAATTAAGAATAAATTAAAAACTGTTAAAGGAATTTACAAAATAGGTATAATATATAGATTCTTCAGAATACTTAATATTTTTAAGTATTCTGAAGAATCTATTCAATGTTATTTTGTAATTAAAAAAAACATAATTATAGGTCTACAAAAACAAGAGATATGATTTTATGTAAGAATAAAAAAACTTTATTTTCGCTCTCCATAACAATTTACACTTTTCCTTTACAGCATTTCAAATTCCTGTGATCAAATCGTACGGATAAGCTCAAAAAAGGATAATGAAATACCCTCTAAATAGTGTTTTATTTTCATATAGGGAAGAATTGTTTTTTTTACAAAAGTTTCACCAATATTTATTAGAAAAACTGTCCTTGTTCGGTTAAAATGAGATAAAACGTTATAAGCAATAATTATCAGCCTGAAACACTCATCTATACTGAAAAAATCTTCCGAGAAAAGATACTGGCCGCCAACTGGAAGATTTTTTCAATATAGATGAATGTTTCAGGCTGATAATTATTGCTTATAATAAATGTTACCCTTTGTGCTGTGTTTAAAAATCTTGTCTTAAGCGTTAGTTTATAAATTAAAAAATAATAATTCATATTATTTTGATTTAGATTAATTGTGTACGGTTATCCCTTCTACTTTTACAGATTTCATCATAGTTTGTTTTACGAAGGTTGAAAGATCAGATTGAATGATTAAAAAACTTTTTTTAATGATTTACTTACTTGCAACATTAACAATGTGCCTAACCACACACATTGTGTTGTCTTAAACACACCGCCATAAAATAATTTTTTGCCCGTTTCTTCATAAATTCAACATCTTAATTAATCCATTAAAACTGTACTCACTTTGCTTAATGAGTTTTTTACTCTCAGTTTTACTCACTCTCAGAATTACAAATACGAAGATTAAAAAAACTCCCTCCGAAAGTCATTATCTTCGGTCGGTGTTAAGAGGAACGGCTGCGCGGCCTTTTTCAAACAAAACTTAATTTTGGATTCGAGGCCAAAACAGCCATGGATACCCATAGATTACAAAAATAATTATTCAGTTTGGTGGAGTATTTTGGTCTCATGTCCAAAATTAAGTTTTATATGGAAAAGGCTAGCAGTTTCCAGTTAAGATTTCGCTAAGATATTCCCATATAAAATGCCCCAGACAACTTATTATCTTGGATCCAGCATTTTGATTTGTATATATGCTTAATCGTAAATCCAGAAGAGCCCCAAATGTCCGGAGCAGAGGGCATATGTCACCCGCAATTTTGGGAATGTAAAAATTGTGAGTCTGAAGGAAGTGGGGAAGGGAAAGACATGGGGATTAGATAAGATGGAAGATACCTGACTATCAAACATAGCTTAACCCATTTCAAGCAAAATTTTGGTTCAGAATGATGTTCTCCGCCAGGGCGGTACTAGAAATATCTTCCGCCGTGGAACGAGAAACAAATAAGTTATATTTTAATTTTGTATTTAAATAAACCCTAAATTAATCATGGGTAGTTAATTATAATATATACATTTGACCTTCCGGTTTCTCTCGGAGATTGTCAAATAGTTTAAATAAAATAAAAATAATTCAAAAAAGAGAATGTGTAATTCATACGTACGTGAAACCTTCAGAAAACTAAAGTGGGCTACGAAGCACCGCACAAAGACGAGACCGATAGACTACGAAGCACCACACAAAGAGGGGACCGTTTTTTCTATCTCATTCTCTCGCAGGCTAAATCATATAGATGTACCTATGTGTTTGTCTCTTTTTAGTGTCGCTATTTTTCGTTTCATCGAGTTTCAAATTAGAACGGCGCTAAAGAAGTTTTCACTTAAAAAATAATGTGATTACCACACATCAGTCCCAATTGCTTTAAAGCGCCTGGAGCCACTGAGACTATGGCATCCCTGTATGGGGTATGTTGCGAGGATGAAAGCAAGTATTATTTTTAATGAATGAACCAGCGACCTCCAGATTTTTAGCCGAGGTTTGTAACTACTCGACCAAGACGGCCGTCAGCGTCAAATTAGAAGGCTATCCTTAAGTTCAGAGGCAAGATTTCCCGGGCATGAAACTGTGTTTTTCCGGCCGTCCATTCCTAGTTAACCCTCCGAGGTCACATCCTCACGACAGGGGGTACTACCACGTACACCCCGCGAGTACGGCCGTGATGGTGCCTCTATGGGTCTGCAATCTGCAAAAGGTACTAACTGGTACCATGGTTGCTCAGGCAGTAGGCAGAGTAGGTAACCGGCAGTCCGCACGCAGCGGGGCGGAACCGAGGTCCCGCTATTGAGCTCCAACCAACTCCGGTGCAGACAAGAACAATAATAACAATTATGACTAAAACACAACCGCTCTATTGTGGTAAATTACAGTAACCTTATTATTGGCACACACTTATTTCGGCCAATTTGTAAACACAGGTACCTAATCCGCATTAATTTATGAATCAGGTTGAAACTATCTGCTAAAAGCGTGATTAAGTCTGCTCCGAAAAGTGTCTACCGCTTTCAAGTGGTTCTTTTTAAATTAATGACTCTTAAGTTTCTTCTTATTTCTGAAATTGTTCATGATTCAATATTGAATCAGATTAACAAAATAATACACCTATACTTGGTAATAATTGCGAATTCATGGTGCTATTAAAAAAGCTGGTGTTAAACCATGTAAGTATGATTGTAAACAATTGAGAAAATTCTAAAATAATTCAAGACTGATGAAAGCGTAATGAAAAAGAAACAGAAAGGGAGCCCTAGATGCTTTGAAATTTGGAGCAGGTGGATTGGGAAAGTTGTGTGCCAGGTTTTGTTGTGACAAGGCAGCCAATAACGTTGAAAAACCTTACAAAACCCAAGGGAAGAATGACATCCATATATAAGAAACAAGGAGTTTATGCCAAGACCGAGTGGCTTTTCATCTTCTCTGCCTATCCACGGTGGTTAATTTGATAGTAGAGCAAAAGTTAACGATTATGTTTTTACTGGAGTTTTTACCTGTCAAAAATTTGGGATTTATAACCTACCATTGTCGGTATTTTAGACAATCTATTCGAGAACTTATGTTCCTAACTATTCGGTACAATCGCAAAGTAAATAGCGAGATACCTGGTAGATAAGGGAAAAACCTTCAGGTGACATTCGCAAATTTTACCATTAGAAAGTACTAAATCTAGGTACAATGATAAAATCTAGGTTTACGATCATCGCTCACATCGTACTTTTGTTTGTAAATATTATTTAATAATGTATGTTATCTGTAAAACCCAAGATTGAGGTTTACCACATCCTATGGATTAGAAAAGTTAATTCATATCGTTTTATTGTTTCCTTATTCGTCACCAAATAATATTATATCCTTGTTGGTAGCTACGGGTACGCAGCATTTTTCCTTTTTAGGATTTAAATTTCTTAAAATTATGTCTACAAAAAAGGTTATCTTCTACAAAACGCATCCTCGTATCTCCAGCCCGGTACTGAGTCAAATGGCGGCTGTAGTAGATTTTTATTTGACACCTTTTGAAATGCAAAAACAAGTAGACCCTTGAGCGAGATTACAAGCCACTAGCCGGGGAATTCACTATCTGCTAGTAAACTCGCTCAGTGTAATCATTAGTACAGTGAGCGGAGTTTACTAGCAGATAGTCAATTCGCCGGCTAGTAGCTTGTAAACTCGCTCAATATAATCGAGGCTTTAGATTACATTCGATATTGTCCGTGCTGACCCAATAGGTATTACTTTACTAGAAGTGTGACTGCACACTGTTTCGTATGCAATACGTAGGTAGGTAAGCGATAATATTATGCGTGAGGCGTCGTGGCGCTTGTTAGTGCCGCTGCCTGTTCGGACGAGGCCTTCAGTGGTCCAGGCATTTGACTTTAGTCGTGAGGATGCAGGTTCAATCCCGGATTCACATGTGAAGATGTAATTAGGCAAGCGAAAACTATAGTTATTAAGATGACAGCTTGTCAACGACGCACCTCATCAAGGCGCTGCTCGGAACGGTTTGCATATTTCTAGTGTTTCGATCTTCTTGAAATGCAAAAGCAAAAGATTGTTGGATATTCCAATGACAGTTCATTCCAGTGACATATTTAAACCTTATAAACATACCGATCACGTAAATTTGAGCTGTAAAGGACAAAATGCTACTTTTTCGTTGTTAGTTTTTGGCCGTGAAAATCTAAAAACTTATCCAAAATGCTACTTTTTCAAAAAATCATATTTCCTGTTTTTGTTTACCTGTAATTATGATTTTTTTAACAAAATAATATTGAATAGATCTTTCAGAATATTTAATTTTGACAAAATAATATTGAATAGATCTTTCAGAATATTTAATTTTAACAAAATAATATTGAATAGATCTTTCAGAATATTTAATTTTAGCAAAATAATATTGAATAGATCTTTCAGAATATTTAATTTAACAAAATAATATTGAATAGATCTTTCAGGATATTTAATTTTAACAAAATAATATTGAATAGATCTTTCAGAATATTTAACATTTTTTGTAAATTTCTTTAAAAAGAGTATCGATTTTATTTTTCAGAAAAAAGTCCTCTTAAAATGCACTTCGTAAAACACGCAAAAAAAAACGGAGTAAAATGACATATTTAACTGATTTTTGGATTCATTGTCCTTCACGGCATTTCAGATTTCCGCTATCGATATAGTTTTCCACATCCGCATTAAAAAATAATATAGGTTTACTGTTAAAAGGCTCAAATAATAAAAAATAAAAAAAATAATATACGGAATTGGAAAAAAAGTCGATTCATTGATCATCAGAAAGAATTTCAGTACCTAGGTACTAGGTATGACTTTTTAATTTGCGTATTTTAATTATAACACATAAAATAAAAACAAAAAACCCGAAAGAACTGAAAACTCAATTTGCACATACTGAAAAACGGCACGGAGATTTGGCACGTGCTAAGGATTAAACGGGAAGGTGAAGGCGTAAAGTAAGCTTTTAATGCTGTCGTAAAGCCTTTAACGGTCTTGTCCTTGAGTAATAAGGAGCAAGAAGGGCTCGGCCAACTTCTGGGGAGATAACCACAAAGGAAGCTGCCGACAGGAAGGAAGCGGTCATCCCAGTTGAACCACATCGTGGGAATCACCAATATAATATAAAAATGAATTGCGGAGTTATAAAACAAAGCTTCAACCTTCGATCGATACCAGATTTCGGCTAGCACGTACTTGCAGTAAAATTGGACGTTGAAACAAAACAAAAAAGGTAAAATATTTTTTATAGGTATTGAACTTACTTATTATTTATTTGTAAGAGACAAAAGGCTTATACATAAAATATAGATATGTATACACAGTTAAATTAAGTCAACAAAAAAGGTCTCCTATGCATAGAGATGTTCATCAATGCTCCTATGTTAGAGTAACTTGGTGACTTGGTGATGTAGTTTTATTATATCTTAAAATTAATTTTGATGAGGAGGAGAGGAAGAGGAAAATAGGATATGGGTAGGAGATGCTCCTACCTATTCAGAATTTTAAACAACAAGGTTTGGTCGAAAATTAAACCTCGTGAATAGAGGGAGTTGAAGTTGTGAAAGTTTTAATTATAATGTGATTGTGAGTTTTTGCATATACATATATGATGCTATTGGGGCGTTTCGGGAAGATTTATTGTGTCAATCATCACATATGGGCCGGCAACCTGAAGAGAACTGACGGCTTCAGACTCAGACGGGTGAGAGGAGAAAGAAATTGGCAAAACTTGAAACAATTTTTAAGGGAGGCGTAAGTCGAAAGCCGAATAGGTTCACCCTTCATACATTTTTCCTTCACAGAATTTCCTCTCCTTCCTTTTCTAAAAAGACCCATCCCCAAAGTATCCCCAAAGATGATATAGACAAGCAGGGGACTTATTTTCCTCAAGGATTCCTGTGTGTAGCTAATGTTAAAAAAGCTCAAGAAAATGTATTATTTCAGACAGCTGACGATTCAAACACCCTTTAATCTTCCACAATTAATAAAGTAGCTGTGGAATTGACATAAAACCTTTTTTTATTAAACCATACCTGGAGCATATTTTATAACTTCTAGAAGTCAGTTATTTTTAAAGTTTGTTCAGTGCTTCGGGAGCAGTGAACAAAATGATGTTTCTTCCAACATATTCATACTTTTGGTTTTAACGAGTCTCGCTCTTGCTCATCCTCTCAAGACTTCATAACCTTCTCCAAGTGTATTACGACCTGTTGCAGAGCATATTACTTCAAAATTCCCATCCAGTGAGGTCAAGAGCCTGTAATTTTTTAAGTTCAGTTCTGGCAGATGCTTGGAACTTTGAAGTAGCGGGGGATAACTTTATAGAACTTTTGCCACAAGATGGAAATAGTTTCTGCTCCTCCTTTTATTAGGCAGTTATCATAAAACGTGCGGTTTTTTTTTAATTTTTGTACAATCAGAATAAATAATAATAAAGAAATGTTTTATTATCTTCCATTTTTGTAAACAAATAGAGATAACATTATCCTCACTGGGATATCCCGTGCTGAGGATTTCGATATTATTATTAAAATTTAGTAGTATGAATATGATGTAACCATAAATATATTTTGTGGTTTTGTTTTTGAAATTGTTATAAACAGGTAAGTACATTAAATAATGTTTTTTGGGTCAGTTGGGTGGTTTCTGTTTCAATCTGTATTTGGGGTCAGTATATATTCTATTTCTGAGCTTCCTATTTTTTTATCTAGTTTTTTATTTGAGTTTTAAATTTTATATCTAACATTGTTATAATTTTTAATTAGAGTGGGATTCTGTAGTAGAGTTTAGTACCATAGTATAAGCTTTTTGCCCAAATGTTGTATTGGTATTAGCTTGTTGAATATATTTTGTAGTAGCTTGTTTCTAATATGAATCCTGAGATCTAGTTGTTTTTTCTTATGTTTTGTAATCTTTACGTAGTATAAAATGAAGTCGCCCCTGCTGTCTGTGCGCTTAGATCTTATAAACTACCCAACGGATTTTCACGCGGTTTTCACCAATCGATATAGTGATTCGTGATGAAGGTTTTTAGGTTTATACTTTGTCAAGGTTTTGTGTAAATTGGTTGAAATATATAATATATCTGCCCAAGCGGCAGAGGGCAGCGGGCAACGGGCAGCGGGCTGACAAACGGGCGGTGTGGATTTCATTTTCATTTGACAGATGGCGTTGGTTATGGCGTGGCGTTGTGTTTCGTTAGCCACAGCAACGAGTGGCCGGGTCTGCTAGTTATGAATAAAAACGAGAATTGTTTTAGAATAGAGTTGTTTAATCGATGTGATATTAATATTGTTGAATGATTTTAGCAACACTTTTACAACGCACCTTCTTTTCACGATTGTACCTGCATAATATGACTCAAACGTTACAGTTTGTGTGTAATTTTTAGCATATTGTTGCTAATACATTTTACCAATAATCTAAAACACATCGGACAGGGCAATAGTCATTATTGCACCATGTCACGTTGTTATTTTTCGTGGTTTTGACATCTAAGTAACGGCACAACATACCAGAGACATTCGCAATCAATCAGTACTGAGAAAAAATCTCGATAAGAATGTGAAATCGAACGGAATTCCGTATCATTTTCGAAGAATTATTTATGGAATTTTCTGTCAATTTCATTCATCGTTGAATGCCATGCGAGCCACTTTGCATGTGACTTTCACGAGGTACACTATGTCCAGGTCTTTTATTGTGCCAATTACAGTATAAACTGATAATCAACGTATCAATCAATCGATATTAGGTTTCGATCTGATATGTCAGTCGCGATTGTTGTAGAATGAAACAGTGTGTCTGAAATATTGTATGACTGGCAAAAATTTTAATAGACAATAGATTTAATGTTAGAGAAGACAGTGACCTATATTTCGATTGAGATATATATTGTTCATTCAAAAAATGTTCTTAATTTTAGTTTTGTGCTGCTCTGGACCCCTAGCACGGTCGATAAAGATTGTATACATTACGGAATTTTTAACCGTTCCCTAGAACAACTGCAGATCGCCAACGTATAAACAATAGCTGACTTCGAATAAATCAAGAACACTTAGTCAATTTTGTTCTTGTGCTTGTTGAACACAAGAACAAAATCGGCTCGGCTGTGGAACGATTAGCCGGCCTCTGTGTTTTCCCCTTCCTACAGCATGGGTCTCTTCAAGACCAATGTTCATTCCTTTCTCTCCTCAAAAAAACCCTCAACACACCATCTCAGATGACATAGGCCCTGACGGAATTTTTTTCCTCAGGGCCTCCTGTGTGGAGTTAATGTAAAAAAAAGTTATTTATATGTTGGCGATCTGGAGTCATGCTAGGAACGATGAGAAGTTACAGAAAGTTATCGACACAATTATTTTCGACTGACCATGCTAGGGGCACAGATATCTACTGCAATAAATCGGGGATCGGGATTAGGGTCTTTAAAAGCTGAAAGAACAATATGGGACGACTTTTAATCTGATCCAAAAAATAATTGCTCTCCCGATCTACTTAAGCTCAAAACATTTTAATATCCTATTTCCTATGATAATTTAAACATTACCAACGATTCTTTCGCTTACTTTGTTCCTTTTAAAAAATTATTTTGGTCTATGGTAAAACTAAATAAAATATATGTGTGTACCAAACAATACAAAATAATAATAATTAGTGATAATAAGAAACCCTTCATGGCTAAATTATTACTATTCTATGACAAGTGATTTCTTATAATTTTGGTCCACAACTTCAAGATTAGTGCGACAAATTGTATCAATAATTTATCTCGTGAATTCCACAATATTTCATATTTCCAGTACGATGAAAAGAGAACCATCGTCCAAAATTGAAATTTATGCAATACAATAATATTTTTAATAAATTTATTTTTAGATTTCAGTGCCCCAATTAGCAATTATCATTTCTCTTCGCTAAAATCTGTTATATTTTATTTGCAATGTGGTAACATTTGGCTCAAATTCTTATAATATGAACGATGTTAATAATAAATCCTTGGTAGAGTTTGACTTTTGATCTGGTCGGTGGGGTATTTTTTTGCCGACTTTTATTGGGTGATTACCCTTTTCACTCGTTTACTCTTTTTCCAGTTCGTGAGTTTCTCAACTTTAACGATAATCATTAGCACAATAATTAATTGATGTTTTTGCGGTAGAAGTTCTTTGTAAACTTGGACTAATTTCTTGGGCCTTTTTAGAGTGGGTTTGGATTTGGATACAAAGATGACTGTTTATAACGATAGCGCAAATTTGAAATGCTGTTAAGGACAATAATTCAAAAATATAATTTTTCTCAGTTTTTTCTTTTCTTTTTAATCTGCGAAGTCGAAATATTTTTAGGAAAATAAAAGTGTTTTTTACGACGTGCATTTTAAGAGGGTTTTTTTTTTCTGAAAACATAAAAAATACCTACATTAAAAATTTTTACTTATGAAATTTACTAAATGTAAAATATTTATTTATTTATTTATTTCTATATATTACAGTTTTACCTTATATATTTAATATTTTAACATAATATATTTTAGAAAACATTTTTACATAGTAATTAAAATAACATTTTATTATGTTGGGTGTAAGGTAGGTTTGAGAAGGTGAAACTGTTGGTATATATAACTGTTGGTTATATATAAATACATACTTTCATTTAAAACATGTTAAGTATTCTGAAAGATCTTTTCAATGTCATTTTATAATAAAATTTTACGATTATATATTATAAAAAATAGGAGAAAAAAAATTCTATCGCTCTCCTGAACAATTAACATTTGGTCATTTTTAATTTATAATTTCCTTAAAAAACCTCAAATTTTGTCTTACAAAAATTAAGTTAATAATATAATACTAGCTTATGCCTGTTGCAAATGCAACTAACGGGTTAAAACTAACTTGACTTACTAACAGAAAAAAAAAATTTCATAGTAAGCGGGTAGGTAACTACGGTTAAACATACAAATATACATAAAGCCGCCCACAGGGCCTAGCAGCAAAAACCTGCCATACGTTAGTATATAGACACCATTGTAGGCATGCACACATCAAATCCCCAAAGTTTCATCGCAATCGGATGAACGGTTTAGCAGTGCGTAATTTCATGATGCCAGAGCTCACTTTTGTATACAGAAACCGTCGTGGGCATGCACACATCAAATCTACAAATTTTCATCGCAATCGGATGAATGGTTTAGCAACGCTTAGCGGTTAAACACACAACTATGTATAAAGCCGCCTGCAGGACCTAGCAGCAAAAACCTGCCATACGTTAGTAAATAAACACCATTGTAGACATGCACACATCAAATCCCCAAAGTTTCATCGCAATCGGATGAATGGTTTAGCAATGCGTAATTTCATGATGCCAGAGCTCACTTTTGTATACAGAAACCGTCGTGGGCACGCACACATCAAATTCTCAAATTTTCATCGCAATCGGATGAATGGTTTAGCAACGCTTAGTGGTTAAACATACAACGATGTATAAAGCCGTCCGCAGGACCTAGCAGCAACAACCTGCTATACGTTAGTATATAAACACCATTGTAGAAATGCACACATCAAATCCCCAAAGTTTCATCACAATCGGATGAACGGTTGAGCAATGCGTAATTTCGTGTTGCCAGAGCTCACTATTGTATACAGGAACCATAGCAGTCAT
The DNA here is from genome assembly GCA_917563855.2 of Limnephilus lunatus. Lineage (NCBI taxonomy): Eukaryota > Metazoa > Arthropoda > Insecta > Trichoptera > Limnephilidae > Limnephilus > Limnephilus lunatus. The sequence continues at coordinate 47,690,705 of OU830600.1, forward strand.
GCGCACATCAAATTCCCAATGTTTCATCGCAATCGGATGAATGGTTTAGCAACGCATAGCGGACATACATACAGCCAAACATTTTTTTGATTTTTATATATATAGAAGATAGCTGGTACCCGGCATGCGTTGCGATACCATTTAATAAAGAAAATGTTTCTACCTGCGTGTCCTTTCTCATTTGTTCCGATACCCTTCCCCCCCCCCCCTTCCTCGCCAGCGTCCTCTTCCCCTTTCCACTCCGCCTCCCTCACCTTCCCTCACCCCACTTCACTCCTAAGCTTCTCCGTATCGTAAACCCCCTCCCGAGTTCCCCTCCCCCCTCCCAGGTCCCCCTCCCCCCCTACCTGCTTCCACCCCCCCCCCCACCTGCCGCATTACATACACTAATTCCCGGTACATTTATTTTTCAAACAGCTCGCGCGCCACCTATAAATTTTTTTTTTACAAATTTCGTAATGCCAGAACTCCCCAGTAATTTTATACGAACCGTGTAATAACAATAATGAACACAACAAAAAAAGAATTTTTCAATTTGTTGCAGTCCTTCGGAAGTTATGAGCGTACGTACATTTTCATACAAATTTTATAATGCCAGAACTCACCAGTAGTTTTACTGCTTAAAATAAAGCGCTATATGAATTTAATACTTTAAAAAAAATATTCCGTTCAACTTCGAGTAATTTCATTGTAAAATTAGAAAACTAATACGTATGCAATATAGTTGGATGATATCGAGTTTTTATGTGCAGATGGGTACCTACCTAAATTCCGAGTGCAAAAAATGTGAGTAAAACAACACATATTTAGGCTGGGTTGTTTAACAAAATTAAAAAAATTTCAAGTCAATTTTAACGTTCTGTAAAAGTTCGGTTCGAATTCTATTCAAGTTCTGTAATTATTTCAGTTTTATGATGCAACTGGCATTTACTGATAAAAAAACAGAACTTACACAGAAAGTGAAAATGAACTTTAAAAAATTGTTAAATTATTCAGTATCGTGGAAACAACATTACCTTAGTAAATTAAATTGCATCAAAAACCTAAATAATTGTCCAACTACCTATTCCGGCAGGTACCGGCGCATTTCCTTACAAAATTCCGGCAATGTTTTTGCTTTTCTCATCATATTTGCAATACTACCGAGATTAGTAGGTACCTACCCTGAATTAATAACATTTTAATATACTGGCCGGTAAATATCCACCCTACTGAAGTGAATCTATGGACACCAATTTTCTTGTTTTTTTTGGAAATTTTTATAGGTTTTTCGGTGACCCTGAACTTTTTTACATGGGACGGACACTTTATATCGTTATCAAAAGTTGCCTTATATTGCCGGGTACCGAATTTTTCAAAAACATCTAACCGGGGATCTTTTTTTCGGCTGCAATGCCATTTTCCAAAAAACAACAACCCAAACCGCTGAGAGATCCGTTTTGTTTTGACATCTCGGATAACTGATAACTGACCTGTCTCAACATTCTTTCTAGTATTTACCATTGCATTGAAACTAAGGCCTAATTTGTGGTTATTTTTTTTAATGCGAACCTGTCGGCGGGAACTATAACTGAGCCGAATTGGTTGATTTAATGAGAAGTTCCAGTTTTCGCCGTTAATTCGTATGAGAAAATAAATCGCTAGCGATGTTAATTTTGTCTACAAAAAAACTCTATTTCCGCGATTGAATTTCACCTCCTCAGTAAACGGTCTCTCAGAAACAAAAGCTAGTGTCAAACAAATTCAAAGGATTGTGAACTTTAAATTGTTCCGAAATACCGAGCGCCGAGGTCCATTCTCGTTTGAGAAGACCGGCACATTTTTTGGCTGAATTTTTCCCATACAAAGGGTGTGCCGCGGGCCTTTGAGGGAGAGTGAACCTTTAGGTGTGCGAAAATCAAACTGCCTGGAGGTCGTTTTGGCGTGCCAGCGGCATTTTTGCGTCGCCAAGCCGATGTGAACCTTGAGGTTGGTGAAACGTAAGGGGCAGTGCGGTCGTTTTTCGCATCAAGCGAAAAGTGAGTTTTTCAAAAACTGAGCATTAATATATAGTACTAGCTTATGCCTGTTGCAAATGCAACTAACGGGTTAAAACTAACTTGACTTACTAACTAACAGAAAAAAAATTCATAGTAAGCGGGTAGGTACCTACGGTTAAACATACAAATATATATAAAGCCGCCCACAGGGCCTAGCAGCAAAAATCTGCTATCCGTTAGTATATAGACACCATTGTAGGCATGCACACATCAAATCCCCAAAGTTTCATCGCAATCGAATGAACGGTTTAGCAATGCGTAATTTCATGATGCCAGAGCTCACTTTTGTATACAGAAACCGTCGTGGGCATGCACACATCAAATCTACAAATTTTCATCGCAATCGGATGAATGGTTTAGCAACGCTTAGCGGTTAAACACACAACTATGTATAAAGCCGCCTGCAGGACCTAGCAGCAAAAACCTGCCATACGTTAGTAAATAAACACCATTGTAGACATGCACACATCAAATCCCCAAAGTTTCATCGCAATCGGATGAATGGTTTAGCAATGCGTAATTTCATGATGCCAGAGCTCACTTTTGTATACAGAAACCGTCGTGGGCACGCACACATCAAATTCTCAAATTTTCATCGCAATCGGATGAATGGTTTAGCAACGCTTAGTGGTTAAACATACAACTATGTATAAAGCCGTCCGCAGGACCTAGCAGCAACAACCTGCTATACGTTAGTATATAAACACCATTGTAGAAATGCACACATCAAATCCCAAGTGTTTCATCACAATCGGATGAACGGTTTAGCAACGCATAGCGGACATACATACAGCCAAACATTTTTTTGATTTTTATATATATAGAAGATAGCTGGTACCCGGCATGCGTTGCGATACCATTTAATAAATAAAATGTTTCTACCTGCGTGTCCTTTCTCATTTGTTCCGATACCCTTCCCCCCCCCTTCCTCGCCAGCGTCCTCTTCCCCTTTCCACTCCGCCTCCCTCACCTTCCCTCACCCCACTTCACTCCTAGGCTTCTCCGTATCGTAAACCCCCTCCCGAGTTCCCCTCCCCCCTCCGAGGTCCCCCTCCTCCCCTTCCTGTTTCCACCCCCCCCCACCTGCCGCATTACATACACTACTTCCCGGTACATTTATTTTTCAAACAGCTCGGGCGCCACCTATAATTTTTTTTTTTACAAATTTCGTAATGCCAGAACTCACCAGTAATTTTATACGAACCTTGTACTAACAATAATGAACACAACAAAAAAAGAATTTTTCAATTTGTTGCAGTCCTTCGGAAGTTATGAGCGTACGTACATTTTCATACAAATTTTATAATGCCAGAACTCACCAGTAGTTTTACTGCTTAAAATAAAGCGCTATATGAATTTAATACTTTTAAAAAAATATTCCGTTCAACTTCGAGTAATTTCATTGTAAAATTAGAAAACTAATACGTATGCAATATAGTTGGATGATATCGAGTTTTTATGTGCAGATGGGTACCTACCTAAATTCCGAGTGCAAAAAATGTGAGTAAAACAACACATATTTAGGCTGAGTTGTTTAACAAAATTAAAAATTCTTCAATTTTTCAAGTCAATTTTAACGTTCTGTAAAAGTTCGGTTCGAATTCTATTCAAGTTCTATAGATATTTTTGTTAATGATACAACTGGCATTTACTGATAAAAAAAATAGAACTTACACAGAACGTTAAAATGAACTTAAAAAAAATGTTAAATTATTCAGTATCGGTGAAACAACATTACCTTAGTAAATTAAATTGCATCAAAAACCTAAATAATTGTCTATCTACCCATCCCGGCAGGTACCGGCGCATTTCCTTACAAAATTCCGGCAATGTTTTTGCTTTTCTCATCATATTTGCAATACTACCGAGATGAGTAGGTACCTACCCTGAATTAATAACATTTCAATGTACTGGCCGGTAAATATCCACCCTACTGAAGTGAATCTATGGACACCAATTTTCTTGTTTTTTTTGGAAAATTTTATAGGTTTTTCGGCGACCCTGAACTTTTTTACATGGGACGGACACTTTATATCGTTATCAAAAGTTGTCTTATATTGCCGGGTACCGAATTTTTCAAAAACATCTAACCGGGGATCGTTTTTTCGGCTGCAATGCCATTTTCCAAAAAACAACAACCCAAACCGCTGAGAGATCCGTTTTGTTTTGACATTTCAGTATCTTGAACTAAATCAATATTCCTAGCTCTTTCTTTTGCATTGAAACTGAAGCCTGTTTTGAAATATTTTTTTGAGACCTGACACCTGTCGGCGGGAACTATAACTGAGCCAAATTGGTTGATTTAATGAGAAGTTCCAGTTTTCGCCGTTAATTCGTATGAGAGAATAAATCGCTAGCGACGTTTTTTTGTCTACAAAAAAACTCTATTTCCGCGATTGAATTTCACCTCCTCAGTAAACGGTCTCTCAGAAACAAAAGCTAGTGTCAAACAAATTCAAAGGATTGTGAACTTTAAATTGTTCCGAAATACCGAGCGCCGAGGTCCATTCTCGCTTGAGAAGACTGGCACATTTTTTGGCTGAATTTTTCCCATACAAAGGGTGTGCCGCGGGCCTTTGAGGGAGAGTGAACCTCGAAGTGTGCGAAATAAGAACAGGCTAGAGGTCTTTTTGGCGTGCCAGCGGCATTTTTGCGTCGCCAAGCCGATGTGAACCTTGAGGTTGGTGAAACGTAAGGGGCAGTGCGGTCGTTTTTCGCATCAAGCAAAAAGTGAGTTTTTCAAAAACTGAGCATTAATATATAGTATATTTTTTCGTTTTAGGTTGATCGTTCATTTTATAGACTATAGACGTATAGACCATAATCATCGATTAAAAAAAAATTGTAATAGATAATAACTTTATATACTTGGGTATTTTGTTTTGTTTTACTCGTCTGATTTAGTACTCGTTTTTTTAGGGAAAAATAAATTCTCCTTTATAAGAGTTGTGCCAAAAATATTTCCAAATTTAAAACACCATTTAAAAAAAATTTAAAAACAAAATGTTTTATTCGTTTGGGAAACTCTGTCCAGACGATAAAGTGACTGATTAACATGGGTCGGACGGTGTAAATAAAGAAATTAAATATTTTACAGTCCCCTTTTAATTTTTAAAATTTTAGCGAGCAGTCATGGATTGTTATAGCATCAATGCTAAAGGCTTTATGGTCGCACTTCAATGTAAATCTTTTCAACTCGAAGCCTTTCACTTTATTAAATTAATTTCACTGTGAAAATAACGCCCGAAAAATATTTGGCCAGACTTTTAAATTTGAACATTGTGATTACACTGATTACTAATTTAAACCATCTTAGCGGGATTTTAGTCGAATTCTGTTTGTGATTGATGAACTTGCCACCAATGTTAATCATTATTCATTTTGAAACGTTTATTAAAAAAAACAAGGTTATCCGTAGCCATATGAACAGCGTTATCATTTAGGTCGGCTAATGGTGCTAATATTCATGTAATTATTCTTAATCTCCATAAAAATATTTATGCAAATCTATTCTTAGGATTTGAGATAAATAATTTGTGGGAGCCTTCTGTGTGATTTAAAATTATACTGCACAACAGTTCTGCTGCCCGAGGCCCGTGAAATATTATGGCATACCCGATTTGGGGATTGTTATGAGGCTTAATGAATGTGGGTGGAGAACAGACAGATTAGGAAGATCCTGCCTATTCAGATCTCGTCTCTAAACATACCCAAAGTCATGTCAAGCAACGCTCCAATTTGGAGTGGTGAAACTTTTTCGATGACCCGGCAGTAGATGATCTCTCGACAGTTGATCTCATAGACAGTTTATCCCTTAAATCCCACAAAGTATTATTTCTGTTTTACTTCCTCCCTGATAACGTACACGGAGAGGATGTACGGCCGTACAACGAAAGTCAATACACTTTTAATATCTGCAGGCGTCTTGAGTGCAAATCCGTTAAAGAAATATTTTAGCTAAACATAACGCCGTGTCCCCGAAGGTGTACTCAGAGAGGACAAACCGCCGAATTACAAAACACAACGTACGAAAGAAGTACAACAGCAATATTCATTTGGGAGATCAGGTGTCCGAAGGTTTAACTGATAGAGGGATTTACTGTCCGTGAAATCAACTCGTCATGGAAACTGTTTTGATGCCATATCCTATTTTCATCACGACTATCCTCAATCCTCAATCCTCATCCTGCAGACATTCGTCATGTAGGTATTGAAGCAAGAGGTGCACTGACTTCCTATCTACTTCTTCAATAATCTTCCCTATGATTATATTTTATATGGATAAATTAATATTATTAAGTAAAATAATAAGATTCTCTCTGGGATTGAAACCTGTGACCCCTGGATACAGATCCAAGGAGCTTACCACAATGCCACGAAGGTGGTCTTTGAGATTTTAGATATATTACTATATACATTTTTGGACCACGGAGGGACATGTTTTATTAAGGAAAAGCGACGATTCCCCGGTAATTCGCGTGAAAGATACAAACGGTGTTTTAGATACTATTACAGTATATATGTTTTTGTAAAACCCTTCATGCCTAAATTTTTGAGAATGTACTTTTCTTTTCAGTGGTTACATGTAGAAAATATGGTAAAATAATTTTGAATTAAATGAAGACAATGTTAGCAAAACTCAATCGAAAATCTGGAAACAGAAAAATCAGAAAAAGATACGGTCACATCTGGGTCAACCGGGACCTAATGAGCTAATTAATGTGTACCAATTGAGCTATTGTGTCCCTATGAAATATCACAATTTAAGGTTTTACTCAGTTAAGAATGAAAATATTTTTTGCTGATTTTGATATTTTTAATACTAATAACTAAATTGAGCTACAAACCCAAGGTAATTAGCCTACTGGAATTACCAAAAATAATTAGAAGTTAGACAGTCTAAAACGACTGTTACGATCAATAAAATTAAGTGGACAAAAATTTTATATTTGTTTTATTATAATATATTATAATGGAATTCCACCAACAGTTTCAAAAATAGAAACCTTAAAAACAAAATTTATGCGTAATTTTTTTTTGGTTATTTTGAAAAAAAAAACGTAGATGAGATTACTCCACCCTCAAATCTTTCATAATTATAAATAGAATCGCAATATTTTACACGCAATTTATCAGCTCCTGCAAAGTTTTCTTTTGAGGTTTGTAGGGTTTTACCAAACCGCAGTCGATATGTGACCATATGGGACAACAATGCACAGGAATATTTATGCGTAAATTGTTTTTTGTTATTTCGAAAAAAACCGTAGATGAAATTACTCAGCCCTCAAATCTTTCATAATTATGAATAGAATTGCAATTTTTTATACGCAATTTATAGGCTTTGTGGTTTTAAGGGTTTTACCAAACCGGAGTCGATATGTGACCATACAGGACAACAATGCACAGGAATATATAATTTTTATTATATGTGTATTATACTTATTTTTATTTTTAACTTTATGAGTAAAACCTCAAATTGTAATATTTAATTAAATGAAGACAATATTAACGAAACTCAATCGAAAATCTGGAGACAGAAAAATCAGAAAACGATATTGGCACCTTTGGGTCTCAAACCCAGGTCCTTCTGCTTTCATGGCAACAGCTCTCTCAGCTGAGTTAAGGTGTCTATATCCAATTCGGACACTTTTGACTAAGAACTACCAACATTATCTTCATTTTCTTAAGCACATATTATTGGCTGCTATCTTATAAATAATTGAAATATTCAAACCCGAACTAAATGCTATCTGGATAGGATTTGGATAATTTTTTATCCATTTTATTTTTAATGTGTTAATGTTGCAAAGCACTGCACGTGGAAGTAGGTAGGTAGGATACAAATGTTACTAATGGAATGGAAGTAAGCCACCATATATAATTTAAAAAAATTCTTGACCAAACTAAAATAGATTAATAGTGAAGTATCAGGAAGGCGGAAGAGTTGAACTGGCATTTCTGTGGGTCATGGTTGAATCCCAGTCAGGGCTGACTTATCTACTTCCTATTCTTCTTCTTTGGGATGCCTCAATCTCTAACTCAAAACAGAAAAATTTCCTCCACACCCTTTTCGTATTGCATTGCAAAATTAGAACAAGTAATCCTGAAATTAGTAATGATACACATCTATCATAAATTTAACACGTTTTATGAACTTAATTAAAACGTTGTAACTATTTATTTAATAAAATGAAAACAATATTAGCGAAAAATTCAATCGAAAATCTGGCAACAGAAAAATCAGAAAAAGATATTTGCACCTCTGGGACTCGAACCCACGATCTTTCGCTTTCCGGGAAATGCGCTACCACTGCGCCAAGGTGTCGATATCCGATTCGGTCAACACCAACATTATCTTCATTTTCTTAACTTATATTTTATTGGGTGTTATCTTTACGTACGATTGCAAGATTCAAACCCGAACTATATGCTATCTAGATTTAAATTTATTTAATTTTATCCATTTAATTTTTATTAAGCGACATCTTTTGACTTTTCTGCAAATCTAGGATGAATATTTATTTTTAACTTTATGAGTAAAACCTTAAATTGTAATATTGATTTAAATGAAGACAATAGCGGAACTCAATCGAAAATCTGGAGACAGAAAAATCAGAAAAAGATATTGGCACATCTGGCACTCGAACCCAGGACCTTCTGTTTTCGTGGCAACAGCTCTACCAACTGGGCTAAGGTGTCTATATAAAATTCGGTCACTTTTAACTGTATCATACTTCGACTAAGAACTATCAACATTATCTTCATTTTCCTATTGACTGCTATCTTTATATATTATGATTGCATGATTCAAACCCGAACTAAATGCTATCTTCGCTATTATTATACTATCACTGATAAGTATCCTTTTTTAAAGTCTATGGGTTATTTCACAAATAATGTAATTATTAACTAGGTAATTCAGGTTTCCGGTTTGTTATAAAGTAAATTTGTTTAGGATTTTACTCCTGTGTTGTTTTCCCATAACGTTTTCTTGCTCTTGAATCAGTTGAAATAAAGATTTTTTAAAATTTCGTTTATAAATTTATTTTTCAATTCATTATAATTATATCACAATATCAAACAAACCTTCCCACCGAAGGCTTATGTAATACCTACAAGTGTATTATATTATACCTGTTCTAATTTTTCATTATTTTCTATACCTAGGTATTTTTATGACTGTAAAAAGCCTGACGTACGAACTCACTTAATTTGTGTTGTAATTATTTTTATCTGCCTTTAAAAAAATCACAAGCATACCCAGGTACTAGCTACGTCTATGTGGGATTTTTTGTTACCATAATTTATGCGTATATTATATTTTTTACGTATTATTTTGTTTAATTACATTTATTTATTTTTGACATTATGATTTTATTTATTTTTATACAATTTTTATTAAACACCTTTTGTTAAATATCATCTTCATCACTCTTGGCTCTACAACACCTGGAGGGTCTTTCCCCCCTCAAGAGTCTTCCTTCACTTATCTCTGTTTTGTGCCAGCTCTCTCCAGTTTAGAATCTCCAAGGTAGATATATCTTTTAGGATGTTGTCGCTCCATCTTAATCTTGGTCTTCCCAAGCTCCTTCGCCCTGTTGGTCTCGAGTTCAGCAGGGGCTTTGGTGCTTGATGCTTGGTCATTCTCTCTACGTGACCCGGCCACCGAAGTCTTCCCAGTTTTATAAATTTTGTGACATTTAGAAGTTTAGATCCTTAAACAGAGTACATAGCTCATTGTTGTAACGTCTGTGCCAAAATCCATTTTCTGAAACCGATCCGAAGATACGCCTCAAAATTTTTCTTTTGTTAAATATATCTACCATTTAACGTACGTAACAAAAAAAAAATAATAAAGAAAACAATAAATTTAAAATCATTAACAGTTTTCAATGGCGTATACTAGGCACATCCTAATTAGCAAGTTAGCGTGAACCGTACGAACAGTTCCCGCGCGGTTGCCAAATCCTTTAGAAACCAAACCAGAGCGGCTCGGACCGAGTTTTGCCGAGTTCTGCCCAGTTCCGCGGGCCTTGACCCTGTTCGTTTGTTTAGCCACCGGGTAAGAAGTTATTACGACCGTTGCGACATCTTTATTATAAGCCACCTGTTAATGGATCGGTTGCCGGGTCTTATCTGGCATAAAAAGCCAACGAAGCGCGCCGAATTAGAGACGCCGAAAGAAACCCAAATGTCGGGACGGAGGCTGATCACTGATCAAACTGATCGCCTGATCATAATCTGAGAAGCATTACGTTAAGTCAGGGACGGGCTATTTATTAGTCGAATGCGAATTGCATTGGACCGTTTGATGGATTTGATTTAGATGGTTTTTGCGCGAGATTATCGGGGACATAAAAATGAAACTCATATACAATCGGTAGAGGAAACTTCAAAGGATTTGGAAAGTTAACACTAGTTATACAAATTTTATTTGAATAAAATTAAACACAATATTTCAATAATCCACAAAAACTATATTTTGAAGATAGAAACACGCTGCGAAGTCACTTTGGAAATAGTCATATTAACTTGAATGATTGTACACACAAAAGAGCCGACATACCGAAAGCTTTCGCAAAGTTTTTTTAATCTGTTTATGATGACGAAAAAGTTGAATTTGAATCTTACGTGCCAGAAGAGATTTCAGTTCAGCAGTAAAAAAATTGAAACCAAAACATCGTTTGGTCCTGATTTAATTCCACTAAACCACTACAAATATAATGGTATTAACAAATTACGTAGAGAGAGCACTCGATAACAATGAGCAAGTCGACATATCATACCGTGAGTTTGCGAAGGCTTTCGATAAAGTTGATCACTTAGTGCTCCTAAGTAGGCTCGAAGAAATAGGTTTTTATGAAAACTTATTGAAACTCTTTGATAACTATTTGAACGAAAAGGAACAATTGATGACCTATAGTTTCACACTAGCGCAGGGATCTAACTCAGGACCCTTATTGTTTTTAATTTCATCAATAACAATCGGAAAAAAATCAAATTGGTTTACTTTTCGATGATAACGATGACGGTAAACTCTTCTTGAGAATAAGGACATTAGAATACTGTTGATAGCTCCAGCCGATAAACGCTTTTCAAAATACATTGTATTTTCTTAGGAGGTTCTTAGCCGAAATTTTACAAAATAAATAATCTGTTTAAGCCAAAGACAAATAAGGAAAATGGATTAAATATTTATTTAAAATGCACACATTTGAATAGGTACTCAGAAATGGACACAAATGTTGAACTATTAATGCACAGGTACACTTAAAGTGCATGTGAGAAATACATATATCCAACTATTTGTTCAACGAAATCGAAAGCACATATTATTAAATTCGTATTTTATAGAAATGGAATATTCAGTTGTGCTAAAATGTAGTTTGCCCAACACTTATTGGAAAGAATAGCGCTTTATTCCTTTATTCACGTGGGGGAGGTAGCAGCTGGTTGAGGATTCGCGAGAGAAAGACATGCAATTCTCGGAGCTCAAAATGTTCAAGTGATGCAACGTGCAATTATTTGGCACCAACAGATGTTCACAACGACTCCACCTTACTATTATTACAACAGGGATACATAAAGGGAAATATAAAACACGAACGCCGTAATAAAGTAATGGCTACAACTCCATCTGCGTGGGGGAGAGTTGGACTAGGAAATCTTACACTCAGCAACGTGCAGTTGCTGTGGTCCTTGGAAAATTATGTTCCCGCATCAGAAATTAATAATAACCATAACCCGAGTAATACTTGATAATAAGATCTGTCAAAATACAAATGAAAATAAATCATTTCTCAGATCTGGCTTTTATAAATACCACTTCTTACAATCCAGATCTGTCAAATGTAGGTAGATACTAATGCTTATAATAATAGAAATGGGTATTTAGGGTCTGACCCTTACAGCCATTTTGCACCATCTCTTTTTTTAGCCCGATTCCCATATAGAGACCAAAGACAATTTTTTTTTGATCGCTATTTTCATCTCTATTTTCACATCCACGAGTTAAGTTGGCATCACTGCAAACAAAATGGTTCATGTGTTGTCTGAAAATAGAGACGAAAATAGAGATGAAAATAGCGATCGTGTAAAGCGAACATTTTTTTCTTTTGTCTTTATACGGGAATCGGGCTGAAAAAAGAGATGGTCCCTATATCAAAGTCAAAGAGTGGACTTTGATATGGGTGCGCCAACGGGCCAACGGTTTATATTTGGTGTAGATATCAAGCTTATGAATGTTTTTGTGTATGTGAAACGAGCTACCATTATCAGTTTTTCCTCCTTCATGTAATCCGGGCCTCTTCAAGACTAATAAACCCCTTCCTACAGCCCCTACCTTAACCCGCCTCACAACGCTGTTCAACCGGGTGGCGACATAGTACCCGTCTTTACACTGTACGGACAGGGGATCTCCATTGAGGTGTAACATAAAACAAAAACCAAAAAAAAAATGTAACAATTGAAATAAAAATAACTTATAAATAGAAAACCGTATTCCGGTCGATGGTTTGGGGTTTTTCAACTTTCTATGACACGCGCGATGTACTGATTGACCGGCTCTTTCCAGATCTTTTCTTATCTCCAACCTATCCGTACTTTTAATGAGTCTAGTTTTTGCACTGTTAATTCGTGGTGGAATTCCATTGTAATAGAATTGAAATTAAAAAACTTTTTCACTTTGTTCCACTTATTTATTATTACCAGGACCGGTTTCATCCTACTACGGACATTTTCAGACTGGTAGTTGAAACTCTTATGCTATTGATTTTATACAAACTTAGGCAGGGGTACACAACATTGTCTATATATGCTGAATGATTCTATTTTGTTAATTTAAGGTATTATAAGTTATTTTGTTAATTTAGGGTACATTAGGTAAGTATAAAGTGTATTTTTAAAAATTATGAATAATGTTACATAGTAAGTAGATGTTTTTAGTTCACATGAATATAAAAGAATTTATATAATTAAAAAGGTTTGTGATTTCTGAAATTTTATTTTTGTAATGTTGGGATATTCCCTGTTGTTGCTTAGGGCTTATTGTCAAATATTGGTAGCACTAAAGTAATTATTATTGTTAGGGTTCTCCACATATTTGGGTTATTACATTTTTAAAGTACATACTTAAATTATACCACTGCTCTCTGAAGTAAAATTATTCTAAGATTATTATAATGGGTAAATTAATGGTGATTGAGCATTATGTTCTAACTGTTTATTCATAACATATTTAAGATCTATTTTCTTCGTTAAGCGATTGATTTCTAATGACTCTAATCTGTCTAATTTTTGTCCTTTGTTGCAAACATGAAGGATTTTTACATCTCTATCTTTGTCAAAAGTATGTTGATTTTCTAGTAGATGCAAGGCGACGTTCGATAAATCTCCTTTTTGATTAACCCAACTAGCGAAATGTTCTTTTATACGGGTTGATACTGCTCTTCCTGTTTGTCCTACGTAATACGCGGGGCAATTCGAGCAGTTCACCTGGTAGACTCCAGAGTTTTCCAGATTACCTCTTTTATCTTTATTATTTATAAATATTTTACCCAAAGAATTTACGTTATAAAAGGCTGTCTTACATTTTTTGTCACTGTCTATTAATTTTGAAATTTTATTTGATATTTTGCCAAGGTACGGTATTTTAGTCCATTGTTTTGTTCCTATCTCCTTGTCTGGCGTAAGGCCATATGTAATTGAAGCTACGGTGAGTTTTTTATTCTTCTTCTTTATTAAATTATCAATTATTCTGCTATCGTAACCATTATTTTTTTCAATAGTTTTGATAACATTTAATTCATTGCTGTAATTTATATCGTTTAGTGGTACATGTAATAGTCTATGGATTAAAGAATGGAATACTGACAATTTGTGTGAAATGTGGTGTCTTGAGGAGCTGTGAATGGTATTATCGCTATATGTCGGTTTCCTGTATATTGAAAATTGTAATTTGTTATTAACGATATTAATTCCTATATCTAAAAAGTTTATTTTATCTCCTCCTATCTCCATCGTGAATTGAATTGACTTATTGATTTGATTTATTTCTTTGATGAAGATATCTAGTTGCCTCTGCGTACCGGTCCATATGATCAAAATGTCATCTACGTATCTCCGATAGAAAATAACATTTTTAAAGGATTTTAACTTTTCAATGGTTTCTTCTAAGTGGTCCATCATGAGCTCTGCTAAAATTGGAGAGATAGGACTACCCATGGCCAACCCTTTCGATTGTAAATAGAATTTATTATCAAATCTAAAAAAGTTTTGTTCAATGCACGTATTTATAACTTGATTAATTTCTCTCTTTTTTATTACATTTATATTGATTTTCTCCATGTAGTTATTGATTATTATTTTTAATTCATCTGTAGGTACGCTTGTAAAAAGACTAACAACGTCAAATGATACCAGAGAGGCGTTGTTTGGTATATGTATATCCTTGATGAGGTCTATTAATTGCAAAGAATTTTTTATTCCATATTTTGGTTTAAAATTTAAAGTGTTTTTAATGATTCTATTGGCGTATTTTGCTAACTTGTAAGCTGGTGCTAAGTTATATGCTACGACGGGTCTCACTGGTATATCTAATTTGTGAACACACACATATACATATGGCCTTACGCCAGACAAGGAGATAGGAACAAAACAATGGACTAAAATACCGTACCTTGGCAAAATATCAAATAAAATTTCAAAATTAATAGACAGTGACAAAAAATGTAAGACAGCCTTTTATAACGTAAATTCTTTGGGTAAAATATTTATAAATAATAAAGATAAAAGAGGTAATCTGGAAAACTCTGGAGTCTACCAGGTGAACTGCTCGAATTGCCCCGCGTATTACGTAGGACAAACAGGAAGAGCAGTATCAACCCGTATAAAAGAACATTTCGCTAGTTGGGTTAATCAAAAAGGAGATTTATCGAACGTCGCCTTGCATCTACTAGAAAATCAACATACTTTTGACAAAGATAGAGATGTAAAAATCCTTCATGTTTGCAACAAAGGACAAAAATTAGACAGATTAGAGTCATTAGAAATCAATCGCTTAACGAAGAAAATAGATCTTAAATATGTTATGACTAAACAGTTAGAACATAATGCTCAATCACCATTAATTTACCCATTATAATAATCTTAGAATAATTTTACTTCAGAGAGCAGTGGTATAATTTAAGTATGTACTTTAAAAATGTAATAACCCAAATATGTGGAGAACCCTAACAATAATAATTACTTTAGTGCTACCAATATTTGACAATAAGCCCTAAGCAACAACAGGGAATATCCCAACATTACAAAAATAAAATTTCAGAAATCACAAACCTTTTTAATTATATAAATTCTTTTATATTCATGTGAACTAAAAACATCTACTTACTATGTAACATTATTCATAATTTTTAAAAATACACTTTATAATTACCTAATGTACCCTAAATTAACAAAATAACTTATAATACCTTAAATTAACAAAATAGAATCATTCAGCATATATAGACAATGTTGTGTACCCCTGCCTAAGTTTGTATAAAATCAATAGCATAAGAGTTTCAACTACCAGTCTGAAAATGTCCGTAGTAGGATGAAACCGGTCCTGGTAATAATAAATAAGTGGAACAAAGTGAAAAAGTTTTTTAATTTCAATTCTATTACAATGGAATTCCACCACGAATTAACAGTGCAAAAACTAGACTCATTAAAAGCAGCGAACACAGCAACACTGAAGAGACTATACAAGAAACTCAATCTGAAGCGACGGATGGCAACACAACACCTTTGGTTCAATCGTGAATGTAAAAAACGAGGACTTTTACCAAAATACATCAACATCAAAACGAACACAAATAGCAGAGCAGCCACACTTGCAGTTGCAGCAGCACAGAGGACTTGGACCACACAGGAGATGAAGAAGTGGTACAGCATCCGCGATAATGTCAGTACGTACTTATTTTATATACACACTGCTCTCACATCAAAATTACATCCAATAGAATTTGATTGCCTTTTTAACGAAACTACCCTTATGGTAAATAATTAAATTCATGCAACATATGAGAAACAAATCGAAAAATTAAAGTTTTGGACACAAAAACAATTAAAATCATCGACAAATGTTAATATAGAATTACCTCAAAAAATTTTTTACCAAAAAGTAGTAAACACGTCCAAGGTACAGTTTAATGTAGATGAAATAAAAATACTAGATAAAGGATTAAAACATTGCCCTGACTTACCGATTCACATAAAAGATTACGAGAATTTCGCATTAGACGTAGACATTGCAATTCCATCAGATTACGGTACAAAATATTTATGTTCAAAAATAATAAAAAACGCTATAACTAATAGTAAGTTTTCAAGCGAAGCTCGTACAATAAAATCAATTAAAAATAAAATTAAAGATAATAACTTAATTATTTCAAAAGCTGATAAGGGGAATAGCACTGTAATTCTACCGAAAAATATTTATATTGAAAAAGTCCAAAATGTGCTGGACTCTAGTGATGTAATTTTATTAAAAAAGGATCCCACCCCAAAATTTACCGCAGAAATAAATTCAATTCTTAGTACATGTCAAACACTCGTTAAAGATAAATTCCAAAAATCCAACCTCACTGTCATGAACCCCCAATGTCCACGGCTGTATGGACAACCTAAGGTTCACAAATTAGATATACCAGTGAGACCCGTCGTAGCATATAACTCAGCACCAGCCTACAAGTTAGCAAAATACGCCAATAGAATCATTAAAAACACTTTAAATTTTAAACCAAAATATGGAATAAAAAATTCTTTGCAATTAATAGACCTCATCAAGGATATACATATACCAAACAACGCCTCTCTGGTATCATTTGACGTTGTTAGTCTTTTTACAAGCGTACCTACAGATGAATTAAAAATAATAATCAATAACTACATGGAGAAAATCAATATAAATGTAATAAAAAAGAGAGAAATTAATCAAGTTATAAATACGTGCATTGAACAAAACTTTTTTAGATTTGATAATAAATTCTATTTACAATCGAAAGGGTTGGCCATGGGTAGTCCTATCTCTCCAATTTTAGCAGAGCTCATGATGGACCACTTAGAAGAAACCATTGAAAAGTTAAAATCCTTTAAAAATGTTATTTTCTATCGGAGATACGTAGATGACATTTTGATCATATGGACCGGTACGCAGAGGCAACTAGATATCTTCATCAAAGAAATAAATCAAATCAATAAGTCAATTCAATTCACGATGGAGATAGGAGGAGATAAAATAAACTTTTTAGATATAGGAATTAATATCGTTAATAACAAATTACAATTTTCAATATACAGGAAACCGACATATAGCGATAATACCATTCACAGCTCCTCAAGACACCACATTTCACACAAATTGTCAGTATTCCATTCTTTAATCCATAGACTATTACATGTACCACTAAACGATATAAATTACAGCAATGAATTAAATGTTATCAAAACTATTGAAAAAAATAATGGTTACGATAGCAGAATAATTGATAATTTAATAAAGAAGAAGAATAAAAAACTCACCGTAGCTTCAATTACATATGGCCTTACGCCAGACAAGGAGATAGGAACAAAACAATGGACTAAAATACCGTACCTTGGCAAAATATCAAATAAAATTTCAAAATTAATAGACAGTGACAAAAAATGTAAGACAGCCTTTTATAACGTAAATTCTTTGGGTAAAATATTTATAAATAATAAAGATAAAAGAGGTAATCTGGAAAACTCTGGAGTCTACCAGGTGAACTGCTCGAATTGCCCAGCGTATTACGTAGGACAAACAGGAAGAGCAGTATCAACCCGTATAAAAGAACATTTCGCTAGTTGGGTTAATCAAAAAGGAGATTTATCGAACGTCGCCTTGCATCTACTAGAAAATCAACATACTTTTGACAAAGATAGAGATGTAAAAATCCTTCATGTTTGCAACAAAGGACAAAAATTAGACAGATTAGAGTCATTAGAAATCAATCGCTTAACGAAGAAAATAGATCTTAAATATGTTATGAATAAACAGTTAGAACATAATGCTCAATCACCATTAATTTACCCATTATAATAATCTTAGAATAATTTTACTTCAGAGAGCAGTGGTATAATTTAAGTATGTACTTTAAAAATGTAATAACCCAAATATGTGGAGAACCCTAACAATAATAATTACTTTAGTGCTACCAATATTTGACAATAAGCCCTAAGCAACAACAGGGAATATCCCAACATTACAAAAATAAAATTTCAGAAATCACAAACCTTTTTAATTATATAAATTCTTTTATATTCATGTGAACTAAAAACATCTACTTACTATGTAACATTATTCATAATTTTTAAAAATACACTTTATAATTACCTAATGTACCCTAAATTAACAAAATAACTTATAATACCTTAAATTAACAAAATAGAATCATTCAGCATATATAGACAATGTTGTGTACCCCTGCCTAAGTTTGTATAAAATCAATAGCATAAGAGTTTCAACTACCAGTCTGAAAATGTCCGTAGTAGGATGAAACCGGTCCTGGTAATAATAAATAAGTGGAACAAAGTGAAAAAGTTTTTTAATTTCAATTCTACTATCCGTACTGTTCAAAATTTGTTCACTGGTGAGTATTGTCAGTGCTGACGTGATATTTCCAACTAGCAAAAGATTTCTAAAAATCATCTGTTAATATTGGACGATTTTGTGGAAATACAAGAAAAGATACGAATCAATCATGTACATTGTACCCTTTCGTAATTTATAACTCTAATATTTTACATGAAAATCAGTACTACATAATTTGATCCATGTTAAAACGTTCTATTGCTCAGCCCGTGCGTTGCCCGAATTTCGAGCAGATTACTATTAAAATACACAACTGTAATACGAGATACATAACTCTGACCATGGAGATTATCGTATCGCAGATCTCCTATCGTACAACTTACACCTCCTGAACGCACCTGACAAATCAACAGCCCTTTATCTGATTATCATTGTACGTATTAATACATAATAATGTAAAGATAATGTTAAGTATGTTGGTAAATACATTCAGAATAAGAGATTGTTGCGATTCCAAGATAAGGCAGTGTTAATGTCGCGCACTTGCAATAAATGCATTTATATTAATGCATGTTTGTATACATATGTATACATACATTCTTTGAATAAAATGGTTTCCACAACTACGCATCTGACGGTGTATGTACTAATGTGGTAAAAGCAAGGAGTGTGTGGCATGAAAGAATTGTATGGCATTCCATTCTCTCTGCCTCCTCCTACCGGGAAATGTTGAACATCAACCATTCGAATTATGAGTACTTATACGAAACCATCGTTTAAACACATCTAAGTAGGTAAGTAAGCGGTTTCTGCGTGCCTACAACAGTATTTTTTCCTCTTATTTTCTCATGAATGTTTTCCATATTATTACAGAGCTTTTATGTTAAGTGCGCTTAGTAACATTATATTATTACTACGTATGTACTACCATTATCCACCAAGGTGCAGCCGCCATCCATTTTATTTTTTATTATCAAATAAACAATAATTACGATCTTCTAGGCTCTTCTTACGCTACGTAGACGTAGCGTAAGAAGAGCCATTTTATAAAACATTATAAACAGATATTATGATGATCAAAGTGGCTGAATCGCATGTATGTGCAGTTTTTTTCTCCCTTCAGCTCATTTCTGTCGGCAAGAGTTCAAACTGCCCCATCAGCAGGTAATAAAGGTATCTCAATTCCTTTCTCGCAATTTCACGGGGAAATTATTCCTAGGCTAATAATGGTAATTTTATTGAGTTTTTATTATAGAAACACAACGGTTTTAATACGATAGTTATGGTTATTAATATTTAAGTTTATAATTAAATCATTTTAACAAGACTGTTTTCACGAAAATGCGTCCGTCAGTGCTTATAAAGAATTTGTAAAATAGACCCCTAAAGATACCTATCACATCTTACGTCTACTTACAAGAACATTTGAATAAATATAACCCGTTAAATCAACGTACAGGTAACAAATTGTGACTTATTACCGATCATTAATATAAAAAAAGAAATGTAGGTACCTAGTAGATTAAATTGTAAGATATGATTCATATTTGTATTTTTTTTTGTATATTTTACATATTTTTGCTTTGTATTTATTCCTTCAAAGTTATAATAAAATAAGTATGCGTTTTAGGTGCCTACCTGCCTACATACGTATGCAGGGTGTTAAGGGACGTACTTGACTTTCTTTAACTAGTGATTCCTGACTTTTATTAGGAGGTAAAAAAGGTAAATGAAATCTTGGTCTCCGGCGACATTTTTGATGTTTAATTTTTTCAACTTAATAAAAAAAATCATTAGGTATTGCACAGGTAGGGTCGGGGTGAGAGGTTGTGGGATTTTCGGCTGAGTGACCAGTGATTCGAAGTGGAAGAATTTTTTTTTTGAAGAAAAATAAATTGTAAAAAAAACTTTATATGTATCTTTGCCCTTTATAAAGAGGGACGAGGTTGGAGAATATGTTTTGGCCACAGAAAATATAACGCAAAATCCTTATACTTGTTTTTGAAGATTTTGTTGCATTGATAATATATCATAAAGTTACTACGCTGGAGGTAAATTAGTTTAAATTACATCTATGTTAAATGTAAGAAGCACCGTGGGAGTAAAATTAAATAAGAACTGCACCCCTGAAAAGGTTTTTTTATTAAGAGGGAATAACCTGACAAAATCGGATATTTGTCATTTTTAAACAAATTTTGGACGTATTGAATCTTTTCCACAAAAAATTATAAATTGATTTCGAAAGACTTTTCTTTTATCTAGTAAAGCTATGTTTTAAATTTTGAGAAAATATGTTTATTTTTAGTACAATAAGGTGTTACCGTAGGTCGTTGGCAGATTTGATAAATTTTCAAAAAAAAATTGTATTAGGTATACCACACACATTTCAAATCATAAAATCATGCAATAAAATAAATCAGTACATTATCTGGGAAAGCTATGTTTCAGAATTTTAATTTTAGTTTAAATAAAATCATTTATAAAAAGATCCTCACAAATGTTTTGTGACGAAAATACTTCAGTTTGTCTATTTATTTACGGTCTTACAAACTAATATATTTAAGATATTTTTACATTCTTATTTTGCTTAAACATTATTGAAAAATTATAAAATTCTTATGATCAAAAATTAGTTACAAAAAGTACATAATTTTAATAGTTTTATCATCACGCCTTTCAGCATTTTTGAATGTACCTAGGTATAAATTAATGCAAATTTTTAATGAAATAAAATTTATATTGAGTTATTATTTAAAAAAGCCGGTACGCAGAATAATTCATCTTTCTTATTGGAACCGCCCTGTACGATCGTAAGAACATCTTTCGACGAAATGTGAATTCTCGGTCTCTGGCTGGTTAATGGCCCTTAATGTAGATTGTTAAATTATTTTTTTTATAATATGATGCACTATTTATAGAAAAACGCACTTGAGATGAATTCAATACATCGATTAATAAAGTCAATGGTCGAAGATTCAATGTTATTATTAGAAGTATTATCGTCGAGTTAAACATAGAAGAAATTTAGATGTCTGGTAGTCATGAACTACTTTGCCATATTGAACAAAAAAGTTGCTTACGAAGTTCTTTGTATCATTATAAATTATAAATAACCAGTAATAAGTTAACTCGTTTATCGTCGCCCTCGGCTATGAAGTAACTAGAAGAAATTGTCCCACTTTATCGGTCGCATTAAGGCTTTATTTAAAGTTATGCGAGAATGCAAATGTTTGGAACAAGGCCATTTCTCTATGTAAGGTTGTAAAGTATTTATCGCCTGTGTAACATTTTAACCTGTGTCATAGCCAGTTGGTATTTTATTGCTCGTTTGGGAATTTTTGCGTAATCGAAAGTGTTTTAAAATTCTCATCGCATCGAGTCCGTACAACATGGATAGGCAGAAAATTAAAGCGCTTGACGTACCTCCATTCTTATTCAGATACATCTTGAAAGTGCTGCAGACTTTGATTTTATTTTATGTTAATAACCAGCCAGACCCGAGAAAAATCACGCGGTATTATAATTGTAGGATTTGTGAAGCTGAAAGTATTTATACAAAAAAAAATGCATTAGGATCATTGCCTTTATAATATTTCGATGCTTTCAAAAGAAGAAATCTACCTTTCTGATGTTGTGGTATGTGGTAAACTTGAACAATTAATACACCTGCCATGCAGTTAAACCAGAAGAAATACGCATTTCTAATAAAGAATTACAAATTTTAAAATAATTTCACATCCCTTCACGCATGAATTTTGTACAGATTTAATCATGTAGTATTAATATGGGATAGCAACTTTAAAAGGGGCAATATACCCCCATACGCACAAGCCCTGCTTATTTATGGGGGTAAATCAAATATGTACATATATTATGTAATTAATTATTTTATAAAATTTATTGTAATTTATGTATCTTTTTGTGAATAAAAAAAAAAGAAGCGAAACTCAATCGAAAATCTGGAAACAGAAAAATCAGAAGAAGATATGGGCAATGGACACATCTGGGACACTAACCCAGGACCTTTGGCTTTCCGGGCCGCAACTCTACCAAGTGAGCTAATGTGTTCCTATCCGATTCGGTCATTTTTAACGGTATCTTGCAGTAATATTGTGTCCATTACTAATGTGTTCCTATCCGATTCGGTCATTTTTAACGGTATCTTGCAGTAATATTGTGTCCATTACTAATGTGTCCCTATCCGATTCGGTCATTTTTAACGGTATCTTGCAGTAATATTGTGTCCATTACTAATGTGTCCCTATCCGATTCACTCATTTGTAAAGATATCTTGCTGTAAAATGAAGACTTACAGAAAAGTCAATTGATATCACATATTAAAAATAAAAATGGTTAAAAATTTATCTAGATTGCATCTAGATCTGGTTTGAATCTTGCAATCATATATAAAGATAGCAGCGAATAAAATATGCGTTAAGAAAATTAAGATAATATTGGTATTTATTTCTTAGTTAAAGTATGATACAGATAAAAATGACCGAATCGATTAGGGACACATTATCTCAGTTGGTAGAGTTGCGGCCCGGAAAGCCGAAGGCCCTGGGTTCGTGTCCCAGATATGCCCATAACTTTTTCCCATTTTTCTGTTTTCAGATTTTCGACTGAGTTTCGCTAATATTGTCTTCAATTAATGAGGTATTCAAGTAATGAGGAATCAACATAAAGTTAAAAATAAAAATAAATAAATCTAAAAGGGGCGATCACTTATTTTTAGGGGGGGTATTTTAACATCTTCTTATATAGCTTATCCAAAGGATAACGTATATTTTCAATTTTAAATTTATGAATTATGTGTTTATGAAGTCGGTGCAACTACTTAATCGGTAGTCAAACTGAAAAAAATGGTGGCTATAAATCAGATAAGTTTGAAGAGTTTTCTACTAATTGCGAATATTTATTTATTAATATGTACCCATGCGTTATCCCATGGATGATGAAATATCCCCTTAGTAAAATATGGGTTTTGAATTTCTGTCCCTTTACTGCCGATATGACGGTAAGTGATGTAATTCATGCGTAATCCATAATATATTAATTTATTTATTCTTCATTGACCTGGTTATGGATCTAGAAACAAAGTTTTCTTACTGCTCGACCGGAGTTTGTCAAATTAAATCCAGAATATTCTAATTCGCACAGAATGTGAATATGAATCCAAAATATTCTCATTCGAATGTTCCACAGCTGCATAAAATTATAACATCAATGTTAACCGCAATATTTGATTTAAACAGGTCGTTTCGGATTTCAGTTGCATAATCAGCCGCCAAGGGATTTTGATATCGTGTGCAATAAATACACAGCGTATAATTACAATATTTACGGCGGTACGTATTCGGTGTTCATCTCTCTATAAGCATGTTATTCCACATTGCCCGTGGAAGATAATAACATCACCTATTTTACACACAGTTATCACGATTTAAATAAACATAAGATACTTCTAAACATACGTACCATACAGAAATACTACAGAGTGTTTGCTACCGAATGCTTCCTATGCCTTTGTGAATAAGAAACAAAAATAATTTTCTGTTAAAATGTTATGTTATAGGTTGGTAGATATCACTTTATCGCTTATCTGGATTATTCTTCCCACAATCAGTCGGAGGGTTCGTTGGAAATAAAACATGATAGTAGAAAAAATATTTGCACCATCAATTTCATCAATGTGATGTAAATTGCAAGTTGTGGTAAGTAGAGGTCACAAAAAACGTACTAATTAATCCTTCCTCCTTTGCCTCCCATTCAGGATCGAACCCCCCCCCCCCCCCCCCTTAAGCCACCGCTACCCGAATTTCTATCGATTTTTTACATATCTCCATTAAATTTAAAGTTTTTAAGCTCTTAAAAAAATATATGTTATTTTTTAAGATAATATCTCTACATTCCCCACGCCGAAACGCAAATTATATGAAATTCCCTCGATAGAAAAAAATCGCAAAGTATGCTCCGAAAATTATTACAAGCACGTTTGTTTCAGTTATTTTACAAGTTATATGTATGAAAAAATTCACAGGGTGTCTTTGAATTCTGTTTTAGACAGCCCCCTTGAGATTTTGGTTCTATTTTGAACGAGTCGTGTTTTATTAAACATTTTCACAAATTTCGTTTCAATTTTATCGTTTTAAATATTAGCGTGCTCTCTCCAACATTCGTAATTACATATCTCTCCATCTTCTTCTTTTTTAACGGGGATACGGCGCCTTAAGGTCGAACCCCCAGTGGCGTACCGTGGGTATCAGCCGCCCGGGGCGGAGGAAAATTTTGCCGCCCCCCCCCTATATAGGTACTTCTTCAGGGAGGGGGGGGGGGGGGGGGGGGGGTTAGTGATCCTTTCTTTTAAATTTTTTTTTTTTAAATATTTATTAATTAAATCTGTATGCGGTGAATTAAAACTACACTCAGAACGTGAAAACGATTTTTCTTTGGTTCTGGCAGCACATAAATTGTCTGCAACTAGAATTTTATATTTGCACTTCGAAAAAAGTTATGTTTTCCTTCGAAATATGTCTGCAGATGAATACACAATTGGAATTTTACATTCTGAACAGTAAAACTGGCTTAAATTTTATCTGTATGCGGTGAATTAAAACTACACTCAGAACATGAAAAAGGTTTTTATTTGACTCTGGCGGCACATAACTTGTCTGGAAGAATTTTATTAAGCACTTCAAATAAGTTTTTTCTTCGAAATGTGTCGTCGGATGAATTCACAACTGGAATTTTACATTCTGAACACAAAAAGGGTTTTAATTAAATCTCTAAGCGGTGAATTAAGACTACACTCGGAACATGAGAATGTTTTTTCTTTGATTCTGGCGGCACATAAATTGTCTGCAAGAATTTTATAAAGCACTTTAAATAATATAATGTTTTCCTTCGAAATGTGTCGTCAGATGAATCCACAACTGGAATTATACATTTTGAACACAAAACTGCTTTTAATTAAATATGTATGCGGTGAATTAAAACTTCACTCAGAACATAAAAATGGTTTTTCTTTGATTCTGGCAGCACATAGATAGTGTGCATCTAGAATTTTATAACTGCAATTCGAATAAGTATGCACACACCTGTCAGCTATTTAACTTTTCTGTGAAAATAAATTTAAAATATATCACCGTGATATATACGTGGAAGAAAACCGTATAAGTGTAATTTTTTGTGCGCTTTCAGCAGGGCGCACAAAGCTTCACGAATATAAAACACAAATCGATTATCAATTAGAGCTAAAATGATACTGTTGCCATTTACATTTTTATTTAAAAATAATGTTTGTGTTAGAAATAAAAACAAAACGTCTGTCATTAATATTTTGATTTTAACAGTATATAAAACTTAAGAAAGATGTTAAGAAACTATAAACTAGAAAAAACTTTTAAGTCCTGACGCGAGAATAGAACTCGCGACTTCCCCAATCCAAATTTTTACAAGATGATTATTGATTGTGAAATTTTGCCGCCCCCCCAAAAGTGCCGCCCGGGGCGGGCCGCCCCCCCCCGCCCCCCCCACGGTACGCCACTGCGAACCCCCCTATGTGAACACCATAGCCAGCCGAAATCAGTATATTTGATAATATTATGAAAGAGTAGACATGTGTATGTTGATGTTGGTAAGTAAGTTTTCAATTTTAAAAGTTCTATTAGTTGAACATTTCAGTTTACAGAATTTCGACAAGAATCACCCAGTAGATTCGCAATGCTCGTGTTCAGCGAGAATAAATATTTACATGTATGGACGTAAGAATCTACCACCTACCAACAATCTAAGATAATACCCTACAGCAGCGGTCGACAATTAGTTTTGGTAATGGGTAATGGCCATATGAATAAGTGTTTTAGGGGAGGCACGTGACCGTGCGTCGACGTCACTCGTGCTCAAACAGTGCGCTTGTGACTGCCCGTCTGATCGCCCAACGTTATCGTGCCTAGCGGCCAGCAGCATCGTAAAGCGCAAAGGTACCCAACCTTATCTGAAGTAAATTTTTCATCAACCCTCAACCCGTTCTTAATAAAAAAAAAGTAATACAGAAACCACAAAAAAGTTTTTTTTTTTTTTAATATCTCGACGGACTGGTTGATAACGTGATAGTTATTGGTTCCCATTCGGACATTGCTGGTTCGATCCTCTACTAGCTTAACCTACATCATTGCAGAAGAAACATTTTCCATTTATAATGATGAAAGTGGGTGGATTTTCAGCACTCTGATTTTTTAATTTTTTTTTATGAAATATTAACATTCTTGGGTTACGAATAACCTGACAATATTATTTTAAAATCTCCTACTACACCAGTGAGCGGAAAATGTTGTTTGTGTCGCCATGGAGGACTTAACCAGCCGAGGAATCGGCAACGCGACGCCTGGGTGGGGGCCAAACGCGATGTCAACTCAGCCACTGACCGGTCATATTTGTATTTGTATATGTAAGCATGACAGGAAAATTGGCGGTCCGCGAGCCGCCAATATCCGATCGCTGCCCTACAGTGTGTAGGTACCTACAACTTATTCGGTTGGAGCATCACGATATGTACAACGTGATCGTCTTGATTTATTGTCTTCATTTAGCCATTCGCAGTACGCAGTTTTCCAAGTCAATGATGCAAAGAAAGTGGGTGTGCTTGTATTTGGCGGGGAAAGTAAAAAATAATCACGGTCATTATTATTTGTTGAGCAGACTGATAAATAATTGTTATAATTGTACAATACAGTTTTTTCCGATCCGTGAGATATTCCGCTCTAGTCTCGACTTGTGATAGTATTCGTGAAAGTAAAACAATATACCGAGTCAGTAATAAAATAGTGCGTCATAAAACATAATAAAATGAAATCAACATAACGTTATTTTCACTTTTAACAGACACAATTAATAAATAATTGTTGACTTTACAGAACAATCAGTTAGTCTATTCGCATATTCTACTTCTACAAAAGTTATTCCTGCCTGTGTTTATGCAAACCTGTAATTCAGCTGTCCATGTTCTTTTTATTTTTTGATTGGTCACATGTAATATAACACACGAGTACACTTGATGCAGTCTCAACTGCCCGATTATTATGAGACTCAATTTTAGGAAAATATGATAGTTGAAAAGTACTTGAACCTTCAGATCTGGTAACTAAACATGGCTCAATTCATTTCAAACAAAGTTTCAATTCTGAATGGTGATAACGAGTTCAAATACACCGTGAATTTTAGCTATCGTTCAACATTTATCTAACAATTGAATGTATTTTATTTCAACGTTACTATCTGACATCTAATATTGAATTTAATTTTTTGTCAGGTATATTAAATGACCATATCATATCTTGTGTTGACTGAAGCAATTAATTATCCATCATACAGTATCAGATCAGGTTAAAATTGCATGGCTAACAAAGTGGATATTGACCAACCCGATATATTGAAAAGGAATTCAGCTGTGTGCATTACGCATACCAAACCTGTTATGATTAAAAGTGGCCTAAAACGAATTTAAAAAGAAAGTGACGTTGCATTATGTAGTGTATCGGATATTTGCATGGCCCACGAGCAGCAGTGGTAGTAGGCGCCGGGTGGTGAATCAGACGATATGGGCTGAGTGGTGAAACTGTTACCGCAAGGAAGTTATTTGGTTCACCAGACACGAGACATAACAATGTCATAAAATGTCTAAGAATAAAATTAGCAGCCTGTGAGTTAGTGTAATGATTATACAGAAATGAAATTACTCATGAAGTTTAGCATGTATTTGGGCATGAAACTCTGTATGTCCCAAAGTCCGATGGGTCAACATTTATCACGGGCTGGCGATGTGGAAACAATGACAAATAACAGGATACTAAAATTGGGTGCTCTAGCAAACCCAGAGGCAAGAACGAGGAAGATGAGGAATGACTGCGTGGAAGAAGATTGTAAGAGGATAAGACACCGGACAGATGAATGACTAGGGACCGGAACCGGTGGAAAGCATTTGTGGATGAGGTCAAATCACACTCTAGTACGAATTGCTGGGATAATAAATATATGGTATTTAGGTACTTAACTAACTAACCATCACGCCGTTTCCCCCGCAGGGGTAGGCAGAGTGGACGGACCGCTAAACAACTCGATCTTGGCACACGCTGCTTGCCTCGTTCACATTCATACATAGTCTCATCTTTTTTCTGACTCTTGACATGGCCCGACTCAAATATCTGATTCACTTGGTCGTGCCATGTCTTCCTCGGGCGTCCCCGACTTCTTCTACCATTCACATTAGCGTTATATATTCTATTTACACTCCTTTCCTTATTCATTCGCTCCACATGCCCAAACCATCTGAGCGTCACTTTTTCGTCAGTTTTTAGGTACTTAATCTATCTATATCTTCTATACAGATTTAAAAGAAGATCATGCGTTTTTCCAGGTCACATTGTGTTAGGTGTCACATTTGGATAACACGCTCAATGTTGTAGATTTGCATATCCGTTGATGATCTGATCACATTATTTTATGATATTTTATTGTTGAGTGGGCAGACTAGTGAAATACGTTGAGTCTACGAGAAACCAGACAAGAAAGATGTCACCTTACTATTTTAATAAGAACACCCATTCCATTACCCGTCAATGATCCACACATTGGCATCCCAAAATCCACAAACTGTAAAATGATGTGCATATCCTTTTATGACTAAATTGTGGAGCGGAAATAAGATTCGAGTAGGCGGACTTGCGATGAATCAATTGGTCGATTCGGTCTACGAGACACTAGACTAAAAGGATGTCAAATTGCTCATAAGCACACGCAACTTTTTCAAGAGTAAGAGCGTAATACACGAGCCCGATTTTCAGCCCGATTCCAATTAGAGACAAAAGTCAACATTTTTCGCTTTACGCGACCGCTGTTTTCTACTCTATTTTAATACCTACGATTTCAGTAGGTATCACAACAAACAGTATGGTACATGTGTTGTTTGCAGTGATGACAATTGAAATCCTAGATATGAAAATAGAGGTGAAAATAGCGATCGCGCAAATCGAAAAATGTTGACTGTGGTCTCAAATTGGAATCGGGCTGAAAATCGGGCTCGTGTATTACGCTCATAAGTGCCTAATGATCATTTGTTCGGTAGGCGTCTCCTTGGCGTCGCAGAGACCACAAACATAAATTATATATTTTTTTTAAGTCCGTATATGACTGACCAATTTGTATGAAAAGGTCTTATTTTCTTCTAATAAGTATGATTAAGTGAGCATGACCATCAATATTGCAATAATAATACTTCAGTTATTATTCAGGAACTACTAAATTAAACGTAATGGCTTTGAATCATAATATTCATCATATTAGTTATAAAAACTCTTTTGTTTGAAGTGTAAATCCAAATGCGCAAACTTCCATTGTATTGAGGATGCGAAATTGATTATTTGGCCTTTCATGTTTCATGTTTTTAATTTATTTTTATATATACGAATAACAAACTCGTTTTTCAATCAGTATTTCTGCTCTCCTCTTAGGGTTTCCCTTCAGTTGTGGAAGTGAAGGCACGATTTATTACTGCGCCAGTGATCGCGTGATTGTAGATTTTGTTACACCACGCATGTGGCGTTTCGGTGGCAATCTAGAGTCCTAGAGAAATCACTTGTTCTTTACCGTTGTGAAATTAGCCACATGTGTTATATTCTAGGTAGATATCGATGCACGGTAGCGGTCGGATTAAATCGATTAATTTTAAATTAATAATTTATTTTAGAAAAGGACCGCTTATTAAATGAATCATCGGACGCAGAAATACTACCTTCGTGAGGCTGCTCTGATCACCAGTTCATGAGTACCCCGTCTGTGCCTTTCTGTAACAAATGATAGGTTTTTTTTTTTTTTTACATTAACTCCTCACAGGAGGCCCTGAGGAAAATAATTTCCCTCAGGGCCTATGTCATCTTTGAGGATGCTGTATGGAGGGTCTTTTTGAGGAAAGGAAGGAGTGAACATGGGTCTTGAAGAGGCCCATGTTGTAGGAGGGAGGAAACACAGAGGCTGGTAATTCGTTCCACATCCGAGCTGTTGAACTCAAGAACGAGTCGTAAAAACGACCCGTTCTCGTGTGACTAATGTCAACCGTGTACAAATGTTGGGCGCGTGTTTGGCGTGTTTCCCGACTATGCACCGGTGCCGAGGGGATCAACGACGCTAGTTCCTCGGAGCATTTTCCATTGTAATACCGGTAGAACAATGACAGCATTCCCACCTGACGCCTGTGCTCTAAAGATTGCAATCCGTCTGTTAAGATGGGAGAATCTATCAAACGGACCGCCCGTTTCTGCACAGAGTCAAGAGTTTTTTTAAGGTATTTTGGAGCTCCAGACCAGAGGTGGCTGCCAAATTCAACCGTGGGGCGCACTTGCGATTTGTACAGGGTTAGCAGTTGTGTACTATTAAAGTATCTGCGGGCCCTGTACAGTACGTCCAGTTTCTGAGAACCAGGGAGCCCCCATAGACAGGTAACGTAACAGGTAGAAGAAGAATCAGCATTTTCGGGGTCAATATTTATTTCTACGTGCAAAAACAATATTTTGTGATAAATGTAGTTTGGTTTAAAATAATACAAAAATTTACACCATTAAAAATTAATTCACCAGACCAAGCAAACATAATTCATATTATTATCAAAGATTCATTCTGTAATTCTTAAGAAATATTATTAACTATCTAACTAACTAACTAACCATCACGCCGTTTCCCCGCAGGGGTAGGCAGAGAGGACGGACCGCCACACAACTCGATCTTGGCACACACTCTTTGCCTCGTTCACATTCATACATCGTCTCATTATATTTCTATATTTGTATCATTATATTTTTGTAATAATAATAATAATTGTATTCCAGGATGTGAGGAGGATATTGCAATCCCACACGTCCCATATATGTAGTGATATACATATTGATAGTTAAATAAAATGTAAATCTAATAAATATTAAGAAAAATAAAGCAATTACCAATTAGGCCTTTGAGGTGATTTAAAAAAAACGGCGCTATACAAATCATCTTCTTCTTCCTTGCACTGTCCCAACTCATTGCCTAGGTAGGCTGTTGGGGTCGGCTCTTCTCGTTCTCAGGTTATAGTTTCTTCGGTTCTGGGTATCACCTTCATCCAGGCCATTTCTCTGTAGTACTTTGGAGCATTAAATCATCTAGGAGTACTTTGGTCTTCCTCTGGATGACTATCGATGAAGCTCCATAGATATTGCCTGCTTCAATGCGTGGTCTGGTGGTCCCCGTGGTCGGTGGTCTCCACTATACAAATCATTTAAATATTATTATTATTATAAATATAATGTAGGGCGTGGTATTGAGCGAGCTCGGGTCCAGCACTCACACAGGAGTGGCGCATGATGCTGGAAGGCTGCATTCAACGCCGTATTGTCACAAGCCATTAGTCGCTTCTCCATTAGGCGCAGGCTCCAGTGACCCGGTGTCTCATCAGGCCGGCAAATCCATTCAGTCCTAGTTCCGTAAAAATTGTCGATGCGCTGCTGTACCTTTTGTATCCAAATATAATTCTGCATGTTTTAAATATTCGACATTTCCAAGCACGACCTAATTATTATTACTATTAATTATTTAATAATTTTACTATTATTATTATTAAAGAAAAGATTTATTGTTACATTTAAAAACCATGATATATAATATTTGCAACTTGATTTAATATATATAACTTAAATTTTGTAGATTTGTGTAACTTAAATTTTTACTTTACAACCATAACATGAATAATTTACTATCTGAAAACTTCACCCGCCATAACACAGGGACATCCCTAGCATGGCGGTTGAAATAACACAAAAATAATATACAATATTCTTATATTAAATAAATAAATAAATAAAATAAACTTGCCTAAGACGTAAGACAAACGGTTTTATAGGTTAGATACACCAAAGAATTTACATGTTACCTAGCGTCCTACATTTTTATATTAAGCATGTTCTTGATATAATATTTATTTTTGCTCATGTTTTAAATTTTCCAAGCCAAAATCTAGCAGCGCTGTTTTCGTAATGTATTGCGGCATTACCGAAGCCATACGGTGTTTAAATTTAAATTTACCTGTCCAATGTTGGCATGCCAAATTATCGCTTAATTAATTCCCTTTCATTTTATCTTTCTTCTTGTTATTTTGAATAGGTTCTTTCCGGTATTAATATTCAGGCATTTCTCTTCGCTGGTGTAAGAAATTATTGTATAGCGAGGAAAGGAAATGTCACAACATTTAGGTATGGAACATTTGTTTTTATGTTAAAAGAAAGTCAATTCAAGTGATAAGTTTAGGTGAACCACATGCGAGTCGCCTCATTAGTGGAAAGTGGTTGAATATTTCTAACTAATTAATAGATATCACTTCTACCAGCCATCGAGTTGTATATCGTAAGGAGTAGGATAGTGAACCATAAATCACTATTCTACGGTCTAGTCCAGTGCTAAGTACTCGAACTCAAACTTTAACGGAGCAAAGAGGAGCGCCATTCAGGTTTGAGAAATCCACCAGTTTCACCGAATCTGTGTGCAGTTCACACGCGGTAGTAGTAAAACCTAGTAGACAGAAGACTAGTAGAAGTAAATCCTAGTAGACTAAAAGTAGACAAGAGTAGGGAGGCTAAGAAGCACCGCACAAAGAGGTGAACGATTATTCTGTCTCATTATCTCGCAGGTTAAATCCTATAGATATATGTGTGAACGGTGATAAAGAAGTCGTTCAAACACGCAAACCTATTTTGTGGCAACATTTTAAAACAAAATTAATAAAAAAGACGTACGAAGAAAAAATTAAAAAATGTCCCAATTTGGCAATTCCACGAAGAATATAATCCTAGATGACATGAAACGAAAAACCGTCTGGTCTATGGACATGAAATAAATAACATTGTCAATACATTTTTTTTAAATATTTCCTATTGCTATTATGTTACTAAAGTGATAGTAAAGAAGGTGCGCGCGCAAATACGCGGCACCGGAAGTGAAGGCCGCCATGATAGAGCGGCGGAAGCGACAACACCAAATTTGAATTCGAAGGTTCCCGCCAATCGCGACATACATACTGATTTTTATTAGCTGCTTCTAGGCCCGAACAATGCTGTAGGACGGGGGTTCCCAAACTTTTCCAAGTCGCGGCACCCTTAGAAAATTTGAATTTTCTCACGGCACCCCTGTCATATAATGTCTATCTGTGGTAGCCTCGGGACCGAGTGCCACCCCCCAAGAGCACAATTCTCTAGCCACCCCCCCCCCCAGGACGAAGGATCAATTTTTTACCTACTCCACTGAATAATATAACTCGTAAAATGAATAAGTGCATTTATTGATAGGAAAACTTACAATGAAAATGCAAAAGGCTTGATACAGCTACTCCTCATTTCTTTTTCCACATTTATTTTTGAGCGATATTTGCTCTTTATAACCGCAACCGCTGAAAATCTAGCTTCGCACAGATATGAAGTAGCAAAGGGAATGAGGACCCTTACAGCTTTTCCACTTAGAATCGGATACTGATTTCTGACTGATATCCAAAACTCCGTCAAATCCGAGCACGCGTATTTCATTTTTAGGCTGCTGTCGGTCGGGAGGTCTTTGCCTCCATCATCACCCATTTTTCTCTTCCACACTTGTATTTTTTTCCTGAATGATGAAATCTTGAATGAAAAAACTACGAGTGAATGCGGCATGCGGCCGCTGCAAGCGCAGCACCACAACCGTATCCCCACTCCTGTGCCTCCCACCCAATCCATTCCCAGAGCGCGGACCGCCATGCTGGTGATGTTCCATTCCATAAAATGTTTGTATTCGTTCATGTCAATTTTAATTTTTAGTAGAGACATCAGGGGCGCCTCGCGGCACCCCTGACCTCTGTCCGCGGCACCCCAGGGTGCCGCGGCTCCCACTTTGGGAACCTCTGCTGTAGGAGATTGATAGAACCGATGATTAGTTTAAATTATATTATACAATTAAGCTACTAGCATATTATTCACTTCGGCGTAGGTAATAATAGATAGCTGTGTAATAAATTGAAATAATTTCTTGACATTTGACATCAAGGATGATAAAAACAAGTTGGTGATGAATTGAATTTTTTTTATTGGTTGTTCTAAAAATAATCGTATCATACATAACCTAATTGTCTAATCTCTGTAGTCGCAGGTCGGGAAGCCCGGAGTGATCGTAGGATTTTTGCATACGAAATTAAGTAAATTAAAAATCAGTATTGTAAAATCAGTATTGGCTTGAAATGGTTTTTGTTGTATTTATAATCTAGATCTGATAACTGATATTCAATCAGGTATTTATCAACCTTCCTCTGCCACTTTTCCCTTTCTTCCCCACCCCCGCTTCCACCAGTATTTCAACATTCTCCAAACGAGATCGAAGAGTTGATCTATTTTTTTTATTTTAACAATAGCTCCACACAGGAGGCCCTGGAGAAAATAATTCCCCGCAGGGCGTATGTCATCTTTGGGGATGCTGTTTGGAGGGTCTTTGTAGGAAAGGAAGGAGAGGAAGTTCTGGAAAGGAAAAGGGCACCTATTAGGGGTGGGTAGGAATCTGGGGGTCAGTGTGTCCAGGAGTGACGGACGTATGAATCCATTTCTCCCACTGCGGCGCAAGACAATGTTCCGTGAGAGTACAGCTGGAGAAGCCGATCGGGCCATGCAGATGGTGGGCAGACGCATCCGCCGCCAAAACCTGGACATACCCCATGAATCCGGGCACCCCTGCTAAGTCACCAAACATAGCGGACCACTTTGGGTGACATAAGGCAGAGGTGTTGGTTATCCAATATTGGTTCTCGGGGCGGCGCCTCCCAATATACCCGCCTCCCAATTTCCACACGGGAATGCAATTGGCTTAGTGTGAGTAACAGTGTGCAACTATATTTTGTGTACTGCCCATATATCTACGTAACAGCCACAATTTTTTTTATTACATGAATACCGCATAAGAGTCCCAACTGCTCCCGTCTGGAGCCAGTGGGACTATGGCATCTCCAATTGGGGTATGTTGTGAGGCTGAATGTAGTGGGAAGGGTAAGGAGATAGGTAAGACGAAGGTGAGGAAGTACCTGGCTATTCAGATCTGGTCACCAAACACAGATAAAGCCATTTCAAGCAACGTTTCAATTCTGGATGGTGGTCTTACACCAGGGCAATACTGAGAGTATATTCCACTTGGAACGTGCCGCAAATATATTATATATTATTTTAATTTAATTAATTGTGAAATAACACAAATTTATCAAATAAAATTTATTTGCCATGCCGGGATTCGATCCCGCGACCTTCGGAGTGCAAGTCAAGAGCCTTACCGCTGGACTACGCAGGCCGTCAAATAACTAATACCGACAAATAAACAAACGAGTGCATTTCACAACGTAAAATTTTTTCCCACTCACACTGATAGCATCCTTACGTGGAAACTGCCAAAGAGTGAGATATAAAGTTTAAAAAAATATATGATATTTATGCATCCTCCATCAAGATAATGATAGTTAGTGAATCACTAACCATAATTCAATTAAGTATAGCCGATCACCGATAGACGATTGGTTTCAGGACTGATTGAAGTCGGCAAAGATTGTCCACAGTTGAACGACAACAAGTATTCAAATTGGCAGAGAAAGCAATATCCGCAGGATATACTGCCAGACTAACAGCTAACAGTTTGCAGTCAAGTAGTTAACATGCTTTAACCGGCTTTCTCTCTCGTCGACAAAGAGCATCCTGCCCACTGCCTAAAGCCTAGACTAAACAGTCCACTACTGTCTATTTCAATTGACGTTCAGTTCTGAGAATAGCTGCCATTCAATTGATTAATCTGGCTAAGTTCACACACGATGACCTTCGATTTGCAATCAAACGTCTACTGTGAAAGCTGATGGGAATGTGTGATTAATGATGCATTAAGAAGGTGTTGCTAAGATATATTATAAAGCCGGGAATCAAATTGATAAAATCCATTTAAAACCCATTGGAAAATCAAACATAAGTAACACATTCAGGAATCTATACCTACCAAAATGAATAAATTCATTCTCAATATCGGGATTAGAAATACACAGTCAGTCATACGGGACAACGTTGATGTTTTGTTTGGCTACCTGTTAACAGAATAATTTGCAAGGTGTTCATATTTTTATTTATAGAAGAGTCACCTTATCTCCGTGGTCGCTCTATCAAATCGAATGCAAATAAAGCCTGAGAAACACGAACAACATAGACATTGATTGATTATACAGGATGTTAAGGGACGTACTTGACTTAATTTGACCAATGATTCCTGATATTATTTGAAGTAAAAAACGTAAATAATATTAAGAAACGTAAGGCTCTTTGACTCGTAATCCGAAGGTCGCCAGATTGAATCCCGGCGTAGCAAATAATTTTGATTTGATTTATTTGTGTTATTCTTTTAAAATAATATATAGCATATTTGCGGCACGTTCCAGGGTGGAAGATACTCTCAGTATCGCCCTGTGTGAGACCACCATTCAGAATTGAAACGTTGCTTGAAATAGCTTTAGCTTGTGTTTGGTGACCAGATCTGAATAGCCAGAAACGTCCCCACGTTCCTTTAATTTATTATTTATTATTATTGTAGTTATACGCCCATGGGGGCTTTTACAAAAGTTGTCGAGTTAGAATTTATTCCAAAGTTATAAAAGTGAAAAATTAAAAAATAGTATATACAAGTAGTTTTTGAAGATTATAGCGTAAAGAAATATTTTAAACAATATAATATTTGAGTTATCGAGTTAGAATTTATACCAAAAGTAAGTTCCTCTTCCTATCTCTTTCCCCTCCCCACTACCTTCGGCCTCACAACTCACAACATACCTCAATTGGAGATGCTAAGGTCTCACTGGCTCCAGACGTTGCGACTCTTGTGGGTATTCATATAAAAAATAAACTTTTTTGCTTTTATTATTTTTTTTTTCTTCAAAAGGAAACAAAAATTATTTCCTTCCACATGCAATCACTAATTACTCAGTCGAGTAACCGCCCAATCCCTTACCCCGAGTATAGGTATATGTCCAATACCTACTGATTTGTTTAGTTTTAATTTGAAAAAAAAACGTCGAAATTTTCACCGGAGACCAAAATTTCATTTACACTTTTTACTCCAAATAATGTCAGGAATCGCTGGTTAAATAAAGTAACTCAAGTACATCCCTTAACACCTAGTATAGTTACACGTAATATGAGAGGTGTTTTTATCAAAGATTTGTCCCAAAAACCGAAATGGAAACTATTCAGGTAACGAGTCAATCTTTCAAAGTGATTTCCGATTCAGCAGTGCATCTATTAATCGTGTAGTAAGTGTATCTAATCGTATGAGGTAACAAACTAATTCTAATTTCTTTTCCATCTTTTGTCATCCTTGTTATTTATATTCATAACACCCCAATTTGAATACCTACTCGGTACACAGATATATAATGATATTTAAAGTGCTGAATGAATAATATTATACAAATTTAATTATTGTCCTCTTTACTTACTAGAAGGTCTAATTTTTTTTCTAATTATGCGCTTCTTCTTTGTAGTTTTAAGGTGTCCTTGTTTGAACAATATCTTCTGAAAGTACCTATGGCATATATTCTCTCCTTCTCATTCTCTATAACTACGGGTGGAAGCATATTGTCGAGTGTTGTAAACTTGTTGCTAAAATTCTTAGTTTCTTCCGCAGTAACATTTTATCTGCTTGTGCGTTTATTTAATAAGTACATGTCTTCTTGTTTGGTACTTTTATCATCAACTAGCTGACCCGACGAACTTCATACCGCCTCAGAATCAATAATGATTGTGTTAGCCTATTAGCTGAATTAAATTCCGTTTTTTTATTTAGTTAAACATTACACAATGAAGCAATTATCGATGCGCAACTATCCGTGTTTTGTTTTTGTCAGTATCAGAGATGGCGTTGGGCACGGATTTATATTTTTTGTGAATTTCTTACTTTTCCACTTACATACGGGAGTTGCGTTTCATTTTCTTCATACGTGTGAGGGAATTTATTATAATTATTGTATATTGTAGTTATCACAATATTGCTGCAGCTCAACGTCCAAAATGTATGAGGAAAAGAATTTTCCTCATAATTTTTCTTTTCGTAAATTTTTCTGATGTTTTAATAACTATTCTGCTATTCGGGGTTGAGACAAAACTAACAAATGATAGATCATAAAAATTGGTTCAGCCGTTCTTGAGTTATAAATGGTGTAACTAAACCAACTTTGTTTTATATACTAAGATGTGCATTATATTGAGTTTATTGGTTAAATTCTAAAATTTTCAAATAGTTAAATTTCCAATCTTTTTGCAGTATCTTTTCACTAACGACGCTTCTGTTCAGAGGTTTCCCCACAATATGGATCGCTAAATGAAGTTCCTGCTTGGTTGGGCTGCCTATATTCAATGCTTAGTAACTTGGCTGCAGTGCATCGCTTCCTCCCGTCAATCATAAGCCATAATCTCCTTACTTGGAGGATGACGTGAAATGCATTATCATTGATTGGATATAATTGATTGGAAGTGATACGAAGATTGAATCTATACTAGCATTAAGTTCCTACAAGCACAAACAACCATCTGAAGAATGATAATGATAAATAATATCTATGCACCTGCTTAACTTTGAGGAAAAATACTTAAAAGGTATAACATTATATAGATACATTTATTTACTTTTGTAGTGATTTATTTTTGGGGCATTATGCCGTGTTGCGCCACCTCCTTATTTATCCAATGCTGCCCGAAACGTTGGCTAAGGAAGGAGGTTATTCAACACGTCATAATACCCCAAAAATAAATCACTATTAAATTTAAGTTAAAAGTAACACAATTTGTATTTTCATCGTAGCTCCTAAACGCCTGAACAGATTTTAGATAGTTAAAAACCACCTCGATCACGTCAGCTTTCAAACAACAACAAAAAACGCATCATAATCGGTCCATTCGTTTAGGAGCCACGATGCCACAGACAAACACACAGACAGACACAGAAAGTCAAACTTATAACACCGCTCCTTGCGTTTTTAAAACATTTTTATTACTTAAATAATATGTATAAATGTTATAATTTTTTTTTAATACTTTAATGAATATATAACCAAATTTTTTCATGTTTTTTTTCTACAGGTAAGCACTTATTTGTCTAAACCTGTTTGTCTATTGTTATATTTTTGGTAATTTTCATCTCATCATTGTTCATACAATTAGTAATGTATGAACAATGTGATTTTTTTTCATTTAATGAAAAACAGCTAGTTTAATTTAAAATAAAACAATAACTTTGTAAACACCTTATTTATTTTTTATACTTTATGCCGACCGAGTTTCGCTACAATCATAGCTTCTTCAGGGCAGTACAATCTCTACTAAAATTAATTTACATGTGTGTTATAGCTAATACATGATTTAACCAAATGGGCTGGACAAAAAAAAAACAACTAGGTAGTTTAGTTTTTCGTATTTTGAAACATCGATGGCTACTTATATGAGAATGTAATGAATGTGGATCTAAGTTTGGGATTCTTTGTTTGGACATGAAGGTTATAAAACGCTTGTCTTCTATTAGAAACATTCTCTTCTCCTTAGACCACTACGTAGTAAACATTTTATTCAATGTTCTTAATTTACACGAGTTACATTATTTAACTGTCCCGAACACTCACAAGTTAACATGATCAAAGTAAAGACATGTTAGAGAATACGAACAAATTTCCATGAAGACATTGTTTCCGAGATAATGTTTACCTATGTACCTACGTAGGAAGCTACAAAACTATTAAAACCCACCTAATGTACCTAATGTTCATGAATATGCATTTTAATAATTTTTTTTATAAATTTTATTTCCTTGTTATTTCACCTTGATTACCTATTATCATAAGCGACCTCACAGTATAAACATACAAAAATATAAAATAAAACATTTTCTCACTGTCTGACGTTAATTATTTGATGGCACCTTTTTGTAAAATTTTAACAGTTCAGAAGTTCAGAACGACCTTCACCCATAACGATAGGAATGTAGCATGTACGTGAGGTTGTGTTTTGTTTGTGTAAACGGAAATGTTATTCAACACCGCAAATTCCCCGCAGGAATATGCGAACATAATGAATCCCTATGATGCGGCGCAAATAGTGCACCAGATAGTAGCAGCTAAAAATGAAAAACGACTAAAAAGGTATTTCATATACCTACGGTGTTTTATAAATAAAATTTTCCTACTGCCAAATTATTTGCAGTTCTCTGGAATGCTGGGATAAATACACCCTCGATTGCTAAATTCTATACATATATTTTTTGCATGTAAATAAATACTCCTCCCATAAACACGAGCTCATAGAGCTCAACTTATGGAGTAGAAGATAACCTTGCATATGAAATCATTTGTAATGTAAAAACAAAATTCTTGAAATAAATAAAAATATAATAAGAAGGTTTAAAGCTTTCGTCATAATTGATTTTCTGTGGTTTTGTTGAATCGTCCTTTTTAGGAGGTGGTTGAAAGATTAATAATAAATATATGTATATTATAAAAGAACGTCCAAAAAAACGTGCGTCCCACAAAAACCAAGAAACCAGTCCCGGTACGATCAAAGAAGTTATATGGTGTGGTAGATCTCTATCTCCCCTCCAGGATGACGGTTCCCGTTTTCACCTAAAGGGCATGCTTTTGAAAATATAAGGTGTGGAAGTTTCGCCCTTTTGAAATTTCAAGAACAGTCTTCCAGGAAGTTCTAGAAAGTTCGATAAAACTCTAGAAAATTC
This sequence comes from Limnephilus lunatus, assembly GCA_917563855.2. Lineage (NCBI taxonomy): Eukaryota > Metazoa > Arthropoda > Insecta > Trichoptera > Limnephilidae > Limnephilus > Limnephilus lunatus. The sequence goes on from OU830600.1 coordinate 47,732,159, forward strand.
TGGAAGCAGTGGCGGAGTATGTCGGTGAATCTGAAAGTTTCGAGAAGTTTAAGGAACATTCTGGAATGTTGTGGAATGTTCGGGAATAGGAAATCAGGAACATCATTGTGGGACATTTCAGAACACTCTCGAATGTTGTCCTGAGCGAAGCCGGGTACCCCAGCTAGTAATAATATAACGATATAACGATAACCACGACGACCTATCAAAAATTTATATAATGGCCTGTTTACACTAGATCGGTGTTTAGTGGAGTGATTCAGTGGTTAAATTGGTAACTTACTGCTAAGCACAAGCGTACTGAACCAACCTTCGAATTAAATAACCATTCGAGCGACAGACCGATTTAAAACTTTTGCCTCTGATTGCTCATGATTTTTGAAGATCATTTTGAATATTTTCCGCCCACATTAAAAAAAAATCGTACACCTCCGAATTTGAATATGGCGACATTCAAACTGATGATAGTTCTGTATAGCCAATGAATTCACCCATTTTTTTCGATCATCACATATTCGTAGGATTTATTAAAAAAATATTATAAAATCGTAAACTTTGGTCGTAAATCGTAAAAATGTGGTCCAATTTTGGACCGCTGTCAGTCGCAGAAAAATAAAAGCGGTTCATACTTGGACCTTAGTCTCTCTAGTGGTTAAAAGGTTAGTTGACGCTAAATCGTTTAAACAGACCACAAGTCTTGGAAGATAGTGCATTCAAAGAACGGATTAAAGTAGGAAATAGGAAGTATTATCGTTATGGCTCCAGGCTTGTTTCGATACGCATAGATAAATAACACTATGGCTAATGTTGCAAAGCACTGCACGTGGAAGTAGGTAGGTAGGATACACATGTTACTAATGGAATGGAAGCAAGCCACAATATATAATTAAAATATTTTCTAGGCTAAGCTAATATAGATTAATAGTGAAGTATTAGGAAGGTGGAAGAGCTGAACTGGCATTTCTGTGGGTCATGGTTGAATCCCAGTCAGGGCTGACTTATCTACTTCCTATTCTTCTTCTTTGGGTTGCCTCAATCTATGACTCAAAACAAAAAAATTCCTCCGCACCCTCCATCGGACGTCCAAGAGTGTGAAATTGTGTAAAAATTACAAACATTGGTGCAACTGTATCTTTTCGTATTGCATTGCAAAATCAGAACTAGTAATCTTGAAATAAGTAATAGATAGATACACATCTTACTAATATTATAAACGCGAAAGTTTGTATGGATGTATTTGTGTTTGTTACTCATTCACGCAAAAACTACTGAATGGATTTTAATGAAACTTTACAATAATATAGCTCATACATCAGAATAACATATAGGCTATATAATATAATGGTATGCTCTGGCGTTATGAAATTTATATTAATTATGGCAGGGGGAAGGGAAACGGGGGAGGTAGGGTTCGCGGAGAGGGAAGAGACGAGGGAGGGGAAAGGCGGGGAAGGTGGAAGGGAACGGAGACGCCCGGGAAAGGACATGCAGGGAGAATCAATTTATTTATTTGAATGGCGTTGCAACGCATGCCCGGGACCAGCTAGTTTATCATAAATTTAACACGTTTAATTTAAAAAAATATATTTTTGATTCGAGGAAAATACTGAGTGCGATTCCAGAGGGAAGACGTCCAGTGGGCCGCCCTAGACACAGTTGGGCGAGGCAACTCCTGAAACTGTGTGAGGAGAGGATGGGTCTACCATGGACAGAGGCCGAACAATCAGCACAAGACAGGGACTTATGGAGGAGCCTTGTCGATGCAATGGGTCCCCGACCCGAATAGGACAAGGGGAAGAAGATGCATGCATATTTTTGATTTAATTTTTTTCCTCTGAACTTTTATCAAAAAAAATTGTAAACTTTTATTTACAAACATAATTTCCTTGGTATTGTTTTCCCATTAAATTTATACCAAAAAAAAATGTGTATTTATCAGCCGTTATAATGAATCTATGATAAATAATTAGGATGCAGAAGAATTCCCCATTTAATATTTTATATTGTCTTGATAATTACTGTCTCTATAATAGTCTCAGAGAGAGTTCGTACGCACGTCGTCTATGATCGTCCTCTTCCTTCTCACACGCCTTGCATGAAAATAAAAAGACCGAAGATACCATAACAATTGCGTCACTTGCGACATCTCTGTGGTGTATCAATATTTTCTTCTTCAATAAATAATTAGATAATAATAAAATAGTAAAACAATATTTTATTTGGGTATGATTTTAGATTTTCACGGCCAAAAATATTATGGACATTTATTTTTGGAGTGCTACGCCATGTTGCGTTACCCCCTTATTTAACCAAAGTTTAGGTAGCGCAACACGGCATGACACCTCAAAAATAAATAAAGAAAATATTTTATTTTAACATTGTATCACGTTGTAGTTGTGGGTGCTTGGTGGAAAATTTACTCCTCCGCACGGAAATTAAATAACACCACTGATCTTAGCCGTTGTACAATACTGTATACATTGACAGAAACACCCCTTCAGCCTTTAGCTTCTCTTGATTCAACATTTCAACAATTCTTCTTAAAGCCAAATATATTTTATTGAATGCGCAACTTCGGACGATTATCAAGGTTTATATAATATTTGTAAACACGTTTTGATCATTTCTCATTGTAGACACACGATCAAATGATCACCGAGGCTCTAAAAAATCAAATAAAGAGTGAAAATCTGTCACGTTTTTTGTGTGCGATCTGTGAATCGGAGGAGAACCTTGGTATTTCGTGTTCCAGCATGTCGTGCGGTTATTTACCCACTTACCCACTACTACTTACACTTGCAGACACGATGTAGTTTCTCCCAGCGTGGTGGCTCTTAATTTGTTGTTAACATTTCAACGCTGCAACATGTTGCGAAGGTGGAATACGACCGGCAACTGAATAAAAATGTTCACGCATAGATAAAAAAGATGCATTGGACGTTTTCCGACTCGCCTTGAAAAAAACTTGTTCGGTTTTTATCGCCGACTTTTTTGGGAATGTCGCCAAGTCTAATAAAAAAACAGAGCATGAGAAATTCTTGAATGAATTCTCAGATTTGCATTACTCTTGAGTTTTGGTGACCAATCGTTGCGATTTCGGGGGAATTCTCTTTTTTTCGTGAAACTGATTCGTAATCTAGATTAGTTTGATTATATAAAACCTCTGCTGTATCGTACCTAAAAGATACACGCATAGATTCATGAAATCATGAACCCTACACGTCTGATTTCCGCTTGAGTAGTTAGCAGGGGCGTGCACTCCATATAGGCACATAAGCACTGCCTACCCTGCCGTATTTGTAAAATATAAGCAGGTAAATAATATTATAATTTATAAAATTATTGCTAAAAATAAATACACACTTTCAAAAATAAGCGCGAAAAAGCTGAGCAACCGAAACTACGCGAGCGCCACTTCAAACGGCAAACTACAAACGCGGCATAAACTGTAACTAGAAACTAAACGCGCGCCCTCCGACTGCCTCACTAAAATGTGGCCTAAGCAGGAATTATTTCTGACTGGAGGTAACTTCATACAAGATATAATTCAATGTTTACGAAATGCACAAAGCATCGAGTAGAACTGTCGTTTTGAATTTGCCTCTACGAGGTTTTTTTTTGTTAGTATTAAGCAGTGCTTTCTAGAACTTCTTCTTGTTATGTATTTCTATCAAATAGTTGTCTTTCATAAATATTCTATGATATCTTGAAAGAAACCATTCCCTTGTTAAAAATATTATGAACTGAATATACAATTTGGCTGTCCTGAAACGGGTATCCTTCCCAGTTGGACAGACAAAGTATCATTTTCTAACTTGTTGTAATATGTATGCATATAAATAAATAAATAAATAAATGCTAATTGTCGGTTCAAAAACGTTTGTCGTAATTTAATTCTGAAATTATCTGATAAAATATGGAAATTTTAACCTGTGAAACTTGTTGTATTTTCCTACTGCCTACCCTGATGAAAAACTCTGTGCACGCCCTTGGTAGTTAGATATCATAGAAATAATAATAATAATAATAATAATGTGCCGTTTTTATGAAAAATCACCTCAAGGGCGCTGTACAAACTTATAAACATTTCTACAATTTTACTTCTAACTACAAACTAGACAAACCACTATAACAACTTATGGCTAAAAAATGCATCCACCGGTTCATCGATCACCGATACGAAACTACATGTACAATGATTTGACCAATGAACGCGATGCTGCTGTAAAAATGTACTGTACAGGCAGAAAATATATACAGGACAAGACCACTGGAAGGTCACTAGATATAGAGGTCACTTATTATAATATAGGTTCAGGGCATCTACAACGGTCGATCGATAAGGATTATATCGATTATATCGATAACTTAACTTATTAAGAACACTTAGTCATTGTGAACTGATATTTTTTGAACGATGAGAAGTTACCGAAAGTTATCGATACAATCCTTATCGATCGACCATGCTAGATACCCTGTATGCTATATTTTCTTGGGAAATCCCCGTCTCTTTCGTTTTATTCAATAACTAGCTGACCCAGCTACGCGTTGCTGTGGCTAAAGAAACGCAAAGCCACCTACTGGTTGGTTAACCAACCTTCATAATCAACGCTATTTAAAATGCACACCGCCCGCTGGTCAGTCCGCTCCCTTTGTATACTATATATTTCAAGCAATTTACACAAAACCTTGACAAATTATATACCTAAACCTTCCCCGTGAATCACTTTATCTATTGGTGAAAACCGCATGAAAATCCGTTCATTAGTTTTTGAGTTTATCGCGAAAAGACAGACAGACAGACGCGTCGGAGGACTTTAATTTATAATATGTAGAGATTATTGTGCATCATTTTAATATTCCCCTGGCACTCCTTTGTTCATACACTGTAAGAATTTTCAAGAATATTTTAAAATATCGGAGTTTGGTAGGAATCCCACAGATTTTCAATAAGGAAATTCATAACATATTGCCCATTTGCCGTATTTCTTATTGTTATTTGACCGTAAATTTTGCCTGCACCACGATCTAAACGTATGCCCAACGGAAGCGTTTAATTTTAATTAAAAAAAGAGTCCGTTACAACTGCTGTAGGTACATAATTCCAGGTGAAACATGTGTTGGTGACATGTTGTTAGGAGCTTCTTGAAGCACGTCAGCCCGGTTACCGGTGCGCATTTGGCTGCCGACAGGTGAAACAAGCCGTGATGAATGAATGAATTCCGTCAGGTGTTTTCATCGCAGTCCGTACTGATGCATTAAATCATGTCTATTTACGGAAATACTCCAGCAGTTATTCAGAAACCAATTGACGTCACAAAATTAATACGAGCATAATATTATGATGTAGTATGCAAGTGATCTGAAATTTTTCAAAAAAAACAAACTGCAGGCCTCGAAGAAAATGATTTCCCCCAGGGATTATATCACCCTTGCGGATGATGTGTGGAGGGTCTTTGAAGTGAGGAAGGAATGAACATGGGTATTGAAGAGACTCGTGTTGTAGGAAGGAAGAAACAAAGAGGTCGGCAAATCGTTTCACAGCCGAGTGGTTGGTTGATCAACAAATGTCAAATGTGCACAAATGTTGGGCGTACGTTTAGCGTGTTTCCCGACTATGCACCGGCGCCGAAGAGATCAATCAAAAACTGAACAAATCGGACTAATATCTATGAGAATCCATGTTCTGACTAATATCTATACGAGGTATGATGGAACAATATCTACGGGAACCAAAGTGAGGACGAATATCTACAGCTCAAACTGCTGACTAATATCAATGGAACAGGTGATGTCGACGAATATCTACAGCACTGGCAGAGGTTGGGTTAGGTTAGGTTAGGTAAGGTGCTCAGCTGCCCTCTTTAGATATTAGTCCAACCTACGCTCCATAGATATTCGTCACCACTGGGACCGTCATAGATATTTATCCGACATTAGCTCTGTAGATATTAGTATTCACTCTGAAGTTCATAGATATTTGTCCAACATCTGAGTCATAGATATTCGTCTGACATACAGGCTGTAGATATTAGTATCTGGAGACGGGTAAGATCCTTGACTCTGGTCGAGATGGACGAGGCTTAAAGCGCCGGTTAAAACAACCAATGAGTTTCCATTTATTAATTCATCTTTTCTCAAAATGGGGATGCCATAATCCCAAATGGTTCCGGCCAGCTGGGATTCTGGAATGCGGCAGATCAAAGAAATGTTTTATATTTTGAAATAATTAACACAATACAAAGAAAAATGACGAATGTGGCATTATTATTATAGATTAGCTTCACCGACAGGAACAGGATTTATTATCATAGTTGAACATGTGTATAAAAGATAAGACACGATAACTTGTGTATTCACGTTGAATCATCGTCATCATCTATTTCATTCCTAAGATAAGAATGAAAAAAATATGCAGATTTATTATTAGATTTGATTGAATTCTATATTAAAACTAGCTGGTTCCCGGCATGCGTTGCAATGCCATATTCAAAGAAATAATTTTTTTCTCCCTGCATGTCCTTTCTCGTGCATCCCCGTTCCCTTCCCGCATCCCGTACCCTTCTGCGTTCCTCTTCCCCCTTCCCCGCCCACACTCTCCCCTCTCCAGCTCCCCCGTCCCGCAAACCCCACACCCGCGTTTCATATATTCAGTCCCAGTGCATTCAGTATCCAAACAGCTCGCGTGCCACCTATTACAATTTTTTTATTCATTTTTCTTTCGTATATTACAAATATTCATTTTTGTATATTATAAGAACAATCAATCAAATTTGGTATCTAACATAGGAACCTATTTAAAAAATCTATAATTTAAAAAATCCATAGAAAATTCTTTTAATACAAAAAAAAACATTTACGTGCTAAATTCAATTTCATCAAACGCGTGAACTGTCAAAAAAGCGAAATTAAAATAGTCGTTAAGTTTTCTGAAATTATTAAATTTTCTGAGCAATTCTCTTAATTTTTCTTTCCCTAAGAACCTTCTACAAAGTATTAGAAAACTTTTAAAAAAGATGAATGAAATAGGTAAAGTCGTTCTGAAGTTATAGCGTCAACAATGGAAACAGGGATTCATTTTGGATAAGCGTTTATCTACATAGGAACATACATAGATATGTAGATACATTACATGGTAGGAGATGATACATGTTACGTAAGTTCTAATGTTAGAGACACGATTAAGATAAGCGATTCTATCAGAGAGACTTCTGTTATTTCATGGAAAATACTGATGAAGATAGCTTGATTGTTATTTATTCAGAAAAAAGTTAAAAACGAGCTGGATTGATAACAATATGCCGTATTTATTGATTCCATAATGAATTAACGCGTTCGTGGAATCTGCTCTGTTGCGACCTCAGTTTTAGGATTAATTACGAACTGGTATTTTCCCTAGGGACCGAAGAGAGTTATGGAAGTATCTTTATACGATAAGAGCTACAGAACCGGATGCCACAATCGAGGCAAAATTATATTGTGGTTTCTATCGACGTTATATTATTTGACAAAGGCTGTCCTGGCTGTCACGTTTAAATAACCCAATATTTACAATAGAATAAAGGTTTTGTCTCTGATTAGAAAAGTGCATTTCACCGTACACCTACTGCGAACATCGATGTGTAATGTACAGGTCGACGTTTTTTTATGCTGTTAATTTAAGTAATTTACAACGCTTTAAATGCATTTAAAAAAAGTTTAACATGTCCAAACCGTTCAAAGGTTATTTATTAAAACGCTTTTAACATTGAAGAAAAAAGAGCAAATTGCTACAAGCTTACATACACTTATTTGGATCTTTTATAAAGGTCGCCATGGTCAAACCCAAAAGTTACGTTACATTTAAACTGTTTTAAAAGGTTTTCAGATCCATGACTGATGCTGCAGTAAGCTTCCATTGACTAAGGGCTTTTGTTTCACACGTACACGCCAAACTTTAATGCCGGCCTGACGTTGTTCAGAAATCGTCGCAATAGGCGAGTTTAATGCCCGAAAAGTGGCATGCCTCCCCGCCCATGTCTTTCTCTGTCGCCCATATGTTTTACGCATCTATATCTTTCGCTTACGGTCATTGTAAAGTTGATACAATGACTGTACCTGCGCGAGAATGGATCGTATCAAATTCAATTCGGCATTAAAGTTTGAGCGTACTGTACGGCTACTTTTAATTTCTCTTGAACCTTCTGACATGCAGCTGTGAAATTCCTAGATTTGCTGACTTTTGGCGGCTCTCACCCATCCATCTGCAGTTCTTTTCAAATTGGCAGCCAATAAGGAAGTTGAGTGAAAAATATTTTGACTTATAAAAAATATGTTCATGTAGACCAAAAAATATCGATTCTAAATATATAAATATGTTTCTATATTGTTATTCTTAGAATTAATTAAACCTTCTTAAAAATCAATCAAAAAGCCACGCACTACAAACGCTTCATGAATGGTCGAAAGAATTCTGACGTCATCGGAACCTCAGTTTGTATGAAGAGCGGATCACCGAAATGTCTATGGTGCATCTCTTTCTTTTACACGAGAGATAGTTTGTGTATGATGAGTGAGGTGTATAGGCCAAACGTCGTTTACTTATGGGCCAAACGGTTTTGCATTCTATCCCCTAAAAGTCTTTTTAAGTTTAGTAACGGGTGGTTTGGTATATTTAATGGTTTAGTAAACAAAGTTTATGTAATAAAAAATCTGTTTAAAAAACCACATACCGTGTCAGAAATCGGATATATTCAAGGCCAGTCCGACTACCTACAAATCGTTGATTCTGACACGTTGATTTTATATTTAAAAGAGATAATACTGATCACATTAGTGCTGAAATTTGTGGAGTTAAAGCTTCCAAGTAAATACATTAAATTATTAATTGTGTTCATTTGTATGTTACAATAAATATAATACATTTTTACAGTATTAAATAATAATCATTACGTATTCTAACCCATCTGACTTCTGATGTTTGGCCATAAACCTCACTAGTTTTGTGCAAGTATATTAAATTTATTGATTGCGCAGAAAAGTCTCACAGTGAACTACGCTGTAAACCGTTATCTTACTTTCGGTCTTTACTTTTTTGCGCGGCGGCCTGAATTGGCGGCTGGCACTTCAACTAACGGCAATCGGCCAGTGACGGCAATACCGTGTTGTTAAGAGTTTTGGCGCGAGAAACAAAAATATTAATTTAACTATGAAATCTTGATCAATTTTCTTTTTTTTTAAATAACATCAATTCTGATAGACGGTTAACATAGATAAAAAGAATTACTGGAATTCCTTATTGAAGAATTAAACAAAATCTCCATACAAAATGCAGAAGCGACGTGGTTTTCTCAGTTAAAATGACGTCACACCCACACCCCGCACAATCCGCTTCTTACCGCTCGGATTTTGCTCGTTTTGGCGGGCTTAATAAAATTCAAACTTTGAGAATTAATTTTACTATGAAAACGAACTTTAAAAAAAAAAAAAAAAATACCAGTATTTAAGTTTGAATGCAAACATTGATAAAAAAAAATAAAAAAAATGGACTCAACTTCCTTATTCCATCGGTGCTACTTGCTATGGCATTGATGGTATAAGGTATAAAGTATATATCTACTGCATGGTCACGACGCTAAAATCTAAAAAGGCATTTTTTGGGTGATAGTAACTCTCTATCAATTAACTAAATGACCATCCACTGGTTTTAACCACCGCTTAAGGTAGACCGCTGATGAGATAGCCGAGTCTAAATTTTTGCTGACAATGATGATTTGATAATTGCTGAAAAAAGCGGAAATTTGCGTTCTTGTTTGTGTTAAAAAAATTTGACCCAGAAATCGGTTAAAAAACTACCGTTGGAACCATTCCAAGGACGATGTATTTGAGGTCACTCAAACGACAAAAACGTTAAATAGTTAAGTGTTAGCAGGTACTCAAGGTCGGCGCCCAAAATACACGGTTAGACCTCACGTTTCTTACAAGCTCTGCTTCGTCATTGTCACCGGAGGTGTTTCTCTTTACGTCTTTATCGCATTAATGCTTTTAATGTATCGTAAAGCTGCCACCCACATGACTGGGTTGTCGCTGTATTTCAGTGATAGACAGATTAGGGTCCGTGGATCCCATGCAGTCTTCCCGGCGATTTATCGATACCTTTTCACAATTCCCACATAAACTTGAACTTCAAATTAATTTGGATTTCATTACTATAATATGATAGTTAGCCTAGTTTAATAAATATAACTATTCCCGACTTAATATACGTCTTGCGCGGAAACGTCTGCTGCTTTAAAAAGGTTATTATTAAATAATCCATTTTCTGTTGGAGTTCTAATAGACAGTTTTTTAAATATACAAAATTATGATTATTTTTAATCCAATCTTATCGAGGCAGTATATTATACTTCTATGGTTCGCTAGAAGGTTAAAAAAATCCTCCTTGGGGTATTTTTAATGATAATATTTGTGTTGGTTAATTAACGATAATATGTGTATTGGTTAACTTTAATATAGGTCACTACTTTTGACTTACGATTTATGTGGACATGTCAAGTATGGTTCTATAGGTAAAGTTTAATTTCTTTGTTGATTATTCATTAGTAGGCATGATTATAATATGGATATAACATTCTTCCAATTGACTAATATAATAATATATGAAGTATTGTGTCTCTGCACTCATACTTGAACATCTCTACATATTATAAATTAAAATCCTCCGACTCGTCTGACTGAAAATCAAAAACGACTGAATGGATTTTCACGATTTTCATCAATAGATTCATGGGAAGGTTTTGTTTTATAATTTAGTATATAGGTATAGATTAAATGTATAAATGAAATTGTAAAGCGCTCTTGAGGTGATTTTCTCACGAAAATGGCGCTATAAACATCATCTAATAATAATAATTATTAATTGAGGTGTAGGTATATAATTTGTCAAGGTTTTGTGTAAATTGGTAGAAATATATAATATATAAAGGAGAAAGTCTGTATGTGGTGAACGGGCGGGCTGGCAAGCGGGCGGTGTGTATTTGATTTGTATGCAAATTAACAGATGGCGGTGGTTATAAAGGTTGGGTAATCGTCCAGTAGATGGCGTTGTGTTTCGCTAGCCACAGCAACGGGTGTCCGGGTCAGCTTGCTATGTAATATTTAGGATACTTTATGCCTACAACACATTTTGTTGTTCATTTGTTAGTTCTTATATTGCCTGGTACAGGGAAATGTTTAAAACTAGCTTATTTTAAAAGCAAACGGAGTAGCTACCCGTTAATAGATTTATTTATAATATTCTACATTGTTTTACTCTAAGGTTTTTAATTAAAAATGCAATTGATGCCCGCAGATGCGTAACGAAATGGAATATCAAACTTGCCGCTAGATAATCTTTATAATGGACAGTTGCCAAATGTGAGTGAAAGTCCATTGCCCGATTAACCATCCAGTTATCTGCCGCTGAGTCGGTAAGTGTGGAATCATCAATTATTTATCAGCCAGACCGGTTCTACTTCTCCTCAAGCCAATTATTCAATCAGAAGCCTCAACCCAATTGCCTTAGTTGGAAGTTGGATCGGCGTATCATCACCAGCAACTGCGTTTTGGATCTGCATTTTCTAGGTGACGATCGCGCGTACCATAGTTGCTTTTCAAACAAACCCGCTTCAGGTATTTTGAACTTCAGAATTACAAAATATTAGATGGCAGAAGACTTTTCTAGTTTCCACACCGTTACCCAATCTTCTGATTGATGAACTCGATTATAAAAATAGGGAACGGTTGCTACTTCGCGAAATGTTGACCGCGTGTATTTTTTATACAGCTCTTGCCAATAGTCGTGTTACCGACTGGTGTGTTGTGTTGTGTTGTTCTTGCGTGACTCAATTCGAACCGCTTGCGCTTGCTGCTACTGTTGAACAACTTGAATAGCGTGTCAACAATGAATTCAACCTTAATATATTATCTTCTCTTTGCAGTACTTACCTTACTGAAAGGAATTCTAAATACGTTCTTGAAGATGTGTTTGTGGGGAGGTTGCGAAATGGGAAAACGTGATATTAAAGTTCAATAGATTATACATTATGCAGAGTAGGTACTGAGGGACTTACCTGACTTATTTAAACCAGTGTTATCTGACCTTATTTAGAGTAAAAAATGTACCTAAATGATTTTTTTGTTGTTGTTATTTTTTGAAGAGAAACTTCTTTAGCCCCGTTAGTGATTTGAAATTCGAATAAAACGGAAATACGTTACAAAAATTATTATTTTGACGGTTCTTGGTTCTAATATAATGCGGTAAATTCACGAATACGCGCGGTCCTCCAATAGCGCCGCGGTATGAAGCGCCTGACTCACAGCGCCCCTAGAGACATCCAGCAAACGGAGGTTCGAAATCTACCAAATCCAAATAATAAACATTTTTATTTTTGTAAAATCAATATCCAATCTTCAAACCACTTTAAAATAAACAGCCAAAAGAAAAGAAAGCGACATCTAGCAACTTTCTGGTTTCACTTCTACTGCGTGTGAATTGCACACTCTGTTTTTTTATAAACAAATGAATTTTTCTTTCACATGTCGTAACTTTTTTTTTTTTTTTTACTGTTAATACCGCACAAAAATCTCAACTGCTCCCGTCTGGAGCCAGTGAGACTATGGCATCCCCAATTGGGGTATGTTGTGAGGCTGAAAGGTAGTGGGGAGGGGAAGGAGGTGGGGGAAAGGAACGTTGGGAAGTACCTGGCTATTCAGATCTGGTCACCAAACACGGTTAAAGCCATTTTCAAGCAACGTTTCAATTCTGAATGGTGGTCTTACACCAGGGCGATACTGATAGTATCTTCCACTCTGGAACGTGCCGCAAATATACTATATATTATTTTAAAATGAACTAATTGTGAAATTACAAATTAATCAAATAAAATTTATTAGCGCACGCCGGGTTCGAACCCGCGACCTCCGGATTGTGAGTCAAGAGTCTTAGCCACTCGACTACTGGGTCACTCAGTCGATTAACCGCCCGACCCCTGCCCATTTTTTTTAATACCTGAGTACTGATTTTTAAAATGTTTTTAATTGAAAAAAAAAATCCAAATAATTTTAGAAATCACTGTTTAAAGTAAGTAAGGTTCGTGCCTTAACACCCGGTGTATTATTTATCTTAGTAGACATCCCATAGCCAACGGTGCTGAATGACTGATGGTACAGGGCTATGAAATAAAAGTGAAATCGTGAATCACACCCAACAATTTTTCAAGCGTTGAATTCGACTGGGTCAATATGACTATCGAAAACGGCCTCTGGCTCGTGAACATCTGACGATTCTTTGATGAATAGTACAATATCCACGTAATAACAATTACGTATTGTTAAGTAGTTTCAAAGGTATTGAGTCATTGTTTGTAATTAAAGAAAGTTGTTCCTAATTTGTCGCCTGCCTGTTATGTCGGGGAGTCATATAAATTTATACAGGTAGGTATCTAGGTATTCCCTATTTATTACTCTCCTGTGGGAAATACCTAATTAGTAAGCCGGTACGGCTAATTTAAAAAAAAAATAGATATATGCACGCGATAGGTTTTCCACAAAATAATAAATTGGTATAATCATCATTAAGCTGTAGTTTGCGAGTCTCTCTTCTCTTTATCGGATCGATTGCAGTATTTAAAACAGCATAATTGGTATATGGCATCTTGGGCATGCCGTATTATTTGTTCTACTGGTATTTTAAGTCATTAGATCACTACCGATAGACATTAGTCGCGGAGAATGGGTCGTTTTCACGACTTATGAAATTACTTGATTTTGTGTTTTCTGCTTCATATAACATGTTTACAGTTTATCAGGTGACCATTCTGGTCATGTTATAAAACAACGATTTCTTTGAGTTTGCGCTCTTTAAATCTAAAATCTAAAACTCGCACTCGATTCAGGCTACAGTGTGTGCCCCGTTTAACAATCAATCATCCATAATCCTCCATCATCAATAACGAGACACTGCCCATTCACCCCCGGTCCGGCGTCCGCCCGGCTGGGCGCGCCTGGCAGCCGCGGGGGAGACGGTCACGATCCGTTTTATTATTACCGTGGACCGTTGTAAAAATACACCGGCAATCGGCATTAGGGTCACAGTCACTGTCTACTCACAACGCGTGGCTTGCGTACGGCTGTATTTAGATCTCGGTGCCGCGTCATCTCGGTAGGAAAAACTACGTTCTTTCCGGGAAATGGAGCGTACAGCATCATCTTTATTTTCAACCGCGTGGCGATGCTTACTGACTGCTTCGCCTGTCCAAAGCTAATGCGTTGTGACGTTGAACTATTAAAATATTTAGGATATATTTTTATTTTTGGAATCCTGCGACCCCCTGCATGTCGATATTTATATCCTGTATTTTTAAGAGTGAAAATTAATGTGTTTTCTATAAGTTCGTAGATAATCGCTGTAAAGTTACATTATAGCAAGGTTAAGTTAAATATAGGTCTTAACATATTTTTTCTGCGGCTACCCCTATTCATAAAAAAGAGTCTTGCAAAAAATTCACATTTTCCCAGGCACCACATATATATAATCTTTCTCAAAGATGCTTTTAATGATTTTGCATGTGATGAAAAACTGTCTAAAAACGCGAAACTAGCCGTCCATAATGGAGTACTGGTACCTACCCTGATGTATGGCAGTGAGGCATGGAACTGGCAGAGGAAGGATGAAAGTAGACTGAATGCTGTAGAAATGAGATCCCTGAGGCGTATGTGTGGTAAAACCATGTATGATCGTGTGAGAAACGCGGAGATCCGCAAAGAATGCAAGGCGGATGTAAGCGTAATGAGTAAGATCAAGAAAGGAACGCTCCGATGGTTCGGGCATGTAGAGAGAATGAACGAGGAAAGGAGTGTAAGGAGAATATATGACGCAAATATGAATGGTAGAAGAAGTCGGGGACGCCCGAGAAAGACATGGCACGACCAAGTGAATCAGATACTTGAGTCGGGCCATGTCAGGAGTGTCAGGAATTGAAAGTCTTGTGGAAAATTCATATCAATTTTGTTATAATCTTTTGGATTTATACTAATAAAATATTACACTTTTTAAAAATACCTTCACGATTTATTCACGATGTACGATGTATTCACGTTTTATTCACGATGTACGTATTCATTACGCATTACAATAAGTGACAGCAGAAAAGTTGAAAGCATAGAGAAACATAAGAAATATAAATGTGTTGCCACACACAAAATTGGCAACATTTTGAGTGTGGCTAACATTATTTATAACAAATAATGTACTACATTGTATATTTTAACAAATTTACTAAAGAATTTGCCAGTCAAAGCCAATGACTCTTGAAAGACTTGTAGAAAAATCATTTCAATTTGATCGAGCATTTGCCAGTCAAAGCCAATGAAACTAATGTTAATATACTCGAGCGTTTGCCAGCCAAAGCCAAGGACTTGTAAGTCTTGTAGAAAAAACATATCAATTTACTCGAGCATTTGCCAGCCAAAGTCAATGACACTTGAAAGTCTTGTAGAAAAATCATATCAATTTACTCGAACATTTGCCAGCCAAAGCCAATGACACTTGAAAGTCTTGTAGAAAAATCATATTAATTTACTCGAGCATTTGCCAGTCAAAGCTAATGACTCCTGAAAGTCTTTTAGAAAACTAAAGTTAATTTTCTCGAGTGTTTGGCAGCCAAAGTCAAGGACTTAAGAGTCTTGTAGAAAATTCATAACAATTTACTCAAGCCTTCGCTAGCCAAAGTCAATGACTTGAAAGTCTTGTAGAATATTCATATCAATTTACTCGAGCATTTACTAGACAAAGTCAATAACTTGAAAGTATCGTAGAAAATTTTGCTACACGTATTTTGACCTTTATTAACTCTGGGCTAGACTAACCCGAACCGAAAGAACTAAGAGAAACAAATTTAAACGCATCTCTATTATTGCGTTCTAATTCTAATAATTCTCTTTAGAAATTAATTTGCTTTCATTGTATCAACAATCGTTCTCTGATAATTATCATTAGACAGGTCCCTCTTCTTTCTTTGTATTATTATTTAATCAAGCGAAATAAATGCGCGTCTTATGAGATTGGTAGGGTATCATTTGTGTCGCTTGAACTGCCTTTCTAAGATTTCACACCTTGATCGACGATCTATCATGGCCAGTGGGCGTGAGGATTCCGATAGGAGGAACCTCTGTTTCGTGAAGATCTTTAGGACTTTCCTTCCCGTTCCCAAAGGTTAGACACACTTTAAAGCTTCCTCGTCACGACGAGGAGTTCTTGTATGGGATTTACCTTTTCTTTTACTTGGGTACCTACCTATTAATGGCACCGTTTTCTTAAGTTGTTTCTTTTTTTTTTTCAATTATTTCTGGCTTTCACCCTTCAAGGGTGTTCTAGGCCATAATTCAAAATTAAAGAGAAAGGAAAGGTGAATTTATATATCAATTTTATTTAAATGAGCAAATTTAAGAATTATATGAAATATTGGAGTAGAGTTGAGACTTAGAAGAGATGAGATATTGAATGGAGGGGAGGCAATTTTAGATAACGCTTCATAGAAAAGAGGATATTTATTTAGAGAGGGACAACCAAAAAATATGTGATCTAAAGTTTCCACATCTAGACCACAGAACGTACAATCTGGGGATTCAAGGACGTGAATTTTAAAAAGGTGAGAAGGAATGGAACAATGTCCGATTCTCATTCGAATAAGGGAGAAAATTTATTTTTTGGAAAAATGGGGGAATTTTTGAAACCATGGTTTTGATGGGATAATCCTTTGTATTGATGCGTAGCAGGCACCCTTGGGTTGACTAGCAATATTCCAATACTCTGTCCAAGCATTGCGGGATCTATCTTTGAGGATGGAAAAAAAATATCAGATAGGGGAATATGGTTTTCAAGGGTAACGGTAGGGTTAGACGCTCCTTGTTTTGCCAAGGAATCAGTAATATCATTACCCACTATGCCAACATGTCCAGGAATCCAAATCAGAGTTACAGTTTTTCCAGAGCTTTGAATGGAGGATATCAGTACTCGAATAAGACATACAAAGTGATCATCAGGATGAAGAAAAGGACTGGATTTAAGTTTTTGGAGGGTTAAGTTGTTAATTATCAACAATCATTTTATGAGAGTTCTATAAAAGATTGGATGGAATTATCAATATTATTATAACATGATACCAATTACGGAAGGAGGTAACCAATGTTAGCCAGACAGTAAGTTAGTGTGCTTACAAAGAATACCTACGGGAAGTATGGGAATTTCACTGAATTATGGAATATCCGTTCCGATATTCAGAGCTTTGAACACGTGCGTGTTTAGGTATACGTGCAACGTGCAAGGTAGACTTGTAGCGAGGTAAAATATGTAATAATAATATTTTTAATTTTATTAAATTATCAGTTGTTCCTAATCTGCCAATTTGTGCAATATTTCCTCTCAGGTCATATCATAAAAAAGTGCAACAAAGAATCCAGCACTTAAAACAGTAGATAATGCATTGTACTCCGGTAATGAAACTTATATAAACTGTCATCCTTTTCTCTAATTAAGAACACGCTTATCAAAATCCTCGCACTGCAAATTGTTTATGAACGATGAATAATTGAATAATAATGCCTTACATTATTAATTCATTTTGTAAACAAATCATTTTATGTTTCAAACAAGGGGTGATCATAATATTTACCACTGTTTTTAATGATGTGTGATAAAAATTGTTTTCAACAATAAAAATATTTAGTTATTATTAAATGCATAAATTAATATCTCAATTTTCTTTTGAGTGTCAGATTTGTCAGCAAAAGCTGCTTTATAAGGAATTTCAAACATGCTGTAATACGTTGCCTAGGCCGGTTGGCTGAAAATAATAAATCAATTTAAGCGATTTTAATATTTCTAAAAAGTTAACCTATAATTCAAAGGAGCTTTTAGAATAACTCCTTGTATCCGATTACACGCCGTGATTTTTGTACCAACTTTCCAGAAATTATATTATATGTTTGAAGAAGTTGCTTGACATGTACTCTATTCGAAACATTGTGATCTATTAATTAAATGGTTTATAAATAATAAAGGTCTATTTAAATTCCTTGCAATGTACTATTGCAATGCTAGATTTGTTTGTATGCGCATTTGTACTTGAATATTCATTGTTTAAAAATCAACGGCCTTCTAGTGACATTTCAACGATAAAAACGTCAAACGGGAGCAATTTATAATGAGACCATGCGAGAGATAAACACGTAATTAAATATTTGTTTTATAGCGATCATAAAAAATGTCAACTCGGCTATTTACATTTTAATCAAACTGCGAATAAAATGTTTTAAATATACGCGCTTTGGTTTCACTGGTAGTTGGTACATAAAATGAATACAATAAAACCACATAACTTTATAGCCAGTACCATCTATTACACTCTCATTGATTATTATCGTTTGCAATTTGTTATAAATCCATCTATTTTCAAACCAGATCCCAATAAACTATTCGCTAGTGCAGGCTTATAATAATTTATAATGACATAACACTTTGCAATAGTGTTCCGAAATGCGTGGGACGTTGGAACCTACATAACACATTACCGACTTTAAGTGATACATCCTTACAAGGAGATTGGTAAGCTGTTAAAGATGGTTTTCAATAATTATTGGGTTAGGAGTTTCATAGAGAAACATACCAAACGATACAACAAAAAATTTCCAACGACCTCTGTGACAGTCAGGTATGTTTCTTCGGACCAAAGGTGGCGGGTTCTACAAGGTGTGGGAATTAACAATATCATTTTAATTTCTATCGACTTAGCCACTGGTGACCACCGTTCTGAATGGCAACTTTGCTCGAAATAGCTGTAGTTATATTAGGATGATCAGACTTAAATAGTCAGGTTGATCCTTATATCCGTATCCCCATTCTCCGTCCCTTCCTAACTTCAAGCTTTTACGCTGTGATTTTTTCAATAAGAGTGGATTTTTGTTGTGGACTTTAGTACCAGAATCTTTTTTGTCCAAATCTTAAATTCATAGTTGCTTGTTAGATATATTTTTGACCCAGAGATCTAGTGCTCCGGTTTTTCGATGCGTGTTATGATGTTATTTCTTGTGTTTTGTATTTATGAATGTAAAGGAGTATTGTTTTAGAATATGGGTTAGAATATATATTTAATTGTCACGATTTTAAGATTATTGAAGATTTCGTCAGTGCTGGTTCTCACAAGGACTTTTGATTAAATTTTCGTGGTGGTTTTTGGGTTCTATTGAGTGAATAAAGAATAATATTATCATTTGCAATGCTTTATTTTCTGAACTTCCTTCAGTCTCACAACACCAGCGAAATATGAATGACATGGTTACAATAAAATATTGTAGGAACCTAAATATTGATTGTGCAATGAAATTTTGTGAGGGAGAGCCTTGTAGTTGATTTAAATCCGGAGAATATTGTCCATACTCGTAAAATACATCCAATCGGGCAAAGTAGGCAATCGAACACGCGAGAAGGTGTGTAATGGGCCCATGAACAAAAATCAATAGCGTCGTCTGTCAGCCATAAATCATTCTTCGGATAATTTGTCCTGCAGATAGGCGCAAGTCGATCAGATGGAATGGATTACACAAGCGACAAGCGGCCAAATATTTGCGCAACACCTTCGGTTTCAGTCTGCACCAGCCGCAGCCGTTCCTTGGACTGGCCCACGTAATAACAATATCACAACGTGTTGTCTTTGTTTGAAGCTGATCGGAAACCAGTAGGAGTGGGCGGCACTTCGAGTTTATTGCCTTGGACAAACGCTGAAAGAGGTAGTTTTACACCTTTTCTGTTTCAATTGGGTTTTTTGTCTACTTTTCTGATTTGGACAACTTGAAAAACCCGAGCTTTTCGCTATTCCCGATAATTTTATTGTTCCCGAAACGTGTCGATTCTGAACATATTTTTAAAGACAGGTTGTAAAATAACAACACAGACTTTTACAACGAATAAATCTTCGAATACAAAAATAATAATAAATGAAAGTAATAAAATAGCAGTGAAATATAACAGACACCACATGCACGTTTGAAACGAAAGCACTTATTATTTACGGGGTGTCATTTTTTATTATTTCGAACACATAACAATCCATAATTCATGACGAGATACAGAATAACTTCAATAAATCACTAACCATTCATTTCTTCACGGGGATGACAAACGCCTTCCTTCGTCATCGTCCCATACCTATACACTCTTCTGACTTCTCTTACACCAAAGTTGACATGATACCACTCAAGTATTTGATTCCCCGATGGATCCACGTCTTCTCCAAGAGTTCTTCTTCCATTAATTTGAACGGCATAATTTTTTTCGACAATTCTTCAACCTTCCGCTGTATATCAAGAAACCATCTGATCGTACCTTCCTTAAACATCTAATTATAATTCAAAGCCACATAGAGAGGTAGAGGTTCTTAGAAAATGCCTATCTTGGATACGAGGAAATAAAATGAAATTATTAACTTTATAATAATTAGTTCAACCACAAGATAGTTGGGTACTGCTGACCGCTGGTGGATATTCGTCTCTCAATACGGTCGGGCCCAGCCACCACCACCAGCTGCCCACAGAGCCCAGAGGCCGCAGATTAAACTATCCAACTAATTGCGACTTATTGTTGGCATGCGAATTTTATTCCAAATCTATTCGTATAAGGCCGGAATTAGACTTTACGAGGACCACTTCGGCAACCGTATTGCTCTGTTCTAGTTTAACGGGAATTCCGTAATTAGCCAATAGTAAAATACGTAATTTAATACTATCCCTAAATATAATATCATAACAGTTGTATTACAAATAATATAGCATTCGTTGCACACTAATATTTATCCGATTTTTAAATTAGATATTCATAATATACATACAAGAACACAAAACCTTTGGTTTTGAAATACAAATTTGGTTTAATTTAGGCGTATTTTTTTATTATCATTAGTGCCTATTTGAACACTGTTAGTGCATATTTTGGCATTGAGAGTGTATATTTGAATGCATAGTTTTCCATTTTGATGCAAGAATATACAATCCGATGTATATATTCTGAGAATACATATTTTTTTAAATGTGAAAACCTAACTAGAGTCCCAGCTGCTCCTGCCCGGAGTCAGTGAGACTATGGCATCCCCAATTGGGGTACGTTGTGAGGCTGAAGGTAATGGGGGGGAGAACGAGATGAAAGAAGAAGGTTGGGATTTACCCGGCTCTTCAGATCTGGTGATCAAACACGGCTAAAGCCATTTCAAGCAACGTTTCAATTCTGAATGGTGGTATTATACCAGAGCGATACTGAGAGTATATTTCACTCCGGAACGTGCCGCAAATATACTATATATTATTTTAAATGAAATAATTGTGAAATAACACAAATTAATCAAATAAAATATATTTTCGCAAGCCGCGCCGGGATTTGATCCCGCGAGCTTTGGATTGTTACCCCTCGAACACGGAGGCCATCAAGTAATTTACGCACGTACTTAAATAATGCGAACTTACATTACCAGTATCAAAAAATAAAAAAGATAAACTTCATTTCAAATGCATATTTCTATATAATTATAGTTTGCAATTTTGATAGTGCATGAATATATTTAAAAAAAAAATACAACTATTCACGGTTTACGAATAACCTGACAATATTTGAAAATCTCCAACTGCCACCACAGTAAGCGGAAAATGTGTTTGTGTCATGATGGAGGGAGCCGCCGAGGGATCGAACACGCGACGCCTGGGCGGGAAACTTAACCACTGACCGGTCAATATATAATATAATCCTGTATAATATAATTAAATAGTTACGTAATGAGAACTTACACTACCTTATAATACAAAAATGAAACTGCATTTCATATTTAATGAAAGGTTGTTAACATCATGTTCAAATATGGCTTAAAAATGTCACTCATTTTCTACTTTCAGTTATTTTTCTATTTGTTTTGTTTATTTTTTCTTCATAAACCGCGGAGTAGGTTATCTAACTCTGTTTATTTTGTATTTATAATGGTATATTATCTTTCCTGCAATGAGGTTATTAAATAAATATAATAAAAAAAATTATAAAAAGTTAGGACTCAACGGGAGAATATTTAACTGTGATTTTTTTCTTAAGTATACCTATTCGGTTAATACCCTGGCGGTCGTATCGCAAGTACATTTTTTTATTTGTAATCTAATTATAATAATTAAAATAAAAAATCAATTGTAAAAAAACAAACAACAAGATGCAAAATTTATTACATTCAAATTTGAGTCTTGAAAAAACTCTGCCTTCTGTCACTGATAACTAATAATGTTCATAATTATTAAAAAGAACCCAAACCGTTAACTATCATATTACGTAGGAATATCATGTCTCTAATATTAGTATATATCTAGGTATCTATATACCTGTTTCATAGAAAGCATTTTTTGTTTGTTTTAGGGATATATATTTCATTAAAGTATCTAATTATGTACATGTTACATTGTTGCATGAACCAGCGAAGTTTCCACATAAAATTCATGGTATACACAGAAAAACATAGATGATTAAAGTAACCAAAAAGTATTGAAAAAAGAATTTATGTATTCATAATAATTATAATTATAAATTATAAAATTCATTAATTATTTAATATTTATAATTGTGTAATGGAAATGGAAAAGGCTGAAAGTGCCACAAAGTAAAATTTTCAGTATTCAATAAAAACTTCATAAAACTTGTACTGTATTCTTCACAGTGCTGCTCCTTGCGACTGCTCTAGGAACTAGTAGGAATTTTTCTGACACTTTTAATTTTCTCTAGGTTATTGGCAATGTCGCTTACAACACATTACACGCAAAAAATCGATTATTTATTTTTTTGCACTTTCAGCGTTTTCCATTTCCCCTACACAATTATTAAATCATAATAAACAATAAATACAAAAAGATTACAGTGATTCAATTCTTCAATTTGGGAGACGGGTGTGGATACCGCCGCCCCGGGAACCATTTTTTTGGATAACCAACACCTCTGCCATAGGTCACCCCAAGTTATTCGTTACGTTTGTTGACTTAGCAGTGGTGCCCAAGTTCATGGGGTGATGTTTTCCCGGGTCTTGGCGGTGGATGCATCTGCCCCAAGCCGGATCGGGAGAGACTGGAGACCTGACCTCTGAAGGACTCTCAACCCCCAGATCCTACACCCCTCTAATATCTTTTCCTTCACAGAACCTCCTCACTTTCTTTCCTAAAAACACCCTCCACATAGTATCCAAAGATGACATGGGCCCCGAAGGGAATTATTTTCCTCAGGACCTTCTATGTGCTAATTTGAAAAAATACCTTGTCTGCGAAATAGTTGATATCTAATAGGTAGATACTAATGGCACCGCAGGTGTAATTTGTTAATTAGGACAGGTGAAGATCAAGAATTAAATTGCGTCATTGCATCTCATATTATTCGAAATAAAAATTTTAAATGTTAGCATTTGTATATTTATTATCATGAACATACATGTTTATCACTATTCTAGCATGATTTTTAAGCGTTACGCTGCATTGTGTGACACGAGAAAACTCATTAAAAATATCCAGTTAACTTCGATTTTCCATTGCCGCTCGATAAATAATTAAATTATTAAAATTATGGTCTGAAGGTCTTATTTCGGCAGTAATGTCTTATGGATCTATGTCCATTTATGGTATGGATGGCTGTAGAACACGATATGGATATTGTAGGCGGTGTTCAGGATTGTTTCAATGTGCAAGCGAAATGGAACCTTGCGATCTACGAACTTTATTTACAAACATAAGAAAATAACTTGTGTAATTAAAGAGGAAATGTTTTTATATTATCGTATACTTAAACAGACTAACAAAATATAACAAGTAATGTGGGTGTTGAAGCTTTGTTATTGTTCCTTCATGTGTAAGTATTTTGTTGTGTGAAGGTCGTACAATGATCACAACCAGAGACACGAAGTTTTTGTAGTATTGGGCTCTTTGGCAGCATACGTCTAAACCCAGACAGAAGCTCTTGAAGTGAGGATATTATAGATTTGTGTATTCTCAACACACCCTGTTAGGGTAATAAGTTATTACTAATTTCATTGAAGAATAATACTAACAATTCTAAACAAAACATGAAAAAGAACAAGACACAGATAAATAGGTAACTGTCGTAACTTGGAATCGAACCCAGGATCTCTTGACTTTAGGACGGATAATGGATATAACCTTTAAAAGTTATTCAATTTTTTGTTCAATAATCGCAAATTCATTGTGTGACGTCATTTTAAATCATACAACACTTATTTAATCAAAATTATCATTTGGCAGGCGGGAATGGGTACCGCCGCCCCGGGAAACTTTATTGGATAACCAACACCTCTGCCATAGATCACCCAAAATGGTACGCTATGTTTGGTGATTTAGCAGGGGTGCCCGGGTTCGTGGAATGAGGTTCGTCTAGGTCTTGGAGGTGGATGACCAGGACACACTGAACCCCAGATTCCTACCAACCCTTCTTCCTTCCCAGAATTCTCCTCTCATTCCTTTCCCTAAAAAAAACTCTCCACACAGCATCCCCAAAGATAACATAGGCCCTCAGGGAAATTATTTTCCTCCTGTGTGGAGCTCATGTAAAAAAAAATGTTTCGAAACCAATGGTTTTTTCGTCAGAATAAAATGTAAATCAACAAAAATAACTGGAGATGATAATAATCTAAAGATGCCGTGTGGAGGATCTTTTTCGCATATTGAAGTTTAGCATAAAAAAAATTCAAGACAAATTCAAGTTTAGCCATCTGATTTAGCCAGGGAAGTATGATGGAATACCCAGAAGAGATAGAAGCTGTACCCCATGGCTGCGAAACCCACGTGACTCGAACGAATTCAGTTCAAAACTTTAATTTGATGTCAAGGAATTTAATTTGATTTAAAACAACATTTTGCCCAGTACTTGTCGATTCAACGGCAACGATTACTATGATGATTTATAGCAATGAGTTTACCCTTGAGGTGATTGATTAGGTAAGCTTTGCAACTGACTGTAAAACTCCCGTTTTGTACATTATCCGACATCTTTATTATACCACTGATTTAGTATTTATTACGATAAGTATAAGGCTAAACACGGATTACAAAGGTTACCGAGAGTTGATACATGAATCGTCCTAATAACATGATATACTTATGGCTTGCACGAACATTTCAAGGCTTTTGTGAATGTCATCCCCGTTGCTTATAAGAAATAAGTACCAGATCCTTCCTCTATATTTTTATCGAGCAAACGACCCGTGAATCCACGTCACTTAATAATGATTTACAGCATCTGTTGCAACGTCACTCTAATCTCCAGAGTATAAGCTGCAGCGTATGGGATATAATATATTATATTATAAGATATGACGAGCGTAGGAAATGACTGTTCTCTATTTTGAGCGCTGATGGAGGAGACAAAATATTCGCGTCTTGAAGCTCGTAAATTATTTCAAATTTGTCGAGTTTAATAGTGGTTCTGGTTCTGATGACATCGTTCGTAAAAGCCAATCAAATGATTTGATGCCAAATGATCCCATGAACCTACCTACTTAAATCCGAGCAAGCACTGTATGAATACAAATATGGATACAGGATTAAAGACATGAGTAAGGAATAAGGATACATGCATTTTAAAGTTTTAAGATAAACTTACGTACGAGTATA
The DNA here is from genome assembly GCA_917563855.2 of Limnephilus lunatus. Classification (NCBI taxonomy): domain Eukaryota; kingdom Metazoa; phylum Arthropoda; class Insecta; order Trichoptera; family Limnephilidae; genus Limnephilus; species Limnephilus lunatus. The sequence goes on from OU830600.1 coordinate 47,757,860, forward strand.
TTAATTAAAAAACGTATTGATAATACCCTTAATAAAAATAACAGTTCCTGGTGTGCATTTGAAAATATAAACAATAACTTTTTTTTTGTGGTTGGCATCGCTTTGAGAGATTTATTTAAAGGTACTGGGATTCTACAGATCAGATGTTTTCGTATCACGTGAGAACAATAATTCAGTTATAAAAACTTTGTTAAAAAATACGTTCACACATTTACAAAAATCTACCAATAAAGATAAAAACAAATAAAACACAAAATTATATAAAAGCTCACTCAAATGACGAATAATACAAAGAGAGGCAAGAAACACGAGAGACATAAGTGATACATATGTAATTAGGTAGCTCAACATATTTTTTAGCAAACGCAGAATATTTTTTCTGAATCTTTATATTATAATTTATCGACGAAAATATCTTCTCCAAGTCTCCAACACACTCTCGTATTATATAGTCGACACATTTGGGTCAGAGGACTAACATAAAGGCAATATTATTTTTTTTAACTTTAGATGTTACAGTAAAAAAACTTCCTGTAAGTCTAACGGATGTGTGATACATCACGTGCATTTAATTTGAACGTACCTAACATCTACGTTGATGATACTGTACCTGCATTTTCAGCCAGTAATCAAAATGTAATATCAATAGGTAGCAGGTACTGTTATACACGTAGTAAACTAGTAAACACCATAAATAATAAATTGCCGCGATAAAGCCTGCTGAAATGTCGTGAGAACCATCAATCTTAACTGGCGGATTATGCCAGAAACCAGATGCCAGATGTAGATACAAGGTATTAGATAGATCAGATATCAAGATTTAAGTACCTACAAACCCATAAATAATAATTTGAAAGTCTGGCTTTTCTCCATACGTGATTTCCGTGACTAATAATATATTTTTTACCCCATACTTTATAATTGAACACATATTATCCCCAAGTCGTGTGAGGCAAAACAAACAGTAGGCGGCCGATACTTTGACTGCGACTGGATAAATATTGTGATGGATTACAGGACGCTTCCTACTTCACTGACGCCGGGTTGTGTCTACTTTAGTTTGTGTGAGCCGTCCTTACGTCCTCGTATACTTATCCTTTATCTTGTATACACAGAAGGCCTCCTCACTTAACTAAACATTGAAGTCTTGCATAACAAATAAACGTTCTACTTATTTGATCCGATAAAAGCGTAACATTTTCGTAAAGTTGCGGTCTACGACGGAATGAATTTATTAATGTCGCGAATAATGATAAACCGCAGAAAGTAATTACCGGAGTTCAGATTACATAACTCTCTTTAATATTCGTTTACAAATTTTTATGAAAATGATTTCTTGTAAAAATAATTAAAATATTGTAAGGTCTGTTTTCGGCTATGGAACGAAGTGTTCGCTCTAATAGTATTGAGAAGAAATTTTCTTGGGGACTTACAATCAAATAGTAAATGCGTCCGAGATTTACCATTAGCGATATCCGTTTATCTCAACGGTTAGGTTATTAGGAAAATTGTATCAGGTATAAGGCATGTGCAATTTACTAAATGAACTTTTTAAGGGTTATCTTTAAAAACGTTTTTGCTTCTGGCTTACATTGCAGTAGGTAGGTACCTATTTCAACTCTCACGGAAAACGAATACGTAGATGAAAGACCAACACCAATCGCACATACGGGCGCATCACTTAGAATGATTTTAGCTACGTTTAGTGATCAGATAGGGGAATAATATATCAACTTTAGACGTCAATAACGTCAGAATTTCGTTAGCTCCAGTTTTTGAAGAATCATAACATGAAATAGTGTCTAAATCGAATCAAATTTGCTACTGAAGTGCAGTGTTTTTCTCGGGCTATCACCCGGTGTGTCTGTCTTCCGGTATTCTACCGTGATATGCTTATAAAGTGACTTTTTACAAAAAAATTGACAGACAATCTAACTATGAGTTTATCACCTAGAAATATTTTGAGAATTCGTACTAAAAGTGGTCAACAAACTGAAATTTTGTGTGTATAATAAAACTCTGTGCCGAATTTATATCCTCGTGTGTCTGTTTTATCGATACTCGAACGAGGAGTGCCTCAAAAGTGATATCAAAACTGAAAGTCTAAACTTTAATTGTGTATAAGTGAACTAAAAGATAGTCTAAACTTTAATAAGTGAACTAAATAAAACAATAAACATCGGAAAAACAAAAAATCTGGCAATAAGTGAATGCTTAACAAATTTGAATTGTGAATTAAACAATAATCACAGTGTTTTGTGTTAAAAACTACTAAAATACACTCTAGTACATTTCGTTGACAGTTGTTTAATATTGACTTTAATCTCGCTGACACCCAACAGTGATTTGGCGTAGGAGCAGAGTGTTTGGCTCCCGTATCTTTGGAGAAGGGTTCGATCCTCGAACAAACCGAAACCTTTTTATTTTAATATTATATTTATAAACTACCTGTTCATAGATGGCGGTAAATGCGTAGATACACTAAACCAAAAATAATTTTAACCAGATACCCTATCAGTCAATAGATGGCAGTAAAGTAGTAGAAAAATTAAATAAAACGGCAAACGGGCTTGATAATAGATGGCGGTAAATATACCAATTTAAAGAAATACTACTAACCGATAATATTAACAGATGGCAGTAGGTATATAAAATATATAATTATTTATTTATTAAAATTATTGGAATTTGAAAAATGGAAAAGGGAAATAAAACACCCAGAGTAAAAAATTCAGACCCATTTACGAAATCTTTTATGACCCCAAGATCCCCAACCGAACAAGAGGAAGATAATTTATCGTCTGATTCGGAGAATAATAGAGATGATGAGGAAGAAAAGTCTATATTGATAGAGACAAATCAAGTGAGTAACGCACTTACTAACTCAAGAATCATAATTAATTCCATGAAGACAACCCTCTCAGAAAGTAAAGGAAAAATTTCCATGGGCCAAAAAGAAAAAATTAATGAAGGAATGGATAATTTATTTAACATTATAGCTTATTTAGTAGCAGAAAATAATGAAATGAAGGGCGAATTAAAAATTCTCCGGCCGCTCACAAAAATAGTTACCCAAAATTTTAATGAAATGAAAAAAATAATGCAGGAAAATAAATCGCTTTTCAATAACATGAATACAAAAAATGAAGAAATTAAAAAAGACATAAGAAAAATAATAGTACCCGAAACTTATGCGGAAAAGGTAAAAAAACATGAGCCGATTGTAATCATAAAACCAAAAAAGAAAAATCAAGAAAATGTTGAAACAAAAAACGAAATAAGCGTTGGAGTACCAAGGCCCGCTATCTGCGTCTTTCCAGTAAACGCTGAAGCCACCGTGGACAGCGATGCCACAATAAAAATGGTCCAAGATGTCATTCGACCGTCCGAAATAGGCGTTCGGATCACGGGCATGCGCAAAATAAGGAACAAGGGGGTGTTGCTCAACACGGCAACTGCAGGTGAGCAGGAAAAATTATTAAATGCCACTTGTCTTAATAATTCGAGCATACTTAAGGCCCGGTTACCCACCAAACGACTCCCGAGACTGATATTTTTTAACGTGCCGAGGGCTTTAACTGATGCTGAATTTTTGAGGATCGCTCTAACGGGTATTCCCAATGTTCAAGACGTCGAGGGAACACTGGCAAGCTGCAAGCTTAGTCACTTGGCTGGCGCTCGTACAGGAGACACCTGCCATCGAATATATGAGGTGCCTGCTGCTGTGCGCAAAACACTCGTGGAACAGGAGAAAGTGTTTGTCGATTGGACTGTGTGTCGCGTCCGAGACTTTTTTGGGCTTACCGTCTGCACTAAGTGCCATGTGATTGGACACTCCTTCAAATACTGTCGAGATGAAACTTGGTGTGGGCACTGTGGCCAAAAAAATCACACCCGCGAATCCTGCCCAAATGCAGCTTCCGATCCAGTCTGCGCTACATGTACCAGATTTGGTAAGCCTGCTGCTCATTCCACTGGAGACAGGGACAACTGCCCGGCCTACCAAGCTGCACTGAAAAAGGATCTTGCTACAATCGATTATGGAGTGTAACATACGTGAGCATAAGTGCCTCACCATCGAGGATTATAATCCCGTGATGAACTGTCTACGAATAATGTACTTGAACGCGAGAAGCATCCGTAATAAGTTTGATGAGATCGAAGAAAAAGTTAGAAGTTCGCTGTATATTGTGCACGTCCTCGTCACCACTGAAACGTGGCTTAATGTTGGAGAGGAAAATTTTTACTCCTTGAGTGGTTACAAAAGTGTTTTTGCCTCTCGCCCCAACGAAGGAGGAGGCGGCGTAGCAATATATGTGATTGATACTATGAAGTGTGCAATTATTGAAAAATTCTCAAATGAAAATTCCTTCTTAGGTATAAGTCTTTGTAGCAGTGATAGGAAACCAGTCAACATTTATGCTATCTATCGAAAACCTAACACAAACATGCAGGATTTTTTAATACACCTAGAAAACATACTGAACGAAAGTAGACAAGATACATTAATATTCGGAGACTTTAACATTGACGTATCCATATCCACACACTCTTCATTAAATTTTTGCAACATCTTAGAATCTTACAATTTCTCAATATACAACAATACATTTCCCACGAGAGTTACTGATACAAGCAGCACCATTATAGATCACTTCATATCAAATAGGCAAAACATTCAGACTACTATATCGAATATTGATGATCCACTTAGTGACCATAACATACTTATTGTTGACTATAAGAACAACTTAAAAAAATGTTTTAATAATAGAACCAAATCCCGGATTACGAGACCTATCATCAACAGTATGTCAGTAAAATCCTATCTTCTTGATAACAATTTCACGATCGACTTAAGCAACTCAGAAGACCCTTTTAAAAGTTTCAATTATTACATTAAAAAGGCAATAGAATCAGGTACAACCAAACCAAAAACAAGATTAGGAAGTCGGGAACAACTGAATACTCCATGGTTTGATTCCAAATTAAATTCCTTAATCAAAGAACGAAACCAGATTCACAAACAGTGGAAACAAGACCCTGGTAATATTACTCTTGTAACACTTAAAAAGAGATTGAGAAATACCATTACTAATTATAGGCGAAGTCTAAAACACAAATATTATGCGAACAGCTTTCAACAAAACCAAAATAACCCTACTAAAACTTGGAAAATCATAAACTCTATTCTGTCAAACCGAGCACATAAACCAACCAACGAAATAGAATCCCTCATCGTAAATGACTGCGAAATTAAGGATCCGGATCAAATAGCATCGGCATTTAATGAGTTTTTCCTCTCGATAGGAGAAAAGTTAGCAGCTACCATTCCGTCATTCCCGGACGACTGCAATACCGTCCTTGTAGAACCGAAGGCTTGCCAATCCTTATACATGGCTAGGACAAACAAAGATGAGGTATTGAGGATCATCTCTAAAACAAAGCTGAAAGCAGCACCGGGACTCGATGGAGTAACACCATCAGTTCTTAAGGCTTGTAAAGAAGAACTAGCGGGTCACCTAGCAGAACTTTTTAATTGGTCACTGTCCTCGGGAAAGTTTCCGAATGAATTAAAGCTTGCGAAAATAATACCTATACATAAAGGAGACTGTAAAACATGTATTTCTAACTACCGTCCTATATCACTTTTATCGGTATTTTCAAAAGTATTTGAGACCATAATCAAAGATAGACTCCTAAAATACATATCTGCGAATAATATCCTTACACCACAACAATATGGCTTTCGGAAAAATTCTAGTACTCAATGTGCCACCTTTGATTTTATCTCTACCCTTCAACAGTATATAGACCAGGGTGAATATGTGGCAGCCATATTTATAGATCTCAAAAAAGCCTTTGATACGGTCAATCATGAAATACTCTTAAAGAAATTGGAACATTTGGGTATTGTTGGGAAGCCCCTAAACCTCATACGAAGCTACTTAGATGATAGATTTTGTCTTGTCGAAGTCAAAGGGGTCTCGAGTGGCTTAGGTAGAATCACATGTGGAGTGCCACAGGGATCAATTCTTGGCCCTCTGCTTTTCTTGCTATATGTCAATGACATAACTAAATGTGGTATCTCTGGAAAACTCCAACTTTATGCGGATGATACTGTAATCTTCTATCACAGTAAAAGCCTGAGTGACCTCGAGTCTCTAATGAATGTAGATGTCTCAATTTTAGCTAATTGGCTCCGTATTAATAAATTGAGCCTCAATATAAAAAAAACGCACTATCTAACTTTCGGTAATAAGGATTATGGGTCCATGAATATTTCACTTGGAACTGATAAACTCCAAAATATGGAAGTTACGAAATATTTAGGGCTATTAATAGACTCTAAACTTACGTGGAATTCCCATGTTGAGCATGTAAAATCAAAAATTTCTCCAATTACCGGTGTACTGTACCGACTCCAAGGTCTTCTCTCCATATCTCTACTACGGGCCACTTACTATGCAATGATTCACTCCCATCTGAGTTATTTAGTTAGTATCTGGGGCACTATTACTAAAAAACAAATATCAGAAATACAGGTGATTCAAAATCGAGCTATAAGGAATATCTACCATCTACCGTGGGATACACATATCAAACATATATATTCAAAGACAAACATACTTCCTTTCACGGTTCTACCTAAATACAATATCACTAGTGCAATATTACAAATCATACATAGATCCGCACACACTAACATCAGACCAGCCTTTAATTCAGACATACACCAGCACAAAACACGATCCCAAAATCAAATACACTTAGCATCATCTACCCACACAACTAAATTTGGTATTAACTCGTTACAATATATCGCATATAGACAATACAATGCATTACCTAATGAAATAAAGCATTCAGTAGCTAACAAAAAAAAAATTGTTAAAACGCTTAAAGAATATTTCCTGAAAATGTATTTAAACCAGTGAATATTGGCTCGCCTTCATACGTTTGTTTTTTTATGTTTTATGTGTATGGATGTCTCTCAGTATTCCTAAAATCTCTATTCTTGACAATGCATTTTTTATTTATTTATATATATTTTTTTATTTTTTTCCTTTTTCAATATATTGTATTTTTTAAACGTGTAATATCTGTGTAAAATGTACTTATATCTATCTGTCCTTCCCGTAATGAGTTTTCTTCTCAACTCATTGGGAATAATGTGTTACTTGTCATATTTTTGTAATACATTATAATTAATAAATAAATAAACACATTAAATATGTACTCCGTATAATTATTTATTCATGTGGCTTCATTCAATTTCACATGCGTGTTCGCCGAGTGCATATATTGATTTCTCATTTTGATAGGAAGAAAATATCATGAGAAAAAAAGTGTACAATGATGTGTATTGCGCACGAATTCACGCATAGCTATTGCTGCGTATAAATAAGTAGATATTACCGCGAGCCGAACCATTTATAATGGGGAAGGGATGAAGCGCGAAACGGCCGCATGCGGTTGCTTCGTTCCTTTCTTACAACTCGTGGCTCGGCTCGCGGCAATACCTACGTGTTTGCAGCAAATACACTTTTGTTTATTTTTGAGAAGATGGTCAAAGTATAATTAAATAATATATTTGATTATATCTGCTAAAAAGAAAAGCAATAATAATAATTATTATTAATGATCATATCAGAATAAATATGTGTAATATAGTAAATATAAAAACCATAAAACTAGTTGATGACGCACTAGTCCATTCTCTTTCCTATGGTATAACTGGCTGTGGCGGAACTTACAGCAATCATGTAAAACCAATAGAAATTGCCCACAAATCAATTATTTAGATGATGTACCAGAAAACTAAATCTTATCCCTCCGAACGGCCACTTGCACGGATTTCATAACGACTTGGAAAAAATCGTGTGGATAGATTTTTTTACTAAGATTACGAAAATATTAGTAAAAATGTATGGTTTTTTTTATTTTTAAATAAATAAATCCATTATTTGAGCTCGTGATGTCACTACATGAAAATGTCCCGTCTCCGATTATGTTCCCTTTATTTTGTAAAATTCCACACTGATTAATTTTTTTATATATGGTAACACTTTGATTTCCGGCGAATTTTTTCATTTGCGTTTAACGTTTACTAGATTTATCGTTTGTTCTATGCGAACTTATCTTTTGGTTTGATTTTTTGATAAAGATGGCGGTGTTTTTACAGATGTTACTAAGAGAACCCCGTTCAATTTATTGCTATTCGTTTGGAAAACGTCCTTTTTTAAAAATGATTTTCGGCTTTGTATTTATAGTTTTTTCGCACACATAAAATTATGTCCCGTCTTTCCGGTTTATAAAAAATGGTCTGATTTTTCGGATTGAAATTTTCAAAAGATCGCCAGGGTTTCAAAAATACGATAAAAAAAAAACTGAATGTTTTAGAATATTTGCCTAAACCGTAAAAAAAATAAGAAAAATGTGATGCAAGTGGCCCATTGTTTAAGGAAACTGATATTTTGGACCTTATACAGAGACCTTTGGTTTTCAATGTATTAAATTTATCTACACGCATCTAAACTAGTTTTAAAACATTTAAATCGTACCAGCCAAACACGTGGCGCCTGTGAGTATGCTGTACCCCACTGCAAAACTAGGTTGGCCCAAAGGCATATTAGTTTTATTGCTCCAAAAATGTATAATTCATTATGTACAACCTTTAAGCAGATCACGTGTCAAAATCTCCAATCTTAGAAAAAATATATCAATACTTATAAATTTTAACAAAGCATTTATTATATTTATCATCAGACGGTTTTTAAAGTAGATATATTATATTGTTTGTTATATTATTTTGTCTTTAATTGCACTTGTAAACATTAATTCTTATGAAACTTCACAACTGCTATAATAACAGTGCAGATTGTTTGTTATTAGGTTCTAGTTTTTTATTGCATTTATTCATTTTAAATATGTTTTAAATACTTTTTAGTTACTATTTTTAAATACTTTATTTGATATTTGATGCTTTAATCTCTTCTTTAACCATAGAAATCAATAAAAAATCAATTTAATACCCCCCGCACCATTTTCGGTCCGTGAGTTTTTAGTGAGCTAGAGTGCTAAGATTGAAAAATACGATATTACTGATGTTGTTGTAGCTGAAAATGATTTTTTTTTCAAAATTTCGACCTTTTGTATGAAGATCTTTCAGTTTGTGGATGCGGCGCATCCCTTGACTGAAAGAATCCTGAAGATCTTCATACAAAAAATTGAAATTAAAAAAAATATTAAATGTCATATTTTTCAATCTTAGCGCTCTAGCTCTAGCTCACTGAAAATTCACGGACCGCCACTGCCACGTACCAGCCGCGGCAGCGCCTTTGTGGGATTTTTTTCTTCATGCATATATCATATTAAGTTTTTTTATGTACTTTTCATTATTTTATGTATCTACCTATGTAATGCACCAAAAAATTTAGAATTAAAAAATAAAAAATAAAAACCTAAATATTATGACCAACGTCTTGTGAAATTTTCAACGAATTGAACATAATATAAAAGACAAAATGAGGTTAGCCATAGGTACAAACGTAGAATAAAAACATTTCAATGATACCTACATCAAAATACATTTTAGGCTGTGTGATATTGGAAAAAGTCACTGCACTTGGAAACAGAGTTTACTAGTATATAAGCGGAACATTCGTGTTTCGTAAATATGTAGGACTTAGGTACCTACATTTAATATAACATATGGGTTCAATGTGCGCTTAAAGGTCAATATTGTTATTAAAATTAGATTTGAAATTTATGACGCTTTCTATACACCAAAGAGGATAATTTTTTCAACATAATAGATAAAGTCACCACATTTGAGATAAGCATTCTTTGAAGTCGGTTCGTTTATCAAAGTAAAACACCGATAAGCCGAGTAGCAGCCAGCAACTCAGTTAAAATGACAATAGTAATAAAATTACTAATGTTTACTTTATTATGCTTACATTACAATATTAATCACGGATAGCGATAGAGGAATAACAATAAAGGTATTTTGAAATTTTTTGAGAAAATCACTTAAGGGATAAAGGGCACTTGGTACGAGTATAACCCCATCATATAATCATTTAATAATACCACTTTAGGTATGTGTTATTGACACAAATACACGAATATAGATATTGTTACTATCAGCCGTTATCGACGTTTTCACGTAAAGGGTTATTAAAGTTTGTTGATTACCATTGGTAAATGCTTTTAACATACATTTTAGACCAGGGGTTCTGAACATACTGAGCCGAGCAACTATGCGTCTAAAAGAGAATTTGTATTCAAAGCATTATGTTCGTAGTCTTTGAAAAGTTACCCGCAGGCAGAAATTTGAGAATCAACGAAGAGTACCAAAAAACTGTCGTGAGCACATTGGTATGAGAAAGTGATAGTTTGGAAAATTCTGAATTATCCATAAATATTAATTCATTCTAAACAGTTGTTCAATTTTATCTATAAGTTTATTATCCACTGGAGCGACCCCGCGAAAAAAATAAATTTGCCTCGATTGGTCAAGATTTCCAGAAGATCATTTTTTAAATTTTTCGCAAACATTAAAAAAATCATACCTTCGAATGTTTACATGGAGACATAAAAACTTATTACATTGCTGTATAGCCAATGAATTAACCTGTATTTTACCGTTTATATCATATTTGTATTAAATATAAAAACAATATAAAAAAATCGTAAAGTAAACTTTTTAAAGTTATAAATAACCGCGCGAATCCTGCGTGTTTGTTACTTTGAAACTCCGTGAGAGGTACTTATTCGAGTCAACATAGAATATTTTCGTTTTCTGTATGTTGTCTGTGGTATTCTTGGCAATGAAGGTGCATATCTATGGAAAAAGGACTTAATTTTAACTGTAAACAGCTAATCAAAAATTCGGTGTGTAAAAATAATTAAATTTTTAAAAATTTTAACATCTTTCAAAAATAGTCCACGAAGTTCGGATTTGCGATATCTATGGTCATTTCAATAGATTCGTTTTAAAATAAATGGCTGGCCATGGAAATGTTTTAAATAATTACAATAAATGTTTTAATGTGGTTTAATTTTGGAACGCTATCAATCGCAGAAAAATAAAAGTGATCCATTTTTCGACCTTAATTGCTCCAGTGGATTGCTCTTCAGACTTGTCTCTTGGATCTGCGCTTCAGACAAATGGTTTTTCAGAACATAGTCATTAGAGGCATTACATGCCAAGAAAAACTTGTACGAACTATGGATACAGTAATTAGCAAGTATACTTAGAACCGCATTGCAAACTGATGGTAATTGAGAGTCTGTAACACCTGTGGAGGTCTGCGAACCCAGGTGAGAAGAGGGTGAGAAACTTATGCGCCTCTATACACTAATTAAAATAATCATTATTCCGATAAATACCTTTGAACCCGTGTAAAGACCTCGCTCAAATAAATGATTCGTTCTTTTATCGATTCCAAATTTAGATAACAGCAATGTTAAGGAATCTCTTACTTATCTATATTTGTTTGCACGAATACCTTTTTCTGTAACGGAAGAAGAGAAAAGATAAGAATTAATCCATTTCCTATTACGTGTTACGGCAGGTACTTTGCTAAAAACCAAGTAAAGATTTCACTTCCCTCCCTTTCAAATGACACTTTCTTATTCATCTCACTCTATCTTTTCTTAAATAGGTACTTCGAGCGAGTTTTCTAATGAAAGCGAAGTTCATATATTTCTAAGATAAGTTGATACAATATTGAATGCAAAATCATTCATGCGTTTTCACGTTCCACAAGTCACTTTTCATATTGCATTATGTTCAAACAGAGATTTATAGTGATTACCTGACTGGCTGTTTTTATTTCTATACCAATTCCTAGCAATAAATTAAATGTGTGTATAGGCGAGTAAAAGTGAGTAGGTATTATGGAAAAATGTTAAATTCTTTGCTCCAGTTTAAGGTCAAGGATGCTTCATAAAGGTGCGATCGTTGCATTATTAATAAAAATACCGTACAGAATTAATAACCTTACATAATCTTATATTTAAACGAATGAGTAAGACACAAAGCGGAGGATGGACTACCGAATCACGTCATTCAGTGGCTGGAAAGCTGGACACTGGATGAACAATTTAACTATGAATCATATTATGGTGCAAAACTGGAAATCTTATATCTGCACCAGATTTTAACAAATAATGTTTACGCATGAAGAAAATTCGTAGACAAATTTCCTGCAACATTAAAAATCCCAAATATGACATTGGTCCCGAGGGAAATTATTTACCTCAGGGTCTCCTGTGTTAAGTTAATAAATACACGGTGTCCGGTAAATCATAGAACAAGCGGGAAAATGGTGAATTTACTTCACATTTGAAGTGGATTTTGTAGGATAACTTTTTTTTAAAGATGCTTTAGTTTTCGAGTAAATCGAGTCCGTAGTTGGATTTTTTTAGGACAAATTTGAATAAAATCGGTCGCTAGAGGGTTAATATCAGTATTTTAAAGTACGTCGAAGCCTGTGGAAGCTTAGACCCGGCTCCAAACCTTTTTAACCATTTAATTGCCAATAGAATTTGTTTTTTTGGTTCTCTGCGACATAGATTTCACCGGTTCCCGCTTGAAGTACGAGGGTCTGGACACCGTATAGATATTACATAATATTTTTATAAAAGTAATTATACAAATATATAGTAACACATAACATGGGCACCTTGCTTAGGACCTCTAAAAGTATTAATCTGACCCTATTTAGTAAGATCAAGAGAGTTCGAAATCCTGAAAAGCGGTTTGCAATAAAAAGGTATGTGCAACGCAAGGTACCGCGAAGAGCGTAAACAAATTGATGTGATAAGAATTATTGTAAATTGTTATTAAATAAGTAAGATATTATGTTACAAGCACACGTATTTTTTATTCTGATTCTTACATAAGAGTCTGAAAGTATCATAATGTTACTTTTCGCAATAGGTAATAAAAAGTTATCTTTATCTAATCATTGAAAATTGAAAGCAAACCAGCCTTTAATAATACATTCAATACCTGGGAGCTATATATATTACATTATTTATTATACATAATAATTACACACCTACTTATCCAAACAATGCAACAAATCGCTGATTGAGTCATCATGTGGGAGAAAGTTTCTACTAATGAACAGTAAATAACTATCTCTGATCAAAAAATCAACTCACAATCATACATTATTATTTTTCGCCTTTAGTACCCCTCCGGCAAATTGACACAGGTATTTCAAACACTTCTCATTAGATCATTCGGTGAATACTATTTTAATGATTTATTGATCTGATAGGGAGGCATGATAACAATTAGTTTTTTGTCGATGTGAAGTTTTTATACGACCAGATGAAATAATGTGCCTGCAGAAACGTCATATGGATTTATGGAGGGCAGTAATAAAGTCATGCTGGGCCACTGAAGAGATTAATCGATAGATGTGTATTGCTGCCTTGTTCGTGTGCCCGAAGTAATAAAGTAAGCCCGGGTTCATAGTGTGAGGTTTCTCCAGGTCTTGGCGGCGGATGCGTCTGCTCACGTGCTGCATGGCGGGCCTCCATGATCTTTTGACCTCTCCAGCCGGACTATCTTGATTCACCGCCTCGCACCGCAGTGAGAGGAATAGATTCATACGCCCGTTACACCTGGACACACTGACCCCCAGATTCTAACCCATCCCTCAAACCTTTTTCCTTCCTAGAACTTCCACTCCTTCTATTCCCTAAAAAATCCATCACACAGCATCCACAAAAATGACATATGCCCCAAGGGAAATTGGGAAGTGACCTCAGCGCCTCCTTATTATGCTCGTGCCCTGTCCGTTCAACGGACGTTGGCTATCATGTTGGCTATGCGGATTTGGTTTACTGCGGCCCGGAACAGCTCTACAACTCTTCAGTGGATTGGCCAAACCACTGTCTCAGATTTTTCAGCCATGATGTTATCTTTCTTCCAGGACCCCGACTTCCAGCAATCTATCCTTGTATTGCGAGATACAAGATCTTGTACCCACTTCTCTGGATGTCTCATCACATGTTCTAGATATTGAAGTTTTTAGATTTTTATTTTGTTTAATAACTTATTTTTCTAAATTCATCCGAACCATAACATCTTCATTCTTAACTCTGTCCAACCAGCTTAGTTTGAGTATTCTTCTGTATATCCACATCTCGAATGCCTTATCAAATTAAATCAAATCAAAAAATATTTATTGTACATATAAAAAATACAAAAGGTATTGCTTATGGGTAGACCCCATTTCTTCCAGCTAACCACATACATGTTATATTATAATGTTCATACAAAGAATAATATTATAATTTTTATACAAATAAGAAAATAGAGATAACAAGAATACAAAAATAGGTGTTTCATTTATGTGAGGTATTCACTTAAAGTGTAATGACTAATGACATTTGACAATGACAGCGCCCTTGAGGTGATTTTTCACAAAAACGGCGCTATACAAGTCATCCAAATATTATTATTATTTGTTTAGAAGTAATGTTTTGAGTGATGATTTGAATTTGTGTATGTCTTGAATTTGTTTGATGTTATGTGGAAGGTTGTTATATACTTTAACGGCCATGTAATATGGTCCTTTTTGGACTATTTCTTCAGTAAGCGTCCATGCTTCCATTCTATAAAATATTACCATTCGCCTCTTGCATGGAGCTAATGCAAAAAAGGTCAATGTTTCCTATCATTTACAAACATCGAAATTCTTTCTTGAGTCTTCATTGGCCTGTCTGTCAGGAGTCAAAAGGTAGGTCTTATGTAAATTGGTGGCATCAGTTTTATAATCGGTATAGATTATTGATCACACTTCTAGGACAATCTGTTCAGTGTGCTAAGCAATGCGGCTTTGAAAGATTTCAATTAATTGACTACATCATTCTTTGGAAGTATGCAATTGTAGGTATTTGGTTCTAGTTTAACACCTGGCTTTCTGGGGTCCGGGATACGGACTACGGAGTGCATGGCACCTGGGCCGATGTCGCAACCTTTGTCGGCTCAACTACTAGGCTACTACTCCATCGCAATCTCCCCTCTTTCTCAAGAACGACCTTTGTAACAAAATAGAGGTCGTAATGGAGCTCTCTCTAACAGGAATTTTATAATGACACTATTTTGTACCCATAGGTTATTCGGTCTTTAAATAATTGCTATCGAAAAACATTTTTGACTTTGCTATGATCTGGATAAAACGATAATTATTTGGTTCTTAGGCACTAAAATAAATGCCAAAAATTAGGAACCAGAATGATAATTTTTTGTTTACTCTGTATATTTTTTAATATTTTTTTAATAATATGAATACCTTACAAGACTCTCAATTGTTCCCGTCTGAAGCCAATGAGACTATGGCATCCCCAATTGGGGTATGTTGTTAGGCTGAAGGTAGTGGGGAGGGGAAGGAGATAGGGAATAGGAAGGTGGGGAAGTACCTGACTATTCAGATCTGGTTAACAAACACGGTTAATGCCATTTCAAGCAACGTTTCAATTCTGAATGGTGGTCTTACACCAGGGTGATACTAAGAGTATCTTCCACTCTGGAACGTGCAGCCGCAAATAGACTATATATTATTTTAAATGAATAAATTGTGAAATAACACCAATTAATAAAATAAAATTTATTTACCACGCCGGGATTCGAACCCGCAACCTTCGGTGTGCGAGTCAAGCGCCTTACCGCTGGACTTCGCCGGCCATCATATTTCATGACATGTGCTTAGCATGGACATAACAGCAAGACGGCTGTTCACGATTTGATCAAAAGCTGGAACCGGTGAGTTGATCGTCAGTCCCATTCCAATTATCCAATGAACCATTCTAAGATTTCCCTTTTTTAATTTTTTAAATTTTCTAAACACTTATATAGAAAGTGGTTGAATCATTTAAATTACTGAATTTAAATCGACTGTTCTTTATACAAATAGATCGGCGTCATTGCGCCTCGGAATTTTTACCTCGTGTAAGTATTCAAAATATTACTTGGCTATTATAGACTCATCGGTAGGGAATTTTTTTTATCTAAAAACCCTACTATTGCATGTTTTCGTCAACATCAACATCAGCAACTGACGGCCATATTTATATACATACGTGTCTGTTTGTGTCATGTTGGGAGTGGGAGTGAGTTGGTCGTGTCCTTTTGTTTGGGAATTCTTCGGAATTTGCCTTTGAAAATAAGGAAACCCACGAAAAAACCTTATTCGGGAAGAAGCGGCCGTCTGTCAGCATGAAACAGGTGACATCGGTATATGATGTACTGCATTGTGAGGTGTGAGTGTGTGCCTGTTTTTTTATTTTAAATACATACCTTATGGGACTGTAAAGAATAAACATATACCTACATATAAATATCCTATGATATATTATATAATATATTATATATTTATTCGTATTTATTTAGTTATTTATTATAGGTGGATACAAAAGAAAGTACAAATTACATATTAGGAAGCTTTGCCTGTCCAACTAGGAAAATTTCCCGTTCCTGGACAGACAAATTGACAGGTTTAGTTCATATTATTCCAAGAAATGTACATAATTACATAACAAAAAAATAAAAACAAAAAAACAAAAAGATTTCATTCTTCTCTGAAACTAAGTTGTGTAATGAATAAATATATATATGTATACATACCTACTTTATATTTTTTGTGACAGTATACAAAAAATTACCTGGTATATATATATTACAATGCATTACAAAATGATACTTTGTCTGTCCAACTGGGAAGGATACCCGTTTCAGGACAGCCGTATATAAATAGATATACTCCTATAAACATAAGTTATGGGATAAGGAGTCGGGAGATTAGGAATATCTAGGTAATTCTCACTTATTGTCCCTTTCCATAAACTAGTTAATAATTTTTATTTTATTTTTATTTAATATACATATATACAATGTGCATGTATATGATATAATAATTTAAGTACACGTTGAAATATTTTAATACCACTCTTCCATGGAGGCATTAGCTTGTGTCTGGAAGAGTATTGTACATTTTTTAATGCTATATTATAAGTAAATTACAATGTGAAGGTAAAAAAAAATAAGTTATAAGTTTGGTGTTATGTAATTATAATTTTACGAATTCCCAGGTTACGAATAACCTAACAATATTTGAAAATCTCCTACTACCACCACAGAAAGTCGAAAATATTGCTTGTGTTGTGATGGAGGACTTTTCCAGCCGAGGAATCGAACATGCGACGCCCGGGTGGGACCCAAGCGCTGTGCCCACTCAACCACTGACCGGTCAATAAGTATCTATCTATCTAATATCAAAAAAAAATATGTATTTGAATAACGTATCTAGAAATATTGTTATTAGTTATAAATAACAAAACAAAATTTAACTTTTTTGAAGAATGGAGTATCACTTGGAAACTGAGTTATAAGTTATTCTCTAAAATTAGAATTTTAAATTAGATGGAAACAAATAAAATAGTTTTTTACAGTGTTCATTATTCGGATTTTATCGTTAATGTTTCTAATTTCTTCCGGTGATTGATTGAAAAAAAGTCTTCCTTTGGTAAGTATAATAATTTTGTGCAAAGGAAGTGTTTATTTTTGGAAAAACATATTTATGTCTAATGCGGTTTTCAGTTATAAAATGATACTTGTCTTTTTCTTTTATAATTTGAATCAATGCATTTTTATTGTACAGATCTTTAAATGAAGGTACTTGGAATTCTTTAAATAATTGATTTTTTTTTTGGTTTTTTTAGTATGATTTTAATTATTAGTCTCTGCAAGTCTTTACAACTTCAATTGGGGAAAGATAAGTTTTGTATGCGGATCCCCAGCTAATGATAGCATATTGTAAGGTTGATAGAACCAAAGCGTAATATATTATAAGTTTTTTGCAGATAAAAAAAATCTTATTCTTAAAAATATGTAAATCAAATATAGATATATACATATAAATAATTATGATGTATACGAATATAAATACAAACTTTTCAATAAAATACCGCAATAAAACCGCATCCTTTCTTATTACATAACCACGCTTTTTTTATAAAATACTTTCTTCTAAGACTTTGTTGTGTACAAAATAAGTGTTTAAAAGGTTATTAATCAGAGAACTTATATTTTTCCGCCATGAACTTATAAAATGCTGGTAGCAGCTGCCGTAGCAGCACCACATCTTCTGAGATAATAGCACAATCCATCAAGAGGGAATTAATACGGTAGGTGGGAGATTACTGATAAAGGGACGGTGAACCGCTCAGAAAGAGAATATAATACAAGACAAAGGTGTAATAAAAGAACTTATAGGTACTGCTCCGGAGATAAACATTATATAGGGGATTTAGGGCAGACAGATAAACGCGTGAAAATCTAAATCATATCGTTTTTCTCATAATTTGGTGTTAACCCGTCAGGCCTTGGACCTATTTTGTCGGAAAGTTAATATATTTTCACTTTGCAAAAAAATCCAAAAAATTGAATATTTCTAAACGTATCTGAAAACTGAAAACGAAAGTTGATGACATACACTCTCAAATCTTATAATGCAAACATAACAAAATTTAAAAAAAGGCCCTCCTTACGTTTTTTCTAACAAAAAATACTGATAACGAAAAAAATAAAAACACATTTATACATTTTTTATTAGGCAAATGTATAATGTCAACTCACTTTTTTGCCGTTTCATGTAAAAATAATGAATAAAAAATTCCTAATTTAAAAAGTTTCATAACTTTTTTTCAAATTGGAAAATCAACATATTCAGGATTTAAGACATATAAAGTTGTTTATTTTTAATCAATCAAGGTATGTATACGTAAACGTATAAGTATATAATACGAAAAAAAACACCAAGTAGAAAAATCCTTTTCGGTCTAAATCCTCTAGATTTGGATGCGCTACGTAAATTATTTAAAAGCTAGCGAGCTCCCGGCACATGTTACAACGCCACTAATAAAGAAATTGTTTCTCCCTGTGCGTCCTTTCTCATTCGTCCCGTTCCCATTTCGCCTCCCCTTCGAATTTTCAATTTTCATATATTAAAAACATTTATTTTTGTATAGTATAAGAACAATCAAACAAATTTGGTACCTAACCTATGTACTTATTTAAAATAAATATAATTTTTGATTAGATTCAAAGTAATGGATTTTGGTTAGTACTATTGGTAAGTACTTCGATTAATTTCATTAATTTAAAGAGTTATTAGAAAATTGAATTTTGATTGAACAATCGAAGGTTTGCAAAATTTCATTTTCATATTGTGACATTTTTGACAGTTTCGTAAAAGTTTTTGTAATGATTAAAAAACTTTTTAGATGTATTATCAATTATCATGAAGTTGTAATAATCCATAAACCTTCTCTAGGGTGGAAAGAAGGTATTTTGAAAGTTTCAAACTTTCCTATGCTTAATATAGTAATACATAGACAACTCACATACACATGTAAGCAGGCATTTTTGATTTTTATATATACCTATAGATAAGTAAAAAATACGTCACTCCTCCAAGGCGTCCTTCCTAGATGCCAAACGACTAAATAAGAAAACCAAAGTGTTAATTAATTTCAATGCGTAACGTTTGATGCTATTTCCCTGAGATCAGGTTTCGGTAAATCGATAAATAATTAATGGATTGCCCAATTTAACACTAACAGGTATTGCAAAGTGTTTAGCAATGAGTAATAATGGTTTTATACAGGTTACCGCTTCTCAATGCGTCATATTGAAGGACGTAATAATGGAGACAAACAAATGAATTATTTGATTGTCAATTCTCAGCGTTAATGATGCCACATCTAAATTACGAAAAAACAGATATTGGTTCTTATTGGCTCCGTCTGCAAATGGCCAGACATCGTAGTGTAGTATTTACGTATTGCATCAGCCAAATCAGTAGAAAGGTATTTATTGCAGAATACGCACCTACCTATTTAAAAGAAAAATAGTATTGGCGGTCTAGAAGGTACCTTCCTACGGAAGACCATATCCCGGATACCGCTTCTTCCGCAGTGATACAGTTCAATAATTCCTAGCCGATTTGTTGGAAATTTTTAGTTATTTGTTACCAAATCCGTATCAGTTCGAATTGACTATAGAAGAGTTATACCATCTCATTATTTCTCATCTTATCAAACTGATTTCATAAGCTGTGAGAAAGCCGTTCGAGAAAAAAGTCGCGCCGATGCGATTAGACCTGCCAAAAACTTACATAAGAACGACTTCTGTAACTTTCTATAAATTACGGTAAGTGACCTACGACGAAATTGGTAAATTTATGACAAGTCACTTACGTGAGCGACTTGCGGGTGAAAAAACTTACATACCTATGTAAAGGCAACCTGTTACTGCATCCTTAAATTTTTTCTGATCGCGTATAAAATGGCCTCGAGATTTGTGAATCATCGGAAGTCTACTACAGCCGCTTCTGTGTTATAATAATAATATGTAAGTATATTGGTACAACCAGCAGCATCTTTATCCCGAGCTAACGGGAAACTTCTCTCTGGAGCTCTGACTCATTTTTATACCAGTGCAAATATAAGGTAAAGGTCAACATACTGGCACATACATTTGACTCAGACTCAGTGGCTGAGCTGGCATCGCGTTTGGGTTCCACCCAGGCATCGTGTGTTAAATTCCTCGGCTGGCTAAGTCCTCCATCACAATACAAGCAACATTTTCCGCTTACTGTGGTGGTAGCAGGAGATTTTAAAATATTGTCAGGATATTCGTATCCCGGGACTGTTTGTCTTTCTTTAAAAAAATAAAATATGATTTCGTAATATAAAAACTATTTTCCGTGATAATATCTCCCACCATCACGACTTGTTCAAGATACCACGTGTCAGAACAGATGTTCTAGCACAGCATAGCATAACAAGTAACAAGAGGAATGGTAAATGTCTAAATTTAAAAATTGGTATAGTGAATGAATTTTATAACAACTATAGTGATCTTATTAGTACGAGAACATTAGTCAAGGGCGTATATAAGGAGGGTGGTTAGGGGGTTAAATCCCCTCCCCTTCCACTATCCCCATCGGCCACACTATTGCGTAGGAAAAAAGAGAATAGTACTCGTATTTTATATTTGTGGTAAACACGACAATAATATTTTCACCATCTCTTTTATCAACGTAATGTAAATAATAAATAATAATTATAGTACCAAGTTTTGAACGAAGAACACCATAAATACCAGACAACAAAAACATTCAACAATCTTTCATTTGATACAAAAAATGAGGATATTACAAAAATTCAGGCACAAAATTAATAGATGGATTAAAGAAAAAATAAAATTAAGCAATATTACAAAAATTTTATTCCATTATAAAATACACATCATTATACACAATCGTAACTAATATATGCATGCCTTTATGTATTTAAAAAAAAATTATTACTTCATTTTATTGAATTTTGTAGTGTAAAATGGGGGCCTCAGAACGAGGGCCTCGGTGAGACCAACATTCTTCTTATCAACATGATTCTGAAATATTTGCAAAGATAATATCAGAATATCACAATATCTATTTTTATGTAGGAATAAGGAAGTTTATAAAACATGTTTGTATTTATTGATCCTTTTTAATTCGTAAACTGCACAGAAAATATAACATTGTTTGTAAGCTTGTTGCTTCTTGTATAAAATAGGTTTCCAGGTTATTTCTTGTTCATAAAATAAAAACTACAAGGCGCGTAAATTGTGGAAAAAAATTAATTCCGCACCAGGTGTTTTTTTCTTTCACGGGAAGCGAATTGGAGATACACAGCAAAAAACGCCCAACGTCCGATTCAATATCTGATAAATGTATATATAGCATGAAATTTTGTAGGGTTTTTTAGAAATACTTACCTATTGCTAACAAAGGCAAATTCGACGTTTGTCACATGATTGAAGTTACACCATTATTCAGTTTATTACGACGTATGATGCTTAGTTATCCTGTTCTGTATTCTTGGCGATACATCTAGCCCAGACAATCAGTAAGGCTTTTCTCGTGCGGGTGCTACCATTCTCATATCGCGCAGTTGCTCTTGAATAATTTATTATTGATAGTGTAGACTTGTATACTGATGGCCCATTACCACAGTAACCCCTTCACGTTTGCCACAGCATATTTTCAATGATATCCAGCCTTACTTGAGGCTTCATACATGTTATAATCCAACCCTGTCGATAAAGAGATTCTCTCGGAGACGTGCGAAAAGAGTAGGGTTGATGTAGAAATGGAAAGAGGTAAGTGACGAAAGAGAAGGAAAGTAAATGGATAACTCGAGCTGTCGGCGCCTGAAGAAACGTCAATACAGGTTTATCAGAAGCATCTCTAAGAAAGCCATTGCGTGCATTTTGTACCACACAGCACAGACAGACCCTCTGTATAAAATTATGTGATTCAATTTGTACAAATAAATATTTTTTTTACATGTGTATAGGAATGGTTTTTTCTCTGTGTATATTTCTTCTGGTATCTGATGAGATTGAGTATTTTGATATCTGTACCGCAATAGATTTAAACCCTTTGGTAATTTATTGTAAACTTTATCATGTTTTCCTCCTTCATATCACCCTTCAGGACCCGCATTCATAAATTCCTTCCTACAGGCTCTGCCTTGGTTGGTGACATAGTTCCCCTGTCTTTACACTGAACAGACAGGGGAGCTCTTGTGAGGTGTCAGATAAAAAAATCTTTTTCATCATCCTTTACTTGACCAAGACTCCTTGCTTCTAGAAACCTCCAAACGTTCATGACTATTTTTTCCCTGTCTTATTCCATAATTACAAATTACGGAGAGTTATTGTGTTCAGTTGTGGTTGATTTCTGAGCACATGCCAAACAATTTTCTTTCGGATGTGTTGATAAAGAGTTCGTAGGAAAGGGATTGATCTCTATATGTTAGTCAATTACATAAATAAAACAGTTTTGTAGAGGAAGCACTGTTTTAAAAATTAACCACCCCATGGGCCGTGTCAATTGCATCCAAGCCGAGCGGACCACTACACGTCGGCTGATACAAAATTTTGGTAGATAATAACTCTCTTGTTTTCGAAAAATTATTTATATGTAAATTGAACCGTTTTACCCGAAAATGTGTTTATATATTGTGTTAAGGGACGTACTTGCCTCAATTCAACTATTTATTCCTGATATTATTTAGAGTAAAAAATAATTGAAAATTTGATTTCTGATTTTAAGTTCCGAAATTATCATTTTTTTCTTCCACCCATCATCACTGGTCACTGAGCCGAGTAACCCCATTCCCTCGCTCCGACCCAATAAACGTTTTCACAATAAACAAAATTCGAGGCTTTCCTGTAGCTGTGTATATATATACATGACTACCTATGACTTTTGAAAACGAAATAGTATGACATTTATTTTTATTTTTTAATCTTTATTCTTTCCATCATTTTTACATACATAATTTTTTTACAAATGTCGTTTTAAAATATGGTAATATACAAACAAGAGACATGAAAAATGTATAACCAATACAATGGTGAATAAAATGTAAGTAATGGAAACCCACTAAGGCACGTGGGTTTGTGGATAATGTAACTAAAAATTCAAAAATACGTCAACACGTATAAAATATAAGTTAAATAGTTACGGTGTCAGAATAAAGGTATGTATATAAATATTATTGCGAAAAAGTAAAACCAACGTTTCAGGACGTATTTAAAAAAAATCCGTTGACAAGAAAGTACATTATGTTAGTTTTGACGTTATGGTGGGTAGTATGGTAGTAAAAAGTGAAACACGAAAGTTTAAAGAGAGTTTACGGAAAAAGTGTTTCAAAAATCATTCAGCCATAATTTTAATTCTTTTATTATATGTGATTTTTTATTTGTCATTTGGATTGTTTTTGTAGAAGATTAAATGTACGATGACCAATAAAACTGCTAGTGTTGAGTTGGTGTAGGGGGTATGGAGTACATGATTAGTTCTTTTAATAATTCTATTTTAATTTTTTAGAAAGTATTAATTTTTATAATGGGCGACGCGCTTTTCAGAGTAAAAAAAATCAATGTTTGCAGGTGACGAAAACACAAGGTAGATTAATATTTGAGTACATTATTTCCACGTGAAGAAAAAAAACAATAATGGTTTAATTAATTGTAGTATGCAAAATCATTTTCATGGTTTAAAATGTAATAAAAATCGAGACAAGTGCTGTGAGTTCCTAGCTAATTGGCTGCGGATTCGCCGGCGTTCCAAGGGTTAAAAGCGAACAATCCATATAGCCTTTACATAATGAACTTCCAATATAATAATAAATCCACACTTATGTTAAATTTTATAACTTGCACAAGATCAAAATAAAACACAGGTATATCATAAAAGTCTCGCGTTTCTCATCAATACAAATGTGAACACCGGAGCATCACAATGAGGTTCATATAAAACTGTCTTTCAGCCAAGTAATAAAAACAACATGAACTTGAAATCTCTTTTGACTGGAGATAAAATGTAATAATTTTACTGGCGTCGACCTTTATTAAACAATCCAGGTTTTATCGCCGACCATAAACATTGATTCTGCAATGATTCACGGCAAACAATCTTCGCGAGACTTCTTTATACCTACATACAGAATTAACATCGCACAAACTTGAGCATTCTCGGAAGGTCAATAATATGACCAACATTAGACATAGGCCCGGTATATCAGTCAGTCCGCATCCTTGCTATGCACGACATTCCTCGCTCAAATTCAAGAGGGGCTAAATCGTCTGCTTAAGCCTTGGTTAGCCGCAGAATAGTCGAGATACCCCTTTTTAGATGCCAGCAATCACATGCCCGCACATGTCAAACTTGAAGTTTACACAAGTAATTGAATCTCACCGAAATTTACGTAAATTGCGTAATTTTATCGGTATGAATTATTATAGCCAACGAGCGATGAGGAATATCAAAGTTATTAATTGATAGGCTAAAATATGCCGTTAAGGGATTTTAAGTTAAAACGTTAGCGTAGTTTGTTCTCAGCGGTTAGCCAGTTATAATTTCATGCATAGTGCACTGACTCCAGCAAAACAAATACTATTTAAAATTAGTATACTAGCTTACAGCACCATGCTGATTGGAGTGGGGAACTTTATCAAAAATAGACTCGTAAATTAAACCCATCCAAAAAATAAACTGCCGTCGTTTTGAAAAGATCGCGATCTCCTGGTGCATGCGTAATATGTGCCGATGATAGTAGATAGCATAGATATAACACTGTGTAGATAGTAGCTTTGTTTAAAAAAAAAAAAAAAAAACATTTTCATCTATTTAAGTCGTAGACAATACATGTAATATTGGTCACATCTAGGCTTTTGACCTATATACTGATTATGTTCCAAGCCGTGCTAAGCTCGACATTCCAACCTTAAAATCAACTGATTTACCGGGCCATAATAACATATCTTTTGAATCATGCAATAATTATTCACCAAGAAACACAACATGAGGAAACTATATTTTGTACCGTAAATTCATTAAAGTCATGATTTATCTTGTGGTTTTTACTATCATGGCCTAACCTACAAAATGAGTAACAAGAATAAATTATTAATTTTCAAACAATTTTCCTCGACATATTAACACAAAACAATACTTAACTTTTACATATACAAACTATACTTTTAACCATAATTAGGTATATATTATGTAACAGAAAGAAAAATATACTGTAAAACTTGATGTGTTTATTAAATTGTTATCTGATTTTCAATTCATTGACATAGTATTTACCTTATATTAGGTATAAACAATTTGTAGGTACGTAATCTTTAGGTTTATGAAAACCATTTTTCTCTCTTTCTATATTTCTATCTTTCTGTCGGCGCAAATGCTGAGGTTGCTAGATAGCTGTACGGACAACTGCGTCCATCTCAAATTCATCTTGCAGGGTCTCTCTACAACTATATTTTATATATTTTAGGTTTATGAAAACCATGGATTGAATCAAATTATGGATCCATGGATAATTCTTCTTTCTATCTTTCTGTTGGCCATTAAGGAGGTCTTCGACCCTTTAGAAACAGCGGCACGGGAAGTAGGACTGCGAGTTAATGTTGACAAAACGAAAATGATGGTACAGAGCAGAAACCCTTCACACAGAAGAAGAAGTAGTGCACAATTTAAAGACAACTACTCATACGAAGTGGTCGATCAATTCACCTATCTGGGCTCTAGTCTGACAGAGAACAATGAGGATCCAGCAGAAATCAGAAGGAGAATCACAGCAGCCAACAAAACATACTTCTCTTTGCTGCCAGTATTTAAGTCACGTAGTGTCCACAGAAAAATCAAAATAACCGTATAAAGGACCATTGTTAGAACCGCATTGGCATATGGATGTGAGGCGCTGACACTGATTTTATTTATTTTATTTATTTTATTATTTTCATATTACATTAGGTTATAATAATGACGTATTGCCCATCTCACTAGGTGTGAAACATCTGTGTTGAGATGGCAATTTACAGAGTGGTTATAATCTATGATTTTGTTTTATTAATATTATGAACATGACAGCTTGATATAAAATCTTTTTTTTCTAAGTAATATACAATTCAAGTATGTTATATGAACATTGCAGTAGGTACATGGTTACATATTTACACACAGTAGGCATAAAGGTAAGAATGTTATTAAATACTCCTGATAGATATGTTTATTTGAGGTGATCAATGATTCTACTTTTAAATTATGCTAAATATGGCTGAAATGCTGGATACTTTTGAAAGAAAAGTGCTGAGAAGAATATGTGGACCCGTGAAAGAGGGTGAACAGTGGCGCATCCGGCACAATACAGAATTGTATGATATTTATAAGGTCCCTAGCATCTCAGCACATATGAGACTCCTCAGGCTGAGATGGGCTGGGCATGTACAGAGAATGCCGGATACAAAAATCCTAAGTTTCTAGACAGCTGTACGAAAAAATGCGTCCATCCCAAATTCATCATGCAGTTTCTATATACTCTCTGACTCAAGTGTGTGCACAGTTCATCGAATATGAGGCTCATCGGGAACAGCGGGAAGGTGGCTTTTACGATTCCTCAGAAAAGGAATTACAGATAAACATCTCACGTATAACGCACCAGATAGTCCATAAACGTATCGTATATGCATATCAAAGGTAAGCTAAAAACAGTATATAATCGCACCATATACTCCATCGAGCACGTTGCCTTGCAGGATTGCCGTCTTCAGACACGATAACAATAACCTGCAGAATCCTGACTAAGATGATATGCCTAATGACTCGAGTAACCCAAATTAGGTTTATTTATGTTGGTAAGGTTGCCTATATGAATATAATCCTGTCATTATTATTGTAATTATTGACTTTGGCCTTATGATTTGTACTTAGTCTTTGACTTTAGCTTATCTATCATCACACTAGCAGACCCGACCACACGTTGCTGTGGCTAATAAAACACAACGCCATTTATAGATAACGCCATTACCCTACCTTTATAACCAGCGCTATTTGTTGAGCTTGCCAGCCCGCTCTCTTTATATAATAATAATAAAATTTGGACGATTTATATAGCGCCGTTTTTGTGAAAAATCACCTCAACACCACATATCATACATGCCAAAATCTAGAAAGACTACAAACTAGATTCTAGATTTAGAAAGAGAACAATTAAAAACAACTTATGGCTAAAAATTGCATACACCGGTTCATTGATCACCGATATGAAAATATATGTACAATATTTTGACCAATGAACGCGATGCTGCCTAAAAATGAATTAATACAGGACCATACTTACCTGGGAGGTCGCTTCATATTAACACTGTTTATTGTCTATTTAAAGAAATTTAGATAGACTTCGCACGCAGAGGACATAATTGTGAACACATGTTGTTTAATCCTGAAAATATTTTAATATTGATATGTCATATATTCTATATTGAGTGTATTTTGGAAAATAAAAGCAACATTTAATGGTGGACGGTGCAGTAGTACAAGAATTTGATCTTCCTAGAGACAGATTGATGAGTAAGGATTCGAGCAATTTTAATTCAGTAAGAAAAGTGTGATTAAGACATAGCATAGGCAATACAAGTATGATACTCTCAGATAGGTATATTTAAATTAAGTTAAGGGTATGGTTGGTTTTTAGTTTGGACCTAAACTCTGTTGGGCTTTTGCCCTGATACTCCGAAAGCACGATCTCCGAACTTAGTATTTGGCTTTCGTTTGGGTTCTATTAGTCTGCATATAGCAGATGAAGTTGCCGATCTAAGGGTTAATTGCCTCGGACCGGTATTTTCCGGGATGCATAATTCAGAGATGTAAGGTGGGGCCATTTCGTTGATTGATTTAAACACCATGCAGCACAATTTGTACTGGATTCTTTCAGGGCACTAGAGCCAGTGAAGGTTACGTTATATATTATATATTTCAACCAATTTACACAAAACATTGACAAATTATATACCTAAACCTTCCTCGTGAATCACTCGATCTATTGGTGAAAACCGCATTAAAATTCGTTGCGCAGTTTAAAAGATCTAACCATACAGACAGCGGGAGAGACTTTGCTCTATACCATGTAAAGAAGATGCACCTTGACTGTTTTTTTTTTTATAATTGACTGTTGTATTGAATTTATTGTTCTCACAAGTGTGAACAATCCGTTAAAACCAAAGATATTCAAATATAAAAGAGATATGCTATGATGTCCTCGCGACTGTCGCAGAACTACGGCCTAATGCGCGTAGTTTGCATACAAAAAGAATTTTTTCATTTTCTTGATTTTTTGAAGGTGTGCATTATTATTGGTTAACAATATAGTTTGAATACGGAAAGAATTTGTTCATTTAGTTTAGCGTTCGTTTGGTTTATTCGTTAATTGGTAAACAACACCGGCGACACCCGGAAGCGCAGTCTCACCTGGTAAAAACGGCGGATAGCACATCTCCTTATATTTTAATATCTTTGGTTAAAACCCAATATAATAAATTAATTAAATTAGTACCCGGTCGGACTAATAAGTAAGAAGTCCAATTAACATTTGTCAAACAATTGTGTCGTATTTTATTAAAAGCAGTTTATTTTAATTGGGAATTTCCGCGAATGAATTTCAAATTAAAATGCAGGATCTTCATAATAATAACTTAAACTGACAATGAATCATAACTAATGCGCATTGAGCAGATTTAAGCGTAGTTGCTGACGACAAGTTAATCAGTCAACTAGAGTGGTAACCTGCGTCATCGGCCATCGACGGTTGCACCGGTGTATTGTGATGCAATAATTACCCAAATCAAAGGACACGGACACAATCAGAACTGACTCCGCCACTCGGTGACACACAGATGCACATGGAAATGCAGTCTGCGTCAACTACGACTTAGCTCTGAAATATTCAAGCGTATTATGTATCTGCTATTACATTACGTTGGAGAAGAGTTCAATGTTGACCTTTTTTTATGGCACAATAAACTATCCAAGTATGAATATCCAAGTACCTGCAATAGCCTCAAATATGAAGGGAAAATTTCAAAGAAGTAAGAATTTTTAATGGCTTGTCGTAAGGATATTGCAGCAGTCTTCCATCTAATGATTTAGCCGCATGTAACTAACTTTAATAGCGTATATACATTGTACATATAACACAAATGATGCGTTAAACATCCTGCATTAGAAAATGAACTTTGATGGCACTGTAAGTTTATTGTATGGTGCTATTATATTGCTTTATTAAGCAGCAAAGCCTGATAAATACAGAATTTACCTAGAAAGTTCACACAGTAAAACTTGTGCAAATTGCATTATGTTTTCGCTTTATTTTACCGTTCGAGAGCTCTTGGTGACACAAACAACATTAATTATAATTAAGAGACGTCATTAAGAAAAACTTCATTGAAAATGTCAAAAAAAAAACAGTTTTTCAAGTTACCGGATGCAATCAAAGCGTGTATTTGATTTTTACACGTTAGCGATGCATCTGTCTAATGATTCTGCAGCAGAGAAATTTGCAACACGATTAATCACGGCCAATTTACGTCACGTAACGAGTGTGAACAGCTAAGCTCTAGCACTAGGCACTAGGCACTAGGCTGACATTCACAGCTGTCAGATGAGCGTTTATGATTAAACGGTTATTGCCTCTGTTAATTATTATCATCGCTTTTCTAAAGAAAACGACTTCTCGCGTGCACCGACTGATGCTTTTGAAAGGGAAAATATGATTATCAGAAGTGTTTTGTTTAAAACCTCTCAGATAAAAGTGTTTTATTATGTGCCGCTGTATTTGCCGCTTTTTATCTCTCCACGTAAATAAAAAAATAAATGACTCATTAAAACTTTGCAAATGTTGTAATGAAAAATAGTAAAAAAAATAAAAATAATAATAAAATAAAAACAAATAACTTTGTAACTTGGTTTTCGAAACATGTTGAAAATATTGATTATGTAGTGGTTTTTACCAGATTATTTAATTAAAAATTTTTTTAAAAAACCTCATTTAATAGGTAAGCGAAACGAGATCGGGGTTTAAACTATGTTTTGGCAAGATATACCTAAATAAATATGGCACCAAACACTGTTTTATTTAGAATCACGGTTTCGAATTTGGAGTTTTTGTGATATAACTTTTTTTCAAAAGGTACAAAAGTATTTACATTTACTTTGAATAACCCCTTTCGACGCGGCAAGTTCTTCGTACTCCTACAGAATTACCACTGAAGCGATTAATTTACTGTGTATTCTAGGAAATGCCTCGTCTTTATCGGGGAGAATTGTAAACATTTTTTTGAACACAATTAATGTGAGTCGATTTAGATTGTTAGTTATTATGACTATAGAGCTAATTTTTATAAATATTCATACCAATCTAAACGCAATATTGTTCACACAAATAATTTCTTCTTCAAAGCAAATATTTTATTTAAAGCAAACAAATTCTTTGTCGAAAAACCAAAATTCTCGGGCGGTAAGCTTTGATATTGTATTTTCAAGGTCAAAGCAAATGTTTTTGACGTCAATGGAGGAAAACAAAGAAAACAGAACTAACTAACCAACCATCACGCCGTTTCCCCCGCAGGGGTAGGCAGAGAGGACGGACCGCCAAACAACTCGGTCTTGGCACACACATACAAGAAAACAGAAACAACGTATAGAAACATGCGTTTGGTATCTTCCGTCTCCCGGCTATGTACAGGCGCATAAGGAATAAATGATACTAATGTTAAGTAGGGCCTATATATATCACTCGCCATATATTTGCGTTGGGAGTGTATGGCGAGCGATATGCTGAAATAGGTCAAGCCAAATAACGCTGGCGCTTTTATAGCCGAGTCTGTTACTAGCGTTAATAATAAATTGGTATGGATATCAAATTTATTTATTTACGTTGTCGTTTTTGAAGTAGTTTTATCTTTTACGCATTTTAATGAAAATATGTTTTATACTCTTGTTATTCGGTGGCACATCCTCTCTGCACATCCCTTCGGCGACACTTAGTTATATTTTGTGTAAGTAAGTAAACCGTTTTTTCCCAAAATCGACTACATATTGTATAATATAAGTATATAAGGGGGACCAACTGTTGGGGGATAAACTGTATTGGAACCCATGTACCTGTATAAAAACGAAGAACACAAGAAATACGACTTAAAAAGTGTTTCGTGATCAAAAAGTCAGACCAGTCGGACGCAAATTTCAGATACAGAACTGTGTTTCATAAGGGGCCATCCATAAATTACGTCAATCAAATGCAATGGCGATGTGTGACGTCAGGTAGTATATGTGACACAGATCGCGTGCCAACCAGTCAGTGGAAACATCGGTTTTCGTTCAAATCTTCATGGAAGGCATTTCTAGTGTGCACTATCTATTCAGTGATTGTACCTATACAACAGCAGGATATCTATCTGCCCGTGGGAAAAAAGAGAGGGGGACTATCTACAATAGAAACTTCCTTAAAACTTTTTTCTGTTCTCATTTGTTTCTCATCATTTGCTGTTAGCTCTACAGAGGTCACTGCACTCCTCTGTGTCGTCCGAACTCGTACAAACATTTACATATTTCATTATTCATAAGTATTTTAATTTATCCTTCTGTAATATTATAATTGCTATCTTGTTATATTATTGCGGTCCGTGGCCATCATTCCCTGGTGGAGTGGGAAGAACCTACCTGTTATTCAGATCTAGTTAATTTACAATAAAGAAAACCGTTTCGAGAAACTATTTGGTTCTGAATGGTGGTGTCTCTTCTACTCGATGTAACAAAACGATTCCACGTTTTTTATTGCTTAAAAAAATTAAGCAAAAAATTACGATGATTAAAGCATTTTGATTTTATTTTTATGTTGACGAATAAATTTTCTATAGCGAGTTAAAGTGTCCCATTTTTGAATTACCGCTAAAACGATATTTTGGGGCGTGGCTATTATGCAACGTCATGAGCGAGGACGCTCACTGATATTGTTTATTTATGCTGGTTCAGCTGAGCGGCAC
The DNA here is from genome assembly GCA_917563855.2 of Limnephilus lunatus. Lineage (NCBI taxonomy): Eukaryota > Metazoa > Arthropoda > Insecta > Trichoptera > Limnephilidae > Limnephilus > Limnephilus lunatus. The sequence goes on from OU830600.1 coordinate 47,790,333, forward strand.
TTGTGACGTCACAAACCCATTTGCCAACCACGGGCCGGTTTGATTTTGTCAGTTTTAGATCGTTTTTAAAATCAATAATATTGAATGAAAACAAAGAAATCAAACATTTTTAGTAGGATTATTAAAATCAGAAAAATGATCTTTAAATATTCCGTACATTTTCAACAGAATCTCTCGTTTGTGGAAATATCCCATTCTGAAATAGTTAAAAATATCTAAAACAGAAATTACATAAGTTTTTATAATATTGAATCCTACAGTGTCGTGAAATGTTTCAGATTTGGCTTATCAATAATTAATCCAGACATAACTGTTCCCCACGGTCTGGAGCAAGTAAAACCATTGCATCCCCAATAAAGGTATATTGTGAGACAAAGGTAGGATGTGAGAAGGAGATGGGAAAGAAGAGTGGAAAGTACCTGTCTATTCAGATCTGGTCACCGTACATGCCAAAAGCTAACCGTTTCAAGCAATGGAAAGTTCCGCACACTATGTGTGTATTAGTTTGAATGGGTTAATTGTGAAACAACACAATTTAATTGAATAGGATTTGAAACCGCGACCTCCGGATTCGTAGTCCAGAGATTTGCTTTTACCCCTCTACCACGGCGGCTGGCAAAGAAAGAAGAATATATTAATGCAAGATAAAATAATAATATCACATTATCTGATAAAATAAACAGAAAACGTTAAATAACAGTACTTGTACTTACCTACTACTTATAGCATCTGAATTTTTTTTATATATTTCTTTATTATAAACTAGCTGACCCAGCCACGCGTTGCTGAGGCTAACGAAACACAACGCTATCTACTGGATGGTTACCCAACCTTTATAACCACTGTCATCTGTTAACGCTTGCCAGCCCGCTCATTCACCACATACAGACATTCTCTTTTATATATTTCAATCAATTTACACAAAACCTTGACAAATTATATACCAAAATCTTCCTCGTGAATTACTTTATCTATTGGTGAAAACCGCCTGAAAATCCGTTCAGTAGTTTTTGAGTTTATCGCGAACAGACAGACAGACAGGCGTGACGGAGGACTTTAATTTATAATAATACTGGCAGACCCGGCAAGACGTTGCTGTGGCTAACAAATCCTTTATAACCAATGCCATCTGTTAAATCAAATCCACACTGCCGGTTATCAGCCCGCTGCCGCTTGGCCAGATATATTATGTATTTCAACCAATTTACACAAAACCTTGATAAATTGTATACCTAAAAATCTTCCTCATGAATCACTCTATCTATTGGTGAAAACCGCATAAAAATCCGTTGCGTAGTTTAAAAGATCTAAGCGCACATACATCATGAGTGACTTTATTTTATACTTAGTAAATATAAAGATAAAGATGTAGAGAATTTTTGCCATACTAATAGTTACGTCAATACGCTAAACCATAGGCTCTCAACGTGGGAGGTAACGCCCCCTTGGGGGGTCGTTTTGGACCTTCAGAGGGGGCGGCAGAAGACCAAGAAAAATTGGAGGGCATTACAGGGGGGCGGTAGGAGACCCAGAGAAACCCACCCTACTCCATCCTATCTTGCCCCCTCCGTCGTGGTATCCCGTTACGCCCCCTCCGTTGAGGAAAATGTAACCCTGTCGTTGTATCCCATTACGCCCCCTCCATTCGGATTCACGTCTTAGGGGGCGCTAGAAATAAAAATATTCTCAAAGCGGGGGGGGGGCAAAAAAAGGTTGAGAATCTATGCGCTAAACTATTAATTACTTGCAGAATGTTGTTTACTTGTGGAGATATGTGTTTCACAAAGGTATTCGTAATATTTGTTGTTCAAACATCCCATTTTCATTATGCATGTTTAAAAAAAGGATGATTTACATATGTTCTTTAGACACGTCAATAAAAAAACGACACTGTTTTGGCTCTGAAGCCTTCATCTTTCAAAGAAAAATAAATATTATCTCGTACCTATGCAGAACTCGTTCGTATAAAAATACAGGAACTTCTGTACGCTGGAGTGAAGGGATGGAACTTTCCTTTTTGCAAGGCAATTTATATACCACCCTTCCGCGCTTTACACGATCACACGGAGAGGTTTCTTGTTTACATTCACCGTATTTTCTTTACAAAAAGCAGGTAATGTTTCCACATAACTTTGAAGGATTATGGAGGCAGCCCATTATTTTATGTTATTTCTGAAAACGTAAGCTGAAAGCTTCAATATTTTTGAAAGCGGGATTGTTTGCATGTTATGATGCTTCATAATAACACGAAATAATAAAAAAAAAAACATTGTTGATAAATATATTACGCTAATTCAAAGGAATGCATTTCGTAAACGCTGATACGCTGTGCCTATCGAACAAAAAGCAACGAACCACAAAGAGAATCTAAAAGGTAATAAATAATAAGTATCTAGTATTAGTATGCTCATTTATTTACTTGGCAACAACAATCAGCTAAAGATGATAATAAAATAACCATTTTAAAATATTCATTATACAATAAGTTCACACCACAGTAGCGAAGCTGTAGCGAAATACTAGATGCAAAAAAAACATCTCCTCAATACACATCACTTTATTTATTGTTATGTTTATTTTGTAGAATTTTAATTTTTCAGTGAAAACTTATTTAGCACCGTTGTACCAACACATACGTCTATAGGATTTAGCCTGCGAGAGAATGAGATAGTGCCTCTTCTTTGTGCGGTACTTCGTAGCCTTCCCACTATTGTGTAATTTTTTTGTGAAGGATTCACTTCTACCGCATGTGAATTGCATACTCTGATTTTTTACGACTTGTCCGGGTTAAATCTTCCCCACAGGAAAAACTAAACCCTTCCACACACTTTTCCACAAATGATCATCTAGTCAATCCACTATATAAGTAGATATAATAAATATAATACAATACAATAACAACATGTCAATCTACCAGAGACCAAATGGGAAAATAATTCACCGTCTCCAGATATTTTCATATCAGATGGTTCGGCTCGGTCGAACTCCTAACTGGACCGATAAATCCTACTGATCCCTCAATATAAATATTTAAAAAATCTTTCGTAATCCTACACGTATATAAAATGACTTTAAATACATATTTTAATTATCATTATTTTAATTAATATCTATTATTGAATATAATATAAATGACAAAAAATATATAATAAATTAAATAAAAATAAAAAACTTCAGTTTTTCTGTAACATTATTTTAAAATCCGGAAAGAAAGGCTTGTAGTCTCTTTTTAGGTAAATTCTGCACAAAAAAGCTCAACGGCCCGGAGCCTGTTAAACTATGGCATCCCTAACTAGGTCATTTTGTGTGACTAAATTGAAGGGGAAGGGGAAGGATATGAGGAGAGGACGGTTGAAAACTGGTCACTAGACACGGCTATAGCAATTCTGGGAGATTCTCATTATTGTTAATGTTTTTTTGGTAGATTTTAAGAGTAGGTATATACTAGATTAATCGAAAATGCTAATTTTTTTACTTTTTCTCTCCATATCTAGCATGTTTTCAGTAACTTGTAAACAAAAACAATGTTCATTTATACATTCCAAAGTGATACACAACTTACGACCAAAGATCAATAATTAATAATCTTCATTACGCAGTTTTTATGGGCAGGCATTTAGCCATAAATGGGCGTGTCGTTCAAAATCATAATTATACGCGTTTATTTGACATGCTCGCAATAAATCCAAGTTAAACATCCGCTGTGTATACTAATTATCTCGGGGTATCGATTAATTATCGATTATTGACAGATTATCAGCAAATTAGATCACATGCTGTCTTTATGTGTAAGGAGTTGCTTGCGCAACAAGTCGTCGTTAAACGCTCCACAAAGGAAACTGGCCACTGGACTAAGCAATCTTTAAATTCTTTATAACCCACGCGATCTACATAAATTCTGATCAAATTCTTAGCAATAAAACGTTATGAGTATCCATTTAATATTAAATTTGAACACATTACTGTGTTCACAGCTATCATAATATTGCTGCGTTAATGCTTTAGCGCAACATAATTTAATGTATTAGCACAAAAATGTATAGGCACCTTGATAGATTTTAAAATATTTAAATACTAGCTGGTCCCGGCATGCGTTGCAAGGCCATTCAAAGAAATAAATTGATTTTCCCTGCATGTCCTTCCTCGTCCCCGTACCCTTCTACCTTTTCCGCCTCCCCCCTACCTCGTCTCTTCGCTCTCCACAGTTCTCATTTCCTCTGCATTTCTTCCCTGCCGCTAAAATGTTTTTTTATTTTTTATTATTTATTGAGTTAGTTTATACTACATGAATGTAAACTAATAAGCACAATGTAACATTTCATTTGATAAATTTAAATATTTTTACAGTAAGCATAACATTTCTTTGTAAATACATTCATTTTTTCTTTATTCTTCATACTTTCAGGCATTTCATCATACATCTTTAGTCCTCTATACATTAGGCAGTTGTGTGATTTTGATTTCTTCATTTGTGGCAATCGAACCATGTTTATATTTCTTGTTTCGTAATTATGTACGTGTCTATTAAAAACAATTTTAACCTTAAAGTATTTTGGCATAAGGTTTTTCATAATTTTATGCACAAAAATTAGCACATTAAATAGTAGTCTTTTTTTTTATTGGAATCCAATTTAGCTCCTCTCTCATTTGATTAATCCTTGCGTATTTGCCTTTATACAGTATACATCTCATAGCTTTGTTCTGTATAACTTCTAGTTTGTTTAAATTTCCTTCATTGGCCAAATATAACACCGTAGAGCAGTAATCTAAATGTGGAGCTATAATATATGAACATTTTCATTTATACAAATTTCATAACGCCAGAGCTTACCGTTATATATAGCCTATATGTCATTATGATGTATGAGCTATATTATTGTAAAGTTTCATTAAAATCCATTCAGTAGTCTTCGCGTGAAAGAGTAACACACACACATACATCCATACAAACTTTCGCGTTTATAATATTAATAAGATTCATAGATTACCAAAACGTTTGAACACGAATATATGTCTATGGAGTATGATTAGGATGTTATCTTGCAGGTACTTAACTATTTAGAAAAAAAAATGGAAATATTTGATAATGACATTGGTTGTCATCGCAATTATGAATAATGGTTAAAAAGTTCTATTTGGAGCCTTGGGGCAATTTACTAAGCATTCTCATCATTTAAAATTTAAATAGAGAGGTTAAAACTGACGTTATTTTAAATTTTACATCATAGATATCAATATTTTACTTGTGTTAGTAATGCATTCATATAGCGATGTTATCTAGTGATTCCTGTTGCTAGCTCTTCTAAAGTTATTCAAGCGCAAGGTTCCATCGTTTTGAATATGAAATAAACAAATACCAGCACTCGTGGAAGCAAAAGAACTAAGGATTCAGTTGAGGAATTTGCCCGAAAAATAGCTGGCAACCTCTGATAAATTAATTAATTAAAATTTTTTTTTTTTTTTTTTTAGAAATTTAATTAAATTTAAATTTGATATGTTAATATCGAGTTCTGCAAGTATTTAAGAAAGTATTTTAGTTACAACTGTTTCGACTTGTAAGGTCATTTTCAAACTGTGGTGAAGCCACGTACGGACGACTTATTTATAACATTTCAAATGTCAATTTATGAAGGTGTCAAAATTGATTTATTACCGGTAAATCCAATTTGCAGAGATATTAACATATCAAATTTAAATTTAATTAAATTTCTAAAAAAAAAAAAAAAAAAAAAAAAAAAAAAAAAAAAAAAAAAAAAAAAAAAAAAAAAAAAAAAAAAAAAAAAAAAAAACCTCTGATAAAATTTATAAAAACAAAAACTATTAAATTTTTAGATGGTGCGTCACCGAGATTAATAATAATGTTATCTTAACTAACTAACCAACTATAATGCCGTTTCCCCGCAGGGGTAGGAAGAGAGGACGGACCGCCAAACAACTCGGTCTTGGCACACACTCTTTGCCTCATTCACATTTATACATCGTCTCATACATGCTCTTCTATTATTCTGACTGTTGATATGGCCCGTCTCAAGTATCTGATTAACTTGATCGTGCCATGTCTTCCTAGGACGTCCCCGACTTCTTCTACCATTCACATTTGCGTCATATATTCTTCTTACACTACTTTCTTCATTCATTCGCTCTACATGCCCAAACCATCTGAGGGTCCCTTTCTTAATCAGCCTTCTTTGCGGATCTCCACATTTCTCACACGATCATACATGGTTTTACCACACATACGCTTCTGGGATCTCATTCAGTCTGCTTTCATCCTTCCTCTGCTAGTTCCATGCCTCATTGCCATACATCAGGGTAGGTAAAGGGACTCCATCGTCGACGCTAGCTTCGCTTCTTTAGAGGCCGCTATCCGAATTTCTACCGATTTTTTGCAAACCTCCCTTAAACATTTGAAGTTTTTAAGCCCTTAAAAAAATATATGCTATTTTTGAAGATAATATCTATACATTTCCCATGCCGAAATGCAAATTATATGAAATTCCCTAGATAGAAAAAAATCGCAAAGTTTGCTCCAATTTTATTTATTTTCAAGTCTGTTTCCGTTATTTTACAAGTTATATGTATGCAAAAATTCACAGTGTTTCATTAAATACTGTTTTAGACAGCCTCTAAGAGATTTTTGCTCTATTTTAAACGAGTCGTGTTTTATTAAAGATTTTCGCAATTTTTGCATCGATTTTGGCGCTGTAATTGTTACCGCTCTTCTCTAACGTTCGTAATTTCGTATCTCTCCATCTTCTTCTTTTTGGGGCCGGTAACGGAGCCTTAAGACAGTTTTATACTAGCGCCAACTGCATTCAGTCCTCCATTTATGGCGTTACCTGCATTTATACCCTTCTTTCAATATCTCTATTAGCCTTCCCTTCTCTCGTAAACATATTTCCCAGATACACATACTCATCCAACTGCTCCAAGTTTTCATCATTCACAACTACATATATTGCATACTGTTTTCGTACTCTCTCTTTCAAACACCATGACTTTACTACTTTAGACTTACTTACATTCATCATTAACTCATTCTTCATACATACTTCGTTTACCCTAGACACGAGAGACTGTAGATTTTCCATACTATTAGAAATGTTATCTTAATGTAAAAAATACAGAGCCCATCATCTAAAACAATTTTCGTGTTTGCGAAGTTAGGCAGTCACATCAATCACATTTTGCTAAAATAAGTTTGAATCCTATATATCTCTGATGAGTCAATGATTACAGTTTCAATATCTCAATGGATCGGTGGATGCCATCATCGATGAATGATAATGATTGGATTGTACAATGCTGGGCGCGACCAAGCGATTTGTCACAAACGCAGACGTTGCCACTGGCCTGTGCCGGCAAATCCAATTTTTGCGATAAATGATTTCATAACCATAAAACTGGCGTTTTGCAATTATCTGCTTCGTCGATCTGTTCAATCAACTGATTTTATGCTCCGTAATAATACCTTTATGCTTTCCATGGGTTATGGGGTACCTTATTATATGGATTTATTGAAACTTCAAACTGTAAACAATTGTACTGCACACACGGAGTTTATTAATTCCTGGAACAGGGAGTACAATGCATTGAAAATAATTTTGTATATATATATTTCTATACCCTTTTACTTACGGAATTAACAGTAACTTTCTTCACAGGCATGGTAAACATTTAAATTGTTCTACAACCATACCAGTTATTCAAATATAACGAAGACATTCATATCTATATATTATGTATTGTATAAATGAATCCCTGTTTCACTTGGTCATGCCATAACCTCAGAACGATTGTACCTATTTCGTTCACCTTTCTTTCAAGTTTTCTAATACTTTGTAGAAGTACATAAAGAAAAATTAGGAAAATTGCGCAGTAAATTGAATAATTTCAGAAGATTTAATGACTATTTTAACTTCGCACGTTTGACAGTTCGCGCGTTTGATGAAATTGAATTTAGCAGGCAACTGTTTTTTTTTATTAAAAGAATTTTCTATGGATTTTTTAAATTATAGATATTTTGAATAAGTACCTATGTGAGGTACCAATTTTGATTGATTGTTCTTATAATATACAATAATGAATATTTGTAATATACGAAAAATGAAAATTTGAATAAAAAAATTGTAATAGGTGGAACGCGAGCTATTTGAAAATTGGATGTACTGGGACTGAATACATGGAACGTGGGAGGGGGGTTTGCGGGAAGGGGGAGTGGGAGAGGGGAGAGGGTGGGCGGGGAAGGGGGAAGGGGAATGCGGGAGGGTAGGGGATGGGGGAGAGGAACGGGGACGCAGGGGAAAGGACGTGCAGGGAGAAACAATTTATTTCTTTGAATTGCAACGCATGCAGGGAACCAGCTAGTTATGAATAAGATATAATTTATGAATCTTCTAAATGGCAGAAAATTTTGCGCCGTACTATTCCGACATCGAAAAATAATCTTCGCCTTTGATATGTCGAGGTGTTGTTTGGGGAAAATTTCCTGTATCAACTGACCAACAATTTCATGGTAGAATATGAAATATTTCAGAAATCTGATTAGTCTCACGGACAATTTCAGACCTGATGGAAGGATCAAGTGAAGTCACTGGAGTGACCTTGCGGAGGCTATATTTTCTGAGAAATACCCAATTAATTGAAACTCATCAAACAAGAATATCCGAGAAAAGATATTCTATTTCGCAAATCGATTGAATCAGCAATGATTAGATTACCGACGATTTCCATGACGAACGGAATTTCCTCAGTAACCCCCGAGGTAAGGTGACATTCAGCCATATGAGCCGCTATTTCGCATACCAATTATTACAACATCTACTACTATTTGCATTCTGTAAAATTCGCCATCCACCATGTATTACAGAGGCGCCGTGTCGTTTGACTCACTCGTGTTGAATGGGCCATGCTAGCTCATGGGCGCTTCAAAAATGGGTTTGAAGAGGGTTGCTAAAAAAAGTGTTCTGCTCCGGACTCATAATTCCAGAAGTTTGAAAATGGAAGCTTAATTACAAAGTTGTCCCATTTCATCCAACAATAGAAAACATTAAGAGACTCAGAAAGGTAGTTTTTAAAAATGCACATTCAAAATGTTATAATGGTGTCAAAGTTTGGCTCAATGCTTTCGCTACTGAAAAAGACAGCGCACTTGAAATGATTTTTCATAAAAACCGCACTTTACAAATTATCTAATCGGGCGAACTCAAGTGAAGTATAGTAAATTGGAAACGTTTTTAGATTTTCACGGCCAAAAGTATTTTCGTTATTTGTTTTTGGGGTGTTATGCTCAGTAAGTTGTTTTAATGAAAAAACAAGGGTGTGTTTAACAGTCTAACAAGGAAAATAATTGCATGAATATGAGGCATTATTTTTCGAGCAACATTATTAAAAGCTAAAGTTGTAGTCAAAACCCAAAGCTGGCTGAAGTCTGCAGTACCTCACACCCGTTTATATTAATCTCATTTTCAATTTGGGAGGCGTGTACGGGTACCGCAAACCTTTTATTCGACAACCAACACCTGTGCCATAGTGCCATGTTACCCCCCAGTGGTTCACTACGTTTGGTGACTAAGCAGGGGTGCCCGGGTTCATGGGGTGAGATTTGTCCGGATCTCGGCGTTGGGTGCGTCCGCCCACCAAAATGCATGGTAGGCCGGATCAGGAGACACTGGTAGAAGGAGACCTTTTGACCTCTACAGCAGGATTCTCGGAACATCGCCTTGCACCGCAGTGGGAAGGATACTCCTGGTCACTCTGTCCCCCCGATTCCTACCCACCCTTCATACCTTCCTAGAACTTCCTCTCCTTCCTTTCCTAAAAATACCTTCCACACAGAAACCCCAAAGATGACATAGGCCCTTCCATAGGGAATTATTTTCCTCAGGGCCTCCTATGTGGATCTAATGTTAAAAAAAACCATCCAAGATCACAACTGCACATGAAATGAAAAATATCTACATCATAATTTCGCGCTGTGGCAGAAATCAAACCAGCGACTTGACATTCAATCAAATGCGCAGATCATTACTCTACGACGATCATAGAAATTGCCAATTTTTTTATTATCCGGTACATAATTACCACCGTTTTACAATTTATTAAAATACATTTTGATTCTTCGTCCACATCACATTGGTGTCCGCCCAACAGTTGGTACGCCCATGCAATTTCTGCTAAGTTGAGGTCATCGCGAGTCCGTTGCGAAACAGGTTTCTGCATATATTTACATTATTATAAAGTAATTCACTCTGTATATATATATATTATATTATATTGACGCATGCCAATCACACGGAAACATTAAATTACAGGCTGTGAACTTGTAATCGGTGACACATCGCGTTTAGAAGAATGATTGAGGCACAAGTCTACCGAGAAAAGAAAAACAACGTTAACATATTCTCCAATGGTGGATAGATATAGATAAACATGTACGGTTCTTCTATAAATAAGAGGCCGTTGTAATTCAGTGTCCTGGCCTGGGTTGAGGTGGTTTTAATTTTACCCCCTGCTGTGTAACAGTAGACGCTATCTATCGGAATCTGGCAATGGAGTATAATTTGTAAACAGTAAAGAGAGTACCAAAATTAAAACCAAAACTAATTAATTACTGAAACGAAGATTCACGCGTATGCGACTAACATAAATTTTTAGTAACTTTTTTATTTGATGCGATTACACTATTTAAAAATATTATTTAATAAGGTGGGTCTAGTGGGTGCATACCCGTTTTTTTTTTAAATTTATTATAATTTTTATGTGAGTACCGCACAAGAGTCCCAAATGCTCCCAACCGTCCCCAATTGGGGTGTGTTGTGAGGTTGAAGGCAGTCAGAAGTAGAGGGAGGTGGGGAAGTACATGGCTATTCAGATCTGGCCAGCAAATACGACTAAAGACATTTTATGACGGTCTTTCGCTAGGTCGATACTGAAAATTTCTACCACTCTGAAACATGTCGCAAATAAGTATACATACCTACTACACATAATTTAAAATGAATAAATTGTGAAATAACACAAATAGTAGATAATACATTTAAATGGGATAAACAAGTGGCAAAAATTTGTAACCAGCTCCGATCTTTTGCATGTAATTTTTATAAATTGAAATTTATTTTGCCCCATTGTACTCTTAAAATTATTTATTTTTCTATGGTCGAATCCATCCTTAGATATGGCATACGAACTTGGGGGCACACAAGCAATATTTATATTAAATATATACAAAATTTACAAATTGCTATAATAAAAAAAATTGTACCACCGAATATTTACAGACAAAGAAGTAATCTAAAACTACTGTATGGTTCTGAGAGTCTACTTCCAATAAAGGGTCTTCTTTGGTACATTATTATAATGGATAATGAGGGAGATAGCAAATACAAAAAGCAACCGGTGCATAATCACACAACAAGGTTTACTGAAAATAAGGGCCTCATTACTCCAAGAGTAACAAATAAGTATGGAAGCCGAACGCTTAAATACTTAATACCAGAGATTTTCAATAAACTCAATAATTTTTTTAAACCTCAGAATAATGAGAGACCCTGCCCCAAAAACACTAAGCTTTGGCTAATAAGCGACGAATCAATGTATCTCTGAACATTATAATTATTGATGTATCCCTGAACATCTCAACGTACCTGCCTAAATAATTTGTATATAGGTAGGTACAATGAGATATATTATTTTGTGATATTGTTTATTGTATAATATTGTGTTATACATGTATTAAAAATTAAACATATGTATATATATATATTATTTTGTAGAACCTACAGACAAGCCGTCATGTGTGACAGCTTTGTGGGACTGCATAAAACTTGTATTTTAAAAATGTATTTTCTTGTATTAAATAAATAAAAAAAAAAAAAAAAAAAAAAAAAAAAAAAATTAAATTTATTTCTGCACTATTCCAGATTTGCAACAAAGGAGAAATTCCTGACAGAAAAAACAAGCTGTGTTTAGAATCTCACCGTTCGAGTGTTTTAGCTGCTTCAGACAATTAGGTTTCCATGATAGGCAGGTACCTAGTACCTAGGTAGTTTATATTATGGTTGATGCCCATTTCACTCTGACTGTTTGGAAATTTTTCTCATTACATTAAGATAATGTTTTACATTTCTTGGAAAAAATCATATTGCTATTATAATATATTGAATTTTTATTGGATAGATTCCTACCAGGCCTTTGGAAATTGTCAGATACCGAACTTTCTTCTCATTTCCTGAGAGCTGCTTACTCCCAGTTCACAGTTTGGGGTTAAATCAACACCTTTCTGTATATAAGTATGTAGGGAAAGGTGGCAATATGGTAGTGAATCTTTTTTTTGAAAGAATTGTGCTGAAATGTTTTTTGAAATGGCTTTAGCGAAGTTTTGTGACCAGATGTGAATAGTCCGGTAATGGTGTCACTGAATCTTGTGAAATGAATTCGAACAAGGCGCCTGTGTATCTATCGCTAGTGGATCCACCTTATTAAAGAAATTATGAAGGAATAAAATGGATATGAATTTTATTTTTTATTTTATTTATTCATAACATTTGTTTACATACTACCTATTATCCAATAATAACACATAAAACGAACAGAGAAATACTAGAAATGAAAGAAGAGAATAGAAGGGACCTACAAACTAACTACACTTGATTATAATAATGAAAAATTGCAAAACATACAGTAGGAGTAAGATGATTTCTGAACAAAGTTTTGCTGGAATACGTGATATGCAATGTCACAATTTATTACAGTTATAGTTACAATATAGACCAGATTGATGATGGTAAGGCTGTATGAAAAAGTAGTTATATATTACAGGATTTTATTTTAATATAATGTCGATAAATGTTATTACGGCTTGTCAGGTCGATATTAGCTCCTAGCTAGGCAGATTTATTTTAATACAATGTTGATAAATAAATAATAATATTTGGATGACTTGTAAAGCGCCGTTTTTGTGAAAAATCACCTTAAGGGCGCTGTACAAATTTATAAAACATTTATTCAATCTTATTTCAACTATAGACAACAACAACTTATGGCTAAAAATTGCATCCACCGGTTCATCGATCACCGACACGAAACTATATGTGCAATGATTTGACCAATGAACGCGATGCTGCTGTAAAAATGCACTGTACAAGCAGAAAATATATACAAGACCATACTTACCTGGAGGGTCACTAGAGATTAACACTGTTATTGTTTATTTAGAGAAATTAAGACACAGTTCACACGCAGAGGACATAATTGGGAACTATAATATAAAATATGTTCTGTAATGAGCGTATTTTGAAAACAAAAGCAAAATTTTATGATACTCTCCGACAGGTATTTTTATTTAAGGGTATGAGAGCCCAAAAAGTTACGTTTTTAATTTGGACCTAAATTTTGTTGGGCTTGTTATGCGTCTAAGTTCCGGGGGGAGTTTATTCCAAGCCTTAGGTCCAGACACTCCGAAAGCGCGATCTCCAAATTTCGTATTTGGCTTGCGTTTAGGTTCCATTAGTCTGCCTACCTAGAGCTGATGATGTTGCTGATCTAAGGGTTGACTGCCTCGGACCAGTATTTTCTGGGACACATATTTCAGAGATGTAATATGGGGCCATTTCATTAATTGATTTATGGCTTGTCAGGTCGATATTAGCTCCTAGCTAGGCAGATTGCCCAACACTGTTACTAAATACTATTTTAAGAATAGTAGAGGATCCGCACTAGAAACGACCTTCACCCATCTGTTTAATGGATGAAATTTATTTTATATCAAATTGAATATATTATAAAATATATCTCGAGTGGGTTATCTAAAAAATTCCTGGCAAGACTATGATTAAATTTAAAAACATTGATTGAAAGAGAGCGCGTATGCTATTTATTTGTGCAACAGAGAAGGATACATACTGAGAATTATTTTGGAGTAGTTAATTAAAGTATTTACTAATGTATCCCTATCCTTCTCTGTTATTTATTCTCGATTTTCTAATATATTAAATTTTATGTAAAATACTTTTTATCCATTAAACAGATGGGTGAAGGTCGTTTCTAGTTCGGATCTTAGACTAGAAACAAAATAGTTTCTAATTGTCTAACTCCGACACTGGATGGCCGACATTGTACCTTAGAGTAACATTGTACGCGAACGTACGCCTCAACGCATTGTCACAGTCAACACACGGTGATAGCACAAAGCCACACCACACACACACGGCCCAGCAATTCAATCCCTTTCTTCATTCTTGCGCTATCCCATTTCAACCTAATTTCAAATCACTCTTCACATACTCACTCATCTTCCTCCACTCTTCAGCGACTGACGCGAGAGCACGTCTTCAGTCTTCAAACGGCTACGTCTGCGCTTGCAACTTACAACTTATGGATTTAAATACTTATCTCTGCAGACTGTCAAATATTGAAAAAAACTAACCGACAAACGTTTTCTAAAACTAATAAATTTTTATTAAGAAAATCTACAATGGCTTGTATCTGTACAACGAGTTACCTATTGCGAATTCGGTGATATTTTTTTGAGATTTCAGTTCAGACTCAGAAACTCGAAAGCCCGACGAGGGTAAATAATAAACGTAAATTGTACCGGTTTTCACACAATCAGGTGGGTAGGTAAATTATCATATTTCAATTCCGCGTATCAGATACTATTGCTATTACCATCATCATGAGAGGCCCAAATTCCGAATCGAAACATTGCTCTACTTATATATATTGCAATACTTATAGCTATGTTATTTGATTAGGTCAAAATTACCAAGTATCTACTTCCCTTTCCTCTCTTTCTTCTTCCCTATTTTACTTCAGCAAATCATATTAACCACTTAGATATTGCTCAGAAGAGCATTATAAAAACCATACTAAAATTACCCATCAGAACCCCCTCAAAAGATATTTTTAAGTGTTTTGACATTCTAAATTTAAAACAAATATATGCCAAGAATATTCTTATACATCATTTTAAAAACAGAAAATCTCCTAATGAAACTCGGATACATGACACAAGAGCCTCAAAAAAGGATATACGAGATGTTCCAAAATTCAAGACAAGTTTTGGCCAAAGAAACCACATATATCTGGCAACCAAACTTTACAACATCCTTCTTCCAAGTTTGAAAAAGATAAATAAGTTTAAGGAAAAATCAAAATATGGGTGAAAGAAATTAATGCAGACATACGAGAGAATGTATTAAAAACATCATAGAAACTAATAACGGAAAATCAAAGAAATCTACCAGTCCGCCTCAGCACAGGACCACCTAGTGAGGAGGACTAAGAACAAACAGATGAAATATTTATATACATTATCATATCTTGTAATTCTCATCAAACCTGTAATTAAATAGTCACTAATAAAAAAATAAAAAAATGGCATAGTCCCACAACTTTGGGATTCACGTGCAGTACCTATGACATTAAAAATAAATTACGTCTTTTAGGTTTTTTTCCACGCGGTTCTTTTCATCAACATAATAAAACCAGGAAGGTAATCCTTTCTTCTCATTTTTATTATCCTTAATTTAGAGTTATTACATCATTTCCACAACACGTTTCTACATCCAACCAATCTCAAACCTTTCCTTGACCCCTTGTTGTGTTTCACATTTCTCTAATTTTGTACCTCTAATTCTGTATTTTCGATTAAGTTTTTCATTTGTTTTTATTATCAGAAAAAACTACCTCCTTAAAAAGAACTAATCTATATTGAAAATTCTACCACATAACGAATCGTAATTTTTAAAATCTACCTAATAACTAATCTTAATTTGAGAAATTACCGAATTAACCACCAAAACGCGTCTACAGCTCGATATCTTTTTCAATTGGCTAAAAGAGGAATTACAATACATAGCTTTGTAATATAAATACATATAATCGTACTTACTACATCTTAGAATATAAAGAACATAACAATAGAAATGCCTTCCGTATTTAAATGGTATCAAAAGCGTGCCACTGACTTAGTAACTTGTAGTTCTAGACCATTTAGCACGCGGTCTGTCTCTCTTACCTGAATTTGAATATCGCCATCCCATTTAAATTTCATAATCATGATGAAAAACAGTTTTGTAGGCCGAAATTAGGCCTATAATTGGATCACAAAACACGCCCATAAGACACATTTTGTATT
Source organism: Limnephilus lunatus (assembly GCA_917563855.2). Taxonomy (NCBI): domain Eukaryota; kingdom Metazoa; phylum Arthropoda; class Insecta; order Trichoptera; family Limnephilidae; genus Limnephilus; species Limnephilus lunatus. The sequence goes on from OU830600.1 coordinate 47,806,471, forward strand.
ATTCTTTATTCCTTGACCTATATCTACAAGAATTTTACGCTTTTCAACATTTTCTTAAGCTTTTTAAATATGTATAATCGAATATTTTACGAAACAGATAAATTATTTTAATATGCAAGTTAAAGAGTTGCGCGATCTTGGTCTCAATGGGGGTTTGGATCTTTTGTGTTCGTTTGATCATTTAGTACCCCACGAACAACTTTTTGTTAAAGGCATCTCTATACAGCCCTAACGACCACATAATATGCACTTATGAAGCATAAATTGGTCTCGATGAATACAACATTAAGCATCGTACGAAATATTTGCCAGGAAATCCATGGATACATGATACACCTTCCTCTATAAATGTAATTATTTTAAAATATTAATTATTGATCTTAATAGTTAATGCGTTCGAATGCTTTCAATTTGCGTTTTTTTACATTAACTGCACACAAGAGGCTTGAGGGCTCTGAGACCTCTCATGGCCTATGTCATCTTTGAAGATGCTGTTTGGAGGTTCTTTTTGAGGAGAGGAAGGAGTGAACATGGGTCTTGAAAAGACCCACGTTCAGAGAGAAGAAACACAGAGGCCGGCAAATCGTTCCACAGCCGAGCTGTTGGACTCAAGAACGAGTCCTAGAAACGACCCATTCTCATGTGAATAATGTCAATCGTGTACATATGTTGGGCGCGTGTTTGGCATCTTCCATTTTAATACCGGTAGAACAAGGATAATTCCCACCTGACGCCTATGTTCCAACGATTTCAATCTATTTGTTAAGTTAGGAGAATCTATCAAACGGACCGTCCGTTTCTGCACAGAGTCGAGGTATTTGGGGGCTTAACATTCAACCGAGGGGTGGTTGCTAAATTCAACCGTGGGGCGTACTTGTAATTAATGTACGAATTGGGAGTCTTTTTTTATCATTCAATTTAATTAAACGAAAGATTTTTTGTTTAAAACCCGTTAACACGGAAACGAGATGACACCACTGGATCTAACTTATAACTAACTACTGCTACGTCTATCATTCATCCTTTTCCGGTGTGCTAGGCGAAATTAGTTTGCAAAGTAAATTAGCAAAGAGTTTTTATTATACTTATTAATTGAACTGCACGACGGTCATAAAGTCATAATAAAACACGTTAACTTATTTTCACGGTGCGATGTTTAATTCATTCTCAGAAGCAAAAAGATTAGCCAGGCTCCTGATGTTTTCATATCATGATCTACGTCACATCATTAATCGGCTAGGTAATAAAAAAGTTTAATTTAATAGGCACATTCGATCCGTTCAACTTACAAATATGGCAATGTATTAAAATTTAACGATTAAAATCTGGATGACATTAGAATCAGAAATGATGTGGCAATTATTGTTATGAATGAGCTATCCATGTATGGACTAAAACGTCGTGGTTACATAAAAAAAAACGGTCGCTGACTTAATTTAACACTTAATAAATACACAGATTTACATACTGATTGAAAAATTATCATTTTTTACTAATATAATATGTATTTTTCTAAAGTGTTTGAACCTTTTCATGATTTTAAGATGGTTACTGGTTTCAAAACGTAGAGTTAAATATAGCTACTAGAGACATAAATGGTTTACCGTACCCTCATGATACATAATTATATTATGTGAAACGATGGTTTTTTGGTATAAATATATCTAACAAATAAATAACTAACGTGTCTGCACATGGGTACATGAATCAGCGGGAAGTTATTTAAACTAAGCAATTTAAAGGATCAGTATTAAAACAGGTTATCAGAGGAACCTTTCCCGATACCCGAAAACATCTCTGGAGCCCATTTTCGATTACCTGACCATTTTTTATTCAAAAAGAATACCCGCGTTAGGTGGGTCGATGAACGAGGACTCCAAAACTCTATTGAGAGAATAATCATGAAGTTAAAATTCTTCAAGGATACTGACACCCATCGGGAAAGATAATGAACGATACTTCGTTTCCTATTCATTTAATACAATAACATAATATTGTTATGGTATCAAAACAGCACAACAGAAGCCGGAAAAGCAATGCACGTACATTATCTACAATACACACCACCTTCCTTGTTGCTTCGTCCTAGCTTCCTTTCTACCTTCAATGGGATTTTGTATCCCGGTGGAATATTGATCACGATCACCGCATGACATAATCACTACGGGGCAGAGACCCGGGCCATTTGCATTCAACCAGTTACCTACAGTACACAGCAGTGTCGGGAGAGAATTATATACAAGTATGCGGAGAGACAATGCCATTGGCTCTGTAATATTCCCTAACAGTAATGTCTCTGTGGTCTGCGGACGACAGGACTTTATATTTGAAGTGGTTTAACAGCTTTACAACTCTAGTGCGACAGATAGTAGAAGTTTCACGCAAATAATACTTATTAATTAACCGGGTTATTTATATAACGCTGCTTTTTGTTATGGAAATTATCACAAAGACGCTTTTTGAGTGACGCAGAATAATAATTAGATCACTACTTATAATGATAATTAAATTAACTTAAATTTAATGACTTACAAAAAAAAAACGATTGTGCTTTAGACCACACGACTGAAGTAAAACTTCACTAACTTATGCCGTCCTTTAACAATATAACAATAACAGCAATAAAAATATCCCCATCCCCTCAACATCCCCATCAACTCAACTCAACTCAACTCAATTCAAATCAACTCATAACAACTCATAACATTTCATAACAACTTATAACAACTCATAACAACTCATAACAACTCATAACAACTCGTAACAACTCGTAACAACTCGTAACAACTCGTAACATCTCATAACAACTCATAACAACTCATAACAACTCAAAACACCTCATACCAACTCATAACAAACTATAACATCTATAACAATTTATAACAACTCATAACAACTCATATCAACTCAGAACAACTTTAAACTTTCGCTTAAAGATATTCGTTTCATAGCGTTTCAGGCGTTTCAAAGCGTTTCATGCGTTTCATAGCGTTTCACATTCATATAGATTAGCGTTACATATTCGTGAAGAAGTTTTACTTCAGTTAGCGTTCGCATATGGTTCTTTTTCGTAACATTTTCATCATTTTACCGCCCAAGTGTCGAGCGTGCGTAAAGAAGTTTTAATGAAAATATAATACCTTAAAAATATTGTTATTTTCTTACGACTTACGACTAACTTAGGTATGTATTTTGTAATACTAACTTAAGTACCAATAAAAAAATCTCTTGCTCTTCACACTGATAACTGTTGAAATGTTTTACAGGTCAATATTTATCTAAAATTGGATAATAATATAGACATATGATTGGTCTATTGGTTTAATCTATAAGATGTAACAAGCTTAGCTTCCGTATCGAATTATAAAAAATAACTACAATTTAACTCTAAACATTGTTAATATCAGGTATTAATTCTGGGAATTATCATTCTTCCCTATAAGCCGTTACATTACATATTATTTACAATTGAAAAGATAAAAACGAAATAAAATTTAAGCTTTCGGACTCAGGTCCAAGTGACTCGGGTTTATCACAGACGCAGGCGAGAAGAAATCCCCCAAAATGTAGCTAAGTGACTGGTCTTTATCTGCCAGGATCTCCGAGGCAGAGGTGAATGAACGAACTCACCAGGGCTTCAGGAGTGGGTGTCTGACTTCACCTCGCCATAATAATATCCTCTTTATACTTTATACCAACACCCTCGCACTTCTGCGAGCCGGGTATATTGTTACATTTAATATGTCGAGAATCTCGAATTATTTGTCTCGTGCATAATTTGTTCGTCTCGTTCAAACTTCATCTGGTGCAGCGCAGGGTCGGCTGTTCACTGTGCATGTGCAATGCTAGTTGCTTGCTCTCCTGCTCGTCTGCTTGTGCAATTAGTCATCTCTTGTCTTATTGCATCAGCGATGGTCGCAAAGTTCGCGGTAGCAGGTAATTGGCACAGTTGATCAAGTCCATAGAAAAGTATGACTAATCTCCGAGACCTGAGAGTGGAAGTGGAACCTTATGAATGTTTTTGCGTCAGATACGAGCGTGCAAAGAATACGCAACTACAACATTTTGTTCTGCATTTGTATTTTTTAACTTCACCAGCAGAAAGTTTGTTACCGCTTGGCCCCGTGTGTGCTGTTTATGTGACTTTGCAAGTTTGCCCATCAGGTCTGGGCATTTTTATGCAGATATTATAAAAACGAACTTGCAGCTGTTGTAACACGAATTGATAAATAGCTCAGACCAACAATTTACTCTCGTCGATAAATAGTAGATTCTTATACAAAAAAGTTGGGTTGACCATTACAATTTCCCTTCATTAAAAATTTCAATAGACGTCTAGATGTTAAAAAGATTCTAGGTATAGTGACAAAATCCCGCAGTATACTGTCTTTTTGCGCACGACTCATTTTTCCTTTAAATGATTTGTGCATTTTATGGGTTTAATTGGTTCCTACCTATACTTCGATATACGTTCTGTACCTACGCGTAAAAAACACGCAAATCACAAAACACGCGATATTTTTAAGCGGGTTCTATGTGTTCGATGAGGGTACTGAAGTGTATTGCTGCATGCAGTAAAATAGCAGCTCAATGAGCATCGATATCATTTTTCGATGAAGATAAGGACAGTGGTTTTGCATACGTCTCACTGGAGAAAATACAATATTTCCGCTATTACACATCGTGAGCAGAAATGGAATCCTATGAGAAGGCAAGAACTAAAAAATATCTGCCAAAAACGTTACAAAATACCCGTAAGAGAAACAAGCTGTGTTTTTTCAAACGAATATCCTTTTTCACAATAAATTTGTTTTAGGACTTGAAGCCAAAATTCTAATTGTATGTAACCGAACATTATTTAAAAAAAAAGGTCTAGCACATACTATATAATATACAGAGTGTTAAGGGACGTACATGACTTACTTTCAGTGATTCCTGACATTATTTGGAGTAAACAATGTAAATTAAATTTTGGTCTCCGGTGACTTTTTCGATTACCTTTTTTTTCAAAACGTTTTTCTTCATATCAAACAAACAAAAAAATCTTTTGCATGTCATTACTGGTCACTCAGCCGACTGTCAACTGTCCAACACCTACTTTTTTATGTTTTTGTTAAAAAAAATCAAATGATTACTTAAATAAGTTAAGTACATCCATTAAAGTTAACAGATGTAACTTATTTTATTTATTTCTGTTTTATATTATAAAATACAGGCCGTAATTCATAATGTAGACCAATATTACACCTAGAATGCTATGTGGAGGATTTTTTTAGGATATGATTTTGAGTTTTAATTGACCTATTATTAGTAGGGATCATTATACAACCTAGCTATTAAGTCTCAGAGCGAATCATCGGGAAAATTACCCGTTCTCATAAAGAAAATAGGTATCATCCAACCAATCCACAAATGAGCCGGTGCTGAAGGGATCAATAGCTCTAGTTAATCGGGGTAAATTCAATTTAAATACCGGAAGAACAACACCCACCTCACACCTATACGTCTATATAAGCTACGGTTATTTCAGATTTATGTGAAGTTCAACGATCTGTCACACCGCGTGTTGTTTTATGCGTTTTCCCGGTATTTTCCAAACACGGTGCAAACGCAGCGTAATGAATTGGTGTGTAAACATGTCAAACTGTCGGGCGCAGTCAAACAATGCATTCGAGCCCCGGCCCCCGGCCCCCCGGCTGTACTGGAAACTGGAACACTCACGCTGCAACTCTACAACTGTCGGGCGCACCGAACATACATATAAACCGATACATGTCCATTCGGGGAGTGTCCGTGTGCCCGAAGTAAGCTTTATTAATTTTTCCTTACTGCTGAAATTGATGGAGCCTTTTCAAATATTTTATTTTTATTTATTAATTTTCAACGCCCTGATGGGCTTTTACATTACAAATTTATAATACAGAGACAGGTTTTTAAAAACAAAAGATAAACTATGAAAAATAAAAAAAATATAGACAAAATATAATATGAGGAAAGATAATACATTACAATAAAAGAGAAAGTTTCTAAGTTGTAAATAGCATAGAAAATAAACTAGTAGGTACTCGTATGTCAGTAATTACAAAATTTACAGGTGACTGATTAATTGTGATGTGTAAATACATGACAAGTTTTTAAGTTTTGGATTAATATAGAAATACACAAATATATGCATTAGCCCCTATGTAATGCTCCTTAAATATCAAAATATTCTACATAAAAGTATTGTTTCAGGTATTTCTTAAATAATGGTAAACTTGTGTTAAATACATCGATATTAGAGGTGAGTTTGTTTCCTAATGTGTGAAGTCGAGAAATAGGTGCAATGTGCATTTATGTGGTAGTTCGTTTCAGAATTATTGTTGCAGAATAATATATTTTGTCCTGTTGTACGATTGGGTACCCTGAAATCGATGAGATGCAGGAGTTCGCAACAATCTAATTTAGAATGAATAATTTTAAACTAAAAAGTTAGGTCATTTATTTTTCTTCTGTTTTTTTGGGAATGCAATTTAAGTGTATTTAGTAAGGATGTGTAGGTGTAGTTAATGTGTTGAATAGGCGTGTGTAACTTGAAGTTAATAAACCTTAAAAATTTGTGCTGCACTCTTTCGATATTTTTTATATGAATTTGATAATATGGGGACCAAACTATGGAATTGTATTCCAACAAGCTGCGTACGAGTGACAAATATGCGATTTTTATAACTTCCAACGAGTTGAAGTCTTTGATTGTTCTGATTATAAATCCTAGTGTTTTCATGCCTTTGTTAGTTATTTGTTGTATGTGATTTATAAAATTTAATTGCGAGTCAAACACAACTCCAAGATCTCTAATTTCATTGACTTTTTCTAAGATTTTGTTATCTATTGTGTATTTGAAAGAAAGTGGGGTCTTTGTTCGACAAAACGTTAGTGTCTTACATTTATCGATATTGAGGAATAAGTTATTTGTGACACACCAATTTTGTAATTTGTCGATGTTTAAGTGTAGGATTAGGCAGTCACCTATATTGGATATTTCTTTGTATAATTTGATGTCATCGGCAAAAAGCAGAACTTCTACATCGTTGAAACAGCTTATGATATCATTTATGAATATAAAGAAAAGGATAGGGCCGAGATGACTCCCTTGCGGTAGACCACTAGTTACATATAATAACTTAGATATAGAATGTTGAATTTTAACAAATAAGATTCTGTTAGACAAATAACTTGAGAGCCAATCCAACAACTTGCATCTCAGTTCTAAGGCATACAGTTCACTAAGTAATAATTTATGTGATATTTTGTCGAAAGCTTTTGAAAAATCTGTGTATCTAGTAACTGTCAACTTGTTTTTTTTTTTGTAAAAGATTCTGTAATATAGTTATGGTAAAGTAACAGGTTGGTAGCAGTTGACCTACCGGAAACAAATCGGTGTGGGTTTTTATCAATTACTTTTAATATTGATGGATAAATTAAATCAAGAACAAGAGATTCAAAGATTTTTGGGAGCGCTGATTGCATGCATATAGGACGGTAGTTTTTAATGTCTGTGTCGTCACCTTTTTTGAGAATCGGGGTAATATAACTAGATTTCCAACGGGTTGGAAAATGTCCAGAAGAAAGTAAGTGATTAAATAATGTGATGAGTGGACCTGATATTGCAGATGCGCATTGTTTGAAAAATATTGGTGGGATCTGGGCCTGCAGATTTGTTAGGGTCAAGTGAAATGATTTTATTTAAGCATGATTCCTCTGTAATGGTGTAGTTCTGTAGATGTATTGTGTTTTGATATGTGTATGATGGTACGTTGTTATCTGATATTAATAAAAGTAAAACTATCCTATTTTCCGGGTTCGAAAAAAAGATAAAAAGAATGTCGATTACAACGGCATGTTGTGACGACGAATAAATTATCAATAACGATTTAAAATAGGCCTTTTAAAAAATAATAATCTAATACATTGGTTTTAACACTGTTTTTCATACATCGACATTCGACATAATATAATATATGTCCATCGAAGCCAAAGTAAAGTTAGTCTCTCAAAAACTGGGCGTACTGTACAGGGCCCGCAGATACTTTAATAGTACACAACTGCTAACCCTGTACAAATTGCAAGTGCGTCTCACGATTGAATTTGGCAGCCACCTCTGGTATGGTGCTCCAAAATACCTGAAAAATACCCTCGTCTCTGTGCAGAAACGGGCGGTCCGTTTGATAGATTGTCCCATCTTAACAGACGGATTGCAATCTTTAGAGCACAGGTGTCGGGTGGGAATGCTATCCTTGTTCTACCGGTATTTCAATGGAAGATGAAACCGGCAAACTTCGGCACCGGTGCATAGTCAGGAAACACGCCAAACGCGTGCCCAGCATATGTACACCGTTGAAATTTGTCACATGAGAACGGGTCACTTCTTCGACTCGTTCTTGTGTTCAACAGCTCGGCTGTGGAACGATTTTCCGGCCTCTGTGTTTCCTCCTTCCTACAACATGGGTCTCTTCAAGACCCATGTTCATTCCTTCCTCTCCTCACAAAGACCCTCCACACAGCATCTCAGATGACATAGGCCCTGAAGGAAATTATTTTACTCAGGGCTTCCTCTGTGGAGTTAATGAAAAAAAAAAATATTTGAACCTTCTGGTCCCTTTCCAGGATAAAAATTACAAATTTAGGAGTAAGAAAAATTGTTAACAGTGGAATAAAATATTATTAATTAAATTAAAGCAAATAAATTGAAAACACCACTATTTAATCAAAAATATCGACACGTTTCTTCGTCAGGATAAGATTAACATTAATAAAAATAACAAAAGACAAACAAGTGAAGACAAATAAAAACTATGAACAAAAATATTATAGGGAGAGGTGATAAAAGTATGAAAGTATCATAAAAACAATTCTGTATATAAAATGAAATATAAACATTATTTTAGAATACGTAAAAATTACATCTAAATAAGAAAAAGTAAAATATTATTAATACCTAATTAGTAATTGGGTGCGCCTTCTTGTAATCCTCTCCCACCACTTATTTTTACAGTTTATATCTATAGATACTTGAATGTCATTTAAATTTTAGTCCTACCTTCTTTGTCCTTATATCCGGAGAAAGGGACGAAGAAACTGTTATTATAATATAAAAATGGCGCCACATAGCAATTTAATTTATTTTAGAAATTACGCCACTTTTGTTTTGTAGTCAAAATAATCGGAGGACGTTTAAGACGTCACACCGGCCAACGTTTTATGTTCCGGCGATAGCAGCCAGTAGCGTTATTTACGTCATAGCCAAATTCGAATCGTTTGGGATTTTATTTGAGTCGTGTTTAAAACCAACCTTTATTAATTAAAATGTTAATATTTAACATTAAAATAAACCTTGACTATTCCACAAATTTTAACGATATCCCTCGGATAGAAGTCGAAAGGTCTTATGGAGATTGGCGACAACCGTTTTCTTCCAAATCGGTTCAGATTACACTTCTAGAGATTACCTATTCAGTGGTTGGTTGGAAGAGCTTAAGCGATCACCAGGCGATTGATGTAGAATGTAGAACATAATCATTTGTAGAGGTTCTCGGACTGACAGGTGGTGTTAGAGACGTGATCATAATAATTGACGGGCAGATGATGTCGACTGATGTATTTATCTCTTGAACGATGACAGAGCGTTGAAAATTACATAACAACGATCGTTTTGTATTCTAAGGCAACTTTGCTACCCGGTTTCTCCCGGGATGTGGATATGATGGTGATCGAACAACTCAACAAAGCGGCACTTCGTCACCCATTTGAAAAGTCATCAAAAGTGATGAAAAAGAAAAAGAGGCACTCGAACGACAGCGCAATTTAAAACTTCTTTCTCCGTTGATTTTTTGGGGGTGAGGTTTGTCTAGGTCTTGGCGGCGGATGCGTTTGCCCACATACTACGTGGCGGATCAAATCGGGAGAGATTGGTTGAGGGAGAAATGTCGAGCTCTCCAGCCGGACTCGGACTCTCGACCCATCGCCTTGCACCGCAGTGAGAGGGGTGGTTTCAAAACCCCAGATTCCAATCCACCCCTCATACCTTTTTCCTTCCCTTCCCGAAAAACACTGCACACAGCATCCCCAAAGATGGCATAGGCCCTGGGGTAGATATGTAAAAAAAATATATGTGTAAAAAAACATAATTTGTAGGTATAATATTTTAACAGAACGATATTTTGTCTCTCAAGGTATTTTTATTAGTGTTTTCCTAGAATTTATCTAATCACAATGTGGTTTGACTTTAAGTACATCTGAAATAAAATCATATTGCGCCAAACTACTAATTTATTGAAATACATCAAATTTAATTTTGTCTTTACGTTTCTCTTCGTCTAGAATTCGTCAGTGTTTTGCTAATTTTCTTTCCATATTAATGTTGGGTTAACCAGAAATCGATAGGCATCAGATATTTAAAAAAGTGCTTTTATACATTTCTTATTGTCCTTTCATACATATTGTACAACCAATACGACCCCTAAGCGTGTTTACACGACAATATAACAATAGCAGTCAAGTACAATAATTAATTAATTTATTTATTTATTAACGCCCTAGTGGGCTTTTACAACAGAAATTAAAAAAAACATTAAAAAATTAAACATCATAAAAGAAATGAAATACTATGAGTAATAAGAAAAAATCATAAGACCAGAAATACAATAAAGTGCAATGTGTAAAAGCTAGTTAGTAGGTATAAACAAACAATTATATGTGTATAATAATGTACGATGATAAAACAGAACTAACTAGAACAGCAAAATAAAATAAAATAAGGTTATAAATTACTGGTAAGATTTTAAATGAGAGGAGGTTTTTAAAAAAGAACAAAAATAAGAAAAGTTAATTATTAACAGATAAAATAGAGATGAGTTGTCTCTTGAAAATTGCAAAACTGTCAACACCAAATATATCTATAGATTCACAATGTTTATTTGCAAGGCTATGCATTCTAGGAATTGGTGAAAGTTAGTATTGAGGGTATTGTTAAAATTGAAAATATCTTTATTGCGATTAGTCTAGCAGGTACATTAATACAGATTAATTCTAATAAATTAGGGCAGTCAACTAAATAATAATAATAAATAAAAATAAAAAGCTGATAGTTCAGAAATGCACAAAATTATTTGCAAGGCAGATAGAAATATTTCACCATTAAATTTATACGACGAGAATGCCAGCATTCTTATAAATACCAACCAGGAATTATTAGATTCCTGGTCAAATAAAATTCTTCACGTAAAACACTTCAATTATCTCAACCAAACATATGTTGACAAATTTTCGTCAAACAAATGGTTGAGTATTGGAGAGTTGAGCGCAGAAATAGAAGGCTTTATGCTTGCCATACAAGATAGAGTCATTAATACTAAAAATTATAGGAAGCATATCATCAAAGATGCAAATCAAATTGATGATTTATGTAGAAAATGTTTGGCTTTTCCGGAAACTATAGAACATATTATATCGGGATGTTCTGTATTAGCGCCGTCCGAGTATACATTTAGGCACAATCAAGTTTTAAAAATAATTCACCAAAGTTTGGTAATTAAACATAACTTGATTGACTGCCGTAATGTACCATATTATGAATATGAACCAAATTCATTTTTAGAAAATGAATTTTATAAAATTTATTATGATAAAACTATTCTGACAGACAGAACAATTAGTCATAATAGACCCGATATAGTTTTACATGACAAAATTAAGAAAATAACTTATATCATTGATGTCGCTATTCCAAATTCTTGTAATATTCAGAAAACTGTTTCTGAAAAAATAAGAAAATATACAGATTTAGGAAATGAAATTAAAAGAATTTGGCATTCTCAGACTATAAAATATTACCATTTGTTATTTCGGCTACTGGCATTATACCTAGCTCTCTCATTCAAAATTTAGGCGTATTAGATTTGTCAAAAAATTTGTACATAAAAATGCAAAAGTCTGTCATTTTAAATACATGTAGGATTACGAAAGATTTTTAAAATATTTATATTGAGGGATCAGTAGGATTTATCGGACCAGTTAGGATTTCATCAGAGCCGAACCCTCTGATATGAAAATATCTGGAGTCGGTGAAATATTTTCCCATTATGTTTCTGGTGGATTGACGTATTGTTCTTGTATTGTTTTATTCTTATATAGTGCACTTACATTGCGTTCATTTACTAGATATTCATTTGTGGAAAAGTGTGTGGAAGGGTTTAGTCTTTCATTTGGGAAAGATTCAACCCGGACATAAAATCTGGAGCACCGTAAAAAAAAAATAATCATTAAATATTTTCCCATTATGTTTCTGGTGGATTGACGTATTGTTCTTGTATTGTTTTATTCTTATATAGTGCACTTACATTGCGTTAATTTACTAGATATTCATTTTTGGAAAAGTGTGTGGAAGGGTTTAGTCTTTCATTTGGGAAAGATTCAACCCGGACATAAAATCTGGAGCACCGTAAATAATCATTATAACTCAGTTATTATTTTAGTGACAACCCTAAAACAAAAAGTAGATGATCCATATTAAATCAAGCTTGATATTTCTCTTCAAAGTTTTCCATAGAAATACATAAAAAATACTTATTTTGAAGAAACAATTTTCACCTGCCAAATCGCCTACGCGCCGTTAGACATTGTTAATTTTTTATTAAATATTCTTGTATGAAATGGCAAAAAATGAGGTGACGAAACTGCACGGAGAAAAATGTTCGGCGAAAGCATTCGGAATTCTTGACGGGTTATTCGGAAATACGGTTAAAAACGGGACTGCAGTTCTTACGTATGAATTAACAGGAATTCTAGAACGAATAAATATTAGGTCGGGGACTGTCAATATGTCCCGATAAATTACGAATATATTATCATGATTGCTCGCAATTTCCACATCGTGTGCATGACAGTTCTAATATTTTTGCATTACAAGTACGAATATCTTAAGAGTATTCATGTTACTTGACCAGTAATTACTAATATTTTATTCGTCCTTGTACGAAACTTTTGACAGCTGTCCTAATATTTATCAGTAAAACAGCCATTTATCCGTTCTTATACCAAAGTTACTTACATTTTATTCGTTCTTATACGAAAACTCTACAAGGCCTTACTGATATATTATAGGTAATTACGAACCTTTTATTCGTTCTCATACGAATTCTTATAGGGTCTTCCTGATATTCCATAAGGAAAGTACTGATAATCAATTCGTTCTTATTCTAATACTTTATGCATACTGTCATATTAATTGCCATTTACTTACTGATAGAATTTAGGACTTCTTACTAATATTTTTAAGGATTACACTAACATTACATCATCCCGGCCAAAACTGGAATTATGTAATTTCAGCACAATCAAAAAAATATAACTAAGAAGATCTACAATATTATTCTATCAGTAAGTAATGGTGATTATTTAATTAACATGACAGCATACACAAAAATATCGATAAAACTGGAACAAATAAAAAATACTTAAATTATTTTATCTTCCGTGGAGCCAGTGGGATTGTGACATCTCATTTGGTGTACACAGTGAGGATGAAGGGGTAGGGGAGAAAGGAGAAGGAAGGAGATTGGAAAGAAGACATGAAAGAGGAAGGTTTTTTCATATACATATAACAATCCATAAATATGTGTAGTTTTCATAAAGTGTATATTTTATTAATAATTATAAATGCCATAATGCAACAAATTGGATAATCTATTATTATTTGTGCCATTTTTGAGAAAAATCACCTTCACAATAATACTGCACATACACGTCACATAGAATAAATTACAAATAACAGGTACTCTGGATGCCGGTGGTAAAGTTGTTCTCTAATTAATGTCCGATTAACAACCCGTTAGCTTTTTACTCTACTCTGAGCCAAACTCAACAATCCGCCTGTGTTCCTTACTGTGTGAAGCGAGGCTCGTCTCTTTTTTGTCTTATTCAGCACTTCCAGAACCTTCAAAAAAACATTCACTTAGTATATAAAGTCTTTTACATTGAAAAGCTTCAAAAGAAATAATAATTACACTTACATATAATATATACTAAACCATAAATATATTGATAATCATTTCGTTAGATTGACTGATTCAGTAGTAATTTTACATTCTGCTTCAACTGGTGATGTTTGATAACCCAGGTTCGTATAATAGAGGGAGTCTAGCGCCATCACTCTGTATATAAAAGAAATTCACAAATATTAATACTTGATGTGGTTTTTCAATAATATAAACAAATAAATATAACATAGAAGAAGATAATAATATTAATCTAAACGAAAATATGAAAGAGAACAAGACACAAAAAAAGACAACGGTCGCAACTGGGACTCGAACCCAGACCTCTGGTCTAACCGGGACGTGCGCGTTAACCAATTTCGCTACTGCCACCTACCGTCATATTTCTCAATTTCATATTTAAATTTTAGAATTAACAATACATTTTATCTACAACTAATTCTTTTTACATATTACGGGCAACTATCCTTTTTATTGGAAACAATCATTCTAAGAATTGGTTTGTAACCTGGATAGCGTCTCGGATAGACAATGGTCGCAACTAGGACTCGAACCCAGACCCCTCGTTTAACCGGGACGTGCGCGTTACCCAATTTCGCTATTGCCACCTTCTGTCAAACCGTCATATTTGTCAATCTCATATTTCAAATTTTAGAATTAACAATATTATCTTCAACTAATTATTTTTCCATATTACTGGAAACTATCCTTTTTATTGGAAACAAACATTTTAAGAATTGGTTTGTAACCTGGATAGCGTCTCGGATAGATATTATTTTTATAAAAGAAATGAATATTCAATTTTATAAGAAAACTTTCTTTTTATAACTTTTTGAAGGTTATTCCCATCAATGTAATATATCATAAGAAGAAGATAAATATAAAATGTCAACAGAAAAGGGACATTTATTGCAATGAATTCATAAAATTTTACTTTGAAAAGCATCCTAAACAACTAACATTATCATACCTGCACAATACAGGTACATAATTATCGCTATCATATATTGATAGCTATGTCGTTAGATCCAGACTTATCCATTGTCATTAGATCCATAGTGTCCATATTGTCGTTAGATCTATATTGTCATTATTGTCGTTACAGTCATATATATGATCCATATTGTCGTTAGATCCAGTATTAATTTCCCATTCTGTTTCAACTGGTGGTGTTTGATATCCTAGGTTTTTATAAAGCAGAACGGCATCACTCTGTGTACAAAAGAAATTCACAAATATTAATAGTTGATCATTGAAATAAATACATAGTTGATGTGGTTTTTCAATAATACAACCAAATAAAAATATAATATGTCAACCGAAAAAGGACAGTTATTGCAATGAATTCATCAAATTTTACTTTGAAAAGCATCTAAAAAGGTAACATATCATACCTGCACAATACAGGTACAAAAATACCACTATCATATATTGAAAGCTATATCGTTAGATCCAGTCGTATCGTTAGATCCATATTGTCAATATTGTCGTTAGATCCATATTGTCAATATTGTCGCTATAGTCATACATGATCCACATTGTCGTTAGATCTAGTATTAATTTCCCATTCTGTTTCAACTGGAGGTGTTTGATATCCCAGGTTTTTATAATGCACCGGCATCACTCTGTGTACAAAAGAAATTCACAAATATTAATAGTTGATCATTGAAATAAATACATAGTTGATGTGGTTTTTCAATAATACAACCAAATAAATATATAATATGTCAACCGAAAAAGGACAGTTATTGCAATGAATTCATAAAATTATACTTTGAAAAGCATCTAAAAAGGTAACATATCATACCTGCACAATACAGGTACAAAAATACCACTATCATATATTGAAAGCTATATCGTTAGATCCAGTCGTATCGTTAGATCCATATTGTCAATATTGTCGTTATTGTCCATATTGTCACTATAGTCATACATGATCCACATTGTCGTTAGATCTAGTATTAATTTCCCATTCTGTTTCAACTGGAGGTGTTTGATATCCCAGGTTTTTATAATGCACCGGCATCACTCTGTGTACAAAAGAAATTCACAAATATTTAGTTGGTATAGCTTTTCAATAATATAAACAAATAAATATAAAATGTCAATAGAAAAAGGACAGTTATTGCAATGAATTCATAAAATTTTACTTTGAAAAGCATCTAAAAAGGTAACATATCATACCTGCACAATACAGGTACAAAAATATCGCTATCATATATTGAAAGCTATGTTGTTAAATCCAGTCTTATCCATTGTCGTTAGATCCATATTGTCAATATTGTCGTTAGATCTACATTGTCATTTTTGTCCATACTGTCGTTTTAGTCATATATGATCCACATTGTCGTTAGATCTAGTATTAATTTTCCATTCTGTTTCAACTGGAGGTGTTTGATATCCCAGGTTTTTATTAAGCAGAGAGGCATCACTCTGTGTACAAAAGAAATTCACAAAAAAAGTTGATATGGTTTTTCAATAATATAACCAAATAAATATTAAATGTTAATAGAAAAGGACAGTTATTGCAATGAATTTATTAAATTTTCCTTGGTTGGATGCAAAGCTGAATAAATGAGCAAAAAAAAAAACAAACATTCGTTTTTCATTCAACATGTATCCAAGTAAATTTGCAGGTTCGCTATAATTTTGATCGTATTCCCAATTACCTATATGAATTTTTAGCATTCCAACCTGCATTGCTAATTGCTACAAGCTACAATGTAGGCCGTTGGAAAGGGTAGCGGCCATTTTTAAATAATACTTTACACTTCACAAAGAAGGGTCTTTTACATAGTTGCAATAGTAATTTTATAATAAAAGCTACACAATTTAGGCAACATTACTTAATAATAAATAATATCTAAAAATGAACAAGTATAAATACAGTTTTCGTGTCGTAACATGTAAAAAGTTTGGAAATATAATTTGATAAAACTTACCAGCTGTCGATATTCCAATATTCTCATTTTTCTAACACATGAGTGTGTTGAGACTGTTGAGTGTCGATCCATTTTAGTAGGTTTTAACTTTATAATCAAAATATTAAACTAATGTTATTTAAAAACGCTAAAAACAATGCACCTATCGCCTGACAGCACAGAGCACAACAGTAAACTGATGTGAAGTTAGCACCAAACGTTCTCAGATGGTTCTCAGCAAAGCACGCTTCACGTCGGATCATACGGGCACTGCGTTTTTATTCGTCTGGACATTGTGACGTCATCGTATTATGTACGTAGTACGAATAAGTTATTAGGACAATATATGTAAACATGTTTTAATATCAGTCAAATTATTAAATAAATATTCGGTGTGGAATACCCATTATATAACAAGAATAAGACGGTGTATGCATTAGGAAAGAAATCACGAATGAACCCGTCGTACGAACAATATAACAGGAAAGCCTGACAATGCGTAGTAACAGTAATGTCTTCTTATGGAGTCACTTCAAATATCAGGACGTCATGATAGATAATCAAAGCATCAGAATATCGTTGAATTATCATTACGTTAAACGAATACCTTATCAGGAAATCGTCTAAATAAATTATCAATCATCAAATTTTGAACTTATATAATATTGTTATACCGTATTTCTTTAGTATTGTCATGATGTATTATCAAATTAGATCGATAACATATCCTTAGAATGATATTTCAATGATTAGTCCTGTTATTTTATCGTTAGGGCAAAAATCGATTTCTCTCCGTGTGTTTATTATACATTTGTACGATAGAATAAGTGTTTTTTTTAATAATCCCCAATTTTAGTCCGTGTCTAAATATTAACGTTGATGATGAATGTCAATCTTTCTTTCAAAAGAACAAGTCACGAATAACCTGACAAAATTTGAAAATCTCCTACTACCCCCACAGTGAGCAGAAAATATTGCTTGTGGCGTGATGGAGGACTTAGTCAGCCTAGCAATTGAACACATGACTACTGCGTGGGATCCAAACGCGTTGCCAACTCGGCCACTGGTCAGTTTTTTGACATACCCAACCGTTTTTCAGCATTCCTTTGAGAAAATTAAATCATTGGGTTTAATTTTTTATTTAGTTTTTAACACATTGTAAACATTAGGGACATTGTATTTCATTTCCTTGACCGTATTAATTTAGATATCTGAGAATCAAAATTAATAATAATATTTGGATGAATGATTTTTATAGTGCAGTTTCCGTGAAAAATCACCTCAAAGCCGCTTTACGAATACAATATATTATATTATAATAGGTTAACAATAATAATCTAAACGAAAATATGAAAGAGAACAAGACACAGAAAAACAAAAAAAGACAATGGTCGCAACTGGGACTTTCGAGTCCTAACGTTAACTTATTCTAATATGATATATTTCACTGATGGGAATAACCTTCAAAAAAGTAATAAAAAGAAAAATTTTCTTATAAAATTGAAAAAATACAATATATTATATATATCTTATTACTAACTTCAGACTAGATGAATTATTGTGGACAAAATATTGCATCCACCGGTTCGCCGATCGCTAATACAAAACTCTATGTAAAATGTACAAAGTATTTGACCAACGGCCGGTTGTAATATTCTTTAATAATGTTCTTTAATGAACGTGTTTAGGAAAGTTCAGGCGCCGTAACCGGCATCAAAAAGAAGAAGATGGAGATATGAAATTACGAATTTTAGAGGAGCGCGCTAACATTTATGCGAAAATTGTGAAAATCTTTAATAAAACACGACTCGTTTAAAATAGAGCAAAAATCTCGTAAGGGTTGTCTTAAACAGAATTTAAAGAAACACTGCGAATTTTTTCATACGTATAACTTGTAAAATAACTAAAACAAACGTGTTTATAATAATTT
Organism: Limnephilus lunatus; assembly: GCA_917563855.2. Classification (NCBI taxonomy): domain Eukaryota; kingdom Metazoa; phylum Arthropoda; class Insecta; order Trichoptera; family Limnephilidae; genus Limnephilus; species Limnephilus lunatus. The sequence continues at coordinate 47,825,355 of OU830600.1, forward strand.
TTGGAGCATACTATGCGATTTTTTTCTATCCGGGGAATTTTATTTAATTTGCGTTTCGGCGCGGGGAGAGTCTAGATATTATATTCAAGAATAACACATATTTTTTTAGAGCTATAAAACTTAAAAGTGTTTAAGGAAGATATGTAAGAAATCGGTAGAAATACGGGTTGTGGAGGCTTAAAGCAAATTTACAAGGATTGCGGACGCAACAGTACAAGGGTTTGATTAGAATTTATCTTAAAAGTGAATCTTCCCTCTTTAAGATACTGATTGAGGAGAAAGACTTCGAGTAGTGTTAATCCAATAAGAAAAAAGGAGTCCTTCTTTTGTAGTTAGTGTATTGATCGTGTTCCTCTATTTTTTTTCTTCTAATTGTCATGTGTGCGGACTCACAATGTTAACCCACAATAGCAAGATTAGTTGGATAAATTCACAGAATTTAATTATTGACGGTAAAACAATGATTTAGGTAGGTACCTTCAGGTACATCATTCAATACATAGATTTTGCAGACAAAAAAGCAGTGCAAAATTCATGTCGCCAAATATTCTTATCAATTTCTGCCTTTAAGTAGGTATATTTTATTTTTATTTATTGATTATCATTATTCGTACCGTAATTTATTACAACATCCCCATCATATTTCCTGATAAATGATGCTGTAGTCAGGAAGGTACGACTAGCGAAAGTTTTTATTTCCGTTGTTGATGGAATTGGTGTCCAACCCCTTTCAATCATGATTTGTGACCGTCCCATGCTTTACTAAAATAAATATTTCCTTATTTTTCCAGGAAAGTTTTATATTTCACGCAGCATTTGTATAAAATAAAACTAACCACATTACCAACTAACCTACATGGAAAAAAAGCACATGAAGAATATTCGGAGCTTTTCTACCCTTGTAACAGTTTTATCTCCCCTAGGACGTCTTATTTTTTCGAGTTATTACCTTTTGGTGGCCTTTATTTGTAAAAGAAATATATAATCTAAAACGGTTGCATTAGTCTTCTTTGGCATTATAGGCCTAAGGAGATTTATAGGTTTTCGAGTCATAAATTATTGAAGAATGACATCAAGCGATCGACTTTGTATTTGGAAATTTAAATAACGTAGACGTTGCGCTTCCACCCTAACAAATTAAAGTGAGATAAATTGTATTTTTTGGAACAAATAATTGAATAAATTAATTATTTGTTAAATTCTGTGTAGATTCTAATATTAACATTAATCTACGCATCTTTAATATAAATTCTGACGTGCTAGGTATGAAGAGTAGGTAACTGCAATTTCAAGACATGCGACAATTTTCTATTTAGTTTTGTACTTTGAGTACAAAACCAAATTTATTTCTAAAACATTAATTTTAATAAAGAAGAATACAAAAAATCAATTTGGGCGAATTACGTGATTCAAAAGAATGATCATTTTTTGTTTTATCATCATCGTTATGACATATTCATTTTGATCAAATAAAATGGAGGTTGCAAATGGAATTGCATACATAATTTGGTTACATTATTAGTGCATTTTTCGACCACCATGCTAGGCTGATGCCCGTGTTATGGTGGTCGAGATGTCACAATGTCAGGCAATATAAGAGAGACAGAGCGCATGCTAAATAGGCTAGAACCAAAATATGCTAAATAAAATGGCGATATACAATGTCAGGCAATATTATAGAGACAGAGCGCATACTAAATGGACTAAAAATTCTAGAACCAAAAAGTCAGTGGTGAGATCTACTTCCATTGAGAATTTCATGGACGTCACTGGTGTATATTATCTACTACAGTGATTTAAATTTTATTTGGTACTTATTTTATTTTAAAACTTATAGTAGGTATCTAAGTACTTTAATTTGAAAACATTTTTTGGTAATGTGGGCCTCACTGAGTAGGTATGCAGTAATAAATTTTAATGAAAAACATACATAAACGCGATAATCAAAAAGAATTAAAAGTCGATAAATATTATGGGGTACTATTGAATACGATGAAAATTATAGTGATTTATGTAAATGTACATCTAATAAAAATTAAATTTTGAATTCTCATCCTGATGCTTATAACTACCACATAAAATGTTTATCCTGTAAACTAAAAAAGATTACGGTAACTAAACTTTCTTGTACCATGTTTCCGGAAAATATAAACAATTTAGAAATTTATTATCTGAGCTTGTAAAACAATAACCCAACCTCCCAACCTAACCAACGACATATAAGATTTTTTTTGCTTATCTACATGCTTTTTGAACTTATCAGCTTATTTCATAAATGAAGCTGAATATCACAAGTATCGGCTCCTTATATGCTCTAAGTGCTGTAGTAACATGAGAATAATTCTGTAATCGGTTCATTAGGCAAGTGAACCTCTCTGCAACCCTCGGCAGCAAATTAATACGTTAATACAGGAAGGTAGTAGTAAAAAAAAGGAAGTCTTATACAGGTAGCGTCCTTATACGTTGATGTTTTTTGATGTTAGTGATAAATTGGCGTACAGAAGCTAATGAGATCCTCTGCTCTTTGGAAATGGTAAATTATTATAGGACTGTTGCCAAGACTGTTGACTGTTGGCCATGGTTGTTGATTTTAGTAAAATTATTCGAAACCGATCCAATTTTTTCCATACATGTATTGATCATTACGAAGCTTTAAACAGTGCAACTTCCCTGTCCTTTCACTCTGATGAAGTGTCAATATACGACAGAGCAAGAATTCAGGCAACTTAGAATAAATTCAATACGCAATAATCAGATCGTCCAATACTATTTTTGTCTAGTATTCCTGACTCCGCTCTTTTGCTTCATCTTAATCACGTGGAAAGAGACAGGGTGTTGGAGGGTGTGGGAAGTGATTAGGTGGGAGGAATGGGGGAGATTACATACGAGAAGGTCAATACCCAAGTGCAGGGAGGAGCTGCCAAGGAGGCTGCCAAGGTAATACTAGCAAAAAACAAACTAAGTAGGTAAGGGGAGAAATAGATAATTCATTGAAATAAAACTGAGATGTAATTAAATAAATCACAATAATAAATAAACGCGGTAATGAAAAAAAAGATCGGCAAATATTGAGGTACGCGGTTTGCAATATAATGAAGTGTATTGTAATGGTATTGTGCATTGTAATTATTTTATGTTTTATTATTTTATGCTATATTATTTTTATAATACATATTAACTTTTTTATTCATTCCTTCTTTTTATTTTGTGTCAAAATGTTTTTTGTTTCTCTCATTTTTTGTATCGAGTTAAAGATCGAAAGAACGCGTTTTTTGCCTGTTATTTGTGGTGTCTTTGTCAAAAGCTTTTTATGTTTTTTGTGCGTTTTTCTAACGGGTCTATTAAAGATAGTTTAAACGATAATAATATTATATTTAATGTTTGTCAGGAATTTGTTTTTTTTTGGCAAAAATCTTTATGTGTGGAAGTGTTTTACTATATAATTGATGTATATCAAGAACCTACATTAATCTGTGTTAAAATATTACTTGTATGATAGATTTTTGTGCGATTTCCGTATGACCGATAGCTGAGTTTGTTGCTCCTCCCCAAGCAATGATTCCATATTCTATATATTATGGATTGACAAAGTACTAAATATATTGTTTTCATTTGTTTTAGATTATATAAGTTTCTTATGTTTAAATAAAAGTAAATTGTTTTGAGGAGTTTCTTTGTGATTTGTTTGAAATGATGTGTCCGTTTAAGGTTATGGTCAATTCTCATGCTTAGATATTTTATTTAGGGTAACCGCGGATGCTGATGTTTGTACATGATTTTTTTTGAGTTTTTTTTGCTGTCCCGTGCTATTTATACTGTAAGTTGTGAATTTTGTTTTCGTTGTGTTTAGTATACCTAAGTATGTTTGTGTCCAACCGTGTTATCATTCGCGTGCTGGTGATTTATCCTAATTAAATTATGGAAAAAGTGTTTCTTATAGTAATATGTGTAACATAAAACAGTAATAAGTCGATTTAATTTATTATTAATTATTTAGGATTTGAGTTCACCAGTTGAAAATAGTTACGTAACCTTTTAGACCTTGTGATAAAAAATTGTACAAGAAATATTAGAAAACTTTTATCATTTCAGGCTAAAGTGAGCACTTAAGTTTAACGCAAAGGCTATTCGAATTACTTCATACCACATTTTACCAGCGCGTCTTTGTCATTTAATCATCGGAAAACCAGCTGCTCTCGAGACTTTATTATGATCAAGAGGGTTCATTATATTCATTGAACTATTTTAACATCTATGTCAGTCGTAATGATGAAACCAATAAATTTACATTTCATCATTTTTCAGTGGAGTAGTACGCAGGAAGGCTTTCGATAAATATCTTTATCAGATCTTGGTCAAAGCTATCGAAGGTAAAGCGATAATTACGTTTTTTAGAAATTAAATCAACCTTTGTGGAAGAAACTCTTACAATCGAATTGAACAAACACCACCTATCACCATTCAGAATAGAAACGTTGGCTTTTGCTAGAAATGTATAGAGGCTAGTGTTGAGCGTTGTGTCGTCCTATTTTGAAGTAACTAACTAACTAACTAACTAACTATCACGCCGTTTCCCCGCAGGGGTAGGCAGAGAGGACGGACCGCCACACAACTCGATCTTGGCACACACTCTTTGCCTCGTTCACATTCATACATCGTCTCATACATGCTCTTCTATTATTCCGACTCTTCACATGGCCCGACTCAAGTATCTGATTCACTTGGTCGTGCCATGTCTTCCTCGGGCGTCCCCGACTTCTTCTACCATTCACATTTGCATCATATATTCTCCTTACACTCCTTTCCTCGTTCATTCGCTCTACATGCCCAAACCATCGGAGAGTCCCTTTCTTAATCGTACACATCACGCTTACATCAGCCTTGCATTCTTTGCGGATATCCACGTTTCTCTCACGATCGTACATGGTTTTACCACACATTCGCCTCAGGGATCTCATTTCTACAGCATTCAGTCTGCTTTCATCCTTCCTCTGCCAGTTCCATGCCTCACTGCCATACATCAGGGTAGGTACCAGCACTTTATTATGGACGGCTAGTTTCGCGTCTTTAGACAGTTTTTTATTACCGCCAACGGCATTCAGTCCTCCATTAATGGAGTTACCGGCATTCACCCTTCTTTCAATATCTCTATCAGCCTTCCCATCTTTCGTAAACATACTACCCAGATACACAAACTCATCCACCTGCTCCAAGTATTCATAATTCACAACTATATTGCATACTGTTTTCGTACTCTCTCTTTCAAACACCATGACTTTAGACTTACTTACATTCATCATTAACTCATTCTTCATACATACTTCGTTCATCCTAGACACGAGAGACTGTAGATCTTCCATACTGTTAGAAATTAGCACCGCATCATCAGCATACAATAGGCAACATACTTCCAGATTACTCAATTTCGCGCCCAATCCCATCTCTTTCAATTCTTGCATACAATTATCCATGTATAAATTGAATAACCACGGTGACATTACGCAGCCTTGTTTAACACCTTTTGTGATGTCAAACCACTCCGTAAAATCGCCGTTCACCCTAACACATGCAACGCTTCCCTCATATAGCGACGCAATTGCCTGAATGAGCTTCGTATTCACTCCGTACTTGGACAACACCTTCCATAGCTTTTTCCTGTCAACTCGGTCGTAGGCTTTTTGTAGATCTACAAAGGCACAGAAGAGTTTCTGTTTTTTTGCAAGAAACTTCTCAGTGAGCATACGCAATGAGAAAATCTGGTCCATGCACCCCCTTTCACTCATAAAAGCACCTTGCACATCCCATATTTTATCCTTTGTTTCCATTCTCACCCTTTCAATCAATATTCTACCATTCAGCTTGCCCACTGAACTAAGAAGGCTAATAGCCCTATGATTCCCACATTCCATACGTGACCCTTTACCTTTGTATAATGCCATGATTACAGCCCTTCTCCAATCTAATGGTTAAAAAGTCTGCACAGCCATGTGAGAATAATACGACTATCTCCTTTAAAGTATTCGGCAGCAATATTGTCGAATCCCACAGCCTTGCCACTCTTCATGCATTTAATTGATCTTTTTATTTCATCCATACTGATTTTGGTAACATTCACTCCATCATCTTTTATAACCGATTCACCCCTGGGATCACAACCACTCGGGTTACTTTCGAAGACTTCCTCGAAATATTTCATCCATCTCTCTTTAATTTCATTCTCATTCGTCAACATTTGTCCATCTTTCGATTTTTTCACTTTCATGCTTCCGTTCTCTGGTCCACTCCGGGATCTTTTGACCTCCTTCCAAAAAAGTTTTATGTTTTCCTGGAAGTGGTTTGTCATTTTGATTCCCTCTTCTTCTTCCAGGCGTTTATTTCGTTCTTTCACCCTAACACTTACTCTTTTCTTGCATATCTTATACACTTCTTTCGCTCGATCTCTCTCTTCGCTTGAAACACTGCCAATCGCTATCAGACGCAACCATGCTTTCTTCTTCTCTGAGACCAGTGCTTTGATCTCATCATCCCACCATGCATCACCTTTTTTCCTACCTTGCTTACTTATTCCACACACATCTCTAGCAGATTCGCATAGACTCACCTTAATGTGGTTCCATGTTTCCTCTATGCTTAGACCGTCCATTTCCTTCTCATTTCTGCACAATTCTCATATTCACTCCTGACATAATCGTTTTGTAATTTTTCTATTTTGACTCTTGTTGAAGCTGATACCGTTTTCACCTTAGAGCGCCAGCCGCGAAAGAGGTTTACTTTTGACACCACCAGAAAGTGATCGGTTTCAACCTCAGCTCCTCTGAAAACTCTTGTGTCCTCGGTAACGGCTCTCAACCTAGAGTCAATTACTACAAAATCGATTATCGATTTTCAATTCCTCTTTCCCACGTATACTGATGGATACCTCTATGATCGAAGAAAGTATTCGAAACAAAAAGGTTCCACTCCAATCATACTTCAAGTATTCTATTCCCATTGTCATTCGTTCTTTTATCCCCAAACATACCTAAGGCCGAATCAAATCCGTCACGTCTAATACCGACCCACCCGTTCAAATCGCCCGCCATTATAATCCTTTCATTCAACTCTTTTAGTCTCATTACATCATTCACACCAGTCCAAAAATCATTTTTCACTTAATCACTTTCAGAATTAACAGGGGCGTAGCAAATAATAAGAAACACCCTTGTCAAATCAATTTTGAATCGGATCCACATTATTCTCGGACTTACACATTCATATTGCAACATACATTCAACCATTCTGGGAGACAGTAGCGCTGCAACACCCTGACAAGCCCTCTCTGTATCTGGTCTCCCAGACCAGATGAGGAACTTATCATTATGCTGCAATGTACCGCTCTCTTTTTTCATACTCTCAGTTATACAAAGTATTTTGAAGTATTTAACTTCATTTTATATCTCTCATTTTATATTTAAATTTATCTTGATTCATTTCCGTCTATGAACTCTTTTACATTCAATTTAACGTTTGTGTCACATTTTACCTTAAAATTTATAACGAATTCGTCTTTGTATCATTTGTCTATACTTTTACTAGAAGCGGAATTGTCAAAACATTTCGAAGCTATTTTCATTTATTCCTGGCGAAAACTCCATCATTACATTTCTAAAAGCCTTAGGGCCAACATCAAAAAATATTTCAACTTTATTAAAAGTTTATCTGAGCTTTTTTATACGCAGTCAACCAAATATACCAATAATTTGACGTACTTTTCATTAATAGTATAACCTCAAATTTACTGTGTGATCCTCCCCCTTGTTTTGAAAAACAAAAGAAGTAATAGAAGGGGCTCAACTTGCGACCGACTTTAGGCCTCCAGAGACGAACAAGGGACCATGCAGAACTTAAAAGCTTAGTAAGAAGTCTGTTAAAAGCGTCAACTATTGTTTATTGCATGCGAATGTTGAAAAAACTTGAATTAAATATTTAAAAAAAATAGCAAATACCTTTGTAAAAATACGAATGAAATATTTTATGAGATTGCCCGTCATTATGCACGAGTAATTTTTCCAAGTCATTATTTGTAGGCTTTCATCTTGCATTTAACATACTTACGTATTAATTAAATAGCACGTAACAATTTATACATAAGCTCAATCTTACTGATTTGACTTCCTACTAGTGTTGTGGATAGCTTTCCTCTCGCCTATCCACAACACACAAAGACCAAACAGCCCCGAGCTGCGATGCAATCACCGGTACGCGGTGCGGAGTGCGGTGTGGAAGCAGACACCACCGTTTTACCACTACAAACAATCGGTACACTATTGACTATCATACAGGTACAGTGCAGTAACCAGGTATGGTGAGACGCAGCGGGGGCGGTTAGCGCGGCCCACGGTGAGGCGATGGGGCAGGTGATAGCAGCTGGAGGTTGAATCACCAGGAACAGTACAGTATACAATACTGTACCTGCCGGCCGACCTTCACCTTATTATCTATGGCAGGGGTGTACAAGTGAACTGCGTCAATCTAAAGCAGGAAATAAATAGCTTCCTTACCAATATATACATAGGTGCACTACACAAAAAACTTATTTTTATTGTGTATTCTGTCAAGAAGTCAGGAATAGGACCACATGAAATGAAGAATGTAGTGAAAAATTGATTGATTATTTATATATATTATAAAGTTCTCACAGGAAACTCGATGAAACTATGGCACCTCGGAGGCGTCTACTAATATCTACAGGAATTCCAAAAACTGAACAAATCGGACTAATATCTATGAGAACCAAAGTGAGAACGAATATCTACAGCTCAAACTGCTGACTAAAATCTATGAGAACCAAAGTGAGAACGAATATCTACAGCTCAAACCGCTGACTAATATCTATGAGAACCAAAATGAGGACGAATATCTACAGCACTGGCAGAAGTCGGATTTGCAATTATGTGTAGCATATTGGTATAACGTAATATTGCCTATGCAGTTTGAAAAACTTAATTTTTGAATGTATGTGTGTAATTACGTAATTGAAGTAATTTATTCTTTTCCGTACAACCTCTTGCTCAGCTGCCCTCTGTAGATATTAGTCCCACCTACGATCCATAGATATTAGTCACCACTGGGACCGTCATAGATATTAGTCCGACCTTAGCTCTGTAGATATTAGTCCTCACTCTGAAGTTAATAGATATTTGACCAACATATGAGCTGTAGATATTCGTCCGACATACAAGCTGTAGATATTAGTACCTGGATTCGGCAACTCCAGTATCGGGAATATTGTGGAGTCAATTAGAGGAAGACATTATGATTTGGAAATACCTTGTTCACAGAAGTATAGTTTTGAAAAGATGTTTTCCTCTTTGAACTTTCTAGAAGTATTAATTATTAGCAGCTTGTAGCCTCATGCAGAAACGCAAATGGTTGCGTTCAGACTAAACGCTCGTTTAAAAAAAATCGGTTGTAGTTTATACGAAATATATATTCAAGAGAAAATGTTATGGGCGGGTCGATTTACAGAATTTGAACAATCCATCAAATTTAAAAGTAAAAAAACGAGTTCTATCTAAGTTCTGTTATTATTTCATCGTGGGTGAATTTAAATTTGATGAATTATTATTTTAATTCTGTGAAACAACCCGTCCCTAGTTATTTTGTGGTTCCAACCTTACCAACTGATAATCACAATATACTTAGATTATAATTTAAAATATTATATATTATACTCGTATATCATCTCGGAATAGGAAAATCAAGTAAGTAGGCACTCATTTGTTATCTCGCACAAGAAGATCTTTCACAATAATTGCACCTAAGCAATTGATTGAAATATTAAAGTGGGTGGTAAATTTATTCAGTAATTTTGTGAAATTCCATCATCAACAATAATTCAAAAGGGATTTGTCACTTCCAACATTTAACAAATCTCTCAAATTATGTGACTATTACACCCATAGAATGACCCATCAAGGTATGATTGTAATTTTTATTCAATCTGTTGACAAAACGTTTTCAATAGACTTGAGTAAACCAACGCCACTAAAGAGCCATTCAAATGCTCACATTTCATTACGCAAAGTCATTACTGAAGCTTGAATACCCCGGCGCGTGTAAAACTTCCATAAAAGGCAGGCGGAAAATGACTTCTAACATTTTGAAGTTTGATAGAAACATTATATAAACATTTTAAAGCCCGTGTGGGAGGATCGCCGGCCTTGCGTTATGTTTCTCTGGTGTTAGAACTACCTATTATTTCTTATCTACGAGCTTCTCATTCGAAAGTGAAATATTTACCACAATAGTAATAAAGGGAAAGTAATAACATAGTTCCGATGAGTACGTCGAAGTGCTCAAAAGCTCTTTTTCAGTAGGTGGTAGGTACTTTTCTTAATCATTTCCTGGTTTTGATAATCGCTTGTTTGTCCTTTTTGAGACTGAGAATCTTCTCTTTTGACATAATTATTAACTGAAAAGCAGAAAATTGAAAAATTTGTAAAACTTTTGTAAAAATTCGCGTGGGTGAATCGGTGAATCTAATTGCCTAGTAAACATTATGCTGGTATTTCATTATTATTATAATGTTATGAAATATTATTTGGTAAGCTCATTAGTAAGATTTTAAATTGAATTTAAAATCTTACTAATTTTAAATTTTAAATTCGGTTCATTTAAAGCCAAATTAGTCCACCACTTTTTAGATGTAAATAATGAATGAGTAAATTTTATTTTATTTCGATTTTCTTTTGTTTATTGTTTTTTTATTGTTCTTTTTCCAATATGAGTAATTAAGTAAAAATTAATGTGTTTGGATTTTTTTCATGTTTTTGTTGTTGGTAGGTATATGAATTGTTGTACCTACGAGTTCTAAAGTCATCCATGTGGAATTAGCTTTAGATGTATGTACTCCTATTTTTATTTTTATTGAGTTTATGCTTTATTTGTATATTTTGTAATCTTTTAAGTTTGTTATGTACTGTTGTTATAAATGTTATTTGTATTTTATATGTTAAAGCCCAATAGGTCGTCAATAAATAAATAAATAAAAAATTACTGCTGTACGTCAACGCTGGAACAATCTTTCTCGTCTATGTATTACATCTAAATGTATGTCTTCTGCTCGTAATACATCGTCACCGTAATACGAAAAAACACAGGAAAATTGAAAATTCAATTTCTATAAAGCTGGTCAAGCTTTTATTACTTTCATAATGAATATAAATACGCATTGAATTTATTTTAAAAAAACTTTCCTTATTTGGAAACCCGGTACGGGTATCGCTGCCCCGGGAACTATTTATTGGATAACCATCACCCCCGCCATAAGTCACCCCAAGAGTTTCGCAACGTTTGGTGACTCAGCAGGAGTGCCCGGGTTGATTTGTCTAGGTCTTGGCAGCGAATGCGTTTGCCTGTCGAGCCTATTTGCCTACTTCATGTTTGCCTAATGCATGTCGAGCCGGATGGGGAGAGACTGGTTAAGGGGTGCCTAATCTAGACCTCTCCTGCCGGAGTTTCTCGACCTATCGCCTTGCACCGCAGTGGGAGGAATGGATTAAAACGTCCGACATTTATTTATTTATTTTTTATTGATCTTAAAAAAATGGAACATATTATAATATTACTTATCTTCCATTAAAAGCATTTGCTTGTGGATGGAACACTCCTGGACGCATTTGTCTCCCAGATTCCTACCCACCCCACATGCCTTTTTCCTCCCTAGAATTTTCTATCCTTTCTTTCCATAAAAGACCCTAAACACAACATCGTCAAAGATGAAAAAAGCTCTGAGGGATTTTATTTCCTCGAGGCCTCCTGGATGGAGCTAATGTTGGAAAAGATAAAAAGAAAAAATCTATTTAGATTACATTAATATTGCCATATAGGTCGTTAAAACTGCCCTTTGTCAAGATTTTTAATTAATAATTAATTTTGCACTTTTGCTTTTCATGATTTTGGAAAGAACGATTTTAAATGTACAATAATATTTAACCTCTGTGTTTCAAAGAATCATTCCGAAAAGTCAGTGCCAAACCTCGAATCAAGTGGAGAATTGAAGTTCAAAATCAAAATTCAGAAATTTTAAAGTAGGTACCCTTTTCAATGCTTTTAACATAAAAAAGCAAAAGCAATATAGTAAAAGTACCCACGTGAACATTACGGTAAAAGATTGCGTATCACATAATTTTTTTTTCATTCATACTAATAAAAAAAGCTGTGAATAGCCGAAGAACGCATAGTGTTAGAAAACGTGATGATGAGGCGGTCTTTACCGAAGTGCTAGAAAGTTTTGATCAAATTCTTTCGATAAGAAAGCATTTTTATGTAGTGCTGTACCTTGGTTTTATATTAAATTTACGGCCTGGCTAGGCGATTCGTAGGCAATCAACTTCGGACTGAATAGCCGGCATTCTTTGGCATACAGGCAAAAGGTGGGCTTACAATTAATAATAATAATTAATATTAAGTATGCTCGCCGCCTTTAAAAGTAACAGTTTCATAAATACAGCATTCTGTCGATTCGATGTGTTTTAGTATAATCAAAGCATCAAAGGCCTTCAAAGGAATTTCCTTTTGTATTAGGAATCAGACATTTAAATTTCTACAACCAGAAGGCTGGAAGAGCCAGCCATCCAAAATAGGCTGTCTCCATTCTGCTTAGGACGAATTATTTGAGATACTTCGTTGGTCTAACCAAAAACCCAAAATGAATAAATTTATGGTCACTGGTCGTTATTTTATATTTCTGCCTTTCTCTTTAAAAATCTTCAGGAGAAACGAATGAAGATCTTCGTTTCGCTGGACTTTTAAAATTTCATAAGCTTTCGGAACAAGCGAAGGATTTTGAAAAGTAGAGGAGCATTGTCATTGTTAATCAGGGCAACTGACATTGGCGTCATGATTTGCATTTAATTCCCTTATGGGAAAACTAAAAAGAGTTCAAACTGTCCTTATGGTATTACCGTATGGGGTTTTTTGTGACTTTTTGATTCTGAATACTGGTCTCTCATTTGATCACCTTATGATTCTGATTACTGGTATTTAATACTATCTCTATACAGAGCGATAATGAGAGAATATTCCAAACTGGAACATAGTGCAAATAAATAACACGTTCATATTTTATTGTGCCCATGTAAACACATGATTTTTTTTTTAATCTGCGACCTCTTGTATTCAGAGTCAAGGATCTGCTAAGGAGGTCATCTGAGTTGTCACTAAAACAATACGCAAACACGTAATAAAGATACAGAGCCTCTTCCACCTGTGCACACAATTAATTTATTACTCACCCGTCTGACAGACACCTGATTTAAATGCCCGCACGCGCTGAAGACACCGAAATACAAAAGTTTCGACAATTCTGTATCTCATTCTATTGCAATGAGTCATCCATTGATTGGGTCCCTTCTTTGAATAAGCTATTGAACTGAATATTGGTCACGGACAAACGCTATCGGAGTATAAAATATAGGAATTGTTCGGTTGCTGAGTATAAACTGTTCCGTTTCTGTGTTAATTGGTTTTCACTTATGACTAGAGTGGCTTCGCTTTTATTTGACAACAAAGACTTTTGTTTTCGGTGATTGAAGTAACAATTATCCATAATTTGAAGATTGTCATCTTTAAGCTAATCGATTCACTAATTAAGCATTCGATGACATCATGAAAAAACGTCAAAAAATTACAAAATTGACAAATATTATCTCAAAAGTGACTTTCTTGGTTTCTTATAACATCGCGGACCTTTCAGAATAGACTTTCCTATATATTATTGAGAAAAAAAAGTGAATGCATTAACCGCCAATGCATTAAAATTTTATAGGTTAACCCGATTGACAGCCAAAATATTACATTGCAATAAATAATAATTATATAGGTATAACACGAAACTGACATTTAACTGCATTTAAAAATACTTTTTTTCTGTTGTAAGGTCGTGAACGTTGTTAAATGTTTTGTTGATTGTTTGATTATTCGATAGTTAGATTTTACATGTAAGAACACGAATAAAATCTTAAGATTAAGTTCCGGTATCGATCGTCTATTCTCGGCTATTTATTTATTTAATAATAATAATATATGGACGATTTATATAGCGCTGTTTTGTGAAAAATCACCCCAAGGGCGCTGTACAAACTTACCATACATGCATAAAATCTAGAAAACTACAAGCTAGACAAACAATTAAAAACAACTTATGGCTAAAAATAGCATACACCGTTTCATTGATCACCGATACGAAAATATATGTACAATGTTTTGACCAATGAACGCGATGATGCCTAAAAATGAATGAATACAGGACCATACTTACCTGGGAGGTCGCTTGAAAATAACACTGTTTATTGTCTATTTAAAGAAATTAAGATAGAGTTCGCACGCAGAGGACATAATTGTAAACACATGTTATACTCACAAGGCGTCATGAACTCACTTCGAGTACAATACAACAACGCATATAGGGCGCTATTCGGCCTACCTTGGCGATGCAGTGCCTCGCAGATGTTCGCAGAAGGAAGGGTACATGGGTTCGCCGCCTTGATGCGCCACAGAATAGCCGGGGTGAGTCAGCGCTACCAAAGATCGGAGAACACTCTCGTCCAGGCCGTGGCCCAGTGGCAGGGCGCGCCTCTTCACCAAACATGGAGAATTCATCTGAAGCCCCCGTAGTAGATATACGATTACCTACTAAATATGTAGATGTATATGTTTTTAAAAAAAAAAAAATTATGTTATTTTATTTTTTATCTGGTAAATCCATTTTATTTAATGTATACTTTTTTTATGGCTGACAGGGTATTGCACCCACCGCTCTGTTCGGCTGAAATAAACATCTTATTATTATTATTATTAATCCTGAAAAATATTTTTGTATTACTATGCTATATATTCTTTAATGAGTGTATTTTGGAAAGTAAAAGCAACATTTAATGGTGGGCGGTGCAGAGTAGTACAAGGATTCAATCTTCCTAGAGACAGATTGATGTGTAAGGATTCGAGTAATTTTAGTTCAGTAAGAAAAGTGTAATTAAGACATATCATAGGCAATACAAGTATGATACTCTCGGATAGGTATATTTAAATTAAGGGTATGAGAGCCCAAAAAGGTAGGTTTTTAGTTTGGACTTAAACTCTGTTGGGCTTGTTATGCATCTTAATTCCGGAGGGAGTCTATTCCAAGCCTTAGGCCCAGATACTCCGAAAGCACGATCTCCAAACTTAGTATTTGGTTTTCGTTTAGGTTTCAAAACTTCTCTTTTACCATTGGAAATCATTCAAAGAATAATCATAAAAATAATTTTAAAAAGGCCATACGATTACCCCACCGTCAAACTATTTCAAGATTTTAAAGTACATTCACTTCATGTTATCTACAAAAAAATCACAATCTTACAAATACACAAAGATTGCTTTAATAATGAGAGCTTTACTCCTTTTTCTAATAGCATTAGAACACATATTCTCGGCACTATGACTCTCCCACGCTGTAACACCACCACAGCCCAAAAATACTATAAATATATTGGAGTTAAATGGTTTAACCAATTACCAGCTAACTTAAGATTGGAAAAAAATTATAAAAAATTCAAAAAATCAATAAAAGCTCTTTTTATATAGCTTATTACAATCACTTCATCTTTTTAAATACTATATTTCTCAACACAACTTGTAATATCAGATATCCTTTTTCTTTCTTTATCTTCATCCTTTATTTTTTTATCTCCTCCTCTTCGTTGTATTACATTACTTCTTTTATATGTTTCATACATATACTATATAAAAATATATAGACATATTATATAATATAAACTATTTTTCTAGCTTACTGTTAAGTATATTACCTATTCTTAGTTTTATACTCGTATATATAAAAAAATATGTGTTACTTCACCATTAGTAAATTTTTTTATTTTTATTTTTTAACTACATTCGTTTTCTCCGCCTTTTTTGTCACGAGCTTTGCTCCTAAAAAAAGGTGTAAACTTATTAAACCATGTATTCTTGAAATAAAAACTTTATATAATGTATTAACCATGTAATATTTTAAAAATAAATATATATTAAAAAAAAAAAAAAAAAAAAAAGGTTCTATTAGTCTGCCTATAGCAGATGAAGTTGCTGATCTAAGGGTTAATTGCCTTGGACCGGTATTTTCCGGGACGTATAATTCAGAGATGTAAGGTGGGGCCATTTCGTTGATTGATTTAAACACCATCCAGCACAATTTGTACTGGATTCTTTCAGGACACTTGAGCTAGTGAAGGTTACAAAGGTGTTCTGAATTGTGCGAATATTTAGAGACCCGGTGATGAGCCTTGCCGCTGCATTAAACACGGATTGAAGTTTGTCAGTTTGGTATTTTGGAAGACTAGCGTAAATGCCTTTACAGTAATCAAGCCGTGAGACTACGTAAGAGTTGATTAATAGTTTTGTCGTCTCTGTAGGAAGGTTTCTTCGAACTGACTTGAGTTGCTTTAGGTGAAAAAAACCGGTGCTTACTGTCCAATTTATTTGACTTTTAAGCGAAAAGTCTGAATCTAAATTAACGCAAAGAAGTTTGACTGTTGTCTTCGGAATAATATCGTTGCCGGAAATGGAAATAAGTGAATTGTCTATGAAATGTTGACGTTTGTTTGTGGCCGCCCAGAGAAACTCAGTCTTAGATGGGTTCAGCTTCAGCTTGTTTGAAGACATCCAAAGAGTTATTGCTTCTAGGCATTCAGCTACACGGATTTTGAGACTGTCGACTTCATTTGGAGTGCAGAAAAAATAAACTTGCTGATCGTCAGCATAGCAGTGGGATAAGAGATCAAATGACTCGGTTATTTTGGCGACATCATTTGTAAAAAGGATGAAAAGAAGTGGACCTAAAACGGATTCTTGGGATACCCCTGAAGAAGTGTTGCGAAGTTAGAGAGTTTATTTCCAACCTTAACGGCTTGTAAGCGATTAGATAGATATGACACCAGCCAATTTTTGATATCGAAACTCAAAATCAAATGTTTCCTCTAATCTCTTAATGAAGAAGTCATGATCAATCGTGTCAAACGCTGCACTCATATCCAAGAGTGAAATAAGTGCTAACTTACCTGACTCTATGTCCAAAGTTATATCTGACAGCATACGAAGTATTCCGGTTTCTGTTGAGTGAAACCTTTATATGCGGATTGACGATTAGTGAATAATTTATTTGAATTCAAATGACTGGTTATTTGTGCAGCAGCAATTTTCTCCAGGATTTTTGATAGGAAAGGTAAATTTTAAACAGGTCTATAATAACCTAAGTCAGGGTTTCCTAAACTGTGTTCCGCGGGAATTTGTTGGAAGAAATTCATTTAATATAATATACACATACACATATTCATATTTCAACACTACTAAAATTATTATTTGTATAAATATTTCACAACAGTTCTTAAGTTAGGTAGGTACCCTTCAATACAAACGTTAGGTACCCTTCGATACCAACTTTATGGAAGTTGAAAGAGCCGTTTATGCTGCGCACTAAATCTTCATTTTACATACAAAAAAAATCTTTAAAATTTATTACTATGGTGTGGTAAGAGTCAATAATATGAACATCTGTGCAATGTGGAAACAATAACAACGGGATAACGGATGTGCAAGTGTTTCACAAAATTTTTGTTCCATATCCACTTTACCTGAAAGTAAAATAATGTTAAAATCAATCAGTCTTGCTACATCCTTATTAGCAATTAATCGAACTATAAACAACGCATGGTGCCGTAAATGTTGATGAAGAAGTTTTAAAAAAATTACAATTTTGGAATTCATCAGCTCAATCTGATCATTTTGATTGTTTTCCTGCCTTACATGAATATTTGAATGAATTAAATTTTAAACTTGATGAAGAGGTTTTCAAAGAATTTTAAGAACACATACATAACTTGAAAACAACTCTTGATTATATTTTCCGAAAACTAGTAAGGGCGATTCCTGGGTTCGGAATCCATTTTACGAGATAGCTAAATCAGAAGAATTAAGGACCGGTCAGTGGCTGAGTTGGCATCGCGTTTGGATCCCACCCAGGCATCCCATGTTCGATTCCTCGGCTGGCTAAATCTTCCATCATAACAGAAGCAACATTTTCCGCTTACTATAAAATATCGTCAGGTTAATCGTACCCGGGAATGTTTGTCATTCTTTAAAAAAAATTTTTTTGCGCAAGTGAATATGAAATTCTAATTGATTTCATTAGCGACTAATTTGAAACAGAAATACAAAATCAGCCTTTAGATTTAAATGATTTCTGGGCGAGTTTGCCAGAAGAATAACCCAATTTATCAAAACAAGTTGTTTTACTTCCGTTGTCTACAACCTATTTAATGAGAAGTGGGATTTTTTAATCATGCTGTAACGAAGTCAAAGTGGAGGAACAGGATCGATATGACAAAAGGTATTAGAATCCAATTTACCAATATTGTGCTGATTTCAAGATTCGCAATTCACGGACTCAAAATCGTTAAAGTCATTAGGTGCTTTATTTATTCCATTTTTTTCATATTCCATCTTTTGTTTATTTGAACGTATACTAATTAAATAATGTGTTTAATAACTTTTTTTTAAATATTTACTATTAGTAATTTTTTGAAATATGCAATTTACCCTAAAAAGCTTGGAACTCATGTAAAAAAAAGTGCTTTACACCCAACCTAAAAATTAAGCTAAGTGTTACGTAAAAATTTACGGGTTTGCAAAGTGTTCCATTGCAGAAAAAAGTGTGGGAAACCCTGACCTAAGTTATCGGAGTCTAGTTGTGACTTTATTAGTATCGGCATAACTACAGCTGATTTTAGTTTTTTTTTTTATATGAATACCCCACAAGATTCCCAACTGCTCCCGTCAGAAGCCAGTGAGACTATGGCATCCCCAATTGGGGTATGTTGTGAGGCTGAGGGTAGTGGGGAGGGGAAGGAGATAGGGAAGAGGAGGTGCGGAAGTACCTGGCTATTCAGATCTGGTCACCAAACACGGCTAATGCCATTTCAAGCAACGTTTCAATTCTGAATGGTGGTCTTACACCAGGGCGATACAGGGAGTATCTTCCACTCTAGAACGTGCCGCAAATATACTATATATTATTTTAAATGAATAAATTGTGAAATAACATAAGATAATCAAATAAAATTTATTTCCCACGCCGGGATTCGATCCCGCGACCTTCGGAGTGCGAGTCAAGCGCCTTACCGCTACGCTACGCGGTTACATTAGTGGTTCAGGGAAGTCACCTGTGCTCATAGATTTATTAAAAGATGAACTAGGAATGGAGCTAGGACAATGACACATTTTTTTAATAATAACCAACTGCACTGCTTATTTGGCAAACTTGAAATTATTTTTTTTACTTCTTCCAGCATTGTGAGTTTGAAAGATGACAAATTTCCTTTTCTAATTTATAGTAAATATTGGCAAGTTCTGTTTTTATGTTAGTTTTATGAAGGAACTAGCCTATAAACAGAACATGAATATAACTTAACTATAACGTGAAAATTAAATTGATGATTTATTTACTGACAAAATTTTTAAACAACTCTGATTGATAATATTGATTGCAAAGATATGATAGTACAGCCTTCCTGTACCTATATTCCGTGCAGTTAAATAGATCCACCTAATTTGCATATCTATTGCTAACTTCGAGTAATCTAGGTACAAGCAAGTGTTTGAAATGCTCAGTTCTAGCATTGTTTCATTTAAACAGGATTTTGGAACGATTAGCTCTCGTAGGTACATGAAATTCAATTAGGTTTATTAAATCAGGACGTTCTACATATAATTTTGAACATAAAAATTAAGTGGGATGTAATTCCTCGATCTGATAGTTTTAATTAAAAAAAATGTTTTCATCAATGGGAATACCGACTTAAAAATAATATGTCTTAGAAATTTATGTTGGATTTTTTAGATTGAATGGTTTTAAATGAATTTATTTAAAAGTGAATGGATGGACGAAATAAAGACGTAAACGAAATTTTGAAGGTTGAATTATTCCTAAAGTCTCTGGAATTACAAATAATGAAGCCAAGCTTTTTTATTCCCTTATTATTAATTGCGTTTACATGGGATATAAAGTTTATATAAAATATGCTCTAAAATGATGCTATTTTGTAATCAATGTTTTACAAAATATACTGTGTATATCTCTGATATAGATAATTAACTACTACCAGTGATTGCAGAACAGCAATGACGGCCGGCGTAGCGCAGCGGTAAGACGCTTGACTCGCACACCGAAGGTCGCGGGATCCAATCCCGTCGTGGAAAATAAATTTTATTTGATTAATTTGTGTTATTTCACAATTTATTAATTTAAAATGATATATAGTATATATGCGGCACGTTCCAGAGTGGAAGAGATACTCTCCGTATAAGACCACCATTCAGAATTGAAACGTTGCTTGAAATGGCATTAGCCGTGTTTGGTGACCAGATCTGAATAGCCAGGTACTTCCCCACCTTCCTCTTCCTTATCTCCTTCCCCTCCCCACTACCCTCAGCCTCACAACCTACCCCAATTGGGGATGCCATAGTCTCACTGGCTTCAGACGGGAGCAGTTGGGACTCTTGTGCGTTATTTATATAAAGCAATGAGTGCCATAATGTCATATACTTAATAAGAAATCTTTTGGCGAAATACAATAAAATGCATCGAAATACTACAAAGACATAAGATAGAGGTGAATAATAAGATTCTGTGTCATCATTCTATTTGTTATTCACGTGATCTGCGGTCGTTTTGGTCACTCAAAAAATAAATCAGTCGGTACAAACAAAGCGACCCATGGTGTGGTTCAACCAACGAGGAACATTGTACACATCTGTGTGGTGATGGTTTACTACTGCATATCTATGCAGTAGTAAACCATCACTGGTTTACTACTACTATAGATATGCAGTAGTAAACCATCACTGTAGGACACACCTAGTTCCTTGTTTGTGAGCACTTTGACTCTTTGGATGTTTGCGTCTTGGATCCACAATGAAACTAATAAAATAAAACTTACGTACTATAACAACTTTCCTTTACTTATACTTTTCTTTCGTCCCTTATTACTGCTTCCTCCCCCTAAAAAAAACTACTCTACTGTGAAGGGATGTAAAATTACAACATTTAACATTAAAAATATTACTAAACCCCTCTCATCACATCCAACATTATTTATAAAATACCTTGGTGGTCTGTCATGATTTGGAATTTATGTAGAGCAAATAATATATACATTCGGTTTATTTTATTTTATAGTAAAGTAAAGCAAGTTAAATTGAACACTTTATGAATGATAATATGCCAGATCATTTAATTAATACTATTACTACAAAATTTTTGAATATCTCTCTGTCTGAAAGTATAGCAAATAGCAACTATATACGATACATTATGTAAATTAAGACGAGTTAAAAACCAAATAATGCTGACTGCTGATACCAAATCCTATTTTGTGTATTACATTTAAAAAGGGAAGGTACTCGTAGCTAGGGACTGAACTTTACAATTTTTCGATTTATTTTGATTTATTTGAATATTTTTTTTCCGGTTTCAATTATGGGTGACGGACTTGTATGTGCTCATTTTTATACGTCTTGTACGTTAGTCCACAACTGTTTACTTCGTAGTCTACTAGTAAATTTGATTCCGCTGATGAGTTATAGATACAATACAATACATGTACATCTACATATTTACGTTAAACAATTTTTTTTATCATGTTTAATTTTCTCTTTCAAGAATTTTAGTCTATTGCATATATTTTCTATGTGGTTTGAGCAGATAAAGTTAAAATCTACTATAAGACTTGAAATGTATCTATACATTTACTATGTGTAAATATATGTATCTATACATTTACTAATATTCCAAGAGTTTATTAATGTTTTATCTACAATTTATTATGCATTTTATTCCGTTTTTAAATTAGCTCAACCTAGGAAGTCCTGAGGAAAATATTTCCCCTTATATCGGATTTGGGGATTCTGTTTGGAGGGCCTTTTTAGGAAAGGAAGGAGAGAAAAATCTGGGAAATAATAAAAAGGTATGTGAGTTGGGTAGGAATCTGGGGTCAGTGTATCCAGGATCGAAGGACGAATGATTCCATTCCTCCCACTGCGGTGCAAGGCAATGTTCCGAGATACGACCCCGCTGGAGAGATCTAAATGTCTCTTTCAACCGATCGGGCCGACCAAGCTGTTGGTGGGCACTTGAGCAGACGCATCCGCCCCCAAAACCCGGACAAACCTATGGCAGAGGTGCTGAGTATCCAATAAATGCTAACCGAGGTGGTGGTAACCATACCCACCTCCCAAATTGGAAGGCGGTAGGCTACCTTATAAATTATGACAGAGTGTATAAAGGTAGTACCTGCAGACAAGCAGACATGTGAGAGACCAAATCTTTTTTCTGTAAACCTGCAAAAGTAAAAACAAAATTAATTAATTAGAGTAAAAGCTTATATACATTTAAAAAAGCCATTCGTCATTTAAAACAACACATATAATTTTCCGGATTTAAAATGCAAAATATAAGCTTTCTGCTCTGGAAAATAAATGCATGCTAGTATCCACCTAGGTGAAAATGAATGACTTGTGAGTTCGATCATTAATTTACCTATTTTAAATAAGAAAGTAAATTTTTTTCAAATCAATCTTGTTAGGTTAGTTTCCGCAAAATATGATTTGTAAAATTTATGTAATTCTCAGCATGGTCAAATCTCGGTGATTTTTCACGGCTACCAAGCAATTTAAATATAATAATATCATTAGACTGGTGCAATCAGTCGGGTGGAAAGTGGAAACTCGTGCGTCATACGGCCAATAATAATACACAGTAAACGAAAATGTACAGGTAATGTAATTATAATTAGATGCCTACGTGAATGGAGGATTTGAGCAAAATACTAGTCTGTGACGTAAACGGTATGTGAAAAGGTGAAGCCCTTGAGAGGTTATGACATTAGTCCATTCGGTTTATATTCTAAATCTGTTTTGATAAAAGTACACAACTCAGAAAGTAACAACATTTTGTGAATAAAAAAATATTGCTACCGAGAGTTTTTTTTATTAAAGTAAAACTTCTTTACGCACGCTCGACACTTGGGGGTAAAATTATCAATGCGTCACGAAAAAGAACCATATACCTATTTAACGCGAAACGCTATAAAACGCATGAAACGCATATATTTACGAAAAAATTTGAAACGTTACGAACGCTAATGAAAGTGAAACGCTAATCGATATGAAACGCTAATCGATGCGCTAAGTTTAAAGTTGTTATGAGTTGTTATCAGTTTAGTTGATTTGAGTTGAGTTGTTAGAGAGTAGAGTAGTTAGAAAGTGAAACGCTAATCGATGCGAACGCTAATTAAAGTGAAAGTTTAAAGTTGTTATGAGTTGTTATCAGTTTAGTTAATTTGAGTTGAGTTGTTATGAGTTGAGTTTAGTTGTTATGAGTTGAGTTGTTATGAGATGTAATGAGTTTTTATGAGTTGTTATGAGTTTTTATGAGTTGTTATCGTAGCGCCCTTGAGGTGATTTTTCACAAAAACGGCGCTCTATAAATTATCCAATTATTATTATTATTATTATTATTGTTATGAGATGTTATGAATTGTTATGAGTTGTTATGAGTTGTTGACGGGGATGTTGAGGGGATGGGGATATTTTTATTCCTGTTATTGTTATATTGTTAATGGACGCATAAGTTAGTGAAGTTTTACTTCAGTGGTGTGGTCTAAAGCACACTCGTTTTTTTTAATTTTTTTTATACGAATAACTCACAAGAGTCCCAGATGCTCACGTCTGGAGCCAGTGAGACCATGGCATCCCCAAATGGGGTATGTTGTGAAGTCGAAGATAGTGGGGGAAAGGAGATGTGAAAGAGGAAGGTGGGGAAGTACCTGGCTATTCAGATCCGGTCTCCAAACACGACTAAAGCCATTTCAAGCAACGTTTCAATTCTGAATGGTGATTTTACACCTGGGCGATAGTGAGAGTATCTCTTACTCTGGATTGTTCCGTAAATATACTTTATATTATTTTTAAATGAATTAATTGTGAAATAACACAAATTAATAAAATAAAATTTATTTGCCCACGCTAGGATAAGATCCCGCGACTTTTGCATTGTGAGTCAAGAGCCTTACCCCTAGACCACGCCGGCTGTCATGATTGCGGCACAGTGTTAATTTTTCTTTATTTTTTCTACATACATTTCGAAAATAACTTTGATATAATTTCTAAATACAGAAGATGCAAACATAAGACACAATTAATGTAAAAGTTAGAAAATATTATAGTATATGGTGTAGTATATTTATGTAGATATATGATCTAAGAAAATATTATAGTAAAAAAGTGAAACATATAAGTTTGTTGATTTTTAAATATAGTTTGAAGTAAGTAAATAAAGTTAGCTATGAAGTTACAGTAGAATTGTATTGAAAAGTGTTAGTAAGAATAAGAAAGTGACGCTCAGATGGTTTGGGCATGTAGAGCGAATGAACGAGGAAAGAAGTGTAAGGAGAACATATGTCGCAAATGTGAATGGTAGAAGAAGTCGGGGACTCCCGAGGAATACATGGCACGACCAAGTCAATCAGATACTTGAGTCGGGCCATATGAAGAGTCGGAATAATAGAAGAGCATGTATGAGACGATGTATGAATGTGAACGAGGTAAGGAGTGTGTGCCAAGATCGAGTTGTTTGGCGGTCCGTCCTCTCTGCCTACCCCTGCGGGGAAACGGTGTGATGGTTAGTTAGTTATAGGAAAGTGTTTCAACATCTGCATTATTCAGCCATAATTTTAATTATCTACTACATCTACTATCTACTTCTACTTCTACTACACTATATAAAGAGGTAATATTTGTTTGTTTGTTTGTTTGTTTGTTTGTTTGTGTGTTTGTTTGCATCGAATAGGCTCCGAAACTACTGAACCGATTTGAAAAATTCTTTCGCTGTTGGGAAGCTACACTATCCCTGGGTAACATAGGCTATATTATATATTTTTTTCAAATAGGCATCCTTACTAAAACTTCAATAATGTAACCCAGGGTGTAAAAAAATTACCTAAAATATTCTTTAAATCGCGTGCGCTGCGAAAACTATTGATGATAGAATAAAATAATGTAAGACGACTTTATAGAACACATCATTATTTACAAAAAAAGTCGTGACAGCATATGTCTAGCTATTATGGTTATGCCACAATAAGTATTCTTTTATTTTAAAAATTTAATTTAAATGTCGCCGCTTGAAAAGGCTCTTTATTTGTATCTTGGTTTTAATCCTTATCAAAATAAATTACTTCATATTCAAGACAGCTTTAATACCTTTATTTAACTTTTTGAATTTTTCAATTCGGATATTTAATTAGAAAGATATCACGAGTATAAAATTGTTAGTATTAGAAAAAAGTTTCGGCTACGGGCCGGGCGGGAGAGGAGACAAGAAATGCAGTGCCAGGGGGGTTGGCGGGACGGGGGAGCGGGAGAGCGGTGGTGGGGAAGGTGGAAGTGGAACGCTGGTGGGGAACGCACGGGAAAGGACATGTAAGGAGTAACATTTTATTTATTTGATTATGGCATATATTATAAAAGAAAGTCCAAAAAACGTGCAGCTCGCAAAAACTCAGAAACGAGTCCCGGTTCGATAAAGGGAGTTATATGGTGTGGTAGATCTCTATCCCCCCTAGGGAATACGGGTATCAGTTTTTACCTAAAGGGTATGCTTTTTTAAAGATATAATGGTTGAAAGTTTCGCCCTCTTGAAATTTCTAGAACAGTCTTCCGGAAAGTTCTAGAAGGTTCCATAGAGCTGTAGAAAGTTGTGGAAGGAGTGGCGGATTATGTCGTGGAATGATCAGGAATAGGGAATCGGGAACATCATTGTGCAACATTACAGAACACTATCTTATTGTGCTGAGCGAAGCCGGGTAACCCAGCTAGTTGTATATAAAGTGATATTTTATTTGTCATTTGAATTTGTCTTGGTAGAAGTTTAAATACACGAGGACTTCGATCAATATACTCCTTTTGCTAATTCTATTTTAATTTTTTTAGAAATCATTTTTGTTATTAAATAGAAGTACCTACATATTTCATAGTTTGCAGAAGGTATAAATAATATAATTTACGGATATTAAATTTTTTTGTGTCTTTTATAGCCGAGAATGTTTTATTTATATTATACATAACTTTAATAAAGAGACTATACGTAACCTAACAATATTACAATTTTGTGAAGGAGTTACCTACCAGTAGTGTTGTTAATAATGTAATTTTTTTTTTTTTACATTAACTCCACACAGGAGGCCCTGAGGAACATAATTTCCCTCAGGGCCTATGTCATCTTTGAGGATGCTGTGTGGAGGGTCTTTTTAAGAAAAGGAAGGAGTTAACATGGGTCTTGAAGAGACTCATGTTGTAGGAGGGAAGAAACACAGAGGCCGGTAAATCGTTCCACAGCCGAGCTGTTGAACTCAAGAACGAATCGTAAAAACGACCCGTTCTCATGTGACTAATATCAACCGTGTACAAATGTTTGGCGCGTGTTTCCCGACTATGCACCGGTGCCGAGGGGATCAATGACGCTAGTTCCTCGGAGCATCTTCCATTGTAATACCGGTAGAACAAGGACATCATTCCAACCTGACGCCTATGCTCTCAGATTGCAATCCGTCTGTTAAGATCGGAGAATCTATCAAACGGACCGCCCGTTTCTGCACAGAGTCAAGGATTTTTTTAGGTATTTTGGAGCTCCAGACCAGAGGTGGCTACCAAATTCAACCGTGGGGCGCATTTGCGATTTGTACAGGGTTAGCAGTTGAGTACCTACTATTAAAGTATCTGCGGGCCCTGTACAGTACGCCCAGTTTCTGAGAGGCTAACTTAACTCTGGTTTATGAGCCCCCATACCTGAGCTGGTCACTTACACCAGCTGGAGTTACACCAAGCATATCAATGGAGGTCCTATTCGGAAGAATGCTTCCGTTGAAGGAGACTAGATTATCATTTCGATCCCTTTTAGACGTTATCAAATATGATTGGGTCTTTGAAACATTAAATTCGACGAGGTTATTCTTACCCAAAGAGAAAACACTCTCGAGGTAACCGTCCATTCTTTGCTTCAAAGCCCTCCGAGCTATTGGGGTTTGTGTGCTCTTTGGAGGCTTGTCAAACAAAAAGCTATCATGGACTGTACTGTCATCCGCGTAACAATGAATCGGTGCACATGACAAGAGGTCGTTGATTATAAATATTCAATCAATCAATTTTGTTTTTGATAGATTATCCAAAAGAATACAAGAAAATTTAAAGAATGCTATAAGCACTATATCTTCTATTCTAACATTTGGGAGTTAAATTTTCACGCGGGTTAAATGTGCGTTAAAAGCTTCGTAACTCATGACGGAAAAGACATTGTGAGCTGGAAAAACAACATTTTCCTGTAATCTCCGAACAGGAACAACTATGCAAACTTCATGTCCGCAGAGCTCACCATTTGAGAGTTTTAGCGGCTTGTTATGTTTGGATTTTAATATCACTAATAAGCGTGATAACACAAATTTCACTTAGATTTTTATAATCCTAAAAAAAAATATTGTTCTTCGAGCAACTCTTAACCGACAAAGTAAATATTGATGTTTGTAAAAGAAATGGTACGATCGTTAGAACAAACGAACAAATACACAAACAAGGTTATGTTTATCTACAGATTGCTCTGCGTCACCGTAACTGAGTCAGTAGTTTATCAGACATTAGATAAATAAAAATCATTAATATACATAATGAGAGAGAATAGATTAGGAAACCTATATTTTCTACGACGACACAGAACTATTTAGTCACCATAGAAGCGGCACTCAAACAAGGAAGTGGTATTTAGGACAATGGGAGATAAAACTTTCCTAGTAATGTCATCCATCAGATGGAGATACGATTTTACGAAGTGGGATCGGAAACATTTCAGGAATGAGATTATTATGTAAGTATGTAAATGTACATACCTACTGACAAAATTATTTTATGTGATATCCTCCGTAAATTACAATGTAAACAACAATATTATGAATAAATTGGTAAGATAAGAAGATAGATATTTTTTTTTCTTGTGTTTACACTCGACAGGATTATATATTTTTCGTAAATCGACAGTAGTATTTTGTGTGTAAATATGAAAATACCGCACAAGAATCTCGATTGCTCCCAACCGTCTTAAGCAAATGAGACAATGGCAACCTTAATTAGGGGTTGTAGGAAGGCTGAAGATGGTGGGAATGGGAAGGACATATGTTTGAGAAGGTGGGGGACCCATCTGGATATTCAGATCGGGTCACAAAAATTGGCTAAAGCCATTTTTTGGTATAAAGTTTTTAAATTTCATTATTTTTAATAGAAAGCTTTCTGTACGCATTTGATACATGGATTCGTTATTATAAAAATAAAAATAAGTGGTAGGAAATATGAAATAAAAAAATTCAAAAAAGGCAAAACCTGTGCGGGGACAAAATAAAATCTTACAATAAAACAATAAGTGAAAGAAAAACCGACCATTTCAAGCAGCATTTTAATTCCGAATGGTGGTTTTTCGCCAATGCGATAACGTGCCGCAAATATACTATATTATAGATATAATAAAATAATTTTATTAGAAATAGTATTACAAAGATAATGTCAAATATAAATTTAAAATAAAATTAAAGAAATATTTCTTTATCTGTAAAGAAAAAATCTTTGGTTTTGAAGCGGCGAACCAACGCATCATGAATTTTACACAGCTTTATTAGATTAGATTTCGACTATTTAGATTCGAGGTCAACGAAACTATTTTCAGCTGAAAATATCTTTTCATCATGATGTTTGAAATATCCGATCTAATGAAAAAGATAAGGCAAGATGTTGGGATATGTTAGGATAGAATATGCACATAATATACTGTCAGAAAGGTCAGCACAATGCGTTCATAAGTAGGTACATACTTTTAACTCTTATTATTACAATTTCAGTTCATATATATTGAAAATCTGTGCCTAGAAAAATGGTTCGGAAACTTTTTATGAAGACGTAATGCGCAAGTTTAAAAAATATTAAAGACGTTAAAATATTTATATACTCGTATATAATCAGTAAGTAATTTTTACTCCATCTTGTCAACCTGGCCACAATCATCAGAAGATGAGGCTACCAAAATATTCAATTATATGCAACTAGCTGGCCCGGTAACGCGTTGCTGTGGCTAACGAAACACATAAGCCATCTACTGGATGGTTACCCAACCTGTTTTTTCGATAAATTAACTCATACAAATCAAATCCATACCGCCGGCTTGCCAGCCCGCTCGTCCACCACATACAGACATTCTCCTTTATATATTATGTATTTCACACCAATTTACACAAAACCTTAACTAATTATATACCTACACCTTCCTCATGAATCACTCTATCTATTGCTGAAAACCGCATGAAAATCTGTTTAGTAGTTTTTGAGTTTATCGCGAATAGGCAGACAGGCGTGGCGGAGTACTTCAATTTATAATATATAGAGATTACAATCGAGACGGTAACCTGCCTTTGGTCATAAGTCATGATATACCTAGAGCAACGCACACCCACTTCTATTGACTTATGTAAATAACTTACAGAATACAACGTCATAATTATTAGTTTCAGTAATCAGTTGTTTTTTATTACAAAAACACTATGTTATTGTTGGCATGAACTCTTGTTTTATTGCGTAAAAGTTATCACGCAATAAAATTCATAATTAACGGGTCAATAAATCTATGCAACACAAAAGGCCATAATCAATTAGGTACTGAACGCAGTTATATTTTTTGTACTAGAGGGCTGAGTTTGAAAAAAAAATTATTACCATGAATGGCAATCAGCAACCAATATTAATGTCAAAAAATAGTCTGAAGCGTCTGAAGATACTATTTTATTTTTTCTAAACGTTTGTGACTACGATATTATTTCATTATTAAAATGAATTGTATTTGTTTATTAAAAAAATGCTTTTTGAAAGCAAGTATTATGATTCGCTACCAGATTATCTTGACAACACTAACCGTTTTAGAATCCAATTTGGAAGGCGGGTATGGGTACCGCCGCCTTAGGAACCATTTATTGGATAACCAACACCCCAAGTAATTCGATACAGTGGTGCTCGGGTTCATGGCGGTGAGGTTTGTCTAGGTCTTAGCGTGGCGGGCCGGATCGGGAGAGACTGGATGAGGGAGACGACCAGCCGGACTCTCTAAACCCATCGAGCCAGCCTTGTACCGCAATGGGAAGAATTCAATATGTCCGTCACTTCTGGGCATTCACTCTCTCTTCGTTCATATCCCTCTTATCTTCCTCTCCTTACTTTCCCTATAAATACCCTCCACCCAGCATCCCCAAAGACGACATTAGGGGGAATTATCGACCCGGGGGAAATTATTTACCTCAGGGCCTCCTATGTGGAGCTGGACAAAAAAGGACAATCATTTATTTCTGTTAATACTTCATAACATACCTATACATTTCTCATCGCAGGTTAAAGGGGAAAATATCTCAAGGAAACGACAAAGCTTTTAATGAAATCATATTATTTATATAAATCCTTTGGTCACATTTTGTAGGTACCTATACCTACCTATGTATATATTTTTGTATTATCTATATTGCGTATTTTTTAATGTTATAGATGTTGACCACGTTAGTATTATTTCAAAGGTCTGAAATATATTATTTTATCTGTAATAACTCTTTTTAAAACAGTGTTTTTTTGAAAAGTTTCTGTATCAAAATAAATCAGAATTTTATATCATTTTTCTTCATCCATAACAAAAATTCCACCCGCCACTGGCTGCCCTCGCCGATCTATGTTGAAATAAAATACCGTGTGAAGAAAACAGGAAATGACGTGTTGCTGGTAAAAAAAAAATGTGTGGGTGGAAGCAACTAAGTAACATTATCTACCAGTAGCGGGAGACGGTAGCTGCAGTCGGAGAAATGATAGAATAAAAAAAAATCACAATGATAGAATGAACTGAGAAGTGACCGACAAAGCTTCCTTAGAGCGACTGAATTTGTCTGACAAAAGCAAAAGCACGCGGCGCCATGACATCACACAAACACCACGTGGTATGGAATGCCACGTGTGTGTCGGGAGTCGAGATGGACGGAACTTGCATGTACCGAAGTCTCCGGAAGCTGGAGACATAGAAAAAACATGTTTACTTTTGTAGGGATAAGATAAAGTTTTTAGATTACCGAAGAAAGCAACTTCGTGGCTTGACATTATTATACTTAAATGAGAACAAAACTTCTTCAGGACAATATACATATTTGTATAGTTTCTCGTTTGTTCTACGAGTTCGGATACCATTTCCGAGTTCTATGAGTCCGGACACGGTGCTTTATTATTATTGTGTATTATTTTATAAGTATTGTTATGTAGAGCTGCCATCATTGAATTTTTAAAATATCAACAAATTTTTGTCAGTTTTTTTAAGTTTTTCACGCTGGGGTGAATTTATTTATAACTAGCTTTTACCCGCGGCTTCGCTCGCATTGTATTAGTTGGAAATTACTTTATAAAGAATTTTCCCACGTTAATGAAAAAAAAATTCCGTGATAAAAAGTAGCCTATGTCATTTCCCATTCCTCCAATTTTCTCTGTTTAAAAAAAATCACATAATATAAACATCTAATAACCATAAGACAAATAAAATTCTCGTACCAACTTGTTTTATTTTTATTTTGATTTAACATTTTTTTTAGTGTTTGCATACAAATAAAATATTAAACATCTGAATAGAAGTAGTAACTTATTGAAACTGCGATATTAATACAAATTTGGGAGGCGTGAATGGGTACCGCCACCCCGGGAACCTTTATTGGATAACCAACACCTCTGCCATAGGTCACCCCAAGTGATTCGCTACTTTGGTGATTTAGCAGGGGTGCCCGGGTTCATGGGGTGAGGTTTGTCTAGGTCTTGGAGGTGGTTGATTGGTAAATACTGAACCCCAGATTCCTACCCACCCCTTAAACCCTTTTAGCCTCCGAACTATTCTCTCCTCCCTTTCCTTAAAAAAAACCCTCCACACATCATCCCCAAAGATGACATAGGCCCTGAGGAAAATTATTTTCCTCATCGTCTCCTATATGGAGCTCATTTAAAAAAAAAATATATATAAAACAAAGTCTGGTTAGTTACACCATTTATAACTCAAGAACGGCTAAACTGATTTTTATGATCATTGATTTGTTGGATTTGTCTCTGCCTCGAATAGTAGAAAAGATATTAAAGCATCGGAAAAATTCATGAAATTTCTTTTTTAATTAAATTTATTTTCCTCATTCATTTTGAATGGAACGAATTCTCATCTTTTGAAAGAGCTTCAGATACATTTTGATAAGTACTCGTATAATATTGAATAGTGAGTGAATTCCAAGAATTCAGAAACGTCAAACGTCAATGCGATGATTGTTTTGCCTTTGTTCTTAAACATATAATGCTGCCCCTCTTTCTTACACACCAATGTAAACGGTCGAAAATGAGACAAACGCTGAACATATTTCTGCACCCATCCAAAGCAAAAATACAATAATTATAATTAATCCCCCTCACACGTATAAATAAAATAAACGCAATTCCCGTTAGTAAGTGTAAAAGTAAGACAATCACAAAAAATATAAAACTTACGCTTTCGTGGCATAATTGTTATTATTCTTGCTGAAAATAATTATGGTTTAATAGAAAATTTCAAAATTTGAGCATGACGTTTCGCAAATAAAATTTCTATTCTAGAAAATATTTAAATTCTAGAAATAGAAATTTATTTTAAGTACCTACTCCCTTTATTAGTATTTTATTCATATTTGAATTCAGAGTAACCTAAAAAAATAAGAAAATGACAGTCCACTTCAAACGCTATGGTTTATAGCAACGTTTTGCTTTTTGTTCGGAGAAGAAACATTTTTAGAGATATGTAGATATTAACTACGACGCGACGCCAAAAAGTGCTCTTTTTAATCACAACAAAGCACTCTTTTTAAACCTAAAATTTAAAAAAAAAAACATTGTTTCCAAGGTAACAATTTGTTTGACGTTTGCAATAACTCGATTTTGTAAGGGACAGAAAACGTATGATACATAATTTCATAATGCCACAGCTCATTCATAACGCCAGAGCTTATCAATATATAAAGCCGTTGTTACTCGCAAATAACGTAGCTTTCGATTAGAGAAAGAATTTTTAAATTCCATTAGATATTTATTGCGTGAAAGAGAAAGGACCATCCAACCAACCATCCATACAAACTTTCGCATTTATAATATTAGTAAGATGATTTAACAAAGGCACGGATAGCACTTTTTTATTTTGACTGGATCATGTTTTAACTTCACTATTATTTTATTCTCATCTTTATGGCATAGTTCGCATTGCAATTGAACACAATACACATATTATGTAATATCGGTAAGTTGGTTAGTAGTGTTAAATATTCAAAATGTAAAGTTCGATACACACTTGCATGTCGTGGCGCGCCAGAAGCACACCGGTTTCATACATTGTGTCGACACGTCACGACCTACAAGTATGTCTCTAACCATAATAAATGTATGAAACCGATGTGCTTCTGGCGCGACACGACACGCCACGAAACGCAAGTATGTTTCTGCCTTTATTCAAGTTCAATGATATTTTTTATTCAAAATTGGAACTACTTATCTTATTAGACAAGCAATTAAGTAGAAGCGAAAATAGTTTAATTAATAACTAATTATTTAGGTATCAACTCTAAATGTATTTTTTTTATGTTTGTCAGATGGTTACGTGAATTAACCTGTCGCGCGCCCAGTCGATAGCCACGATAAAAAAACGTTTTTTTTGCATTTAAGTAGAAATTCTGTTACAAATAAATGGTAGATTATACATGTACTGACTACTTTTATAAAAAAAAATTATAATCACATTATCTGGAAAGACGGTACAATTTATAAAAACATCATTTAATAAAAAAACAAGAAAGTTATTACGAAAATAGACAACACATGCCGGGTCAATAGAGTGAAGATATGTTTGTTACTGAGACACGTGGTTTCGCCGAACTAGGTCCAGTGGACATGCTTTAGCAGCCCGTTCATATTGTTATTTTATTCGAACATACAATTTATTTGAATGGGTATTTTTTTCATAGCGGTGCAACATTTTTTGATCGATTAGTATGACTAAATGGTGTCTTATGTTTTTATAATGTCAATTTTACGATGTCGTAATTTAGTATTAAAAATAAAGTTTACTAATATTCGATAGGTATTTCTTTTATGTTGAAAAGCTATGAACCCGATGCAAATATAAATAATTAAAAAATATTTTCAGTTTCACAAATTCTACAATTATAATATCCCAGGATTTTTCACTAGTTTAAAATAACAGTAAATTTGTGATTAGAAATTAGGTGATGGGTACCTACTTCACTTATCATTCGATCTCGATCTTTTTGAAATTATCAATATTTTATAATATTAAACATTTTTGGCACAGGGACATTGTAAATATTAAAAGTTTTAATAAATAATAATAAATTAACAAGAAGCGATAAATAAAAATTCTATTTTATTCTTACGAATGTCCAGAACTCGCGTTAGATAAACAGTTAGTAGTCTAAAATAATCTGAAAGATAAAAGTTGACGATTGGTATAGTGGCTCTTCAGATTAATAAATTACGATAGTGGTTGTATGCGCATTGGTTGATAACAATAATAAATAATAAGGAAATTCTAACACGATAAAAAGGAAGACATAGATAAATAATACACATAATACTAGGTACGTGGTAGTGATAGTAAGTGATAGTTTGTAGGTAAGTTGTGTAAGTTGATAAGACAAAGAAAAAATGGGTTTCTAATGATTCTGCCATGTACATTGCATTGCCCAGCTGCATTGCAGATCGGGAGAGAATTGTTGAGGGCCAGCCGTACCCTCTCGGAACATCGCCTTGCACCGCAGTGGGAGGGATGGATTTATACGTCCGTAAAAAATCCGCCACACTGCATACCCAAAGATGACATAGGCCCTAAGGGGAATTATTTCCTCGTGTGGAAAAAAATCCATTTTTCATCACTTTCTCTCAAAATATAATTGTTAATCTATTTGAACACCCCCTTTGTCTAAACATGAATCAATATTTCTTTATACCTACTAGACAGACAAAGTTGAACTCTTTTACAAGACGTGATGTCTGTAATAATTATGTATCTAAATCAAAACTTTGGTTGTAAATCCTTATACGAACAGCTATGATTTTATAAAGATATTTTTATTATAGGTTGTGTAGAAATTCACAGCACATCTGATAATCCATCCGAAATTCCAGCAGTTCATTTATACACAAAATCATTTTGCTTTCACAATGTTTTCCGTATTTTATATTTTTTTACCCGCAACACTTCAATCTGAACACCCATTTGAATGTATGGTGTTCTTCATAAATTGAATTTACCCAAAAAACGTCGCATTTGAGAAGGATTGAGGAGAA
Organism: Limnephilus lunatus; assembly: GCA_917563855.2. Classification (NCBI taxonomy): domain Eukaryota; kingdom Metazoa; phylum Arthropoda; class Insecta; order Trichoptera; family Limnephilidae; genus Limnephilus; species Limnephilus lunatus. The sequence goes on from OU830600.1 coordinate 47,860,896, forward strand.
TTGAGAAGGAGGGGGAGTACGCACTTAACAAGCTTTCTTTGTTTGGGCTTTCCCGTTCTTTTTATATTTCTTTTTCTATGGAACCTCAGTAAAATGAAACAGTTCATTAAGCACCGCCACCGAATATCTCCGGCCGCATCCAATTTATGAGGTTTGTAAGGGAGGATTACGAGGATGAAAAATAATGGACCCATTGACTAAGTTCATTCAGAAGTTTTTTGTCACGTCTAAAGAAGACGAATTAATTCAGAGCTTTACACAGCCATTGAGAGAAGCAGCGGCACTTAAAGAAAAAATCGTTATCATAACGATTATGTTCACGCAATTCAGGGGTAGCTTTTGTAAAAAATCCTTTAATTTCTTATTCAACATCCAATATTTTTTGTTATTTTCAGGACAAGCTATTTAGCATTTTTTTAATGATAATATGTTGAAAAATCTTCTCTTTTGACTTTGTGGCTCAATTTAACAAAATTATGTATTCAAAACCCAAATCGTTGTTGGAGTCGGCTTATTAATCTTTCCCCTTTTATAGTTTTCGGCTTCCTGTTTCCTAAAAAAGGCGCCACTTCGTCGGTCCTTGTTTCATTCACAACAAAAAAAGAAATAAAAATCTATAGGTTGATAGACATTTAAATTGATCTGAAAAATATTCTAATACCTGAAGGGTGGTATTTTTATGATATATTATATTGTGTTACAACGCGTTTCGACATTAATTTAGGTTATTTACTAGGATAAATAAAAAGTTTATTTGTTTCGTTAAATCACCTCATGATTTAATACAGCGCCCTTGAGGTGATTTTTCACGAAAACGGCGCTATATAAATTAGCCAAATATTATTATTAGGAATATCTCTGTTGATAGGTAGTTAGGTAGGTACCCAAGTTTCTTCAAAGGCACCTTGTAATACCTACTTATAGTGCTTTATGACTCCTGACTTTATGACCAAGATCTTCCGCTTCTTCACCACATAGGTACCTACTTATTTTATTATAAGAGCCCTAAGCTGTAATGAATATCAGTAGGTTCTACATAATAACTTCGACGAAGTCAACGAACTCTGAATCTTATTTCTGAAAAAAATATTTTGTTAGCTAGAAGTACTAACAGTATTAAAACAGCAATGGTATCACCGCATGTCGCGTCGTTTGATGTTAAATTACTCCCCGACAAGCAAAAGCATATTCTTTATTCGACATCAAAATGTATTCGTAACTTGGAACTCGATAGTATAGTCAAAGGGTCAGACGTCTGTGTTACCACTGTTACCAGACATTGTTTGATTCCAGTAACTTAATATTTTCAGGAATTCTTTCCGGTCGGCTGAATCATCCACACTTTCTAACAAGTTTTGGAACAGTTGAAAGTCTGTTATCGGTTGTTCCATGGGATCTTCCTTAATGTTTTAATGGGCGTCTTTGTTAGTTGACGGGTTTCGAGGCATCCTGCTTTATTTGTTGGGTTATTGTAAACATAATAAGGATGCCAATGTACTCTGGTGTTAATGTTTTTAAAATATTTCAGTAGACTGCGAAGGAAATCTTCGATAGGTAGCTACTTAGCAAAAGCTTTTACCTTCAAAATGTGTATACAACAAAAGACAAGGGATTTACGAAACAGGCAGAATGTATAAAATATACCTACTAGCAGTAAAAACAGAGACAAAGATTTTTTTTTGTCTTTTTCATTAAATAGGGGTACCTATAAGGTATTCATATAACTCAACTCACAAATTTGATGAATTTAGGGAAAAGTCATATGTTTCGCATTAGTTAAATTGAGTAAAATCATAGTCAAGGAGCGAATCTATTTATCTTCCAATCTAAAAAAATCCGATTCCTGGTTCAAGCATTCTGAAAGAATCCAGAAAAAAATCTGCTGGAAAGTGCTTGCTTCCTCCGCAACTGGTAAGTAAATGCTTACTGGTAAATATTTACCTTTTTATGTATCATTAAATTCAATTTACCTTTCAGAACATTTCATTTCATGACCGGTCATTGGCTAAGTTGGTATCGCGTTTAGGTCCCACCCAGGCGTCTCGTGTTCGATTCCTCGGCTGGCTAAGACCTCCACTTAGCAAGATGACACAAGCAAGATTTTCCGCTTACTGTGGTGGTAGTAGGAGATTTTCAAATATTGTCGGATTATTCGTAACCCGGGAAAGTTTATCTTTCTTTAAAAAAAAATCACTAATTTAATTATATTTAACTTATTGGAATAGTATTACCTATTTGACGTTTTTAACCTCAATATGTTTCTTACTAAGCGATAAATCATATTTAGATACACTCTAATCAATCCGCGTACTTTTCTGAAGCAGGGTACTCACCTAACAGTGTAACCTGTAACGTATCTGATACTGTATCAAGTGAGTACGTAGGCACGAGTCAGGGGCGTATATCTCTTTACTTAACCTTGAACCTCCAAAAAAGATCGGGTACTATAGAAGAACTGAATTGTAGATAGTAAACGGAAATGACAAATACGCCATTGAACCAGTATATCCGGTTTGGCCATTATGCTTTCAACTGTCAGTGAATATTCAGTCGCGTTATGCCAATACGTAAATATTTTGAAATTAAAATGTTTCTTGCTAAAGCACTTCGTGGAAATTAGAAAATTCACAGATTTACCTAAGCCAACTGAAAAAAGGAAAAGGACTAAGCCAAATGAAAGTTATGGTGACGAAATTACAGGTAATAATATCTAATCCGTTAGGTATTACAATGTTTTTGTTGATGCTTCATTTTGTTGTTATTTGCCTAAAACTGAATTTATTTCTCATTGCGAGCACACTGCGAGCACAAAGGCGGCTCGCAATGTGCATGTGGAGATAGTGGACGGCGACGCCGCTTGTGTGGTGCCGCGGTTACCGTGGACGAGCCGTACCCACTTGCAGATTGATACAGTATCAGATACATTACATGCTACACTCTAGGTGAGTACCCTGCTTAAAGCAAAGGAGCAATAAAGAACATAAATACGTAATTGAAATAAATACCGGGAATTATACCTTTCGATTTTACCTTCTGAGAGGTTCTGGGTTAGAGTCCTAGTTGCGACCGTTATCTTTTTCTATTTGTTCTTTTTCATATTTTTGTTCATATTATTAGTGTTATCTTTTTCTTCAATGATATATTTATTACATTAGTGGAAATAACTTTCAAAAGTTACAAAAAGAGAATTGTTCTTATAATTTTTTTAAAAATCTATAATCAAAACAAAAGAAACCTCGTCGTATAGATAAATAAGTAATTATTATCCCCATTGTTATATGTGTTTCAATTATTTAATCTTATATATGCCTATGGGACTTTGGCATTGGGTATATGAAATGGTTACATTTTTTTATAGAAAAGTTAGTACCTACCTTATAGGTACCGAAAAAAAATGATGAAAATCTAAAATTTTCAGAAATAATATTTAAAAAAAAAACATGAAAAATTATTTTGGTTTGTATGATTTTTAAACGTAGTTTTCTTTAAATTTAAAAAAATATCGGTATGATTTGTTTTGTGTATTCGTTTGCTGGACTATGTAGGAGAGGAATTGGCGAGTTTGCATCATAATTTGGTTCCTGAACTGTGACATTAATTATTATTCAACAAGCGTAGAGAGTGGCGAATCTCATTGATAGCAAGGGAATTAAAATAAGAAATCCTAAATTAGATGCGGTGTTGATGTTGATGAAGTATTTCTAAATAAACATGCGGACCGGACCTTATACGATTTTTTTGCAATTTTTGCTTTTTTACCCAGCACCTTCATTTTCCCAACTGTTAAACTCGGTTGAGTTGTGTGGCTGTGTAGGTGGGCTGTACACGAACTAAAGATACCATTGGCCCTTGGCAGGTAGATGACCCATCAACATATTTATAACAAAGCCCTTTTTTATGGCGAACGGTTGGCATTCCCTGAATACTTGGGCAGCTTTCAGACGAATAACCTACCGGAGATGTGAGGAAGTAAATAAATTATTATGTTCAATATTAAAAATTTCCTCAAAATGCTAGTGTACAATCTTTTAAGAAAATTGACTATGTTTCAAAATCTGTTAAACTATCATAATAATTCATAAATAATATAGCATCCAGCGAGGAAGGTTTATACTAGATATACTTAATTTATTTATAAGTGGCAGGCCAGATCGGGAGAGACTGGTTGCTGAAGACTTTTTAACCTCTCTAAGAGGAATCTCTCGGAAAATCGCCTTGCACCGCAGTAAGAGGGATAGATTCATATAATAATACTTGGCTGATTTATATAAGGCCGTTTTTGTGAGAAATTACCTCAAGGGCGCTGTAATAATATCCGTCACTTCTGGACACACTGACCCCCAGATTCCTATCCACACCTCATACCTTTTCCTTCCCAGTACTTTCTCTAATTTCTTTCCTAAAAAAATCCTCCACACAGCATTCCCAAAGATGACACAGGCCCTAATGGGGATTATTTTCCTCAGGGACTCCTGTGTGGAGCCAACGTAAAAAAAAGAAAGTGTTTCAGATTAAGTTTACGAAATTCCTGCCAAAAGGACTATCTGAAAATAAAACACCTCCCTCTGAAATAGGTTTTACCAAAGTTTTACACTTAGAATGATCATAATAATGTATATTGAAGAACCCACAAGGTAACTAAATATATTTATTTATTTATTGTTTGAAACATTTACAGAGTGTTAACAAATTATTGCATTAATATTATTACGTTGGAATATGAACTGATACCAATTAGAAATGTTCACAGCATGCGTAATTAAGGTTTAGTTGTTGCTAGACGGAGATGCTAGTAGTGAAAAGAAAACAGAAATAATAATAATAATAAAAAAGAAATATAAGACAAGAAATTTAAAACATGGTAAGTGTACAGAGAAAGAAACGTTTCTGGAAAGGATAATAAAGTTAAAATAAAGAAAAGACATAATAATAAAGCAATTAACAATCGTAGCATATCATCAATCATGACATATCATCAGTTAACAATAATTAAAAATCTTCTTCCGTGACATATCATGGTAGAAGATTTTTAATTTGTTTTTTAAAATATTCGAGACTGTTTATATTTAAAAAATAAATGTGGTACGTAGGTACCAGCTATTGCTATTGCTATTGCTATTCTAAACAAGCTCATATAACCAGCGAATTGCTATCAAATTACATATTTATCATTGTAATTACATAGGATGAGTTTTGTGCTCCAATAAAGTTTACCAGTAGGTACTCATCCTAAGTATCCCACAAAATGTTACTGCTTTGGTTAAGGATCCAACTGAATTATTAATTTAAGTACGTACTTACTTACAATCCATCCAAATAAATCTCCTTGTGGCTTAGCATTAAGTCTGAAGGGGTTACCAGTTACGAAGTTACCACCCACTCAAACTTTTTTACAGCCCTTTGCCTTCCAATGGAGTCGCTCAGACGGCAACTCCTTCAGCCCCCGAATTAAATCAACACTTCGCCTTAATTAGACTGAACTCTTATCCACCGGCTTGTGCGATATTAAAAAAAAACGACGCGAAATTTTAGGAGCACGTTTAGCCAAGCAGGATATAAAAATGCGCCCTTTAACTAGATTAATTGGCTTTATTTTAAAGATCATTTTGAATTCAATAAAAAAATATATTAATACCATTAAAATGATGATACGGCGTTAGGGTGTTATGTGCCATACATATAAGTAGTATGCTTTAAATAGTTAAATTGTATTTCACAAAATGCCAACAATAAGTCCAGAAATCGTAACGAATATTATAGGATTATTGTTATGACAACGTTTATTCAATTAAACGTTGTAAAGTCAATTATTAAAATTCGAAGAGGAATAAAAGCTTTTCAATTGAGCATTTGTGGTGCACTTATTATAATTGATTTAATTTGCCTGGATTCTAGATTTTTATTGAAGCATTTAATAATACATAAGACCATAATAAACTACTTAAATCTCCCTCCAGGTCCAGAGTTCAGCATAATTTTCGAAACTAGCTTTTAGTGGTTGAGTAGAAGCGAAACTTTACCAAAACAATCTCAACCAATAGGAGCTTTGTAAAGTGTGGTCAGAATCAAAGTGGCCAATGAGCGCAAACCTAGCGTTATTTCCGTTTCATATCTCAACCAATAGGAGCCTTGAAAAGTTATCATAATCAAAGCGGCCAATGAGCGCAGTTGTTGTAATGCATCGTTTCCGTTTCATTCGAATTCCAAATCACAACGGGGATAAAGAAGTTTCACTTCAATAAAGATTAAGATATTTTGTATGTTTTTTTGTGCAGGTGTTTTGAACTAAATGGGGACATTTAATTAGAGTAACTACAGTAACACCAAATCAGGTTATTTAAAGAATTATTAATACTCAACTCGGCGTTTGCAAAAATAAAATTTCACAAATAATATTGATAGAAATTATAGCCAAATAACTCGGTCTTGGCACACATTCCTTGCCTCGTTTACATTCATACAACGTCTCATACATGCTCTTCTATATATTATTCTGACTCTTGAGATCGCCCGACTCAAGTATCTGATTCACTTGGTCGTGCCATGTCTTTCTTGGGAGTCCTCGACTTCTTCTACCATTAACATTTGCGTCATATATTATCCTTACACTCCTTTCCTCGTTCATTCGCTTTACATGCCCAAACCATCGGAGCATCCCTTTCTTAATCTTACACATCACGCTTACTTCAGCCTTGCATTCTTTGCGGATCTCCACGTTTCTCACACGATCGTACATGTTTTTACCACACATTCCCCTCAGGGATCTCATTTCTTCAGTCTACTTTCATCTTTCCTCTGCCAGTTCTATGCCTCACTGCCATATATCAGGGTAGGTACCAGTACTCCATTATGGACGGCTAGCTTCGCTCCTTTTGACTGTTTTTTTTTGGTTCCAACGGCGTTCAGTCCTCCATTAATAGATTTACCTGCATTCACCCTTTTTTGTAATATCTCTATCAGTCTTCTCACCTCTCGTTAACATACTTCCTAAATAAAAAAAAACTCATGCCTCGTTCTAGAGTTGAATATACTCTCAATGTCAGCCTGTCAAATGTGAAAGACTTTATAGACTCAAATTTGTTACTTGAAATGGGTTTAGCCATGATATAGTGACTAACTACTAAGTCATTCTTGTTCGGTCATTGGAGTTAAACTATTGTTCTGACTTTTATTAGACGAGGGAAGAGAAAATTTAGTAAAACTTTATCAAGCATAACTACAAAAATTATTGTTCAGCCGCTAGCGAATCGTTTCGTAGTTATCGCTTTTTCATATCTGCGGTATGAAATTGAATTTAAGGAGCTTCTACCTACGATTATCTATATTGTGAAGGGTTCCATCTTGTTTCAATTCCACTTCGCTTTACTTTATGTCTGGAGCATTAGAGCGACGGTTATTCGAATCCAATCAAGTCTGCTTTTTATTATTTAAAACACACGATGAGAGCTCGCTGAAAATTCAACGAAATCCTTACAGAATACTGAAAGATGACTTCTATTTTTAAGTATTTTTTTTTAAAATTTAATTCTTACAAGTGTTGAAATAAATTGGTGCAATTTGCAAGCGTTTTTGTTCTACTTCAGGATGGAAATTAGAATTCAAATTTCGTCGAAAAATGGTTTTGCGATCATATCCTTTTGCAGGGTGGTTACGATTAGAAAGATTGTTTATTCTCCGTACCAGCATTTTTAACTAACCAATATCGATTTTATTTCATTCATATTTTGGGAATGACGCCGGAGGTCGCTCTTCGAGAGTTTTTGCTACATCTCTCATTCACAGCAAATTTTTCTTTTATGTTCGTATTTTAATATCTTGTTATTATTTTCAGATACAAGTGCTTTAATTTATTGAACACGAAACATTGACAACGCGCGAAGGTGACGTATGTACAGATAGGCTGATCCATTTTAATTGGAAATTATCCGAGGGCTTTCAAATAATATGGATTATGTGGGTTAAGTGTTAAAGCAAACATTATCAAATTATTGGTTTCCTCTTCTTTGATGCGGGCCTGATCGCGGCAAATTAATAACCGAATGTTTATCGATTAAATCAGATAGGTACCCGCAAAAGCGCTTTTGGACAAATGATTGTAATAGTGATTGAATTTCGTCTGGTCATCGCAGTTAATTAGGATTGCCCGGTGGTCGATAGATCATAGTGCCATGCGTACAGGAAGCAGTTGTCAGGTCGCGTGTCTGGCCTCCCAAATATTCATTATATTAATTGGATTAATTTTAACCGCGTCGTTTTTGTGGAAATCACGTCAAGGACGCGTGGATATCAAAACAATGCCTTTGTTCAAATAAGTATCTATAAGATTTTTATGAACGTGGTAGAAACTGGTGGTTACAAATGAGGGAGGATCTATGAACTAATGTACGTTTTTTTTACGTGATTGCAACTCACTGCTTGTTTTTATAACTGGCACCACCATGATGGTTCTACATTACGTTCGCGAAATGTCTGTAGTCTATACTGTCTATAGGAATATGAGACATTTTAGTACCTTTTGCCTTTTTCATTTTCATGCATGAAGTACATATGAGAGAAATATTTTTATGAACGGCTATTAGGACGATCGTCGACGACGTGCATACAATCTTCCCCTCGACGACGTGCATACAAACTATTACAGTGGCACGAGAAAGATTTAAAAAAATATATATTGCATTTATTATAGTGTCACATGTATCATCTACGTTTCAAGGAAAGTCGGCGGAAAGAGTCTTTGGCAATATTTTACATATCCTAACATTAAAAAAATCACATATGAAAATGTCATATCTTTAAAGAAAATATAAAATTCCTTAATAAATAATCCGATTTTAATCCAAAATAATTTTACATTGCTTGTTTAAGATGACGACGACCTCCGTAGTCCAGTGGCTAAGACTCTTGACTCACACTCCGGAGATTGCGGGTTCGAACCCGGCGTGCGCAAATAAATTTTATTTGATTAATTTGTGTTATTTCACAATTAATTCATTTAAAATAATATATAGTATATTCAGCTTACACCATTCAGAATTGAAACGTTGCTTGAAAATGGCTTTAGCCGTGTTTAGTGACCAGATCTGAATAGCCAGGTACTTCCCAACCTTCCTCTGCCCCACCTCCTTCCCCTCCCCACTACCTTCAGCCTCACAACATACCCCAATTGGGGATGCCATAGTCTCACTGGCTGCAGACGGGAGCAGTTGAGATTCTTGTGCGGTATTAACTGTAAAAAAAAAATAAAAAAAATGATCCTACTGAGATTTGGGTTCATAAAAATTTGATTTTCTATGCTAACACTAACATTTTCAGTTCGGTATATTATTTTTAGGAGCTACAGAGCTTCGAAATATTAATTTAAATGTGAAAAAGGGCTAAACACCGTATTCTTGGTTTTTAAATAAGTTTTTCAAATTCTCATTTTCTAGATTTTTAACGTTATGTTGAAATTCGGCAGTAATGATTTTTTTATGAGTATCCACATTTATAACTGAATATTTAACTACCTATAATTCGAATTTTTTTATGTGAATACCTCACAAGAGTTCAATTGGGGTATTTTGGGAGGCTGACGGTAGTGTGGAGGGGAAGGAGGTGGAGAAGAGGACGGTGGGGAAGTATATCGCATAAATGTTTAATGTCTTCATCATACCTGAACAAGAAGGGTTAAGCGGTGCGTCGCGTCATTTGATTCGAATCGCTTTTTATATTGAAATATCTGTTTGAATAATAAATTATAACACGTCGTATCAATAATGAATAAATTTGGATAAGCCCTTTTGGGAACACCATCACGGGTTATTAAGCACCCAAGCGGTCGCGACCATATTAGGCAGATTGGGAGGCTCTGGTACTGTGTGCTGTAACCTGCAACGCCGCGCATATTAACACTAATTAAACGCTTCAGGTCTTAAGGCTCAAGCCCTGACCGGCCATGGATGGAGAACTTATGATTCATTTAACATTTAAAATTAAATGAATAAGTCCACAATTTACAATAAACGATCATAGAGCCTTTATTTGTGGACAAATAAGGGTACATCAGACAAAGACTTCGAAGGAAATGATTTACCCAAGGGACTCTTGCGTGCAGTTAACATAATGTATTTTTTTCCAATAAATTGATTATTTGATTACAACTGACCAGTTTGACTATTTTACTAACGAATTTAATCAATATTTATTATTATTATTTTATTATTTTTGTAGAAAGCAATCACTTTACGGTTTGTCATATTTAATTAAAAATATTAAAAAAACTTATTTGTGTAAAACCACGATTTTCAATTAATTTATTTAGCGACCGGTTTCGCTTTGATCAAGCATCGTCTTATCCATCAAGAAATCCATACGAAATGATTTTCCAGCATATTTTTGTTATTATCAATAATCATTTATTTATATTTTTATTTTTAACTTTATGAGTAAAATCTCAAATTATAATATTTAATTAAATGAAGACAATATTAGCGAAACTCAATACTCATTAAGTTAAAAATAAAAATAAAAATATACATCTTAGACTTGCAGAAAAAGTCAATAGATGTCGCATATTAAAAAAAAGGATAAATATTTATCCAGGCACTATCTAGCTAGCATTTAGTTCGGGTTGAATCTTGCAATCATAGGTATATAAAGATAGCAGCCAAATATGTGCGTTTTTTTTTTTTTTTACATTAACTCCACATAGGAGGCCCCGAGGAAAATAATTTCCCTCAGGGCCTATGTCATCTTTGAGGATGATATGTGGAGGGTCTTTTTGAGGAAAGGAAGGAGTGAACATGGGTCTTGAAGAGACCCATGTTGTAGGAGGGAGGAAACACAGAGGCCGGTAAATCGTTCTACATCCGAGCTGTTGAACTCAAGAACGAGTCGTAAAAACGACCCGTTCTCATGTGACTAATGTCAACCGTGTACAAATTTTGGGCGCGTGTTTGGCGTGTTTCCCGACTATGCACCGGTGCCGAGCGGATCAACGACGCTAGTTCCTCGGAGCATTTTCCATTGTAATAGCGGTAGAACACGGATAACATTCCCACCTGACGCCTGTGCTCTTAAGATTGCAATCCGTCTGCTAAGATGGGAGAATCTATCAAACGGACCGCCCGTTTCTGCAGAGTCAAGGGTTTTTTTAAGGTATTTTGGAGCTCCGTGGGGCGCACTTGCGATTTGTACAGGGTTAGCAGTTGTGTACTATTAGCAGATGCGTTAAGAAAATGAAGATAATGTTGGTAGTTCTTAGTCGAAGTATGATACAGTTAAAAGTGACCGAATTGGATATGGGTTCCATAGCTCAGCTGGTAGAGCTCTTGCCATGTCAGCAAAGGGCCCTGGGCTCGAGTCCCAGTGGAACCTCTTTTTCTCATTTTTCTGTCTCCAGATTGTCTTCATTTAATTAAATATTATAATTTGAGATTTTACTCATTAAGTTAAAAATAAAAATAAAAATATTCATCTTAGACTTGCAGAAAAAGTCAATAGATGTCGCATATTAAAATAAAATGGATAAATCTTTATCCAGACACTATCTAGATAGCATTTAGTTCGGGTTGAATCTTGCAATCATATATAAAGATAGCAGCCAATAATTTGTGCGTTAAGAAAATGAAGATAATGTTGGTAGTTCTTAGTCGAAGTATGATACAGTTAAAAGTGACCGATTTGGAAATGGGTTCCATAGCTCAGTTGGTAGAGCTATTGCCATGTCAGCAAAGGGCCCTGGGTTCGAGTCCCAGTGGAAAAAATATCTTTTTCTGATTTTTCTGTCTCCAGATTTTCGATTGAGTTTCGCTAATATTGTCTTAAATTTAATTAAATATTACAATTTGAGGTTTTACCCATAAAGTTAAAAATAAAAAATAAATTAGCATTTTCCTGTTGTAAAGACGGAAAGTCTGCGGGAGAGGTTTGACTTTTAATTAACCAAAAGGTTACCTTCCTGCTAAGAACATAATATTTTCCCTTTCGTATTTTCCGTTCACTGAATATTTCATCGATTTTTTAAATTAACCAAACACGCCATTTGAACTTGAACAAATAAAGAGCTTCATACTTTACAAAATCTTATCTTATTTTCAGAGGTAATACATATATGTGCGTAAACATTCATATAACTACCTAATGTTACAGGTGTCGTTTGTATGGTCAGACTGATTCATGGTAAGTAAAACTGTTTTGTTTTACGTGGCCTCCACTCAGGAGTTGAGGGGTTTTTTAGGGAAAGCACGGTGAGGAAGTTCTATGAAGGAAAAAGGTATGATGGGAGGGTTAGAATCAGGGGATTAGTGTGTTCAGGAGTGTCGGAGGTATGAATCCATCCCTCCCACAGTGGTGCAAGGCGATAGGTCGAAAGAGTTCGACTGGACAGATCAAAATGTCTCCCCATCTCGCCCGCCACCCATTAGGTGGGCAAAAGCATCCGCCGCCAAGGCCTAGAAAAAACTCTATCTTGACATTTGATTCACTTGTTGCCATGTTTTTTCTCAGGCGTCCTCGACTTCTTTTACCGTTAACTTCGTTGTAATATTACATTCTCTCAACACTTATTTCTTAGTACATTCGTTCCACGTGCCCATACCACCGTACGTACTCAGAGATTTCTACAGTTTGCAGCTACATTCATCCTTCCTCTACCAGTTCCATGCCTCGCTGCACCTCAGGGTTGGAACCAACACTCCACTGTGAACTGCTAGCTTCGTTTATAATAATATAATTATGCCAAAGCCCTTTCAGCCCTTCCGCACTATGCGTCGCAATAGTACGAGATTTTTCTCAAGTTTCTCAAACATAAATACCAAAAAATAAAAATAAAAGATTGGTTACTCCTGTGATAGTTATATCAATCTTGGAATATATTAAAATGGATATTTAAATCGGTGCCCTTGAGTTATACAACAGCACACGATCAAATCGATTTCGAGAAACACCCACGCATCCCTGAATTTGTTCATTTTATTATCCCCATTTTATTTAATAATGCAATAACAACATCCATTAACCAACTTTCCGAGTGCGACTTATTGATTTGTCACTTTTGAACGACAAAAAATTAATATCATAAAATTTGATTGCTTGAATTAATTAGGGTAAGGCGATTTTAATGGATATAAGATTTTGTAAAGTATGAAGCTCTTTGTTCACGTTCAAATGGCGTGTTTGGTTAATTAAAAAAATCGATGAAATATTCAGTGAACCGAAAATATGAAAGGGAAAATATGTTCGCAGCAGGAAGGTACCGTCTTTACAACAGGAAAATGCTTTTTTTTTTTTTTTACTTTATGAGTTAAAACTCAGATTGTAATTTTTAATTAAATTGAAGAGAATATTAGCGATACTCAATCGAAAAATCATATAACTCTCAAATAAAAATATAAATCAAATAACAAATCTCATATAAAAAATCGAAATATGTCTATGACAAAATTGTCTATGTCAAATCCGGAAACGGAATGTCACTTGGTGTATTCTATTCAACATGTCAACAAGTATTCCTAATAACTTTATCTCAAATAACTAAATATTTTAATGTTAATAACCAACATTATAATATGGTGTCAGAAGTGGGATTGGAAAATGAAAAATCAGAAAAAGTTACTGGCACCTCTGGGACACGAAGCCAGGATCTTCAGCTTTTCGGGCCGCGACTCTACCAACTGAGCTAAGATGTCCCTATCCGATTCGGTCATTTTTAACTGTATCATACTTTCCTAAATAAAACTATGAGCAGGTGGATGAGTTTGTGTATCTGAGTAGTATGTTTACGAGAGATGGGAAGGCTGATAAAGATATTGAAAGAAGTGTAAATGCAAGTAACTCCATTAATGGAGGACTGAACGCCGTTGGCGCTAATAAAAAAACTGTCAAAAGAAGCTAGCAGTCCACAATGAAGTGCTGGTATCTACCCTGATGTATGGAGGTGAGGCATGGAACTGGCAGAGGAAGGATGAAAGTAGACTGAATGCTGTTGAAATGAGATCCTTGAGGCGTCTGTGTGGTAAAACCATGTATGATCGTGTGAGAAATGTGGAGATCCGCAAAGAATGCAAGGCTGATGTAAGCCGGAACTTAGATGCATAACAAGCCCAACAGAATTTATGTCCAAATTAAAAACGTATCTTTTTGGGCTCTCATACCCATAAATAAAAATACCTATCGGAGAGTAGATATCATAAAAATTTTTCTTGTGTTTTCAAAATACGCTCTTTACATATTTTATATTATAGTTCCCAATTATGTCCTCTGCGTGCGAACTGTGTCTTAATTTCTCTAAATAAACAATAACAGTGTTAATCTCTAGTGACCCTCCAGGTAAGTATGGTCTTGTATATATTTTCTGCCTGTACAGTGCATTTTTACAGCAGCATCGCGTTCATTGGTCAAATCATTGCACATATAGTTTCGTATCGGTGATCGATGAACCGGTGGATGCAATTTTTAGCCATAAGTTGTTGTCTATAGTTGAAATAAGATTGTATGAAAGTATTATAAATTTGTACAGCGCCCTTGAGGTGATTTTTCACAAAAAACAGCGATATACAAGTCATCTAAATATTATTATTATTATTATTAAGATTAAGAAAGGGACCCTCCGATGTTTGAGCATGTAGAGCGAATGGACGAAGAAAGTAGTGTAAGAAGAATATATGATGCAAATTTGAATTGTAGAAGAAGTCGCGGACGCCCGAGGAAAACATGGCACGATAAAGTAATACGAGCCATGTCAAGAGTCAGATTTTTGTTTTTTAATTTTTTAAAATTATTTTTATATTTTATTTCTAAATATTTCATTGTTTACAGATTTTTGTTTTTTTTTGGCTACCACATTAGGCTAATGTCCGTGTTGTGGTTGTCATACAACAAAATAAAAGAATAATAGAAGATTATGTATGAGACGATGTATGAATGTGAATGAGGCAAATAGTGTATGCGAAGACCGAGTTGTTTAACGGTCCGTCCTCTCTGCCTACCCCTGCGGGGAAACGGCGTGATGGTTGTTTAGTTAGTTTTTTTCATATTTTCGACTACGAACTACTAACATAATCTTAATTTTCTTAACGCATATTTTATTGGCTGCTATCTTTATGTATGATTGCAAGATTCAAACCCGAACTAAATGCCATCAAGAAAGTGTATGGATTTTTATCTATTTTATTTTTAATATGCGACATCTATCGACTTTTCTGCAAGTCTAGGAAGAATATTTATTTTTTGTTTTCAACTTTATGAGTAAAACCTCAAATTGTAATATTTAATTAAGTGAAGACAATATTAGCGAAACTCAATCGAAAATCTGGAACCTGAGGTGCCAGTATTATTTTCTGATTTTTCTGTTTCCAGATTTTTGATTAAGTTTCGCTAATATTGTCTTCATTTAATTAAATAGGAAAATGATAAGTTTATTATTATAACCATAAAGTGTAAGGTTTCTCTTGTTATATCTTCAGGGAATATAAATATAAAAGGCTTTTGCTTTAAGTTATACTGTGGCTTGGAAACAAAGGTTTAGATTTCAACATATTCCTGTAATTATTTTTTAAACGTACTCTTTTCGTTGGCTGTGATGTGAAATATTCCTGCGAAATGAACTAAAATTTCAAAGTTGGAACTGGTGATTGTGTGAATTCGGACAAGCCATAAAGTAGGTACCTACCTGTCTGCAATCAGAAAATTATTTGTTATCTACATATTTTAGTGTATTACTTATGTTTAAATTTTGACACGTAGTTTATCAAGTTTACTATCGGTGTTTAAGTGAAAAATAAAATAAAAATATGTGAATAAAATAATATTAAAATATTATAAAGAACTTGGCAACATTTGTTTCTGAAAGACAATGGTAGTCCTGATGCAAATATTTTATAAATTCCTTTAACTTAAGAAATCATAGAATCAAAATAGGTAACCCTATATTTTTCAAGGGTCTGCGCTTATACATTGCTAAAATAAATAGGTATTAACCCGGCGGTACTCGCTAGGTATTTACTAACATGAACACTCGCTACCGGGTAATAAATACCACAGAGTTTAATTGCCGTTATTTTCAAAAAGACGTTTGAGTTCCAATGTTTGACAATGTGTTTGTGTTATTGGTACTGTTGTTCATAAATAAAACTACAAATGCAAGTTTTAATGTTTATTTATTTTTATTGACAGTTTATCCTAAAAAATAATCAAAAATATTTTTTTTCTCAGTAATCTTACGAAAATAAACAATAATATTATTTTTTTCTTACAAATTTGGCAAAATTCAGATCGGTATCAAAAATAAACTAGGTACACTCCTAAAAAATTATGATACCTTTATACTGAGTGAACATTATTAGTCCTAAACATATCGAAAAATAATGGAACAAGGATCGTCGCTACCGGGTATTTTTTATCCATACTTAATTTACACGTCCATTGTTAACAAGCGCCGTACGCGAACTGACCGCCCCCCGGGGTGAGGGCGTGTGAACTGTCGGTTTGAACGTTGGAAGATACTTAAAATCTTGGGTTGCCAGAACGCGTAGAAAAAAAAAATACAACAAATTTTTTGTACTCTGTGGTATTTTTTACCCAGTAGCGAGTATCGCCGGGTTAAGGGCGTTTAACCAGCCAGCTGCAGCGGCCGAAAATATACATTTCGACGAAAGATGTTCTTACGATCGTACAGGGCGGTTCCAATGAGAAAGATGAATTATTCTCCGTAACAGCTTTTTAAAATAATAACTCAATATCGATTTTATTTCATTCCAAATTTGCTTTAATTTATACCTACGTCCAAAAATGCTGAAAGGCGTTATGATAAAACTACTAAAATTATGTACTTTTTATAATTATTTTTTGATCATAAGTATTTATCATTTTTCAATAATGTCTAAGCAAAATAAGAATGTAAAAAAATCTGAAATATATTAGTTTGTAAGTGCGCAAAAAAATACACGGACATATAATAAAACGGACCAATTTTCGTTAAAAACACATGTATGTATATATTTTTTAATGATTTTTTAAAAACTAAAATTAAAATTCTGAAACACACGTTGTTATACTTCCTGGGACCAGGGTTATACTAAAGACCACGTTGGGCCCAGTGTTATGCTTCCGGGGGCCAGGGTGATACTTTAAGGTCTCCAGGAATATAAGTCCCTCCCGGGGGGGGACAAGTGTTAAGCAGACCCCCCGGGGGCCATATGCCTCGGCTTGGAAGGCTCAGCTCAGGGTAGTAGGGCTCCTCCGTGCTTGTCGATGGTTGACTCCAATGAAACAAGGTTTGGTCACAATTCAAATGTATTCAATAATGCAAGGGTGAAACAGTACAGGCAACCAGGTAAGCAGTTTAAGGCCTAGCATTTGAGAGAGAGAGAGAGAGGCACTAGTAATGCTACTGAATTTAGGCTCGGGAAGACTATAAGAGGGTTTAGAATCTCACGTGGCGTCGGACGGATGCAGGCAGCTTCCCTACGTAGTGGAGAGGTCTGGAGCATAGCTCACAGACCATGTTCAGGAGCTGGGCGGCTCGGCGGTGAGTGGGCGGCTTCTCGGCGTCATGGTGGGCGGATTCGGCCAGCTTACCGAACCGGTGGGCGATATCGGTGAATTACGCGGCTATCGGCAACGAAGGCGGATTAAAAGCCGTGCGCGTCCAGGGCTGCCATGGTATTAAATGGGCAGCTGTGGTATTATATAGGCGGCTGTGGTGATAACGCCATACTTGGATGGTAGGCGGAGACTTAATTAGTCGCGTCGAAGTGTGGCATACTGCCCTCGTCAGTACAACCGCTCGCGCTGCTGTCTCGAATGTGTCTGGAATTGCCGATCGGCGGCCGAAGCTGCTTGCCCCCGATGAGCGAGAGGGAAGACTTGAACGTGTGCCCTTATAAGGTAATGTCTCTTCCCATTGGATGAATTCCGAGCTGTGTGACCATATAAGGTGATGCTTCTCCTAGCCTGAGAGGGACAGCAATAAAAATGCGAGACTGAACATGTACTGCGCGCGTGAACAACAGCTGCCCGCCGCTTGTAGAGTCTGTTCGTACGATATATGGGCGACACATAACAACGTTTACCAGATAATGTATTGATTTATTTTACTGCATGATTATATGATTGGAAATGGGTGTGGTATAATATAAAATCTTTTTGAAAATTTCACAAATCTGCCAACGACCTATGGTATAACCTTATTATACTAAAGATAAGCATTTTTTCTGAAAATTTAAAACATACGTTTACTAGATAAAAGAACAATCTTTCGAAATCAATTTATAATTATTTGTGGAAAAGAGTCAATACGTCTAAACACTGATTTAAAAATGTCATATTTCTGCTTTTCTCTGGTTATACGCTCTTAACAAACATTTCACATTACTTACTTATATTTTTCACTTTTTAATTAAATATTTTTAATCGGACTTTTAAAACGATCTCACGTCTCGTCGTCGCCCGAGAATAGTTTTTTTGCTAAAATGCACAACGGGATGTAATCTTCACATAATTTTGCATGAAAAAAGTTTATTGTGTACTTACATATTATATTACTTACACGTAAAAGTTGAGAGAGAAACATAGCTATTAACACGTTTGAATAGAATCACATAGAAAGTGAATCTATTGATTCCACGACGATTGAATGTAAAAGAAAGTAAATAGATTTGGGATTGACGACCATGAACATTGATTCTGAGTAGGTACAGACGAGGGAACTCTGTGCAGCAGTCAATGCACCAGCGAAAGCAGATTAACAGAGGTCTCGTTTTTTAACGAGGATGTTTTCCAAAGGTCATAAAACATTAAGTGCTCCCGTTAATTCTCTGTTCACCGTGTTAATCATTTGAACCTTTCGGCTTAGAGCTTGCCTCGATAGCATAACTACTAAAGTTTATTTAAACCAAAACAAAAATTTACATAATTTACAATAATTATTATAAATATAATGACGTTTATTTATTTAAAGATGATTGTTATCGTCCATTAAGCAGTAAGTACTACAAACAAGTCAAGAGGGTTCATTCAGGGAACCACTTTAGTTAGGAACGAATTTTACAAGTATTGTACGGCCTCCATCGTCGAAAGTCGCAGAATCGAATCTCAGCGTGCGCAAATAAGTTTTATTTGATTAATTTGTGTCATTTCGCAATTAATTTATTTAAAATAATAAGTAGTATATTTGTGGCGTTCCAGAGTGGAAGATACTTTCTGTATTGCCCTGTGGTAAGACCCCCTTTCAGAATTGAAACATTGCTTGAAATGGCTTTAGCCGTGTTTCTTGACCAGATTTGCATAGCCAGGCACTTCCAAACCTTCTTCTTCCCCATTTCCTTCCCCTCCCTATTACCTTCAGCCTGACAACATATCGATTGGGGATGCCATGTTCTCGCTGGCTCTAGACGGGTGCAGCTGATACTCTTGTGAGGTATTCATGTAAAAAAATGGCTTTAGCCGTGTTTGGTGACCAGATATGAATAGCCAGGTACTTCACCGCCTTTCTCTTCCCCATTTCCTTCCCCTCTCCACTATCTTCAGCCTCACAATATACCCCAATTGAGTAAAGGACAAAATGTTAATTATTTAGATTTTCGAAAATATATATTTTTTAAACTTATCTTATGTTTTCGTAGACCCATAATTATGATTTTTGAATTGTAAAATAACATTTAATAGATCTTTCAGAATACTCAACATTTTTGCTATTCTTTAACGGTATTTAATTAATTTTTGATTTTCAGAAAAAAATCCTCTTAAAATACACGTCGTAAAAGAAGCACTTCTTTTTCTACAAATACCACAACGAAATAGAAAAAAAAACGGAATAGAAAATAAAATACAAATTTTCAAGCTTAAAATTTTATCAGGCGCATCACTCAGCGACCTATATTTTCCTGTGAAACAGATTAACGTATATATCTCTGATGGATACAACATTATTTCATTACGGGAACATCTCTCGTAAGATGGGAAGGCTGTTAGAGATATCGTAAGAAGGGTAAATGCAGGCAACTCTATTAATGGAGGACTGAACGCCGTTGGCGACAAAAAAAACTGTCCAAAGAAGCGAAGTTAGCCGTCCATAATGGAGTACTGGTACCTACCCTGATGTATGGCAGTGAAGAATGGAACTGGCAGAGGAAGGATGAAAGTAGACTGAATGCTGTAGAAATGAGATCCCTGAGGCGGATGTGTGGTAAAACCATCTACGATCGTATGAGAAATGTGGAGATCCGCGAAGAATGCAAGACTGATGTAAGCGTAATGACTAAGATTAAGAAAGGGACGCTCATATGGTTTGGTCATGTAGAGCGGATGAACGAGGGAAAGAGTGTAAGGAGAATATATGACGCAAATGTGAATGGTAGAAGAAGTCCGGGACGCCCGAGGAAGACATGGCACGACCAAGTGAATCAGATACTTGAGTCGAGCCATGTGAAGAGTCGGTATAATAGAAGAGCATGTATGAGACGATGTATGAAAGTGAACGAGGCAAGGAGTGTGTGCCAAGATCGAGTTGTTTGGCGGTCCGTCCTCTCTGCCTACCTCCGCGGGGAAACGGCTTGATGGTTAGTTAATATTTTCCAAATAAAATATTAAAATCGCTTAAAGTTTTAGAACATTCGCCCAGTTAGCGAAAGCTCTTGGTTAGTGAAAACTCTCCAAGTTCAAATCCCAGTAGAAGTGAACCCTTCGTGTCCTAGATTTCATTAAATCAAGTGCGATTAATTAGATCACATGTTATTTGAATTAAATTGTTAATAATTACTAATCCAGCAGACACTAAAGAACAGTTCTTGAAACATTGAAGAGACAATTGTCACCAAATGAATTAACTTCACTTCAAATCTTCTTCCCCTGAGCCACAAGCATAATTCTATGAATGAGTGCTGAGACAAAGAACGCTTTGTCTGATAAATTAGTACGACAGTGTTAAGTGAATTCATTACGATCTCAGACTTTAAACAAATATACCTCACTGGGGTTACACGACGAAATTACACAGTCGTGAATTTCACGTACCAATATTACGCTGCACAATTACACAGGGACGGATTTACAAATGGATAGATTATACTTACTTGAATTACACTTACTGAAATTACACTCACTAAAAACATAACCTAACTTTTATTATTTTCCCCTATGAACTTTATTTAGCAAACACCTAAAACTTAAACCCACTAAAAAAGTTAATTTTTTGGCGTTCTTTATTCCGTTAATTTTGTCCATGTGTAATTCTGGTAGTATAATATTGGTAAGAGAAATCGACCCTTGTACCTATAATTTTGCCCTAATACCCGAAGAACATACACTGTGTGTAACAGCACGTGCCGGAAGAATTTTAACCGGCGATTCCTGAGAATATTTGGAGTAAAAAATGTAGCTGTCACTGTGCTGTCCGATAACATTTACAATAAAAATATTTCTTCATCAAACCTCGCAACTGAGTAGTCGGGCGTTGCCTATCGGCGGGTCACCTGAAAAGCACTCCATTCTCATTTCAGAAGCATGGTAACACACGAAACAGCGCGCATATCATGTGATCTCGTCGCGACGTGTAGGAGTGGGATTGGTGGCAACGTGAGATTGAAGAATATTTTTTTAAGTTTTTAACAAAAAAAATATCAACGGACAGCAAAACGACATCAACTTTTTGTACTCCGAATATGCTCAGGAATAGCTGGTTTTTAAAGAAGTTTATCCTTAATTAAGAGTTAAGAGCATGGGTTTGATAGCCATAACTTGAAGAAGACCGGTCAGTGACTGAGTTGGCATCACGTTTCGGTCGTACCCAGGCGTGTTCTATTCCTCGACTGGGTAACTCCTCCATCACGACACAAGCAATATTTTCCGATTACTGTGGTGGTAGTAGGTCATTTTCAAATTAAGTTAGGTTATATGTAACCCGAGAATGTTTGTCTTTCTTTTAAAAAAATAAAAAAAGTAAGATATAGAAATCACCACGAGGAATATATTTTAATATATATAGGAATATATTGGGGACATTAAAAAAAACGTAGGCACATTTGCTTTGAGATTTTGATTTTTTAAGTGGTATTGAGTTGATCACATAGCTGGGTTACCCGGCTTCGCTCAGGACAACAATCGAGTATTCTGAAATGTTCTACAATGATATTCCCTATTCCCGAACATTCTACGACATACTACGCCACTCCTTCCAGAACTTTCTTGAGCTCTATGGAACCTTCTAGAACTTCCAGCCCTTATATCTTCATATTAATATCCATATCAAAATTAAAAATGTAACTACTAACGCCATCTATTAACAAGATTGTTAAAACCTTTTATTACCAATAAAAGCCAGTCTTTTGCGAACTGCATAAGCGTGTTGTCATTCTAAGAGGTTATGGGCAAATATCCATTATATTTTTCGGTTTTTACTGTGTGAATTTAGTATAAAACAGTCGAAAATTGTTGATTTTTCGTTGAAATATGGCAGTGAACTATTTTCAAAGCATTGAGAAGTTGACAGGACGCCAGAATTATGATCAGTGGAGTTTTGCAGTCGAAAATCTGTTGGTGCTTGACAATCTGGTGAACTATATTAAGTCAGAACCAGATGCCAATTTTGAGAAAAAAGCATCAGATGACGCAAGGGCCAAGGCGAAGCTAGTTTTAACTATTGAACCTGGATTGTACGTGCATATTAAGGAAACAAAAACTACTTTAGAGTTATGGATTAAACTGAGGTCTATGTTTGATGACTCAGGTTTTTCTCGTAAAATATCCTTACTAAGACATTTAATCTCGTTACGACAAGAAAATTGTGATTCCATGACTTCATACGTCACACAAGTGGTCGAAACAGCTCAGAGATTAAAAGGCACAGGATTTGCAATTACGGAAGTATGGATCGGATCATTACTTCTAGCTGGTTTGCCAGAAAAATTCATGCCGATGATTATGGCGGTGGAGCATTCGGGTATGCAGATTACCACCGATTTAATAAAATCTAAGTTGCTTGATATGGAGATTTCACAGAATGACGTGAATACCAGCGGCGCTGCATTCGTTGCAAATAATAGCAAAAAGCATAGATTTAAAAATGGTGCGGTATCATCGATAAACTCAAAAGTGACGGTTGACAATAATGTCACTTGTTACAAATGTAAACAGACGGGTCATTATCGAAACCAGTGTCCATTGTTAAAGAAAAATACAAGTAAATGTGTTTTTAATGTTGTTTTCCTGAATGGAAAATATAACAAGAATTCATGGTACATCGACTCGGGGGCAAGTGCACACATGACGGCGAAGAAAGATTGGGTTAAAAATATGAATACAACGCCATATTTGCCAGAAATTACTGTCGCCAATGAATCTAAAGTGCAAGTTGTTTGTTCCGGAGATGTCGAAATTGTTTCGGAATTAAATTATCATATAACAGTTAAAAATGTGCTATGTGTGCCTAGTTTGACAACCAATTTATTATCCGTAAGTGAACTTATCAAGAATGGAAATAATGTCATTTTTGAAGAGAAGCATTGTTATATTCGAAACAAAAACAATGATTTGGTTGCAACGGCGGATTTGTCAGAAGGTGTTTACAAATTGAGATTACAATCACAAAGTTGTTTGTTGACTGTTCCTGTCAGTGGAAAATTATGGCACAGAAGACTAGCACACATTAACAGTCAAGATATGCAAAAAATGAGAAACGGTGTTGTGGATGGTCTGAATTATGAGAGTACTATTGACATAACCAAGTCTCAGTGTATTATTTGTTGTGAGGGAAAACAAATGAGATTACCCTTTTCTCATGTGGGTGAGCGGAGTACAGAAACGCTTCATAGGATTCACAGTGATGTCTGCGGTCCGATGGAAACAAATTCTTTAAATGGAGCTCGATATTTTCTGCTATTTATAGATGATTATAGTCGAATGACGTTCATATATTTTCTGAAGCAGAAGAGTGAAGTTTTCAACAGATTTAAAGAGTTCAAATCAGTTGTTGAAAATCAACTTAGTAAGAAAATTAAAATATTAAGAACAGATAATGGTCTAGAATTTTGCAATAAGGATTTTAAGAGTTACCTAAACCAGGCTGGTATAATACATCAAAAATCAAATTATTATACACCAGAGCAAAATGGACTTTGTGAGAGAGCTAACCGTACAGTGGTTGAGAAAGCTAAATGTTTATTATATGATGCAAAGTTAGACAAAAATTTTTGGGCAGAAGCAGCTAATACTGCTGTATATTTGAAAAACAGGTCTATTGCATCAGGATTGGATAAAACACCATATGAATTGTGGTATGGATCAAAACCTGACTTAAGTCACCTGCGTTTGTTTGGCAGCAAAGTCATGGTGCATGTTCCTAAACAAAAACGTTTAAAATGGGATAAGAAAGCCACAAAACATATTTTAACAGGATATGGTGAGGATGTAAAAGGTTATCGTGTGTATAATCCTACTAAGAACTCCGTTATTATTAGCAGAGATGTCATAGTGATGGAGGATGAGACAGATGGGATGTTAACCAATGAAGAGTCGGCCGTCTGGATTCCTAATGAGGAGACGACAGAAAACAATCTGGTGGAAGAGAGTAGTGATTCAGTGGGGGAATTTTCTCAGAATATTCCAAAAACTGAGGATCCTTTTGATTGCTTTTCAGATTCTTTAATATATGATGATGGCAATGAAACACTAACTGAATTTCCAACACAAGATGTCTCAGAACACGTAGTTCAATCAACAGAACCACCCGAACAAGTGACAGAAAGCAGCACGCGTCAGAGAAAGAAACCAGAAAGATATGGTTTTAGTAACATGTGTGTTTCCAGTACTTTTCCAGCATCTGAAGAGATTGTATTCGCAGAGGCTCTTGAGGGGCCAGAGAAGGAGCAGTGGAAGCAGGCAATGGCTGAGGAGCTGCAGTCATTTGAGGAGAGTGAGGCGTGGGAGCTTGTTGATAATCCGGGTGATGTGACGATAGTGAAGTGTAGATGGGTGCTTAATAAAAAAATTGATATTGAAAATAAAGTGCGTTTTCGAGCTCGGCTTGTGGCAAAAGGTTTTTCACAGAAAGCTGGTGTCGACTACACAGATACTTTTTCACCGGTAGTGCGACATTCTACCATACGATTATTGTTTGCCCTTAGTGTAAAGATGAGAATGAGTATTACTCATTTAGATGTATGTACTGCTTTTCTAAATGGAAACTTAAATGAAAATATATTTATGTCATTACCTGAAGGTTTTGTAAACAAAAGTGGGGGAAAGGTATTGAAGTTAAAAAAGGCCATTTATGGATTAAAGCAATCTTCCCTAGCATGGTATGAAAGAGTTAAAGAGGTTTTAACTAAATTAGATTTTAAAAATAGTCAATATGAACCATGTTTGTTTACAAAAATGAATGGTAAAATTAAAATAGTAGTAGTACTGTATGTAGACGATTTTCTAATTTTTTTCTAACAGTGAGGTTGAAACTACTAAATTAAAAAATGTATTAGGTTCAGAATTTAAGTTAAAGGACCTAGGGCCTGTTCGACAATATCTAGGCATGAGAATTAATTTAGAAAAAAATAAAAATGTTATTACTGTAGATCAACAACAATATATTGAACAGTTAGTTTCTAAATTTCAGATGTCTGATTGTAAAACACAAAGTAGGTACTCCAATTGAGCCTAAATTGAATTTGGATAATTCAACAGATAAATGTTTACCTAATGTTCCTTACCAAAAAAATTAATTGGAAGTTTAATGTACTTAGCCGTATTAACGAGATCAGACATTGCTTATTCTGTCAGCTATCTTAGCCGATTTAAAAAATTGTTATGGTCATATACATTGGAACTATGCAAAACGAATACTGAGATATTTACAATTTCATGAGTTTTCTTGGCGTTGTATGCAATGAATAAACTGTATGTTTAATTTATTTTGATAAGTGGGGGTATTAATATCCATATCAAAATTAAAAATGTAACTACTAACGCCATCTATTAACAAGATTGTTAAAACCTTTTATTACCAATAAAAGCCAGTCTTTTGCGAACTGCATAAGCGTGTTGTCATTCTAAGACTTCAAAAGCACGCACTTTAGATAAAACGGGAACCGTCATGCTGGAGGGGGGATAGAGATATACCACATCATATAACTCCCTTTTTTTGGACTTTCTTTTAAAATATATATTAATTAAAATCTAAACCAAAACATAGATTTCTTTGACGTGTGTAATTCCATTAGGTGTAATACTCCCGAAGTGTACCTAATTACGTCCATGTGTAATTTCGCCAAATAATACTCACACGTGATATTGTTTGAAATAATGTAATTTTGTTCTGACACCCCTAAATACATAGTTACTTCGTTACTCGTACAAGTTTGAAGTATTCACATTATCGGGGTACCCTGAACTTCAAACGAAAAGCTTTTAGTGCAGTTTAGTAGCCACTTTTTAAATTTGATAGCTGCCGTTCAGGTTTGAATGAATCCTTGTCAATCTCTTCACTTAGAAGCTTTAAACGAGTCCTTTGTTTAAAAAGTAAGACAATTAAATGTTTATAGATCATTAAGTCGGACAAAGTGAATTGGAGAGTGTTTCCATTTGGATAACTGCTTCAGATGATTTGAATACTGCTTGAGTGGAAATAAAGCAAATAAAAGAATCACATTCAGAATTAGAAATAACTGCTTAGCGCAGACTTGAACAATTACGGGATTCGGTAATATTTTGTAGGATTTGTTAAGTTGAAAGTATTTAAAAAAAAAGATATTTGCCTCGTAATTTTATAGACTATCGGAATTTACAATTACAATGAACATTTATAGTATTTTATTGAATTTTGAAGGCGATTATGGGTACCTCCGCCCCGGGACTGTGACTGGTGGTTTTAGTAGGGGTTCTTTGGTTTTAGCAGGGGTGGCCGGGTTCATGGGATTCACACGTCCTTCTCCTCGGGACCCACTGACCATTAATTCCTACCTACCGTAATACCTTTTTCCCTCACTTTCCTTTAAAAGATCCTCCACACAGCATCCCGAAAGATGACATTGACCCTGAGTGAAGTTATGTTCCCCAGATTTCCCCGACGAAATCATTTCCCCTTTGGGATTTCCTATATTCCTTATTTTGTCAAACATGAGAGAAAAACATTTTTTTTATATCGTCATCATCATCGCTCTTGGCTCTACAACCTCTGGTGGGTCTTGGCCTCCTCAAGAGTCTTCCTCCACTCAGTTTTGTGCAGCGGTAAGACGTTTGACTCGCACACCGAAGGTCGCGGGATCGAATCCCGGCGTGGCAAATAAATTTTATTTGATTAATTTGTGTTATTTCACAATTTCTTCTTCTTCTTCAATGGCGCTACAGCCCATTTCGAGCCTTGGCCTCCTTCAAAATAAGCCTCCACCGCCCTCTGTCCTCGGCCGTCGTCTTCCAATCTGCAACATGGAGTAATCCTCTTGCATCCTTCCTGACATCATCCTCCCATCTCAGTCTAGGTCTGCCCGCCTTTCGTTTACCTCCCGGGTGTCCTGTCAGAACCTTCTTCGGTACTCGTGTGCTTGGCATTCGGTGCACATGTCCGGCCCATCTTAATCTTTGGAGCCTTAAATGGGTGGAGAGTCTGGGAGCTTAATAAATATCATAGAGCTCACTGTTGTGGCGGATTCTCCATGCCTCTCCCTCTCGCACCGCTCCTAAGATTCTTCGCAGTACCTTTCTTTCGAAGATGTCCAGCTGCTCTGCTGACTTTGCTGTCAGTGTTCCCGCCTCACATCCATAGGCCAAGACCGTTCTGATAATTGTTTTATATAAGGTTATTTTGGTTTTCCTATGGACGTTTCGTGATTTGAACACTGGCAGCAACGCGAAGTAAGTGTTGTTAGCGGCTGTGATGCGCTTTCTTACTTCTACTGGGTCTTCATTGTCCTGCGTTATGATGGAGCCCAGGTAGGTAAACTCTTCGACCACTTTGAAATTATAATTGTCTTTAAATTTCACTTTATCTTTTATTCTGCGGTGAGGGGTTCTGGTTTGCATCATGATTTTTGTTTTATTTTCATTGATTTGCAACCCCACCTCTTTTGCCGCAGTCTCCAAAGGGTCAAACACATCTCTTACAGCCTGTAGGGATCTTCCGACAATGTTAAGGTCATCTGCGTAGCCAACTATTTGATTGCTTCTGTAGCAGATGTTTGAATCGGTACTGATCATTGTCTTCCTAACGACGTGCTCCAGTACAATATTGAAAAGGGTAGGTGCTAAGCTATCACCTTGTTTCAGCCCCTGGGAGACGTTAAAAACGTTATTTCACAATTTATTCATTTAAAATAATATATAGTATATTTGCGGCACGTTCCAGAGTGGAAGATACTTCCTGTATCGCCCTGGTGTAAGACCACCATTCAGATTTGAAACATTGCTTGAAATGGCATTAGCCGTGTTTGGTGACCAGATCTGAATAGCCAGGTACTTCCCCACCTTCCTCTTCCCTGTCTCCTTCCCCTCCCCACTACCCTCAGTCTCACCGGCTTCAGACGGGAGCAGTTGGGACTCTTGTGCGGTATTCATATAAAAAAAAGCTCTCTCCAGTTTAGATGCTCCAAGGTAAATATATCTTAGAGGGCGATGTCGCTCTTATTCTTGGTCTTCTCAGGCTCCTTCGCCCTATCGGTCTTGAGTTCAGCAGGGACTTTGGTGCTTGATGTTCAGTCATTCACTCTACCTGACCCAGCCACCGAAGTCTTCTCAGTTTTATAAATTATATCTTATGTTTTCATATTTTTATTGTTTTATATTTTTTTTATAAAGTATTATCAATTAAAATAAAATGTTAAATATTAATTAAATTAAATATTAATTCAAATAAAAAGTGGTGTTTTACGAAGTGTGTTTTTTCATTTAATATAAAATAAAATGGATTTCGTGTCTACTTAATCGCTTGTCTGAATTTATTGTTCCCATAATCAGTTCCAATTTTGAAAATGACACTTATATTCAAAGTAAATTCATGTTCTAGAGTTCATTAAACAGGAGTTAAAAACAGAATCACAATCGAAATCAGTAGGTTTTATAAAGTTTCACGACCTCAAAAATACTTTTTTTTAAATAAAGAAGATACCTATTTTTAGGTATAGAGTTTTAACATAATTTTTTAAAATAGTTTTCTTATTGAACAATATGAAACAAACAATAATATGGTCGTGTGCCTTATTTTACGACAGTGCAATGGATATTTGAAAATCCCTTAGCACATTATTAAAATAACGTAGCGAGTTGAAAATAGTTCCGTAGACTAGATATTCCTAACAGAGAAAACTGTACACAACTAACGTCAGAGCTTATTGTTATATTTATTACAGTTGATGCTGCAGGCAAGCATATTTTTGATTCAGCTTGTTGGTCACAATATTTCTGTTAATAAAAATAGATGTAAGGTATAAATTTTATTTTAACGGATTAGAAAGGAGATAAAGTTCTTATTATGCGTCCATTCTACACATTGGTGTACTAAATAGTTATTAACTACTTGCCATAAATGTTTATGTCTTATTAAAGGTCTCTATTAACTTTATTGTACGGTAATAAAAATTTTGATGTTAAAACGATGAACCGCAAATTGACAAATCATGTTCGTAGATACCTACTAAAGTTGGAATTATATCTTCCAGTCCACGAAAATTTGATAAGTCACCCCATAAAAATGTAATTTTCCTATGTTATTGCTCCCATCCCATCCATATAAAATTATTTAAAAGCTGTTCAAACAAAGTTGAGATCAGACATGACATCAAGAAGAGTTAAATTACCAATTTAATATGTTAATTACCTCTTTAAGGGAAGCCGATGTCCTATAAAGATACATGAAAAGAGCTCCAATGGGATCTTCATTTTCTATTTCTGTCACCTGGTAACATCAAAGCGTCAAAGTTTGAAATTCCTCTTCCAAACTATGAATCTACTCTTGCTTTATCAAGTTTTTACATATAGAACAGTTTTATGAGTTTTTTACTCAAGTCGTCATGTAAATACTATACTCTAAAGAAAGCAGTACTAATTATTGTTGTTTATTTATTTTAAATTTTCTAATACCTAGATCAGGAATGGGGAACCTTTTGACTGCCAAACCATTTCAATATTTTTGTGTTGACATATTTTACATCGGTACTTGTGCATTATTCTAATCCGAACATACTCGTATATGATTCCAGGAGAAATCCTGAATTGAAGCTTGAATTCATGAAAACCTTTCAGATAAATGGGTTTGTAATAACTCGATGCAGAATTCCCGACTGAGATGAGAAATTATGTTTTTATGAAATTTCCTGGAACAAGTCTCACCTTCTTGCAGTTCGGAAACTTTTACCAAAGACTTCCACGGCCAGAAAGTTTTTCAATTAAAACAAAAAGTGTTCTACGTTTTCCTTAACAAACCAGATTTTCTCAAATTACGTGAATCTATTGTACAAAACCTCCTAAAACCAAAGAAATAATTCCAACGGGAATATCCTGTCTCAAGTTTAAAATATTAGTTACAGCTCTTTGTTCAAGCATTTCAAACCGGAAATTTTGCTTTGCAAATATTGGGTTTTTGAACTGTGTTTTGTTTTTGAAATGTGAGCATTATTAACATAACACCCGATGCCAAACGTTTCCGTATGAGTTTAAGACAGGAAAAATGTTGAAGTAAAAATATTTATTTATTTATTTTATTACATTAGTTACATTTATACAGCAAAATTACATCATAATAATATTTCAAATAACTGTAGATTTTAAAATGCGTACAAGTGTTCATTATTTCTTCTGCGTCATTAGTTCCTAGCTAGGCAGATTGCTGTTCTAAGGAACCAAATGCTGGTGAAAAATGCCAAAAATGTATTCTATAAAAAGATTTTTTTTTTTTTGTAGATTAAACATATACTAAGTTTAAATATATTATACTAAGTTTTTACTGATGGTGCCATTAATAGTAAGCCATGTATAATTTTAAGTTTTAAGTGGTATATTTAATAATTTTTCAGACTCAATCCCACCTAAGTCAATCAACCATTTAGTTATTACTGTACCGATGCACGCCACTTTGCATGTTTTAATATTTAATTCTGGGGGGATTTTATTATACAATTTCGGTCCCAGATAGGCCAGATATGTATATGTCTTTTGAAACTTTGCCGTATTGCTCCCTGGGACCACGAGATCCTTTCTGGTGTGACTTCTTGTGATATATTTATGGTCAATTTGTTTAAGATTTTTTACATTTTGTGTACGTGGATAATAATCCTTTTTATATAGTTTTGACGAACATCAAATACATAAAAAATTTTGTAGAGCTGATCGGTAGAAAACCTATAGGGTTTACAAATATTTATATAAAACAATCGTTTCCGATATTTACAATATTGTTTTGTATTGACTACACCTACAAGTTGAAAAAGTGAAGTGTTTTGGAGTTTCACTGTCCTTCAAAAGGATGAGTGAAGCTTTCACCGATTTCATTCGGGCTTTTCAGTCTAGTCTACAATCGGCCAAGAATCTGAGAGCGATACAGATCTCTAAACACCCTTTCACCAAAAATGCCAAGGAACTCTTGGTGCGCGCCGAATTGAACAGTGTAACCTCATTACATTTTGATAATTTGGCTGTTTTTTTCTGTTCGCGTCCCGAGCATTATGAATTAGCACTAAGCCTAGAACAGACACCGAAGAATGGACTTAAAGAAAATGAGAAAACTTCAAAGGAAGCAGAGCAAATAGACAGCAGACAACCGTTTTACAGTGAGATATGTTCTTTGTCAATACATAGCCAAAGGGAGAAGGAACAAAGCCTGGAGGTAGAAACTAGTAACGCGATGAGAGCTGGGGCACTATAACCGACGTACTTGTAACTTGCAAGGCTTAACTTTTCAAGCCGTTAGCATTTACGATATATTAATGAAATAGGGAAGGTATGAGCTTAATCAAGTTTACAGGTAGCACAAAAAATAATAATTAGTCTGATTATACGACCGAGCGTAACGAAGTTTAAATCAACCGTTTGGCAATTCATCTGTCTGTAAATTAAAAACCAGCTAAGTCACTGAGCGCTTAGAATAAGACTAAAGGTAAAAACAATGACTCCATTCCTGCTGAGATTATGTGAGTAACCTTTTTTTATGTCATTCATGTACCTATCAACGGTAATTAATCAACCGATACATTATGAAGTGAAAAACTGAATGTTTTTGGGATTATAGGATGGTTAGAGGAATTGTGAATGACGGTATCAGTATATGTAGATATTAAAAACTAATTTATTGGTAATCAGTAATCACACTTTCAGTTAGATCTAGAAAATTCTAGGTTAAGTTGGTATCTATTTTTTTACTTTACAAGTATGAGGAGTGGGTAAGAATCTGGGGGTCGATGTGTCCAAGAATGACGGAGGTATGAATCCAACCCTCCCACTGCGGTGCAAGGCGATGGGTCGAGAGAGACTGGCTGGAGAGGTCTAGGTTAGGCTTCCTTCAACCAGTCTCTCCCTATCCGGCCCGCCACGCAGTAGGTGGGCAAACGCATTCGCCACCAGGACCTCGACAATCATCACCCCATGAAACCGGCTCTGCTATGTCACCAAACGTAGCGAACCACTTGGGGTGACCGATAATAGGGATGTTGGTTATCCAATAGATGGTTCCCGGGTGGCGGTAGGTACCGATACACGCTTACCAAATTGTTTTCATCAATTTCTAAAGTGAATTGAATTTGATAAGTTTTTTAGATATTCACGGCCAAAAGCATTTTTGTTAGCGAAGAAGGAGGTAGCGCAACACGGCATAACACCCCAAAAACTAACAACATGAATTGAATTTGTTTGTGAAAGGAAATTATTAATTAAAACTAAGTGCGCTTTCACTTAAAAGTACGCATTTCCAACGGTAAAATCAAAAACAAAGTATTTGCTTCCTTCGAAAAAATTATCGTAATGACTTAATTACCAATCAGCGTTAAGTCTGATGATATTGAAAAGGCTGCATTACAAGGTATTATCTGAATCTCACACGTTTTCTTCTTATTATCTAATTAAAAGTGGATTAACTGCAAATGCTATTTTTTCACTATCGATTCGCGTGCCAAGCAATTTTATAGCCTTTGTCTTAGAATGTACATATTGATTCCCATGTAACTTGCAACATACAACCGACAGATTCCTCTCACATTTGCCTAACGACGGAAACTAGAGGGAAAAGTGTCGATGGCACTCGCCGTATTGTCTTTATCATGGGATGAGATTAGGTGCTGGATGCAGTGGCGTACTTTGGGCCTGGGCCCTGAAAGGACATATCAAATAATATAATAAAAATATACAATTTAATTATTATGACTATGACTGCACTCGGTATTTCCAAAGATTATCCAGGAGGAAAAGGATTGTTAAATAGGCCTCCTGTTGGAATAAACAAATTACTGAGTAATTTTAATTTATTATTTATTTTGGTACAATAATTAACATTTTTTAAGTAAAACTTCTTTACGCACGCTTGACTTGTGGAGTAAGCTGGTGAATTCGTGATGAGAGCGTTATGAAAAGTGTGATCGGGCGAGGAGAATGGAAGTTGAGAGGGAGATATAAGTTAGTGAAGATAGAAAGAGAGAGTTACGTTTCGTATAGTACTGTAGGGGTAAGAGAGAGAGGTGCGAGCACACATTATCTTTCTCTCTTTCTCTCATAGCCAGTTACGTTTCATATATCTAAGACACAGTGCAGGCCTATTGTCTGTATCACACTGTAGGAGCAAGAGAGAGCAGTGCGCGCGCATATTTTCTTTTTTTCTTCTTTTATAAGTTAGTGAAGTTTTACTTCAGTCTAAAACATAGTCGTTTTTTTTAATATTATAATTTTGTAATGTTGGCTTCACCGGGTGGCTTACCTGGGCAGAGTTCGCGATTTTATAATACGAAATTCAATAAGATGAAGTACATTACAAATTTTAATAAAATGTATAAAGTCGGTAGTAAAAAAAACCCGGCATATTTATGAGTTGTGTGTGTGTGAATGATGTAGGTGTAATACTGGTATTGTGTGTTACGTGTATATTATCTTTTATTCCATTCCAGAACGTGCCGCAAATGTTCCTTATACTATTTTAAATATATTATATTGCGAAATTAAATAAAATAAAAATATTTGCGCACGCCGGAATTGAACTCGCGACCTCCGGATCGCTAGTCGAGAGCCTTACCCCTGGGTTAGGCTTGTTTATGTTGTGGTGCAGGTAGTAGATGGATAAAAATATAATTTAACAGTATTTGTTTTTGTAGGGAAGCTTATAGAATGAAACCAAAAAAACATTGTCGAATTGAACTGCGATAAATTTGGGCAATGTTTCAAACTAACTTTTCGATGCTATCTGATACATACGATGTTTTTTGTATTTTTTTTTACTTTACTTCCACACAGGAGGCCATGAGGAAAGTAAATTCACTTAGGGCATATGTCATCTTTGGATGCTGTGACAAGGGTATTTTTAGGAAAAAAAGAGAGAAAGTTCTGGAAAGGAAAAGTGTATGAGGGGTGTGTAGGAATTTGGAGGTTTGACCAGGATTGACGGACGTATAAATTCATCCCTCCCACTGAGATGCAAGACGATTTTCCGAGAGAGTACAGCTGGAGAAGTCAAAAGGACACCCTCTACTATTCTCTCTCAATCCGGCCTGCCATGCAACTGGTGCACAAATACATTCAATAGTGCGCTCTTTAAAATAATTTCTTACACCCAATCTATTATCTTTTCCTGTACATAATTAAAACATGTGAAGAAAAGAGTCAGAGTTAGTAACAATGTGGAACGCTTCGTTATTCCTTGAAATGCAAATCTCGACAAGCTTGCGCGCGGGCTCGGAGATTTTTCGCTACGCCACAGGTCCGTGCCTACTTCAGTTTAGATGTTGGCGGAAAAGGTCAGAGGTCAACAGACAGATGTTTATTTCGTGAGGAAGATTTTTTAAATTGCAGGTTCAATTCCATTCACATAGTCAATTTATATACGCAAGATACAGTAACGTATAATTATTGATTATGCCAAGTTCACAGAGTTCTATTAAACAATTTCACATCATACCGACATTGTTTATTATTTCCAAATTGCTTCGGAATTGTGAATGTTTACATAATTTAAGAAGTTGAATTATAATCATATTTAGTATAATAATATATTTTTTTAAATTAGTATAATTAATTGTTTGGGTCTGTGTGACCGGTGACGTGAGGTCACAATGGAAAGAGAACGTGATTTAAAAATAGAAATTTCATAAGTTACTCTTGTCTTAGGTCACCTCCAGTTTGTTCTACTTCTACGTTTTGTGACTTACCAGGGGGTGCCTGGCTTAATGGGGTGAGGTTTATCTAGGTCTTAGCGACTCATGCGTTTGCCCACCTTCTTCATGGCGGGCTGAATCGCAAGAGACTGGTTGACGGAGACCTTTTTACCCCTCCAGACGGACGCACAAGACTCATCGCTTTATACAGCAGTAGGAGGGGCGGATTCATACGTCCGTCATTCCTGGATACATTGATTGCCAGATTCCTACCCATCGATGACTTGATGCGGGCCCTGGGGGACATTTTTTTCCTTAGGGCCTCCTGTGTGAAACTAATATAAAAAAAATATTTATTATATTTATAAATTGTCATCCATAATGTCTTAATTATTAAATTAATCATCCTCTAGATTATCAGTGGGGTTATCCCCACCCTCATTAAGTTAAAATGATATTTGAGTATTATTATATTTACAACTAGCTGGGTTACCCGGCTTCGCTCAGGACAATAAGATAGTGTTCTGGAATGTTGCACAATGATGTTCCCGATTTCCTATTCCTGATCATTCCACTCCTTCCACAACTTTCTACAGCTCTATGGAACCTTCTAGAACTTTCCGGAAGACTGTTCTAGAAATTTCAAGAAGGCGAAATTTTCAGCCCTTATATCTTTAAAAGCACGGCCTTTAGGTAAAAACGAATACCCTTATTCCCTAGGGAAGATAGAGATCTACCACACCATATAACTCCCTTGATCGAACCGGGACTCGTTTCTGAGTTTTTGCGAGCTGCACGTTTTTTGGACTTTCTTTTATAATACATGCCATATTCAAATAAATAAAATGTTACTCCTTACATGTCCTTTCCCGTGCGTTCCCCTCCAGCGTTCCACTTCCACCTTCCCCGCCACCGCTCTCCCGCTCCCCCGTCCCGCCAACCCCCCTGGCACTGCATTTCTTGACTCCTCTCACGCGCGGCCCGTAGCAGAAACTTTTTTCTAATACTAACATTTTTAAACTCGTGATATCTTTCTAATTAAATATCCGAATTGAAAAATTCAAAAAGTTAAATAAAGGTATTGAAGCTATCTTGAATATGAAGTAATTTATTTTGATAAGGATTAAAACCAAGATACAAATAAAGAGCCTTTCCAAGCGGCGACATATTAATTAAAATTTTAAAATAAAAGAATACTTATTGTGGCATAACCATAATAGTTAGACATATGCTGCCATGACCTTTTTTGTAAATAATGATGTGTTCTATAAAGTCGTAGTACATTATTTTATTCTATCATCAATAGTTTTCGCAGCGCACGCGATTTAAAGAATATTTTAGGTAATTTTTTTACACCCTGGGTTACATTATTGAAGTTTTAGTAAGGATGCCTATTTTTTTTTTAAAATATAATATAGCCTATGTCACCCAGGGATAGTGTAGCTTCCCAACAGCGAAAGAATTTTTCAAATCGGTTCAGTAGTTTCGGAGCCTATTCGATGCAAACAAACACACAAACAAACAAACAAACAAACAAACAAACAAATATTACCTCTTTATATAGTGTGTTAGATTAGATGTTAGATATAGGTACATAACTTTAATACCCGAACTTACTAATCCTACTAATTTGAGGCTTAAGGCTCCGTTACCGGCCCCAAAAAGAAGTAGATGGAGAAATACGAAATTACGAATGTTAGACGAAAGCGCTAACATTTACAGCGCCAAAATCGATGCAAAAATTGCGAAAATCTTTAATAAAGCACGACTCGTTTGAAATAGAGCAAAAATCTCTTGGGGGCTGTCTAAAACGGTATTAAATGAAACACTGTCAATTTTTTCATACATCTAACTTGTAAAATAACGGAAACAGCCTTGAAAATAAAAAAAATTGGAGCATACTTTGCGAATTTTTTCTATCGAGGGAATTTCATATAATTTACGTTTCGGCGTAGGGAATGTATAGATATTATCTTCAAAAATAACATATATTTTTTTTCGAGCTTAAAAATTTCAAATGTTTGTAAGAAATCGGTAGAAATTCGGATAGCGGCCTCTTAAAACAAGATTTAGTGAACCATCTCTATCAACACTACTTTTTTTGTTTGGTTGGACCTTAGAGTAGTTACTCTGAGGGTTGGACCCACTGCATGCACACTTCATGTTGAACCGTGGCGATTTTTGGGTCTTTCGGAATTCTGCGAATCGACTGATGTGCTACCGAAAACTCACACGGTATTTATTGTTAGGTATTTCATACGTCTTGTTTTTTGTATTTTTACAAAAAAGGGATAACTTACACATTACAAGCAAAACCTTATCAATATTTCACAAATTATGTGTGTTTTTATAGTCCCAAAGTACCGTTAACCATTGAAAAAATAAATAAATAATATATTTAAAAACAAAAATTGGATAAGAGAGGGACTGCTTAGATAGAGTATATATTATGTTTAAAAACAATCTATGTTATCTGACAGTTTGAAAGAAGTTATCGTAGACAACTTATCCTAGCACGGTCGATCCGTAAAGGATTTATCGATAATGACGACGACTTGTCACTGTTCCCGAGCACGATTGGAGATGCTAAAGTACAAAAAACAGTACACGTAGAATAAATTAAGAACACTTAGTCTTTGCAAACTGTTGTTTGTTCGTTGGCAATCTGCAGTCACGCTCCTTTACCGATCGACGATGCTAGATATCCAGGCAGTGCGTAGAAAACGACTAATGATAAAAACGAACAGACAATTTGAGTATATTGTGATGATTTCTCTTATTACCTGCTAGGATAAAGTTTCATTAATATCACTCGGCGTTGAATGGAAAGCAGTACGAGGAACTCATTGTCCCGCTAAGGATGACATTCCTTGTTCTCCTGAAGTTGATGAATGTCTCCCATTCAAAAAATCCTCGGTGCTGACCTCATTGTTGAATTTCGTGTACCTACTCCTTTGTGCCGCAGGAAAAATG
The DNA here is from genome assembly GCA_917563855.2 of Limnephilus lunatus. Classification (NCBI taxonomy): domain Eukaryota; kingdom Metazoa; phylum Arthropoda; class Insecta; order Trichoptera; family Limnephilidae; genus Limnephilus; species Limnephilus lunatus. The sequence goes on from OU830600.1 coordinate 47,899,109, forward strand.
AAGACCTTGTAAAACATGATAAAAAACGATAAACCTACGTAATTCTTTACGAACGCCATTGAATTGATGTTATTTATAGACTGATCAAAGGCATTACAATTTATCGTTAATAGTCGTTACTTTATTTTTTTGGATTTTGTAATTATTAAAATGAATGACTGGGTTTATTGGGCTATATTGCTACAGTAAAATGAATGATTAAAACACAGTTTTTTTGACGTGATGCTTTATTTTGGTAGGTCCTTGGCCCATGTTAGCAAGCCATTCCTACAAACCCACGATAATTTATCTAGCAGAAACAAAACATGAATCAGAAAAGCTCTCAAACGGTGAGCTTGAACGGAAATTATGAAAATTGCACATCCTTTTCCGTTTGGAGTATCTAGGTCAATCAGTGACGTGCAGTCCATAAAGGCTGAAAACCTACCGTAGAAACACGAACCATAAATATTATTATACACAAATCGTACGATAGGATATTTGTAAATAGGTAAGGAACATGCTTTTTTGAAATGTGCATTGATTATCGTATGCTAATTGTACAATATCTGTACATTTCTTACCCGAACATGAAAAACTATACCCAGCCTACATTTGGTCATAGATCTGTGTACATGATCAATTGATCATGTGCCTAGCGTGGTGGTCGAAAAATCCATAAATTATGCGACCATCAAAGTAATGAATAAAGAAAAATGAAGAAAAAAATGAATGTTATTGAGGTCAACGAAAACTCCCTAGATCACAGGGATCTACGAAGCTTTTGGTCAACTCAACTATTTTCGGAGTGAAACATTATTTCTATCTGACATTCACAAAATCCAAAAACCGATCCTATGACCTGTGACAACAAGAAGGGAAATAATAACGATACCACAGCGATGGTTTATTTCATTACAAGATGTGTATAAATTCACGATATTTTTACATGGAGCTTATTTAATTTTGAACTTAGAAATAAAATACGATTTTGCTACATTGAGGAAATTGTAGTACCTATTGCAGTACAATTTCATAAACAGTAAACTTTCATTTTACTCAAAAATGTTATACGGCACGGCTAGGTTGGTTTTCTAAAAAACTTTCGATGTCTTATATTTCCGCCGTCCAAAATTATTTTCGCAATAAAAGTTAATATAAAGTTATTTTAATCATAATAATAATTACAATAACAGTCGATCACCGGTCAGAGCCGGCAATGAAGACTCCCACACAGTTAGGCGGAGAATACTTGCGCAGTTTACCAATTTCCTCAGCAGGAAGCGATTCAGAAAGGTCACAGAGTAAAAAAACTACCAAAAGTACCAGGGTCACGCTACACGTAAAAAAACACAGCATATATTTCACAAAGGAAAACCATTTGAATAATAAATTAACGTTCAAACCCACGTAGGAAGCAAATAATGCGATGTCCTTTGGAATCACAAGTATACTATTCATGGATGCATTATTATACATCAGTAATCAGCTTCTAAGAAGTGTGAATAAGTTAAAAGATTCGGGTATTCGGGTGATTTTGATAGAAATAATAGGTACTGATCACCTAGAAACTAATTTTGGTTCATAAAACTGGTTGAACACAAGGAATTTTCTTTATGACCTACACTACTGAGAAGCCATAGCTTGAGTTTCATTGTGTACTTATCTTTATCCAGGCCACTTGATTCGAAATGTAGGACGTAATAGATGAAACAGTGGGGTCTTTAATATTAGGCACTACCCCGTCAAACGTAAAAAAAATAATAATAAGGAACAGTTTTGCATGTGAATTGGCCTTTTGCAGGAGAGGACATCGTAGCAGATTTTTTCGTATTTCAAGTTCTGGTTTTGCAGTTGATCTATTTAAAATTTGTTTACAAGTTGAATTTACTGCGTTATTCAACATTTCCATTAGCATTATTCGAATCCTGTATTCCATTCATCCTTAGTTTTTTCAATTTTTGACATAGGATTGATATCTTAGTCCCAGAAAAGTTCTTAAGAGGAAACACGGCCGCCGAGAAACTGTTATAACAGGGACAATTGCACCTCAGACTTATTAAAATTGTTAAATTCGAGGTTTTGAATTCCCCATTTTTCTCCTCCAAAGCTGGACCGATTTTTAAGATTTTTCCCAACTGTATTTGAAAAAAAAAAATTCCATGTCTGTACGTTTTGCTTTTTTAAATTATCTACTTTGTCTAGTTTTTATACTGAACGTCGATATTTTAACGACTTTTGGTGGGTTCTAAGTCCTAACTCATATAGGAAGTAACTTTAAAAAAAGCAAAAAGCTACTGACACGCTAGTGGTCGATATCTACATATATTGAATTATAAAAATATTTGCCCTAGAGTCAAAATCCAGAGAGGAATAGGTACGTTTGTATGGACAAAACACCGCCCGGTTTCCTCAAAATAACAATAATCAAATTGCTGGGGACAAAGCCTCCGACAAATTTGAGAGTCTCAACCCAACAAATTTATTTTTAGAACTTCCATTTATATTTGAAACTTTGTAGGAGTTTACATGTAACAAGATTAGAAGAAGCAATAATAGACGTTTAGGTATATTAAGTTATGTATATTTTCTCTCCAGACTGAATGACGTAATTCAGTCTGTTTGATCACTCTGTTATTTTCTTTTTATCAGATTGGTACCCAAGCGACAAGTCGGCATTATTAGGTACCAAGCAGAAGGCACTTGGCAACTCATTTCCTTTACGACTACTTCCCTTTGGGCGGAGACTCAATCTTCAGGGCGGATATCGGAAAAGTCGAGGAAGCATCAAATAGAAAGAAAAAAAATGATTGGCGGAACCTGGATTCCTTTGGAAATTTAATGATTTTAAATGTCAGCAAAGTGGGTGAAGACACCCGATAATTTTATTGGCGAAAATATAAAATGGATGCTCATGTAATGTAGTTATGTTATATTATTTTACATTATTAAAGCAAGGAAAGAAGAGTATATAAAGAGTTACGTCAAAAAATCAATATTTATGCCATTCGAGAGAATTGAAACTCCACCAAATTCCTCCTCTGAGGAATGCCATTAGCAGTGCAGAAACAGGTCAAATTCCTGGGCCATATCTTCAGGGATGACGACAAGATGACAAGGATACTGAGCGTCAGAGGAGAATGCTGAACATTCATAAAATGTAATCACGGTTTCCCGGTGTTTCCGCAGTGCGTGCAGGTAGTTAAAAATGTCCCGTTTCGGTATTTGCATGGTAAGATACGTAGGTAAGGTAGGTAAGGACAAACCTTTGAGATAATATATATAAACATCAAAATATGCTTGCTTGGGTGTTTATGAGTATACGAGTTGTCTATGCGTTGCTTAACCATTAATCCGATTGCCATGAATCTTTGGATGTTTTGATGTACGCATTCCCGCGATGGTTTCTATATACAATAGTGAGTTCATAAAATTATTCGTTGCTAACCATTCATCCAATTGCGATGTAACTTTGGGGGTTTGATGTGTGCATGCCCGGGAAGGTTTCTATGTATAATAGTGAACTCTGGCATTATGAAATTTATATTATAAAATTGCAATAAGTGTTTGAAAACTGAATGTACCGGGACAGAATGTATGAAATGCGGGAGGGGGAGGGGAACTCGGCAGGGTGGTTCACGGGACGGGGGAAGCGGGAAAGGCGAGTGGGGATAGCGAAGGGGACGCGGGAGAGGAAGGAGAGGCGGAAGGGGAACAGGAAGAATGGGAAAGGACACGCAGGGAGAAACAATTTCTTTATTAAGTGGCATAGCATCGCATGCGGGGAACTCGCTAGTAATACATATTTTTTATTTGAAATATACATATATATAACAGATTTACAGAAAGAAAATATTTGGTTCTTAAAAACTAATTACAGATAAAGTTATTTCTTGTTAATGAATCTAACCAATTTAAATGAGGAAAAATAAATGTATACTTTTAACCGAGCTATATCAACCGATTATGAGTAAGCTGTTATTATGTATTGTTTAGACTACCGCGGTACTGCGGCGCTTTGGCGACGTATGCTGTATCCAAAGTTTTTCCTTTATTTTACATAGTTGCTGATCTCAAAGAAATATTTAAATCAAGGTAAGATCAATTAGCGAAGAGTTGAAATAAAATTTACATTTTTCCGATAAAAAAATTCAAAACCTTTTCGGAGCTAAGCATGAATGACTTTTACAACGTAAATTCACGATGTCAGGAATAATAATTCTACGACTTCATACTTGTCGGGATCACTTCAGTTATTGAGAAAACGTCCTGGAAATTGAAGGACATTAATCCTGCCTCTGAAGCGTTTGCCCACAAGATCCCATCGGAAGCCGCCCCAAACGATCCTTGGAGGAGTTTCTGCTCGGTTGAGTATTTACTTAGGCGGAAATAATCGGAAATATTGTTCGGTTACATAAAAAATATTACGAAAAAGGGGTTATAATATGTTTTATTCAAACAGCAATATAGCCTTGCTCAAATACATAATATATATTACCGAAGGCAATAAACCTACAAATAAAATATTTGGAAGATGTTTTCAAAGCCCTCTACGAAAAACACATTTCGGTGATTGCCAAGTCTTAATCGATCAAATAAGACTTAATAATGACGAAATCGTTTGAAAACTTTGGCATCGTATAAGCGAGACAAAACAATAAAAAGTTGCATGTTTTATACTCGTATTGGTGATAAAAATAATAAAGATTCATTCAGCTTAACTGCACTCGTACCATAAATTTTACCACTGCCTGAAATGTTTTGTTCTGTGTACCTACCTTAAATATTTGTAAATCTTTCTTTTTCCAAATATTGCATCTAATCTTCTATTTATACAAATGAGATTGTCTGTGCTCTGTGGCGGCCGGGCGGGCAACGTGGATTTGATTTTTATATAAATTTACAGTTTCATTTCAGTGAGATTGATGAAGTTTTGTATACTTCACACTCAAAAGAAGAGGAACTTCTCTGTCTAAATAAGATTTAAAAACTCTACTTCAAGCCCAAGCAACGAACAAAAAAAACATAAACAAAAAAACTTTTATTAAAAATTAAAACTACGCAATAAAAACAACAGCAGTGACAAAAAATATTCTTAATACCAAAATAAATATCACCTTCCTCTCATACACATAGTGATTAATTAATAATTGACTAGGTCTTGGCGGCGGATGACCTGGACACACTGAAACCTAGATTCCTCCTCACCCCTCATACCTTTTTCCTTTTCAGAACTTCCTGTCCTTCTTCTCCTTAAAAAGTCCCTCCACACAGCATCCCCAAATATGACATAGGCCCTAAGAGAAATTGTTTTCCTCAGGGCCTCCCGTGTAGAGTTAATATAAAAATTTAAAAAAAAAAAACATTCAAATTATTTGTCAACAAAGAAAGCGATAAGATTATTTAAATACATCGAAAAAATCAGTTTCCAAAACACATGCGACTAACTAAAAATATCGAATGATAACTACATAACTAGCGAATATCATCCATTGAATTCATCTGTTAATAATTTCACTTTTACTAAGTTCGTCAGATAATGCACTGTTTTTTGCTTTTTCTACAATTTTATTTATTATTTATATAAATAAGACATAATGTTGATTGACTAGGTCGCAACCAATGTCTGGAGTCTAGTCTAGTCGACTCCATGTTTCTTTCATTTTCCTTCAGACACCATTAAGCAAGACAAAAACAGCGTACCTTGTTCTTTTCCTTATTATTTCCAGAGTTGCAATTTCCTCCGGGAATCTTTTCAGATCGTTTCATTTCGCATCAGACAAAAATAAAACTGAAAAGAAATCTTTTCAATAATTTTTAATAAGAGATACAAATATTTTATAATATTGTTATAAACGTGGAGCAAATTTTTTGAAGTGATAACTTCTTTAGCGCTGTTGAGATTTGAAATTCGATGAAACGGAAACAAGTGACACTAAAAAGAGACAAACATCTATAGGATTTAGACTGCGAGAGAATGAGATAGTATAATCGGTCTCCTCTTTGTGCGGTGGTTCATAGTCTCATCTTTGAGCGGTGCTTCGTAGCCTCCCCACTCTTGTCTACATTAGTTTTCTGAAGGTTTTACTTCTTCCGCTTGTGAATTGATCACTGTGTTTTTTTATATAGTAGGTAGATACTTAGTTCTTGCACAAATCGAAATTTTATAAATGGTTCTTAAATGACAACTTTGTGGGCCCAAACCACGTAGCAAGTTACAGTAGGTTATGATACTTGTTGTAAGTTGGCAGCCGGTATGGTCTAGCGGTAAAGCTTCGCAATCCGAAGGTCGCGGGATTGAATCCCGGCGTGGGCGAATAAATTTTATTTGATTAATTTGTGTTATTTTACGATTAATTCATTAAAAATAATATGTATTATATTTGCGGCATGATCCAGAGTGGAAGACACTCTTAGTATCGCCCTGGTGTAAGACCGTCATTCAGAATTGAAATGTTGCTTGAAATGGCTTTGGCCATGTTTGGTGACTAGATCTGAATATCCAGATACTTCCCTACCTTTCTCTTCCCCATTTCCTTCCCTTCCCCACCACCATCAGCCTCACATCATACCCCAATTGGGGATGCAATAGATCCACTGACTCCAGACAGGAGCAGCTGGGACTCTTATGAGGAATTCATATAAAAAAAAAAAAATGTATATCTATATATTTTTTAGTAATCATATCAAATACCCCAGCGGATACAGTACCTTCTGATTTATCATTTAATTACATGCTTAGTAATAATGTGAACCTACGTAGACGAACGTCCTATGCCCAGTGCTATGATGTAACTATAAATATGTATTACCATAATTTATAATCTGCTGTTTTATCACGAAATGATTATCTAAGTCTCTTTACTAGGCGTGTAAAGACCCTACATGAAATCAATCGTTAAACCCACGTTAGTTAGTTAATACATCTAATACAAAAAAGAAAGTTATTATTGGTGTTTTTCTAACATACGTTCATGTACGTATGATATGTAAATACGTAATATTTTAATAATCAACTATTAACCATAATAATAATTATACATCAATGTTTACATCGATAAAAAATTCAATGTTAGTAAGATATACAGTCGATTCAATGGAAATTCATAACGACCATCGAATTTTGTCTAAATACAAGATTAGTGAAAAAATAATAATTTTTTAAATTTTTATTTTATTTTATTTATTTGTAAGAAACAAACAGCTTTTACATAATACATGTACAGTGATAAATATATAATTGAACTGGAGTCAAGCCACAGAGGTTTCTTATGATAAAGTACATCGGAAATGAAGTTTTATTATATTATAATGATTTTTGGGTCATAGGAAGGGAAGAGGAAGAGGAATATAGGAAAAGGATAGGAGATGCTCACGATATATTCTCATATTAATAATCGATCGTACGCGTTACTTCACATCGATATTTCTTTAGGTTTTTACTAAAAATATCAATGCTGTGAAATTTTGTATTATATTGTGCACATACACGAGGAATTGGGGAGTTTTTTCTAATGTTTGTTCTACAAGAGGGTAAATAAAATAAATCGGATTGCCTGGTTGATCTTGACGGAATATGAAAATTTATTAAACCAGCAGTTAAAAACCCGCTCCGCAGGTTACCTGCAAACATTAAAAATAAAGTTTTTTTTTCTGCAAGGTATACGGTGTTCTGAAAATGACCCTGTTCACGTTTAGGTTGGACTTTCACTGATTCTAATCCATTTATCACCCGCTGAAGATTTTCCCATTACATTACAACATAGTAATTCAATTTAACCATATGAAAAAAAACTTAAACAATGATAACAATACATTCCACTTACAGAACAACAGACTGTTATCATGCGTATATCTCTACTTCTACTTACTTTCGGTTAGAGTGACATTTCAGGAAGTGGGAAATGGATTTTGTCATTTCGTGGGAACTTCCTTTGTTTTCCAGCAGCCAATGAAGTGCACCATTATTCCAAAAGCTGAACAACAATTTATTACAAACTTCATTCATCAGAAGATTAAATTAACGGCGTCGAATTTTTAGGGAATATCATGATTCAATTTTCCGTGGGGTCAAACAAAAAGGAAAACCAAAAAAATACCTATCTTGCTTAAATTTTCATTTACCTACTATTAATTAGAAATAATTTATTATTAACGACAAACAAAAGAAACAGAACAAGGCACAGAAAAATAAACAGGAAACGGTAAAAAGTTCTTAAGAGGAAAATAAACGCTAGAAATATTTCGATTCTAATGCCTGCAAAATTTATAATCGAGCGTCTTTTTTGCGCGAGGCAAGTAAGCTAAAAAGTGGTTTTTATTTATTCTGTGCATAATTTTATAGGAATTAAATAAAGTTAGAACATAGAAAACCTCAAAAATAGTCTTATCCATAAAGGGGTATTTTTAAAAATGGTTTCTTATATCACTTCATAGTAAAGTCTCGAAAAAAAACATTTTCTTTTGTGGTTTACGCTTATATTTTATGTTACGTAAATAATTAAATAATTCTCCCGTCTGGAACCCATATTATAATACACATGTACAAGCTGTTGAAAGAATACAAAATAAATTCTTACGTTTTCTAAATTTTAAAATGGGTATTCCAGCAATTATGTTGAACTACAACACTATTTTAAATGATATGAATATGCTCAAATTATCAGACAGAAGAATTTTCACAGACTTGGTATTTCTTTATAAAATTCTAAATGATTTAGTTGATAGTCCATTATTACTTGAATTAATAAGCTTCCGGATTCCTCTACGTAATACTAGAAGTCAGGATTTATTTCAGTGCAGAAATTCTGGAACTAACTACCATATGTATTCCTCTTTGCCCAGAATACTAATGGAGGGAAATAATTTTACCAAGTCTGTGGACATCTTCAATTTATCTTTAGACAAATACAAAATGCTGTTACTGAGGCAGTTCAGTTATGTAAAATAAATACTGTATATTTCTTAGTAAAAGAAATATATACCTTTTATATTTATTGGTAAAAGAAATATATAGTATTTATATTTTATTTAAAGAAGTGTAATTTTTAAATTGTATATGTAAAAGCCCCGAAAAAGGGCGTAAATAAATAAATAAATAAATAATAATTTTATTGTAATTCCGATACAAAGAAAAGCTAGTAAAGGCTTCAATTTATCCGAGGCATATTTTTTGATGTTCATACTGCAAACCAATTCGTCGTAAAGATTAATCTAAATAGTATCTATGTAAATAGGATTTCACATATAACTTCACCTTAATGTCTTGAAAGGGCATATTTCAATGAGGAATTGCACCAATCATTAAACAGTATTAATAGGCTTGCGTCTGCGTGGTTGAATTTAAGAACCCGGCTTCGAATGCATGTCTGGTGCCGCGCCGTGCCGCAGGACCCAGTAGGAATTAAAATTTATGTTCGATTAATCGATAATAACCGATACATCCGTTTCATTCTCTCGATTATAATAATCGAACATATCGATAAAAATTATTGGTAATATTTTGAGTCATTCAAATTAAGATCGATTTACAGACGGATTGCTGGAACAGAGTGAGGCGATATTATTGGAAACATTTATGATTTAGGACGGGTTGTTAAAAAAAATGTGAACAATTCATCAAATATTTGAATTTAATTTTCACGCTCTGTGTAAGTTCTATTCAAGTTCTGTTATTATATATATTATATATTTATACGTCATAAAATTGAAATAATTACAAAACTGGAATAAAACTTTCATAGAAGATAAAAATTAACTTAAAATATTTGATGAATAGTTAAAAATTTTTGAAACAACCTCTCCTTTTAGCATAGTCGGGAAACACGCCAAATGCATGTCCGACATTTGTCACTTGAGAACGGGTCGCTTCTTCGACTCGTTCTTGTGTTCAACAGCTTGGCTGTGGAACGATTTGCTGGCCTCTGTGTTTCCTCCTTCCTACAATATGGGTCTCTTCAAGACCACTGTTCATTCATTCCTCTCTTCACAAAGACCCTCCACTCAGCATCTCAGATGACATAGGCCCTGAGGGAAATTATTTTCCTCAGGGCCTCTTATGTGGAGTTAATGCAAAAAAAATCTTATAATCGGTTATTTAAATTACCATTGTATTATGTCCTTCATGTCTGAATTTTATAATAACTTGTTCTTCATCCATTTTTACAAAGAATTAACCAAGTTGACATATGCATGCAGGTACCAACATTATCTGAAAAAAACAGGAATTCAGACGTAAAAGGCTGTTTTAGATAGCATGAAATTTTAAAATCTACATCTTTTGTGTCGTAAGAATTGTTTGCTGGAAACCTTTTGTTATGGATATCGGATGACACCACAGCAAACAGCATATCCTTCGCGAACTGCTCTAGCAATATCGTGAAGGTGTTCGTATGGTTTGGTACATCAAAATACCATAAACCTTCTCACTACTCAATTATTGAACGAGATGGGAATATTCTAGGTTCTGACACAGAATGCACATCTGAAACCAATTTCCTTCTGAAATTGCGTTGTCGACTTCTAGTCCCGATTCATCATATTGGTCAGTGGCGTAACGTCAAACTTACTGGACCTGTAGAATGCAGATAGCTTGCAAGTCTGGTACTGACATGAACTGGGTAATTACCAGTTCATGCCAATATTGTAGTATTGTGAGTAAAATTCAATAAAATTATTTATTCAAATGCTAAATAATGTATTACAAATTGACCTCCTGCTCTACTACACTCTTTTTTTATATTTATTTATTTTTTAAATTATTTATTAACCAAGATAATATAAGCAAAAAATACATTTTTTTTTTACAGTTTGAAGTACAATTTCTTTTTTTTTGGTATATACCACCTCACTAGGCTGAGCCTGTTCCGAGTTGGCAGGAATTTAATGAAATTTTGATGACTTAATCTTGTAAGATAAAATAAAACAAAAAATTTAATTTGAATTTGAAAAGATAAATTGAATGAAGGGAAAATAAAAAGAAAATAAAAAGAAAAGTGATGAGAAATATAACAAATAAGAAATATAAAATATTTATTATAGTTAAGTATTATTATAGTGTAAGAAGAATATACGACGCAAATGTGAATGGTAGAAGAAGTCGGGGACGTCCGAGGAAGACATGGCACGATCAAGTGAATCAGATACTTAAGTCAGGCCATGTCAAAAGTCAGAATAATAGAAGAGAATGTATGAGACGATGTATGGATGTGTGTGAGTAGTTTGGCGGTCCGTCCTCTCTGCCTACCCCTGCGGGGAAACGGCGTGATGGTTAGTTAGTTAGTTAGTTAAGAATAATAAGAAATATTAAAAAATATATTATTATTTGAGAGGAAAAGAGAAAGATACAGGCTCTCCAGTAGAAGTATACGAAAGATCACTAGTTTTTACTTACTACAATTCACTATAGTGTCCATAATGTTTTTCATGTTTCCATGGTTTCTTTTTTAGTTCAAAGCAGAAAAGAAGCATGCAAGAGAAGGTAGACAAATATCCGGTGAAATAATTATGCGAATGAGCCCAATAGCCTTCACTAGTTAGTATTCTATTGTGTTGTCCGTTGGAATATCTTGCCAAGTGACTTTTTAAGATCAGGGCCCGGGTGATTTCCTGGGTGACTGCTAAGCCACTGGTAATCACCACGGGTTTTCTTGCACCACCCCGGATGTCGTCATCCGTCATCTCCTTTAAAGCCTTGTCACGTAATATCATGTAGGACCGTCATCTTGGTGTTTACCTTACCGTGTCCTTAAAAATAAAACAATACCCTTGTTAAATTTCTTGAAAATAAACTACCTGCCTTGCTACATTTCGAATCCAACCAATGAATTGTCCTTATCTACTGTTTATATGGTGCGATGCTGATTGTCTTTTACTTTAAACTTAACATTGTGTTGAATTTGTATTTATGTTTTTATTATAAACTGATTATGTTATAAACTACGCCTCCACTTTCAGATGTGTATTTCCAATGGTACGATATTGATTGTCTGTTATTTTAACCTAATATTGTATATTTATTTGTATTTTTATCATAAATTGCTAATGTTTTAAACACAAGAGTTCCTAGTGAGACAGGCATAGCAAATAATGGTAATAAAAATAATAAAGATGAAAGATAAAAGCCAGAAAAAAATCATTTTTACGTAAAAAATGAATAAATACAACTCGTGTCGTGTCCATGGTCGAAATCGATTTTTTCTGGATCAAATGGTTTCAGTTTGTTTATGTGAAAAGGATTTGAATATTATATTGTCTATATAATTGTTATCTACTAATGCTTTAGAATTTAGAATTATCAAATTAAAAAAAGAGAAGAAAAATTAAATAAAAAAATCAGAGTGTGCAATTAACACGCGGTAGAAGTGAAACCTTCAGAAAACTAAAGTAGACAAGAGTGGGGAAACTACGAAGCACTATTTTATTAATTTGAAGGATGATTTTTCCATATTTTTTGGTCGAATTTCAGTGCACACTTTCCTATACATTTGATCATCTTATTAGTATTTGTATTTCCTTCTTCGGAGTCGCTAGATTTTTATGTTTTATTTTGCCTGCTTATTTTGGAGTGGTTTAAAGATTGGTTATTGATTTTACAAAAATAAAACATTTTATTTTTTTGGATTCGTAGGCTTCGATCCTTCCGCTAAAAGTCTGCAGAGGTTCGTCAGGCGCTTTATACTACTACACCAAAGAAGACTTGCGTGGGATTGTGGAATTATCGTATTATGTTGGAACTGAGTACCCTCGAATGAAATTAATATTTTATTGCTATCTCATTCTTTCGCCGGATAAATCCTATAGATATAAATGCATGTGTTTGTCTCTTTTTAGTGTCGCTCGTTTCCGTTTCATCGAGTTTAAAATTACAACGGTGCCAAAGAAGTTTTCACTACAAAAATCGTTTCCGGTTGGAAACAATTTGTTATTTATACATTTATTTATTTATTTATAAGAAACAAACAGCTTTTACATAATATACAGTGATAAATATACAAGTGAACTGAAGTCAAGCCACAGAAGTTTCTTGCGCTTAAGTACATCGGAAATGAAGTTTTTATAGCTTAAATTAAATTCTGGGTTATTGGAAGGGGAGAGGAAGAGGAATATAGGAAAAGTATAGGAGATGCTCCCGATACATTCTATACTCTCGTATTAATAATCGGTCGTACGCGTTACTTCATATCGATATTTCTTTAGGTTAGGTATTACTAAAAATGTCAATGCTGTGAAATTTTGTATTATATTGTGCACGTACACTAGGAAGTGGGGAATTTTTTCTAATATTTGTTCTACATGATGGTAAATAAAATAAATCGGATTGTCGGATTGATCTGAAATATAATATTGAAATTGAAATATAATGCATGTATTGAAATATATGCCAAAAATATATTATTGAAGCTTTTCAAAAATAATGAATCCTCTACTAGACCATGTATGCATAACACTAGATCGAATAAGAATGATATAAAAAATATTCTAAGTTATAAAACCACATTCGGACAAAGAAACTATAGATACTTTGCAACAAAACTCCTTAACATCCTTCCCCAAGACATAAAACTAATAAAAAATCCTAATGAATACAAATCAAGAATAAAAATATGGCTAAAAGAGGTCAATGAAAAAACCCTAATAAAGACACTAAAAACGACATAGAAGACAAATAAACCATATTTAAATAACTTTAGTCCGCCTCGGCACAGGACCAATTACCCTAGTGAGTGAGGAGGACTAAGAAATACAATATTTTATACTTAATTTCACCATTACATTTTGTATGTAACAATTATTTTATATAGTCACTAAAATAAAAAAAAAAATAAAAAAATTTTTGACGGAATATGAAAATTTATTAAATTGATAAATTCTGGTGAGTCCAGGCCATTATTTAGAATTTTAAACAAAAGGATTTGATCAAAAATTAAACGTCGTGTTTGGATGGATTTCAAATTTAATGGATTCAGTATAATTTGTTGAGGATAAGTTTAGATTATAATGAATGATTTTAATTTTTTTTTTATTCTCTCTATTCTTTCAATATGAGCTTGCCATAAAGGAGTACATGCCACTTGATAGTGAACTATAATAATCGTAGTGGATAGAATACTGGCAGTAATACAGTACTGTTAAAGTATTAATCAAAATATCATAGTTCTGTAATTGGAAATCATAATAACATGGCATTCCACAAATGTGTTTCGCAGATTGACCTGCCAGGGTCGCATGGAATCTAAAGTTCAATCTCAAAGTCTGAATAGTTATAGTTATTAGAAAGGTAAATGCATGCAGATATGTTTAGAACGCTCACATCTGTTCGCCCCGAGGATCAGTTGGTCGTGCTCAACGCTTAATATTGCCATAAAGCCGTCGTCCTATCATTACATTAGTTCCATACAGGACCGCCCAAAGCTGATATGATATTGGCAAGGAATGGTTAGTTCACGTAATAATATTACTTGGTTTTATATGCATATTCATGTGTATAATATTATGTAGCTTAAACTTCTTTGGGGATGCTTGTGATATTGCTGCTGCAAGCATGCTTAGAGTGCCAACATCTAGCTCTGCATGTTGATACAAAAGGTAACATCATATTGTGACAGAGTATTTCGGGTGTAGAAAAAACTCTTCTTTCATAATTTTTGATATGTACCTACTCAAAAAAGAGTAAAACATTTGATATACATAAAGTTTACAATTTCCGACCAAATCGTCCATTTTACAAGGAAGTGTGATAAAAAAGTCGGTTTTTAATGGTAATTCGGTGTCCGAATTTGTTATTATTGTGAAAGCATAAACTGTTTATGTAGGCGCCTATGTGTGTCCTTTGCACTCATTCTCCACTTATTAAAATTCGGTCAGATGCATTCAATCTTCCGAGAATTGTGCGGAAATAATATACTGGTTGGAATTGATTGCAAAAATTTAATTTCTAGTGCGGCCATGCGCCTGGCAGTTTTAAAGCAATAAATCAAAACCCCCACCGAGAGTCCGAGGTCTAATAACGAGAAAGTTCCATTTTCAAAAAATATAATATAAATGTTATACATTTACGAGAATGATTTTTTCTATTTTGCATTACTACCAAAACCAAAACATAGAAAGCAAAACACTTCATTTTGGACCGCAAAAAATCTTCCATTGGTCCACGTAGGTACTGCTCGTGGGCCACTGGTTGGGCATGCCTGTTCCAGTTGGTTTAAAATTCAAATAAAGTGGTGCATATGAAGAAAACTCTATTTTTTAATCATGCTCAATAGCAAATCGATGGTGATGTGATTATATGTCCAATCTTATTTCCGCCCTTTTTTAAATACAACTATTTGAATTTCAATTTAGTTTTCGTGAATGAATGATTGCAAATATGGAAGTGGCAATTAACCCACTTCCCGTCATCCCATCGAGCTGAAATTCAGCATTCACTCGTTCTTGATGACTATACATTCTATCAATATTTGGTTGCAATCATGTCCACACACGCACACACACACATACATTTTTATAAAATTGGTTGATAGTATAAATATAAAAATTAACAGCAGTTAATTACTCAGATACGCCTCATACGTCATACGTATATCGAGTAATGTTACATTGTCGTGTAAACAGTTTACACTTTACAAGGAAGTATCTATTTCATATTCGTACATAAATCTCCCGTGTAAAAATATATTTCTTTAAAATTACATTATTTTATATTGCCGTAGGCCCAAGATAAGGTGCGGAAACATCTAGAAGCGAAAGATAAAACCAATTATCTATTTTTTAGTTTCTGTACCTATCAGTTGTTACGTTGTCAGTATGCAAGATATACACAGGAACAAAATGCATGTTATCATTAAATTCGCTCTACGTAAAAAATCTCTAAACAATTAACAAAGTAGTAGTAGAGGTGTGAATGAGTTAGTTAAAACAAAAGTTCAAGAACGAGATATCCAATAAATGTCAGGTGGATTTGTCTATTATTTTTATTTATGAACGTAAATGTAATGTTATACTAGTGTGTGTTAATAATTCGTAACATTATATTTACATATGCCTATATTATTATCGAATATCCTCTACTTTAATTTAATATGAATTCCAACGCTAAGTCCTCCAGACGGATTTTGTTGGGATTCGCGCTTTTTTTTTTTTTTTTTTTTTTACATGAATACCTCACAAGAGTCCCAACTGCTCCCGTCTGAAGCCAGTGAGACTATGGCATCCCCAATTGGGGTATGTTGTGAGGTTGAGGGTAGTGGGGAGGGGAAGGAGATAGGGAAGAGGAAGGTGGGGAAGTACCTGGCTATTCAGATCTGGTCACCAAACACGGCTAATGCCGTTTCAAGCAACGTTTCAATTCTGAATGGTGGTCTTACACCAGGGCGATACAAAGAGTATCTTCCACTCTGGAACGTGCCGCAAATATACTATTTATTATTTTAAATGAATAAATTGTGAAATAACACAAATTAATCAAATAAAATTTATTTGCCACGCCGGGATTCGATCCCGCGACCTTCGGTGCGCGAGTCAAGCGTCTTACCGCTGCGCTACGCCGGCCGTCAAGATTCGAGATTGTTTTTGTCGAGATTCAGTTTTCTGGTGGGGCTGACAATCTGGGTATGAAAACTGGAAACGCTGATTTTTATGTCAGATACCAATAGAATTAACTCTTTTAAGAGCCGTTTTAAATAAATAAAACAATGCTTTTACCGGCTCTTTTTATGTAGGATGAAAACGCGAATAAACGTATGTAGAAGCGATTGCTATGTAAAAATGTTTATTTTTATTTTTTTATTGTTATCAATTTTAATTTGTAGAACTTTATTTATTAAATATGATATGATAATTTCTAAATTAAATAATAATATTATTGAATATTTAAAAATATGTTAAATTGATTGGAATCCGACAAAAAAAGAATTCGAATTAAAAATATTTCCATTTAAATTTACATCATTTTAACTAAAATAGGGTATTTTCTTTTTTTTTTTATTCTTAAAAAAAATCTAGAAAACAATATATGTTTACTAAATTTTTATTTTGTTTTGTCGATGAATACATTTTCTATAACGATTTAATATGTGCCATTTTTATTTTACCATTTATTGTCATTTTATGTTCATTTTTGTTCGTGTAAGTGCGTGTCGTTGTTGATGTCACACCGGACAAAGTCGGCGTTCTACGTCATAATGAGGTTGTAGCCATTTGGAACAGTTTAGGAATGTGCGGTTTTAGATAGTTTTTAAAATAAATAATTATGAAAGAAAAAATACAATTACACACTTTTGGCACCTACTCGTAGATTAGGAAAATACCCCATTGTGAAAAAGGATTGATTTTTATTGCGAGAATTATAGAATTGTGAAACTAATTATTCAATTCGATTAAATACTCGTTTTTACAAACGTAATACATCCATAAATTATAATCGATTAATGGAGAAGTTTACATATGTGTACATATTTGGGTACATATCTGTGGTATATGTCTATCGTTCGTTCGGAGACATTCGGGCGTAGCCGAATGCTGCCGAACTTACAGCCGCTGGGCGCTCGGGCGCTATCGTTAATTCGTTAATTCATTCTGAAACTGAGAGCTCTAATAATTACACGCTACCAACAATACTAATTCCGCTGTAATCCAATTAAATAAACAAGAATACAAGACGAACTTGCGTTGTAATTAACAAAGTATATTAAAGAACATTACAACTGGCGCAGCCAAAGGATAAAAATTAATTGGATTGTGGGAGCATACACAAAAAAAATATTTTTTTTTTTGTTACACGAAGCAAGGAGGGCTAAGTCATCCCGATTTTTAAGGCTACCTACAGCCGAGGAAGGAAGCCCTAGCTATAATATCCCTGGAGCCACAGTCTGGGTTGTTGGGTTGTCGAGGAAAGGGCACCCAGAAAAAAACTCAAGGAGGCAGTGGTCGTTTTTGGGGCTTGGCAGATTGACCAGTCGAGTCTATCCACGGAAGTTGAAGTCCGAGAGAAGCCGAGGAAAGGGCTCTCTCACAGTACGAGAAGGAAGTCAACAGCCGCAATATCAGAAGTTAAGGTTTTTTGTTTCTTTCTTGTAGAGGATTTATCGAATTGTGTATTTTTTTTTTGCTTGTTAAGTTATTGTTGTCGTTCGTGTACTTGTACGGCTAGTGTCAATTTTTTTTCCTCTCGTGAGAATGGAATCCGGGAGAATTCCACCGTTTTCTCACATAAATGGAGATTGGGATATATTTCGGCTCAGATTAGAACAGTTCCTCTTATTGCATGATGATATCACGGAGATTAAGAAAAAGGCTTATCTGATAAACTCGCTTGAAGCAGAATCCTTGACCCTTCTGACTAATTTATGTTTTCCATCTAAAATCACTGATGTTACATTTGATAAATTAATTGAGTTGCTCGAAAAACATTGTGTAAAATGCAGATCTATCTTTCGGGAGCGCGAATTGTTTTTTCTTGCTAAACAGGATCAAAACGAGTCGATTAAGGAGTTTGCAGCAAGACTTAGAGGGTTAAGTACTTATTGTCAATTTGGGGCTAGATTAGAAGCTAATCTGGTAGATGTTTTTGCGATTGGTTTACTTCCAGGTCCAGTGCGTGTAAAATTGTTTATTGAAGGCCCTAAATTAAATTTTAATCAGTTAGTTGAACTGGCAGTTACCGCGAAAGGTCCTGAAATCGAGTCAACTAAACTTAAATTGGAAGTAAATACTGTGAGAAAGTGTGCAAGATCACCTTCACCAGCTCGTACGCTGAATAAACGTTCATACAGTAGCGACGGGCGCGGATCGTTTAAACAGTTTAATACCGTTTCATCTCAAAAGAAATGCAGTATTTGCGGGAAATTAAATCATGACACGCGTAATTGTAGATTGAAGGATGCAAAGTGCTATAATTGTGGAAAAATAGGGCATTTAAGGAAAAATTGCAGGTACGGATCAGTGAAATCAGTTATGAACTGTAATGATAATAATATTGATACTGTAGCATTTATGAAAGCAATCACAGCTCAGTTGAAATTAAATGGTAAAAATTTCAATGCTATGATTGATTCGGGCTCATCAGTCTGTGTTATTCCAGAAATTTTGTTTTGTAAACATTTCAGTAATTTAGAATTGTCACCCGAAACACGAAAGATTTCAGGTTATGATGGTAGTATATTGAATGTTGTAGGTAAGATAAATTTCAAGGTCGAGTACAATAATATAGTTAGGTTTGTAACCTTTATTATTGTAAACAACGGTTCAGAACTAATAGTTGGGAGAGATTTCATGGAAACCTTCAAACTCAATATTATTCCGGGACAAAATACTATTAATTCGGTTTCGTTCGCGAATAAGAACAAATTTCAGAAAATGGGGAATGTAAAACCATATTTTTCAGGGTATGGAAGTTCTAATCTTAGGGAATATAAAACCATGTTTACGGAGCATGGTAGTTCATGTGCAAATAATAGAAACGTAAAACCATATTTAAAGAATACGGTAAAAAGCAACGGAGCCGCTGAGAACTCTGTTAAAAATACGAAAGGTTTTCTTAAAAAACTTATGGTTGGAAATAAATTTCGGTTTGATTACAGGGATAAATTGTTACAATTTTTGTCAGATTATAGAAATACACCACATTGTACGACTGGAGTCGAGCCAGCAGTTTTGCTTTTTGGTAGAAAACTGAGATCTACATTTGACAGTCTCATTCCAAGAGATAATGAGCAATTTGTGTCTAAACAACATGAATTGGCGAATAAAAATATTGAGACCAATCAACGTAAACAGGCAAAAAATTATGGTGGTGTCAAGACTAGAAATTTTATTGTGGGACAAAAATGTTTTGTTAAGGATTTCAGGCAAAATAATAAATTTACATGGGTAAAGGGAATAATTACACAGAAACTTGGAAAAAAATTGTATTTGATTAAAATTTGTAAGTCACATTTTATATGGAAACGTCATGTTGACCAGATGAGGGGCTTGTCGGTTAGCTGGAGCGATAATGTCTCAGATTTGCCAAATTCCGTGTCTGATGATTCGAGGACTGAACAGTCTGAGAAGGAGTTGTCCAATCTGTGGAGTGAGCTAACGGTTTGTTCTCCTGATTTCAGCCTGGCGAGAGGAGAGGAGACGGCACTGGAAAGTGCAGACACGACGAGACCAAGTACGGTGGATGAGGCAATTCCGAGTACATCGTGTCAACCAGTTTCATGGGCAGGAAGGCTCCGACCTAGATAAATCCTCTCCAGGAAAGAAACAAAAACTATTGAGTGTTAAATTGTGAATTGACAATACATAAATGTGTGGTCAAAATAATATATAAATGTGTGGTTAAAATAATATATAAATGTGTGTTTAATATGTATTAGCGTGTAAATAAGGAGACATATGATTTTGTAAATGAAATATCTAATAATTAAGAATAATTGTATTTGTGTTGGTAGCGCTTAATTAGAGGGAGGAAGGTGTGGTATATGTCTATCGTTCGTTCGGAGACATTCGGGCGTAGCCGAATGCTGCCGAACTTACAGCCGCTGGGCGCTCGGGCGCTATCGTTAATTCATTCTGAAACTGAGAGCTCTAATAATTACACGCTACCAACAATACTAATTCCGCTGTAATCCAATTAAATAAACAAGAATACAAGACGAACTTGCGTTGTAATTAACAAAGTATATTAAAGAACATTACAATATCCAAACGCGAGTGGGTTGTATGATTATTTAGTATGCAGTTGTATTAATGTGAATTATGGGCAAGATATGTTCAAGTTATGGAAATCGATTAAACGCTGACTACTATTGCTTACAAATTACACACCAGTCACACGATTTCTCTGATGCTATAAGATGCCTAAAACTAAATGGTAGTATTGTAAATTCCTCTGTACAGGTGTAGGCATGTAGCCATAAAATATGGTATAACCATGACTTTTTTGCTTTAGATACACCTAGGCCCCCTTGAGGTGATTTTCAAGAAACTGTTCCAACTGTTATTAATGTATAGGTAGGACAGGAATTGACGCATTCCCTGCAGCATTCTCGCAAATATGAAAAAATCTAGAATAGAAAAAATAAAACTTTAATTTTGAACAATTCTAATAATTCACCATTTTGAAAGAGCGGTAGCCGATTGGTCTGGTTAAGGCGGTACACAATCCTAATAATTTTTGTTTGCTCAAAACTCACTTTTTAATCATTTCCGGCGAATTCGTAACTATATTAACTTTTTTATTCAGATTTTGTCCTGGGGATGTAAGTTCTTCGTATTTAAGAATAATAAAAACAATACCTTACCATTAATATATTTTAGGTACAACGCCTTTGAAAAATTGTAATACGTTGTACAACTAAAGTTAGCGGTAAGCACAAGATTTTATTTTTCTAAAGGATAAATTAATAACTTCGGCAGTGCGACATCATCCCACATTTTCAATATTTGTAACACGTTCTTCAGAATTTATTAAATTGAACGCGGTGAAAAGGTCTAATCTCCATGCCTGCTAGGGTGAACTCCGCCGTACGTTCATCCAGTACGCCGTGCGGCGGGCGCATATTTGTTTACACGCTTTCTTCACTTACGTCGTTAAGATTCCCACATTATTTGTCTTCTTCTTCTTTTCTTTGATAACGCAAATTCGACAGTAGGTCCGTGCAATACACGGGTCGCGAGACTCTATTTGTATACACGGCTTCTTTACTTACGACGTTAAGATTCTGAATATATTTTAGGGTATATTGTCATCTTAACGAATCATTTTTATTGAATCTTAATCGAACTGTAGGTTTTTTGTCTTGGAAGTATTTCACAAGTTCGTTTTTAACTCTGAGGGCAACGTTTAAAAAACTTTTAACGGTTTCTCGAAAACTTTCACCTCTGGATGTTGTCTCGAGTAGAGGAATCCCCTATCAAATTATTAATTAATTGGTTTCGGCAATAACAGTCAAAATATCGAGGGCTGAGGATTAATTGCTTTGTATTGGAAGATTCGTGACCGGAGATTACCTCCGCTTCGGGCAGGACCGGCTCTGAGACAAAACGCCCTTGGCGCTAGTAAAAACCTCAAGGGCGCTGTTTTAGGTGTTAGGTATCATCAGCTCTTTGGCTCTTTGGCTCCTTGGCAAGGGAGCGACTGGAGCGGACTGCTCCAATTGCTCCCGTACCTAAAGGGCCGGGCCAGGCCTTCGGGTACTCGATGATTTATCTATCGCCAATGTGACGTCGACGATGTTCCGCATTGTTATATTATTAGACATTGATATTCACGGGTAGGACTTAGATACACAGGAAAAAATAAATACCTCACCATTTGAAAAACGACGTAAAGGAGTTAATTAAAAAAATTTTAACGCTTGTCGATTCGGTATCCATAAAGGGTTAATTTGTTTTTTTTTTTATATATCATTCAAAGTGAATACTGTACCTTCTATATTTTAGCTTAGCTTGTTGTCATTGTTTTCCAGCTTGCGTTGGACAACGGGATAACATAAAGAAGCATTCTCAGGTACCTAATTAGTTCAATCCTAGAGTATCATATCGATAGTCCGTATCTGTTCTTTCTCCTAAATAAAAAAAGAGATTGAGATTCAAATCATTAGGTACTAATCGCATAAAAAACAATTCCTCATTCACTTATACATTTTTAATTGAACATTAGTAGTGGGTTGTTAAGGTTCTTGATGCGTGCAATACGGAAACGTAACCTTGGAATAAAGTAAAATTCTCGCGCGGAAATGTTGGTTATTTCTGATACGAAAACATTTTTACGCACGGTTTCATCGGAATATAATAAAAGCTAACGTTTTCTGTCAGAAAGTTACATGCCTACAAAATAAACAATTCGTTTCATATTTCCAGAACATGTTATAGACGTTTTCAAGCATTTTAATGCCTTCAAAAGCTGCCCGATGATTTTCTAAAATCCTCAAACTAATTTGAAAAACTTAAAACAGAATAACAATAAAGTTTTCTTAAACTGTGTATTGAAAGATCACGGGGAGTCTGAAGGTCACATGGATTCCAGCGTTCAACTTCTGTTCACGATAAAAATCCTTCTTTAGCGCCGTTGGTGACTTGAAATTCGGGTGAAACGGAAATACGTCACAACTCAGTACTACACAAATACTCGGTTCTAATATAATGCAGTAAATTCTCGACTCAGTGCGTGCCTTCCATAGCGTAGTCGGTAAGGTGCCTGACAAGTCTCAGCGGCCAGAGAGACAGATATCAAGCGAACGGGGGTTCGAATCATACGAAATCCAAAAAAAATACATCTAGCGACTTTCCAGTTTCACTTCTACCGCGCGTGAATACATACTCTGATTTTTTTAATCTTGTGGTTTTCAACGCATAAAAAGTGTTAATTAATAATTAATTATTACTTAAACTATGCTTGTATAAATGATAGTAGTCTGTAATGCATCTCATCCAGACGTGTTATCTTCACAATCGACACATTGCATTCATGTTACCTGTGGTTTGATCGCCATTACTGACAGCTCTGAAAGGCAGGAAGTATAACGCGTATCGAATTGCAGCGTTCTACTATACCTATAATAATATATGTTATGCTAAAAGCCGCAATATCTGCTCATCTCGGGCTAGTTAGACCGTTTCGCTGCTAAGTATGGTTAATGATGCGTGAATATCGAATTTGATATATCCGCACATCTGAATTAGGTGTATTTGGTATCGTAAAGTAGAGCCTAAACTCTGTTATTTAATTGCAACAACAATGTCAAGACTGAGTCATTTAGATACTTGCTTGTACCTACCTAGGGTCTTCAAAGAATTAAAGACCGTTCTAATTTTAAAAAATCAGGAAAAAATATGTTTTACAAAAAAATCATATGACATTTTAGGTACATATCCTCATTATTTTTCGACATAGTTCCCGTTACGACAGATGCACTTGGTGAGCAATGGCACGAGGTCCTTGGTTCCTTTATCGTAGAACTCCGCCGCCATAAAATTCTATCACCTCTCCCTCCGCGTCTAGTCGTTCTCCAAAGGTTTTCCTGCCAAATGTTGCTTCGGGTGAAGAAAAAGATGCAAATCGTGTCATGGATTGTATTTTTAGTTCCGGGGTTAGGTGGTGAACACATATTTCAACCCAAAAAATCCTCGCATTGGTTAGAAAAACGGTTCGAAGAGACCCGAGCGCTTTCCAAACGATTTTGCTCTTCAGCATTTTGGTAACCCAATGAGCACGCAATTTGTTTATGCCATTTTTTCCTCAAAATCGTTTGTGTGGTAGACTTTCTGACGTCTGGGATCAAAATTGCGAGATTTCGAACTTCAACAGGGCGGAATCTTTGAGCGCACCTTGCAGACGGCGGGATTCGACTCTCAAACGGACGCAAAGATCGCACTGAAGCAGCTACAAAGTCGGATCACCACTCGTCTGAGAAAAGTCTGACCTACACGCTAGTGCCGCCATATTTTGAGAAATAATACCCACGTCGCCGAAAATGAGGAAAAATATTTAATTCTTGGACAAGTGCAGTTGGAAATTCTTTCTCAGAAACTGTAGATGTGTTCAACTGCACTGAATATAGTTACGAACGGGCTATAATAACATACATCTATAATTCAATGTGAGCTTAATACCTACTATTCTTCTGCATGGGTTCCACATAATTTAAGTAGTATAATTTAGCTCGTACGTACCGTTCCACTATTATGCGTATGCATATCACATGTTTTGTAAATGCACATATATATGGGCTTATAAATATAAATTGGAGTTTTTTTTATTTTAATAAAATAGCAAAATAATCAATGAACTTTGCTGTGTAATGTATTTAAATGCACTTTTATGATCTAGGTTACAAAATATTTTACGAATATATATATATTTCATTTTAGATCGACGCGCCCCGAGGAAAATAATTCTCCTCAGGGCCTTTGTCATCTTTGGGGATGCTGTGTGGAGGGTCTTTTTAGGAAAGGAAAGAGAGGAAGTGCTGGGAAGGAAAGGGGTATTAGAGGTAGGTAGGAATCTGGAGGTCAGTGTGTCCAGGGGTGACAGGCGTATGAAACCATCCCTCTTACTGCGGTGCAAGGCGATGTTCTGGGAGAGTACGGCTGGAAAAGTAAAATGGACTCCCTCAACCACACTCTTCCAATCCGGCCTGCCATGCAACTTGTGGGCAGACGCATCCGCCGCCAAGACCCGGTCAAACCTTACCCCATGAACCCGGGCACCCCTGCTAAGTCACCAAACGTAACGAATCACTTGGGGTGACCTATGGCAGAGGTGTTGGTTATCCAATAAATGGTTCCCGGGGCAGAGGTACCCATACCCGCCTACGAAATTGTAATGTAATAATATCTACATGTATAATTTATGTTGTATATGACGTTAGATTTTAAATTATTCTGATTAAATTTCATGAGCGCCTTCCGAGAATTTGAACAATAATTGTTGATACTTGATGAATTATTCATCAAGTTTCAAAGATAATTTTAAAATTCTATTCAGGTTCTGTCATTATTCTATTATGGTCCAGTTTATTTACATAACTGAAGTAATAACAGAACTTGAATAGAACTGAAGATTAACATTGAAATTTGATGAATTGAATACAATTGGCCCTTAGATATTAATTCAAGTAACAATGTTTTTGTAGTGATTTACTTTCATCATTTTATGATAATTTTGATCTTTTAGTTAGATCAAATATTTTAATTAACATGTTTTTTCATATAATCTGATGATTCATCTGATCCTAATCGCAGAAGAGCACAAATAAATATCATCGCTATCATATATAAAATTATTAGTAAAAATACAAGTTTTATATTTTTTTAAAGTAAACTTAATCAAATGACTTAATAATAAATTTGGAAAAAAAATGGCTAGAACTAGTCTCCTGTGTTTAATTATTAGGCCTACTTTTGAAAAAGTTGGTAGAACGCTGATTCATACGTGTGTGGTGATTGAAGCTTGGGTCGATTGGACACGGAATAAGGGAAACACGTAGAAAGTTCAAGTTGAAACGAAAGAAAGGTTCTGAAAGTTGGGGAGTGGTTTCAGGACGGTGGAATTGGAATCCTGTCAATATCAGCAAAGCATTGAACCACTCAATACCGCGGGGAGGGAGTTACTTTCAATTATATGCTTTGAAAGCTAACTTTAGTGTGTTAGAGTTATTTAAACAAAATATACGAGCAGCCAGGGATAATATTTTTAAAAATTAAATTTTTAAAAATTGAGGAAAACAAAAATAAAAAAATGAATTAAAGAACAAAAAAGACAACATTACCAAAAAATTTTAACATAAAAGAATAAAACATATGCACTCAACACACAAAATAAAAAAAATGGATTAAAGAACAAAAAAGACAACATTACCAAAAAAATTTAACATAAAAGAATAAAACATGCACTCAACACACAAAACCAATATAAAATACGCAACACTCACAAACACACAAATCATAATATATGCTGATTTTCATTTAATCTTATTTTTTTAGTTTGTTAATTTTATTTTAACTTTAAATCTTTATTTTAAATGTTTTTACTGATTATGTATAAATTCTATATTGTAAAATGGGGGCCTCAGCACGGGTACACAACCCAGTGAGGCCAACATTACTGGACTATAATATGAAAAATTGTAAAATAATGTATCAACAATAAAAAATAAAAATTATCGAACCCGCTACATCTTGGTTCAGAGACAAAAAGATTTCCGCTCCGCCACGGGTGTCGTCATCGTCAAATCGTCATCAATCAACACATTTCAATGTACCAGACAAGATTTCATGTATTGGGTCTCGTGTCATGTAAATGTATATCTGTGTTATTCAATAGGTTCCTAACATTGACAGTAGTAATGAAATGTATACATGTACAGGCATACGTGTTTTAATTTCCAAGGCTTGCAGTCTTGTGGTTACTTCGATAAGAAATCAATACGGTGCCCTTTCAAAGAATGTCAAAGCCTTCGGTGAGAAGACGACAGGAAGTGTGCTTTCGATAAAATTGCACCATGCATAATAAAATTCAATTGATCTTTTTTGTACACAAATATAAACAATAAATTTCTTTGAGACGGTATTTCACTTGCTTTTTAAGTTCTGATTAAAGGATATTACGAAGCTGTTAGGTTTTTTGTTAAACTTGAGCTTAAATTTTTTTTTGTTTTTTAAATTAGGTCCACACAGGAGGCCCCGAGGAAAATAATTCCCCTCAGGGCCTATTTCATCTTTGGGGATGCTGTGTGGAGGGTTTTTTTTAGGAAAGTAATCAGGAAGTTCTAGGAAGGAAAAGGGTATCAGGGGTGGGTAGGAATCTGGGGGTCAGTGTGTTCAGGAGTGATGGACGTATGAATCCATTCCTCCCACTGCGGTGAAAGACGATGTTCCGAGAGAGTAAAGCTGGAGAAGTCAAGGGTACTCCGTCACCCATTTTCTCCCTATCTAGCCTGCCATGCAGCTGGTGGGCAGACGCATCCGTCGCCAAGAATCGGAAAAACTTCACCCCATGAACCCGGGCACCCCTGCTAAGTCACCAAATGTAGCGAACCACTTGGGGTGACCTATGGCAGAGGTGTTGGTTATCCAATAAATGGTTCCCGGGGCGGCGGTACCCATACCCAAATGTGAAATAAGCAAATCAACAGAAATACCGGCCAAAAAGACACCGATTCACAAGAACTTCTTTTAAAATCGGAAATATTAAAAGAAAGTGAAGATATTTGTGAAAATTGTACAAATTGCTACAAAGAAAAAGAGATAAATTGCAGGGCTCTGCCAAACACACGCTAAAGAATAAATAATGCAAAACATATTTATGATTCACTCAATAAACCCTCGCATTGATAGTTCCTTAAAGCTGTATTAGGTATTAACCCTTTTACACAACAAATTTATTCAATTTTGGAGGTAAAACGCCATTTTGGTACTCGTATCTTGTTGCGTGCAATCAAAATCGTCCAAAGCACAAAACAAGACGAAATTGCTAATTGTATTTTATCGTCCCCCATTTCACATATTATGTACTTCTAAGGGTATTTTAATCCATCTAAAACCCTCGGTCCCTTGAGCATTAAGATTGGAGCAAGATGAACCCGGATCTTCGCTTAAGGGAATACTCTGACCCGCGCCTACCTTCAGTCACAGGGCGGATAAGGGCTGAAGAGATGTGCGGAGAAAAGTGGACAAATAAACTGCCTAAAAGCTTTCAGAGCGCCCGCCGGGCGGAGTCGAAAAGTTTACACGCTCGGATTAATGCGACTAATTTGATAAGCAGAGAGGATGTGGTGACTTTTACAAGGGTTATGTATTTAGTTTTTGGGACCTTTAGTTCAGTGTTTCGCGAAATAGGATGACGGATTGTTTTAAGTGAGATTACTGGGAGACTTGTAAAAGTGATCTTTCATGAAGTTATACGTGCGCATACGCGGGGTTTATAAAAAGCGCTCCATAAGAAATATTATTTTCATGGCCCAAATATTGTAAAGAAATTTTCAAGTGCTTATTTAGAAAATTTGATTTTTTTCATGTTGGCTCCACACAGGAGGCCCTGATGAGAATAAATCCCCTCAGGGCGGGATGCTGTGTGGAGGGTCTTTTTAGGAAAGGAAGGAGAGGAAGTTCTGGAAAGGAAAAGGGTTTTAGGTGTGAGCTGTTAGGAATCTGGGGGTTAGTGTGTCCAGGTATAACGGACACATGAATCCATCCCTCTTAAGGCAATGTTCCGAGAGGGTATGGATAAAAATAAATAAACCCGGGCACCCCTGCTAAGTCACCAAACATAGCGAACCACTTAGGGTGACCTATGGCAGAGGTGTTGGTTATCCAATAAATGGTTTCTGGGGCGGCGGTGCCCAAACCCGCCTCCTTAATTGATGTTTATTGCTTGTTTATTCACGTATAAAAAATAATAATTTCAAATAGAAGCAGAAAACCCTTCGATGGAACCTTTGACCTCTTGGAATTTGAACATATTTTATTTTTACGTCCATGTGACTATTTGTAGCTCGCTTCCTCATATGTACTAATATAATATTCACTGAGAGGCAGTATACTTATTAAAGTTTTTTTTTTCAAATTGAACGTAAGATTAAATATTGACACGACGAGCGAAGCCTGGTAGTAAATCCAGCACAATATTTTTAAAAATTCTCATCTTTCAAGAAAAATATTTGAAGTGTCAATATTGTCTCCTATTAGTCTGTGGTCCTTGGTGATCAGCATTTCCTCCATAAGTGCTCGCTTCAGAAGCACGTCTGGTATTTATAAATCCATTTGTTTCACAAATTACCACCAGGTGTCAGTAGCTTTGCCTTTGTTCTTGTTCCAACACAGCGGTGACTGTTTACTCTCGAGTTATGAGTTACCTACATTGGTGTCTACTTGCGCCTGTCTAGCGGCGCATCACGAGTTGAAATGAGGTTGATTAATGACTCCCGATTTGAGCCACGATGAATCTGACAAGTGGATGATACTGTTTTTATGATGCTGCAGTAGTAATATTACGCACGTTTCTGAATAAATTCAACTTGAATACGGTTCGTGAAAGAAGCTATCAAATTGTATGATGATATTTCTTGTCACTGTGTTTAATTCGTAGGACTCCATTAAAAATAATACTTAAAAAATAAAGACTTCATTAAAAAAATTTAATTTGCAGTAGAAAGTTGCAATTGTAAAAACATTTCTAAATTTGATTGTTTTAAATTATTCAAAAACATATTTTAGTTTTCGGTTTTAATCCAATTCAAAGGAATTTTGGTTTAATTTAAATATCAAGAAGTTTACAAATTTTACTTTCAAATTTTATCCTAATGTGTAATGCATACTGGAATAATACGTGAACCAGGGTTGTTCGTGTTTAAATTTCGTGAGAATATTTGTCGCTTTAAAATGAACATGTTTTTTTACATCAGCTCCACATAGGAGGCCCTGAGGAAAATAATTTCGCTCAGGGCCTATGTCATCTTTAGGGATGCTGTGTGGAGGGTTTTTTAAGGAAATTTATTTATTTATTTACATATATACGGCACAACATGTGCCATTAACATAATTGACATACTTATAAATAGTTCAACAACATGAAGAATGTTAGTGAAATTTAAGAAAAAAGCTAAACAAGTAAGGTAATAAGCAGTGAATAAAATGTAAAATGATATATAAGATATAAAAGGATATATAAGATTTAAAAGGTACCTACAAAGATTTAAATATAAAATACAACAAGTAAAAAATCCTGGATTATGTTATCCGATATAATATGATACATTTTACAAGTAGGTACCTATGATTTCTTGTACATTAGTTTAGTGTGAAGTACTGGTAGGCATATTATGTTTACATGATGTATTCTAATATTTACGTGGTACTAGCAAACAAATTTAGTTTAATGGATCTTTTGTATGAGGCCAGATTATTGGCGGCGTGATCGATATTAGCATATTCAAATGAAGGAGAGGAGAGTTCTGGGAAGGAAAAGGGTTTAAGGGGTGGGTAGGAATCTAAGGTTCAGTGTGTCCTGGTCATCCGCCTCCAAGACCTGGACAAACCTCACCCCATGAACCCGGGCACCGCTGCTAAATCACCAAATATTGCGAACCACTTGGGGTGACCTATGGCAGAGGTGTTGGTTATCCAATAAAGGTTCCCGGGGCGCGGTACCCATTCCCGCCTCCCAAATTGTAACGAATTAATAAAGATTTGGGGTCCTACGAAGGTCGTACCAAGGCGCAAAGCAGTGGAAACAATAGAAATTAAATGTACTTTAACGTCAACCTCGGAAAGAACTTAAAAGTAAAGTATTTTAATATTATTGCCGAATCGATAATCAAATCGACACATTACTAAGCAATTCAAAATTACTAAAGTAGTTGGTTACGCCAATACACATACCTACACATACACATACCTACATAGCACGCATACATACTGTTACTGCTTGGGATTGGTATTAATATTGTTGCAAATCCTCTCCTACCTTGTTTCCAAAATCCGCACCTATAACTACCTTCACCACGTGCACTAGTCTGCAATTAACCGCCCGCGCCGCAACATACATACCCTATAGCCACTGTGCTCCCGCTACCTGTAAATCGACATTAACATAATTCCGCCGTGTTATCTATAAATAAACGAAACGCACGCCTATTGCTGTTTCTGTGCCTATTGGATGGGGAGAAAGCAGACAAAATTGCCAGCATTCAAGTTCTTTATCCTGTTCGGTGAGTCCTTTCCTTTCTATGCTGCATATGTTTTTTCTCATTTCAATCAGTAACAGTAACACAAAATTCAAGGTCCTTCGTCAGTCAATCTTCACACATATCAAATCCACTCTACACACACTATCTAATTCAGTAGTGATAATAATGGCAAAATGACTATACGTTTATTCATAAAAAAAATTTCACCTCATAATTCTCCGTCACTGGATAAAATGTTCCAGTACTGGGAAATCCACAAGTTATCATAAAAATGAAGCTAAGAATTTTTGTAATTTAATAGTTCCATTTTATCGAGTTGTTAATTTTGAGTATCTAGTTTGACTTTATTATTTTAGTTTGTTTTTGGGACAATATAAATTATCATTATATGAAAAATTTGTAAAAAAAAATAATTATTGTGCGATTCAACCTGAAACAGTAGTTTTTAATACCTACAGCAATCTATACATTTAAAAATTTAGGTTTCGTATGTTTGGGTTCGCAAATCTCCGAAAGTGATCAATGGATTGACTCAAAAAATTTACACAACATTGCATTTTAGCAGAAAAGCATTTCTATATATAATGGTAAGTTCTGGCGTTATGAAATTTGAATTAAAAAATTACTACAGGCAAAAATCTCCTTGGTTTTGAAAAAATTAGAAGTTGTTAGAGTAAACCCTGAATATATCACAAAAATAAAGTTAATGTGACACAATAATATGCATTAAACACATAAAACGTAAAATTTTGCCGGATACATTCGGATAAGTTTTTAAGTCTCGATGAATTGAAAACTTTAAGTAAAAATACGTTTTGAAAAATCGTTACTTCAATATTTTTTATCACGCTAAAATACAAGTTAAATAGTTATGATAACCAACTGATTTCCTAGATTTTATCATAAAAATTCAGATAAACACGGTGGTTATAGTTGAATTATCGCGATGACGTGCACACGTCCATCCGCGGAGGGATTTAAACTTGACTGATATAAAATTACTCGTTCGCATTTCGAGGTAGTGGTAACAGAAATCTCTAATAAGGGCTTAAAATGTTGGGATTTATAACTAGGCTAACTAGAAATTTTAACAACATAAAGTGTATTAAACTATTATATTTTGCATTTGTTAGAAGTCAACTTGAGTACAATTCTCCCGTCTGGAACCCATATTATAATATACATGTACAAGCTGTTGAAAGAATAAAAAACAAATTCTTACGTTTTCTAAATTTTAAAATGGGTATTCCAGCAATTATGTTGAACTACAACACTATTTTAAATGATATGAATATGCTCAAATTGTCAGAGAGAAGAATTTTCACAGACTCAACTAAATCACTTATCAACTAAATCATTTAGAATTTCCAAATTCTAAATGATTTAGTTGATAGTCCGGTATTGCTTGAATTGATAAGCTTCCGGATTCCTCTACGTAATACTAGAAGTCAGGATTTATTTCAGTGCATAATAAGTGCAATGAACTAACTACCATTTGTATTCCTCTTTGCCCAAAATACTAATGGAGGAAAATAATTATACCTAGTCAGAGGACATCTTCAATTTATCTTTAGACAAATACAAAATACTGTTACTGAGGCAGTTCAGTTATGTACAATAAATACTGTATATTTCTTAGTAAAAGAAATATATACCTTTTATATTTGTTGGTAAAAGAAATATATAGCATTTATATTTTATTTAATCAAAGTGTAATTTTTTAATTGTGTATGTAAAAGCACCGAAAAAGGGCGTAAATAAATAAATAAATTTGCGATGGTGCCATGCGTCAGAAGTAGCTAAAATGTTATTTTTTTTTTAATTCTTTGACATGTAGGTATCCAATTAAATTAAAATGAACTCCAGGATTTTATAATAAAATCGAGCTAGATACCTTGAATTGTTAACTGTGCAACGTACCTAATACCTACGTTTAAAATCACGTTTTTTTTTAAATATTTTTCAACACCTCTTAAAAATCAAATCACGTTATACATACGTGTTAGGTATATAAAAATGAAGATTTTTTTTTAAAACACAAAGTCCGGATTAAAAAATATTGATATTGGAATACCAGATTATAATGGGCATGAACTACTGAACAAAACGCATATTTGCAGAAACAATTGGGTATTTAGAACTTTCTACTTATCAAACAAACAAGCGGTGTGTAATGTGTATTTCATAAACAAAATACTTCATAACTTTTCTCCATTTCCATAACCTTCAGTCGTTTATCACTGGCATATTCATAAACTTCCTTGCACAGATAGTGTTTAAACATAAAAGTAATTAAATCTAATAATTTAGAAATAACAATTATTATTGCGATGCCATTGAATCGGCGATCAATCAATTTGTTTGACACATGAAGGAAATGAAATATTATTGACACTATATTTATCTCATTAATATTCTATCACCATATTGTTATTATTTTAGAGTTTCCGGAGAAGCATGTTAAAGCTAAAATAAAATATTATTATTCATTTAAATTTTATTCATTTTGTGAGGTAGTGAGGTAATAGGTAGGTACTGTAAAATTTGTAAACACCGTAAAGTTTTTTTTTTCTTGAGTCAGTAATTATTTTACTACTGCTGACATTGTGATATTTTGACTAACACGATGATGGATTGCCTTTCAGACAGTTAATGCCACGCCAAAGGCAAATTTATTATAGACCGTTAACGAGCCAGCGTTTTTTTACAAATAATAACCACGAACATCTTTGAATAAAAACAGTTTTTCATTCGTCCTTCCTGATCGATATTGTTAAACGGTTGAGAATTCAATACATGGCGGTTAAAAAAATCCGCTTGTGCATATAATATTTTTAAGATTTTGCCAAAGTAAGTTGATAGACCGCCAAATAAAACATTTAAGCTGTAGCTGTAGAAAAATTAAAATGAAAAGTATCATGTCTTGATGCATTTACATTTTATACATCTTAGCTTTGAAGCAAAAAATCTGTGCGCTCAAGCAGCGAAAACTAACCGAGGGTATTGGCGTCATAAAATTTACAGACTGGTAAACATATGAAGAGCTATTGCTAGGTCAAGGAACTAATTTTCATCTAGTATGGTCATTTCAATCATGATGAGCTCAGAAATATTTATTCAACTGCTAAAAAATAATAGTAGCAGTTGCCTAATATGATAATAATAACGTAACTTATTAAAGGAAAAAACTCACACGCTTTTAATTTGAATTAATAATTAAAAACCTTTAGACTGAAAAAAATTACATAAAATTTGTACAGCGCAGTTTTGTGTTATTTCACTCCAAGTGCACATAACTACGATGAACTCAAAAATAATAATTTGTGTTAAAAATAATAGTTAATCAGTGGTCGTACATATTCTTAAATAATATTGATTAAGTAATGTGAAACAAAAAATGTACTTCATATAAAAAAAAATAAACAACAAAGATAAACATGGTCATTAGAACTAAAATATAATATTAAATAGGAGGCAGTTTATGATTAGAAAATAAGAACATTTTGAGTGGACATTAAGCATAAAAGTACAATTAGGAGGAAACCGAAACCAAACAAATACCGAAAACTTGAGAATATGGCTTATATATTGTATATTGAGAAAAAGGATTCATGAATGGTAGGATTTAAAAAAAAAAAAAATTAATGCACTTTTAAATTTGGCAAAATTTTGGATATTACGTGCTATATAAGAGCCGAGGGAAGTTTCGGGAAGACATTATTTTAGCAGCTTGGACCTCTAGCATGGTTGATCGATAAGCATCGTATCGATAACTTTCGGTAACTTCTCATCGTTCAGCGTGAATTCAGGTCGCCAACGAATAAATAACATATTAATTATTTTCCGTTTTATTTGTAGAAATCCATTTAATTTAAAAAAATAAAAATAAAAATTAAATTGAATAACGTTATTATCAAATTCTGCAAGTATTTTAGTAGGTATTTTTGTTACAGCTGTTGCGACTTACAAGTTCATTGAATAAATAACAGTTAACAATGACAAAGTGTTCTTAATGTATTCGATGTCAACTGTTGTTTGTTAACGATCTGCAGTTTTTCAAGAAAGAGATGAAAAGTTACCGAAAGTTATCGATACAATTCGTATCGATCCACTGTGCAAAGGGTACAGGTAGATATAGGGTCTTGAGCTCATTATTTGTTAGGACAAGACTTCACAGCACGCGCCTAATATGATGATTCAATATATCTATTTCATATAAATGTCTAGATGTCATATACAATTTATTTTATAAAAAAATAAATACTGTATAAAATTTGTTCTATAACTTTCTGCGCTAGTTCCAAACTAAATACCCCTATTTTCTTTGAAAGCGCCTAATCTTGTTAGTTTCATTGTTTGTCACGCATTCGGTTTGTGTTCATGCCAAATATCTATTCAAAATGCATGGTTCGCGTAGAAAAGTAATTAGGTAAGTAACTACTAAAAATAATTCTAACAGAAGGTATTTCACATATTAACATCTTTATTCCAACATGCAATATAAATTTCGTCAACTTTAACTTACGTAGAGAAACGGGCATGTGAACATTATTACAACCTAAGTAGCAGTATTCCCTGGTACCGTAAAACGTTCCTACTTTGCTCCTACGAGGTAACTATGCTCCAAAAAAAAAAAAAGATTTGAGTTTTTCTAGATGGAAGCACTGGCGAATTTTAGTAAATTAAAAAGTGTAATTGGTAAATACTTTTCTTCCTCTGGCAACACCAATATGACAGATTGCCGGAAGTCGAACATTTTTTGACATTCTATGTCAAAACCTCTTAGTGTGGTTTGCAGTGGTTTTCGTTCTTCATTAACGTTTTTCATTGCTCCATAGCGTAAATAAACGTAAAACTTAAGGAAATACATGGTGGAGCAAAGTTACCCTTGTCAAAGGAACTACTTTGCTCCAAAAACAAAGTTTAAAAAAATCAAAACAAACCATTAAACTTAAAAAAATATCTTGTTTTTCTATAGCTTAAATGTGCTTCTGAACAGTCAAACCAATAGAAGAGATGTATAATACGCCTTTCTCAATTTACATTAAAATTTCTGAAAGTGGAGCCAAAATTGGTGCAGTGTAGGAACGGTTTACGGTACAGCTTAATAATGGTATGTTTTATCAAGACGGTTATGTTCACAGATTGCGTTTCCCACAGAAAATTGCTCTCTAAATATAACGCTCGTACCAAACACAAATAGCATCTTATCCTACTAAACCCGATTCATGTTCCATTTCTCTTCTGTAGGGACGGAAAATAACCCACGAGGGACCTAACATAAACAGTTTCTCAAAAGTGACCGTAAATAATATCTAAACTGTGTTTTAAAATAGAAAAACTAAAAATAATCAATAATCACATTTTCTCAAATAATAAATTAAAT
This sequence comes from Limnephilus lunatus, assembly GCA_917563855.2. NCBI lineage: Eukaryota > Metazoa > Arthropoda > Insecta > Trichoptera > Limnephilidae > Limnephilus > Limnephilus lunatus. Next base: position 47,935,646 of record OU830600.1, read on the forward strand.
TTTAAAAAAAATGACGAAAATCTATTTAAAAATAATCATTTTATTTTAAAATAATAGATTTTCAATATATAAAACGTTTATTAGTTAGTTTGACAACGTTTCCCGATAAAAATAATTACCCATGTGTGTACACGCAACTGCGAAAAATTTAATTTTGGTCAACGTATTTTATTAAAAAAATATATTATATTTTGGCTCCACACAGGAGGCCATGAGGAAAATAATTTCCCTCAGGCCCTATGTCATCTTTAGGGTGCTGTGTGGAGAGGGTCTTTTTGTGGAAAGGATGGAATGAACCAGGATCTTAAAGAGACCCATGAATGTTGTAGGATGTTGTAACCCAGCTGTTGAACTCGAGAACGACTCGTAGAAATGACCCGTTGCCATGTAACAAATCTCAACTGTGTACAAATGTTGGGTGCGTGTTTGGCGTGTTTCCCAACTGCCGTAAACCGGTGCCGAAAAAATCAATGACGCTAGTTCCCAGGAGCATCTTCCATTGACATACCAGTAGAACGAGGTCAGCATTCCCACCCGATGTCGGTGCTTTAAAGATTGCAATCCATTTGTTAAGATAGGAGAATCTATCAAACGGACCGCCCATTTCTGTGCAGAGTCGAGGGTTTTTCAGGTATTTTTAGGCTGCAGACCAGAGAAGGCCACAAAATTTTTTGGTATTGGTAAAAATCAGAGGCATAATAATACGTAATACCAAATGCATAATATTTGTTGGTAGATTTAAAAAAAAAAAAAAAAATGCTCAATATTTGACTGCACTAATAAAAAAATTTAGACGGTTAATATTGGTAAATTTCTGTAAAGTACAAACGAAAGTAATGCATGTGCATTTGGCTTTGAACAGAGAAGTTCAGCATAACCCACGATTTTAACGAAAACGGATGGCAAGTTCGTGTGAGAAAACTGATACACATAATAAATAACAGTGTTTTGTTTTTAATGTTCCATCACAAAATGTCTAGTTTTCGGAATAAATAACCTTTCAGTTTTTAATCAGATTTACAACCCCAACACTACACAGGCTAAATTCAAATCAACATCAGCAAGCATTATTAGCAGTATCGAAGGCATAATCTAGCCCCGTTCGTTCCCCTGCCATTGATTAACAATCCCTTTTTCCTAACACCGTACACCGGGCGCCATTTTCCAGGCTCCATTTTCCAGGCGCCACTTTACCGGAGCCACTTTGCGGGCGCCACCTATATTTTAACTTTTCACACGACTCGCCGGCTCTCTCCAGCAGGTAATTACCGTAAAACTGTCTAATCAAAATGTATGTTTGTTTAATTGGATTCAGCTTCACCTGCGCGGAAGTACCTCCACATTTGGATGGCAAGAGCACGTGTTATCGAATTAAATATAGCTAACACAACATAAATTTGGGAAATGTTATATTACGATACGTGCAGCTTGAAAGATTTACTAAAATGAAAACAAAAGGAAAAGGAAAAGGAAAATAATGAATTATCAAAGTAATGGAATGTAATGCTAGAAGTTAATCAGAGTTAATAATACTTATTTGCTTTTCGAATGGTATGGCAATTAATTGTAAAAAGGGTAGAGATAAGGAAAAAGTTTTTAAAGGCGACTAAAAACCCGGCGAGACGGTTTCCGTGCGTTGATACGGTCGTACTGGAATATTTGCACGTAATTTAAAAGCCGTTGGTTAATTTTATACCTAACAATTGTTTAAAAAAAAATCTTGCCGTAATAATCGTTTAATTTTGCAACACCGAACCCACCTTGTGAAAAGTATCTGCAATTATTTATATGATAAGTATTTACATTTTAAAGAAGACATAATTTTTCATATCGGTAGTTATTGGTATATTTTTTTATGTTTAGTCGAGTTATGGATAGGCTTAGAACCGGAGCTCTCACCGCCTTGTAATAAACCGAGGTATGTACAAGCCGAAAATGTGAACATTTTTAATGTGCCTTATATTTTAATCACCACGAATATAGATAATAGGCATAAAAATCGATTGACAAACGGAGTCTAGAAACGCTTGATTTTAATGCAAAAGCAGTTTTTATTTATTTTTTGAATAATTTTATAAGAAAGAATTAAAGTGAATCAAGAGTCAATTTTATAAAATTTTAGCCATACTATTGTGTTTTTTAAAGTTGTTTCATATACGCGTTCAAACATGTCTAATTAAAAAAAAATTAATAGTTAGATTTTTGATAAAGTAATTAGACATTTTATTTGTATTTTCATTATTACTTTTTGGGGTGTTATGCCGAGTTGCTCTACTGCCGACGTGTAGGACAGCGTTGCAGTGTCCAACATCAGGGCAGATCTGACAGATCCGACATTTTATTTGTATTCTACTAAAGCGAAACTATAGGAGATGCTTTAGTTTATCCAAAACATATTTTTGAATATTCGCAATGTAAACGGATTTGTAGTAAAGATTAATGGAAAACACCTTAAGAACCAAAATCAAATTGTCAATGGTAATACCAGGAAAAAGCACACCTCACCCACTCACAAAACTAGAGCTAAAAAAATAGACATTATAAAATACCAAAGTATAATTCTACCTTTGGACAAAGAAACTCTGAATGTTAATAGTAAAGGTATATAATAAACCCCAACACAGTATTAAACAAATAAAAATAAAAATAACCACACTAAGGGCATTAAATCTTGGCTTAAAGAACTACCGGAAAAAGCACTTACTTCTATATTAAAAACATCGTCATAGAAGTTCTGGAAAACCATTATCCAAACCATAAAGTTATACCATAGAAGTCGCTGAAAACTAATCTAAAACATAGTCCTCCTCAGGATCTCCTAGTGAGGACTACGAACATAATCTACATCTATTTTTTAGTTATAATATCTAATAAAATTTAAAATAAACAAAAATTTTAACAAAACAAAGAACGACTTAAAAAAATGCACTAAAAAGTAAAAAAATAATATCGTACGATTGTTATTTTTGGAGTCGGTGTCAGCCAAGGTAACTACATACATAGGTAGTTATAGGTGAGATGTGGAGATCTTGGCTGACACCGACTACAAAAATAACAATCGTACGAAATTATTTTTTTACTTTTTAGTGCATTTTTAAAGTCGTTTTTTGTTTTGTTAAAATTTTTGTTTATTTTTTGATTTTTTGATTTTTGTGACGAGCGTGCGTAAAGAATTTTTACTTCAAAAAAAGAATCATCGAAATCTGTTGGCGTAATATTGAGTTATTCGTTCATTTTTCGCGCACATTGCAAATTAAAGACATATATGGTTTTCGCATGGATCTCATTGTCAGAACTGGACCAAATTAAAATGGAACCGCACGGGAAGCACCAGATTTCTAATAAAAAAGAATCATCAATATCGGTTCACCCAATCGAAAGATCTGAGGTAACAAACATTAAAACAAAAAACAAAAAACAATAAAAACAACCATCGAATTGATAACCTCCTCCTTTTCGAAGTCGTTTAAAAATAAAAGTATTCATGACAACCGTGTAAAAGAAAACTGGATCAGCGCACTAGTTCAGCAAAAGTCGAGCGATCACGTAATATTATAAGTGTCGGAAAGCTTGTCTTGAGAAATAGGGGTTATTAGTTCCACGCGCGATTGGCACTCGGATTGCAGCGGGTCGAGCCAGCCAGAGCCAGCCAGTTGAGTTCTGAATTAGCCCCCAACAGCGGTAATCTCATACATACATTCCCGCCGCGTTTCTGCACTTCCATCTCTTACTGCTCTCTATAAAGTTCAATTGCTCCTCTTGATGTTCTCCAGGTCTCTTCTGCTTTCTCGACTCCTGGTAGCCACTTTGAGTTGTATAACTTACTCGGTAAAAGCAGTAAAATAATAATAATAATGTTTGACAACTACTATCCTTTTCAGGGAATGATATTTCTGAAAATAAACAGATGAACAAAGGAATGGCTGAAGCATATAAAATAAATCCACAAACCTAGCAGAATTCTTTAAAATTAAAATGTTTAATTATTTTTCAGTCAAAAATAACATACAGGAGGCCCATGAGGAAAATAATTTCCTTCGGGGCCTATATCATTTTCGGGATGCTGTGTGGAAGGTCTGGGAAGGAAAAAGGTATAAGGGGTGGGTAGGGGTCAGTGTGTCCAGGAGTGACGGACGTACGAATCCATCATTCCCACTGCGGTGCAAGAGTCTGTGTCCAGGGAGACCAGCTGAAGAGGTCAGAGGGTCTCCCCAAACCGGCAACTCTCCCCGATCCGGGCCGCCACGCAGCTGGCGGGCAGGGGCATCCGTCGCAATACAACATACCTCACCCGATCAACCCGGGCACCCCTGCAAAGTCACCAAACTTAGGGAACCATTTGGGGGACCTATGGAAGAGGTGTTGGTCATTATGGTTCAAATAAAATAAAATAATTTAATAATTAACCATCACGTCATCCCTAGCTTCATCTGAATATTTTTAAGTCGTCCGAAAAGAGAGAAATCCATTCTCACCTGGAACTAATGAATATAAACATATCTGCAAATACATTTTTGAAGTGAAACTTCTTTAGCGCCGTTAGTGATTAGAATTAAAACTCGGTTCTAATGTAATGCAGTAAGTTCGCACTTTGGCGCGGGCCTTCGATAGTGCAGTGAGCAAGGTGCCTGACAAGTCTCAGCGGCCAGAGAGACAGGCATCAAGCGAACGGAGGTTCGAATCGTACGAAATAAAAAAAAAAAAATTATTTTTGTGAAATCAATATCCAATCGTCAATCCACTTTAAAATAAAAAAGGCAAAAGAAAAGAAAACGACATCTAGCAAACTTTCTAGTTTCATTTCTACAGCGTGTGAATTACACACTTTGTTTTTTTTTTTAAATCTTGAAGTAGTTAGTACTAATAAATCTAAACTAATAATCTTTAAAAGTTATTGTAAAAGATAATAGAGAAGTCCAGTCCATTTTTTTTATTTTTTTTTATGAAAAATGACCTTCTAACTTAAATTACTGCATATTTTTTTTTTTTTTAGAGTTAGTTTTAATAGTTAAAATAATTTTCAAAGTTTTAATTTTTGGAGATCCCTCGAAAACACCCATATCTATGGTGAATTTTGTGACGTCATCTACTAAAATAACGATTCATATTTTTTAGATTTTTATGTTGGTTTTCTTGAATCTCACATAGATTTGCGCAGGCGCGCGGCCATCTTGTTTATTATAACGCGTTGATTGGCTAATGGCTTATTTATTGCAAATGGCGAAATCAAATTCTTTGCAAAACAATGAATGACGTGGATGAATTTAACTTGCAGTTTGCTGTTTTTGATGATAATTTTCGTTTAAATGATTAATTCAATGTGATATTAGTGTAATTCAGCATAAGTACTAATGCTGCCTGTACTTTTTTTCAGTTTTGATCCTTAAATAATGTTTTTTTGGTGATTTAGTTTCGTTCGGTTTTTAGGTTACTGACATTACATAATCAAAGGTTACTTCTCTATAATTTTTATGACTTTTCCGCGTGAATTTAATAAAACTTCCATAAAAGTAATATTATTTGATAATGTAAAAGCCTTATGCATGTGTAAATAAATACAAATTCGAGAAATCAACGCATTAATTGCGTAAAACCGAGTCCAAGATGTCGGATTTTTTCAGTTATTTTTTCGGAATTATTATAATATTTTTTTATCCTTTTTAATTGTATGAACGAGATAAAAAGTGAAGTGACAGTTTTATTCCAAATTCATAAAGTAAGAGGACTGTATTTTTTAAATTTTGAATTTTCCTAATTTTTTCGACCATTTAATAGAATATGTTTACAGTCGGCTGTTTTTTTTAAATTTTTTCATTTTGAAACTTAAAATACTGCATTTTTCAAACACAATCGTATATGTCAGATACAAAAATCTAAAAGGCAATTCTATTAACTTTCTATAAAGGTATATGCTTTTACGACATCTTCAAAAATGAGAAATATATAGAACATTCGCTTGTGTCATACCTAAAGTCCCATATAAATGACGTATAGCATAAATAAACCAGTTATTACCGTGATTACTATCGTGACGTCACCATGACAGCATTACACAGCATACCAACCTGACGCTGTGTTTTAACGAGAATATTAAAAATGCACTTTTTAATATTTTTTTAAAAACTGTACGTTTAATATTATTAAATAAAAGTTATATATTCAGAATCAGCGTTTATTGGTCTATATGAACATATTTTTTTAAAGCAATAATATTTTTCACTGGAGTTCCTTATTCTAATGATAATTTTATTTAATTTTCATATATTTGAATGCAAACATTTTTACTTAAAAATGTTTCTTGAAATATTTTGAAATATAACTAAGAAATCCAAAGCTCTAGCATGCATTTATTATTATAATAATCAATATGTAATCATTAATTTTCCCCTCTTTCTCCGATATTTGAAAAGTCTACGAATAAATCTTTTATGTGGATGAACAATTTCAACGGCATATTAAATGAGAGGGTAAAATATCACCCTTTCACCCTCTTCAGCCCCATAAAATATTTCTCTCCGAAAGGAAATGAAATTTTCAAAACGTCGATCAATACATCAAAAATTGACCGAAACGCCGATTCGGCAAATTAAATTTGATACAATTTGAAAATGTTGCGAAAATATTTTCACCCCGCAAAATCAATGTACCTTACGTAATTTTTCAACATTATTCAGTTAAATGAGGTTTTATTTTTCAATTTGTGAAACATTATTATTTTGATCTCGATTTAAATCTTAAATAATGTAGATTCTATCTAAAAGGTATGTTTAAATCTCCCTATTTGACAATGTCGATGTACGGTGAAATCGTTTGGAGGCAAATTATTAAATAATAATATACTTACTAATAAATTTTTTTTAAATTTTACACATCTGATGTACGAGTACAACCGTTTAAGATACATACATGGTTATTTATCAGTTGTATAAAATTTAAAACACGTTTATTAGTAAGGATGTTAGAGTTTTTAACATACTGAAAGAAACAAAATTATATTTGTTCTAAAAAGTAATAAAATACATAATATTTTCTATTTACACGGAATAGTACTTTTTTATATAAATAAAAAAAAACGTAGGGAGGAAAATGCCTTCTCACGGAAATATTTATATTATAAGTTGGCGAGGAAAATACTTTCCCATGTCATCTTTGGGGATACTGTGCGAAAGGTCTTTTGGGAGGGAAGGAGAGGAATTTCTGGGAGCGAAAAAGATTTAACGGGCTGGCTAGGAATCCGGAATTCAGTACGTACAGGAATGACTTATTAATCTATCCCCCCCACTGCGACACAAGGTGTTGGGGACAACGACTGGAGAGGTTGAAGGGTCTCTATCATCCGGCCTCCACCGATCCGGCACATCCGCCACCAAGACCTGGACGAACCGCACCCCGTCAACCCGGACAAGGGTTAAGTTAAGTTACTAAACGTAGCGAACCATGGGGTGACGTATACCCGCCTCTCTAATAAATACAATTATAGATACGATATAACAAAACAATATTCTAAGCATCTTAGTGAGGGGTCAGTAGCAAAATATATTGTTTCTTTAAAATACTGATATTCAATACAGTATTGAACAAATCCTTTATAATGTAGACGATTCAAAAGATGACATTGAATCATTTAAAAAAGATTCTTGCTTGAATAGTGGTACATTGCATCGTAGGACTAATGTGGGTTAAAGGTTTTGTGGGAGGGTGTTCCAAACTATTTCGAATCAAATTGAACCACTGTCGGTGTGACTGTAAATGGTTATACAGTATCCTTAACATTCACACCACTAGGCACAAAGAATTCTATCGCGAATCCAATATAAAATTATTACATTAAGCCCTATTTGTTTAGTATAAATTCATCAATTTAAAACTAAGGCAGAGAATGTTATAATGTTATGTGTGGTCGGTTATGCAGTATGGATGCGAGACATGGACTTTGAAAGTAAACACCATGAAAAGGTTAGAGGCTTTTTGAAATGTGGCTTCACCGGAGACTGCTCAAAGTCCCATGGATCGACATGATCACCAAAAAAAATTCGGGGGGGAGGGGGGTCCAGCAAAATCTCACGTTACTTGAAAAAATATACGAATTGGCCCAAATTTATCTCACCGAGGGGGAGGGGGGGGGGTCTAGATTGGAAGAAAACTGCTCACGTTATTAATGGATGCCCCCTATCTGATTGGTCACAAACTTCGAGGGGAGAAATATCACTTGCTCCAATTAATATTAAAAGGCAAGACAGAGGTTCGCCGAGGGCGGTGGTAGGAGAAAAATTTATTGGCTGTGAAATGTATGAAGGAGGACCGGTATTAGAAGTGTGGAGGAGCTATTTCGAGCTTTGCAAGATACTAGAGTGATCGCCGCCGTCTGGGGACCTGATATGCTATAAGAGTCACAAATATGTTTACTTTTTATATATTAAAGTCTGCTATTATATAAATTCGTTCATAACTTCATTCTCTCTCATTTCTTAGTTTCTGTATCTTTAAGTCTACCATTGTATAAATCTTGTGTTCTTTCTTACATATACTTTACTTACTAATTACAATAATTTTTGTTACCAACTTACATGATTCAATTTATAATGATTTTTTAATTTATATTATGATTTTTTAAACTTATCTTGATTTTTATTTTTAAATTTATACATGATTTTCTAACCATACTTATTATTTACAATAGCCGTTATTACTAACTTACACGACCTTTTAATTTACTAATTGAGCTAGAATTCCCTCACCAAACACAAGAGCGTTGTCTCTTTATGGTGAGGAAAGGCAATTTTTTGTTTTTTTTTTAAAACTTATGTAACTATGTAACCGATGTAACTTTATATGTATTTTTAATCAGTAATGCCAAATATATAAAATTAAAGCTAAAAGAAATTCTTTTTCAGTATTGCAAACCTACGAACTTAATTTTTTACTATTTTCTTCAGGCAAGACTAAATCATAAATCTTCTGGCGTAGGTATTGTTAGAATGAATAAATAATTGTAAAGCATGTCACTAGCAAACAGTTAATTTTAAACCCAACTGCCAATTATTATTATCGTGTTTTTGAAGTTAGGAACTATTCCCTTGTTCCTCGTTGAAACCGGCATTGCTATGAGAATATTTTAAATGTGGTGCTATTTTGTGGAAATGTATGCACCAGAATTTATTTGCCGTACCAACAAAGTTTTAACTAGTTGTCAGACCCTCCACATTCACCCTGGGGTAAAATTGTGCTTCCACATATGATTTGAATGAATTTTAAACATTTGTTCAGAGAAGGAGTGCATTTCTAGATTTGAAATTCCACAAACATTTGTTATTCATAAAGCTCGGAATATCGCAAACATTCTTGTGGCAAACCCTTAATTTCTTCTGACATACTAACTCAAATGATCGCTCTCCTATTTGCTGAGATATAATGTTTGTGGAAAGATTTTGCTATTTGCTTAGTATCCCGGAGCAAATGTTCAAGTGCCGGTGTCTAATTTCTTTCATGCACTTCAAATTCTTCGTTTTAGCATCGAGATGGTTCTACTCGCAGAAAATTTGAAACTCTGGCGAAGGGATATTATTTTTAGGGCCATCTTAAATGGCTATTTAACGATTGGACGATGAATTCTTCTTCTTCCAAAAATACATATAAAGTTACATCGGTTAAATAGTTACATAAGTTTTTAACAAAGAAACAAAAAAATGCCTTTCCTCACCATAAAGAGACAACGCTCTTGTGTTTGGTGAGGGAATTCTAGCTCAATTAGTAAATTAAAAGGTCTTGTACGTTAGTAATAACGGCTATTGTAAATAATAAGTAAGGTTAGATAATCATGTATAAATTTAAAAATAAAAATCATGATAAGTTTAAAAAATCATAATGTAAATTTAAAAATCATTATAAATTGAATCATGTAAGTTAGTAACAAAAATTATTGTAATTAGTAAGTTAAGTATATGTAAGAAAGAACACAAGAATTATACAATGGTAGACTTAAAGATACAGAAACTAAGAAATGAGAGAGAATGAAGGAATGGACGATTTTATATAATAGCAGACTTTAATTTATAAAAAGTAAACATATTTGGGACTCTTATAGCTATTTCAGGTACTTTTTTAATTAATGATATTACTTAATTTGGGAGGCGGGCATGGATACAGCTGTCCCGGGAACCATTTATTGGATAACCGACACCTCTGCTATAGGTCACTCCTAGTTGTTCGCTACGTTTGATAACTTATCAGGGGTGCCCGTATTCATGGGGTGAGGTTTGTCAGTGTCTTTGTGCACACCAGCTGCATGGCAGGCCAGATCGAGAGAGAATGGTTGAAGAAGTCCCTTTGACCTCTCCAACTGAATTATCTCGACCGCGACGCAGTTGGAGAGATGGATTCATCCGTTCATCACTCGTGAACACAATGACCCCAAGGTTCCTACACAGAACTTCCTTTCCTTGCTTTCCCTAAAAAGTCTCCCCACGCAGCATCCCCAAAGATGACACAGACCCTGAGGGAATTTTTTAAATAAACATTTTCCTTGGTGAAAATAGTGGATATGGTCGTGTTGTGCAAAATAATTTAGTTTAGGGCGTGCAAATATATATTTAAGTCTAGTACGATTTTCAGTTATGAATGAGTAGGCATTTATCTTTTTCTTCTATAATTTGAATAAATGAATATTTAATATATAAGTTTTTAAATGTAAGAACATTGAATTCTTCGAATAGGCGATCAGCTGTGTAATACGATAACGATCGAATTAACTATGCAAGTTAATTACTTAAAATAAATGTATTTAAACGGGGGCTTTAGGGGAATGGTTTATTAATACCAAAAATGGGCTACGAATAGGTTTTGCAATCCCACATACAACACATAAGTCAGAACCTACGAAGTTTTCACAATCAATTTTTTTTATCAGTCTCCATAAAATATTTTTAACATGATTTTATAATTAGTACCAAAGACGATGGATATTAAATGACTGTGGAGAGTTCTGTCAGTGACAGTATGTTTTTTTTTTCGATATTTTTTTGATCAAATTACCTACTCTTATTATGTTTCCTTTTCAATATAAAGTAATATTTTTAGAACCAAATATGATTGATACGAAAAGTCCCCATAAATGTCTTACTATGTGACCCTTTTAAAGCCCTATAAAATAGTATCTAGTATCAAAGATAATTGATACCAAATAACACAAACATTTTTTAAGAAAAATTCAATTTAACACCCCTTAGTAAAAATTCCGCAAATTTGGCGAGATTTGAAAACCCTAGCCACGAAGGTTCGGCGATCTTCAGTTCTTTAATGAATATTCTTGCCGTGATATAACTTTTCGTAAAAAGAATTTGTTATTTATTTGTTTCTTCGTAAACTTCCACCAACCGAGATGATAGGCCACCCCGGGATATCTCATTTCAAAAATTGCGTAATCCACTCTTCGAATTGAATAAAGTTAGAAGTTATAACGAGATCACTTTAACTTGGAAATGTATATTGCGCGATCGGCGGATATTTGTTTTGTTTTTCTAAGAGTTATCATGCCATCAATATCTTGGAACAGTTAAATTGAATCTGTAAAAACATAGACGCTTTTCTTTATTATTACTGTCCTTCGACAGACAGTATTAAAACCTTAAAGAACTCCGAAATGCAATGATCAGAAATAAAATTTCCCTTTCATTCCCCAGTCTCCTCCCATCCGCCTAAAGTGTCCATAAATCCAGCCACAAACCACGAAACTAACAATAATAATAACTGTCGCTATCACAGCATCGCATCTGGCTCCATGAATCATATCTTCAGATGCATGAGATTCTTTCCTTCCATTCTCTCTCTCCGGGTTCAAGGGTCTTGCTTCAATAATAACTGTGGCTGCGCAGGTACCAGGTACTTGCGGCTTATAACAGCATCATTGAATTTCCTCAAACTCTGAATCATAGTAAGGAATTCATGTTTCAATGCAATGATTCCCTTTCAGCCTTTTGTAGATTCGTTGAGTGCATCATCAATGGCCGTTGATTACATTATAAAATCATTTGTGATAAGCGTTTGACGGTGCATTAAACAAAATATAGTCTATTTCAACATGTTCTTACAATGAACAGAGTTTTGTAATGATTTTTAATAGGTACTAGTATCAACTTTAAGCAATGTTTTAAAGCTAAGTCTTTTTGAATCATCCAATAAAAAAATATATATTAATCAATTTTGTGACCAAACTTTATAAGGAATATTATTAACTAACCTTAAAAAGATGTCATTCCGATATCATGAAAGTGACTAAGCTCAATAAATTTTTTTATTTATTTGAAAATTATCTTAATTTGAATTTCTTTAAAACATTTTTGTAAGTATCTACCATATTGTCAAGTCAACATAATTTTGTTTTGCGGCAGGAAGCGAATCGTCGACCTCTTGATTCATAAAATGTTTTGACCACTACGCTAAGATTAGTGGTAATTGTAAACAGCACAAGTTATAGCATGGTAATATGTAGAGTATTGACGACCGACATAGTCCAGCGGTAAGGCTCTTGACTCGCACACCGAAGGTCGCGGGATCGAATCTCGGCGTGGCAAATAAATTTTATTTGATTAATTTGTGTTATTTAACAATTTATTCATTCAAAATAATTTATTGTATATTTGCGGCACTTTCCGGAGTGGAAAATACTCTCAGTATCGCCCTGGTGTAAGACCGCCATTCAGAATTGAAACGTTGCTTGAAATGGCATCAGCCGTGTTTGGTGACCAGATGTGAATAGCCAGGTACTTCACCACCTTCCTCTTCCCTATCTCCTTCCCCTCCCCACTACGTTAAGCCTCACAACATACCCCAATTGGGGATACCATAGTCACACTGGCTTCAGACAGGAGTAACTAAGGCAATACTAGGTACTCTTGAGGCCTGCCTATCCTAACTGGTTAAAAAGGGAGTGAATAATATCAGTTTTTTCAATCTTCAAAACTTTGGTATTTCTAATAGTATATTCAATATTGGGTTGAGTTTAGTTTGCAGCCTGGTTTGCATGGTAGCCCTGGAGGCAGTGGCGCTTATTGAAAACAGGCCACGCGGTAAATTGCCCCGGTGAACAAATTACCCGCTGGATGAATTATCTCCGGGAACAGGAACAAATCCAGTCCGGCGGTGATTCCGAATAGTCATAAACTTGTGCAACCAGTTATCCCGATTAATGCCAAATGCTGAGTTAATAGAAACCGGTGATTGTTGTGGATTCAAACATTCACAAACAAAATGATTCTGGGAATACTGATTTAACGATCTTTTAAATTTCATATAAAATTATCGGATTTACACGAGATTATTCGTCATCAGTAATTATTTATTTAGAAGAATTTAAAACAACAGAACAACAATGTGGCGCCTTGTAAGGGTAATTGAAATAATGAACACTTTAAAGCTCTGTAACTCAAGATTGAAACTAAAAAAAAACCTAAAAATTTATAATATGAGCAGAAAATATCATCTATTTATAAGTGTATCTTATAAATATCAGTTGAAAAAGGTTGTAGTAATTTTATGGTATAGATTTTTATTATTTAACTGCAGTTTTGGATGTTTTAATGACTGAGATTGAAGATGCTTCTAATTGCAACAAATACCTCCCATTAATTTAATTTTACCACATAGATAATACTTTTTTTTTACAGATCCTATTTTAAAAATTGTATTTAATCAGTAAGTAGAATATATTGCATCAGTAAGTATTTCCCTTCATTATGGAGAACTAATATTAATAAAAAATAGAACCGTTTTTTCTTTCCCCTTCTTAAAATATATTTTTCTGTAAATTTAAGAGAGGCAAACACAAAAATGACCTCCTTTGTTTTAATTCCATAATGTACAACATCATTATGATTTTATCAGTGCTCGGAAAAATGGTAGCCAAGCATGCTATGTGTATTTTTACGTTGTGATTTTCACTCGACTTCTCAACAATGTACGTTAAAATATCAAAAAAGAATATGTGGGTATTTTGATTTAGTTTGCACAGGTTTAGTTCCATTTTGAGTTGGTTCTTTTCGACTTTGGCTAACCCCTCGTAGATATTACCATCACAACCTTTCGCAACTGTGGAACTATTCCCATTTTCTTTGTTTTTCTTTCTTTTATTATACTTCTACTTTTATTATAAACTATGAAAGCTCCCTTTCGCCCAAGGTAAAATAGTTTCACCAAAAGCTACTACCTAAGTTCAGCTTTAAACTTTAGCAATTTCTGCTGGCGTCAAAAGTTGCGACAAACTTTTGGTTTCCTTTCAGATATACCAGATTAGCAAAGTGCAATTACTGAATTCAGTAGTTACATTGTAGAAAAAAATCAGTAATTTATGAAAAGGTGACATTAAAAAGATTGTTTTCTGATAAAGCCAATGGCTTTAAGGCTCAGTATCCCCGCTCAAAGAGAAGAAGATGGAGAGATATGGAATTACGAATGTTGGAGAGAGCGCGCTAATATTTAAAACGATTAAATTGAAGCGAAAATTGTAAAAATGATTAATAAAACGCGATTCGTTTTAAATTGAACAAAAAACCTCGTGGGAAATATCTAAAATAGCATTTAAAGAAACACTCTGAATTTTTTCATACATTTCTAAAATAAGTGATATGAACGTGTTTCTAATATTTTTTGCAGTATACTTTGCGATTTTTTTCTATCAAGGGAATTTCATATAATTTGCGTTTCGGCGTGGAATACGTTATACATTTTTTAAGAGCTTTAAAACTTCAAATGTTTAAGGGAGATATGTAAGAAATCGATAGAAATTCGGGTAGCGGCGCACGTCTCATACGTCATACATACGTCTGGTAGGGTTATATTATCGTTAAAACCATCTAATGGGTCCGTGTGGTTAATGTTCATTGCGGTATATTTAAAAATTAAACTCATGATTATCAATATCTGAATACTAAACCGAAAAACTCTCCTATAGTAAACTATGAAATTTGAACAACTTAACATAATGTTCTCAGCTCGAAGAGTCATATTAGTGCCAATTATGACAACCTATTGATGATTTGTGATATACATATTTAAATAAAGCCGCTAAATTGTTTACGCAATGTTTCTCAATTGAGCATTAGGATTTTATTTTTTAAAGCATTCAAAAAAGTATGAGGCCGGGTGAAATTTATAATAATCATTTAAAACAATATTAACGACTCTCAAACGAAAATTTGACACAAAAAAATCAGAAAAAGATTTGATTGCATCTAGGAATTGAACCCAGGGCCGCAGAGTAGATCCCCGGCAAGGCTTAGGTCATATGTGCTCAATTTCTATATCATGCGATCGAATCTTTCATTGATTTTTTGGTTTTAAATATTCATTTGACATTCACTAATATTGTGTTGAATGATTAAATATTACAATTTGAGGTTTTACTCGTTAACTTCCTTTAAAAATAAAAATATTGATTTATGCAATGTGGAATCTCCATCAGGCCATCAAGGTTCATTTCTCTGATTTGAAAAAAATGTAAAAGTTCATTCGTTCACTTATCTATAATGGTGAACGGACAACTCAAAATCTGATGGTTTAAAGAGTCATTAAAAGAAATGAAAAAATAATATAAAAATTGCTTAAATAGGTTAAGAGCTGTTTTTCAATTTTTCTTTTAATGACTTTTAATGACTTTTCAAAATGACTTTTAATGACTTTTCAAAAGGGCGTTGAAATTGAATTACTGGGGTAACTTGATCCATCAATAAATTGATCATGATATTTTGTAATTTATTTAAAATTTTGATGTTAATGCAAACAAAGTTATAGACAAGGCAATAAAGTTAGGGATTAGCATTGAGAAATAATTATTATTTATCGTCGGCATTGAAGTTGCCAGATATTCCGTCCACGCCATAAATAGACCAATTTACTCCAAAGTGTTGGCCATAACTCATTTGAGTTCTTGGTTTTCATAAAAAAAAGCTATAAATAAATCTCAGTGTGGGTCCAGCGCGTGTCTATGGTGCTTGGATCATTCGATGCTTAGTTTTGGCTGTCAATCGAAAGAGAACCCATCAGCTGTTTAATTTTAGTTATTTGGTTTAACTTTGGACAATTACTGATTATCTAAAAATATGTACTAAAATTTGTTGTAGCAATATTTTTAAATATAAAATGTACTCATTTATACCTTTGGCTAGTGCGCCGAATTATTAACATGATTTAAACTATGCAACTAAGTAATATCTCTTAATTTATTTTTTATTAATTAAGTAACTACATATTTATTATTTTTTACATTTTTATATGAAACATGTTAGGTATATATACAAAATAGAAATTATATTCGTAGTCTTCCTCACTAGGATATTCTGTGCTCAGGGGGACTATGCCGTGGATAAGCTTTCAACGACTTCTATGGTTTAACTTCATGGTTTGGATAAGGTTTTCCAGAAACTTCTATGACGATGTCTTGTCTTATGTATACTAGTAAGTTCAATTTCCGATAGTTCTTTCAGCCAACATTAAATGTCCTTAATGTATCTATTTTTTGTTTTAATTTGTTTGATAAGCTGGAGGCTCTGGTTTTATGAGTACGTGAGGTGTAATTTTTGGGGTGATGCACTAGAATGTTTTTGGCCTAGCTTTTCTGTATGCTTGGAACATCAAACTGTTTAAAAATGTCTGTTGTTGACGTCCTTATGGGGACCTTTAGTATGGTCTTTATGATGCAATTCTGAGTTACCTTCAGTTGTTTTATGTATTTATATGCTGCTGAGCCCCATCCTATTACTCTATATTCCAATTGAGAGTGGCATAAAGCATAATATACTCTCTTTATATTCCTAGTCATTGTCTCACTCGCGAGAGGTGAGCTGGGGCGTTATGAAATTAGTCATAGTAGATATTTTCAGCTCGCTTCCATTGCATTAGGCAATAAAATAATTTTGTAATTTCAAATTAATCGTTACTTTTATTTTCAAGTATTTACTGAAAAGTTGATTTACAGGGTAGGAATTTTTACAAAATTTGGTTATTTTTTTTTTTGTGAAATGCCAGTGCAAAGCTTTTTGTCTCTCAGTATAATTATAACTTCATAAATAAATATTAATATACTTTCAATGTAAGAAGTCACATTGGACAGGATTATTAACGAATTAATTTTTGTTCTTGTTGTAATAACTTAATGAGTAAAACCTCAAAACGTAATATTTAATTATTCACTGAATACACAATCTTAAATTCGGAACAGAAAAATCAGAAAAAGATTCGGTCGCATCTAGGAATTGAACCCATAACCTAAGCCTTGCCGATGTCTGGGGTTCAATTCATAGATTTTTTTTCAAAATTTTGGATATATTTAGAATTTAATATTATTTCACATTCATTGTAAATTTGATCATTGGTAAGACATTGTATTACGGTCTCTTTATGAAATCCTTAGATATAAATACTTGTTGAAAATGGAGTTATCTAATTATAACATTAAAATTTATTCAGACACTATCTAGATTGCATTTAGTTCGGGTTTGAATATTGCAATCATACATAAAGAACGCAGCCAATAAAATATGCGTTAAGAAAATGAAGATAATGTGGGTGGTTCTTGGTCGAAGTATGATGATACAGTTAAAAATGGCCGAATTTGATATCGACACCTTGGCGCAATTGACAGTTCGCCCGGAAAGCGAGAGATCCTGGTTTCAAGTCCCAGAGGTGCCAATATCTTTTTCTGATTTTTCTGTTTCCAGATTTTCGATTGAGTTTCGCTCACGGTGTCGTCATTTAATTAAATATCACAATTTGAGGTTTTACTTATAAAGTTAAAATACCCACAAAAACATACCCACATGGAACTAAATGATTCCAAAGCGTTACGACTGTTCTGTTCGTAGCGTTCATAGTCGATATATTAATGTTAATCTTTTAATGCGTAATTCAAAAACGATGATTTCGGAGTAACCTAGTGGCATTAATTACTACACGATATGAAACACCGGTACTTTGTTTACACAAATTTATTTATAGCATCACGCAAACCAGTTTCAGCAAAATCGCCTCTACCTTATTTTCGTTAATCTGGTTGTGCAGAAATCGCTTTTTGTCTTATTCTCAACCCATTCAACTGCACAAAGTCTGCAGTATCGAACATTATTAATACGGTAACGTCTGCGTGGTTGAATTTTAGAACCCAGCTTCGAGTGCATGTCTGACGCCACGCCATACGCGCCGCGCCACAAATAACATCTGTGTACGTGGAATTTCACACAAAGCTACTGTTATAATTCGGTTTCGAATTCAAGGATTCGTTACAAGATGTCGCTACTTCCGTCAGCAGGTCGGATGTGAACGTCTCTCCCCTAGGTATAACTGCTACGAATTTGTGAATATATAGTATCTCTCCGGATATGGAAAGATTGTCGGTAATACATGTTGTGTCAAGCGGCTATATATATATATATTACATACGACGTCATTGCTCTGTCTCGGTTACTTTGGCCTGGTGACTACTTACACTGGATGACAGTGGATCCAAGTTCCTATTGGATTTATAAAATGGAAACCAACACTAACTGGGCGAAGCTGAACCAAAAGCCGCCTGCAGGGCCTAGTAGTAAAAACCTGCGGAGCCTTTCAATTAATACATTAAAATATATCTACATAAATATAGATAAGACAAAAGTCGAGGTATTTTCACTGTAAATTATAAATCATTTGCGCCTAGCCGCATCGTGATCTGCCGCCATTTCACAATGTACCGGATATAAGTTAGGCACATTACTGTCGCACAACATTGTTACACGAACGTAAACAAAGCGCAGGCAGCGCCTCTATTGGTGCATTTTAGAACTCTTATTTGAATGTGCCTAAGCGAACAGCAAGGCGGAATGTCGGACGTTCATCTTCGATCGATACGACATTGTGAAATGGCGGCAGATCACGATGTGGCTAGGCGCATCATGATCCGCCTTATTTTACGATCGGCCGCCGACATATACACCCAATATTGGCGTATAAAATAGTTTTGTTACTTCTTAATCCACCACAGCAAAGAAAGCGAAAGCCTTCAATAGAGTAAACATATTTTAAACCATAGTATCCATCTGAAGTAGCGTCCTGGCGAGGTCTCAGGAAGTCTGCAGTCAGGTTGTAAGACTGCGCTGCTTTTAGTGGCTTCTTTCGTTTCAACGCCAAGATTGGCGTACAGTTGAGAGAGATTGAGGTTATCCTTGTTTAAAACACTTGTGTTTTTTGTGGATATAATTGTAACTTTAATTTGGTAATACCTTGACAATGAGAGAAAATGACTAGCAATTAATTAGATAGAGAGATTAATTAAGTCGATAAGGTTAGAAGTTAAGTCTGAGAAGAGAATGAAAGAGTGAATTTGATAACACGCCGTTTCATTAACAAATACAAAGGTGACGTGACCACAGACAAAAGACATTATAGATGCTAAATTCAATACAAAATTTCACTATGAAGTGGCACAGACATGAAAAGTTTAATGTAAAGGGCTGTACATATCGAGATTAATAATGAGATATAGAGTGTTTGAGTTGAATGATTTTAAATATAAAATAGGACAATCACAACACAGAAGACCAAACACCATCAACCTATTATCCAATTTTAGAAAAGTCTCCATTTAACATTCAAATTACATTAATACAAATTTAGTTCCAGTATAACTACGGGAAAAGCTCCACTTAGCAAAGCACAACTTAGTTATAATCTGGCTAGAGCTGTCCAGTTTACAATGTACACTGTACATTGTAGGACAACATCCTGAAATCTCAGCTGTAGGCTGTTTGTAGTCTATAGGCGGAGGTCGAAGCCGGGGGTGGTTAACCCTAGCACGGACAGAAATAGCGATGTACTTCCGCTTATAATAGATTGCGGATTATGACGTTGTTCCACTCACCGGATTTTCCCCGTTTCACAGGATAATAAATAAATACACACAGTGACCAAATAAAATCCACCAGCGCTTATAACTCGAGCTTTACAGGCAACATTGAATATTGAACGGTATATTTATGAATACTCTAATGAAAAACATTCACAAAATATTCATATAACGTGTATGCTGAAAAATTTTCAGCAACATTCGTCTTTCTGAAATAAAATGCATTTCCGGATCATTTTTATTCAAACCGTTTATTTCGGTCATTTAATAATTGTTTCCATTTAACATCGAACGCTGAAGTTATAAATATTTTCAATGTTTACCATCCGAGTGAGCAAATTTAAATATGAAAATATTTATAGAATGATCTCCAGAGAATAAAATGAGGCCAGTAATGGTGGGATAATACATTTAATGCTTTTCGTCAATAATTTATACAGATTCAGAAAAAATGTCCTGACGTTGTTCAAAAATATGTAATATATGTAATGTTGCGTTATGCAATTTGGGTAGCGGGAATGGGTACCGCCGCCCCTGGAACCTTTAATGAATAACCAACACCTCTGCCATAGGTCACCCCAAGTGGTTCGCTACGTTTGGGGATTTAGCAGGGGTGCCCGGGTTCATGGAGTGAGGTTTGTCTAGGTCTTGTAGGCGGATGACCAGGACTTACTGAACCCCAGATTCCTACCCACCCATTAAACCCTTTCCTTCCCAGAACTCTCCTCTCCTTACTTTCCTTAAAAAATCCCTCCAAACAGCATCCCCAAAGATGACATAGGCCCTGAGGGAAATTATTTTCCGCAGGGCCTCCCGAGTGGAGCTCATGTAAAAAAATAAAAAAGTAATACTCAATGACAAAGCACTCTTTTTAGGGTGCATTATAAATTATAATTATGTAACTTTGTTTTTTTATCCTCTGACTTTTGTTTATCCTCTGACTAATTAGGTTTTTCGTAATTTTGTTACTATTTGTGTAATAACTATAATTGGATTGTAATATTTATAATTGGATTTTTCTCACGTATGTGAGAACACCTGTAAAAAAATCCAGTATAAATAAGTGCACCGAGAAATCCAGGAATAAATTAATTTAAAGAGTTTATTTGTGTAAAAATCATTTAAACTCAAAGTTATTTTGCTTTTATTGGGACACCGTCTAAATATGTAGGTATCTACATATAAACAAGTGGATAGCGGTGCTCTAGTTTACGGATTATTTTTAGAAAGACTTGTTGATATTGGCAGATCAGATGGGATAACAGAAACACATAAATATTTGACTCCATGGACCCATTTTCACGCCGCTCTTATTCTCAATAAATATGTTAGTAGGTTTCTATAAAAGTAACACAACGACACAGAAAACCCCTTCTCCCGGAAAAGGGTAGCTTATTCTGATTATTTAAATTGTCGGATTAAATGGTATTGTGGAACCAAAGTTCAACAGTAAATAGCAGCCTTTACTGTATTTATCAATTTGGGAACTGTGCTTTAAACTATTGGTTTGGCATTTTAATTGTGTAGGTGGCCAGCTGCCTCACATCCAAGAGACTCTTTTGGAGTCAAGGCAAAACTCTGCTTCTATCAAGACACTCTAAAGAGTCGTGGCGAACTTAATGGCAGACTTCGGAAGTGAAAATGAGAACCTTGTTGTGAACCCAACTATCAAACTAGCAGGGTTATCTCTCATTCGGAAGTGTGGAGTTCACTAAACCGCATCCGATGCAGTCACAACTTAAATATGGCCTAAAGGATTTTGAATGTCGACATATTCAAATAACAGAAAATCGTGGAAGCATGTCCCCTTCGTTGGTTTCCGGAGGCACATCTGTGCTAAACCAAATGACTCCCGATGCCGTCGACTGGATGAATAACCTCAGCTATGCCACTTTGACCTCCATCAACTATCCCCAACAATAGAAAGAGAAGATTAACTATGTATAAAAGCTCTAGTCAGATTATTTCCTTGTTGGGCAATTCACTAATTCGAAACTACCGTGCGACGTCGACGTCAGCCAAGTCGGAAATTATTCCAAACTTTCTGCTATTTTCAGTTAGTATGACGTTACCGCGGATATGCCTGAAAATAGTCTGGAACTAACTGCTGAATTCTAAGAACTTTACTGACTGTAGGTCTACCTATAGGTGTATAGTAAAATACTTTCATTAATCGTGTGGCTGTAACCTAGTTAAATACTAATATCTAAATAGTACACATATAAAAACTATTAAGTTCACCAATTCGACTTTAGAAATAGGATTAATTGTCATTGTTTCAACCCCATAATGTATTCTCTTCAAAGGAATTTCTTAGTGCAGCCCCATAATATCTTATCACAGTAGTAATTTGGACATTAGTATTTAACCAACTTCCTACCATTTAAATGAAATGGTCTCCCCGCACATTAGAATATCCAATAAACCCATATTAAACGACCCAACATTCAATTTAAATAATAATAAACCTCCGCTTTCTGGCAACCTCATGATTCCATTAGGCGAACTTAATAAATTGCCTTTTTATTGATTCCCCCGTTGGAGATTATAATCTGTTCGATTTAACTTTATAAATTGAATTTAACCCGATAAAGTCGGAAGGAAGAAAATTTCTTTGCCAGGCTTAATCCTCGCTGTAATTTGAAAGTAGGCGCCAGGTTCAGCAGTGTTCGTCTTTTTTAATCCAATAAAAACGGTGTTTGGTCCTAACGAACTCTGCTAAAGGCCCGAGCTCCGGCGGAGCCTCACTAAACTAATAAAAACCAGGCCCGCCAGCTTTTGCAAACAAAAGCCAAAGCTTTATACGGTTTATCAGCTGTTTATTAAATGTGTAAATTCCGTGTTCATCTTTCTTCTAATAAAATTCAGGAAAGCCTTTCCGACGGCCTTGGCAAGAAAATAAAGGTTTTATTACCATTTTAAATGAGACCATTACACCCTTTCACAGGATTTGGGAAACTATCAAATAAAACAGCCAAATGAATAATTAACACCAAACGAAAAGTCATAAAAATGGAGAGATTCATGATTTAATTATTATTATTTTTTTATTGTTGATAGTTCACGATCGATTAGAACAGTGGTTCTTAACCTTGTTGGAGGTACTGACCCTCACAAGTTTCATATGCGCATTCACCGAACCCTTCTTAATTGGAAAAATAAAATATGATTTTTTCAATTTCAAAACATAGGTAACTATATATTTACACGCAGTTGCACAAAATGAACCAAACCAATAAAGAATAAAGAACCAAACCATTAAAACATGATTTTCACAAAAATATAATAATGAATGAGTTCTTCTGTTGCTCTTGATCTCCGCCGAACCCACGAGACTGATTCACCCAAAGATAATAAAATACAAAAAGATATGCTTTAATGTCCGCTCGACTGTCGGCGGACTACTACCTAATTAGAGTAGTTTTTCATAAGAATTTTTTTTTTTCATTTCGTTGATTTTTTGAAGGTGTGCATTAGTATTGGTTAACAATATAATTTGAATATGGAAAGAATTCGTTCATTTAGTTTAAAGTTCGATTAGCGTATTCGTTAATTATTCGTTCATTTAGTTTATTCGTTAATTACTGGCAAACACCCGGAAGCGCAGTCCCACCTAGTAAAAACTGCGGATAGCACATCTCTTATATTTCAATATCTTTGGATTCACCGAATCCCTGGGGTTCGATCGAATCCAGGTTAAGAACCACTGAATTAGAACATATATATAATGATGCTTCTTTTGTCTTATCGACCACCGAAACTAGTCTGATTTGAAGTATTTCTGTAGTGTTACAAGACGTAATATATTGTAATTTTCGTTTCAAATTTCGTTTCAAAGGGAATAAAGAAAGAAAAACACTTAAATGAATACGAAATAATCTTACTTACGAAATAATATTTTGATATTCAACGCGGTAAAAAGTATAAAATGACACTTTTTATAAATATTGTAAAATAATTATTGCTGCGATACGTTTAAATTTACGGTAATGCAATATCATTTAAATCCTATTATGTCTTCTGATAAACCGATCAGGCAATGAAGGTATAATTGACAATCAGAAAAGCTCGTCACTAACCGCGTCATCAATATGTTCAATATAATTTCAATTTAAAACTACTTGACTATGCCATTTCAATATTAATTATGTCAACATTACAAAATACTTCAAATTTACCGCAATGTCATAATTTCCACAAACAAACGAAATGTTCATTCCAAATCAGTAAATTATAATATATAATATTAAAGCCAACTGTCCGGACCACACTGATGCCTTCCTCCTCTGGGCTGGAGCTTATTTAGCGCGTATCCGGTCTGGCAATTCACTTGTTGACATAATTATTATTACTCCCAGTTCAATTAATATTGTACAGAGTACCGAGAGTAATAGACGTGAAGCTGCAGCTGCAGTATTTTTGCAGGCATTTTTAAATACATCTCGACGGTCCCGAAGAACAATGTTGGATCGGTTAAAAATTGAAATCGTTTTTTTGGCTTATTTATTCGCTTATTTTGTTGATTTATAAGTCTGTATTTTCGGAATTTTGAATGATGTGAAATAAAATATCAAAACAACACTATATTTTTTTTTAATCTCAAAAACAGTTAAAACGCAGAAACAAAACTTTAAACAGCTCTGAGATGAAACTACAAAATCGTTCATCCAATATTTTTCTTCTGACATCTAATTGAATTTTACTTTTGTTTTCTTGATTGAATGGACAAATTAGTGAAGTGGAATCTTGAAAGTGGAAAGTAACCCACTTCCCGACATTATATCGAGCTGAAACTCGGCAGATAGAGTCATTGCCGATGACAAAGCATTCTATCATTTAAGGTGCCAATCACGGATATGCACGCCGCAATTCACGCATTTTTCATTACATTTATTTCGTATATTAACTGCTGTAACTGCAACAGTTATTATACGAAATAAATGTCAGATCACGCCGAAAATTGAAAATAAACGTATTTATAGTAAGTACAACAAATTTTTTTAAAGGTTTCGTTTTTATACTTAATAAATTCAAGGAATAATTCATTTTCATTAGGCTTTCTGAAAGTAACATTTAATTGTAATAATTAGCAAATAAGTAAAGCTTGAGTGACTGTGTTCAAAAAATAAAGCAATTTAAATTTAATATTGCAGATACCAAGTATTTAATATCACTTAAGGAGTGACGGTTTAACAGGTCCACTAATTAACTTACTTCAATCAAATGGAATGCTCGCTAAGTATTCGTCGGGAAAATTTTAAGTTATGGAGTTTTGAAAACAAAGCAAAAGCAAAAAAGCTGTTTCCTGAAGCAACATTAAACTATCTCGAATTTTGCACAGTTTTTTTTCCGTCTGGGAATTCAAGATCATCGCTTTTTTCTTTATTAAAAAGTAATGAGTGTTCGATCGATTTTTCTCATTCATAGTCCCTTTTATTTAAGATTTCTTAATATATCGTTTTTCTTTTGCTTCATATACAGACACATTTTAATGATAAATCTGCGGATTTCAATGGTAGGACCTGAATTAATAATGCATAATTCGATAGGGTATGAGATCAATGATGTAAACGAACGTTGACACCAAATTTGAGTAATGCAGTCTATTTAGGGTGTAACAGCACGTACCCAATGTATTTTGACCAGCGATTCCAGGGCATGTTTGGAGTAAAAAGCATAGCTGTCATTTTTCAGTGCGATGATATTTTTTCTAAAGATTTCCAAAGATATATCCACCTTGCAGATTGTAACTGGAGAGAGCTGGCACAAAACCGTGATGAGTGGAGGAAGACTCTTGAGAAGGCCAAGACCCATCAGGGGTTGTAGATCCAGAGAAATTATGCTGATGATGATGATATTTTTTCAATTAAAACAACTCACGTGATATGCGTGATCACGTGATATGCGTTATCTCTCATCTGTTACCGTTATGCTAGAAAGAGACGGAAAGCGTAACACGTGACCCAACTTACGACGTGTAATGAAAAATATATATTTTTTTGTTTTTTAATTGAACCAAAATATTATCGGATAGCAAAATGACATCCACATTTTACTCCAAACATATTCAGAAGTCGCTGGTTAAAATCCCACGGGTACGACTTGTTACAACCTGTATATTCTAATAAATAATTATTTATGGCTTAAGCTCTAATCAAATTCTCCATAATCATTTGTATCGGATTCGTGTTGTGCAGGTTCATCGCTTTAATATCCATTTCCCATTTTCTCTTTCCAATATACGACATGCGATACACACGTTAAATGGTCGAAATCGGTATTTATCACGAAGAAAGTATTATCGGAAACCCATTCCGATGCCATCACAAAGGTTGTGTTTAACGCGACTTCCGAATGTCCCATTCCAAGTGATTCCGACAACGGTAATGACATCGATATACACCGAGGAACATGCCTAATAAATTAATTGAGTCCATGGCATGCCGGTTCAGGGAATTGTACCAACCTACCATTGGGAGGATTTGGTGGCATTTATTCTTGACAATGACACTAATTACGTTGTCGTGAGTCGCATAGGTTACACGTCGGAAATGAGACATTGGTAAAAGTAAGTGCGTCGGAAACCTATTGCTGTTGACTCACGTGTGTGTTGTTATCTCTGTCGAAAGACTTTAATGGCTGACGATAAGAAATTTCTTTTCTTTACCTACTCTTTTACTGATTCAAAGTACTTGATATCAAGTAATTTTCAATCACATTCTTAGAAATTCCCAGACTTGGGTTAAAATGAGTTCGTTATGGAGTTCTGTATTTAAAAAAAAATTACGCCAAACCGCACAGCTCCCAATTGCTCCCAACCTCTGAAGCCAATGAGTCTATGGCATCCCCAATTGGGGTATGTTGTGTGACTGAAGGTATCGAGAAGGTGAAGTAGTTGGGGAGGATGAAGGTGGGGATGTGCTGCCTATTCAAATACGATCATCAATAATGGCTAAAGCCATTTCAAGCAACGTTTTCAAGGTTTCTTAATGGTGGTCAATACTGAGGGTACATTCCAGTCTGGAAAGTACCGCAAATATGCTGTATATAATTTCAAATGAAATAATTTCTTTATAGAAAATATACACTAGAAATTCCTTCACGCGCCATTTAGCACGAGCTCTGTATCTCTTACACTGCCTGACATTTGAATGATGATGAAACAAATTTCGTAATGATGTTCAAACGAATTTCTGTATTTAAAATTTAACAAAGAATGAACAGACTTTTGGATTACGGTTCACGCCAATATTACAACACAGAAGTAAACTATTGGAGTTGTTTTGTTTTCTCTCTTAAAAAAATAATCTTTTTTATTATTTTAACTAATATTTTTATGTTTTCTGGTCAATAAAGTGTAGTGTGTTGTTCCCTGAGGATTCTTCTCCCCTCTGATCTTCCAGGAGTCACTTTTCGTCGCTGATTTCCAGATATTTATAACCTTTTTTTCACTACTGTCACTTTCCATACATATTTTTTTTTGTAATTTTGTGAACAATGGAGGAGGATTTCCCTCCTGGACATCCTAAAAAGCCCCCAGATCCTCCCCCTGACCCTCCAGATGGTGAAAATATTGTAATTTCTGACAGTGAATCTGTCATTCTAACTTCCACAAAAAAAGGAAGTTTAGTCCCTCTTCCCCAGTAAAGCATGATTCTCCTTCTACTTCTCAGTCTCTACCAGATCTTCATCAACCTCCTCCAACCAATTTTTACTCTACTCATTCCTGTGGCCCCTACATTGTTTATGCGCAAAAAACTGAGCAAGGTAAAACCATACATCCTCTTGAATTTGGTAAATTCCTTTCAACCAACAAGAACCTTTCGATTAAGCCCGGAGGTGTAAAAGCCGAGGGTCGCTTCCGAATCTCTGTTGAATTCCTCTCAGGTTCAGCCGCCAACAACTTTATTAAAAACATTTTTATTACATCTAATTCTAAATTCAAGGCGTACATCCCAACTTTCAATGTCACTCGTATGGGCCTGGTCAGGGGTATCTCGACCGATCTGTCCATTCCAGAAATTCTGTCTTCTCTTTCAACCCCTCAACATATTGGCAATCCCATAAAAGCCAGGAGGCTAAATTATAAGGACACCTCTGAGGGCAATGTTTCCTGGAAGCCCTCCCAATCTGTTGTGATCACATTCGAAGGACAATCTCTTCCCTCCCATATCTATTTATTTTTCAACTCCTTACCAGTTGAAATTTATACTTACCCCACCACCCAATGCTACAATTGCTGCCGTTTTGGTCATACCAAAGCTGCATGCAGATCCCCTCCCAGATGCTTCAAATGTGGAGAAAACCACACGGCTGACCAATGTTCTTCTCTCTCTTCACCTAAATGTTTTAACTGCTCAGGCGCTCATTCCGCCGTTCACTCTTCTTGTCCTGAACAAACTCGCCAAAAAAATATAAAAATTTCCATGGCCTCTGAAAACTTGTCTTTTCTGCAGGCTTCTAAACTATTCCCGCCTGTCAAAAAATCTTTTGCCGAGGTTTTATCCAGTAACTCCCCATCCAACCCTCTCCCCTTCTCCTCAACATCTTCTCGATCAACTAAATTTATGTACAAAAACCCTGTCTCTAAACCGGCTCCTGGATACGATCGGCAACAACACAACTCACTTCTCTTAAATCCCAATGGTTCTCCTCTTTCAAATGCCACAAATGGGTGCGCAAACAACTATGATTCGTCCTCAACAAACCATCAAAAGCTTTCTGAACAACTCTCGCAAGATAATTCTTCATTTATACAAACTCTTATTATGCTTCTAATTGACCTAATTTCTTCTCAAACTAATCTACCGTCCAACGCTGCTTCTATTATTTCCACGTTAAAATCATTTGTTCAAAATGGCACTTCAAGATGTCGGAATACTTCAGTGGAATAGCCGCAGTGCTATTTCTAACAAATCGAACCTTCTTAACCTATTAAATTCAAACCTTGTTTCTGTGGCTGCTGTCTCGGAGACATGGTTTACTCCATCCACCCACTTTAATGTGGGAGGGTACTCCTGTCTCCGTGATGATCGCCTGGAAGGTACGGGCGGCGGTGCTGCCCTTTTTATAAAAAAATCCCTTCCGTTTTCCCCAATAAATAATATCAAACCCCCCAATGCTGACTTTCAAATGGTTGCAGCTAAAATAAAGGACACATCCTTTGTTTCTATCTATATTCCCCCATCTTCTCACTTCAATAAGCAAGCTTGGTTACAAATCATCCGTCAACTAAGCCCTCCATTCTTTTTATTGGGCGATTTTAATGCACATTCCCCCGTCTGGGGTTCTGCTTTCTCTGATCGAGATGGTCGAAATGTTATGGATTTTTTAGATGAATCCAACCTTTTCCTTTTGAACGACGGATCTCCTACGAGAATCTCTCGCCCCAACACAAACCCCAGTGCAGTGGATCTCTCCATATGCTCTACAAATCTGGCACCTCTCTCCTCGTGGGTGGTGTCCCCCGATCCTTGCTCCAGTGATCATTTCCCGATCACCATCACTTATCAAACTTCTTTCCATTCAGACAAGTCCCATATTTCGACGAAGATTAAAACAAAACACACCAAATGGGACGAATTTAACTCGCATATGGATAAGTTTATACAAAATTTACCCTCTTCCGATGTATTATCTGTCAAAGATGACTACGATAACTTCAAATCGATGCTCATAACTGCAATACATAAATCAAATCCTCCCCCTAAAACCAAATCTCTTAAAAAACTCCCTCCGACTCCCTGGTGGGATGAGGAATGTTCTAAGGTAGTGAGAATTCGGAAAGCTAAATCTCTTTCGTATCGTCACAATATGACTATGGAGAACTATCTTATATACAAAAATGCCGAAGCCAATGCCAAAAGGGTATTGAGGTCAAAAAAAAGATCCGGGTGGTACAACTTCTGCAGTTCAGTATCTCCGAATACTCCAATTTCGGAAGTTTGGTCTATGATTCGAAGATTTCGATCCTCCTTCAGTTCAACATCTCCTCGAGCGTCTCATTCTAAATGGATAGATGAGTTCTTGGACAAAATTGCCCCCCCTTCTGTACCTAACTTAGATGAAATAACTCCCATCCACAACACTCCTATGTCTGATCATTGGCTAGACTCTCCATTCACTTTAATTGAATTAAAAAATTGTTTATCAACAGTCAAAGACTCATCTCCAGGCAGAGATGGTATTCCTTATAGCATTATCAAAAATAGTAATGATAATGTTCTAAATCACTTCCTAAGCATCTTAAATAAAATCTTTCAGTCTGGCATAATGCCTGATGACTGGAGTTCTCAAATAATCATCCCAATCCTAAAATCAAACAAATCACCCAATTCTGGATCCAACTACAGGCCAATTGCTCTTTCATCCACCCTCAGTAAAATTTATGAAAAATTAATTAAAAACCGGTTAGAATTTTTTGTCGAAAGTAATCAGCTTCTCTCTCCATCTCAATTTGGATTTAGGAAAAAAAAATCTACGCAAGATAACCTTGCCATCATCAGCACTGATATTAATTTATCCATTTCTAACCATGAAGTATGTCTTGCAGTCTTTATAGACATAGAAGGTGCCTTTGACAATGTTTCCATCCCAATCCTTAAAAAAAAACTTTTAGGCCTTGGCCTTCCCCCCATGTTTGTCCAATCTATTATTAATCTGTTTCTTGATAGAAAAATTTTCATTGAACTACCAGATGTTACTCCTCAGAGTAGATCAATTTGGAAAGGTTTACCCCAAGGCGATGTATTATCCCCTATACTGTATAATATATACACGTACGATATGCATGTCTCTATTCCCCCTCAAGTAAAAGTTATTGAGTTCGCTGATGATTTAGCTTTCTACTTATCATCCAAAATCATCCCACTTGCCGTCAAATATCTTAATGAAGCCATGGATGCCCTTTGCACATGGCTCACTTTAAATGGTCTGGAACTTTCAGTTAAAAAGAGTCAGTGTGTCACCTTCTCAAACCGTCATAAAAATCCTCCTGTTCAAATTTTATTTAAAAACTCTCCAATCCCCAACGCCTCTGAAGTAAAATTTTTGGGAGTAACATTTGATAGGAAACTTAAATGGTCTTCCCATATTCACAATATAGTTACTAAATGTGAAAAAAATTTAAATATCATTAGATCATTGACTGGCGTTTGGTGGGGTGCTCACCCTACCTGCATTAAGTTGCTTTACAATGCACTTATTCGAAGTCATCTCGACTATGCCTGCCCACTTTTTAGTACTGCCTCCAAAAATGCACTCAGTAAATTAGACAAAATTCAATCGAAGTCATTGCGAATAATAACTGGAGCGATGCAGTCGTCGCCCATCAATTCCCTTCAAGTGGAATGTTCTGATCCCCCACTTTATTTAAGGCGACAACTGTTTGCTGACAAATTTGTTCTTAAATGTTTAAATTCTAAATGTCATCAGGTTATTCCCAGAGTTTCGTTGTTCAAAGACTCAACACATTCATCTACAATCAGAGCTCGAACTAAACCTCTTCCTGCCATCTGTAAAAATTTTCGCTCTCTCTCAGAGCTTCAAATTATCCAAAATGATCTTCTTCCACTATACAAATTAAAATATAGTCACGTCACCCTATCCCCAACAATTTTGGAAGGGATCGGCATCCTTAAAAGTCATTCCAATCTCCCAGCCCGTACTGTTAATAATATGTTCAATGACATTATTTCTTCTAAATGGCCCAACTCTTCTCTTTTATTTACTGATGGCTCCAAATCTCCTGACTCTCCTAACTGTGGTATAGGTATTAACGTTTACCACAATAATTCTAATGATAGAATATTTTATTCAATTTCAAACCAATTTTCAATATTCTCTGCTGAGTGCATTGCAATAATTGAAGCACTCAAATATATAATCAAAAATAATTGTGAACATTCCCTTGTTCTCTCTGACTCTCTCAGTTCCCTCCAAAAACTTAAATCCTGTCCTCTTCTTCATCCTGATGATCACTTTGTATGCCTCATTAGAGTGCTGATAGCCTTCATTCAAAGCTCTGGAAAAACCGTAATTCTTGTTTGGATCCCTGGACACATTGGCATAGTGGGTAACGATATTGCAGATTCTTTGGCAAAACAAGGAGCGTCCAACCCTATTGTTACCCTCGTAAACCATATTCCCCTATCTGATATTTTTTCCATCATCAAAGATAGATCCCGCAATGTTTGGACAGAGTATTGGAACATTGCCAGTCAATCCAAGGGAGCTCGCTACGCCTCAATACAAAGGACTATCCCATCAAAACCGTGGTTTCAAAAATTTCCCCATTTTTCCAAAAAAGAAATTTCCTCACTTATTCGAATGCGAATCGGTCATTGTTCCGTTCCTTCTCACCTTTTTAAAATTCACATCCTTGACTCCCCAGATTGTACGTTCTGTGGTCTAGATGTGGGCTCTTTAGATCACATATTTTTTGGTTGTCCCTCTCTAAATAAATATCCTCTCTTCTATCAAGCGTTATCTAAAATTGCCTCCCCTCCATTCAACATTTCATCTCTTCTAAGTCTGAACTCGACTCCAATCTTCCATATAATTCTGAAATTTGTACATTTAAATAAAATTAATATATAAATTCACCTTTCCCTTTCTCTGTAATTTTAAATGATGGCCTAGAACACCCTTGAAGGGTGAAAGCCAGAAATAATTTAAAAAAAGTAAACTATTGAATTTCTACATTTTGGATAATCTGACTTTTTGGTACATTCCTAACCTAATCCGAAGGTTCAATTCAACACGGTGGCATACGAAAAGTCAGTCCAACAGTCAAACAGTCAACAGTCAACAGTCAACAGTCAACAGTCAACAGTCAACAGTCAACAGTCAACGGTCAACGGTCAACGGTCAACAGTCAACAGTCAACAGTCAACAAGTCAACAGTCAACAGTCAACAATCAACAGTCAACAGTAAACAGTCAACAGTCAACAGTCAAAAGTCAAAAGTCAACGGTCAACAGTCAACAGTCAAAAGTCAACGGTCAACGGTCAACAGTCAACAGAAAACAGTCAACAGTCAACGGTCAACAGTCAACAGTTAACTGTCAACAGTCAATATTAACAGTCAAACAGTCCAATAGTCAGATAAGTCCATTTTCGCGGAAAAGGTAATAACCGGTGTAACAGACGTGTGCTACAAGACTGTAGAAAAGGGCACCGGTGGCTGTGCACGTGGATGTCGACTGTTGTAATATTGTGTGAAATGCAGTACTGGCTGGCCTTCCTTGAAGGTGGCAGCCCTGCTGTACTGGAGGGTGGTAACCCTTGATCTGCCTCCCTGCACCCAGAGCTGGTGAGTGGTAGCCCTGGATGTCCTTGGTCTCTGCCTGAGCCTGGCGCCTTGCGGTGTCCAGTAGTTGGGCCGGCTAGTCTTGAGGAGGTAGGCACCAGACTTGTGTTCAGGCAGAGCTTCAGCAGGAGGCAGGTCGGAGAGAGGTTTCTTCCAGAGGAAGGAGTAAAACACGAAGATTTAAAGAAAACGTTGAACTGATTTATTATCGAAAAATTTGTCGTATTTATACCAATCGGTAGGTGGCTCACGGAAAGTGGAGGGGGAAACGGAACCCAGGCACTTTTCCTTTATAAAGGGCAAGAAACTGCTTAGTATCTATTTTGCCGGCTTAATCCGTAAAAGTGCTCGTCTAAATTTGGCAACTTTTACGGATTTTGTAGCCTTTATTAACAATCAAAATACATATTAAATAGAAAAAACATATAAATAAAGCCAAGATTTATGACAAGAATTTTAGTTTGGTGAATTTACTGTGATTTTAAGAATTTTTGATTTTTAAGGAAATGTTTTATGATTTATCAAGTTATAATTATTTTTCCTAGGTTCCCTGTGAGATAAGTTAACGAAATCTGTTTATTTCACCATCTCACAGGGACCCTAGAATTTTGTAGAGGTAAAAATGTAAAAATGTCATGACCGAAATTTTTTAAGTCTTTTTGACATGGCAAATTGAGCTCTAATTTCGGCCCAATATGTTGTGTGATAAATCTTGGCTTTACTCGAGACCTTGTAGGATTTCAAATGAAAACTGATTATTTCATTTGTCCTACAAGGCCCGTGTGTATAAAAATTAAGACATAAACATTTAAAAATAGGTACAAAAATCAAACATATTTAAAACGAGTTTACAATCTCCCCAGTAGCGATTTCTCAAAGTATTATTTATTGATCGCACCGGGGAGATGTACATGAAAAATAAAAAACTTAAATATTTTAAAACCAATAAGAAAATAATAAGTAATTAATAAAAATGACATTTTCTAATTAGAACAAATATTTTCCATCAAAGCGTCGCCGGCGGCACGGTACTCCAGTATTGTGAGGGCAGGCCATTTTTTCCTGATTCCCAAAAATGATCACAAAACTGTAGAGGACCGGCCAAGCGATGAGCTTTGATGAAAAATATTTCGAGGGTGTGAACACGTCGGTTACACTCCCCCCGTGTGGCGATGTCACACTAATCATCTCGACGTGTTTTCGAAGGACGAGTAGGTGAAGCTGCATCCGTAGGCGGGGCTGGCAGGATCACAGCGAGCTTCACGGCAGGTCTCACGTAGACTCCGGTGCTGGTCTGGATCCGGGCAGCCCTCACTTGGCCGTCTGCAGCAGGGGTGGCGTCAAGGACTCGTCCGCGCGGCCAGGTATTGCGTGGCATCGTGGGGTCCATAATTACCACCAGGTCATCCTTCTTGATGGGATCGACGGTGTGGTGCCATTTTTGACGAGCAGCCAAGGTGGGGAGGTATTCGCGGAGCCACCGCCTCCAGAACATGTCTGCTAGCTGCTGACTGATGCGCCACTGGCGGCGGAGGCATACCTCCTCATCCTGTTTGTTGTACAATGACAGCTGGGGCCGGTTGCCTGCTGCTCCCAGTAGAAAGTGGTTGGGAGTGAGGGGCTCTTGGATCCACTGAGATGTGTGTGAGAGGACGGTTGTTTACGGTCCACTCAGCTTCGGCCAGGGCTGTTTGCAGGGTCTCTTCTCTTGGGGCCCTTTCCTTGAGAATGGCTTGCAGGGCGTTTTTGACTGAACGCACCAAGCGCTCCCAGGCTCCCCCCATGTGAGGAGACATTGGCGGAATGAATTTCCATTCGATTCCCTTTGATGTGAGATGATCCCTCATCCGGGCGTCATCTTTGAGCGAATTTATGCTGTCTCTTAGCTCGTTGTCCGCTCCGCGAAAGTTGGTACCATTGTCTGAGTACATCGTCCTCGGTTGGCCTCGGCGCGCCGTCATGCGCTGGAGGGCCATGATGGCTGAGTCGGTGGATAGGGAGTTGGCCAGTTCAAGGTGAATGGCGCGTGTGGACAGGCAGGTGAAGAGGGCTCCGTACCGCTTCTCACGATGTCTGCCGACAGTGATCTCCATGGGCCCGAAATAATCCAACCCGCAGTTTGTAAAGGCAGGAACATGGTGGGCGAGCCGTGAGGGTGGCAAGGGTCCCATCAGGGGTGGGGCCGGCTTACTTCTCCGAATCTTGCAGGTGGGGCAGTTGTGGGCGATTTTGCGGATATTTGTGCGCAATCGCAGCACGAAGTAGCTTCCCCGTACCTCCGCCATTGTCCTTTCTGTACTCGGGTGGTCGGCCTTCTGGTGGTGATGGCTCACCAGGAGACGTGTGTATGCGTGGTCTCCGTCCAGTATTATGGGAGTCCGCGCATCTCGGGAGATCTTGTTGAGGGCCCGTATCCGTGAGTCCATCCTCAGCACTCCATCAGGTCCAAGGAAGGGGTTCAGTGTTTGGAGTCGGCTGCCGCTTGGCAATGGCGCTCCCTGGCGAAGAGCATTCATTTCGAGTCCGAATGCGTCTTCTTGGGCTGCTTTGACCCACTGGGTCTCCGCTTCACGGGTCTCTTCGAGCCATAGGTATCCGCCTGGTAGTGTATGGTGTCCCTCCCGGCATCGTTTTACGAAGCGGTGGACCCAGGCGGTGGTTCTGATTAGGCGGCGCCAAGAAGAGAATCGGCTGATCTCCGGTAGTGCATCCGCCGTGGTTGAAGTGAGCCCGACATATTGGGCTCTCACTTCTAGGGAGTTGTCATCAGGCTGAGGTAGTCTGGACCTTTCGCGCGGCCATTCTGCTTCAGCTGAGGTGAGAAAGGCCGGACCGCTGAACCATCGTCCTGTCAGTGTGAGGTCCGGAGGCTCGCCGTCTCGGGTGCCGATATCGGCCGGGTTCATCTTGGTTGGGACCCATCGCCAATCTCCAATGTGGGAGAGTTCATCAATCTCTCCAAGCCGGTTAGCCACAAATGCAGAGTAGGTGCGTGGATCCGTGCGTAGCCAGCACAACACTGTAGTTGAATCTGTCCAGAACACCGTTCGCGCAATGTTGCTGCGACATTCCTTCTTCAGAGTTGCTGCCAGCCGGGCTGCCATGAGCGCTGATTGAAGCTCGAGGCGGGGTATGGAGAGTGGCTTCAGGGGTGCCACCTTGCACTTGCTGGCCAAGAAGGTAGCTGTGATTTCTCCGTCTATTTCTTCTGTGTGATAGGCAACCGCGCAGCATGCCTGCTCGGAGGCGTCACAAAATAGGTGGAGCGTGACGCTGCTTTGTTTGTTTTGTAAACAACGTCTCGGTATGGCGACTCCACAGTTTTGAAGGAGTCCCAGCCAGTTCAGCCATCTCTCGTTGTGCTCGGGCTTGATAGTCTCATCCCATCCAGTGCTTGACCTCCAGACATCTTGCAGCAGCATCTTCGATCTGACTGTGAGGCAGGCAACGAAGCCCACAGGATCGAAAATCTTCATCACGATACTGAGCAGCTGACGTTTGGTAGGTCTGCTGACCAGCTCAGGGTCTGCGGCGTCTCTGAAGGCGTACAGGAAACGGTCAGTGACGGGATCCCATATGAGGCCGAGGATTCGTTCCGTCTCTGCCTCTCCGCTGCTGATTTGTATGGCTGATCTGGCCCGGTCTTCAAGCGGGATGGTGGCCATCACTGCTGGATTGTTGGAGGCCCAGTTTGTAAGGTGGAAGCCTCCTGATGATAAGACTTTGGCCACGTCATTTACAAGGCCGGTGGCTTCATTGATGGTGTCCACCGCATCCAAGTAGTCATCCATGTAGAACTTCGTTTGAATGGCATCTGCAGCGGCCGGGAAGGTCTCAGAATTTTTCAGGGCCACCCGGTTTCGCACGTACTGAGCGCTGCTAGGAGAACAGGTAGCGCCGAACATCATCGAGGTCATCATGTAGGTATGAGGCTCTTGTTGAAGTGTTGGTCGCCACAGGAATAGTTGAGACAGCTGATCCTCCGCCTTGATCTTCACTTGGAGGAACATCTCTTTTATGTCGGCGGCGAGAGCTATTCTTCCCTCTCGAAACCGGAGAATATTCCCAAGGAGGGAGGTCAGCAAGTCTGGTCCAGTTAGCAGCTGATCATTCAAGGAGGTCCCTCGGCAGCGGCTGGCAGCGTCAAAAACAACGCGGATCTTGCCAGGTTTGTTTGGATTCACCACGGCGAAGTGAGGCAGGTACCATTTTCGGGCAGAGTATTTTGCCGCCTCTCGTTCGGTCAGCTGACGCGCGTGGCCTTGTGTGATAAGTTGGTTGATCTTATCCTTGTATGCTGCCGCCAGGTCTTCATCCATGGATAACTTTCTTTCGAGGGAGCACAATCTCTTCATCGCACACCTTTTGTTGTCCGGCAGCGTGATGTTGTCGTCCCTCCACAATAGGCCGGTCTCCCATCTGCCATTTGTCGTTTGACAGGTGGTGTCCTCCATTAATTTGTTGGCTCGTACCACATGTGCAGTTACACGGGAGGCTGATGTGATCCCCAGTGAATCAATGGCGAAGTTCGTCTTTATGAGGTCGCTCAGCTTGTCATCTTTGTACCTCTCCGTGTGCAGGGCGAGAGTGGTGACGGGGTCTTCACAGGTGGCTGTCCCTCCTCCATGGGTGATCCACCCCAGGGCAGTCCGTGATAGTATTCGCGTACAGTCACGGGCTTCATGTACTTCCCTCGAGACAATGAGGTGTGCATTGTCTTGCCCGATGAGAAGTGTGGGGGTGACATATCTGCCAGGAACCCTTTGCTCTGGGAGACGGAGGTCCTTCACCGTGCTTGCCTTGATGTTGTAGCTGGCACTTATTCCGGCACCACGCAGTGTGATTTGCACGCGGCGTGATAGGTTGTCTGAGGAGCACATGCCCTTGGCTCCATGCAGCCGTAGTCCATGGACGGGTCCAGTAGCGCCAATTTGTTCTGCTGTAGCGGCGTCAATGAGTGTGATGGTTGATCCCTCGTCCAGCAGTGCGAATGCGGATATCTGCTGTGTGGGGCCCGTCAAAACCACTGGTACTACTTTCAGCACGGCGCCGTTAGTATAGCGTCACATGTGGTGGATCTCAGCTGTGGTGGTGGTGGTGGTGTTCTTCCCGAACGTTGGATCGTGAAGCAACTTATGGTGGGGGAAGCGACACTCACCGATACCGCACCAATCCCGGAATCGGCATACTCGTGTCGAGTGTTTGCTTTCCAAACACACACGGCACAATCCGGCGCCTTTTACCGTTTCGAAACGGAGTTTCACGTCTTTCGCGGCGAAATCACGACAGTCACGGAGCAAGTGACCTTTTCCCCCGCACTGTATGCACCCGTCACGATTGTTAAAGTCACTGGGGTGGGGTGTCACATTGTCACTGCGGTTTCGAGCACTGTCATTTTGTGGTGACTTTCGCGGATTTTCGAGCGGTACTTTTCGCGAACTTTCGTTGTTTCGTACTTTTTTCGAGTCATATTGTGGTGACTTGCGCGGATTTTCGAGCGGTACTTTTCGCGAACTTTCGTTGTTTCGTGGCCCGAACTGTTCACTGGTAGCAAACGATTGCTCGCGACGTGGTCTAGACCTCGCGGGGTCGACCATACCCGACTTGGCGATGGCGTTCGCGACGGTCTTCAGGAAGGCGGCAAACTGGCAGATAGTGGCAGGTGCTTCGTAGAACCGCACTTCCATCAGCCACGCCAGCCGCATCGTGCACGGCATCTTCCCCGCGATGTCGCTGAGGAGCGCCGGGTTGGTGAGGTAGCCATCATTGTTCAATGATCGGAGTGAAGCCACCAGGTTCTGAACAGTTCCAGAAAAGTCCGCAATGTCTTCCAGCGATGCCTCTGCCGTCAAATGGGGGAGCCTCTTGACCTTGTCCAGCATCAGGGCAGCCAGCGAAGTTGTCCCTCCGTAGCGCTGCTCCAGCACGGCCAGTATCTCAGACACCTGAGTGGGGTCCATAAGTAGGGGACCAACGGCTTCCCGGGCCTTCCCTTTGAGGGCCCGCTGCAGTCGGATGAGGTTCTCGCTTGGGGTCATCCGGCAGGTTGAGGTCAACTGGGTGAACTGGGCCTTCCAGGCAGGCCACTCCAGCGGGTCACCCGAGAAAGGGGGCAGGTCCTTGGCCATTGACTGCCTGGCAATGAGTGCAGCCATCCGGGGATCGTCCTCGATTGTGGGACGGGGGCTGTCCTGAGCCCTTGAAGCTCTGATTGCCTCGGTGAGAGCAGAGGTAAGCTGGGCCATCGGGTTGTCCGCCTGTTGAATCCAAGCTCTTGTATGTTGGGCTGTCTCGTCCGCACTTGGTTGTGGCGGAAACATCGGCAGGCTGGAGCTCGGACTGGCAGCGGGTGGCAACTGGTCATCTTGCTGCCTCTGATGGAGCAGCGGTAAGGGCAGCACAGGTTCAGAAGGTCCGGGCTGCATCCAAGCTGGGTCCCCATTGTGTTGAGAGGGCAGTGGCACCCCTTGACCCCTTGGTCCAGGTTGCGCCGATGATGAATGCTGAGGCTCGGGTCCCGCAGAAGGACCAGGCTGCATCCAGGTTTGGCCCCCATGGTAGTGAGAGGGCAGTGGCACCCCTTGACCCCTTGGTCCAGGTTGCGCCGATGAGGCATGCTGAGGCTCGGGTCCCGCAGAAGGACCAGGCTGCATCCAGGTTTGGCCCCCATGGTAGTGAGAGGGCAGTGGCACCCCTTGACCCCTTGGTCCAGGTTGCGCCGATGATGCTTGCTGAGGCTCGGGTCCCGCAGAAGGACCAGGCTGCATCCAGGTTTGGCCCCCATGGTAGTGAGAGGGCAGTGGCACCCCTTGACCCCTTGGTCCAGGTTGCGCCGATGATGCTTGCTGAGGCTCGGGTCCCGCAGAAGGACCAGGCTGCATCCAGGTTTGGCCCCCATGGTAGTGAGAGGGCAGTGGCACCCCTTGACCCCTTGGTCCAGGTTGCGCCGATGATGCTTGCTGAGGCTCGGGTCCCGCAGTAGGACCAGGCTGCATCCAGGTTTGGCCCCCATGGTAGTGAGAGGGCAGTGGCACCCCTTGACCCCTTGGTCCAGGTTGCGCCGATGGTGCATGCAGAGGCTCAGGTTCAGCTGAAGGACCAGGCTGCATCCAAGTTGGGCCCCCATGGTGGTAGAGGGGCGGTGGCGTCGGACCCCTTGGTCCTGGTTGCGCCGCTGATGCATGCCACTGTGCAGGCCCTGCCCCGCTGGGTTGTGCAGGCCCTGTTGCGTTGTGTGGTGCAGGCCCTGTCCCACTGGGTTGTGCAGGCCCTGTCGCATCGGGTTGTGCTGGCCCTGTTCCATTGAGGTGTGCAGGCCCTGTCGCACTGGTAGTTGGTGCCAGCCCTGCTCCGTCGAGGTGTGCAGGCCCTGTCGCACCGGGTTGCACTTCACGGGCTGCCATCAGCTGTTCAATTTGTTTCTTCTGACTGCGCAGTTGTCGGCGCAGCAGGCGCACCGTGTCCTCAGTAGATGTGGAGGCCGGTGATTCTTCGCTTTCGTCTGCAGAGCCTGCCGGTGTGGAGCTGGGCGTTGGTAGGGGCGTGACGTCATGTGTGGCCACGGCCCTAGGCTCGGCTTCCTGGGCAGTTGGTAGCTCAGCAGGCGGGGGTGGAGGCGACTCATCGTCCTGAGCCGTCCTCTTCGATCTTAGAGTTGGTGGTGACATCCTGGTGCAGCTGATCCGGCTCGAAGGACCACTTGTAACAGACGTGTGCTACAAGACTGTAGAAAAGGGCACCGGTGGCTGTGCACGTGGATGTCGACTATTGTAATATTGTGTGAAATGCAGTACTGGGTGGCCTTCCTTGAAGGTGGCAGCCCTGCTGTACTGGAGGGTGGTAACCCTTGATCTGCCTCCCTGCACCCAGAGCTGGTGAGTGGTAGCCCTGGATGTCCTTGGTCTCTGCCTGAGCCTGGCGCCTTGCGGTGTCCAGTAGTTGGGCCGGCTAGTCTTGAGGAGGTAGGCACCAGACTTGTGTTCAGGCAGAGCTTCAGCAGGAGGCAGGTCGGAGAGAGGTTTCTTCCAGAGGAAGGAGTAAAACACGAAGATTTAAAGAAAACGTTGAACTGATTTATTATCGAAAAATTTGTCGTATTTATACCAATCGGTAGGTGGCTCACGGAAAGTGGAGGGGGAAACGGAACCCAGGCACTTTTCCTTTATAAAGGGCAAGAAACTGCTTAGTATCTATTTTGCCGGCTTAATCCGTAAAAGTGCTCGTCTAAATTTGGCAACTTTTACGGATTTTGTAGCCTTTATTAACAATCAAAATACATATTAAATAGAAAAAACATATAAATAAAGCCAAGATTTATGACAAGAATTTTAGTTTGGTGAATTTACTGTGATTTTAAGAATTTTTGATTTTTAAGGAAATGTTTTATGATTTATCAAGTTATAATTATTTTTCCTAGGTTCCCTGTGAGATAAGTTAACGAAATCTGTTTATTTCACCATCTCACAGGGACCCTAGAATTTTGTAGAGGTAAAAATGTAAAAATGTCATGACCGAAATTTTCTAAGTCTTTTTGACATGGCAAATTGAGCTCTAATTTCGGCCCAATATGTTGTGTGATAAATCTTGGCTTTACTCGAGACCTTGTAGGATTTCAAATGAAAACTGATTATTTCATTTGTCCTACAAGGCCCGTGTGTATAAAAATTAAGACATAAACATTTAAAAATAGGTACAAAAATCAAACATATTTAAAACGAGTTTACAATCTCCCCAGTAGCGATTTCTCAAAGTATTATTTATTGATCGCACCGGGGAGATGTACATGAAAAATAAAAAACTTAAATATTTTAAAACCAATAAGAAAATAATAAGTAATTAATAAAAATGACATTTTCTAATTAGAACAAATATTTTCCATCAAAGCGTCGCCGGCGGCACGGTACTCCAGTATTGTGAGGGCAGGCCATTTTTTCCTGATTCCCAAAAATGATCACAAAACTGTAGAGGACCGGCCAAGCGATGAGCTTTGATGAAAAATATTTCGAGGGTGTGAACACGTCGGTTACAACCGGTCTGGGGCATAGAATAACTGATTCTGCTCTCCGGTAAAATTTATAAATTAATTTTACAAATTGGTAATTTACATCTGAGCTCTAATTTGAGTTGTATTCAAGTGTTTTAAATATAGAACATATTTTTCAACTGGAAGAGTTGAAATTTAAGAATTTCAAAAAATATTTCATCAACATGTCCAATGTCCATACTTAAGAATGATTAATTATGTTTCATCCCTTATTCCCCTTCCCAAATTTCTGCATGATCCATAATTGTTTTTAACCGGTTAATGAATATCATCCTAGCCGACCGCAGGCTGGGCTATAACATCCTCCTTCAACCCTTCAGACCGCAGCGCGCTGGCTTTGGGCGGGGGGGAGGGGTTGGTTAGGCTGTAAAGGTGGGTCGGCAGGTACGTCATGGATGTAAACCAGAGGGTCAATTAATTTACGCCATATATAGCAGCCGGATGAAGTTAGTGTTTTCAGGGAGCGAGTACAGTGTAGGAATAGGAGGAGTGTTATACATTTTTTTATTGAATTTGAATACAAACGTAATATTAAATCACTTTTCACTGTATAAAAACAAAATACTTTCTCGCACTTATTAAAAAAATTGTAGTTTGGCTATCGTTCCTTAAAAAAACATCATTGCAATTTAATAAAGCGAAATAAGATGACATGATCAAATTTGAAATTCCCTCGTTAGAAAAAAATCGCAAAGTATGCTCCGAAAATTATTATAAACACGTTCATTTAATTTATTTTAGAAGTTAAATGTATGAAAAAAATCAGTGTTTCTTTAAATGCTCTTTTAGATATTCCCCACGAGATTTTGGCTATATTTTAAACGAGCCTTGTTATATTTAACATTTTCACAATTTTCGCTTCAATTTAATATTTTTAAATAATAGCGCGCTCTCTCAAACATTCGTAATTACATATCTCTCCATCTTCTTCTTTTTGAGCGGGGGATACGGCGCCTTAACGAATGGAGGTGAATTATCGAAGCTCTTAGAATCAAAATAAATCGTATAAGTGATAAATAGACTTAATTAATTCATCTAAGACGCGATCAATTTATTTCGTTCCATCTTGGAGAAACGAAAGTGGTTCAAATATGACTAAAGACCTCGTTAACTAATTAACTCTCTTTTTAGCGTTAAAGTAAATGCGGACTGCCAATGCATATTTAGGTTATCATTTCAATTCAACATGGCTAATTTATTAATATTTTTACGTGATTGTTTTTTGGCGTTTGAACTTTCGGAATCATATTTTCGGAATTCACATAAAACACCTCACAATAATTTCACTTTGGATCCCTTTAAAAAATAGTTGTGATTTTATGTATTACTAGCACGGACCCATGAAAAATATTTAAATTGCAGGTCTGTGAAGCTGAAAGTATTAATAAAATTAAGCCAATCAAAATCAATAATTAACGAGATTTTTTCTTTAGAATG
Source organism: Limnephilus lunatus (assembly GCA_917563855.2). NCBI lineage: Eukaryota > Metazoa > Arthropoda > Insecta > Trichoptera > Limnephilidae > Limnephilus > Limnephilus lunatus. The sequence goes on from OU830600.1 coordinate 47,979,302, forward strand.
AAAACCCTTACTAGCTATTATTAGCTATAGGGAGAAAAAATAAAAATAATTTTGGTACCTCCTCTTTAACATCCTGCGTGATCGAGGGATAAGGCTGTAGACTAGCAATCGAGACTCGTGAGAATCTCGGCATGAGCAAGTAATTTTTAATTATTTAAGTTGTGTTATTTGACAATTTTTATGCATTTAAAATAATATATAGTGTATTTGCGGTATGTTTCAGAGTAGAAGATAATCTCAGTATCACCCTGTAAGATCACCATTCAGATATGAAATGTTGCTTGAAATGGCTTTAACCGTGTTTGGTGATCTGATCTGAACAGCCAGGTACTTCCCCACCTTCCTCTTCAGCCATCTCCTTACTTTTCCACTACTAACGTACCCCAATTGGGGATACCGTAGCCTCACTGGCTCCAGATTACATTACGCAGTAATCGACTGTGATACTATTTCACATTATCACAGTGGATTTGATAAGATTGTTTTATGATTTTTACGGAAAAAAACACCAGAAAACCTGGAAACCTTCGAAATCAGTCTCACCAAATAAAAATCAAATTAATGTTCAACAACAAAGCAGCAAACTTCCGAAATAATACAATATTAAAACATCGATAGAGCCTTTCAGGCGAAAATTAGTTTTTGCCTTTTTACCTGAAAGTTCTGGTGGGTTTCAGGTGAAAGCTTTCTATTATTCCCCGTCCTTAGAAATAAAAGCTATTTCATATAAAAAGTTACAACCCCAACCGCTATAAAGCTGAAACGACGACGGTAGGAGAATTCTAAAATCAGCATTACATTAAAGTTATTGTTTACCTATCGTATGCTCAGAGAATACTGTGTGTATTTCGTACCTTTCGTTCTGGAAAATGTGGAGGCAGCTTTTTGCTGTTTTTACTACGTTGTCAAAACGAATACTTTGTTTTGTATGTAGAGCATATATAATATTAATTTAATATAAATAACTAGTAGGTGAGTGATTTATTCAGATTATGCTACACGGTTTCATGTCATGAATTATTGAGCACGTCTATTAATAAACAATTTAAAACTTGTCAAGTTACTTCACATCAAACTAGTTCCAGTTGAAACAAATTGACGACAGGTTCGTGATCCAATCAGCCCACTGAAGAGATGAAGAGTGGCTGGCTACCTTGCGGTTGCTTCTAATATAATTAAAGACACTTTATCAAAAACTCTGTCTGCAAATTGCAGATATGAGAGCAGCATGTGGTTTCATTTGTCCACTTTTATATTGTGTGTATAATTTGCTGACGGTTTTTTTTATAGTATTTGTTATTGTTTTTATTGTTATAATTTAAAAGTTAGTTCAAGATTAGATTATGAGGTCAGAGAGAAAACAATAATATTTTTTTTTCGATTTCTGATTACTCATAATAATTAATGGTGATGGTTGCTTAGCATGTATCTATGCAATTAATTAGTACAGGTATTGGGCACCTTGAACAGAAAAAGGAGTCGGTCATTGATTGGCATTTCCGGTCATCTAAATTGCCTTCTGATTATTTGAACCGTTTGAACCCCATCCTTTTTAAAACCGGTTTGTTTTCAGTCTCGGCTTTGTTGTGGGAACTCAGTTGGATTTAGTTAGGTACCTTAATAACAGGTTTTAAACAGGCATTAAATCACATGCATTAGAAAAACAGCTGAAAAAAGATTGCAGCTGACCGGGATTTAAACGCCGGATCTTCATCTGTCGAACGATTGCTTTAACTACTAAATGGCAATATTTTTTAATCATCAAAATTTCCACTAGACATCGGGGAATATTCTACTGCTTTATTGTAGACTCTTAACATTCAAACCTAATAAATATTTTTTAAAACTAAACGCTTAGAAAAGTAAAAATTGTACCTGTAATGCGTTTTAATTTCATTGAGATGGTTTTCTTGGGAGTATAGTAAAAGTATAGTAAAAAAATCTCAAATCTCCGATGTGCAAACGACACTATTCTTATTACCTCTTCTGAAAAAGAAACGAATCACCTCCTTGGAAAAATAGAGGAAGAAAGCCGTAATCTAGGTCTACTGATTAACAAGGTCAAAATATTTGTTGTGGAAAATAAGAATTTGCAAAGACAAGAGATGCTGTGAGTAAAATGCAAAAGCAATAAAGTGGCAGAGGCATAACGAAGACCATCAAGATGGCTCATTCGGGCGTTGATTTTTCAACATGGAAAGTGGGAACATGGACACTTAGAGCCAGCTAAATAAAGCAGATAGACGCTCTCGAAAAGTGGTACTGGAATAAAATGCGCAGCATTCCATGGAACACAAACCGCGGTTGGTGGTGAACCTTCTCCACTGTAGAAATTAGAGCAAGGTTCACGATCCTTAACAATGGGGATCCGAGTTAAGAAGAGTTTCATTTAAAAAGAAAGAATTTGTTATTATGGGTGGATCTTATTAGTTCGATAGTGCTAGATTGTACCAGTCTCGACTTCCTCATATTAAGAAGAAAAACATTATTTTTTATATTCTGGCTTCATTTTCTCGGAATAACATTAATCTTACTTTGTTTTAACAGTAGCCGTCAGGTGTGAGATACATTCTAATAGCTTTCTCATTCCCATTCCTCGGAGGACATCTTCACGCCATCCACACATTTGTCCGGGATTAAGGTAAAAAGGTTTATCCTGTCGGAATAACTTACCTGGAGTGGTCAATCTTAAAATAAACCCGCTCTACACATTTTAAAATTTAGTCAAACAATCCTGAATGCAAATGATCTAAAATAGGAAAATTAATGGTTGATAATAATTAATTCTCTCTGGCTCTTTTGGAAATAATTTTTTTAATTATTATTTATACAAAGCCTCCATTAATTTGAGTTTCATTTTGTCAAAGCCTTGAAAAAATACCTACATTTAAAAAAAGATTTCCTTATTCTTGAATACGTTATTAAATTTTATTTTCAGTCCTCACGACTCATCACAGATCTACCTAAAGTCAATCCACCACCAGATCTACCTAGTGTGGTCCTTCAAATAAAGGAAAGTATTTTTGCGCCAAACATATCGTGAATTCAAGTTTAATAGAATTTTATCCAAGCACATTGTGGTAATAGATTACCATTACTTTTATCTTACTTTTTGAAGAGATATTTCTTTAATATTTTAGTTGAAAATATTTAGTTTTCAGAAAACATCCTCGCTTGCGCATCATCTGAAATACAAATGATACACATGAATCAGGTTTAAATATCAAAATAACTGGAGTTTCTAAATAAACTGATCGCAAACAACCTCGGAGAAATCAACAAACTAAACAGAGCTCCCAAAAGCTCAGAGACAACAAAATAATTCGAAGCGATTTTAATCCTAAACACCGCGCCATTGCACTTGCCGTGACTTGGTTTATTTGTCTAACAATCACTTCATCTACATCTGTTAATGTGATTAAGCCCCTTTTACATGGTAAAGTGTGGGGCAAATCATCCAAATAATAAGTAGATAATAATAAAATATATGATTTTAAATTGCACTGTGTGAAGATGAAGATTAATCAGAAAGCCATAAAATCGATTGATAGTGGTGGCGAATACATCTTAGGTATGTATGTTTATTTGCAAGACTTTTACCCTCTAAATTGAGTGCAAAACCGTGCGGTAACTGTACAAGTGCTTTGATAAATAGTGACTAAAAGTTCTGCAAGCCGACAGCTAAGGCAGAAATCATCATTACTAATGTGAAAAGGAGAAGAAGTATAATATAAACTTCACACTGATCAGGTCTCATACATGTATTCAAAACCAGAAACCGCGACAATAGTATCAGGGAAAATGGAATGTTTATTAGTATCCTGGGTAAGGGAAAGTTAAAATGAGTGCACAACCAAATCTAGTCGTCAACATTTTCAAAAAAGAACTTAGTAAGGACATCACGGAGAAGAAATCACCTCATCACCCACCAATAACCCTTACATAAGTTGGATAAGACATTTTAAAACATGCGAAAGATATATATTTTGTAAATTTGATAAGTTTGAATGGAAATTAGAAATGTTCAGAAGATTTAAAGTCAATGCAACCATGCCATAAAGGAACACAACCAAAAACGAGAACTGTTCAGCCTTTGATTACGACAAAAATTTTCATTTAAGATTCTATATGGTGAATTTTCTGTTCCATGTTAAATAGGCTTCAATCACTTTATCTAAATCTGTAGAGATGCTGTGTGACTCTTCTCATGCATCCTTTTCGTCTAACTTAACACTAAACAAATCACCGAGTGGCAGCGGTCGGCGGACGGTTGGGCGAGCGTGGAACTCCCATGTCTATGGTCGCGATGCTTCTTTTGAAGATATCTTTAGAATAGTAGAAACAGAAACATCGGTGTTCCTTTTTAGCTCTCCTGAATAACAAGCTTTTGTGTATCCTTTCACTCAAATATTTCAACAGGATTTAGAAGCTCTCTAACTTTCAAATAACTAACATACCATTAGAATTAAAAATACTTTGAGAGTGTTGTTCTAAATGAAAAAAAATATCTCTGAATAAAAAATAATTTCGGCTTTTAACTTCTCTAATATGATTTATGAAAAAATATCATTTAGTATTAATTACTCACTTACTTACTAAGAGCATAAACACATTCAAACACACAGTTTTTCCTTTGGGAATTAACGCTGTGGAGTCTGTTTCATATTATTTTTCAATTGTCCCAAAAAACCCGGGAAAACTGTCAATAATAATAATATATTGTTTTGAATTAAGACTACGAGCGCCACCTACATTCAAATGTTTAATCAAAATAATACGTAACGCCTAAATTACCTGTTGATTGCCATCTGGCGGTAAAAAAATAAAGATATCGAACGAGCATTTTCACTAAAGAAAATAGTACTTTTCGTGTAGGTACTTGTTTGCATACAGAGTATAATAACAGGTCTACATGAAAATCTTAACTTATTTTTTTACGAGAGTTTTAAAAGGCAAGTCACGGATGAAGTCGCGGCATCTCATGCGTATATGATTGACATCGTTCATCGTCTTTTTAAAGAAAAACTAAAAGAAATTATGGCACTCATGCAAAAATACGATAAGACGTTGAAAAAATTCAATGAACTTCGGGAGATGAAAAATGAAAAGCCTAATGCTTCATAAGGTTTACGTCAAAATTAATTATTACAAAGCTTTATCATTATTGACGGTTCTCTGAATTAGATACGCCGATATTTTTATAGGCACGATCATTGACTTTGTTAAGGTAAACATTTATTAAGTAACTTTTTTATAAATTTTGACTTAACTAGGCCAATTCTTCAATTTTTGGCGCTTTATAAAACCCCTTGTTGAATTTACAGGAGCATTTGATTTATGTGCTGCAGTTAAAACTCGATCTTAGTTACAATGCGTTTTCTCTAGTATAAACTAGTTTTCACTAAATGCCTTTGTTACAACTAGAATTAACTGCAGAATATAAGTGAAAACAAGTTCTAACTAGACAAAATGCGTTTTCTCCAAATGATTCAGTTAAAACTGTTTCAACTGATGGCGATGTCAACGTTCATCGTGCTTTATTCTGATTGGTCGAGTGACATCAGGTTAGGTTAGGTTAGGTTTTTAATAAACAGTATCTATTTTTTCAATTCCCAATTTCTGTTTTAACAAAGGCAGTTAGTAAAAACTAGTTCTAACTAGGGAAAACGCATTATAACTAAAAACTAGTTCTAACTGTAACATATACAAGTATAACTTCTCCCCAGTGCCAGTGGGACTATGGAACATTATTGGAATATTATTGGCGAATGTTATGAGTTATAAGTAATGATGCAGAAATGGAAAGGGAGAGAGGAAGGATAAATAGTAGAGGAGAAAATTAGGAGTTCCCGACAACCAGTCTTATCTAGTAATCACAAGCCACTGTTCAATTATTCTGATAAGTGATCTTTCAGCAGGAATCTACTGAAGAAACCGTAAGATTTCGAAAAGGTACAATCTTCTGCCTAATGGGAATATTTTACAAAATTTTGATGGTACGACCTCATAAACAAATTATCGAACCGATTCTCTATAATAAAATATGAAATTATTAAGTAACTTATTAAATTAATGAACTCAAAAGCACGTAATCTAACTTTATTTGTCAAGATTGACACTAAAAAATTCATTAAAAAATGCATATTTATGTGGGTCATCCCGTATGAATGCACTTTTTTGGATTTTTTTTGGCGAACTAAATAAACATACAACTTTGAACTTTTCACCACACATTTATTCATATTTTTAGCACACTTTATAATTTTTTTAGCTCTAAATCTTCGCTCATTACTGAAGTATAGGGCAAGTCAGGAACTCATCTTACAAAAAAGTGTTTTGCGGTGACAACGACTGCGTGCGTTTCGTTTACTTGTAATAAACAAATCAAACAGAATTTTAATCTATGAAATTTGAGCAAGTTTTTAAGCAAGGATTGTTAAAAAAATATTGAATAGTAAATTTTTGGCATCCTGTTGAACACTTTTTCTTTTAATTTTGGTGTTTGGTTTGGTGTTCAACAATATGGCAACAATTTTCCTTTCAATATTTTTTTTTATAATCCTAGTTCAAAAACTAGTTCATACTTCATAGATTAAAAGCCTTTTTTGTTTCAGATAATCAGAATGCCCGCAATCTTGGTCACCGCAATTTTGGAGATGAGGTAAGCTAAGTTATAGTAGGTATACTTCAGCAACGAGCGAAGATTTCGGACTAAAAAAAATTATAGTAAAAAAGTATGCTCAAAATTTGAATTAATATGTTAAGAAAGATTCGCAATGTATTGTTTATTTAGTTCAAAAAAAAATCGGTAAAATGGCCTTCACACGGGATGACCCCCCTAAAATAAAATAATTCTGGTAAAAATATACTTGGTACATTATTGCTTGTCTGAATTCTTGACACAATCAGTTGTAATTTCTTACACATATCCATAGTTTTTAAGCTCTTAAAAAAAATTATTTTTGAAGATAATATCTAGATGCGTTCCACGCCGAAACGCAAATTATTTAAAATTCCCTCGATAGAAAAAAATCGCAATGTATGCTCCGAAAATTATTATAAATACGTTTGTTTCAGTTATTTCACAAGTTATAGTTGTGAAAAAATTCACAATGTTTCTTTAAATGATACTTAAGATACCTTCCACAAGATTTTTGCTTTATTTTAAATGAGTCGTGGTTTATTAAACATTTTCGCATCGATTTTGTCGATTTAAATATAAGCGCGCTTCTCTAACATTCGTAATTACATTATCTCTCCATCTTCTTCTTTTTGAGCGCAGATGCGGGGCCTTAAATTCAAAACAAATCTGAGTTCTTTAACCAGAGTTACACAGAACAGACGCTGGAAATATATGCTTGATGATATTATGTACCTATGAAATAATGGGATGATTTTTGAGGTCTACATACAAACATTGGAAATGGATGTCTACAATTATTTAAGCGCATTTCACTTGTCTTTATTTACTGCACCGCCGATTTCTCCATTAATCCTGCATTTTCTCCTAAACATATGCAGACACCTCTAATAAATATTTAAATAATTGCAGTCTTTCGTCATTTACGGTTATGTATCCTGACTGAGATGAATACTGTTGAAAAGAAAACTAATACTGCTATAACGTCTTAAGTACCTAAACAATATACTACTTGACAATTGTGGATTTCCTGTGATAGAGAGCTTTTCTAGTGGATGTGATTACTTAAAAATGCGAGTTCCTTTCGTTAAATCGGTCTTTATTTGATAAATAAAACTCCCAGGGGAATTCGTAGAAAGGATTTCAATGATGTTTATAGAAGTTTCTTGAGCTTTCTTCGATCTCTAACTATGTTGTGACTTAAGATAAATTCAATATTATTAACACACATGTGATTAAGCTTTTCCACACTGTCACAAATCTCAAAGCCTCACCAACACGGTCGTATCAAATAAGAAAAGTCGAAATAAATTAATTCTTATGAATCTGCACAAAGAAAAACATTTTTAGAAGAAAGCATGCAGTATGCAGTGTATGTTGCACGTGAGTTTTTGAAAAACAATCACAACAATGCAGTCTTCTGGTAGGTACTTAATATCAGATGATTAAAAGATATTCACATCGAACTTATTATTAGGAATAACTTGACGACCTTCATGGTCGAGGGGTAAAGCTTTCGACTTCAAATCCGGATATCAACAAATTGTATTTAATTAATTTGTGTTGTTCTACAATTAATCAATTTAAAAAAATATGTATCGTAGGTATACTTGCGTTTCTAGTAGAAAATACTGTAAAAGATCACCATTCGAAACGTTGCTTGAAATGGCTTTAGCCGTGTTTGGTGACCAGATCTGGTCGGTCAAATGCTTCCTTAACTTCCTCTTCACGATATCCACCCAATTTTAGCTACACGGCATACTCAGATTGTGGTTGCAAACAAATATGAGCTGTTGGGACTCATAAAAAAGTGTATGATCACTAACGTACTTTATACCATTTTGGGGGTTTTACCATAAACATTGCGTAATTGCCAATACATTGCGTAACGTTCCGAAGTGTGATTTTCCTGGAATCTCCAATCTTGATTCTTTTATATTCATATAAAAATACTAACAGGATACAAAATAAACAGGTGAAGTCGAAGATTCCTGTACGCAAGTAATTTTGTCTTAACTGCGACACTTATTGAACCTTTGCTGCCTCTGGTGATAAAAAGCGTCGATGGGACGGCGCAGAGGGGTTTCATTAAGACAGCATTTAGTTTTACTGGTTACAAAGTACTCTCAACTATTTTTAACTCGTTCTTAGGTCATTACCGTTAAATGGTCCTACCGCTGAGAGTTAACCTAACCTCTTTCTTGTGCTTACGTCGTTTATACGAAAGAAGGACTGGTTAAAAAGGAGCTACCAACTGAACTCGCACTATGCTGAGAGCACCAATTGGTGTCATCACAAAGAGATTCGAGTTAACCGTGTGTACCGAGCTCGCTTTGTTTCAATACTGTTCTTGTACTTTAGTGTCGTGGTTAGTGCTTTTGTTTTATTGCCAATCTCTAACTTTAACTACATCACTTGGGATTTAACTATGAATCACAGTTGCGGCAAAACTGTTCGGATTACTGCACGTTCACATTTGATCACACCATCGAATTAGATCAAGGAAGAATATTTTCATTTATATTGAAGCGCATGAGTAAATTTACTCAGTTAACTAACAAACTAACTAACCATCACGCCGTTTCCCCGCAGGGGTAGGCAGAGAGGACGGACCGCCACACAACTCGATCTTGGCACACACTCTTTGTCTCGTTCACATTCATACATCGTCTCATACATGCTCTTCTATTATTCCGACTCTTCACATGGCCCGACTCAAGTATCTGATTCACTTGGTCATGCCATGTCTTCCTCGGGCGTCCCCGACTTCTTCTACCATTCACATTTGCATCATATATTCTCCTTACACTCCTTTCCTCGTTCATTCGCTCTACATGCCCAAACCATCGGAGAGTCCCTTTCTTAATCTTACACATCACGCTTACATCAGCCTTGCATTCTTTGCGGATATCCATAAAAAAAAATAAACAGGTGCGCAGTTCATAATCGGTAGAAGTAAAGCCTTCAGAAAACTAAACTTCAAGAGAATGAGACGAACGAGTATCAGGAGTAGGGTAATTGTAGGGTTTATTTATTATAATATTGTTACCAAGTTTACAAATTATTTTACATTTTATTCTACGAAGCACCGCACAAAGAGGACACCGATTAGTAAATATCATTCTATCGCAGGCTAAATCCTGTAGATGTATGTATTCGTCCCTTTTTAGTGTCGCTCAATTCCATTTCAACGAGTTTCAAATCACAACGGTGCTAAATAAGTTTTCACTTCAGAAAACATAAAATCTCGTTCCACCATTTTTTTCTTTCCATACACAGTTTAATAACGGCTTTCAACACCGAAATAGCTGTCGCAATAATAAAAACTAAGAACGGAACTTAGAAATAACATCGTTAAATTTGATTTGCTTTAAATTAATAAAAAAAACTTGTCTGTCATAATTTAAAAAAAAATAATATGTTTGACAGAAAACGGTTTGTGAAATTATGAGTACCTTACACCAATAAATAATTGATAATTTCTTAACCATATTAACATGTACATTAACATACACTATTATACTATCCAGTTTTGCTGGAGTTATTTATATTTTTCTTTTTCAAAAATATGTGACGTAATTTTTGTTGTTGTTTTTGTTTTACGCCCAACCTGTCTATTAGGTACATGGATTATAAGAACACAACCCAACGAGCTTTCGAAAATTATTCAGATTTTCGATAGAGTTTCGCTAATATTGTCTTCATTTAATTAAATAAAAATTGCCTATTTACACGCACATCTTCAGAGACAGCTGTTCTGTGATGAAAATAAACGCCGATGACTCATGCCATTTTGTTTTCAAATGTTTTATTGACGTTTATATATTTATAGCTTTCAACAAAGGTTTGCCTTCACAGAATTAACCGTAAATTCAACATTTTGTATATTTTAGCATCGGTTTTCATTACACATTGACCTATTTAGCAGCTGATTACGTTAGTCTACCCATTTTAACATTTAAAAGCCGAATTCGATTAGACCAGCTTTGAAAGCTCTGCCGGATAAGTCGGAATCAATTAAAATGTCTAATAAATAATTGAAACGGAATTGATAAGCCGGTTACGAAGTTCGAATGGATTTAAAAAAAATACAGATAGATACCTACCAGCTCAGGGATTATGTTTCCCATGTTGAGTTTTAGGCGAAATTTCGTTTTGTTTAATTTACTCAGGCCATAGTTAACAAAACCGTAGGCTATTTTAAAATTAATTAATGAACGAAAACTAAACTAATTTGGATAAAGATTAGACTTATTTCTTTTCGATAAAAAAAATTATTGCATTTCTCATAAGCAATAAGTTTTATTTTTATTATAATATATTAGTAGCTTACACCTTCATGTTGCTTTCTTCTACTTTAAAAGGGGTACATTTTTATTATTTTTCGAGTTCACATCACTATTTTTGATTACATTAAATGTTTCATCATTTCCAAAATGTTACTTTAATTTAAAAGTTTAATAAAGCTTTTAACAGTGTTTTATTTCGTTTGTTAGAATATGCAATAATTTCTTCTTGAAGTATAATATTTCAGAATTATTGGAATATATAAATAACAAGATAGATTTGATAAAGTTAGTCATGTCATAACGTTAACACACTCATACATGTCCGGATCCTAAGCTGGAGTTCATTAGGTCAATTTAAAGAAAAAATTGCAATATCCGCTCTTTAATGTATTTTAATGCTCTCTAAAGACCCGGCTCTAAAGATTTTTTAATCCTTTAACTGCAGAAAAATAAGAAACGTTCAGGTCGAAAAAAGTTTTTTCGGGTTATCCGTGACATAGCAGTTTCCTCTTTTATCATGAGTTTCTGGATACCGTGTATGTTACATGCGATTGTGTGCGATTAAAAATAAACATTTTACACGGAAATCTGGACCGGTAGCCATGATTGTCAAATTGTTGGCAATTAGAGAACCGACGAAAACTTGTAAACAAAGCGTCGGGTATTATAAAAAAATACACGTTTGTAATATATGTGTACTAGGTACCTACATAAACATCATCGAGAAAAAAGCTATTTAGACGCGAAGGTAAATAACCTCGTAACGAAATCATTTGGTCAATTGATGCACTGTTGCTCCAATAAAGATTATATCATCCCACACGTAACGGAGAGTGAGCCAAATAAAAATACAATTTTATGACAAAATTTTCAAAATAGATTATTGTTTCAAGGTGAGGTTCGTCATCGTCTCTAGCGGCTGGTCATCTCCGACTTTCTTACAGAAATGCGGCATTACACATACAACATACATATACCGACTCCCCTGGCAACTTCTATTCCAGCGGATGATTTACTCGTCAGATCTGTTGTGGTCCAGGAATAGATCCCAAACTCTGCTGGAGAACTTCCAAATCTTTCACGCAGAGGTACGAAAACTGTGGTAATTGAATAATAGCAGACTACATAATATGATTTAATATTTAGTGGCATCATTGACTGAGAATTGAATTTAATTAAATTAAATTCCGTTGAATCCCGTTTTAACACTGTACCTATACGGTTTTGCATTTCATTTGTCTTTTGTACGTTCCGTTTCCGTTTCAAAATGGTGGTTGTTTTGGAGGTTCATTAAAGATTATTTATCTTTCGAAATTTGGATTATTATTGGTATTTTTTTATATTGGTATTTTTTCAATATTTTTGTACGAAAGTTTGAAAAAAAGAGTTGTCATTGAGGTAGTGACATTTCTTTGGATAAATTGTGTAGTTACTTATTTGAAATCAAAAAAGGTTACATAAAGTATGTATGGTCTAAAACTAATAAAGTAGGCGTAAAAGTTCCTGCTAACAAATGTTACGATTTCAGAGGAAATTTGGTTTCATTAATAATAGAACATTAGAAACACACTTTTATGGAAGCAAGATCTACTGTTCACAGAACTAATAGTGTAGTATGTTAGACTTTTACGGTACTGGACCTATTGAGCTTTCTCGTCTTTCTTAACCACTCCGATCTATCGCGAATATGCACTTTTTACGTCTTAAAAGAAATGTCAGATTTACGGAAACTTTCCGCTTCACAATTAAAGCTCTATAAATTAAACATTTCTGAATGTAGCCGAATAATAAAAACTGTTTTTGAAATGTTACGAAATAAGATTTCAAATCGTTATATTACAAATAAATATTAACATTTGTAAATATTAAAATTTTTAATACAAACATTAAAAAAATGTAAAAATGACTCACGTGATGTTTTTATGTGAAAACGGTACTAAAATCACGGATTATGTAAAAAAAACAATACTTATTCGTATGTATAGTAAACAACTTTATTACCTCACATTTTTATCATTTCATTCAAGAATATTTAATAAAAAAATAACAATGTCTAACGGCTGGTAGGTGATTTTGCGGTCTACCATGTATCCGACGGAATAGGTCTTTTTATGTATTTCTATGGACAACTTGAAAAATGATGGGTAGCTTGATTTATTATGGAGCTTCTACTTTTTGTTTTAGGGATGTGACTAGAACAATAACAGAGTTATAACGATTTCTGTGGAAACACATGCGTTGACGTGAAAACACGATTATTGTACTTGACTGCTATTGTCATATTAACGTGTATATCTGCTTACGTTGCAGAGTGGTTGCTTATATTCCGTGTAGTCTTCCAGTATTGTTTGCATTCCTTTATGTATTTATCGTGAGAATGAGAATAAGAAAATGAAAGACAAACAAACAAAAAAGATCGGGCAAAGCTACTTCGTTAAATTAAAATCGAAAATTGGAACAGGTAGGTGTAGGTGTACTTGGGTACTTGTGTATATCGATTAGACACTCGCTGATTTAATTTAGTTGATTTTATAAAATGTGCAATTTTTAAAGCTATTGAAAAACCTGTAGATTTATACAAAGTATGAAACAAGTTTGCACACCTCTGCTCTAATCCCCCCCCCCCCCCTCCTATCCCCTTTCCGTACCCGACTCACGGTCTGGTGACGTCATACACTCGATCTAGGAAAATCCACTCGTAATTTATTTTTAATTAATTTTGGCTGAAAATGTTGAAGACCTTCATGTTACGGTTTGGAATTTAAATACGAAATTGAAAAATGACGAATTTAATAAAATCACACTTCACAAAGGATTAAGAGAGGTTAAATTTGTAAATTGAAAAAACTGTGTCGAAAACTTTTAGATGAGTAAAAAGTTTTTTTAATTATGCTTTGAAGAAGGGTCCTTGTATTAAATATCGATTTCACAACACTCCTTAAAGCCCGTATTATAGGCATCTACCTATGTAAATAAATAAATTTCTTTATTTTATAATTTTATTATTTGTGGTCGTGGGGTAAGGCTCTTGACTCACAATCCGAATGTCGTGGGATCGAATCCCGGCATGCGCAAATAATATACATATATGTTTTGATTAATTTGTGTTATTTCACAAATAATTAAGTAAAAAAATAATACATAGGTAGTATATTTGCGGCCCGTATCGCCCTGGTGCAAGACCACCATTCAGAATTGAAACGTTGCGTGAAATGGCTGTAGACATGTTTGGTGACCAAATCTGAATTTCCAGGTACTTCCTCGCCTTCCTCTCTCCATCTCCATCCCCTCCCCACTACCTTCAGTCCCACAACATACCCCAATTGGAGATGCCATACATAGTCTCACTGGCTCCAGACGGGAACAACTGGGACTCTTGTGAGATACTATTATAACATTGGTATTATTTTTTAGTATAGTAACAGTAGTATAGTAGTAAGATAAAGTAGTTTCCTATATGTAAATACTTGCTTTTATCATAAATTGATACTTTATTAAATGTAAATTCTTATTTTCTTATTATTGTAAAACTGATACCCTCCTGTGTACCACTGTGTAATCTCATGTATCGCTAGAATGTAAAAGCCATTTGATGGCGTTTAAAAAAAATTATATATTTAAATATTCACATAAAAAATGGGAATTTAATCATATTACATTCAATTAACTCTTCGATTCAAAGACATACGCGTATATTTTGTCCATAAATGAACTCAAATCTTTAAAGAAAAGCTGACATATACAATGCTGTATTGAATCACCGATACAATATTGTATTTGTTTGCCTTTCTCGAAAGATTGCAGTTCGTTTATGAATACAACTATTTATTCATATTCATATTGCGTACGTACAATTAATTCATGTTAGTATTTTAAAGTATTAATTGTAAAAATTATATTTTCTACAAAATAATTAAACTCGCGCCATTTATGAAAGAGCAGATTATTAAATCCTTTTAGAATACCTTGGAATTCGATTCCGTACATACATATTTATTTACATTAATTCAACAAAGATATTAATACATTATTACACTAACTGCTTTAGATAGCATTATAGTGGAGCCACCATGTTCCTCATCATGAATGCACTGATGGGTTGCACTAATTGATTTTTTAATGCTTACTTTCAAACAAAACCAACTGATGTGTAATTGGATGAATAATTAATTATTACATTCTTTCATATTTGATTGTTGAATGAAGAAGATAGGAGAGAAATAAGTTGAAAGATCCGGAAAACCATATTTAGGTTAACTAACCTAACATAAAGCAATTTTCACGCGAAGAAGGAACGCCACACGCCTCTCTACCACTGGTACACACTTTATGCATCATTTAAATGCATGTATCGACTCATATTTTTATTACACCCTTGCCAAGTGGTTCGCTACGTTTGGGGACGTAACAAGGGTGCCCAGGTTCATGCAGTAAGGTTTGTCTATGTTTTGGCGGTGGATGCATTTATCCACATACTTCATGGCTGGCTGGATTTGGAAAGACTAGTTGAGGGAGACCTAACCTAAATCTCTCCAGCCGGCCTCTCAACCCATCGCCGTGCATTGCAGTGGGAAGGATAGATGCATACGTCCATCACTCCTGGACACATTGACCCCCAGATTTCTAACCATCCTCATACCTTTGTCCTTACTAGAAATTTATTCCCTTCCTTGTCCTAAAAATACCCTCCACACAGCATCCCAAATAGGCCCTGAAAGATTTTTCCTTCTGTGTGGAGCTAACGTAAAAAAATCTACAGTAATATCTACGCGTTCCTTTCATTAGTTATACGATCGCACAATATGTGAAGTCCAGCGGTAAGGCTCTTGACTCGCAATCCGAAGGTCGCGGGATCGAATCCCGGCGTGGCAAATAAATTTTATTTGATTAATTTGTGTTATTTCACTATTTATGCATTAAAAATAATATATAGTATATTTGCGGCACGTTCCAGAGTGGAAGATACTCTCAGTATCGCCCTGGTGTAAGACCACCATTCAGAATTGAAACATTGCTTGAAATGGCATTAGCCGTGTTTGGTGATCAGATCTGAATAGCCAGGTACTTCCCCACTTTCCTCTTCCCTATCTCCTTCCCCTCCCCACTACCTTCAGCCTCACAACATACCCCAATTGGGGATGCCATAGTCTCACTGGCTTCAGACGGGAGCAGTTGGGACTCTTATGCAGTATTCAGATTTAAAAAAAACTTGTCTTTCACGTGGCTGCTTACTGATTCCATTAGAACCTTGAAACCGCCGAACTAATGGCGTCCTTGTTCTCGTAGTAGGTGCAAAATTAAATTAACAAATATTTAACCCCTTTGAATTGGATTCTGGGGTAGCTGTCTCATGTTGGATTTATTCAGATTTAATAATAAAAGCATATGATAGTAAAAGCTCCGACAGGCTTTTCTTCGTTAGTAAATTGTCGAAAACTGGCTTTAAAAGTAACCCACTGTTAAAATTGTGAAATTCATGTTAATCATTTTCCGTGATATGACAATCTACACAGCTTTCAACAAATCGCGCATGTCACAGTTATATTTCCAATTTATATTCTAAAGATGAAGAACAGTGCTAGCTAACATGCCGCGTTTATACAAAATCTAGTCCCATATTATAAGGCAATGGCAAGCCAATTTGTTTTTATCTAACTACTAGCTTTTGCCCCCGGCTTCGCTCGTATAGTATTAGGGGGTTTCCTACTCCGTCTCCTCCACCTCCCTCCCCTATTTATAATATTAGTTTAGGCATTATAATATTAGTATAGATTAGTATTTTAAAAATATTTGAATTTTTACTATCAAAGGGATCTCCATAGAAACCTACACAAATAACAAAATGACAGCGAACGTCAAACAATTACTTAGGAACGCTTTGCTTTTCATCTGTATAATAAACGTATAATAAATAATTTCATAACGCCAGAGCTTATTCATAACGCCAGAGCTTACCAATATTACCAATGTACTCGCAAACGATGTAGCTTTCTATTAGTGAAAGAATTTTTAAGTCCATTCAGTATATTTTGCGTGAAAGAGTAACAAACATACATCCATACATCAGTATATCCATACATCCATACATCCATACATCCATACATCCATACATCCATACATCCATACATCCATACATCCATACATCTATACATCCATACATCCATACATCCATACATCCATACATCCATACATCCATACAAACTTTTGCCTTTATAATATTAATAGGATAGGATTATAAACAATATCACAACAGACACAATATAAAACCTTTCTTTAATTTTAATTAATATGTAAAACAAACACGCACCCTCGCGCGAATCAACCACAAGCACCACCCTTATTACAAAGGCCTCATTCTCGGTAGGTAATACCGACATTATTTGGTTTGGCACTTGATGGTAGATTTACCTGCGGGCGTGATTTATTCGCCCCTGCAAATTAATACACCTACCTATACCACAGTTACCACACCTATGTACATGTACGTGATAGGCTCGGGAGTTCGCTATTCCGCTATATCACACATACCTTATCATGCGGATATATTTATTATGTCTACGGGTGGTTCGTAGTTCATAGTTCTCGCTCCCTGCATATGAGCGTGGCTCATAGTTAATATCGCACGCATTACACGCTGCCCACAGCCTAATGTAAAGTGGCGGTGACGTGTCACAAGTATAGAGTTCATTATTATACAGCAAAGATGAAAGTCGCTGCAGTTAGCAATGCAAATAATCAAACAATTGATTAAAAATAGCACAGCATATAAGGCAATGTTATGAGTAATCAGTGCATTTGGTTTATATAGTTTATAGATGGGCGAAAACCACGAACCGGAATAAACTGGTGACTTTCAAGAGACAATTAAAATTCGAGGCTTGTGAAAAAGTAGACGTTTCTACACAAGAATGATTCATGGTCATCATGTCTGTAAAAAGTTATCGAAGATTCAGTGCACGGTAAAAGGCGATAAACCCTTAGGTGGTTTTATACCCCCATATATAATATGGAGTCTTTGTGGATGAACTTTAGGAAGAATGACACGTACAGGCTTAAAGCAAGTTAGCATAATGCATACCGAATACTCGGAATACTACGTGGTAAGACGGATGCTGGCCTAGGAAGTAGGCACGGAAACGAATTCAAAGCGCCATTTTGAAGACGGCGTCAGCGGGAATGCGCCCGTGACTCGATGAAAGCGATAACAACCTTATAGGCTGCAGTCTTCGATCAATGGCTGCAGTGGATTTCAAGTGCTCCTAGACTTTTGGAGGCATTGGGCACGAGAAAAATTTAAAGTTTCTTTTTCAATCGTATGATTCAAATCATTTTTTGGTAAACATGTGAAGTTAAATAACACAAAACTGCTCTGTTATAAAGTTTTTGTTATTATTATTATTAATCTAATTAATATGTTACAGCAATATTCAGGTAAAGAAAAAAGCAAATTAGTATTTAAAGAGCTTCAAGTAAGTAGACATGTAAAATCAGCGTTTAAAGGATGGCTTCAGTCTATCGTAAATATCCCTCTACCGTTTACTGATTCGACCATTTGGTCATACTTAACTGTATCGTACTTCGACTAAGAACTACCAACATTGTCTTCATTTTATTAAATTCTGATGCGACCGAATCTTTTTGTGATTTTTCCGTTTCAAATTTTCGTTTAAGAGTCGCTAATATTGCCTTCAATGGTTACATGTTACACTTTGAGGTCTTACTCATTAAGTTATTCCAAAAATAAAGAATTTATTACTTCTTAACATGATCCTCTCAAACTTAATAATATACTCGTACTTAGCAAAATAACGTTCGATCGAATATGCATCACAGAAAACTTATTATTTTATAGTAATATTTCATCACCTTTCCTTCGCTTTTCTGCTTTCAGCAGTTTGAAATCAGTAAAATAACTTCCCCATATTGTTATTATTGATACCAGTACTTGCTTACATCGTAGGTAGTATTTTATATTTACACTTTTTCTGTCTTTATGCAGATGCATTTTATCAAATCTGTTTTATTCTATATTTTTCTTATGTTTTTCTTGAATGTTGTTATTTTAATGATCAATAATTTATTATAATCTAACTAGCACTGTAATATGAATTTAAATATACTATTTATAATGCTTATAAATAAAATGGGTAATACTTGTGTATATTGAACTAGTAGATACTTAATCTAATAATTTGTAATAAATAAAAAGAAAATACTTTGTTTTACGTCACTTTATTGATATTTTATAGTCTACCGGTTTCGGTACCTCCGTACCATCCTCAGGACTGTTATAAAAGAACTAGTATTTTTATAACAGTCCTGAGGATGGTACGGAGGCACCGAAACCGGTAGACTATAAAGTATCAATAAAGTGACGTAAAACAAAGTATTTTCTTTTTGTTTATTCAAATTGTCAAGTCACAATGCGTTTGCTTCTTTTGAAAAACTAATAATTTGTATAGCGCTGTTTTATGAATAATATCACCAATGACGCAGTAATGCGTACATTGTATGAACGTATGAAATGAAACTCACGATTGTCGTAATTAGAAAAATATTAACAAAAACCACGAAGGCAAAATTTAATTTGATGTGCACTATGAATAAAGTGCTATTATTATTATTATTTGATGTCACAAATTCGCAATTGCGCATTGAATTTGAATTGGGAAATTAATTCGAATGATGCTATTGTCATATTCTGTACCTGCATAATGAATACGAATAGTATTTTTGGAATAAACGGCCTGAATATTGGTCTCTCTGTAGACAGAGTTAATATCGTGTTCAGGCCAGGATAACAGGATATGCAGGTAGATGTGGTGGGAGGTAGATGCGACATAGATTTACAGCCCACTCCTCCACCATCCCCTACCACCCTTAGCCCCCGGGGATTGAATGTGATGAACAGTAATAATCCCATCTGCGGGAGGGATATTCATATATCAAATACAGAATACATTTATTAACCAGTTTTTACCAGTTTCGCTCTAAAATTAACGCTCTTTTTTCTTATTGAACCAGCTAGAAATTCATAAAAAGTAGTACATTCATATAATTTATATTCATAGCTTGTATAAAGGAAATTTATTACATTTGTATCATTTTAATAAATAAATAGAAATTTGAGCTTTTAGTGGAGATGACGTTGTTAGCTGAAAATACATGCTTTAACCAAGAAATAATACATTGAAAAATTTCAAATTTCACGACCCTCGTAATTTTAGAGATTTTAGTGGGGCACAGGTAGTGAAACAAAGCGATTTGTGCTTCTTATTTTCTAATTAAGAAAGTAAAAAATATGTGTCTTATCCAATAGACTAAGATCCGAACTAGAAACGACCTTCACCCATCTGTTTAATGGATGAAAAGTATTTTATATCAAATTTAATATATTAGAAAATATATCTCGAGTGGGTTTATGATTAATTTAAAAAATATTAATTGAAAGAGAGTGCGAATTCTATTTATTCGTGCAACAGAGAAGGATAGCGATACTGAGTATTATTTTGGAGTAGTTAATTAAAGTATTTACTAATCTAAGTTCTTTTCTGTTAAGGATGATATTTATTTTGGGAACGGAAGAATATATAAGTCCAGTACGGTTTTCAGTTAAAAATTGGTAGGTAATTGTCGTTTTCTATAATGATATAAATAGTTGATATTTTAATATATCCAGATCTTTAATTGAAGGAACTTGAAATTTTCGACCAAGCGATTCGTTGGGTAATAGTAGGTTTTTTAAAAATGATTTAAATTTTTTCTCCAAACTTCGCAAATTCACTTTGAAGAGACATTTTTTGGTCTATTGTTCTTATTTGTTTATTACTTGTTTGTCTTTTGATATTTTTGTTAATTTTAATCTTATCCTGTCGATGAAACCATTGATTATTGTACAACTCGTGTCGTGATTCAGGTATTTACTTGGCCTGTCGTAAGGTATCAGGTATCTATAGTTAATAATTTTACTTGTGGTCTCAACTTACATCCCTTGTATAGCGGACTATAGTCGCCTGATAACAATCGATTTTTCGCTATCGGCGCCCGCGGCGTATCACGGGAAATAATCACGAAGTACGAGCAACACAAAAGCATCTATTACATACTGTGAACTAATTATAAGAGATTATTTTCTGTGGTAAAATGTATAGTGCACAAAAGAAAAATTTGTATTGCAGTGAATTATAAACTACAGAGGAATTAGAAATTTGATTTGTGAACTGTTGCGGTGAATACAACAAAATAAAAGGCAGGTTATTTCTACCTCCGTCCAACATGCCTTGACACTTCCAAATAAATGTTAGAATTTAACTAAGACATATATCGACGAGAAATTTCTTAAAATCAAACTGAATGCGTAGTTTTGTAAGATTGTATGTCAATTTATTCAAATAATAAATGAGGAATAATAGATGTACCGGACGTATTTAAGATTAATTGTAGTATAATTTCATGTGTAATTGTTATGTAATATTTATGAAAGAATAAAATATTCACGGGGTCAGGCAGTCAGCCTAAGACAAAAAAATAAAGCTTGACCCCAACCCTCAGTGTACATACCTACACACTACCTTATTTAAATTGACTTTTTCCTTTGCACAAATTCGATCTGTGCGAAGCCGTTCCTATACAAACCTTCGCACGGGTCCAATTTGTGCAAATCTCTATTATTTACACTTGCACAAATTCAAATTTGTGCAACCTATGTATTTTTACCTTTATTTACACCCTATGTATTTTTACCTTTATAACACTTGCACAAATTCGAATTTGTGCAACCTATGTATTCGTATCAGTATAACAGTTTTGCACAAATATAAAATCATTCCAATTTGTGCAGACTGTTCATACCCTATGTAAAATGTAAAATGTTAAATGTAAAATGTGCAAACTCACATAATAAACGAATGATCGGAGAGGCATCGAGAGTAGGTCGAGATAAAACTCTGTGGCGTTCTCAGCTTCGTTGCGCAATAGCGAAACGAACGCGGTGGCGTTTTACAACTCTAACAGTCAAAATTCTAAGAATTTCATCTCAGTTCGTAGAATTGAGATGAACAAAGGACTGAGACAGGCAGACTCCCGTCTCTGGACCCTTTAAATACGGCTGTTAGACCGCCAGATCGGCAGAGCTCCAGATCTCATCACCACAACAGCATCTCGCCTTCTCTTCTGCCTTCTCCGATCGACCCCTGGACAATCCCTCTCCCTACATTTTTTCCTCACTTTCTTCCTAGGTGTCGAAGCGGCCAGCCGGCAACTTCCCACTTCATCGTCTGTGCGGCTGGCGACTACAGTGCCCGTCCCGTACAATACTTACGAGTCTCAAAACACAGGTAATTTGCAAACATAACATGTCTTTAATTCAGTCATACCCGCATCCTTACACGTAGACATTATATTTACAAAGAAATTTTCGGCCCGTTCAATGTTTTATAAGAAGCATTCGATTTAAATATTAAAAATTACGCGAGGATGTAAAAATGCTTTTCCAACCACACTAGGAAAACGTCATCGTAAAATTCTAGGAAGCATATTTCTAAAGAATTGCTTAATAAAACAACGAGTATGTATTTGGGTAATTCATAATTGAAAAGTACAACGAGTTGCTTATTTGGCAAAATGTCACGTAAATAAAACTAGGATTAACAATGGATTCTTTAATGCAGCGTCGCGACGCCTGGCGCGGCGGTAGGTTGGCGCCGGGACGCCTTTGTACAAAGTCGCCTAGAACCGCGACGTGCCGCGTAGGGATATTATCGATGCACTTTCACGGCGCTTATTCAAAATCTGATACTGCACAAAGCAACAAGTGGATGCACTATTCATAAACCTTACACTTGAAATATTCTCTAAGGTTACGGTGTTTGAACTTTAAAATGTTAAAATATATTCTAGAAGCTTGCATTTGGGATCTTGATATCGTATTATAGTTCAACTTGTGAATGAATTGAATGAATTTTCAATGGACTTTGTGAATGGATACTAAACTCCGAGAATTCATTAATTAGTCGACGGATAGATAAAAGCATTTCATTTCCTCAGTAAGTTGTAATCAATACTACCAATTTGATACGTTTAAATTTAAAATACACAATATAATACAAAGTCATTTGATTGCCAATACTTTTTTTAAGGTAAACCTATTTACGCACGCTCAACTTGGAGGGTAAGCTGGTGAATGCGTTACGAAAAGTGTGATGCGAACGGTAATCGATGCGAACGGTGATCGATGCGAACGGTGATCGGGCGAGGCGTACATTCTGCACAACCAAGGTAAGGCGTACATACTAACGCAAGGTCGTAGGTCACCCCAAGGTCGTAGGTCACCCCAAGGTTGTAGGTCACCCCAAGGTCGTGGGTCACCCCAAGATCGTAGGTCACCCCAGGGTCATAGGTCACATATCACCCGAATGTCATATGTTCTTTCATAAGTTAGTAAAGTTTAACTTCAGTCGTCTGGCTTAAAGCACACTCGTTTTTTTTATAAACGGACGATTTTCTAATAATAAAAACTGATTACTAAAACATGCTGACATGTTTATTCATGATTAATATTATTTTATGAGAAATCTGTCAGTTGTCTATTCATGGTCCTGGCAAACAACCAAAAATATATATTTTGGTGTAATTTGCGTGATTAATTACAGATAAGAGCATGCGAAGTTAACAGAGCGGAATCTCACTAATGAAACTTAAAGCTTAACTCAATTAATCTGTCGCTCTGTGCAGTCTCCGGGTAGTTTAACTAGAACCTTACTACTGATGTAGAAACGGGTGCTATGTTTAAGTAGGTCTGGTTCTGCTTTTACCGACTAAGACGTGCACCGGAAGCGTTTTCTATGCTAATTCTAAGGCTTTTCCAATAAATACCGCTCGGAGAATGAGTAGATTGCAACAGTGTTTACTCTGCATAATTTATTTCGGGCTTTCGCAGAATTTGCAGTGAATCTCAAATGTACTACGTAAACGTAACAAATCCAACCGTTCATTTGATAAGTTTTATAAGACGAGCCACTGAATTAAAACGTTTCACAAGGACAAAATATAAGTTTATTAAGGGGAACGGTTGCGCGGTCGTTTTCATACAAAAGTAAATTTGAATTTGAGGCCAAAATATCCAAACAAACGGAAAATTTATTTCTGTAATCAAACGATATATCAAATATCTAGAATATCTAGTACAGATATGTGCTACTTTATTTTTTTTTGTGTTTTGAATTATAAAATATATAATTAAAAATACAGATAATTAAGAAATAATTTTTTTCTTGATTTCAGAATCCTTTTAGCAATTATTTGGGATTTATTTTTTTTTCTATTTAATGTACAGGTATAACGAATTAAAAATTTTTTTTTGAAAAAGCTTTTTCAAGGTCGACAGATTTACGTTGGAACATAAATTTATGACTTTTTTTCAACGTTTTAATTGTTATTTTATATGTCATTATATTATTATTATTAAAAATATTTATTATTACATTTAAAAACCATGATATTAAATATTTGCAAGTTGATCTATTTTGTATAACTTAAATTTTTACTTTACAACCATAACATGTATAATTTATTTTCTGAAAACTTCACCCGCCATAACACAGGGACATCCCTAGCATGGCGGTTGAAATAACACAAAAATAATATACAATGTACAATATTCTTATATTAAATAAATAAATAAATAAATTTACAAAGAAGGTTGGGTATAACTCACAATAATTGCTTAAGTTCTCTCTAAAATCCTGAAAACGTGATCTTCTTTAATAATTTCAATTAAACATTTTATAATTTGAAGCACAAATAAATGAAGTAGCACATACATAGCTGAACTAGATATTTGCTTTAATTTTTAATCAATACATATATTTTTTTAGTTTAGTTAAGTATGTTGGCCTCAAGTTCGAATTATAGTTTTGTATGAAAAAGGCCACGCAGCCGTTTCCCTTAAGTGATAATTCGGGCTCATAATAATTATGGTTGTCATAAGAGATTGGTCCCTGAAAAAACATTTATGAAATAACTATTGTCAACTTCCAAGACATAAATGATATTATATTACATATTAAAAATGTAAAATATTAACACAATATATTCATAGCCATCGCTTAACCTCAAATCAGCTCAGCTAAATAAAATATTTTTTACAAATTCTTGGTATTTCTATAATGCGAAATCTCTTATCTCACCCTTGAAATCCTCGAAGTAATGTTGAGATTTCCTTTCTCTGCATTCAAATCACGTTCTACAGAACAAATTGAGTAGCCGACCACAGACTAAACCCCCATCTATACATTTTACTGCTCTGTGACATTTACGTTGACTTTATTTTGTCCAATGAGAAAAGAATTCAAAGAATTGTACTTAGATTTACTTCTTTATTGCGTATATTGCAAGGAAGCAAAGCTTTCTACTCTTCAAGAATAGAATTACCATACATGACAATTTCAGAGGTAAAATTTTACAATAAAAACTCCGATATTTGATGATATTTAGGTGTAAAATCGAATTTTACTATTCAGTATCCGTCTCTGGGATTTGATTTCCCTGAAGTAAATTCTAAATCTGGGTAAAAGCCAATCAGAGAAATGAGAGGGTAACACGCCCTGTAAATAGTACTGAACCGTAATTAACAGTAATTCTAACTTCAAATACTGTCGTCATAAGCAAAAAGGCAGCTAGGAATTTGCAAACGTCACATTCTGATATATGAAACCTTTAACATATTAAAATAAAAATTACATTAGAATATGAGGACAGTGTATAAATAACCAGTTAGTAATTTATCAAATTATTGGGGTAACGAAATAATCTGGCAACTACAAAAACATCATAATTTTTTTTTATGCGAGTACTTTACTCACAAGAATTCCAAGTCCGGAGCGAGTAAGATTATGGTATACCCAATTTGGGTATGTTGTGAGTCTGAAGGCAGTGGGGAGCAGAATGAGATAGGGAAGAGAAAGTTAGGAAAAGTACCCCATTATTCTTATCCGGTCACCAAACACAGCTAAAGCCATTTCAAGTAACCTTTCGATTCTGAATAGTGGTCATTCACCCGGGCGATAATGAAATTATCTACCACTCTGGGATGTTCCGCAAATATACTGCATATTATTTTTTATTAATAAATTATGTAATAACACAAATTAATAAAATAAAATTGACCTAGGGATTAGAACGAGCGAGACACGAGAGTTTCGACGGCTGTCCAAATTCAAGTGGCGATGGTGCCTGATAAACCGAAACAAAAAATTGCACTACTCTTTACACGCTTGCACTAACACCCTCGCCCTTCAGACCATTTTCAAATTAGCGTAATTTGGAACTATTATGCCATGCCACGCTACCCCATTAAAACTATGAATTTAGTGTAGGAAATTGTCATATTCAAGAATAAACACGTACGAAAACAATAAATAGTGCAAACGACAGTTTTTGATTGTTCCACACATAATAAATCTAATGTTTATTATGTGTGGAACCATTTATTTACGTTAAAGTACGAAGGCCCAAAGTCACTTCACAGAGCTTTCAATCAGTGGCGACTGTTGACTACTTTCATGCTAAATTACTTTATCATGGCCTTACACATCAGAATTAGCGTTTCTGTAATGTTATTCCGTCTGTATTTCACTATTTTTGTAATTAACTTCAAGGATGACAAATAAGCAAATCCATTATGAGAATGCCCACGGTTTCCTCCTGGTCGCGAAAGGAGAACTGACATTCATTCCAATAATATAATCATTTTCGACCACCATAACATGGGCATCAGCCTGGCATGGTGGTTGAAAAATCCACAAATAATATAAATATAATATTTATGTAATGGATAAAGAAAAATTAAAAAAAAAATTTAACCCATTTTTTGGAGTGACATCTTTCTTCGTCCGGAGTCCCTTTTCTTAGCAAGTTCCTGGACCTTCCAACCCTCCTACAATGTTCTTCAATGTAATCAGTCTTTCTCTTCTATGACGTTTCCATTTGTATACGCCTCTCGAGAGCCGAGAGTGCAGTAGAGCAAAATTTAAAACTGTTTGCATTCAGTACAATGAACATTTATATCAGGATAGAGTGTTATGTTTATTAGGGGTGTTTTCAAACTACGCCAACATTGGTTTGGATCGTTCAAAGAGATTATTTGGATAAAAACGATAATATCGGTTTGTCAATTCAATTGGTAAACGGTTTAACAGAATTATAAAACGATAGTCATAAAATTTTTGCTCTATTATGCTATTTAATCGTAAAAGCAAATTTTACAAAGGAAGTTGTCTATCAAAGTGCAAAAAGTGTAGGTCTTACCATTAGTGACGTAAGACATAATGCCCTAATGTTAAGTTTAAAGTGTTCAGTCTTTTTTATGAGGATTAGTTCATTTCATATTTATCAGGATTCACAATCTGAAATGGAAACGATAAATAAATGGAGGTCTTTTGTCGAAATCATTTGGAAATGCTCAGTGTCGCCATAATAAAAAGCTTTTAATGTGATCAATGCCTCTATAATATTAATAAATCCGTTTCAAGGCTTTAAAAATGCTGGTTTGATTGTTCATATAAAGTGTTTGCTATGCATTATTTTTATCTTCTCGTACATAATTAAAACCTAGGTATTCAGAACAAAAAATAGTCCGAAGATGGAACATCAAAAAAAAAATGATAACTTTTAATAAGTTCACCTTGTACAAATATGAGTTAATCATTATCTTGCTAATATTTTAGACAAAAGTAAAATATTTGGTTTAGCGTTCGTCTACGACTATATAATAATAATAATAATAATAAGCCTTTTAATTCTGGTCTTCGGTCAGGTATACTAAGCATGTTCTTGTTTGTTTATAATAAATCCCGAAGCTCAGTTTGCCTCTTGGCATAGGCCTCCTCTAACGTTTTCCACTGGGACCTGTCATGCGCAACTCTTCTCCATTGATTTCCAGCCGTGAGTTTTAGGTCGTCTTCCCATCTTATTTGTTGACGTCCTCTACTTCTCTTGCCATCTCTTGGATACCAGTCAGTGACATTTTTACACCATTTGTCTTGTGGATCGCGGATCATGTGACCTGTCCATCTCCACTTTTGTTGGTCTATTCTGGCAATTAAATCAGCAACTTTGGTTTTCTCCCTTATTGTGCTGCATCTCACTCTGTCCTGTTTCCTTATTCCTGTCAGACTTCTCTCCATGGCTCTCTGGCAGCGTTCCAACTTGTCTCTGTGTCGTTTGGTGAGTGCCCAAGTTTCACATCCATAGGTGATGACTGGAAGTATGCATGTGTTGAAGACTTTCCTTTTTATTTGCATACTTAGCTCATTGGATTTCAAGATTTCTTTCAAAGACCAGTATTTCTTCCATCCATTTGCTACTCTTCGCTCGATTTCTTTAGTGGTTTGATCTTTATGAGATATTATCTGTCCTAAATAGATGTAATCTGACACATATTCGAGTGGTTGATTGTCAATTAGTATAGTTACTGGTTTAGAGTTTGTAAGCAATTTTGTTTTATCTTTGTTCATGCATAGGCCGACTTTCGCGCTTTCGTCAGTTAGCGATTCTATCATTTTCTTTAGGTGTGATGGGTTTTCCTCAAATAGTACTATATCGTCTGCAAATCTTAGGTGGTTCAGTTTTACACCTTGCACGTTGATACCATATTTTTCCCAATCTAGTTTGCGGAAGATACTTTCCAGAGCAGCCGAGAACAATTTTGGTGATAAAGGGTCTCCCTGTCTTACACCTCTCTCAATCTTGAACTTTTTTCCCAAGGTTTCTAGTTGGATCCTCGCTTCGCAATTCGAGTATATCTTTTTTATAATATTGATGTAGTTTGAAGGTATCCCTTGCTGTTCAAGACTATCCCATATGGCTGTGTGTCTTATGCTGTCGAAAGCTTTGGAGTAATCAATGAATGCTATGTATAGTTTCTTATTATACTCGTTATATTTTTCTACTATTTGTTTCACTGTGTGTATGTGGTCTAGGGTAGAGTATTTTTGTCTAAAGCCGGCTTGCTCCCGTGGTTGGTTTTCGTCTAGCTTTTTACTTATTCTTTCCAGGATAACTTTAGAAAATACTTTGTAGATATTTGACATCAAACTTATAGGTCTGTAGTTCCCGATATCTTCTTTTTGTCCTTTCTTAAATATAAGAATAATGTTTGATGTTTTCCACTGTGTAGGGATTAGACCAGTTATTAGTATTTCATTGAATATTGAAGTTAGTATTGGTAGTAGTTCTTCCAAGGTGCCTTTAAGAAGTTCGTTTGTCACTTTGTCTGGACCTGGAGCTTTTTCCATCTTCTGACTGTATATGGCTTTTTCTACTTCTCTGGAAAGTATTTTCGGTTCAGTTATAACGTTTTTCTGCTCTTTATTGACGTCTGTCCTCGGATCGTGTTTTTGTTTGTTGTCTGGGCTTGAATAGAGGTCCTGGTAAAATTTTGTGGCTATTTCATTAATGTTTTTTCTATTTGAAGAAGTAGTCCCCTTTTTGTTTAGTTTTGGTATCCATTCTTTATTTGATTCTTTCAATTCTTTAAGCGCTTTTTTAACTCCTCCTGTTTTCACTATATGCTTTTCTAATGTTTGCAGCCTCTTGATCTTCATAACTTTTCTGATGTTCTCTCTGATTTCCTTACTTAGTTTCGTTATAGTTTTTATGTTATCTTTTTTAGGATGTTTTGAAAGTAGATTCCGTCTTTCTTCTATAAGTTGCAGCGTTGTATCACTTAGTTTGTACTTGTTTCTACTGCTATTCTCTGTTTTTACTTTAGTTAGTAGATTTTCTAGCTTTCCATATTTCGTATGAACATCAATGTTTCTCGTAGTTAATTCATCGGCTGATTCAATTAGAGATTGTTTTATTTTCTTTATCGACTAAAACCTGTTAAACACATCAGTTCTTGTCTGATCATTGATGATACCGATGGGCGCTGTCAGTATTTCGGGAACTCCGTGCCGTTGGTTTAGCCTTTCGATGTTATTAGTTATTTCTGAGGTAGTTATTTTTAAATGAAAACCGTGTTTATATTCATTATTTAGGAAGAAGGTACGATAGTGCACACAAAAAGTAAGGAAACCATTCAAATTATAATTTCGTGTGGGCACGTGGTACCGGACAATAAACCTGATATTTTTATTCCAATCAGTATTGTATTCGCTTCAATAAAGGTGGCATAATTTATTATTATTGATGACATTCACCTTAAAATGTATGACACTCCGATCGTTTGCTTTCAAAGCGGAGGAAACCGTTAGTTATGATAATTGGACGCGAAAGCAATTAACTTTCCTGAAATAGGGCGACGGAAAGGTCGGCTTTGTTCAAAGGAACTGCTGTTACAAAGTTCCTGGGTGTATTTACCACTCTTTATCTTCAATCTTAATTATCCTTGCTTTATCTTTCTTTCTGAAAAAATATCTGAAAGATTAAAAAGCTTGCTTAGAACGTTTTAAACTATTTTTGATTTAATCCCATTTCTACCTCTATATCGGGGGTGAGAAACCTCTGGACCGCGAGCACATTTGTTTAGGCCCAAAAATAATATCCAAATGAACAAAAATAATGCCGAAATGCTCATGATATCGTCAAGTGATGGATAAACCCGCGGATACATCGTATACATATATATTTTTGTTTTTTTTGGTTTGTTTACAAAAATTCGGTTTAATTGGTCAGAGGTATTATCCAGATGGATTAAATATTATACAATTGGACAAAATAATGACAAATTGGATAAGCTTTTTTCCAACTGCACTAATATTTTCAAATGTCTACCGGATGTCCACAAATATCTAATTAATCCGCAAATATAAATTGAAACAAAATTGGCAACAATAAATTCCACAACAAATATTATCAAATGACAAAATCTAATAATACTGCGAATATCAAAAATTGGTTAAATGGCGTTATGTCCAAATGGAGAAAATAATATCCAAATTGACTCAATAATTTCCAAGTGGACAAAATACTGTTCAATTGCAAGTGTTGTCCAAATGGAGAAAATATTATCCAAATAGACTTAATAATATCCAAGTGGACAAAATTGCACAGTAATTGTCAAATGACACCCACTTGAAACAAATAATACTGTCCGATTGGACAAAAATATTGTCCGAATGGAAATAATTTAGTACAAATGGAATTATTAAAAAATACTTTTATGAGTAAAACCTCAAATTGTAATATTTAATTAAATGAAGACAATATTAGCGAAACTTAATCGAAAATCTGGAGACAGAAAAGGGTATTAGCACCTCTGGGTCCTGGGTTCGAGTCCCAGCGGTGCCTATATACATATTTATCTGATTTTTCTGTCTCCAGATTTTCGATTGAGTTTTGTTAATATTGTCTTCATTTAAGGAAATAATAATTTCCGAATGACAAAAAAATGTTGTCCAATTGGAAAAATATTATCAAAACGGAAATCTATAATTTATCATCTATACATGTCTAGTTTTATACCTCGCCGTTAACATTTTAATTTCACATGCACATCTACAAATAAACATAGTCTAACGGGAATGAAAAAGAACTTCCATCGACAGGGGTAGTAAATGTAAAGTCCTGAATATCGAAGCGAGGGGATTGAATATTTAAAATGGTAGTAAATTACAGGCAGGGTAGTTAAATCGACGTTTACGGCTGGCTCACGTGCAGCTCGTCCATACTCTGAACTGAACAGGACCATGGAGGAAGCGGTGGTTGGTTCACTTCACCCCCCCCCCCCTTTCCAATCAACCCCGAATAACATTTACCATTAGGCAATAAACATTAATTTATGTACATACAAGAGTGTAAGCCAATGCAAACAATGTACGAGTATAACCTAACTTTAAAATAACAATTTTTTACATTCTTCCATAATTATTTTCTATCGTCAATATTCTTCGATTTGTTTTATAGTAGATACGAAATTTGGATATCCAATTTTTTCTATTAAGAGTGAATAACCAGACAAAACTGGAAATATGTAATTTTTAAATCAAATGTTAGACTTATTGATTCATTTCCACAAAAAAATATAAATTGATTTCGAAAGATTGTTTTATCTAGTAAAGCTATGGATTAAATTTTTAGAAAATATGTTTATGTTTAGCACAATAAGGTTTTACCGTAGGTCGTTGGCAGATTTGTTAAATTTTCCAACAAAATTTTGTATTACACAACATACATTATAACAATAAATTATTTGGGAATGCTACTTTTCAGAATTTAAATTTTAGTTCAAATAAATATATAAAAAAATATCCGTGCCCTTATTTTGTGACGAAAATACTTCAATTTGTTTATTTATTTACGGTCTTACAAATTAATATAAAAAATTGCATTCTTAATTTGCTTAGACGTTATTGAAAAATTATAAATACTTTTGATAAAAAAAAAATAATTATAAAAAGTTCATAATTTTATTACTTTTATCATCACGAGTGTGAGCATTTTTGAATGTAGGTACATATTTATCAAAGCAAATTTGACTGAAATAAAATCGATATTGAGTTATTATGTTAATATGCTGGTATGGAGAATAATTAATCTTTCTCATCGGAAACCCCTGTATAATTGCAAGGGTACGATCGCAAGATCATCGTTCGACGAAATTTAAATTCTCGGCCGCTGCGCTGGTTAATGGCTATTAACTATGGATATATTCTGCAGGCAAACGAAAAAAGTTTAGTAGGTGGAAGAAAAAAGTTATACACCTTGTAGGTATACATTAATAGAATTTCGTTATAAACCGTTAAAGCTCCCAAACGGCAAAACATATTTTAAAAAGGCTTAATTTTTTATAGCTGCCTCGCACAAGTGATTATTGGATTACTTTGTCACATAAAAAGGCCGTTGTAATAAAACCGGCATCATATCATTTCATTACTACAAAGTCCTTTCGTGTCCCTCTACCAAACCAAAAGGAAGCATTCAAAGGATTGGCCCGCATAAACCTGGGATTAACAGATAAAGAGGCTGTACATATGTAGATAATATATCTATCGACTCTGAAAAAGCAAAACGGAGAAGGCAAACCACATAAATAAAATGTTAATACTTCTTCAATATTCGCAAATTTGAAACGCAAAGTTTGTGACGTCATTTTAATTAAATAAAATC
Source organism: Limnephilus lunatus (assembly GCA_917563855.2). NCBI lineage: Eukaryota > Metazoa > Arthropoda > Insecta > Trichoptera > Limnephilidae > Limnephilus > Limnephilus lunatus. Next base: position 48,012,338 of record OU830600.1, read on the forward strand.
AAATTACTTTATGTACACCAACCAATGATTCCTTCTTCAAGATAAAATTAAAATTAATTTAATTATTGATTTTAATAATAATAATTATTACGTTATTAATTTTTATAACAAGCTTTATGAAATTAATAATTTTAATTTTATCTTAGAACCATTGATTTCGAAACATGTTGATTAAATAATAATGCACAATGATGTGTTTTTATTTAATTAAGTTGTTAACGAATGGTCAGATGCTACGTATTTTCGATATTATTTTATGATATGGAAGCATGGACGCTTACTGAAGAACTAATTAGGTTACTTGAGGCATTTGAGATGTGGATCTACAGTATTTAAAATAAGCTGGATGTACACTGGTCAGGGTTACGAATAAAGATGTTATGGTTTGGATGAATAAAGAAAAAGATGTTATTAAAATTATAAACATTAAATTAGTAAACGTTAGGCATGCTAACATGTTTTTTTCTCATATTTTTTTTAGAGTTTGGTTGTATCTAGGAAGTTTAAATATTTAACCTCTTTGGGTTTTTTGCAATATTTACAATTCTCAACAATAATCCATTTCCTATAGGATTATTTGAAAAGCCAATATAAATGTCGCTAATTTCTTTATTGAGATGCACTTTCGAAAACCACCAACTATTTTCACCAGTTGTTCGTAAACTTAGCACGTTTTTTTGCCTTGAAAGGGAATGATGTGGAGAAAAGCTTTTCGTCTTGCATTGATTTTAGAATATTTGTTAATTATATTCATCGCTCGCGTCCTTGCAATGGTGTATGAGGCTTATGTCTTTAATAAATTAATTCCGTAAAAAGTAACCTTTCCTTTCTGCCAGCAGTTTGGTCCTGCAGATTAAAAAAAACAGCAACAATCTATATTGTCGCTACTGAGGTAGTTGTCTGGGACCTGTGACAAAGATACAAAACTAATTATCTAGGGATTTACGAAAATCCCGTTGATCGTCCATAAGAAGTGTGTATTTATGTTGTCGAGTTATTTTTTTAGTCGTCCGCATCTCTCTTAGGAGTTTGGGAAGTTTATATTTCAGACCTTTAAAAATATGGTCCTTAGCCCGTCAAATTGATGAGTCTGGAAGATTAATTGAGTTAAATTAATGGTTAATCATTGTTAATGAGACTTGCTGAGCCGTGTTCAAATATTTTTATTGAGCAAACTAATAATTCCAGTCACTGGTCTGTTTTTCATATCACGATATAATTTATATACCCTTCGGATGAGCATACAAATGGAATTCTATCTACGCATTTTTATGGTAATGGCCGATGGTCGTAAGATACGAGAAATGGCTGATACATGGGATAGATTTTATGTCATTTAATGTCCTCCGCATTTCCGCTGATCCTACGATATCTTCTGTTTTGCCGTGAACTTGAGGCGAAACCAGCATTATAATATATATTTTTTCATATGTTAACTTTTCCCGCATAGAATTCATCTAATAGAGATATATAGGTCCATCAGAAATATTCTCTCTGTAAAAGACATGAAATCAATATACTATGCCATGTGCAATTCTTTACTTGAATATGCATCCCTAGGATGGGGTGGATGTGCCAAAACAATATTGGACTCCCTGGCTAAAGCACAGAAATCTTTACTAAGAGTCATCCTTAAAAAACCATTCAGGTACCCCAGTGATGCATTATTCACGGAATTTAAAGTTCTCGATGTTAGACAATTATATATTAGAAAGATTGTATTACATGCTCAAAAACGACGCCAGCACTACCCTTCCATTGACCACTTTCACGACACCCGACATTCAAGGAACAATCCAATAGTCCCAATAAAAACCACGACGTCCCTTGGACAACGTCAATTTTCGTACTTAGGACCTAAATTATTTAATATCATTCCTAATGCTTGGAAAACGAAAAGTACCAATGTTTTGCGCAAATTAATCAACGACTGGCTCCTTGATTTAGGGAGGGTCAAAAGCGAAGATATGTTGACCAAGAGATAGGCTTCTTATTATTACCATCTGGCTTGTATTTGCTTTATTTACTTTACCCGTTTATTTACTTTACCGGTTTTATCTTTTATCTTTTATCTTTTATCTTTTATCTTTTATCTTTTATCTTTTATCTTTTATCTTTTATCTTTTATCTTTTATCTTTTATCTTTTATCTTTTATCTTTTATCTTTTATCTTTTATCTTTTATCTTTTATCTTTTATCTTTTATCTTTTATCTTTTATCTTTTATCTTTTATCTTTTATCTTTTATCTTTTATCTTTTATCTTTTATTTGTTTTTGTTTTTGTTTTTAAGCGCTCTAGGGGAAAATATCTGAATTTGATTTTAAGATATCATTATTTGTCTTCTTTTTCTTATGAGTACAAAATTATATACTGTTAGGAATACATAATTAACACCTTTTACTGCTATAAATAACATGTTATGTTAGTAAACAATGTAATATGAATTTAAATTTGTCAATTTGACTGGCCTAAAACAGGATCCATTCCTAGTTGGCTAGTCAAAGTTTCCACATATGTTTTATTGTTCAATTTTATGTGAAATAAAGTTATTATTATTATTATTATTATTATTATTAGGTACAATATTTAGAAAAGCAGAAAATAATATACATATTATTTAAATTAATGCAAATTCATCTGATAGAGAGATATTATATTTAGATACCGGTATTACAATGGAAGATGCTCCGAGGAACTAGCGTCATTGATCCCCTCGGCACCGGTGCATAGTCGGGAAACACGCCAAACACGCGCCCAACATTTGTACACGGTTGATATTAGTCACACGAGAACGGGTCGTTTTTATGATTCGTTCTTGAGTTCAACAGCTAGGCTGTGGAACGATTTACCGGCCTCTGTGTTTCCTCCCTCCTACAACATGGGTCTCAAGACCCAGGTTAACTCCTTCCTTTCCTCAAAAAGACCCTCCACACAGCATCCTTAAAGATGACATAGGCCCTGAGGGAAATTATTTTCCTCAGGGCCTCCTGTGTGGAGTTAATGTAAAAAAAAAAAAAGTAGTAACAGATACCAATATACCAGTAAAAAAATATATTATCTACCTAAAAAACCAAAAGTAGTTACATAAAGAACGCAGCGAAAACCGGATGAAACAACCGTAGATAATATTTAAAAGGTAGGTATTTACGTAGGAATTGGATCGATTAATTAAATTTATTATTAATTAATTTAAATAATAAATTTGAAAATATTTATATATTCTTTATTTTATTGAATATCCAGGTAATTAATATTACATAAAAAATTAAATAATAAATTTGAAAATATTTATATATTCTTTATTTTATTGAATATCCAGGTAATTAATATTACATAATATTAATTGCAAAAACATTAATAACTTTTATTATTTTAACGCATTGCACTACTTATTTTAGGTGCGCAATAAAAATAAAATCATTCGTCAGTTTTGCAGATAATATTTGAGGGTAAAACTTGGGGTGAATCTTTTGACAAAGGAGAGTAGTAAAAAGTTGGCTGAATAATAGTGTTTTAACTTTGAAAACTCAAAAAACTAAACATATCTCTTTTATCATTTCATATAAAAGTCAGCCTTTTGCCACTCATAACTTGTATTCACATTGTTTGCAAAAGATTGTGTTCAACTGCAACCCCTTAGGTAACGTAGACAACATTAAATACCTAGGTATAAAAATAGACACATTTTTGAGATGGAACGATTATGTCGAAATCTTATATTATTTCATACCAAAAATCAACACATTATCATCCTACATGTTTACTCCAGTATAACGGGTTCAGACGTTTCAATTTTATTTGATCAACTCGATACTTAGTATTATTATGTTATTGTCAAACATTATATTGTTTAAAATATTTCTTTACGCCATGTTCTTCAAAAACTACTTATACATTTCTTTTAATTTTTCACTTTTATAACTTTTGGTATAAATTCTAACTCGATAACTCAAATATTATATGGTTTAAAATATTTCTTTAAGCCATGTTCTTCAAAAACTACTTATATATATATTTTTTTAATTTTTCACTTTTATAACTTTTGGTATAAATTCTAACTCGATAACTTTTTAAAACTTATTTTTAATCTATGTAAAAGCCCCCACGGGCGTATAACAATAATAAATAAATAAATACTTGAAAGCATATTGAACCAATGACATTAATACTGGACGCGGGGTAGAAATCTCAAAGTGGGAAGCCAAACACAAGACGATTGTAGCTGTCTCTATTTCTAGTACTTTAGTACTAAACTGCTACGCGTCGAGTGAGGTCGTGTCTTACCAGTAAGTAAATTGCATTGCAAAGCGCCAAAATGCCCTGCTTAAATAACACGGCAAATAGTCGTAAAGGCGAAGGAATAACACTTCATTTGTAAGTACACGCAAATTACTTATTATTATCAATTATTATAAATACCTATTACAATTAATTTTCATATTTCCCGCCCGCGGTTTTACGCGTCATCAGAGAAAATTCTAGGCCTACTAAAGTAAAGGGTCTGGACGCGCAACAGCCAAATTACTGTTGTTAAGTAAACTTTACTATTTTAAAATAGACTAATCAGCCTAAAGACTCTATTTATTTGTTTGCTTGCGGCAAAACAACACATAAATCAGCAGTTCCAACAAGTGTTTACGACAACCGCCACTATTTGAAAACTGTCGTTGCCCTATTGTATTTATTGTGTAGCTCGACACACCAAAGTCCGACAGGCATCCGGACCTTTTATTCTAGTGGGCCTTAAGAAAAGGAGACAGTGAACGTTGCATCACAAAGTGACATAATCATACGCTGCCCGACCATATATCTATGACATTCACACACGTACATTCTTTGATTGTCTGTCTTTATCACACAGGAATAAACTTTTGAATTTAGAAATTATACTGAAAACCGCTGAAAACAAAAGAGTGTTGCTTGCTTTCCACATTATATTGTGAGTATGTGAGACTATGGCGAGTCTATTTATAATATATAACGTCATTGTATAGAACAAGTTTTTTTCAAACGATTTTTGACGTTCACTCAAAGTTGATCAAGTAAAATTAAATCGTGTATCCGATATTATAGTGTATTCTTCGTTCAGCTTAATGGCTAACCATTATTAAAATATAATTTTTTCTGCATGTTGAATTTCAATATTGTGTTGTATTTTTTATTACTTTTTTAATAAAATTATTTACCTCAACACAGGTTTGGTGTCGAAGTAAGGTTAGTATTTGAAATTTAATCAATAAAGCCATGTAGAGAATTATGAAGAAAAAAATCAGAGTGTGCAATTGACACGCGGTAGAAGTGAAAACTTCAGAAAAATAAAGTAGACAAGAGTGGGGAGGCTAAGAACCACCGCACAAAGAGGAGACCAATTGTACCTACTATCTCATTCTCTCGCAGGCTAAATCCTATAGATGTATGGGTTTGTCTCTTTTAAGTGTCGCTATTTTTCGTTTCATCAAGTTTTAAATCAAAACGTTCGTGCTAAAGAAGTTTTCACTTCAAAACTACTCATCTAATGAACTTATGAACTATAATATCTCTATGTATTTATTTTATTTGCAGTCCATCATTCTAGGGGCTAGGTAAAACATCGATGTCAGCAACGGTATTATCCGCACCTACTCATCTCCCAGTTGTTAGCGGTAAGAAGTAGGAAGTTAAACACTTATTTTAAAAATCAAACCATAAAAGTCAGATGCTCCCGCAATGTCATTTGTCATCCCAAACCCTCGTGTTATAAGTTATAATGGACGAACCGCGGTGGCACTGTAGAAGTGTTTTTATTTTGTAAATAAATAAAGATAATATATTTAGAGGGTAATATTTTATGATTCATCGCAACATGATGATTTGATAATTTAAATGAATTATGATGTATCACCATAACGTAAGAATATGAATCTAAGTATTTTAATTAATATAATTAATCTTGCTCAGGGCTAACAGATTCTTCAATAGTGATCAGCTTCTAACCCCACACAAATCTCAAGTATGCTCAACAATTGAATTTGGGCGATACCACTGGGCTGGAGCCCTACAATTCTTAATAAACCTACTTTTCTGTGCAAAGGAGGGCGTCTGTCTGATTGATAATCCGTTGTTAATAGACCAATTGCCATCTCTAATGCACAGACGCAATGTGGGCATGCTGAATGTGTTCTAACGGTAGGAGCATTCTCTTCCAGACCCGCATTCTACAGCCCTTCCTTAACCCGTCTCATAACGCTGCCCAACCGGGTGGCAACATAGTTCCCTGCCGTTACACAGGGACGCTCTTGTGAGGAGTCACATAAAAAAATTCAACTAATTAATTATATTGTGTGTATCTTATTAAAAACATGAATAAGCTCAGCTTAGGAAAAAACCACAGGACTTTTCATTACAAAACTTTTTTTCTTTAATTTTTTTTTTTAATGGATATAGATATTGGCGAATGAGAGGACTGGTTATATAATGGGGTAAAGAAGAACGCTCGAATAAAACCGTTTTATAGAGATGAAGAAACGATACGTTGTCTATTGCCGAAATAAATAATTTTATTGATAACTCCAGTTTCACTTTCTCTGAGGTTTTGTTTTTGGTTTGGTTTGATTTCGTGAGCAGGCTTCTTTGTTACACTTGTAAATTCGACTTCTTTCAAACAACATTCCTTTCAAATACACACAATTCAAAGGATTTGATTTCTCAAAACGCTGTTGTTGGAAAACTTACAGCTAGTATATCTACATGACATTAAGCGGAAACTGGCCGGAGTTTTGACCCTAACGTATAACAAGATTTTCTCTCTGGATTTTGGCGCTGGTGCAAATATTTTTTTTAATATAATACAAATATCGACCACTAACTATCATTAACTAATGTCGATTTTTTTTGCTTTTTTGATAAGTTACTTCTTATAGGAGTAATGACCATCCAAAAATCACCTGGTTTCAACGCTATCATCAGACGTACAGTATACAAACTACAGACGTACAGACATATCGGCCTGAAGTACAGTTATCCATTTCTCTCAGTTTTAACAGTTTGGTTAAATTCCTAGTATTCAAATTTCTTGGAGACCGCGTTTTCTCTTAAACATTTATTTGATTCTCTTCAAAATTCAAGCTACAAAATCTGTTGCTTAGAAAGTAACTGGATTTATTATCGCCGAAATAAACTATACAGGATTTTTACTTTTTTATACTTTCAATTAATAAATAAAAATCAACAACGATGAAATCGTCAAAACAATCATTTCCAACAGTCGTCATTTTTTCGGAGAAATATGTTCAGGGTTTTCCATTGGATAATTTCTGACTAAGAGACGATAAAGTCGCAAGCGCACTTGAAAAATCTACTTAGATGATGAAATCTCGTGTGAAACTTTTTTACATTTTGACAAAAGATATAATGGATCCCGGAGGAAATAAGGATGTATATAATAACCTATTTTACCAATTTTTTTTATCATCACTCTTAATGACCTTTCTGATGTGGTTCTCAGTTGGCTGATCATCAAGAAAATGATGTCTTATGCCTAATGCTATTTTAGAAAATAATATAAGTTTTCTAATTTCCGACTCTTTTATTGTTTTTCTATCGAAATTTTATTGTTTATATATTTAAAAAAAAATCCTCTCTGCTTTTCCCCAAAGAAAGAGGTAATGTATATTTTTATTTAATTATTTAATACTAACCTGTACATATAAAGCTCTTGCATACTGCTCATTAACACCGTATGCGGGGACATTGGGGGTCTAGCTTTGTCTAATTAAATGTAGAGACGTTCAAATAAAAAAATTGCTTCCTTGAGAGAGCCCTGAAGGAGTAACCATAAGTTACTTATACCGGGGCGGGTATGCGGTGGATAACCTCCAGTGTGTTTTTTTTATCGTATGTAATACTGTTGTGAAAAGTTAAAGTTAAATGGCTTTAGCTGCATTTGGTGACCAAATCTGAAAAGACAGCTACTTCTCAACTTTGACCTTTTCGATCTCCTATCGCTTCCACTCATTTCAGTCTCACAACATACATCAATAATTGGGTGTCATAGTTCCAATGATTCGCAATATGATAAAAAAAAGATATCTCACAACAGTCCCAGCTGTTCCCATCTGGAGTCAGTGAGACTATGGCATCCCCAATTGGGATATGTTATGAGGCTGAAGGTAGTGGGGAGGAGAAGGAGATAGGGAAGTGAAAATTGGGGTAGTACCCGGCTATTCAGATCTGGTCACCAAACACGGTTAAAGCAATAATTTCAAGCAAAGTTTCAATTTTGAATGGTGATTTTACACCAGGGCGATACTGAGAGTATTTTCCACTCTGCAATGTGCCCCAAATATTGTATACGAGTACCTATATTACTTTTAATGAATACATTGTGAAATAACGCAAATTAATGAAATAAAATCGAAACGTGAGTCAAGAGCCTTACTCCTCGACCACGGAGGCCATAAAGTTAGTGATATTAATTACGATATCACTAACTTTATGATATTACTTACGAATTGTTTTTCTATTTACTTTCTTACTATTTTGATTCATAATATGATTGTGTAAAAATGAACATCCGCTGTCGATGCAATTGTGACACCCTGTCATACGTAATAAAAATATTATATTATTACAGAATTACACCATTATCGTCAATACTTTTCTGAAATGGCAAAAACTTATCATACAGAACCGACTCGTATGAAAATCGTGCATCACTCCAAAGTGCAATAACCGTACAATAATTCCTCGAATAGTGGCCATAATTATTTTTACATTTTATTGTCGCTACATCCGCTGCTAATAATCCCACAACAATGTGCCAGTAAATGACACATCATTAGCATAATAATACTCCGATAGGTAATTTAAATAAATGTCGTAAAACGATGACGAACCTTTCTACTTTGTTCTCGTTTTATGCGAGTCAATATTTTGTAATGTCAAGGCGTTATGATAATTCAGCTGCAGAAGTACAAATTGGAATATTAAAATCTGTTTTAACCAATGCAATAATAATAATTCAATGTTTCGAAGTTTCCCATGCTATCAACAGGGGTCAAATGACATTTAAACCAAGTATATCTGACGCTTTATTTTCTAGTTATTCATATTGTAAATTGTAATATTATTTCGTAATGAAGTACCTCCTACACAGTAAATTTACCCAAGTCTCGTACGTGTGTGACATTGTAATGGCATAAGTGTATTTTTTAAAGTCACTGTCAATATCACGCTGAGCGTTCGGAATGTGAAAATTCTTATTTAATAGTAAATAATATTATATCATATGTTTTTACGCATGTTTCATCCTGAATTAATTTTTTTACTAATATTTAAGTGGGTGTGTATATTTAGATATTTCATGATTAAATTTAGTTTCGGTGAAACACGCACCAACCACATTATTTTATTATTTTTGGAATATTCATCCAAGACTTTCAGAAAAGATTGTAGATGTCGCATATTAAAGTAATACAAAAATGATGAAACTTATCCAAGACATTATCTAGATTGCATTTAGTTCGGGAAGAATCTTGCAATCATACACAAATATTGCAGCGAATAAAAATTACGTTAAAAATTAAGATAATGTTCCTAGTTCTTATTACTTGTTTTTGTGTTTAATTCTTAGAGCTGTTTAGACTAGTAAGTCATTTTCAAACAGTTTGAAAATGACATTAGAAGTCGAAACAGCTGTAATAAAAATAATAACAAAATACTTGCAGAACTTGATAATAACTAATTATTATTAAATTTAATTTTAATTAAATTATAAAATAAATGCTAGGTCTCAGTCGAAGTATGATGCATTTAAATATGACCGAAGGGTATTAGGTACTAAGTATTACTATTACTGCTATTTAGCTATATCTTAGTGATTAGAGTAGAGCCCCTAAGGGATTAAAGCTAAGGTTCTGTGCTCAATTCTTGCTTCAAATATTGGTTTGAGAGTCGCTAATGAATGTCTGCAATGATTAAACATGATTTAATTTAATTAAATGAAGACAATACTAGCGATACTCAATCGAAAATCTGAAAACAGAAAAATCAGAAAAAGATATTGGTATCTCTGGGATTCAAACTTAGGACCTTCGACTTTCCGGGCGGCGAATCTACCAACTGAGCTAAGGTGTCCCTTTCCGATTCAGTCAGTTTTAACTATTTTATTGGCGGCTATCTTCAGATTTTTCTGTTTTCAGATTTTTGATTGAGTTTCGCTAGTATTGTCTTTATTTAATTAAATATTACAATTTGAGGTTTTACTCATAAAGTAAAAAATATAAATAGACATTATTTTTCTTCTCCGGCGACTGAAATAGTTGTTCGGCTGTTCCTCATTGTTAATAAAATCTAATTTTTTTTTTTTTTTTACATGAATACCTCACAAGAGTCCCAACTGCTCCCGTCTGAAGCCAGTGAGACTATGGCATCCCCAATTGGGAAATGTTGTGAGGCTGAGGGTAGTGGGGAGAGGAAGGAGATAGGGAAGAGGAAGGTAGGGAAGTACCTGGCTATTCAGATCTGGTCACCAAATACGGCTAATGCCGTTTCAAGCAACGTTTCAATTCTGAATGGTGGTCTGGTCTGGGGATGGGCGTATCTAGATATTTACAAGTTATTTTGTGGTAATACTTCGCGAAAATGGCATAATATCAGACAGGGTGTAAAATTTTCTTCGTAAGTTTTCCTTAATCTTGTCACGGGTATATTTTTCAGTTCTACACCATTTAATTGTTATTTAATGTCATTGAAATGGTGTAGACTTGTGTCATAAACAAAGACAGTGTTAATTCAAATGTTAATAGTTGAAACATATTATAATACCTATGGTTCGAACATATCCATAAGTATCCATTAGATTGTCTTTGATTCCTTGCCGCTATGCACTTAGCAAGCCGGCACAAGGCACACGGCACAAGGCATGAAGAAGGGACCACCTCCAGTACACATCGCAAGTAAGTGTAAGTATCCACATCCCCGTTGGGAGGTTCGCCGCATAAGCGTAAATTATGCATATTTTAGCGGTTCAGTTTGTTCTCGGAAACATACGTAACCTCCTGTGGCGGTGGACGTATTAGTGGGTGCAGGGCCGGCCTATGGCTCTGAATGGCTCCTTTCTTTTCCAAACGTAATACTTTGGAGAAATTTTAGCACCTTTTTATTCCAAATATTAAGAAATGTGTTGGTAAACTACCAAAAAGGTTGCACCGCAATGGAAAGGTGGATTCAAACGTCCGTCACTCCTGGACATTGAACCCCAGATTCCTAACCACCCCTCATATACTTTTCCTTTCCAGAACTTCCTTTTCTTCCATTCCATAAAAATACCCTTTACACAGCATCCCCAAAGATGACATAGGCTCTGAATCAATTTTTTCCTCAAGGGCTCCTGTGTGGAACCATTGTAAAATAACAATTTTTGCACTCTAGTGAACTACAATGTATATTTATATATAAAATCAATAATATTGATTGAAAATATAAAAAAACAAACATTTTTAGTAGAATGATTAAAATCAGAAAAATGATCTTTAAATATTCCGTACATTTTCAACAGAATTCCTCGTTTGTGGAAATACCCCATTTTGCTAGCTATTCGTTTCTGTTCTAATATGGGTACATCACCACATTTAAACTGCTCACATCTATGCGTATTATATTACGTTGTACTTCCTGAGAGTAGTTTACTTGTCACCTGTGTAACTAAGGTAAAATACATTCTTGTGTAATTGGCAAAATTAAATAAGGCACGTATTCTTCTGGCTCCGGTGCTGAGTTTTCAATGTTGGCATCTCGCCCCCTCTATCCTTTGTATGCAGATTTGAAACACACTCCAACTGCATTTTTATGCATCCAGATGTTTCAAATGCAACGCACTTTTTGTCATGTCTGTAATATGAAATGCACCACGGGGATGTGTTCAATAAATGCAGGGAAAAGAGATAGCCTAGCGCGAAAGAAGGGATTTACTTATTTAATATCCTTAAACAGAGTTTTTCTCGCAATAACTTGGAATTATCATAATTAATATCTCACTTCAGGTACAGAAAGTCTACAGATAACGAAAAATAGTCGTTTTCATGCTTATTTTGTAGGTTTTCAATTCAAATCCAATAATAAACAAGATCATGAAAAATAGTACTTATAGGTACTAGATACAGTTTTCTTTCGTTAATTATAAATATCATGCATAGATAATCCGCGAAAAATAGTTAGGACGCAGGCGAATTCTCCAGTTAATGTTTTATATTATCTTGTTATTTATTACAGTCTGTGCCTGTGCTTTTTTCCAAATAAAAACAAATAGCTTTTGCCCCCGACTTCGCACGCGCCACTCCCCCCCCCCCCCCCCCTCAACGTAACAATCAAACACGTGCTGTAAATCTTAACTATCAAAGGGATCTCCATAGCAACCTTAACAAATAACAAAATGACAGCGCATGTCAAACAATTACGTAGCAACGCTTTGCGTTTCGTCTGGACAATAAACGTATAATTGTATACAAATTTCATAATGTCAGAGCGCTAAGTTATAACCTATAGCCTATTCTGATGTTTGAGCTATATTACTGTAAAGTTTCATTAAAATCCATTCAGTATTTATTGCGTGAAATAGTAACAAACATCCATACATCCATACAAACTTTCACCTTTATAATATTAGTAGGAACGATAGTAGGATATCACACGTGCCCAAATTACCGTAACTTTCGCATGCCCTCTCAGTCTCACATTTATGCCCCAAAAAGGAAATTGAATTGTTTTAGGACTATCATTATTCTTGAAATAGAAGATTATTCTAGAATTTAGCTTTAAAACAAGGGATAACAATTGTCAGACAGTACAAACTGCGAGCCTCTAAAACTGATAAATAAAGTATTAACGAATTGAATTTCACCACGAATATATTACAACACTGTGCAACAGTTTTGCATTTTCTTGCCCCAGGAGTCTGATTATCCTTTTCTACAAAGTTTCCTTTACTTTTCTTCTTCAGGCGCCGGCTGCAGATAGACGCTGCTTTCTTTGTGCAAACCCGAGTTGAAAGGCTCGAATCAAAAGGCATGTTTATTGCGCTGTGTTTTGGATGGGCTGCCATTTAATTGTGACTTGGAGTGTTTCAGCATTCATGGCTCGGATGTGCCATCGCTTAATGAAGATCTCCCGGTAATAACGGGCTGCAGTACATTGTCCATTGCATTTTAAATAGCATTCAATGTCTGGGAACAGCATTAGAAAATAATTATCATCAAAAGAGTTACGGGTTTTGTATTCATGGTCGTGCATATTGTTTGGGCTTGCACCACATAAATCAGACGTCATAAAAGGCTACACTTTTTTTATGGAATTCTTGTTCAATGTGCAGAAGTCTATATCATCATCATTTTCTTCCCCTTATCCTGTGCGGGTCGGGGACTCATTGCATCGACACAGTGCCCTATAAAAACCTATCTAAATTTTTATGGTAATGCGCGTTTTAATCCCGCGACAAAATATCCTACGTACAAAACATCCTCCAAAAAAATATCTAAGGACAAAAAATCCAAAAATTAGTTGATATATCATTTTTCTCTATTTTTTTTCCTCTTTCAATCTGTGTCGTCGAAATATGTCTAGGAAAATAAATGTGTTCTGTGCATTGTAATATCAACATAATCTGTGCACTGTTATTAGAGAAATTTACGAAAACTGGTATACTTAAAGATCCAATCAATGTTATTTTATAATAAAAAATCGTAATTACAGATTTCCAAACACCGAATTTGATTATTTACATTAAAAAACTTTATTTTCGCTCGCCTGAACAATTAACATTTTTTCCTTTACAGCATTTCAAATTTCCGTTGTGGCATATACTGAAAAGACGACTTCTCACCAAGGCAACATTGAGATTCTTTCTCACCCGAAACGAGGCATAAGTATGTGTTTATTTTAATATATTTTAAATCTAGAAATGAAGGAACTCTAAAAAACTTTAAAGGTCAAAGATATAATAATATAAAATTACATCGCAATAATTTTGCCACAGAACTCTTTTGGTAAAATGGACTAACAATCTCATAAAATCACACTCAAAAGATATTTTGATGAATCTTTTACAGCTTTTACCTTTTCATTTGCAGGAAAACGATTTAGATTTAGTAGGGAGTATACAGATATATTATTAGAGGTGTGAATTCTCCAGAGACCACAATTCATCTTTTACTTCTGAAGTTATTTGAGCTTGGTAACAACTCTGGGGAGTTTTGGAAAAAGATAGTTATCTGAAATACTTTAAGAATAATAAAAAACTGTGAATAATCAACCAATAAAATCAGTGACTAAATTAACATTTTAAAGATGTATTTTTTCGCATTTACAGGAAAGTTAACTGAAAAGTACAGTATCTGCTTTTAGAAATTAAAAGAAAAAAAAACCGAGTCGCATTCATAATCTTATCACTCTGGTACACTCAAAAGACACGATATTTTTTAATTATCACACAGTTTCCCCGCCGAAGTAGGCAGAGAGGATGGACCGACAAGCAACTCGGTCTTAGCACACACGCCTCATTCACATTCATACATCGTTTCATTGTTATTTTGATCCTTGGAATGGCCCGACTCAAGTATTATTATTTTTTCTTCTCATGATTGTAAATAGACTTCTAACCTTCTTCCTTTAGTTTACAATATTTCGTTTACATTCATAAAATATGTGGACAAAATTTACACAGCAATTTTTTGTTTACAGTATTTTATTTTTTAAAATAACGACAACATTCACGGGTTACCAATAACCCGAAAAAATCCTGCTACCCCCACAGTAAGCGGAAATTTTTTTATTATTTTTAATTGATAAACTAACTTTCTTTAAGTCAAGATTTTTATGCATAGCACAAAGGGTGACAATTATTATAAGCAATAATTATCAGCCTGAAACACTCATCTACATTGAAAAAATCTTCCGAGAAAAGATACTGGCCGCCAACGGGACTTGAACCCGTGTCCTTCTGATTGCCAGTCAGGTGTTCTACCACTGAGCTATGGCGGCTTATCTAATACCCGCCAAATAATTTAAAATAATGGAAAATTTTTTGTGTGTGTCGTGATGGAGGACTTTAGCCAGTCGAGGAATTGAACAAACGATGCCTGGTGGGACCCAAACGCGATGCCAACACAGCCACTAATATTTTACCGCTATTTAATTTTTGGCCATTCGACAGGAACCTCTATAAATAGTCATCCATTGTATATTTAGGATGCCGACAGTTACAGACTGAATTCAACCCTCAGGGTGAATTGCTTCCTTAGTAAGTATCATAAGTTATTATCATAGTACACGTGTGTTCGCCAAGGCTTACTAAAGATGTTAAACAAGTGGAGTTTAACGTCTTTATAAATATAAAACACTGTCACAAAGTATATCAATAATTCTTACTTAAAATAAACACATTTCCTTTCTATTCCCCCGGCGAGAATTTAGCACACGTGTCCCTAATTTCCCTTTTTTACTTCATTTCTTTTCAGTAATTTATTTCGCGAAAAAATAAGAAAATAAACAAGCTGTTACGAAGATAAAAACGTGCGGTTCTGATGAAATTGTTTTAAAAATTCCCAGTGGTACAATGAGATGTGAGTTTCCTTGAATTTAAAAATGTATTGTTCGCGCTAAAAGCATGTTTTCTTGATAAAAGATCTTTGTGTTCCATAAAATACATATTTTTTAAATCAACCCCCCTTTCTTTTAAGATATAGATTGGTAACAAAATCATATTATTATTATTGTATTATTAATATTATATTATTATAAATAGTATAAAATTAAGTCGCTTAAAATGTATGTACGCTTAGATCTTTTAAACTACGCAACGGATTTTCATGCGGTTTTCACCAATAGATAGGGTCATTCAAGAGGAAGGTTTATATGTACAATACATACATATTATAGTAGAGAAAAGCCAAGAAATTCAAATATTCAATTCAGGCAGCGGGCAGCTGGCAAGCGGGCTGTGAGGATTTGATAATGGTTGGGTAATGGCGTCGTGTTTCATTAGCCACAGCAACTTGTGGCCGGGTCTGCTAGTATTCAATAAAACGGTTTTTTTTTTGATTGTCAATGAAACTTTGACACAAATTATCACAAAGTTTTATGTTTAGCACAAATGTGAAACATTTTTACTGTCAACTAGCTGACCCGACGAACTTCGTACCGCCTTAGAATCAATAACTGTTGAATTAAATTCAGGTTTTTTACTAAATTAAAAATTACACAATGAAACAATTATCTATGCGCAGCTGTCCGTGTTTTGTTTTTGTCAGTATCAGAGATGTCGTTGTGTACGGATTTTTTTTGTGATTTTCTTACTTTTCCACTTAATTACGGGAATTTGGGAGGCGGGTACGGGTGCCGCCGGCCCGGGAACCATTTATTGGATAACCAACACCTCTGCCATAGGGCACCCCGAGTGGTTCGCTACGTTTGGTGATTTAGCAGGGGTGCCCGGGTTCATGGGGTGAAGTTTTTCCGGATCTTGGCGGCGGATGGATCGAGAGATAATGGTTGAGGGAGGCCTTTTGAACTTTCCAGCCGGACTATTTCGACCCATTGCCTTGCACCGCAATTGGAGGGATGGATTCATACGTCCGTCACTCCCGGGTATACTGACCCCCAGATTCCTACCCATCCCTCATTCATTTTTCCTTCCCAGAACTTTCTTTCCACCCCATCTTGAAAAAGACCCTCCACCCAACATCCCCTAAGATGACATAGGTCCTGAGAGAAATTATTTTCCTCAGGGCCTCCTGTCAAGGAATGCGTTTCATTTCAGAGAATTATTATACTTATTGTATTTTTCCTTTGGAGGGGTTGCAGACATACGTTCACCGTTTATCTTATTTTCGACCATTGATATTTATTGTATAAGAAAGACAGACAGCATTATATGATTAAGAACAACAGAAGCTATTAGGTTTAGGAATTCACGGTAATCTCTATAGATGGAACGCATCTTATTTTAGTAATCGACACCAAATCACGGTTGTCAATGGTTTCGCATCTTGCCTAGAAATCGTCTCAGGTGTGCCCCAGGGGTCGCACCTCGAACCTCTCCTATTCAATATTTATATAAACGACATTCTTGTATGCTTCCCAAATAGTTACTTTATGTTGTATGCTGATGACATGAAAATTTTTAAACCTATACAGTCGTTATCCGATTTCATCGAATTACAAAGAGATCTTGATCATTTGTGCGCATACTGTGAATCAAACCTATTGTCCTTAAATATATCTAAGTGTCACTCGATTACGTTTACTAGAAATAAAAATAAAATAATCTATCCTTACAACTTGAATAACAAACCTTTACAATATATGTCTACATGCAAAGATCTAGGTGTCCACTTAGATAGCAAACTAATATTTGATAAGCACATCGAATATATTATATCAAAATCTTACAAGATGCTAGGTTTTCTATTAAGAATATGTAAAGTTTTTAAAAGTGCTAAGACTCTGGAAATATTATTCTGTTCATTGGTCAGAAATCCACTGGAGTATGCTTCCACCATATGGAATCCTCAATATAAGGTATACATAGATTTAATAGAGAGTATACAGAATAAATTTTCGAAACATTTACTCAAGAAATACAACAAAACTTCAAGTAATTTGTTATCTTTACAAAAAAGACGTACATTGTCAGATCTGATGTTTCTACATAACCTGCTTAATAATAAAATAGATAGTCCCGGATTGCTATCTGTCATTGGTTTAAATGTTCCGATGAGGCGTGCCAGGCACACTTCACTTTTTCACATAGGATCCAATAATACTAATGCAGCAAAAAACTCACCAATCTCTCGCGCAATCACATCTTATACACACTATGAAAAATTATTACTTTTAGACATTTTTCACAACTCCTTGCAAACATACAAAACTAATTTACTAAATTTGTTGGCGTGATATAATTTATTTTAAAACTTCTTATTTACACTTATATTTTAATTAAACTAATTGTGAGCATGTAATTCTTGTTCTAAAAGTATATCTTCATATACAATCTTCCTTTATATTATTCTTCTCATTCATTCATTAGTTAAATTTTAAGAACTGTTCAAATCCCAGGCAAATAATTATCCCAGATACTCTACGGACTTACGTAATAGATACTATGTCATGTAATAACTTCATTTAATATTCCTTATAACCTGTAAACTTATGTACTGTGTATATCCTAATAAACAAATAAACAAATGCAAAACAATCAGCGCATTGACATTTGACGTTTTCGAATTTTTGAAATTCACGCACAGTTCAATATTATACCTATCACATTATTGCTGTAGTTCTTTCAAAATATGATAATTCGTTCCATACAAAATATATCAAAAAACGATTTTTCTTCATAACTTTATTTTTCGTTATCCGGGGCGGAGTTAAATCTAACAAATCAAAGATCATCAAAATCGGTTCAGCCATTGTCGAGTTATAAATAGTGTAACTAACCCGACTTGTTTTATATATTAAGATGAAAAGGGTGGGGCGTCATCTCATTCCACAGTAATCTTTTCGATATTTTCGTAATTTATCGCAAGATCAACTAGTTACTATGCCATGTTGCGTTACCTCCTTCTTTAGCCAACGTTTTGGACAATTCACTACAATACTTTTAGCTGTGAAAATCTCGAATCATAAATAAAACCGACGAGCTTTCGGAAAGTGTTCTTCTTCTATTCTTCTACAGTAAAAGGGATTTCAGATTATTTGATAATTAACTCCTTCCCATCCTTCCAATAAACTTTTGTTAATATTTTACCTATGCTGCGAGTATTCCCACTCTCTGTCAAGTAATATTCAATTTTTTAAATTTCCTTTGTATTTCAACAGTAAGCAGAGCTTTCATCTCCAAGCTAAAGGAAGATAAACAAGTCTGTGTTTTATAATTAATCATGTCCAGAAGTCAATACTATCGAATGAATTTATTCGTTATTTTTCAGTTCACTTTTTCATTAATATTTCAATACAGTGGCGTATTGTCTGCCGATGCAGGTTTCCAGGGGAATTTTGTTCAACTTGTTTTTATTGACAGTGTGGCGTGCCTCCACAATTAATTAAAAAATCTTGCATTGCAGTGAGCTCTGGTGTCCTGAATTTTTCCTGTCATGAATTTCTAGTTAAAAGCAACTCTATTTGATCTAAAATTGAAATTTTAAATACATACTTACTTACCCGATGATTTGAATTTATAGCATCATCTTATTTGATATACAAATTAAATGTATTAAAAATATCTATATATTATGGCGTAATCCTTTTTACAATGGGAATTTATACCCGCTGAGATACTGCAAGTAGCATGTCATGTTATATATTTTCACATTAGTTCTATCAATTATTATCCCCAGGACCTGTGTCCACTTTGGGGATGATATACGATATCTTCTTAAGAAAAGAAGGAGAGGAAGTGTTGGAAAGGTAAAAGGTATGAGGGGTAAGTGGGAATCTGGGGTTCAGTGTGTCCAGGAGTGATGGACATATGAATCCAACCCTCCCACTGGGGTGCAAGTCAGTGGGTCGAGATAGTCCTGCTGGAGAGGTCAAAAACCAGTTACTCTCGATCCGACCTGCCACGCAGTTGATGGGTTGACACATCCGCCGCCAAGACCCGGATAAACCTCACCTTACCAAATATACTGAACAGCTTAGGGTGACCTGTAGCAGAGTTATTGTTTATCCAATAAATGGTTTACGGGGCGGCACGCGGTACCCATACCTGCCTCCCAAATTGAATATATAGAACTAGATCTCAAATCACGTAGCCGGGTAGTTAAAATACCAAATATTTACATAAATTTGAGAAGAGGAATCGATGATTTTTTATATTTCGAATTTGAATAAAATTGGTGTGAGCGATTTAAAGTTCGGTTTATTTACCCTCGAATCCACGTAGTTTTTTGTTACGCCACTGCTTTTAGTCCAATATTTCAAGTTAGCTGATGGCATGAACAGAGTATGTTTCTCTTGATCACAGAAGTGGTAAATAATAATTGAATTTCAAGTGTTGCCATGCTGATTCAGTGGCGTGCGGTAGCTACTCGTAAATTATCCCCAGAGAGTATGCAGATGTGACGTGCAATGTGTACATGAATTATAAGTTGAACTTTGTAGCTGGCAATGCATGGCTTGAATAAATACACTAGTAAATAAACTTGCATAAATAGAGATGAAATTTTAAAGCGATAAATTAGATAATCATTATAAAGTACGAGTACCTACACAAATCGTGCAAATTTGTGCATAAAATACCTAGTGTTTGTCAACAAGTACTTACACTAATTTAAGTAATATTGTAGTTCATAAACGATAATGAAGTAATGCACACCTGATATTTTTTTACATTAGCTCCACACGGGAAGCCTTGAGGAAAAATATCCCTTAGGGACTATTTTTAGGGAAAGGAAGGAGAGGACGTTCTGGGAAGAAAAAGGTATAAAGACTGGTTAGGAATCTAGGGGTCAATGTATCCAGGAGTGACGGAAGTATCCACCCCTTCCATTGCGGTGCAAGGCGATGGGTCGAGAGAAACCGGCCGGAAAGGTCAAAAGGTCTCCCACAACCAGTCTATCCCCATCCGGCCCGCCACGCAGTATCTGGGCAAACGCATTCGCCACTAAGACCTTGACAATCTCACCCAAGAACCCGGGTACCCCTCCTAAGTCACCAAACGTAGCGAACCACTTGGGGTGACCTATGGCAGGGGTGTTGGTTATCCAATAAATGTTCCCAAATCGCCTCCCAAAATTTATTACAGATACTTAACGAATAGGTACATAAATTATGGATAAACAGAAATATAAGCAATGTTTCTGTAAGTTTATTTTATAATTATTTTCAGAGAACGGAGAAACTATCACCACGAAACATATATGTATTTGACAATCTGTTACATCGTAAGAGTAAACTTTTACGTTGTTTATTTTGTAGTTTTGTCATAAATTATTCCGATATGTTGTAATTTATCACAATCACTTCGTATTAAGAAAACTGCAAATAAGAACTCCAGATTTGGCTCTTGCAAAGTGTACCTAACGTATTGTAGATAATATTGTACTGTACAAATATTCAAATACGTTAGATATTTCTTTATTAACTTACTTACCCATCGTATACGAATAATAATATTTTATTTTAGGGAAATTCTGCACGGAGTCATAGAATTGTGTGAATTCCTTGGTAATGTGGAAAATATTCGGTCCAGGGAAATAAAATGTTAAGCCTTTAAAACCCTCGTTATCATGAGTGTCCATTAGGGCGGCGGGATGTGGGAAGAGCTGGTACCCTGGCCTCAAATGACTGCTTTAATATCATCACCGACTTTATTCCCGTTTTATCCGCAACTTACCGCCCACCGCTTTATTCGCTTACCGGGCGCAAAAAATAACATGCTTGATCATGAATAAGCGAAGTGTTTTTTTTACCTGCGATGATGAATAAAATGTATGCATGAATTCAACTAGTAGCTATAAGCCGTGTTTGGTACTTGATACTTCCCTACCTTCCTCCTCTCGAACTCTTTCATACTCCAATTGGGGATGCCATAGTCTCACTGGCCCCAGACGGTTGGGTGCAGTTGGGAATCTTGTGCGGTCTTCACAAAAAAAATAATTATTCAAACTACTTTCTAAAGACTGTCTTAACTTAAATCCATTAATTAGCGCTTCTTAGGCTGCGAAAATTGTAGGTAGTCAACACTGCACAAGAAATGAAAAATGTAGACTCCTATTATTACTCAATGTTCACAATGGAATAACTTTTTGAGTAAAGCAAAATGTAATGTTATTTAATCTTTTAATGGCAATATTAACCACTATTTGAATTAGCTTAGTGGTCAGGGCAATGCTCCGGCAAGGAAAAACAAAAGGGTTCAGTACCCAGATGCGACGGAATCATTTTCTCTCTTTTTTGTTTCACATTTTTCGTTTCAGAATGCTGTGATGATATGTCTCCGAAGATTATATATACATTTTTATTATTTCAGCGTATTAACAAAAATCTTGTAGAGCTTTGTGGTTTGACATAATTTACTAATGGAACAATAACTTTTAAATCACTAATTTTAATGTTTTTAAATTTCTTGTGTTGAATTTAAAAGGTTTGAAGGTATAACCCCAAACTGCTTTGAATTTTCTGTTGACCCAACCTTAAATAGGTATAAATTGTTGTGTGTTGTGATTGTCCTATTTCAAATATTTAACTTCATTTTGCACATTCCTTCTCATTTTATCATTTGCTTAATATCGATGTGTAGACATAAGTCCTTTACTCATAACTTTC
Source organism: Limnephilus lunatus (assembly GCA_917563855.2). Taxonomy (NCBI): domain Eukaryota; kingdom Metazoa; phylum Arthropoda; class Insecta; order Trichoptera; family Limnephilidae; genus Limnephilus; species Limnephilus lunatus. Next base: position 48,034,638 of record OU830600.1, read on the forward strand.
GCGTCTATATCATCACCCTAACGAAACATTTCAGGGCATTTTTTTGTCTATTAACACTCTTTGTCTGTGGATTCGTAAACTTTCACTTTTCATCTATAAATAAGCTTGCTGCTTATTGCAATGTCATTCTTTCTACAACTTTTCTACATTTTACAATTTGAAACTCCAGTGCTCAGAATAGAATCGAAACTCTGTTCAACTTAATATTCATCTGAATAAACTAAAGTTTTACAACAATATTCCCAGTACAAAACAAGTATTTTACTTAAACAAGGGATAACCTTCCAAACACAACCTATCTCACTGTACGTTTCCTGGATTTGGAAACGAAAGAAGTCAACGAAGCTGCTCACTTTACACCTGACGGTAGACTGTCCGGCGACCAGGCCCTGGAACTCTACGGATATATTTTTAAAACGTTGGTCAGTAGCCCTTGCGTTGGACGATTGTCATGCAGTTGGAAAGAATCGAGTTCGAATTTCACAGAAATCAATTATATACTAAATACACATGTGCACGCGTGATCGAATTAGCCACCTACTAGCTCAAAGTCAAATGGATAAGCAGAGAAGAAGAACCGCCATACAACTCAGTCATTAAACATGTTATGTATTTAACTCCTATTGTCTCTTATTTAATATTCTTCGAACCGACTCAAACATTTTCTTCACTTAGTCGTATCATGTCTTCCACGGGCTTCCCCGACTTCTTCTATGTTTTCTTTGGCGTCTTTTATTCAAGTGGCGTTTCTTTCTAAATCATTATGTCTTTGTTCAAACCATTTACTTGTCTCTTTCTTAATCTTACTCACTAGCTTAACAGCAGCCCAGCATTACTTCCGGATCTCCATACTTGTAAAACGGCTACATAAGCTACGTAAGTTTTACCAACACACGCCTCACAATTTCTACACTATTCAGTCTCTTTTAAAGCCTTAACTTTCACAATATCGGGACAAGTATCAATACGCCACACTTTCTGAACATTTAATTTAAAAAAACCACGCTTTATTATTGAAAGGTTTTATACATTCTCGAGCGCAGAAGGCAGAAGGTACCGAGTGCCGGTACTCCGTATGAATCTCATTGATTTACAAATTAGATAGGGGATTTCAGTTGCCTTCCCAAGTGATCCCGGATTTGCTCGCAAAAAACGGGACTCCAGGAGGAACGGGAAATTTCCTGGCAGTATATTTATATCCGGGAACGCTGGATGAATACGAAAGCTCTACTGCCGAAATGGGAAATCAACTTTGGATACATTTAATACCTGCTCTTCCGAAACAGTATCGGCCAAAGTGGCAGAATTTAATTATGGGTTAAATTGTTAATATTTACATACATAGTATAAAGTTTAGAGTTGAGATATATACAAGTAACATTATAAAGTAATCGGCTGATGGTGATGGAGGTCCGATGGTGGTCTATAGTCCGAAGCTATGTAGGGAACCCGCCTGCACACGCGTGTGTAAACTGTGTACCCTAAAGTTTAAGTTTAGAATTACGGAATTCGAAATATTGGAAACGTTGCTTGATAGGGCTTTATCCGTCTTTAGTAACAAGCTCAGATAAGCGAGGTTTTTTCCAACCTCCCTTTCCTTCATATAATCCCTCTTTTTTACATTATACCTATCCACACAGGAGACCCTGAGGAAAACAATTTCTCTCAGGGCCTGTGTCATCTTTGAGGATGCTATGTGGAGGGTCTATCTCCCTGCCAACTCCACTCCCTTTAACCTTAGATACATGACAAATCAGCACTCTTGTGATGTAATTACTGAATACTGTTTTTTATAAAACATCAAAACTAGCTTTTTCGACAAAACATCCTTTTATTTTTACATTTTACATTTTAGGAGGCGCGAATGAGTACCGCCACCCCGGTGCCTTTATTAGATAACCAACACCTCTGCCATAGGCACCCCAAGTGGTTCGCTACGTTTGGTTTTTTAGCAGGGGTGCCCGGGTTCATGAGTGAGGTTTGTCTAGGTCTTGGAGGCGGATGACTAGGACACACTGAACCCCAAATTCCTACCCACCCCTTAAACCCTGTTCTTTCCCAGAACTCTCCTCTCCTTCATCTCCCTTAAAAAACCCTCCACCCAGCATCCCCAAAGATGACATAGGCCATGAGGGAAATTATTTTCCTCAGGGCCTCTTGTGTGGAGCTCATGTAAAAAAAAAAACTTAACCGATGAGTTAGGCCATTCGGTGCCGCTAGAATTTGTATCGCTTATGGAAAAAACGTTATCCGATTACTAAAATTACAAATGCAGCCAGTAAAGAGCTCGCTTAGAAAATAATTTATTATCCGCTCTATTTCCTAACGATGATTAATTTTTAAACGAATCAGATTAATTTTTTTTAACCCTCCTGATCTCAGAAAAATGTACTTAATGAAAATTTGCTTTTTTTCAAAATTCTCTGGATTTTTCTTTTATTTTTATTTTATTTATTTTGTAAAAGATTATACATTTATATACATTATTTATGAATTTTTTTGACTGCCCAACTAGGAGGATTCCCGTTTTAGGACAGTCAAATTAGGATGAGTATTAACATACGGAACATGGTCTGAAAATAATATAAAAAACAAAACAAAAATAAAATATTAAAACAAAGTGACTGTTCTTTGTTTAGCAAAGTTAAAAAAAAAATTAATTACTTAGGTAGGTACTTAATTACAGAGGATTAAAACATATAGATATAGAACAAACGTGTAAACATTGCATATCATAGTCCTACACAGATGGGTTGTATAAAATGAAGCGTGGTATCGAAAAACAGCCAGTAGTGAATAGAAATTTTTGCGTAAAGTATCCTTATTGTACAATTTTAAACATACTGATGTTTTTCTAAATACTTTTAAGTTAAAAAAAGAACAATAAAGTTGTTTCGAAGGCACTGCTGAAAACCAGCTATATTCCAGGAGAAGTCCTGAATGTATAGCTGAGCGGTGACCATTTCGTCAAGAGAATAAATGAAAACTGTAAAAGTTTATTGAATTTTTTTATTATTATATTAAATGTTTTTATTATTATTAAATCTACGCGTTTTTACTGTTATTATGAGAAGCCACAATATTTTTGAAAAAGGAAAAAAACGCTTGTCAGTACCTACACTACCCAAAGATATTGAAATATAAGAAGATCTGCTATCCGCCGTTTTTACTAGGTGAGGCTGCGCTTCCGGGTGTCGCCGGTGTTGTTTACTAATTAACTAATAAACTAAACGAACGCTAAACTAAATGAACAAATTCTTTCCGTATTCAAACTATATTGTTAACCAATAATAATGCACACCTTCAAAAAATCAAGAAAATGAACAAATTATTTTTGTATGCAAACTACGCGCATTAGGCCGTAGTTCGGCGACAGTCGCGCGGACATTATAGCATATTTATTTTGTATTTGAATATTTTTGGTAGTACCTAACTCATCGACCGAATAATAATATTATATTTTTGGCCGCTATCCAATGAATAATGGTTTTACGTCGAACGCGTCGCCTTCTGCATTCTATGAATAATTATAATTTTTATCCCGGACCTAATTAATGACGTCAATCAATATTCCCGGAATTATAAGCAGCTAAAACCGTTCCGGCGAACATGACTGACATGGTATTTATTTTCTTTAATCACAAACACGAAAGAAAATCATCAAGTTAGGTGCCATAATGAGAGGTAGCGATGAAAGACAAGAAGCCAATGTGATATCATGGATAAATTTGTCTTTTAGTGATGGCTTCTGACGCACATTTTTCGGCTGTTGTGTTTTGGGTAAAAAAATAAGAATATAATATTCCAGCTATGGAAAGAAGGAAATGGTTTTGTAAAGTCAGGCTTAGGTATAATTTAATTGAATCAAAGATTACCTATACTCAACCTTAAAAGGAAACACCAAAAAAACATTTTTTTGGTGTTTCCTTTTATGAGTCCATTCTGCATTATTATTATTATTATTTTAACCCATTCCCTTCATTCGCTCGAAAACAGAAAATGTCGTAAAAGATATCAAAGTTTAGGCACAATCAGTAAGACATAAAATTCAAGAGGAAGTGCGACAAAAATCTGAAGAATCTTATTTTGATTTGCAAATATGTACATGACAACTCGTACAGTAGTCCAGGTAACGAGATATTGGTATGTCTCACCCTAAAAACATTAATCATCGTAAACTTTTCATTACTGTACATATTTTATTTCTTGTTTAATCATGGGAAGGTAACAGCTACAATAAGCAGGAGGAATGAAAAGTGAAAGATAGAGCACGAAGAAGCTAGAAGAATTGACATCGAGAAAGACGAAGAAAGAAAAGGCAAAAAGAGAAGTCAGCAAAAATCAGCAAAAAGAAGAAGCCAAAAGAAGCTTTAAGATGAAGCCATACCAAGTAATGCAAAATCATACAAAATCATACGCTTTTGATTTGAAAATTTGATCGCTTAGAAGTATTATAGATGCTTCAATTAAATACTGCGTGTAGAACATATCTTGGGCCTTAAAAATAACGGTAATTTAAAAAAAAAGTCTTTTAATAGGCCTAGAAAAAAATTTTTTAAGGTTTATAAAAGACACGAATTCCAAACTCTCCTATTTATAAATCTCTTTTCGGATATGGTTTTATTGTTTAATGTGGCAAATTTAGTTTCTTTTATGATAATCGCAAAAAAAAAATTTACGCCTGAACCTCAGAAAATAAAATATAATGTGCATTTTCCCGTTGTTATTATTGACATCACGGCGACAATACGGCAGTCGACGAATTTGGAATATCAAAGTGAACCTTATACCGTCCACCGAAGAACTACTGGCAGCCACCCCTATTTTCTGTCGTGTCACCCCTATTAATAGACGTATTAGGCTCCGCGTCGCTTGTTTTCGTGAAATCAATTTTAAAATTCCGTTTTATTACAATAAACAATGCGTAAAAAAGGAATTAATGTTTTTTACAAGCCTTTACGAAATCAACATGTAAAAAAAAATTCTCAAATATCTTTTCCAACCTTTCCAAAACTTTTTCTCAAGAATTTTTAAACTCCTCACATAAAGGGGCGTGAATTCCGATGTACTATTGGATCGCCTTAATAAGAAATAAGAAGCGTGCAAGTAGAAGAAAATATAAAAACATGAAAAATTAATGCTTAATCCATCTCATGATCCCTGTCAACCAACATTCCAAAATTGGCTAAAGGTTGCTATGTGTGTCCTCAAAGAATGTGTTCTGATTCCTAACTATGTACTCTGGTGTACAAGTCGAGTCGGGACCGGAATGCTCTTTGCCGGTGGTACATAATATTGTAACGTGAGAGTCGTATTGACTTTCGAAAGCATTGGATTAGTGATATTTTTAATAATAATAACGTAATATTTGTATAGCGCAGTTTTGTGTCATTTCACTTCAAGTGCGCTTAACTATAATAAATTTAAAAATAATCCTACAGTGTTCCTTACGAGATCATTACAAAATATTTATAAAATAATACCTATGAAATAAAGAATATACAGTATTTACAAAACAATGACAAGAGAACAAAGATTAACAAAACAGTGCTGTTATAGCACAGAGGAAAATAATAATATACAAAAACAGTGTTATTGTATCACAGGACAAAACAAGAACTTTTAAACTAAAATATAATACACTAACTTCTTACAAAAAATTCAGATATTAAACATAAAAGTACAATTAGGAGGAAACCGAAACCAAACGATTACCGGATACTTGAGAACATGACTTATTACTTGTATTGAAAAGATGTTAGGATTCATGAATGGTACGATTTTTTAAATAATTTTGTTTTTAAAGCCCGTTTAAATTCTGCCAAATTCTGGATATTAGTAAGAGCTGAGGGAAGTTTATTCCAAATGAGAGGGCCAGTTACACGAAAAGAGCGATCATAGTAAACGGCTCGATTTGACCGAGAAAGTTCGATTAAACGATTAGTAACATCCAGATCTGCTGACCTTAGAGTAAGCTGTCTCTCGCTTAAGTTTTGTCGGACACATAGTTCCGATATATAGGCAGGCGCCATTCCTTGCAATGCTTTGAAGGTTATTAAGCAGATCTTGAACTCTATTCTTTCAGGACATCTAAGCCAATGAAGACGATCCCTTAGAAGCGGGGTTATATGACAGTACTTAGATTCACCAAAAATCATTCTCGCCGCAGCATTGAAGACGGACTGTATTCTATTTAATTGTGTTTTAGGTAGGCCAGCATATGCACTATTACAATAGTCCATACGTGAGACAACGAACGAATTTATGAGGGACTTTGCTCCATCAGAAGGAAGGCATCTCCTGATTGACTTTATCTGCCGTAGATGGAAAAAGCCAGAACTCACAGCTTTTGAAATTTGCGACTCAAGAGAAAGACTATTGTCTAGAGTGAAACCAAGAAATTTTATTTCTGTAGAAGGAATTATATCTGTGTCCTGAATACGGATTGGACTGAAATCTATGAGGGCTTGCCTTCCAGGAGAAGCTATCCAAATAAATTCCGTCTTTGTCGGGTTAAGTTTGAGTTTATTGACAGACATCCAACTTGAGACTGTGTTAATGAAACTAACCACCTCGTTTTTAAGGACGTCTTTTTCGTCCGGGGAGCAAAACTTGAAAATAAAAAAATCATCCGCGTAGCCTTGTGATTCAAAGCCAGCTGAGTGAATGAGTCGTTCGAGACGATTCGTATATAGAATGAAAAGAATAGGACCCAGGACAGAACCCTGGGGAACTCCGAATTCAATGGGAGTTTCAGGTGATGTACATTTATTGAAAGTTACTGAAGCTACTCGTCCAGACAGGTACGATGTCATCCATTGGAGAACATCACCTCGAACGCCAAATTCGGTTTCAAGCACATTTAATAAAATACTATGATCTACCGTGTCAAAAGCCGCACTCATGTCCAGAACAGATACCAAACCCAACTTACCTGCTTCCATCCCGATGATCAGATCTGAAATTACCCGCAAAAGAACAGTTTCTGTTGAATGAAACTGTCGATAAGCGGATTGATTTTTGGCAAATAGACCAGCGGAGTTCAAGTACCCCACCAATTTTACTGTCATATTTTATCTTGATTCCTTCTCAGTCATGAGCGCGACTCCTCTTGATGATTTCTGCTTCAGTTGGCAGAACAACTACACGATAATAATAAATGAGATTATTATGCATTTGTCGTGCGTGGCGGTGTTGGGTCGTGTGCTAGCGCCTGCCTTCCTGCGTCTGGGCTCCGAGCCGGGAATTCCAATGAACACTTCTGACTGTTTTTTTACGTATCCATTAAAATCAAAGTCGACTTCCGAATGTCAATGGATTTTTATTCTAACCTATGAATTATTCATGTTATGTAAATCTTGTCGGTGCTGCATTTCGCGGTGTCCAAATTGTATGATTTTTGTTTGTACCTATAGAAATTATTTGAATTTTTATACCGAAATAATGTTATTCGAAGATGGCCTGCGAGATAGACATCTGTCCTTGGTTTTTCCCAAGGTAAATGTCTCTTTCCTTTCAAGATTTTCATATAAAACGGAATACAAAAAATCTTCTCTTGACTTTCCTTGTTTAGGTGTATCTTTTGTAAAGACAGATAACAAAATAATCTACAAACTCTAAAATAGAGCAGTGAGAATAATACTTAGGCGAAATAGATTTTCAAAAGTAGTTAAAATGTTAATAGAGCTAAATTGACAAACACTGAAACAGAAGATGACCTTGAACGTGGAGATATGTATACATAAAATAATAAACCACCTGTTACTAATATACTTTTAAAACCAAATTATTAAATAAACATGAATATTAACAGACATTACCTAAGTCGCGTAATAAAATCAGATTACCAAAAAGGACAACACCAATGCACAAAACAGTTTACTGAAATATTATAATGCGCCATCGGAAAATATAAAGTTTGCACCAATTGGTAAATTTAAGAAAGATTGTAGGAACCACATTGAAGAAGAGATAATGTAATGGTATGTCAATTGTAATAAATTAGTCATTTGTAAACATAAAGAACTAAAATAAAATTAATCAATAATAAAAAAGAATAGATTGCTACCTTCTTAAAGATAAATTCTGGTGCATACTTTTGATTGTTATATTTTCTATTGTTACCTACGAGAAGTAATATGTAAAAGATTTTTTTCAAATGAAGATTGGGGCTGCAAGCTGCAAGACCTACATTAAAACTAAAACTCACATTTGTCAAAACTGGATGTTTGGTTGATGTAAATTTTTTGGATTTAACCACTCGGACCCATAAGCTTGTTTTCACGATTATATAACATTACCAGACATACGTATGACGCATGAGACGTACCTGACTATTAAAAACTTTTCTATGTCGATCTACTACAAGAACACTATATTAGTGTACAATTCTCATGTTCGTCACCTTCTACGAATCCCAGAATCTGCGGTATAATTTTACAGGGAAATAATGAAAGTTGCTGGAATTCTGGTATTAAAATTCCATCGACACCGGGCAATTCTATTATTTTGGAAAAGTTAAGGATTCAGTATTTTTCGAAGCTGAAATTTTATCATATTATTAGGAGTTTTCAGTTCCTAAAAGCAATCACACCATCTTTATAAATAAAAATGAATCGCCGAAATGTATGTACGCACATAAAACTTCCGAACGACTGCACAAAATTGGATAATTTTTTTCATATGTTCGTTATTGTCAGGACAAGGTTTGTATAAAAGAAGCGGTGACTTCTGGCATAATGAAATTTGTATAAAAAAATTGCAATAGGTGGCACGCGAGCTGTTTGAAAACTGAATGCATGGAATGCGTGAGGGGGAGGGGAGCTCGGTAGGGGGAGGGGAACTGGGGAAGGGGGTTCGCGGGATGGGGAAAAGGGGGAGTAGAATGGGGTGAGGGAGAGGGAAGGTAGAGGAGACGAAGTGGGAACGCGAGAGGGGAAGGGGAAGTGGGAGAGGAAGGGGACGAATGGGAAAGGACACACTGGGAGAAACAATTTATTTATTAAATGGCATAGCAAAGCACGCCGGGAAGCAGCTAGTAATCAATAATTACCATGAGACAAAGGTTTTCGGACGGATTGTCTCATCCACTAATGTCGCAATGGGATGTGGGCATCGATATATTAGATGTGGGGTAGTTTCAATTCTAAATGATTTACGCAGGTGTAAGGTTTCTAAACCGAATGTCTTTCCCGTGGAGATGGTAATACATTTACCGTCATTATGCAAATGACTACAAATTATTACGCTGAAAGATTTACCGTGTGCGATGCTAATGTTCAATGTTGTAGCATTATGAACAAGATCAAGAATCAAGAATTAAGGGTTCAAAATATTTGACATGACCTTAAATTATTTTATGTAAGACTAATATTCGCCTAACAATATTTCACTACATATAATGCTATCCGAAAGTAAACACCGTACAATTTTAACATTAAAACTTTTCTATGCATTCAATTTTAATGTATGTGTATGTATGTAAGTATATTTCGTTTGCAAAGGATTACAATGTACAGATTTTAAAAGTTGAGAAAATTGTTTGATAAATGATAAAAGACTGAGTATATTATATATAATATTCTTGTATAACTAGTACCCTTTTCTTAGAACTACCCCAATGAAGATATCAAACACAATTAATCAAATAATGTATTTCTTTTTTAATATCCAACTTCGTGGAAGAATATGAAAAAATGTCATTTCTTAATAATTGCAAAATTATTTTGCGGAGTCATTTTACATTAAATAAAAATATACAACATTTTTTGCACCACTGCTTTTAATAAAAATTATCAACGAACCCTTGGTTTTGAAATATGTTGGTAATTTTTATTGAAAAATAGTGATGTAAAAAAGTTTTTTTAATTTGTATTTTTATTTAATAAATCTTGATAAATGTTCACGTTGACCGGACAACTAAGAATGAACTCATCTCAACAAGTCCTTTGAAAAGTCATTAAAAGTGATGAGAAAAAAATATTGGTTACGTTAGGCTAGGCTATGGGCTATTTTAAATTATTTTTTCACAGTTTTAATGAATTTTCAAGGAGGTGTCGAGTTGAGTCGATTCTGTGTTGTGATGAAACCATATTTATTTAAGTTATCCAGCGATGTATGTGGATTTAAAACACAATTACAGATAGGAGCTAATACTCAGTGAATAGAGACCTAAATTCCCTATCGAGGACTAGAAACCGGGACGAAGGAAGGGACGAGGTTATACTCCTAACGATACAGCATTCTACATTTTTTTTTTTTTTTTTTACATTAACTCCACACAGGAGGCCCTGAGGAAAATAATTTCCCTCAGGGCCTATGTCATCTTTGAGGATGCTGTGTGGAGGGTCTTTTTGAGGAAAGGAAGGAGTTAACATTGGTCTTGAAGAGACTCATGTTGTAGGAGGGAGGAAACACAGAGGCCGGTAAATCGTTCCACAGCCGAGCTGTTGAACTCAAGAACGAATCGTAAAAACGACCCGTTCTCATGTGACTAATATCAACTGTGTACAAATGTTGGGCGCGTGTTTGGCGTGTTTCCCGACTATGCACCGGTGCCGAGGGGATCAATGACGCTAGTTCCTCGGAGCATCTTCCATTGTAATACCGGTAGAACAAGGACAGCATTCCCACCTGACGCCTATGCTCTAAAGATTGCAATCCGTCTGTTAGGATGGGAGAATCTATCAAACGGACCGCCCGTTTCTGCACAGAGTCAAGGGTTTTTTTTAGGTATTTTGGAGCTCCAGACCAGAGGTGGCTGCCAAATTCAACCGTGGGGCGCACTTGCGATTTGTACAGGGTTAACAGTTGAGTACTATTAAAGTATCTGCGGGCCCTGTACAGTACGCCCAGTTTCTGAGAGGCTAACTTAACTCTGGTTTCGATGGAGCCCCCATACCTGAGCTGGTCACTAAGAGTTACACCAAGCATATCAATGGAGGTCCTGTTCGGGAGAATGCTTCCGTTGAAGGAGACTAGATTATCATTTCGATCCCTTTTAGACGTTATCAGACATGATTGGGTCTTTGAAACATTAAATTCGACGAGGTTATTCTTACCCCAAGAGAAAACACTCTCGAGGTAACCGTCCATTCTCTGCTTCAAAGCCCTCCGAGCTATTGGGGTTTGTGTGCCCTTTGGAGGCTTGCCAAACAAAAAGCTATCATGGACTGTACTGTCATCCGCGTAACAATGAATCGGTGCACATGACAAGAGGTCGTTGATGTGCAACAGAAACAGAGTCGGAGACAGAACCGATCCCTGTGGGACGCCAGCATTTATCGAATGCGAGGAAGAGGTGAAACCGTCAGCAACCGCCTGAATCGACCTCCCCCTCAAAAAGTAGGCAATCCACGCACACAAGGATGCGGGAAGTCCGTAAGAACGCAGTTTGTTGACAAGCGCTCGATGCCAAACCCGGTCAAAGGCCTTGGAAATGTCCAGTGAAACCGTTTGGGTTTCACCAAAACATTCCAGGCACCGTCCCCAAACATGCGTCACATACGCGAGAAGATCACCGCACGAGCGGTTCCGCCGGAATCCGTATTGACGGTCGTTAATAATTTTGTTCTTCTCGAGGTATGTGAGCAGTTTGTCATTGATCACACGTTCCATCACTTTTGACAGAACAGATGTGATCGCTATGGGGCGGTAGTTGGCTGGGTTGGAGCGGTCACCCTTCTTTGGAATAGGGTGAATGATCGCTTTTTTCCAACCAGAGGGCACAGAGCCAGTCTTCAGGGACATTTTGAAAAGCTTCGTCAAAATTGGAACTATTTCTACAGCGCACCTCTGCAATACCAGGGCAGGTATTCCGTCAGGCCCGCTAGCTTTATTAACATCAAGCCCTCGTAAGACTTGGAGTACATCCCGATGCCGGATCCTCAGCTTTTTCATACGAAAACTGCAATGAGGAACCGACGGCGGGGTAGCACCTTGATCATCGAGGGTCGAGTTTTCCGCGAACATTTTGCCTAATAAGTTAGCCTTTTCGGCGGCGGTATTTGCTAGAGAGCCATCAGGTCTGGTAAGAGGTGGCAGACTGGATTTGCAGAAATTGCGACCTATTGATCCCGCAAGCGACCAGAACGCTCTGCTGCCGTGCGGGCAGGCAGCCAGCTTACTGCTGATCTGAAGGTCGTGCTCGAATTTTGACCTGTTAATGATCCTCCTGCATTCCTTTGCCATTTTGTTATATACTGTTCTGCTTTCAGACGTTCGAGATGTGTTGTAGGCTCGGTAAGCCGCGTTTTTTCGTCGCACTGCTTCGGAGCATTGTCGACTGAACCACGGCTTTGAGCCCCACACCAGTTTCTTTCACAGTGGATTGGATGAAGCCATCCATCGCGGATGTGATGACTTCACCAATTTCCTGGGCACATCTTGAGGGATCCGAAGTCTGAAAACAGACAGCTGACCACGGGAAGGCATTGAAATGAGCCCGCAGACCAAACCAATCTGCTGATCTATAGTGCCACACTTTTCTCTTCAGCCGCTCATTTGGCGGTCTGAAGGTTACGGGGATTGATGTTGTCACCAGGCAGTGGTCGGACGATCCTAGAGGCGCTGTGACTTCAATCTTGTAGCCGTGTGGCACAGTGGTTAGAAACAGATCTAGCAGATTGGAGCGGTGAGTCTGGACATCAGGAACCCTTGTAGGCTCCTGAACCAATTGCTCCAGTCCGTAGCAGAGGGCAAAGGATTCCGCCTCTCGTCCAGCCGAGTCCGTTGGTCCTGAGAACTTTAACCAAGGTTCGTTATGAACATTGAAGTCCCCCAGGACCACAAACTCTGCTGTAGGGAAGCGGGGCAAGAGGTCATCAACAGTATTACTTAGATGTTTGAAGAGTTCGGATGTATCTGAAACGCTAATGTTCGGTGAGCGGTATAAACACGCGTAAAACCTTACCGTACTGGCAAGATTGACGCGCACCCACATTACGTCGAATTTTGAGTTCTCCAGATTCAACAGTCGCACACAGTTGACGTCAGCTCGGCTGAAGAGACATACACCTCCTTTGGGTCTGAATTTGCCCATGAGGGTGAAACCCGGGCAATCCAGATAGGAGGCGTCTGTAGGCTCAGCTATCTGCGTTTCGGAAAGGAAGAGAAGGTTGGGACGTTGGGAAACAAGGTGGTGGTGGACTGAATTTAGATTTTTGTGCAGGCCGCGAATGTTGGTGAAGTTCACCAACAGTTTTGGCCTGCACCGGGGACTCCTGCTTCTCGCCGTTGTAAAGATGTTATTTATGTTTTTTTGTGAGTTCATGATTGAGTTAAGTTTTTTGTTTTGAAGAGGAGAAATGAAGATCTGGAAAGGAAAAGGTATAAGGGGTGGGTAGGAAGCTGGGGATCGGAGTGTCCAGGAGTGACGGACGTATGAATCCAACCCACCCACTGCGGTGCAAGGCGATGGGCTGGGAGAGTCCGGCTGGAGAGGTCGCCCAATGCGCCCCAAACGCAACTGCTGGGTCCCCTCCGGTCACGAACCGGCACAACAGCAGCGGTGGGGTTTTTGCACTCGTTGATGGGGCAGCCCACCCTCAGTCGTGAGCCTGAGGGTCGGGCCCCTGTACTACCGAGCGGCCCGGACAACGGTAACCGGTTGTAAAGGGTCTCCCTCAACCAGCATCTCCCAATCCGGCCTGCCACGCAGAAGGTGGGCCGACGCACCCGCCATCAAGACCCAGACAAACATTACCCCATGAACCTGGGCACCCCTGCTAAGTCACCAAACGTAGCGAACCACTTGGAGTAACCTGTGGCAGAGGTGTTGGTCATCCAATAAATGGTTCCCAGGGCGGCGGTACCCAAACCCGCCTACCAAATTATAAAATAACATGTTTTGTTTAAAGGAACAAAGATTTAAACTAGGGGGCACAATGCTAAAATTGAGTCCAACTATTTTTAAACAATATGATTTTTCAACGACGGAAATTTCTTCGCTGATCGTATTTTTTTACATTAACCCCATATGAAAATATGGCCCTGAGAAAAGTAATTTACCTTGGGGCCTATATCATATTTTAATGCTGTGTGGAGGGTCTTTTTTTCTTGACTGGTCTTTTTATGTTTTCCCATGGCATGCATTAGAAAATTCGTATTTTTATTTCATCGGTTTATTATAAATATTACACAATGGATTCGCAGCGACTAAACTAAAGTCCAAATGCGAACGTATTTTTTCATCCCCAATATTGAAAGCGAGAAAGAGAAGTGTGTCGGACGTATGCGCGCTCCTATTTTAAAAATGTAAAATGCTTATTGTTTACTAAATAAATATATCGGAGTGGGGGTAAGCCAGCAGACAGAGAGTGTTTTAAGCGGCCCGACGGCTGTCGCCCTGATTATACGCTTGGGTTTCGAGCCGGCGTATAAGTAGGGCGACGCCCTCGGTATTAAGTCAGTCTTCCAGTACTACCCGTCGCTTCAACATCTCTCTCTTCTCGCTCGCTGACCTCGCTCCGACCTACCTTCTACTCGCCTCTTTTATTTACTGACCATCGCCTGAACCTGGACTACGGAATACACACTTCTCTACGGACCAGACTAAGCTACGTCATAAGGAAGGAGTCATTAGACATCGGACTAGCTACAGCGCCAGCAAAGATCACGTCCTTCACACGTGGTGAACGGACCGACACCTGGAGCATCCGTGGACTGCGATCAGCAACCTGTTTATACAGTCTTGTGTGCCTCACCCTGTGTGGCACATAAGTGGTCCTTCGATACGGATCCTTCCACGGAGCCCCTACAAGATGTCGGAGACTCGACGCCTGGATTACCCAACCGGGGCGGCCGCAAAAGCGCCCCCCGGACCCCCGGCTCCCGTGACGCTGGCCGCTAGCCAGGTCACGGAGCCAACCCTGGCTCCTGTGATGCTGGTTGCTAACCAGGTCACGGACCTAACAACGGCCACTGTGACGCTGGCTGCTAGCCAGGTCACTTGCCCGACCCCGGCTCCCGTGACGCTGGCCGCTTGCCAGGTCGCGGAGCCAACCCTGGCTCCCGTGGCGCTGGTTGCTAACCAGGTCACGGACCCAACCGCCCCCTGGACCACGCCTCTTGCCACGCCCCCTGCCCCGCGCCCTAGTGTGGACCTGCAGGCCAGCCCTTGTGGGCTCACACCCTTCAGCGGCCCTGCAGCCTTTGAACAGACACTGACTGCTAGCCAAACCATGGGCCAGACATCATCCACGCAGATGCCATCAACCCCGGCCGACACCTCACCCGCGTTTCTAGATTTACAACGCCGATACCAAAACCTCCTTTCCATGACACAGGGCCCACCGCAAAGCACACCACCTGCGGCCTGGCTGCCCGGCGGAAATAATCCCGGGACACTCGCTCACCAAAGCTTTGGCTATGCACCAGAGGCGCTCTCTATTCCGCGGGTGAACTATTCACAGACAGCATCGCTACCTGGCGGCTTCGACCAAAGCTTGAACAACACGGCGAGGGCGCAAACAGCCGTGCCGATGTTTGCTCACACCGCAGCCCTGAACACAAATGGTGCCGCTCAGAGGCAAGGTGACCTGATCGGCCCCACACCAGCTCCCTTGACGCCCCCTGCCGTTGCCCCTTTCACGCCCCAGCAGCATCAGCTCCTCAACCAACAGATGGTCAGCTACCTAGGCATTCTGAAATGTCCTGTGCCCACCGGCACACAGCTCCCGGCTGCGTTCTACGCTATGTTCTGCGCTGCGGACTACATGGTAAATGGCTGCGCTCCTGTCAGGCCCCACCCCCATGACGAGGGCCGCCCTGTGCCCGGCTCGATCTACGCCGGCCCTGCGCATCACGCAGCGCGCGGCTCTACGTGCACCACAACTTCTTGTTTTGATAAGCGCGGCCTTGCGCCCCTTACAGAATCCGGCCCTGATGACGGCTACGCTGCATTCATCCCCGCAGACTACAGCCCCGCAGCCTACAGCCCCACAGCTCCCGACTCGTTCCACGTCGGTTACGCTGTACACGGTCCCGCTCTTGGCGGGCCACACAACCGTGGCGAGGGCCACCCTGCACCCCCAGCTACTTCCGGCTCTGTTGAGCACAAACCTGCATGCCCCACAGCGCTCGGCTGGATTCACGCCAGCCCTGCGCACGCTGCCGTGCCCGGCTCACATGTGCGCCGCCCTGTGAGCACCGCAGCTCCCAGCCCTGATGTGCGTGGCCCTGCATCCCAGGCAGCTGCTACTAGCCTTGCTGCGCTGAGTCTCCGTGGACACGGCCCCGCTCCCGCCGGCCTCCACCACCATTATGAGGGCCCCCGCTCTGAAGAGCGTGGCCCTGCGTCCCCCGCAGTGCCCGGTTCGAGCCATGCCGGCTCTGCGCACCCTGCGTCTCTAGCTGCTACTAGCCCCGCCGCATTGAGACCTTTGTTTGCCTCTCCCGCAGTACTTAGTCCCGCTGGCCATCGCCCCGCTTCACCAAGGCTCCACCAGAGTTATGAGGGCCGCGTCCCTGCTCCACGCCACCCGTCTGCTCACGGCATCGCTTTTGGGGGGCCCCACCAGAGAGACAAGGACCTCCACCCTAATAACCACGGCCCTACGTTCCCTGCTGCAGGACACCTCGCTGCACGCCGCCTTGCTGTACGTCACCCCGCCGTACGCCAAGTGACTGCACATCGCCTCGCCGCACGTCGCCTCACAGCACGTCTCCTCGCCAATGACCGCAGCCCTGCATCCCAGGCAGCTGCTACGATCCTTGATGCGCTGAGTCTCCCTGGGCACAACCCCGCTCCCACCGGCCTCCACCACCATGATGAAGACCCCCGCTCTGACGAGCGTGGGCCTGATTTTCCCGCAGTGTCCGGCTCGATTCATGCCGGCTCTGCGCACCCTGTATTTTTCGGCTTGGTTCACGCCGGCCCTGCATTCCGTGCAGCTCCCAGACCAATCCACGCCGGTTTCATGCCAGCTGCACACAGCCCCGCTGCAGGCGGGCTCCAAGAGAATGACAAGGGCCGCCACTCTGATCAGCGCGGTCCTGCATCTCTAGTTGCTACTAGCCTTGCTGCGCTCAGTCTCTCTGGGGACAACCCCGCTCCCGCCGGCCTCCACCACCATGATGAGGGCCCCCGCTCTGACGAACGAGGCCCTGCGTCCCCCGCAGTGCCCGGCTCGATCCATGCCAGCTCTGCGCACCCTGCGTCTCTAGCTGCTGTGAGCCCCGCTGTATTGAGCCCCTGCCGTCCTGCCTCTCCCGCAGCACCCAGTCCCGCTGGGTATCACCCCGCTTCACCAAGGCTCCACCAGGGTAATCAGGGCCGCAGCCCTGCTCCAAGCCACCCGTCTGCTCACGGCATTGCTTCTGGAGGGCCCGTCCAGAGGGACAAGGACCGCCACCCTAATTACCGTGGCCCTGCGTTCCTTACTGTATGCTGCTCCGCTGCACGATACCCTGTTGCACGCCGCCTTGCTGCCCGCCACCTTGCTGTACGTCACCCCGCCGCTCGCCGCGTGACTGCACACCGCCCCGCTGCAGGTCTCTCCGCTGCTCGTCGCCTTGCTGTACGTTACCCCGCCGCTCGCCGCGTGACTGCACACCGCCCCGCTGCAGCTCTCTCCGCTGTGCGTCGCCCCGATGCGCGCCGCCCCGATGCCCGTCGCCCCAATGCCCGTCGTCCCGATGCGCTTCGCCTTGCTGTACGTCACCCCGCCGCTCGCCGCGTGACTGCACACACCGCCCCGCTGCAGCTCTCTCCGCTGCGCGTCGCCCCGATGCGCGTCGCTCCGATGCGCGTCACCTCGCTGATGATCGTGGCCCTGCATTGCCTGCACACCGCACCTTGCAGTGCCCGGTTCAATCCACGTCGCCTCTGCTGAAGGCAGGCCCACGCCACTCTGCGGTTTTCCGCCCTGCTGTTAGCCGTCCTACTGTTTGCCTCCCGGCTTTACGCCGCCTTGCTATACGCCACCCTGCTCTATGCCGCCCCGCCGCACACGGCCCCGCTGCAAGCGGGCTCCACCAAAGTGACGAGGGCCCCCGTTCTGATGAGCGTGACCCTGCCTCTCTGCATCAGAATGATGATGGTCGCTGCCCAGTGAGTAACCACCTCTACCCCAGCAGTCAGTCCCGACGGGAGGAGCATCCACCTTCAGCCAAAAGCCACATTCAGATCTTCATCCTTTCCCGTAGCCCCCACATGGGGGGAGCATCTCATACGCTACGTCCTTAAAGAAGTGTAGCAGAGCTCCACGGGAGGAGTGTGTCGGACGTATGCGCGCTCCTATTTTAAAAATGTAAAATGCTTATTGTTTACTAAATAAATATATCGGAGTGGGGGTAAGCCAGCAGACAGAGAGTGTTTTAAGCGGCCCGACGGCTGTCGCCCTGATTATACGCTTGGGTTTCGAGCCGGCGTATAAGTAGGGCGACGCCCTCGGTATTAAGTCAGTCTTCCAGTACTACCCGTCGCTTCAACATCTCTCTCTTCTCGCTCGCTGACCTCGCTCCGACCTACCTTCTACTCGCCTCTTTTATTTACTGACCATCGCCTGAACCTGGACTACGGAATACACACTTCTCTACGGACCAGACTAAGCTACGTCATAAGGAAGGAGTCATTAGACATCGGACTAGCTACAGCGCCAGCAAAGATCACGTCCTTCACACGTGGTGAACGGACCGACACCTGGAGCATCCGTGGACTGCGATCAGCAACCTGTTTATACAGTCTTGTGTGCCTCACCCTGTGTGGCACAAGAAGCAAAGCTTATTCAGAACCCTAGGTATTATTTCAAGCGTGGATTTATTTCTGATTGATGGCCTTTCTCTATTGTGAATAACAGATTTTCCAAACAAATTTTATTTACTCCGACAACACAGAGTTTTTAAACATTCAAATATTAAATATTTATTTCAAACAGCATTTGAAGTGGTTCATAGCCTGGTGGGTATGACGCAGCGTTAGCAGTCGGGCCGGCCGAGTTTAATACTCATAACGGATAATCAACTGACTCCCTTTTCAATAAACAAAAATTACAAAATATTCGGATATGAAAAGTGGGAGCGAACACGTAGCGATTTACGAGCTGTTACGTCGTCGGCAATCCGGAACAGAATGGTTCCTCTTAATTTGTACCGGCTTCCGGTGACTAGGTGAAAATGTTGTGGGGTCGCTATTGGCGAGGAAATAGCTAAGAGCTTTTGTAAAAAAAAATACATAATTCTTTCAGTTAAGTTTACAAAATTATGACATCATGAAAGGCAATCGTTATGGGTACGTTTTGAAACCTTCAGGGTTAATCTGAGAAATTCTAAATCGATGGTTTTTCATCTATATTGACTCGTCCCAAACAATGTCCTTTATTACCACAACAACTCTATTGTTATTGTATCTTCAGTCACAATCTTCAATACATCACAGGAGCTCCTAGACCTCTGGCATCACACGTGGGGTAGATCTTGATAGCGTGTTTATTTATTGGGCGATTGGGGTAGCGGGGAAGGTTTATGGTAAAGGCACCCCTTTGTATGTCATGTATTTTCATTGAGTATTCATGGAAAATGCAAGAAATATGGCCCATGAATGTTTGATAAAAGAAAACAGTTTTTTAGCGCTAAAATGTGAATCTTTAAGTTAGGGTTCATTTTTAGATACAGATACAGAGCCTGTATTATTAAATATCACATTGCAAGCATGTGAGCTCCTAAAAGAAATAGTATTTGTTTTAAACGTGGAAATAAACATTTTAAAAAAATAGTGTAGTTTTAGGATAATGACGATATACAGACGTGCTGTAGAAATCTCGAAGTGGGAAGTCAAAAACATGTCAATTGTAGTGTTTTCGATTTCATAGTTTTAGTACTAATCTGCAATATTTTAGTTATTATTATCATAGTTTTAGTTACGTAAGGTTGCGTGCTACCTCTAATTAAATTGCATTAAAAAGTGCCAAAATGCCCTCGTGCGTGATGATAAAATGTTTTAATTACTCGGCAAAAACGAGTAAAAGCGAGTAATGGAATAATAATTCATTTGTAAATTCACGCAAATTCGTATTATTATCGATTATTACAAACAATTCAATTTTTTCCGCCCGAGAATGCAAGGCACAGTGTACAACACCGAAACTGCGAAGTCAGTGCTGTCGCTAAGTAATCTTTCAAATAGTCTAATCTCTCGGTTTATTTATAGGCTTGCGGTATATCTTTTAATACTTGCAGTAAAACAGCATACAAATCAGCAGTAACAATGAGAACAAAAACAATCGCCGCCAGTTGCAAATTGTCGTTGCTCTATTCTGGCTTAATAATTTACCTCAAATTGCATCCGGCGCCCAGGCTTCCTACTCTAGTCGACCTTGAGGTAGTATTCGATATACATGAGCAATATGTGATTTAATAATTTACTAGAAATAAGAGTGTTGTTGTCACATTTTGTCTTGAGTTTGTGAGACAAGTAAGTCAAGATTTAAGGTTCTTAACCTTATTTCGCTCACCGCCCATCTTTGAGAATATGTTTTTTTCCTGTGCCCCCCCATTTTTTTCAATAATTCTATTAAAATATTGTTAAACCTTTTTGTTTAGCAAGTTAAAAAAGCATTTCTTTTGTATTTTATGTACCCGCTTCCTTCTCGTATTCCTTCTTGTGTCAATTCTTAATAATAATAATACACTTATAAATAAAATATTTCAAAAATAAAAAAAATTTCAAAATTTCTACAATTTAATGTAGATCTGAATGTAATGAAATCTTTTATTTCAATTTTCTCCAAGTGATAAAATTGATTACAGTACATGCAATAACAAAAACTAACCTATATTAAAGTTTACTTTGCTTTTCAGTACGTGATCGTGTTTTTTTGTCTTTTGAGACTATTTTTTTGGCTGCCAACCCCCACTGCGCCATCTCATCGCCCACTAATTTTCTCTGGATCTTCTACTGACCTCCTGAAGGTCTCAAACGCCCTATGAGTTAAGAACCTATGGTCTAGATCAGTATTTATAAACCTTTGGTCCGCAGACCCCTGGTGGTCCACGAATACATTTAGGGGGGTCCGCAGTTTCACATTTGGACCATTTAACAATCTTACTAATATTATAAATGTCTTACTAACATTATAAATGCGAAAGTTTTTATAGATGGTTGGTTGGATGGTTGGTTGGATGGTCCTTACTCTTTCACGCAATAAATATCGAATGGAATTTATAAATTCTTTCACTAATCGAAAGCTACTTTATTTGCGAGTAACAGGGTATATATTGGTAAGCTCTGGCGTTATGAATAAGCTGTGGCGTTATGAAATTATCTATTATACGTTTATTGGTAAAGCGTGTTCCTAAGTAAATGTTTGACGTGGGGTGTCAATATTATTTCTTTGATTGCGAAAATTCAAATAATAGTATTCTAATAAGAATATTTAGTGTAGGTAGATACAAATATAAAATAGGTACTTATCTACATTTTGACCTAAGCCAACAGCTATTCTAATATTATGAATGCGAAACGGAGCGTATTTGATTGTTGATTGATTGGGGGAGGGGGACTGGTAGTAAGGGAGAAGGGGGGGGGGGGGGACAAATATGCGAGCGAAGCCGGGGGTAAAAGCTAGTAATAAATAAATACTACCAAAAGTGTCGCAATCGCCACGCGTCTTCGTTTCGAATTATTTTCCAGTACCCGACAAAAATTAAAATTTCAAAGAAGCCTCTTTATCAAGTTTTTGGGTGAATGTAAAGAAAGATTATAAGGAAATATTAGAAGAAATACTGAAACATTTACTGATTTTCTCAACCACATACCTCCGAAAAAAAGGCATTCTCTGCTCTGGTATAATATACTAAAAACAAACACAGAAACAGATTACAAGTGGAATCCGATTTGAAATTACAACTTAGTAGCAACATCAACCCGAATATCACTAATTTAGTTGCAAAAAACACCAACCTTCGCATTAATTAATCGTTAATTAATGTGAATGTTGGTTAATTATCAACGTTTTTTATAAAAAGTTTTTTTTTGGCATTTTTAGTACTTACTTAAAAAATATCAGAGTGTGCAACTCACAGGCGGTAGGTGAAACCTTCAGAAAACTAACAGGCTAAATCCAATGGATTGATGTGTTTGTCTCTTTTTAATGTCGCTTTTTTTGTTTCATCGAGTTTCAAATCATAACGGCGCTAAAGAAGTGTTCACTTCAAAAAAGTATTGTTTGTTTTTTTATTTATTAAGGGGGTCCTTGAAAATTGTGCTCTATTTCCCAAGGGTCTTAAGGTATAAAAATCGTATTAAGATATTAAACAGTGATATATATATGCTCTATATATGTATATGTGCTCTATATATGACACAGGGAATATACCCCAAGATTGGCTAATATCCACCTTCGTGACATTACCTAAAAAACAATACCCTAAGAAGTGCAGTGACTATCGATTAATAAGCTTGATGAGTCACGTCCTTAAATTATTCCTTAAAATAATACATGCCAGGATTCGCGATAATTGCGAGCAGGACTTGGATGACACTCAGTTTGGCTTCAGAAATGCGTTCGGTACGCGTAAAGCATTATTTTCTGTCGACGTACTATTGCAAAAGTGTCGTGACCAAAGAAAGGAAGTCTTTGCCTGTTTTATAGACTACGAAAAGGCATTTGACAGGGTAAAACATGCTGACCTAATGAAAATGCTTGCGGATTGTAACGTTGACACCAAAGACCAGAATTTCATTAAAAACCTGTATTGGTTCCAAACAGCAGAAATAAGACATGGGAACGAGAGATCTAATGCAATCGCCATTCAGCGTTTAGTACGACAAGGCTGCATCTTGTCGCCACTATTATCTAATCTCGATTCCAACTATGTCTTCAAAAGAGCCCTAAGTAATACCCAGAAGGGTCTCAAGATCAACGGAGTTGTCATTAATAACATAAGATATGCAGATGATACTGTATTACTAGCTGACAGTTTCAGTGACCTCCAAGATCTATTAGATCTTGTTAATAATGCTGGTGAGCAACTGGGCCTAACAATCGACGTCAATAAAACTAAATGGATGAATTTTGGACCACTAGATCAATCTGGATTAATGATGCAGTTAAATGGTTGTAATGTCGAAAAGGTGGAGAGATTTAGATACCTCGGCAGTATTCTCACGGAGACTCTTGACCCAGATATAGAGATTAGGTGCAGAATTGAAGCAGCAAGAACTGCGTTCATAAAAATGAAATCCCTCTTCTGCAAAGACAATATCAGCTTAAAACTAAGGCAGAGAATGCTAAAATGTTATGTGTGGTCGGTCTTGCTGTATGGTTGTGAAACATGGACCTTGAAAATAAATACCATGAACAGGTTAGAGGCTTTCGAAATGTGGCTTCACCGGAGAATGCTCAAGGTCCCATGGACCGACATGATCACCAACACAGAAATTCTCAGGCGGGCTAGAGCAGATAGAGAACTGCTTACATTAATTAAAATCAAGAAAATTTCATATCTGGGTCATATACTTTGAAGGGAGAAGTATCACTTGCTCCATTTAATATTGAAAGGCAAGATAGAGGGTCGCCGAGGGCCTGCTGGGAGACAAATGTCTTGGCTGCGAAATATACGAGAGTGGACCGGCATTAGAAGTGTGGAGGAGCTATTCCGGGCAGCGCAAGACAGAGAGACCTTTTCAAGAGTGATCGCCAACGTCGGGGGGACCTGATAAGGCACACAAAGTAGAAGAAGATATTAAAATTCATTTTCTATCATTTTAGTTTATGTGCGTTTTATTTTTATTTAAATTTAAATTTTCTTGTTATGGTGTTACACTACAGTTAATTATTATAACGACTAACGTTTGGAAGCCAAATATCTGGCGCGATAATTAATCACTAATATTATTGATAATTTTAGAAAACTATCTGTAAAAATTAGATGATGGCATGTCTAAAATATTCACTTGCTTTATTATATACCTATCTACCTAATTAAAGTTAATTAAATTTGTTCAATTTATAGTTCTACAAAGTACTCCAGAATTCATCAACCACAAGAATGCCAGCCTCGCAATAACGGATGAATACGTTTTCAAAAATTCTATTTTGAAATTCCCATTAGTGCAAGTATGTAACAGAAATTGAAATATTTTTGTTAATCTAAACCGCAAATTCGTCCTCCCAATTTGGGAACTAATGGCATTTCCTCAAAATTGGAATGCGAACGTTCGAGTTTTGAATTTATTTGGAAATGGAATTTGGGGAACATTCCAGAAAGCTTTGCAGAATATCCAATTTCCTCATTGCGCCCCAGTTCCGTATATTTCTCTGCGAGGGACTTATCTCCGTGAGAATCCGTGTAGGTGTATTAGATGGATAGTGAAATTACAGTTGATCGCTTTTGTTAACCGTTAAATTATGTGAGGAGGTCAAATGAGCGCACCCTTCGTTGCTCCGCAAAATTTCACGTGTTTATAGTTTTGTTAAAATCGTACCAATGATTAGATCGTTCATAAATTGTGAATATTAAAATTTAAAAAGAGCATCATGTCAATAATATAAATTGTTCAATGCGCATACACACATACACACACCCTCACACACACAAACCCTCACCCTCTCACTACACACATCACTCGGTAATTACTTAATATGCATACCATAAATAAGTCACTACAATGAAACAAATAATAGGTACCCACCATGAATATTATACTTATTAATTGTAAATTGTTTTCACCAATGTATCTAATGTAATAATATCTAATAATAATATTTGGACGATTCATATATCGCCGTTTTTTGTGAAAAATCACCTCAAGGGGGCTGTACAAACTTACCATACATGTCTAAAATCTAGAAAAACCACAAGCTAGACAAACAATTAAAAACAACTTATGGCTAAAAATTGCATACACCGTTTCATTGATCACCGATACGAAAATAAATGTTCAATGTTTTGACCAATGAACGCGATGCTGCCTAAAATGAATTAATACAGGAACATACTTACCTGAGAAGTCGCTTGAAGTTAACACTGTTTATTGTTTATTTAAAGAAATTTAGATAGAGTTTGCACGCAGAGGACATAATTGTGAGCACATGTTATTTAATCCTGAAAAATATTTTAATATTAACATGTAATATATTCTTTAATGAGTGTATTTTGGAAAGTAAAAGTAACATTTAACGGTGGGAGATGCAGTAGTAGGTACAAGAATTTGATCTTCCTAACTGTTATTCGTCAAGAGACAGACATAGTGTTTCTTATTTGTAAACGTAAACTGCCTCCTGTTTATATTATATTTTAGTTTGTTTGTTTCTGTTCATAAATAAATAAATATTAGATCGGTTGTTATGCATTCCACACAAGTGAAGTGAAGCAGAGAAAGTCACCGTTAGCGAGGGTGCGCTCAAGTCTCGCGAAAAGCAGTATCATGCTAATAAATTACTGTAATTGATTCCAACAAATAGTCCTCGCTGCTAAGGAGAGTCAGGCAACTCCAAGCAGTATCGCCCCTTTGAAAGACCACCATTCGGAATCGAAAGGTTGCTTGAAAAGGTCTTAGTAATTCTTTGACCACATCTGAATAAATAAGTACTTTACAACCTTCCTCCACCCATTCGCCTCACCTCCCCACTAAATTCAGTATCACAACGTATTTCATAGTAATCGTAAAAGTAATTATAGTAAACTGGATCAGGGATCTACATCACTCACCCTTCTCCATTAAAACATAATACATGAAATATAAAATACTATTTAAAAATACCGTTTCCATCAGGTAGCGGAATGTCTCGTGACTCGTGACATACTTGATGAATGCTACGTAAAAAAGTGCGGGTTTAATTCTCAGGAGAGGCATGTTCTTTGTCACATAATATGTTGTTACATGTTTTTCCTCTTCGTGTAGTTTATGCAGACGTAGATATATACGAGTATCCATAAACTCCGGGATCAGCCATTCGTGTAAGTTATTTGAGCAACCTCTGACACGAATTGTAAACTTACTAGTATGTACATCCCAAAGGGTTTGGCAGAGATGATGAACTAGTGACTGGCCGAAGTTTTTTGTTTCGGCCAGTTTCGGCCAATAAACGACTTTAGGCCGCGGTTTCGGTTTCAGTAAAAAAAACATATTTCGTTATGTGTCCGATCCCGTTCGGTTTTACTGGGACTCGTGTGTAGCCTCTAGAAGTCTAGAATAACCTAAATATCAATTTTAAAGAATCAAAACAAAGTTTTCAAATGCATAGTTCACAGTGTAACAGTTCGTAATATAAAAATATTATTTTAAATAATGATTAGTTACCGTATTGCTAATGTCTAACATGACTGATTTATTTACTATAGTAATTGTAATAACATATTTTTTGTAATTACTTAAAATAATATACATATATACCTATAATATATATTGAAGAACCGTTATTAAATAAGGAAAAAAAACTAATTTAAAAAATAAGTAAACTAATTTGCTCATTAAATTTATGGTAGTACATACTTCATTTCAATGCGGATTTTATTTAACTCAACTTTAATGATCTCTTACAAGTTTGACAATAAAAACGCTTAATTTCAGGGTGAAGGTAATTTTTTTTCTTTTTTTTAAGTTTCGGTTTCGGTTTGGCCGCAACTAGAACAAAAATTGGTTTTGAAAATCTGGTTTCGTTCAGTCACAAGATGGAACGTCTCATTCTTCCGTTTGGCCCAAAATCCAGTTTATTTTTTTTTCAATTTCTTCATGCTATATCCAATCTGCGTTGTTATTTTTATTTTTATTACCGCACAAGAGTCTTAACTACATGAAACCAGTGAAACGGAGGCATCCTTCATTTTGAGAATATTTTTAGAGGGCGGGGAGGGAGTAGAAAGGAATCTGTTGCAAAGAAATGTATGTTCAAATTAGGATTCCCAATGCAGCTAAAGCCATTTGATGCAATGTTTCGACTGTGAATGAAAGTCTCTTACCGGGGTTATATAACCTATCTAGAACTTAAAAATAATGAGCGAAATATCCTAAATTATTTTTTTTAAATCTGGTTTCAAAGCCAAGACTTAAATCTCTGCCGTAAAGTTTATCTGTGACTATTGGTTTATGTCACCATCGTATCCACCGATGACGTTTTCATTTTGGGTCTTATTCTGTGCGCCGTAATAATGAAATCTTTGCATTATGCACACCTGTATCAAAATATAAAACTCTTCAATTATTTAAGTACAAGATTCACTTGATCGTGCCATTACTTCTTAGGATATCTCCAATATCTTCTTCCATCTACTTTTTCGTGATATATTATCACTCCGTTTTCCGTCCATACTTTCTATGTGACAAATCAATCGGCCCCTTTCTTGTTCGTTACGCTTACAAAGGCATCGATTTTTTTCTTCATTCGTGTCTCCTTATTTGTAATGACCCTGGTCATGGTTTAATTATGAATAAACCTATAGACGTCAGGGATTCAATTTCTTTCGTTTAACTGTCGTAATTATGCTGCTGATTACACTCCCCAACGGTACACAACCGGGTTGGCATCAGGACTTCATTATGAACTAGCTTGGCTACCTTTGCTAATTTCTTAAGCTACAGCAATCAACCATCCGCTAATGAAATTCTTGAATTAATTTTTCCGCCAATATCCTTACCGAGATGGCAAAGCCTTTCACGGAAATATACCTTTTACGGTACAGGCAATTTAAAAAAATAATTATTATAACTTCAAACATGTCTAACGTTAGTAAAATGGCTTACTGCTTTAAATTCCAAAGATTAATAAGGTAACTTAAAAATGACTGAATACCTAAAGAAAACGAAAATACTAAGTAACAGGTACATACTACAAGAAATTTAATGATTGTGATTCTAGTATGACAGTTTTGAAACTATTACGATAGGAGGTCATGAAAATAAAAAAAATAAAAACGTAAGTGAGAGTTCGGAAAGGTATATTTTACGTCTTTTTTGTATATAATTTCATTCATAATGAACATGATTTTAGAAAGGCCAGAAAATTGATAATGATCCATTACACTACTGATGCGTGCATGTGCGAATTTATATGTAATATACCCCACCCCTATCATACGTTATTTCCATCCAAGTATCACGGGGTCATCCCCTTCCTACTTCCGAGAAAAATACAGTATTTAGCGGGGGCGCTAATTCGACCACCCTTCTGGATATAATTTAATTGGAATTTTATGGCACACTTTCGAAAGGGGTCGAGGATGAAAAATAACCTTCCCATCGCATCTAGTTGCTGCCCAATTTAATTATGATAATGACTCGTGGTTAAAAATATTCGAGGAAGATTTAATTTTCTCACGAAGCCCTCTAGGGAACTGCAGGACTGGAAGGGTGAAGAGAAAAACCTAATTATATTAAAATACAATCATTTGCATATAGTAACTACGTATCGGTTGCATGTTCTCTGACTGCTAATATAGTTTATAAAAATATACATGTGAACTCATACTACCTATTTATTTGGATAACTCATCCAGTTTTCAATTTGGGAGGTAAGTATGGGTACCGCCGCGCCGCGCCGGAAACCATTTATTGGATAACGTACACTACTAGGTTGCCCCAAGTAGTTAGCTAAGTCTGGTGACTTAGCAGTGGTGCCCGGGTTTATGGGGTGAGGTTGGTTTAGTTGGCGATGGATGTGATTGCCCACCTACTGCGTGATTGGCCGAATCGGAAGAGACTGATTGAGAGAAGTATTTTGATCTCTCCATAAAACGATCCTCCCATTCAGCATCCCCAAACATGACACACGCCCTGAGGGATTTTTTCCCCATCGCCTCCCGTGTGGAGCTAATATGAAAAAAAGTAAGTATTACACGAATTGTAAATTGATACTTCGGTCAACCTCGTAAAAATAAAATTAAGAGTGAGCTTGTACGAAGGTTGTGATAGTGAATGATCTTTTTAAGGTTTAATTAATTATGTGATTGAAGAAACTTTAAGCTGCTGTATTTTTAAATGATCAAAAAGTTTTAACGAATTCATTTGTAACCTATGTTGATAGTATCGCGGATAAACGTATCCTATTTTATGTGTAGAGGGGTGTAATGCAGACTTTTGAATAATATTGAACGTACGCCTTTGATGTATGTATGATGAGTACGGAGGTATAATTAGCTGGTACGCGTGTTAGTTGCTTTCTTCCATTTTGGACAATTGTTCTCGTACATTGATATAATATAATTGTAATAACATTGAAACAACACCCCGGACAAACTCCGTGCTGCATTCCACAGCCTAAAAACTAGGGACTCTTTTCTAACGTTCAAAAACACGGCTAAGTCACTAAATTCAAACTCCCCCATATATATTAGTGATGTGCTGACACCATACTACAAAGAACTACTATGGAAAACGAAGAAATCAGCTCAAGAAAAAAAATTTCAATTCGTATGGTTTAAAACTGGCAAACTGCTAGTCCGTAAAGGACTAGGGGAAAAAATTATGCAAATTAGACATGAAAATGATCTAAAAAAAATGATTTAACTAATAAAGGTCACTCAGACCTCATAAAATACTACCCTTATTTACATAACATCATGGCTGATCTACTCTCAATAAACTTAAATAGTTCTCACCAACATTATACAACCAATGACACAAAACTCTGTGATTCTATTTTTAACAATCCAGGCTCTCTTACACTACTTAACCAAAATATAAGATCAATTAATCATAACTATGACGAACTTGACATACTCTTATACAACTTTAAAACAGATTTCAAAATTATAATCCTAACGGAATGTTGGATATCAAAATCTTTTACAAAAAAACAGAAAAATAATTATAATGCATATCACACATTAAAAAATAAAACTCAAAATGATGGGATTGTTCTATACTTACATGATAGTCTTAACGCCTCTGTTTCAGAAATCGACTTGATAAATAATAACTGCTTACAAATAATCATCGACTCAGACACGTGTGTTCTCGCCATATACAGATCACCATCCACACATAACATTACACCATTTATAATAGCTCTGGATTCTCACCTAAAAAAACTCACTTCATACAAAAACATCATCATTGCTGGTGATCTAAACATAAACATACTTCCTAATGGCCACCCTCAAAATATTGATTACCAAATGATGCTTCTAGAACATGGCATTATAAGCACCATTAACACTCCTACCAGAGTAACCAAAGACTCGGAATCGTGCATAGATCACGTTATGATTAAAACAAAAAGTCAAATATGTAGTGCAGTATATGAATCCACAATTACAGATCACTACACAACTATGATAGGCCTGACTTCACCAACGAGAAACACAATTTTCCAAAATAGCACTACAAAAAAAAAATTGATTACGTTAACATAAACCATTGTTTAGAAAATCAAACATGGGAACATCTTACAAAATTTAACTCGGCGGAAGAGGCCTGGAATTTCTTCTTAACATATCTACAAACTCTCATTACCCAAAACACCAAAACTATTCACATATCTATCCCACACCGCAAAGTTAGACTTAAAAAATGGATTACCCAAAGCATCATAAATTGCATTAAAAAAAGGGACAAACTACACAAACAAGTCAAACTGAGCCCATATGATACTTCACTTTATTTCTTCTACAAAAGGTACAGAAACATCTGTTCTCTAATAATACGTAAAGCCAAAGAATTGTACTATCGTAACAAACTGATAACATCAAACTATGACCCTAAAAGCGTATGGTCAATTTTGAGGGAAAGTTCATATTCACAGAAGAAAAAAGATGATACCATAAAAAATCTACTCATTGATGATAAAGAACTTTCACGACAATCCTACACGTATCCTCAATTATATCAACAAACACTACACAAATATTGGAGTTAGCCTAGCTGAAAATATCCAAATTACACAGCCTCTACGAGATATTCAGGAACCCCAAAACAATACATCTATCATCAACAATGAAAATTGTAACAGACACTTCAAATTACGAAAAATTACACTAGACGATACCAATAAAATAATTCAATCACTAAAGAATAACAATACTACGGGACCTGATGGTATAGATTCTAAAACTATCATAACTTTAAGTCAACAACTACTTGAACCGCTCACATATTTAATTAATCGTAGTTTAAAAGAAGGAATTTTCCCTAGCTTACTAAAAAAAGGCCTTATTATTCCAATTTTCAAATCAGGACATAAAAATAATGTTAACAACTACAGACCCATTACGTTACTAAATACCTTTTCAAAAATTCTGGAAAAAACTATTAAAAAACAGCTTCAACACTATCTGGAAAAAAAACAAATACTGTCGTTGAACCAACACGGTTTCAGGAAAAACATGAGCACAGAACATGCAATAGCTACTGTTACAGACTTCATAACACATAATCTTGACGCTAAGAAAAAAGTTATTTCAATTTATTTAGACCTATGTAAAGCCTTCGACACAATCTCACACGAAAAACTTTTCAAGAAGTTAAAAAACATTGGTATTAATGGAGTAGAATTCTACTTAATTAAAAGCTTCATGTCTGACCGAACTCAACAAGTTAAAATTGACAACAAGATAAGTGAACCACTTCTAATTACATACGGAGTCCCACAGGGGAGTGTTCTTGGCCCTTTATTATTCCTCATCTACATAAACGAGTTGTGTAACATTGATATTTAAGGTAAAATCGTGACCTTCGCTGACGATACAGTTCTTCTCTGTCAAGCTACCACATGGAAAGAGGTATTTATAATAGCAGATAAAAGTTTGTCAATTGTTAAAAAATGGCTAAACAGTAATACTCTTACCATTAATACAATCAAAACAAAATACATCACACATAGTATTACACAAAGAGGTCAACCTCCATCAAACATAGACCTGTTTCTGCATGATTGTGAACAAATGTATCCAATTGTCAATGCGAGCATATTGAAAGGGTCAAACAAACAAAGTACCTAGGGGTTATTATTGATACACACTTACGCTGGACTGACCACATAAACTTCATCACGAATAAACTAAAACGAGTCATGCACCTAATAAAATCCATTAAAAACATTTTCCCACTAACAATACTCAGATCCATATACTTCGCACTTTGTCAATCCATTGCCACATATGGAATACTGGCTTGGGGAAGTGCCACAAATATAGCAATTGACCCAATTCAAAAGATACAAAAAGCGATAATTAAACTAATCCTGCAAGTGCCATTCTACACAGATTCAAGCGAAATTTACAAAACATTAGAAGTCATGTCAATAAAACAACTTTATGCTAAATCTGCTCTGCTACACCTCCTCCAAAACCAACTCCATATTCCAATGCAACCGAAAACAATAAAAAAAACAAGGTCCTTAACAAATGTAACCCTAAACATACCGATAACACACACCACACACGGACAAAGACACTTTCAGTATTACGCAACCAAACTTTTTAATTATATGCCCATTACTCTAAAACAACTACTAACTACACATACATACACAAACATTCACAAAAAACATATCACAGCCTGGATCAAAAATCAAGATATTCACTTTATACAAAATTTCCTAATCCCTAACCAAACATAACAAAACTATAAAAAAAGTAAAATAAACAAACATATCTTGCAAGAATTTTACAACTATTCATATATACATATATATATTTATATATACTTTATATATATATATATTTTTTTTTTTTCTTCTAAATAATCCATTACCAATAAAATGTAAAAAAAAAAAACCAACTTTCTACTACAACACATAAATACCTGTACTTGTCACACTGAATCATAAACATGTAAACACCTCAGCACAGGTTCTCCTAGTGAGGTGTTCACGAAACATACAACATTATAAACCAACAGTTTCACCTTCTCAAACCTACCTTACACCCAACATAATGAAATGTTATATTAATTAATATGTAAAAATGTTTTCCAAAATATATTATGTTAAAATATTAAATATATAAGGTAAAAACTGTAATATATAGAAATAAATAAATAAATAAATAAATAAATTAGCGTCTCAGAGTCTACGATTATTGTACCTTTTATTAACAAAAGCAAATATATTTTAGGATTATTAATTTATTTATTTTTCTTTGTCTTGTTCTGTTTTACGCTTCGTTTAGATTTATTAGAATTATATTCTTCATCAATTATGTATATCTCGGCGGCCGATCGTAAAATCTGGCAAATCATGATGCGCCTAGCTACTTCGTGATGTGCCTGGCGGCAGATCGTGAAGTGCCTCAGGCGTATCATGATCGGCCTGATTGTACGATTTGCCTGCGACATGCATACTACATTGATAGGTAAAACCTTAAAAAATAATTCCAATAATAATATAAAACAATAAATTATATGTATTGTCATATCTTATAATATATAATATATTACTAATTATTTTTGTAAGAGAGCTCTAATTTAAAGTCTAGTGTTGATCCCAAGTATGTCATACCTACTATATGTCGCACCATAAGTACTTTAAAGTATTAAGTCAAAAAGTTCCACTTTTGAGATATCAGGATTTGGTTTCTCTCACAATCGAAAAATATGAAATAATTGTTTTTTGCACTATTTTTGTTTTTGTTTTTGCCTTTACACTACAGTATTATAAAATAATATTTAATCTCGGGACGATACAGTACGGCCTCCGTAGTCCAGTGGCTAAGACTCTTGACTCACAATCCGGAGGTCGCGGGTTCGAACCCGGCGTGCGCAAATAAATTTTATTTGATTAATTTGTGTTATTTCACAATTATTTCATTTAAAAATAAAATATAGTATATTTGCGGCACGTTCCAGAGTGGAAGATACTATCAGTATCGCCCTGGTGTAAGACCACCATTCAGAATTGAAACGTTGCTTGAAAATGGCTTTAGCCGTGTTTGGTGACCAGATCTGAATAGCCACGTTCCTCCTCAACCTTCCTCATCCCCACCTCCTTCCCCTCCCCACTACCTTCAGCCTCACAACGTTACCCCAATTGTGGATGCCATAGTCTCACTGGCTCCAGACGGGAGCAGTTGAGATTCTTGTGCGGTATTACTGTAAAAAAAAAAAAGTTATGATTTTAGATTAATACTAAATAAAAATATTCCACTTTTTACGGTTATGTTACGGTAAATGTAAGAACTTAGAATGAGCTTAATACTTCAGAATGTCATATATTATTCAACAAAAAAATACGCTAAAGCTCAAAAAATATACAACCCAAGCAGTCACCTTCTTAAAATATTTTAAACATACTTTAGTGAAGTCACTTAATAATAACGCATTTCAAATGGTATTTGATTTACTACGTAATAAATAAAACAAAATAGGTTGCATAAAACTGCACCATTAACTAAATAATGTAAATTTTTGACAATACATTAAAGTGTTTATTGTGCGAAATATAGTAACGAGTTACATAGGAATAATAATTACTAATGCGCTGTTTGTGCAAAAATTTTATTCGTTATTTAATCCTGTTAAAATTTCTTGGATTTATTATTCGTGTTACACGAGAGTGCTGCCAGGTAAAGTGAAATATAAGCAGCTTGAGGAATATTTCACCTAGGAATATTCTTGAGCGGAATGCTAAGTTTCAACCAGTTTTCCATAAGATTAATGGCGTGTGAGCTCCATTTCGGAAAATAACTCTAAAATATTATGCTATTTTGAAACTGAGATAAGTTTTCATTTCACCTAACAAGTTAATTTTAGTAAAGCTGGCTTCCATAACATGGTGGTGTAAGGATTTGATTTTGGGTTGGGAGGTTGTAGGTTCGATTCTCCGGCGGTGTAAAATAAATCTTTTATAAATCTATTAGCATTACAAGTTCTCAGTTTGGGAGTTGTGATATTAACTGTTAACTGTGATAACTTTCAAAAAGACTCTTTAGATATCATAGGTAACACAAGCTAGTTTAACATGCCATCGTCAGTAGATACCTACCTACCGCCAAAAAATTATATATCGCAGTTAGTGGTGAAATAAGAGGGTTTAGACAATTTTTTTTAATGACAACGCATTTTTTAAAATATATTTTTTAATGCGAAACCTCACAAGAGGCCCAACTACTCCCGTCTGGAGTCAATAAGACTATGGCATCTCCAATTAGGGTATGTTGTCAGGCTATAGGCAAGTGGGTAGGGGACGGAGATAGGGAAGAAGAGGGTGAGGAAGTACCTGGCTATCCGATCTAGTCACCAAACACTGCTAAAGCCATTTCAAGCAACGTTTCTATTCTGAATGGCGATACTGAGAGTATCCTCAACTATCTCTATATTATTTTAAATGACCAAATAAAAATTATCTGCGCACGCCGGGATTTGAACCCATGACCTCCGAATCGTTACTCGAGAGCCTTGCCCCTCGACCACTGAGGCCATCAATCTATGTTACGATTATTTTAAAACTATACCACCAATATTGCGCTGCGAGCTGTCATTTTTCCTGGTTTTTATGATGGAATGAAAAGTTTTTGGTAATTAGAAACTATAAGTAGAGCGAAAATTAAAAAAAAACACACACACACACACACGCAACTCCGTAATACGTATTAATTTGTCCGTCAGTACATGTTAATATTATAAAAATTATTGATTTTATAAGATATATCAACATTTTTTAAAGAAAAGTTTTTCCAGACAAGAAGCAATAACAAATACTTTTCGGTTCTCTTTAGCGGCGTTTTCTCTGAACAATAGCAAGGATCACAGTTCACCTCTGGTACATGTCTTCAAAAATAACTGCAATCCAACTTTTTCTATGCCTCATTTCTGAAGTTCTTATTTGAAGTGTTCGGTCACGTCTGCGTCTTGGGCATTATTCCCAATTTGCTCTCCGCGTATGTACCAAAGCATGACCACTTGAAAAGAGCTTCACGCCAATTTGGACTCTGAGCTTTTATTTCGTCTCCTTGTCCCAAATCATTGCCGCCCTCGTGAGAATAGCTGGCCAGTCAGAAGTCTGGGGGTGACATAATTATTTGAGGTCTAATTCAGCGCGCATCGGAGCGGTGTAATGCCTGGAATGGCTCAGTTCAGTCCAATATTCGGGACCCAGATGTGTATAACGGCTCCAGACTACATTGCATGCCCGGCCGCCCGTTTATTTACTGCCCGTTATATTGTGTATATCATATTTTACATTGTATTGTACGTTTTGGAGAAGGTATATTCGGCAGGGGGATTGCGCACGAGACGGATAATTGCATAACTCAAGTCACATGTCGTGTTTATTAAAGGAATTACCCTAATTATTTGGCACCCCAGCATACTGTAAATTGGCAAATGAATGTCGCTGTTGACCCATGTGTAATTATTTGCATTCGTGTGTAAATATTGTCGGAGCCTTACATTTTCAAAATTCTGTTTTAGTAGTTAGCTGTAAGGGAGGATGTACGTTAATCGCGCAAATTGCCTAAACGAATCATTTTTGTTCACTAGCAAAAATTCTCACTTATTTCCTGTAAAACAGAAATATGTCCTGTAATGAAATTAACAAAGTTTTTTTTTCTGTGATAATTTCGATAATAATTTTCATCTCGCTTAAGCAACGAAGCACTGAAAAATCATTTTAATTGTTAAAAAAACCATTCTGTGATAAAAACAAAGTTTTTTTATATAATACATGTTTTTTTAAATTTCGGGCCAACTCTTTAGCCGGCTAGTAGCCGATTTCAGAATAATGTGTGTGTGTACGCGTGTATATGCGTGATTGCAATCAAAATTTGATAGCATGCGTTGTCATCACATCGGGAAGTGGGTTTATTTCTACTTATTAGATTTGTACTAAATCATTAATGCAAACCAAATCAAAATTCAAATACATGGAGGTATTTAAAAAAAAAATGAAGATAATTTATATTTATTTTAAGTAATATCTTCCTTCTGCTCGGGTAGAGCACAAATTCATATTCGATAGAGCACATCCTTTCAATAAAAACAAGTTTCACACTTTCATTTTACAATCATTGGATTTACTTTTGTTAATTCGTTGCCAAACAAACATTATTATGCACATTTACAATACCATTTTTAATTTATAATCTCTTTTATTTTTTCGATCGTTTACACTGGGGTTGATTAAGAAGAAAGACGGATTTTTGTCAATAAATTGGTCATGAGTCATGAGTCATATGCATATACATAAAATATTAATTCTTCTGCCCAAAAAAACCCTCATATCCAAATAACATTAACTCAAATGTTGCGCCATTTTTATTTGCTTTCACATAGTCGCAGTCGCGTTGGTCGTGTGCAATCTCTCCCAGTAAATACAAACCTTCTCTAGTGGGATCAGAGGGGGGGTGCTTTTATTGTTACAGCTCAGCCCCTATTTCTAACTGCTTCCTGGGGAAGAACCAACCCACACTTATACAGACTGATTCATTTATTTAGTAGATATTGTTTTTTTTGTACATAGATAACATATGTGAAGTAACAAATCTAATAAAAAGAGTAATTTTTCAGTATTCGCACGCATACAATAACACAAGGGAGTGGCGAGGATAAGGTAAAAGGTAGGTAGAAAGTTGGAAGAAAGTTGGCTATTCAGATCTGTTCTCTAAACACGGCTAAAACATTTTTTTTTCTTTATTCATTATATAATTTACAAGCAACACGCATAGATTCTGAGTGGTATGGTACTTTTCACACTTTTACATTAGCTCCACACCCTGAGGAAAATAATTCCCCTTAGGTCCTATGTCATCTTTGGGGATGCTGTGTGGAGGGTATTTTTAGGAAAGGAAAGAGAAGAATTTCTGGGAAGGAAAAGGGTATTAGGGGTGGATATTAATCTGGGGATCAGTATCTCCAGGAGTGACGTACATTTGAATCCATCCCTCCCACTTCGGTGGAAGGCGATGTTCCAAGAGAGTACGGCTGGAGAAGTCAAAGGGACTCCCTCAACCATTCTAACCCGATCCGGCCTCCCATGCAGCTGGAAGTCGGACGCATCCGCTGCCAAGACTTGGACAAACCTCACCCCATGAACCCGGGCACTCCTGCTAAGTCACCAAACGCAGCGAACCACTTTGGGTGACCAATGGCAGAGGTGTTGGTTATCCAATAAATGGTTCCCGGTGCGGCGGTACCCATACCCGCGTCTTAAATTGATTAAATATAGTTCATTTACTTCTTATCTGTCAAGAATTAAAAAATAAATAGACACAACAATAGTAAAAAAAGAATGCGTTATTGGTTTTTAAGATAGTCGTCGATTATTATCACACTGGGGGAAATACATAAAGTCTTATAGGTATTCCATTAAAACGGTTTGGCTTTAAAAATCGATGTCATAAAATGCCTAAACTGGTAACCCATACATAATATTAGATTTATTGGAATAAAATTATGTAACTTATACACGTTAGAAAGATAAAATTATTAACAAAAGCCTTTGTTGGTTTTTTTTTTTAAATTGGAATGTCTTGTATCAAATTTCAAAGCAAGAAATACGTGAGGTACTTAAAAAGTTTGAAAATATTCACGTATTTATTTAATTTCATTAGTTACATGATTTTCATAACATGTCGTTAACACGCCTCGTAAACTTAAAAACACACTGGAAACGAGTAAAGACCGAGCAATGGAATGATTTTTACGATTTCCAAACACCTTGTATAATGTTAGAAGGGGGCTATTCCACATTTATCACCATATTGATTGTATCGAAGTGTCATTTGTTAGAACACAAAACGTTTATTGGCTACGCTTCGATGGGCCCACAAGTTTCCAGGACAATTAAATAACGAGCCACTGTGTAGCTGGTAGCGTTAGTTAGTACCTAGATAGTTCGGGATAGGAGTGAAAGTTATGTAAGTAATTGAAATGTTAATTTAATTCAGTGTCACCCAGTAGGTCAGAGAGTTAGCGTTTCATGTAAAATAGCGGTTCTCTCCCGTCCGTTTAATGGAATTAAATACTAATTTATCATGTTTAATTAATTAAGTCACTTGAATAATTGAAATATTATCGACGCACATGAAATACGCGCTGAGAATATGATGCCAATATTATTTTAAATAAACAATTAATAAAAACAACATCACAGAAAATATTTGTATATGTTCTACGGGAGTAAGTTCTAAGGGACTGCCGAAAGTCATTTAGGCTTACACCAAAAAAGTCAATGCTTTGATTTGCGTTGACAAGTCTCGACATTCTGGATAAAGGAGAATGATATCCATAATTAGTAGAATGTTGATTGAGGAACACCAATTCATTATTTGGGAGTCTACGGGAAGGGATGTTGAACTAGATGAGTTGTAACGAAGCAGGTGTGCCAGTAATACTGTTGATAGTTTTGAATATGCAAATTAGATCGGAGTCCTTTCTACGTTTTTCTAAAGAAGAAATGTTTAAAGTTTGTTCAATTTCATCAGTTTTAATTTTGTTATACCAATTTATTCGCTTTTCTTCTACTGCCTACCTTGATCAAAAACTGTATGCAGGCGTACTCATTGAAAGTTGTAAGCCTGAAAAAAGAAGATACACTTTATTGTGCGCGATCAGCACAGTGAAGGTAATGACACGGATTTTGGAACCGCTTGTTCTATTTCATTTCAAAGTTTAAAACAAACGAGAGCGCATTATAAATGTGTAATTAGGTACGAGTGGTTATTTGTTTGGTTTTCAAAAGACTACTTTGTAGAAATGCTAACACATTGTTGAGGTCGAACAAGGATACCGAACTGCAGTCTCACGGCAATCCGATTTGTCCCCCATACGCCAATAGGAATCAAGCCTTATCTCAAGTCACTCTCACGCGCTGCAACAAATATCATCGAGATCATGAATAATACACAGTCTTGTAAATCGTACTTGTTCGCTCTCCACTCTCATATCCGAGAACAATTGTTCATATTTAAATATTAAATTATGGTGCGTTATGTTCGTTTGTAATTTGTTAAATAAACCTGTGAGTATTGTAACTGCGATCTACTTATTTGATTTACCACACATCAATCACACGTAAACATAAACTACCATAATATTATCTTATTGAAAGAACTGCAAAGACTCAAAAAAAAGTTATTTTGCACAGAATGTATAATCTACCGAAAAAACTTACTTAAACGACTTTCAATTATATTAAGCGTTCTTACTGATTCTTCCAGGAAAACACATGGGTCTGACACTTTAAGTACAGTTTAAAAATGCACATCCATCATGACAAAATACTAAATGATACATTTTTCTAGGAAACGGAGCGTTTTCCGTACCTACATATTATGAAGTTAGCGTGCAGCGGCGCCGCGGAGCCTGAATTATTAACTTAAGCGTCGCGACGCCTCGCGCCTGGATGTGAAAGTTTACCCGTAAGCAAATTGCATTGTTCAAAAGACTATTATATCGGAGTTAAGCAATTTTCTTGTTTGAATAGACCATAATATATGTGAGGAAAATCGTGGGATATTAATTAATGTTTCCGGCGTATCATTTGTAAGCTGTTAGATTCACTAGTAAATTTTGATTGAGATCTTTGTGGGTAGCAGTTGGGTGTATGGAGTGAAATAATGATCAGATTCAGTTTTAACTAAACTTTGAAAATTTCATATCATAGTTATTTATGTCGAATAATGAAGTACCAAATAATGTAAGTTAATTTTGTAATGCTGATAATTTTTCGCATGCATACATATATTATTTTTATTTATTTATTTTATTTTATTTATTTATTTATTTCAAGAATTTTGTTTTTACAATACAAATGGTTACATGTGCAAGGTTATACAATAATTCATTTTATATTACTACTACTCCATAAATTGAGCTCAAGAGCTCGTGTTTATGGGAGGAGTATTAACATGCAAAAAAAAATTAATAGTGTTTTAGTGAGATGTTTAAACAATGATCAAAGAACTTATGAAAATAAATACAAATATTACTTGACAAAGGTACATAATTTAGAAAAAATAGTTTTAGAAGGACAAATAACAGTATATATATATATATATATACTTTTAATATTAGATATTACAGTTCAAGTAAGGGTAAATTAAATTAAATTAAGGGTACAATATATCATTATCCAATTTCAGGGACTTAATTTGCTTTTTAAATTGTTCATATTTCAATGTTCCCGTTACATTAATTTTGTTTTTGGACAATAATATATTGTACCATTTTACACCTAAATACAAATAGTGATGCTGAGCCGTGGTTGTTCTAAGCACAGGAATATTATATGTATTTTGCGCATCAATACATTGTTTTCATTTACTACCCCTGATGAGATTAAAATACTTAGTTAGATTTAGCCCTTTCGGTCATGGAGAAGCCGAAAATTGGTT
Organism: Limnephilus lunatus; assembly: GCA_917563855.2. Classification (NCBI taxonomy): domain Eukaryota; kingdom Metazoa; phylum Arthropoda; class Insecta; order Trichoptera; family Limnephilidae; genus Limnephilus; species Limnephilus lunatus. The sequence goes on from OU830600.1 coordinate 48,075,843, forward strand.
GGCAACCCAATTCAACACGATTCACAGCGCAACTCAACTATCAGCTTGTTTAACAATAATTAAATTTTCGAATAATTTATCAATTATCAACCTTAATATATACCTAATAATTATTTATCAACCTCCAGAACAAAATCGACGTTTTCCTGCTCTGACATATCGCAAATTTGCGCGAAAACTTGTCAGGGCGTGAGGCGTAACCATGGCAACCTGTCAACTAAAACGCGACGGCCGCGGCGACTAGCACTGCTAGTCGCTACATCGCCCTTCACAACTGGTCTTTAACAAGTCACCCGTGTGCGGACCGCAAATGAAATTCGCAAGTTCCTCTGTCGTTGAGTTGCCAACTGTTTTTTTTTTGAGTCTCTATGAGAGGAGGGCCTTATAATTAGATATACTAAAACTTACAAATAATAACACTAGCATAATAAGAAGGAATTTACGAGTAATTACGCAACCATTAAAGTATGGAAAATTGTTAAAATTTTGTTAGTTAAAATTTAACAGTAGTTAAATGGTTAATCTGTGTACAGTGCGTATCAATAAAAAATATAAAAATTTTGATATTCTTAATATTTAATAGAATTTTTGTGGAACAAAACAATCGTGATTCTTTTCTTTAATATTATAGCAGGGGAAACATAATAATTGAATGTGAAGAACACCGAGCCTTCCATCTAGAGGGGCCACAGGCGTCGCCTGCGGACCTCATCACTTCCGCAGGGAACGCGAGAACCTCGCAATCGTCGACTATGTGCGCTGCAATCTAACAAAGCAGTCTTTTAAACCCCACCTGCATCATACTGTGCGTCAAATGGGTGCTACAGCTTCACAACATCGTACTATATTACTTTAAGAATGATCAAAAATAACATAGGTTACAATTTCTTATGTTCCGCAGATTGCCACACGAGTTTCCACCTGTCTTCTGGGGTGAGGGGTGAGGGGTGAGACCTAACTACAGACGTCTGTCTTATTCCGTCCTGAAGCGCTTTCCGGCTTGAAGGGTGAGAAACGACCTCATCAATCAAAAGTATTGCGATTTTTCCCGGAGTGTTACCGCCACTCACCTTATCTTTAGTGAAATTGTATTTTGAAGCCCAGGGTGTGTGCAATCAACATATTTTATAAATTTTAATATAACATTTTAGTTAGGTATCATGATAATAAGAATGCCCTACCCTAATGCCATGCTTTACCCTTCTAAGATAGAGCTGGGTACCAAATAAATTAATTAATGCAGACTCTTTGGCTTAGATAGAAAAATATCACGATAAAGAAAAATTGCTCTGCGGTTGCAACTTGTAAGCAACCCAATATGAACTGTCGAATACATGCCTAACACAAGGTAGCCAAGCAATTGGAAATAACGATGATAGAAATTGGGAGATGAAAGGCTGATTCCCGAGGGACTAAGCTAGATTATGTATGTAACCGAAAATGGAAGCTAAACATCTTCCCTTATATTATATTACAGAAAGATGTGTATGAAAGAGTTAACTCGCAAGCGAGAAGGAAGCCTTGCAGATCTTACAAATAAGTGAGGGTGACTGTTTCGGTGTATTTTTTACTAAGTCGGGCTGCTACAATAAACATGTCTACAATGTATGTATATCTCTTCATTTTGAATACCACAGGAAACTAAAAGAAAAAATTGTTTACGGTACGGAATTCAAACAAAATACTATTATGTAAGCATGTTACTTTCACTATCGAAGGTTAAATAATAATTTGGCACTGAAAGTGTTCAGTAATTTCAGTATCATAAAGTTCGCTTTCTTCAGACTGGCATTATGTTTGGATGGCGCCCTTGCGCCTAGCGCCTCCCCCAAACCCCATGGCTAATAGCTCTAGTGCTATAGCCTCCCTTGCCTACATTATACTTTGGTGGAGGCTTCTAGCGGGAAACACAATGACTCATTACAAAACACCAAACAAACAGGGTGAAAACCAATGGAAATTTTGATTAGCTTGTATAAGTTTATTATCATTTGTGATTTCATTGTTTTCCAATCATTCTAAAGGCCTTGTTGTCTGTAATAGAGATTTAGTTATGTTTTAATCCTTGGAAATATAAACCATGTTTGAGTAAGTGAAATATGGTCGGTGCCTTATTACATTTTCTATACATTAGCCCTAAAAGCTTTTGTTATATCCAAAAACACATTATGTTGTATTTAAGTGAAATAAACTGGAGGTTAAATTTAATAAAGATTAAGCCCCTCTTGGCCATTGAAAACATAAAACACATTTAAAAAAATTAATTTACCATCACACGTGGAAAGTCTTAGCTGTTCACTAGAAATTATTTTCAAAAGCTGCCAAAGCTCTCTATCATCGAATCGGTTTTCTGAAGCAACAAAACCATAACCGGTCATCTCTGGCGTCACGAAATTTGCGCAATCATTTCTAACTGGAATTTCAAGGTTAACATAACGTTTCATTTCATATTACAAAAAATATAAAAATAGCTTAACTACTTTAATTCGAAAAACGAAAAATAGCTACTTCTCCCAAATAATTATAGAGGCCAAAAATAATAATAAAAAAATTGGTAGAGCAGTTGACCGGATATCAGAAGGACGCGGGTTCAAGTCCCGTCGGCGGCATTTATCTTTTCTCGGGAGATTTTTTCAATGTTGATGAGTGTTTCAGGCTAATAATTATTGCTTGTAATAATAATAAAAAAATTTGGACTACAATAAACGAAATAATAAATAAAAAGAAAAATGGTATTTCCGAAATCTCAGATGGGAAAAAAACGTATAATGTCCAAATCGAAACTAAAAAAAATGCTGTAATATCTTAAACAACTATTTTGTAAATGTTGGAAAAAATCTGGCTAACGCTATAAAAACATGTCCCAACAATAATAAAAATAATCCCCTCTACCCAAGAATTCCAACACCAATATAATAATTTCAACAAAATAACAGAAAATGATGTTGGAAAAATAATCGATGATTTAAAGGGGGGCTCTGCTCCCGGTTACGACAACATAGATGTAAACATATTAAAAATAATGAAACAATATCTAACTTGCCCATTAACTCATATAATAAATACAAGCCTTATAAAAGGTGTATATCCAAACAACTATAAAAGAACAATAATAACACCGATATATAAAGCAGACTGCCCTAAAGACCCACAAAATTACCGCCCTATATCCCTTTTATCAAATATATCAAAAATATTTAAAAAAATTGTAAAAAACCAAATCTGGGCCTTCTTAGAACAACATCAAATTATAAATTGTAAACAGTATGTTTCAAAAAAAACACCAGCACCCACGATGCCATTGCGAAAATAACAAACTATATATATACCGCCCTAGATTCAAATGAAAAATGCATTGGAATATTTATTGACCTTAAAAAAGCATTTGATAGTATATCTCATACTAATTTAATAAAAAAAATCAAATCAATTGGAATAAATGGAATGGTGCTATCCTGGATTGTAAGCTTTTTGGAAAATAGAACACAACAAGTAAAATTATTAAATGAACTAAGTGATTCTCAAAGTAGTAACTTCTCAATACCACAAGGCACAGTTCTAGGACCACTTTTGTTCATATTATATGTAAATGATATATTTGAAGTTGCTAAATACGGGGAAATAATCTCATATGCAGATGACACAGTGCTTCTTCTAAAAGCAAAGACGTGGTTAGAACTGAATAAAAAGGCTAACACGGACATAAACGAATTAAAAACATGGTTTGACAATAACCTACTAACGTTAAACTCTAAAAAAACAAATTATATACCATTTTTCATAAAAAAACCAAACACGCCGCATGAAATTAACATAAGTATCCACTCTGCACCAAACACTCAAAAACACCACTGTAACTTAATGTGTACTAATATTGAAATGAAAACTTCAACCAAATATCTAGGAATCACTATTGACCAATGTCTAAAATGGATACCACATATAACTACTCTTAAAAACAGAGTACGAAAATTGACCTATATTTTTAGCTGTTTGAGACACATTCTAAATAAAGAACTACTGAGAATGACGTCATTCGCTTTCTGTCAATCCATAATCCAATATGGTATAATAGGATGGGGTGGCGCCTATAAAACTCACACACAATCTCTTTACATTGCGCAAAAACTAATAATTAAAATAATATTAAAAAAATCATTTTTATATCCATCTGAACTCATATTCAAAGAATTTAAAGTCAGAAAATTAAATAATCTTTTTCTGTATCACTCAACCTTACAAGTCTACAAAGAGGATATCCTAAACAAAACCATACCTTTCAAAAACACAGCAAATCTCAGGCAAAAATACATGTTACCAATTCCCATTTGTAAAAAAACTTTAGGCCAACAAAACTACGAATACTTGGGAACAAATTTCTTTAATAAATTACCAGAAAATATAAGATCCCTTTGTGACAGTTTCAAAAATTTCAAAACACAATTAAAAAAATATACTGAAAACCTTAACTAAAAAATAAATAAATAATAATAATAAAAATTATATATATAATATATTTATATAAACATACATTTATCTTATTATTTACATAAACTAAATTTCAAAGTACTAAATATAAATAAAAACAGCAATAAATTATTTTTTTTTAAATCAAAATAACCAAACAAATAATACTTCCTCCCGTATACACAAGCATTTGCTTATTATGGGAGAATAATTTATAAATATATACAATATATAATTGTATTAAGCTTTTATATACTTTCATTATATTTATGTATCTATTGTATGTATAGTACCAAAGGAAATTTTTTTCAATAAAAAAAAAATAAAATAAAATATAAAAAAATTCATTCATGTCATTGTCGTCATGAGGCAAGACAGAATATTGTTTTTTTCAATATTTTTTAAATATTCTTTGAGATTGAAAAGATCACATATTGTCTAGACTCTAGAATGTCATTTTTGTATTACTTTAAAATTTCTAAATGTAATATACGGCCATAATAAAACTGAAGTGCTTTAAAGTCAATCATGTCAAAGGCCACGGTTTTATGTATTTTCATTTGTTTGTGAGTCCATTGAACCGCGAAGGTTAATAAAACATTTTATTATTTGACGTTTTATGACGGCTCACCTGCTAGGAAACCTATTAAACAGCATTAATTCAAACATATTTAAATAAATTCTTACGTAAACAATAGGTGGCTATTAATAACTGCAATTGAACGTATCAACATCATACCATTATGAATAAAGGTAGTAATATACGAGTACCTACTAGGTAGGTACTCATATGTTACACCAAAACCATCACCAATCAGACTGGGGCACTGAATCAAGTTGGCCTCTTATTTATATAATATCCTACAATAGAATCATGTTTTAAGCCGTTTTCCCTTGTATAATTAGCAGGTAGGTACCTACTTTATAAAAATATCGTACACACATATATGCATTTCTCTGAAATTGGATGATAATATATTTTAAAATTTACATCAGTTATATGTCGGTACCGTCCAAGTGGGATTTAGCTTAGGTATTAGCGTAAAGAAAAACAAATATTCCCGGGTTACGAATAACCTGACAATGTTTGAAAATTTCCTACCACCATCACAGTAAGCGGAAAATTTTGTTTGTATCGTGATAGTGGACTTAGCGAGCCGACGAATCGAACACACGACACCTGGGTGAGACCCACACGCGATGCCACTGACCGGACACATATAATAAAAACTTGAAATGAAAATGGAGTTCCACGAGTGTTGACAACAATAAATAAATTTATATAGTTTAGAACATAATTCTATACGAGAATCTTACATATTCGGTGTTTTTTGTCTTCGTTGCCTGGACTACGAGTACACGTGGAATTAGCTTTAGATGTATGTATTCCTTTTTTTGTATTGAGTTTTATGCTTTATTTGTGTATTTTGAAATCTTTTTTAATTGTGTTTTAGGTACTGTTGTTATAAATGTTATTTATATTTGATATGTTAAAGCCCAATAGGGCGTCAATAAATAAATAAATAAATAAATAAATAAGAGGCCAAATTATTCAATATCCTGGCATGGGTTGACGTGGTTTTGATGACAAGCACTTAGCAGGAAATTTGTAAAAGTGTGATGTTCACTTATTTTAATGAAAACTAATGTCGCCAATTTAGAAGAGACCTTTCGACTAGGCCAATGAAAATGATTACTTATCCCTGTGCAAGAAACATTTTAGAATTTTGATCAAAATCTGTCCATCACTTAAATATATCCGAAATAATGGAAAAAATACGTTAATTCTGGATCACCACAAAGGCTCCAATGGACTTCTATCAGTATATCTCTTCAACGGTTTCATGCCTACTTATTGCTTAGTACAAAAGTAATGTGTTTGTTTTTTGCCCATACTTCGACATGAAAATTCTCAGGTTACTTCGATGTAACAATAGGCTGCAGAAATTATTCTCACACAACCGATGGATGCATAATACAATTTTACAAGACATCTTACTAATTATTACTCTTGTTAGTACACTTGCGAATGGCGCACAGAGCAGAAGAAAGGAAAATGTTAACAGAAAGAAAACAACAGCAATGCAAAGTGAAACAATAGTATAACAACAATAACATTGACGTTCGCAACTTCTATTTACAACGCGTCATATAATAATATTATATTTTCCTGGTTTGATTTAGCAAATACAGCCAATTTCTCGGGAGAAATTGCTAAATGAATTCTAAGGTATGTGCTCTTATTAGTATGTATGAGGGAATGCAATCTATGTATTGGTACGTAATGCTAAATGAATTCTAAGGTATACATATGTTCTTATTAGTTCTTATTAATGCTAAATGAATTCTAAGGTATATGCTCTTATTAGTATGAATGAGGGAATGCAATCTATGTATTGGTACGTAATACTGAATTAATTCTAAGGTAAATGCTCTTATTAGTATGTATGAGGGAATGCAATCTATGTATTGGTACGTAATACTGAATTAATTTCTAAGGTATATGCTCTTATTAGTATGTATGAGGGAATGCAATCTACGTATTGGTACGTAATACTGAATTAATTCTAAGGTATATGCTCTTATTAGTATGTATGAGGGAATGCAAGCTATGTATTGGTACGTAATGCTAAATTAATTCTAAGGTATATGCTCTTATTAGTATGTATGAGGGAATGCAAGCTATGTATTGGTACGTAATGCTAAATGAATTCTAAGGTATATGCTCTTATTAGTATGTATGAGGGAATGCAAGCTATGTATTGGTACGTAATGCTAAATGAATTTTAAGGTAAATGCTCTTATTTTTATGTCTGAGGAAATGCAATATGTGTATTGTTACATACAAATGAAAATATATTATAATTGTCTACTAATAGATCGGTAAAAAGTAGCCCTCGTATTTTGCAGTATGTTTCTAATGTTCCCTTATTCAATAAATAAAAACCAAAATTTCCTTCGAATACATAAGATTTGTAAATCGACTCTTAAATACCAACCTACTTTTTTGCATGGATGCCCTGAGGAACCCTCGGGGGCTATGTCTTCTTTTTGGGAAAAGGGAGGAAGGATATGAAGTTCTGGGAAGTAAAAAGGTGTGAGGGGTGGGTAGAAATCTTGCAGTGACCGATGTATGAATCCATCCCTCGGATGGATAGGAGAGTCCGGCTGGTGAGGTTAAAAAGGTCTCCCTCAATCATCGAGGGAGAAGCGGCCTGCCACGGAGTAGGTGGGTTAACACATCCGCCGCAAAGTGGAGGAGATAAAATTCGCCCAATGAAACCCGGGCACCCCTGCTAAGTCACCAAACTTAGCTAATCACTTGGGTTGATCTATGGCAAGAGTGTTGGTTATATAATAAATGGTTCCCGTGGCGACCCGCCCCCAAAATAGAAATAAATTCCATATTGATGATACACCATCATAATTATTTTACGGACTTTTTTTATGTAAGAAATTATACAATTTGTTCAAAGAAACGTCAACAAAGGTTCTGACAATTCTAGGAACCTTCACCAATGGAACATCACCATCTCAATGACAATTATTTTTTCAAACATTCTACTGGCAGCTAGTAGTAGGAATTCCGTTCATTTACCTCTGGCGGCATAAAATGTAATATCCAATACGGCAATCATCTTGAACCGGAACCGGAACGTAGCAGACAAATGTACAGCCAGATTAAATGTTCATGGGGTGAGGTTTTGTCCGAGTCTTGGCGGTAGATTCGTCTGCCCACCAGATGCATGGCAGGCCGGATCGGGTGAGAGTGGTTAAGGGAGTCCCTTTGACTTCTCCAGCAGTACTCTCTCGGAACAACGCCTTGAATCGCAGTGGAAGGGATGAATTCATATGTCCGTCACTCCTGTATACACTGACCCCAGATTCCTACCCACCCCCTATACCATTTTCCTTCTCCTTCCTTTCCTAAAAAGATCCTCCAAACAGCTTCCCCAGTGATGACATAGGCCCTGAGGGGAATTATTTTCCTCAGGGCCTCCTGTGTGGAGCTAATGTAAAAAAATCCGAGTGCAGTTTACACGCGGTAGAAGCGATACTTTACCAAAACAATCTAAACCAATACTTGAAAAGTGAGGCCATAATCAAGGCTACCAATGACCATACCTAGCGTAATTTCCGTTTCATATCTCAACCAATAGGAGCCTTTAAAAGTGACAACATAATCAAAGCGGCCAATGAGCACAGTTGATTCGTCGCAGGTGCAGTCATCGTCATTTCCATTTCATCCGAAATCCAAATCACAACGGGGCTATAGAAGTTTCACTTTAAAAAAATGCAAATTGACGAATTAAAACAGGACTTCACTACGCTCGCGCTCGGGTCAAATATCACAATGTTATTTTTCATTTTATTTTTTTAATTTATTTATTTAATAATTTTCATATTACATTAGGTTATAATAATGATGTTTTGCCCATCTCACTAGGTGTGAAACGCCTGTGTTGAGATGGCAATTTACGGAGTGGTTATTATCTATGATTTTGTTTTATTATTATTATGAACATGACATCTTGATATAAATTTTTTTTTTCTAAATAAACTTATACCTATAACTTAATAATTGCTTGAGTTTTAACAATTTTTATTTCTCAACTTCATATTACGAACTTTATATTGAGAGGAAAATGCGCAGACGATTTTATTAATTCATTCGCGCCCAAATATTCACAATTCAATCGCAATACGAATGCACTTTGGTTTATAATGAAAGTTTAACCTTGTCAAATTCATAAATTAGCGTTATTGTGTCTGAGATTTTGCATTATTATTATCAGAATATTTGTTTAATGGCTACTCGAGCTTGTGAAGAGCTTCCGGTGCCCAGTTTAATATTATTTCTCACTTCCGGCCGTCGAGCATCGTGTTCACATCGAACCATATTTCAAATTCCAAACGGTTAAACGAGCTGGAGCTTTTATGGCTGTTCAATTGACTGTGATTCACTGTGACGTTTATTCTTTTCTTTTTCGACTTTAAAACTATTAGCAAAATTTTATATCATGTGAGATTAATTTATGAATGAGTCACTTATAAAACTCCATCTCCAATTAACTTTAACATAGGGAGACCTTCTTGGGTTTACTTAATTTAACTTTGTATGTATGTATCTCTATATCTATTTATAAGCTGTTTGTCTCATACAAATAAATAAATACATAAAATTGTGTAGTAACTCTAGCTGTTTAGTTCTGAAACAGCTTATGAACTGAAACCCACTTTCCCAAATTCCTTGCATTGTTATTTTCTCCCTTTATCCCTCTTCTTCCTTGAAAGGCCCTACTTACTTACTAGAAGATGAGTAAGATGATGTCTACCTACCTGGCACACATGCCCAGTATTATTGCACAAAATCGAAAATTAGCCACATTTAATTCTGTCTAAAATTGTCGCAAAATGAACACAGCTCTTTCTGGAAATCTCGCTTAATATTCGTAAAAATCCTAATCAATGCAAAAAGTGACAGTAACGTGTAACCACACTTTGTGCCGTCATCGTGGAAGACCAGTCACCAGAAATAAAGCAGCATATGACCACAGCAAAGGTAGGGCGTTCACCTTTCCAGTTGCCAAATCCTGTGATTGACTTTAAAAAACGTCATCAATTGTCTTGCCTCATACTAATAAAGATTTACAGTCCATCCCCTCTCGTGTCACGATATTGTTCGTTGACACTAGCTATGTAAGTTTACAGAAAACTGCTACTTGAATCAAATAAAAATATTTAAAAAAAACTGTTTTTATTTATTTAAAACTGCAAGTTATTCATAATGTTAATTTATTGTAATAATGTCAATCGTTTAATGCGTTATCATTGAAGACTAGCGACTCTTATACGAAAATTTGAAATAGAGAAATGAAAAATAGATTCGGTCTCATCTAGGAATTGAACCCAGAACCTTAGCCTTGGCGGGGTTCTACCCTATCCACTTTGGTCAAATTCTACTGTACCTTCCATACTAGGACTGATAACCACCAACTTTATCTTAATTTTCTTAAATCATATTTTTTATTGGCTGCTATCTTTATGTATGATTGCAAGATTCTACCCGAACTAAATGCATTGTGTTAGTGTCTTGGATAAATATATCCATTTTAATTTTTAATATGCGACATCTTTAAAAAAAATGTCTCAACGACTGTAGTAAAGTAGCAAAAAGTGAATATTGTCAATACGGAAGCTTACAAAATTCAATTTTTTTTTTAAATAAGTTATATGTTAACCTTCTTCAAAACCATAAATGCGCTGATACTTTGATATATTTTTAACATGTCTAAGGAATAAACTGATTTTACCATAAAATTTGACACCTAGGATTGCAGCTATAAATTTATATCATAAATGCATCATTACAATATGCTTTTCTAATTGTGTTTGGTCATAAATTTTGGGTTTTTATGATCATAGGCATAAACAGTATTTTTACTAAATTATACTGTTCATTTATGGTGACAGTGCCGCGAGAAACTTTGGTTAATGCGAGACTGGCAGACGATAAATATATTTTTAAAAAAGTATTATTTTTTTAATCGTACTTCATTTAATAATGATGAATAAACGCAGTGATTCTATGGAAATGTTGAACATCATAAGGGAGTTGGGATAAATTTTGTAGATTCTGTTTATGATTCTTTATAATATGAAAGCTTCAATTGAGTACGTGTCCACTGGTGCTTACTATAAATGCGCACACACACATTTTATTTTATTTATTTATTTAGTACAATATTATACATTTGTAAACATAATTTATGAAATTTTTTGACTGCTCAACTAGGAGGATTCCCGTTTTAGGATAGTCAAATTAGGATGGGTATGAACATATTATAGAACATGATTTGTATAAAAACAAGAAGGCAAGTTGCTGAAATAAAAGAACAGAAAGAATACAAAATAACATCAAAAAGCTTAAGACATAATAACTGTTATTTGCTTAACATAGTAATTAAAATAATATTAATTTTAAAAAAGGTACATAGGTACTTAATAACATATACATATATATATATACATACATGCGGATATTGGAATTCTAGTTATACCATTAGTCAACGTAACTTTCATTACAAAACCTATGACGCTTTTAATGATCAATTTTTAATTTGGCAGGCGGGTATGGGTACCGCGGCCCCGGGAACCTTGGATAACCAACATCTCTGCCATTGGTCACACCAAGTGGTTCGCTACGTTTGGTGACTTAGCAGGGGTGCCCGGGTTCATGTGGTAAGGTTCTTCGAGGTATTGGAGGCGGATGACCAGGACACACTGAACCCTAGATTCCTACCCACCCCTTAAACTCTTTTCGTTTCCAGAACTCTCCTCTCCTCCCTTTCCTTAAAAACCCTCCACACAGCATCTCCAAAATTGACATAGGCCCTGAGGGAAATTATTTTGCTCAGGGCCTCTTGTGTGGAGCTCATGTAAAAAAATATATATATATTAAAAAATCCACGTAGAAACACGCCTTATCACGCCGCAATTGGTTATTCTAGAATTGGTCGCAGTACAGCTAACAAGGCTAAGAAAGCACAATAGTCAAATGGATTTCATTTTTACTTTACTCAACACACGAACAATACGAAATTTTTGAACAGGTTTTTTTATGGCTAAAAGATTTCAGTTTTATACATATGACAAAACATATTAATTTCAGTTCTATGTGTTGTGCGTTAGTACTTTGTGAAATTTGGTTTGATGAACTCAAATTTGTTTAGAATTTTGTGTAATTTCCAAAATTGGAACTGATTGTGTTAAGAATTCAGATGAAGTAGGTAGGTGCCTACTTACAATATAATATTTTAACAGAAAATTATCAACAAATTTGGTATGTTTGAAATTTGGACTATACATATAATCTATATTGGACGCTAGTATTATAATAATTCGTAATATGACGTCATACCACTGCAAAACCTGTAAATATATGTGGGACGTCAGGGTGATCGATTTAATCTGGATACAATAAAAATGAGGGTAGCTTGAATGATCACTGTGCTGTTCCGGCAGACTTTCTGGTTCAGATGATATTATATTGGAATAGGGGTCACATTCAAATTTAACCCCTGGTTCACATACAATGGCTATAAAAACCTGGCCTTTCTTATATATATAAGTATTACCAATGGTACGATGTTGATTGTATTTTTTATTATTATAATTTTGGGCTAACTACGATGTTGATTTTTAAAAATATTGTAATGTTGTGTAAACTACGATGTTGATTGGCTTTTTATTATTGTAATGTTGTGTTAACTACGAAGTTGATTGACTTTTTCATTATTGTAATGTTGTGTTAACTACGAATTTTCAATTTTTGTAATGTTGTGTTAACTACGATGTTGATTGTCTTTTTTATTATTGTAATGTTGTGTTAACTACGATGTTGATTGTCTTTTTTATTATTGTAATATTGTGTTAACTACGGTGTTGATTGTCTTTTTTATTATTGTAATGTTGTGTTAACTACGGTGTTGATTGTCTTTTTTATTATTGTAATTTTTTTTTTTTTTACATTAACTCCACACAGGAGGCCCTGAGGAAAATAATTTCCCTCAGGGCCTATGTCATCTTTGAGGATGCTGATGGAGGGTCTTTTTGAGGAAAGGAAGAAGTAGGAGGGAGGAAACACAGAGGCTGGTAAATCGTTCCACATCCGAGCTGTTGAACTCAAGAACGAGTCGTAAAAACGACCCGTTCTCATGTGACTAATGTCAACCGTGTACAAATGTTGGGCGCGTGTTTGGCGTGTTTCCCGACTATGCACCGGTGCCGAGGGGATCAACGACGCTAGTTCCTCGGAGCATTTTCCATTGTAATACCGGTAGAACAAGGACAGCATTCCCACCTGACGCCTGTGCTCTAAAGATTGCAATCCGTCTGTTAAGATGGGAGAATCTATCAAACGAACCCGGGTTTCTGCACAGAGTTAAGGGTTTTTTTTAAGGTATTTTGGAGCTCCAGAGTAATGTTGTGTTAATTACGATGTTGATTGGCATTTATTTTTATAGTAATATTGTGTTGTAATTTTTGTTGTTTAATAGTGTTCTCTCACTGTTCTTCCACGCTGGCTTCTACATAATAATTGGAACAAACGCTGTCAGCTATCCCAGCTTTTCTTGTCTAAATTGTGGGATCATGATTTATGCAGGTTCGTGATGCATAAAAGTACAGTTCGGTGGACATTAATCATAACCGTAGCGTTTCAGAAAGGGGACACGAACCCAATTAATCACGTAAATAAATCAATTGGATAATAAAATCCAGCCGGATTAATGCATCTTAATCTGCCATTGTCCACCAACGCCCTCGCTATAAACATTTGTCTACCACGGTATACAAATATTTTTCGTTATATTCCTATAGAAACAGTGGTTCTCAAAGTCACCCATGTCTCCCGAGGAAGTATCGTAAATTTTATAATGAATGTTTACCAATAACAGTAATAATGTCATATATTTGTTTTGAGACATTAATGGTAGCGATTATTGAAAATGTCATTTAGTGGACTATCTCATTTTCATCAAATTCTAAGGCCTAACGGGCGCTTTGGACTTTGAACGACACCTTTTTTCGTACAGATTTCACAAAGATCATATTTACTTATGATTTCGGTCTGGTTTTTATTGATTGCGATATTTATTGATTTTACTGATTTCGATATGCTCTACTCTACTCGATCGATTTTCATCCAGATGAATAGCGAGCATTATTTGACATGTACCGTATATTATTTGTTTATACACGCTCATAACGGCTTTTACATATTTATGAAATAATAATACATTGCAACAGTCACCATGGAGTAAATTTAGTTATTATCCTCAAACTTCCTCTAATTGCAAACAGTGACTTAATATTCAATACAATGAGAGTATTTGCTGTTCGACAGATCTATGTAAAAACTATCCTTATGCATCTCTTAAAAAAAAAAACACATGTTTTACGAAAAAAAATAAACTGAAGATTTACACGTAATTCGAACAAAGACATATTGCAAGTTCCAGCACTCACTTCCACCTTTGGTCAGCGTAGTTTTAGATAATTTGCCACAAAAATATACAACAAGTTCCCAGAAAATTTGAAACTGAATCAAACACAGAAAGAGTTTTAAAAAAATGTTAAAATTTGGATGTGTTCTAATGATCGAGCCTTTACTGGAGCCCTCACCCAAACGCCTCGTCATTGACAGCTATTGTAGTAATAACTTTGCTGTTTTTGAATTGTGTATATGCAAGCAATAATTTAAACTGACAAAGTATTGCTGTATAAGAACATATATTATAATTTATAAGTAAACCATAGACAATTACAAAAAACAACTTACTAAAAATTCTGCCTCAATACAGGTTCGCCTAGTGAGGCAGGCTATGCACAACTTAAACTATATTATTTTATGTGATGACAATGTAATGACACAGAAGAATAATATGTTTATATTAGTAATTATTGAGGTATGCCATTATAGCCTTCTTTTGATATTATATTCCGTATATAAACAGTGAGTAAAATGTGGAATGTTGCGGATTTATTTCGGTGTGCGTTTAAAATTTTATAAATAGCAGTAAATAAATAGGAAGGTCAAAATGTCAAAAACATTAAGTAGACTATAGACTGAGTTTATAACAAAGAAAGTATCTTACTGTGATGCTACTTATAAACATGACAATAAAGCATGTGTCGAACCACTACGGGAAAGGAACGAAGCAACCGCAAACCATTATAGCCTTCTTTTGATATTATATTCCGTACATAAACAGTGGGTAAAATGTGGAATGTTGCGTATTTATTTCGGTGTGCGTTTAAAATTTTATAAATAGCAGTAAATAAATAGGAAGGTCAAAATGTCAAAAACATTAAGTAGACTATAGACTGAGTTTATAACAAAGAAAGTATCTTACTGTGATGCTACTTATAAACATGACAATAAAGCATGTGTTGAACCACTACGGGAAAGGAACGAAGCAACCGCAAACATTTAGGAGGCGGGTGTGGGTGCCGCTGCCTCTTCAATAATTGAATGGAAAACCAACAACTCTGCCACAGGTCACCCCAAGTAGATCCCGACGTTTGGTGATTTTGCAGGGGTGCCCGGGTTGCCCGTTACCGAGGAAGCGGTACCCATACCCGCCTCTCAACTGTTTGCGGTTGCTTCGTTCCTTTCCCATAATTCGACTCGCGCTTCTGTTGTCGTGTTTATGTCGGCGGCCGATCGTAAAATCAGGCGGACCATGATGCGCCTAGCTATTTCGTAAAGTGCCTGGCGGCAGATCGTGAAGTGCCTCAGACGCATCATGATCGGCTCGATTGTACGATTTGCCTGCGACATATACACAGCCGAGGAGATTGGGATTTTCACATCAATTTTTAAACGTTTGTCGAAATTTTATGATCTATGATGATGTTGTAGGTTTTGACGAAAAGACTGCAACAAATCATTATTTCTTCTTTAATAGCAACTATACATGCACACCTGTATGAAATCGAAAGTACAAAAAAAATGATCGCGTGTATCAAAGATTTTCCATACGGTTTCCGAAATTGTTTCCATACAAGGTGCGGTCTAGAAATAAATACCGTGCATTGGACAGCAGATAGACCTTCCTAAAAAATAATTGAAATAATTAAGGAAATTAATGTTTATCTGATACCACACATTTTACGATGACGAATCCTTAATAAGGTTGTTATCACGGGACACTTGTTATTCAAGGATAGAACCGTTATAATTAAATTTCGGCTTTTTGTCATTGCTCCTCAATGCTCCCATGCATCCTGTTTAGTGATAAGAAAAATAGCTCCACGTCCACACGTGTAGAAACGGTTTATTTTTGCCAAATACATTGGAATGTAACTGGCCCAATCAATTGTCAATGACATTCGTGAAGTTTTTCATTTGCAAATCCTTATCCAAGGTACCCTCAAGGGGAAGGCGGCAATTTACATTCGATATCATTGGCGTGAGCGTCCAGTTGTCCAGTACAGCTAGTTTAACTTTCCCAGACTAACCATCAGATTCTATTTTCAATTTTTTATTCAATTATTATAAGTAATAATTATTAGCCTGAAACACTCATCTACATTGAAAAAATCTCCAGAGAAAAGATACGTGCCGCCGACGGGACTCGAACCCGCGTCCTTCTGATATCCGGTTAAATGCTCTGTCCACTGAGCTACGTCGGCTTATCTCCTGCCCTACCAGACGGACGCGGGTTCGAGTCCCGTCGGCGGCATGTATCTTTTCTCGGGAGATTTTTTCAATGTAGATAAGTGTTTCAGGCTAATAATTGTTACCCTTTGTGCTATGCATAAAAATCTTGTCTTAAACATTAGTTTATCGATTAAAAATAATAATTAATATTTAACGAGTTAAAGCATTTCACCAAAAAATGTAGACATAATTTGTCATGACGCCACCTAGTGAAAGATTTAGCACTTACAATGCCTTTCTCATATAAAAATAAAGTTGGTTTTTTTCAGGTAGAAAAATGTAAAAAGCGGTAATTGTTGAATGAAACACTAGAATATATTGAATTATTTGGTATTGATAAGCCGACGTAGCTCAGTGGATAGAGCGTTTGACCGGAAAGGGTCATTCCGCCGTTTCGTTCAAATCGCATGTTCATGCAAAAAAGTCATATGAAAGTTAATGTTTATCAAGAAAGTTTTATTGTTAGATGTAGCTATTTAAAAAAGGAAAAAGGAGTATTTCCCGACTTAGGCATTTGTTACTTAATTGCTTCATGATTTACAAAAAACATGCTAAAATTTCATTACCTTCCCTTTGCAAATGAGCGACCGGTAAATTGATCTATAATAAAAATCAGTTTACACTAATAAAATCACTACATTCATTAATCGACCTGTATGTACAACTAATTATGCATATTTATTTGTGTTTAATTTATTTTTAAAGCTACTGTATCATAGAAAGAATTGAGATTTTGTTTTTGTCCAGAGAAAATCGTTGTCGTCTTCCGCGAAAGCGGTAATTAAAATTGAGACCGCTTTTATCCCTGTTCGTCAGCTGTACACCGCCCCGCACCTCTGTTACTAATCAGTGTACCGTGGGTGGTTTGGTATATTTATGAGTGTACCGCTACATCCAGACGGGGGAGGACATGTGTCGCTGAATAAAGAAATATCTGCGATCTAAGTGCTCGAAAACAACTTTGTCACTGACCAGGCATCATTACCTTCCAGCATTTTTTAAAGTAAGTACATGTTTTAAAAATTCGAATCGTGTATCTATAAACTATAATTAGTCGGACTATTTTTGATTGAATCATAAAGATTTGTAATGTCATTATTAAGCGAGTAATTGAGGAAAGATTGTCAAAACTTCATTACCCTCCGATTCATTACCTTCCGTATCGTCAAAATTTTTGCTGGATGGTAATGAAGAGGTGTGGAGGGTAATGAAAAATTTGTAAGGGTTATTTTTACGTACATTTGGGACCATGTTTGGGGTTAATAAAAGCTAATATTATTAATAAAAGTAGTTTCTTGCGTTCTAGCGTCTGACAATTTCGGGTTTGGTGAAACACATATTTTCATTATATATCTATTTTCTAATATGGAAAAACAATCTGTTAAAATTTACCCTTAGAATTTTTATTTGAAAATCGATTTTTAATTCAATAATATAATTATTCAAATGTAAACGAATATATTAAACAAATGATTTAACATTCCCCTACAGTCACAAGATGTTTCATTCCTTCGGTTGTCTATCAAAACTGATGAATTTTTACACAATTTCAAGAGTCTAAACAAATCCAGATTTAAACAAAAATCTACATAACTGGGCATCAAGAGTCCAACGCAAATTTCTTGATTAAAAAACGATATCACTTCTGTTAGATTTTCAATCATTTAGGCAAAAAATTATTAAACAAATATGTAAAAGCAGTAACAATTTTTAGGCTCTCTTGTAAAAGTTACGAAATTATTCATTTTTGTTCTTCAACTTCTCATTTAATCCGATACTTATGATAATTTTTCTTTATTATTTGTTACAGGCTTAACAATTTAAACCACAATGGCAAAGTTAAATAAAAAACTGAAAAAAAGAAGATAAGTTATCCAAGGACAGGCTACGTAAGCAACAAAAATATGCAGAGATTAAAAACAATCCGGAACTGTACAGTCTTCAGAAAGTGAAAGAAAAAAAAGATACTTAATGCGAAAAGCGCAAAAAAAGATTTGCAGCATTGAAGATATGAGTGAAAGAGCACAGAGAGAGCAAAGACGAAGATGGCGAAAGAACTCTCTAAATTATTTGAAGAAAAAAGAGTAGCAGCGTAAAATAGAAACGATTACAATAGAAAATATGCTTCCAATTCATGAAAATGTCACGAAACTACCCAATAATGTGCAAAACACTTTAGATCCTGACCCCCGCACAGTCGAGAATGAACAACAAATCACACAAAAAAACATGCGTGCTCTAACGAATTTTAGGAAATTAAGGTACAGATCTATGAAAATCATTAAAAAGTTACAGGACCAGATAAGCAAACTTAAGAATGAGAAAAGAAACGAACAAAAGAAAATGGAAGCGTTGCAGCTACAAAATGCAAATACAGCAATCGAAGATACAGTAGAGAAAAAAGTAAACGACATAGCTAAATACATCCCAATGAATAAAGTCGAAGATGTAAAAAAGAAATTGTTGTTCAGTGAATCGCTGTCTCGAGGATTAAATGAAAAATACAAGGCTTTAAAAAAAACAGAGAAAAGTTGCGAATGAAATACTGAGAGACAAGAACAAGCTAAAGAAATATAAAGTCCTCAACAAAGTTCCCTTTCATATCAGAAAGACTTTAGCTGAAAACAAGAATAACAAAACAAATGAAATAAAACGGAAGATACAAGATTTTTTTGAAGATGTTAATAGCCAGGTAGCTCCCGGAAAAAAAGAATTTGTGAAACTCAAAGGTTTAAAAAAACAAAAAAGATATATTACAGATAACTTCAAAAATCTCCACAACAAATTCTGCAAAGAACAAAAAAAAATCAGCTATTCGACTTTTTGCAAATATAGACCCTACTGGACTGTTTTACCAAAAAAAGAACGAGACACTTGCCAATGCAAACTTCACTGTAACGTTAACCTTCTAATTAAAGCTCTGAAGAAAGCAAAGATAATTGCAGAAGGATCAGCGACAGAAGAATTGACAAGTTTGTTTTTTTCCATTTGTATTTTGATATTTTGTCCATTATTTTTTAACAATTCATACAAATATTGCAAGCATAAGTAAGCAGAACTGATTAAGCATGAAAAAATGTATTTCTTGTCTCCAATGCTCAAAAGTCTGAATAAAGCATTTAGTTTTTCACTTTAATCGTTTTTTCTTCCTTTTTCCTAATCCGCTCATCACTTCAGGTCAAATGATACTTATATCTATTTTATTATTCAATTTCAATTCATTTTTCATTATTCACAGAAATTTTAAGAACCTACAAGGTGTTCAATAACATCTATTAATTTTTCATTACCAAACTTCATTACGATCCAAATTTATAAATTACCATCCAACCGTTTTTCATTACCATCCACCCCTTCATTACCTTCCATCAATTTTCTTCGTATCTAAGTGTCGCACAAAGGTGCCCTTTTCACCTCTCTACATCTGATAGGTACAGGAACACATTTCTATAAAAATATATAGTAAAAACGCAAAAAAAAAAAAATTCCGCGGAAACAGGCAAATTTGAACGAAACGGCGGAATGACCCGAAACCAGAAGGACGCGGGTTCGAGTCTCGTCGGCGGCATGTATCTTTTCATAGGAGATTTTTTCAATGTAGATGAGTGTTTCAGGCTAATAATTATTACTTATAATAATTTTAATAAAAAGACAAATAACTTTGTTTACATCACTTTTAATGGTACACAATCAACATGTTTCGTAAACAATGTTTACTTCATCAGGATCAAACGTATACTAAACTTAAAAATTAAATATAGATGACACATGGAAGGAAAGGGTAGGAGGGAGGGGGAGGGGTAAGAGTGGGGAAAGTTTATCAATTAGGGATTTCAAAGCCATTAGCAGGGAAAGGCCGGTTAAGTGGGAAGATGTTCAAAAGAGGGTTTATAAAAATTTGCTGCTTATTAATTATGTCTGCTTTATTATTTACATTTTTTCTAATTTCTAAAATCTCTAAATTATTTATCTGTGATGCCTTATAGCCTGTATGTAATATTTTAAGTCCATGGTTTTTGTCAAAATTATGATTATTTTTTATTAAATGATCTGCGAATTCAGACTCGCTGTTGCCATTTAATGCCCTGAGATGTTCTTTAACCCTTACTTCAAAGTTTCTATTTGTTCTACCTATATAAAAGCTATTACAATCTTTACAATCGAGTTAATAAACGCCCGATTTTTTCGTTTTGATGTCGCTGTCTTTGTTATTGAGGATGAATTTTTTTAATTTGTTATTTGTGTAAAATGCAGGTTGTATATTACTGGGAATATTTTTGCTAATTATTTTTGATATATCATTATTAACAAATAGAATTCTACGCCATTGATTATTATTATGTTTAGAAAAAGGGTAAAAGCAGAGTAAAAGAACATTTACGCTGCTTAAATGGAAAAGGTTTCTCTGAGCTCGCAAACCACTTGATCTCAACAGATCACACATTTAATAAAATTTCAGGAACTCGTATCTTACATAAAAATAGTATAGGTATAAAACTAGATAACTTAGAAGCTTTAGAAATTAGGAAATCTTTAAATACAAATATGTCAGAATACTTACTTAATAATCAAATTAACTTATCAAATCAAAAAAATACACCCTATAGTCCTATTTTTAACTTATTTCCCGCAATCCATCCTAACCCATGATATTATTTATGTGTTGTAGCGTGATTCATTATTAATATTATCATATATCGAAATATTGTCCTTTAGTTAATGTAAAATACAACAAACTTTTTAATATCTCATAGATTACAGTTAACTGTTGTTTGTTCATTTACTTGTGATTATGATGTGTATTGATGTTTCCCTCCCAGTAATTGATTATTGTATTGTTGTCTCCCTCCCACTGCTTGATTATCCACTTTACCTATGTCAAATACTTAGTCTCCCTCTAATTTTGTTCTTTCTCCCTCCGTCACTCTTATATATTAGCCATAACTCTGTCTTAGCATTTAGTTATTATTTATATCCTGAAGAAGCTTGGTCGAAGTGAAACCGGTCGATATATGCAATAATAAATTCGTGGTTAAATACAAAGTGTTTGTGTTTTATTTTTATAATATAATGTCTAACCACAAAGTAATTGCTTCCTATGGAAAAAAAAAAAAAAATATTATTCTTTTAAATCAGTGTTTTTGTTTTCTTAGCACTGGTCTAGCACATATTCACAAATATTAAAAATATCTGTCCCCACATGAATCCAACGGTACACACATTATTATGCTAGTGCTTGGATGAATGGGGTACAGTATGATCTATTTGTGCAGTGACTAAATTGAAGTCTATCCCTAAATCTCAATTGTTACTCTGAGCCCTAAATTCAATGAATCTACAAAATAAAGTCGTGTTCTCACAGCATTTTTAATATCAGACAACTGAGTAAATCCATATCATAAATTAAAATATTGTTAATGTACCTATTTATTTATTGTAATTCATCTGAGTATTGTTTTTGCAGGTGTTCTTCACTTTGTTCACAACTTGCACGGATGTATTCGTTTTCTGTTATTATAAACTATTACATTTCCTATGGCTCTCGTGAGCATTGGTAGTAAATCTGGAAAAATGGTACTGTAGTTATGTATAAAGTTAAAAAACCACGCATTCAGAATTTCTACCGATGGATTATATGTTCCCTTGACCCAAAGCTTTGTGCTCTTAAAAAAATACATATTATTCTGATAAACTATGCCAAGTTGAAACGCAGATAATTATACAAAATTCCTTCGAAAGAAAAAAATTGCAAAATGTCATAGCAAATCGCTGTTATTTAACATTATGTTAAAGGTATGAAAAAAATTGCAGTGTTTATTTAAATGTTACTTTTTTACATTCGCTCCACATAGGAGGCCCTGCGGAAAAAACCCTCAGGGCCTATGCCATCTTTTGGGGTGCTGTGTGGAGGGTATTTTTAGGAAAATGAAGGTGAGGAATTCTGTGAAGGAAAAAGGTATGAGGAGTGGGTAGGAATTTAGGGGTCAATATATCCAGGAGTGATGGACTTATGAAACCATCCCTTCCACTGCGGTGCAAGGCGATGTGTCGAGGGAGTCCGGCTGGAGAGGTCAATAGGTCTCCCTCAATTAGCCTTGTCCGATCCGGCCCGCTACCTAGTAGGTGGGCAAATCATCCGCAGCCAAAACATAGACAAACTTCACCCCATAAAACCGGATATCATACCGGGATAAATAGTTTCCGGGGCGGTAGTACTGATATCCTCCTCACAAATTGAACTTACCTCATATTTCATCGAGAGATTTTTACACCATTATAAATAAGTCGCATTTTATTAAATATTTTCATAACAGTCGCTTAGTCCTATATATTACAATTTTTTTCTTTCTAATATTGGCCCTCTCCCTCTAACATTCGTAATTACATATCGTCCCCTTTTCAAACTATTTTAAGTAATCTTCTTCATTTTTCTGAACCCCTACAATGGAACCCTTGCAATATTATCTTTATTCAGTTACATACTATCAAATGTTTTTATTTATAAACTCGTCATTTGACAAATTTTCCATATTATATCTAGGCCTAGAATTTCAATGCAAAATATTTCCTCTAAAAATATGTTTATTAGTTATTTATTTTTTATTTGTTATTTAAAATTTTAAGTAATGTCCTGGACTCGCCAGAGCTTACCAACTTAATAAAAGTGTATATTCTGACAAGATCATCAAAACAATCAAATTTATTTCAATTGCTCACGTGTAGAACTAATATTAGAAAAAATCCCCAATTCCCTGTATATGTGGGCAATATAATACAAAATTTTACAATATGGATATTTTTAACAATAACCTCCAGAAATACCGAAAAACAAAATACCGAAGTAACGCGAACGATCGAAAATTTATACAAGAGTATGGAATGTATCGGGAGCATCTCCTATCCTTATCCTATTTTCCTCTTCTTTTCCTCCTCATCTGAAATTAATTTTAAGATGTAATAAAACTCCATCTTCAAGTAACATAGGAGACCTTTTTGGCTTGACTTAATTTAACTCTGAATATGTGGATCTCTATATTTTTATGTATAAGCTGTTTGTCTCTTATAATAATAATAAAAGCCTTTATTCAGACAGTAAATTACACTAAATTATTTATAATATTTATCATGCATCGACTCCCTGTCCGTATGTCACTAATTGACATAGGTCTCCTCCAACTGTCGCCAATACTCTCTATAATTAGCTACTCTTGTCCATGTACCACCTGCTATAGCTTTGATGTCGTCAACCCACAAATAAATAAATAAATTTCACAAAGCGCTAGTGTGAACTACCATTAAGTATCCAGAAATAATAACACTATCGTCCTGTGCACTTATTTGTGAAATGAATGAATGAATGAAACAAGACCCCGGACAAACAGTTGGGTAAACAAAACCCTGCCGAGTATTCGAGCCTTTTGAGAAGCGGGCCTCATGCCTCATTATACGGAACTTCTTTACTACCGGCATTCTACCCCGCCCGGGGGAATAGGGGTTAGAAATACCCGCGGGGTGAAAAGAATTAGAATGCAAATAGAAATTGGTTTATAACAGAATTACTTTAATCATTTTTTTATTAATACCATCAGCGCCAAAATGGTTTTTAGTATATATGTGCACACTACTTACAAAACCCTAATTCACCCAACATATTGCCAAAGATTACCGACAAGGGAATGATTTATACTGTGGTACATAAAACAGCATTAAATTATAGTGATTTATTTTTGGGGTATTATGTGTGTTCTCCACGTCTGCCCTGATAATGAACACTGTAACGCCGTCCGAAACGTTGGCTAAAGAAGGAGGTAGCGCAACATACCATAATACCCCAAAAATAAATCACTATTATCACATCCAGCATCAAATTTTTAGTATCCTTTATAATAGGATAAGAAATGATATAAAGTTTCTGTAATTTCTTATCCATATAGTTTAATATTTTGCTTTAAACTTATTTATGAATTTTCCAAACCTAATATTTATTTTATTACTACTTTTGGTTTCTAGATCCTGCTACACCCCAACTTCAAGACATTTTTTTCTGCTTGAACATTTCAAAAATATGTAAGAAACAAAAATACATACTACGTAGGTGCCTACTTGGTGATAACTATTGATATCTAAATTGATATTTTAGATTTTAGATAGTGTGCAAACTTACAGTAAATTTTTGGATTTCAGCACTACTTGACGGCCGGCGTGGTCTAGCGGTAAGGCTCTTGACTCGCAATCCGAATGACGCGGGATCGAATCCCGGCGTGGACAAATAAATTTTTATTTGAATAATTTGTGTTATTTCACAATTCATTCATTTAAAATAATGTATAGTATAATTTTACGCAGTGAAAGATACTCTCAGTATCGCCCTGTTGTAACACCACCATTGAGAATTGAAACGTTGCTTGAAACAACGTAAGCCGTGTTTGGTGAACAGATCTGAATAGCTAGGTTCTTCCCCACCTTCCTCTCCCACATCTCCTTCCCCTCCCCACTACATACAACCTCACAACCTCACAACATGCCCCAATTGGGGATGCCATAGTCTTACTGGCTCCGGATGGGAGACCTCTTGTGAGGTATTAGTACTGATGTACTATAAAAAAAAAAAACAATAAAAAAAAACTACTAAATAAGAGATTTTCCCAGTATAAGTTGTCCCTCCTCAATGAAATATGAAACGACAGGTTTCATAGTTTGCTTAAAATATTATTTATTTGCATATTTCTCTTCTTTCAATATCACTTAAAGGTTTTTCTATTTTTGAAACTGTTAATTCGTGGTGGAAGTCCATTATAATAGATTATAATAAAATAAATAAAAAACTTTATTCCACTTAATTTTATTTGACCGTAACCGGTTTCAGCTCGTCAGAGCCATCTTCAGACTGGTCTGACGAGCTGAAACCGGTTACGGTCAAATAAAATTAAGTGGAATAAAGTTTTTTATTTGTTTTATTATAATCTATCACTCAAAGGTGTTTTACATGTTTTTCATACTGAACACAATAGGAAAGTATTACTGGGATCCATATGAAAAATCTTTGCTTTACAATCTTTACATGATCATTATATTTTCATACTTCCGATTTCATACAGATAACTGCGATAAGAGAAATAAAAAAAAAAAATTTTGGGGACGGCACTAAATTGTCGATTGGGAGGTTGGGCGGTTACTCGGCTGAGTACGATCTGTGGTAGAAAAACCTTTTTGTTTGATTGGGAAGAAAAAAAAATGAGACCAAAATTTGATTTATATTTTTTACTCCAAATAATGTCAGGAATCGCTAGTTAAAGTATGTCGTACGTCCCTTAATATCCTGAATAAATAAACATTTAACTTATCCACAATACATAGTTTCAAAATAATGTCCGCCATCTCAAACTGTATGAAAATTGGTTCCAAAATAGAACACATTCTTTTTTTCTGGAATCCTTTTAACAAGACGAAGATATGGAAATATGGAAACTGGACGAAAAAGAGCATCGTGTAAAATGCCCATTATTAGATGTGTACGTGTAAAGCTGCAATAAATGCACACTAAAGATATAAATACAAAATCTGAAGCGCTTTCTTCTAAGTCCTTATTTAGCAGCCACTTATAGCCTGTATTGAACAAGGGTCAAAGACTCTAAAGGGCGACGGCCGTACAAAGGTTGTCTGGGGGAAACTAATTTTCCATTTCATCCTTTTTCCCATTACACTATCATTTTTCTTATAACATTTTTGACGTGGAAATTGCACGTCACTTTGACGAGAGATTATTTATTCTGTAATAGGCAAATGCAGCAGACTGCGTTAATCCTTCATTGAAAGGTTGTTGCCTTTTTACGACGGTTCGTACATGGATTTTCAATTACCTAGGACCCCATAAGGTTTACATATTTATATAATACAATTATACATGTTGATGGTCATAAAAAATAGGTTTATTGCCTAGTGGCAATTTCTTCCAACCAACCCAAGATTTATTAGTCGATTGGATTAATGTTACCTAGCAGTGGCTGATAAATCTAAGAAAGACGGTTCAGATTAAATGTTTTTTTTTTAATTTTAAGGAATAAAAACAAATATTTTTAACTCTTCATACATCCTGGTATATTGTGGTTCAAAACTCCAAGCACCCAAAAAGGTGATACAAATTTCAGGGTATTAAACAACATTATTTTAAAATACTTACAATACCAAGTAATACATATTTTTTTCCAATTTTCAATCCTCTGACAAATAAAAAATCGCAACGATTGTAAAGAGTGCCAATAATACACATAATTATGGATTATTGAAGGTTTAAAATTATGTTTCCTTATAAATTATAATATAAATTTGTGCAGCGGCAGAGTAAATACAATTTAATTTTCTTTTAGTCTAGTCTAAACACGTGTGAACATTAAATTTTGTGATTTTTCTCAGTTTTCATTTTCTTCTAAGAAAAAAGTATTTCGTCTAACCCTGAGAAGAAAGTAGATTGTAAATATTATTTATGGTAAAGGAGAAAAATAAAAATTGTCAACAAACTTCACAGCGAACGCGGAAATTGCTACATGTCTCATATTAAACTCTGCGACGTTGGTTATTGTGGTAAAATGCACTTGCGGCTGTGGCTAGTCTACTAAGCTTTTTTAAATTTAATCCGATAGTGGAACTTTATGAAAATTACACAATATTAAATTATTAATTGAAAGAAATATATCAGAAGCTTATCTTCTGGTATAGGATGGCCAGCTCAGATATGCATGCTTTACCTCCCTTGCTACGGCGGATTTGGGAATGAAAATTGGAATACACTTGCTAAAATCATACATAGAATTCTCAATGGTGTGGTGTATCGGAACTCACTAGCTGCTCTAACTTCTTCTGACAGGCTTCTTTATTTGGTGTTAATTGCTTGATCGTTTTGCTGCATTAGTCTCTTATCGCATGATTTTAATATCCGTTTTCCTTAACTTTATGCGACCAACTTGACGTCTTCTCTCTAGAAAAATTTATGGAATTTGTCCATTTTCCAAGCCACCTAAACAATGATATCATTTTAAAGACCAATACAAATTTAATACCAATTTTTCCCCGTCGTGAAGTTTCTCTATATGTCCGACAATCCACACATTTTCTCCTTCTTTTTTAGAAATTTAATTAAAATTAAATTCGACAATGTTATTATCGGGTTCTGCAAGTATTTTAGGATGTATTTTAGCTACAGCAGCAGTATGAAAATGACCTTACAAGTCAAAACAGCTGTAACTAAAATACATCCTAAAATACCTGCAGAACTCGATAATAACATTATCAAATTTAATTTTAATTAAATTTCTAAAAATTAAAATGGAGTTCTACGAATTAAACACAAAAACAATTAATAACACATATCTTCTGGTAAATGCCAAAGTCGCGAATCCGCAAAAACATCATTATTACTAAACCAGCTTTAAATATAATAATGTGTATTAAAAAATAAATGGAAGGGACTCCGTTAAAAAAATGAAATTTTTTGGTGTATTTAAACAAAACTGGCAAAAATGCGGATTCGCGATTTTGGCATTGGACCGAAGATATTGTGATATTTTTTTGTAAAATATTATTGGAGCAGAAACGAGTATTTTTTGTACCTCTTTTTGCCAACCCCCGTGTTAATGTGACTTTACTAGCATTTATTACGATTTCCAATCTACTTGCTATGGATTTTTTCTTTGCGCATTACGGCGATTTTTATTGAACGGTTATTTTTCAAGCAAGGGGTAAACACAAAATTTTATTTTGTCCATGCAATATCTGGGTATTTCTATTTCACTTCGAATATATAAAATCCAGTGGGTCTCAGTGAACCAGGAAGTAGAGTGTTTATGTGACTTTTATTGGCAATCTCGGGGCAGCGGCCAACCCGACATTTACTCCAACCTTCTGTTGTTAAAAGCTCCGCACTATAACAAAGTGCGCACATGAAACTGTGTTATTTTTGTTTCATCAAAAAGGGCCGCAATTATTAAAACTATATTTTTTTCGGATCAGACAGAAGATATTTTCGATGAAATTTTATTTTTATAATTGTTTTGACTCTCACCCATACTGTTATTGGTCATCTAAGCAAATTGTTAAAGTTCTTATAGCATTCTCTCAAAAATGTTGCGCAAACAAAATAAAATAAATTGTTGCGCAGAGATGAGATGTTGAAAAGGGTAAGGCAATTTTAGATAAAACTTTATAGTTGTTATAGTACTCTCTAGGGACTCACTAAAAGACCTATTTTTTCCAATTTAGCTGACAGTATAACAGGATAAAAAAGACAGTTGGATGATAAAAAAGGATATTATAAAATATGAAGATACCCATGTCTGAATACACACAAGAATCGTCCGATATACACAAGGAAGAACATAACTCACTCTTCAGATAAAGAATTTATTTTAAGTCATTCCAAAAGGGTTTTTCTCGATGGAAACATTATTAAAGAGATACATAATATTTAATTAAATGAAGACAAAATTAGCGAAACTCAATCGAAAATCTAGAAACAGAAAAATCAGAAAAAGATATTGGCACCTCTGGTACTCGAACCCAGGACCTTCGGCTTTCCGGGCCACTGCGCCAACCACTGCACCAAGGTGTTGATATCCGATTCGGTCATTTTAACTGTGTCATACTTCGACTAAGAACCACCAACATTATCTTCATTTTCTTAACGCATATTTTATTGAGATAGCAGCCAATAAGTTATGCTAATATTGTCTTCATTTAACTAAATATGATAATTTGAGGTTTAAGTCATAAAGTTAAAAATAAAAGTACATAATATTTTGTAATCGTTATCCATTATGTCACGTAGTAATTCAGCACATTTTTTTCATTCCATGAAGAAATATTGTGTCTCTATTGTCCTGAATAACTGGGTAAATGTCACCCCCCCATATGTTGTTGGTTGCTCCGCGACTGGAAGCCAACGGGATCACTGAAACAGAAAGCAACGACATTTGTAAAATGGATCTAAAAATACAAATGATTTTTAAATTGAGCTGAACGCGACGTTCCGCTCCCGAATGACAAGTGTAAGCCATGTGTTGTGTTGGAAAGGACTTCTATAGAAATGTGAAAGATATTATTATGATGCATCTTTTATTCGAGCGTTTACTTGGAAACTGGACAATTCAAAAACTATACACAACATCTCTCTTTGTAAGTGTGTATTTAAATTCAGTATTATTCAATTCAATTATTATCAAATCAGCATAAATAAATAAGATGTATCTAGTGAATTGCTATATTGATTTTTAACATTTTTCACAATTTGAGAGGCGGGTATGGGTACCGCGAGAACCATTTATTGGATAATTAACACCTCTACCGTAGGTCAGCCCAAGTGATTCGCTACGTTTGGTGACTTAGCAGGGGTGCCCGGGTTCATGGGGTCAGATTTGTCCGGATCTTGACGGCGGATGCGTCTGTTCACCAACTGCATGGCAGGCCGGATCGAGAGAGACTGGTTGAGGGAAATATTTTGACCTCTCCAGCAGGACTCTCAGCAGGATTTGGATAGCAGTGAAAAGGATGAATTCATTAGTCCGTCACTTCTGGATACACTGACCCCCAGATTCCTACCCACCCCTCTAACCTTTTTCCTTCCCAGCACTTTCTCTTCTTCCTTTCCCTAAAAAGACCTTCCACACAGCATCCCCAAAAATGACATAGGCCCTGAAGGGAATCATTTTCCTAGGAGTCTCCTGTGTGGAGCTAATGCAAAAAACATATACATATTCAGGGTGTTAAAGGACATATTTGACTTACTTAATTCTTGAAATTATTAAGTAAGTCAAATACTTGAAATTATTTGGAGTACAAAATGTAAATGAAATTTTGGTCTCCGGTGGCTTTCTCGATGACTTTAAAAAAAAAAAATTCTTCAAAATCAAACAAAAATAATTTTCTTCTGCTTGTCGTCACTGGTCACTCAGCCGAGTAATCGCTCAACCTCTTACCCTGCCATTGTAGTAGAAAAAAAAGTAAAAAATGTCACCCGAGACACATTTCAGACAGATTTCATTTATATGTTTTACTTCAAATAATGTCAGGAATCTCTAGTTAAAGTAAGTTAAGTATGTCCCTTATGACCCTTTTTTATCATTACAATACTGTAAAATAATTTCTTTGTTTCCATCGGTTTTATTGCGAGTAAAGTGAACCTAGATACGAAATAACTTACATCAAATTTATTTTTCAATTTTTCTAAATATATATACTTTTGCTTAACAGAGATTGGTACCATTTCCATGTTCAAAGCAAGGACGCTTTAACCTAAAATATACTTTAGTGGTGTCCATTCACCGGTCAGTGGCTGAGTTGGCATTGCGTTTGGGTTTCGTGTTTGGGCGTCGTGTGTTCAATTCCTTGGTTGACTAAGCCCCCAATCACAAGCAAATTTTCCGCTGTCTGTGGTTGTTAGGAGATTTTTCAAATATTGTCTGGTTATTCTTAACCCGGGAATGTTTGTCTTTCTATAAAAATGCATATTAAACATTAATATATAAGTATATCTCTAAGATATTAAAGTTGTAGATTTTTTTTTAAATGAAATAAAACAATTACTTTGTTTATAACCACGATTTTTTTATTACCGGTTTCGCTTAACTCAAGCATCATCAGGGTATAAATTAAACTGTTCAACAAATATATTGTGTGAGCTTATAAATACATACAGAAAGAGACAAAACATAAAATAAAGGAACAGTAGGAAAGTATAAAAACCATTATGAACACATCAGTCTTTTTCCCTCTATTACTATGCAACATGTTAATTTCATACTTTCTCATTGTTCATTTATTTTATGTTTTGTCTCTTTCTGTATTTATTTATAAGATCAAACAATGTTTTTTTTAACAGTTCAATTTATATGTTATGCGAAACCAGTTATAAACAAAGTAGTCGTTTTATTTCATTAAGATGAAGCCATACTAAATAATAATGCAAAATCATACAAAATCGTATGTTTTAGTTTTGAAAATTTGACCGCTTAGAAGTATTATAGATGCTTCAATTAAATACTGCGTGTAGAACATACTTTGGCCCTTAAAAATATCGGTCATTTTTTTTAATAAGTCTTTTAATAAGCTTAGAAAAAAATAAAGTATTAGGTCTATAAAAAACATTTTTAACTGAAAACTCTCCTACTTATAAACACTTTTTCGGATATGGTTTTATTGCATAATGTGGCAAATTCAGTTTCTTATATAATTATCGCGAAAAAAAATGATATTTACGCCCGAACCTCACAAAATAAAATATAATATGCATTTTCGCGTTGGTATTTTTGACATCACGACGACAATACGGCAGTCGACGAATTTTCTATATCAAAGTGAACCTTACACCGTCCACCGAAGAACGACTGGCAGCCGCCCCCCTGTCTTCCGTCATTACTCCTCCGAACGGAGCGGAGAGCGGTCGTGTTATGCTCCGCGCCGCTTATTTTCGTGAAATCAATTTAAAAATTCCGTTTTATTGCTATAAACAATGCATAAAAAAGGAATTAATGTTTTTTACAGGCCTTTACGAAATCAACATGTAAAAAAAAAATCTCAAATATCTTTTCCAACCTTTCCAAAAGCTTTTTCTCCAGTATTTTTAAACTCCTCCCATAAAAGGGCGTGAATTCCGATTTCGATTTTTTCCTGTACTAGTGGATCGCCTTAAATGTGTCAAACCACAAAGTGACTGCTTTATGCAAAAATTGTTTAAACTTCATTTTGCCATTAAAATATACCATTATTTAAAAAAGGCTTTGTGTTCTACAAACTTATATTTGATTAATAGTGTTAGTTTAAATTGGAAAATTCACAATATTAAAAATTAATTATACAAAACCTACACATGAACTCTCAATAATACAATTAACGAAATAAAAAAAATTTCACAAAGCCATTATAACATCATGAAAGTGAACAATTACAATTATCCAAAACTAAATAATTTAAATATCAGACAATTATTTAACTCGGTTATTCTAGGTACAGAGAACGGGTATCCTACCTACTTTACATATATACTATATGAACCGGTCGATTCCATCCTTTATTCGGCATCAGTACAAATTACAAATTATATAATGCTAGTCGTCATAACATGCATAATAACTAATAACCATATACATTACATCGATTTTATGATAAAGGCTCGAAAAATACCAACCCTCGGATTCTACAAATTGAATGGATAACCTTTCTACTAATGAGGCCAGGGTCGAGTTTTCAAACCTTCTCAATGTGCGTCTAAGCTAAGCGAATGAATGTAATCCGCTTTCAAATACAGTGCTTTTTTCATTTCGTTGTATTTCTTGGTTTCGTTATTTATTACCTTGGGAATAAAGTAAAGAATATAAACGTCAGTGGGGTTTCCCTCGTGACTCGAGGAAAACATCAACAGCTCACAAGGCTACAGTCGATTTTAAAATCCAATTCTCTTTGAAAAATTATACCTCCAGCCACTTTCCTGTGATGTTTAATTGCTTTGCATTGTATTGTCATGACTTGTTTATTCTTTTATATTTTCACGTTTGTAACATTTTTTTAATCCTCTGTGGTAGAGGGGAAAAGAACGGGACTACGAATCCAGGGGATCAGGGGTCGATCCCGGCGTTCGCAAGTAATTGCGCGGCTGTCTCGACACAGGTATATCCTAGTGGGACAGACATCGAAAAACCTAATGTAAACATTCTTTCATATTAGAATAAGTTAACAATAATAATCTAAACGAAGACACAGAAAAACAGAAAAAAGAGAATGGTCGCAACTGGGACTCGAACCCAGACCTCTCCGTCTAACCGGTACGAGCGCGTTAACCAATTTCGCTATTGCCACCTTCTGTCAAACCATTATATTTTATATGACGGTTTGACAGAAGGTGGCAATAGCGAAATTGGTTAACGCGCTCTTCCCGGTTAGACGGAGAGGTCTGGGTTCGAGTCCCAGTTGCGACCATTCTCTTTTTTCTGTGTCTTGTTCTTTTTCATATTTTCGTTTAGAATATTATTTTTAACTTATTCTAATATGATATATTTCACTGATGGGAATAACCTTAAAAAAGTAATAAAAATAAAGTTTTTCTTATAAAAATTGAATAAACATCCTTTATATAGATAACTAAAAAAATAAATAATTCGGACCGATTGAAATGAGCACGGAATTTGTCATTACTTATTCTTTGACGAAACCGGGGAATCCCCTTTCTTTAAATGAATGCACAATATTAAACATGAAATAATTGATAATTATATATATATATAATTCACTTGCGGCACGTTCCAGAGTATAGACACATTCAGTATCGTGCGAGTGAAAGATCACTATTCGGAATCGAAACTTTGCTTGAAATGGTTTTAGTTTTTGGTGACCAAATCTGAATAACCGGGTAATTCCCCACATTCGACTTTCCCATCTCCTTCCCCTCCCCACAATATCATAATAAATACACCATAATTGAGGATACCACAGTCTCACTGGCTCAGTTTAACAGGAAGCAGTTGAGACTTTTGGGAGGTATTCAGATTATTTGTAAATGCCAGCTAAAATGATTAATGACAAAATTTACATAATACAAAATTCGTACCTATAATATCAACAACAATTGTTTCTTGAATTTTTGTTTCTTGATTTTTCATGGTCAGTTGAGCAATTTCGTTTTCAAAAGCGTGATAAAATTGAATATCAAAAATCTTTATACCCGAATAAACCCGTTAAATATATTTTTTCTTTTCCACAGAGCTTAAAGCTGTTAAGTTATAAATAATTTACTCTTTGTATATCTGAATCGTCGCACTTCAAAGTAACATCAGCGATTTCCGTGATCTCATAGCTCCGTGTTTTAACTTTCAACCCCATTTCAAATCCACAACACTTAATATTTTACACAGCAACCCCATTACTGCATTACGATGGTTTAAGGCCGCGAGGGGATGTATTTATATGTTTTAATGTCCGCTAATTCCGGCAGCACATCCGGTGGAAGTCAATACAAATAGTTATCGAGACTGTTAAACTAATGCACTGGATTTCAAACTGAAAAGAGCTTTTAAAGGCAATTAGTTGAATGGGTTTTTCATTGTAATGGATAAGTTTGAGCGATTTATTGTGCAGTTGGAGCTGCAAGCGTCGGCAAGCTATACGTTCTACCAACGGCAATAATGTTACGAATATGTTAAGACAAACCAGACAAACATTAACCTGCAATTCCTGCATCTAGTTGGTGTAAAAAATGTACATAATATTTATGTATTATTGTATAAAAAAATCGAAGTGTGCAATTCACACGCGGTTGAAGTGACAACTTCAGAAAACTAAAGTAGACAAGAGTGGGGAGACTACGAAGAATTTTTTTATCAATGTGAAGGATGATTTTTTGTCGTAGAATTCCAGTGCACCTTTTCCTATAGATACATTTGGTCATCTTAATAGTAGGTATCTATTTGTGTTTTCTTCTTGGAAGTCCCTAGATGTCGCTTTCTTTTGTGTTTTTTTTGCTTGTTCATTTTGGAGTGGTTTGAAAATTGTTTATTGATTTTACAAAAAAACCATCAAAGTGTGCAATTCACATTTTTCTCTTTTTAGTGTCACTATTTTTCGTTTAATCGTGTTTCAAATCACAACGGTGCTAAAGAAGTTTTTACTTCAATAATTTTTTTTTTGTTGGATTCGACCCTTGGTCCGCTAAATGTCTGGCCGCTAAGGTTCCTCAGGCGCTTCAGACCAAAGGAGGCTTGCGTTGGATCGTGGATTTATCGTATTATGTTGGAATCGAGTTACCGTGAAATAAATAAATATTCTATTGCTATCACATTATCTCGCAGGCTAAATCCTATAGATTATGTGTTTGTCTCTTTTTGGTGTCGCTCGCTTCCGTTTCATCGACTTCTAAATTACAACGGGGCTAAAGAAATTTTCACTTCAAAATAACCTTGTTAAAATACATATTTTCTTAAACAAAATAAACCCTTAAAAATTCTTAGCGAAATATTGTATTTTAAAACTTGCCACTTTGTTGGCAAATAGCGAACGCAAGCCAAGGAATTCGTTGCAAGGGGAGAAAGGGAGCCTCCTCGGAACAAAAATACATTTTCAAAATATCAGGGGATGGCGGGACTTAGTAGAACAATAAACACAGCTGCCGACTAAGGATCCATTGTTTATTTCCGTGCACAATTTAAAATACAAAATTTACTGTGTGCACCTTACAAAACAAACACGGGAGTGCGGCTTACAAGAGTAAATATTTAATTTTCTGTCGACTTATTGATTTTTGACACACGCCAACTAGGCAGCACATTGCTCGCGGGAATGTGATATGTCACGTGGGGTAAGAATAATGAATTATAAATCATCAGGCATGCAACTAACCACGATGGTATTCATAAAAAATGCCTCATTTGAAGCGTTTGCACTTTGTTTTGTAGGAACATATTTTGTTATGTAGGCATGGATACGTGAAAAAAAAACTGTACTTAATATATTTTTATTTATTTACATTAGCTCCACACAGGAGGCCCTGAGGAAAATGATTTCCCTCAGGGCCTATGTCATCTTAGGAGATGCTGTGTAGAGGTTTTCTTTAGGAAATAAAGGAGAGGAAGATCTGGGAAGGAAATAGGTATAAAGGATGGGTAGTAATCTGGGGCTCAGTGTGTCCAGGAGTGACAGACGCATGTATTCATCCCTCCAACTGCAGTGCAAGACGATGGGTCAAGAGATTCTGGCTGGAGGATCTCCCTTAACCAGTATCTCTCGATCCTGCCCATCACGCAGCAGATGGGCAGACATATCAGCCGCCAAGACCTGGACAAACCTCAACTTATGAACCCGGGCACCCCTACTAAGTCACCAAACCTAGTGAACCTCTTGGGGTAAACTATGGTATTGGTTATCCAATAAATGGTTTCCGGTTATAAATGGTTAATATTTTCAAAGATGTAAAGTTAAGATCTTAGGCCGATATCTATCTACTCAAGAATTCTCCACCACTTCTTCTCAGATACGGATTGTCATAATAAGAAAATATCATCAACAAATAAGAGTACCAAAAAACTCTTTTCACTATTAGGAAATAAAAGATAAAAACTAAAGATTGAAACAAAAATAAAAAATTTTTTGGACTTCAGGAGAAATTGCATTTTTATCATAAGTAGGAACGAAAGGCTTCACAATTTGGAATAAAATGTATAGCCTTCGAGCCTTCTGATGTATAATTGAATTGAACATACTCTTCGCGTTTTACTCGGGAACAAAGCTCTTTTCTTTCATCTGAAGAAAACGGGTTTGAGGTTTTTTGACAACGTTACACATTGTCTGCTGAGTGAACGTCATCATCAATCAATCTAGCTTACAGAAGTAACATTATAAGGATTTCGGACGATTTTATTATAATGTTTCTAAAATAGGAATTACAGCTTTTTCAGACAAAATTTTATAATAATTTTATAAAATGACGAAGTACCGAGTTATTGTAAAGGTAGAAAATTATCATTCTTTAAGAATTCGTCATATGATTGCGAAAAGCCCTTGAGGTGATTTTTTTTAACAAAAACGGTCGTGTAAAATTTACCAAAGTATAAATATTGAAATGGCTGATAGAGATATTGAAAGAAGGATAAATGCAGATAACTCCATTAATGAAGGACTGAATGCTGTTGGCGCTAATAAAAAGCTGTCAAAAGAAGCAAAGCTAGCAGTCCACAATGGAGTCCTGGTACCTACCCTAATGTATGGCAGTGAGGCATGGAACTGGCAGAGGAAGGATGAAAGTAAACTGAATGCGTTAAAAATGAGATCCCTGAGGCGGATGTGTGGTAAAACCATGTATGATCGTGAGAGAAATGTGGATATCCGCAAAGAATGTAAGACTGATGTAAGCATAAAGAGTAAGATTAAGAAAGGGACCCTCAGATGGTTTGGGCATGTAAAGCGAATGAAAGAAGAAAATAGTGTGAGAAGAATATATGACGCAAATGTGAATGGAAGAAGAAGTCGGGGACGCCCGAGAAAGATATGGCACGATCAAGTGAATCAGACACTTCAGTCGGGTCGTGTCAAGAGTCAGAATAATAGAAGAGTATGTATGAATGTGAGTGAGGCAAAGAGTGCGTGCCAAGACCGAATTGTTTGGCGGTTCGTCCTCTCTGCCTACCCCTGCGGGGAAACATCGTGATGGTTAGTTAGTTAGTTTTTAAATTTCTCCTGTTTTTATACCTCACAGAGAGGTCGCTTTCATTTGAGGTTTAACAAAAGAAATCCACACAATCTACACTACACCATTCGAACCATTTATGAATATTACGAAGTTGTCAGCATCTCCGGACAAAGTCAAATACCATAACGTAATAACGTTATGGTATTAACGTTAACGTTACGCAGTCTGTTATTTATTTTCCTTCATCTTTGTTATAATATTGCGGGCCGGGGTAGAGAGATGGAGGGGTAGTTACTTGCAACCCTCAGAACAAAAGGTAAATTATTTGTGTGCGTTCCCGCCCACCTCCAGCCCGTATCACAGTTCACTCACCCCTAGAACCTACTTCCACGTAGAGCCTACCCATAGCTGTCACCCCGCCTGCTTTGAAGGGTTAAAGTATTACCTAATTGAGAGAAACATTATAAAGAATTCACGGGAAAAATAGATAGAACAACAAACGTTGATTCCAAATATGTACAGAAGTTTCATTACATTTGGTTATTACAATAATAATTATTTATTCAAGAATTTTGAAATATGATTAAAAAATCTATCATCATCATCTTCTTCCTCTTGTCCTATTCGGGTCGGGGACCCATTGCATCGACAAGGCCCCTTCATTCGTCCCTGTCTTGCGCTGATTGTTCGACCTCCGTCCATGGCAGTCCCATCCTCTCCTCACACGGTTTCTGGTGTTGTCTCGCCCAACTGCCCCCCCTCCCCCCCCTTTTTCTTATAGTGTAACTAAAAAATAAATTAAATAAGAAAACACCCCTACAATGTCACACTTTATCATTCACTATCATCAGTGGAATGTTCGTAATAAGCATAATTATCTATCTTATTATTTTATTACTACTTTTACCCCCGGCTTCGCTCGCATATTCGGAGTATAGCTGTTGGCTTAGGTCAATATGTAGATAAGTACCTATTTTATATTTGTATCTACCTATACTAAATATTCATATTCGAATACTAATATTTGAATTTTCGCTATCAAATAAATAATATTGACAGCCCACGTCAAACATTTACTTAGTAACGCGCTTTGCCAAAACGTATAATAGATAATTTCATAACGCCACAGCTTATTCATAACGCCAGAGCTTACCAATATATATAGCCCATGTTACTCGCAAATAAAGTAGCTTAGTGAAATTGTGTTAGATTAGTGAAAGAATTTATAAAATCCATTCGATATTTATTGCGTGAAAGATTAAATCCAACCATCCATACAAACTTTCACATTTATAATTATAGTAAGATTATGTAATCTCAGATTTGCTGTCAACTTTATCTAAAATATATAAAACTGTGTCTAGGGCGGCCCACTGGACGTCTACCCTCTAGAATCGCACTTAATATTTTTCTAGGAATTAGATCATCAGACATTCTTAGTACGTGCCCAAGCCACCTCGGTTGCGATTTTTCTATGAAGAGTAGTAGATTAGTGAATTAAAACATCCAAGAAATTAAATACCACTGACGTCATTCAACCCCAGTTGCTGCGCCTTGTGTTTGAAAATCTTATGGAGGTGTCAAATCGGCCTGTTTTCACGAAATACTTTTTTTAAATGTATACTACTATGAAAACGTTCTTTAAAAATACTGACGTATACTCGTTAGACGATAAAAATTGTTAAAATAATTTGAAAGGACTGGAGTTCCTCAGTATTCACACATAATCTCTTTTTTTATTTGTATATTTTATCATTGAACCACATCGAACCCATGCTATCATGTAACGACCATAATCAAAGGCTAATGACTGAGCGCCATGAACTACTAATTGTGAGCATTCGTGTTATCAGTTTATTACACGTGTAGAGGCGGATATTACTGCATTGTGAAAATCGTACTAATTACTAATTTCTATAATTAAATTCTACAGTTCGGTAAAAGCTTCAAAAATAGTGATAAACTTTTCCAGATAGTAAAAAATATAATTTTTAAACAATATGTAAAAGTCTCCAGGAAATTAACCCAATGAGACAATTGCACATTGTATCGGAATATCGCAAGCAGAGCTTTTTATATAGCAAATAGACTTTCTACAGGGCAGCCGGAGGTTTTCTTCATGGTCTAATTATGTGACCTATAGTATTAGAGTGTAACATTAAGTAACATATTATCTAACTTTAATAATTTTAAGATAGTCACGAAAATGTATCTAACAATCAGATAAAAATGATATGAATTTGGGAGGGATTATGCACATCATATCGGAATATCGCAAAGAGACCTTTTTATTTCACAAATAAACTTCCTACAGGGCAGCCAGGTTTTCCTCAGGGTCTAATCATGTGACCTACAGTATTAGAGAGCGTTATTAAGAGACATATTATCTATTTTTAATAATTTCGAAATAGTCACGAAAATGTATCTTACCATGAGATAATAATGATACTAATTTGGGAGGGATTATGTTATTTTTGAAAGAAGAAATGGTATTATTTGATAACAAAATATATTGGTCCAAAAAGTGCATTCATCTCATTTTCGTTCAAAAATTAATAACTTTGATAACACAGGTCAGCATATCATGGAAGAATGAAAAGGTGGAACGTATTTTTAGAGAGATAGTTAACTGGTACTGAACGGGCCTTGAAGTTATCCATATTGTAAGAGACAGGAAACTCAAGAGCCGTCAAGTACCTTGCTGCAAATATCTGAATATTATGTTCTTGCCCAAGAAAATAATTCATCTAAATGGTCAAGTATTGAAGGATACGACATAACTAGTAACAAACGTGGGTGGTAATTCAACATTGTTGTCTCCCATTGTCCGAGCGGATGACCACACATGATTTGTGACCATAGTTGGATGTCGAATTCATTTATTAGTACGTACAGCAGTGCGGGCAGTGCAAAATATGGAAGTTGGTTAATGATTATTTGCTTCCCGCTGTAAGATAACCATATTTTTAATTTTATTTTCTAAGTATTGTATGTACGAGTACATAGAGCTGCTCTGAGCCATTGATAATCTTCCACTCTGATTAATTTTAACTGGCGTCCAGCTTTGAACAGGCCTTCCTCTTTTTTTCAGTTTTGCCGATCGTGGACGGTTTCCCATTCATCCGAAGTGTTTAGTCATCGTGCCACATGCCCAAAATAGTTTCACTTGAGGTTGGAAATTGTTATGATTTGATAGGGTATTTTTAAAAATAAGTCTCCCGGTCATTGGAAGGCCCTACCTTTACCAACTTTTTCAGTTCCAGGTTACCGTGCAATGCCATTTAGCATGTCTCCCAATCTTTTCTGATGCCCTATCATATTGGAAGACGACAAATTGTGCAAATGGTTATCCCAGTGAAATCTTCCTGCAGGACATCTCAGTGAGTCCTTTATTTCGTTTTCCATCAATCTTCCCTTGAATAATCAGTTGAGTAAATCTGTATTTGTCACCCTTCGTCTTATGACTAAGATAAATATTTCAGTTTATTGTTTTTTTTCTTAAAATCTAGTAGATGTTATGTATTTTCAATCTTCCGTGTGATTTTCAACTAAACCGTTTTGGATGCCGATTCATTTTAATCTTGTTTTTAAGAACATAAATATTAATTTTAAGCTAATATAAAACTTATTATATAGTCAGTGGCGTAGCGTGAGTTGGGGGGGGCCTATATCAAAATTAGTTGGGGAGCCCAAATGAAGGGTAAAGATTTCTCACAAAAGAAACAAAAATGCTTGCATAAAATGAAAATAAATATTTATTGCTTATAAGTTATCACTTCCTCCTAGAAATTGAGCTAGCCAAACAATTCAAATTAAATATACACTTTTCTTGCCTTTTTTTCGGAAAATTGATTTATTAAATCATCTATTGCTGAAGACGATTTCAGTTTTTCTAAAATGTCTGCCTCTATAGACAATGGTGACAAGTCTGATAGCCGTTCCTGTCCCATCGAAGTCCTTAGGTAATTTTTGATCAGTTTTACTTTTGAAATAGGTACATCTTTTAGCTGTTGCAGTTGTAACTGGAAGGGTCAAGAATAGAAAGCATGCTGTTATTATTCGTACCCCCGGAAAACTGGATGCAAGGCTATTGAATTTTATCAGCAATAATTCCACGATTTCCTTAAAGGAATGAATTTTTAAATATCAGATTTTAAGCATGTTTTCAGAGCAATTAATTGTTCATAAAGATTAACTGAGATGTTTTTACTGTTTTTAGCCGAAAGTTTTCCGGAAGCGTTTTTTATCACTTCGTTTGAAGAAGGTAAGGAGTTTCTCCGGTTGTAATACTTTGAACAGGTACATAACTCAGGTCACAAAGGCTCTGAATTCTTTTTTTTAGTTTGAGAAATTAATATATCTAAACAGCAATAGTATACATTGACCTTGAAATATGATTCCGGGACTGAAATTCTCTCATATTACCATTGCAATCTAATTACTCACATAAGCTGATTCCTGAAAAAATGAAGAAATTTTGATATTTTTATAACCTCCTGCCGATTTTTTTACTTTTTCTTTTCATAGCTCCACTGGGATAATCTCTTTCCCTTTCACTCATTCTTTTCACAATTCAAACTAATTAACCAACAAATAATCAGAAGAAAAAGATTGTAAGTATTACAATGTAATAAAAAAACGTTTGAACCGGAATGAAATAAAACGCGTAAATATTGCTCTCCGTAGTTTGTCATTGTACATCGGTTATTGCGGGATTCCCCCATTTAAGTCATTCACTAGGATGTTGCCAACTGTTGGGCGCACGCTTAACCCGGGAAAAAAGAGATTGCTTGACATTTGTCATTCCTGAAGTGAAAACTATATAGGCACGTATGACAGTTTTTTTTATATGTTTTTTTCCCGGGAAGCACCAGATTAAGTGATATTGTGGATAACATTTTTACAAATGTTTGCTTACACACGTTAGGGGCCCCTGTAGCCCGGGGCCCCGTATCATTGATACGGCTGATACGGCGGTAGCTACGCCCCTTTATATAGTAAATCCTTAAACAGTATCGACTGCAAAGTTTTAGTTGAAGTGTCCGCGTGGAAGCCGACTTGGTGCTTGGTGACCTCTGACATAACACTTGTAATATCGCCGCCGAGAGATAGTTATTGGTCATTGACATTGGCACTATCATTATATTATATTATAATGAGAAGTATTAAACTTTATCTCATTCGGATGCATTAATGATGCGTACTCTTAGGCCTGATGCACGAACTATTCAATAAAAAAATACATATATAAATTAATATGAACGTTGAAGTAGTCGAAAGTAGTAGTTGACAACCCGGGAAGACATCTGTATCGATGGAGTGAATCACATATTTACTCAAGTCCCGATCCTGATGAGTATGATAAGATCCCGACCCTACACAGCTGATGAGTAGAATATCACCTCACCCGATGAACCCCTGTCAAGTTACCAACCATAGCGAACGGGGTGACCTACGGCAGAAGTGTTAGTTATCCAATTAATGCTTCCAAAGGCGGGGGTACC
Organism: Limnephilus lunatus; assembly: GCA_917563855.2. Classification (NCBI taxonomy): domain Eukaryota; kingdom Metazoa; phylum Arthropoda; class Insecta; order Trichoptera; family Limnephilidae; genus Limnephilus; species Limnephilus lunatus. Next base: position 48,119,200 of record OU830600.1, read on the forward strand.
CATACTCACCTCTCAAATTGAAAAATTAACGTGTGTGAATTAAGAAGATTAAAAGAAGACGCTACTGATGTTTTTTTTGTATTTTCTAAATTAATTTCAGTTTACCTCGAGTTTGTTTGTAATTGACACTGTATCGAAAAATACATTAGGTACAAAGAGAATCTTGTGTAATTTCAGATAAGACATTCACCGCACGTGCAATGTTAGATACAACGATGCAATCAGGCCTCTAATTAATAATGACGTCCAGTATATCTAATCACCCGCAGTGAGTTCGGATGTCGGCGTTGGCCTTAGAGGACGGATGCTTCACCAGACTTGCAGCGGAGTGACCCGATCTGTCACATGTCACCGGGGTCAAGTGTTCCAACCAACATGCACAAACCACAACAACAGACTGCCTCTGTGCGTTTTTGATAAGAACTGTCATTTCGTAACATGTTCAGAGACATGCAGATATTTTATTGATATTTTGTAATAATTTTTCGTTTGTATCAGCATAATTTTTTTTTTTTTTTTTTTTAATTTTTTTTTATAATTCATATTCTTTACACAGTATCTACAAATATTTAGGTTTTATTTTTATTTATTAACCAAAGTAGATAATAATACATTTTTTCTATAAACCACCTCACTAGGTTGAGCCTTTTTTTACATTAGCTGCACAGAGGAGGCCCTGAGGAAAATAATTTCCCTCACGATCGATGTCCATGTCGAAAGAAAGGAGAAGAAGTTTTGGGAAGGAAATAGGTATGACGGGTGGGTAGGAATCTGGGGGTCAGTATGTCCAGGATTGACGGATATATGAATCCATCCCTCCAACTGCGGTGCAAGGCGATGGGTCAAGGGATGTTGGCTGCAGTGGTCAAAAGACCCCCCTTAACCAGTATCTCTCATTCCGGTCGACCACTGAGCATGTGGGCAGATGCATCAGCCGCCAAGACCGGGAAAAACCTCACCTCTGCTCATTCACTAAACATAGAACCACTTAGAGTGACCTGTGGAAGAGATGTTGGTTATCCAATAAATGTTTTCCGGGGCGGCGGTAGCGCGAAACATACCGCGAACCTGTTCCGAAATGGCAGAAATTTAATCTAATTTTAATATCTAATGAAAATAATAATTTTAATATGATGGTAGGTGAATGGACAAAATGATGTTCCTTATTCGCTACGGGATGTTCATTGGAATTTCACAAACATTTAACCAATAGACAGCGAGTATTCTAAGGATTTTTGTATCGCCGATCTGTCCGCGGAGAACTTCATCGAAAAAATTTGTTTCCTGTGAACAAGCTCGATTTTGTAGATTGTCATCAGCTTAATGATGCTACAGAAATGTGTGTGCAAAACTATATATTGTACCTTTACCGTGGAGAAAAATAAACCAATGATAAGCTGATGTAACCGCAATGAACAATAATAAGAAAAATATTTTTACTTCGTGTAAATCGAATGAACGTAGAAATAAGTGTCAGGAATGTGTTGTGAACGGAAGAAGAGGTCGCCGACGCCCCAGGAATACGCGGCAAAATCAAGTGATATGGAGTATGACACGTCAGTGCGTGACACGAGAGAGCTTTTCAACCCATAAGTTTTTTTACACCATACCCATACCCATTGAGCTACCTATACGATATATCTCTATGCTTAATGCTTTTACCACGTTATGTTAAATACATCACTCATCAAAGATTAACTGTAGGGTTTCTTTTTACATATTAAAAACTTACGTACTTACTCAACATCGACACCGCAAAAGCTTTCATTTTATTCTGAATTTTAAAAAGATAATACTTATACCATGTTAAATACCACATTTTTTCTCATTTCATAACAATATTAAATTCTCTTATATTTAGACTAAAAACAAATACCCTTTCATTGCAATGTTTACCAATGTGCAGTCGGTAGATGCGAGTAACCACAAAAGTAAGAAGAGAATTTAATTATGAAACAGGAAATATTTTTGTTTACGACGTGCACTCTCTGAATTAAATAAAATTGGAATTAGTATTTTACTCATGCTTTTCAAATACAAATTATTTATCTAAAGCCGAATGGCATTCGGAATGTCTCCATTTATAATTCAGGGAATTTTCCCGGAGCTTCTCTGTACCTGCACTTTTTACAATTTGTTGCAAATTCGACTCGGGAAAGAAAGGGGCCGCCGCGAGCAGAAAAATATTTTCCGCTCAGGAAATGCATTATGCAAGACCTTTTCAAAATGCATTGCTTCGGTAAAGAGACTATAAAGACAGGAATATACATAATTTACTGGCAGAGGTTACAAGAATCACTGTGTATTGGAAAGCAGCGTCTTTGTGGTCTGGACCCCTGGACTTTATCCATCAAGGTACGGTAGTCCGATGAGGTTTAACAAAAATATATTTTAGCATATCATAACAATACAGCCAGGTTATTGAACTTATTATTACTAACTTTATTAGCCTATAATATGTATATTTATTTTTTTCAGTATCTATAAATGCATATTTATTGATCATATATTTCTTATCTGGTCAAAAAAACTTGGTTAATTGCTTATTTAAAAAAAATATGTACACTATATGTCCGGCGGAAAAGTTTACTTACTTTGGAAAGTGATTCTACATCAGTAATGATCAACCTTTTTAGCCGGAGGGCCAATTTATCCATTTTCAATTTGTTCGCGGGCAGCAGGAGGTAGGATACAACAAAGCTTGACATTTTTAAATTTGGAGTCGGTAGTGTCGCAAAACTATTTGAATTTTCTAAATAAGGTTTTTTTTAACCCTTAGAATGGCGGGAGACCATATTTGTCCCAACGCACATAGGTCTCGTATAAAACGCTGTAACTCCCTTATTATCATAGTGAGAAATATGTTCTAAACGGTGTTAGAAAGGGAAAACACCACGCTTTATATTCCAATCTAAAAAATAGCCACCAAGTAAAATGTACACTTTTATGTATACAAAGATTTGAATCGCGAATTGAAAAAAAAAATTTAAACTTCGGGAATTTTTTATAAATTATTTTTACATAGAACGACAAAAAGTGACAAAATAAAATGTGTTTGTTATACGTTTGTCTAATAAAATATGTATGTGTTTTTATTATTTTTTATTATCTGTAACTTTAGTTAGAAATAACGTAAGATGAGCCATTTTAAAAACTTTTTCATGTTTGTGTGCAAAAATTTTATAATTAAAAAAATACATGTTTATTTCGAATTATATAAGTTGAAAGCGTATTTTATCACCTTTCTAAAACAGTTTTTAGTTTTTGAATGTGCTCAGAAATATTCCAAATATTTGCATTTTATTGTAAAGCGAAAATCTTTTGATCAACCGAAAAAAATGCCAATTTTTTGAAGGGTTAAATAAAACAATCCAAGGACAATCCATAAATGATGTTGGTATTTATCATCCTGAAATATCAAAATAACATATAAAAATATCAACTTGCAATTTTGGACAAGTTGTAATTTTCATCGTACTGATAATAAAATTTTATAAAAAATAAACCTTTAACCACTTGGACCCATAGACTTGTTTTCATGATAATATAACATTACCTGAAATATTTATGACATATGAGGCGTATTAAAGTGCCTCAAACATAGGTAAACCACAAAAAAGCGCTGCGCCGCAAAGGAGATTTTTTTACACGGTCGAACCACGTTATTTGGCTTTATAAGAATGTGTTAGAAAAATCTTCTTAATTTAAAACTTTACTTTAAACCAGTATGTAAAACAGAATAGAAACCATTGATTATTCTTTACCGCAATTATTTTGAAATTTTATTTTGCAAAGTGGGCAGTTCGAAAAGGCTCACGGACCACACGAAATTAATACGATCGCGAGCCACGGGTTGCCCACCACTGTTCTACATGATGGGACAGGTAAAAAAGATAATTACTTTTTTCGAATTTCCAACGTTTTAAGGTGGTTTTCATGTAAAAAAAGTTGAAATTATAAAGCAAAGCCATGAAATTTTATATATTATGTTTATCTTTTTTAACAACCGCCTTCCGAATTAGTGCACTTTACTCCCGGACACCTGCACCGATTGAACTGATGCATTTACTATTCATATCTAAAGTGACTGAATATCGTATGTAGAAATAAGTCTAAAAGAGTTCTACCATCAAATCATAATATTTGAATAAGCATTGACATTTTCATCCCAAACTACTTACTAATATTCTCATGAAAACTGCAACTAGATAAGTTAAAATCAATTCTAAATGTTATTATTTTGTTTAGCATATTTTAAAGAACATATAATAAAATATTTGAACTATGGCAAAACCATTGATGTATATATATATATTTTAATTTATGGCAATCAGTCACACCAACATGACATGAATGTGAGAAATAATTTCCTTGGTGGTCAATTTTATGTTTAAAAATAATAAGCACCCGCATGTGCTGTCAGATGACAATAATTCACAAACATCACCTTTTGTCAAGTATGTTTGAAGACTTCGAAGAGTTCGAAAACAATAAAATAAACCTATGTTTATAAGACGTGCAAAAAACCGAGTTCGAAAGGTATCTAGTTTTTTATAAATATATATTTCTTTAGTGCGATCAAATAATACGACAACTAACCAGAAACGTAACGTAGACTTTAAATTTAATCAGTTAAACGGAATTACCACGGCTTATAAGTAGGTTATCCTTGTAGGTATGTCAGTAGCTTTAAGCTCCTAGAGCTTACGTCATCCGCTTAGAGTTTGTCAGTAAAGTTAGCTATAAGTAATAAGGCTCTTCTTTCGTCTGCACCACTTGGAGGGTTTCATATAAAGAAAGGTGAAGAAACTAGTATCTTCAAAGGAGTTAAATTACAATACAGCCTTAATATACCCCCTGCCGACTTGCTTCCGCTACTTCAAAAGGCAAAACAAAGCTCAAACAACCCTACGTTTTAATGCGTAATCAATGTCAAGTGTTTTAAACTCTACGTTGAGGAGGCTGACTTGGATCAAATGGGAGCAAACTTCAATCAAAAATAGATCGAGTGGGTTCCGTTCAGGTGTTTTGGAGATTGTTGTTTCAAAGACTCTCATTGAACCAAATTGAACTGCTCAGAGTCGGTGGGATTATGGCCCTCTTGACATTGGAGAATGTTGTGAGGCAGAATTAAATGAGAGGGCAGGGCAATAGGATGGAAGTTATTTTGGAATACACACTGGTAATAAAAAGTAATTTTGAACAATATTTTTGCATATTAGAATAAGTTAACAATAATAATCTAAACGAAAATATGAAAGAGAACAAGACACAGAAAAACTGAAAAAGACAATGGTCGCAACTGGGATTCGAACCCAGACCTCTCCGTCTAACAGGGACGAGTGCGTTAACCAATTTCGCTATTGCCACCTTCTGTCAAAACGTCATAATTGTCAATCTCATATTTTCAAATTTTAGAATTACATTATTATCAACTAATTATTTTTCTCCATATTACGGGCAACTACCCTTTTAATTGGAAACAATCATTCTATATCCGAATTTATTTATATGGAACAATTGACTTTTATGAAAGTCTAATGAATATTCAATTTTTATAAGAAAAACTTTCTTTTTATACTTTTTTTTAAGGTTGTTCCCATCAGTGAAATATGTCATATTAGAATAAGTTAACAATAATAACCTAAACGGAAATATGAAAGAGAACAAGACACAGAAAAACTGAAAAAGACAATGGTCGCAACTGGGATTCGAACCCAGACCTCTCCGTCTAACCGGGACGAGTGCGTTAACCAATTTCGCTATTGCCACCTTCTGTCAAAACGTCATAATTGTTAATCTCATATTTTCAAATTTTAGAATTACATTATTATCAACTAATTATTTTTCTCCATATTACGGCAACTACCCTTTTTATTGGAAACAATCATTATAAGAATTGGTTTGTGACCTGAATAGCATCTCGGATAGATATATCATAATAATGTTATTCTAAAATTTGAAAATGTGAGATTGACAATTATGACGTTTTGACAGAAAGTGGCAATAGCGAAAATGGTTAACGCACTCGTCCCGGTTAGACGGAGAGGTCTGGGTTCGAATCCCAGTTGCGACCATTGTCTTTTTCTGTTTTTCTGTGTCTTGTTCTCTTTCATATTTTCGTTTAGATTATTATTGTTAACTTATTCTAATATGATATATTTCACTGATGGGAATAACCTTTAAAAGAAAATATAAAAATAAAGTTTATCATTTTTGCAATCGTGAATAGAGGTGTCTGCCGTTAATCGCCTAAACTATATTTTCCACTCCTGATAGTGGGTAAATTACATCTTAATTATACAAAAAAACTCTTGAACGGCATCGTGAAATTTCTCCACATTCTTTTGGAATTTGGATTAAACAAAACTCCTCATATTTACAGCTTGTCATTTCAATCATGGAGCGTTGTAGTATGTTTTTAATTTTTTTTTCTCCATAAATTTTATCTTAACATAATAAATTTTATTGATTTACATTTTACTACATGGAAGAGACCTGTCCAAAACCGAATAGCTAAGGTAGAAGCTCCGTAATTTAGTAAATTAAAATAAAATTCAGTTTATAATAATTATTTTTATTAATGAATTTACTAAGGAATAAAAAACAAATGATACGCCTCCGGATGGCTAACTTTCAGTTGTATCATATCTTGCACGTAAAGATGGGCACCTTTTGCATATCTATTGGAAGTGCCTACTTGTATGAAAGAATGGGATCATCTGCTGTACACACGCCAAGTGGCCGTCCCAAACACCATGACTCTCAGAATCAATTAACTTCTTCATCAGGGTAACCATGTGAAAGTACTGAACCCACAAAGCAGCGATAGGTCCATTATCCTTGAGGGATTCCAGATGATTCTGAAATGTAGTCAAAGCTGACACCAAGTAAGCATTCTCTTCAACTTTGTCTGAAGTAAGTTCCTCCATGTTGGTCAGCATAGTCAAGATCTCTTTCTCTTCTCTTCCATTTCATTTTTAACAATAAACCTTTAACTTTTACAATAAAAACTTTTTTTTTAAATTTTACTCCGTATGCAGTTGATCCTCGCAAAAAAAGTGTATAGAACCTTTTTCGTAGAGAATTTTATGTAGATAATTTAGTCCATAGAATTTTTTTCGCTAGACGTAGTAGTGTTTGAGTAATTAATGAAAAACTGAAAAAAGGGAACTTTAGAGACCCCTCCCCCGCCCTTAGCACCACCCCCACTCAACAGTACTTTTAGTGCCTATGTTATTAAGGACACCTTTCTCTACAACTGTGACAAAATTGGCGTCTACATGAATTATTTCTTCCTTTTTCCCTTCGTTGCCTGGACTATTGGGACGTTTTATTGAATTCTGTGTTTGTATGTGTGTGTATATTAATTATTTTTTATAGAAGGAGTGTACATGTATTGTATTCAAATAGTTTTCTTAATGTTAATAGTTTTTTTCCATGTATAATATTTTGTGAATGTTCTGGATCTTAGATTTTTTTTAATATCCTTGTACGTATTATCTGTAATTCATTTATATATGTTTCACAAGCATTTCCCCAGATTTCAATCAAATAATTTAAATGTGTACGTACGAGAGTATAATATAAACCTTTCATTAATTATATTAGAATAAGTTAACAATAATAATCTAAACGAAAATATGAAAGAGAACAAGACACAGAAAAACAGAAAAAGACAATAGTCGCAACTGGGACTAGAACCCAGACCTCTCCGTCTAACCGGGACTTTTATGGAGAAAAATAATTAGTTGATAATAATGTAATTCTAAAATTTGAAAATATGAGATTGACAATTATGACGTTTTGACAGAAGGTGGCAATAGCGAAATTGGTTAACGCACTCGTCCCGGTTAGACGGAGAGGTCTGGGTTCGAGTCATAGTTGCGACCATTGTCTTTTTCTGTTTTTCTGTGTCTTGGTCTCTTTCATATTTTCGTTTAGATTATTATTGTTAACTTATTCTAATATGATATATTTCACTGATGGGAATAACCTTCAAAAAAGTATAAAAAGAAAGTTTTTCTTATAAAAATTGAACTTTCATTAATTTTTTAATAGTATTTTTTTTTTTACAGTTAATACCGCACAAGAATCTCAACTGCTCCCGTCTGGAGCCAGTGAGACTATGGTATCCCCAATTGGGGTATGTCGTGAGGCTGAAGGTAGTGGGAAGGGGGAGGAGGGGGGGAAGAGGAAGGTTGGGAAGTACCTGGCTATTCAGATCTGGTCACCAAACACGGCTAAAGCCATTTTCAAGCAACGTTTCAATTCTGAATGGTGGTCTTACACCAGGGCGATACTGATAGTATCTTCCACTCTGGAACGTGCCGCAAATATACTATTTATTATTTTAAATGAATTAATTGTGAAAAAACACAAATTAATCAAAAAAATAAAATTTATTTGCTTACGCCGGGTTCGAACCCGCGACCTCCGGATTGTGAGTCTAGAGTCTTACCCACTGGACTAGTATATGATATATATGATAACTATGGCTAAATACGCTAAATAAGGGGTGATTTTATTTCTAATATCTTATATGTATCCAGTTTAAATGTTAAATGCTGATAAATACACATACCAAGATATTTAATGTCACCCTCAACTATTATATATAATTAATTGACTCTTTAATACTGAATTATAGAATTGTAAATTATTATTCGATATTCGTATCTAGATTTGAAGGGATTCGGCAATAAATAAAGTGCTTCTTTGTCATCTCCCACAGAGCGTGCATATTGAATGCACACATTTCAGCATTTTTCAGTTTTCAATTCACTTATGTTTATTCAATATGAAACGATATTATTTCGCTTATTCCCGCCATGAATAATACGACTTTGCTCGGGGACAAATAGCCAGCCGGTACATGGCAAAGATGCAAGAACTATTGGTGACATGTTCAATTTCAATTTTTTCAATTCAATTTCAGTGCCGGCAACCCGGGCGTTTATTTATAATTAGTTATGTACATCAGTTTTTTTTCCTTACCCTCCTCACTAGACAGAGTCTGTTCTGAGGCTGGTAACTAACAATTTTTAATTACATAAAAACAAGTAAGTGGTAAAAATAAAATAAAAAAAGAAATATATATATTATAGTAAAAATAATAATAATAAAATAAGAGGATATCAGAATTTAAAAACAGAGTAGAATAAAAGAAAATATATAATATTAGATATTAAGAATATTACTTATCTCTCTTCTTTCTTTGACATTCAACCAGTTTAAAAATCTTTTGAAAACCCAATTCAAATTATTAGATGCGACGTAGGTCTTTGTTTGGGCTACAAACTTATTGAATATATATGGTGCCAAGTAAGATTCATGTTTTTTTGCAAAATTTGATTTGATATGTGGTACTTGTAATTGATTGTGTGTGTTTGCTCTTGTGTTTTGCGAGTGAGTTATGAAGTGTGGTGATATTTTTATGCAGTTTTTGTAGATGATCTTCTTTATGTATAGTTTATTTATGTCTAATAGGTTATTGTTGATCATTAGCTGTTCTGTCGGATTTTGATAAGGCTTTCTAAACATAATTCTGATTATTGTTTTATGATTAATTTTAAGTGATTTGAGGTGAGTCTCTGCTGCTGCTCCCCATACTGAAATACCATACATTAGAATACTTTGACAGAGTGCATAATATATATTTTTTAGCTGAGGTAGTGACATAATATTTCGAATTGTTTTGAAGATGTAAGAGAGTTTCCGTATTTTTTTTGTAATTAGGTTAATTTGGAGATCCCATTTTAAGTTATTGTCAACAGTTAAACCGAGATATTTAATATTTTGCGCATAATCAATTTTGTGACAAACACAGCGTGAGTTAGTTAACGAGGTAACTGTGCAGGGGTGAAGATGTAGTTGTGGGCGACTATCTGGCTGACCAGCTAATGTTTTACTGAAAGTTAAGTATTTTGTTTTAGAAATATTTAGTGTCAGTAGATTATTTATTAGCCAGTTATTTACTTCAGTCATCCCTGCTTCCGTGTTTTTGAAGACGTTTTCCCATGATTGGGCTTTGAATAAGATTACAGTGTCATCTGCATAACTGATTACTTTGTACTCTATGTTCCCTAGGCTTATCTCCGTTAGACTGTTAATGTAGATGAGAAACAGTATGGGACCTAAGACGCTGCCTTGGGGTACTCCATACCTGGTGCCTACTTTGTCACTTTCTTGATTATTGATTTTTACAATTTGTTGTCTATTTTCAATGTAGCTGATGAACCATTTTAGTGGTGGACCTGTTATGCCAATGTTTTTGAGTTTTTGTTGGAGTAATTTGTGTGAGATGGTGTCGAAAGCTTTTGCTAGGTCTAAGAACACTCCTAACACCTTTGAACCGCCATCTAGGTTTTTAACTATGTAGGTGGTTAGTTCCGATAAGGCGTCTTCTGTTCCCATTTTCGCTCGAAACCCGAATTGACGGGTGGAGATCAGTTTGTGTTTGTCAAGGTATGCGAGCAGTCTTTTTTTCATAGTTTTTTCTAGTAGTTTCGATAGCGAATTTAGGAGAGTGATTGGTCTGTAATTTAAGATCAGCGTTTTGTCTCCCGATTTATGTATTGGAGTAATACAACCTATTTTTAGATGATCGGGGACAAAGCCGAGGTTGAAACTTTGGTTGAAAATATGTTGAAGTGGTATAAGTATATGTTCTCGGAGACTAATCAGTATATGATTGGAGAGGTTATCAGGGCCCACAGCGCAATTTGGTTTGAGAGAAATAATTAAATCCGATATTTCCTTTTTACTTATTTTGTGAGCATAAAACGAATGATTTGGTTGCATGGTAGAGGATAGTTTGGTTAAAGAGTCTTCTGTTGTGCCGTTTTTTAAAAGAATTTTTTCAGCCAAGTTAGATCCAACTTTTGCAAATTGGGAGTTAATAAAATTAGCTATTTTACCAGGTTCATTTTTTGTAAGGGTTTTGTTTCCATTTATTAACAGTGCTTTGATCTTCGAGTCTTTTTTCGTATTGGAGAAAGTAATATCTTTGACGATTTTCCAGATTTTTTTGGGATCATTTTTGGCGGATTTTATTTCTTTTTTGTAGTACTTGTATTTGGCTTGTTTGATTAATTTATTACAAAGGTTTCTGTATAGCAGGTAATTATTTTTTAGTTTGTCATCATATGGGTTTTTGCGTACTTGCATGTGCATTGTGTCTCTTTTATGAATGCTGTTTACTAAACCTTTCGTGATCCAGGGTGTTATTTTTTTTTCTTTGTGTGAGTAGTTTATCGGGGTATTTTTTGTTGTATATTTAGCAATATAGGTTCCAACTGTGGTCATAAATGTGTCCAGCGCGTTGTTTGGATCGGGTTCATTTAGTACATTTGACCAAGATTCATTATGTATGTCCTCTATTAGGGATTTAAAATTGATTTTGTCTTGTACGGGGTAGTTTTTTTCATCTTTTTGTTTCTTGTTAAGATGTATGCTTAGTGTAGTAGTGAAATGATCTGTGACCGTTGTTCGAATTATTGATGATGATGTTTTTTTCCTAGTTTTAACAAATATATGGTCAATACAGGATTCAGAGTTTGACGTAATTCTTGTTGGTGAGTTGATTGTCGAATTTAATCCATAGTGAGTAAGTAGACTTAAGTATTCTGTGGTTATTGGTTGCCCGTTTAGTAAGTTAATATTCATATCCCCTGCAATAATTAATTGTTGTGTTTTTTTTATTTTTTTCGAGAAGTCTATTTAAGGAGATGAAGAAAGGTGAGAGATTGTTATAGCATGGGGGTCTGTAGACGGCAAATATGGAGATGTCTGGTCCGAGGGAGATTTGGATGCAGTTTGCTTCGATTAGGTTGATTTCTGTTATTGATGAGTTTAGTGAATCTTTGACAAAGATTACTATACCGTCGTTTTGATTTAGATGTTTTGTGGAATGGAGAGTTGTATAGTCCTTTAAGTTTAGGTTTGTGTACGAGTCATCTAACCAGCATTCAGTCAAGATAATAATGTCGAAGCTTATGTTTATTTCGTTTAAGAGGATCGAGAAATTATCGAAGTTCTTTCGAATACTTCTAATATTTTGGGATATTATGTTTAAGTTGTGTTTTTCTGTGAACAGAAAATTACAATCTGTCGCTTTGTCAAAAGTGTGTTCTGAGTTGTTAAATGTTTCTGTATCAATATTAAGTTGAGTGATCATGTTGCGGTTGTGAAGATACATAAGTTGATCCAAACAAAGTTCACACATTTTGCTAGTGGTGGTAAATTAGGAGTAATATAGGAGTAAAAATTGAGAGTAAAATTATTCAAATACTTTGGATAATAAAATCCTTTAAAAACATAAAATTTCGTGGTAGAATAATTAGAATACTTTGGATAATAAAATAGAATCCTTTTAAACCACAAAATTTGATGGTAAAATAATTCAAAGAGTTTGGATAATAAAAAATATTTAAAACAGTAACATTTGATGGTAAAATAATAGCAGTATTTTGGATAATAGAAACCTTTAAAAACATGAAATTGGATGGTAAAATAATGAAAATACTTAGGATAATAAAAACCTTGAAATGCACAAAATTTTAAAGGAAAATTATTTAAGTACTTTGGATAATAAAAACCTTTAAAACAATAAAATTTGACAGTAAAATTATTCAAATACTTTGGACAATAAAAACCTTTGGTATAATATAATTTGATGGAAAAATAAGTTGAGTAATATGGGTAATAAAAACTTTTAGAACAATAAAGTAATATGGTAATAATGATGGTAAAATAATTCAAATACTTAGGATAATTAAAACATTTAAAGCAATAGCATTTGATGGTATAATAATAAAACAACATTGGATAATGAAAACCTATATAAATATAAAATTTCATGGTAAAATAATTAGAATACTTTGGATAATAAAATAGAATCCTTTTAAACGTTAAAATTTTATGGTAGAATAATTCAAAAACTTTGGATAATAAAAAATATTTAAAACAGTAACATTTGATGGTAAAATAATAACAGTACTTTGGATAATAGAAACCTTTATAAACATGAAATTTGATGGTAAAACAATGAAAATACTTTGGATAATAAAAACCTCGAAAAGCATATAATATTAAAGTAAAATCATTTAAGTACTTAGAATAATAAAAACCTTCAAAACAAAAAAATTTGACAGTAAAATTATTCAAATACTTTGGATAATAAAAACCTTCGGTACAATGTAAATTGATGGAAAAATTAGTTGAATAATTTGGGTAATAAAAACTTTTAGAGCAATAAAAATTGACGTTAAAATAATTCAAATACTTTGGATAATTAGAGCATTTAAAACAATAGCATTTGATGGTATAATAATGAAAATACATTGGATAATAAAAACCTTTGAAAACATAGAATTTCATGCTAAAATAATTAGAATAATTTGGATAATAAAATCCTTTTACACCATAAAATTTGATGGTAAAAAAATAAAGAAACTTTGGATAATAAAAACCTTTAAAGGTATAAGATTTTATGGTAAAATACTTTAAAAACTTTAGATAATAAAAACCATTAGAGCAATAATATTTTATGGTAAAGTGATTAAGATAATTAGAGTAATAAAAACATTTAGAATAATAGAATTTAATGATAAAATAATCAGAAAAGTTTGGGTAGTAAAGACATTTAAAAAAATAAAATTGTATGGTAAAATAGTTAACATATTTTGGGTAATAAAAACCATTGGAAAAATAGAAATTGAAGTAAAAATAATTAAAATACTTTGAAAGACCTTTAAAACAATAAAGTTTGGAGGTAAAAATGTAGAGATAATTTAGGTTATAATTTGGGTTATAATAGAAAATTATGGTAAAATAATTAGAATAATTTAGGTTATAATAGAAAATGATGGAAAAGTAATTAAAATAATTAGGGTTATAATAGAAAATGATGGAAAAATAATTAAAATAATTTGGGTTATAATAGAAAATGATGGAAAAATAATTAAAATAATTTGGGTAATAAAAACATTCAAAACAATCAAATTTTATGATAAGATAACTTAAATAATTTGGGTAAAAAAAACATTTAGAATAATAAGATTTGCTGTTAAAATAATTAAAATGGTTTTGGTAATAAAAATATTTAGAGCAGTAAAATTTGGTGTTAAAATAATTTGGATAATAGAAAGAATTAGAAAGATTTTTGTAAACAAAATAGGTAGAAATAATTAATGAAATGGGACTTGTATGGGAATAATATAGTTGCAATGATTGCAATGTGTTAAATAATTCTGCCATTATGATTTATTGCAATACAGGAAGTATATGAAATCATTGTTTACTATTACTAACCCTCGTATAAAAAATGTTACCATGCGCACCCAATGTAAAACATTTAAAAGATATCTAATAATAAAATAAAATAAATAAAAGATTCTGAGAATTTTAAAATACATCAATTTGGCACCAAACTTTTTTTTAAAGTTCAATTGTAAAGAAAATTACGTTTGCACTTATTTAACTAGAAATATCTAAACTAAATACATTTTACACTACAATACAATTATTTTTTATGGTACGTTATCGTGTAAAATGTGTGTTTACTTTGGACGTTAAATGAAATCTGTGTTTTATGTTTGTGTTTATTATTTATTTTGTATGTAAGGAGACAAGAATTATATTCAGATAGTTTTCTTAACGTTAACAGTTTTGTTTCCAATTATTTGTGGATGTTCTGGATCTGCAGTGAAATAGTTTTTTGATTACCTTGTTTTGTATTTCATTTATTGATTTCCATCAAGCAATTTAAATGTGAACGTAAGAGACTATAATATATTAACCCTTTTTAATTTATTTGGTTATTAACAGATTATCCATGTGATATTAGTTATATTATTTATGTGGTAAACAGTTGAAAAAAGAGGCTGGACTACTAAATTTTATTAAAAACACAATTGAAAGGATTGCTCTTATAAAATGTTCTTAAACTATACGTAGAGTTATTGACATGGCCAAGATACCATTACGAATTTCATTTAACTTTTCTTATTCGAATGAAATGATCAGACAATTTGGGTAGCGGGTATGGGTACCGCTGCCCCGGGAACCATTGATTGGATAACCAACACCCCTACCTTAGGTCACCCCAAGAGGTTCATTTCGTAACGTTTGGTGACTTAGCGGTGGGTGACCGGGTTTATGGGGTGATGTTTGTTTACTACTACTTTTTTCTACTCACCCCTCATAGCTTTTTCTTCCCGAACTTCCTCGCCTTCCTTTCTTAAGAATATGATCCACACAGCATCCCCAAAGATGACATGGGAATGAGGGGAATTGTTTTCCTTAAATCTGTCTGCCTATCTACCTACCGCGTGGCAGGCTGGGTCGGGAGAGACTGGTTTAGGAAGATTTTTGACCTCTCTAGACAGTCCCTCTCGACCCACCGTGTTGCACCGCAATGGGAAGGTGGATTCATACATCTATTACTCTTGGACACATTGACCCCCAGTTTCTACCCACCCCTCATACCTTTTTCCTTTCCAGGATTTCCTCCCCTCCTTTACATAATTATATCCTCCACACAGCATCTAGTGGAGCTAATGTATTTAAAAAAAAAGACTAGATACTTTATAATAGTAAATTATTATCGATAGGTTCTCAGACTGACAGTTATTCTAATGCTGCTTGTACGAGTACTAGATAAATATTTTACCGTTTTACTACCACCTTTTTCTTGTAATGATAGCTTTGGCAAGGACTGATCTCTTTTAGTTGTTTTGACAACTTTGCGATGTGTTTTTCATGTTGTATTTTTCCAAGGTAATGACAGAACCTGTTTTTATTTCACCAGCAGCACCATTATCTTCTTGCAAAGCCACGTCATTTCCAGACTTCATTACCAGAGTATTTTCATTTATCTTAGTATAATATAATTGATAACTTCCTTATTGAGAATTATTCCTCACCACCCTAAAATTTCAAACGAAAACTTCTCAAACCAAGCTCGTATAACAGGTGACAAAAAGCTTTCAAATTTGAGAGACATTAACCAGCGGCCGAGAATTTAAATTTCGTCAAACGATGATCTTGCGATCGTACCCTTGCATCGTACCCTTGTACAGGGCGATTCCAATGAGAAAGATTAATTATTCTCCATACCAGCATTTTAATATAAAAATCCAAAAATATTGAGTTATTATGTTAAAATGCTGTTGAGTCAGTATCGATTTTATTTTATTCAAAATTTGCTTTTGATAAATGATAAATATTATATGATTTGATAAATACCTGCATTAAAAAATGCTCAAACTCGTGATGATAAAACTATTAAAAGTATGTACTTTTTGTAATTATTTTGTTGATCATAATTTTTATAATTTTTCAATAATGTCTAAGCAAAATAAGAATGTAAAAAAAATCTTAAATATATTAGTTTTTAAGACCGTAAATAAATAGACAAACTGAAGTATTCTCGTCACAAAACTCGTGCGCGGATATTTTTTTAAATGATTTTATTTAAACTAAAATTAAAATTCTGCAACCTAGCTTTCCCAGATAATTTATTGATTTATTTTACTGCATATGATTGAAATGTGTGTTGCATAATACAAAATTTTGTTTGAAAATTTAACAAATCTGCCAACGACCTACGGCATAACCTTATTACGCTAAAAATAAACACCCTTTCTCATAATTTAAAACATAATTTTACCAGATAAAAAAACAGTCTTTTGAAATCAATTTATAATTTTCTGGGGAATAGAGTCAATACGTCTAACATTTGATTTAAAAATGACATTCCGGTTTTGTCTAATTATTCCCTTTTAAGAAGTCTGTGAAATCTTGTTTCTAAAAATAGTAATTATACTGCACAATCGTGCACCTGTCTTCGGAGCATTCATTCGTAGCCATCCTGCTTCATGTACACTTATTCAATCCTCGATGCAAATTCAAATTCAACTTCACATTTGCATTTTGTCAGGAAACGGTTACTGCCTCAATGTATTACTTCAAATCAGAGCATCGTTGTCGTCTTGGTTCAGAATCTATGTGCAATATTCAAATGCATCCCGCCGAGAGCCATTCCGAAATTGTGCAGACTAATGTGATAAAGATGATGCATGCAAAGTGGAGTACTTGAAAATGTGCTTATGTCCTTGTGCAATTTGCATGCGTTGAACCTCTCCGGGGCCTGTCTTTGAGTGTCCTTGCAAAATCTGCCAAGTACCTACTTACGTTCATACTCCTATACGATCTGCGGATCCGTAGAATCATAGAATATAATAATAAAATAATTATCACCTGGGCCTAACGTCCAAATCATTTTTTACGTCATTCGATTTTGGGGCAGACATCCTTACTCCTCCCTTTAGAAATGGGATACAACACAAACCTTATCATTTACCGAAGAGAACGCAGATTTTAGTGGCACATAGTACATATTTGGTTTATAAGTGTCTACTTAACAAAATTGTATACTAAACACGATAATTATGTCCGCAATGTTAAAGTATAACAATGTAAAACCGCTTTTGGGAAAAACATTTTTTTAAATTTTTTTTTATTATTATTATTTTTTACATTCGCTCCAGAAAGGTGGCCGTGGGGAAAATTATTGCCCACGGGGCATATTTCATCATACGGATGATGTGTGGAGGGTCTTTTTAGAAAAGGAACGAGAGAGATCTTTCTGTGAAGGAAAAAGGAATGAGGGGTGGGTAGGAATCTGTGGGTCAGCGAGTCACTCACACTGCAGTGCAAGGCAATGTTCCGAGAGAATCGTGCTAGAGAGATCAAAGGGTTTCCATCAACCAGTGTCTCCAGATCCGGCCTGCCACGCAATTGGTGGGCATACGCATCTGCCGCTGAGAAGCGGATAAACCTCACCCAATGAACCCGGGCACCCCTGCTAAGTCGCCAAACGTAGCGAACTACTTGGGTGACCTATGGTAGATTTGTTCACTATGCAATAAACGGTTCTCGGGGCAACGGTACCCATATCCGCCTCACAATTGGACAAAAATAGCATAATTAGTAACCATTTTTAACACCTACCAATTCACCATGATGAATACATTTTTTAATTTCAGACGCTATTTAAATCATGAAAATATTTAAGCATTGTAATTTTTAATACGATAGATTTCAATACGTCAGGCGGTCATTATTATTTCTAATATAGCTTTTGATCGTTCTCAAAAAATAATCTGCTTCCTCCTGCGACCTTTAACTTAAATTTATTTTAAAACATCCGGAAATATTGTTTAGTCTACCAGAACACTTATAAAATGAACAAACTTTTGAAATATTCTTGAATCTGCAATATTTGATCCTGAAAAAGTCATCCAACTTTAACCATACAAATTTATCCTCTGCACCCGGGAAGCTTTTAAGCTGATGAGCTTTCTGAAGTGTGAAATGATTTGCATTGGACAAAATACAGGTGAATTATTGCGATGCAAAAACATATACCAGGGGATGTAAAATAAAATATCTAGGTATATACATTCGTACCACTTTTAGTGCTTCGAAATTATTTTCAGAAGCATAAAAAATAGCTTTCTGTGTAGGTGGGGCATAAACAAGGTAAAGACTATTTCACATATAATATTCTTCATCAGCCTTCTGGTGTTCTGGTCTATAAACTGGAGAAAGACAGCAGGGGTGGAAGTAATAGAATTATAAATGCAGCTCTCCAAGGATTGATTGATGATGGTGGTGAGTTTTCTGACGTTCGGATTTGGAAATGCAACCCCTTCTAATGAATTCCGAATTTCTTCCGGCTAATAATACAATTTCCTTGAACACTTTATGTTTTTTAGATCCTAAAAAAATATATTGTTATTTTTTAACGCAAAGCATTGTTTTTTTTTTAAATGCCAATACCTCACAAGAGTCTCAGCTGCTCCCGTCGTGAGTCTCTGGAACGTGCCGCAAATAAACTATTTATTATTTTAAATGAAATTATTGTGATTAAAATTTATTTGCCCACGCCGGGATTCGATCCCGAGACCTTCGGATTGCGAGTCAAGAGACTTACCCCTTGACCACGCCGGCCATCAATTATTTGCTAATCTTATGCTATATGCTCCGAAAATTATTAAAAACATATATTGGTCTGTTATTTAACATGTTAAAGGCATAAAAAAATTCTCAGTATTTCATTTTTTTATTTATTTATGCATCCATACAAAAAACTTAACTTTTTTCTTGGCCTTGCCTGTCTCACTAGGAAATCCTGTGTCGAGACAGACTAGTTTACAAATATTTTATAAATATTAAATAAAATACATTTTTCAATAAAGTAAAAATATTTGACAAAAAATTTCAGGTTGGTAATAGTGGTAACAATAATGGGATAAGACGATTATATTTGGGTGAGGTGACTAATTATTGCACGACCTTTTTCGATGATCCATTGTTTTATCAGAATTTTGTATTTGTTAATATTATTCGATTGTCTTGTTTTGTCAGGTAGGTTATTGTATATTTTAGACGCAATGTATTTGAAATTTCTTTGATCAAATGTTGTGTTTGTTTTAGGTGTTTGTATGAGTTCTTTGGTTTTGTGCCGCGTGTTTACAATATATTGGGTATTTTCCTAAAATGTATGTGTTTTATTTTTAAACAAATGAGTTAAGATTATTTTTGTGTAAATTTATCGAATATCTACTACATGGAATTTGTTGAATATATCTACAGTACTTGTTATTATGGGAACTTTAAGAATAACTTTCATAATTAATTTTTGTGCCTTCGATAATGAATCTATAGCGGATAGTGTTTCACCTCCCCATGCGATTATTCCATATTCAATGATTGATTGACAAAGGGAGTAATAAACATTTTTCATAGATTTGGAATTTAGTATGTTTCTAATGTTTTTGAAGAAATAAATATGTTTTCTAAGTTTATTCGTGATGAGTAGGCAATGTGTATTCCACTTAAGATATTGATCAAATGTAAGACCAAGGTATTTGATATGGTCCGTTCGATCTAGGCAAGGACATTGACAGAATGTATCGTGAATACAAGAATATTCATGTACTTTTATTTCAACATCTTGGTTAGGTTGGCCAACGATATTAATACTAAAAGTAATGTATTTTGTTTTGGTAGTATTTAGTGCAAGAGAATTAATATCTAGCCATTTTTTAACAGAGTTAATTGATTTCTCAGCCATTTTGTATGCGTCTAACCAAGTGTCGGATTGAATGAGTAGCACAGTATCATCAGCAAAACTTACAATTTTTCCATCTATCTTTAGGTTACAAAGATCGTTTATGTTTATGAGAAACAAAGCTACTAAATAAATTAAATGCTACTTTAGACATTTGTCAAGAAATTGCCATTTAAACGTATCTTTTTAAAATTTTCCCTTATTTGTAATCGTTTTTAATATAAGCGCGCTCCCTCTAACATTTGTATTGACATATCTCCCTTTCAAACCATGTCTTCTTCTTTTTGAACGCTTACTACGGAACCTTAAGGGGCCGCAACTCAAATTTCTGCCGATTTCTTACATATCTCCCTTGGTCATTTGAAGTTTTTAAGCTCTTAAAAAAATATATGTTATTTTTGAAGATAATGTCTAGCTGCTGCCAAACCGAAACGCAAATTATATGAAATTCCCTCGATAGAAAAAAATCGCAAAGTATGCTCCAAAAATTATTAAAAACAAGTCTGTTTCTATTATCTTATAATTTATATTTGTGAAAATATTCATAACATTTCTTTATATGATACTTAAGATGCTCCCCAAGAGATTTTGGCGCTGTAAATGTTAGCGCTCTCCTATAACATTCGTAATTTCGTATCTCTCTATCTTCTATTCGAGCCCGGTTGCGGAGCCTTAAGGGTTTTACAAACAAATACAAATTTAAAATCTTCGTATGTAAGAACAAGACATATCACAATTTTACATACCTACTTAACTGTTAACAAGCTGATTGTTTTCTTCTTTGCTGTTCAGATGTACGTATTAACTAATAACATATTGCATTTATGAGAAGAACCAACGTTGTCATTAAATGCTCAATGGAAAATAAAGGTTTTTTTCGTAAAAATGGCAAACAACATTTTTCGACAAATTTATGGAAATGAATAGAATAAAAACCATTTAATATTTTTTCAGATAAACCAAACGAAGTATGTCAGTACCTACATACATTCTAGCGTTTGCCTGAAATCTGCATGTTAACATATTCAAACAGAAAAATCTGTTTGAGTTTTCCATAATTTAATAGCAACAGGCCGGTAACGGATGTGCAACCGTCCGGAATGGAAAGCCTTGTCATTAGGGTTTTGCTGCACAAAAACACGAAATGCAATTGCATTTTGAATGCAGTCGTTTCATATAAAGTGGAATGTGGACCATGTGGAAATTGTTTTGCGCACCTACTTGGTTTACATTAATATTATGCAATGTTTCTTTTTGTGGACTTACACCTTTGTTCACTTGGTAAAAACATTTTAGTATTAAGCTAGTCATCATTGTTGTATTTTACACGTTCAAAGTAATAAGTGCCTACCTAAAACAACTTTTTTTTAATTAATGACGAAAATATTAGCGAAACTCAATCGAAAATCTGAAACAGAAAAATATACAGTCACTTCTAGGACTCTAAGCATACTTTTATTGGCTGCTATCTTTTTGTATGATTGCAAGACTCAACCAGAACTAAATGATATCCAGATAGTGTCTTGGATAAATTTATCCATTTTAATTTAATACGCGACATATTTTGACTTTTTTGCAAGTCAAGGATGATTTTTTATTTTTATTTATCCTGGGTTCAAGTCCCAGATGTGACCATATCTTTTTCTGATTTTTCTGTTTCAGATTTTCGATTGAGTTTCGCTGTCTTCAGTAATAAAATATTAGGATTTGAGGGTTAAAAATAAAAATAAAAAAAATTCATCTTAGACTCGCTAAGTTTGGAAAAATTATGAACATATAACAAGAAGACCTTCATAAACCTTAAAAAACAGCGTAGGTGTATATAATCTACATTATTATTTGTTTATATGAAACGAGTTTTTTCTTCCTTACGTCGTCGGTTATAAAATCGTTCATTGCATTTTTTCTCGAAGGTTTCGAAGGGTGAATTCTTGTATTTTTATATTGGAATGGAAATTTCATTTCCATCACGTGTTATTCTACGAGTTATGGAGCTTTGAAATACTACAGTTATGGTTTTAAAATTCATTTACCTATATTTTATGTTCGCGTTACGGATCTCCAATAGAATGTTTTATTATCGTTAGCTTTATACCCGATACGTGCTTTATACACTTATTACCCGACTTCACAGATGAACTTATTTGTTGCCCAGTTTCTGACAACTTTTTTTCTTATTGAACAATAGTTATTGAAACATATTAAATAAACACATTACCGTGCATTGCCTTAATATTATGTTTTCATAATAGCCAGGTAGCAAGGAATCTAATAATAATAAAAGGATTTGGAGTTCCAAAAATGTAAATACAATAAAAATGGATGAATGAAGCAAGAATATAAAGTCTAGGGACTATATTTTTGTTATATAGTGATCACAAAAATATGGAAAATGGAATTTGGAAGTGGTATGAAATAGGGAGGAATAAATATTAAAGGTATGCAAGAATGTTAGGGGCTGCGTAGAAAATGTGAACCCTCGAGAATTTATAAATAGAGCGGAGTAGTTAAAATATTTCTAGTCGAAGACGACTAGTAGGTAGTCAGTTATTTATAACATATAAGTATTCAGTGTGTATACACAAAGATCTATCTAAATAATATAACAAGTACGAGTAGAATGAACTGGAAAAAGCAGGTAAAAGACACATTTCCCTTGAACAATCATTTCCCTCAATTGAAATGTTAATTAAAGATTTTTAACCTGCCTTTGTAATACTTGGGACAACCATTTCATCATTTACATATTATATGCCTCACACAGTAACAGCACGTACCCGAAGGGTTTAACCAGCGATTTCTGAGCATATTTGGAGTAAAAAATGTAGATGTTGTTTTGCCGTTAGATGATATTTTTTTCAATTTTAAGCTATGATAATATTTTCCATCACACTTCGCAACTGAATAGTTGGGTATAGCCTAGCGGCGCGGCGGGTCTATTGAGGGGCACTCCGTCTCGTTACATCAGCACAAAACACACGCGACAGCGCGCGTATCACGTGATCCCGTCGCGGCGCGTAGCAGTGGGATCAATGGCGGCGTGTGATAAAAAAAATATTTTTATTTTGAATAGAAAATAAATACACTCATACAGCAAAATGACTTTTTGTACTCCAAATATGCTCAGAAATCACTGGTTAAAATCCTTCGGTTTCGTGCTGTTACCTCCTGTATATTATATCCAAACAAAGAATAATGCATAACCAGAAGTACGTAAATTCATAAATATAATAGCTTTAGGTTAATTAAATATGTAATAAGTACCTATTGACATAAGAAAGATATTGACATCTGCGTTAAGTTATTTACTTGAGTTACTTTTTTATTTTATTGCTTGGTTGATTTAAAAATTATTATTAAATTATGTACAACTTGGGTCCTTTGTGTAATAAATATTTTTTTTATTTAACACTCAGAGTGGTGCTTTTGTAAATGTTTTTCATTGAGTGCGTCAAAGGTTTTAAAAGCCTTTATAAAAATTTTCAGAACTTCATTCGAACAAAAATGTACCTACACGCGTTACTCGAACGTAATAATAAGTACATTTGCATTGCCTTTTACGCGACTCCTCTGAAATATTTCGTGCTCCAGAAATCATAAACAACAATATTAAGTCCTTTGTGAAAAATTCAAAGGTTCGTGAGATTTCCTGCTGCCTCGGGGAAGTTACGGCTTCGGAAAATCCGGAATGAGGCTCGGTTTACTGACGACATAAAGGCGCATTGTTAAGGGAATCATTGAAGTGCGAAAATTCGTGAGCCCAATAAAAGTAGAGAACAGAAGTTCGGGGCCCTTAGCGAATGAAAGTTTCCCTTTTATCCTCGGAAAGGAAGTGCGTTATAGGCCCTTTTCCCAACCCTTTGCGGGCTGAACCCTCGCTGGAATTCCTCCGATATTTCACTGATGTCCATTGCTTATTCCATAAATCTAAAATGATAAAGCTAATCATAATAAAACGTGAATATTCAAAGAATGAGACTCCAATAAATAAATCAATAAGTTTTTTATGTGAAACATCTTTTTTCGCGACTATGGGGGGTAAAACCGACGGAAAACGGGACGACACTTTTTTACGGAACGGCGCGACGCATGAGGTCTGAGGCGTCGCGTCGGCCAGCCTCGTGGTCTCTTTCCACCTGGCTACCAAAAATTTGATCTTTATATTTGCTTCTATCTCTACATCTCTACATATTATAAATTAAAATCCTCCGCCGCGTCTGTCTGTCTGTCTTGCTAGTAAGAGCTGTGCTCAAGAAAAAGAATCGTGTCGCCACTGCGCCGCTGTGGGTCACTCTTTTGAGGATTGCCCCAAGAAAGCGCAACCCGCTGTCTGTGCCACCTGTACCAGATTCAAGAAACGTGCAGATCATCCGACGGGTGACAGAGATTGTCCGGCCCAAAAGGCTGCTATTGAAGCTGCCTTTCGCTTAACGGACTATGGCTCCTCTTAATCCCCTTTACCTAGGTCAGGTCAACCTTCAGAGATCCCGGATGGCCACGCTGGAGGTGCTGAAGGTCATGTCTGACCACAAGATTGATATCATGCTCATTCAGGAACAATACACCTGGGAAGGTAAGACCCCCATTAATTTTCCGGGCGCGGTTCTCGAAGTGGACCACTCGCCGGGGGCGGGAGTCCTGGTCAACACCTCGTTGATCAGTCCCCTCCTCCTGGCTGGTCTTTCTGATGAGTTCCAAACCTGTGTATGTATCAGATTTGGCGATACTGAGATCTTTTTGATCTCAGTTTATTTTAAATATGGGAACCCGGTAGGACCCCACATCCTGAGTCTGACGCGCGCGCTCAACGCGCTTAAAGGCCGTAACATAGTTATCGGAGGTGACTTTAATGCACGCTCACCATTATGGTTTGACACTAGTGACTGTAGGACGGAACGTTCAGACGCCGTCGAGGACCTGATTGCGGCGCAAGGTCTTAGCATTATCAATGAACAGAGTTCTTTTTTTACCTTTTCAAACATACATGGTGAGAGCAACATTGATCTAACTCTTTGCTCTGGATCTGTTGCGACCAGGATTTCAAAGTGGACAGTCCATGAGTGCGCTATAAACTCGGATCATAGATTAATCACATATACGGTTGGTGTAAAGAAAACAGAAGCTCCAATATCCTCCTGGAATTTCAACACCACTAGGGCGAATTGGGATAACTTTGGGGAAGCGCTACGAGATACGTTAAGGGATTTTCAACACGTAGCAGCTACTGATCCGGACAATTTGGGAAATTTTTTCAATAGGGCGGTTGTATCTGCCGCCAACTCGTCTTTAGGAAGATTAAACCCGAAGACGAGTATTAAAACGCCGTGGTGGTCACCTGAGCTGACTTCGCTGAAGGGGGCCTTCAAGAGGGCCTGCAGGGCGCTAGGGCTGTCCAGGAGTGGCAACTGTACGGAGGAGGAGACGGTTGCTCTTCAGGCGAGCCTCAGGTCTGCCAGGTCGGCCTTCAAACGGGCCGTCCTTCGAGCGAAACGAGCTGCTTGGCATAACTGGGTTAAAGACGTGGGTAACGCCAACCCGTGGGAAATCCACAGCGCGATTGGAAAATCCGGGAAAGGTTCTGATCGGTATTTGTCAACAGTAATTGGGTTCACAGGTGGGAGGAACGCTGAGACTGTGGACGTGGCCTCCACTCTCAAGACACTATTGGGCGAGTTAGTTCCTTTAGAGTCAGTAGTTGGGGAAAGTGACCACCATAAACAGATTAGAAATCTAGCACGGCTACCACCTAGAGACCTCGCCCAAGAGGCTAACTTCACTAGAGTCACTAAAGCTGAAATTGATGTGATAATTAAGGGTTTGGGTCCTAAGAAGGCACCAGGGCATGATAGGCTCAATGGCGTGATTGCGAAGCAAGTCTGGGTCCACGCCAAGGAAGAGCTCTTCCAGGTGATGGACACGTGCCTGAGGAGAGGAGTTTTCCCCTCCGAGTGGAAGCGCGGCGTGCTCCGGATCATACCAAAGGGGAACGGAAAACCACTGACCGACATCAAGGCGTACCGGCCAATTACCCTCCTCCCAGTACTCGGCAAAATTCTGGAGAAACTGATACGAGAGCGACTTTGGCAAACCCTGTCTCCGGCAAGTGACCTGCAGTTCGGCTTCGTCCCCGGTAGATCCACGGTGCACGCCCTGTCGTATGTGCTTGACTGGGTGAAGGCTTGTCCAAAGAGGTATGTAGTTGCAATCTTCCTCGATATCACTGGTGCCTTCGATCACGCGTGGTGGGACATGATACGGACAAAGGTGAAAAACAGGCAGTGTTCCAAACTTTTGTTCCAAGCAATCGACGATTACCTTTCCAATCGTACTATCACGATTTGCTTCGGAGACTTTTTGATCCAGAGGGAAGCTGACATGGGATGCCCGCAGGGCTCCATTCTTGGACCTGACCTGTGGAACATCAACTTTGACGACTCCTCCAGGTTACCCTTGCCTGAAGGATGTATCGTTGTCGACTACGCTGATGACAAAACGTATCTGGTCGCTGGGGACAGCAGAAAGGAAGTTGAGAGCAAAGGCAGTGAAGGTTTGAACATGTTCCTCGATTGGGGGAAAAGAAACAAG
Organism: Limnephilus lunatus; assembly: GCA_917563855.2. NCBI lineage: Eukaryota > Metazoa > Arthropoda > Insecta > Trichoptera > Limnephilidae > Limnephilus > Limnephilus lunatus. Next base: position 48,145,925 of record OU830600.1, read on the forward strand.
ATGACCTTCGCTCCCCACAAGACCCAGGGCCTCCTGATGAAGGGCTTTCTCAGCAGAAAAAGAAATCCTGTCATCAAAATGGGGGATTCTACTGTCCGATTTTGCGAAACTGTTAAATATTTAGGCGTTACACTAGATCGATCGTCCTCTTTTCTGGCTCACGTTAAAGAAGTATCCAGCAAGGCCCAGGCTCTCTTCTTGAAGCTGAGGAGACTCTCCACAGCTGAGTGGGGATTGCGAAATCCGGCTTTGCGAACGCTATATAGGTGTGTGTACGTGGCGCAAGTCTCGTATGCCGCCTCTGTGTGGGAGCACCGCCTGGACAACTCGCTGATTCTCTTAGCTCTCAGGCGTGGCCAACGAACCCCCTTGCTGGCACTCTCTGGCGCGTATAGAACCGTTGCTTCGGACGCTTTACCCGTTTTGGCTGGCATATTGCCAATCGATCTGGAAATTAGGGAAGTGCTCACTAAGCAGAAATTAACTAGAGGAACCCCGGCCACTCACCTAGGTGTTGTTCTGACACCGGGCGGGCCGGGGACTCTCCCTGGACTGCTCCGTCAAATGAGGGATCTGTCGCTCCAAGAGTGGCAGGTCCGTTGGGATAGCTCGAATATGGGAAGATGGACCTTCTCCTTCTTCCCATCAGTTAAAATCAGAATGGAAGGGGCATATTTACAACTGGACCACCACATCACCCAGCTTCTGTCCGGGCATGGGGAATTCAGGGGGAGACTTTACACCCTCGCCCTGTCTCCCCATCCCAACTGCGCATGCGGATCGACGAAACAGTCAGCCGAGCACATTCTGTGGCACTGTGAGATCTTGACGGATGCGAGAGAGGAAATGCTCGATGGTTTGGACGTACCTATCAGACCAGTATGGAATACTGATCTGGTTTCGAATAAGACGAACTTCGAGTGTCTGAAGAAATTTGCAAGGATTTGGGTTGAGAGATGGCCTGAACTTAGAGTCGCTGACTAGTTTACTTTGACACCAGGTGTACTTGTTCCTGTTTTACCACGGACTATCCCATATGACTCTATCATCTTAATTTGCCAAGGATGTACAGTTTTTTTTGTTTTTTTTTCTTTGTTTTTTATTTTACACTTTTATGTTTATTGTTTTTACCCTCGACTTTTATAATTGAATACTGTACAGTATGTTTATTTTTTAGGTTTTTTTTACAGTTTGTTTTTTTTTTTGCATATGTAATTTTATGCTGTTTTTATTTTTTACATCTTGATTTTTCTATTAGCACTATTATGTTCACACATGTCCGCGTGATTTTACGCTCATGTCTTCTTTTTTTTTTTATTTTACACACATATTTTTTTTAACATTTTTATTTATACTTTAGGCTCTTTGGTTCCTGATACATATAGCGTAATTAAACGCACATGCCTATTTCATATTATTTTGGTTTTCTTGGTTGCCTTACTGTTTTTTATTATTTTTATTTTGTCATTTCTTTTAGTTTTGTTTAGCGAGTGAGAACTGAACTCCGTTGCCCGTTTTGTATCGTCCTTATCCCCATTTAAGGGGTTGGACCCTAGAACGTGTCCCCGTGTACGTGCCATGGCCGATCTCTTGGAAAACTGGTGGGGCTGCACCCGGCCACCGCGCTAACCCTCGTGACATGAAGAGGTTGGGGAGAGGGCTAAACGTCATCCGAAAGCTGTCCGTCCCGCCTCCAGCGACCCGACGCTTCTCTCCCTAGGGTCTTCTTTTTGATTTCCTCACACTCCTCGTCTAGGCACCACCGGGTAGCTGGCTTACGGACGACGCTGCCGGTTATCGGGAGGCCTGACAACCAGCCTTATTCACTGTCTCTGGGACTGCCGGTGGCTGGTTTTCGGTAACACCAGTTCTACATTGTATATACGTTTATTTTTTCTTCCTTTTTTTATGTACAGTGCACGGTGCTGCCTGCTGGATCATTGTGTAGTCCTTCGCCGCCATGAGCTTCCCACTCATGACGGTTGTCGTTCATTTTGTTTTTTTCCTTATATTTTCTCTATTAACTAGTTTTGTTACTAACACCTTGTTTGACTGTCCATGGGGCTCACTGCTTTAGCAGTGATTACCTTCATGGGCTTTAGAATTGTAGAATTGACCATCACAGTACATTCCTGTAGGCGCGCCTGCATACCGCCCTCTAACAACGTATGCGGGGACATTGAAGTTCTAGAATCGTTACATATTTTAAATGTAGAGTCGTTCATTAAAAAAATTAGATTCTTGCGAGAACTCCGAAGGGGCGACCATAAGTCGCCTATACCGGGGTGGGAATAGGTGGGTGAAAGCTTCAATGTCTTGCTAAAGGACGCGGACATTGAGATTCGATCACGGTCAGTCCGACAGCCGTACACATTCTCGCTGGTACTGCCACATGGCGAGAGAGGTATCACATCCGACATTAGCGTTTTTGAGCATACTTGTTTTTATTATCATTTCTTGCAGATGATTGATCATATATTATTCGCATTTTGTATATTATGTAAGCACTTGCATACTGCTTCCTAACACCGTATGCAGGGACACTGGAGGTCTAGATTCATTCAAACTTAAATGTAGATTAGTTCTTTAAAAAAAAATCCTTCCGAGAGTCCTTGCGAGAGCCTTGAAGAAGTAACAATCTGTTACTTATGCCAGGGCGGTTAAGTGGTGGATAACCTCCATTGTCTGTCTGTTCGCTATAAACTCAAAAACTACTGAACGGATATTCATGAGGTTTTCACCAATAGATAGAGTGATTCATGTGAAAGGTTTAGGTTTATAATTTGTCAAGGTTTGGTGTAAATTGGTTTAAGTATAAAGGAGAATGTCTGTGTGTGGTGGACGAGCTGGCTGGCAAGCGGGCGGTTTGGATTTGATTTGTATGCAAATCTACAGTTTTATGCCGAGGTTGATGAAATTTTCCAAAATTGACCTTCAAACCAAGAGGAAAGTCATTGTCTACATTTGATTTCGAAAACTCTTTGTAAAGTCCGGGCATCGGTAAAATTGGTAAGGGATCTATTCTAAATGATGATGAATCTTTAATTTGTAATATATTTCTTTGTGTATACCTATTTTAATAACGATGAAAGAATAGTTTGATTTTTCACAAATTTAAATACTTGTTTACTTTCATTTTCGCTTCCTTCAATAAAAATCATTTTCGATGTTTCACATCTGCCAGGCGTCTCGTGACGGCAATTATTTTTTCTTATTATATTGACAATCCTTTCACGAAATGATTCATTTCTATGATTGCCGCTTGAATTAGCTTTTACCTTCTGTTATTAAATTATAGTTGAACTGTTTTAATTTTTACATCCAATGTAGGTAGGTACAGTGCTTGCTTATAGCAATAATAATTTCGGTTGTGTGTGTGTCCTGCGTAACTCTGGTTCAATAAACTCTGCAACTCGAATTTGCTTTGAATTTAAGTATTATTTACAAAATATGTGTGAACTGAAAGCTTGAAAAATTCGAACGAACTAAGAATATCTTTCACTGCAACAATCATGTCAATACCAATTCGTTAAATTAAATTTATAAAACTGTTTTGGCTTACAGTTTGAAAATGGCCTTGTAAGCCCAAACAGCTGTCACGAACCGAAAAACTAAAATACTTGCAAAACTTAATTATAACACTATTGAATTTTATTTGAATTATTTTTTAAAAATCCCTTATACTGTACATACACAGCTTAGGTAACCAATAATTAAAAAAGTTATCCATTAGTTTTATTTTGTTTCCAAAATCGTAAATTTTAATAAATTTAAATAATATGCATAAAAACTGCTTTATTCTGTATTTAAAGATATTCGTACGGTAAATAAATAAATAATAATCATTAGATTTCGCCAATGGACTTTTGGGGTGAATAAGAAAAAAATGGGCCTGTAAAAATAAGAAAACATTCGATGTTTCCCGGTGCATGATGCTCCACCTCACCTAACAACTTTATTCGACCAATGGAAACAGTATGAAAATTACAAATCCAGAATACTTCTAGACGTCATAAAGAACTTCCACAATCACTGATATCATGAGTAGGATAAGCACCGTTTAGACGAGTACCGTGTTTATGACATCCGTCTATTTATATGGAAGAAGTCATCCAAATGAAGCGGATGTGAGAGGGTTTCTTTGTAGTTTCTTTCTTCGAAGACCACACAACGCATAATGCAACTACCAACAGTTCTCAGACAATTTAGGCACACTTGAGCTACGTCACACGCCGTCTGTTCCGTGACTTGTGTCTCGCGTCCCGTGATGCGGGATACTTCTTCCCAGTAATTATTTCATTTGGCCCATCAGTCATGCCCATCCAAAGGTTTTCATTTTAATTTATAACGTGTAGAAAGTCATTAGTGTAAGGATATGTGTGATTTAGGTAGATATTTAATTGGTACCCTTACATAATAGTATCCAAATTTATTTAATTATAATATAATTAAATGTATTAAGTTTATTATACTTCTCCAAAGACACAAACTCATTTTGTGGCACCATTTTAATAAAAAAAATATAAAATACTTAGTTTCAATCACATTTATTGTTAATCAACATGTTTCTTTAGCAATGCTTACATCATCAGGGTTAAGCAAACCCTGATGATGTAAGCATTGCTTACGAAAAATGTTGGGTTTTTAAACAATAAACGTGGTTAAAATTAAATTTTTGTTAATTTTGAATTAATTTTATAATCCATGTTTTTATAAAATTTCAAATCTTGAATGTGGGTAGCACTATTTTGTAGAATAAAGTTTGTAAATACATACAATGTAATGCCTTCGCTATCGACAGTACCTTACATAAAAATGTTGCCCAGCCCTGTTCATGTGGAACCATTGATTTGACAAAAATTGTGTAGGTATATTTGGGTCTAACTATTGACTGCTACATGAAATGGGATATACACATTACGAATGTTTGTAAACTTGTACGCACTATTGTTGGAAGTATTTATAAAATAAAATACTTCATGCCTGTAAGTATTTATCTTTGACTGAATTCACTATTCTATGTGGCTTTTATTTTTGGTGACATTCTTATAAAACTAATGTAAGATACATTCAAACATTACAAAACTCAATAACCAAATTGGTAAACCGTTAATACTCCAATGCATACAGAAATAAACATTAAATTAATATAACTATTATAAATGCTTTATTTTTTCTATTTTTCTTAAATGTTCTAGTTTACATTCAGTTACTTTTATGTTTCTAAATACCTATCTGTGAACATTAATAATTGGTCTGTTTTTTTGCCATCCTCTTATGTATATTTTATTACTAAGACTGTTTATGTTCCTTAAATAAATAAATAAATAACAATGTTTTTCTTTTTTATAGAGGATTATTATAGTACAAACATATATAAAATAAAACAAATGAAAACAATATATTTTGCACTTCGTCAGTCAATAATAGAATGTGGAATAATTATCTGGGGAGGAGAAACAAACTCAGCTATCGATCACTTAGAAATCGCGCAGAAAACTTAAAGGTAATACTTAAAAAACATAGACTGACTGATACAGACCAAATATTCAACAGTTGTGACGTACTAGATATACGCCAATTATATGTTTAAACACTGCCTACACTGCCCCCCCCCCCCCCCCCCCCCCGACAAAGAAGTATTCTTCCTCCCATTTGTCTTGAAGCACTCTATTTTCTACGACAGCAAGATATGCTGTTAAAATTTGCAAGTAGGAACCTGACTAACCAGTGACATTAACCAGTTTTTATGTATTATAATTGATGCGGTGGTTTCTAGAAGTGGCACTTTTTATTTATAAATTATTTGCGCGCGTACTTGTGTGTCAAATATTTGTTTTTTTGGGAATAAACCTAGCGTTTGAAATAACAACGCTCTTACACATCTGCCCTGATGATGGACACTGCAAGGCTGTCGAAAACTGAAACGTTGGCTAAAGAAGGAGGTAGCGCAACACAGCATAACAAAAACAAATAACGAAAATACTTTTGGCCGTGAAAATCTAAAAAAACGTATCCCACTCTTATACCAGATTATGTGGACCATAATGACAATCCTTTTCGGGTATCACTATCTGTGCGGCAAAGTCGAAACGAATCTTAAGAGATACGAAATTGAGAATGATAGATTTTTAAAAATCAAGTTCGTGATAATAAAGTGTTTAGGGCCGCACACAAAAGCTTGCCGAGCCGCACGTAGAGTATGGTTGAGTTAGACAATCGTACAAAAATAACATAAAAACTCCGACGGTAAATACAAGCTTTGGACAAAGGCACTATCAATATCATGCTATAAAAGCATTCAACAGTCTTTCCCTTGAAAATAAAATGAAAGAAAACAAAAATAAATTCATACTCAAAATTACAAAATGGATTAAAGAACAAAAAAGACAATATTATCAAAATTTCTATTCTACCTATGTGTTAATCAGATAAATGGCACATTTCTGCATAATGCAAGAGTAAATAACTTTTCATATAACTAAATCACTGGACCTGTTCTAATGTAAACAGAAGCGAAGGGTCAATGTACTTCGAAATATGAATTAAACTTTTGGTTCTGAAACGTAGTGGAACAGGAGAAACCTAGTTTAATAAACAGGTTTCTAAATTGTTATACATTTTAGAATCATCTTCCGCTATCATCATAAGTTTCAGGTTTCTTTTTGTATGAAAAGATTAGTCGTTCTTAGCACGCGACTCTTCCTGAATTGAAGTGTTTTCATTCACTGGGAACAACCCCATCCCACACGGGCGCGGGCGAGACAAAGCTCGGCTCCTCTCGCATTGTCTGCTGCTTGCTGCCTGACATAGCACTGTAAACTGTTATGTTCTCCCGAATGCCGTGGAGACACGTGTTACTTCACAGGGCTGCTTTAAGAGACAAAACCTGTTTTTATTCATTATTCATTACACCTATATGGGCCATAGGGTCGATAATTCGGCAATGTATTCAGAGAATTATTATCGTCTTGAAACAAATTTCGTGTATTTATGTATTCTGAACTTTGTGTTGGCCTTTTTAAGAATATATTTCCGGATTACCATAACTTTCTATGCTCAAGGAACTAAGAAGGTTTATATAAAATTCGATATTATATTCAATAAAAATATTAGATTAAGATTATTTTAATAATATCGGTACCTACCTATTTTACAAAGAAAACTTTTACTACTTTTAACTACTTTTAAAAAGACTGGAAAAAACCTTTGGACTGGGTGGTGAAACTATTCAATGGATAAAATCCTACCTCTGTGGCCGAACACAATCTGTACAAGCCGGTGGTAAAAACTCTCCCTTTGTAACCCTCACTTCTGGAGTCCCCCAGGGTTCAGTGCTGGGACCCCTACTTTTTATTCTGTTCATCAACGATGTTGCCAAAATAATAGAATCATTCGGACTTCTTTCCCATTGCTACGCTGATGATCAGCAAATCTATTTCTACTGCGCACCGAATGAGAGAGATAGATTAAAAGATATTACCATTAAATACATTGCTGCCATAACAGACTGGATGTCTTCGAACAAACTAAAACTAAATCCAACCAAAACAGAATTTCTCTGGACAGCAACAAAAAAGCGTCAGTCATTATTAGACAAATCTCCTCTCATTACTTCTGGCTGTAACATCATCCCTAAAAATGGCGTCAAACTCCTAGGTGTACATCTAGACCAAGATCTTTCTCTTAAATCCCAGATTAATAAAACAGTAAGCGCGGGATTCTTTCACCTGCGCCAAATCAAATCTATAAGGAGAAATATTCCGGCTAAGGCCACAAAGATGCTGGTAAACTCTTACGTTGTATCGCGACTTGACTATTGCAATGGCATATATGCAAATCTCCCTAAAATATATACTGATAAACTTCAGTCAGTTTTAAATGCTGCAGCGAGACTGATAACCGGCGTTTCCAAATATTCTCACATTTCCCAACATCTGCGGAACCTTCATTGGCTTAAGTGTCCTGAGAGAATTCAGTACAAACTCTGCTGGATGGTTTTTAAAGCACTTCACGACATGGCGCCACCCTACCTGTCGGAACTGTGCATTCCGAATGATGTCAATACTAGGCAAGCAACCCTTCGATCAGCATCTTCAACAGCCATAGGTAGACTTTCAGTGCCTATGCGCAATCCCAATACCAATTTCGGAGACCGGGCTTTTGCAGTAGCAGGCCCAACAGCTTGGAACAAACTCCCTTATACTCATTACTCAGTCCATGGGAATTACCTAGATTGATGTATCTTCATTGCCAGCTTTTACGTTGTTACGCAACTTGCGTTGTTACGAAAACTTTTTTTTTTTTTTTTTTTTTTTGTGTAATATTTTTCATGACTTACACTGACAGCACGGGCAGTAACATAACAAAATGTGTTTATAAACGTAAATAAGTATGCTAGTCGTAAATAACTAATTTTAAGACAGTTGCAAATCATAATGCAAATAGAGCAGTAACAATACTGCTATATTCGTATTATGACAGTAATCATAACAATATGTGATTATAAATGTAAATAAGTATGTTAGTCGTAAATAACTAATTCTAAGAGAGTTGCAGGTCATAATACGAATAGAGCAGTAACAATACTGCTTTGTTCGTTTCGTATTGTATTATGGCTTGCAATTACATGTACAAACTCGGTTTTAAAAATAAGTATAGTTCTAAATCACTAGTCATAGAAGTCTTATTTGTAAGTCATTAGTTATCAATCTTAGTTATAATATAAGCCACTTGTAGTATATAGGTATAGATTAAATGTATAAATGAATTTATAAAGCGCCCTTGAGGTGATTTTCTCACGAAAATGGCGCTATAAAAATCATCCAATAATAATAATAATAATTATTATTATTTAAATGTAATTTAGACCGAGTACCATAATACGACGTGTGTAAGATGGTTCAAGAATCATAAATAATTTATGATAATATTCACAATAATATTCTTAATAATATGATAATTTTCAAAAAGTACTAAATATAAATAAACAAGCATTTGCTTATTATGGGAGAATAATTTTTAAAATATACATATATTTGTAATAATTTATGTATCTATTGCAAGGGCGGATCCAGGATTTTTTTCTGGGGAGGGCACAAGGGGCGGAAGGGGGGTGCCCCTCTAGAGCACAATTCCCCCCCCCCCCCCCCAGGACGGACCAATTTTTTATGAAATCGAAATTTGTGTTTGTCAACTTTAATGGGGGGGGGGGCTTTTCCGACCGCGCTTTCCCCCGACCGTACCGCTTATATTATCATCTTTCATGTGATGAAATCTCCACAGTATCTACATAAAAATCTGGGGGGGGCACGTGCCCCCGTGCCCCCCCCCCCTAAATCCGCCCTTGATCTATTGTATGTATTGTACCAAAGAAAAAACTTTCAATAAAAAAATAATAATAATAGCATAACATTTGTATTGCGCAGTTTTGGGTTATTTCACTTCAAGTGCGCTTAAATATAATAAACTTAAAAATAATAATTTTGTATTCATCGGACGTATTCTTAAGATTACTCCTACAGTACTCCTTACGAGTTCTAAAAATATATTGATCAAACACATAATAAGAATAAAAAAATTACAAGATAACAAGAAATTTAAAAACTAAAATATCCTATAAAACATGGTGGACATTAAGCATAAAAGTACAATAAGGAGGTAAGGGAAGCCAAGCTATTACCGGAAACTTGAGAATATGGCTCATTAGAGTATATTGAAAAGAAGTTAAGATTTATGAATGGTAGGGTTTAAAAAAATTGTTTCATGCACTTTATGAACATCGCGTTGCATGAAATGGCTTTAGTCCTGTTTGTGACCAGTTCTGAATTACCAGAAGAAACCATCTTCTTTCCCTCTCCTCACAACGTGCCCATATTGGGGATACTTATGTTTAACGGCCAATTAAGTCCAGAATTTGTGAAACATCAACACACAAAATCACTCCACAAGAAGAAAAAATAAATAAGACTTCCCTTTCGAAAGAAGTCAAAATCACTGATTGCTGTAATGTTAGAGTATAGAGGGATGATCTTCCAAAAAATACTGACCAATATAAAAAAATGAAAATGAATTAAAATTTTAAAAAGAAGTGAGGAAACATGCGAAGTGATTTGTAATCTTAAATTCTGTTGGGCTGTAATATAAGTTTTAAAAATTTTACACGACTGAAAAACAAACCGCTTACCACTCAAAAATGATTGTTCATCAGCTGGGTAAAATTTGTAACAATTATATTAGTAAGGGAGTTGGTGTGAAACCACTATATTATTTATTCTTAAAAATTTTAAGTTAAATAAATAATTAGTTTTACCTTTTTTTTGAAGTCTTGAAAATATAAAAATTAATTTTAAATCACGCACTCATCCACCGACAACATTAATTAATATATTTAATTAACTCATGTATCATAATAATATAGTATGCAATACAGCCCTGCAAGAGGGTAATAAGAAGATGGGCGTAGGTTAACCGGAAACTCCCTTCTAAAATCTGATACAAAGGTTTTCCTCTCTCCTCCCCTCCAGCTGTGTCCTGTGACACCTGGCTACAGCTACAGGATGATTGAGATGAGATCCTCGGGGAGAGGTTCCGGTTCCGGATTCAATGGGGGTCTTGAGGGAGGCACAAAGGGATGTTGTGAGGAAGGTAATAAAAATATGTGTCATATTAGGATGTTAACAAACAAAATCATGATAAAATGTTGACAAATTTTGACTGATGACTTTTTTTCTAAAAAAGCTTGATTCAAAGGGGGTACTCATAAAAAAAACTGTGACACCTCCCAAGGCAGGGGAACTATGTCACTACCCGGTTGGGCAATATTGAGAGATGGGTTAAGGTAGGGGCTGTAGGAAGGAATTTATGAAGAAACCCAGATGTTGACGAGAACCATTTATTGGATGACCAACACCCCTGCCATAGGTCACCACAAATGGTTTGCTACCGTTGGTGACTAAGCAGGGGTTCATGTGTGGGGTGAGGCTTTTCTGGGTCTTGGCGGCACATGCGTTTGCCCACCTCCTGCGTGGCGCGCCAGATCGGGAGAAACTGGTTGAGGAAGACCTTTTTACCTCTCCAGCCGGACGCTCTGGACCCATCGCCTTGTACCTCTGTGGAAGGGGGATGGATTCATACGTCCGTCATTCTTGAGCAAATTGACCGCCAGATTCCTACCCACCCTCGGAACATCCTCTCCTCCCCTTCTCTAAAAAACCCTTCACACAGCATGCCAAAAGTTGACATAGGCCCTGGGATTATTTTCCTCGGGGCCTCCTGTGTGGAGCTAAGGTAAAAAAAAACAATAACTAGGTATTTATCTTGACATAAAAATATTGTTTAGGTGTACTTAAATATCGAATTATTTATGTTGAATATCATTTTTTAGATTTGTTTGCTAAACTATGTTGGCGAGGAATTTACGAGTTTGCTTCATAATTTGAAAAATGTCCTTTTTTACATTAACTCCACACAGGACGCCCCGAGGAAAATAATTTCCTTCAGGGCTTGTCATCTTAGAGGATTCTGTAGGGAGGGTTTTTTTTAAGGACAGGAAGAAGGGGAAGTTCTGCGAAGGAAATAGGTATTAGGGGTTGGAAGGAATCTTAGGGCCAGTTTGTCTAGGAGTGACGGACGAATGATTTCATCCCTTCAACTGCGGTGCAAGGCGAGGGATTCTGGCTGGAGAGGTCAAAAGACCTACTCAACCAGTCTCTCGATCCGGCCCGTTACGCAGCAGATGGGTAGACACATCGGCCGCCAAGCCCTTGCCAAGCACCGGTGTCGGTTATCCAATAAATAGTTCTCGGGGCGGCGCTCTCCATAACAAAATGCCTAGTGTGTCGAGTTACTATTAACTGGTGATTTTCTTCGGAAAACTTTATAAAATAATACATAATTGCGCTAAAGAATTCAGAATATGTATTTATCTTCCTTTAATAAAAATTATTACATATTCTACATAATATATTTGTTGTAATAATTGGCGTACTGCTTTATTATTTTAAGAAACCAGTGAAGAAATTATGCTACATCCATCTATCAAAATTATTTGCAATATTTTCATCAGCTACACCCGTTGTATAATAATTTCTTCAATTATGCAAATTAAAAATCAAAATAATTGCCGACGAGGATGGGATTCGAACCCACGCGGGCAGAGCCCATTGGATTAGCAGTCCAACGCCTTAACCACTCGGCCACCTCGTCTGATATGCGATCCGAGTCGTGCGAACATTTTATCCGAAAGAATAAAGATAATTTGTGACGTCACCGAGCAAATGAAAAGAAGATCACGAATAACTAATATAATGTAGGTCACGATTTTATGTACTTGAATTTTACAGATAAATGTATAAACGGAATAGTAGATACTGCAGTGAAAGTGTGAAGGTAAAAACTGATGTTGAATTTCTGAGTTAGATGAATGCTCATTTCGAAAAATAGAGTTGGTTTTATTTATTTTTGGGTTGTTAATAATAATTATTATTATTATTGGGTGATTATTATAGCGCCATTTTTGTGAGAAAATCACCTCAAGGGCGCCGAGCTCCGTGTGTTATGCGGTTTTGCGCTACCTCAACTCTATTATTGACTGAGCGTATAGCGAAATACTGTATGTAAATTGGTTTGTTATGTCCCGGTTTCGGTTCAAGATAGTCCTTATGAAAACTATCTTTTAATCCAATCTATTTTGGATACCTACCATCTTTTAAGTCAAATCGGAATAATCTATATTAAAGTACCTACCGGCATGAAGAAAGATTGAAAAAATTATTGTCATTGAGATGGTGACATTTCTTTGAACAAATTATATACCTAATTATTTAGTTGAAATAAAGAATGTTATGCTATTTTAGAGGAAATTTTGGTTTTGATTTATTAACTAGAGAACATTAGAAACTAACTTTTTTGGACGCGAGGTTTACTGTACACAGAACTATTAGTTATTTTAAATACCTGCTTATAAGCGTGGTTTTAATAATTGTGTAACACCATGTGGTAATTGAGTTTGCCCACCTAATGCGCGGCGTGCATTATCGGGAGAGACTGGTTGAGGGAGACCTAACTAAAACCTAGACCTCTCCAGCTTGACTCTCTCTACCCATCGCCTTGCACCGAAGTGGGGTCACTCTTGAACACGCTGACCCCCAGAATCCTACATATCCCTCATACCTTTTTCCTTCCCAGAACTTCCTTTCGTTCTTTTCACTAAAAAGACCCTCCACGATGATGTAAGTCCTGTGCTATTTCCTCAAGACCTCCCGTGTGGAGCCAATGTAAAAAAATAACTATCAATCAATATGCACTTCTTATTCTCTTGCTTCTCGCAGTTCCAAGCCGATCAATATCAGCTGACAGTGTATGTTTGTTGTCTCTGAGAGAAGGCGCTCAGATACAGGTCGTACATAATAAAGTGCAAGGGGTGCAGTGGTGCCAACCTTCCGCCCCCGCCCTCTCTGCTAGCGGCTATAACTGGGGATACGGCCAGAGCTACGTGCGTATTAGCACTAGCGAATCAAACTGCCGAAATATTGACAATTTCTAACATTGTATGAGGGTGAAGCCGCCGGTGGTTCGCGCCACAGATTCTCAAAAATTTTATATGAGTTTTTAAAAATTAAAAAATGTTATTTCTATTATTTGCACCAGCAAAGTTGTAAGCTCCCTATCGGGAAGTTGAATGGATCAAAGCGAAGGGCACAGGCATTATAATACAATAATTTTTATCCTTTTTATTTTTTTCCGCGGTTCATTACTTAGGTAATTACAAACATTTTTTTAAAACATAAGTATAAAACGTAATAATGTAGGTATCAGCATAAAAAAGCAAGGAAAAGGTTTTGCCTGTGTTTCTGAAATATAACCAAAAATTAGCAAGTAGTCCTAGTAGTGGTTATTAATTTTTAAGTTATATTGAACTAGATTGAATGTACCAAAATGCTAATATAAACAGCGTGAATTTACAAGTACAAGGTATGTAGAATTTATACAATAAGATGCAGGTGTGAAATGCACATTTTGGAGTTTATGTTATATTGTAGTAATTAGTTCTTCTTCTTTCGTATGGTGGGGGGTCAGAGGGGGACATCTAGGTCTGCGAGAGTGATGTTTTATTAGTATTTTGAATTTGTTTATCTAGGAAGTATGTTTACGAGAGATGGGAAGGCTGATAGAGATATTGAAAGGAGGGTGAATTCAGGTAACTCTATTAATGGAGGTCTGAACGCCGTTGGCACCAACAAAAAACTGTCCAAAGAAGCGAAGCTAGCCGTCCATAATGGAGTGCTGGTACCTACCCTGATGTATGGCAGTGAGGCATGGAACTGGCAGAGGAAGGATGAAAATAGACTGAATGCTGTAGAAATGAGATCCCTGAGGCGAATGTGTGGAAAAACCATGTACAATCGTGAGATAAACATGGATATCCGCAAAGAATGCAAGGCTAAGCATTATATGCGTGATGTGTAAGATTAAGAAAGGGACTGTAAGCGTGATGTGTAAGATTAAGAAAGGGACTCTCCGATGGTTTGGGCATGTAGAGCGAATGAACGAGGAAAGGAGTGTAAGGAGAATATATGATGCAAATTTGAATGGTAGAAGAAGTCGGGGACGCCCGAGAAAGACATGGCACGACCAAGTGAATCAGATACTTGAGTCGGGCCATGTGAAGAGTCGGAATAATAGAAGAGCATATATGAGACGATGTATGAATGTGAACGAGGCAAAGAGTGTGTGTCAAGATAGAGTTGTGTGGCGGTCCGTCCTCTCTGCCTACCCCTGCGGGGAATCGGCGTGATGGTAAGTTAGTTGGTTGAATTTGTTTAGGCAGAAGATTAAAATGAAACAGCCATGTGTTTGCACTAATTGGGTATTGGTTTTGAGGGCTTAAAATACATTTTACAACAATTTTTGCGGGTGCTTTTTGGGCTTACAGTTATTGAATACAATTACATTATTCCAATTTATTGGTATAGGTATTATCCTGTTATCGAAGTGCTTGAGAAATGTTAGCAGCAGGGCGTATTGGCAGATTCACAATAAGAAAACACATCGCCAACCACAGAACATGAATATTTATGAACGAAAAAACTTGTGATGGCAACATTGGACTTCTTGCAGGATTCCATTTACACACAATGTCAATCCGCAATGTCTCAATTTCACGTGTAAGGATTTTTTTGTAGGCAAACTAGTAATTTAATCTCAAGAGTTTCTTAAAACGTTTATAAATTAACTTAAATCATCCTTTGCAAACATTGAAGAAACTTAAACTGATTTTAAAATCTTATCAGGAGCATAATAATTCACCATTGCATAACGTAAAACCTGGGAGAGGTCGTATCACGTCATCACGGAGCATTCGAGAGGAACTGAAGTGATAACATTCTTCTTATAATATTGATAGGTGAAAATGACTCCTCTTCTATGATTGACGTGACCTTTACAATACAATATATTTATATTAATAACGTTGTACCTATCAATTAGTGCCTACATCGATGATTCAGATATATATCTAATATTTTATTTGTATGCGAGTTAGTTCAAGAATTTTTGGAATTTTCTGTACATTATATTTACTAGTTCAGACGAAAATGTACCTATGTCTAACCGAAATAAAATTTAATTAGTTACATTTTTAACCCCCGACGCAAGGAGCGGTGTTATAAGTATGAATTTCTGTGTGTCTGTCTGTCTGTCTCTCTGTGTGTCTATCTGTGGCATCGTAGCTCCTAAACGAAAGGACCGATTATGACGCGTTTTTTTGTTGTTGTTTGAAAGCTGAAATGATCGAGATGGTTTTTAGCTACAATTCATGAAAATTTGTTTCGGCGTGTAAATTTGAAAATTTTACTTATTCAAATAATAAGCAAAAATTCGTTAAATAATATTTTCACAAAAATAAAACTAGTTTCGGAACTTTTATTTCAAATATTCTAAAAATTGCAATATTAAAAATTGGGTTATATTATATATTTATCTTATCTATATATATTAATCTTATCATTTCATTACGTGACATTTGAATTCGAAGTGATACAAATCTAAAAATAATTAATTCGTCCTGAACAGGAACTTTTATACTTTATAAGAATTAACATCACATAATTTATTAATGTCTTAAGTATGTTATTATTGTTTAAAGTCTTCCTCATCCTGTGAGAATTTTTAACCACCGTGTGCGTTACATGAAATAAAGCTTTGAGATTTTTTTGATTGTTTTTATAACTGGCAATACAATAATACATAGTTCTACAATTCGAAAGAAACATAAGTTCGCGAAATTTCTATAGAAATATGATAAAAGATTTTCGACATTCTAGTATCTTCTGTATTTTTCGTTTTGAGTATCTACCGCTCTATTCGTTGATGATGGCTGATTTGACGACCCACAGTTTGAAAAGCCTTGCCATCTTCCCTCGCAGGTTGCCAGGCAACGACCACCCTTGCTCCGGCTCCGTGATCCGGAGGAAAGTCTAGCAAACCACACACCGTTTTTATTGCACTCCATTCTGACATCAATACTAACTACCTTCATACACCGTTTTTATGTCCGCGTTGATCGCACATAATATTACAAAAATGTTATTCAATTTATTAGGAATAACTTATTTAAGCGTATAAACCTCATTGTAATATGTAATCATCGACGAAGAACAACCCCATTGAAAATATGTAAGAGATAAATACGGTAACGGTCGCAACTGGGACTTTATTTTCTATGTCTCTTTATCACTTTCATATTTTCGTTGAGAGTCGTTGATTTCATTTTCTGAAATTATTAAATAAACGAGTATTTTTTGTTGTATTTTTTTTATTTTTTATTAGTGACTATTTAATTACAGGTTTGATAAGAATTACAAGATATGATAAGGTGTATAAATATTTCATCTGTTTGTTCTTAGTCCTCCTCACTAGGTGGTCCTGTACTGAGGCGGACTGGTAGATTTCTTTGATAATAATTATATAATTATAAATTCACTTAATATGTGAGTTACCATAGTTCTTCACTGATATATGGACACATAGTCTTTAGGTAAATATTAAGTTGGTATTACTACTTAAAAAATGTTAATGTTACTTAGCAGGTGTGTCCGGGTTTATTGGGTAAGGTTTATCGATCGACGGTCGGTATTGACGACCTAAAATTTTCCAAGGGCCGCTCGGGTACATGGATGCGCCAGGTCATTCCTAAGGGCGCCGCGGGTCGCTGGTTGCCGGTACTGGTCTAGGTCTTGGCGGTGAATGCGTTTGCCCACCTACTGTGTGCGTATCGGGAGAGTTTGGTTGAGGGTGACCTAACCTAGACCTCTCCAGCCGGACTCTCTCGACCCATCGCCTTGCACTGCAGTGGGAGGGATAGATTCATACGTCTGTCACTCCTGGACAAAACGATCCCCAGATTCATAACCATCATATTTTCCTTTCCAGAACACCTTCTCCTTCCTTTCCCTAAAAAGACCCCTCCGGCTCCACACAGCACCCCCAAAGATTACAGGCCTTGAAGAATTTTTTTCCTCAGGGTCTCCTATATATGTGGAGCTAAATCAAAAAATGTTAGAAAAATAGCGCTACTTTTTACCAAGAGATCAATAATCTTTACATAGTATAAAATGAAGTTGCTCCCGCTGTCTGTAAGATAGAGTGATTCATAATGGTTTATAGGTATATAATTTGTCAAGGCTTTGTGTAAATTAGTTGAAATATATAATATATCTGGCCAAGCAACAGCGGGCAGCGGGCTGGCTAACGGGTGGTGTGGATTAAATTTAACATATGGCGTTGGTTATAAAGGTTGGGTAATGGCGTGGAGTTGTGTTTCGTTAGCCACAGCCCACAGCAACGTGTGTCCGGGTCTGCTAGTCAATAGTAAAGTAATTTCTCATCACTCATCATACATTCGAGTTTACTTTCCATCTCTTGATATGTAAATGTACTATCTTCCTTGAGTCCTACTATTTCTTCCAACTTATTCCACTTCTTTTTTTCAGACGTTAATTACTTTATTTATTTTAAATTATATCAAAATCATATTACTAGGGTCGGTCAAAAACTAATTCCTCCTATTTTTTTCTAATTAAATAAAGTTTGTTAAGTGCATAGACGTATGAATATTGATAGACCAGAACATAAAGGTGAGGGGTAGAAGCCAACTACAGCGGGACGAAGGGCAGGAAGATGGCTTTGGTGATACGTGATTCGCCAAAACTCAATCTGACAGTATATAGGCATCTCGCACTATAAAATCATCATTTAGTTCTTAAAAGTAAACTCTGCTTTTGAATGAATAGACCTTTTTACATGGGAGCGCAAATTGCTCGCCACGCAATGAACAAATTTGAAGTTCAAATACGTCAAAGTAAGGTCGCCTATAAGGTCGAGTCCAATATTTTGCTCCTGTAGTTAGTTAATACACTTTTACAAATGTTTCATAATTTACTTACCCCATTAAATAGTGACAGGCACACGCCATGTATCTCGGAGTGATAAGTGTATGTATGGGTGGTTTGGTTTATTTATGGTGTATGTTCAAAAACGATCATATTATGTGATCTGAATTAGCTTAAAATAGTGTAAAATAATGCTTGCTTATGGAATGTAATACCACAATTGGGTTTATTCTCTTTTTCTCTTCTATGTTTACACGTATTTATAGCACAAGCCACCATTTTTACCGTGTTATTTACGATGAGAGCTCGACACTGGTCCGGACACGAATGATGACGTCACATTTTTTAGATTGACGCGTGGCTCTCGCAAGCCCAGCCGGTTCAGTAAAATGGTTCCAATGGGAGGGGGAAATAATACGCCTTTTATCGCTTAGGGCAATTCCAGGTATTTTGTACGTCCGTGGTTAAGTGACAAAATTGAATTTGGCGCTTTTCCTCAAACCTTCATCTACAATCTACTGCAATAACAATTGCAGTAGATTGTAGATAAAGGTTTGAGGAATAAATAATAAACAACAACAACAAAGTCAACAACAACAACAACAAAGTCAGTGACAGACGTATAATTTTGCTCCGTATAAAACAGTAGAATCAAGCGCAAAAAGTTTATTTTGAGCATTAAATACTTGTTATATCAGTGCATCTCAGTGCTGCGATAATTCTGGTGCTAATACCATGTATGTACTGAACCATATTCATAAGAGAAACTCGTTTTAAAAAGTCAAATTACTATAATTTTTAACAATTTGGTTGCTCTACCTACATAAGGTATATTTATGCTACCTCTCAATAGATGGCAGTAACTACCTACGCGCACGAATAAAATTGTAAATTAATTGAGTTACGCTACTTATCAACAGATGGCAATGCATGCGTAATTTCTGAATGAAATTTTTTTAATACCACTATTGCCCAATAGATGGTGTTATTTTTTGTAAACAACAAAATAATATCTATTTTTTATAAATATAAATTTTATAATTTAGAATGACTTCCCTAACTCCGGAAGACAGGCTGAAAAGTGCAAAAATTCTAATGAAAAATTTTAATAAAATTTTAACCTCTAACATCTTATCAAAAGATCAAAAAACCTCTCTCACTGAGGCTATGTGTGAAATGCTGAATCATATCGAGGCCATGGTTCACGAATACAAGGCACCAACAACCAAAGAAGATGATGGACTCGACAGATTGTATCAGTCGCTATCTAAAATAGATAGGAATATTGAAGATCTTAAATTGAACATTGAAGCTAAATCGTATGCTGAAATAACGAAATATGGTAAAACTAATGAAGAACAAAGCAAATGTAAAAAACATGAACCTATTGTCATCATTAAACCAAAAGATAAGGATAAAAAAAATACGGTAACAAAGGATGAAATAAAACAAAATATAGATCCTGTTAATTTTGGTGTAACTGGAATTAGAAACTTCAAACAAGGGGCAGTCATAGTAGAGTGTAAGAATGTAGCTGCTACAAAAATGATGGAAGAACAAATAATTTCAAAGATGGGACAAAAATATGATGTGAATACACCAAAACCAAAGAATCCCAAACTAAAAATTATTGGTTTATCGGATAAATACACACCAGAAGAAATTGTTTTAAAAATTAAGATGCAAAATGATTATTTGCAAACAGTTGAAGCGAAAATTGACATAAAATATATAAAAGAAATGAAAACCAAACGAGGTGATATTAACTACACCATTTTCATGGAAGTCGATGGAAAAACTTACGACATAATGTTAAAAGAAGGTAAAGTTAATATTGGATGGGATAGATGTCGGGTTTTCGACAACATCTCACTTCTGAAATGTTACAAGTGCAATGGCTATATGCACAAAGCACAAGACTGCAGAAGCGAAAAAGCTTGTACTCGATGCTCCGAAGCACATGAAAATGTAAACTGTCAAAACGATATTCAGTGCATAAACTGCAAAAAAATGAATGAGAAACTAAAATTACAATTGCCAACTGACCATTATGCTTGGAGTAATGAATGCTCAGTACATTTGAGAAAAATTGAAGCTGAAAAAAAGAAAATCGATTTTTTATGCCATTAAAAAACTCCTCTAGAAGACGTCAACCAAATAATTGCAACCTGTACTACCAAAATGTCAGAGGTCTAAACACCAAATTAAGTTTACTTCAGTCTACACTACCAATGTTTGAACACGACTTTGTACTACTTACTGAAACGTGGTTAGAGCCAAATATTCACTCTAGTGAATTAGGTTTCATAAATCATAATGTGCATAGATTAGACAGAAATTCATCGACAAGTGCTAAAAGCAGAGGTGGTGGGGTTTTAATCGCTATAAGCAAGAAATACAAATCTAACTTAATTACAACTAAACATAAACATCTTGAACAAATTTTCTTGCAAGTAAATGTTGCCAGGAATAAAAAGATTATTGTGGGCTGTATTTACATCCCACCAAATTCAAGCAATGAAGTATACAGGTGCCATAGTGAGGAAGTGGAAGTTATATTAAAAAGGAATCCTAGTGCGATATTTTTGCTCGCTGGTGATTATAACCTTCCAAACGTGAATTGGGTGAACAGTGACGATAATATCAGTGTTAGTGAGTCTGGTCGCATTATTCTAGACATGGCGTTATTCTTAGGTCTTAATCAGGCAAATACTTTACCAAATGTAATTAATCGTACTCTTGACTTATGTTTTTCTAACTTAGATTCACTAGAAATTGAAGAATGTAGTGAGCCACTGGTGCCCACTGATGTTTATCATCCTCCACTAGAAGTTATTATCTCTAATGTACATATTAATACTTCTAAACTATCTTTCAGTTACCAAAATTTTTTCAAAACTGATTACGCGAAAATTTGTAATTATCTTCTCTCTTTTGATTGGTCATCTATGCAATATGATGATATCAACACATCTACCAATGAATTTTATTCTGTTTTAGAAAAGACAATTAGCATGTATATTCCAACCATGAAATGTAAGCCAAAAACCTATCCAAAATGGTACTCCAAAGAACTTATAAATCTGCTTATCACCAAAAAACTTAAACATAAAGAATATAAATTACATCAAAAATATTCTGATTACATTGAATTTAAAAATATAAGAACCTCATGTAAAAGAATGTCTATGACCTGCTACCGTAACTATATAAATGAAATTCAAAACTCTATAATAAATAATGTTAGTTCTTTTTGGAAATACTCAAAATCACTTAAAGAAGATGATTCTGATTTCCCGAGCATTATGCACCTAAATGGCAGCCATAGCAACAATACTGATGGTATTGTGAACTTGTTTGCAAAATTTTTTAAAAGTGTTTATTCAACAGACTCAAATAATGCTCCTGTTCCAACAACAACTCTAGATGAAACTCTTGATATTTCACAATGTACCATAAGTCTCTCTGATGTAATTACTAAAAGTTAAATCCTTAGATATACACAAATCTGCAGGACCGGATAATATCCCTACAATATTTATTAAAGAATGTATCAAAGTAATTGCTCTTCCATTAACCAAACTTTTTAATTTGTCTTTATCTAGTGGAATTTTTCCCGATAAGTGGAAAATTAGTTATTTGACTCCAATTTTCAAAAAGGGCGATAAAAGTGATATTTGTAATTACAGACCAATATGCATTCAATCCACCATACCGAAACTCTTTGAAAGCCTAATACTTGACAAACTTTTTACACAAATAAAACCTGTAATATCACCTTACCAGTTTGGATTTATGCCGGGTAGAAGTACTCTTTCTAATTTGATTATTTATGAAAATTTTATAACTAATGCTTTTAAAGAAAAACTACAAGTAGACTCTGTGTATACTGATTTTAGTAAAGCATTTGATTCAGTTTCCCATGAAATTCTCATTTGGAAATTAGAAAAACTTGGTATACGTGGCAATTTATTAACCTGGATTGAAAGCTATCTTACTAAAAGACAACAAATTGTTAGAATAAAATCCTCTTTGTCCGAAAAAATTTATGCAACAAGTGGAGTTCCACAGGGTTCACACCTTGGCCCAGTCTTATTTATCTTGTTTATAAATGATCTAACAAAAGTTTTTCATGATGTATTTTTCTTGCTTTTTGCTGATGATCTCAAAATGTTTAGAATTATTAAAAATATATACCATTGCAACATTCTTCAAGATAATATCAACAAATTGTTGATTTGGTGTAATGAAAATAGACTCTACTTAAATATCTCAAAATGTCAAGTAGTAAGATTTTCTCGAATAAAAAATCCAGTGATCTTTAATTACAACATTGATAACAATACTCTTGAGACATTAACAAAAATTAAAGACTTAGGCATCACTTTTCAATCAAATCTTTCATTTGTTAACCACATAACAGAAATTTCTAATAAGGGCTTAAAAATGTTGGGATTTATAATTAGGCTAACTAGAAATTTTTAAAATATAAAGTGTATTAAACTGTTATATTTTGCATTTGTTAGAAGTCAACTTGAGTACAATTCTCCCGTCTGGAACCCATATTATAATACACATGTACAAGCTGTTGAAAGAATACAAAATAAATTCTTACGTTTTCTAAATTTTAAAATGGGTATTCCAGCAATTATGTTGAACTACAACACTATTTTAAATGATATGAATATGCTCAAATTGTCAGACAGAAGAATTTTCACAGACTTGGTATTTCTTTATAAAATTCTAAATGATTTAGTTGATAGTCCATTATTGCTTGAATTAATAAGCTTCCGGATTCCTCTACGTAATACTAGAAGTCAGGATTTATTTCAGTGCAGAAATTCTGGAACTAACTACCATATGTATTCCTCTTTGCCCAGAATACTAATGGAGGGAAATAATTTTACCAAGTCTGTGGACATCTTCAATTTATCCTTAGACAAATACAAAATGCTGTTACTGAGGCAGTTCAGTTATGTAAAATAAATACTGTATATTTCTTAGTAAAAGAAATATATACCTTTTATATTTATTGGTAAAAGAAATATATAGTATTTATATTTTATTTAATCAAGTGTAATTTTTAAATTGTATATGTAAAAGCCCCGAAAAAGGGCGTAAATAAATAAATAAATAAATAATAACTTTCTGCATCAATAAGTGCAGTTTCTGCAGTCGCTTGCAAAGTGGCCGATATCAATGTTCGTATTAGTCAGCGTTCTGTGATTGAATTCTTGAATGCAGAAGGTGAAACGCCTATTTGCATTCATGAAAGACTGAAAAATTTGTACGGTGATGAAACTGCACAAAAATTGTGACCGGAACATGGGTTTCATGGAATCTGAATCAAAGAGGCAGTCAATGGAATGGCATCACACAAACTCACCGAGGACGAACAAATTCAAACTGTACGATCGGCAGGGAAAGTTATGGCAACAGTATTCTGGGATGCAGAGGGTTTGATTATGGTTGATTTTCGGAGCAGGGATGCACAATTAATTCTGTACGTCACAACCCTTAAAAAGCTTAATTCACATCTTTCGCCCAACAAAAGCTATGGCGAATAGACTTAGGAAGCAGGACTGTGCTTTTTAACACTCCAGGATACATTCCCTTGTTAAAAGGTGGACCAAAACTTTGGAAATGGATGTAGATTTGATTGAAAACAGACAAATTAATCGTCAAAAGTGTGGTTTTCGACCTACGTAATTGCTTTTTTTATTTCTTGACAATTTATGGAAAAAAATAGGAGGCATTACTTTTTGACTGACCCTCGTATTATACTTAGTTGTCCTTTTCCGATTCTGAACAACACACAACATTTTAACTTACGTTGTTTTACCACAGGATCTCAATCTCACTGCTTTCAACTTAAATCTACTTTCACATTACTACTTCCAATTCCATACCTCACCACCATATATCTACATTAGGGTTTACTCTGTGGGCTGAAAGCATCGCTCTTTGACAATTTCTTATTAGTGAGTGCTGCGTTCAGCGCAGCATTAATTGAATTTCCTGCATTCGCCGTTCTCTTACATCCTTCTCAGCCTATTCATCTCTTGCAAAAAATCCCTGTACATAAATCCCTGAACAGAATACCAACGTATTCACCTGCATCGATTTCAAGACCTTACAAATCACCGTATTGCACAGTATCTACGTATCCTTTATTTTCAATGCTTTAATTTTAACCTAAATTACTAATTACCTTCATTATCACTTCGCTTACATTTCTTAAGAACATATTTTCTTCTGTTCTTATAATACTTGTAGGTTTCCGATAGTAGGTTTACGAAAATGTCACTACTCAAATGATCAAAATGAATATTACAATTATTATTCCAAAATGATCCAAATTAATTATACAATCTTGATTGGAGACAATTATTACGGTTAACTGTCACACATGTATATGCAGGTAGAGAGAGATGTCATTTAATCAGACGAACTATGTACGATACAACAAAAAATCTTCACAAAATTTCTGTCAATAAAAAAACCGAGACCATATTATTTTTTTAAACCAACGCCAACCTTGGGAAAATATACCAACCCAGGAGCGGCGTCGTGGCGCTTCTGCTGTATCGCACCTGCACGAATGTAACGAAATTTAAACAATCGCCCATTTCTACCTCCCCTCTCAGTTTCAATCCTAGAAGGCTGAATTTGGTAAACAAGTTAACGGTCCCTGCGAACCAGTAACCAAGTGTAGCAGATATTTGAATGAAATATATCTCATGCTATAAATTAGAGGCGCAGCCCCATCTGTCTCTCTGAGGTAGAAACCGCCCCTAATTTCTGTTTTACTGAGGGGAATATATCTGTTTGAATATTACTATAGGTAGAGACTTACACCTTGCTGTGTGAAGGTTGGTAGGTATTTTTGTGTTATACCTACTTTTTATGTAGCTACACGTAAAAGTTTCGGTTATCACAAATCAACTCATCTGTTTTGGGGAAGTACTGTAGGTACATTTTGTACGGATGTGTCATTCCATCAATTGTCGTTGATTGGACCAGTTACGAACGGTGAGAACTTTTGTTTTATGTTTTCATCTAACATATAAATACAGAATCTCCTAGTAGTGTGTTCACGAACCATAAAAACCAAAATACACGTGTACACGTACACACATATAGGTATATATTCACGTACCTCAGTTGAAAGAACTGTGCACGTAATTTATTTATACGATAGCAAACGAGCGTTAAATTCGTAAATATTTTGATTTTATTCTAAGAATAAAGAAAAATAAATTTAATTAAAAAAATGGAATGTGCATTTACATCATCTTCATGTCTAGCTTTTATGTTTCTGCATCGTTAAGTATTTTTTTTATTGCCAAGTGGAAATCAAATAACTAATATAAAGCTTCTCCTTGCAAAATTTGGAATTAAATTCTTCTGTGAATTGAAAGAAATATTTGAAATTTAATAAAGTCATAAAAATAGCACAATTCTCACTTGATTCATCAATTTAAGACTCGGCGTAAAAAAGTCAAAGTTGAAATACAGATTTGAAATCGTATCTCCGTACAAATACTCGAAATGTTTTTTTCGGTGGTTTACTGAATTATTCAATTGTCGGCCTGCAGACGAGACTCTCCCACCCCTATATATCTGCAACCGGATATCCAGCGTAAATATTTATCTCCCATGACGGGAGATTGATGAAAGCAGACTTTTCATTGTTATGGTTTATTTTGCACCGGTTGAGAAGAGGCAAAAGGCCCTGCAGTTACGGAGGTGGTGAGTGGCTAGTGATGTTAGTTCGCTAGAAAACCTAAGCCAATGAATGTCAAACTTAGGGTAGGTACTAAGTTCTTAGAAATCACGAAAGTTAACATATCAACCCGCCAAAGAAAAATTTCATAAAGTCAATAATAAAAATTCACAAGTGTACGAGTCAATAAAATATATATTTTTTTAAATTACATGTGGGCGTGTTTCGTGATCCGAAATTCTGACCATTGCTTAAATTTATACAATGGTTAGTGGGGGTGTAGGAAGGTCATTAAGTTTATTCTATTGTTAGTGGGGGTATGGGAAGATCATTGAGTTTTTTCTATTGTTAGTGGGAATGCAGAAAAGTCATTGAGTTTATTCTACAACTGGTGATATAGGAAGATCTTTGAGTTTATTATATGGTTAGTGTGGATGTAGGAAGGTCATTGGGTTTATTCTATGGTTAGGTGTGGACATCGGAAGATCATTGAGTTTATACTATGGTTAGTGGGGATATAGGAAGATCATTGAGTTTATTCTGTGGTTATTGGTGATGTAGGAAGATCATTGAGTTTATTCTATGATTAGTGGGGATGTAGGAAGGTCATTGAGTTTATTTTGGTACTATGTAGATAATCTTATTATAAACTCTTGTGCAAATCGAAATATATACTTAACTAACTCGCCGTTTCACTTCAGTGGTATGTAGCTACACTTGAACATAACTATGTAGTTATATACGTGCATTTTTACATGTAATACTGTAATCGGTTTATTAAATCAGTTAGTTTTTTCACAGTTATTATATTTCTTGGTAAAAATTTACATTTTTGTCACCAATTTTTGGTTAGGTATTCTCAATACACTCTCTAAACGAAAAAGTATAAGAACCGCTGTAAAATAGAAAGTATTGTGGGAAGGGATGTGTGATGTATTGAAGAGGGTGTTGGGGATAGGATTGGCTGTCACTACATCACAGATTTCATTCTCAGAAGAGGATTTGAAGACGTGCGAGCTACGGTTTACTACAGCTCGCCTGTTGCAAAGTCTTCAAAAATTGCATTTCGTGTTTCATAAATATATAAAGCTTGTGGTTTATTGAGCTTCTTGGTTAAGCGGTAATAACCTTCTCCGAATCCAGAATTTTCATTTTATAAACAGTTATAAAAATTGTATTATTTCTTCCTCTTTCCCCTCTCCTTGGCCTCTCAATTTCAGTATCCTATCAAATCATGTCATATTTGGGTGAACCGTAGTATTACCTTCCTCGAACAGCGGGATTTTGTTCCTATGTGTTGTTATGTTGTTTTGTTGATACTGATGTTGTGTTGATGCTGGCATCCACCAAATACCTATTTCGTGTAGGAAGATAATTAAAAACACATCACAAGATAGCCCTAATCATAAGCTTTATATGCAAGCACTTATATACGTGCAACATATTTACATATCATGATATTTTTATTGTCTACAGTAATCATGGATGCGCAGCCATATTGACTTTGGGAACACTGTTCAGAGGAAATTTTAATCTCTCTGATTTACAGTGACAGCCACCGTTAAATGAATACTGGTCTAGGTATTAAATCAACTTGTTAAACGGATTATCCTGATTGGATCTGACCTTCCGGATATGTCCACTCATTCCTCTTCCGGTGGCCGGAGAACCGGAAGTGCAGTAGATAAAAAGATTCCGACTAAATCTCATAGACTGCAGTCACTGCACATTGCACTCGCTGTCAGATTCACTTAGATGTAGAGTGGCTGTCAATTGACTTAAATCAGTGTAGATTTTCCAATAAACAGAAGCATGAGCTAGGTCAAATCCCAGTACCTATTCACTTATGAGTATTCTGGGATTTGACAGAAATAATATTTTTTTATAAAATATCACAGTTCAGTCTTCATCAGCGTTACCCCACAGCTCATTTGAAATAAATTCAGAATAACCAACACAAGGCCGAATTATCAATTTACGACGCCAAAATTATTTTTATTTTAAATTCTGATCAGAAATGCGAATGAGAAGATTGCCTAAGAAAATCTTTAAAAAAATATCTTTATTAGGGTTAGTTGGGGTCAGGCGGTCGTAGTATTCTAATTAAAAAATAAAAATTATTTCGTATATTATATATATTTATGTATTATGAATTAGTGATGTAGGTAGATAAATCATATAAATATGATTAAACTGTAAAATGAAAATAACTTACAAAATTGTTCAAATTTTAACATCATAAATATGTAGCTCTTTTCTCTTAACCCTCATTTACTACTGAAAAGAACTCTGTCGATTTAAGGAAGGGGGGACATACATTTAACGTTTTTACATGATTGTCAAGTTTTTACATATACCACTGAACCGATTTTAAAAATTCTTTCATCCATAGAAAGCTACATTATCAGCGAGTAACATAGGCTGTATATAATGGTAAGCTCTGGCGTTATGAAATTTATATAAATGATAATGGGTGTACTTCATATATTTTAGCGGCTGGGTGGAAGGCAGGGAGAAGGTGGGGTTCGCGGAGAAGGAAGAGACGAGGTGAGGGGGAAGGCGGGGAAGGTGGAAGGGAACATGGACGCACGGGAAAGGACATGCAGATATCTTTGAAATATCAACGCATGCTGGGTACCAGCTAGTAAGGTATATTTTCCAACTAGTAAAATAATGTCGCGGAACTCACTCATGTGATATAATTACAGATCACAGTTTTCTGATTTAAGATAAGGATTAAGAATATTTAAGATTACAAATAAATAAGCAAACTCGATGCGAATATTAATAATACTTTCAGGAGAAAATTATAATTATAATAAATAATATTCCCAAGGAGTTACCGGTGTCTACGCCACGTCATAGCGTAACGTCGTAGTAAGAAGTCTACGCAGGATCCGAGGCAATCAATATCTCACATCAAAATTATTCTGCGAATTACTTCCTATGAATACAAGGCCCGTTTGCAGGGTATTATGAACAGGTGAGCGAGTTGCGGATTTGATGAAATTATATACGCGGAGTAAATATTGCACGGCGCGTAGCGTCGTTAAGTGAAAACCTAGACATTTAATCCACGGCGAAGGTATACTTAAACCGGGCGTAAGCCATAATCGCAACGTATCATAATCTATACAAAGTGCACTTTGTCTGTTACTGATAAGCAACGTAATGAGATATTTTCAGAAATCAGTTGACATAATTATGATAATAACAAGATATCGATAGATAAATACGATAAACGTCAACACACAGAATATGAGAAATATATATAAATGAATATTTGAAACGTAAAGATGGCTGAAATGCTAGATACTTTTGAAAGAAAAGTGCTGAAAAGAATATGTGGACCCGTGAGAGAGGGCGAACAGTGGCGCATCCGGCACAATAAAGAACTGTATGATATATATCAGGCCCCTAGCATCTCAGCCCATACGAGACTCCTCAGGTTGAGATGGGCTGGTCATGTACAGAGAATGCCGGATACACACCTCCCAAAAAGAATTTTGACTGGAAACCCAGGCGGAAAGAGAAAAGTGAGAAGACCCAGACTGAGGTGGGAAGACGAGGTAAGAGGGGATCCAGCACAGCTTCTTCAGGTACCAAACTGGAAGTCAGCCGCTGAGGACAGGAAGAGTTGGAGGCGAATGTTGCGGGAGGCCAAAGCTCGATATGGGCTGTAGCGCCATCGAAGAAGAAGAAGATGAAGAATATTTGAAGCAAATTACAAGAAAGATAATTTTTTATGTAAGCAAATGAGTTTTTCTACCAATATTTTTATTTTTTGTATAAAAATCTCATGAAATCTACCTTAATAAAATGTTTCCAGAACTTGCAGTGCTTGAATTATTAGATTAGTTTGCTTTAAATTTTAAAATAATAAAATGGTGTTCTACGAGTTAAATAGAACCCCCCTTAGTATTAAACGTGTTTTAAAGTTAAAACAACTGATAAACCACCATTTTCTCTACATTAATGGTTATCTGTCCGCGGTGTAAAATTTAAAAAACCCTTAAAACAAAATAAACAAAAATCTTCCATTTAAACATTTCTACTTTACAACTGGATCTTGCATCGTAAAAATTCCAAATTCTTCATAGTAGAATTTTTGGACACATCAAATAGGATATATCGCTTAAAATATTCAATTTTAAACATTCATTACTATGGAAAAAAATTACAGCCTACACTTGGTCGTAGAGTAGGTACTGCTAATAATAATTGTTATAGAAATATCTCATTATAGAACCAAAGAACTTGTTCGGTGAATTAAGGGCAAAATGTGTATCTTCTTCCCTTATTTTTTTGGCTGAAAGTGTGTTACATTAAATCTAATTCCAGCTTAGATACTATCCGGTTTGAGATATTAAAATTTTTTTTTTCGTCTCGAATTATTGATTACTATAACAATTTGTCTTTTTAACTGTTGAATGGATATTTCAAAACTGCGTAGCTCAAATAGGAAATGTCGTTGCAAACCGAAAATTGATGCCTTGATTAAAACATTTCTAATAAAAAGATGTGTAATTATAGATGCACACGCTAAAAAAAATTGTAAAACTTATAAATTTTTCTTTAATTATCTTGTTTTTTTCACCCGTACTCTTAGATGATCTACCTACAACCTACATACAGTCTAGGTAGGAATATACAAAGTTTTAACGATATACATAATTGATCTAAATTAAAGTTCACACCATTATGAATACTTTAAATATTTTTTAATAGAAATTAATTATACTTTTTTAACATTTGTTCATGTTTTATCAAATTAAAAACACGAGAAGGCGTGGTCATAAGGTTATTGGATTTTTAATATGAACTATTCATCATAAAGTTAATAATTTAAATAATAAACAAACTGCTTTATTTTCACATTTCTACTTCATGACGTCACATGGAAAAATCTTCATTATTATTTTGTTTATTCCCGATGGATCCGGGTACTAACCAACAACAAATAAATCTTTTCCACCAATAATTTTTTGCAACAAATCCGTTTTTTTACTGTTTTAAAATTTGTTGAAAATCAAGTTAAATATAATCCGGGAAACATTTTCAAACTATTTAAAATTTCATTTTCTAATTATTTTCTAACATAATATAGTCCTACAGTTAATATGGTTTTTGTTTGTGAAACGTAATATTAAAACAAATGTCTTTATTTGAACCTGCTTATTCCACATTTCCGGAAAACAAAGAGATTGATAGTGATATTGCTTTGTTCTTGAATTTGAGAAACAGTAGCGCGTCGTAGACTCGAATGATTTCGTAGCCGTCTGAGTAGCCGACTTCCACGAAAATCGAGTTACACAAACGGGAAGCGAGACAATGCAGATTGTAGTCTGTAGGGAAACTGCTTGGAGAATCAAAGCTTTGCTAAGGGAAATTTGGATCTGAAAGTGGGTTGTCTTATAAGAAAGTCCTTTAATATCTTTAAGAGCTTATTCCGATCAATTCCTACACCTACCTATCCATTCAAAGTGCCGGAGATGTTCTCAGAATATCTATTTGATCACATTATATTTATCTGATATGATTTTTTTTTTTTAAAGAAAGGCAAACATTCCCGGGTTACGAATAACCCAACAATGTTTGAAAATCTCCTACTACCACCACAGAAAGCCGAAAATGTTGCTTGTGTTGTGATGGAGGACTTAGCCAGCCGAGGAATTGAACACGCGACGCCCGGATGGGATCCAAGCGCTATGCCCACTCAACCACTGACCGGTCAAGATTGTTCTGTAAGATCCAATAAAAATTTTTTAAATGTTTGAGAATGGCTGACAATACATAAATATATCTCGTGTTTCCTTGAATAAAATCATACTTTAGTGAATAAAACATATTTTCATGGTACATTAATTTCAAAGTAGAAGATACTAATGAGAGACCATCATTTAGAATTGGCAACGCGTTGGTTGAAATGGCTTAAGTGATGTTTAGTGACGAGATGTGAATGACAAGTTATTACTTTACGTAATTTAAATTAAGTCGATATTGTTCGGCCGCTGTTCTGGAATTTATTGTAATTTAATATTTCAAAAACCATTCGAGTTTTATTTATTAAATCTTGGACACGTACATTGTACCCATTTGTAAGTAAGTTAAGTGTTTAATTTATGTGGAATTTTTTTTTTCAATACCACCCTTGGAAACCAGTCATCCGGATTCCAGTGCAAGGAAAAAATATATATTCCTGTGTGAGTTTTGTGATCGTTGGTAGCAGATACGACAATACATGTACTTTTTACAAAATGGCGGCATGCCAAACATTTTTGAGATTTTTCCTCCTCTTTACTAAATATTACATTATATTCAAGTTGTAAAAAAATTTTGTACGATATTTTTTTTTAAATTGTGTGCAGTTTACACGCGGTAGAAGCGGAAAAAAATAAAGTAGACAAGAGTGGGGAGGCAACGAAGCACCGCACAAAGAGGCGACCGATTGTTCTATCATTCTCTCGCTGGCTAAATATTACAGATGTATGAGTTTGTCTCTTTTTCGTGTCGCTTTTTCTTTTCATCGAGTTTCAAAAGAAATCGGTACTAAAGAGGTTTTCACTTCCAAAATATATAAATAAATATTACACCGATGATGTATTACTTTATTATTATAAAATTAGGTACAATCCGCTGATTAGTTATCGAGATATCGTGATTGCTAATTTAAGTTGCTATTTTTGAGAAATCTGCGTTTAAAGTTCTCGTACCATTTGATTATTGATTTTTACTGGTTAATCTGCTAGCACAGTTTCATCCTCTCTCTCGTAAAATTATCAAACCATTGCTTTTCTTCCTTTAATCCGCGCTTCCTGTTCCCTTTACGTTATTGTGGCTTGTTTTCTTCTTATAAATTCATTTACTGCTTATAAATTCATTTACTGCTTATAAATTCATTCCCTGCTTATAAATCCAACATTTCATGTATTTCTTACCGATTTTAACAAGCGTATTAAGTAAAGTGCATAGTCCCCAGTACAACGATATATCAGCAACATTTAAAACGAATTTTCAGAATCCTAGACATCATTACCGTGGACACTAAATTGAAATAAACATTTACATCCTAAAAAAATTTAGAGTTGCTAAAATAGGTCACACAGTGATGTAAATAGTGGTGAACTACTTCGGAGATAAAGCATGATTGTGACGAAGTAAGAAATTAAAGTTTTCTATTTTGATTATTTTATATATCCGTGGAACAAGTTTGATAAAAATGAACCGTAAGTTTCCCAGCTTCGCACGTCGCGAACTTTTGATAAATTGACTGCAAAGGAGTGTTTCGGTGTGTGTTTCTATCCGAAACTTTTAAGTTCTTGGCCAAACTCTTTTCGGAATATTATTCACGAAATATGTTTCATGTAAAATGGTATTCCAGCTGCATATTATTAGATGGCCAGGTTCCGTTAAGTATTAATAAACGAATGGAGATAATAATACATGGGTTTTTTCACGTACGACAGTAAAGTAAGAGTAGGTAGTATATATGTATATTTTCAATATACTTTTTTAAATGTCCTAAATAGTGCCAATGCTAATCAGATTGGTGGATTATCATTTTGGGAGGAGGGTATGGGTACCGCCGTCCCGGGAACCATTTATTGGATAACCAACATCGCTTCCTTATAAGTGGTTCGCTAGGTTTTGTGACTTAGCAGGTGTGCTCGGATTCATGGGATGAGGTTTGTCTAGATCTTGGCGACCAATGAATCTGAAGAGCGATATCCGTTAGAGCACGTATGCTGTCAAGGCGTTTACACTTTTGCAGTACAGACGTCAAATGAATACTATACATCTCTGTATACGTCAAAACTGAGGGTAGATTACACTACACCCCAATGGCATAAGCTAAAAGTTGCGCCTACCGAGATTCTGCAGCGCCACGCAAATGTTCCTGTACTCTTTCAAAGCACTTCTCTGCTACCGCGTGGGAAGCTTATGACGCAGATCATGCCAATCGAAGAATACATTCATCACTGCCATGGATTCTTGGATGGTGTCCCCGATGGCCCTCTGGATATAGGAGACGGTCAAAGATCCTCCATGAACGGATTTTTGTAGACATTTTTTAAATTTAATATTTATCACTTTTTTTACTATTTACATATGTACTATTATAGTCTATTTTTTTCTTTTTTTTTCGAAATATTGAATATATTGCATTGCTCGACCCCTGCATACATTCTGAAATAAATAATTGTTCTTATTATACAAGAGAAATATTGCATATAGTTTCCTGTCATATCAACACTTTTCGATAACTTTTTTCTTATAGAGAGGATATAAGATTTTAATAATATGTTTTTTGTTTTATCGACAAAATAAGGACTTATTATTTTGGGTTCACTTTTTTATCGCTTTCCTATTGTAGCAGTAAATAGCATTTTTATTAAATATTAACCATTATGCTCATATCGCCTAGTAATTTTACCCAAGATTTTACCCGTAGATGTTTTAAAATCCTTTCTACATTTTCTGCGAAGTCTTTTCCTGGAATAAGTCATATTTTTTATGGGAAATGGCCGAGAAGATACAATATAATAGCCTTCCGCGTGCTCCGCCATAAATAATCGAAACTTTCCCCTACTGTAGGAAACTTTTCCCGTGTATGTCTTATTTACCATTTATCGAATAAAGCCATTTTGGTAAAATATAAATACGAAACAGAAAATAAATATAAGAAATGAAACTAGCGGCGTCACAACAACTTGCACTGGCTGCCAATTCGGCGGGTATAGCAAGACTGTGAAATGAAAATAATTATGTAAAATAATTGAAAATAAAAAAGGTAACGGTCGTATCTGGGAATCGAACCCAGGGGTCCTAGCATGGTCGATCGATTTAGGTTTTATCGAAAATATCGGTGACTTGTCATCGCTCCTGAGCACGACTGCAAGCCGCTAACGAACAAACAACATTTCATGTCAAATAAATTAGGAACCCTTAGTCGTTGTTAGCTGTTGTTTGTTCGTTGGTGGCCTGCAGTCGTACTCGAGAGCGATGACAAGATACCGACATTTTCGATAAAATATACATAGATCGACCATGCTAGGGGGGCAGGTACTCGTACTCTACTATTGAGACCGAGGATCTGGGTTTAATTCCCAGTTACGAGTGTCACCTTTTTTATTTACAGTGTCTTTTTTTCTGTTTATATTTCATTGGCTTTTCTTTTAATAATTAATAATGTTCTTTCGATGTAAATACTCGTATTACCATGAGGTTTATAATTTCAATAAGTTTTTCCAATAAATTGAATTATTTTTTAAATTTCTATGTTAATACCAATGTTGCCAACTCGATTTTTAAAATGTAGCCAATTGCAACCCAAAAAGGAGTTGCAGAAGAGCTAAACTCTTGTATGCGTCCTAAATTGGGACCAACTTTTTCGGAGCTAACGCATAACGGCTTCATTTTGGAGCTAAGTCTAGCTCTAAAGGAGCTGAATTGGCAGCACTGGCTGATACGTGTAGATATACTTGTACTTAGATACACTTCACTACGGTCAATGTAACGTTGTCCGAAACTTTGGCTAAAGAAGGAGGTAGCGTAACACGGCATAATATCCCCAAAAAAATCCAATAAAACTTTTAGTTGATACATACATAATATCTCCTTTGCCGATGTTTGTGAAATATCATCGCACACATCATTTACTCTCGGACGTCTCAGAACAGACATCGTCTAGTGAGGCAGGTAATGTAAGGTACTTACTTTAACATCTTTTTCTCAATAAACGCCCGGGTTGCTGGTAATAAAATCATCATGTGGATAAAAAAATATGAACTTTGAAACTGGCGTCAAATAAATGTTACTTTGAAAAATATTGGACAAATTTTCAATGATGGATAGGTACAGTTTACAGGATGCTCGAATGTTCTTATTCAGCCACCTCTTATTCAAAACCTCTTCCATAGGTCTCCCCAAGAGGTTCGCTACGTTTGGTGGGGTTTAGTAGGGGTGTCCGGGTTAATGGGGTGAGATCTGTCCAGGTCTTGGCGGCGGATGCGTCTGCCAACCTGCATCACGGCAAGCCGGATCGGGAGAAAATGGTTGAGGGAGTTCACATTCAACATCTCATTCATACGCCCGTCTCTCCTAGACACACTGAACTCCAGATTCCTACCCACCCCTATTACCATTTTCCTTCCCAGACCTTCCTCTCCTTAAAAGACCCTCCACACAGTACCCCCGAAGATGATATAGACCCTAAGGAGAATTATTTTCTTCAGGATCTCCTGTGTGGAGCTAATGTAAAAAAAATAAAAATATCTTTCGGTAACAAATCTATACACATAATTGTTGTAAATCAAACGTACCTGCATCAAAATACAAATTTTCGTAGGCAGATTTGTTAAAAATTCATGTTTTTACATCGTCTGTGATATTCAACCAAGTTCTGTGATACAGAAGTTATGTGCATGTAGAAGTGTTTGTAGGTAGGCTTCCTACAACCTATAACGCCATTGCCTAACACCATCAAAACATGTTTCAGTATTGTAGCTCTCTTGAAATGATGTATTGTTATTCACGAGTGGTGTCCTATGCAGTCAACCCTCAGCCGACACCCTTCAGCCAACACTTTCGTAGGTTGCAGGTACCATCCTGTCATTATTTGCCAGACGGGGACCAATTAACCAGGGGTAATTATCACCTCGTAAGAATATTCCCGCACGGAAAAGCCTCGTGATTTCCTGCCCAAGAGGGGTGGGAACTTATGACTCTGAAGATCAAAAAGGTCGCTATAATTAAGAAGACGTCTCTGAGGACATTCGATGAATACTAATAAAGGAGAATACGAGTATATATAGTATATCACAGGGAAAAGTGGAGATATAAGACAGTGTATTCTCTCTCAAAAGAGCCATAATATTTCTTAATTTGATTTGAAGTGTTTTGCATCGGTAAAAATCTTGTTTTGAGCTTTTGTGTTAGTTATAAAAAGTGTGAATGTACCTACGCAGAATTTATTTTAAAAAAATGCAATTTTTAATGTTATCAAAAACGGTTTTACACAAGTGTTAGGGATAATATTATGGCAATAGCACAAAAATCTGGAGTTACATTTTATTATATCTAAAACTCATAATAATTTATCGAGGTTTCCGGGCACCTTTGCCAAGTCACCAAACGTAGCGAACCACTTGAGGTGAACTACGGCAGGGTTCCTTCTACTGGTTCCCGGGCGGCGGTACCCATACCCGCCTCCCAAATTGAAAAATTAATGTTTTTATTCGTTCATTCATTAATTCCTATAAAAACTTGGAACCTGTGAACTATTGACGCAAGGTGTTCCTAAATTCCCACCTTTTTGCAATTGAGTTTGTCATCCCTGTAGAAATATTTATATTAGCTATTATAAAAGGTTCCGCGACTTTCCATCCCGCGAAAAATGTCTCCGACAAAATATCCCTTACAAAATATCCTACGGACAAAGCATCCCCCAACAAAATATTTACTAAAACCTAACCTAACCTAACAAAAAAATGGGGCAAAAATAATTCGGACATCCTATAAAGACAATAAATTATTTTTCAAAAATAGTAAAATGGAACAAAAATAATGTAGACATTCTGTTAAGTTAGGTTAGGTTTTAGTAGATATTTTGTTGAAGGAGGTTTTGTCCGTAGGATATTTTGTCGCGGGATGAAAACGCACATTTATAATACATAGGTCTATCTGGTTATTTGTATAATATTGTATAATATGTATGTTTGTGTATGTTTATTCTAAAATTCCCATAAAGTATGTATTTTACATAAGAAAAACAGACACACACACCCCTCACCACACAATGCAGAATGCGATGAAGGCCGCCAAGTTTCATGTTGACTGTCGGCCGACTCTTCCCGGATGAGGTTTTTCATGGTTTCCTCATTCCCGAAGGCATATGCGGAAGAGCTCCAAATAATAAGGACATGAGCGCCTCCTTCCCACTCCCAACATAACATAAACAGACACATATGTATATATTGCCCCGAGCTTCTGATGATGAGGATTAATGTTGAGCCTGGGCGAAACATGTAATGTTAGTAGGGTTTTTAGATTTAAAAAAATTCCCTACCGATGAACACAAAGCCTTTAAAGCCAGGTAACATTAAAAATACCCACATGAGGTAAAAATTGCAAAGCGCAAATTACGGGGTCCTATTTATAAAAAACATTAACTTTAAATTCAGTAAATTTAAATGATTCACCTCTTCAAGGCATATAAGAATCTAGAAAATGAAAAAAAAAAGTCATAGGTATAGGTACAGTTGTATAAGTTGGTCTACAATAAAGCCTTATAATATAATATAAAGTACAATGTTCATTTCCGGCCTCACGGGGCATGGGACCGGAAGCCACGGAAGGAGATGAAAGGTTTAGGTTTAAAATGGGAATACCGAAGAATGGACCAGACTGAACTTGTCATATTGATTTATTTTAAAATCGATCAACACGAGCATGTGCCTAGCATGGTGGTCGAAAAATCCTCAATGTATGTAACAAACAATTCAATGAATAAAGAAAACTTTAAAAAAATCATCTGCCAGACTACAAGAAGTTCTTTGCACAGGTGTTTTAAAATCAAGACACAATATTTTATTTCATCAGGTGTATCTAAATACCAGACTATGCGTAGTGATTAAAAATGTTACTACATACGGTTAAATAATATTGGGCGTAAGATGTGTATTGTCTATGGTTGATCTGCGCAAAAACCGCTTAGGTGTGACAGGTCTGAAGGGATTCCATAGGTCGTTGGCAGATTTGTTAATTTTCAAACAAAATTTTGTATTATACAACATACATTTCAAATCATTGAATCGTACAGTAAAATAAATCAATAAGTTATCTAGGAAAGCCACTTTTCAGAATTTTAATTTTAGTTAAAATAAAATCTAAAAAAGAAAGGTCCGCACGCGTGTTTTGTGACGAAAATACTTCAGTTTGTCTATTTATTTACGGTCTTACAAACCAACGTATATCAGTTTTTTTACATTCTGATTTTGCTTAGACATTATTGTAAAATTATAAAAACTTGTGATCAAAAAATAATCACAAAAAGTGCATAATTTTAATAGTTTTATCTTCACATGTTTGAGCATTTTTTAATATAGGTATATATCGAAGGATTTTTTTTTTTAAATAAAATTGATATTGAGTTGTTATTTAAAAATGCTGGTACGGAGAATAATTAATCTTTCTCATCGGAACCGCCCTGTACATTGCAAGGGTACAATCGCAAGACTGTCTTTGGATGAACTTTGAATTCTCGGCGGCTAGTTTATCATACGAGTTACGGATGCAACCATGCACTTCCATTCCAAATAAAATTTCCGAAACAGATCTAACAAAAAATTTGTAACTGCGTGGTGAACGTAATGTTGTGCAGTGCGATTGCAATATCTAACAATATTTAATAATATATAACAATATCTAAAAATTTCTGTCAATATTGTACCTACTTTTTCCACTTCCATCCTTATATTAGGTATATCCTTTAACAAAAGCTTGCAGGTCCGTTTCTTTTCATTCCTGTTTGCTGCAAATAAACTACAATTAGGAACACATTGCAAAACCATCGAAGGCCCTCAGATTCATGCAAAAAATTATATCT
The DNA here is from genome assembly GCA_917563855.2 of Limnephilus lunatus. Taxonomy (NCBI): domain Eukaryota; kingdom Metazoa; phylum Arthropoda; class Insecta; order Trichoptera; family Limnephilidae; genus Limnephilus; species Limnephilus lunatus. The sequence continues at coordinate 48,185,649 of OU830600.1, forward strand.
TTGTCGACACAAATCAATTTTACTTTGTAAATTAGGCAGCCTCAATGGGTACCAATGTACCTACCTATTCAACTTTGATACGTTTCTCTTATTATGTTCTAACTAACAATAATTATGTTCTAACCAACATTAATATGTTCTAACCAACCATCACACCTTTCCCGCAAGAGCAGGCAGAGAGGGTGACCGGACAACAACGTACAATATCAACACCTCATTTGAAAGTCATTTAAAGTGATGAAAATTTTTAAAAAATGTTACATAGGTCTATTTTTTTATTTGTTTTTCATAACTTTTAATGACTTTTCAAAGGGGTGTTGAAATGCCACTTTGTTTAGTTGTCGTGGAACCGGCAGAGATGATGGACCGCTAAACAACTCGGTCTTGGCATGCACTTGCTTCATTCCATTTTTTATATGAATATATCACAAGAGTCTCAGCTGCTCCCGTCTGGAGCCAGTGATAGATTCGTACATCGTTCATTCACGAGCATAATCTAATAATTCATGTGCTACTTATTAGAGCTATTGCATGTATTTTGAAGGGGTTTTGCCCATTTTTTTAGCCAACACTAAAATTCGGACAAGCATTCTAAAGATCAAACGAAAAATATCATTGCCCCCAGAATAGAATAACAAGAAGTGCCTCGTTGGCAGGTTTCGTGATCCAAATATTTGCCCAATCGAGGCTTAAATATCCAATACAAACTGCGTTTACGCAATTCAAATGAGATGGAGATTTGTACGGAAGGCACTTTCTGGTTTTCTTCTTTATTCAATGATCGATTCAGCCGAATTTTTATTAATACAAAGTTTTGTGCGTGTAAGGGGGCATCCATTAATTACGTGAGCAGTTTTTCTTCCAATCTAGACCCCCCCCCCCCCCCCGGTGAGATAAATTTGGACTAATTCGTAAATTTTTTCAAGTAACGTGAGATTTTGCTGGACCCCCCCCCCCCCGTTTGTGCTCACGTAATTAATGGATGCCCCCTAGTATTAATTAGTTGGTGTAACGACAGGCCCCGGCCTCAAAAGGGCACGCGCCAAGGGACTAGTGGCATACCGCGCCAAGGCGAGCGATATGCCACTAATAAGTAAAGGTGTTGCACTTTATTAGAGAAATCATGTTTGGTCCTACGAACAGGCAATTCAATTAGATATTCATAGGGATGATACAGAAAACTAAAACAAAAAATCGTCGCTCTTTACGACTTGTTTTAGAATTGGACTCCGGTAAGAGAAGTGAGTACCGTTTCCTAATTCAGCCCAAGTCTGGTAAATCCAAACAAAGCGAAAATCCTTGCAGAGTTGCAACTAAAAACTATTCTTTAGTCTGGAGCTGAAAAAGGAAGTAAAAATACTATTCACAGACCACTACAATGAGCTGCTTGATTGCACTTTCGCGGCGTTATTATACCATCACATGTCTCGACTTTAAAAAGGAACTTCCTGTACTAAAATACAAATCTAAAAAACAATATATATTATACAATCAAAATTTACAGAAATTGCTAAAGTTTGTTTTACAGAGTTATTTAGTTCGTACAATATTATAATCGTACAACTGCTGACATCTGTGGCCTATCTGAGAACTAATATTTAAAATTTAGATCGTTGTGGAAATAGTGTATAGATGGCGGTAATTTTAGCGTATTACATTATTTTAATTCTTAATACAATATATTGGCGCAAGGGCGGTATGACGAGGTGGCCGAGTGGTTAAGGCGTTGGACTGCTAATCCAATGTGCTCTGCACGCGTGGGTTCGAATCCCATCCTCGTCGATTATTTTTGTAGCTGAGGACGTATCTTATCTTTTTTTATCATGACAAACAGCGAATGTTATTATCTTTTCCTACACCTATGGGACTAATTATTGTTATCATATCTTTTTTTATCTTATCTCGAGTTGGAAGGTATGAAGGTGTTACTCACAATAAGTATTTCGAGCTGCAAGTTCAGTAATATGAGATTTTAGAAACGCCATAAGTTTTTTTTTGTTAAAGTGATGCTAAAGTGCATTAAACATTTCAGTTCTTCGACCTAGTGGAAGATTTTATAATTTTTGCAAGGTATGTGAACTATTGATAATATTTTTAAATATATCTTTAAATATGGATGTCATTTTCAAGTGTTTGGTAATGGGTGGATGGTGGATCTGAAAACTAGAAATATGTATACTAATTTTCACGAAGAAAAAATTACATACATAGGATTATTTTATTTTTACCTATATATCTTTTTTCGTGAGCACGGGAAAATATTTTATATTTCTTGATTCGCATAATCCTTTTTTCAAACATAGTCTGCCAGGCAAAACTTCTTCATTAAGCTCCCGATGGGAAATAATTACTTACAACTTACAAGTAGTAAGTACCGACAATAAAAATGTATGTTTATAGGAACGACTGTATTTTTGTTTCATTTGAAATCATTTCATTGAGTAGTTAGTGACTTGGTTAGGATTAATTTAGGTGTTGCTTACCTATATTTGGTGCCGAGAATTACATTCCTACATTTATCTACTAACATTATTGTAGGGGTAATAATCTAAAGTACTCTACCCCACTTTATAGAGCAGTGGAAATATTCATTTCATAGTGCGTTTTGAAGTTTAGAGTTGTCCGTTGTCACACATATATTCTCATTTTTGATTTACTGTAACGTTAGTCATACCAAACAGAGAGAAGGTGTTAATACAGAATGGTCCCCAACGTACTTCCCAAAGGGAGACGTTATTAGAAATCCATGGATGAAGAATGAAATTAGTTTGCTCACAACGGTCCCAACTGTCTACATGACGGCCATCCACATCTTTGCCAGTGATCTTCATGTGCCAAATCAATTGCATTCCCCCATATTTAAAAAGAAATACTCTTCTAATCAGGGATTTGGAGCTGAACATTTTTTTGACTACTCCATCATCATCACTCTTGGCTCTACAACCCCTGGTGGGTCTTGGCCTCCTCAAGAGTCTTCCTCCACTCATCTTGGTTTTGTGCCAGCTCTCTCCAGTTTAGAAGCTCCAAGGTAGATATATCTTTGAGGACGTTGTCGCTCCATCTTAATCTTGGTCTTCCTAGGCTCGTTCGCCGTATCGGTCTTGAGTTAAGCAGGGACTGTGGTGCTTGATGCTTGGTCATTCTCTCTGCATGACCAAGCCACCGAAGTCTTCCCAGTTTTATAAATTTTGTAACGTTTAGATCCTTATACAGAGTATATAGCTAATTGTTGTAACGTCTGCGCCAAAATCCATTTTCTAAAACCGGTCCGAAGATACGTCTCAAAATTGCTCGCTCATTCCTCTTAATTAGAACCCAAGTCTCAGCTGCGTACATGATTACTGGTCTGATAAGTGTTTTGTACACTAATATCTTGGTGTTTCTTGATATTTTTTTACTACTCTACTCGAACATAAATACATTTGCTCAAACTCTGCTACTTTTTTGCCATATTGCACAATATAAATCATAATATCATAATTAAATCTTAAAACAGAATTGCAGACAGATAGTCCATCTTTGAATATTCGTCAATCATCAGATTTATAATAAAAATGATAAAATTCCATAGTAATTAAGGCAATCCACTAGTACAGGAAAAAATCGAAATCGGAATTCACGCCCTTTTATGGGAGGAGTTTAAAAATACTTGAGAAAAAGCTTTTGGAAAGGTTGGAAAAGATATTTGAGTTTTTTTTTACATGTTGATTTCATAAAGGCCTGTAAAAAACATTAATTCCTTTTTTATGCATTGTTTATTGTAATAAAACGGACTTTTTAAATTGATTTCACGAAAACAAGCAGAGCGGACCCTAACACGTTGTTTCTCCGCTCCGTCCGGAGGAGTAATGACGGAAAAATGGGGCGGCTGCCAGTCGTTCGGACGGAATAAGGTTCACTTTGATATAACAAATTCGTCGACTGCCGTATTGTCGCCGTGATGTCAAAAATACCAACGCGAAAATGCATATTATATTTTATTTTGTGAGGTTCAGGCGTAAATATCAATTTTTTGCGATAATTATATAAGAAACTGAATTTGCCACATTATGCAATAAAACCATATCCGAAAAAGTGTTTATAAAAAGGAGAGTTTGCAGTTAAAATTTTTGTTTATAGACCTAATACTTTATTTTTTTCTAAGCTTATTAAAAGACTTATTAAAAAAAATGACCGAAATTTTTAAGGGCCAAGGTTTGTTCTACACGCAGTATTTAATTGAAGCATCTATAATACTTCTAAGCGGTCAAATTTTCTCTTCATCTTAAGTATAATATGTATACATATTTGGAGCACAAAATCAATCGACAATAATTCATGTGCCCCTTTGATCTCCAGTGTCATGAAGGGTTTTTTACACCCCAGCCACTCAGATTATCCCCGCGGTGAAATCAGAAACAGCAGACATTCACGATTACTTACACTGATTGCAAGGGTTGATATTTTTAGGCTTAGCTACTCCTTGCTGGCCCCAAACTTACTATTAGGGCCCTATTTTACATGCATGGTAGCATAACCAGTTGGACTGGTCCGTGAGCCGTCGTACAGAACCATACATTTTACTGGTTGGCATGCGTCAATGCTGGTGTCAAACACCAAATTGTGGCAAAACTGAGCAGATCTCACTTGGTGTCTTTGTCTTCCATGGAGTGCTGTGCATTTAGTTTGGTTTTCAAATTGATTGTGTATCCGCGGCGTTGCAATGAAATAAGGCACTAACAAATTCCAAGGCTCAATTGAGACCTAAAACTTTACAATCCGCAGATATTCAAAACCTACCTAGCTCAAATTTACAAGGTGTGCTTGGTGTACTTATAGTATGATAAATACCTGTATTTTATGGTTTTCCTGCTTACAAAACATTTGGGCCATGTCTTATCTCACATTGGGCAATTAACCTATTGTCCACATTTTACAACTCATTTCAACCAACCTGTAACTATTTACAGCAGTCGTGACCAACCGGGTCACATGAAATCATTACAGTCTAACAAAATTTTTTTTTGAAATAATGTTTTTTCACAAACTTCTCTGGATACTTTTAAATCATATTCGTCGCAAGAAAGCAATATGTACTGCTGAAACCACCACTACCTACAAAAATACTTTATAAACACCGTTTTGCATGGTTTTTTTTTCTGCATTAATCTGTCTGGGTCCCGTTACTCTACGTCGATAAATAAAACCTGTATGACGTTGGAAAATTAGCTGTTTTGTCAACAATACGTTTTTTAACTGATGTACACACCTCAAAATTCTCAAAAGTATTTTCGTAGGTAGTGGTGGTTACAGCAGTATTGCTTTCTTGCGACGATTATGGTTTTATGCATGAAAACACTAATTACGATTTATTAGAATAAACTGATTATTGATTATACGTTTTTAGATTTTTTAATTCAAAAGTATTTTCGTTATTTGTTTTTGGGGTATTATGCCGTGTTGCGCCACCTCCTTATTTTGCCAACGTTTCGGACAGCGTTACAGTGTCCATCATCAGGGCAGATGTGTGTGCCACACTGTACGAAACGTTGCCTAAAGAAGGAGATGTAAATAATCATTCCCTTTCAAATTGAGTTTTGTATTATTACTATGCTTGTTAAATTTGATTCTAAATATAAACTTCTCACATGTAAACTCCTTGCTCTTGGTAGTTTTAGAATACTAACAAATAATAAGTAAAAAGTTTGCTCACTTCTGATTTACAAAAAAGTCAAAGGATTGTGATCCGATTTTCAAGTAAAGAAACATAGAATCAATTCGTAGTAAATAATGCAATAAATTCTTCATTTTCTTTGAAGTAAACATTGATTAGATGTTATCTTTCAATCAATCATTATTCCCTTTGTGGAAAACACTGAAGTCACCCACCCAACTCACATACCTACTTAACTATATGTATACAACATTATTCATTATCTAATTTTTTTTTGTAAAACGTTTTCTAGAATTTAAATTACTTATCTGTTATTGAGTAGGGTTTATGATATTGTGTTAATTATATTTGTGAATCATAATTATTAATAAGATTTCTTACCAAAAATATATATGTATCGACTGAATAGTACACGAGACTAGAGATGGGTAAGTTCTGCATTTTGCTGGAGGCCTCCGAGACATGCGTCCTTTTAAAAGTACTTGAGTTCTTGGAGCAGGTCCCGGGTGCCACTCCCGACTCCGAATAGCTCGGACCGAGATGCACAAGTTCAAACGGAGCCATACATCGGTGCCAGAGCGCGCAAAAGAACTCGAACGCGCGACCCGCTCCCGCCTCCCGAGTGGCTCGAACGAGATGCGGGATGCAGGGTTCTACCGGAGCCGCAGCTCGCGAAAGAACTCGAATGCGCGACCTGCTTCCGACCGTGGCTCGGACCAAGATGAATGGGTTTGAGCGTAGCCGGCGAACCCGGGACTCGAGTGCGAGTGGCAGGGACAGCCGGCGCCGCGGCGTTGACTTGCTCCGACCGCCGAGTTGAGTTTCGGGTTTGGGCCCGAGTGGTCGATTTTAAAAAGGAATAGGAGTAGGAACTGCTTCCCGCAAAGGAGCGGATTACACGAGCCCATTCCAGCTAAACCGAAACGTTGCTACACGAGACCATATATATAAAAATGGGTAATGTTATATATAAAAACCCATTTTTATATATATGAGACCATATATATAAAAATGGGTAATGTTTGAAACTTACATTGCTCAATAGTAGAAAACGGTGACTTTCTACCTTTACGCATTACCCGCAGTCAAAGGTTACAAAAATTCAATGTGGTGTGATCAGATGTTACAGTATATTAGCATTACAGTATATGATCAGATCCCTCTCTAAACACGAGAATTTCTCAATTAGGGAGGTATTGTTACCACCAATATAATATATTATATATATTTTGTTTAATTGTATACTATATATATTGGTTAATAAATAAATATTGTTACGTTGCAAAGATATATTAGCAGTACACCTTTAGCAAGGGCTAAAGGCCGTAAGTACGGCTGCTGTTCCCAATCCTACTAATCAATTACTAAGCCGAAACTAAGGTTCAACATTGCTAAAATGCACAACTGCGCTCTTTCCAACACACTTGCATCGCTTAAGAATTGCTTTATTTAAGGAAGCCGGACACTTGGATTAAGTAAAAGTGTCAACAGAGTGGCGCTAACGCCACGAGGACCAACGCGCCGGCGGCAAAGGTCAAGCTAACACTTTATTTTTAATATATTTTATACATTTGTTTAAAAAATATAAAATGCAAGTTTATGGAAAACTGTATTTAAAAGAAATTATGTGTGTTAATAATAAATACAATATTTGACTCTTCAATGTTAATTTAATATAGAAGGTTTTTACTTTGATGCCATTTTGGGCGGTGTACCTTAAGATATTCAACGATAAAATATTTGGGAACAATGAGAATCGAGCGTTATCTTTAAAATACTTACAAATTGCTTAGCTGATGGTAGACTCAGATTGGTCTATCGAAAAGTTAGGAACAGCGGTCGTTAGTGTGTTCGTGATTAGAAAGATTTATAAATGTTAGATTTTTCTTCATACTGTTTGCTAATTAAGAAAAAAAACTCCATGGAAAATATTGTTGATCTCTCCATATTCATTAATCAAAGAGTTAAAATCGTAATCAATTATTTAATTTGTTTAGGATATTCATAAAAACAAATATCACATCCAGAGTGGTTGATAGCCTGTGGGTAATACTCTCGGCTAGCAATCAGTCAGATTAAGTTTAATATATTTCAGTGGGTAACCGACTTACTACCTTTTCAAGACAAGTTATGCTTAGTGAAAAGATAATATGTACTTATCTTAGAATTCGGAGTTTTCTTTTTTTTTACCCGTACAAAAAAGATAACTTATTTGTAAAATGCTCTTATAAGCAGGCGTTGATCCAGCGTCAAAAAAGTTGTGTTCACAGGTCACAGCCACCCGAAAATTGGCCAAGTGCGAGTCGGAGTACAAACTCATGAACGACTTTTGAATTTGATTATTTCCCTTTCTACGCGCATCAGGACTTTGGCCTTAAGAATGGAAATAATCATTTGAGGAAGTCCGGCCCGATTTTGTCCAATTAAATACCTACTCAAACAGTTTCGATTAAATTCCAAACCAATTTCAATGAAAAATTTTTTTCTAGTAGCCAGTAAGCCAATATAGCCAAGTTGAATCTCCAGTGGGTACCACGACTTTCAAGCAGTGATATATAGATTTATTTGAGCTTACATTATGATACTCTTATACACTATGATACTTTTCTAATCCTTACCGCATAAATAAACAAATATTTGTGTAACCTCACAGCAATTTCTCGTAACTAACCTAATAACATAATAAGTGTAGTTCAAATAATATATTTTTATCACAAAATACATAAGTATTCTTAGTATTTAGCGACAAGTGCTTAAGTTTAGTTGCCACTCCCTTGTCAAATTCCTGGTGATTCAAGCGTAGGAAGCGTTATCACTTAGGTAGGTACTGTTATCTCTGTGTTGTACAGATAATATCCGATCGTTGCTCGTATTGATTTGCAATGAATTAATATCATAGTTGAATTCGTCATTCTATAGTAGATGCTCTTTTAATAAAAATTAAATCAGTAAAAAAGCATTAGGTAAGAATATTTTCATGCAGAAAAACTTGGTATACTTAACCGCTTCTATGCCAAGAGCGAGATATCTCGCATTCTTGGCCGTGCCCAGCAGGCCGGCCATAGAAAAATAGCGAGTATTCTTGCTCTTTTTGAGCCTCTGTATTATACATATGTCCCATTTTTTATTAATTTAAAATATGGAACACACAGAGACATCTATTGGGATGATTATAATTTTTTTTTTTTTTTTGATTTTGATTTTTTTTTTTTTTAAATAAGATTTAAAAATGATTTATTTTGATTAAAAGTTCACGGCCTGCTGTGCACAGCTACATTTCTACCTACTGGCATTTAAAAGGTTAAACTCTCCGCGAGTGAGTTTTGGCGAACAAAACTGTATGTGAGGAGTGAGTTTTTTTTGGATTCATTTTTTAAATAATCATAGATTAACTAAAAATAATATTATGTTTTGAATTAAAACGTCATCAACATCAATCCACGAAAATAAATCAACATATAAAAAAACATGTCCATACAAAAAAAATGCTTCCTTCCTTTGGCGACCACTAAATGGCGCAAAAATAATTTTAAAACTAAAACCGTGAAGTCGATATTGTAGGTATGTCTTCCAAAACTTCAAAAAAGTATGCGCAGGTGTCAATAGATGCCACTATAAGTCAAATAGTTTCATTAAATATGACGGTATTTGAATAAGAGCCGCGGAAGAAACGTTTCGGCCATACCCTTCTGGGCATTTTTTCGCTTTGCTGAACCGTTTCGCCCATACTCATGGAGAGGTTAAACTTTCTACAGTTTACCTACCTAATCTCTTTTGAAGTCAAAAACGATTTGAATGTTTGAAGTTGCTTTGAAGTCAAAAATGATTTACTAAGAATATGCATTTATTCCTCATAGCATCGAAGGGATTAACAACAACTTATTCTCGTGCTACCTATATCTTCTGTGGATGGATGTTCCACTAGTTCCTAAAATCAGGCTCCATGTAAATACCAGCTCAAAAGACTCAGTATATATATGAATTGTCCATGCATTAGAAATGGCGATCAACAAATCTGGTAGTCCCATAAAGATCGCCCAGATTTTTGAAATCAGGTTTACAAAGACTTAATTGGGGTCCTAATACTTGAGTCTCACTCAAAGAACTACAATCGATTGTGTGGATGATTCTATGTTATAATAATGATAGCTGATTACATAATCAATATATATTATAAAAGAAAGTGTATGAAAGTGTGCGTCCCGCTAAAACTCAGAAACAAGTCCCGGAACGTTCAAGGTATCAAGGTAGTTATATGGTGTGATAGCCCTCTATCCCCCATCCATGAAGAAGGCTGGAAATTTCACCCTCTAGAAATTTCTAGAACAGTCCAGAACATTCCAGAGTATTCGAGAGCATTCCACAACATTCCAGCACATCCTGGAACATTCTGGAATATTGTGGAATGTTCAGGAATAGTCTGAAATGTTTGGGGACATCTCGGAACATCCCAGATCATTGTGGAACATTACAGAACACTCTTGAATGTTGTGGAATGTTCTGGAACATTACAAAGCCTTTTTTGCGGATGGTGCTACCCATTGGTAGGGGTATATAAAATAAAATCCGTCGTGGGTTCGAACGTCAGTTCAATCTCATATCAACTCTCTGAGCGAAGCCGGGTACCCCAGCTAGTAATGTATATTTTTTACCGTTAATAATTAATTAATGATTTATTTACAATCAATTTTGTATGACTTATTACAGAAACATGGGTATCTACAACAGGCTAAGGCTTGTTTTTCTGCTGTCGGTGATCGCATTGGTAAAAGCACAGGAAAATGCTCAGACGAGAATTCCAGAATCCTTGATGGAGTGTTACCAGGATCCCATCCTGGTTCAGAAGGACTACGAACTCCCCATGACAATGGACATGCTAATTGATTTAGTGAGGAAAGCTGAAAACAATAATGATGGTAGAAATATGGACATGAGGAACCTAGTTATCAGTCTCATCCACAGGTGTGCTATTTAAGTTTTTTTTAATTTGATTTTCATACTATTGTATTTTACATTACAAGCCGAGAGTGCAATTCAAATAATCTGTAACAACAATTTAACTGATAAACAATATGACTTTACAGATATCAACAGATTTCACAATCTAGGAAAAATAAATTGATCACATTTTGTTTCCTGGAAAATCATTGTACCTATTTCTATCTTTGATCAAAACACATTGCCAGAACAGCGACATATGTGCAGAATGTATATATAGCTCTAGTGGCGTAGCTAGCATGGGTGGTACCCGGGGCGGATAACTGGTGTCACTCCATCCCTCCACTAAAGTTGAAAAAGGCAAATTTCGACCTCATAAAAAATTGGTCCGTACTGGGGTAGGGGGGTATGGCTAGAGAGAGAATGGTTGGGTGTCACCCCCCCCTCCCCCATCGAGTGGCCCTCTCCTCACTACGCCACTGGCTTTAAACACTCTCAGCAACTCTCAGCAACTCTTAGCAACGCCCTAGTGAAAGATGAACATTTTCAGAATTAAAACGTTGCTTGAAATTCAGGAACTTCTCAACCTTCATATTATCCATCTTTTTCCCCTTCCACTGATTCCAGGCAAATACAACTAGTGTTCACTAATACATAAATAACAGTATTTTTGTATTTTTATCCATGTAATTGCTAATGCATGTGTCTCTGGATTTCAGATTTCGGTTGGATGGAATTGGCAAAGCTAATATTGCTGCCTCAGCTAATGTGGTACCTTTTAGTCCTCGAGGTTTCCAGTTCAATAAACACAAGATTCTATTAACCAGCCTCATTCCTGGTTCTGCTACCCAATTCCCTAATTCATCTTTGACGGCCGTTGAAAGAGTAAGTAAAAAATTATAACAAAAATAATAATATTAAACCCTTCAAATAAAAACACACTTCATTTATATATTATTAGCCAATAAGGGAGATGTCTACAACTTTCTACATATTATTTATGTACCATCCAGGTTCTGAAAAGAAACCTCATTGTATTCACAAACTTCGACTAGGACAGCTGTTCTCTTATATCTACTTCATCTCCACAAAAGAATAATAGATGTATACTAGCTTTACTTTCCGTTTTCCCAAGAGTTTTAACACACCTTTTGCTTATCCACTGAAGTGTACTGCAATGTGATCAATTTCAGCCTTGAAAGCTTAAGCTTTCAGTTTGGAATTTTTCCCACCCTCATTCAAAAAATCGTACCTCCGAATTTTAATATGGAGAATTATAAACTGCTTATTCTGTTAGAGAGCCATAGAATTCACCTAAAATTGACCGTCCATCCCGTTTTTTTTAGGATTAAAAAGAAATTACAAAAAAATTGTTAATTATAAATGCGTGAATTCTGCATATTATTTATTTTATAATTGCCGTACGTGGTAGCGTGGAAAATATTAAAAATAATGACTTCTATGTATGTTGTTTATGGCCTGGTTGATAATATTTTTTTTTAATATGTAAACATATCAAAACAATTCTTGAATTGATTAAAAATATCAAAATTTTTTCCATATTTTTGCCATCGGGCACCGCGGGTGTTTGCTAATTGAAAAATGCTCAAGTGGTTATTGAAAATTTACTGCAACGTATGAGAGAAACATTAATTTGTTTCCCTCATATTATTATGGTGTCTTCTTGAGTTCAATAGATATTTTCAAACCCCATAGCTTGTGAAGGAAATGACAAACTTTTTTGTCCATTGCCACGATTTTATTATGGACTTAAAATCTCAAGCTTGCCGCAGCAATGTGCCTCTCTATGGATCTCTAGCCTACTTGTCTTATTTTCATTACAGGTACATTTTGGGAACACCCATAGTATGGTATCCATGTACTGAATATTTATTGTTCTTTTCCTGACTGGCTATAAAAAGCCATTACAACTATGTATACCGTGTACTGTTGCATGCAAAAACATGCATTTAATCAATTGCATTATGAACTACATTTTCTCAATTAAATTTGGCTGTTTCCACCAAAAAAAAATTAACTTATTCTTGCAATCAAGCAAGCTTCCAATAACTTGACAATGTTGAATATCTCCATCTCATAAATGAATTTAAATTTAACAGTGCGGTCTCCACCACATGATGTCCAGCTCTATTGCAAAGCAGATTCGTGGTGATGAAGGGTCTGTGTGCAACAAACTGTCTCAATACAGAACACAAAGGCTTCCACGAGCAGTAAGGCTAACTTCTGATGTAGAAGTAATGGACCCTCTACTTCTGTAAGTAAAAACGAACGACTTATTGGGTATACTTGCACATTCTATGGGTTCAAATAATAGCAACTAAAAGGTGACCTCTTTTCACTTGCCGGTAAGTAACATACGTGTTTCAAGTGATATAAATATTATGAGGTTAACTAAATTAAAGTATGTACACAATATTATCGCCTCCTGGGTGCTCTGGAGCGCTCTAAAGAGGATGATGGTGGTGTCAGAGAAGACAGGGGGAGATTAAAGAGCAATAAAGGGGTGGTTTGACAAACAGTAAAAAAAAATTATTAAAAAAAAAATTTCATTCTGTGCTAAAATAGACAGATAGAGTCGTGCATTGTCGCAAGAATCATATTTATGAACCATTTGTATAATAATTATAACAGGATAATTTTTAAAGTGCTCAAAAATCAGACCGAAGTTTCTTTGCAATGAAAGGGGTAGATATTATTTTTGTAAATTTGAACACAGGCATAATACTGTTTATCTGGGTGACCGGACAACTCAGAAACACCTCAGAAAGGTCATTAAGAGTGATAATTAAAAAATATATAAAAAACATTGATTGAATAGGTTAAGTTAGGTTAAGGTTCCTGGCTATTTTTAAATTATATTTTCATAGCTTTTAATGACCTTTCTGAGGTGGTTCTGAGTTATTATGAGTTGGTTTCATTATGAGTTGGCATGGAACCGTTTATCTGATACCTACTTGATTAAACTATTGAGAACTTAGTACTCACTACAAAAATATAAAAATGTAATATAAATAATTTTACCCAGTGCGAGTTACAACCGATCGATATTCAAATCGGAAACATTTGCTGGATCTTAGCATTTTATTTATATATTTATAATCGGTAATAAAATCTAAGATATACAAGTACATAGATACATTAGATTACAAATAGATACATTCGATTACAAAAAATTACTCAGACATAGGATAAATTCATTTGCATACATCTAAGATTAAAAAAGCAAAAACAAATCAAATAAAAATACACAATTATAAAATTATATAAAAGCTCACTCAAATGACAAATAATACAGAGACACAGGAACGTAAAATCAGTTTTAAACTGCTTCCGAATTGTATTACAAGCATTAATGATTAGAAGAAAAAGCAATCATTATAGCAAAAAATTTCAGGAACAAAATTAACACCAAGGGTCAACTGAGAATGGCAGCGGATAACCTAGATGATGACGTCAGTTCGGATGTGCCCGTTGGAGTGTATGCTAAAGGAATGGACACGCCAAAGAGTCAGTGTCCGGTGGAAGATGGAGTGGTGCAGACCCTGTGGGGAGCCGTGTCGGTTGGGCCCCTGCTTGCCGGGATAGCTGCTGGACTGCAGCCCCAGAAGGTGACCATCAGGGAATTGGTAGACACAAAGAGCGGAGACATGAGCGACATCGCCACTATTACTGTTGATAATAAGTTCGCCGCAACACTTGCAGGTATGTAATGCATTCAATATTTTATGATACCTTCTACAGTTTTTTTCAAACCTAGTGTTTTTTTTTTTAAATGTCACGTCAGAGAAAAATGTGTTTGGACAAGGAAAACAAGCAAAGAAGCATTGAAACTAGTATACTTATGCTACTCAGTATTCACCAATCAAAATAGAAAAATTATTGCTGTTTAATTGTTGTATTTATACCTAGGCAATTCCGAAAAGTCTTTTTATTTATTTTACATATTAATTGCCTAACACAGGGTTTCCCAAACTTTTTCTGCAATGGAATACTTTGAGAACCCGTAAATTTTAACGGAACACTTAGGTTATTTTTTAGATCATAAAACGGAAGTAAAACAATAATAACTTGTTTTGATAAATTTGCTTCTGACAAACTCGCCCAGAAATCATTAAAGGCTGATTTTTGTATTTTAGTTTCAAGTCTGAGTCACTAATTAAATCAATTAGATTTTCATACTCACTTGGGCTTAAGCCTACTGATTTAGCTATCACAGAAAATGGATTCCAAACCCAGGAATCGTCTTATCAGTTTTCGGAAAATATTGCAAAAGAGTTGTTTTCAAGCTATGCACGTATTCTTAAAATACTTTGGAAACCTTTTCAAATACTTTAAAATTTAATTCATTCAAATATTCATGTAAAACGGCCGTGGTCTAGGGGTAAGGCTCTTGACTCACAATCCGAAAGTCGCGAGATCGAATCCCGGCGTGCGCAAATAAATTTTATTTGATTAATTTGTGTTATTTCACAATTAATTCATGTAATAAATAAAATAATATTTAGTATATTTGCGGCACGTTCCAGAGTGGAAGATACTCTCAGTATCGCCCTGGTGCAAGACCACCATTCAGAATTGAAGCGTTACTTGAAATGGCTTTAGCAGTGTTTGGTGATCAGATCTGAATAGCCAGGTATTTTTACACCTTCCTCTTCCTTATCTCCTTCCCCTCCCCACTATCCTCAGCCTCACAATTACCCTAATTGGGGATGCCATAGACTCACTGGCCCCATACGGTAGCAGCTTGGACTCTTGACAGGAATTCACATAAAAAAAATATTAAAAAAGGCAGGAAAAAAATCAAAATGTTTAGATTGAACTGATGAAATCCAAAAATGTAATTTTTTCATATTTTTTCACCAAAATTTACGGCACCATGTGCGTTTATAGTTCGACTAATTGCTAACAAGGTTGTAGTAAGACAGATTGATTTTTACATTTCTTTACTTTCAGGTAAAGTCGATCTCGAAAAAAATATGGCTGGGTTCCTTGGGAACTGAAATTTCGTGAAACACATGCAGATCCATTATCCCGTTGCTATTGTTTCCACATCGCACATTTGCAATATTATTGACCCTTATCACAGTATTACACAGCACAGTAATAAATTTTAGATATTTGTTTTGTATGTAAAATGAAGACTTACTGCAATAATTAACAGCATAAACGGCTCTTACAACTTCTATATTCTATACCTGGAAGGGTCTAGTACCTAACATAAGAACTGTTGTAAAATATTTATACAAATTATAATTTCTTGTGAACAATTTCAGTGGTTTTAAAATATGAATAGGTATGTGTATATTATGTTAAATGAAATTCTTTCGACAAACTGTCGCGGAACCCCTATTCAGGTTCGGCGGAACCCTAGTGTTCCGCGGAACACAGTTTCAGAAACCCTGGCCTAACAGATAGCGCAAGAAGTTTTGTTATTAACCCGGCGAGCGTCAGGTTCAAATTTGTAACATCGAGCATAAGGTGGGTAATTTACACCCGAAATTCTTATTTAAATATTTTTTTTATTCTCAACATATTACTTTTTTTAATTCGATAGTATACTTAATTTACCTGTTAAGTACTTGTTTTTAGAAACTAGGTATAAAAGTGTTAAACGTAGTTTAATCATTTTTATTAGAATCAACATTTTTCTTACAGAATTCAACTTATGGCACTTAGTTGTCCATTTTTATGTAAAATTAAATATAGTCACAAAAAACTAACACCTTCTCAGGTTTTAATCATAACAACACACAAATTATAATTTTTTTTCTCTTCTACAACCAATCTTAGTACTTATGAAAAATAGTAATAGCGAGTGCCAGGTGGGTAAAACTCACCCGCCGACGACTTTGATGTTGTCTAACAGTCTCATTGACCGGTGGATGACTAAATTCTCTTTTCTTGTCGCTTCCTTACCCCCCCCCCCCCCCCCCCGTGCAGCTACTCAGGCATATATAATAATTCTCTATTAAAATATTGATCGATTTATCTTGGTCTGGGTGTGCCACACCCAACCTTACGCTCGTCAGGTTAAAATAAACACTGCTGATAGAGTGATAGGTCTCTTAAAACTTCTTTCTCTTTCTTATACATAATGTAGTAAAAAGTTATGGCAAAGCAGCTCTCAGAGGCACTACCATAATGTCCTTGTATGTTATTTTATTATTTTTTTTATTTTTAAGTTCTATGTTTTTAAGTTTTCTTTATTCATTGAATTTTTTAATACATAAATTGGGTATTTTTCGACCACCATTCATTCATTATTCATTCTTCTTTATTAATTAAATTACATTGGTGGTGTACTGTACCTGTGCCTACTAGGAACTTATATGTTGAAACGAGTCCTGGTACGATCAAGGGAGTTATATAGTGTGGTAGATATTTATCCCACCTCCAGGATGAGAGTACCCGTTTTTACCTAAAGGGTATGCTTTTAAAGATATACCTAAGGGCTGGAAGTTTCACCCTCTAGAAATTTAAAGAACAGTCTTCCAAAAAGTTCTAGAAGGTTCGATAAAACTCTAAAAAGTTCTGGAAGGAGTGGCGGAGTATGTCGGTGAGTCTAAAAGTTTCGAGAATGTTCTGGATGGTTCGTTAATGCTCTTGAAGGAATATTTCAGAACACTCTCGAATGTTGTCCTGAGCGAAGCCGGATACCCCAGCTAGTTTTAAATAAAAGACAATCATCGTCATACCATTGGGAATACAGACTTATAAAAAGGTTTTAATAAAATCACTGATACTTGATCTATCTTAGTTGTCATTTAAATTAAATATTTTATATTTTTATTATTGGGGCAATATCGTTTACATTAGAAACCCACAAGAGAAAAAATATTAGTGCAAGGACCAGTTTTTAAACTCCGATGTTGTTTCTACAATTAAAGGTGTTTATTTATTAATTCTGAAATCAAACATGCTTTTGAACAGGTGATTTGGCGGAACTTGCGCTGAGACAGGGCCCCGTGGTGGTATCGGGATCATTCAGCGTTGGGTCTGCTGGTGGATGGAACAGCACTCAGGCCCCCAAATGGTACTTCCTCAACCAGGCTTCCGACCACGAGATGACGGATGCTGAGATCAGAGGAGGACTGGATGGACTCATTCTGGCCACTCACATACAGACCTTTGTCAGCAAGGCTTCATCCATGAAGCTATCACAGCTTCTGGAGATGTACTATTCTCAGGTAAACATTGATTTTTTTATCGTGTGGTCATATAGTGGGGGTTTAACATAATCATGATTTCTATGCTAACGTAGGGCCACAAGCGTCTCCCTGTTGATCTCATTCTTTCTGCCGGGGAATGCTGAAGCAGGCATTAATGCAGTAGCCTGCAACAATCGTCCCCGATTCTTTCAGCATTATTTGTAGGTGTAAAGACACATTTTACTGACAGTAATAATGTCACTAAACTTTATACTCTTGTGTCTGATTTGTCTTTGACAGCTTATCTTTATTTTAGTTTATGTAACCAACTACGAACACCTATAATACTGTCTCCTTATATCTTTATAGTTTTTCGTGAAAAATCACGCATAACAAAATCATTTCAATCATTTCCTGATATTTAGTTCAATTTCAGGTTGGTATCCGAAGCCTGCTTTTTTGCTTATGACGGCAATGTGTTTTTTCAATGTAATACGGTTGTATTTTATTTGAAAATTAATAAAATATTTTTCCAGAGGGGAGTGTTCACTGACAAGATTCGTGCATGCAATAGGAAGTCCCTCATGACGGAAGTGGCCCCCACAGAGACGCTCTTGAACCAGGTTCTTGGTTTCTCTTACGTTCTGGACAAGACCATGCCTCTGCAGGTCACGCTGAAGTCTGATGGTTTCAAGGAATACTCCACTACAGCAGTTTCAAGCCTCAATAATTACATTCGTAAGTACTAACCTCGAATAAGTAAAATTAATAATTTTATTTTTCTGTTCTAACTTTTCAGTACATTGACATTCTGACACTCTGTACATTTTTTTGAGCTTTTTCTGTTTCAAATTTTCTATTGAGAGTCTCCAATGATTAAATATTACAACTTGAGGTTTTACTCATTAAGTCATTCCAAGAATAAAAATAAATATTCATCCTAGACTTGTAGAAAAGTCAATATATGTCGCACACCAAATAAAAATGGATATATTTACCCAAGACACTATCTATGTTGTATTTAGTTCGGGAAGAATCTTGTTGTAATCATTTATAAAGATAGCAGCCAATTAAATCATGCGTTAAGAAAATGAATACAGTATTGGTAGTTCATAGTTGAAGTATGATACAGTTAAATATGATAGGGTCGAATTAGCTGAGTGGTATAGCCGAGTGGTATAGCAGAGCCCTGGTAAGGCTGGGTTCAATTCCTAGATGAGAGTTGCTAATTTTTGTCTTCAATGATTAAATAGCCATAAAATAAAAAAAATTAAGATTTTAGAGTGAAATTGTGATAAAATTTTTAATTTTTTTTATTCAACATCATGTGAATAATTACAGTTTAACTCCTTTTACTAATTTCATTCTTAAAAACAATTTTTTTTTAATTAGAATGAAATTGTAAATATTTTTTTTAATTTTAAGAATTTCACAAGCAAGACAAGGCAAGTAAGTCGGCTATCATGTAATTGATTGGAGTCCGCCGGCGATAGTGTTGCGGCTCTCGGAAGTGATTAGTGTCTCAGTGACTCTGCAACAGTGACGCGCTGACGCTGACGCAGTGATGCTTCTATCGCCATGCTCGGAACTCTACCTTAAGCTACTGCAAGTAGATTATCAGCAGACCAGACAAAAATCAGAATTATGTATAGTGGGGTCTCCTGCGACTGAAAACACAAACAATACATCAAACATTACAACAAACATTGGCTCAAACATTCAAAATGGGGGCATGGCCTTCCACATTTTTGTTTGCAAATGCAATGTTTGTATTTTCCGTGGCCAATGGAAAACATTCTCCGCCCGTTTGAGGCGGGGAAGGCATGGGAGGGAATTGTTCCATTTTGTTTGTTCAACAACCACCCTGCAATGCGTTCAGTCACGGGACGTAAATCGAGTGTTTGAGGTTATGTGCACTGAGCTTGTTTACGAATGTTACTGATATCTTATTGTTTGTAGTACTAGACATCCCTAAACACACATATTCCTCAATATTTATATCATAATTCTTATTATAGTTGCTTGTCTTCAAGTTTGACGGGATCTTATGACAGCACAAACGAAGCGTAAGCACCTTGGGGAAACTTTCGTCCAGTAGTGGTTTAACGGTTAGATGGTGGCAGGCGATTAAAAAATGTATTTAGTTAACTGAGTTTAATGTTTTCTTCTTTCAGCATCCAATCTGAATGACCTAAGTTGCTCTGCATCAGCTACTCTAGAGAAAAATAATAAAATAGATATTGCAACTGATGTGTATGTTGTGTTGGACACATCCTTGCAGTACTTCAATATTTACCCCGCTCTGACCTACTTGCTCCAAGGCATCAACGTCAGCCCAGTTGGCTCCAATGTTACATTGATCTCAGGGAAGGAAGGAAAGCTTATTGTTAATTCTACCAATTCCCAGGCTACGTTCCAGCAACTTTACAATGAATCCATTCACATGTCAAGTAAGTATGATAACTTAAACATACGATAAGAAAACATTAAGAAACAAAACTAAATATCTAACATTCTTAAAAAACAAAAGAGGACAACCAATGAATAAGCGTCCACTCAAATCAAACTAATGTCAAAATAATTTTCTTCAATGTTTCTACCCGCTAATCCAAACCAAAAGTGTTAAATATCTTAGGATCGAAATTGACCACAAACATCACTGGGATTCACAGATTGATCGAACCTCAACAAAGCTAACAAAACTCAACTACTTCTTCAAAAAATTACGAAAATCTTGTGAACTAGGGATCTAAAGAGAGTATAATATGCTTTATACCACTCTCAATTGGAATAATAGGATGGGGCTCAGAAGCATCAAAACATCTAAAACAACTGAAGATAACGCAAAATTGCATCATAAATACCATACTAAAGGTCCCCATAAGGATGGTAACAACAGACATTTTTAAACAGTTTGATGTTCTAAGAATACAAAAAAATCTATATTTACCAAAAACATTCTGGTTCATCACCTCAAAAAAGACACAGAGGCAAACACCTACTCATAAAACCAAGAGTCAAACAAACAGACATACTAAATATACCAAAGATTAATTATTCTACCTTTATACAAAAAAGTTCTGAATTTTTAGGTATACCATATAACAAACATACAGTATCAAATAAATTTAAAAAAAAAACTATATTGAGGATATTAAATATTGACTTACGGAACCATCAGAAAAAGAACTTACTAGTATATTAGAAGTTTATTAAAAACCTTACCCAAACCATGAAGTTGTACCATAGAAGTTGCTGAAAATTTATCCAAAACATAGTCCCACTCAGCACAAGATTTCCTAGTGAGGAGGACTACGAATATAATCTACATCTATTTTAACTATTTACACTTTTATATATTTAACATGTATCTATGTAAATTTAAAAATTAAAAAAAGTAACTAAATAAATAAAAAAATACACTTTAGATGTAGTTACAATGTGGAAATTTAATGTTTTATGATTTTTGCTAACACCCGTGAATCACAGCACGAATAACATAATCAAGAAATACTTTTTAAGAATGATACCTCCTTTATAGTGAATCACGAAGGCTAAATCCACATAAAGGCACATAAACTTTAAAAAAATAATAATTACCCTAGGGGCCGGACCCCTGCATTTACAGTGTTGAAGAATGGTCCGGTGCACGGTATGAGGCACTGCAATTGCAGTTTTGACCTTATTCACATATATATTCATTTTGTCCTCAGATATTACCTACATTGGGTTATTTAAACACAAACATAAAAATGTCACTATATCAAGTATGAATTTGTTATCAAAAATATTTATATATTTATTGAATATTCTTGTTGGTATCTAAGGTTTCAACACCAATATTTTGCATTCCTATTTAATTTTTCAAACAATATAATTATTTATTTTTTCAGTTCCGATGGGTTTGGATATTCCAAAGGTTCTAATGACCATCAAGGATCTACAGAAAGAAAACCTTGATAACGAAACAGTCACCGCAACGGCAGGAGGAAAATCTTCCATCGTACTTTTTATTGCCGGACCAGGAATAGTTAGCGATGCTGACATCAACTTCTCTATTGAACAGCTTCGAGTCATCCAAGATGAAACACCAGGTGAACTATTCAACTATTAATAATTTTTATTATTCACCGAGTCGAAGAGTTAGAACCATCAATCAATATATTTTAAACTGGTATAGCTCCACTGCGCAGGACATATAGCTAGAAAGGGAGTTAGATTTAACTCCACATAGGGGGCCCTGAGAAAAATAATTTCCCTCAGAGCCTATGTGATCTTTGGAGATGCTGTGGAAGTGAAGATGCTGAGGGTCTTTTTGAGAAGACCCATGCTCACTTCATGACCACGAATAAGGCTTCTATTATAAGCCTGCAGAAGGAAGGAGTGTTGAGACTAAACAGGTCAGGATAATGTGGAGCGGATTTTTAAAGGACTTGGAGAACTGGAGAACTGGAGACGGCATGGATCAGCAATAGTAGTTGAGTATCCTAGAAACAGCCAGGAGTCTTCAAGGGTTCACAACACTGATGATAAATTGAATTGGCAAAACGTTATTTTGCACTTACATACAATTTACAAACCATTTGAAATTAGATGCGTTTCTCATTATTATTACAAGAGCAGTGGATGTACTTAAAAATTGATTTTTGTTTAGTAATCATGTAACTTGTTTTAACAGATGTAAGTTTCCTGTATCTTGTATCCGGAAGCAAGGAGAGGTTCAACCTTTTGGTCAGGGACCCAGCAAAGGATATTTTCGCTTTGTCAACAGGAATTGAAAGTACAGCTTCGCAAATCAATGATGTTCTCAGTCGAATGAAAAATGGTAATTTAAATGTTATACAGACTTTATTAAAATTACGAAGGATGCTCAAATAAAAATCCCACAATAGAAGTTTATTTCACAAATATTATTGTTAAATTCTAAATGTCAGTTGATAGTGCTATATTGAATACTATGTACTTATTACATAATATTCAGAAAAATAATTAATCAATTTGAATGAACAGGTGCGCGCCGCTTGACCAACCACCGATGCGGCTCGGCATGGAGGGCGACATCTGTTGGAGGCAGTGTTCATGTCGGTTATGTAACTCCTGGTTCCATCAACTTCTACCGACTCCTGCCCAACTACTTCTTCAATCTGGGTGGAGCAGCCGCACTCAAACTGCAGGGCTTGGGTTACGGACCCCTGACAGTTTGCTATTCCAGAACAGTTGAAAATCCAAGGTTTGTTTTATTATGCTTATTTATTTATTAATGACTAGTTAAAAAATATATTTTACTGTATTTAAAATACCTTTTATAACAATTATAATTATCCTTCTATTTTTAAATCTGATTATTCATTTCCCAAAGTATAAATAATTATTTAAATATAGTGAACTCTGGTTTCTGATTTTTATTATTATGTATTTCTACACCGATGTATCTCAAAGACCCTCAGAGGTCATCTTTGTGGACAATATGTGTACTCTATGAACAAAAGGAATATTAGTAACAAAGATAAAAGTTCGGATAATTTCATGACCTTAGAAATTTTAATTAACCTTTGGAACGCCGAACTCCTATGACTAAATACCTCATAATGTGCCGAGTGTATAAATTCCACAAAAAAATTTATGAATGTTAACTATTCAAAAGGATTCAATGGGCAATCTATACAAATTCTATACAAATTCAAATGGGCGTTCTTTTTTAATCGATTATGTTGAAGTCATAGATAGAAAGCATGACAGCGGCATAGACATAGTAGTGAATTCCTTTTTTAAAATTATTTAAATATGTATTGTATTTTTAATTTATTATTTCAGAGCTAACACAACTACCGGAAACGAGGGAATAACTTGTGTTCCCGTTACAAGCAACACGGTGGAGATTTCTCTGGCAAACGCCTGCACAGATATTAATTTCATTCACAAGTGTGCACCTCTTTATATCTCCGTTGAAGCTATAATAACAGAAGATTCATCGCAAAACGCAAGATGCACTGGTAAGAATTGAATCATGTTTTAATATTTTTTTAATGAAAGAAACACAAATGCCAGTAAATCATTCGATAAGAATGTGGCATTCTGAAGATCAATCATTTACAAATGTTGATCAGGTACTCGATAATGATACTCAGCTGTGCATCGGTACCGAAGGGATCAATGATGCCAGTTCTTTGGAGAACCTTTCATTGAAATTCTTGAACATAGTATAAACACCGCATTCTTATCTGTCATCCATTTTCTAAAGATTGCGATCTTGAAAACGATAAAGGAATTTCTGAAACTGATTACCCACGTTAGCACATAGTTTTATTTTTATTTGTAAGAGACCAGATGTGGCTGCCAAAAATAAGATTAGGGGCAACTTGCGACTTGTACAGGGTCTGCAATTGTGCACTATTATAGTATCTGTGACCTTTATGTAGTAGTACTGGGCGTTGACCATAATTCCATCCAACGCCAACGTCGTTATCGTTGGCGATAGAATAGACGCGCGACAAGCCAGTACAATCAAACATCAAAATAAACGTATAGGAGATCAACACGATACTAAGTAAAAAAAAAACAAACAAAAAATAGATCAAAATCGTATTAGGGAATCCCTTTTAACGGGTTGCTCGGATCATAATGTATAATTATTATCTCTATGCCCCACACACGTAATAATAATCCTATAATAACGTTGAAAGTTGAAACTGTTGGAAGACGTTGGTTTCGGTGTTGAAAACATTACCCTGTTAAAATCAACGGATTTAACGAATCAACTGCCTAACAAATAAAAAGGGTAAAGAGTTTGCACTTTGTGAACAACATTACTCAATATTTCAAATGGTCTTTTGGTAATGTATGTACCTACTGCACGTTTTTTTTTTATTTTCCCATCCAATACGGCCGATACGTAGCGCCAGGGGACAATCAAATTCATCAACGACAAGCAAAAAATAACGTACGTCCGATATTAATTATCAATAGGTTATTTTTTGCTTTTCGTTGATAAATTTTATTGTCCCCTGGCGCTGCGTATCGGCCGTATTGGATGGGAAAATCAAAAAAAACATGCAGTAGATACGTACTTTGCCAAAAGGCCATTTGAAATATCGAGTAATGTTGTTCACGAAGTGCAAACTCTTAACCCTTTTTATTTAATTAGGCAGTTAAATTGTTAAATACGTTGAATAAAATTCGCATGTAGGTATTATATTTCAATTGTTGGCGCTAATTATTATCAACAGCGTTGGACGTTGAAACAATATAACTATTGTTTCCAACGGCTAGTTATATTTTGATACAGTACTACTATGCACTATGTAGTACAACCAGATTTTGAAAGCCTAAAACCGCATACTTATCTGCGAGTTGCAATTGTAACCATTGCGGACCCAGACACTAGTGTGTTCGCGATCTCCTCACTACACACAAACATTTATTTATTTACGGACAAATAGTCCATTAACAATATAACAGTAACACAAATATAAAAAGAGAGATGACAATGAAAGGAGAGTACATATCGTCGCATTAATTCGTGGAATGTGTAATCACCAATTGTCAAATTTTACAGGAGGCACAAAAAACCGCGTAGTGAAAAAAAATGAAAGATGGGTCATTGTTTTTATTTATGTTCCGAACATATAATATACTTCGAAATTCATTTTCAATCATTTAACTTTTGTTAGTTAAGGCTTTCTATTTCAAAACGGAGTTAGGAAGTTTACATAAAAACCGAAAATGGAGATAAGTATTTTACAAAGATGCCTACGTACTTTTCTGCAAACAGTTCTATGAACAACTAGCTGAAGACTTGGGATATGGGAATTTTACATTAAAAAAATAAAACACAACAATACAGAACTACGATTTTTATTTTATGAATTACTCAGTAACATCCTAATTGACTTTTATATTTAGTCTCACTCATTATGTAAGAATAACAGGATAAATATGTATAATAGTACTTATTACACAAAGCATAACAGCACAAAACTAATACTACGAAAACTAAGTTAAATAATAAGACCTGAAATGGTAAATAAAATAAAGTATGTGGAGTTAAGGATTTTCGAAGTATTCGCGATTAAAAATGGCAAGCGTGGTGTTACGCAGTTTCCTTATTTGTGTTTATCTATAAAGATAGATTTTTTTTAAATTTTCGAGGTTTACTAGTCGATGCGGAACTAATTTTAACACCAGATGGCATTAAAAACGTATTTTTGAAAAATTTGGAGTTAAGCAGTCTACAAATTAATGCGACGATATATATGAAGAGCATTGACAAAATACATAACGGCTAATCAGCGTAGAGCCCCCTTTGATTATTGGCAATAACCGACATCCGTCGTCTTATGGCGAGCCACGTACATACTATGATTTTTGGTAACCGTAACGATTAGGTTAACAGATCTCTGAATTCAATGGAGCCCCCATGCCATAGCTGGTACTTAAGGTTATCTGAAAAAGGCTCGCTCAGAGGATTGTGTTCATCAGAGGAAATTGTAATTACATACATAGAAGCTTTCTAAGCTGAAGCTTTATTAAAAAGAACTGCAAAAATATTTACTTATTGAAAAGATTTTCAGTTTGCAAAAGTTCAAAGGCAAGAATCTGGATGAACGAGCACGAATATTATTTTTAATCATTTCATGAGTTGCTCTCGCTTAAGATTATTAATTAATTTTTCAGATCGTGACTGCAGATATCCGGACAGTGTGAGGTTTAATGTAAACCTCCAGGAGCTGGGTTGCTTCAGCGGAGCAAATTCATTTGTTGTCAGTTTGTCTCTCTTACTAATATCAGTTTCCATCACATTCAAATCACTGTTCTTTTAATCAAAAGAAATATATTCTACAAGATTACAATATTCATGTGTTCATAATTTCACTAGAAAAAACTACATTATTATAATAATTTATATAGGTAGGTACAGATTGACAAACTAGGAACTAACAAACAATAAAATAAAAACTTTGTTCACAATATCTTCAGTAGCAACCCTCATCTTCACAGACAATTTCATTAATAGGTAAATGAATGTTTACTTTTGGTGAGTAGGTACTTAACTGCATATTTTTAGAGTAAACAAATCCTTCCTGTTTAAAAAAATGTTTAAGGTTTTTCATAATAATTTAAAAGTAGTTAGTTAATTCATTATAATTTTAAAGACGATTTTTTACTACACACTGTTTAATGAAAAAATGCATGTATTTTTATTTTTAAACAAAAAATATCACTATGTATTTAAAATAACAATTTTTATTTTTTATTTTTACCCAAAAACGTTGAATTTGATGGCATTTGGAGTGACAGATCTGCCCTGATGATCTTGAATTTTAAAAAAACCTTGTGAGCAGGAAAAAAATGATTTGCATCATTTTCACTCAACATTAGGAATGCTTCGGCTATTGACATATTTGGAACATTTGTAACTACGTTTTTTCAGCATGCAAGACCGTCTATACCAACCATACTCAACCTGCGGCCCGCGGGCCGCATGCGGCCCGGCAAGCTTTTGTGTGCGGCCCTAAACACTTTATTATCAGGAACTTGATATAAAAAAAACTATCATTCTAAATTTCGTATATTATCTTGAGATTCGTTTCGACTTTGACGCACAGATAGTGATACCCGAAAAGGATTGTCATTATGGTCGACATAATCTGGTATAAGATACGTTTTTTAGATTTTCACAGCCAAAAATATTTTCGTTATTTGTTTGTGGGGTGTTATGCTGTGTTGCGCTATCTCCTTTTTTTTGCCAACGTTTCAGTTTTCGACAGCGTTGCAGTGTCCATCATCAGGGCAGATGTGTAATAGTGTTGCTATTGCAAACGCTAGATTTTTTCCCAAAAAACAAATATTTGACACACAAGTACACGCACAAATAATTAAATAAAAAAGTGCCACTTCTAGAAAATTTTTAAAACATAAAAAACTAGTTAATGTCACTGGTTAGACAGGTACCTACTTGAAAATTGCTACAGTGGCGTAACTAGCAAGGGTGGCACCCGGGGCGGATAACGTGGTGTCACCACACCCTCCCCATTAAAGTTGACGAACGCAAATTTCAACTTTAAAAAAATTGGACCACCCTGGGGGGGGGGGGGGGGTTGCGGCCCGCGTAACTTTACAAATACATGTTTGTGGCCCGAAGAGAAAAAAGGTTGAGTATCGTTGGTCTATACCCATCTCTAGGACTTTGATAATGCCAATGCCAATGCCAAGAATTTGGGGAGTCCCATATTCAGAACCCAGAGAGGCATTCCCCACCTCATTAGCCACTGGCAAAAATTAGCAGTTGCCAAAATTGTAACAGAAAGGACTAGGAGAGAGGAGTTGAGAGAGCAGAGGCTAGCATTGCAGATGGAAGTCCTAAAGAAATTCTTGAAAATCAAAGCCTTTATGCAATGCAACATTGTCAGTGCAGAGAAAGAATAAAGGTAACACAGGCGGCTCAATCCAAACTTCAACTTCCAAAGTTGGGAAGGTCATTATACAACAACAAAAAATAAAAATGTTAACCGTTCGGCGGTGTTTGTAAAAATTCTCCTATTAATAATATTCATTTCTTAAAACAATATTAAATTTTTTTATTATTATTATTATTGGATTTTTTTCTTTCTAAAAAGAAAGAAAAACATTCCCGGGTTACGAATAACCCAACAATGTTTGAAAATCTCCAACTATCACCACAGAAAGTCGAAGATATTGCTTGTGTGATGGAGGACTTAGCCCGCCGAGTAATCGAACACGCGACGCCCCGGTGGGACCCAAAGCGCGATGCCCAACCACTCAACCACTGACCGGACAGTTATTTTGATATTATGTTCGAGTATGTTTTTAACAAAGTTGTTTTTTTTATAATACATACTAAGAATACAATTTTAAAATTTTTGAGATAAAATAATATCTAATCACTGAAGACAATATTAGAAACTCTCTTATTAGGGACACTTCGGTCATATTTAACTGCATCATACTTTGACTAAGAACTACCAACATTATCTAATATTTTTATTGCCTGCTATCTTTATATTATATGATTGCAAGATTCACTTTGAACTAAATTCTACCTAGATAGTGTCTTGGATAAATTTATCCATTTTTATTTAATACGGACATCTATTGACTTTTATGTTAGTCTAGGATGAATACTTATTTTTGGAATAACAATGAATAAAACCTCAAATTGCAATATTGGTGTGAAGAGGCACGTCAGAGACGTGAAACTGTATATTTTTATGATTTTTTCGTTTCAAATTTTTGATTGAGAGTCGCTTATATTGTCTTCAGTGATTAAAAAATTGAGGTTTTACTGATTAACTTACAATAAAAAAATAAAGTCAATATTTTGGACACTTTTTTCTCTCAAAAATTCACTTTCTTGGAGTGGATTATATTTTTTTTATATGAATACCGCACAAGAGTCCCAACTGCTCCCGTCTGAAGCCAGTGAGACTATGGCATCCCCAATTGGGGTATGTTGTGAGTCTGAAGGTTAGTGGGGAGGGGAAGGAGCTAGCCATTTCAAGCAACGTTTCAATTCTGAATGGTGGTCTTACACCAGGGCAATACTGAGGGTATCTTCCACTCTGGAACTTGCCGCAAATATACTATAATATTATTTTAAATGAATAAATTGTGAAATAGCACAAATTAATCAAATAAAATTTATTTGCCACGCCGGGATTCGATCCCGCGACCTTCAGCGTGGGAGTCAAGCGCTTTACCACTGGACTACGCCGGCCGCCTATTATATAATATAAAGAGCTTATCACACCGCTATATCTGCCACCTGCTATCGTAGCATGTTGAAATTCAATTGAAGGCGTTTTGATTATTATATTATAGGATATTACTTTGCTTTGAAAGGAAGGAGAGGAAGTTCTGGGAATGAAAAGGGTATTAGGGTAGGAATCTGGGGGCCAGTGTGTCCAGGAGTGATGGACGTATGAATCCGTCCCTCCCACTGCGGTGCAAGGTGATGTTCCAAGGGAGTACGACTGGAGAAGTCAAAGGGACTCTCTCAACATTCTCTGATCCGGCCTGCCATTCAGCTGGTGGGCAGACACATCCGCCACCAAGACCCGGAAAAACCTCACCCCATGAACCTGGGCACCCCTGCTAAATCACTAAACGTAGTGAACCACTTGGAGTGACCTATGGCAGAAGTGTTGATTATCCAATAAATGCTTCCTGGGGCGGCGGTACCCATAACCGCCTCCCAAATGTATTTTAAATTTTAAGAAACTGTTATCTTTTTCAAAATGTTATTGTACCTGAGAAATTTTGACCCCTATAAGGAAGCAGTTCTAAGACATAATATATTATTGATGGAAGATGGTATTTTTTCATGTTTTAAACATATATTTTTTGTGGTTCCATGACAATTCGTCCCCCACCGTACTGATATATATGCAGTCGCTTTAGGGAAAATAATATGTTATACATAATTACGCAAAATATAACTAAGTGACCCAGTGGGGATGTGCAGACTGCAGAGAGGATTTATCGCTGAATAACAAAAATATAAAACCTATTTATTTACTATATGTACCTGCTCATAAGTACAAAAAAATCGACGCTGTATAAATTCCTTTGATATTCATACTAACTTATTATTAAGGGCATTTTTGAAGTCGAACTTAAAATCTTTTACGTTTGTAATTGGTAAATAATGCACAATTTTTTAATATTTTATAGTAAATATCATTTCGGGGGATCAATTGTCGGGGAATCAACTGTTGGGTCACCATTTCTTTGTATGTTTATGCATTTTTGGTGTTATTTATTGAAGATTAGGTGATCACCATGCTTAGTGATATTTACATCCAAATTATTAATTACCAGAGCATACTTTCCAAACTTACGATTATTACAGTTATACTTACTTATTCAAAAGGTCTGTCTGTAACTCCGTTACAATGAACTACATATATCACTTTGCTTAATTGAAGTTTCATTTTCATATTCAGACCAACGTTCAAAGGAAATGCTTTTTAAGGTAAGCTCATGTGGGCCCGTTACGAAAATAAACTTGTTGGGCTGCTTTCGAAATTTCGAACGCGTGATGTGGCTTGAAGTAAAACATCACCCCTTGTATTGCAGTTAATTCAAATCTCCCAGTGGAATATAGACTGCAAGCTACGTCACAAATTTTTAGCCAATCTTTGCTCTATCCCCTCGGTGAGCTAACCTTGTTAAAAGCATTTTTTAACGAACCTTGGACAATTTTTTTTATTTTTTTTTTTATTCTTTGCGGAGACGGTTTACGATTAGTTCCCGTGAGCACTTAGGCCATAGGCCCATTGTACTATCTCCCATTGTACCTCAATCCTTTAACAACAACCCAGTCGCTTTAATAAAGTTCACCAGAGTTGTCTTTGGAAATTAAGCTATATCTTCTGGTTTGACAATGTGTCTTCCCAGGTCTCGTTTCCCCTCTTCACTCATCCTTGGTTCCCTGAAGGCCCCACGAGGGAAGAGGGCTTCATATCTCCTCTCCACTCCCTAGTTCTCCGAAGGCTGCACGACGGAGAGTTCACCACCCTTTGGTTCCCTAAAGGCCCCACAAGTGAAGAGTCCACCCCACCTTGGTTCCCCGAGGGCCCCAGGAGGGAAGAGGACTTCATCTCTTCTCCTCACTCCTCCTTGGTTCCTCGAAGGCCCCACACTGGAAGAATGCGCTTCCTCTTGGTTCCCTGAAGGCTCCACAAGAAAAGAGTTCGTGGAGGTGGCCTCAGCTCTCATTTCTACGGCTTCTCCTCTTGGTTCCTCCTACAGGCCCCAGAAGGAAGTCCACGGAGGTGGCCTCAGCACTCCTAGGTTCTCAAAAGGCCCCTAGTTTTCGAATGGTACAATTTTTTGTCCCACGAGTTACCAGGGAAATAGAAGATCCACTGCAGTAGAGCCCCAAGTGCTGGAATAGCTGGATGCGACCTTGTTTCTCAGAGGCACTGTTCGTGACACCGTTCCCCAGGACATTCAGCCTGAGCACGGTTGCTCACACCTTGGCTTGGGATGGCTATTGCAGGTTTGTGTTTCCACTCCCTGAACGATGGGTTCGCCACACTCCCTACGCTTAACCTTGGATAATAATAATAATAAAACGTTTATTCATCAATAGATTTTTTTACAATATTACATATTTTGTTCTTTTTTCATTGATTCTATTGCCGAAAAGTTCACAGCTCAGCTACAATTAAAAATTTCTCCTAGAATGCAGTTGGGTTTCAGCAGTGTCTCCAATATAAAAACAGGAAATAAAATAAAATAAATCATTTATAAAAAAAAAATTAAAATCACTACGAGTGAGAAATAACACATAAACTCACAACACAATCACACCGGACCGGCCGGCGAACTCAGCTGATGATGGCGGGTGACACACGAGCCAAAAACTCACCCGAAGTCAGCCGAACGACGCGTGATAATTCACGAATACAGAGTTTTGGTTCGGCCGAAGGTTTTTCTGCCGAAACTTGCCGAAACCGAAACCGAACCTTCAGTCGGTCACTAAAAAATTCCTAAAAGATAATTAATATAACATTTACCTGAATGTCAGTGGACACAGATTTGAAAAGATGAGGAAAATTTCTGGGATATGGGAAGATTTCATGGAGAGGTAAAAATAATAAAAAATGTTTGTTCATATGACATTATAATTTAAAATAAAACAATAAATTTGCAAACACAACTTTTATTTTATGTATACTTTATGCCAATCGGGTTTCGCTACAACCGTAGCTTCTTCAGGGCAGTAGTATTTGAACTAAGTAATGCCATAAACACTAATAGTAAGGTAATTAAATAAATTTAAATAAAAGTCCTATACTAGTTCCCTACTGACAAAGAACACTCCCGTTCCCTTCCCAATTCTCCATTTACACTTATACCTTCTTCCTCCTTCACTTGAGGAGTTCAGCCCATTTTGTTTAATCATATATTATCTATAACACACATGTAACTTAATGTTAGTAGAGTATTATACTGCCCTGAAGAAACTACGGTTGTAGCGAAACCTGGTCGGCATAAAGTATATAAAATTTTTTAAATAAAAAAATGTGTTTACGAAAATAACATATTTTTTCTAAAGAAAGTCTCTCAACCTAAATTTCTATTTGAAAATATGACATAGAATAAAATCTCTATCAAGAATAATTGCCACTTAATTTCTGAATTCAAATAATTTTTTGAATTAGTGAAATCTATGATAATTTTAAAAAGCTTTTGTGATGACAACTTGGTAAAAAGTATTACTGCATTACCTACATACCTGAAACTTTTTTTACATAGGTTCATAGGTTGTTGTTTTGACAGATTTCAAAATATTTGCAAAAAAATGTCAGATGACTTGGAATCTTACGATCGCGGCGATAGTGACGGACAAAAACCAGAAAAAATGTTTACTTTGAAGAAATGGAATGCTGTCGCCATGTGGAGCTGGGATGTTGAATGTGATACCTGCGCCATTTGCCGAGTTCAAGTTATGGGTATGTTATTTCATATTTGAGGTTAAAAAACAAACATTATGTTTTCCCCGTCTGTTTGCATTTAGAATATGTATAGTTAGCCTAGTGCTTTTTAACTTGGTCAACTTCACGTCCACAACTTTTTTATCACTTATAGATCATATCCAATTACAGCGAAACATGTATAAATGAAAATCTTCAACAACTACTGACTGTCAAAATCCAGGAAAATCTAATATTTAATGAGATTCATGCATTTGCATTCTAACAATAGTTGAAAGTATTATTTTTGTCATTTGTATTAATTTGTCATCAAATGAACACAGCATCCCCTAAGATGACAGGCATTTTCAGAGAGAAATTGTTTTCGGTAAATATTCGGAACAAACGTCAACGGTTAATACGCACTTTTTTTTTGATAAAACCTTTAGCTTCATGTCATCATAATTTTAAAAAACATCCCAGGTTTTGAATGGTTTGAGGGCAAGGCAGGGTTTATCCTAGCGGGTTTGTGTAATTATGATTGATTGTTATGAAATAAATATTCCGTATTAACCGTTGACGTTTGTTCCGAAGAATTACCTTGTTTTCCTCTGGGCCTCCTGCTTGGAGAATGTTAAAAAAATATATAAATGTAAATTTATCATTGATTTTGATCAAATAATACAACTACAACCCATGTTGGACATGATTTTAGATTTTCACTTCTAAAAGTATTATTATCATTAATGTTTGGGTTATTATGCCATATTGCGCTTCCTCCTTGTTTCCTATATTTAATAATCTCTGAAAACGAATCAATTAATCGTAATATTCTACAGAAATCCCTATAGAATGTTAATATTTAAGATTATAAACCTTTACGTTTACCAAGATAACTTATTATTTTTTAAATGATTTCATTGATTTCCCTATAAAACATTCATTATAAAGTACCATTGATTGTGAAGTGTATTGCCAGTACCTACCTAATGAATTGTATTGATTTATTATTTTGAAACACAAACAATTCTTTTTAATACATTTAAAAAGGTATCATAATGAAAAGCGTTTTAATACATTTTAATTTGTCAAAAACCGTGTCCTATTTCTTCCCATTTTACTTATAGGTACTATGCCATTCATCAACAAATAGTGAATCGATTTAATATATTTTGGTACTTGAACACTGTTAAACGAATACTTTTCATGAACATTTCAATTTTTGCAATAAGCAGTAGATGTCACTAATATGTCCAGATTTCAAAAATTGCCACGGCGTTAGTATAATCTTACAGAGAGACGGAGCTACTGAAGAAGCTGGCCATACATAGTTCAATCAACACGGAATTAGTGTCAAGGAGCATGGTTTAATGTGACGCTATACTATAGATCCAATTATTATTAGCAAATGCGTGGAGGAAGAACGGGAAAACAGAAGTTGAAATAAGAGAAAGTTTGGAACGCACCTCGTTATTCAAGACTTATAAAGAGAACTAGCGAAAGTAGTTTTCGGCAACCCTTTAGTTCCGAATGGTGGTTGGCCACTGATAATCTTTTCAACTCTAGAGAAAATTACCAATTAGGCTCGTTGTTATTGTTATAGTCTGTTTTTTAGCATACATAATAACTAAAACCAACTTTCTGTTGACAGATACATTACTAGATACCTCTGACTAAATATTTTGTCTTTTTAACTGGAACTACCTTTTTAAATGGAAACATAGGTTCAAAGAACTGGTTTGTAACCTAGATATTGTACTTTTTCTAAAAGTCTATGAATTTTTTTTTTTTATTAGAATTCTCTTTTATAATAACTTTTAAAGCTTATTCCCATCAATGCAATATACCATTTAAGAAGGTTATACATACTAACAAATAACAATATCAAATTGGATAAATTATTCTCCCCTAATCTTCGAATTTGCCACGTACAAAGATGCGCATTGTGTTTCTTAGGTTTCCCCCAAGCAGCGACAACCTGCTAATAAACAATACTTTTTCACCAAATATTATTATTTTTTAAAATTTTAACTTTATGAGTAAAACCTCAAATTGTAATATTTAATTAAATGAAGACAATACAAACAAAATTCAATCGAACATCTGAAAACAGAAAAATCAGAAAAAGATATTGGCACCTCTGGAATTCGAACCCAGGACCTCTCGCTTTCCGGGCAAAAGCGCGTTAGCCATGAAAGCGGGAGTTCCTGGGTTTGAGTCCCAGAGGTGATAATATCTTTTTTCTGATTTTTCTGTTTTCAGATTTTCTATTGAGTTTCGCTTATATTGTCTTTATTAAATATTATTTTATTTGTCCAAATAATTTTGTTGGTTTCGTTACACTTTACTATTCACAGCCTACTTTTTCATTAGCTCCGCTGTTCTATATCATATTTGAGAATGATGCGATGAGGATCTTTTTAGGAAAGGAATTAGAGGAAGTTCTGGGAAGGAAAAAGGTATGAGGGGTGGGTAGGAACCTGGGGTCAATCTGTCCGGGAGTGATGGACATATGAATCCATCCCTCCCGCTGCGGTGTAAGGCGATGGGTCGAGAGAGTCAAAAGGTCTCCCTGGGGAGGTTAAAAGGTCTCCCTCGACAAGTCCCTCCCGATCCGATGGTGGGCCGATGCGTCCGCTGCCAAAACCCGGGCAAACCTCACCCCATGAATCCGGACACCCCTGCTAGGTCACCAAACGTAGCGAACCACTTAGGTGACCAATAGCAGAAGTGTTGGCTACACAATAAATGGTTCCCGGGGCGGAGGTACCCATGCCCGTCTCCCGAAACTAAAATTTTATTTACTTGAAGTTGTTGTGGGTTGTGAGAGCTTTTCAATTAGTTATCCCCAAATAATGTCTCGTTTATAATCACTTGACCACCCACATTTATTTAATTTTTTTCACCTTACTTATTTTATATTATTTACATACTTACATACAGACACGAATATTATATTTTAATTAAAAAAAAATATATATATATATATATATATATATATATATATTCGCAGAGTTCTGTAAATTGCGAAAAATAATGATAAATAAATTAAGTATATATTTTCAATTATAATAGCTGAAAATAATTATTAAAAAATTTTTTTTACAATGTATAAAATATTTCCAAGTGGTATTTTTAGTAATTGTGAAAATTATGTTGTAAGTTAGGGGGCATACATTAATTATGGGAGCAGTTTTTCTTCCAATCTAGACCCCTCACCCCCCCCCCCTCGGTGAGATAAATTTGGGCCACTTCATATATTCTTTTCAAGTAGAATGAGATTTTACTGGACCCCCCCCCCCTTTTGAGAGCTCACGTAATTACTGTATGTCCCCTTATAATATAATATGTCATTGGTCATTGAGTAACCAAGATTAAACAATATATTGTTTTTAACCTAATTGTTATTTTGATTATTAGAGAATTGATGCATACTTAGGTGTATATTTATTTCTTCTTCTGTGGTCTGTTTAATAATATGGTAGCTGAGGAAAAAAAATAATAAAAATTCTTTTAATATTTTAAAAATAACTTTATTCAGTATCTAGTATGATGCTGTCATGGTCTCTTTCTACATTTTATTGCTCATTCATAATTTCGGAATGATTTTCATATTATACAAAAATATACCTATCAATAATAATTTTCTAATTACATCAATTACTTACATACATACCATCAAGGCAGATGTTTTTTTTACATAGCACCAGAAATAACAATCCTCACACAATAGAATACAACAAAACATTCCCAATCCATCTCATGCATTCATAAATTTATTTATAAAAATAGCCTTTGTCATGAAAAATATTATTAAATCTATAACAAAAAATAAATTTCTTTCTACTTAAAATATATACAACGCTTAAAACTAATAGTATGTGCTCACATTTGGAATACCGTATCACTAGTCTAATATACGAATAAGCGTGACATGAAATAAATAACACGAAATGCAAAAGGGTACCAGGTGTTCTAGACGCCTGTGTGAGCAAACACTGGGCAGACCTCCCACTGGGAGAGCCAGCTCTTTTCACGTCATCCCCAGCGCCCAGCGCACAGCGGGGAGAGATGGCTAGGAATACCTGGCTTTTCAGATCCATATAATCATAAAATATTCGAAAACCACTTTGAAATTTGTCCGTCTCAAACAAATGGTTGATTTGTAACTTAAGAATAATTCATTTTAAGGCTCTAAATTCAATTTTTCCGACTGAACTCTGAATATAGGCATGAACTCGATAAGCATCGTTAAAGTTATTAATGGCCATGCTGGGAGTATCTTCAGGTGCATAATATGCAATGAGTGTATATACATTATTTAAACTAAATGATTTGTTGGCATGTATACAAACCATATCCCTTAATTTTAATTTTTTCACCTCAACGGGTTTTAAACCCACAACCTTCAGTCCACAGCCAACACTCTCACCTTTCTACCACGTAGGTCATCTACCATCATAATTTAATTACTCCTCCCTTTAGCACCCAATAGACAATTTCTTTATATCAGCCAGTTGATCGGCTCTACTCTTTCTTCCGGAGAGCTTCTTCTCGATTTCTTCCAAGGTCTTCCCCTTTGTCTCCGGGACCCAGATATACGTGAACACCATGGCGAATACACAAATAACTCCGAACATCCAGAATGTGCCGTGGGCGCCGATAGACTCGAGGATATCGTTGAAGGTCTTAGTGACGAGGAATGTGCAAGACCAGTTAAAGGCTGTGGCCACGGAAGCAGCCGTACTCCTGATCCTTCCCGGCAGGATCTCTCCCATCATCAGCCACGGTATGGGACCGAAACCCAGAGAAAATCCGATAACGTAGACCACGAAGCTGACTAAGGGAACCCAACCGAAATCTGAGACGTCCATTAGCGTGCGCACGTAGAAGAATGTCCCCAGAGTTCCCAAAGTGACGATCATCATAACCCCAGAGATGTACAGCAGAATCTTCCTTCCCAAGCGCTCGATCAATACGGTCGCAATAAAGGTTGAACCGAAGTTGACAATTCCAACAATGATAGTGCTCAAGTTCTCGTCAATAGTGCTTCCCGCATCCTTGAATATGTTAACCGTGTAGAAGATGACTGCATTAATACCGCTCAGCTGCTGGAAGAACATGAGCCCCAAGGAGATGAGGATAGCCTTGGAGTGTTCTCTCTTGAAAAGCTCCCTGAAGACGGAACCGGTTGCGTTCTGTTCTGCGTCACTGTAACTCTTCACAATATCGTCGAATTCTGCGTCAACGTCGGCTTCCTTTCCTCTTAGCCACTGTAGGGCTTCGCGAGCATCTTGGGCACGGTTGCGGGATACGAGCCAGCGCGGGGTCTCAGGGATCAGCATCATGAGCACCAGGAAGGGTACTGGCAGAACAGCTCCGAGCCACGCCAGTTCCGACCAGTCCAAGTACTTTCCAGCCACGAAGCACACCAGAATACCAATATTACCGAAGGCGGTAGGCAACAACCCAAGCTGGCCCCTGACCTCTGCCTGGATGATTTCTCCCAAATACACCGGGAAAGAAAGAGACCCAACGCCGACGCACAGTCCTCCGATGATCCTGCCCACATATACGATAGAGACATTTGAGGCGGTAGCGATGATGATCCAGGATATGATGAAAGGAATGCTGCTGGCGAAAATCGTGTTTTTTCTTCCGAAATTTTCGATCAGTGGTCCCCCTATCACACCACCGACCAAAGCTGCCAAAGGCATCAAACCCCCAACCCACGAACCCTGCGGACAAAGAGAAATGCATTGTTAGATGAGTTGTTGTTAGTTTTGTTGAATAGTTTAAATACGAAACCATCTTTGTTTGTTGTTGGAAAATGCACTTTTTTAAAAAGCAAATAAAATACGTAGGCGTTCCAAACTAGTCGACGCACTTGAGAAAGCAAAGAGGAGTGTGAATGAGTAAAGCAAACATTTGACCGGGAGACCCAACTAATCTTGGTAATTGTAATTACCCACACTGTTTGCGGGCGCTAGATTTTCTCAGCGTTGCATTGGTTTAATTACTTAGAGATCAGTTTTCTAAACAAACACTGCTTCTATCGTACCAGTGTTTGTAAATCGAGCCAAACGTAGTAGTTTTGAAAAGAATATCTGAAATACTGATTATTATATCTCAGTACAAAAGGGTTTCTCTAAAGACGACATATTTTATTGTAACTTATTATAACTTTAAGCATTACATGCTCTGCATCGAAGGAGTACAGTCACGATTTTTTTGTGACAAGTAAAACAATAAATATAGTTTACTATTACATACATTAATAACCCGCCCATCTGGGCGATCCATTCCAACCAATATGGAAACAGAAGTAATATTTAGAAACATCAAAGAGTTAATAAATAAAATAACTTCTGTGAAGGACTCAAAAATAAAATCATCACTAGAACAAAATATTACAACACTGGAAGAAAAAATTCAACACGAACTAATTAGTCTACAAAAGAAGATTATAGATTTACAAGAAATTAATATTAAAAATAATCATCACTACACACAGAAACTTGAAGAATTTCATCCTAATAACAAAAAATCCTATGCAAATGTCACGCAAATGTCAGGTGACAATAAAAACTTTGTAAATACATCATACAACACAGAACAGAAATATGCCATATTAGTTACCTCAAAAAACACCTTGAAGGCCGAGGATATAAAAATAAAAATTCAAAAAAATATTAATTTATCAAAAATAAAAGTCGGAGTTAATGGAGTAAAAAAGATCGGAGAACAGAAATTACTGATTTCATGCCAAAAAAAAGAAGAAGCAGAAAAATTAACTGAAGAAATAAATAAGGTAATTGGAAAAGAAATATCAGCCGAAGAAATAAAAAAAAAGAAACCGTTCTTAATGTTGAAAAGGCTACAATGCCAATTGTCTGAAGAGGAAATTAT
Source organism: Limnephilus lunatus (assembly GCA_917563855.2). Lineage (NCBI taxonomy): Eukaryota > Metazoa > Arthropoda > Insecta > Trichoptera > Limnephilidae > Limnephilus > Limnephilus lunatus. The sequence goes on from OU830600.1 coordinate 48,225,758, forward strand.
AGATGGGATTGTTCAACAAAATGAAGGATTAACCATAGACGACAAAAATAACATTAAACTCATCAAGGAATTAAAAAACAAGTACAATGAAGGAAAAGAAAATGACACCACCAACTACATTATTGAAACAACCGGTAAATTAAGAAAAATACTTATTGATAAAAAATAAATAAATATCAAATTCCAAAGAGTGTACGTAGAGGACTGCAATCCGATCACCCAATGTTACCATTGCCTCAAATTCGGTCACACAGCACAAAGATGTCTCGCCAGGACGCAGCCCCCCATTTGCCCACATTGCACTAAGGAGCACACACTTTCGAAATGTGAAAATAAAGAAAAAATGCCAATATGCAACAATTGCTGTATCCAAAATAAAAGGTTTGATACAAATTATTCCACTGAACATAGAGTCGATAGCATAAAATGTCTATACCGTCAAAAAATGCTTCAAATTGCTAGAGAGCGCATTGACTATGAATAAATTTTGGAATTTTTTATTTACTCAAATTCTAAAAAAAAAATAAAAATGAATGATTTTTTATGTAACGCACTAGATAAAAAAATGTGTATAGAAGAAAAATTATGTCACTCCTTAAGAGATTTCAATTTAATTTGTACTGAAAAAGGATTTACCCTATTTCATATAAATATTAGAAGCATAGAAAAAAACCTAGAAGAATTAATAATATCATTAAAAGATTTAAATTTTTTCCCGGGCCTGATTGTGTTGTCTGAAACACATTCTGCAGGCGAATTGAACTACTCTATTCCTGGGTACTCATATCATACAACAATAACAAAAATTAACAAAAACTCTGGTATTGGAATATTCATTTCAAACCAATATAATATTATCAATATTAGAGAGATAATTAATATTAGTAATGTTAACATTTTAAATATAGAAATTAAAGATGTAAATAAATATTATAATATAATTGCTATTTATCGTACACATAAATCGATAATACCACAATTAATAGATGGATTAAAAAACATTTTACTAAATTTTAGAAATAAAAATAATATTCTTGTGGGAGATGTGAATTTAAATATTGCAAACGATTCCTCTAGTAAGAATAAATATGATTACCTTAATATGTTAGCTGAACTAAACTACATCTCATGCATAAATCATTATACAAGAAACGTCCGAGGTCAACGGCCTTCGTGTCTAGATCATATATTTACAAATATCCCTTGCATTAAAAATATAACCTCAGCTGTCATACATACGACTATCACTGATCATTATTCATGTATATTTAATTATAAATGCAGTAATCCATCTTCTCCATTACCTAACCAAATTAATGCCTCAAAAAAAATACTTAATATGGATACGTTACTACATAAATTTGAATCAGAAAACTGGAATAAATTACTACAATGTAATGATGTCAATATTTGCTGCAATTCGTTTGAAGAAAAAATATCTACATACATAAACGATTCGACAAAAAATATTAATATTTCCAAATCCAAACAATCTAAGTACAAGCCTATAAAACCGTGGATTACCCATGGTCTTATAATATCTGTACGACATAAACAAGCCCTTTACAAGTTAACTACCCAACAACCAAATAATAAAAATTTACTAAACAGTTTTAAGGCATATAAAAACAAACTTTCATATATTATAAAACACAGAAAAGAAAGTTATTATAAACAAAAGATTGATCAGGCGGAAAATGATAGTAAAAGAGTGTGGACGGTTATAAATGAAATAATTGATAAGAAAAAATGCAGGAATAATGAAATCAATGCTATTACTCACGATAACTCGAAAATATGCTGTAAAGAAAACCCGTCAAAAGCTGCAAATATATTTAACACATTCTTTGCAAACGTAGGAAAAAATCTTGCAAATCACATAAATACCAACCCAATTTCAGATTGCAATATTGATACAGAAAATAAAATAGCAACATTTCAAGTCACAACAGAGGATGAAATAGTATCTATCATAAACGATATGAAAGGAGGTTCTGCACCGGGATTTGATGGAGTTACGGTTAATATTTTAAAAAATATTAAAAATCAAATTTCTAAACCATTAATGCATTTAGTAAATTTAAGTTTCCAAAGCGGTGTGTTCCCATCTATTTACAAGCAAACTATCATTACTCCAATATTTAAATCTGGTAATCCAGAAGAAGTAAGCAACTACCGACCAATATCAGTAATCTCAAATATAGCAAAAATTTTTGAAAAGATAGTAAAAAAAAGAATGAACCAGTTTATAAAATGTAATAAAATAATTGATGAAAATCAGTTTGGATTTATGGAAGGTAGAAGCACACAGGATGCAATTGCAAAATTAACTAGCCTTGTTCTCAATTCATTAGATAAATCATTCAAATGTATTGGAATTTTCATAGATCTCAAAAAAGCATTTGACAGCATATCACAATGTAACAATGTAAAAATCAACAATGTGGTTAGCCAACAAGATACAAGTAATTTTGGTATACCTCAAGGTACAGTCCTGGGGCCGTTACTGTTTATCATCTATGTAAATGATATATTCACACAAAGAATAAACGGAAAAATAATATCTTATGCTGATGACACTGTCATAATAATTGAAGGTGCTGATTGGAATACTGTGAACAACCTAGCGAATATTGACATCAATACACTGAAAAACTGGTTCGATAAAAATCTCCTCTCTTTAAATACCGAAAAAACAAACTTTATCCCATTCTCTATCAATAAATTTAAATCTAAACCAGAAATAAAAATTCAAATACATCAGAGTAAATGTAGTGGAACTAATTGCACTCCAGAATGTTCTACACTGATTTCAACTTCCAAAATTAAATATCTTGGTGTATATATAGATCAACATTTTAAATGGAAAACACATATTTGTGAACTTGTCAAAAGAATTAGGAAATGTATATATATATTTATAAGACTCAGAAATATTCTTAGACTGGAAAACCTAAAAAGAGTGTACTATGCAATTGTTCAATCTATATTACAATACGGTATTATAGGATGGGGAGGAACATATGATGTTATTTTAAATCCTCTCAAAATAGTTCAAAGATTAATTATTAAGATTATATTAAAAAAACCATCTACATTTTCTACCGAAAAAATCTTTTCAATATTCAAAGTAACTACAATAGACAATTTATATAAAAAAATATTCAATTCTACAAACTTTCAAAGAAATACAGCTAAAAAAATTACATTTCAATATCTCAGCAAGATATCAAAACAATATTAAAATCCCAAAATTTAATACTAAGCACATCCAAAATTCCTATCTGTATCATGGTATAAATTATTTCAACAAACTCCCATTAGAAGTAAAAATTATTGAAAATAAAAGTAAATTCCAAACTTAATTAAAAAATTACCTGAAACAACTGTAAGAGTTACATTACTATTTCAGTTCATTTAAATCTGTTAATCGACACATCTCAAGTTTCTCTTACTATATCTATTGTTAATAGTTAACATTGATAACATAATTGAGTATGAATTCACTCACCAAACACAAGAGCCTTGTCTCTTTATGGTGAGGAAAGGCTTTTATTACATTAATATTACAAATCTGTTTAACATGTAAAAAAAATGTATAATTATTGTAAAAACAAACAAATATTAAATAAAAAAAAAATAAAAATAAAAAAAAAACTCCATGTCAACGATGTCGTCATTTCACGGGAATTATTACACGTTTTATTTATAATTAAACATGCACTAAACATTATTCTGAGCGCATTACCAGATAATTAGTAACACGTTCAAACCATTCTAGAAACGAAATATTATGTAAGGTTTTCCCCATCAGTTCAATTAACATTATATTTAGACCGGTTAATTACTTTTTAACGTTTTTTGATTAGTTTAAACATTAAACTGTTCAGCGGTTTCAGCTGTAGTTATGCTCCTACATCAGTGTAGAAGATAGTCGTAACTCTCTAATTTGTGACGTTCATCAACACAATTCTAAAGGATACGATCAAGAAAAACCAATTATTGGTATCTAATTGCCCAGAATACCAGTTTAAAACCGGCTACCCCGTTGAACTTAATCACTTTTAAATACTAAAAATCATCAAAAAGTAATTGTATTATGATGACGGTAGGTGTACCACTCAGTGCCCTTCCTTATTGTGCGATGGTTAAAAGATTAAATTGTTCCGATGACCATTAGCTTTTGAGTCATTCGCACCTCATAATAAGGAACTCCAGTGAAAAATATTATGGCTTTAAAAAAATATGTTCATATAGACCAATAAACGCTGATTCTGAATATATAACTTTTATTTAATAATATTAAACGTACAGTTTTTAAAAAAATATTAAAAAGTGCATTTTTAATATTCTCGTTAAAACACAGCGTCAGGTTGGTATGCTGTGTAATGCTGTTATGGTGACGTCACGATAGTATACACGGTAATGACTGGTTTATTTATGCTATACGTCATTTATATGGGAATTTAGGTATGACACAAGCGAATGTTCTATATATTTCTTATTTTTGAAGATGTCGTAAAAGCATATACCTTTATAGAAAGTTAATAGAATTGCCTTTTAGATTTTTGTATCTGACATATACGATTGTGTTTGAAAAATGCAGTATTTTAAGTTTCAAAATGAAAAAATTTAAAAAAAACAGCCGACTGTAAACATATTCTATTAAATGGTCGAAAAAATTAGGAAAATTCAAAATTTAAAAAATACAGTCCTGTTACTTTATAAATTTGGAATAAAACTGTCACTTCACTTTTTATCTCGTTCATACAATTAAAAAGGATAAAAAAATATTATAATAATTCCGAAAAAATAACTGAAAAAATCTGACATCTTGGACTAGGTTTTACGCAATTAATGCGTTGATTTCTCGAATTTGTATTTATTTACACATGCATAAGGCTTTTACATTATCAAATAATATTACTTTTATGGAAGTTTTATTAAATTCACGCGGAAAAGTCATAAAAATTATAGAGAAGTAACCTTTGATTATGTAATGTCAGTAACCTAAAAACCGAACGAAACTAAATCACCAAAAAAACATTATTTAAGGACTAAAACTGAAAAAAAGTACAGGCAGCATTAATACTTATGCTGAATTACACTAATATCACAGTGAATTAATCATTTAAACGAAAATTATCATCAAAAACATAAGACTGCAATTTAAATTCATCAACGTCATTCATTGTTTTGCAAAGAATTTGATTTCGCCATTTGCAATAAATAAGCCATTAGCCAATCAACGCGTTACAATAAAAAAGATGGCCGCGCGCCTGCGCAAATCTATGTGAGATTCAAGAAAACCAACATAAAAATAAAAAAATAGTGAATCGTTATTTTAGTAGATGACGTCACAAAATTCACCATAGATATGGGTGTTTTCGAGGGATCTCCAAAAATTAAAACTTTGAAAATTATTTTAACTATTAAAACTAACTCTAAAAAAAAAAAAAAATATGCAGTAATTTAAGTTAGAAGGTCATTTTTCATTAAAAAAAATAAAAAAAATGGACTGGACTTCTCTATTGCCAGCCGCATGCCTGGCTCGAGCCGCTGCCATTAGCAAACAATAATTAGCCTAATCTCTTCAAACTTAGATAGAAAGGTACTAAATACACTATTCATATTGTAGTGATAATAAATACCTGTAATTATCCTGTAGCTTTTGGTCATGCGTACTTCTTTTATCCGGTGACTAAAATAATAACCGATTTCTCTAATATCATTGCAGTTTTATTGAATTTAGTTATTGATTGAATTGTGTAATGACGAACTTTGACTTACTTCTTGTCTTGTGACGGCTATGGTGCTGTTTTCATGGATCATGGTAGTAAGGGCTGGGGATGTGTATGCGGTGCAATAACCCACCACCAAAGAACCCAGAGACACGGCAATCGCAGCAATAATCTGTAAAAGTAATAAGTACATTTATTAAATTGAGAAAAGTGTATCTAAAACAAGTCCATTACTTCGAGATCGCTATATTTCGCAACCTTTTGGTGTTCATTTTGGAACTGCATTTTTCGCAGTACCCAACAATAACCCGAAAAAAGACATTGTGGGTTTTCCGATGGTCCGACGATGCTCTCTACGTGTACCAATAATTACTAGAAATATAAATGTTTCCCCTGCTTCAATATTGAATATAGATTGTTTTATCATGGATGCTTTGTTTCCTCTCGTTAACGATTTTAATTGAGTCTTATTGACTTTGTTTATAAATTGAAGACTTTAGGCTTCGAATTTACTCTAAAATTATGTCATTCAGTATTTTAGGTTCGTGCTAAATAAATTGGTCTATCTTGTAACCTTTGGCAGTTGACACAGATTGCTAATTTGTCGTATTTCACATAAATTATAGAATGATAGAGATCTGTTTGATACACGCTTCTAGAATTATCTATTTTGCTAATTAACTACTGACAAATAATATTCGTTTAATTCATCGTAATGCGTTATATAGTGATAATCGTTTATTGGGTCATTTCTATGACTTGTTCTTGGGTTCAAAAGCTCGGCTGTGGAACGATTTAATTTCGTGTTTCTTCCCTCCTAAAACATGGATCTCTTCAAGATCCATATTCAACTCTTTTCTCTCCTCACAACGATCCTCCACACAGCATCCCCATGACATAGACCCTGAGAGAAATTATCTTCTTCAGGGCCTCCTGTGTGGAGTTTATAAAAAAAATAATACTAATCAGAATCAATATTCTTGATTCTGATTAGTATTATTTAAAATAAAATTTTCTCAAATGCTTAAAATCCTTGATGGCATATTGATTAAATGGACTAACATCGTATAGAATAAAAACGTGCCCGTGTCATCTCATCATTTTAACGCGTCTTTCATTTTTGTTAGGTTCTTTTTCAAAATGTAATCGTTTTTTTTTTACATAATAATCATATGAAAATAAAAGGTTCTTTTTACCTGCTTCACGATGTAGAGTTTCTGCGTGGTGGGTTTATAGGGGGAGGCGTCCTCGGCAAAGTCTTTGATCTTGCCGCTGTCGGACAAGGACTTGACGTATGGAACGGCATTTCGCAAGTTTTCGTCCTTGGAGCCTTTCACTTCCATCTCCATCTTGTACTTGCTCCCTCCCCCTAAACTAATTTGTCGTTTTTGCTGGAAATGTTGTCTGATGTCTTCGAAGTCTTCGGGTTCTTCTGTCAAGGAGCGCTCTTCTTCGTCTCTCAGGTGTTGGGCTTCTTCTTCTTCCTCTAGGTACTCTTCTTCGTAATGTTCGGATGGGAACTCCTGTGGGAACAGGGCCCTGGGCAGATGCAGATGCGAGCCGGAGTAGTCGGTCACCAGACTGGTGCTGGTGGTGCTGGCCGAGATAGTTCCCTTGGACGGCACGCGCGCGTATCCTTTGCCGGGGCCTGACGACAGCCCTCGCAGACGGTTCTCTGCACCGCGCTGCCTTTGGTCGCTCTGAGAACAAATAACAAACAAACAATCAGTATTGCTCTTTAAACTTGCTTGAAGAAAAAAAGAATTTTAGTTTGTCATTTATCGTGAAGAGTTTAGAACGGCTTTTAATAATAAAAAAAACACGCAATTGACGTTTCAAAAAATTGTTATTGTCCATGAGATGTTTACCTTTATTCCTTTTCACTAGACAAAACCCTTGAACTGAAAGTAGTTAAGTCGTTAGAATATGACGCACTTATCACCCTTAATTTATTAAGTTCGTATTTCCCGCCCTAATCCCGCACTTTTCAAACAGGCACTCGAATTTGGTAGATTGATTTACGACACAACGATGATCTTCGTCCGTCTTGACAGCAAGACACTGAGATAAATGTAACATTATTGAATATTTGCCTGTATTTATATTACGTTATCATTAAACCATGCAAGGTCATTTTCCTAATGATCCCTCTAGACTAGCGTCGATTCTCAAATATTTAAACGCTGACCGATTGTGAGGGGTATTATTTTTCTTTATATATTGTGTTTACAAGTTGATAACCCTTGTTCGGTTGTCTTAAAGAACTTTCCGAGCGACAACTAACAATATTAGCAATTTGTTTGCATATTTCCTGTGGACATAATATTATGCCGATGTATCACGTTTATCAAACATGTTGTCAGTCAATTAAATTGAATTTAATAAACACTGACGGAATTTCCAGAATTTAAATACTCAGAATAGTAACAGTTAACTTATAACTGGCGAAAGTAAAACTACCTACCCTTTGATTAAAAATGAAGAGTCTCCCATATTATACAAAACCTAGTGATCAATGAAATTTAAGGGTGAGTCTGTTTTGCTACCGGTGCTTGTAGGATACGCTGGATACAATCACCCAGCGCTTGCCACCTCGTGGACTTTCACCAACCTGTCCCATTGTCTTGTCTATATTTTGTCAAACTATGTAACACATATTGTATCTTGTATTTCCCGCTAAGCACTTGCATACTGCTTACTAACAACGTATGCAGGGACATTGGAGGTCTAAATTCGTTCTAAACTAAATGTAGCTTCGTTCTTTAAAAAGTCCTTGCGAGAGCCTTGAAGGGGTAACCATCTGTTACTTATATCAGGGCGGGTAATTGGTGGATAACCTCAAATGTTTTGCTACCCGCTAGTATTCTATTTAGAGTAGGTACGCGAAGGCTATGTATCACGCGTTTCATTGTAAGTAGGTTCATCTTGGCTTATTTCCAGCCCGTTAGAAAATCACTACTTCTTGCTAAATCATTACGTGGGATATTGCCTAATTTGCTTGAAGTTTCTACACATACATACTTCCTACACATTACCTACAATAAAAGAATTACCTACGTAAAGTTTGCGTTATTTTTTATTAGAAACTGTAAGTTTACAATTTTTCTTCTGATTTCCTTCGTGATTCAAAATTATCTTATTTTGTGTTAAAATTATCTTACATGAAAATATCCATTTAGAACCTAATTCGTTTCACATAAAATTAATAGTTTTGATAAATTTCAATGTTAATATTATGAATAAGTTGTCCTTACATCTTCTTATCATTATCACGCATGACGTGTATTATGTTAATGTTTTAGTAATGATACTTCGATTATGTACAAAGGTTAAATTAATATTTTCTCTAGCTTCGTTCAATAAATTTACTAGCAAATATTTACTTTAGCATTCATAACACAAACATCTCATCTGTACCTTATAATTACCACAAATAGACATCACATCTCGCCGTGTGCTCCAAAGGAGCTGTAGGAGTTTGAATTGCGTTGTTTGTTTAGTAAGCAAATAATCAAATTTTATGTAAACAAAACATCCCCGAATTGTACCGAAGTAAAATAATTTCAATTTGTTTTTAATAATGAGTTTAAAGCGATGATAGTTTGAAATTTTACCAAATTAGACTTGTTTTGGTAATTGCGTTATATTTGTTTTGGTAATGCAGGTGCTAACCTAGCTTAGTGTTATTGGTTATCTATTCTAAAATGAACTTTATTATTTCGATTTTAAAGAAAAGTCCATGGGTCGTGTCGATTCTTGACCTTGACTACCCTTTTTCAAAGATGGGAAACTACCATAATATTCTAAGCATCCTCAACCCCTAGAACAATTTTGGGAATATTTCTCCCAGACCTGAAACACCAGCAGTCTTTTTGGGAGACATTTCTTACCACCTGACACTTATTCATAAAAGTAAAAAAAAAGAGTATTACGGCGAGATATATGACTTAAACACGCCCCCGAATTCTACGAAACAACATTTAATATTTAAATAAGTTTCAACATTTTTTTAAACGAAAAAAATTTAATTGACAACTGCTTTTATAATACCTCTTTCTAATTAAATATGTTTTTATTAAAGTGGTAATTACAGTTCACACGATAAAAACCATCAGTAAGCGACTTTAAAAACTTTTATGTTTACATTAAAAATTTTAATATTCCTGGTTGTATAAATATGTCGATTTTTATTATTAAAACCTGAAAGATTAAAGTCTTATCAGCTTTCAAATATAGTATTTTAGTTTGAATCGTTAAAAAACAGCGAATTGGTCTGGAATCGAATCGAATGCGAAAATCCGCATTTTGACAGTTCGTTTATATTTATATTATAGATATATTCGAAAATTTACAAAAAAATGAATTTTGAACTTTTGAGTGAAAACAGTAGGATCAATACTTTAGAGCCGAACATTTCTACGTCGCGCGCCGTTTTGTAGTGCTCCTTACCTATATCTTACGGAGCTTTTGTGATAAATACCACGACCTCTCCGTTCTATCACGAATGCTTCCGCATCAGGCGACGAACTTCCCCTTTTACCAAAGGACATTTGTGCGGCTAGACGCCCAAATTGTGTTGACCTTGGTATTGATTCCTAGCTTGGCGATGCGCCCGCCAAAATTAAGCAGCCTATTTTAAAGCCAGCGAAAAGCTCGAAAAGCTTCAATGAAACAAGGGCAACGGCCTTGAACAAAAGGTTCACAGAGGTTTTACGCACTGAGCGTACTACTAGGTACCACAGCCTTGCGCAGTGTAACGCCTACTTTTTATTTACATGAATGAATCTTCTCTACTCACTGTTGATGCAGTAACGTAGAAATAAAGGAATTGAACTAGAAATATTAAAACAAAGAAGACATGTTGTTTCTTTATTATTTTTTTTTTCAGAAAATAACTTCTTGTATTCATTATAATGGGGGTTAATGCTATAAATGTCTACGTCAGTTTTTGGTAATTTGATTTGGTCACCAAAAAGTACTTTAAAAAGTCCCTTATTTAAATGATATGATTACCTATCAGTCACGTTCCGTGACTATTCGGGGAGCTAGAGTACTTAGAAAAAAATACGACAATATTGATGTTAGCTAAAATTTTATTTTATTTTCTTATATTCAATTTTTGTAAGAAGAAGAAGCACAGCTCCAAACTGAAAAATCTTCATACAAAAATTGACTTTTCAAAAAAAAAAATCGTTTCAGCTACAACAACTTCAATAATGTCGTATTTTTTTTATCTTAGCACTCTAGATCACTGAATAGTCACGGACCACCCCTGCTATCTATGTCAGGTGCTGTAGACAGATGAAATTGTGACCTATTTAATGAAGGAGTCAAAATATTGTTTCAGCATTTTTTAGGTCAAGAAATCGATAAACAATCTTCATTCCAGAACGATTTACAAATTTGACTTTGGCACACATCTACCGGATTTGTTTTTGGAGTCGGGTTTTCTCCCGCATTAAGCGAACGTTTTGGACAGCGTTACAGTGTCCATCATCAGAGTAGATGAAATATTGCCTGCCCGATGATGAACTCTGTAACGCTGTCCGAAACATTGGCTAAAGAAGGAGGAAGCGCAACACGGCATGATACCCTAAAAATAAATCACGGTAATCCGATTGACCGCGAAAATCTCAAAACGATATAAATACTATTCATTTGAATAAAAACAATTTTAATAACTTATTATCATTGGTCATTACTTTATGTAGATAAGCAATGACGACGTTGTGTACATTATTAATTTACTCGTAATATCGTTTTTCTCCACAGTGGTCATTTTATTCTGATTAACATGCAATGCCGACTTCAATATGTAAATAAAAAAATATCACCAGTTTAATATAGTGTAGCTTTGCAAAAATTAATTTGAAAACAGTCCTTGACATAATTTAAAAAATATATTATCCTTCCTATTATAAGTAACTTGCTGTCGAGTTTGATTTAATATTTCCGTATAATATTTATGTATAAGTAATATTATTTTGCTTCCTCATCAGCTCTTCCCGTTTTTTTTACATTTTCTCTGGGAAAAATTCCCTCAGGCCCTATGTTATCTTTGGGGATGTTGTATGGAGGGTCTTTTTAGTAAAAGTGGAAGGAAAACGGTATGAGGTGTGGGTAGGAATCTAGAGGTCCACGAGTGATGTATGAATCCATCCCTCGCACTGCGGTGCAAGGCTGGGTCGAGAAAGTCCGGCTGGAAATGGTCTTCCTTAACTAGACTCTCCTGATCCTTCTCCTTCCTAAACCTAGACAAATCTCACCCCATGAACCCGGGCACCCCTCCAAAGTCACCAAACGTAGCAAACCACTTGGCGTGACTACCTACGACGTATTGTTGCAGCCGGATCATTTAATATTTTTAGTATTAACTGTAAAATTTATTATTTTGTAATGTTTTTATTAGTTTTGATTTTTTTAGCTACAAATCAAAGCGTTTACATTATTTATTTAAATTTTGTTTATTTTCGAATCGTTTTAAAGACCATATGTTAAACTTCGTGACCGGCCAACTTAGAATAAAACCAACTCAGAACCACCTCAGAAAGGTCATGATAAAAAATATTAAAAAATTGGTTGAATAGTTTAAGTTAGGTTAGGATTACCGGCTATTTTAAAATAATTTTTTCATAGCTTTTAATGACCTATCTGAGATGGTTCCGAGTTGGTTTCATCCTTAGTTGGCATGGAACCGTTAAACTTAACGCCGCGCGCTGCGCTGGTTTGTTTTTCTTATTGATTTAAAAACAATTTTTTAATTTGGTGATTGTAAGGATCTACCATTTTTTCTTCTTATTATTTGGGATGACTGCCGTTTCACTCTCCTGGCAATAAAACTAATTATAACACCATATATATTGAGAAAAAATGACTGCTAAATTCACGAGATTCGGTCGTGAAATAAATTAATGTAAATATTGAATAATTATTTCATTGACGTCGTTCAGTATTGAAGTTTACAAGAAGTTTCTAAGGGTTATCTGTCAGTTCACTATTTACATAGTGCCATTTAAAATGTTGTTGACGTTTTGTTTTTTTTTACTGTTGTCATTAATTTTTATATGATTTTTATAAATATTATTTATTAATCAAAATAGAAAATTAACGAAAACAAAAACAAAATATTAAATTAATTAAAATTTTGGTGTTTTGTTTCATGTTAAACTATTCGATTTTTTCCCCTTTCCAATTATTTTTATCCACTTCTTATTGTGTATTTTTTTTGTAAATATTACGAGTTTCGTCAAAAAGTACACACCTAGCGTCATCTGTGTAAAATTTGTCTAAGTAAATTGGTTATTTTCAAAGCTGCTATTTAGTATGATAATCACAATATTAAATTTGTTAATCAACCATACATGTTGATAATATTGGTGAACGGACAACAAGTTAGTAGTAGATAACCGGGTAAATGTGCCATATGAGAAATGGTTGTTTAGTAGATTTCTACTAAACCATGCGCAGGAAAGTGACTTTTCGTCTTTTTCCGCCACTGTCATTGAATTCCCTATTTTCAGTGTTTACCAATACCTTAATTGAAATAAATAATAATATTTGCAGTTCTGTTGATAATGGTTTAGTTCCCAGCTATGGTGGCGCCTGGCTGATAGGCAATATTGCGTGCACCGGCGACTGTACTTAGTATAAACAAGGCGTAGTAGAATGCGCCCCTTGCCGCGACCCGCGAGCGGCACGAATTCCTTTCTAGAATGTTCCGCGTTAAAATTCGAGTAGACAGGAATATAAACAGGATTGGTAATTAATGTTTCTCACCTTCTCCAAAGACATCTGCCGAAGCATCCCCATGAACTTCGCCATTGTGGACGGGGTGTTATTCTTGTTGAAACTCATTTTCACTTTAGGTATAGTTTATCTTCAAATAATAATAATAAACAGTTTCTATATTGGTTATTGCTTTACACAGCTGATGAAATATTATATTTATTCGTAATAAAATTTAAATTCAGTTTTCTTTCACACAACTGTTAAGGCACACGGAAACTGTGGTGATTGTAAAAATGTCTTGTTCGTATTGTATATTTATCACTCCGCACTCCAAAAATGGTAAAAGCCAGGTTAAGCGACACCTAACTTTGGCTAGAGACCACGGAAATCGTCCTAATAATACTTGTCAGTATTTATCACTGTATAATTCATTAAAATAAGGCAACTGTAGCATCCCCGGTCACTAAATCGTGCAGGTTGTTTGAATATTTGGATCGGTTCTGGATATTTCGGATTCCGAATTTCGCGCCGGATTACCCTGCGAAGAGGTTTGCTGCTTGGCGGTTCTGTTCCGTATTCGCTCCGCAGATGTCAGTCCAGTCTTTTATACACCCCAATACACTCGCACCTGTTGGCGCTCTCCCCTCTACCGCTCTACCCGCACTCTTTGCTGCGCGTCCGTACACGGAGTTACTTGTATATGTGTAGGTTCTAGCTTCTAACCCAGCTATTTTTTTCTGTCTGGTTTTCTGAGACACAAATCAATTTACGAAATACTATTATTTACTTTTTACAAATAATAATATATATCACATAACACACCACTGTCGATTTTCACAGAATATGGGGTTGTTATTTTTCAAATTGTTTGTTTTAGCAAAAAAATTATCCAGCTTCCTTGAATTGTCAACAGGCATTCAAAGTCCTGGGAATACGAATTTATTCTTCTTTTGTAGTATTGCGCAAATGCTGGTTAATGAAGACAAGACAAGCAAAAAGCAAATGTTCTATATTACAGTATCATTATTTTAAAGTTTATTACATTAAAGTGACTTGAAGTGTAATAGCACAAAACGCGCTGTACAAATTTTATTTGTTATTATTATAAATTTAGCCTTTACTTCGGCTTCTTGTTTTAAAAAATTATTTAATTAATTGAAATTTCAAATTATTTGATGCACCACAAATTTAAATCACCTTTAGCACTAAACACCAGGTTGTTGTAACAACATTTAATTTTCTTAATGAAATTATTTACTGATCAGATCAACGGTAAACCAATTAATAACTATATTGTTAAAAAATTCTCCTTATATGTAAAATTGATTTTCTTATCTCCTGACCTTTGTATTCATACACGGAAGTACCTGATTATATCCTTTTTTATCGGAACAAATGTGATTACCTTTCCTATCTCTGTAATCTTATCTTTAAAATTAATAAAAATATCAATTTGACCAATTTCTATTTGAATTTCATTATTAAGTATTTTATGGTCCGGTACGGTAGTCTGTTTGATTTTAAATTTTTCGTCTCGTGTCCGTGTTACATAGTTTTACATATTTTTTGTTTGTTTTTCCTTTGAGCAGTTTATACTAAATTATGGTTTGATTACAAGTGCCACGAAACCCTCAACTCCCTACAAATTTCACCCATTGGAAATAATAGAGCCACGCCTACATTTCCGACGTGCAATTTTATTGATATCATGTTTACTGCCTTTCAGTATTTAATATAATATACATTAAAAAAAACACTTTTATTCTAGTTTTTATTAGTGGAATAGTATATTAACATTAGTGTCAATTAAGCATCGAAGGAGTTAGATACATATCTTTTTAAACATTTGTTCAACAAATTAGCTCTTGCAGCTTGTTGAGTTAAAGCGCTATAAATGAATTTTAATAGTTAAGTATCTCGATAAAATTAAACTTGTGGCCCTTTGTTTCTAATGTGCGATATTATATTGTATCTTGCCGTGAAATTATGTTTATGTATTTTGGTGTGGTTTATTAGTTAGTTTTCTAATAAAAATAAAAATCACATTGGACAAATGGGGTATTCCACCATCCTCCTCGGCAAGCTGTTAAAAGCACTATTCATAGAATAACAAAGTATATTTTTGATTTCATTTTCATTCCAAGTTTACCATTCGGCACTCGGACCTGTGAATAGTAGCTGCATTAATTTAGCCGAATTTTCTACCTATTGTGAGTATTTATTTATTTATTATAATGGATAGTTTTTTTTTAAATAGGCAATTCACCCTAAAGAGAGTTTTGATATTGACAGCTTATAGAAAGGATGTTGAAATACACCCATAGCATAGGATTGACTAACAATCGGGAGTTTAAAAAGTGTTTTACCGGTATTTCAATTTAAGATACTCCGAGGAGTGTCATTAATTCCTTCAGCACCGATGCTTAGTCGGGAAACACGCCAAACGCGCGCGACTTTTGTACAAACATTTGTCAGTTGAGAACGGGTCGTTTCTACGACTCGTTCTTGAGTTCAACGGCTCGCCTGTGGAACGATTTGCCGTCCTCTGTGTTTTCTCCCTTCAACAACTTGGCCTCTTCAAGACTCGTATCCACTCCTTCTCCTCAAAAGACCCTCCACACAACGCCCCCAAAGTTGACACAGTCCCTATGGGAAATTATTTTCTGTGTGGAGTTAAGTGTGGAAGATACTCTCAGTATCGCCCTGGTGTAAGACCACCATTCAGAATTGAAACGTTGCTTGAAATGGCTTTAGCCGTGTTTGGTGACCAGATCTGAATAGCCAGGTACTTACCCAACTTCCTCTTTCCTATCTCCTTCCCCTCCCCACTACCTTCAGCCTCACAACATACCCCAATTGGGGATGCCATAGTCCCATTGCTCCAGACGGGATCAGTTGGGACTCTTGTGTGGTATTCATGTGAAAAAAAAAGTTAGCAAAGTCTCCTGAAATCAGGTCATTCTTACTTTTTTGGGTATTTTCCCCACCACTATCTACTAATAAAGTAACGGTAAAAATAATGTATAATAAAACGCATTTGAATCTGATTGAATTTGCGTGCGATATAAAGAAAACCTTTTTTCTCGAATTAAATGCATTGCTTAGTGTTTTTATTGTTTCCATAAACGTTCATTAAAAATAAGAAGCCTTGAGAACATGCGATCCAATAACAGAGCCGGCCAATGGAAAATTTATGATTTTTTGCTGGTACTGCTAAATTGGTCTTCGCTCGCTTAAAATATTTAAACTCGTTCCGCGCTTTTTAAACTCGTAAGCAAAACATATTATTTCAAAACATGTCCCAAATAAAGCAGTCAATTCAGTAATTAATGTTTTCCAAACAAAACAATTACTACAACGAAATGAGTGCATTTATTTTATACCAAATACCCTAGTTATTATTGAAACGTCAACTCCAACAAAATATTGGCTTAGCTTATCTTTATGAACGGGCAAAAAACAGTTCCCATAGGTTATCTTATATTTATTTTTTAAATGTTCGATTTCTGTAATTTATTAATTTATAATAAATCAAATATTTCACACAAATTCCATTAAAATATATGAAAGAAAATCAACCCGTAGAACTCGCGCCGCTAGGGGGCGCTAGGCATGCCTCCAGAACTTGGAGGTGTTATTATTCATTATATTATTACATTAATTTGTTACCTATGAAGAGTAATTCCTAACGTTTTATTTTACGCAATATTCACTTCAATTTGGGAGGCGGGTATGGGTTCCGGTATGGGTTATTAGATAACCAACAACCCTGCCGTAGGTCACCCCAAATGTTTCGCTACGTTTGGTTTATTTTTATTTTAGCAGGGGTGCCCGGGTTCACGGGGTGAAGTTTGTCTAGGTCTTGGCAGCCGATGCCTTCATGCCCACCTATTGCGTGGCGGGCCGGATCGGGAGAGATTGGTTGAGAAAAACCTAAGGAATGACCTAGGACCTAATACCCTCTCCAGCCGGTCTCTCTCGACCCTTCGCCTTGCCCCGCAATGGGAGGGATGTGTCCCCAGATTCCTACCAACTTCTCCTTGCTTTCCATAAAAAAGACCCTCCCCAAACAGCATCCCCAAAGATGACATAGGTCCTGAGGATTTTTTTGCTCAGGGCCTCCTGTATGGAGATCTTGAGGAAAAAACCTCCTGTGTGGAGCTAATCAAAACAAAAACAAACTAAGGAGTTTTTTAAACCCTCGGCCTAACTTGATGTGGTTAATAGCGTAAAGAAGTTTAGGTTCTAGTTACTTAACATACTAACATCGATTGCTAATATACCTTTAACGTCCCGGTAGCTATGACGTCAGAAGCGTTTAAATAATGTTGTAAATTAATTTTATAATTTAAAATTAATAATTTAAAAAAAAAACGATGTATTAATTGTACGACTAAACACATGGATCTTATGTTTTAACACGATGTTTTTACTGTCTATTTGTGTAGTTTTCATTAGAAATTGGAATTAAGTTTTATTTTGTAATTCACAGACCATTAGATCTGATCAAAATAGTAATCATTTAAATATACGGCTCGGGTCGAACAATGAGCTTGCTCTGTCAACGTGAAATAAGGTTTAATATGAATAACAGTGGATAACTAACTGACCAGTTTGTTAAACAAAAAATGAGTACCTACCTAGTTTGTTATATATGTTTTTTCAAACATACATAAATATTATGGTATTTTACACACCAGTTCAGATCTTTCAGCACCGTTAAATCAGTCGCATAGTTTTCTAGTGTAAAGTAGTTAATTGATTTTGTTTGTATAAACTTTTTCAATTTGAGAGGCGGGTATGGTTATCCGGGAACCACTTATTGGATAACCAACACCCCTGCCATAGGTCATGCCAAGTGACCTACAATTGATGATTTAGCAGGGGTGTCCGGGTTGATGGGGTGAGGTTTGTTTAGGCCTTGACGGCAAATGCGTTTGCCCATTTTCTGCGTGGCGGGTCGGATTGGGAGAGACTGGTTGAGGGAGACCTAACTCAGACTTCTCCAGCCGGACTCTCTCGATCCATCGCCTTGCACCGCAGTGGGAGGAAAGGATTCATACGTCCGTCACTTCTGGACACATTAACCCCCAGATTCCTACCCACCCCTCATACATTTTGCCTTCCTAGAACTTCCTCTCCTTCCTTTCCCTAAAACGACCCTCCATACATCATGCCCAAAGATGACATACGCTCTGAGGGAGTTTTTTTCCTCTTAACCGCTTGCGTGGACCTAATTTAAAAAAAAAGTGAACTCTGGTGGCATGAAGTTTGCAGAGCTCATTGTTGCGCGTATTTTCCATCATGCACTAAAAGATCAATTAACTTTTAAAAATAAGACTCGTGCAAAAAGGGTGATGAAACTCGGACAATGCCGGGTAGTGGTAGTAACCACTAGCAATAAAAATGAGTTTCTGAGGAGAGTTTAATTATTGTATAAAGTTTATTGCCACAACCGGGATTAAAACGCTAACCCGGATTGTTGTAATCACTGTGCACAAGCATATACAAATAAAACTGAAGAATTATATGAAAAATATCTCGTCATTGCTTCGCTTTTTTGCACCAGAATAAATTGCCGAGACTGCTCAAATATTTACTCTTCGGTTTGCGTATGGCTTTTTATGTGCCAGTGTATTGTTGATAGTTGGTTGGTGGTGTTAAACGACTCGCAAATGGCCGCCTCATCACGCGTCTTCTTGACGTCATAACATTGACAGCCAATTAAATGTTTGTTTATTGTTCCTCCGCATCACGTAACCTCTCGGTTTCTGTTGTTATTCATTATACAATCACAATCCAAGGTGCATTCGCGTGCAGTTAATTGCAGCCAGTCGCTTGGAATATGAGCCGCGACCGCAAAGGGCCTTCACACACCCCCGGATATGATTTCTAGTCGCTTGTCTGCCAGTTCTTGTCGCGATTGATGATCCGTGCTGGAACCTGGTAAGCAACGTTAGCAGTGCTGTTCAATCAACTATATCACAAAATCAACAATTCTTCATACGCGGAAGGCTACATTGAAGCTTCTGGTCGCCTGTGTTGAAGTTCCTCTTTCATTGCAAAAACAAAAGACAGAAAACAAGTGCTACTTACGATGAGAACCTCGCAAAAGCAGCGAGGTGAAACCGGAGCCTGATTTGGATATTTGGACCACAATCTTTATTTGAAACGAAGTGGATGATAGCCAAGAAACTGTCCCTTTACATTTTAATTTGCCCCTTAATGCCTCAATCAATTTCCACATTATTGTCGGTTTTCTATATCATTAGACCTTTGCATAACAGTTGATATTATCAACCGTGATTGGCTACGATCTGATCAACGAAAATGACTGTTATTTAGATACAAGGTACGTAGGTTTCTGGCGCGTGGGAAGCAATGGTACCATTTGTATCTATCACATAATCAACGAAAGGGCGAGCAGTCATGTTGCCGGGTGGAAGCAAATTTTTCATGTTTCAGGAAAACCGTAGCTTTTGTAAGAGAGCTATTAAAACATGCTATTTTCGGAACTCCCACGTTTCATAGTTGGCCTCCGCCTCCGCACTATTACTTTATTTCCGTTCGAGTCTTGGCTCTCCATCGTCAGTGGGGTAGTTTTGGAATAAACAAAAAAACAATGTTTGTATAAGCTCCTTGGCTTTCCTGCTTTCTTGTTTTTCTGCATTATAAAAATGTACGGAAAATGGTGGTTTTCGACCTTCATCAATTGGGAGAAACCTAAAAAAGTTGAATCTCTAAATAGATGATGGCAGATTAGAAAACTATAAATACTGGTGTTGACATTATTCTTCTTATTTCCCTTACCTCCCACTCTTGATATTCGTATGACATCTCCATGGCGGTGCTCTTTGTAGAATCTGTGAAATCTGCGGAAGCCACGAGGAACTTGCTAGTCACTCAAATACGCCTGTATTTGAATTATTTAATTTTTTATAATACTTTAATAGTTATAACCGTTCCGAACCGCGATGAGACGAAACAATAATCGTTTTGGTATTTACGTTTTAATTTTTGAAGCCGTAATTTCATTCAATTTCCGTAACACTTGTTGGATTGTCTTCGTAGGTAGAGACTTTAGTTACACAAACCATTTCGGAGCTTGTGAAGGCATGGATTAGGTTAAAACTTTTGGTTTTTTGAATTGCATGCTATTTTCATAATAAATACGTGTTCCTGGCAATCTGATTTTTTTAGAAATTTATTTTATCATAAATATTGTTGTTTTGTTTCGCTGAAGAGAAATGGCTATCATAACGCAAGCGGTAATAATGAATTAGTTGACATTCATTGTCTAAATCCCCCTTTACAACCCCATACTCGTTTCTTTAAAATACTACAGTTCCGTGAAGATTAATTTAACAGTCGGCTTATGGTATTTTAAATGTTTGAGAATGGGGTTGCTTCTTAGAAACCGTTAGATAATATCGACACGTCATTTTTGAAGAATCAGCCAGGTTGTTTCACGGAATTTGAACCAATAGTCAAATTTCAATGTTAAAATTCAAGTTCTTACTTTGGCGACTCTTGCGAATAATTGTTTTGTATGAGTTGTTCGTGGCACACGTGGTGTTATTTTTAATTTATTGCGATTAAAAGAGACATTAAGAATAATTTATTAACAATTATGCAATTTGTGACAATTTCCTTGTTTTGCATTTTCGTATTTAAAATTTGTCAATTGCGGTACCTCAACCTTTGAAGTAGTTACAATTGTCTTACCAAGCTTACAAAAATTAGAATGTGTTCAGGAATTATAAAATAAAACTTTTTATGAAACACTATTCACCTGTTTCCGTGAAAAGAAAAATGTTTAAAATACAATTTTATTAAAAAAAGACGTCGCACTAGCACTACCATTTCCTGGAGGGTATCTTTTGTATTTCATTTAGCATTCACCGTTTTTCTGAGCATCTACTTAGCATGTAACGTGTAAATACCATAGATTGATGGTAAATACCGAAGTTCATAACATCGCCTTTTTAGAAAACGCACTGTCTGCGATTGCCCTCTCGTCCAATCAAATTTCCATTCTAGGTTGGTTTGTTTGCGGTTCTTGTGTTTATTTCGATGATTTGTTTACGTCTTTCAGGTGATTTTTTGTGCTAACAACCGTAACCGTTATATATTTGACGATACTTTCCGAATGTTATTGACGAAGATAATTATAAGCTTTGTTGCAAACGAGATCCAAGTACCGTTTTGAAGGCATGTAACCATTTATTTATTTATTTTTTTTATTTTTATTTTATATACTTTTTTACGGTGCTCCAGATTTTATGTCCGGGTTGAATCTTTCCCAAATGAAAGACTAAACCCTTCCACACACTTTTCCACAAATGAATATCTAGTAAATTAACGCAATGTAAGTGCACTATTTAAGAATAAAACAATACAAGAACAATACGTCAATCCACCAGAAACATAATGGGAAAATATTTCACCGACTCCAGATATTTTCATATCAGAGGGTTCGGCTCTGATGAAATCCTAACTGGTCCGATAAATCCTACTGATCCCTCAATATAAATATTTAAAAAATCTTTCGTAATCCTACATGTATTTAAAATTACCGACTTTTGCATTTTTATGTACAAATTTTTTGACAAATCTAATACGCCTAAATTTTGAATGAGAGAGCTAGGTATAATGCCAGTAGCCGAAATAACAAATGGTAATATTTTTATAGTCTGAGAATGCCAAATTCTTTTAATTTCATTTCCTAAATCTGTATATTTTCTTATTTTTTCAGAAACAGTTTTCTGAATATTACATGAATTTGGAATAGCGACATCAATGATATAAGTTATTTTCTTAATTTTGTCATGTAAAACTATATCGGGTCTATTATGACTAATTGTTCTGTCTGTCAGAATAGTTTTATCATAATAAATTTTATAAAATTCATTTTCTAAAAATGAATTTGGTTCATATTCATAATATGGTACATTACGGCAGTCAATCAAGTCATGTTTAGTTACCAAACTTTGGTGAATTATTTTTAAAACTTGATTGTGTCTAAATGTATACTCGGACGGCGCTAATACAGAACATCCCGATATAATATGTTCTATAGTTTCCGGAAAAGCCAAACATTTTCTACATAAATCATCAATTTGATTTGCATCTTTGATGATATGCTTCCTATAATTTTTAGTATTAATGACTCTATCTTGTATGGCAAGCATAAAGCCTTCTATTTCTGCGCTCAACTCTCCAATACTCAACCATTTGTTTGACGAAAATTTGTCAACATTTGTTTGGTTGAGATAATTGAAGTGTTTTGCGTGAAGAATTTTATTTGACCAGGAATCTAATAATTCCTGGTTGGTATTTATAAGAATGCTGGCATTCTCGTCGTATAAATTTAATGGTGAAATATTTCTATCTGCATTGCAAATTATTTTGTGCATTTCTGAACTATCAGCTTTCCTATGGAAAAAAATTCTTAGCATTTCTACCTGATTATGTTTTAAAGATGTTATTTTGACTATACCTCTACCTCCTAAATTTCTGGGTAAATTAATTTGTTCTACAGCTGAATTTGGATGATGGCAATGAAATTTTGTTAATGTAGTTCTAATGAATCGTTCTAAGCTATCTAAATCTGTATTAGACCATTTAATTATGCCAAATGAGTAAGTTAATAGAGGTATTGCCCAAGTATTTATCGCCTTTACTAAATTTTTAGCAGATAGATTGCATTTCAAAATTTTTCTGATCCTAGTTTTAAATTTAATCCTAATATCATTTTTAATACTAGTATGATCTAATCTATTTGATTGCGGATATCCTAAATATTTATAAACCTCACCCCCTTTCATACTTTCAATTTTGAAATTTCTAAATATACCCTCGTCTCCATCTACAATTTTACCTTTCTTTATATGGATCGTTCTACATTTATCTAAACCAAAAGTCATTTTAATATCATCTGAAAATTTTTTAACTACTTTAATCATTTTCTCTAAATTTGGTTCAGAATTCGAATATAATTTTAAATCATCCATAAATAATAAATGAGAAATTATATTTCTCTCTCTAGTATTACCTTTAATTTTTATTCCAAACTTGCTTTTAATTAACATTTTAGATAGAGGATTTAATGCTAAGCAAAACCAAAGAGGACTCAATGAGTCTCCTTGAAAAATCCCTCTTTTTATTGAAATGCCCGGTACTATAATTTTCTTATCTTTCAAATTCAAAAGCAAATCATTGGGTTAATTTTGTATATATTTAAAACTTTTATCAGCCACGAGTGCGGGACACTATCATAAGCCTTTTGGTAATCTATATAACATATATGTAAATTACTTAAATTAATTAAAAAAAGTTTATTATAAACGAGTTCTGAATAATTACGAAGCAGAACTCGTTTATAATAAACTGTTTTTATACATTAAATAATAATATTATTGAATTTATAAAATAAATTAAAATAAAAATGGAGTTCTACAAAATAAACTTAATAACAATGAATAAATGCATGTAACCATACTTGATATAATATTATATAGGTTTTAAAATGTAGGTGTCTTGTTTGGGGAGAAAAAAATTGGAACGCAGCAATGCAAAGTTCTCAAAAAAGGTTCAAACCCTACACAAGTATTTAAAATATTTTACTGAGGGAAGAACTTAAGAGACTAGGAGCCCTAGCAAAACATTACCACCTCATGTTGCAAATGGAAAAAACAAGTATATAGTGGTGTTTTTAACTGTCTAGTATGGCGTGGAGTGAAATGTACAATTTGAATAATGTATGCGTTCGAAATCACATCACTATCGTTTGTCGACGAAAATAGTTTGTTGTTGCCGAAGTGACGAAATCGGCCTTTTAGCATTTTGTCTAACTGCCAAGGCACGACTTTACCTGAAGCCGACAAAACTTTTAGTCGTATTCCGAAATATTAAACAGTATTGTGATTGAGGATCATGACATCTGAAGCATTACCAATCACCACCATTCTAATCATTAACTGTTTTAAACATGCGATGTTGTTCCATATACCCATTTTGTTTTGCTAGACTATCATTAAGATATTCCGCTCTCCCAATAAAACCGTACACAAAATCTTCGTCAGTCTCATTCAGAATAATAACAAACTGAAAAAACTGGATTTCAATTTTTTTGCACCTTATTGTAATGCAAACATTTCCCTATGTTGTTTGCTGTTCTGAATAGCACTGAAAAACAACAAAAAATGTAATTTAAAATCGCGACACTACATAAAGTTTAAATTTATTTGATAAACTTATTTGTAGTAAATTTAAAATTCGTTTAACTTTGCTATGTTAGTTCGTTTCGGTTGTGCAACAAATTACCTTAAAAAAACTACTTACCTTAAAACACAATGTTTGTAGATCATAAAGTAACATTTTTATGAGTAGTAAATCAACCTGTTTTTACTTCTTTTTTTCATTTTGTCTAGTTTTATCGTTTTTCCTGTGCAAGTTCAAGGCTGTGGTTCTACTGCGACTAACATTCATTAAAAATGCACGATGTAAATGTAGGTCGATATTACCTTTTTAATAAATAGCTGTAGGTCCAGTGGTTACATTGACCTTACGTTATGTTATTTCTCACGACGGAATATTAATATCGTCTATATATATTTTCAACGGAATACCTTATAATAATTTCAACGGAATATAATATCGCCTATGATATCTACATTTTTGCTTTTTACTAGATCTAAAGGTTCTCATCGACGGAATAAATAACTGTCAAGTTTTATGATATTTGTTACCGATTTAGCTACAGCTAACAGGAAACCATAATATTTTTAGGAGCTGTATTTTAATAACGCTATTAACATTAGTAGGTCAGTGTTGTTTTTGTTTTGATTCGTAAAACCTTTCAAGGTGACGGAAGGTACACGGAAGGTACGCGGAAGGTACCCATATATCTCAAACAACGAAATGGAAGATAGAAAATGGGACTTTTCACAATGAGAAATTTCTACAATGACCTTTTTTGTTCGTGGGACAGTTTTAAATGGACAAAGGGGGTTTGGGGTAGATATTTCTCTCTGTGAAAAGAAAATCATTTCAGGTATAGATCCAAACAAATTCGGTTATATTTTAAGCTCGTTTTGTTATTAATTAAATATCTATCTATCAATCTGATTTTCTGGATGTGTGTACCTAGAATTTATAATAAACTGTGACGTCAAGAAATTTGTACAGCTTTTTCTGTCTTAAATTTTCTGATCAAAGCAACTATTAGCAATTCGCCATGTCATTTTAATCATTGAGCTTTGAAATATTTAACTGGCTTTAAGTAGGCGCAGATTTTCAGCCTTCATGGACTGCACGCCACTAAATATCTGCCATTTTCCTGCGAAAAAAGTTCACGTTGAATGGGATGAAGTTTTGCTCCAGAAAATGAATTTTGTTTATTGTGGGTTATCTTATTACATTCACCGATTGTCCGGCTGGCTCATATTTCGTGTCCAATTATTATACTATGTATAGGTAGGTATCTATAATTTTCAATTAGTTTGAAGTTACGCATCGCATAACTAGTTCTTTGCCACGGAGCATATTTATAATATCATTTCAAGCCGATATTGGATTGAGTTCGCTGACTTATATATTAGTGGCAATTGTTTTATTTTTATTGATGTGTGATAAATTTATTAACGTTTAGAAACTGGAAGTAACTCATGACATGTATGAAACGATTTATCTCACTTGTAGGTACTACACGCGTATTAAATTTAGCAAAGTAGTTAATTTATTCAATGTATGTTATTTGCTGTTACAAATGTATCTACCTAATGTAATAATAATAATAAACTAACTTAGTTCTTAACGTTATTTAACACTAATAATTAATTTTTTTATTATTCTACCGTCAGCTGGAGTGAAGTGGCGACACTTTTCGAGGTTTTTTTAATGCCATAGCTTATTTTATTACAAAATATGATGAAAAATAATGGAGATAGTTTGACTCTTCATTAAATTGTTTTTTTTTTTCATAGATAAAAAATATATTTCAAATTGGTTCTCTTCATCCCACACTTGAGATGAAGGGGGCTAATGTGTTAAAACCAAAGCACAAAATTTAAAAAATTAAAAAAAATCGGAATGGGTATGGATTGTGTTTTTGCTTTTTTTTTTTAAATATGTTAAAAAAAATTTAAGATGTATTATGTAGACAAATTCACAACAAGTAATAATTCAGGGATCATATTTACAATATTTTAGACCTCCCATTTGTTTCTTGTACGAACAACTCTACCAACCACTACGTAAGCCCAATACTTCCGAGACACGTAGGACTGTATCACTTCGGATGACGGAGCTATAGCGTTCGCAAGACAATGTAAGCTCGGTGGTTCGCTTCACCCCAGCCGACGGTAAAACGCAGTCATTTCCACTATAATATTATGTCAAGTAGAAATAGAGATGTATCCCGTTAGAGGCTCGGGCTCATGTCAAGACACACAAAGATGTTAATATTATCTCCTCAATTCTAGAAACAAACATCACTGATCATTTTCCAACACTATATGGGCATAATTTCAAATATTCATCTATAAAACAAAATTGTGAAACTCTTGAAAAAATAGACATTAATTATCATACATTAAATTCTTTACTTCATTTAGAAAGTTGGGAAAATGTTCTATCTTTAGTTAATCCACATTCAGTATTAGAAAATTTCTATAAAACTCTACAAGATAATATTCGAAAAAGTGAAAGTAAAATTCTTGTAACAAACAGAAAATATAAAAAAATCAAACCATGGATTACTGTTGGCTTAATAGTCTCAATTAAGCAAAGTGACAAATTATACAGAGAAATGTTAAAATATCAAATAGCTTGCCAAAATAATAATGTCAGAATAATGTCTTTTATGAAAACAAAATATTTAATGTACCGAAACTTACTCAATAGGCTGATTCGAAATCGTAAAAAGAAATACTACTGTGAACAAATTGAAAACGCTAAAAATGATAGTAAAAAAACATGGAATATTATAAATGAAATTATGAACAAAAAAAATATTTCTTCAAGTGTTGTAAATGAGGTTAAAATCAAAAACATATTAATAACTGACAAATCTACCATTGCCGAAAACTTCAATTACTTCTTTACGAATATAGTAGATGAGGTACTTGAATCATCCAGTATGAACGATAATAATACTTTCATAGAGATATCTTCGCAATCAATTGCAGATAATGAATCAATCAACCCTATAGAATATTTTTCACCTATCACAATAAATGAAATTGAAAAATATATAGATAGCCTAAAACCATCTAATTCTAAGGGAACTGATGGATTATCTAGTAATACATAAAAAAAAATAAAAAAAAAACATATTTTAACTCCTCTGGAACATATCTTCAATATGTGCCTTAAAGAGGGTCATTTTCCAAAACAGTTTAAAATCTCCACCATAATACCAATTCATAAATCTGGTGAAACCCATAAATTAGATAATTATAGACCAATCTCACTTGTTTCAAACCTATCAAAAATATTAGAAAAATGCATCAAAAATAGAATCATAGAACACTTAGAAAAATATAATATTCTATCGCAAAACCAATATGGTTTTCGTAAAGATCTAAGCACTGAAGATGCAATATATGATTTAACAAAAAAATTATACACATCTATCGATAAAAATAAGAAATGTCTTGCTATATTCTTAGATTTAAGAAAAGCTTTCGATACTGTAAATCATAAATTACTAATTAAAAAAATAACTCGACTAGGTTTCAAAAAAGACACATTAAAAATACTGACAAACTATCTTATAGACAGAACACAAAAAACAAAAATTGGGAATTTTTATAGTTCAGAAGCACATATAAAAAATGGACTTCCGCAAGGAACTGTAATTGGGCCGATTCTATTTTTGATGTATATAAATGATTTATGTAATTTTGTGATCCCAGGAAAAAATCTTTCTTACGCCGATGACACGGCAATAGTAGTAAACGGAAATTCTTGGATTGAATCTTTTTCTAAGGCAAACGAATGTATTGCACTTGTTTCAACATGGCTAAAATGTAACAAACTCATTTTAAACTACAGCAAAACATTTTATTTAACTTTTTATAAAAACATTAAAAACAAACCTCACGATAACCTTAAAATTAGAATCCACAATACGAGTTGCAATCAAGAAACATGTTCACTGTGCAATGAACTTGTCAATGTCGAAAATATTAAATATTTAGGTATATCTTGAAACGTTGCTTGAAAATGGCTTTAGCCGTGTTTGGTGACCAGATCTGAATAGCCAGGTACTTCCCAACCTTCCTCTTACCCACCTCCTTCCCCTCCCCACTACCTTCAGCCTCACAACATACCCCAATTGGGGATGCCATAGTCTCACTGGCTCCAGACGGGAGCAGTTAAGATTCTTGTGCGGTATTTCACTGTAAAAAAAAAAAAAAAAATCTATTGATACACATCTAAATTGGAAATCTCAAATTGATAAAACCACCTCGAAATTAAGATATCTTACTTACACATTTTATAGACTTAAGGAAGTTCTCAATCTCGATAAATTAAAAATGATCTACTTTTCCCTGGTACAATCTTCAATAATCTACGGCATTATAGGATGGGGTGGTGCGCTTGATGCATTTATTAAGCCTTTACAAACCACTCAAAAGCGCATTATTAAAGTTATGTATAATAGAAAAAAAAACATTCTTAACTGAGTTATTATTCAAAGAGACAAAAATATTCAATATCCGTAAATTATTTATATTGCAGACTATGAAATACATATTTAAAAATAAAAATTGCTTCGTAAAAAATGAAAATAGAATTAGCAAAAGAACTTATAATAGGTTTTACTCCCCCCAAACCAATACTAAATTAATGCAAACACATAGCAGCTTTATTGGTCCTCATACATTTAATCTTCTACCAAAACACATTCAAATGGCAGATAAAATATCACTTTACGTAAAAGAATTAAAATTATGGTTGAATGATGCAGATATTGGAACATTTTTTCTATAAATTATTTGTAAACCTTCATGTTTCACTTTTCAATACAATTCAACTTTATTTACTTTCTTTACTATAACAAAAAATCAACAAAATTTATGTTTCACTATTTTATTTCACTATTTATTTTATTTTACCATAATGTTTTCACAGATTACTATATTTCTAAACCTTTAGTTTAAAATTTACATTTTTTACATATACTTATTGTGGTGGTAGATATACTGTGCAAATATTACATATAATATTTGCACAGTATATCTACCACCATCTGAAGAAGAATCCATTATAAGCTCATTTTTAAGCAATCTTCGGAATGTCTACCTAACAACACCAAACCAACACATTTTAATATTTGGCGATTTCAATAAGTCTAACATTCATTGGATTCCCGATGAAATAAATAATCTATTACCTTTCACCTCAAACACAAACACAATCACCACTGACATCATCGATACACTGTCATTCTGTAATCTCAAACAATTTAACGGAGTAGCTAATCACCAATCCAAAATATTGGATCTCATTTTGTCGGACAAACAAGATATATCAGTAACTCACTCTTCATTTCCACTAAGCAAAGAAGATCCATATCACCCTGCTCTAGAAATTAATTTTCTTTTCAATTTCCTACCAAATCTAGAAACCTGCAACATCTCAAGACCAAACTTTTATAAAGCCGACTATGACTCAATCAATGCCTTGCTTTGTGAGATTGATTGGGAATTCATCAATCAGGGCAAAATAGATCAATCTGTCGATCAGTTTTACAGTATACTCTACCAGATTATCTCTTCTCACGTTCCCATTAGAATGAATAAAAAACACTTCCCTAAGTGGTATTCACAAGATCTCATTCGTTTGATAAAAGAAAAAAACAAATTTCACAAAAAATATAAAAAATATGGCAATGAACTAGATCATTTATCATACAAATTAATTAGAACCAGAACTAAAAATTTAATTAAAGTTTGTTACCATAAACACTTAGACTTGATTAAACAAAACTTAAAAGCTAACCCAAAAGATTTCTGGAAATTCGCAAAAACTAAGTATAAAAACACAACTGACATACCAAAAGAGATGCACTTAAATGACGAAAAGACTACCAAAGGCCAAGTTATCTGCGAGCTCTTTTCTAGGCATTTCCAATCAGTTTACAAACCACCCAATGCAAACTATTTTCCACAATTCCCTGAAGACTTCTGTAATGAAAGCCTCGGTACGATCAATATTTCGCCTACAACGGTTTTAATCAAATGTAAAAATTTGAAAACTAATAAGGGATCAGGTCCTGATGGTATTCCTCCCATTTTTTTCAAAACATGCAGAGATTTCCTTGCCAGACCACTCAGCCTACTTTTCAACAAATCACTACAAGACGGTATTTTTCCAGTCAAATGGAAAACGGCTTTTTTAACTCCCATTTTTAAGAAAGGTTGTAAGAGCGATATAAAAAATTATAGACCCATTTCTAAACTTGACTGTGTGGGAAAGTTATTCGAGTCAATAATATATGACTGTCTACTAGCTCACGTAAGTAAATACATTATCGTTGAGCAACATGGATTCTTCCCCCAGCGTTCCACAACCACAAACCTTCTTGTATACTCCCAATTCATCCGCGATAGCATCGAAAAGCATTTACAAGTAGATGCTATCTACACGGATTTTTGTAAAGCATTTGACCAGTTAAATCAAGCACTACTTATCAAGAAGCTAGAAATGTTTGGCATTAGTGGAAATACTCTGAAGTGGTTTGAGAGTTACATTACTGAAAGAAAACTACAAGTAGTGGTAGGAGGATACTCAGCTGACCTTTTTACTGTAACATCGGGAATTCCGCAGGGCTCTCATCTTGGACCCCTGCTATTTTTAATTTTTATTAACGATATAGTTTTAAGAATAAAATTTTCAAAATACCTCCTGTTTGCCGACGACCTAAAACTGTACAAAAAAATCAAATCACTGGAAGATTGCATCGATTTGCAAAAAGACCTATCATCACTACACGAATGGTGCACACTAAATGATTTGTATTTTAATTATAACAAATGTGCTGTAATTTCCTTCACAAAGAACAGAAACAAATTTTCAAACGCATATCACATTAACAATATCGTTTTATCAAACATAACTTCAATTAAAGACTTAGGCGTGATATTTGACTCTTCACTTAGCTTCAATAAACATGTAGATACAATTTCAAAAAGTGCATCACAAATATTAGGATTAACTCTTAGAATCACAAATTGCTTTAAAAGTGCAGAATTAACATTAACATTATATAAATCAATTGTGCGAAGTATTCTCGAATACGGATCCACTATTTGGTCTCCCAATTATGAGATTCACAATTACAGAATCGAATCCATACAAAGAAAATTAACCCGTGTTATTGCATATCGCGAAGGTTTATCTGATCAATTTGGAACGTATAACGACCGAATTCTACACTATAAACTACACTCTCTGACAGGAAGACGGAAACTTTCCGATTTATTGCTTCTGCACAAAATTATACATGCATCAGTTGATACACCAAACATTTTATCCCAAATTAACATCAACACACCATCAAGAAATTCAACAAGGAGGTTGCAAGATATTTTCTATATATCTACCTACCACACAAATACAGGATATTTCTCCCCTTTACCACGAACATTAAGACATTATAACACTATACACCGCTCTAATAATGAAATTGACATTTTTAATAACCCATTCAAACACTTCAAAAAACATATTTTACCATCAATCGTATAAAGCTGATATTGTGATGAAGCCCTTTATTCAAAGACGTGTAATATTGTACCTACTAAATCCAGGTGCCATTAATAAATTGTTGGTGATTCTTTTGTACTCTACATTCAACTATTATTGTTTGTTATTCAGTTTTGCATAT
The DNA here is from genome assembly GCA_917563855.2 of Limnephilus lunatus. Lineage (NCBI taxonomy): Eukaryota > Metazoa > Arthropoda > Insecta > Trichoptera > Limnephilidae > Limnephilus > Limnephilus lunatus. Next base: position 48,258,125 of record OU830600.1, read on the forward strand.
TTAAGAGTAACAAATTATTTTTAATACTACTTTTGTTGTAATTTAAATCATCCATGTATGTAATTTTTTGGGCATAATTGCCTGTTTTATGTACTTAAATAAAAATAAAATAAATAAAAAATAAAATATATATAGCAATCTTGTTTATATTACCCACACACAGGCAGTGCCTTAGTGGGTTCCCATTGCCTACTCTTTTCGATTATATATTTTACTTATTGGTAACTTTAACATTACTTGTACCTTATATTTACTCTTACTGTATTTAGAAATTATGCAAAATTACTTTTGTATGTATGTAGATACAATGGGAAAAAATAAAGAAAAAAAAAAATTCTGTCAGAATCGCTTTGCAATAAAATCAAAATAATGGAATATTTCTGATAGGATCCCAAAACTAAAAACTCTTTTGAAAGGTGATGAACTATGTTTTCAAATTTAATTTTTAGAAATAAATACATTTATAAATTTTGAATTATAAATTTTTTTAATGCCAACATAATTTTTTTTTGAAAATGGCTCACCTTAAATTTAATCTAACTAAAATCACTGATAACTAAAAACAAAAAGACACACACACAGACAACGTATTATAAACATTATCGTCTTCTAACTTTTTTGTTTTATGTAAAAATAAGTCATTTTAAAAATTTCACTGTATTCACATAATTAATAAAAGAAATATATTAAAAAATTTTCAAATTGCGGTCGGAAACCTTGGTTTCATAAAGGAGTACGTCTTAATTATTTTGTTGTTAATTTTTAGTATGAAAATAAAGCATTGTCTTTTTTCTTTCTAATGCCGTTTACATCGTATTTCTCACCTATACAACGATTTTTATGAGACCTATACGAGTTATTTCCGAAAGCGAACAAATTAACCTTAGGGTTAAGTAAATTATTTTACTATACAGTTTAACTTAATAAATAAAATGAGTACCATATGTTCATTAAATATGAATGATCGCGCAATAAAATTATTTTGCTATTTGAAAGTCACACACGAAATCCACAAATTAAAATTAATAACTTCACGTTAAATGCAAAAGATTCACAAAAGAGAGATTTCAAATCTGCCAATACGTTCTGATTGAAATTCAAGTATGTTTGCGCTTTTATAGTGGTCATACCGATATAGTAACCGAAATATTAATATTGCAATAAAGGAATAAATAACATTGTATGTTAGTTTTTTTTTTATAATTTTGTTTCACTTATCTTTGCTATGAAAGGCCAACTAGTTAACATGGAAAGTTTTTACATTTCTTTGGTATTATTCTGTACGTACTTAAAAAGAAAACGATTGCCAATTTGAGCAAAACATAATATTTTATTTAGCATCAAAAAGTTAATGGCATATTACAAAATTAAATTTAAAATGAAACATGTGTTAGAGAAAAAAAGTTAAAGATAAGGCAGTCGATAGTCGTGAATTATTTTACTGCAGAAGTGAGTTGCTCACCAATTTCTCCAAAAAAATGACAAAATTGGCACTACAAACACAATGTAGGTACCTACATTTATCTGTATTTTAGCATAATTATTTTGGAATACGGTCATTAACAAGCTGAAACAAAATTAATTATTATCCATTGAACCTAAATTTGTTTATTGACAATGTGTAGTGAAGTCCTGTTTGAACTCGACCATTTGGCGTTTCATCTGTTAGTAAATTCGTTCCGGTTCATACTTCGCATGATCGTGGTTCCTACTACGAGCTATGAAATCGGAATAATCAATACTATGGAACCTACCGATTTTAAGAAAATTTGAAAAAAGAATTGTCATTGAGATTGTGACATTCTTCTGGACAAACTGTATAGTTCGTTTTTTGAAATAGATAAAATGTTACGTAAAATATTTTTAGTAAGTTAGTGTGTATTTAAGAAATTATCTACTTGAAAATCTTATGATTTCAAAGTAAATTTATATTTAGATTTTTTAAATAAGAGACAATTGGAAACATATTTCTTTTATTTTACTATTCACGGAATTACTAGTATAATATAAAATTGAACAGTACGATATAATATAGTAAAAGTATTTAAAACGTACTTGCTTACTAAAAACAGACGTTTTGAAATCACAGGCCATTTTTTTGTATTAATATGGATTTTTGTTTATTTCTCTTAGTTTTTCTTCGAGAATTCTAAATCTAATAGATATTATATCTTTGACATCTGTTGTGTCGATGTCCCTACGGACGCCCTTAAGCTCGGCCGCCCCTAAGCTCGGCCGCCCCTAAGCTCAGCCGCCATAGGCTCGGCGCCCCTAAGCTCGGCCGCCCCTAAGCTCGACTGCTGCTGACTTCGGCCACCCCTAAGCTTAGCCGCGCCTAAGCTCGGCCGCGCCTAAGCTCAAGCGCCCTAAGCTCGACCGCCCCTATGCTCGGCCGCCCCTAAGCTCGACTGCTGCTGACTTCGGCCACCCCTAAGCTTAGCCGCGCCTAAGCTCGGCCGCGCCTAAGCTCAAGCGCCCTAAGCTCGACCGCCCCTATGCTCGGCCGCCCCTAAGCTCGACCGCGCCTAGGCTCGGCCGCCGCTAAGCTCGGCCGCCTGTACGAACCGCATAGACTGCACATATTGCTACGGCGCGCCCCTGGTTCTTATATAGATACCTACTGATGAATACGTATGTATTGCAATTTAGTTAAGTGCTGGTCGTTTTATATATACTACTAGCTGACCCGGCGAACTTCGTACCGCCTCAGGATCAATAACTGTTGTGTTAACTAATTAGCTTAAATTCAAATTCAGTTTTTTTTAACGTTAAAAATTACACAATGAAGCAATTATTGATGCGTAACTGTCATCGTTTTGTTTTTGTCAGTATCAGAGATGGCGTTGTATATAGATTTATAATTTATATGATTTTTTTAACTTTTCGACTTATTTACGGGAATTGCGTTTCATTTTCTTCATAAGTGTGACGGAGATTTATTATAATTATTGTATTTTTCCATTGGAGGGGTGTAGAAATACGTTCTCCGTTTGTCCCATTTTCAACTGTTGACATTGAGTGTGTAAGAAAGAGGGGCAACATTATAATATATTTAATAACAATAACTCTTTCCTCTTTCAACTTTCCTGAATGTATCCACAAACTCCTATCGCAATGAATCTCTCCCCTTATACTCGATCCCTATGAAAGTCTTACTTTCTATCGAAAGGTGCATTAATTTATAGGAATATGTAAAAAAAATATTAAAAAACTCAGCTGAATCGAATAATGCAGAATTCAACAAAATTATTGAAAGTAACTGGCCAAATTATATAATTTTTTTCACAGATGGTTCCAAACTCAGTCGGGACTCCTATTGTGGGGCCAGTATCTATGTATGCACCTCACAGGAAATTGTATTTCCCATACAGACTTCCCAAAGAGTGTTCCATTTTCTCTGCTGAATGCAAAGCTATCATAGAAGCTTTACGACTCGTCAAATCTCCCGACATTAGAAATGCCCTCATCCTTTCAGACTCACTTAGCTCACTACAAAAAATAAGCACATCTCCTCTCAATTCCAGTAGCGACTCTCTTACCTGCTCTATTGTATCTTGCTGGCTCAAGTGTCAGTGGTCTTGACCTGGATCCCAGGACACTGTGGTATTGTTGGAAATGAAAAGGCTGATTCTATTGCTAAGGAATCCATTGTCCATGGTCCATTAAGTAGTATACCTATTCCTGTTAGAGACTATTTCCCTATTTAAATAAAGTTAAAAATAAGTTACAACGCCAATGGTCCTCTGAATGGAAATCGTCATCTCTGATAAAAGATCACCAGTACTCATTAATTCAACCTTCTTTTCCTGTCAAGCCCTGGTTTCACAAATACACTTCCATGCCTTAAAAACACATCTCTTCCATAACTCGAATGCGTCCAGGTCATAATTGTTGTCTTAGCCATTTCTTAAGATTCTACATAGTCAATTCGCCTTATTGTGATAATGGTTCAGAGGATACTTTAGCCCATAATTTTTTGAGTGTCCTATCAATGACCAATTTCCAAACTTCATACGTGAATTATTAAAACTTAAAATTGAATTCCCTACCAGTGCTCCCTGCCTTCTTAGTCTCAACTCTCCTTAAATTCGATATTTATTAGCAAAATTTATTTGTAAAAATGGCCTTAACATTTAAGCATCAATCACATTTCTTTCTCTTCCATAACTATGAATTTATTCTTGCAGTGTTATTATGTACAATCGTAGAGGTTCCTATTTTTGGGAACCTGTACATCTTCTTAATCTACAATTTTGTAATTACAATTAATATCAACTATGTATAACCATATGAATATTTGTATAACTTGTATAATCATACGAATATTTGTCTTGGCCCATTTTCTATGTTTGCTAATATAATATGTAAAAAAAACATGCTTAAATGTTAAAAAAACTGATCTGAAAATGTAACTAATTTAAAAAAACTGATATTTTAACTAATTAAAAAAAAAACTGAAAATGTAAATACTTTAAGAAATGGCCAAGATCACCCTTAATGGGTGAAAGCCAAATAAATAATTAAAAAAAAAAATTAATAACAAATGCAAAACAATTAGCGCATTGACATTTGACGTTTTTGAATTTTTGTAATTCACGCACAGTTCAATATTATAGGTACTTATCACAAAATGCCCGCAGCCCTTTCAAATATGAGAATTCGTTCCGTATAAAATGTACGGGGAAAAGAATTTTCTTAAATTTTTCGTTGATTTTTGTGATGTTTTAATAGTTATTATCCTTTTCGGGGCGGAGACAAATCCAACAAATGAAAGATCATCAAAATCGGATTGGCCGTTCTCGAGTTATAAATAGTGTAACTAACCCGACTTTGTTTTATATATTAAGATATAGAATTTGGAACAATAAAAAAAACTTTTGTATATTGTAGATGGGCCAAAAGCTGCAGGTATAGAATATTTTTTGTAAATTCAGTATTCGAATGAATAACGTTTGAGACCCCTTGAATTAGAATTTTGAAAAATGTTTTGACGTCCCAGTCTAACGTATTCACGCTTCTCAATACCTGTACAGAACGACCATAATAGTTTAGTTAAGTTTACGGTGGCAACTCAATAAGATAAGACTTTTTTAGGTGGCATTATTTTTAACTTGAATTAATTACTACGCTTTATTAACTAATTAATTTTTTTGCTTGTTGCTGTCGGATAAATATTCCGCTGTCCAACTAATTAACATTATGCCAGTGCAAGTGGCTATTCTTAACTCGAATTTATTAATAGTTAATACATTTTTATTAAGTACGACTCGGTTACCAGTTACCACCCGGCTCTTTTTTAATTGAATAATTCAGATCAGTGGAACAAACAAAAATGACGTGTTTTTTGTCAGTTAAATGCATATTTCAAAGATCTATAAATAACCCACTGTGGAAACGACTTCGCAAGTAGAAATAGTCTTGCTGATCTGGATATTCCACACATAAATACCTGTGCAATTTGCATGAAACCACAGTTTTACGTTTTAATAGTTTTCCTGCTTCAGCGTACAGATTTACGATAAGTTTTTTTTTTCCTAGAAATTGGTTCGTTTCATGGTTTTCCCGTTATTCCAGGCTAATTATAGTATCTAATTTTTATTTTTTTTAATTATTTTATTTTATTTTAGCGACTATATAAAATAATTCTTACATACAAAATATAATGGTGAAATTAAATATAAAATATTGTATTTCTTAGTCATCCTCACTAGGGGGTCCTGTGCCGAGGCGGACTAAAGTTATTTAAATATGTTTTATTTGTCTTCTATGTCGTTTTTAGTGTCATCATTATGGTTTTTTCATTGACCTCTTTTAGCCATATATTTATTCTTGATTTGTATTAATTAGGATTTTTTTAGTTATATTGGATAGAACGCCCTATACCGTGTGTCGTCCATATGCTTCTTGTGCGCCCCTAGGCGGCATGAAACCCGGGAAACACGCCAAACGCAGGCCCAACATATGTACACGGTTGACATTTGTCACATGAGAATGGGTCGCGTCTTCGACTCGTTCTTGTGTTCAACAGCTCGGCTGTGGAACGATTTGTCGGCCTCTGTCTTTCCTCCTTCCCATAACATGGTCTCTTCAAGACCAATGTTCGTTCCTTCTTCTCCTCTAAAAGACCCTCCACACTGCATCTCAGATGACATAGGCCCTGAGGGAATTTATTTTCCTCAGAGCCTCATGTGTGGAGTTAATATAAAAAAAATACCCCAAAAACATATCACCATAATAATTTTGGCCGTGAAAAATCTAAAACCATGTAATTACGTTTTTTTTCTTTTCACGTCATTTTTATACCTGTATACTCGTATCATATCTCTTATAATGTGGTAGATTGGGTGTTGCGCCACCCATCCAGTTCTGCTGGGATAAAATCTTAAATAAACACATTATTTTCCACGCTGGTAATTATATCAAATTTAACTAGCTATTTCAGGTATTTTGTAAAAAAGTCAGTATCAACTTTATTCTATTATCTAAGTAATACCTATATAATATCGTGGAGTACTACAACTTAGTAACTCCGAAATCAGCGTTTTTGAGTTACACACTGAAAGCAACTCTATTTCCTCATCCGTCAAGTGTTTTTTATTTTTTATTTTTTTATAATTTTTTTTTATTATTATTGTATAACAGAATAATTTCAATTACAGTACAATTTAACCCTATCAGCATTTATGCAAGTGACTTTTCAATAATATTTTTAAGGCATATAAAGAACAGTCACTTAATCCAAATGGTTAGCAATTTCATTTAACAGCACCATTCCCCTCGTCATGCTATGCTTTGCCAAGATGTCTGTTCTGCCGTTCGGTACTTTAAATAAGTCATAATGTCGACTTCTGCTGTAGTGGTCTGGTACATATAAATCATAGCATCCCAAGAGAAATGGGCTATCGATGAAATTGTTCCAAATTTTAAAAGACAGAATAGCAAGACTTGCTTTCCGCCTAGTTTCTAGACTCACATAATCAGTTTCCTCAAGTAAGTCAATATTGTGCATGAATCTTGGATAGGTTCAATGCTTCCGCATATAAACATTCCTGAGGAAAATCTTCTGGATTTGCTCCAACATATCTCATTTTCAAAATATACCTAGTATTACGGTTCACAGCACATCAATCTACGAATTAACAATACTAATCAATTTAAATATACAATAACCGATTTATCTTATAATTCAATTTCCCAACAAAGCTGATTTCAGAGTTACCTAGTTGTAATAATTACCCCACGATGCTAAACTAATAAAATGTGTTTGTCTTATTTTGAATCTTTTAATAATTGTTTGACAATATAACGAACCACCTATCTTAACATTATATTATATTTTATGCCTGAATTATCTTTCTAAGAAAGAAGCACATAAATTACGTGTCGTATAAGTTTCACGGCCGTTTAGATAATAATATACATATTTATATACTTAATTTAAGAAAGAGAAATAAATATACTATGCTGTTCGATTGAAATTTCTACTTTTCGGATGACATTAGGTGTATATTTTCATGGCATGTGATACAATAAAATGGATACCATAACCATAGTAGTGCTACCCATATCTCTGCAACAGTCATCAATTCGATGATATTATATAACAAATGTTCGACACATTTACAAAATAATATTTAGTTTCCTTCAACATTGCGATTTGATTGTCATGAAATTAGGGAGCATTTTCAAAAGACAAATGTCTAACCCAAACGATTTTTTTAATTCATATTCTCTATATAGGTGTATGCGAAATAGCTAATTGTAATTTTCAATAATCAGTAGATATATTTACCTGCTTTATGCGTAATAGAATATGATAAATTTTCACAAAGTGAAATAACTAGGTAGATATATAATTTAACAGATCTTATGTATGATCGTAATGTATCTGAGTAGGTCCCCAGTTATATAAAAAAAAACACTTTATTTCTGATTCTCTACCACTTTTTTTCCAAGATGTTAATTAAGCATTTTTGTATGGACGTATCGACCTTAAGTATAATATGTTAAAAATGTAATTAATAAAAGTAAGATTATTTTTTAATGAGAGTGAACAATTACTAAGATAAAGCAAACATTTTTTTTGGACTAACAATTTTATTGCAGAACTAAAATATATTGACATTTCGCTTTGTTGAAACTTTGTTAAACTTTTTTCAAATTTGTAGATGAATATGTATTTAGTTTTCTTATCATTCAACAGTTTGCTACACTTGCATCACATTTTTTAAATATTTTTTCCGGTTTAGGCTAATATTCTAAGACACTGGTCTTCAACCTTTTCGAGCCGGCGTACCCCTTGACTCTTACTACAAATTTGTTGTTCCCGTACCCTCTATCTAGCTTTTGTACACGTGCAATGAAAGTGGTGTTTTATTTGTAATTTTTAATAATTTCTTTATTACGTACATGATTTTAACAATCAAGTCACACAAACACAATTTACGCAATTTTATACAGAGTGCAACACATTCAGGCATTTTTAACCAGTGATTCTACATGCGTGCCATGTTATTGCGTACCCCCAATTTGGCTTCGCGTACCCCCAGGGGTACGCGTACCACAGGTTGAAAACCACTGTTCTAAGACATTCCGTATATATATATTTTTTATTGTATTTTTGAAACCCTGACGATTTTTTGAAAATTTCAAAACGAAAAATCGGATCATTTTTTATAAACCGGAAAGACGGGACATAATTTTATGGATGCGAAAAAAAAATACATGCCGAAAATCATTTAAAAAAAAACGACGCATTCCATATGAATGGCACAGGAGAATAAGGAGGCATACCAAAAATATTACGTCTCATAAATATTTTTTTCCTGGATCCATCTTATTAATCATTAAAATGTTCAACGTCCACATATGACTAAATCCAATATAATAAACTTTTACTTGTAAATTACAATTATAATAATATATTATGAAATTCGATTATTTAAAAATCAGCACTTTTACTAGTATTCTTCTAAGCATCTATACGAGGTTCACTTTATACACCGCCATCTTTATTACCATCTGTCAAAACATCAAAACAAACATAAGGGGGCATCCATTAAGTACGTGAGCAGTTTTTCTTCCAATCTAGACCCCCCTCCCCCTCGGTGAGATAAATTTGATATTTGAAAGATTTTGCTGGACCCCCCCCCCCCCGTTTGTGCTCACGTAATTAATGGATGCCCCCTAACCTAGATATTGTCCTTTTTCTAAAAGTCTATGAAAATTATTTTTGCCCCCTAAGTTCGCAAGGTAACAATCAATAAATCTAGTGAACAATTGACAAATTTGTTGAAAATCAAAGTGTTGCCATATAAAAAAAAATATAGTGTGGAATTTTACAAAATGAATTGAATATTTTGGAGACGGGACATTTTCATGTAGTGACGTCACGAGCCCAAAAAAACGGATTTATTTATTTAAAAAAAAAACTATAAATTTCCAAATAAATGTTGTAACATTTTCGGAATCTCGGTAGAAACTTCTATCCACACGATTTTTTCCAAGTCATTATGAAATCCATGCAAGTGGCCTATTGAATGTGCATTCGAGGTTATCATGAAATATCGAACCCGAGTGATTATTCACTTAAAACTGTCCTACAAAAAAAAAGTTTATGTTCGTATTTCCTATTGTGAAAATGCTCCACAATTGGTTTGAGGAAAATTAGTGTAGATAGGTATATATAAACCATTTTTGAGGAGTGATTTTATTCGCAAAAAAATGTCAATGTAAATATCTTCCCCAGTATTATATTATTATCTACTATTAGAGATTCACCCATTTCCTTTTATTATGATTTTGATTTCCACGATAAATACACAACTTTTTTTTTCAATCGCACCACTGAAACACATTCTAATTTGAGATTAATGCTGAATGCAATCGTCTATGTCAAATATGAGAATTGTTGAAGTAAGGCTATATTTGTCGATTCATCGGGATGAAAATTCATGAAATGTTATTCTAATTTTAACATCATCCAGGTCACAATTTCATTGATCATTAGCGGCCAACCAAACATAGGCATTACCTGCCATTAAAGTGAGGGACATTTAAATCTGACGTGCATTTATGGCATCAACCCTTAGAAATAAAATAAAATATTTACCGGTTTCTTGTTCTGGTCATTTTCCAACAGTATTTTCTTGTCCTCCTTCTTCACCCCGTCATTTTGTTCTATATCGCCTTCCATTTTCTTGTGTAATTATAGTCTTTGTTCTCTATTTTTATTAACTTTGTCGTAGATTTTACGAATGAGAACTTTCTTTCCGGTTAACCTTTGTGGACAGTTGTTTTACGCTGATTTTCTTTTTCACAGTGTAAAATAACGATTTCAGTTCGCTCGTCTTGGATTTTCTCGTCCTTTATAACGGTAGAAATTTTTTAGTCACTCCACTATTCAACAATATTCACCTTTATTTTGATAACATAATCCCGCACAGTTGAATCTGAAATATTCCCTTACAGACTGTTTTATTTAAGAGGCGATAGCGATTCCAATTTGAACTGTTTTTTAAGCACTCGAAAGCTTTTTCGCTTCTGAAAATCATCGACTGCAGACGCTGCAGTTCACGCGAGATCTCCGCTGAACAATGTTTTGAATAATGATATAAGATTAGTGATATCTTTATCTTTATAACTTTAAGTTATAAAGTAATCTTTATCTTTATAACTAAAAGTTATAAAGTGCCTTTGTATATATGTGAACACTCTATAAAATTATTTTTAATAACTTAATTGTAGATAGATTGCAGAAGCGTGCTAACTGCGTGCTTTACTTCCCTATTGCTAGTGATCTGTTATCTTGACTAGGCTTTTATGTGTCTCAGGTACTAATGTCACCTTGTTGATTTGAAAATGCATACGTAGCACATTATTTTCCGACCGATGAGTTTTCCTCATTCCAAATGAAATATGAACCATTCACATGTCTTCGAGCGTGTTTACTCGACTAGTACTTCACGAGGCGCTAGGGGCAGACGCACACTACTGATAAAGGTATTCTACTGATAAATCCATTGTAAACTTTCACTGGTTCTCATAAAAGATGTATGTAACCACGAACAATGCTTACAACGGAGCTTTCAGTTGCAGATCCATAATATCACGTTATTTCTCCACTAGTAGTTGTCAAATGTTCAACCATACCGATTTTTTTAAAAGTCTGGATCTTTAAGCTTTCGATTATAGGAGAATAAATAATGCACTGGACCTTGGAAAGTTTTTATTAGGCGAACGGAATACATGAGCTTAATAATTCTTTGCTGAACATATTTAAAAAAGTGATTATTTTCTACTTTGTTTTGATCCTCGGGTATTTTATTTTTATTTAAGTTTATTTAGGAAACATACAGTTGTAAATATACATTCATTTAACATTTAATAGTGAATATAATTATAAACCAGTGAAGTTCCATTTATAATTTAAAATAAGAAATGGTTACAGATTAGGAATCAAGTAGATATTTGATAGTTATAATATTAAAGTATAAGTAAAAAGTGAGTAAAAAGAAAAAGTGAACAATTAAAAAAATAATAAAGAAATAATAGTTTTTTTTAAGTATATTGTAAGGTTAATTTAGTTTTAAACGTGTTAAGGGAACAGTGGAAAATATCGATATCTCTTAGGGCGTTGTAAGATTTGCAGATTCATCCGAGCAAAGAATTGAAATGTTGTATAAAAAATAGGGCATTCGATCTGGTATTGCGTTCGGGGCAACGAAATGCAATCCATTCTAATAGAGCTGGAGAGTCAATAAGGCAGTTCACAATCTTGTATAGAAATAGTATGTCAGAAATTTTTCTCCGTTTGTAAAGAGCAATAGGTTTACACTGGTGATTTAACTTTGCTTGCCGATTTTCCTGGATATAGCATTATTCAGTTTCCATCGAATCACCTGGTACGGCGCAAAGATTGATTTCGTCGACCAGCACGCGAGGTGATTCAAGTAACCCGTGCGCTACGGGATAGCAGTAGTTCTTTCATGGTGTTTCTCAGTTAAGTTCATTGTTAGGTAGATGCTGAAATCTTTAACATTTTTCTTAGTAAAATTATTTTTTCGGCGATATAACCCTGCACAGTGACAAGACAACGAAAAAATGTAAATAATGGCATTGTAAGTATATAATTTTTTTATTCCCTTGTTTTAATTCGCCCCAATTTACTCTTTAAGTCACCTGGCACTTATATTATTTAAATTGTCTAGTACCATCATCTGTATGTTTATGTTTGTATGATTTATTTGCTTATTTCCTTATTGTGAAGTGTCGTAATAACTAATAATTGACTTGTAATGCAGATATATGCACAATAGTCAATACAATTTTCCATTCAAAAGCCATTTGTCGTCAAGTTATATTGTCAGTATCGGAGACATGATTGTGTGAAAATTTTCCACTGCAATTAAAATTCTTCCCACACACAATGTCCTGAACGCATATGAACTTTAAATCACTTTATAATTACATGATTATAATAATCATCTGTTTACTATTGTGACCAGTATGCAAACCTGATACCGGTACGTGCAAATGATTGTGTGAATAATTTAATATTGTAGTATACATCTACCATTCGAACAACATGAAGTAGGTAACGTGATATTTCTCGATTATCTGTTATTTTCATGAAATTGATGTGAAATTTTATTTTCACCAAGTCGGCTCCCTCACGAGCTGGCAAGGAATTGGCATAAACCGAGTGCTGCATGTAAGAAAGAGGCTTATAAAGTTCGCAAAAGTAAGGTAACGGTTTGCAACGCAGTCCATTGTGGAACTTGCGCAGGGTCTTACAGCACTCGGTTTTGGTTCCAAAAATAGCCGGTCCCTTGGATCCACTGTGATCCAGTGACAGCTAGTCACCGGGACAAAGTAACCGCAACAGGCAATGATGTCATATGTAATATATAGCCGCGTGGTACTAGTATTCACAACTGCCAGTTACAATAATAATCACCTTACTATCAATCTCTCCATATCCGGAGAGATACTCAAACTTACAAATCCGTAGTACATATACCTGCCAGCGGCAGGTCCTCATGCGATCTGTTAACGTAAGTGGCGCCATCTTTTGGCATTTTTGGCTACTGGATTGAATTCAGTTCTATTACAAAAGTAACTTTTTAACAAACTTCACGTATGAAGATGGCGCGGCATCAGAGTTTCTTAGCCAGATTCTTAAATTTTAACCGTTCAGTATCTGGCCTATTAATACTGTTCGATTCGATATGCATCGCTGCGCCTGTAAGTCAATCAAATCGTATGATTACGGGTTCTATTCCTGCGCTATGCAAAAATATCATGGATTTATGTTGTAGTATATATTTTTATAGATGCTGCCAGATCTGGGTATTAGTTAGGTATATAATAGACAAAAGTATAGCTTTACAGTTGTCGTAAGGCACATTTGTTCTATAATATATCTCTTATGTATGTATTATCTCACTTGTTTTACAACATCGTTTTTTGCAGCATCATAAAGTGTTATAAACGTAGTTTTCTATGCGCGGATAATATTTTTCACGTGAGTGGGTACTCTGTACTCTCACTTAATTCATGTGATAATATTTGAAGAGCTTTATAAATAATTCTAATTAGATAAGTCACTGGTACTCTATAATATTTCCAGTGTAACTACTCGTGCGTACAGGGTCAAGAGCAAGCAGGTAATGCTCTTAGAAATAATACATAAAAATCCGTACATTAAAAAAATCATTAAATAACTTGAATGTACGTCAATTTTTATTGCTTTAAGATGCAGCCATACTAAATAATGCAAAATCACAGTTTTTGTTTTGAAAATATGATCGCTTAGAAGTATTAAAGATGCTTCGATTAAATACTGCGTTCAGAACATACCTTGGCCCTTAAAATATCGGTCATTTTTTTATAAGTCTTTTAATAAGCCTAGAAAAAAATTAAGTATTATGTCTATAAAAAATCACTTTCAAGTGCAAACTCTCCTACTTATAAACCCCTTTTCGGATATGGTTTAATTGCTTAATGTAACAAATTCAGTTTCTTTTATAATAATCGCAAAAAAAAAATATTTTAATATGCATTTTGTTATTTTTGACATCACGGTGACAATCGGCAGTCGACGAAAAAAAATTGAACAACCAAAAAATTAAAAATTTTCAAAGTGAACCTTAGCCGTCCACCCAAGAACTACTGACTTACCACACCCATTTTCTGTCAGTCCGGCCCCGGACGGAGCGGGGAATAGACGTTAAGCTCCGCATCGCTTGGTTCCGTGAAATTAATTTTAAATTTCCGTTTTATTACAATAAACAATGCGTAAAAAATGAGTTAATGTTTTTACAGGCCATTACGAAATCAACATGTAAAAAAAAATCTCAAATACCTTTTCCAACCTTTTTAAAAGCTTTTTCTTAAAGATTTTTAAATTCCTCCCATAAAGGGGCTTGAATTCCGATTTCGATTTTTTTCCTCGACTATTGGATCGCCTTAAAGATAAAACAAAATACTTGAGATTTTTTTTTGCATTTTACGATATTTTTTAATTTTTCTTTCAAAGGCTATCCTTAAAATTCAATTATACAGTATAACTATTTTTATATCATAATAATATTTTTTTATTAACGCTTCTGTACGTTCAACCATAATTCTGTGATAATTCATGTTATGTTAGTATAAGTATATACATATTTTGCCCAGAAGAAAGAACGGTTGTTCGAAAACAGAAAACAGCAGTCGGCGTTAATAAAAAAATACAGTGGTTTAAACAAAGTCTTGTTTCGGTACGGTTTTAGATTTTCACGGCCAAAGGTATTATCGTGATTTATTTTTGGGGATCGTGCCTAGTTTTTACTCTTTTATTGTTAAGGAAAGAGGTGTCACAACCCAAAAATAAATCACGATTATGTTGTTTCATTTAAAAATGAATCCAAGTTAGAATAAGATGTGGTATAATGGGTACAAATATGTTATATTATGTATGTACATATTACATTATACATACTGTTTTGTTAGGAATTGTTTTAGTTGTTGATTGGTAGAAGAAAAATGTTTACCCGTTCCTTCTGAAATCTTGGAGTTTTTACAAAATTATACAATGACCTTAGATCGATAACAAAAGAACAAATTTAATTCATGTTTATTTTTTTACGGTGCAAATATCTTTAGATACAAAATAAAACTTTTTTTTACATTAAAATGGATTAGAAAACAATAGACTAAAACATCAAATTACAACTTAACTACAATTTTGAAACAAAATTGAAACTAAAAACTGTTATAAAAAAATATGTGAAAGCTTTTTGTAAGTTCTTTCAGTGCCATTGAAAATATTTTCTACTTGGGTTTCGTGTTGTTTACTTATTATGCTGTGTATTCTTGTTATAGGGGAGTTCATAAACGAATAGGTATTGACATGATTGTTGCAATGAAATATATTTTAAGTTCGTGTGATTCTACTAGGAACGTGAAATCATATCAGATACCAATCTTCTGTCGGACATCTTTATTATTTTAGATTTTTCATTAGACAGTTATAATTTATATTTTCAATAGAAGTTTTAAGTTTATAATTTGTATGTCTTAATAATTTGTGCTGTATTTTTTCAATAGAATCTGAGTTAACCTTATAATATTATATTCCATTCTCTCTACAAGAAGATGTGCCAAATAATTTAATTAACATAACAATTCATTCTAAAAATTGTACAAACAAATGACGGTACATGTAATACGGACTGCGCTAAGCTAAATCATAAATCTAGTATAAAATATCTTGGAATCTTAATAGATAAAAATGTTAAATGGAAAGATCATATCAATCTCACTGTGGAAAGAATAAGAAAACTTATCTATGTATTCTATAACATACGAAATATTTTAAACAAGAAAACCATAAAAATTGTATATTTTGCATTAATTCAGTCCTTATTACAGTACGGCATTATTGGGTGGGGAGGGGCCTTTAAAGCTTCCTTACAACCTATAATCATAATTCAAAGAATAATTATAAAAATCATCCTTAGGAAACCATACGACTTCCCTACTCTAGAGATATTTCGAGAATTTAATGTACCATCCATCACAGAATTGTATAAGAGAAACGCCTTATATCAAATTTATAAAGAGTATTTTATTAAAAAAATTCACCCCTCTGATAGCATAAGCAATAGATTTAAAACGAATGGCTTAATAGCCATCCCTATGCTTAGAACTACCACGGCTCAGCACCACTATCTGTATCTAGGTGTAAGATGGTACAATATATTATTATCTAAAAACAAAATTAGTGTAACTGAAACATTGAAATATGAACAATTCAAAAAACAAATTAAGTCACTGAAATTGGATAATGATATATTGTACCCTTAATTTAATTTACCCTTACTTTAATTGTAATATTTAATTTTTTTTTTTTTAAAAGTATTGACCTTGTATAACAATTTTTTTTCCTAAATTACGAACCTATGTCAATTAATATTTGTATTTGTCTCATAAGTTCTTTTTAAACATTTAATTAGAAATTTGTATTTATAAAAAAATAATATTTGTATTTATCTCATAAATTCTTTTTAAACATTTAATTATAAATACAAATATTAATCAATTAATCAATTAATATTTGTATTTATCTCATAAGTTCTTTTTAAACATTTAATTAGAACATTATTATTATTTTATTTTTTGCGTGTGAATAAATACTCCTCCCATAAACACGAGCTCCCAGAGCTCAACTTATGGAGTAGTAGAATAAAAAAAAAAATGTTGTTTAACCTTGCAAATGTTATCATTTTTTAATGTAAAACAAGTCTTGAAATAAATAAATAAATAAAAAAAATGTGGTGACCAAATAGGTGAGGCTAATGAAGTATAAAAAAATTAAAGTAGATGTTTGTAGAGTAAATTAGATATTCGAGATTTAGGAAGTCTTTGGCAATTCTTATTTTGAAACAGAGCATTTTCATTGATTTATGAGACAAAAAATTGAATTTATAATCAAACCTGATGGTTTGGCATTTACTTGGTATTGTTGTGATTTATCATTATGAAATCTTGTGGTGGTTTACTGCAGATATGTGAATCAAAGAAAACGTCCCGAAAAAAAACAGTATTTATTTTTATGAAACATAAAAAGTAATATTTGTTAATACTGCATTCGTTTAGTAACCGGTTATTACCCGAGTAACCCATCGCTTCCGGTGTTCCCAATTCTTAGCAATCCTAAGTCCTCCTTCACTGCACAAGCAACAGTTTCAGCTGTGATGGTAGTAGGAGAAATACGAACAATGCGCAGTGTTTAGTTTCATACAAGCCAGACGGAAAAAAACTCTTAGATAATAATAAATTATTTAGAACCCTCTCGTGGGGGTTAAAAGTATATTTTAAGTAATATTTTTTAAAAGTATATTTTGGGTTGAAAGTATATTTTAAGTAATATTTTTTTTTCTTAAAAAAATAATAAAAATCGGAAAAAAAATCTTTTAAAATTAATTATAATACAATATTAATAGGGTTTTTAAATGTTTATAATGAAAACAACTTTAAACAGTAAAAAAATGCGTATTTTGAGGATAATAGTAGGTAAAAGCAGTCATAAAATAGAATATATATCACGAAATAATTGCAAATATAAATACATAGATGATTCCAAAAATAGGAAAAATATAAACAAAACAATTATTATTACTTAACTGGGAAAACATATACACATTTATTCATACTTAGCAACAGAACTTAATAAGAACAAGAACAACAATAATTGTAGAAAGTACAGTCAGAAAATAAAATAATTAATCAAAAGATGTACAAGAAGTTGAAGTAAAGAAACAAAAAAATATTACTTATAGAGCAAGAGCCCGCGACTATCTTAACCTTCGTTATTTTATAAAACCTGAAAGTTTCTCTATGTATGTCCATAATACAGGTAAAAACGATTCCTGACTATGAAGTTTGGATCACGGTGGCTTTGAAAGATAACAGGTAGCAAAGGTGTATAGAATTGCACATTAGTTTCGTTAAAGTATAAACCTCAGTTTTTATATATTTTATTTGGAATGATATTAGAAATCACGTCGTCCATTGTCAGACACTTAGTACGGTTGCAACCCCCTGTCAGACACGCTTACATTATGATGTATAATTTTGTAAAATGTAGTTTCGAGTAAAACGCGTTAAAAGCTTTGCTAAAGGATAATTCCCCATACAAACTGTTTCACACCGTTTCACATTAAAATGCTGCATCTCCGTCAATTTTTCGAATTCTTTTAAAACATCTGTTGAGAGCATTTTTAACTAATGCATCTTTCAGAAAATTAAATTGAAAAAAAAAAATTAAACAAAAAAAATTTCCGTGTTTGGTGCCTTAAGCTTGCAAAATACTATCACGTTATGAATCCATGTTATATGATGTATTACTTACCTTAACGTGGTCTATCTTCAATTTATTACTCTCATTGTTCTACAATAAGCTGGACTAATAAGTGTCGTATTAAATAATTGTAAAGCAATAATGCACCTTTACGATCATTTGCATGATCATTAGTACGATAATCAGGTGATATTAAATATTATCTGTCAATAATAATTTGTATATACCTACTGTCTTTTCTTGCTTCAACAACTACCCACTTCAGTAAATAGTTACGTATTCATCTAACGAATTCATTTGGGTGCGATGAAGCAATTCCAACAGTAATGGCAACATGAAATTATTGATTTCCATCCATTGACCTAGTAAACCTACTTCTTATTTTGTTCTGTGCTAGATGGGAAAGGTTTTAATTTTTATATTGTGTCCTTGTGTGTACTTGTTGGGAATTTTCTTTTGTTTTACGTTGATACAATTTCCTTCTCTAGTAATTGTATTCAAATAGCCTTCGAATACAAAATTGATAGTGTGAAACTTAATTCTGTTATTAAGAGGCCGGTATTCGAATTTCTATCGATTTCTTGCAAACGTCCCTTAAGCATTTGAAGTTTTTAAGCTCTTAAAAAATATATATGTTATTCTTGAAAATAATATCTAGACATTAGTCGCCCCCAAACGCAAATTATATAAAATTCCCTCGATAGAAAAAAATCGAAAAGTATGCTCCAAAAATTATTATTAACACGTTTGTTTCAGTTATTTTACAAGTTATATATGTATGAAAATATTCACTGCTTTTCTTTAAATGCTGTTAAGACAATTATCGCGAGATTTTTGCTCTATTTTAAACGACTCGTGTTTTATTAAAGATTTTCATGATTTTTGCATCGATTTTATTGTTGTAAATGTTAGCGCGCTCTTCTAACATTCGTAATTTCATATCTCTCCGTCTTCTTCTTTTTGGGGCCGGGAACGGAGCCTTAAAGTTCGAGACTAATCCATTCAATAATCCAATGTTTCTCAAATAATTATACACATCCTTTAACATAATTTGGGAGACGGGAATAGGCCCCGCGCCCATTGGAAAACCTCTGCCATAGACCACCCCAAGTAATTCGCTACGTTTGGTGACTTATCAGGGGTGTCCGGGTTCTCGGGGTGAAGTTTGCCCTAAGTGGCGGCGGATGGATCTGCCCACCTGCCGCGTGGTGGGCTTTTGTCCTCTTCAGCCGGGCTCTCTCGTCTTGCACCGCAGTGGGCGGGATGGATTCATCCGTCCGTCATTCCTTGATAAACTAACCCCCAGATTCCTACCCACCCCTATTTCCTTGGCACTGAGAGAAATTGTTTCCCTAAGGACCTCCCGTGTGTAGCTAATATTTAAAAAAAATCGTTAATTTCTTAAGTTCCATTCTGTAGTTTGAATCCAATATATGAGATTCACAAAATAAGGATCGAATGAGTTCAAAAGAGACTTCGGGCTTAATCCTGAGACCACCCTGCTTACCGACTAAAAGAAACTCCTAGACCCATTCGAATTATGTAGAAACATTAAATTAAGGTCGATATAAAAATTATATCAAATTTCTTTTCAAAATAACGATCTAGAGTCTTCCCTTTTGGCCACATTAAAAATCAGTATCAAACTCGGAAACTTTTCATATTCATTCCCAAAGAACCAATTTAACCTTCTCCCAATCTCTTTTGAGACTGTGTCAGCTATATTATATATATAATCTGTATCCGCTAGTGTCAAGATTCCGAACGTTCGAGTATTTGGGGATAGCCCCCAGAACTTTTCAAAAAAGTTCTCGAACTCTTGTTTTCACTTGACCCAAACTTTTTTTTTTACATACATAGTTGTTTTTATTTTTACATATTGCTGTTCATCGTTACTGGGAGATTGGTATTTTTAATTTATTTTTTTTATTTCTTTGTGTTTTTATAAGTGATGATGTGTAGGTACTTTATAAATTAAATAAAACAAATAATTTTGTTGATTTATGCCAATTTATTAAATAATTGTATGTGTAATATCAAACCAAAAATGAATTGCAATTTTAGATAAAATCGCGTTCTTACTTATTTTATTTATTATTTATTAATGCGTTGACGGGCTTTTACCTGATTATTAATAAGAATAAGTTTTACACGGTTGAATGCATGATGCAGAAAACAAAATACAGTTTTAAATATTTAAATAACAAACATAAAATAAAAGTGAACATGATACATGGTAGATGAAAAATGTGTCAATATTTTAAAGTACAATAAAAGAGAGAAAAGAAAAATACAGAAACCAATTTGTAAATTGCAGATGTCATGCTAATAATAATAATAATATAGTGTAGGATCATAAAAGATAATTTACAAGTGAATATAATACACAACAAAATGCATGTTACAGAAAAAGAAAAAAGTGGAACAAGTTTTTACATCGTAGATAAATTAGAAGGAATATAAATATATTATATTTAATTACTTTCTATTTTAGCTCTTATATTAATTTAAACACACTGTTCTTCTATTATTTGAATCACGAAAATTGGAAAAAAAGTCATGGCGCTACCTAATCTAATCCAAAACAAAATGTACGCTGTACCACGCAGAGTGTGAGGGGTTAATGCTATGAATATATAATTTATGTCGATAGCACCAATACTACCAGGAAGAAAGAAAAAAAAGTCTTAAAAAATTTGTTTATGTTCGACGAATGTTGAACCCGCCATCTCTAGAAATTTCCAGCGCTTTCTCGATCGATATATCACGAATAACTTTAGCTATATATAAATATTAAAACTGTTGACTAAATTCAAATTAATAAATGCCTCTTTTGGTTGTTTATAATAAATATTTTCTGAGCAAATTTAGTTTTATTAAAATTATCTTCTTATTGAGAAGATTCATGATCAAAATGTATTTGCGAACCGAAAAAAGTTACATGCACCTAGAAAATAATAAACCGAATAAAAGGCACATTTGCATACATGTTTTCTGCTTTGGGGTCGTCCATTAATCACGTGAGGCTCGAAAGGGGGGGGGGGGGTAAAGTGTGATATCACGTGTATTTATTTTTCATTGAACGCACGATTTCTAAAGGTGAACGTCCTATACTTTTTACTAAAAAAATACACGTGATTTGGGGGGGGGGTTAGCCTAAAACCTCACCCCATATCACCAGGGGGGGGGGGGGGAGCGGGTCAAAAAGTGGCTAAAAAACATTACCTACGTGATTAATGGACTACCCCTTTATAGCTATTATATACGTCAATTTCATAAAATGACGTTTTGAATATAAATCATGAAACTTAGAAAAAAATTGTAATTAGTTATGTACACATTATAAAACATAAAACATTTTGTACACCATAACCCTGAATGAGACGACATGGAGATATGCTGTATATCGATTGAATATTAACTTCTGTTCCGTGGTCAGCGCGTTTGCGTGCTCGTCGGCGCTATCCAATATTCTTGGAATCCCTTAACATCACGGCGGCCATCACCACCTCGAGAGGTCATTATCGCAGACTTGCACGTATCAGTTGTCCTCAATTATTTATTGGCTTTTAATTCAATCAGTGGATGGTCTGATAAACAGTTTCAATTAAAAATCCCCACTATCTAGAGGCAGTGGAACTGAAACTGTGTCACCCCCCTTTTGGAGAATATTTTGAGGCTCTAGAAACTGGTAGAGTGGAAAGAAAAGAGGAAGAAGGGTTGGAAAAGGCCTCACTGTTCAAATCTGATCAACATCGTAGTCTTTTTAAGTATCATTTCTTTTCATTTGAATGTTGTGAAAAGTTTTGCTTGCCCCACTGAATTTTGAATTCATGTAAAATTAACACTCGTTATCTTATTATACAGGAGAATGTCTGTAAATATGTATGTAACTTTTTATTGATGATACCTTCAAGCTATGGCGTGAAGTCCATATAGTAGAGCAACCATACTCAACCTGCGGCCCTAAACAATTTATGATCAGGAACTTGATTTAAAAAAATCTTTTATTCTAAATTTCGTATATCTAGAGATTCGTTTCGACTTTGACGCACAGATAGTGACAGCCAAAAAGGATTGTCATTATGATCCACATGATCTGGTAAAAGAGTGAGATACGTTTTTTAGATTTTCACGGCCAAAAGTATTTTCGTTTTTTGTTTTTGGGGTGTGGGGTGTTGCCGTGTTGCGCTACCTCCTTCTTTAGCCAACGTTTCGGACAGCGTTACAGTGTCCATCATCAGGGCAGATGTGTAAGAGTGTTGCTATTGCACACGCTGGATTTATTCTCGAAAAAAATATTTGACACACTAGTACGCGTTCAAATAATTCATAAATAAAAGTCCACTTCTAGAAACCACCGCATCAATTGTAATACATAAAAAGTAGTTAATGTCACTAATTAGTCAGGTACCTGTTTGCAAATTTTAACAGCATTTTTGCTGTCGTATAAAGTATTGTTTTGTTATAATTTAAATATGCATAATGGCGGGAGTGTCTTAAAAATGCAATCGAAAAATGTCCGATGAAAAGAGAGTACTGCAAGACAAATGGGAAGAAGAATATTTCTTTGTTGGGGGGGGGGGGGGTGATGACTTTTTTTCATGATACCAGTATAGTGTTGCGGCCCGCGTAACTTTACAAATACATGTATGTGGCCCGAAGAGAAAAAAGGTTGAGTATCATTGGATTAGAGGCACAATAAGCATTTCGAACCCTACCCTACTCGCAGAAAAATTTAATTCCTACAAAAAATATTAATTTATTGCAAGGAAACTTCGCTCGAAAAATTCGCGCGAAGTAAAAATCGAAGCGGGCTCGAGCCCCACCGACGCACCGACTGCAATAGATAATGAGGTATCAAAGGCAGGAACTAAGAATGAAATGACGTACATTCATTTATTTAAATGTTGCCTTCATTCGACACAAAAAAATTACATGTGTGCACGATGCTCATTCAAGAGATGATTCGTTAGTGTAAGTATCGAAAAAGGCAGTGCCTTTCAGTACTAACTACAAATACAGCAATCAGCCCAGTCTGTTGGTCCCTCTAAATTTAAACAACTTTACTAATAAAATAATTATAGTAATATGTTGATTTCTTTCTTTTTTATATCTATTAATTTGCTCTTTTACCTATTGCCTTCCCTGATTAAAAACTCTGCGTACTCCGATGCCTTTAAGCGCAAGTTCACGAACTAGCAGTTCAGTTTTTATTTGTTTCCTTCATCGCAACCATTATTTTTGCTAGGCTGCTTAGTACGCCCCATTACTGGCCATGTACATATATAAATGGGTCTTATACTTTCATAAATTTATGTGAATGTTTTGTATCCTTTTTGAACAATTCAGTATAATTCTTTAAATACAGTAAATTATATACATTATTACAGTTCTTTAAATTACAGTAAATTAAATTAATTAGTTAAATACAGTTTAAATACAGTATCTATGGACTGCAGGTTATATTCCAATCTCTGATAGGTTTATATGCATTACTTTGTTTGCTACTGAAATATTTATTTTTGACGGGTTTGGTTTCTACTCGGCGATAGCCAAAGAGATTTTTGCTCTGCTTCGAAGATCTTCTAATTATTTTGATGTCACTTTCAGTTCAGATAACATATTGAATGCCCCTTATTTATTTTGATGATGCTCGATAATCCCTCTCCCTCTAAACAGCATCTCGCATCTCTCTCTCTCTCTACCCCCAGATCCTTAACCTTGACCCTTTCAGCCTTGTCCCAAATATTCTCAACCATATAGTTTATAAACATTGTGATTCTCTTGTTTGAGAAAATATTAAAGTAATACGATAACCAAACATAACTTTGATTATTTGTTGCTTTTCCGTATATTATTTCAAACAAGGTCAATTAATTCTCCTCTACCTGCCGCCGGTATTCAGCTTCGTTACACAATATTTAGGTAACCCACTTAGATACTTGATATTATTTTTATGCCAATTTAGCTCACATGATTTTAAAGATATGTGTGCTTTGGTACAACCTGGTACGCTGTTAAGTTGCAAAGAATGATACATTCCAAGGATAAATACAAGTACAACGTAAATACAAAGTCATGACTAAATAAAACGTGTTTACACCCTTATTTTCGTATTATGTTCGATATTTCAGAGCTCAAAAACTCGTGATAAAAACATTATAGTGAGCTAAAATAGTTTCTTTGACATATGATTTCCAGACAGAAAAAACTGCAAATTTCATGTCAGTAGAGCTCACCATTCTAGAAAGTGAGCCGCTAATTTCAAGCGCATTTATAACTCTCTTTCAATAAATCTTTCAATTTCCCATCGTTAACAAAAAGGTTTGCACTTTCTACATTCCTCTCGTAAAAAAAAAACACATTAGTGACAATATTTTTTACTCATCTTGTTATTGAACTTTATTCACTCTTATGAATATTCAATTAAATTAACAGATTCGTTTATTGCTTTCGCATCCGATATCTCTTTTATTACGTTTTCTGTTTTCTACGTGTTAAATAATCATTTTGGTAACAGCATGCTAACTACGCTAATGACATAATTTTATTATGTATTCTTAAAAGTAAGAAATGCTCAATAGATAATAAACCTGTATCTGAAAAATATCTCAATAAAACAGCCTTCATAATTTTATTGAAGGATGTTTACTGCATTTTATCGCAAGGGAAATTAATGTTTTTATTGCTTCAATTTGGTTTTGCAATAATAACAGTTAATCTTTTATCTCAAATTGCTTCATACGATTAGATAGGTGAATGCTTTAGATTTAGAAATTTCCACAAACTTTATAACACAGGCACACGAACGTATCATAAAGATAATCTCACTCCAACGGATTGGCTTTTTGGAACGGTGCCGTACTACGTAAAAAATCTTTTTTAGACATACATTAAGACAAACACATGCAAGTGTTTACGTACGTTTCATTTGGTCTTCTATTCGCCTTGGTAACTCTTCAAATTATTCAAATAATTTTTATATTCATCTTATTGGAATGTAACAACGCATTACAATCGTCAAAAAACTATTTTATGCTTTTACTTACGTTTCAAAGATCCAGTTTTCTCCCTCTGTCTCTTGAGAAAAACTTAATACTCAAATCACGTTATTTATTTTAAGAATGTGTTTTATATTCACCGAAACAAAACAGAACATCGTTGTCAAGAACAGTTTCAATTTATTTAATTTATGTCATTTTCAACCAATCAGACGAATTTCCAAAGCGCACTACTCGCCTGTTTTCCACCCTTCTAATTGAACTTTGACCATCTAGTGGGAGCTTTTATAAGCCGACTGAGATGCAAAGCTCCGCTTCCGGCAAAGCCCTTGAATTCACGCAATGTATCCGTTTGGCAAATATGACCTATATCCTGCAAACCTACATCCAGTAAATCCATATCCAGAATCTATGAAACCTTGTATCTACTACCTTGCAACCCAATAACTCCCGTAAACAGCGACGTTAAAAAGGGATGATATTTTGATGTGTCTCTACCCAATGTACTATGGAAGTTTTCTACCCCTTGTATTAGTGACCGAGTCTTGCTTGCATGTGTTTGACGGAGTTGTGGTGCTGGAGTTAGAGCATTAATTTTCCAGTCATACACAATGTCAAGTTCGCTTCTTATCATATTTACCATGCAATTTCATGCACCGTTTCATTCAGGTGTCAGGAATCTTTTTATTATGAAAACATTAAATTTAAATTCAATTAGTTGGAATTCAAGTATTATATTTTCATCAACATTTGCTGTTTTTTAAAGAAATAAGGACCTGATTAAGATATATTGAGTACATGCTTTTGCGACAATTGACTTGAAACATGTTTTATATTATATTTTATGTTGCATTGATTTTTATTTTACATCATTTCAGTACTTAACGGAATCTGATTTTTGTGTTCTTGTCAGTTTAGTATTGAGGGTTTTTTTTTTGAGCGTATTCATTGAATTGAGTCTAACAAATAGGAAGTGATGCAAATTTCATTTGTGGTGTTACCTGTATAGTCTATTCTCATGTAGACAAACTATCCACATAAATTTAATAGTGTGTTCTACATTCCTATCAGGACGCTGCAAACGCAATGCATACAAAACAGATGGAGCTGTCTCTGACAGAGCCTTCTATTGAATAGTAAAATCTGGTCGAACTGCAATGTGTTTTCAGATGTTTTGGGTATTAAATAATGTTTTTCTTCTGTTATTTTATTTATATATCTATCATTTATATGTAGGTGGCAGATGGGAGAATCATTTGACTGCTAGAACTAATAAATACACATCACTCACAAACACACAACACATAATATATATATATAATATATACCGATTTTAATTTATTTTTTTAGTTATAAAATAATTCATTTTATCCTATAATTTTAGCTTAATTATAAATTTTAATTTTTAGTTTATTTTGTTTTTGTTTTATAAAATGGAGGCCTCAGCACAGGTGAGCTAGCCGACATTGTTGATTTTATTTTTGAAATGTAAAATATTATGTCAAACAAATGAATAAATAAATGTTTTTTGAAGTTAAAATCAAGGGAAGAAAAAATATCTTATTTTTTAAAATCTTACTATCTTACTGATATTATAAACGCGAAAGTATGTATGGATGTCATGGATGTATATGTTTTTGTTACTCTTTCACGCAAAAACTATCTAATGGATTTTAATGTAACTTTCCAATAATATAGCTTATACATCAGAATAGCATATAGGCTCTAATTTATAGCTATATTTTAAACTAGCTAGGAAGCGGACGCGGGAGGGGAACGGGGACGCACGGGAAAGGTGCTTCAGGGAGAAATCTATTTCTTTAAATATGGCATTTCAAATTGCAACGCTTGCCGGGAACTAGCTAATTTGTAATATAAATCTTATCAACTGTAGTGAATTTCTTTACCATCGGTTTTTTACGTTTCTTCCATTTCTAATTTTTTGGGTTGATTTAGAAATATAGCCCAAGTTCCTTATTCCTTTAGCAGCAATCTTTAAACTCTCTAGCTTCTTACTAAATAAATGCCCACTAATGCAACACTTATTTTTTTAAATTGTTATTATTTTATTTTCTTTATGTACATTTATATACCTCTTATGCAGTTTTTAATGTGAAATCGGTTCGATTACTTTTAGTTTCTGACATCTGTATCGGTCCAGCCAATGTTTGCCCATCACACAAAACGTGTAATTTAAACAGGCACCGTTTTAGCATTTGACAAATTGAGTTTTATGTCTGTTCTAATCGAATTGCAATTATTAATCCACGAGGATACGGTGTCTGGGTTGCCCGAGTGTAAGCAAAACAAAAATAGCCCCTGCAGCCATGGCTTTTATTTACTACTTTTATAGGGGTAGTCTGTTCACGTGATGGGCATCTTTAGTATTTAGTAGAGAGTATATGCTGCACACTTTTACAGTCAAAAGGTTAATTTTAGTTTATGTTACTTACTCATGGTACTTATCTATGTAATCAGTATTTTAACCCATTTCAAGTGCATTCATTAGTAATTACATTGTTTTCTTCATGAATGACGCAGGTCTATATAGGGTTTTACAGGACGTACTTGACTCACTTTAGCCAGTGATTCATTCTTTGGGGTAAAAAATGCAAATGAAATTTGGGTTTCCTGTGACATTTTGATGTTTTTTTTTTCAACTTAAAACTTTAAAAAATCAGTGGGTGTTGGCTAGTTAGGGTCGGCATGAGGGGTTAGGCGGTTACTTTGCTGAGTGACCGGTGATGACATACGGAAGAAAGTTTTTTTTTTAAATCAAAAAGTCACCAGAGACAAAATTTCATCAATATTTTTATTTTTTTACTCTTAATAATGCCAGGAATCACTCGTTTAAAGCAAGTCACGTACGGTCTATACATCAGAGTCAAAATAAATATTTTATTTAGAGGTGTGTTCTTTTTGCCGTTATTTTTTTAAATACTTAATTTACGTATGAGGCCTTAAAATTTTCCGCAGACCCGAAGTCACCTGTGGAGGGGTATTGTCATTGTCGAGGGTGTTTTTAAGTAGATGCAGAAGTAACGCCACGTTGTTTTTATGCTGTTGGAGGATACGCCAAATTCAAGAACTTTCTTCCAGCTCTGTGACTGTGTTTTATTTTAATATACTTAGTTGAAACTCACCGATTCACATATATATAAGTATGCCAATGTCCAATCGTGAGGGAAAAGGTTTGGATACCTGTAAAACAATAGATATCGCTCAACATACAATCCACACGATGACGACCCTGATGATATTTAATAATTATTAAATGGATTGCGGGATGGGCCTATTTTTTATTTTTGCGTGTATGTTTCGGGAGCGAACCGCATCAGTATTAATCATCTATAAATTATCGACTCTAGATATGGTGAGAATTTGTACGAATAATTCAGACAACCTATGAGTAATTTTATAACCAAACTCCCCATCGAATTCCGTCGCTTCGCTTCAAAAGCATAATATCTTGTGATACAAATTTGGTCTTGCAGATCAACAAAAAAATAAAAAGCAATGCTTTCTGCGATCTTTTGTCTGTGAAAAAATGCACTTGATTTTTGATAAATGTTTTGGTAATCCACAATTTTGGTTTCGGTGACGTTTTTAACATCGGCACGCCCCGTCACGACTTTGTTGGTATCAATACTTAAAGCGTTCACTATAAAATGAGTATTCCAATTCATCGACACATTATAATACAGAGAATTATGTTAAGCTTTCAAAATATTCATTTTGATTTGAAAGGAGCATGTTTAATGTTAAGATTCAATTACATTTAGATCAAAGCAATGATATCAAAAGTAAATTGGATTCATCAAATAAATTCGACGTTGATTCAGTAAAGATGGAATGGAATTGGAAATGGGAAGACGTGAAATGACCCAAGAGACGGCGAAGCGCTGTTCGCTGAATGAAATAACCGAGTTGTACAGGAACAGGTACCTCGCATCTAGTTGAGGTCAAGGACACGCGCTGGGAGAAGGGATCAGCAAACCAGCAAGACAGGAAGGTACTTGCTCGCCAGAAAAGAGCCAGGCACGGGATTGCAAGGACATAAATATTGATGAGGTCCTCCACTCGGTCGGTGCAGGCAGGAGATTGCTACCAGAAGTTCGCGTCCCTATTATTTTATTTAAGGAGAAATTTTTTTTTTTCGAAATTCTCGTTTAGAAAATTCATTCGATTTTTCGAATTTATTTCTTCGAATTTCTGAGATTCCGGGCGAGTGTGCGTGATTGCCACCAATTATAATATGCGTTATCATCGACAACGGGTCTATCGGCCGAGTTTCAGCTTGATCGGTTGCGGAAAGCGGCTTATTTTCCACTTCCAAGATTCCGCGGCATTCATTCAATCAACAAAACATAAACAAAAATTTTAACAAAACAAAAAACGACTTCAAAAAATGCACTAAAAAGTAAAAAAATAATTTTGTATTCTTCTGCAAGTTAATAATCAACTTACTTTTTCTACTCATCAATATGTATGTAGGTACGATTGTTGTTTTTGGAGTTGGTGTCAGCCATGGTAGGTTTGTCGCGCGTGCGACACAAGCACATCTCACCTATAACTATGTATGCAGTTACAAACCTACCTTGGCTGACACCGACTCCAAAAATAACAATCGTACCTACATATTGATGAGTAGAAAAAATAACTTGTAGAAGAATACGATTTTTTTTTTTACTTTTTAGTGCATTTTTTTAAGTCGTTTTTTGTTTTGTTAAAATTTTTGTTTATTTTTAGTGACGAGCGTGCGTAAAGAAGTTTTACTTCAAAAAAAGAATCATCGACATCTGTTTGCGTAATATTTAGTTATTCGTCCATTTGTCGCGCACATACTTATTGCAAATTTAAGACTTATATGGTTTTTTCTGGATGCCATTTTCATAACTGGACCAAATTAGGACCACACGGGAAGCACCAGCTTTCAAATAAAAAAAGAATCATCAATATCAGTTCATCCAATCGAAAATTCTGAGGTAACAAACAATCAACAACAAAAAAGTCGAATTGAGAACCTCCTCCTTTTCGAAGTCGTTTAAAAAGTGAAAGCTGTGAAACCTAACTTGAGTTTACATTGTCGTCGCTAAAAACGGTAGGCCGTTATATGCGAAGTCGTTATATCCGAATTCTGCTATACCTAAAAGCCTTCCTCACGAATCACTCAATCTATTGGTGCAAACCGCATAAAAATCCGTTGCGTAGTTTAAAAGATCAAAGCGAACAGCCAGCGGGAGCGACTTCATTTTATATTAGGTTTGTAAAGATTCTTTACATAAAAAGCTGTGTTAATTACACCATGCCGAAGCTCACTATTCGTGATTTTTTTTGTAGATCGATGAAAATAGATTTTCTGATTTATAGTTAGTAGCTATCGATGTATATGTAAATATAACTAGTAGTTATAGTAACTTATAAATTAATAAGGGAATACGGAATTTGGTAAAGAATTGTTTCTAAATGAAAATGCAACTCGTTGAATGGCAATGCCTTCATACTTTATACGATCGTATTAAATTATTTACGACATCGTGCTTCTGTGGCGCCACGAACTTCTCCTGTTGCGACCTACCGACTATAGTATGTACAAATGTACATTCCTGTTGGATACCACCGGCTTGAGTCTCTTCAGAAAAGATCACACGCGCATAATATACATACCTACATCTAATGCTAATATATCGCGCTTAGAATTTTGCATCGACACATTTAGGAATCACATTGGAATCATTTTGGGTGAGTACCGCCACCGCGGGAACCATTTAGTATTCCAACCCAGTGGTTCGCTGTATTTGGTGACTTAACAGAGGTGTCCGGGTTCATGGGGTGAGATTTGTCCGGGACTTGCCGACGGATGCATTTGCCCACCTACTGTGACTGTGATATTGAAGATGGGAAACTTGTTTTATTAAAATTGAAAAAAAATTGTGTGAATCATAGTTACCTTCTTATTCAGTCGTACTCATTTGCCAATGATCTTGATCTCCCATATCAATAAATTACACTGTAATAAGTCCTGCACTGCCTGGCGAGACTGTGGTTACGGTGGTCCCGGATGTTTTTTTTGTATGTATTTTTGTGCAAAATAACCGTGCAAGAATCCCAACTGCTCGGAGCCAGTGAAACTATAATATTCCCATTTGGGGTATGTTACGAGGCCTAGGGAAGTGTCTGAGGGGTAGTGAAAGGTGGTAAGGACCTGGGTATTTAGATCTGATCACTAAATTGAAGTAAAGCCTTTTCTTGCAAGAACTTTTCATTTCTCATTTGGCTGTCGTGTAATGTAAAGAAGACAAACATGCAATATGAAGGTTTTTTTGCATTAGCTCCACACAAGGCAGGGGAAATTAATTCCCCTCAGGACATGTGTCATATTTTGCGATTACTGTGCGGAGGGTCTTTTTAGGATAGGAAGGAAAGGAAGTTCTGGGAATGGAAAGTGTATGAGAAGTGGGCAGGAATCTGGGGGTCGGAGTGTCCAGGAGTGACGGACGTATTAATCTATCCTTCCCAGCGCGAGAGTCGTGCTGGAGAAGTCAAAAGGTCTCCCCCAACCGGTCTTTCCCTATCCGGCCTGCCACGCAGTTGGTGGGCAGACAAATCTGCCGTCAAGACCCGAAAAAACCTCACCCCATGAACCCGGACACCCCTGCTAAGTCACCAAATGTAGCGATTTGTATTTCGTGATCCAAAAGTCGGAAGGAAATTTAAAATTGTACAAATTCAAAATCAAATGGAATCGTGATATGTCAGAAAGTGTAAAAGAGGCAGAATACCTACGCAATGTTCATTGGCTGTCCCAATCTAATCGTCAAAAGTTTTTTATGTTGGTGGCGACGTTGATTTTCATTCCAATCACATTGGAAGGCATTTCTATGTGAAGGTATGTATCGTGTATTCTAAAAAGGTTTACAACCACTCGGACCCATAAGCTTGTTTTCAAGCCTGCTACAACATTACCAGACATTATGTAATGACGTATGAGGCCTACCTGAAATATTAAATGTGTCAAAAAGTTCACTAGTTAAAAAATCTCTTTTGTTTTTTAAGAATAACTTTAATATAAATTTTGTGTTATTACCATCAAGTAATATTATTGCATACATTTAGAAAAATATCAAAGTGTGCAGTTCACAGCCGTAGAAGTGAAATCTTCAGTAAACTAGTAGACATGATTGGGGAGGCTACGAAGAACCGCACAAAGAGGAGACCCACGGATTACGATGCAACTCACAAAGAGTAGACCGATTACATATTTTTGTCAAAAAAATTTACTGTAACACATTGCCTTTTTCGTTTATTAGTGACAAAAAATTTCTTTAAATTTTGAACAAGGGTCTAAAATTTCAATTTTCCATGCGATTTGTATCTGCAAGATAAATTGTAATCTAGCTTCTTTGGTACAGCGCTCTTGAGGCGATTTTTAAAATTATATAAGTTGTCAAAATTATTGTTTTTTTATTAAGTAGGTAGTTTTGGAGTGTCCTGGTTTGGCGGAAAAAATAAATGGCCACGTTAATTGTATCATAATATCATTCTTTTGCAGGTTAAATCCTATTGATATATGTGTTTTGTCTCTTTTTTTCAGTATCGCTATTTTTTTGTTTCATCGAGTTTCAAATCACAACGGTGCTAAAGAAGTTTTCTCCTCTCAAATATTAGTTGTCGTTCGGTGCGTTTCAATAATGTGTACGTAACAAAGATGTATAGAGATACAATACATCAATTGATGCATACAAACATATCGTTACCAGACCGCAGCTGCGCTTTGTTGATATACAAAATATTGAATTGTTATTGGGTTCCTATACAATCCTCTCATTCAATTAGATTTTTTTTGCAAACAGAGTTTCCAATCAACATTACCTTTCTCTCTTATATACTAATTTGCGAGCTTGTGTAAATGTTTTTTAATCTATATTTGTTAATCTTGAATGTACAGGTTTTACTTTATCTTTTATTTCTGTTATTTTTTATTTAAATATGGATATGGAGAAAAATAATTAGTTGATAATAACGTAATTCTAAAAAAATTGAAAATATGACGGCTTTGACAGAAGGTGGCAATAGCGAAATTGGTTAACGCACTCGTCCCGGTTAGACGAAGAGGTCTGGGTTCGAGTCCCAGTTGCGACCATTGTCTTTTTCTGTTTTTCTGTGTCTTGTTCTCTTTCATATTTTTGTTTAGATTATTATTGTGAACTTATTCTAATATGATATTTTTTATTTGTTTATATTAAGTACAGATATCGGTATTATGGCATTTTCTTCAGTCTTATGAAAGTCAGTCTTCTTATCATGAGTATTGTGTCAGATCGCTTTAGATCATATTTCTATCAATTATCTGTTCAGTGGTATTTGATTATTTATTTATTTTTAATAATTACTTGCTGGGGTACCCGGCTTCGCTCAGGACAACATTCGAGAGTGTTCTGGAATGTTCTACAATGATATTCCCGATTCCCTATTCCCGAAAATTCTACAACATTCCAGAATGTTCCGGGATGTTCTGAAATGTTGTGGAATGCTCTCGAATACTCTAGAATGTTCTGGACTGTTCTAGAAATTTCTAAAGGGTGAAGCTTCCAGCCCTTATATCTTCAAAAGCACGCCCTTCAGGTAAAAACGGGAACCTTCTTCATGTTCCCTTCCCTTCCCTTCCCTTCCCTTGTTCGTATCGGGACTTGTTTCTGAATTTTAGCAGGACGCACACTTTTGTACACTTTCTTTTATAATATATATTGAATATTGGTTACAGATAAATATTACAAATTAATATTTACACACACAGTTAATGAGAAATAAAAAATTTAAAAAAATACTTTAGTAACTATATTCCATTGGTCACCGTGATATAGGCAGTCGCCTAGTATGGTGTTTATGTAAATGTCTTAATTAAATATCATTATTTACAAATAATAAAAAATTAAACATAATAGGTAACAATAACAAATACTAAATAAAATTTGAACCTATATTGAAGTTTTTTTTAAATACTACTCATACATACAATAATACCAAAATAACATGCAAGAGGTAACCTTATTGTGTTTTACGACGTTTGGTACTTACAACTAGAAAATGTAGAAAAGGTCATGGTGTTAGTATTACTAGTTTTTGATATGCACCAAAAGATATATTATATGTACTTAAATAATACTAATATTTGGATGATTTGTATAGCGCCGTTTTTGTGAGAAATCAATGAGATGAACAAATTTATAATATATTTCTACCCTTTATATATTTCTTTCTTCTAACTACAGACTAACTATATCATCCAATATGAGAGACTTGGTTCAATCAAGTGCCAGTGCTTCTGCGACTTTTCTTCTCCTGGCTTCCATTTTGCATTGACTTCCACAGTTACCTGCAATTTGAAAGTATTCTTAAAAACCGTCAACGGTATCAGTTAGGAGTTGGGTTAGAAGAACATGAGGACTAGATCGAAGAAGATAATTAGAAGACAGAATGCGCCCATTGCGACCACCAATGTGACTCTGTGACCGTGTGATTAGAAAGTAGCGCATTAAAAAGGCGCTAATTATCATCGCTAATAATCCGCGATGGATCCTCGCGTATTGCGTACACGCGCACCGGGGCCCGACTCCGGCCGGGGGAGGGGGAGGGGTAAGGGGGAGAGGGCCGGGTGGGGTCCAGACCGGGGAGGGGGGTGCATTCCGCGGCCAGTGGAAAAGTACTGGCTTCGGGCCGCGGCGCCTGCAGGGCTGTTCAAACTCAAACTGAGGGACCAAAATACTTATTCATGACATTTATGATATTCAAAAACTGCATAATCGAGAATTACACGTCAGATGAATGTGTCGGTTTGCACCAGATGTTTTGCACATGTGTGGCTGATGAATGGTTGTCTTATGCATTACTATTTATTTTGTATCGTATTTATTTTAAATCGACGTGTATTCAAACTACTACATTACATTTTAAACTTACGATAAAAATGATTTCGCCTTGAATTGAATTTTAAATTTTGTGCTTGTTTTATTGATTACTCAAAATGTGATGACCTATTGATGAAAATCCGTTGAAAAAAGTTTTTTAGACCTAGCCCTAGAATTAAGTATGTTGTTGCATTTAATTTATTCTGTAGTCACGTTAATAATACTTCCATGCACCAAACTTCGCTTATACCGATATATTATGGTTAACTTAATATTAATTACGTTATCAAAACCTCATTGCTTTTTGGAAAATAATGTTTTCTCTACGGAACTTTTACCTTTTTTTCCTATTTGTGGGGCGGAACATCAATGTTATATTTTTTAGTAAATATTGATACATCAATTCCTCGTGTCAAATAAGATTGATTTTGCTAAAACATGTTTCGCAAGACGTTGTACCTACGTCGTTGGCATTAAAAATTAATGTACAATACCTTTGATAGATTGAAGAAACATTTAAAATCCTTGATAATAATGGGTTAAGCAATAAATGTGTTTTATGGTTTTGTACAATACTTAAAATTTTCTCTGAAAACATAATAAAAAGTTGTGCAACTGCGCATAATATTACGAAGTTACAACCTGTACCATGGAAACCACATAAACATAGATCAGTAGGTTAAAAACAAATAGTGCAAGTAGATCCGTGTTTGTACAGAGATTATGTGGTGTTGTGATTTCGTGCACTGAATGGTAATTATTTTCATTCTGATTTCTGGTCATTCCCACAAATTGCCAAGTCAAAAGTCATCTTGTGATCATCCTTGGAAATTATTGGTTTTACCAACTTTTTTAATGTCAGTTAAATCATGAAATGTTCCACCAGCGTACAAACACTATTGATATTGACAACTTGAATTACCCAAACTTTACTCGGGTTTAATCGTTTAAAACTTCAGGTGATTTGTGAGTGTATAAGTGTAAAAGTTATGTGGTGAGCACCTGTGGAAGCAAGTCTGTATTATCATAGATAAAAGGTAAAATGCTTCTGTGTGCATTGATTTCTGCTTTCTTTGTGTGAGTCAGTCAGGCTATGCAACATCGCGTCATTACATGAATGCTATTGTTGTTATGGCCCTCACCCACAAGAACTCTATCGTAGTACTACCATTATTGTTTCAATTTCCTCTGTTATCTTTGCCTTTTAATCTGATACCGTTTGTATTGATTTTGTCATCTGTTTTGACTGTAGGTTTTTGACAGTTGACTCTCTTTTCGGAGTGGGGGGCTTTATTATTATTTTTTTAATGTGTTTATCGTTTAGTCCCAACTGCTCCCAACCACCTGGAGCCATTGAGTCAATTGCTGTATGTTGTGAGGCTGAAGATACTAGAGTATCTTCCACTCTGAAACGTGCCGCAAATGTATCTTATATTATTTTTAAATTATTAAATTGTGAAATAACACAAATTAAGCAGATAAAATTTGGTTGCTGATTTGAACCCGTGAACACGGATCGCTGGTCGAGTGCCTTATCCCTCGACTATGGAGGCCGGAACCTTATATTAAGGCTTTCAAAATCTGAAATGTCTTTAAGGAAAACTGCATTGATAAATTGATAAGGTGACGTATCCCACAATATCTGAAAATCCTTGAAAATCTTTCAATTTTCTTTACTGTTCTCGTAACTGGTCAAGGCACTTTAGGCTATTAATAATATGATGTGCCTCCGTATTTGCACAGAATGGCAAACATATGGACATCAGAAACCAATGTACACATCCACTCCCTCCGTATTCCTCTGCAGACCCCGCTCAGTCCTCACCGCCTCACTCCACCAGATACTGGACTTTTATATCTGTTATTTCCAATTCACTCGGAACAACAACAGCGCGTAATATTATATTCCGTTATATTTGTATTGCAAACGGAACCAAACTAGTTTCTGTTTTTCAAATTAGAAGTCAAAGGCCCGAGCCTCCGCAATCTTTATCGGTTGCAAATCACTAAATTTATTGCAACTTCTTTTTTGTGTTTTAGTTAAATAACAGTCGTCACATGTTAGCAGTTATTATTAGCCGGCCGGTATCGGATAATATATTTTTACATTTTCTGCCCCTTTTTTATATTAACTCCACACAGGAGGCCCTGACGAAAATAATTTCCCTCAGGGCCTATTTTATCTTTTTGGATGCCGTGTGGAGGGTATCTTAGAGGAGAGGAAGGTGTGAACATGGCTCTTGAAGAGACCCATGTTGCAGGAGGGAGGAAACTCAGAGGCCAGCAAATCCTTACACAGCCGAGCGGTTAAACTTATGAACGAGTCATAGAAACGACTCGTTCTCATGTGACAAATGTCAACCGTGCACATTGTACATATGTTGTGAGGGGGATCAATGACGCTAGTTCCTCGGAGCATCTTCTATTGAAACACCAGTATAACAAGGACAGCATTCCCACCCGACGCGTCTGAGAATCTATCAAACGGACCGCCCGTTTCTGCACAAAGTCGACGGTAGACCAGATGTGGCCGCCAAATTCAACCGCGAGGCGCACTTGGTTAGCAGCATATCTGCGGGCCCTGTACAGTATGCCAAGTTTCTGAGAGGCTAACTTAACTCTGGCTTCGATGGAGCCCCTCGTACCTGAGCTGGTTACTTAGAATTACACCAAGCATATCAATAGGAGGCCTGTTCGGAAGCTTGCTTCCGTTGAAGGAGACTAGATTATTACATATTCATTATAAAGGTATTCCTTTATTAGCACTGATAATAACTAACTAACTAACTAACCATCACGCCGTTTCCCCGCAGGGGTAGGCAGAGAGGACGGACCGCTAAACAACTCGGTCTTGGCACACACTCTTTGCCTCACTCACATTCATACATCGTCTCATGAAATATGAATTTATGTCTATTATTTTGTGTAGAACAAAAGGCAAAATACTTTCTTAATTCTTTTAACATTTTCTGTCTCGTTCACATTTCACATTCTGTGGATATAATTTTTCAAATTGTTTACATGGTTATAAATTGCGCCTTTTCCTCAACCCCCGCCACATACGATTACAAAAACACCCTGAGACTTTTTACTGGGGTGGATATACCCAATGCCTCGCCAAATTAGTGCAAGTTGTTGATTTTAATAGGAATGAGGCTTTTTATAATATAATGCAAATTATTTTACCAATTTGCAAAATGCTTGGTTTTATGTTATAACTGAACCTAATTTTTAATATGTCTATATATGTATATCTACACTACGCGCGCAGAACAGAGTTAGTTATTTTTGTGGTTGCCTGTATTGAGGTTAATATTTATAAATTATTAAAAATAACACAAAATGATGAAAGTTTTTAATGAATAGTATTGTTTCATTAATTTTTCTTACATATAACCGGTACTTAATACTAAACTGAAGAAAGCTAAACATGTTATTATTTTCTTTTAATTTTTCTTTATTCATTGCTTTGATGGTTACATAATGGAATTTTTCGACCACCATGTTAGGCACATGCCCGTGTTATTGTAAACGTGTAGGTAGGGTGACCATGTGTTGAAAATTGATTTGAAATAATATATCATGGGGTAATTACTACAAGTAGGTAACTCCTAAACTAGATAAGTCATTCCATTTTTGTAAATAAATACATAAAAAGGAATCAGAAAAAAATAAATTATTTCCACAATATAAGTCTTACAGTTCCCAACACATCAATCAACGATTTAACAATACTTTTCAGTTTAAATGTACAACAACCGATTTATCAGATAAACTTATAATTCAATTTCCCAACAAACCTGATTTCAGAGTTACCTGATTGTAGTAGTTACCCCACAATATAATTTAAAAGGACTAAATTGAAATTATTATAGCTATTTAGCTTTTTAAATATTGAAATTATTAAAGCTATTTATTTTTAAATTATTATAGCTATTTATTTAGCTATTATACAGCTATTAATTTAAAAAGACTAAATTGAAAAAAATATTTGGAAATGCATAATATATTATGGTATTAATTTAGAAAGGACAAACATGAAAAAAAATGTTGGCAATCCTCGGCTGTTAGTATGTAACTCTGTACCCTAAAGGAAAATCCACGTAAGTCCATAGTTCAGTCTATATCTATGTGTGGTTTATCCTTTAAGCTTTAAGGTACAGAATTTCATCCATCAAGAGCCGTTGAACATTTAATATCCACATAAATATTAAAATTATCTAATGAGTGCGATAATAAATTATCTCGCCTTGTTCAAAGACAATATTTTCCGACACTCCAGAACACATTTTCACCGAAGTATTTTTAATGAACTATGTACACGTGTTTTCCATTGTTAAATTATTGCCGCATTTAAACTAAATCCATTTTTTATGAATAAAAAAATGTGAATTTCTTATTATGCGGTTTGATTATAATCCACAGTCGGCCATTATAACGAGACGGGCTTAGGGGTGTACTTAGATATTTTTTTTTTTTAAAGGTTTGTGAAAATTGTTTATAATTATTTTTAAATATTGTTTTTTTTTTACTTATCTTTCATCAGCCCAAGTGGATGATTAAAAAGAATAATATAAAATTATGCTATAGATTCTTAAAACTAATAACGAAATATGCTTGTTTGTCAACTGCTAATACGGTGAATGATACGCACGATGCAGCTAATTTCATATTTTGTATATCTAATATTATGCATATTAGACTTATTATAGGTAGGTAGATATCGTCCTAAATATTTTTGACCCAAGAAGCGCCAACAACACGTTTATATTAATTAGAGTGTATTAATTATCAAAGATATTCAAATACAAAAGAGATATGCTTTGATGTCCGCGCGACTGTCGGCGGAATACTACCCACATAATTGGAGTAGTTTGCATAAAAAAAGAATTTGTTCATTTCGTTGATTTTTTGAAAATGTACATTAGTTTTTGTTAAAAATATAGTTTGAATACGGAAATAATGCGTTCATTTAGTTTAATGTCCATTTAGTTTATTCGTTAATTATTCGTTCATTTAGTTCATTCTTTAATTGGTAAACAATATCGGCGAAACCCGGAAGCGCAGTCTCACCTAGTAAAAACTGCAGATAGCACATCTCTTATATTTCAATATCTTTAATTAATATGATAATTATGCACGACTATGCAAATTAATCCAACAAATGTTAAAGCTATTGATTATATACCCTTGTAAGTATATATTTTTGCGTTATGAAATGATTCATGAATACCTACCTAATATATGTGAATGTATTATTTAATATTCAAATAAATGCAAAACGCTTTTACAAACCAATGAAAATTGTATAAATAATATAATTTTAAGTCACGTGGATTTTTATTAATTTATTTTATTACCCTGTTCGTGACTACGAAGATAGTGCAGTTCGAAAATGCTATAAAATGTTGCGCTACCTAATAATAATAAATTACTCAGTTTCCAATACACTCTAAGAAGGTAGGTAGTACATACATATAGGTACTAAACTTATAGTAGTAATCAATTGTAGTAGGTAGCAATATTTTATGTGATTTTCATACTATAACAATCTACCTTTCTTATAATAAAATATTGTTTTAAAAATAAACCATTAAAAATAAAATTATCATTAAAACTATTTTTATATCTATGTACATTTTATTGTTTGTCGTTGTAAATTAGAATTCCTAGATTTTTATTATTAGAAATACTATATCGTGATTTATTTTTGAGGTTGTATGTCGTGTTGCCTCATTCTTTGGCCAGAGTTTCGGGCAGCTAAAGTGGGAGGTAGGTAATGTAGCCTACTACATCAATTTATTGTATTTACCGAGGTGCAGTTAAAACTCCCAACTATTTTTCGTTTTCCAAATTTAAAATAAAATGTTTTATTAAATGAAGATAATATTAGCGAAACTCAATCGAAAATCTGGACACAGAAAAATCAGAAAAAGATATTGGAACCCAGGACATTCTGCTTACATGGCAAATGCTCTACCAACTGACAAAATTTGCCATATAAGCAGAAAATCCTGGGTTCGAGTCCCAGAGGTGCCAATATCTTTTTCTGATTTTTCTGTCTCGAGATTTTCGATCGCGTTTTGCTAATATTGTCTTCATTTAATTAAATATTATAATTTCACCTTTTACTCATATCATAAAGTTATTGCTTGAATTAAATAAAATGCTTTTTGAGAACACTTACAGCCTTACGGACGAACGTGGTGTACTTTTTATACCGTATAACCGTAGGTATATGTAAAAAAAAACCTTACTTAAATAATAGGAACTTAAAATGGAAACTGACATTTAACAGCCATAAAATAGTTCTTGGAAAGGTATATATTTATATACATCCAAAGTGGTTATTTATCTGTTAAATAAACTTGAAAATTCTTTTCGAATTTCGGTATATCCAAGGTATTTTAAATGTGCTCTATATATTTCTTATTTTTGAAGACGTCGTAAAAGCAAATACGATTTTAAAAATTAGACAAAATTATCTTTTTAGATTTTTGTATTTGAAATATACTTTGATATTTATAAATTGCAATATTTTCATTTCAAATATGAAAACATTTGTAAAAAACCTACATAAAGAAAAATTGTACATAATGCGAAATTTAGAAAACACATTCCTTTTATTTAGTCAATCTGCAAGAAAACTGTCACTTCACTTTTTATATCGTTTATACAATAAAAAATTATAATAATAATTCCCTGAGAACAGTAATAAATAACATTTGGCTTCATCGTTTTTACGCTATATGAACGTTGATTTCTTGTATTTATATTTACATACACACTACATACGCATAAGGCATTTATGTTTTTAAATACATCACTTGCATGGAATTTTCATAAAATTCGCGTCAATTAAAAAATACCTAATGCCAATAAGAACCTATTTTTTTTTTAAATTTTGATAAAATACTACATTGCCAGCTCTTTCGCAGCCCAGTTAAAGACATTTTTCTTAGTAAGAATACAAATCCTACAGTTTTTACAAAATTGTGCTGTCTTTATTCAATGTGTAACTAAAACGCCGTTTAACGGTTGGGAAGCGTATTTTTATTAGTAAGCATATTATTCTTTAATATTTATATTGTTACTGATCTGACTGCTCTGATCTCTGATAGTTCTTTACATTTAACAACAAGCGTTTATATTTTTCCCCACTAAAGTTTTACTTTGGTTTATGTCGGAGACACAGTATTTCGTCTTATTCGTAAGTCATTTTTGAAGTGAAATTTTCTTTAGCACCGTTGTGATTTGAAACTCGATGAAACGGAAACGAGCGACACTAAAAAGAGACAAACATAGACATCTATAAGATTTAGCCTGCGAGAGAATGAGATATTATAATCTGTCTCCTCTTTGCTCGGTGCTTCGTAGCCTATCGGTCTCCCCTTTGTGCGGCGTTTCGTAGCCTCCCCACTCTTGTGGATTTTAGTTTACTGAAGGTTTCACTTCTACTGCGTGTGAACTGCATACTCAGATTTTTATTTGTTGATCCCTGAAATCATGCGACAGGTTTTCCGCAATGAAGTAAGTTCACCTCTGCAGGTAGTTACCAAAAACGTATGCAAACCATGTCGGTGCCAAGCCGCATCTTGATGCTAAGTTTCAATCGTTGTATTATGTGCAAAATAAGGTCCTCGTACAAATAAGCAGAATTAGAACCTGCTA
Source organism: Limnephilus lunatus (assembly GCA_917563855.2). NCBI lineage: Eukaryota > Metazoa > Arthropoda > Insecta > Trichoptera > Limnephilidae > Limnephilus > Limnephilus lunatus. The sequence goes on from OU830600.1 coordinate 48,301,054, forward strand.
AAATGTTGACTTACTGGTAAAACTAAATAAACTCTCGATAATATTTGATTACGACTGCAGGTGACAGTAGACAGTACCACTTATCGACAGGGAAACCGACCAAGCTTGCGATTGTGGCCTCGAAGCCACGACTTCGGTACGCAGCAGAGATTCTGAGCCACTGATACAGGTCCAGATTTAGATACGGGTACCAGTATATTAATATACTAGTACTACAAGTACAGCGGGAAAACAGGCTTCACAGCGTGTCAGCCTCACTGTTTACCTTATACATCAATCTCACTTCGCGAATCACTTGCCACTTACCGAATTGGTCCATATATATTACCTACTCAATCACTTGGTAGCAAGCATTGGAATGGCGTTGACTAGACAAGTTCCGGATAGTCAGCTATATACAATTCAATTGGGCTTGTCATTTTTTTTAAATAATTTATAGGTATGTGCCCATGTTAACGAAACTACTGTGACTAAATTTATCACCCCAACATTAGGCACTGTGACTAAACTCATAGATGAGAAATTAAAAAAAAATATATTACATTAACCTGCTTTTAATGGTACCCAACCAAACTATAGATGACGAATTTAAAACATACCTAAGCCTGTATTTAATGATGATCAAAGTAGTGAATAACAAATAATAAATTCTTGCTTGATTTAAATGGTTCCTAACCAAACTAAAGGAATACGAATTCAAAACGTTACCATAATTTAAATGGTTTCTTACCAAACTAAAAACTCGACCAATTTAAAACGTAAGTCTGGTTTTAATGGTGATCGCCTGATTTTAATAGTGTTCAAACTAATAGATGACGACTTTAAAGCTATTTTAGGGTTATTTACTGGTTATAAAACTATTGAATAACAAATTTAAGGTAAATCTGATTTTAATAGTGATCAAACTAATAGATGACGAATTTAAAACATTACTCTGATGTTATTGGCGATCAAACTAATAATTGACGAATTTAAAAGGTTAACCTCGTTTTATTAGTGAATAACGAATTTAAAGCATATCTGATTTTGGTAGTGATCAAAATGATGGATGACGAATTTAAACTTTAGCCTGATTTTAATGGTCGCAAAACTAATGGAAAACGAATTTAACGTAAATCTGATTACGATAGTCATCAAACCGATGGATTACGAATTTAAAACGTTAGTCTGATTTTAATGGTCGCCCAACTAATGGAAAACGATTTTAACGTAAATCTGATTACGATAGTCATCAAACCGATGGATTACGAATTTAAAATGTTATTCTGATTTTAATGGTCGCCAAACTAATGGAAAACGATTTTGACGTAAATCTGTTACGATAGTCATCAAACCGATTAATTACGAATTTAAAACGTTAGCCTGATTTTAATGGTCGCCAAACTAATGGTAAACGATTTTGACGTAAATCTGATTACGATAGTCATCAAACCGATGGATTACAAATTTAAAACGTTAGTCTGATTTTAATGGTCGCCAAACTAATGAAAAACGAATTTAACGTAAATCTGATTACGATAGTCGTCAAACCGATCGCGATGGATTACGAATTTAAAACGTTAACCTGATTTTATTGGTGATCTAACTGATAAATAACGAATTTAACGTAAAACTGATTTTTATAGTGATCAAAATTTTTTTTTTTTTAAATTAATAATGTATTTCGAATTTAAAACATTACCCTGTTTTTATTGGTGATCAAACTAACGAAGAACGAATTTAACGTAAATATGATTTTGATAATGATCACACTGATAGATGATGAATTTAAAACGTTGGACCGATTTTAATGGTGATCAAATTAATTAATAACGATAAAAATTTTGTGATCAAACTAGTAAATGACGAATTTAAAACATTTGCCTGATTTCAATTGTGGCCAAACTAAATGATAAGAAATTTAAAGTAAATTTGATTTTGATAGTGATATAATATGTGTGTGGTGTCTTTAGGACCTAGAAGGCCAACCTTGTCTTTTCTTTTTCAGAAATACTAGCTATTATTTATGATCGTCTATGCCTAAATGTATTATGACTGTTTTAGTCTGTTGATACGAATACTAGTTCTAACTGACGTTACTTGTTAAAATAATGCGGATATTTTTGCGTCGTCCATAATATTCTTTGCTTCGTGATCTTCGACCAAGTATAACGTAGTCGAAGTTCGTGATCCATTGTTTACGCCACCAATTAAACCCAATTTTTCGTACTTATTGTGAAGCGATCCTTATGCAAAATGTGACTATTAGATCACGTAGGCAACTATCTTGGGATGGTCCGACGCTCTGTGGGGAACCTGCTTGCACAGCGCTGGTGTAAATTGTGTGACCTAAAGCTTAAGTTTAGACTAACAGAATTCTAAACATCGTTTGTGTGAAAGCACTATGGAACTACACATGATTTTACTTCAATGGCAAGCCAGAGATCTTTCAAGATTCATAATTTGACATGCACTTTTTAAATTTGATTAATATTTTATAAAGATCTTCCTGGAAAAAGACTCCTTAGTGGAGGCTGGAATCGTGTGTGAATTGCTTCGTTCGTATTTTTTGGCAGTGGTATATCAAAAGAGAGCACCGATGTTTTACTGAATATCTTTGTCTAAATTCGATTTATTTGAAGTATTGCAAAATTTATCAAAAAGGAACTAGGAAATCAATAAAATCCTGGCAATTGCGGTTTTAATTACCTTTTCACTGTAACAAAAGTACCTATTACTAGTTTTAGAAAAATATAATTAATTCCCTACGCGGAAAACGTCAATAAAGCAGTTGCACAGATGGTGAAACTACTAAACTTGTCATCAAAGAAACGCGAGCCAGAGAGATACCAGATTCCAATGTCTTCGAGTTCGACGTATTCCCTCCATTTAAAAAAAAAAACTACATATTTATTGTCGTATGTATGACTCACTCTACTTACCTTTCAGAGAATTTCGTAACTTCAATCTTCAGTATAAGATCGCAACAGGATTAAACGGAACTCATTTATAAATGTTGTCAGGGAGACTTTTCAATAGTAAGTACACTGTAATAGATAAATTATTATTTGTGTGGTGTTTAACTACTTCGAAATGTCAATTTTTTCCTCAAAAATGCTCGAAACTAAAAGGCGTTAGTAATGCTTGTAATTAATTACCAAATTTACATGATGGTATTTTCGATAGTTTCGTCTTAAATCATTAATGGTTTTATGGTCACATTTAGGTCTCGATTAATATCGCATAAAACTCATCAATAGGAACAAGAATCGTGATGGCCCTCTCAGAGATTTTTAACAAATTGAGAGGATGTATGTAAAAAGGAGATTAAAGAGAATACCCAATATGCCAGAAAGACATTGAAACAAATACTCATCAAAAGTAACGACATAAGAGTTAGTTCCTATGTTTGAATGCGAATGGAGGAGGTGTCAGAACAAAGTTGTGTGTCTAGTTTAGTTATTTATTTCATGCTATCAATTCAAAACCTGAAAAAATGGTGTCCCTCAATTATCAATCAATTATAGTTACCTTTTTGGTTTAATGTATAATTATAAATACATATCGACGGTGGGCTCGTACACCTCGTTTCAATGGTGAAAAATGCAAGTGTGTTCTGGTGAGAGACGAGAGTACGCCTGTAAGATCACACAGCATCGCAGTCTCCAATCAACGTCAAGATGTAGATCAAGGTTTAAATGGTCTTATGTTTTTTAACCTTTCGAATGAATGGTTGGACTCTTGTTCCTTTGCTTACCCCGTACGTTTCAGTGCGGTTCATTTTTCAAGAGGCTATCTTTACATGTTTTCAACATAAATTTACATAATTTGTATTTGATTTTGCGGTCTTTTGTTTTCAACGTTTTAGTGCTTTATGAACAATGAATCCGACCGCATCAAACTATTGTTGTTGAAAGTCGTAGAAAACTTCCAAGACTTCAAACCGCATTGTTTAATATGGAATCTACGGTGTGTTCAGGAGCCGCATTTCAATAACTCTCCGTTATCATAATATTATTATGAATATGTCCCCCAACTTGTCTCTGTTTTCCTACACCTATAATATTTTGCTTTACTACATAATTCAAGCCTAGTATGTCATAAAACGTCCTTCAATGCATATTTCCAATAAATAAGCCGCCCGGCGTAGTTAATTCACATTCACTAACCGATCAATAACCATTATTATTGCACCATAAAGTTATTTTCCTATGGAAATGCATCGTCCTTACATGTTACAACTGCAGCTTATTTCCGTTTTCGCAGACACCACAAAAGCTTTCTTGAGCGCTTTGGCGGAAGGTTCTATTTTGCTTGCGTTTGAACCTCATAACATCTGCTTTGTAGGTATTAGAAAATTGCATTCATTTGATTAGAAATTTATTATCATATTTTATTTGTCCTATTAACTGGTAATGTTTTCCACATATCTCGGTAATTATTATAGTGCTTACCATACCTGATCAATACAATAATATAATAATTATCTTTATTCCATACAAGACAGTAATCTTGCACAGGTATCATGTATTAGGTAGGCACCTACATAGATGGCCCTCACACTCTTCTAGTATTATAGTGTTTTTTAAAAATAAATATGCAAGTATTAAAGACTTGTTGTTTTGTATCCTTAGAAATATTATTGAAAAAATGTGTTTTTATAAATTCTTTTGACGTGATGTAATTACATTGCATTATTAGCAATTATTTATTTATTTATTTATTTATTTATTATTTATTTATTTATTCAATAAATTGATAATTGTAATAAGCAATCTTATTACAATTATCCATCTTCTATAATCAACATTATAGAAGATGGATAACAAAATATATAAATAAATTAAAAAATTATTCAACATTTTTTCGTATTATCATCACATTCGATATTTCAGTATCAATCCATAAAAAAATGTATTTTGATGTAGGACACATTAGGAAGAAGATTAAACAATATTTTTCGATTTTGTGCATCAACACATCTAAACATTATTAATTTACTAGCAATAAATAATATACCATACACTTTACAGGAGATGAATTAATTTTAAGATGAATTAATTTTATTGTTTGATGTTTTCACGTACAACTATGAATCTTGCTATATCATAATAAAATATTGTCTGATTCGTAGTTTTTGAGGTTCCGTGATTTTTTAAATTGTCTTTATAGGGACTTTTTCAACAGAGTACCATCAAAAGTGCCATCAGCTTTGGGGGTTCCTTCGAGCTTAGCTTTGAGTCATGTAGCACTGGGCGAACCAAAGTTTCGGATAAGACATCAAGACCCTACACTCTTATGCACATACTGCTTATTAAAATTTTAAAATCATAATATAATCCCATAAGATATAAAAACCACCAATTTTAATGTAGCTAAAAACGACCCTTAATGAGTAATACCTCTAAAGAGAACATCTGGGAAGAGATCAAAATTCTACCTCGTGATCACTGAGTTCTCAATATATTAAACAATTTCTTCACAGTCGAAGAAGTCAGGAAGACATGGCATGATCAAATGAATTTATTACTTCGGTCGGATTACGGGGTCGTTTTGGTTCAATGTATGAGTGTGTCCAAATGGTGATGGTTAATATTATTAGTTCTCTCTTTTTAATTTGCTTTTTTGTTGTTGTTGTAGATGCCTGCCTCCGCTGCCAAGCCGAGAGCAAGAAAGACTCATATGGGAAGCAGGACTGCGTGGTGGTATGGGGAGAGTGCAACCACAGCTTCCACTACTGTTGCATGTCCCTGTGGGTGAAGCAGAACAACAGGTGTCCCCTATGTCAGCAGGAGTGGTCCATACAGCGGATGGGGAAATAGGACCAAATTAAAACAGGACCAATAATCGAGCCTTTGGGTACACCGCACAGTATCGATCTGAAACATTAATGAATAATTAGATAATAATTGTTGAAGGTTAAATTGTAGGTAGTAAAGGGAAATTATGTGAAAGCTTTTGAAACAATGCCAGCTGCTATGTAATCAAATTTGAAGCATGCAACATATGCTCTCAAATGTGATTTTGAAAACATTAGTTAGCCTGTTATCTAAAGATATTCTTTTGTAGTAATGTGTTGTTTAAGGTCTAAAGAAATGTCATGCTCTACATTGTTATAGTAATTCAAATAAAAATAATTTAAAATTATTTTGTTTTTATTGTTTTCAACGGCTGCAGTGGTATTCTGTCAAGCGATGGTAAATATTAATTTGTTTTTGTTTGCAGTTATTTTCATAAGTATATCAACAGGATTTGCAAACGTAGGTACTTTTAGAAATTTGTCAAGCGATGGAAAGTAAAACTGAAACATTAACTATTGTTAACATAATGGTAAAATATTAATTTATTTCTGTTTATAATTTATTTTATTGTCCATTATTTTTATCAACAGAATTTATAAGCATGCCTTTTAATGAAATTGGGAAGCAATGGGTGCATTTAGACTGAACTATAAATAAAATAAAATAAATGTTTATAATTTTTTTGACTGCAGATTTTTATCGGTATGATCTTTGAAGTGAAACTTCACAATAGCCCCGCTGTGATTTGGATTTCGGACGAAACGGATATGACGATTACTGCACCTGCGACGCATCAACTGCGCTCATTGGGCCGCTTTGATTATGATGTCACTTTTAAAGGCTCCTATTGGTTGAGATATAAATCGGAAATTACGCTATTTCTGCGCTCATTGGTCGCTTTAATTATGACCTCACTTTTCAAGTATTGGTTGAGATTGTTTTGGTAAAGTTTTGTTTCTACCGCGTGTAAACTGCACTCAATTTTTTGTTTTTGTTTTTATTGATACAAAAATATTACTAAACATTATATGATAACGTGGCCTCCATTATTATTTGATTTGCAAGCACGCACTTACGTTTAAATTATTTTATGATTTATAAACGTTCATAATCTGTAAATCGGTAAATGTTTTTTCACCAAAATGCTACTGCGTTTATCAGATATTAGAGATTATAATTCAATTTTTTTGGCAAAAGACAAAAACACTCATTATTATCAAGATAATTACAAAAATAACATTGCCACAAAATATAGTCACTCTTTTTTATTATAATGTATTTCCTTGTTTCCGGCTTCGCCCGAGTTTCACGTGTTGTTTTCGAAGTGTTTTTCTTACCCTGCAATACGGAACAAGTCAACAAACAATCGACGGCTTTTCTTACTTTTTACCCATTGCGAAATGACGCTAGAGTTCACCAAGTAACGGTTTTATTTTTAATTAACCATTCATGGTTCCGCTTTACCTATATAAGACTAGCTGGGACAACATTCGAGAGTGTTATGTAATGTTGCACAATGATATTCCCAATTCCCTATTCTCGCACCTTCCACGACATACTCCGCTACTCCTTCCAGAATTTTCTAGAGCTCTATAGAACCTTCTAGAACTTTCCGGAAGACTGTTCTAGAAATTTCAACTTCCAGCCCTTATATCTTCAAAAGCATGCCCTTTAGGTAAAAACGGGTACCCTTATTCCCTAGAGGGGATAAAGATCTACCACACCATATAACTCCCTTGATCGTACCGGGACTCGTTTCTGAGTTTTTGCGGTCCCTCCCTTTTTGGACTTTCTTTTATAATATATATTGGTTATGTAATAGAGTCACTGAATTTTTCACAGGGGTGACTCATTTTACTTCTGTACGGTTCGTAATTGGGTTATGACTACCACTGCATAAAAAACAAAATCGCTGATGTTGTTAACAATAACAATGTTGGCAACATAATTACTGTGTTTTACTGTTTTGTTTCCCTTTGGACTTTGACTTTCCCAAGTGTATCTGACGAATTAATGAAAAGGGGACCGAATTGAGCGTGCAATAATTAGATGTCGCGCCCCCACGCCAAATGCCCACTACTTGTACGACAACAGCCTGCAGTGCCTTCTGTGAAGGTCACATTGATAGCGAAACCAATCAGCTAAACCATAGATTCTCAAGCTTTTTTTGCCCACCGCCCCCTTTGACAATATATTTTTTTCTGGCGCCCCCCAACTGCTTTTACATACCATCTTGGGGGGGGGGGGGGAGGGCGAAGGGTTATGGCTCCTATCCTATTTCTGAGAATAATAAAAAAAGAAAGATTGTTAATTAAAATGCGTACTTAATTATATAGAGAAGTATTTTTATTAAAATAGAAAAGGTATTGAATTTATAACTTATTTAATGAGATGGTTGAATTTGATGCGTTTTAAGAAGTTTGTTTATATTAGGCTCGATTTTACTTAAAAACAAACGTAAGTCGCCGCGTTCAGTAATATAAAGCCTATTTCTCTTTTTGGTTACCAACGTTGCTACAGCACTGAATCCACGTTCAGCTAAATATGACGATGGGAATGCTATTAAAAATCGTTGAACTATCGACCATAATCCTGGGTACAGTTGCGAAATCGGCTTCTGCAGCCAAAACTTTTGGTAGCCATTCTTAAATTTAATTTTTAATTCCTCATTTGTCGTCAGTTCTATTAGTTCTTCTTCTAACTGGGATGATCCTGCTGTGTTGACATTTGAAAAAGGATCCAAAACCCAATCTGGTATATCCATGTTTAAAATATCCTGGAATCGTTCCTTGATATCACTGTGGAGGTTTTCCAAGTGTTGACTGTAAACAAGCAAGTCGTCGTTCTTGAATGATACTGCTGATAAATTTAAGAAGTTATTAAATTCCTGTCTGCCGATATTTCTTTTGTATAATAGCAGTTTGGATACAAAAGCTGCAACACAATTTTTTGTCTTAATCAAATTTAAGTCGTCGCCTTGAAGTTGGAGATTGACATCATTAAACAATTTATACAGGTCTGTCAAGTACGCAATATCGTTCTTCGATGAGGTGAGGTTGTCGCGCAATTCTGTGTCTTTGTTTCATAGGAACTCTATCACAGACTCAAATAGATTATAAAATCGAGTCAAACATGAACCTTTTGACAGCCAGCGCACCTCTGTGTGAAGCAGCAATCGGTTGAAATCTTCATCATTGGCAATGCAAAGCTGTCCAAATAATCTGTCATCCCATGAGTTACTTCTGGTTTTATTAACTGCTCCGGTAATAGGTATATTGCAGTGATGTATGGAGGCGTTCACTCAGATTTTTCGCAACCAAATGCTGGCGATGAATTACGCAATGCACAGCAAGCAAGTCAGGAACATTATTTTTTAAGCACGCTATGAAGCCTTTGTGACGCCCTGTCAGAGCTGGGACGCCATCCGTAGCAGCTGACAAAATATTATTTAAAGGAATTTTCTTTTCGTCACAAAACTTTTCCAGTGTATTTAATATGGTTTCTCCTTTTGTATCTGTTTCCAAATTTGTAACAAACAATAATTCTTGACATATTTTCTCATCTTTGATGAATCTCCAACTATAACAATGCTTCATTGGTTGGTAAAGTGGACTCATCCAGCTGAATTGAAAATCGACAAGACTGCAGATGATTGCACAATGATTCTTCAATGTTTTCAGCCATTTCATCAATTCGTCTTTGCACAGAACTATTGCTCAAAGGAATTTTTCGGATAATATCTGCAGCTGTAGATAATTTATGGAGCACGGTGGTTATTACTTCTTTTACTGCTGGTAAAATTAAATCTTCCCCAATAGTATGTGGTTTTCCTGTTTTAGCAATCAACAATGAGATATTGTACGAAGCTCGAAGTCCATCATCGTCTTGCTTAGAAGCTGTCGAAAAATGTTTTAATATAGTTGGCTGAATTTTGTACTTCTTTTTCATGTCTTGAAAATAGGTCACATCTTTGTCTTTCTCATCTTAATGATCTTGAAGCCTAGAAGGCTTCATTGCTTCATTTGAAAATGTTTTTCGACAAATAAGGCACATTGGCGATGATGGATTTGTAGGATTTTCGATAAATCCGTATTTAATATAATCCACACCATATTTCCGTATCTTATTTTTTACCTTCGACATTTAGAGATACGTGTTATTAATGGCGGGCGTTAATGTTAATGAACATAAAATGATAAATCAGTGCCTTTATATAGGTTGGAGACATATAACACGCTTCGACAGGAATAAAATAAATACGCAGTGACTCGCTTTCAGCACCCGGTCGCGTATTTACAAAACCTATACCGGTTCAGTCGCGGCGGCCGCGGCAGCTGAAATGGGATAGGGTTTGTTGTGCAAAATCATCAACAAACCCTAAACAAACTGTTTCGTTTGCTTCGTTTCGTTGGGATGGCTGAACTGGTAGGTTTAGACTTGTATGTAAATTTAACGATGTAGGAATGTCATTGAGGCAAGGAGTATGCAGTAAATGACAAAATATGTATTGTTAGTTTTAATTATGTGTCAAAATGTACTGCAACTGCACTTATGATCCAACATAGTTTGAGTTCACCTATGAGTTTCATACCTTTTGAGAATATAATGCAAGCTATGAATTGTACACGTTTTTATTAATTTACGAAATAAATATACAACCATGGAAATGCACCAGCACCAACACCAACAGAAGCTACTCTATAATTACGGTCCCTAAGTCTCTGAAACAGATAGATAGAGCAACGAAGCGCGTTGGCGACTGAAATTAGGTTTGTTGGTATTAGGTTTGTTGATGATTTTGCACAACAAAATCTATCCCATTTCAGTCGCCGCCTTGACTAAACCGGTATAGGTTTTGTAAATACGCCACCCGGCGCAGAAATAAAACGCGGACTTGTCGCGGAGACAAAGGCGACGCAGGAACAGAATGGATCGGGGGCTAAGGGGCTGTCTTGTCGACGCATGTAAGCTCACTCGTTGACTCCCGAATGCATTGACGGCACTGAGCAAGTTAGATCAATACACAGATAATACTGTCAATTCTTGCAGGATTGCAAAAATCCCGTTATTTAACAAAAAACGTTGTAATTTAATAGCTACAAACTTTTTATTTATTAACAGGCTTTTATTAACATCGCCTGTATTTATGTATGTATGAGATATTTCACGTGAAATCGGAAGATTTAAATTTAAAAAAAAATTATTCTAATCAACAAATTAAAATTTTCATTCATAAAATTTAATGTAGATCTGAATGTAACGGAATCTATCAGTTCAATTTTCATTCACTTCCCGAACTCTCGAATGAATTTTCGCAAACGTGATAAAAATGATTAAAATACACACAATAACAAAAATTACCCATTAAAGTTTACTTTGTTCTATTAGTATGTGTTTTGTTTGTCTTTTTAGACCATTTGTTACTTGCCAACGCCCCCCTGTGCCATCCCAACGCCCCCCAATTGTCTCTAGATCTTCTACCGCCCCCCTGAAGGTCTCAAACGCCCCCAAGGGGGCGTTATCGCCCACGTTGAGAACCTATGAGCTAAACGAAAGAGATACTGATGCAGTGACGACAACGCTTCAATCACCGATTTGCATAAATTAATTCGGACATATTTACTTTTAGAGGAAACACGGGCGTCGAGGGCGACTTCAATAATAGATATTTTACAAAACCGTTGCTGTCACTAAAATCATCACATTCCATATTTTGTATTTCCATGTTTTCCCCTCCAACACTGGACCGATTTTAAATTTTAAAAATTCATCAGCTGTATTAGAAGACGATATTCTGTGTCTGCACGTCTTGATTTTATGTAAATACGATGTCAAATTTGTGTACTGAACGTATGTTGATGGCGTTCAAAAGAGGCAAATATAAGTTGTTTTTTGTGGAGTCCTTACTTATCAAAAAAATAAAAACGTGGGGACATGTGGGTTATTGATATCTATATTAATTTTTTTAAATATTTGAACTAGTGTCAAATTCCAGAGGGGCAATAGGGGAATATGTTTGTATGGACAAAACGCCACCCGTGTTTCCTCTTAGTACAGAAAGGGGATGGCAGTGATGCATTGATGCACTTAAACCTCCGAGGGCTAATAGGACTATTTATTTGATTCCACTGCGCACTGCAATATTAAGAGATGTTTATGGCTTATTAATGCAAAAACTGAAATGTGCGTAATTGCATGTCTTAACTGATCCTAATCATAAATACCACGGACAGATTATACGCGTCCTGTTTTAAATAGCGTAATCCAATTTCTGTGACAAGGAGTTTCTACCAACAAAGTCCATTGCTTCATCTATACAGCTAAAGTAATATGCTGATACATTTTTATTATTTTATTACAATAATTTATTATCGGATGGATGTACCTAAGTACAAATTGTTAACCTCACACAGGCTTGTCCTAGTGAGGTGACAAATTGTATTGTAAACATTTTACCTGCATTGTAAAGAAACAATAAATAAACAAAAAAATAAGTTCATCACAACTTATCCATTTACACACAAATAGCCTTTAATAAATATAAATTCAACATGATACAAACAATTTTAATCTAACCTACTCGTAGTGAAATGTTTAAAAATGTTTGCAATAATTAAAAAACCCATTGCTGGGCGTTTTACAACTTTTATGAATATTTGTAATAGTTTTAGGAAAACTTCGGGATAAGGGTACCTACAGTGGAGTGGACAAAATACGCTAATAGATTTCCAGTATTTTAGTAATGAAAACAAACCTTGGCCCTTGGACATATTCCTGACTGTCCAGTCTATTTTGGTCCATTCTAAAGTCTGCGTCCGAATGACTTATGATTTCCAAACCAAGCTGAGCTTCGGCCAACGCATGTGTATATTGGATACTTATATAATAATGAATAATATTATATTATTACATACTGTGCGAAACAGTTCGGGGAAACGTTCGTGTCTGGAACCTTGACTACCATTACCAATTAAATAACTTGGGATGTGCTTGACTATCAAAACAAACATGTTATTCAAACAATCAGATTTTTTCTATTCATTACCACCGTTACATATCTTGTTTCCGCCCAAGAATTTATATTACACACTTATTTCCACAATAGCTGAATGTCGCGGCGGTCATATTTTTTACAATGTTTTTTGATTGATTACGACACACCCCCGAATAATAGACCATTGCGTTTGGGTGTCTCGTTGTTACCACCATCTAGTTACAAAACAATTTTATTTATTCGACACGAGTAACCTTACGATATTTTTTAATACATTTTAATGGGTCCTCGCTGTGCAAAACACTTTATTTCAATCATGACCGGCGATATTGCTTGCATAATTTTAATTTCCAGACGTGTGATTAGCAGCGGTCGTAGTGCAAAAAAATCGTTAGTTTTTTTCTCGATAAATGACGGTAGAGGGCTCGTCTCGTCATTCGTCATTTCTGTCATGATTGCATCACTTTTCATCTGTACGAAGTACGAAGGCACGTAGATAAGGTGAACGAAACTTCTCGATAATCGGCGGGATTCCGGCTGGCAAAAGTCCATTAGACAGGTACAACATATACGCTATCAAACTTTAGCCGTTGACCTTTTTCACCTTTGGAGTAGATATTAGTCACATGATGATGAAAACAAGTGATATCTCGGTGGATTCTCCTGAAGATCGATAAATAATCCGTGCTATCAGTAGGTAGGTAAACGTGAGAGAAAAACATGATACACTTCAATGATGTTATATAGTAGGTAAAAGAGGCCTAGTTTCAAAAATGCTGTGCGAGAAGAAATACAAAAATTTGCTGCCACAATGAGATTCAGGGGATTTCATATAACAGCTCGAAGATGAACATACTATAATAATATTATGTAATTTATTTCATGTTGTCTACCATAATTAATAGCCTACGGACGTCATGATCACTTGATTGGGACAAATAAGGTTGAAATTAAAGCATCCAAGGATTTTTCACAGCAGGTAAAATGAGGAAATTTCTGGATAAACTAGACTTAACTAGCGAATGGCACATAGTATAAATTTAAGACTGAATAGAAATTCAAATGAATATGAATTATATTTATATTTCTTATCTGAAAGATGATTTCTCTATTTTATGAAGTCAAAAATGATGTTTTAAAAATAAAAAATTCATAGTTAGAGGCACACGTTCAGGCATGACGTATAATGTTACAAAAGATGTTTTGTAATTATTAATTAATAAGAATTTTGAAACGCTGAAACGAGTGATAAAAAGAGAAGATAATGCAATACAATTGCATTCATCAATCGAGAGTCTCAACGAATATGCCCTATTTTTACTTATGACGGCAAAATAACACCTTATCTAAACATGCGAACACCTCAGCACAGGTTCTCCTAGTGAGGTGTTCACAAAATACTTCTACTAACCCATTTAAATAGTTACAGATTATTCATACGTTTTTGTGGATTACTGGTTCTTATTATTATCTACATAATGTGAACTGCAAGTACGAGAATAGAAACAAAAAATGGTAAATATAGAAAGATTAATTTTCTAAAATTACTAACTTATATTTATTTATTTATTTACGCCCTTTTTGGGGCTTTTACATATACAATTTAAAAATTACACTTTTATTAAATAAAATATAAATACTACCTATATATTTCTTTTACCAACAAATATAAAAGGTATATATTTCTTTTACTAAGAAATATACAGTATTTATTTTACATAACTGAACTGCCTCAGTAACAGCATTTTGTATTTATCTAAAGATAAATTGAAGATGTCCACAGACTTTGTAAAATTATTTCCCTCCATTAGTATTCTTGGCAAAGAGGAATACATATGGTAGTTAGTTCCAGAATATCTGCACTGAAATAAATCCTGACTTCTAGTATTACGTAGAGGAATCCTGAAGCTTATTAATTCAAGCAATAATGGACTATCAACTAAATCATTTAGAATTTTATAAAGAAATACCAAGTCTGTGAAAATTCTTCTGTCTGACAATTTGAGCATATTTATATCATTTAAAATAGTCTTGTAGTTATATTTTGTGAATGCTGAATGACTTCTCGCTTTCCCTTTTTAAAGATATGGGTATTTAGTTTCCTGTCACCAGAGGGCTACTCCCTCTACAGAAGTAATTTTTTTTATTTATTTCTATAAGTATAGGATTTGGACAATTTTTCATCCCAATGACAATTCTTTTTCAATCTTTCTTCGGGCAGGTAGATCACAATATTGAAAATCTCAGCGAAAGTTAACAATCTAGACCAGTGGTTCCCAAATTGGTCCGTACCAAATCCCAGGATCATTCAGGGGGTCCGTGGAAAATAAAAATTGATTTGGGGCTCCCTGAATGGCGTCAGGGTGTCTGCGGCAAGGTTTTGACACATTTTTATTCATATGGAAGTTTCGTCAGGGGAGGGGCGTAAAGGGATAAGATGTTTCGCTCTACCCAACCTACCCCGTTACACTCCATATCCCATTTCGCCCCCACCATTGTGATAAATTTTGCCATCCCACCCTATCCCATCCCCCCCCTCCGTTGTGGTATCCGCCCGAGGTTCGTGGGCCAAAAGAGTTTGGGAACCTCTATAAAACCAAAAACACAGATGAAATGCCAAACGGTCGAGTTATAACAGAACTTCTCTTCAAACTAAAGAAACAAAAACGACAGTGACATACCTAATAATATTTCGGTCATCTAGTGCGACTGAAAGAAATATAGACAGAAGAAAGAAAAGAGGCAGTCCAATGATGATGAAAATGAACTGAAATAACGACAGAAGAATCGCGGCAGACCGTTTCAAGATTTAGAGTGCTGATTGCCGAACTCGTGTAAAGGTACATACATGGTAAAAGCAATATGATAATTACCCGTTCGGTATCTGAAAAACATGTTTGTTACATATTTATTCGTAAGTTAATGTAGTTCTAACCCTCTTGACTGAAGTAACCAACCAGTTATCGTCAACAGCTCATATTTTATTATTTGTTTTGCCGAACTAATTGGCTAGCAACAACTGAGTTGGACATATTCCAAGAGGTCAATGGTTCACGTCCTAAGCCGGCCTCTATTGTTGCCATGCAGGCTTCTTTAATGAACGAGAATATTGTCATAATGACGCAGGCATTTTACCGTTTAAATATTGCCATCTGTATTTATAATGGCTAGTTCTACTAAATATTGGTTGATTACACGTTAGTTGGACCCACCGGATAAAATAATCACAGAAATCTCGGTAACAAATAAATTACAATTTTTTCAGGATGTCGATAAATCTTACTTATATTATAAACGCGAAAGTTTGTATGGATGTATGTGTGTTTGTTTCAAAAACTACTGAATGGATTTTAATGAAAATTAATAATACATCAGAATAACATATAGGCTATATATAATGGTAAGCTCTGGCGTTATGAAATTTGCATAAATGAAAATGTGTGTATGTCATATAGATATTTTAGCGGAGGGTGGAGAGGCAGGTGGAAGGGGAATGGGGGAGGTGGGGTTCGCGAAGAGGGAAGAGACGAGGGAAGGGGATGGCAAGGAAGGTGGAAAAGAACGGGGACGCACGGAAAAGGACATGCAGGGAGAATCAATTTATTTCTTTGAATGGCATTGCAACGCATGCCGGAGACAAGCTAGTATTGCATAATTTAAAAATAATGTCTATTTAACTGTCAAACAATAAGAACAAACGCTATAGGTATCCACAGTTTTTTAAAAATCAACTCTTTAATAATTCACCATTTTGATGGAGCAGGAGTCTTTATTTACCCTGTATTCTTTACTCATATCATCGAAAATACGAATTTGGGTTGGGCGTGTCCTGCGTAATTCTGGTTAGTTGAACTCAGATTAGCTATGAATCTAAGTGTCATTTTCAAAATTGTGTGAATAATTTAGACTTGCGATAACCTACTAATTTTAACACGTGTTTCGTCCTCTTTTCAAAAGTCAGTTTCCTAAAATAAATCTCTCAACAAACTACCTAATTGCAAATATCGCAATAATTTAATATAATATTTTTAAGAGAACATTATTTAAATCGTCATTTTCAAAATTGGAACTGATTCTGATCAAGAATTCAGACTATTATTAGAGACTACTATTAGTGATTTTTCAAGGCTCGGCGCTGATAAATAGAGCAAGATCCCGTGACGATCAGACCTTCGTTATTTTATAAAACCTGAAAGTTTATCTATGTATGTCCCTAATACCGGTGAAGATGATTCCCGACTATGAAGTTTGGATCACAGTGGCCTTGAAAGATCTCTCTCTCTGGTTTCAATCCTGGGATTTGTTTGCAGCAATTTCCTCTAATTTTCTCTTCTTTTTTGAAAGATAGCAGGTAAAAAAGGTGTATAAAATTGCACCTCAATTTCAAGAGCATTTTTCTCGCACTCTTACAAGGTGTAGTCTGCTAGCATAGAAATTTCGCACATTTCACTCCCACCCGCTTGCATGTATATATCGCGCCCCCAACTACGGTAGACTTTTATTTATTTGTCTGACAAGGTGAAGGAACCATCGAAACTGTCTGATAACTGAGAAAACATATGTTGATAGTTCCTCAAGTAACAAATATAAAATTCAGCTTTTATTCTTTAACGTAAGTACAATTATAATTAATTAATATAATATCTTTCAAAGGCACTGTGATCCAAACTTCATAGTCGGGGATCGTTTTTACCTGTGTTAGGTACATACACAGAGAAACTTTCAGGTTTTATAAAATAACGAAAGTCTGATCGTCACGGGCTCTTGGACTAACAGTCCTGTCGGTTTAATATATTTTTAATTGATGTAGATATTTACCTTGTGTACCTACCTATAGTGTATCCTGTATATCCTCATAATCTATTTAAAACTAAACTATTATTTGTTGTACATAATATATCCTGGTTTCCTTCAATACAGTAAATTAAATAATTTTATGTTGTATCTAAAGAAGATGTCCCATAAACATCCAAATCGATGACCTATGAAATAGGAACAATAAAACGGGTAAGTTCTTGTATTTTATTATTAGTTCCACTGACGATTATAAATTAATCGATTCTGGTAAACCGGATTCTTTGCTACTCACGTGCACCTCCCAAAATAAATATCTTTTTGCTGTATGGACACTTTAAATTTAAATATATTTTCTAAAAACATTTATGTTCATAGATCGTAGGTATCTACGAATAAATCCTACGGATAAAACTATAACCCGGGTAAAAGTATTTTGCGTGCAACATGATCAATTATCTACTTTAATTTCTATGGACGTTTAATATTTCCGTTGTTTTGAATATGAACATGATTATGTGCATAATTAAATATCGTTTCTGTACCCGGATTTTAAAATGATTTGATTAATTTGCTTACGTTATCCAAATAGATACATACCTGCCTAAGCACTTGAAATAATTTATACGTTATGTTGTCCGATTCAAAAAAGGTTTTTTGTGTTCAAGGCCGACGGAGAAGTGAGAATTCAACGTCAAAGACCTATCTATAATTATTCTGAACCAAGCTTTAGGCTCACAATAATTTTTGTGGGAGCAAACCGAGCATCATACCACAAAATTTCAATTGAACCAAGCACACGACGAAGCATTTTTATTTTTTAAATCAGAAATTATTTCCATTGATTTTTATTCCTCTCATTTTTTAAAATTCTATTTAATTATTTCTATGACCAAAGTTTTTACATGATTATGACGCGATAAGTACAATTTACAGCCTTAAGTATATATCGTATTATATAGGAATATGTATCTAAGTATAAAGCATAATATAGTTAAACATAAACTAGACGTTATGAATAACAGTATAGTGTCCGACCGAAACTAGTTTTTACGGCCGAAACCGAAACTGAGTTTCGGCTTCGGTCTCAGGTTCGACCGAAACCGAAACTTCCATATGACGTCATGTTTTCGTGGAAAAAAAATTGTCAATCTTAATCAGTCAACCTTTATTTTTAAATCGTATACCAATCATTCAGTCTCTGATATTTGAACTAAAAATAAACATAAAATAATTATTACCCCTTTTATCAAATAACAAAATTACGGAACAAACAATTTTTTTTTTAAACCTAATTTGTGTACACTAAACAAAAAATACTCTTTCATGTATTTTTAATGCAAATAATGCTCTTTTTAATGAACTACAATAATATAATTAAAATAAAAAGTACCTACCTACCTACAATAACAAAATATTTTTTGTGCAAATAATACATGTATGACAAAAAAGGCGTTGCCTCTCAAACTAAATGAAGAGCTTTCATCTTAAGAACAAAATAATTTCGTCTAAACTTTGGTCATATTGTATGACACTCTTTAATGAACTACGATATAATTAAAATTTAAAAGTACCTACCTACAATAACAAAATATGTTTAATGAAAGTTATACATGAAAATAAACAGAGTTTTCACATGAATCAAGTCCTGATGAGCGCGGACGCAGGAAAATGACTCTTCGTAGCTCGCAGTTCAGTGCACCGAACATGTCCGATCGCAGGACGAAACCTCCCGAATCCAGTTTCTAGTAGTTTCGGCTAGATGGCGGCCGAAACCGAAACTAAAGCGCGCCTTCCACTGCGAGCGGAGCGGACTCTTTACGGACTCCGCTCGACTAGCAAACGTTAACTGCATACAAGTGCTTCCACCAAGAACGAGGTGAGCGGAGCGGACTAAACGAGTTTAAATAGGTTCGAACGAGTCCGCTCCGCTGATACGAGCGGAGCGGACTCCGTACGAACTCCGCTCGACTCGCAAACGTTAACTGCATACAAGTGCTTCCATCAAGAACAAGGTGAGCGGAGCGGACCAAACTAGTTAAAATAGGTCCGAACGAGTCCGCTCGCGCACACCATCGCCGACTAGTTTCTAGCGGACTCCGCTCAAGAACTGTCGTCAATTCACTTGCCTCGACTGCATTTTTTGTCGAGACGGAGTTGTTTATTGAAGCCGGTCGCCAATTTCGTTTATAGGATACGACTCGCAAAGAATGTAGCAATGTTGACAAAAGAGAATTCGACTTAGAAAACCATAATTAAGATGAAATTGGCGGAAATAAGAAAGTAAAAATTTTGGAGATGAAATTATAAATATCCTACATTAGCAAACGTGTTTTCATTACATACAAGCTGTCAGAATCATCTTCACTAGAATCAATGTTTAACATCACAAAAATCACTCTGCTCACTTCAAACGTCAAACCGATACTGACTCGTTTTCAATGGAAGGGCAAAACTATTTCTCATTTTTCGTTGACCTCGCTCCGGTCATCTCGCTCATTTATCGCACGGGGGCAGTGGAAGGCAACCACCTAACTTCTAAGCGACTCTTTTTTGGTGGAAGGTCAAAGCTATTTCGCTCATCTCCCACCCCGTTCCGCTCAACTCTTTTCCGCTCGCAGTGGAAGGCGCCCTTTAGCCTAAACTCGTTTTTTGGCCGAAACTAGGCCGAAACCGAAACCGAAAGTTCGGTCGGACACTATAACAGTATCTATAGATGTAATGTGTGTATGTATCTAATGTGTATGTTCAAGAATAGAAATAAAATAAATATAATAATAATTGCACTGTGTTCTCTGTCCCCGCTAGGGTTCCCTGTTCTAATTATATTACAAGTTTAATTGGTCACTAATCTAACAATTATTCCAATTACTCCACCTTAGTTTTATGAAGTGTGCAATACACAATTGTACAACCCTTCGCATACGTTAGAAGTTTAAAGGGAATTTCTGCATCCACTCGATAAGCTGTCAAAATAACTATTAATTATTACATTAAATACTCTCAGTATCGAAATCTCGGCTAACTCATAAGTTCTAGTACCGAATGGTAAACTCGGACATTATAAATAATAAATAAGTAAATCGTAAATATACATGCGCTATCCTTTTGATTGGATAGTGCTTTCGACAGCTATCAAGAGGATGGTGAAATACTTTCTAAACATGATAGTCATATTATACGCACGCATGGTACAATAACCTTAAATTATTATTTAATTGAATGAAGACAATATTAGCGAAACTCAATCGAAAATCTGGAAACAGAAAAATTAGAAAAAATATTTTCACCTCTGGGACTCGAACCCAGGACGTTTAAAGAGGAAAATGCGCTTACCACTGCGCCAAGGTGTCGATATCCGATTCGTTCATTTTTAATTGTATCATATAGTTTTATTGATATTGATTTTAGAGGCTCACTACTAGCCTTCTATCTTCTTCACAATTAGGTGCATTTGCAAATCAACAGGTATGTAGGTATCTACTGGTAATTGCCAATCAACCAAAATCATTGTTTTTTATATGATCCCGCTAAGATTACTAAAGAAATGCGTAAATTATTCAGAAATTAAAATAATTAATTAGGCACCTCCGTGCCAGGCACCAGCTTCTGTCTCTTTTCTTTTCCGATAAAATTGTTGTTTTTATTTTATTTTATTTTTACTTAATGGATGCCTTTATTCTTGCCAAATACCTTTTTCGCAATAATCTGAAACCTGAATACATACTAAATAAGTACCTACCTGCTCGTGCGATTGATACCAGGTACCAAATATACGATTCTAATAATTTGTGTTTAAATTTGAGATTATTGAATAAATTATCGCTTCATTTTAAATTCGTCTATTTGTCTGTAGAGGGTGAGCTCTGTTGGTACCAACTCGTAAATAGCATAGATGGGCAATATTTGCGTAGAGATGAGTGAAACCGCTTGTATTTTCAGAGAAATCAAATTAAGTTCAATTAGCATTTCTGAGGATTCCGCCAAGGAAGCTTCAGCAGTGAAGGCAAGCGCCAATGTAGGTATGACGTTTTTTTCCAATCCGTAGAACAGAAATAGATATTCGTAACATTTTCCAAAACAAGGCGTCGCCATTTTATTCACTTTCCGATTAGATCACTCAACTAATTAGGTTCATTTCTGATACAACCTGAATCAACTTCTTAGTTAGATATTTTTTATTACTTGGAGATGCCGTAGATAATAATCAAGCTTATCCTTGTTCCCAGGGAGGCGGGTATGGGTACCGCTGCCCTAGGAACCGTTTATTGGATAACCAACACCTCTGCCATAATTACCAGCTGCCAGGTTACCCCAAGTGGTTCGCAACGTTTGGTGACTATGCAGGGATGCCCGGGTTCATGGGGGTAAGGTTTAACTAGGCCTTGGCGGCGGATGCGTCTGCCTACTTACTGCGTAGCCGGTCAGATCGAGAGAAACTAGTTGAGGGAGGCCATTTGGCCTCTCTAGTTAATCTCTCGCAGCCGATAGGCCTTACACCACTGACCCCCAGATTTCTAATTTCTACCCACCCCTTATACATTTTTCCTTGCCAGAACTTTCTCTCCTTCCTTTCCTTTAAAATACCCTCATGCATCGCCAAAGGTGACAAAGGCCCTGAGAGAAATTATTTTCTTCAGAGCCTCCTAAGTGGAGCTAATTTAAAAAAATATACTTTAAGATCGTGTCAGGTTTGTGACAGTTTGTTTAAGTTGAAAAAAAAGTGATCTCAACGTGAGATATTTGGTAAACTTAAGCTGTAATTGGCTGTAATAAATAATACATAGCTATAAAATATTCAACTAATATCAAGGTTCTCCGTTTTTTTAAATTATATATAAGCAGGTTTCTATGGAAAGAAAGCAACATTATTAAGTCAAAAAATCTCTATGCATGTTTCTCCCCAGAGAAACTTACTTTTTGATTAAAAGCAATTTTTTTTATCTTTTGTTTTATGGGTAAACGCGGTAAAGTTTTTTTAGTAATGGAAAGGTCAGATTTATATTTATGCGTAAAAAGTAAGGCACCTAATTACTTTGAACCTAGCTATTACTAAGCGGGGGTTGAACTTATCAACCGGAACGCTAGTGTCCCGGTCAGCGTTTCAGAACTAATTTATTCTCTGTATCTGTGAAACAGAACGAAATAGACATGGGAATAGACGACAATGTTGTCACAAACTCGCGCGCGGCGAGTCGTCCTGGATTGATCAGATTAAATCCGGGCTACCGCAATTTTGTTAAAATATATTGACTAATACAGGTTTGCAGAGCTTATGGTTTAGGTTTTCACAGTTACACTTTTATTCAGCGAAAGCATACATATTTACAGTGAATGTGCACTATTCTCTGACTGGAGAAATTACCAATCATAAAGAAGATAATAATTTCCCAACGTTTCGCAAAATAAATCGGGTGACTGTTAATTTTTCTAAGACTTATATCAAGTCATTGCTTTGCGATGTCACATTAAACATTTTTCAGAGCTCGTAGTATCCAACATTTGTAACATAATACATACCTAATACCTTCTCCTGGCATTGTCTAACAACTTTCATTTTCAATTTCTTTTATTTTTTTCATTCTAGCAAATTAATTTGGGATTTATTGGATAACAAACATCCCTGCCATGGGTCACCCCAAGTAGGTCGATACGTTTGACTAAGCAGTGGTGCCTGGGTTCATGGAGGTCTTGGTGACGTATGCTACTGCATGACGGACCGGACCGGGAGAGACTGGTTGAGGGCATAGACTTCTCCAGCCGGACTTGTATTGACCCATCGCCTTACATCGTAGTGGGAGGGATGGGTTCATACGTACCCCTCAAACATTTTTCCTTCTCAGAACTTCCTCTCCTTCGTTTCCCTAAAAAGTACCTTCCACAAAGCATCCCCAAAGTCAGCCCTGAGGTAATTTTTCCCTCAAGACCTCCTGTGTGGAGCTAATGTAAATAAAAATGCCACAAGTCTGAAACGTAACAGACCCAGGCATCTATAATTATTTAACAATTATTATCTATAAGCAATAATTATCAGCCTGAAACACTCATCTACATTTTCAAAAAATTTTCCGAGAAAAGATACTGGCCGCCAACGGGACTCGAACCCGTGTCCCTCTGATTGCCGGTCAGGAGCTCTACCACTGAGCTATGGCGGCTTATCTAATACCCGCCAAATAATTCAGTATATACTATTGCTTCATTCAACAATTACTGCTTATTACATTTTTCCACCTGAAAACAACCAACTTTTTTTTCTTTTTTTTGTGAGAGGCATTGTTAATGCTAAATCGCTCGCTAGGTGGCGTCGAGACAAATTATGTTTGTCTACATTTTTTTGTGAAATACTTTAACCTGCCAAATATTAATTATTATTTTTAATTGATAAACTAACGTTTAAGACAAGATTTTTATCCACATAGCACTCTCTTTAGGGTGAATTGCCATAGACAAAAAAAATATTTTTATGCAAAGCACAAAGGGTTACAATTATTATAAGCAATATTGCTTATAATAATTGTTTGTGCTATGCATAAAAATTTTGTCTTAAACGCTAGTTATTAAAAATAATAATATATAATTAGGTACATTATGTATACTTTTTTTGTGCAGCCTCGTAAAATAGCAAAGTATTTTTAAAGTAATAAATAATGATTTTCAACTAAGATATTTTCTAAATATTATGTAAAGCGTTTCTGAGGTTTTTATTTTCCAAGATGGGCTTATCGAACATTTACATTAATTTGAACTTGTTTCAGGCAATCGGTCAAACGAAGTCAACGTATTTTTGCGTACCTAGCAAATTAGCGGTCAGTTGTTCGCGTCCCAACAGGCTCCGCAATCTGATCAATTCCTGGCATCATCTTACTCATTGAGACAATTACTAAAACGTCACCGTGTCAATAGCCAATTGATCCCCTGCACGGCTACGGACTATGGCGGAATTGGCACGTTCTTTCATTTGTAAAGACACACCCCCGGCCGCGTGGCCCCGGCCGTTCTGAATGTTGAACGTTGGTGGAGATTGGCATCAACTGATTTGTTGTTCTGTTTTCAACAAAGCAAATCTATTAACGTTTTTGCGGCGATTCTGCGGAACTCGCTATTAAAATAAGAAAGTAGTTTTTTATCGCCGGCTGTTGTTGTTGTAATACGTTGTAGCGCAAAACACATTAGTTTTCTCAAATGTGATTCTACCGCAGAAAATCTGTGCCGACTGGAATTCATAGATCGACGTAACTGTTTTCAGATTGCAATGTTATTACTTCTTAAGTTTAAGGGCTTTAAGTTAATATTATTAATTTATTGTGTAAAAAAGGCGATTCTTTTTTTCTCCATATTTTCCCTGATAATAATGTTGCTAAATAAAATCAACCAAAAGGACAACGGGACAAAGGCATAAATCTTAAGTATGTGATTTGCGTTTGGATTCAGCCGGAGCGAACCGGAACGCCGCTCCGGTTTTGTGACCATACGGCTTCAGTTCACTGTCAGAGAAGACTTAAATCCGGGAGCACAATTTTCCGAAGGTTGAAATGTTCAAATTCAAATCTGCAATACGCAAACATATCGTCTATTTATTTGAATAAAATAATTCGAAGCAGTCTTGAATTTTCCGAAAACACTATGCTCCTGATAAATTTACAATAGCCGTTATTACTAACTTACACGATCTTTTAATTAACTAATTGAGCTAGAATTACCTCACCAAACACAAGAGCATTGTCTCTTTATGGTGAGGAAAAGCAATTTTTTGTTTCTCTGTTAAAAACTTATGTAACTATGTAACCGATGTAACTTTATATGTATTTTTAATCAGTATTGCCAAAATATATAAAAAAGGATAAAAAAAATGAAAAAAATACTATGCTCCTAATAAATAAATTAAAATAAGGTTTCTTAAATAGAGATATCTACAGATATTTGAATTTAAAAGGTATATATTTTCTATTTCTTTTTGTTGATGATTATATAACTACATACAACTACTTCAAACAATGATTTATTGAGCCTTGTCAATCGATTGTTACTTAAGAAAATGATTGCTTCTCAGCAGTTGAAAGGTTCAAGGGATCCAGTCAGAGATGGACTTACATTTTCTGTTCAAAATCCTTTAGCCTTCAATTGTTTCCACCAGACCAAAAATTTGTCGGAAAAAGCTTTCGGGAAAAAAACTTTGTTTGTGATAATGATTATGGGACATTATTTATTTTGTGAATAATTTATTTTTTCGAACTTTTTATAGCCGCCCCTGTCTTTATTGGTTATTGATATCAAGGTGATATAGATGGGTATAAATAATAAATGGAAAATTTACTTGCTCTCGGCTGTGGGAACAACTGGAATATGATATGATGATTTAATTTCAGCCTCAATTCTGAAATTATAAGTCCAATATTTTGTTGCAAGTTTTTCCGAGAAATTTCGTGTGGTGGATCTCAGCAAATGAGTCTCACATTCCTGGCTCTCAAAATTTGCTTCTTTCCGGCCGATTTCACCAAAATTCCACAAATGCATCAATCCAGCAAACATTTTAATGGCTTTTGTAATGATTTATTGAACTGTAATGAAACTCGTAAATCTGCATTCAAGGTTTATTGGAGTAAATATAATCTCAGTAAACTCAACCAGTGGAAGAACAAACATTGTTTTTTCGATCGATTTCTTCTCCTGAAATGTAAATAACCTAAGTATTTTTTTTATTTGCAAGAATGCACACTAACAAAAATATAATATAGTGTTGTGTGAAAATATTGATGACAACCATTTAAAGAAAAAAAATATGTACATAAGCAACCGTTCAGGCCAATGAAATTGATCATCTATTAAGAAGTTCGATGTTTCAAACAATTTCACCATTTTCAATAGAAACAAGGAAAAATCGAACATACTTCGGGCACTTCCACGACATTGTTCTAACTTTATCTCTTCAGTGAATATATTTTACATTATCTTTTTGACCACTCGATTTACTGCGCTAACTTTATCCATAAAAAAAACTTCAGGTTTGTTTTCAAAGTACAGACAATGTTTTTTTGTGCAATTTATAATCACGGAGGTATTGCCATTGACCTTCAGCTTGCCCGTTTTTACTTTGGCCGAAACATTAGCTGTTCGGTATTACGATTTACGTTCAGAAACTGATAAGCAAAAATTAAATATAACTTTGCACATGTGAAATATGTTTGGCTTATCGATAATAAATATAAACTGCATTCACGATAGTGGCGAATAAGTCTGTGTGGGTTTGTCAGTATGCAGTACCTTTCTATTTAAGTGTTTAGACAACTAACACTAATACACTTTGGAAGTAACAGTAACAATGTGTTGATCGAATATTTCATTCACTTGAGATTTATTAATTCCTTACGGTTTTCGCATAGCGCACAAGAGTATCAACCAACCGAAACTTTTGGAACTATGCCACCCCCTGGTAAATAATGTGAGGTTGAAGTGAGTGGGGAGGAAAAAGAGATGGGGAAATGAAAGTTTGTACCTCGCTATTCAAAACTGGCCATTGATAACGGCTAAAGCCATTTTAACATACTTTTGGTTTCGAAATGGTGTTCTTTCACCAGGGCGATGCTGATAGTTTTTAAAATCAGTTGGGGATGAGGACACAGTGCACAGTATTTTGTTTAAATCGTATTATGTGTGAAATTGCTTGTAAATTAACTAAAATTTGTTTGCAGGATTTCGATCCTCGAAGATTGTCATTAAGATCTAACAATTAAATAAGGCTAAAGTCATTTCAAAAACGTTTCAATTCTGAAATAAATTATCTAAAATGCTATTATTTCCCTAAAAAATGTTATTTTGCGTAACCCTGCGTGACCTAGAGAGAAGAGATCACTTTATTGCAAGTTAAAATATTTAATTAACCCATTAAAATGTTTACCATAAGATGACAATTTACTAACATTTGTTTTGCAACCTTCACATTTGGCATAATAAAGGTATAAGCTGATCATTTATTTATTAGTTTTAAAAGTGTTTTTGAAGCATTCAATGCCTGATTGGGTTTTTCTTAAGGTTTTTGCTATTATATGTCACCACAAATTGAGTGGTCACTTTAATTAATTTAAAGCAAATCCACAGCACTTTTTTTTTAAACTCATTCGTTTCGGAACCCAACCTCCAGTCAAGGAAGTGACGCTCCTGTCTTATAAAAAAATCTAGATAAAGATTCATTTTCAACCTTTGATTGGTATAAAGATTAATAATTTATTTTTTTCATGATTATCGTAATCTTATTTAATGAATGCAATTTATCGAATGACTCGGCCTTTTATTATGTTAGGTGAAAAGACTGACACATTTAATCCATTCATTAGAATGTTATTAATTGCTGACATTGCCTCAGAAAAATCGTTTTCTTCGGTAGGTACAATGTGCAAAGAGTGCATGCATGAAAAAAATGTTATTAAGATAAAATATTGAAAAGGTACTTATACAAAATTACTAGAACGTTTGTTTTTTTCCGTGATCTTTGGTAAAAGTGACGTGAATTGTTTGTGTCAGGTCTTTTTCAATTACTGGGCTTCGACCGACATTTTATGATATTTATTTGTAAAAATATACTACTATCTTGTTTCTTGAAAAGATAAATGATTAATTTTTCGAAGAAAACTTCTTCGGAAAGGTTTTCAATTTGTGATGGCATTATTTATTTTTAATAAAAAGACAAATAACTTTGTTTACATCACTTTTACTGGTACACAATCAACATGTTTCGTAAACAATGTTTACTTAATCAGGATCAAACGTATACTAAACTTAAAAATTAAATATAGATGACACATGGAAGGAAAGGGTAGGAGGGAGGGGGAGGGGTAAGAGTGGGGAAAGTTTATCAATTAGGGATTTCAAAGCCATTAGCAGGGAAAGACCGGTTAAGTGGGAAGAGGTTCAAAAGAGGGTTTATAAAAATTTGCTGCTTATTAATTATGTCTGCTTTATTATTTACATTTTTTCTAATTTCTATCTCTAAATTATTTATCTGTGATGCCTTATAGCCTGTATGTAATATTTTAAGTCCATGGTTTTTGTCAAAATTATGATTATTTTTTATTAAATGATCTGCGAACTCAGACTCGCTGTTGCCATTTAATGCCCTGAGATGTTCTTTAACCCTTACTTCAAAGTTTCTATTTGTTCTACCTATATAAAAGCTATTACAATCTTTACAATCGAGTTTATAAACGCCTGATTTTTTTGTTTTGATGTCGCTGTCTTTGTTATTGAGGATGAATTTTTTAAATTTGTTATTTGTGTAAAATGCAGGTTGTAGATATATAGTTGTAGATATGTAGATGTAGATATGTAGATATATAGTTTTGAGAATTTCTGAAAGATTAGAGATTTTAGAAATTAGAAAAAATGTAAATAATAAAGCAGACATAATTAATAAGCAGCAAATTTTTATAAACCCTCTTTTGAACCTCTTCCCACTTAACCGGTCTTTCCCTGCTAATGGCTTTGAAATCCCTAATTGATAAACTTTCCCCACTCTTACCCCTCCCCCTCCCTCCTACCCTTTCCTTCCATGTGTCATCTATATTTAATTTTTAAGTTTAGTATACGTTTGATCCTGATTAAGTAAACATTGTTTACGAAACATGTTGATTGTGTACCAATAAAAGTGATGTAAACAAAGTTATTTGTCTTTTTATTAAAAATAAATGATTATTTCAAAGCTCCGTTCCTCATGATTGCGAGTAACGTTGCGATTTTACAATTTTGCGTGTACATAGAAAAATCTTGCAACTGACGTTATGCAAAATTTAGGACGCCAAAGTCCATCGTCCTTGTGTTTTTTTTTCAAAACCATGTTTTCTTGGCTATATTTAATTTATTTTCAATATCACTTAGGATCGTCGCAGAAAGCCATTTTTAGTTGAGTTCATTTTATTTAATTGATTTCATTTTATTTTGTTAGGTTCATTTTATTTAGATCATTTAAAAATCGACACGCCAACACTCGGACTGGAACCACATGTAAACAATGCTGTATATTTTATGCTATATTCACGAGGATTAGTAATTGTACTGCTGCGGGAATCGAACACAAAACGTCTCTTAAACTATATACAAATACTCACAATGTTTTGAACTTGAAGTATTGGCATAATTTTTAAATAATAATTTAATCTTTCGCCTACCTTTCGTATGTTCCTGTAGTGGCGTCACTGGTCATAGTCTACCCTTTCGTGTAATTAGTTATCAGAAATCAATAAAAAGAGGTGTGTAATTTTACCTATTGTTTACTGCCTTATCTTGTTTTGAATGGCATTTCCATTAAAGTGACGAAATTCATTGCCAGGTATTCGGTATTCCGTCACTGACCGCACGGGACATAGGTAGTCTGCTTGTCCTTTTTTATTATAAGTTTTAAAAAGAGATATTTACTTTACTACCTAAGTGCTTACCTAAATACCGGTCATTGGCCGAGTTGGCATCGCGTTTGGGTCCGGCCCTGGCGTCGTGTGTTCAAATTCCTTAATCACGACACAAGCAACATTTTACGCTTATTTTTTTATTTTTTTTATTCCATAATATTTTATTTGTTACAGATTTTCGACTACCACACTAGGCTAATTGCCCGTGTTGTGGTAGTTATTTGGGGTAGAAGGAGTTAATTTAGTGGTAGGACCTAAGAGATTTTCAAATTAAACCGAGAATGTTGGTCTTGTTTTTAAGACAAAAAAACAGGAATATATACGTGATGACAACTCTACTGTGACCTCCATGCCGAAAAATCTGACGAAAATCTTAGCAATTTATAAAATAATCATCAGTCATTCATTACCCGCAAAATCTAATCGTCATTTTATCAATAAACATTAAAAAGAGGTGTGTTCTTACGACCTCGAATATTGAAGTGCAATAATCACTTACCTAATAATAAGAATGAACATATATCTAACTTACGTCTTCCACGAATACCGTGCCCACACTGCCCGCGCGCGCAGCTGCGGTCCTTCCTAATAAGCTGACGAAAACCATCGCAATTTAGAAGTACCGTCATTTTACCCACACATTTTCTGCTTATCATTTTATCAAAAATCCTCAAAAAGAGGTATGTACTTACTGCTTACGTACTTGTATATTCATTATTATTATTAATTTGTAGAATTCACGTTTTTAATCCAGCAGGACTAGGAGGGTAGTGCAATCCCAGTCTGCCATATTGCATAAAAAATCTAAAAGAAAAAAAGTAATAAAATATGATAATGATAACATATTAGGTAGAAACCTTATTAAAACACAAAATTAAAATAAAATTCGTCGAAAATAAAATAAAATAACAAAAAAAAGCATAAAATTAAAATTAAATTAAATTATTAAAATTAAATAGAATGAAAAATAAAAAAGATATTTTAGGATCGACCATCAGGTAGGTCGCCTCATCATCTGCATCCATCGCTCATTTAGTGGGGAACTGAGTCACTCGGATGCAGCCAGGGAAAGATGTTGGTTGATTTCCGTGTCCTGCTCCAGAAGCTGGCTAGTCGGTGGCGAAGTAAGGCTGAGAACTGGGAATGAGTGCACCCTCCCCTCGGTGAACATCGTGGAGGCACTGAAGAATTTAATTTAATTGAAGCATCTATAATACTTCTAAGCGGTCAAATTTTCAAAACAAAAACATACGATTTTGTATGATTTTGCATTATTTAGTATGGCTTCATCTTAATACACCTTCAGTTTGCCCCATGATTGATGTTCAGCCACTTACCAACTAACAAAATATACGTTTTCTGCGCGAATGCCATTCCGAATGAACTGACGAAAACCAATGCAAATTCGGAAGATCGTCATTATCTGCAAAATAGGTTTCTCATTAAAGACGGTGTGGAAGTACTACTTGCGTATTGGGGTATAGTTAGGGAACCCACTTACCTATATCACGAATGCCAAAATTAATTGGTATGTTTTCTCCGAACTCTGTTCCGAATAAACTGACGAAAACCATAGCAATTACGGAGGATCGTCATTACGTCTACTCATTACTTTAAAAATTCCGCCGCGCCGACGCGACGCGACGTTGAAAGAGGCACGTCAGATCCAGGAACGGTATCTCTGAATCGGCGCTGCAAGTTGCATCATTCCTTTGAAAAGTAACAAAAACATCCATGCCTACGTCAACTGTATTCGTCGAAGACTAAACGCAATCGACGCAGACACTGATGAAATCAGAGGTAAGCGAGTATGCCGACGAATAGAGATTATAGAACTGTGATTTCAGCGGAATTATGAATATATGCATCGAAAGTCACGTCTTTAGTTGAGTACTTAATATTTACTTTAATACTTCACATTTACACCTGAAATGATTTGTCACCATTATCATCAAAGCTTATGATTCTCTCATTTTCACCTGTGAGAAACGATAATTCAAAAGAGAAAAGTTGCAGAAGTGGAAAATAAATTGTTTAATCAGTGTTTGGGGACCATATCAATGAAGACAATATTGAACGGACTATTGAACTCAAACGGAAATTTGAAAAATAGAAAAGTCTCAAAAGATTCGGTGGTATCTGGGAATTGAACCCAGGACCTCTTCCTTGTCAGGACATTGCTCTGACCATTGAGCTACTTCGACCATTTCAACTTCTGTAATTTTTAAACTAAATTATACATTCTTTTTATACCATATCATGCATACATTTTTAACTGCATCGTTATAATTCGACTAAGAACTACCAACATATGCTTCATTTTCTTCAAGCCCTCTTTCCCTCCCATACTTCCATCAGTTTCACAGCGTTCTTAAAAAAGGGACCAGAGTTCCATTGCCAGTTGGAACTCTTTGTGACACTTTTATATGACACGGTGTCATATACTCGTAAAAACCCCCAACTGACAATGGATTCTGCTCATCAAAGAATATTATGTACGGTTTAAATAAATAAACCCTTTATGTATGATTTATGGAGTGAACATTTACGGTTTTCATAAATGTTTAACTCGGTTATTCGAAAAAAAATGCAAGGTTGATACAGACTTATGGACAGCTTAGCTAAATGGTTTGAATACGTTGATGGGATGGAAGGGAAAATGAGTATCAGGAAATAAAATGAAGAAATTTGTGACCTCAGGAAGACACCAAATAAATGAAATAGCCAAGAATCGGCCTGGATGACTGCATTATTTGAAAGACACTAGAGGCTATACCAAGCACTAGAACCCAAAATAATATACATTCCTTGCAGACAACGAAGATCGCTAGACAGTTTTCATTCCATGACAGACTTCAAATGTGAATACTCAAAAATTAAATATTGTTTGAGAATGCATTTGAAAGGGAAAAACTTCCGTTAAGTTGTAAAAATTCTCGATGACAATACATTTTGACGGTCGACAGCTAGTTATTTCATCATTGGAAATATTGAACTTTGGACTTGATGTTTTATGAACGTGTTCGCTTCAGTGTGGCATAAAACTTTCGCGAAATCTATTTTTACATCCATCACATGAAACGAAAGACGGCCACAAGGAATTCATGCTGACTCTAAAACCTGATTCTGCATTGTGACTCCGTGGGATAAGGGAATATTATAAAGATGTACCCAGATAGCACAAAATCTTCATACAAAGGTAGAATGTGAAAATATCCTAAAAAATCTGTGAAGAAGTCATAAATAAAATCAAATTAAGAAAAACATTGATATACATTTCACATATTCACAAGTCTAAAAAACACAGAAACACTATTTTATACTCGAATTCGAGATTCGAAAGTATTTTTTTAGCTGTTGCTTTAAGAAAGTCGTTACAACACCGATTAAAATTAAAATTATTATAATTAGACCGACGCTCCTTTGTCTAGTGATTAAAAAATCGTACTCTACAAAAAAACACGAAAAGCTTTCGGATTTCAACCTTCGACGACAAGGTAAGCCGCTTCATTATTCATTCATTGGTCGAACAAGTATTCAACTACCAGCATTATTTTAATTATTTAGACATATAAACAACTTGTAGTTGGGTTTTGGACATTATTTCCTACAGAAAATGGGGTACTTGGTAAAAATGAAAACGTTTTAAAATCCGTCGAAACATCGACAAACACTTTGACAAACTGAGTAAATACTGGTTGAAGAACTATCACTAGGCCATTTATTATAATTTATAATGATCCAAATATATTTGTGGGTGTGTACTGTGTGGTGTGTCTGGCGTTTGTACTGTCTTGCGATGCTCTTATAATTCGGTATCCAAGGTTGCAATCGAATCAATTTCCTCATCATGAAGTTATGCATACGTAACATGCGAGCTATTATCACTTCCTTTGTTGATATATTTTATCAAAACAAGTCCATGAACATTTTCTAGATAATATTGTGAAATTAGATAAGAACATAGATTTCCGAGAAATTCTAAGTTTGAACTTCCTTCAATTTGGGAGACGGGTAAGGGTAACGCCGCTCCGGGAACCATTTGTATGTTTTTCGCTACGTTTAGTGACTTAGCAGGGGTGCCCGGGATCATGCGGTTTGTCTAGGGCTTGGCGGGAGATGCTTTTGCCCACCTACTGCTTGGCGAGCTGGCACAAGGATAATTGAGGGAGAACTTTGGATCTCTCCAGGCGGACTTCCTAGACCCTCCTTGCATCGCCGCAGTGGGAGGATGGATTGCACGGCAGTGGGAGGGGTGGATTCATACGTTTGTTACTCTCAGATTCCTACCCACTCTTCGTACCTCTTTCCTTTCTAGATCATCCTCTCTTTCCTTTCCCTTAAAAGACCCTTCACACAGCATCCCCAAAGATTACTTCAGCCATGAGGGATTTTTTTCCTTTGGGGCCTCCTGTATGGAGGTAATGTGAAAAAATGGTTACATATTTATTTGGAGTTGGTTGAGGCATTGTCCCGGCAAGAGAGATATCCTAGGTTCGATTCCTAGTTGCGACCTTTTTTTCTTATGTATTGCTCTGTTTCGTGTTTCATATAGATTTATTAGTGTTATCTTCTTCTTCAATTATTATTATTTTTCTGATTGATGACAGATAAATCCCGACAATCTGTCATTAACTCTCAACGTCATTCATCAATTTAATTCTTCCAATTTATAAATATATACGAAAACTTCCGAAAAAAATGGTCCAATGTTTCCTCAATTCAATAAATTATTTCTTCACTATATTGTGATTTTATTTGTGACATAAATGAAAAAAATAAATTAACAAATTAGGGTACTAAAAAATAGATCAGGTAGTTTTTCGTGCAAGGTTTTTTTTTCTCTCTAAAAACATATTCAGCGTACAGGATCTTTAAAATTCTTCGTTAGTCTCTCCTAGTTTGTGCTGATATTGTCAAATCATTGCTGCTTCACCCTTACAACAAGTAATTTAAGAATATTTTTAACCATACCTGTGTTGATTTTTAACCGAATAAAAATATGGATATTTGAATTCGTAATCAGAAAATAATCGATACTAAAATTCCGATCACTAAAAAAAACTTACTTCAATATTACGAGTCGGTATGCAGATTGGAATGTTAATTTGATCGCCTGATAGCGAATATTGCAATAAACTACATATTATTAAAATCGTTCATAAATAATGTATCTAGTGTAATTTGTTATTAGTTTACATAAAGAGTAATAAAAAAGATACCCACGCCATGTAACATTATTTTGCATATTACATCTCTCGCTGGTCGCGTTACCTTTACGTTATATATTTCCTCTACAGTCGTCAACACAATAAATATTAAATTATATGTTATCCAAGTTGTTCTTTGTAACAAGAAGGATATTATGTCATCCTCTGGGGGCATCCATTAATTACGTGAGCACAAACGGGGGGGCAAAATCTCACGTTACTTGAAAAAAATATACGAATTGCCCCAAATTTATCTCACCGAGGGAGAAGGGGGGGTCTAGATTGGAAGAAAAACTGCTCACGTAATGGATGCCCCCTTACGGATCATTAACATTTTTTTCTTATTACTAAACTTATTATTTATGTAAACCAATGTAATAATCTGTAAAGTGTATGTTCAAGAATAGAAATAAAATAAATTAATTAATTAAACAGATGGATTTAGACCTGGTGAAAATTATACTCGTAGTTGCTGTTGCTAGGATTATATTTATTTTAAGTGTGGTCATAAAAACAGATGACGATATAAATTTAATGTTTTAGTAATTGGTGTTTCAATCATTCATTGTATTGCAATAATCTCAAAACAAAACGCTATCAGGTGGTGTCGAAATGTTAAAATATTTTTTCAAGATAATCTTCATTGATTGAATCGCAGTGGAATTTACGTATATTTTATTGGAAAATGTGATATTTTGAAATGTTGGGAAAATGGCGTAGCATTGGCGCACGTAAAGACAGGTAATTTCAACACTCCTCTCCACTTCCTTTCCCTCCCCTGACCAAGCTGCAGTGCTGGAGGCGAACGAGCCGAGCCCTCGCCTGTGATTGGTCCGCGCTGACGAGCCTCTCGTCACGTGGGCCCGACCTCGAACCTGCGCTCAGGAATTTTAAAAATCGAGCGTATTGCAAAATGGCGGCTCTGTCATTAAACATACAGCGTGTTGAGAAAAAATCAAGGCTTAAATAATAGGTAATTTGCCTACGATCGAACCTGTATTTTAAATTGCAATCATTTCCGGCAATAACGAAATTAAAAACGCTTTTTTGTTATCAGTTTTTGTTAAGCTTCTTTGTTTCACAAATTTTGGACTCAACCTCTTTACTGAGTCATTACCTCCAAATCTTACCACTTCATCTTATAAATATCAATCATATTGAAACATAAAAAAGATAAGGTTTCTAATTCAATGAATAATAAGTGGCTAGACTGCCTAACCACTTATTATGCCCAATTTATTAAAATGAAAAACATTTCAGTTGAACTTGAAATAACGAAATATTCAACTGCATACAAATACATATTGGTAGGTGGAAGGTATTCATTCTGACTTGAATTTTGTGCATTAGGTACTAGAGATGGAAATAGGATACGTTTTATATTTTGAATTAGCTATCAATATTTCAAACAATCACATGTTGATAAAAAAAAACGGTAAACGGTATGTTCTGACTTTAATAGGCGCATTAAGAATAAACTGAAGTATAAAAGTTTTATTACTTTTGACCCACGAGAAAGCAGTTTTATTACAAATTCGTGCAACAGTGTTTATCGATAACAAATGTTTTGTTTTCATGGAAATTTACCATGGTAGGTATATACTTAGTCTTAGTAGGTGCCTACCTGGAAAACATCTATTAGGTACGTATTTAGTTTAAATAGAAATAAAATAAAAGTACGGTATACAATTCACACGCGGTAGAAATGAAACCATCCAAAGAAAATGTTAAAACCATCCAAAAAAATATTAAAATCATGAAAATTAAACAAGAGTGAGGAGGCTACGAAGCACTGCACAAAGAGGAGAACAATTATACTATCTCATTCTGTCAAGCTAAATCCAATAGATACCTACTATAGATGTACCTGTGTTTGTCTCTTTTTAGTGTCGCTATTTTTCGGTTCATCGATTTTCAAATCCCAACGGTGCTAAAGAATTTTAACTTCAATAACAAGTGTGCAGTTCACACGCGGGAGAAGTGAAAACTTTAGAAAACTAAAGTAGACAAGATTGAAGAGGCTATGAAGCACCGCACAAAGAGAAGACCGATTTTACTATCTCATTCTCTCGCAGGCTAAATCCTATAGACGTATGTGTTTGCCTCTTTTTAGTGTCGCTTTTTCGATTAATCGATTTTCAAATCACAACGGTGCTAAAGAATTTTTCACTTAAAAAATTACATTTACCTTAAATTATTATTAAATATTCATAAATTCGTTTTTACTTCCGTAGCATCCGTTTCTTCATCATTTTAATACCTAAATATATATTTTACAAACACACGGATTATTCGATTTATTTAATAGTTTAATAGTTACATTCACAGCTCTATTTTCTGATTTAAAAAGGTAAAGCATTGAATGTGTTTTACGGGGTAGTTCATCACTAAATGCACTAAGTAAGGGTGTGTAAGTCACCGTAGTTATTCGATTGACGAAATGTATGCAAGAATTGAAAGGCTTGGGCGCGAAAATGAGTAGTCTGAAAGTATGTTGCCTGTTAAACGCTGATAATGCGGTGCTATTTTCTAACAGAATGAAAGATCTACAGTTCTAAAGTCTGTTTTATCTAGGATTAACGAAATATGTAGGAAGATTGAGTAAATGATGAATGTAATAAGTCTAAAGTTACGGTGTTTGAAAGACGCAATACCTACTAAAACAATACCAAAGTGTGCAACATTTTTTTTTAAAGGCTCCACATAGGTAACCCTGAGGAAAATAATTCTCCTCAGGGTCTATCTATTTTTGGGGATGCTGTGTGGGGGTCTTTTTAGGAAAGAAAGGTGAGGAAGTTCTGGGAAGGAAAACTTATTGAAAATAAAGTGTTATAGAGTTGTCATAAGATATATTGATTATGACAAGTGTTTCGGCATTACGCAACATGTAACGATTTAGTTAAAATTATATTAAAAATGTATGGTTTTTATGAGAAATTCCACATAATTTGAATAAAATCATTGTGCACCATCCCTATTAAACCCCCCAAATGTTATGTTTATACACTAAAATTTAAGAAATAATTGTACCAGTCGTAGTTTAAGAAATAATTGTAAGATGGCCTTAATAGACTGAAACCGATTACGGTCCGAAATAAATTAAGTGAAAAAAAGTTTGAAATTGTTTTAAAACTTTATTATAGTGGAAGTCCACCACGAATTGTAGAAATAATTTATTTAGTATTTCTACACGTGAAGTTTAAGTAAAGAATTGTCATTCTTTTGGATTACTAACCATGCCCTCGAGGCATTTCTTGTGTTCTTCTTTGATCCCAACGATGTTCTTTTCATACAGCAGCTATGTAAAAGGTAATTAATTATACCCACCTAACACCAAAAATAAACAAATATATTTTTAGGAACAGAAATAAAGTTTAATAAATATAATATTACTGCGGTAACTGGCTTCATACACTGGCTGGCCCCACTCATACAAAAAAGGTTTTGAATGGTCCACAATGTAACAGAACATTCCACAACATTCGAGAGTGTTCTGGAATTTCCACAATGATCTAAGATGTTCCGGTATGTTCCGAGATATTCCGGGAAGCTACCAAATATTCCATAACATTCCAGAATGTTGTGGAATGCTCTCGAACTTACTGTATTGTTCTAGAAATTTCTAGAGGGTGAAACTTTCAGCCCGTATATCTTCAAAATCACGCCCTTCAGGTAAAAACTGAAACCTTCTTCATGGATCGCGAATAGAGGGCTACCACACCATATAACTCCCTTGATCATACCGGGCCCTCGTTTCTGAGTTTCAATAATTTATTTTTATATTAATTTTTTGTCAGAAATTAGTACTTTTTTAAATTTTATTTTTAATAATAATAACAATATCTAATACTATGTAGGTACCTACATTTTGTGTTATAATATTAATGATTTGAACATTTTGAATTGTAATATTGACCATGTGTTCCTAATATTGTTCACATACTTACTTACTATTTAATTTTTAAGTAAGCATGTGAACAATTTAGGTTATTTTCAAATTTTGGTTATTTCAAAAATATATGAATATTTATTTAATTTCCCACCTGGGTATATATTTTTTTTATTAATTAAAGAAGAGTACACGTGGAGGGCAGGCAGCCACCAGGGGGGCGGCGTTGATTCGATTTTTATACTCAGTCTACAGTTTATTCCGAGGCTGATGGAAATTTGCACACTTAACTTTCAAAAGGTCACTATCCATATCAGAAAACTCTGTGTAAACTCGAGCAACGCCGGGACTTCAGGTAGTCGTGTCTATAAAATACACAATGATCTTGAAAACATTCCTGACTGCGAATCAAAATTCTTTTTTTTTATTTCCGTTGTGTTTGACGGCCGGCGTAGTCCAGTGGTAAGACTCTTGACTCGCACATCGAAGGTCGCGGGATCGAATCCAGTCCAGAGTTATTTCACAATTTATTCATTTAAAATAATATTTATTATATTCGCGGCACGTTCCAGAGTGGAAGATACTCTCAGTATCGCCCTGGTGTAAGACCACCATTCAGAATAGAAACGTTGCTTAAATTGGCATTAGCCATGTTTGGTGACCAGATCTGTATAGCCAGGTACTTCCCCACCTTCCTCTTCCCTATCTCCTTCCCCTCCCCATTACCTTCAGCCTCACAACATACCCCAATTGGGGATGCCATAGTCTCACTGGCTTCAGACGGGAGCAGTTAAGACTCTTGTGCGGTATTCATATAAAAAAGGTATTTTATTTTTCACCATCCTGTAGACGGAAATGATTAAAAGATAACAGTGTTGCCAGACGGTCGCCGATATGCAATAATTATTAGGCGTTTCTTTATAATCCTTCTGTGTGTTAGTGCAGCCAACATTGCCACCACAAACATAAAAAGAACACCACACATAAAACCACCGCTGTAGGCGCTGTAAGCACAAACAAATAACAAGTAAAGCTCTTGGTAGAAATTGTGTTCAACGGTTGCATGGAAAATTACCAGCTGACATACATTCGAACGATGCAGTCAACACACACACTCACAGAGTTACCAATAATACTTGCAGCCAGGTGAACCACAGCGACATCTGTTAAATCAACTTTTTGTTAAAAAGGTTAGTTTTATCGATTCCTAAATTACCTTTTTATTTCTTCTAAACGCAGATTTATCCATACTGGTTGTAGGTACATGTTTTTATCGATCATGTAAATTGAAGTGCCATAAAGGACAAAATGTTCATTTTCAGGAGAGCGAAAATACAGATGTTTTAAAAAAAAAAATTATATCTCGTGTTTCTGTAGACCTATTCTTTTTTGTAGGCGATTTTTTTGTTATAAAATAATATTGAAAAGATCTTAATGAATAAATTTATAAAAAGTATTTGATTATTTTTAATTGTCAGAAAAAAAATCCTCTTAAAATGCACGTCTATTTTCCTAGTAATATTTCGACGGAGCAGATCCAAAAAGAGAAAAAACGGAGAAAAATTACATGTTAAACTAATTTTTCGATATATTGTTAAAAGCATTTTAGATTTCTGATATCGATCTGTATATATAGTTATGTGTGTTGGGTTTTCTCCGGTTGTCAATAAAATTGATATAAAAGCCAATAAACTGATAAAATTAAAACATTCCATAAATGACACTATGCAAAATATCATAATCAATAACT
This sequence comes from Limnephilus lunatus, assembly GCA_917563855.2. Classification (NCBI taxonomy): domain Eukaryota; kingdom Metazoa; phylum Arthropoda; class Insecta; order Trichoptera; family Limnephilidae; genus Limnephilus; species Limnephilus lunatus. The sequence continues at coordinate 48,341,866 of OU830600.1, forward strand.
GTATTGACAGCCCATTCCTCTTGGAATGCTATGGCTTATACGTGCCTGAAAAATTTCAGCCGTAGTCGTCGACACGACTTGTTCAAAATACCATACGGTAGAACAGATGTTCTATCACAGCATAGCATGACAAGAGGAATGGTGCTGTTGAACGAAATGTCGGAAACACTGGATGGATGTATATACATAACTCTTTTTTAGATAGCCTTAGGATTTTTTGTATGATAATCATCTTCCTAGGTGTTAATACTGTTAAGACTGTCAAAATGAAAAAAAATTGTACGGTAATTGGATAATAATCTGTTGTACAATTGAAACAAAAATACGAAATATGAATTTATTTGTAGGCACGCACCTCTGGCCTGGAGCCCCAAAATACTTCGACTCTGGGCAGAAACGGGCGGTCCGTTGGATTGATTCTCCCATCTCGAACGGATTACAATGTTTAGAGCGTGTGTCGTGAGCGGGAATGCTGTCCCCGTTCTGCTGTTATTTCAATGGGAGATGTTTTGAGGAACTAGCGTCATTGATCCTCTCGGCACCACCGGTGCATAGCCTGGAAACTTGCCAAATGCGCACCCAACATATGTACACGGTTGACATTTGTCACATGAGAACGGGTCGCTTATACGACTCGATCCTGAGTTCAACATCTCGGCTGTCTAACGATTTGCCGACCTCTGTGTTCCTCCCTCCTACAACATGGGTTTCTTCAAGACACATTTTCACTCCTTCCTCACCTCAGAAAGATCAAAGAAGATTTAGGCCTTTACGGAAATTATTTTCCTCAGGGCCTCCTGTGTGAAATAAATTTTTAAAAAAAAATCAAAATTCAATTGTGGATTTTTTAGGGTTTTATGCCATCAGAGGGCGTTCAAAGTTCGAAGGGTAATCCACCAGGCAGACGAAGCTTTAATAAATTAATTATTTTCTTGGATCTAACATAGGCTGCGCCACTATAAATTATTATTGTTGATTGGCGGTTAGCAGTAACTATATAGTTAGCTGTTAGCATTGTTAGTATAGTACCTACGTAGTATGTGAGCAGTTAGCAGTATCTAAATAGTTAGCTGTTAGCAATATCTAATTAGTTAGCAGTTAGAAGGTATGAGTAGTAATACATTTATGTTGTTTAATTTAGAATGAAGCTTAGATATATAAATCATCTCAAACGGTCTCAGGTTAATTGCAAAGCGACCTTGAAAAGATTTCAAGCGAACAAAAAATTGATTAACGTTGGTTTGCAGTAAAAAATTGTTATGCAATACGCTGTCCATTAGTTTTGGTTTTTTGTTTATATGGTAAAAAAGTACCTAAATGACGTCATATAAATAATCCACTCATTATTAGATGATTTATAATAAATTATGTTATAAGGTGATGTGATGACGCTTATGATAAAAGACAATATATTATTACATTCATTAAACTAAATAATGATAAGAAGTAAAACATTTTCCAGGAGAGTAAAAGTCCTCATTAAAAAAACTTTATTCAACAAGTATTATTGGCTGTCTTTCCTACCCATTCTTTTTTCTTAATACATAATTAACTATTTCCTGACTTTTTGTAATTAGCGCTTTTTGTAGTTGCAATAATGCAAATATTTTTTATCTTGTTTCCAAAAGTGCTGGAACTAAATATGATAAATTGTAGAACGAGCATTAAGTGACTCAATGCTATTGTTTTGGAACGTGTTAATGCAATTCTACAAAATAAAAATCAACCCATAAAGACAAGTTTTGTTTTAATATATCTAAAACACCAATTTTTATTAGATACATCTAATTCTAATTTCTAGGTATAATAATATAATGTATTTAACTAAATAACCCACGCACAGGCTGCGCCTTAGTGGATTCCCATAATTCTTATGATTTACTACTAATGTTATACTAAATGTAAGAATTGGGAAAAGTAAAGGAAAAAATTGATTTCCGTGTTGTTTATTTCCCGACATCCGATCGAGCTGAAACTAGTCGTTGTCGATGACAATGCATTATATCAACTTTTGGTGGCATTCACATGCATTTTTCTGAAATTGTCTGCTAGCCGGCCTAAGATACGGAACAAAAATTGAAAATAGATGTATTATATTTTTAAAAAATGTTTTTTTAAGCATTATTTTTTTTCTTCGCTTCTCAAAATCCATTAGACTTTTTTCAATAGATAGATTAAAGAGAAATTAAAATTTTGAAAAATTGTGAGACGTTTACACTCATATAATGGCATGTAGGTATTATAACTTTGGTGATAAAGACAACTCTTAACAACTCAACAAAGTGGCAATTCATCACTCCTTTTAAAAGTCATTAAAAACATCAGGTTTAGGTAATGGGCTATTTTTTTCGTGACTTTTCAAAGGGGTATTGAAATGCCACTTTGTTGACTTGTCATCGAACTATATTAGGTATGTTCGTACGTACTGGGTATACCTACAATGATTTTTTTTCCGGTTTGGTATGCATTTTACACGACATGAAAGCACTGTTTTGCCTGTAAATTTGGTATCTTTTTGAATTATTTTGCTATATTTTTGTACGTAGACAATGCAGGTTTATAGGTACTTGAGTAAATTTAAGATTTTACAATTTTACCTAAATGTTTTCCGATTCAAAAATAATCAACGATGTACAGCTAACTGTCTTTTTTAATGTGTCGATAAATAGGTCTTAGCCGTATGTCCTACGAAATTTACACTTACAATATATGTATAGGAAAAATATCTGAATAATTTAGTTATAAATACGAGTAAATAGATACCTTACCTACATACTGGTCTAGTGCATTATTTATGAGTTTATAGCATTATAAGCTAGTTTGCATATCCTTGAACGTCATAATGAATATGATAATTATTAACTCGGTTATTTGAACACATTTGCTGTCGCCAGAGTTGTTTAACATTCATAATAATATAATTAATTATGCATAATTCATATAATGCAAAAGCTAATCTGCCCTTGACTCTGACAAAAATAATAATATAAGATAAATTAAATGATAAGTTTTGCAATTGTTATGAAGAACATTTATATGTGTTGTAAAATTACGATACTTATTTTATGCCGCATTATTTATATTATATTTTATGTTGTATCCACTGTTGAAAAGAAAATGGTACCCATTTATAAAAAAATATGGACTCTTTTGGTCATAGATGAGCCAATAAAGTCAGATTTTGTGATGGCAAAAGAATTTCGGTAAATAATTTCAAATGTTTACATAGTGAATTTCATCATAATCTGAGCTTCCTTCGGGCATACGGTCACGTCCACAACACACTTCCATCGAATTAACCGGTCTGCGACAGAGTTGATAAATGCGTCGGGTTCCCAACCTAGGTGTCGTGGGTTCAATTCCTCTGTTGGCTAAATCTTTACATGGTGGTAGTAGGAGTTATTTAAATAATATTATCAGATTTTACGCAACCCGGAAATGTTTGCTTTTCTTTATTAAAAGTAAATGAATAAAAAAAAATCTTCTTAGATTGAATGATTTTCGACCTCATAGTAAATAAATTTTGATGTGTATGTTTTTTATTTTTTTATTATTTATTTATTACACGCCCTAATGGGCTTTTACATTCTTTGTTTTTAAGTTAAGTATCACAGTACTTTTAAGTATTTTAAAACTAAAACAATAAAGAAAATTTATATTATAATGAAAAAAATTAACAACAAAAGCATATAATATGAAATAAAATACATAGGTAAAAATGATAACAAGTCTCACATAAAAAATATGCAATATAAACAAAAATTGCAGAAATTATCCACGACTATTTGTGTCTAGATGTATAAAAGAATTGGAATAAACAACGTTTATACTGGTTATTCTTAAGGTGAAATATATCTCCTAGATCAGAATATTTATTTCTGGGATTGTGAAGTCTCGAAATTGGGGAATTTTGGTAAGAGAATGTCCTGGTGTTGTTAAAGTAAAAGGGTAGTAAATGTCGGCAAGATCTTTTGGGAATATGGATGTTCGACTTTAGGTCGTCTAACACTTTTTCTAACAAGTCCACTATACAGTATCCAATTCCAATCTTTAGAAGTTCTTTTGGGATAGAATTTGGGGAAAAACTTGCCATGAATCGAAAACATATATATACTTAATATTATACTTTATTATTTTAAAAGATTAGTTACATCACGAAATAACACAAATTAATCAAAATTACTTCCTCGCGTCGGAAGCCTTACCACCCACCACAGGGACGTTAAACACTGATACCCATTCCGACTCTCGTTTGATGACTATAATACCCTGGAGGTGTGTCAGTGTGTCATAACAATAACCGCGAATCATTACAACATTATGAATATCATGTGTCGGATCAAATTGCACAAGTTGCCTGTTTCAGTTGCCAGTTTCCAGCCAGTCAGTTACCTACTATACCTACCATTCTATATTTAGTTGCATTGAAGCATCGTGGCATTGATTTTGGCAAGATAATTGCGGTTTTATTATTCCAGCTTAATGACTCCATATCTGTCACCAAAATTTTGTTCTCAATGCAGAACGGAATATTCATCGAAATTCTAAATCTCTCTTTTCGTACATAAAATCTAAACGTACGACATCATCCATTCCTAGTACTATGAATTATCAAAACGAAATTGCTCATACCGGTCAAGAAATTTCGCAGCTGTTCTCGTCGTTCTTTTATTCAGTATACGAGAAATGTGATGTCCCCAATGTAAACTCTCATGCAGACCACAGCGTTGCCGAAATTAGTGATTTAGAGATTAGTTATGATCTAATTTTGAAGTACATAAACCAAATCGATTCTAGCAAAGGTGCTGGTCCAGATGGAATTCCACCTATATTTATCTCCAAATGCTCAAAGAATTTAGCGTATCCATTATTAATATTATTTAAACGTTCGTTACAAACAGGTAAATTTCCTTCTATGTGGAAACAAGCATTTGTAACCCCAATATACAAGTCCGGTCCGCGAAATCTTGTACAAAATTACAGGCCAATATCCAAACTATCAATTTTCTCAAAATTATTCGAAAAACTTGCAGCAGACCAAATCTCCAACGCATTAAAGAACATTCTTAGTGAACACCAACATGGCTTCAGAAGCGGTAAATCCGTCACTACTAACTTAGCTTGTTTTACGAACTTTATACTTCATAATATGGATAAGCGTATTCAAACTGATGCCATTTATACAGATTACAGCAAGGCGTTCGATAAAATTAACCATTCCATTCTGTTTAGAAAACTAAAACTTGCGGGTATCCATGGAGATCTACTAAGATGGCTAGACTCATATATCAGAAACCGTTCGCAAGCTGTTGTGCTAAGTGGTTTCAAATCAAATTGGGTCAATATTACATCAGGAGTTCCACAAGGATCAATTTTGGGTCCTCTCCTGTTTAATATCTATATTAATGACATTACGAGTTGTTTTAAACACTGCAAGGCAATTTTATATGCAGATGATATGAAACTATACCTTCCAATCGATGATATCGCGTGCTGCTTAAAAATACAGGAGGACCTTAATAATCTCAGCGAATATTGCAAAATTAACTGCTTGTTCCTAAACATAGATAAATGTTATTCAATATCATTTACGAGAAATAGGACCAAAATAATATTTAAATATTCAATAAACAATGTCGATATTAAAAGAAAAGAATCAGTTCGGGACCTGGGTGTTACCTTAGATTCCAAACTTACATTCCAATTACATATTAATAACATTGTCACTAAAGCCACCCAAATGTTAGGATTTATACTACGAACATCAAAACTATTTTATTTTCTCGATACATTTATTTTGCTTTATTATACCTATGTTCGTCCGCACCTAGAACACGCCTCACAAATTTGGAATCCAAGATATATAACATATGTTCATAGAATCGAACGTGTTCAGGAAAAATTTCTCTCCTACATAAATTTTCGGTCGTTTTATGCATTCCAATCAAATGAAGATATTCGTCAATTCTTTAAAATCCCGAAATTAAATTGTAGGAGAATTATTTCTGATCAATTGTTTTTGTACAGAATCCTAAATAATACGATATCTTCCCCGTATCTTTTACAAAAAATAGATATTAGAGTTCCTGGTCGCAATGGCAGAAACGTATCCCTTTTTTATAACAGCCGCTCCAACACCAACTACTCACAAAATGAATTCATACATCGAGCCTGCCACTATCATAACACACACCTCACATATACAGACATCTTCAATATAACTTTCAACAAATTCAAAGCAACACTATCAGATAAATGTAATGCATCACAACACACCACTTAACATCCATATTTATATTTATTTATTATATTATTAATCAGATTCCTTTTCCTAATTTGCAATATATTTTCATATTCCCTAATTACATAAAAATCATCCATATACTCCTATAAGATCATAAGCTTACCCTTTATTGTGTTTTTCTATATTTTATCATGCATTATTTAAGTATTTAGCTTCTCCTTACTATTTTTTTTTTTCTTAGTTTTTCTTTATGTTTAATTTAGCTTCTCTTAACTATTTTTTTCTTAGTTTTTCTTTATGTTTTTCTTGTCAGCGAAAAAAAAACAAATTTTATCAGCGAAAACATGTTTTTAGGCTTACTGTTTTATTTTAGCACTCTTTATTTTTATGCATCTTTGTAAAGCTGTTTGTTTTCCAAATAAAGATTATTATTATTATTATTATTATATTGTACGTCAATGACTGGATATAATAATTCATCGACGTAGTCAACGAGGTTTGTTTTTAAGAAATTCGACATTTTTTTTACTTTGTGAGTAAAACCTCAAATTGTAATATTTAATTAAGTGAAGACAATATTAGCAAAACTCAATCGAAAATCTGAAATCAGAAAAAAAAATTGCAACTCTGGAACTCGGACCCAGAGTCCCAGAGGTGCAAATATCTTTTTCTGATTTTTCTGATTCCTGATTTTCGATTGAGTTTCGCTAATATTGTCGTCATTTAATTAAATATTACAATTAATTTATTTGCAAAGTCAGTATAAACACCAATACAATGCAAAAGCGGTAAAGAAAATTACAAAAAATATATTTGGCATAATAAATGGGTACATTTTCATGTGGAACAAATAATTTTACATTTAGGTACGAAGGTACGCATATTTAAAGTTTAAATAATACCTACTTAAAGCATAAATTCGATGTAGGACATAATATGGAAAATACCCACATATCCAGCGAGACAGTTAATTAACCTATTGAGTCTTGGACACCACTATTGGTAAGTTAGTTCTGCACCTGGGAAGATTCAAAAGCCTATGTTGAATTTATCCGGGACATAGAATACCATTTCAGCCAGAAGTATTGATATTTACCCTGCAGTGGTGGCGCTCTTAAAAGTAACACCAGTGGTCGCGTAAATAACATACCTAGATACGTAAATCATAAAAAAAAAATATTTAAAAAAATAAGCGAAATCATTTAGAATTATTATGTATTTATGTTTTAATCTAAGCATTGTTTTTTTAGAAATAAGCAACATATAACTTCTATGTTTTTCATAATTAACCAAAACATAAATGACCTCTTTTTTTAAACCAAAAATTACGTCCTTCACTTTTATTGATATAACATTTAATATTGAACCGCTGATTTCTGAGCAGGATAAACATAAAATTATAGAATGATTATAAAAAAATATTTTTTTGCACTTTGCATACACTTTTCGTGTATGCAAAATGTGTTACATAAATTTGGTCTCGCGGATTACAGGTGTAGACCATCAATTTTGCGGAGTTCCTGTAACACAACCAAAGCGTGCCCTACACCAGCGTTAAGCTAAACGCGTCACTGAGTTATCCAACTTAAAGTACAAGGAAGATAAAATGATTCGCGCCACCCGTTTTTGAGAAATCTTTAATATTGCATGAGTGGATTACTTACATATGTAATCCACGCGACCACTCCAGGGAAGCCATCAGCAGTAATGCGACATCCTCCTGGAACTAAGGCTGCACATGCAGAATGCACATGTTGAAAATTTGAAAACACTTAGGTATGTGCAAAAACGCAAAATTTGGCTAAAGATGTAAGCAAAGATGCTTATAAGATTAATATACTGCATTGTCATCGCTAATTTGTCAAAATGTTTTTAAAGGTCGTAGTAATTTCACAAGTAGATATTTTCGATGAAAAAAAACATTATTTTCTTTGTTTTGTGACGCTGACATCTGACTTTTCTGAAAACAAACCTCATAACGTATTTAAAGAAGTTTATTTTCACGTAATATTTGTTGATTCAATCAATAAAAATTGCATTGTTCGCTCGATAATAACAGACTGAAATAACATTTTTTTTAAATGCAGATAACAATATGTGCCTGTAGGCCTGGGTGAGTGAAGCAATAATTGTGCAATTTACTACATTTAAATTTGACTATTGCAAAAACTCTCGACTAGTGAACTATGGCGACGTACGAGTGAAATAAGGTCAATAAGTGCATATTTTTGGTACCTGGAATTTATAGGTAAACGTAACATTTTTAGGCCATATGTAACTTTAAAATAATTTAATCTAAAAAAATATCGCCTATTTATTATTTTTCAACGGTTTCAAAATGAAAAATGACCCCTGGGGCCAAGCCGTTTATTAATAACAAGTTAAGTACCTATAATCAATTTGTTGCCACATCCTAGTACTTAGTTAGGATATTATTTGTACACCTTACATTAGTTTTAACCCCTTGGCGTAGAAATACCTAAAAATACATACAAATATATTACCTACAATATTTCGTTATGCCATTATATTTCCTACACATGTTTATTGTATTAATACACCTAATGCTTTATATTTTTATTTATTTTAATAAATAAATAAAAATATAAAGCATTAGGTGTGTGAGATAATATGCTTTTGGGACCTCGTGGCTATAATAAATCTGATTAAACGATTGTAGGCAGTTATCTATTCGAAACCGGTTAGCCTCAACAAAGTGGTGTTTACAATTTTACACACATATTATAATTATTTTAAATGACACCACCAAGTGAATCAAATACTTAATTCGGTCCACGTCAAAAGTCAGAATAACAGAATAGTACCTATGGACTTGGAGCCGAAAATGACAAACCCTACTTCATCGAGTACACGGATGAAATTATTTTGTAGTATTAATGGAAATTTAGTAAGCCTTAAAAAAGCTTGTCTACCGCTGCGCCTCTTGGCAGGTTCCGCGCAGTCATGGAAATAGTGAGAGATTTTTTCGAAAAAATTACGTCATCGAGTACACAAACGGGAATGGTTTTATATGATAAAGGTCGATTAGTAGATGGGAAAAAAGCAGGTCTGCCGACCGGCAGCCTGGCATGCTCGCAGGCAGCCGGTGTTAAAGATGGATAAAAATTAGTAAATTTTATATCATCGAGTACACAAATGAAACCAACGAATAAATGTAGTATAGATCATCCCATTGAAGAATTTATTGGTATGCCGACCAGGGTAAGAGGGGACCGATGTTCCGAACAGTTGGATAAACTTTTTTTTAAACTTTTGATTCTACTACCGGTGTGCACCATTACATTCAAATGAGTCCTCTTTAAAATAATTTTCCTGTAAAATGTTTTTGATTTCAGTATGTACTTACTTATATGAAATTATTTTATATTATTTTTTTTATAACATACATATTGGCGGAGCTTTTCACAGTATAAGTGACTTTAATAGGAATAAACTCAATGCTTGTTCTGATGTTTGAACTCGATTCGTCCGACTGTCGAACATCCTACTTATTGGGCTATTGTCAACCTCAAACAAAAATATATAGGTTATATAAAGTATTATTAATTAATTTCGGATATATTATGTTTTCATAAGAGCTCTTTAGTCCAACCACTTCATAACAAAACATCACCTTTATTGTACGTAGGTAGGTACCAAAGATTAAAGAATTCAAAGTAGGCACCGACGAACCTTATTTGTTCATTGTGCATTGTTTGGGTTGGATCGTTATCCTCGGCTGGCAAAGCCGCGTACCGCGTTCTTCTCAGGTTCTAGATTCTTCCAAACTCTAACCGCTTTACAATCACAACGCTTTGGGTTTTTTCCGCTAGCCGTTTAAATGTGTTGCTATTGCTATCTTTAGGTTATGCATGTCTTTCTCTTTCTAACGCGACAACAACCGCGTTAAAGTTCCAGGTGTTATAAATGCACTAATCCATTGGATTTAATTTAAATTTATCGAAAATTAGCTCTTGGCAAATGCACGTAACTTATATTATTCCTGATATCCAGGCATGTGTTATGGTTCAGTCAGTGTTATTGAAGAAAATTAATATGTACCTACTGTTACATAAAAGGATACGAATCAATAATACGAAGGTAACTGACTTGTAGAACCAGAAGGTAAAAGTCATGTTTTAACGCAAACGTTTGGCATTAACTACACAAACTCAAATCTTTCAAGATAGGCTAACAAATAGGTACCTACCTACAATATAGTTTCGGTGATTCAATCCAATATTGTATTGGTTAGCCTTTCGGTGGTAGGTATTCTAGTCTATAGAAGCATGAATTGTAGATATTTTTTGAGGTGCATAAAACAACAATATTTTCAATAGCCATTATTTATTAAATAATACATAAAATAAAATCAAACGAAAAAATTAAAAATTCGAAAAGTAACAATTAATTCTTAATCCAAACAAATGTTGCTATGGCCCGAAGTAAGGAAGAGTTAAAAAAAAATTCGCAAATTGGCGGCTGTCTGAAATAAGAAGTAATTTTTTCCACTTTTTTAATTTTTCGAATTTAAAAAAAAAAGTTAAATTTTAAATTTTGTTACAGTTTTAGTTAGCGCGATAGAGTAATGTATAGAGAAGGCTCGCACCAAATTTCAAGTAAATTGGTGTAGTAAAACTTTTTATAGATATCGTGTCAACCGTCTCGAAAAAAGTAGTTTGGAGAAACACGCGTTTAAAGTTTTGCTCTATTTAGATTCGAGTTAGATTCCGTCTAAACCAGTTGAAGTAAAATGGATATAACTTTTTAAATAATTACAATTTTGAAAAATCCTTTTAAATTGATATTCTTGAATATCTAAAATATCGATATATGATGTAAATTTTTTTGTTTTTTTCTAGATTAGAATCACTGTTTATTCATATTCATATTGCGTATGTACAGACACACACAATTAATTCATCTAAAATATTTCAAAGCGTAATCTGTAAAAAGCATTTTTCCGTAAAATAATTGATCTCGCGCCATCTACGAAAGAGTAGGTTTTTAACCATCTCTAGGTTCTACTGTTCACAGAACTACAACACATACCAACTGAACCTCTGAACAAAAATGAATCGATTTAATTACTGTTTATAAAAATGCAAGTTTTTGTAAAAAATATCTGTAATTAAATGTACATATGTAAAAAAAGATGATTAAAAAATAAATAAAAAATGCGTTTTGGGCTTTTATGTGGGCCCTGAGTTAGGTTAATTTGGTTTACTTCTGGAAAAATGGTTCAACATTTCCAATATGGTAAAGTTACTGAAGTTATTGAAAAAGTATGCAATTTTTTATTAAAATAAAATTATACATTGGTCGTTTCGCAGATGTGTTCAATTTTCAAAGGAAATATTGTATTATACAACACATATTTACCAAATCATATAGTTATGCGATGTTATAAATTTTCTAGGAAACCTAACATTATTTTAATTTCTCTTTAAAGAAAAATTATTTAAAAAAACCGAGCACGTGTTTTTCTATTTAATACGGACTTATTACTAATATAATTGACAATTTGGTACACACTTATTGAGCTTAGATATTTTTGAAAAATTATAAATACTTACAAAAAACGATCAAAAAACAATCATAAAAAGTACACAATGTTATTAAATTTACGCTTAAATGTAATTATATCACGCATATCACAACTCGCGGTACAAGCGGGAAACGTGTGACTCCAATTTAAATTAAATATTTGTGTAAGGATTTTGAAGTGGAAATTTCTTTGTGATTTGAAACTCGATTAAACGAAAAATAGCGACACTAAAAAGTGACAAACACATGCATCTATAGGATTTAGCCTGCACTTTCTGATTTTCGTTCATTTAAAAACTAAACCTCCGTCGAAAAAAATGCCCAATTCTTTCTGAAAGTTGATGAAATTTTTTTAACAATTTGATTACAAGATGAGCTAAATAGGTATGAACTATTTTCGGGATACAACTAACAAAATGACTACTTATTTTTTTTTTAATCGGAAAAATGATTAACGTCTCTGAACTATGTTGAATATCTCCTCAACTATGGGGTTTTAGCAAAAAATCATACATATCACATTTAAAGTATGTACATTAAATTTGTGATAATTTCCTGAAGGTGAACTTTGTATAAAACGTTTCTGAGATATACCATATACCTATTAAATATATTAACCATAGGCCTGGTTTACATATTGAGCAGATTTTATTTTTAGTAACTTACCAGTCAATAGAGATAAATTTACTTTTTTACTAAGGGCCTTCTGTGTGGAGTAATCTAAAAAAAAGGCTCCTCTTGTGCTCCTGTTATGTTATATGTATGTGCTATGTAGCTCCTCTTGTGCTCCTGTTATGTTATATGTGCTATGTAGCTCCTCTTGTGCTCAAGTTGTAGTTCACTCTACTTTCAAAAAGACGTGAACGTTTTTTTCGACCGACGTTTTTTTTAAACATACTGCAAAAACTAAAATAATTGCCTAAATATTGCTGTTTTTTCCGGGTAAAGCAAAATAAAATACCGATGGTGTATCGAAAATTCAAAAGCACCCGACTTTTCGCATAGAATTTTGCTAAACTGACTGGATCAATTCTGTTATGTTTTGTTGAACGTTATGTTTCATTTCTTATTTCACTTCATGTTAATTCTCTTTGTTATTTAGCATCACTACCTAGTGATAGTAGAACTTAATTAGGCTTCCATGATTTTTTTTTTTTTGAAATAGGCATCAAAAATTCCCTGCCAAAAGTCGGGTGGTTTGAATTTTCGATACATCCCCGATATTTTATTTTGCTTTACCCGGTAAAAACAGCAATATTTAGGTTTTTTTTTCGTTGTGGCGTATATTTTTTAAAAAAGTTCACCCTTTGAAAATAAAGTGAATTGAAATATTAAAGAGTTAAAGCCAGCAGCAGCATCTTTTGATTGCGGGTTGTAATTCAATAACTTTGTTAATAAATAGTATGTATGTAATATTTGTGGAATTTATTCCCTAACCTTTTATTTTTTATAGAATAAGTTAATGAAGTTATGCATATACATACATATTATTATGTTGTAATATAGATAACTTAATGAATATTTCAACTAATAAATTAAAGAAACTTAATGATTTTTAAATTTTATTTAGCTGCGTTTTTATGGGCTCAAACAATTGAATCAGCTTAATATTTTAAAACATAACTAGCTAAAAGTGTTTTAACCTAATCAACTATCGCCATCGTTGTAAGAGTAGATTTTGAATTCGTAGGTATCACCTTTAGGCCCAGCTTCCCGCATTTCTACCGATTCATTGCGCATTTTCCTTAAATAATTTATGTTTTAAATCTCTTTAAAAAATACGTGTTATTCCTAAAGATAATATCTATACATTCCCCACGCCGAAACGGCAATTATATGAAATTCCATCTATAGAAAAAAATTGCAAAGTAAGCTCCGAAAATTATTATAAACACGTTTTTTTCAGTTATTTTACTAGTTAATGTATGAAAAAATTCACAATTTCTTAATGCTATTTTAGACAAACCCCTCGAGATTTTTGCACTATTTTAAACGAGTCGTGTTTTATTAAAAATTTTCGCATATAGTTAAAGGAACCTATAAAAGCTGAAAGGTATTCAATTGTCCTATAACTTAGCCGAGTTTTCTACCTATTGCGAATATATATTTATTAAAATGATAGTCAAATACCGCCCAATCTTATAAAAACGAAAAAATGTCAACTTATTATTGTGAAAAAAAATGCGCTATAAAAATTAGGTAGATACTTATAAAACTTTTACTGGAACATCTATGCTCTTTACAATTTGAATCTTAAGTTTTTTATGTTACTCTTTAAATGTTCCATAAAGAAAATATTATGATTTACGATTAATCTTTAGTATCTATATAAAACAAAGTCGGGTTAGTTACACTATTAATAACTCGAGAACAGCTGCACCGATTTTGATGATCTTTGATTTGTTGGATTTGTCATAATAACTATTAAAACATCGCAAAGTTCACGAAAAAAATAAATACGAAGAAAATTCTTTTCTTCATACATTTTGTATGGGACGAATTTTCATCTTTTGAAAGAGCTCCAGGAACATTGTGATAAGTATAATATTGTGTAGTGAGCAGTGGCGGCTGGTGTTCATAAAAATAGGTGGTGCGCTAAAATAATAATAATAATGGTCTTTATTTCAAGATGTGGGAAGGTGAGTGCAATCCCTCACATACCATAGAGATATCCCATAAATCTTGGACCTACCTACTCTAATTAAAATAAATTCAATTATGAAAAAATCCTACCTATTTGTAAATTAGGTCGATCCTCCATTAACTCTGGGTACATGCAACACATTGAGTCAAAATTAATTATATTTATTAAGATAGATTAAATTCTTTTAAAGTTTAACAACATCGTTCAATCTAAACAGATGTCATAAGGATTGTGAGGAACAACTCACTGAAAAAGCATTCCATATTCCATTATTTAAAAGAGTTCTAGTAAAATAAATATTGATCCATCACCATTTGTAAAGTCGCCGCGATTGTAAATTCAAATTCAATAACAGTTGACTCCTATCCAGAAAATTGTATGTAGATACTTATTGGCACGAAAATCGAGTTAAAAAAATGTTCAGTTTATCACACATCCGAAAGTCTTCCTTACGCTCCGTAACTCCAATGAAATATATACTGTCATAACTCATAACAAATAATGTCCGCAATGTTTGTTGTTATGCTGTCGTTGGTCGATGCTGAGTGAAACATAGCATGAAAAAGAGTAGATATTAAAATAAAGACACGATATGGATAATAATATGACACAAACGTGTCCCCGTTTAACATGCTACAGAACGAACCATTTCTTTTGATGTGGTGGAAATTTTTGGATCGTCACCCGCGATTTCGTAAAATTTGCAAAGCATTCAACCTACCTACGATTTTGACTCATTATAGAATTATAGAAGAACTCCTGTGATCGCTTTGCAAAATGAACCACCACTTTGAATATAGGCACACAACGATCTGCTTTGTTACGCGCGCAGTCCAGTAGGCACCTATATTACGCATGCATTATAACCGAGTGTATATTGTGAACTGTGATGAGGCGTGTCGAAAATAAATATGTTTTTTGGCGCTCGGAAATTTTTAGATTTAAATTAATTAATTAGATTAGATTTAAATTAATAGATATATTTTGGGAGTGCGGCGCTCCTCCGCACCTTAGAGCTGGCCGCCACTGGTAGTGAGTGAATTCCAAAAATTCAAAAACGTCAAATGTCAACGCACTGGTTGTTTTGCTTTTGTTATTTAACTTTTTTTAAATTATTTATTTGGCTTTCACCCATTAAGGGTGATCTTGGCCATTTCTTTATTTTAAAAATTATTAACATTTTCAGTTTTTTACATTATCAGTTTTTTTAAATTAGTTACATTTTCAGTTTTTTACATGAAATATATGAATTATATTAGCAAATGTAGGCAATGGGCTAAGACAAGTTGTACTAACATACAGAGTTGGTATTGATAGTAATTACAAAATTGTAGAGTAGGAAGATGTACAGGTTCCCAGAAATAGGAAACTGTACAATTATACATAATAACACTGCAAGAACAAGCATACGTATGGAAGAGAAAGAAATGTGATTGATGCTTAAATGTTAAGGCCATTTTTATAAATAAATTTTGCTAACAAATAGTGAATTTCAGGAGAGTTGAGACTAAGAAGGCAGGGTACACTGGGAGGGAATTCAATTTTAGGTTTTACCAAGTCATGTATGTATGTAGTTTGGAAATTGGTAATTGATAGGACATTCAAAAAATTATGGTATAAAGTGTCCTCTGAACCACAATCACAATAAGGCGAATTAAGTATGTGGAATCTGGCGAGATGGCTAAGACAACAAGTATGACCTAGACGCATTCGAGTTATGGAAGAGATGATTTTTTTAGGCATGGAAGTGTATTTGTAAAACCAGGGCTTGACAGGAATAGAAGGTTGAATTAACGAGTACTGGTTAGCATAGAGGATGGTATCAATTCAGAGGACCATTGGCGTTGTCCCTTATTTTTTTAAATAGCGAAATAGTCTCTAACAGGAATAGGTATACTACTTAATGGACCAAGGACAATGGATTCCTTAGCAATAGAATCAGCCTTTTCATTTCCAACAATACCAAGGTGTCCTGGGATCCAAGCCAAGACCACTAACACTTGATCCAGCGACATGGAATGCAGAAGGTCTCTGATATAGCAGCTAAGTGAGTCACTACTGGAAATATGAGGGGATGCGCTTATTTTTTGTAGTGAGCTAAGTGAGTCTGAAAGGATGAGAGCATTTCTAATGTTGAGAGATTTGACGAGTCAAAAAGCTTCTAAGATGGCTATACATTCAGCAGAGAAAATGGAATACTCTTTAGGAAGTCTGTGTGGAAAACACAATTTTCTGTGAGGTGCATAGACACTGGCTCCCAATGGGAGTCCGAACTGAGTTTGGAACCATCTGTGAATTTTTTTTATATAATTTGGCCAGTTATTTTCTATAATTTTTTTGAATTCTGCATTACTGGATTGAGCTGAGTTTTTTTAATATTTTTTTACATATTCCTATAAATTGGTGAGAAAGTAAGACTTTCATAGGGATATGAGTATAAAGGGAGAGATTCATTGCGATAGGAGTTTGTGGATACATTAAGGAAAGAGTTGTAAGAGGAAAGCGTTGTTGTTATTAAACATATAATGTGCCCTTCTTTCCTACACACTAAATGTCAACAGTCAAAAATGGAACAAATGGTGCACGTATTTCTACACCGCTCCAAAGAAAAAACACAATAATTATAATAAATCTCCGTCACACGTATAAAGAAAATGAAACGCAATTCCCGTAAGTAAGTCGAAAAGTAAGAAAACAAGATAAATCATAAATCCGTACACAACGCCATCTCTGATACTGAAAAGACAAAACGCGGACAGTTACGCATCGATAATTGCTTCAGTGTGTAATTTTTAACTTAATAAAAAAACTGAATTTAAAACAGCTAATAAGTTAACACAACCTGTTATTGATTCTGATGCGGTACGAAGTTCCCGGGTCAGCTAGTTAATAATAAAATTGGAATCATCCTAAATTCTGTTCTGTTAACCTGTTCATTTATTTACTCCTGGTATTTTGCACTTTTGTATTCTCAACAAGTTGGTGTGCGAGGCGCTCGCCCGTTGCCTGAGAAATAATGATAGGTTTACATCCGCGTCGTTTTCTGAACTCCGGGTAGTTTTTCGAAATTATTCTATTATTTTTTTACTAGCAATTATTTATTTTTATTTTTAGCAATTATTATTTTTCCAATCGCGGACGTTAAACGTTCATTTATATGCTCCTGATAACTGAGCCGGTAAGGCTTGCTGCAGGCCGCACCGGCCGCGCCGACCGCGCCTCTCCGTACTGCCCCTTTTGTCCGAAAACCTGCATCGTTCTCTGCGCTCCTGGTATTTCGGACAGTGTTTTGTAATAATTTATTTTTATTGCGAGCAAAATTTTAACGACAATTATTTACTTTTTTTTTAACACAAGTAACGAGAAGTTTGAAGAGGGAGGAGGAAATGGGAAGGAGATAGATGATTTAAAATAAAGTTCAAGATCATATACATTTTCATTTTACTTTTTGATAAATCATTATCACAATCATGTCCCCAATCACATCATCAACATTATAATTTTGTAATGCACCACAAATTATGTCGCAAACATTATGATTAAAACAACTTTTTTATTATTTTTTATTTCATGCAATAACTTGACACTTTTAATTATTTGTCTTGTGGGCCTCACTAGGTGCTTTACCCGTACTGAGGCCCAAATTTTACAAGAAATAAATTCCAATAAATATAACATAATTCATTTTAATAAAATAAAATTAAACTAAGATAATTAATATAAAAAAATGTATAAAGGTGGTAACGAAAAAAACGTCAATCAATACCTCTGCCATAGGTCACACCAAGTGGTTCGCTATGTTTAGTGACTTAGCAGGGGTGCCCGGGTTCACGGGGTGAGGTTTGTCCGGGTATTGGTGGCGGATGCGTCTGCCCACCAGCTGCATGGTAGGCCGGATCGGGGGAGAGTGGTTGAGAGAGTCCTTTTGACTTTTTCAACCTTACTCTCTTGGAACGTCGCCTTTCGCCGCAGTCGGAGGGATGAATTCATACGTCCGTCACTCCTGGACACACTGACCACCAGATTTCTAACCACCCCTATACCTTTTTCCTTCCCAGAACTTCCTTACCTTCGTTTCCTAAAAAGACCCTCCACACAGCATCCCCAAATACGACATTGGCCCCGAAGGGAATTATTTTTCCTCAGGGTCTCCTGTGTGGAGCTAATGTAAAAAAAATAATAAATTTGAAGACAAGAAATAAATGTACCTACCTACCTGCAGAATATTAAAAAAGATAAAGTTACACACATAATACACATGTGCGGTCACGGTACCTTTTTCAGCATTCCACAATTTCAAGAAATAAAATTAATTTGAAATAACCAATTGTACAACATGAACTATTTTATTGTTATAAAACAGTTTTATAACAATTTAAACTATTTCGAACGGTTTCACATAAAATGGTGAATTTCCGTCAATTTTTCTAATTTCTTTAAAACATTTGGTGAGAGCATTCAAAATGCATCTTTCAGAAAATGAAATTAAAAAACGTAATTTTTTTTACATTGTCATGAGGCGTTTGGAGGCCTCCCAGGACCAGAGGCCCGGGGCGGGTCGACCCTTCTGCCCCCCCTTAGTCCACCACTGTGTGTACCTACCTCATCTTCAAATATCAAGTATTAAGTATGAACATTTCTTAGGCATTCCAATATTGCATTACTTAAACAGGATTTAATTTGCTTTGTTATTTTTTTACAAATGTTCTCTACTACTAGTTACTCTCTGCTGTTTTACACGCTCCTCTTTACTTATTCGCAGCCGGAACTGCCCTGATGATGGACACTGCAACGCTGTCCGAAACGTTGGCTAAAGAAGGAGGTAGCGCAACACGGCCAAACACCACAAAAACAAATAACGAAAATACTTTTGGCCGTGAAAATCTAAAAACGTACCTTCATAGATCATATACATTTTCATTTTACTTTTTAATAAATCATTATCACAATCATGTACCCCAATCACATCAACATTATAATTTTGTAATCACGTTATGTAATGCACCACAACTTATCACGCAAAAACCACTTTTTATATAAAAGATTAAAACAACAATTCTAATTTCTCATGTTGTAGTTTATGGCTTATATTATTTTATGTAAAAGCCAAAAAGTGATTGTTATAAATAAAACAAAAATTTACCCAACTGTTTATTTCTCTGCATTTGTAAAACAAGTATATACATATAATAACACTTTCAATTTTGCTATATGTAGTGATTTAATTTGCCGTAAAACGGTAATCAAAAATGTCTCGGGTTATAATGTTCAATAAACAAAATTATAAACCGCAATCTTTTTAATAATTTCTTTGAGAAATACATTTTTTTGCATATGCATAAATCGGGTACAAATTAGATTTTTTGAAATCTTATTAATATAACAGCAATCCCATGTTGAATACCTACTCTGGAAATTAAGCTGTAGGTGAAACGAAGAGTTTTCATTCATTAAAATTGGGAATAAGCGACAAAATAATAAAAGTTGTGGACACGATACTGAGTACACACACGACAAAAATGCGCGAGCCTGGGCACGAATTGCGGGTAAGGAACTCCAGTGAAAAATATTATTGCATAAAAAAAACATATAGATTTATCATACATTATGCTAGCTCAACTACTGTATTATGAAGTACGGCGCCTGTTGAAAAAAAACGTAGACTTTTTGAGACCCGTGACGTATTCGACATAGTTTATCTGGCGCGATTTTGGAAGTCACAAAAAATAAAAACTTTAAATATTATTTTAACCATTAACTACAACAACAAAAATGTCCGAGCATTTAAGTAAGAAGGTCATTACAATTGATATAAAAACTCTGTCATCATTTTATACAACCAGAGCTGGCAGAATAAACCCAAAAATGCTGGTCAGCAAGCTCCATTTCTGTAATAAATTTAATGTCCATAAAAAGGTTTGCTTCCTTGATACAAAAAAATATTCATTGCACTTTAAGAATAAATCAAGAGATGCCACGCATGTAAAAAGCCCAAATTTATTTTTACAAGACAGGTAGTTTGATTTTATTTTGATACCGCAAATTAGTTTACATTATTACGCGTGAAAATCAACAGATGGCATGCGTTCAAGTTACATAGATTGCTTCACCGCGAAGGCCTGATTATTATGCAAAATTGGTTTAGTTTTTAAAGGAAAGCATTAGATGGCGGACGTGTAAACTTTTAACCCTACAGTGTGTGGTCGCGCTCTGAAAAGTAACGTCACTGGTCGCGTGGATTACCTACATAAATAGGTAGGCCATTTTTAAACTAAAAAAAATAGTGAAATCATTTAAGAATTATTGTGTATTTATCTTTTTATCTTATAATCTAAGCATTGTTTATTAGAAATAAGCAACATAAATTTAACATAACTTTTCACAATAATTAACAAAAACATATATTTTAAAACTAAAAATTACATTTTTCACTTTTATTGATATAACAAAATAAAGGTTAGCAAAGAAAATAATTTAGTTACTGATTTCTGAGCAGAATGTTCTCATCATTGTATAAAATTATATAATGATCAGAACAAATGAATTTTTTGCATACACTTTTCGAGTGCTACGTAATTTGGTCGCGCGAATTACAGGTGGACTTTGCGGAGCTCCTGTTACACAACCAAGCAAAAATATACTAACAACGTAACAACCAAGCGTGCTCGACACCAGCGCTCAAATATACCAAATTCACCCACTCAGCGCTGAACTGAACGCGTCCAGATAAAATGATTCGCGCCACGAAAAAAAAACAACCTTCAATATCAGTTAGAGATGTCGCCACCCCATTAGAATAGGGTTCTATCTTCACTTTACCTAAAATATTTAAAAAAATATTTAACGTCCTAACCAACTTAGAACATACCCAAACATGTAAATAGAACCCCACATGCGACTAGCTAGACCTAGTATGATGCTGTCATGATCTCTTAGTACATTTTATTGCTCATTAATAATTTAGGAATTATTTTTATATTATACAAAACTATACCTTTCAATAATAATTTTCTAATTGCAGACATACCACATACCATCATGGCTGATGTTTAGCACCAGAAATAACTATCCTCACACAAAAGAATACAATAAAACATTCTCAATCCATTCTCATTTATTTTAAATAGCCTTTGTCATGAATAATATTTTTAAATCTATAATAAAAGGTTAAATTTCTTTCTGCTTAATATTTACAACGCTTAAAACCAATAGTACGTGCTTGCATTTGGAATATCGTATCACTAGTCTAATATAGGAATAAGCGTGACATGAAATAAATAACACGAAATGCAAAAGGGTACCAGGTAAATAACACACCTGGTAGACCCCCGGACAGGAGGTCCTGAGGAAAATAATTTCCCTAGGCAAACACTGGGCGGACCTCCCGCTGGGCAGAGCCAGCTGCTTTCACGTCACCACCCAGAGCTCAGCGTACAACGGGGAGAGAAACTTGGGAGTACCTGGCTATTCAGATCTATACAATAATAAAATATTCGAAAACCACTTTGATATTTGTCCGTCTCAAACGAATGGTTGATATGAACTTAATAATAATTTATTTTAAGGCTCTAAATTCAATTTTTCCGACTGAACTTGGAATATATTGGCGTGAACTCGATAAGCATTTTTGGCCACACTAGGAGTACCTATCTTCAGGTGCATAATATGCTATGAGTGTATATACATTATTTAAACTAAATGATTAGTAGGCATGTATATCATATATAATAATTTTAATTTTTTCACGGGGCTTGAACCCACAACCTTCAGTCCACAGCCAACACTCTCACCTTTCTACTACCATCGGCCATAGGCCATCCACCGTCGTAATTTAATTACTCCTTCCTTTAGCACCCAATAGATAATTTCTTTATATCAGCCAGTTGATCGGCTCTACTCTTTCTTCCGGACAGATTCTTCTCGATTTCTTCCAAGGTCTTCCCCTTTGTCTCCGGGACCCAGAAGTACGTAAACACCATGGCGAATACACAAATAATTCCGAACATCCAGAATGTGCCGTGGGCGCCGATAGACTCAAGGATATCGTTGAAGGTCTTGGTGACGAGGAATGTGCAGGACCAGTTAAAGGCTGTGGCCACGGAAGCAGCCGTACTCCTGATCCTTCCCGGCAGGATTTCTCCCATCATCAGCCACGGTATGGGACCAAAACCAAGGGAAAATCCGGTAACGTAGATCACTAAGCTGACTAAGGGAACCCAACCGAAAGCGGAGACGTCCATGAGCGTGCGCACGTAGAAGAATGTCCCCAGAGTTCCCAAAGTGACGATCATCATAACCCCAGAGATGTACAGCAGAATCTTCCTTCCCAAGCGCTCGATCAATACGGTCGCAATAAAGGTTGAACCGAAGTTGACAATTCCAACAATAATTGTGCTCAAGTTCTCGTCAATGGTGCTTCCCGCATCCTTGAATATGTTAACCGTGTAGAAAATAACTGCATAAATACCGCTCAGTTGTTGGAAGAACATGAGCCCCAAGGAGATGAGGATAGTCTTGGAGAATTCTCTATTGAAAAGCTCCCTGAAGACGGAACCGGTAGCATTCTGTTCTGCGTCTCTATAACTCTTCACAATATCGTTGAATTCAGCGTCAACGTCGGCTTCCTTTCCCCTGAGCCATTGTAGGGCATCGCGAGCATCTTGGGCACGGTTGTGTGATACGAGCCAACGTGGGGTCTCGGGGATCAGCATCAGGAGTATCAGTAAGGGAACTGGCAGAACAGCTCCGAGCCACGCCAGTTCCGACCAGTCCAAGTACTTTCCAGCCACGAAGCACACCAGAATACCAATATTACCGAAGGCTGTAGGCAACAATCCAAGCTGGCCCCTGACCTCTGCCTGAAATATTTCTCCCAGATATACAGGGCAAGAAAGAGACCCAATGCCAACGCACAGTCCTCCGATGATCCTGCCCACATATACGACAGAGACATTTGAGGCGGTAGCGATGATGATCCAGGATATGATAAAAGGAAAACTGGTGCTGGCAAAAATTGTGTTTTTTCTTCCGAAATTTTCGATCAGTGGTCCCCCTATCACACCACCGACTAAGGCTGCCAAAGGCATCAAACCTCCAACCCACGAGCCCTGCGAACAAATAGAAATGCATTGTTAGATGCGTTGTTAAAATGTTTGAATAGTTTATATACGAAACCATCTTTGTTGGTTGTTGGAAAATGCACTTTTTTTTAAAGTTTCTAACTCTAGTTCTCGTAGGCGTTCCATAGTAGTAGTTGATGCACTTGAGATAGCAAAGAGGAGTTTGAATGAGTAGAGCAAACATTTGACCGGGAGACCCAACTAATCTTGGTAATTTTAATTAGCCACACTGTTTGCGGGTCCTATATTTCCTCAGCGTTGCACTGGTTTTATTACTTAGGGATCCGTTTTCATTACTTAGGGATCCGTTTGTGGATCAAGCCAAACTAAAACAAAAAAATCTGAAATACCGATCATTATAACTCAGTACAAAATGGTTTCTCTAAAGCCGAAAAGTTTTATTGTTACTCCATGTCATCATTTCACGGGAATATTTACACGTATTACAATTTAAACCTTCACTAAACATTATTCCGAGCACATCAAAACATAATTAGAAACCTGTGTTCAAACAATTCAGATTAAAATATTATGTGAGGTCTTCCCAATCAGTTCAATAAACACTATATTTAGACTGGTTAATTACTTTTGATTTTTTTTATTACTTTAAATCTTAAACTGTTTCAGCTGTAGGTATGCTCCTACGTCAGTATAGAAGATAGTCGTTACTCTCTAATTTGTGACATTCTTCAACACAATTCTAAAAGAAACGATCCAGAAGAGACCAGTTTAAAACCGGCTACCACGTTGAACTTAATTACTTTTAAATACGAAAAATCATCATCAAGTAATTGAATTCTCATGAGGTGTACCACTCATTTCCCTTTCTTATTGTGTGATGGTTAAATGAGTAAATTGTTCCGATAACCATTAGCTCTTGAGTCATTCGCCCCTCATAATTGCCAGCCGTATGCCTGGCTCGAGCCGCAGCCATATAAGTAAACAATAACAAACTTAGATAAAAAAAGTTACTAAATATACACTGTTCATAATATAGTAATAATAAATATCTGTAATTATCCTGTAGCTTTTGGTGATACGAACTTCTTTTATTTAGTGACTAAAATAATTACCGATTTCTCTAATACCTTCGCAATATTATCGAATTTATTTATTGAATTGTGTAATGACGAACTTCGACTTACTTCTTGTCTTGTGACGGCTATGGTGCTGTTTTCATGGATCATGGTAGTAAGGGCTGTGGATGTGTATGCGATGCAATAACCCACCACCAAAGAGCCCAAGGACATGATAATCGCAGCAATAAGCTGTTAAAGTAATAAGTACATTTATTAAATTCAGAAAAGTTTATCTAAAACAAATCCATCTCTTTGAGATCGCTTTAAATACAGATATATTTTTCTAATTAATTAAACATTTAAAATCGTTTTTGTATTAATTGCGCATTAAAAAAAACATATATTTTTATTTTATTTTATTTTGGAACCTTTTTGTTTTCATTTCAACAATAGTTCGAATAAAAGGCTTGAAGGTTTTCCGATGATCGGACGATGCACTCTAAACAAATAATTTGATCATTTTTGTACCAATAATTACTAGAAATATAAATGTTTTCCTTCCTTCAATATTGAATATAGATTTTCACGGGTGCTTTATTTCCTCTCGTTAAAAGCGAATAACCAGCAAATTTAAATTCAGATTCCGACGTCAGCGCTACACACTCGCTAGCGGGCATTTTTAGAACTAGAGTTCGTTCCGCTCCAAGCTTGGTTTCGAGATATACTAGCTCACGCGCTAGGACTGTAAAGACGCCACAGTATGGGTCAGATGAAGATGTTAAATTCTCGCTTCCAGAATTTTGATGAGTAGTAGTTATTTGTAATTTGTATATCGAAGTGCATAAACATAAATAGATACAAGTAAAATGCGTAAACCCAGTAGGTATTAAGTAGATACCTACATGAATAAACAATTTGTTATATTCTTTTTAATATTTTGTTTTTAATTGTATTTTACGGCCATTAGATATCTCAGTATCGCCCTGATGTAAGACCACCATTAAGAATTGAAACGTTGCTTGAAATAGCTTTAGCAGTGTTTAGTGAACAGATCTGAATAGCCAGGTACTTCCCCACCTTCCTCTTCCCTATATCCTTCCCCTCCCCACTACATTCAGCCTTACAACATACCCCAATTAGGGATGCCATAGTCCCACTGGCCCCAGACGGGAGCAGTTGGGACTCTTGTACGGTATTAATGAAAAAAAAATAGTAATATTCAGTTGGATTGTAAAAAATTACTCATTTTAAAATATTTATTCGTGTGCATATTTGTTTATTTTATATTTATGTGAATACCGCACAAGAGACCCAAATGCTCCCGTCTGGAGCCGGTGAGACTATGACGTGACTATGGGGTATATTATGAGGCTGAAGGTGGTGGGGAGGGGAAGGAGATGGGGGAGAGGAAGGCGAGGAAATACCTGGCTATTCAGATCTGGTCACTAAACACGGTCATAGCCATTTCTAGCAAGTTTCAATTCTGAATGGTGGTCTTACACCACCCAGGGTGATACTGAAAGTATCTTCCACTCTGGAACGTGACGCAAATATATTATTTTTAATTTAAATAATTGTAAAATAACCCAAATTATTCAAATAAAATTAATTTGCCTACGCCGGGATTCGATCCCACGACCTTCGGATTGCGAGTCAAGAGCCTTACCCCTTGACCACGTCGGCCGTCAATAGGTAGTATCAGTAATTTGGAAGGCGGGTATGGGTACCGCCGCCTCGGAAACCATGTATTGGATTATCAACATCTCTGCCATAGGTCACGAAGGTCGGATCAGGAAAGACCGTTTTTTTTACAATCGCTCGACACACTGCCTATCTCTACTTTGGGAATGCTGTGTGGAGGCTCGTTTTAGGGAAAGGAAGGAGAGGAACTTCGGAGAAGGAAAAGGGTATTAGGGGTGGGTAGAAATCTGGGGGGTCAGCGTGTCCAGGAGTGCGGATGTATGAGGCCATCCCTCCCACTGCGGTGCAAGGCGATGTTCCGAGAGGGTAAGGCTGGAGAAGTCAAAGGGACTCCCTCAACCACTTTTTCTAGATCCGACCGGCCATGCAGCTGGTGGGCAGACGCATCCGCCGCCAAGACCTGAACAAACCTCACCCCCACGAACCAAACATTGCGAACCGCTTGGGATGACCTACGGCAGACGTGTTGATTATCTAATAAATGGTTCTCGGGGCAGTGGTACCCATACCCGATTCTCGTGTTTGTTATTTTTGTAATACGAAAAATGGATATAAAAAAGGCCTACCCTCTCACCCCCTCTCAACCTCCCCCCCTAAACCCCCCTCCCCTTACCCCCCACCTCTAACACCTCTCCACCCCCCGGCTCCTTTACCCCCCCCCCCCCCCCCCCCTCAGCCACCCCTTTCATCTCATCTCAACTCTCCTCCAACCTCTCTCCCTTGGGAGCTGTTGGACTCTTATGCGGTATTACATAACAATATTTTTTGGAGCATTTGGGACTCTCGTGCGGTATTCATATAACAATAATTTATAATATATATATATTTTTTAAATTTAGTGTGCTTTAGAGTCTTTAGATCACACGATTGAAGTAAAACTTAACAAACTTATAACAATAAATTTAAAAAAAAACATGCTTCTCAAACGGACAGCTGTATGCGACCTGCGGACGTGTCGGACGAAAACACAAAAATTTATGTGAACCTATTCAAAAGCACTTCAACAAACAGAATTAAAGCGCACAAACCCTTTCTTTCTTTGAGTGGCCTGGCAACGCCCGCCGGGTGTCCGCTATATATAATGTTATATAGTGCAGGCGCTTGCATTATAATGCAGTTTTCCGGGACTTGGGATGGAACCATTACAGTTTAGTTGACCCCGAGGTTATAGTGGCCTTGCAACGCATGCCGGGTACCCGCTGTATTTAATGTTATATAGTGCAGGCGCTTGCAATATAATGTAGTTTCCCGGGACTTGGGATGGAATCATTACAGTTTAGTTGACCCCGAGGTTACAGTTGCCTTGCAACGCATGCCGGGTACCCGTTGTATATTATGTTATATAGTCCAGGCGCTTGCAATATAATGTAGTTTCTCGGAACTTGGGATGGAACCGTTACAGTTTAGTTAACCCCGAGGTTACATTGGTCTTGCAACGCATGCCGGGTACCCGTTGTATATAATGTTATGTAGTGTAGGCGCTTGCAATATAATGTAGTTTCTTGGGACTTGGGATGGAACCATTACAGTTTAGTTAACCCCGAGGTTACATTGGTCTTGCAACGCATGCCGGGTACCCACTGTATATAATTTATTTATTTATTTACGGAAAAATAGTCCATTAACAATAATACGAATAACATGCGTTCGTTAAGGCCCGACCCGCCTAGCAATCGATCACCGTTCGCATCGATTACCGTTCGCAGGACATTTTTCGTAACAATCATCACTTTTCGTAACGCATTTACCAGCTTACCCCCCATGTGTCGAGCGTGCGCAAAGAAGTTTTACTTCAAAAAAATTATTTTGAAGCTGTTGGGACTCTTGTGCGGTATTCACATAAGAATAATTTACAATAAAAAAAAATTTCAAAATTTTCATAAAAATATTCAATGAACATGAATTTTTGCGTTCGGTAAACCCTGTAGTTTTTACAAACACGAAACAATGAAATCGTATTATTTGGTTTCATTTTAAATTCGTCTTTTCCAAATATTACGATACAGAGCGCCGCGGAGACAACCGCCGGCTGCCACGTTTGCGGGCAGAGTGAATTCTCAATTCTCGAGTCGTCGAGCTATAAGAAAAATGGTAAAACGCGAGCTGTAAATAATTTAATATTAATTACTTCTTATGATTATTTTTCGATCAAAATTTTTATGACTTGTCAATAATGTCTTAGCAAAATAAGTATTTAAAAAAATCTTGAAATATATTAGTTAGGAAGTACGCAAATAAATACACAAACTGGCCAATTTACGTCAAGAAACACATGTACGTATATATTTTTTAATGATTTTATTTAAACTAAAATTAAAATTCTAAAACATACGTTTACCAGATAATGTATGGATTTATTTAACTGCATGATTATATGATTTTAAATTGGTGTTGTATAATACATGTACTTTTTTGAAAATATAACAAATCTGCCAACGACCTATGGTATAACCTTATTATACTTAAAATAAACATGTTTTCTCAAAATTTAATCCATAACTTTACTAGATAAAAGAACAATCTTTCAAAATCAATTTATAATTTTTTGTGGAAACGAGTCAATAAGTCTAAACACTGATTTAAAAATGACATATTTCTGGTTTATCTGGTCATGTCCTGTTAATTGAGTCTTATTGACTTTGTTTATAAATTGTAGATGTTCGAATAAACTTTAAATTAAATCATTCAGTATTTTAGGTTCGTGCCAAATAAATTGGTCTATCTTGTAACCCTTGGCAGTTGACACAGATTGCTAAATTGTCGTATTTCATAAAAATTATAAAATTATACAGATCTATTTTGATACACGTTTTTAGAATTCTTCAGTTTGCTAAATAACTACTGATAAATAATACTCCCGTTTCTTTTCGTTTAATCCATCGTGAAATCTTATATAATGATAATCGTTTATAGCAGGCGTAGGGAACCTGCGGCCCGCGAGCATTTTTGGTGCGCTTACATTTAGAACCCGAGAATGGTTTTCTTTCACACTGTGTCTGATATGTTTTTCAATTGGTTAAATAAATTTAAAAAAAAATTGAATTCACAGTTAGGGGTCGTCCATTAATCACGTGATGTATTTTAGCAACTTTTTACCCCCCCCCCCCGGTGATATGTGGTGAGTTTTTGGACTACACCCCCCCCCCCCCAAATCACGTGCATTTTTTTAGTACAAACCTTTGTCGAAGGCTGTAATCATGCGAAAGTCAATAAAACATTCTAAAGTCGTTTTTGTATTAATTGCGCATTTAAAAAAAAGAAAAAATATAATATAAGCTGGTGGACTGGTGGCTCGTACGCAGATTCATTCTCAAGTTAAAATCAATCTTGTGTTCAGAATCTATGTGCTGCAACAATCGGAGGAAAACCATTTTCGAGTTCTGGATGTAGTTTTGAACCTGGGGTAACACACAGATTCACTTTAAAGTTAAAACCAGTTTTATTTTCACATTGCCGGATGAAATTCGAAACCGTTCTGAGGTTCAAGGTGGGTCTAAAATTCAAATATGCTTCAACATTTCGACGATACCACTTGTTTCATATGTGACTATAATTTTAGCTTTGCATGCGTAAGTTAAAACCACGTTTGTGTTCAGAACGTACCAATAAAATGTCTGTTGTGGGTTCATCTGCTGATGAATTTCGAAGGAAATTTACGAGTTCCAAGTGAAAGTTATAAAATTCGAGTTGCAGACTATGTGCAGCAAAGATAGGAGGAAAATCATTTTCGTGTACTGCGTGCATTAATTAATTTAAGCTGAGGCCTCTCTGAATTCTCTCCAATTAAAACCATTTTTTTCAATTTGAGAGGCGGGTAGGGGTACCGCCGCTTCGGGAACCATTAATTGGATAACCCCCGTCTCTGACATAGGCCACTCCAAGGGATTCCTACCAATCCCTCATACCTTTATCTGTCCCGCAACGTTTTCTTCTTCCTTTTCTTAAAAAGATTCACCACCATCCCCAAAAATGATAAAGGCCTTTAGGAAAATTATTTTCCTGAGGCCCACCTGTGTGCGGTTAATATAAAAAAAATATTCCAAATTCACAGTTAAATTTCTAGTTGCGGTTTCATCTATTGACGAATTTCCGAGCGAAGCATAAAATTCTGGTTGCAAGTTATTTTTTTAGCATTTTAATGCCTCAAAATTCGGAGAAAAGCTATTTGCATATTCTTAGTGCATAAAATGAAGATTTCATATTTAATTTTATTTTATATCTGGATTAATGCTTAATGCTAGAAGCACCTTTGTCAATTTTCTGGAAAGCCCAGGCATGAAGGTTAAAACATTACGTTGATTATTTTTTTGATATTCTTAATTTGACTTTTACAACAGAAAAGCAACGATTTATCAATTTAGAGCACCTGACATAGGTATTCAAAAAATATAAATGAGAGAGGTTTCAGAGTACTTTCTAGTATCTACATCATATAACAAAAATGTTACAGGCACTTCTAGCATTAAACCCCAGGGTTAATGTGCTGCCAGAATTGGAGGTAAACCATTTGTATGTTCTTACTGTATTTTTAATTAAAGAAAGTTCCCGTGTACAGATTCACTTTCTCTCTGTCGCTAAACTATATAAAATAGTCATATTTTTCAAACAACTCGCGAGCGATATTGTAAAATTTATTTAAACAAGTTTTATGTTCAGGTTGTGACGATATATTAACCAGCAGTTGAGGAATTATTTTTATGCTTTAAACTCGGGCTTCACACCATATGCTGCAATATTCCGTTGAAAACCATTTGCTTGTTCTGTGTGTAACTATTATTTATGCTTACGGACTCTTATGCTGAATCAATCTGAAGTTAAAAGCACTCTGGTGTTCTAAAGCAATGTAAAATTCTAGATGCGAACTCCTCATGTATAATTTTTTTTCTGAGAAGAATTCATGGTAAGAACACCAATCCCCCCGCACCCCGAACCTGAAAATCTTATTGCAGCCCGTGGGTGATAATACAATCGATCAAATGGCCCCCAACTGTCGACGTTTTTTGTCTGGTTCTTTTCCAGAATTTTATAGTTATTTTCTTTTCATTTTATAATTATATTAAAACGAAAAATTCTTCATACCTGCTTCACGATGTAGAGTTTATGCGTGATGGGCTTATAGAGGGAGGCGTCCTCAGCGAAGTCTTTGATCTTGCCGCTGTTGGACAAGAACTTGACGTGTGGAACGGAATTTCGCAAGTTTTCGTCATTGGAGCCTTTTACTTCCATCTCCATCTTGTACTTGCCTCCCCCCAAACTAATTTCTGTCAAGGTGCGCTCTTCTTCGTCTCTCAGGTTTTGCTCTACTTCTTCTTCCTGTAGGTGTTCGGATGGAAATTCATGCGGGAACAGGGTCCTGGGCAGGTGCAGGTGCGAGCCGGAGTAGTCGGTTACCAGACTGATGCTAGTGGAGATAGTTCCCTTGGACGGCACACGCGCGTATCCCTTGCCGGGACCTGACGAGAGTCCTCGCAGAAGGTTCTCCGCACCGCGCTGCCTTTGGTCGCTCTGAGAACAAATAACAAACAATCAATATTACTCTTTGGATTGGTTTGAATTAAAATAGAGATACTTCTAATTTTTATTTTTATTTATCGGTGTTTTGAAGAGCTCAGAATGCCGGTTAATAATTAAGAAATACGAAATTAACAGAACAAATCCCTTCTATATGGTTGATACATTATTGTCCATGAGAAGTTTACCTTTTTACTTGACAAAACCCTTGAACTGAGAGTAGTTAACTTATTAGAACATCACTCTTAAAGTGCCTGCGGCCGAGAATTAAAATTTCGGCGAAAGATGTTCTTGAAAATTAAAGTTCTGAAACATAGCTTTCCCAGATAATTTATTGATTTATTTGACGGCACGATTATATGATTTGAAGTGTGTGTTGTATAATACAATATTTTGTTTGAAAATTTAACAAATTTGCCAGCGACCTACGGTATAAAACCTTATTATGCTAAAAATAAAACACATTTTCTCATAATTAAAAAAAAACTTTACCAGATAAAAAAAATCAATAATGCTGAAATTTCATTTAAAAATGACATATTTCCGGTTTTATCTGGTTATTCCCTCTTAAATCAGTTCGCATTTCCCGCCCTAATCCCACACTTTTCAAATTGATTTACTACACACAACGATGATCTTTTTCCGTCTTAATAGCAAGAAACTCAGATAAATTATGATTTTAGTGGATAGAGTGTTTTCGATTGGATTTTGGATAAAAATCCACCGGTCGTGTCTATTTTTGACCTTAACTAACTATTTTCAAAGATGAGAAAAATGAGAAAAATTAGAAAATTTCGTTTTGTGGTGAAATAATTTATCTAATACTCAAATATTCATTATTATTTTTTAATTGGTTAACTAATTTTTAAATAACTTTTTTACCCTTTGTGCTATGCATAAAAAATCTTGTCTTAAACATTAGTTTACCAATTAAAAAATAATAATTGATTCAAATCATGTTATTGATTGCATTTTTGATTCCGGGGTTAGATTGTGAACCTATGTTTTAACCCAAAAAAGCTTTATCTTGGTTGAAAAAAACGGTTCGAAGAGATCCGAGCGCTTTCCATACGATTTTTCTCTTTAGCATATTGGGAACCCAATGAACACGCAATTTTCACACATCATTTTTTTCTCAAAATTATTTGTGTGGGAGAATTATTGACGCATAGATGTCGCATATTAAAAATAGAATAGATACACATTTATCCAGGCACTATCTAGATAGCATTTAGTTCGGGTTTGAATCTTGCAATATTTTATTTATTTTTTTATTTATTTTTTTTTTATTTATTTTTTTTTTATTTAGTAAAAGATTATACATTTATATACATTATTTAAAAAAAATTTTGACTGCCCAACTAGGAGGATTCCCGTTTTAGGACAGTCAAATTAGGATGCGTATTAACATACGGAACATGGTCTGTAAATAATATAAAAGAACAAAACAATAATAAAAGATTAAAACAAAGTGACTGTTCTTTGTTTAGCAAAGTTTAAAAAAAATATATATTAATTACGTAGGTAATTAATATTATTTTTTAGTAGGTAGTTACTTAATTACAGAGGATTAAAACATATAGATATAGAACAAACGTGTAAGCATTGCATATCATAGTCCTACACAGATGGGTTGTATAAAATAAAATAAAAAAGAGAAGAGAAAGAATTAAAAAAAAAAATAATAGTAATAATAATAATGGTAATAACCAATCGATACAGAAAAGATAACCGTGCTTTGCTTATCATAGTTATTTAAATTATCATAAAAGTAATATATACATACTTAAAAGAAAAATTAAAACATATCTTGTGTTTGCATTTCAAATAATACCTAGTCCTACATACACATTTTATACAAATGAGAACTAGAAAGAGAACAGAAACAATAAAATGAATCAAACATTTAATAGAGGGTTATTACTGTTGTTTGATTAGTATAGTATTAAAATAATAGGTATAATGTGTACGTTTAACTGGTGTTGCATTGCATAAGCCTATTAACATATTTTGTATAAATATAAATAACAAAGAGAAGAAATAGAAAAAAAATAAAATATGAAATCAAACATAATATTAACGTAATAGGTAGGTACATATATACACATAATGATAAAGATTAGAACATAAAGGTATCTTTTACATGTTTTTTTTTTTTTTTTGAGTTTGGGTTGTTGTTTTTGGTTTGTGTTTGATTTTATTTTTTGTGTAGTAAAAGTTCACCCTCCTTTCTACCTAATTGATGAAACCAGTTAGTGGCCAATTTACGAACAACACCTGTGCTTTCCTTTTTCCAAACATCAGGCATTAAGTTGTATAGTTTTGGACCTAAGAATGAGAAGTGTCTTTGAGCGAGAGATGTTTTAGTTGTGAGTGGTACAATTGGGTTTCTCCGTGAGTGATATTATATACTAGCTTTTACCCACGGCTTCGCTCGCATAGTATTAGTGGGAAATTACTGGCATAATTATTGGCATAATTGTTATTATTATTGCTATTTTGTCTAATAGAAAATAATTATTGTTTAATAGAAAATTTAAATTTGGGAATGACATTTCGCAAATAAAAATTCTATTTTAGAAAATATTTAAATTATAGAAAAAGAAATTTATTTTAAGTACCTACTCCCTTTATTAGTATTTTATTCATATTTGAATCCAGATTAATCTAAAAAAATAAGAAAATGACAGTCCACTTCAAAAGCTATGCTTTATAGTAACGTTATGCTTTTTGTTCGGAGAATAAACATTTTTAGAGATACGTAGATATTAACTACATACGACGCCAAAAAAGTACTCTTTTTAATCACAACAAAGCACTATTAAGCCTAAAATTATAAAAAAAACACATTGTTTCCAAGGCAACAATTTGTTTGACGTTTGCAATAACTCGATTTTGTTAGGGACAGAAAACGTATGATACATAATTTCATAACGCCACAGCTCATTCATAACGCCAGAGCTTACCAATATATAAAGCCGTTGTTACTCGCAAATAATGTAGCTTTCGATTAGTGAAAGAATTTTTAAATTCCATTCGATATTTATTGCGTGAAAGAGTATGGACCATCCATACAAACTTTCGCATTTATAATATTAGTAAGATATATTTTTTTTTACATGAGCTCTACACAGGAGGCCCTGAGGAAAATAACATTTAGGCAATAGGAATGTATAAAATAAAAGGTACCGAAAACCACTGGAGTTCAATTTACTTTAGAGGATAAACAACGGAAGTCCAAAACATGTCTTTTATCCTCTTAGAAATATTCAATTTCAAACATTATCCCTGTATCTTAGAGGTGAAACTATGAGAGTCCATTTTGAACTTTTGTTCAAGCAAGTGGTTTTTATATTACCCGAAATTTTGAAACAACAATTTTTTTTACTTACTTCAATAATTAAGATCGGTGAATGGTAAGTTTAATTTATTTAATTTTTGGCCGTATCATAATTGCTCAATTGTATGTATGCTCATAAACGCGCAATTGTAGTTCGGAAAATTAGTGTACATATACACATACAGCATACGCAAAGAGTGATTTAATTTAATTCGCAAAATCTGTCAATGAAAGTATCTTCGCCAGTAATTATTATCTACTATTATATAATATTGAATCACGGTGAATCACCCATTTCCTTTTAATTATAAATAGATGGGGTACCCGGCTTCGCTCAGGGAGTTGATATGAGATTGAAATGACTTTGGAACTCACGACGGATCTTGCTTTATATACCCCTACCAATGGATAGCCTCTCCCTTACAAAAAAGCCTTCGAATGTTCCAAATGTTTCAGAACATTCCACAACATTCGAGAGTGTTCTGGAATGTTCCACAATGATCTGGGATGTTCCGGGATATTTCCGAACGTTCCAGAATATTCCCGAACATTCCACAACATTCCGGGAAGTTCTTGAAATGTCTAGAGGGTAGTGTAATATCTTCCAGGTAGGTAATGTCTTCCAGCCCTTGTATCTTAAAAAGCACTTTCAGGTAAAAACGAGAACCTTCTCCATGGATGGGGGATAGAGGCCCACCATACCATATAATCCTTTATAATATATTATACAAGCTGGTTTACCCGGCTTCGCTCAGGACAACATCCGAGAGTGATCTGGATTGTTTTACAATGATGTTCCCGATTCTCTTTTCCTGGACATTCTACAACATTCCATACTCTGCCATTCCTTCCAGAACTTTCTAGAGCTCTATCGAACCTTCTAGAACTTTCTGGAAGACTGTTCTAGAAATTTCAAAATGGCGAAACTTCCAGCTCTTACATCTTCAAAAGCACTCCATTTACGTAAAAACGGGAACCGTCATCCTGGAGGGAGGATAGAGATCTAACCCACCGTATAACTCCCTTGATCGTTTCTGAGTTTTTGCGGGACGCACATTTTTTCGGACTTTCTTTTAAAATTTGTTTTGATTAATTATTTATTGTGATTTTGATTTTCGCATAAATAACTTTTTTAATATTCAGTCAATCTTGGCGATATTTATTTTTATTTTGAATCGTACCGCTGAAATTTATTTTAATTTGGGGGTTAAATGCAGAATACGCGTGTCTATGTCAAATATACGAATTGTTGAAGAAAACCTTTATTTGTCAATTTATCGGGATGAATATGATACCATCAACCCCTACACATAAAATAAAATATTTACCAGTTTCTTCTTCTGGTCATTTAGAATTTTCTCGTCCTTCTTCTTCGCCCCGCTATTTTGCTCCATATCGCCTTCAATATTCTTCTGTAATAAATTATAGTCTCTGTTCTCTACTTTTCTTCACTATGTCGTAGATTTTACGAAAATTTTACTAAAGAACATTCTTTCCGGTTAACCTTTGTGTACAGTTGTTTTACGCTGATTTTATTTTTCGCGGTGTACAACAACGTTCCCAGTTGGCTCGTCTTGGATTTTCTTGTCCTTTATAACAGTAGAGGTTTTTTCATCATACCACTATTTTACAATAAACTTATTTCTCTATAAATATTTAATATATAATAATTAAACCCGATTTTAAAGCTTTTACGCACTTCAAAAATATCTTACAAAAATTCTCAACTTCATCATAGTACGATTATATTTATAAAATAATCCCGCACTGTAGAATCCGAAATATTCCTTTGCCGACTATTTTATTTGATAGGCGATAGCGGTTCTTCCTTTAATTGTTTTTTTAAGCACTCAAAAGCCTTTTGGTTTCAGAAAATCACCGACTGCAGACGCTGCAGTTCACACGAGATCTGCGCTAAACAATGTTTTGAATAATGATATAAGATTAGTATATATTTATATTTATAAATAACAGAAGTTGTAAAGTGCTTTTGAATATGGTTACATTGGTTACACAACTCAAAACTCTTTTTAATTACTTAATTATAGATAATTGAAGAAGCGTGCTAACTGATTGCCTTACTTCTCTATTGGTTGAGATCGATTATCTTGTGAACCGACAATTGATCCAGCGACAGTTGCCCCCCCGACAGTTAGCTCGCCGACAGTTGATCTTCCCGACAATTGACTTTTACTTTAACTTTTCCCAACCGTCTGGATCAGTATACATATACTATAACTACCTATGTATATATACTATAACTATGGCATCCCCAATTTTGGTATGTTGTGGCGTTGTGAGGCTGAAGGTAGTAGGGAGGGGAAGGAGATGTGGGAAATTTACCTGTCTATTCAGATCTAGTCAACAAATACGGCTAAAGCCATTTAAAGTAATAAGTCATTACACTATTTTTAATAAGTTTCCATTCAAAAGTCATTCGTCGCCAAGCTATATCGTCAGTATAGGAGACAAGATTGCTTGACATGTAATGCAGATATACTATTGTGCACCAATAGCCATAACGTTTCAATGAGTTTTCATTCGTCGTCAATCTATATTGTCGGTATAGGAGGATTGTGTGAACATTTTCCATTTCAATTAAAATATTCTAGTCACACACAACGTCCTGAACGCGAATAATCTTAAAATTACTTTATAATTACACGATTATAATAATCATCTGATAATTATTGTGACCAGTATGCAAACCTGGTATCGGTACATGCAAATGGTTGTGTGAATAATTTAATATTGTATTATAAATCAACCACTCGAACAACATGTAGCGTGAAATTTGTCGATTATCCACAATATTTTCATGAAATTATAGTGTAGATAATATTATTATCACCTGGGCGGCTCCCTAATGGGCCGGTAAGGAATCGCCATAGATAAGTAAAGTTTGCAACGCAGTGCATTGTGGAACTTTTCTGCGAGGTGTCTTGCAGCACTAGGTTAATGTCGATTCGTTAACACTTCATTAGGGAGCTACCTTATATAATATCTGGTTGAATTTCTGTTAGACGGTCTCCATAGCGTTATGGTCTCTACATATTACCTTTGGGATTGAGTTTTTAGCAAATTCTAAGTTATTTTGTTATATCCTAAACCTTAAGTTCGTAAAGTTTTGGTCGGAAAACATTTTAAGATTTGATTTCGCGGTTCACAAAATAAAATAAAATTCATGTTTTTTAAGTAATGTGGTCAACGCAACGTGACGAAGCACTTACACCATAAATATACCAAACCACCCATAGGTACTTACACTGACCATACTTTTTGAGCACGTGAGTGGGTACTCTCACTTAATTCGTGTGATAATATTTAAAGAGCTACATAAATAAAACTAATAAAAGGAGGGACTGTTGAAGACCAGCTGTATTCCAGGAGAAATCCTAAATTGTAAAATGTATAATACTGTAAAAAATCTATTGATGAATAAATGTTTTTATAATTATTATTTATATTAGAATAAGTTAACAATAATAATCTAAACGAAAATATGAAAGAGAACAAGACAGAAAAAGACAATGGTCGCAACTGGGACTCGAACCCAGACCTCTCCGTCCAACCGGGACGAGCGCGTTAACCAATTTCGCTATTGCCACCTTCTGTCAAAGCCGTCATATTTGTCAATCTCATATTTTCAAATTTCAGAATTACATTATTATCAACTAATTATTTTTCTCCATATTATTATTTAGATAATTTACTAGCACTCTAAAATATTTCTGCTGTAACCAGTGGCGTTTCGTGACTTTTGGGTGTGCAGGTGTTCTAATATTTAAATGGCGTTACCAATGTTGTTATAGTAAAAATTATATTTTTTTTGAAAATCCGTATTTGTATAAACAATTTCTGGAAGTTTCAGTTCAGCCCCATACGGATTTCCTGAAAATCTTCATACAACAAAATTGATTTTCGAAAAAATGCAATTTTTTTTCGCCTGCGACAACTTCCATAATGCATTTTTTTTAATATTAGCATCCTACACACCCAAAAGCCGCAAGCCGCCACTGACTGTAACTACTCGTGCGTACAGGGGGGTCAATGGCAAACAGTAATGCGCTTAGAAATAATATATAAAAATCACAGATTAAAAAATCATTTAATGTCTTGTATATACGGTGACTTTTAATTGCTTTAAGATAAAAAATATTACATTAAAGTTATTATTATAACTTTAACGATTTTTTTAATTAATGAAACAATATCAATTTTTTACAACACAATATTTTTTTATTAACGCTAAGGGGCCATCCATAAATTACGTCACACCATAAGGGGGGGGGGGGGGGGGAGTAGAGAAGTGTGACATTGTGTTACAAAGGGTATGAGGGGGTCATCAGCTATGTGACGTCACATGTAAAAATCTAAATTATTATAACGCAAAACTTAAATGTAAACGAACAATTATTTTAAGATGTAAAATTGCAAAATATGTGACGTCACACTAGGGGGGGAGGGGGTCTCACAAATGTGACGATGTGTTACAGGGACGGGAGGGAGGGGGGGGGGGGGATCAAAAAATCATGAAATTCGTGTGACGTAATTTATGGATGGCCCCCAATATAATATATGTTCAACCATAGTTTTGTGATATTATTCATTATATGTGTATACATATTTTGACAGAGGAAGGAATGATTGTTCCGAAACCGGTTGGCGTTAATAAAAAAATATAGTGGTTTAAACAAAGTTATATTGTTTCATTTAAAAAATATATCAAAGTTAGAGTACGATGTAGTTTATGTATATAATATATTATGTATACATTATATTAAAAACTTTTAATCGTTACAAATCATTAAACCACTATAACGCGGGCATCGGCCTAGCATAGTGGTCGAAAAATCCACAAATATTGTAACCATAATATGCAATGAATAAAGAAAAATTAATTCTTATCCGTTGTTAGAAGCCTAATAGAACATAACTCTAGTCACCCGTCTACGAAATTCATATTCATATTATTGAAACAATTCAAAGAAAATTTCTACGTTTCGTTAATTTTAAATTTAACATCCCTTTAGAGCAGCGATCGGGGAACCGGGGTAAATTACCCCAAATGGCGTAAAAATGATTTTTTTTTGGGTAATAAGGAAATTTTTCTAGTTTGCTATTTCATAAACGTGTTAGTATTTTTACAAACTTAATCAATTCAGGTGTGTGCGTGAGATTCAATTTGAGAGCAAAGCCAATCTGTCGACTTTTTGGATGTCAAAAGCTACGAAGGCTTTCAAAATTGTTCTTGAGGAAGCGGTTAAAAAAGTTGCTGCCGTTTGCAACAACCTATCTTTGTGAACACGGCTTTTCCACTACAATGAACATAAAAACGAAGAACAGATATCGATTAAACGCCGAAGACTGTATTCAAATTGCTCTTACGTCAAAAAGTCCCAATTTTGAAGTAATTCTATCAAACATGAAGCAACATCATTTCTCCAAAAACTGAAAGGGAAACCTGAAAATCAGAATTTTTGTTTGATCCAATTTGAGAATTTTATTTTGTTTGTTTATTACATACTTACTATTTTCATCTAACTTTTTTTTATTATCCGTGTAAATTAATTCAACAAATAATTTATATTTAAATATACATTGATTGTCTTCTTTTCAAAATGGGGGGAAGGGGTAATATCGACTTACCCAAAAATATTTTGGGGTAATGGTTAAAAAAGTTCCCCAACCGCTGCTTTAGAGCACATAAATATCCTGTCGTTAATGAATATTTTAAACTAACCTTTTTATTAAAATTATAAATTCGACTGTTGTGAACTTCTGCAATTGATAAATCTACATGTACCTACACGAACAACTAGACAAATATTAACATTTTAAATACGTACACCTCATTCCAACTATGATTTGCATTCTCCAATACAACGTTTACCTAGTCTTGGTAACAAATACTTAAACAATATGGATGTATTTGACAATAATTTGAACTAAAGGGGTCTCCACACGGTACTGCCGCAGTACGTACTGCCGCAGAACTGTAGTCAAATACAATACGGCTGGCGCCGTTCTGCGGCAGTGCGTACTGCGGCAGTACCGTGTGGAGACCCCTTTAGTTCAAATTATTGTAGTCAAATACAATACGGCTGGCGCCGTTCTGCGGCAGTGCGTACTGCGGCAGTACCGTGTGGAGACCCCTTTAGTTCAAATTATTGTCAAATACATCCATATTGTTTAAGTATTTGTTACCAAGCTAGGTAAACGTTGTATTGGAGAATGCAAATCATAGTTGGAATGAGATGTACGTATTTAAAATGTTAATATTTGTCTAGTTGTTCGTGTAGGTACACACGGTGTAGGTACACACGGTTCGTGTAGGTTAAGGGTCGATTGAGACAGGTTTTTCGTTCTCGGCCGAGACCGAGAATAAATTAAAATCTCGGCCGAGACCGAGAGCCGAGACCGAGAATAGATAAACTGAACAAAAAAATGAAATAGCGCTATTTTTGCATAATATACTATATTTTTAAGAATGTAATAATGTTTAATTATATAATAATTTGAGATTTTATATAATATATCTAATATTAAATATTTAATTAAACAATAATTTGTGATTTTATATAATGTATCTAATATTAAATATTTAATTAAACAATAATTTGAGATTGTTGATTAGTTGATTTGTATGTTCATTGCTGTTTTTGGCAGTTTATTATGAACAAAGTTCTAAGAAAAATAGCAACGAACATACAAATCAGCGAATCGATGTGTTCTGAGTTCTGATGAATGTGGCCAGTGAATCTAAAAAATCTTCGTACACTCACCAGCTTTCCAACATACGTATAAAATAATACGTAATGATTAATGATCTTAATATTCACTTAACAAGTTTATGTAGTTATTCTGGCTAGTAAAGTAATTATAATTAATCACAACAACATATAAAAGAACTTACTTTTTTCTAGAGCTGTCGTGACACCAAGTGACGAATTTGGACGCGCGCGGTAGATTTGAATCCCATTATTCTATACTATACCTACTTACAACGGTCTCGGTTACTGTCTCGGTTCTCGGCGATTTTTCGCCGAGAACCGAGACAGAGTTCTCGGTAGAATTTGTAGCCGAGAATGCCGAGACCGAGACCGAGACCGAGATCTCGGTCGACCCTTAGTGTAGGTACACACGGTACTGCCGCAGTACGTACTGCCGCTGAACTGTAGTCAAATACAATACGGCTGGCGCTTTTGACTACAGTTCTGCGGCAGTACGTACTGCGTCAGTACCGTGTGGAGACCCCTTTAGCAAACTTCAAACGCCATATGTGCCAACTATGTATTTCTACCTACCCCATAAACCAGGGTTTCCCAAAATGTGTTCCGCGGAACACCAGGGTTCCGCTGAACCTGAATAGGGGTTCCGCGACAATTTATCGGAAGAATTTCATATAATATAAAATACACATTCATATTTCATCACACATTGATATTATTCACAAGAAATTATTATTTGTATAAATATTTCACAATAGTTCTTAAGTTAGGTACTAGACACATGTTCTTCCAGATGGAGAGACTAAGCTTTATGGAAGTTGAAAGAGTTTATGCTGTTATCGCAGTAAATCTTCATTTACATACTAAAAAAATTTTTGAAATATTTTTTACCGTGTTGTATAATATTGTAATAAGGGTCAATAATGTGAACATCTGTGTGATGTTGAAACAATAACAACGGGATAAAAACGGATCTGCAAATGAAATTTCTATTCCCAAGGAACACAACCATATTTTTTTTCGAAATCAACTTTACCTGTAAGTAAAATAACGTATAAATCTACCTGTCTTAAAATATCATTGATAGCAATTAGTCGAACTATAAACGCGCATGGTGCCGTAAATGTTGGTGAAAAAATATTTGTTATCAATGAAATATCGAACGTCTAAAAGAGAACACAAAATACATAAAATTGTATATCTACATTTGGAAATCAAAGACTAGTAATACAAGCCATAATCATAAATTTGTAGAAACAAGGTTTGAAAAATAATTTTTTCAACAAGGAATTTTTTTTAATTTTCAGGTAATAATAAATTTTCTTGAAGAGAGGGGTGATGATTATCAGCAACTGCTAGTACATCTCTATGGCAACTGCGAGATTTAGACTGGCAATGTGATTTAAAATTTTTAGCAGATTTTACCGGAAAACTGAGCACATTAAATCTGGAATTATAATGCAAGAATATATCATTAACAGAAATTATGAATACTGTTGCAGCATTCCAAATTCAAACAGCGTGTATTATAGTCGACATCGAAAAGAAAAAATTTCATCAATTAGTAATAAAATATGGAAGAAAACATTACCTACAATTTTATTCCTGACAAGTACACAACATAAATTAAGGCAGTGGTATCAGACTTCGAGCATCGCTTTAGTGATTTCAAGAAAATGTACATCACATGTGACGAGTATTCTTCCAATAAAAGTTATAATTACACCGCAAATTTATAACTGCTCTCGGGAATCGAGAATGGTATCCATGTTATAGGATTTCGCATCTCGAATTTTTTCACCGTGTTTAGAACACAAGGCAGGTTTTAAATTAAGATTGATTCTGCGTAAATGTCCCAAAATAATAGTTACACACGGAACAGTTAATTTCTCAGAATTTTACAGCATATAGCATGCACCTCAAATGTAAAGCTTCACTCGGTACACGATAAATCTGCTACATGTTATTTAATTTATCGTTATATTCTGAACACAAAACTGCTTCAAATTAAATCTGTATGGGGTGAATTAAAACTACACTCGGAACATGAAAATTATTTTTCTTAGATTCTGGCAGATACATAGTCTGCAACTAGAATTTTATGACTGCAGTTTGAATAAGAGAATGTTTTTCTTTGAAATTCGTCAGCAGATGAATCCACAGTGGAAATTTTAAATTCTGAATACAAAACTGGTTTAAATTAAATCTGTATGCGGCGAATTAAAACTACACTCAGAACATGAGAATGGTATTTTTTTTAAATTCTAGCTGCACATAACTACATAGTCTGCAACTAGAATTTTATAACTGCACTTCAAATAATTTATTGTAAACTATCCAACAACCGACGAAAGGGTTTTTTATTTGTTTTGGATACGAATTCTATATCAATAAATGCTGAAAAACTACACTTAATCTAATAACTATCATACTTGGTGTATTGATAATTTTTACGTATTACATTAAAAAAATACGCCAGGTATTATTATAGTTATTAATTATAATAAATATTATTAGACATGTTTTTATATAAAGGACAGGGGATATTAACAAAAACATTGAAACAATTTGATTAATTTATATTTAAACAGCAACACAACATTTCAATAGAAACAAGATATAAAGAACATTAAATATAAATAGTGAACCAATTAAAAATGCACAAGTGCAAAACATGAATTTTATTTTTTCGATGAATTGGCGATTCGATGAATTGATAATTCGATGTATTGGTTTTCGATGAACTCGTTTTCTATGCACTTGTTTTCGATGAACTAGGTTTCGATGAACTCGGTTTCGATGAACTGGTTT
Source organism: Limnephilus lunatus (assembly GCA_917563855.2). Classification (NCBI taxonomy): domain Eukaryota; kingdom Metazoa; phylum Arthropoda; class Insecta; order Trichoptera; family Limnephilidae; genus Limnephilus; species Limnephilus lunatus. The sequence continues at coordinate 48,386,533 of OU830600.1, forward strand.
TCGATGAATTTGCTTTCGATGAATTAATTTTCGATGAACTCGTCGGTTACCTTTTGTTTCTTATATTTTATGTTACCTGTATTTTGTTAACGCTTATATTTTATGTAACCTAAATTTGGTTTTTAACATACATACACATATCATGTTACCTGTATTTTGTAAACTCATTATTTTCACTGTAATTAAAAAAAACATGTACTGCATTCTATGTAAAAGCCCTATGGGCGTTTAAATAAATAAATAAAAATAAATATTATACATACTCGCATAGTTTTCTTAGGAATAAAGTTGGTTTAGTTGTTGATTGGTAGAAGAAACATGTTTACTCGTTCCTTCTAAAAACTAGAGTTTTTTTACAGAATCGTTCAAGGACAAATTTAATTCGTATTTATTTATTTACGGTACAAATATCTTTAAATAGGTAACCGACGAGTTCATCGAAAATAAATTCATCGAAAGCAAATTCATCAAAAACGAGTTCATCGAAAATCAATTCATCGAAAGCAAATTCGTCGAAAACGATTTCATCGAAACCGAGTTCATCGAAAACCAATTCATCGAATGATCAATTCAAATTCAATTCAGAAATAGCAATATATATATATTGATAACACTTTGCTACAAAATTGTTAAATTAGGTTAGGTTAGGTTAGGTGAGGTTAGGTTAGCTTAGGTTAGGTTAGGTCCAAAGTTTTATTATCAATTTTTTTATTAATAAATTTATTGTCAACTTTTATTGACCAATTTTTTTAACATCCCGGTTCGCTCGGCATTTCTCTCAAATATCTACAAAAAAATTTTTTCGATGAATTGGCTATTCGATAAATTGATTATTCGATGAATTTGGTTTCGATGAATTTGGTTTCGATGAATTGATTTTCGATGAACTCGTTTTCGATGAACTCGCCGTGAAATCTTTAAATAGGTACGTAATAAACATTTTTTAGCATAACATTTTTTAAGACAACAATTATACGGTGTAAGTTTACACCGTATAATAACATATGATTTAAATTAACTAAAATTTACTATATTGGAATCCAAATGTAAACAAAATACTGTTTTCAAAAAAAATGTGTTTATAATTTAGTACGTGTCTTAACCAGTCCGACCCCTAAGCTTGTTTACATGACAATATTACAATTGCAGTCAAGTACAATAAGCTTGTTTTCAAGCTAACGCATGTATTCCCACAAAGATCGTAATTCCGTTATTGTTCTAGTGACAACCCTAAAAAAAAGGTTGAAGGTCCATATTAAATCAAGCTTCACATCTCTATTCAAAGTTGTCCGTAGAAATACATAAAAAAGACTTATTTTGTAGAAACAGATTACACCCGCCAAATCGCTCACGCGCCGTTAGACATTGTTTATTTTTTATTAAATATTCTTGAATGAAATAGCAAAAAAGTGAGGTGACAAAATTGTTTATTATACTTTTTTTAATAATGTATATTAAATATTAAGATTATCGAACACTCTAAAACATTCCAGAACCTTCTAGACTCACCGACACGCTCCGCCACTCATTTCTGAAAGCTTCTAGAACTTTTTCTTCCATAACTTCCTAGAGCATTAGCTTCCTAGAGCATTACCTTCCATAACGTTCTAGAACCTTCTCGTTGATGATCTAGGATGAAAGCCAGAAATAATTGAAAAAAAAAAAAATAAGTCGTCGCACGTATTGCTTTTCATTAAAAATGTACCATAAAAGTTTAACAAACTTTTGACGTCTGCAATAATTCCCGTGGAAAAAAGTTCCATGAACATTTTAAATATTCGTAGCAATCGTAGCCAGTCAAAATGAAATTATGATAGGTAACTAAATATTTCCATATCAGCTGTTGAAATCGAATTGATTTCATTTGTGGTACCATTGACAACACAGTGACTCCATCCCTCACTTGCTCTGCAAGCTGTCTTTGAAAATAGCTGTTACTTTCCAGGAATTTACTGTCATCAACAGATTTGAATGTTGGCGCAAGCCTACTTTTACTTGCTAAAATAATAGCATCTGATGGCTGGACATTCTGACCTACAATCGCAGGATTGAACATTTTACCTGTGTGCTCAAGAAATAGATTAGTGCTGTTATCTTAACGGTTCGGCATATGAGATGCCAGTTTCAAGGAACTCTTCCGATTATTTGGGTTAAGACAACCTGGTTCTTTACCTCCTGCACAGCCTTTAAGGTTTTGGCAGGGAAAACACCATCACTCAATATTTTTGAAGTAAGGCTTCGGGACACCAAGTCCTCCCAAAGTAAATGAGCGTATGGATATTTTTAGCCTTCTACATCATTTACCAATTTGACAAATTGGACACAAACTTCGTCAAAAAATGTAAAATGAATACATATCAAATAGACCAGGAGACGAGGTAGGTAAACCCTACGTCATCGAGTACACGGATGAAACTACTTTTTAGTGATAATGGACACTTAGAAAACCTTAAAAAAGCTGGTCTGCCGGTGCGCCTCTTGGCAGGAGCCGCGCTGCCATGGAAATAGTCAGCGATTTTTTTCGAAAAAATTACGTCATCGAGTACACGAACGGGAATGGTGTCATATGATAAAGGTCGATTAGAAAATGAGAAAAAAGCAGGGCTGCCAACCGGCAGCCTGGCAAGTTCGCAGGCAGCCGGCGTCAAAGTGGGGTAAAAAATAGTAATTTTTACGTCATCGAGTACACGAATGAAACTAATGAATAACTATAGTCCAGATCATTCCGCTTAAGAATTTCTTGGTCTGCCGACCAGCAGCCTGGCAAATTTTTGTGTACGATTATTTAAAGTTTTTTTTTTTTTTTTTCAATTTTTCGTTTATCTTTATTATTATTTTTATTTCATTATATTTTTAAAAACTTTGAATGCCATATTTTAAAAATATGAACGATAATGATAAAAAAAATAATTTGAGAGTTCCGAGTATACCCATCCGTCAGGTGAGCCGTTCGACGCCAAACCACTTACGAAACCTGCCGCGGTGCCCCTCACCGCTGTCGCGTGTCAATATTATTGTACAAATTTATAATATTAATAGTCCTTTTAAAATTGCCTAATAGTCCATAGTAGTTGGAAGTTCGAAAAACCAACGCACCATCGCTGTAAGAGCTGCGTTCGTCCGTAAAACGACGGAAATTTCTGAAACCCCGTTCGTTTCATATCGGTTTCGCTTGCCCTGCTGCACCGATTACATCGAATACAAGATCGAAACTAATGAAAAACTGTAGTCTAGATTATCTCATTCATGACTTCTTTGGTCTGCCACCAGCAGCCAGGCAGTTTTTTGTGTACGACTTTTTAAAGTTTTAATTTTTTTTTTTTATTCTTAAATAAATTTTTTCAATATCTTTATTATTATTTTTATTTCAATATGGTTTTAAAAACTTAGAATGCCAAATTTTAAATAAAATAAGTGGTTATGATAAAAAAATAAATTTTGATTGTTCCGAGTGTAATCGATGCAGCAGGGCAAGCGAAACCGATGTGAAACGCACTGGGTTTTGAAATTTTCGTCGTTTTTCAGACGAACGCAGCACTTACGGCGACGGTGTGATGGTTGTTCGAACTTCCAACCACTATGTTCTATTAGGTAATTTTAAAAAGACTATTATTATTATAAATTTGTATAATAATATGGGCATGCGATGGCGGTGAAAAGCTCCGCGGCCAGTTTCCAGTAAGTTGCTTCGCGTCGAAAGGCGCTCCCGTCCGATGGGTACACTCGGAACACTCAAAATTAATTTTTTTATCATTGCCACTTATTTTATTTAAAATCTGGTATACAAAGTATTCAAAACCATATTGAAATAAAAAAGTAATAAAGATATTGAAAATATTTTTTTTTAAATAAAAAAAAAAAATTATAACTTCAAAAAATTGTACACAAAAAACTGCCAGGCTGCTGGTCGGCAGACCAAAGAAGTCATGCATGGGATGATATAGACTACAGTTTTTCGTTAGTTTTGATCTTGTACTCGAGTAATCGATGTAGCATGGCAAGCGAAACCGATATTAAACGGACATGGCCCGGAAATTTCCGTCGTTATCCGGACAAACGCAGCACTTACGGCGACGGTGTGGTAGTTGTTCGAACTTCCAACCACTATGTTCTATTAGGTAATTTTGAAAAGACTATTATTATTATAATTTTGTATAATAATATGGACATGCGATAGCGGTGAAGGGCTCCGCGGCCAGTTTCCAGTAAGTTGTTTCGCGTCGAAAGGCTCTCCCGTCCGATGGGTACACTCGGAACACTCAAAATGTATTTTTTTATCATTACCACTTTTTTTTTAAATCTGGCGTTCTAAGTTTTTAAAACCATATTAAAATAAAAATAATAATAAAGATATTGAAAATAATAACAAAAAAATAAAAATCGTACATAAAAAACTACCAGTCTGCTGTCTAGCAGACCAAAGAAGTCATGAAGGAGATGATCTAGACTACATTTTTTTGTTAGTTATCTTATACTCGTGTAATCGATGTAGCAGGCCAAGCGAAACCGATATGAAACGGACGGGGCCCGGAAATTTCCGTCGTTTTCCGGACGAACGCAGCACTTACGGTGACGGTGCAGTGGTTATTTAAACTTCCAACCATTATGGACTATTAGGTAATCTTAAAAAGACTATAATTATTATAAATTTGTATAATGATATGGGCATGCGATGGCAGCGAAGGGCTCCGCGGCCAGTTTCCAGTAAGCTGTTTCGCGACGAAAGGCTCTCCCGTCCGATGGGTACACTTGGAAGACTCAAAATTTTTTTTTTCATTACCACTTATTTTATTTAAAATCTGGCTCTCTAAGTTTTTAAAACCGTAGTGAAATAAAAATAATAATAAAGATATTGAAAATATATTTTTTAAATTAAAAAATGAATTAGAACTTTAAAAAATCGTACACAAAAAACTGCCTGGCTGCTGGTCGGCAGACCATAGAAGTCATGAATGGGATGATCTACACTAAAGCTTTTGGTTAGTTTTGATCTTGCATTCGACGTAATCGATGCAGCAGGGCAAGCGAAACCGATATGAAACGGACGAGGCTCGGAAATTTCCGTCGTTTTCCGGACGAACGCAGCTCTTACGGCGACGGTGCGGTAGTTTTTCGAACTTCCAACCACTATGGACTATTAGATTATCTTAAAAAAATTATTATTTTTATAAATTTGTATAATAATATGGGCATGCGATGGCGGCGAAGGGCTCCGCGGCCAGTTTCCAGTAAGTTGTTTCGCGTCGAAAGGCTCTCCCGTCCGATGAGTACACTCGGAATACCGAAAATTTATTTTTTATCATAACTACTTATTTTATTTAAAATTTGGCATTCTAAGTTTTTAAAACAATATTGAAATAAAAATAATAATAAAGATATTGAAAAAATTTATTTAAGAATAAAAAAAAAAAAATTAAAACTTTAAAAAGTCGTACGCAAAAAACTGCCTGGCTGCTGGTGGCAGACCAAAGAAGTCATGAATGAGATAATCTAGACTACAGTTTTTCATTAGTTTCGATCTTGTATTCGATGTAATCGGTGCAGCAGGGCAAGCGAAACCGATATGAAACGAACGGGGTTTCAGAAATTTCCGTCGTTTTACGGACGAACGCAGCTCTTACAGCGATGGTGCGTTGGTTTTTCGAACTTCCAACTACTATGGACTATTAGGCAATTTTAAAAGGACTATTAATATTATAAATTTGTACAATAATATTGACACGCGACAGCGGTGAGGGGCACCGCGGCAGGTTTCGTAAGTGGTTTGGCGTCGAACGGCTCACCTGACGGATGGGTATACTCGGAACTCTCAAATTATTTTTTTTTATCATTATCGTTCATATTTTTAAAATATGGCATTCAAAGTTTTTAAAAATATAATGAAATAAAAATAATAATAAAGATAAACGAAAAATTGAAAAAAAAAAAAAAACTTTAAATAATCGTACACAAAAATTTGCCAGGCTGCTGGTCGGCAGACCAAGAAATTCTTAAGCGGAATGATCTGGACCATAGTTATTCATTAGTTTCATTCGTGTACTCGATGACGTAAAAATTACTATTTTTTACCCCACTTTGACGCCGGCTGCCTGCGAACTTGCCAGGCTGCCGGTTGGCAGCCCTGCTTTTTTCTCATTTTCTAATCGACCTTTATCATATGACACCATTCCCGTTCGTGTACTCGATGACGTAATTTTTTCAAAAATCGCTGACTATTTCCATGGCAGCGCGGCTCCTGCCAAGAGGCGCACCGGCAGACCAGCTTTTTTAAGGTTTTCTAAGTGTCCATTATCACTAAAAAGTAGTTTCATCCGTGTACTCGATGACGTAGGGTTTACCTACCTCGTCTCCTAGTCTAAAAGTTGCCTTACCTATCTGCGAACTGCTCTAAAATGTAATCAATACCCCGGTTTTTGGGTTACTTTTGCTTGCATTACTGAAAAGTTTGCATATTTAAAAGCGGATGTTGAGTTTTGTCGTAAAAATCGCAGCTCTTTCGCGTTTTAAAAACCATTAATCTCTTTAATTCGTGAATATATCGTTAATGCGATGAATCAGTGTCTCTACCCATTATTAAACTTGTCCACCCCACCTCCCCTTTCCACCTAATTTTAGGATTATCTAATATATTAATATTTAAGTTGACTTTATTTGAGATTACAAGATCAATCACTGTTTTCGAGGTTTTAGTAATTCGTGTATAATCTTTAACCAGTTGTTTCAACCCTGCAGCTTGAATAATATATTTCAATTTTTTTTATGTATATGTCGGCCTTTGCTTTGACATTTATATTAAAATCTCCAGCTATAATATTTACATTTTCGTCTAGTAAATTTTCCATACACCATTTTTGAAAATATGTTAAAAAGTCGCACTTACTTGTGTTTGGCGATCTATAAATAATAGTATATATACCTTTCTTGTTTCCTGTTTTAATGGTGATGGCTAAGATCCAACAAAGTTTTTCAATTTGATGATTTGATATTACTTCATACGGGAATTTCTTACTTAAGAGAATCATCACTCCTCCTGTGTGTCGACTATGTGAGTCGCAACGGATGGTATTATAATTTTCAAATTTAATTTCACTATCTTGGATATCTTCAGTCACATGTGTTTCACTCATCATTAGCATAAAAGGTTTCCTCTCTTCTAAAAGTACTTGGACCTCTTCGTTATGTGCAATGATGCTTTGTACATTCAGGTATATTATTTCATCTTTCTCGTGAAATTTTTTTATAAAAAAGAGATTCTGCTCATTTTGGCTTCTAATTTTCGTTTATAAATTGGGCATTTCTTGCTCATGGCTGAGTCAAAACTATTTATTTTTAATCCCAATCTATTATCTGTCATTATACAATTTACACATTGAATTTTCTCATCGGTGCAATCTTTTAAATCATGATGCTGTGCGCATTTTGGACAAGATTTTAGGTTTCTGCAATCTATAGCCTTGTGATTAAAACCATTACATTTAAAACATCTCATGATATTCAGATAATCAAAAACCCTACATCTGTCCCATCCAATATTTATTTTTTCTTCTTTTAACATCTTGTCTTTCCATCAACATCAGCATATACAGTGTAGCTGGTTTGATTTCTTATATTTTTTGTTTCTTTTACAAATGTTACTTTAATTTTTGAGTTTTCTTCAAAAATAAACTCATTTTGACGTTTTATTTTCCTTTCTACCTCTTCAAAAGAGTATTTTTCAGTTAAGCCTATAATTTTAACAGACGGTTTTTTTTCTTGTGGGATTTTCACATCATATTTGTCTCCTATCAGTCCAGTCACCTCATCCTGATTTTTTTTTATATCGGTGGCATTTTTGAATTCCACTATTACCCCTCCATCCTTAAAATTTCTCATTCCAGTTACTCCAAAGTTTACTGAATCAATATTTCCTTTAATTTCGTTTTTTGTTTCAATATTTTCTTGATTTTTCTTTTTTGGTTTTATGATTACAATCGGCTCATATTTTTTTTACCTTTTCCGCATAAGTTTCAGGTACTATTATTTTTCTTATGTCTTTTTTAATTTCTTCATTTTTTGTGTTCATGTTATTGAAAAGTGATTTATTTTCCTGCATTATTTTTTTCATTTCATTAAAATTTTGGTTAACTATTTTTGTGAGCGGCCGGAGAATTTTTAATTCGCCCTTCATTTCATTATTTTCTGCCACTAAATGAGCTATATTTATTTTTTCTTTTTGGCCCATGGAAATTTTTCCTTTAATTTCTGAGAGGGTTGTCTTCATGGAATTAATTATGATTCTCGAGTTAGTAAGTGCGTTACTCACTTGATTTGTCTCTATCAATGTAGACTTTTCTTCCTCATCATCTCTATTATTTTCCGAATCGGACGATATATTATAGTCCTCTTGTTCAGTTGGGGATCTTGGGGTCATAAAAGATTTCGTAAATGGGTCCGAATTTTTTACTCTGTGTGTTTTATTTCCCTTTTCCATTTTTAAAATTCAAATAATTTTAATAAATAAATAATTTTATATATCTACTGCCATCTGTTAATGAATATCGGTAAGTAGTATTTCTTTAAATTGGTTTATTTACCGCCATCTATTATCAAATAGAGTAAAGTATTAATTTACTTTTGATAAATGTATGTCTACTGCCATCTATCGAGTAGTAGCTAAGTGTATCATAATATGTCGTGTCATATAGTAAAACAAAAATTGTTTATGGGTTGATTTTTTTGTTGAACGGTAATTTTTTTTGTTGAAGGTTCCAAAATAATAGCGTTGAGTCACCTAATGCTCGTTCCAAAATTTATCATATTTAGTTCCAGCATTTTTGGGAACAAGATAAAAAAATGTTTTCGTTATTGCAACTACAAAAATCACTAATTAAAACGAGTTAGGAAATAGTTAACTAATAGAAAAAAATAATCGGTAGGTGAGACACTCAATAATAAAGGTTTTTTAATGAAAGAGTTTTACTCTCCTGGAAAATGTTTTACGTATTATTATTATTTAATTATTGCAATCATTTATTATAATCATTTTACCACTACGTCATCACCACAATTATAAATCAATTATAAATAATTATAAATCATCATAATAATAAGTGGATTATTTATATTACGCCATTTACTTGGTATTTTTAACGTTAATAATTTTTTGTTTACGTGAAATCATTTCAAGGGCACTTTGCAAATTAATTTGAAGAGTAACCTGAGACCAGTGACAGATTTATACTTTTCGTTAGCATAGGTCACTTCATTTTCGCCGCCCCCTCCTTCTTAGAAGTTGCCACCTGTGATATAATCACTCACTTGTAGGCTGCCTATAGGCTGCCGCCCCTAGGCCGCGACCTATATAGAAATCTACGGTCTACAAAATATTAAGTATTGTATAAAAATAGTAGGTATTTAAACTAAATAGGTTATACGTAGATGTTTTCTAGGTACCTGCTTTGGCAGGTTTCCGTGAAATAAAAGAGTTATTATCGATAAACACTGTTAGGAAATAAAGCCTTTGTTTAGGGTAAAAGTTTCTTTACGCCTAGCACAGATGTCAGGAAAAATTATAGTCAGGGTTTTTTGACATAGATGTCAGGAGCGGCTATATTTGTCCCTTCCAACGCACCCATAATGGAGTTTATAAATAGGATGATTTCTATTAAATTCGTCCTCTTCTGCATTAGTTTGCCTTTAAAAGGAAACATACATTATCGGTCCGTTGGGGGTCTTCAAGGGCATTGTTGTACATTCTGTTGGTTACAATAAAAACTATCTTTGATCTACCTGGATTTATTGTTGGAGTAAAAGACCTAAAAACTTAAACAACACTGTTGCACAAATTTGTCATAAAACTCCTTACTCGTGGGTAGAAGTTTTCGTTTAGAAGAAGTCGAGAACGTACAAGGAAGACATGATATGATCAAATGATTTTTTTTTACTTCGGTCGGATTACGGGGATGAATTGAGACAGTTTATGAGCGTATCCAAATGGTGATGGTTAATGTTATTAGTTCTTTATTTTGAATTTTCTTATTTTTGTTGTTGTAGATGCCGGCCTTCGCTGCCAAGCCGAGAGCAAGAAAGACTCATATGGGAAGCAGGACTGTGTGGTGGTGTAGGGAGAGTGCCACAGCTTCCTCTACTGCTGCATGTCCCTGTGGATGAAGCAGAATAACAGGTGTCCTCTATTTCAGCAGGAGTGGTCCATACAGCGGATGGGGAAATAGGACCAAATTAAAACAGGGCCAAGAATCGAGCTTTAGGGTACGCCGCGCCGCACGGAATCGATCTGAAACATGAATAAATAATTAGATAATAATTGCTGTAGGTTCAATTGTATGAAGTAAGTGGAAATTAAGTGAAAGCTTTTGACACGATGCCAGCTGCTATGTAATCAAATTTGAAGCATGCACCATATGCTCTCAAATATCATCTTGAAAACATCAGTTAGCCTGTTTTTTTTTTGTCTGGAGCCAGTAAGACTATGGCATCCCCAATTGGGGTTTGTTGTGAGGCTGAAGGTAGTGGGGAGGGGAAGGAGGTGGGGAGGAGGAAGGTTGGGAAGTACCTGGCTATTACAGATCTGGTCACCAAACACGGCTAAAGCCATTTTCAAGCAACGTTTGAATGGTGGTCTTACACCAGGGCGATACTGATAGTATCTTCCACTCTGGAACGTGCCGCAAATATACTATATATTATTTTTGTTGGAATTAATTCCGGGTTAGATTAAATAAACCAAGTACCTAACGCTATTTTGTTGTACTGATGTGTATTTTGTTATCTATGCATCTATGAATAAATCTCTGTCTGTCATCTTGCCTTGAACAAGTCGGTTGTTTTATTTCTTTATCACATTAGGTTATGGGCCCAGTATGTCCTATAGTTTTCTAGCAGTGAAGTAAAGTCTGTTGTGATTTTTTTGGTAGCTAGAATAGGCGTTGGCTGTGGTGATAAGGAGACAAAAGAAAATTATATCTTTGTGTGAACAACGAAGTTTAAAAATCAAACAGAATGGCGTCCGGTTCTCTTTTGGCTAATGTTCCTAAGCTAAAGGGCCGTGAAAATTACCGTGACTGGGCTTTTGCAACAGAAAACATGTTAGTTTTGGAAGGATTATCAAAATGCATTACGACGGTAGACAAAGAAAACGATGCAAAAGCGAAAGCCAGATTGATTTTAACTATTGATCCGTCATTTTATGTTCATATTAGAGAGGCAACAAGTGCCGTGAACTTATGGGAAAAGCTGAAATCTATGTTCGATGACTCAGGATTCTCCAGAAGAATAACTTTGCTGAGGCACCTAATTTCGATTCGTCTAGAAAGTTGCGAGTCAATGACAAGCTACGTCACGCAAGTAATCGAAACGGCGCAAAGATTATCTGGTACGGGCTTTCAGATCGGAGATGAGTGGATTGGCAGCCTATTGTTGGCAGGTTTACCTGAAAAATACTTCCCCATGATCATCGCTATAGAGCATTCCGGTATCGCCATTACTGCTGATGTCATGAAGGCCAAATTACTTGACCTTGTAGGAAATGAAGGCGAACACACGTCTTCCGGTGGTGGCGCTTTCTTGAGTAGAGGACAGCACAGTCGCCAACAGTATTCTAAAGTTGGCAGCACTGGCAGAAGTGACAGTTCTAACTATGAACGTCGTAGTTCGTCGTCTATGGTCGGTTCCAGGGGGGTATAACTCCGATTCAAAAATTCAACCGTATCGATATTCATGTCTGTGTGACGTCACCTGTACGCTTCTCCTCGCTCGTCCAATGGAAAGCTTTGTTAGCAAGACCTTTGTTCATGTTATTGTTGACAGCTGGCGGTAAGATCCAGTAAAATCTAACCTAACAAAATTGACGCTCTCAACTCCGACTCAACGTAAATATTCGGTTTATTTTTTGTGAAATGCCTAAAACTCAGTGTTGTGTGAGAGGTTGTGTGGACGCATATTCACCCCGGCATAGGCTTCCATCCAGGGAAAACAAGGAGAATATGTTTCTGGAATGGTCGATGAGAATTGGCAGACTCGACTATATTGATTACCCGATTATGGGGACTCTTGCCCGTGTATGTGGATCTCATTTCGTATTCGAATGCAAAACAAGAAATGGACGGTTAAAACCAAATGCATTGCCCACGCTAAATCTTCCCGATTTTCCTCGTGAAAAGAAGATCGGTAAGTGTAACCCAAGTACAGGTGGGAAGCTGTCTTTGTGTATTGTTTTGTGTTCCTGATGTGTTGTATCTATACTAATGTATCTATTTTTATTTTTTAGACCGCATCCGTACACCACTTAGATGCAACACGAATTTTGAAGTTGCTCAAGAGCACATTGATGTATATCAAGAGCATAATTACATCAAAGGTATAAATAACTTAATAATCGTTGGATGACTTGTATAGGTACGTTCAAAGAAGAAATTTATCTAAAACAACGTCTTCATGTGGCAATTTGCTACAGAAATATAACCTGCTTTTATTATATTCTTGTTTAAAATAAGTACATGTAATTCTGAGTTTTACATTTTTCTGTTCTAAGATGAAATTTTTTTAAATTCAGTATCGCATAATCATATTTTAATTATATATTCTGTCTTGTATTTCCTGTTTCTAAATGTTTATAATAAAATTCTCTTCATGTAATTACGAGTTTTATTTTTAAAATAATATTTTAGGCTAATGATTTGGGTGGTATTGGGTAGGTACCGAAAGAGAATTATATTGTCTATGGTCGATCCATTTTTTTTTTGTTTCCTCTATCCTTGTCGATGGTATGTGTGACGTCGGTTGTACTCGCTGAAAAATAAAGGCGTAAAATAGCGTCGAAAAATTGTCTATACAAAAAGCACGAAGTTATCAATCTAATGATTGGTTTATTTATGGTCGGTTCGAAAGTAAACAAAACTGACAGAAATAACATAAAGTGTTACCGTTGCCATCAATACGGTCACTATAAATCGCAGTAATAACAGAATGATCAGCAACAAATGAAGAAAACTAATGCGTTTTCGGCTGTTTTCTTGAGCGGGAATTATAGTAAAAAAGATTTTTACTTAGACAGTGGTGCGAGTGTTCACATGACGCCGGATGTAAACCTAATAAAAAATACATCTTATTCGCCAAAGATCAAGGAGATAATAGCAGCAAATCAAAGTGCTATGCCTGTATTGTGCGTTGGTAGTGTAGACATAATAACAGTCACTACAAATTGCAAATTTGAGGTTACTTTGAAAGAAGTTTTGTGTGTTCCTAACCTTACCACAAATTTGATCTCAATATGTCAACTCATAAAGAATGGCAATAGTGTAAAATTCAAAGATGATTGTTGCTGTGTTTACAACAAAAATAAGGATTTGGTGGCAGTTGCTACACAAATAGATGGTGTTTACAAGTTGAGGTTAGATAATCAACAGTGTTTGTTTACATCTACTTCAGTGAGCGATGTGACCTGGCACAGGAGAATGGGACATTTAAATGTAAATGACTTGAATAAAATGCGAGACGGTGCAGTCACGGGTATATCATACACAGAAAAGTGTAAGATTGACAAGAGAACTTGCACAATATGTTGCGAATATGTTAGAATTCTGTAGTAATGAATTTGAAATTTTTTTAAAGGATTTAGGCATTGTGCATCAAAAGACAAATGCTTATACTCCTGAGCAAAATGGTATGAGCGAACGTATCAACAGAACTATAGTAGAGAGAGCTCGGTGTTTATTATTTGACGCAGATTTAGATAAGAAGTTTTGGGCAGAGGCCACAAATACAGCAGTCTATCTCAGAAATCGATCCATTGCGTCAGGTTTAAATAATAAAACACCATACGAACTCTGGACAAATCAGAAACCAGACTTAAAGCACATCCGAATATTTGGAAGTCGAGTAATGGTCCACATCCCAAAGGAGAAACGACTTAAATGGGATACAAAGTCAAGGAAACACATACTTGTTGGTTTTGCAGAAAATGTGAAAGGCTATAGAGTGTATGACCCTATGAAGCGTAAAATCACAACAAGCAGAGATGTAGTAGTCTATGAAAATACTGAAAAGAAACATCACTCCGATGATAGTCTAAATATTTCAGTTGGGGATGTAATCCAAACTGATAAGTCAGACAGTCAAGTCAAGAGTGGCAAGGAAGAAGTAAAAGAAGAATCCTCTAGCGCGGAAAGTCTAAATATTTCAGTTGGGGATGTAATCCAAACTGATAAGTCAGACAGTCAAGTCAAGAGTGTTAAGGAAGATAGTGCGGAAAGTCTAAACATTTTTTCAGGATCTGATTATCTCAATGCTTTGACTGATTTTGATTCTACATTACAGCAGACCACAGAGGAAGAAGATGAACCAGAGTCAGAAATATTACTTGCCAAGCGTACCAGAAAAGTACCAATGCGTTATGGCTACACAAACTTGTGTACAAAAACAAGTTCAAAAATTGCCCAGGATCCAGTTACCTTTCAAGAAGTCCTATTAAGTCCAGATAAGGACAAGTGGATTGAGGCTATGGAGGACGAGTTACAAGCATTCAAAGACAATAAAGCGTGGGATCCTGTAAACGAACTGCCTTCAGACAAAACTCTAGTGAAGTGCAAATGGGTTTACAAAAAGAAAGTGAATAGTGATAACAGTGTGCGGTATAGGGCGCGTCTAGTGGCTAAAGGTTTTACGCAGAAGCCTGGTGTAGATTATGAAGAAACTTTTTCCCCTTCTGCTACCAATAATTGATCAATTATTGCAGAAATTTAATATGTTAGATTGTAAAGTTATAAACACTCCTATGGAAAGTAAATTGGATATAGAAACAACTGAATCTTGTAGTAGCGATATTCCATATCAACAGTTGATAGGTAGTCTTATGTTTTTATCAGTTCTTACTAGACCAGACATAGCATTTTGTATAAGTTTTCTCAGTCAGTTTAATAAGTGTTATACTAATAATCACTGGAATTATGCAAAAAGAATACTTAGATATCTCAAGAAAACAAAAAAATACTGTTTAAAATATACAAAAGATGGTGGTAAAATTAAAGGTTTTTTTGATGCTGATTGGGCTAGTAGTACAATAGATCGTAAGTCTTATACAGGCTTTTGTTTTTTAATGTCTGGTTCAGCAATTTCTTGGGAAAGTCGAAAGCAAAGAACTGTAGCATTGTCCAGCATGGAAGCTGAATACATGTCCATTGCAGAGGCTTGTAAAGAAACCATATATTTAAGGTCTTTATTGTATGAACTAACTGGAAACTTGTGTGCTATAAATTTATATAATGTGTTACGATACGCCCCTGTAGCGAATGGTTTCAGATTCCAGAACGTGAGCAGACAAGCCACACAACAACTCCCCTCTCCCCCCCCTGTTTCCTGCTTCCCGCTTCCCTCCCCCGTGCCCGGCCACTGGCCATTCCGCTGCCACTCCACAGACGAGATTCGGGCGCCTTGGGAAGCACACGTAGGCGGCCCGTTTTCGGGCGAGCGGACCAAATTCACAGACGAGATTCGAGCGACCTACGCGGCCTGTGGCCGAGCGGACCAAATTCAATGTAGCCGCGATGTATTATTGAAATACCTACGAGTAGAGCCGGCCTTCGCCGCGCCGTATAGTTCGGTCTATTCAGACTACGAAAGTGCCTGATTGAACTTCCACATGAGGCGAAGATCCTGCAAATCCACATGTAAGCTGTATCTTTCATTTCCTCTTTTGAATGTGTCCGTAATCAGTGAAATGTAGGGCCTCGCGAAAATCACCACTCGGAGAGTTTCGTTTTGAGAGAGAGACAATGAGAGATTAAACACTTTAGCTAGGCTTGTGTAATTTGCACTTCTTGTATTGAATTGTACTGTAGAAACCTATGTACTGTGTTTGAGTTTACAATACATGTCCTAAAGATTTAACTTTGTTATTATTCTGCTGCGGCAGGAGGATTATTGACCAGAGTGTATCCCGTTGAACGCCGGAAGGTAGAGAGAAATTCCATAGCTTTGAGCGACTCACCCCTTGAATAGAGAGTACCATTGTTCCCGCTGAGAGCTAGCCATGGGACATGTTTGGGGGCCCCAGAGCTGGTGTTGGTTTGGTAGCCAACATCGGGGACTCTAACAACTGGCGCTAGAACGTGGGGCTGGAATTTTTTTTTCTATCCCGGTCGCTTTGCGGGACATTACTTGTCGAAATCCTCCCCGCATAGCAACTGTTTTGTAAACATTAATTATGCCTTGATATTCTACACCCAGTGTACAGTGAATCCTGTGAATAAACCACAGAAACCAATATGTAAATTAGATCCATAACACAGATCTGATTGAAATTATGAATTGCATCGCAGTTAAAAACACGGCCATTTTGAAACAACGGGCGGGTAGCAACAGTTATTCGCGCCAATCTCAACGGCCCGATGTCTCACGCGATAAATAGCCACCTATTCTCTGGTTTGCGCGCGCAGTTGCTTTGACTCGCGCCAAAATCCCAACGGAAAAGCCCGTCGGAATGAACAATTGACTGTTGCTAGGCAGCGTTTAAATTCAAACCGCCTTTTTTATGACTGAACCGGATACCAACGGAAACTATTATTATAAATCTGATTCTGGAACCCCAGTTATTTTGCGAATTCCTTAATCAAAAATTTCGGACTTACGTATTTTTGTTGTTTCTGCACAATATACCAATTGGCCCACTTGTGTCTGTCAAATTAGTACAACTTAATATTTCTCCAAATGGACAAAATAATGACTTTCTTTCCCCCATTCTACATTATAGGTACTGCTTTTTTTCAGCATAAGTGAAAGTGAATTGTGTTTTTTCCCTTACATAAGTGAAAAGTGGAATAATAATAAAGCCAATGATTGGTTCCATGAATAAATAAAATAATTTTAATATGGTTGACTTAATGAATCCCATATTCAGTTATTTTCATCCGGAAGTTCGTCCTTTATTTGCCAGAAAAGTGCCTTTTGTGAACTTTAGTGCCTTTCTCAGTGCAAAGTGATTTGTGAAAAATAAAAAATCTTTTTTCTAAAAGTCAGTCCTGGCAAAATTTTTCAAAAATAAATAAATACTTGTGAATTTCACAGTTTTCTCAAAAGTGGTCAGTGAAATACAAAAACCTTTACCACTAAGGTCTTTCCACGCAAAATTTTTTCTCGTCTGCCTTCCTTTGACAAAAATTCTGGTGTCATGTATACCAAATTGTAATATGGAATCTCTGTAACCATATTTTGGAAGTGCTAACAAGTGATTACCAAGTGAAAAGTGCCTCACAAAAATTAATTTTGCGCTTTCTAAAGGAAACCCCTGGCCAATTTTTTTCTCACCACCCAGGAAACTCACAATGGAGGACAATCAAGCCATTACACCATCCAACTTGGGTACCATTCCCAATGTACACAGTTTATCCAAAGCCCACTTACAAGTTGCTTTAAGGGATAGAGGACTCTCGCCATCAAGCAAATCTAAATCTACATTGAAGGCATATGCACTTTTATTCAACAAAAAGTACATTAGGAGAATAAACCTCGCTCCCTCCAACGAAAATAATTCACGTTCGGCTACGCAAGTTTTGGATAATCTTGACAAAGGACCTATGCCGCATGTAATGATAAAACAGGACGTCGCACCCATCTCGACACAAGATAAAACTTACGATTTATCCTCTTGGAAAGTCAAATATAATGGCGTCTCCGATGTGCTGGATTTCATTGACCGTATTGAAGAAACGGCTACAATCAAAAATATCCCATTCGAGATTCTACGGAGGAACTTTATAGAACTCATCTCCCCAGAATTGATACCGTGGCACCGCATCCAAAAGACTAAATGCAAAGATTGGAATAAACTCAGATCTGCCCTAATCTCTAGCTTTGGAAAAAAGGAGGCCCAGCACCGGATCAAACTATCTTTACTATCTATTAAACAACTAGTAGATGAACCTGTGGCAACATTCATAGAAAGGGCTGAGTCCATCAACATCAAGCTTTCACATCCTGTTCCGGAAGCTGAACTATTACCAGTCATAACTGATGGCCTTTTAAGCAAATACGAGAACATCATCACCTCACAGAAAATTGCATCCCTGGCCCAGCTAAACGAAGTCTGTCTCCTCCTGGAATCGTACCAGGATAGGAAAAACATAAAGAATGTGTCGAATAATGTGGTTGTGCCAAGCCGTTCGTCTGGTTTAAAGCCAGAATTCGACAACAAAAAAGTGTGCTCCTTTTGCAAAAAAGTAGGCCACCTGGCCGCTACTTGTTTCAAGCAAGCAAGACTTCTGGAATCCAAGGAACCCCGAACCTCCAAGAGACACCACTCTAGGGACCGCTCTCCTCCACGCGACGAACTGCGCAACATTTTCAAGAAATCAAGGCACAATGCAGAAAGGTTACAAAACCCAAGCGATGTCAGACCTCAGGTAGATTTCTCCAAGCCCCCACCAAATTTCTACATGAAGAGGCCAAAAAACTAAATAATAACCTCTCAGGCACCCATTCTGAACCAAGGTCTAAAGAATGGACTGATTGGTTATCACACATTAAGTATTTTAACCAGGCCTTAAATGTTTCCTCGGTTTGTTGCAAACAAGCTAAAGATGGGAGACCCTATGCCCTTTTCTCTGTTAACAATGTGCCCTTTTCCGGATTACTTGATAGCGGTGCATCTGTCAGCTGTCTTGGCAACAATGCTCACCTGCCTTTTGTTAACAGTGATTTTAGAATTTCGCCACAAACAACACACCTGACGACTGCGGATAATGTTTCCCAGCCGGTCATCGGTACCCTTGCCCTGCCAATTAATTGTAACAATAAGATAGTTACAATCAATTTTCTAATAGTGCCCTCTATATCCCAGAATTTCATCCTTGGCGTTGACTTCTGGAAGGCATTCAACGTTGCTCCCCAAGTATTTAATACTCTTGGCGAAACCTCCACTGCTGCTCAAATTAGTGAGATCCGTACAATAATACCTCACGAAAATTTAAGCACGGACCAAGCTCTCCAACTAAAGGAAATGGTCAATAAATTCGAATCAATATCTTTCGAAAAATGTGGATTGGGTTTGACAAATTTAATAGAACACCACATTAAAACCAATGGCCCACCCAATAAAGCAACGTTATTACAATTTAGCCCCCCAAAAGCTTAAACTTTTAGAAAAAGAACTTGATGAAATGTTAAAAATGGGTGTGGTGGTTCCCAGCAGAAGTGCATGGACCAACCCAACTCTTTTGGTTTCAAAAAAAGACGGCTCTGCACGTTTCTGTCTCGACAGTAGACGTTTAAACTCTTGTACGGAAGCTGACGCGTACCCCTTACCTTACGTCCACGCGACCTTAGACAAACTGCGCAACGCCAAGTTCATCTCCTCTGTTGACCTAAGCAAAGCTTTTTGGCAAATACCTTTGGACGCAGAATCGTGTGAAAAAACTGCTTTCGTTGTACCTGGTAGGGGAATGTTCCATTTTAAAAGATTACCCTTTGGTCTAAAGAACAGCCCCGCCGAATTACAAAGACTGATGGACAAACTCTTCGGTCCTGAAGTCGATAATAGCCTGTTTTGTTACCTTGACGACCTCATCATCGTCAGCGACACCTTTGAAAAACACCTATTAATGCTGGAAAAGGTTTTTCAACAACTCAAGTTCGCTGGTTTAACCATCAACTTGAAGAAGTCTGAATTCTGTAAGTCCCGTCTACGTTATTTGGGATTCATTGTCGACGAAAAAGGTCTAAGAACAGACCCCGCTAAGGTGGAAGCCATGGCAAATTTTCCCCGACCCAAAAACGCGAAGGAAGTCAAAGGTTTCCTTGGACTTGCAGGTTACTACAGGAGATTCATCAAAGACTTTTCCACAATTGCAGCCCCCTTAAATAAAATTACCGGCACCCGTAAAGGTGTCAGCAATTTCCGATGGTCTGCTGAAACTGAAAAAGCGTTTACAACTTTAAAAAATGCCCTTCAAAAAGCCCCCGTTCTGAATTGCCCGGATTTTGCACTCTCTTTTACCCTCCACACGGATGCCTCCAACGTAGGAATCGGTGGAGTCCTAACTCAAGAGTTCCCAGATGGCGAACACCCTGTAGCGTATTTTTCCCGTACATTAAATAAACACGAGAAAAACTACGGAATTACCGAAAAGGAGTTATTGGCTGTATTGGATTCTGTTCACCATTTCCGCGGTTACATAGACGGTAGCAAATTTACTGTAGTCACAGACCATAGTAGTTTGAAATGGTTGATCTCTTTAAGTAATCCCTCCGGTAGACTCTCTTTCAAGAATTGAACTGGCTTCATTAAATGTTGACACAATTGCCCCCCCTCCATCTACAAAAGATGAATGGTACTTGAAAATCTTCGAAGGTTGTAAAAATAATCAACAAAAGTTTCCTAATTTTATCATAAAAGAAGGACAACTATACCGTAATTGCAAGGTACCACTATCCATCCTCGAAGATTACTCTTGGAAACTTGTCGTTCCCCTCGAAGGAAGAGAACAAATAATAATTGACAATCATAGTGCTCCCGACTCTATACACCCAGGAACTTTCAAGACGTATAAAAAGATTTCCTTGAAGTATTACTGGCCTGGTCTCTTCAAACAAATTCGCATTTACATCTCTAAATGTGAAACTTGTAAAGCTTATAAACATAGCACGGCAGCACCTGCCGGCCTAATGGGTAACCCCAAACGTGCCGACAGACCCCTACAGTCATTGTCAATGGACCTCGTCGGACCTTTTCCTCGAAGTTATGCCGGACACATGCATATACTTAGTGTAGTGGATGTTTTCACCAAATTCTGTTGGATCTTCCCTTTAAAAAGAGCCAACGCGTCCGCCATCATCAAACTTCTGGAAAAACACATTTTTATACCTTACGGAACACCCAGAACCGTAATTGTTGATAACGGAAAACAGTTTATTGCCCAGGAATTCAAAGAATTTCTTGCCAAATACGGAATCAAGGACATTTATTATAACACCTTGTACACTCCCCAAAATAACACTGTCGAACGTTACAACCAAACAATCAACACAGCTCTAGCTATTCTAGTTGATAAAGATCAACGCACTTGGTGTAAAAACCTAGATAAAATTCAGGCCGCTATGAACAACACTGTTAATCTGGCCACTGGTTACACACCTTTCTTCTTAAAACACGGTATGGAACAAGTCGTCCATGGTTCTCTACATAGGGACACAAACTTTCCTACGTCATTTTCCACCACAAGCAACCCTACCGCAGACTATTCCCATCGCCTGGAAGAACTGTCGGCCATTTACAGTGAAGTCACTGATGCTTTGCTCCTGGCTCACCAAAAGAGTGCGGACAGATATAACTTACGTAGGAAACATGTCACCTTCAATACAGGAGACATAGTTTGGAGAAAGAACAACACACTTTCCCAAGGAGCCATGTATTTCTCTGCCAAGCTGGCACCACGTTTCGTGAAGGCCAAAGTCCTAAGGAAAATATCAGACCTAGTGTATTCCTTGTCTGACTCATCTGGAAAGCACATTGGTAATTACCACATTAAGGACATTGTAAAGTCTGGAAGTGAGGAGTCAAGTAAAACTGCCCCCACTATCTCAGCAAACTTAAAATGATCCAGTATGTATCACATTTTTTTTGTAAGCTTACAAAGTCTTACTACCTCAGGCTTGTATTGTGTCAATCACATGCCCATCGTTTCGTAAATGAAACAAGTTGTAAATTATTTTGTAAATTAATGCGTACTCTCCTTGAAGTTACTTTCAAATGTTGTTTTTGCACTGTTTTTCTTTCCTTCACGGCAATTTTTTCTTTATTTTTTTTTTCACCTGTTCTAAAACTGATCACTTTGGAACGGAGACACTTTTCGAGTTTCAATGTTTGGGAAGTCGCGAGCCCATTTATTGTCTCAACACATACACTATGCAATGTTCATGCCATGTCATACCCTGCCTTGTCATGTAATCTTGTAATTTTTCTCCTATTTTTTGTTGCATTTTTGTCGTGTGGAAAGGAACTTTCTCACCTGTTTATTTTGTTCATGTAAAGTAGTTGACAATTGCCCATCGGCGCGTCGTTCTAGAAGTCGGGTTTTGTAAATTCCAAGGTGTTAAATTACGACTCAGAACCAGTTAACTATTTCTACAATTTTCTCCCTTTTATTTTGTTCATCATGAGTTGTAAAACCTTCCGAGGTATCTCTAGCATGAAAATCAAACAGTGGTTACTTACATAGTCGCCTCTCGTGTATATAAGTTTTTTCAATTTTTCTTCTTAAATTAAAAATTGATGGCGTCCTACCCAAATTCATGCTCTTGTACCCAAATTGGATATCGACACGTCCATTTTGGAACTCGTATTTATAAAACCAATGATTGTTCTTTATAACCCTGTATATAAATCAATTTGGCTCGTTTCAACTAAAGTACGTAAAACCGAATCATCCGGTCTTTGGTTGTTATAACAAAGTCACCTTTTTGTTATTCTGCTTTTTTTGCTTGTACGTTACGTATGTCTTGCATGGCACGTTTCAACCCTACGAGACAGGTTAATAAAACCTTATGGTTATCCTGATTTTGGAATTCACAACTTTTAGGTGTTCATTTAACCAAGTATTTGCAACCCAAATTGCACATAACCTGGTATGTTTGTAACTGCACAAAGGGTATGTAAAACCGTAATTGGTCCCTTTTCTTTGGTCTCCCTCACTGTAGGCTGCCACAACAGACAGTATGTAAAACCATTATAGGTCTGTCTTTGTTTTAAATACTTGGTGTAAGTAGAATTATACTCTGCCATCACCCTTGTACTTTGTAACACATGAAGTAACATTAAATTGTCTATCTTCTCTGTCGTACGCTCTTGGGCTACGGAGTTAGTTAATCTAACAAATCTTCATATTATGTGTTAAAACAAGCATCGTTAACGTTTATTGTGTTGTATTTAAACGTAACCCACCATTATAGGAGAGATCCTTAGAACATCCACCGTTATAGGAGAGATCCTTAGAACATCCACCGTCATAGGAGGGATCCTTAAAATACCTGCCACGATACGAGAAGTTCGTCATAATCACTTTTGCTCATAGCTAAATGTTATTGAGTTGGTCGTGTGTCATTAATTTGTCATGAGTACCACCCTTTCTGTACAATGTATTTTGGTCGTGTGTCATTCATTTGTCATGAGTACCGCTTTTGTATTTTGGTCGTGTGTCATTAATTTGTCATGAGTACCGCTTTTGTATTTTAGTCGTGTGTCATTAATTTGTCATGAGTACCGCTTGTGTGTATAATTGTGTACAACCCTTGTACACGAGACGTGGAGACGTAATAACAATACTTACCGTGATTCGTGCGAACGACATAATATCGGCCTTGCCATCTTCTTTAAGAGGCATTGTATAAACTCTTGACTTCTGTCTATAATTGAGTTTTATCTTGTATGTACTTACACGTTTTGTACACTATACGTGGAGACGTTAAAACACTTACCATGATTCGTGCGAACGATACAATATCGTGTGTCATCTTTTATGATGCAATTTGTGCCTTTTTTGCATAACTCGTTGTCTGGGGAACGGATAAGAAAACCCCCAGGTTTGTGAAATTGGAGCAAGGGTCTGTCTTTTCTCACAATCATGCAGAAGTTTTTAAAATGACCCCTAATCTTTTGCCCAATACACGCAAAAGATTAGTCTCTTTGATAATGTGTATTCAAATTTCTCCTCATCCTTTTGACAAATGTAAAGAGTCAGGAAATCTGCTGGTTGATCATATTTCATTCTCACATGGAGTTTGAAGTGGAAATTAGTCCAGTCTCTAGCAAGTTTCGTCACTCAACTCCTTTCCTTTTCCTTTCCCTTCTCCTCACCATCATGTTCTCAGGTATATGTTATGAAGAGGAAAATCTGTTGTTGACCATAATTCGCCCTCACTGGGAGTGCGAATCGGTAAATTGACCAATATACTTTCAAATTATGGTAAGTTTTCGATCGAACTGACACATATTTGAATATTTACGATATTTTTAATAATATGAATATTTATTAGAAAATATAAAAATCATTTTTTTAATAATAAGAAAATATTTTTGGAAAAAACCCTCAGATTCGCTTTAATGACTATAAAAGGCAACTTTTTGCATTCGGGGCGATGGGAAACAACGCAATTAAAACTGGTTTCGCGGGTATTTATGGTTGCTGTCATTTCGTTCTGCAGGGTAGGCGACTTCATACGGATACCAAGGGCGGACCCAAGGGGGGGGGGGGGGGGGGGGGGGGGGGGGGGTTATGAGGAATGTTAAACATAATGTTTTTACATATTTTTTGTCAGAAAAATAAACTAAACCATGTAATTTAAAAATACATGGTTTAGTTTATTTTTCTGATTTTCAATTTATTTTAGCTAGCCAATAATCATTAAAAAAATAATTCTTTGTAAGACACAACTTTTAGATATCAGGCGTTTCTGAATTCAAAAGTTGAAATAATTGACACACCCTAATGTATATTATATTTTAATAATAAAAATAAAAAATCAAACAGAATCTGTAAAATTGCGAATAATCCCGGTACGATCAAGGGAGTTATATAGTGTGGTAGATCTCTATCCCCCCTCCAGGATGACGGTTCCCGTTTTTTAACTAAATGGCGTGCGCTTGAAGACATAAGCGCTGGAAGTTTCGGCCTCTTGAAATTTCTAGAACAGTCTTCCGGGAAGTTCTAGAAGGTTCGATAGAGCTCTAGAAAGTTCCGGAAGGAGTGGCGAGGTATGTGGTGGAATGTTCGGGACTAGGGAATCGGGATCATCATTGTAGAACATTCCAGAACACTCTGGAATGTTTCAAAGCCGAAGCCGGGTAACCCAGCTAGTGATAAATAAATGAAGCATTTATTCTTAATTATTTAATTGTTGAAAACAATTATTTTTTGTAAGTTGTACATACGTGTAAAATATTTTCTAGTGACATTATTAGTAAATGTGAAATAAAACTGACGTAAATGTAAAAGTGTGGCTTGACTCCAGTTCAGTTATATATTTATCACTGTATTATTATGTAAAAGCTTTATTTCTAACGGCCGAGCGCTTCGCACACCAACTTCTCGAGAACGCAAAAGTACAAAGTACCAGGAGCAAATAAATTAACAGGTTAAAATAATAGAATTTAGGATGATTCCAATAATTAAGAAGTACCTAACACAAAATAAGAGTGCCGCAAGCAAGGCTCTCATTTAGGGCCCATTTTATTTAAAATATTCACAAATGATATTGTTGATGTATTTACTGATATAAACGTTCTACTGTTTGCAGATGTTATGGAACTATATAAAGAGATCAACCACATTAATGATTGCATTACACTACAAACCAACTTGAGATATCTTTTTGATTAGTGCTCTATCAACAAACTGGCAATTTCAAAATAAATAATCCTAAATTTCTTCAGTATTCATTAAATGATGAAATTTAAATTGTGTTAGTGAAATTATTGATCTAGGCATTATAATAACTTACGGGCAGAAACCAGACTCCTTAAATTATCAGATAGAAGAGTGTTAATTGATTTGTTATTTTTATTCAAAATTATCAAATCTTTAGTTGACTGCCCTAATATATTAGAATTAATCTGTATTATTGTACCTGCCAGACTAACTCGCAGTAAAGATATTTTCAATTTTAACAATACCCTCAATACTAACTATTCTATTAATTCACCAATCCCTAGAATGCATAGCCTTGCAAATAAACATTGTGAATCTATTGTGGCGACCAGAACGGTCGCCCCCTTTTGCCACAATCCTTGCGCCGCCACTGATACAGCCAGCGTATTCTCGAAAGTGTACAATCTACCTACAGTTGTAGTGTACATGGCTAAACATTTCGGGAAGCGAATCGAAAGGCCTCGACACAACAGCCGTCACATTCTTACGGCCGCGGAATGTTCCAGAGGCTTCTCTTCTTTGCGCGGGCGCTCAACATTACTTGGCGTTCCGGGTACTCAACGGTCGGCTATATAAAGCGCAGCGACACCGCGCTAGTCAGTCAGTCAGTTCCAGTCATTAGTGCAAGTAACATCACTAACACACATAGACAGTGCATCGAGTGATAACGATTCCAGTGCGGTACCGGCCAGACTCTCGGCGACCCACTGCCGACTGTGCCGGTGCATCATTAACCTTTGAGGACGCAACAAGCGACACAATTGCCCGCGACATAAGGCCCGCCGCACCTTCTTGTCACGCAGGCAGCAACTTCTCAGCCACTGAGATCTCATTCTCCTCAGGTTCACCGCAGCCATCTCCGCGACCACCGCGTCGAGCATCCATCCTGAACGTCAAGGTCTTCTCCACCAACGCGGTGCAGAACTACATGCTGGCGACATGCAGACCCGAGGTCTGCTACACCACTGCATCACCGACCTTCATCACATGCATCACCTACGAGCCACATCATCATCGCTCCTGTCTACACCGTTACTTTACTCCAAACTTCACATCGCTACGTAGCAGCAATAAAGACTGACTCATACATCGACTGACGTCTTTTCATTCCATTCGTCCCCCGTCTCTGCCGATCGCTGCCCGCTCCCTCACTATAGATATATTTGGTGTTAACAGTTTTGCAATAATCAAGAGACAACTCATCATCTCTATTTTATCTGTTAAGATGAAGCCATACTAAATAATGCAAAATCATACAAAATCGTATGTTTTAGTTTTGAAAATTTGACCGCTTAGAAGTATTATAGATGCTTCAATTAAATACTGCGTGTAGAACATACTTTGGCCCTTAAAAATATCAGTCATTTTTTTTTAAAAGTCTTTTAATAAGCTTAGAAAAAAATAAAGTATTAGGTCTATAAAAACATTTTTAACTGAAAACTCTCCTACTTATAAACACTTTTCGGATATGGTTTTATTGCATAATGTGGCAAATTCAGTTTCTTATATAATTATCGCGAATAAAAAATATATTTACGCCCGAACCTCACAAAATAAAATATAATATGCATTTTCGCGTTGCTATTTTTGACATCACGGTGACAATACGGCAGTCGACGAATTTGTTATATCAAAGTGAACCTTATACCGTCCACGGAAGAACGACTGGCAGCCGCCCCCCTGTCTTCCGTCATTACTCCTCCGAACGGAGCGGAGAGCAGTCGTGTTATGCTCCGCGCCGCTTATTTTCATGAAATCAATTTAAAAATTCCGTTTTATTGCAATAAACAATGCATAAAAAAGGAATTAATGTTTTTTACTGGCCTTTACGAAATCAACATGTAAAACAAAATCTCAAATATCTTTTCCAACCTTTCCAAAAGCTTTTTCTCAAGTATTTTTAAACTCCTCCTATAAAAGGGCGTGAATTCCGATTTCGATTTTTTCCTGTACTAGTTATTAACTTTTCTTATTTTTGTTCTTTTCATAAAACCTCCTCTCATTTAAAATCTTGCCAGTAATTTATAACCTTATTTTATTTTATTTTGCTGTTATATTTAGTTCTGTTTTATCATCGTACATTATTATCCACATATAATTGTTTGTTTATACCTACTAACTAGCTTTTACACAGTGCACTTTATTGTATTTCTGGTCTTATTACTGATTTTTTCTTATTACTCATACTATTTCATTTCTTTTATGATATTTTTTTTTTATGTTTTTTATTTCTGTTATGATGTTCTATACCTTGTGATGATGATTGCTTTATTATTTATTCTGTTTTATTGATTTAGTAACATTTGAGTATATAATTATTATTGTTATTTTATGTTTGCTTCTATGCTTGTAAAAGCCCACTAGGGCGTAAATAAATAAATAAATTATATTCGACAGTAAACTCACCTTTGTATGTCATATTAATAATAAATAATATTATCAATAAGGCCCTACAGACTCTTGGTTTTGTGTTGACAGCGGCAAAAGATTTCAATAATTTAGGCACATTTATCATATTATATAAAATCCTTGTCAGATGCCAACTTTAGTGGGTATAACTCTGCGTTTTGGTCTCCCTTTTACAATGTTCTTTCAGACAACATTGAAAAGATTCAATTCAATTATGCTAAAAGTTATAATTTATAATATAAGCCATTGAGATTGTTTTTTTTTTAAATACCACTATTGAACAATAAGTATTTTTTAACTTTGTTGTTATTTTTATATAGAAAATAGATGCATAATTCGATGTGCATTTATTTCTTCTCTTGGTGGTAACAGGGGAGGCAAATAATAAAAATTCTTTTTTTTATTTTTAAAAAATAATTTTATTCAGTACCTTAAATGATACTGTCATGGTCTCTTCCTACTTTTTATTGCTTATTCATATTTTCGGAATGATTTTTATATTATACAAACATATACCTATCAATAATAATTTTCTAATTACATGCATACCATCGTGGCAACTGTTTTTACATAGCACCAGAAATAACAATCCTCACACAATAGAATACAACAAAACATTCCCGATCCATCCTCATGCATTCATAATTTTAAAATGCGTTCGTCATGAAAAGTTATTAAATCTGTAACAAAAAAATAAATTTATAAATATCAAAAAAATATCATCAAAAATATCAAAAAAATTAATACCTAAATATCACGAAATGCAGAAGGGTCCCAGGTACCAGGTCTTCCTGTTTGACATGAGAGTCCCACTTTTTTAACATTAACTCCGGACTCCTGTCCGGAGGAAAATAATTTTCCTAGGCGCGTATGTGAGCAATCTCTGGGCAGACCTCCACACTCCACAGCAATCTCTGGGCAGAGACAGCTCTATC
The DNA here is from genome assembly GCA_917563855.2 of Limnephilus lunatus. Taxonomy (NCBI): domain Eukaryota; kingdom Metazoa; phylum Arthropoda; class Insecta; order Trichoptera; family Limnephilidae; genus Limnephilus; species Limnephilus lunatus. The sequence continues at coordinate 48,415,286 of OU830600.1, forward strand.
ACGTCACCCCCAGCGCACAGCAGGGAGAGGAGGTCGGAAGTACCTGGCTATTCAGATCTATACAATAATAAAATATCTAGAAATTTATCCATGTCAAGCAAATTTGTAACTTAATAATAACTGAACTTGGAATATAGGCGTGAACTCGATAAGCATAGTTAAAGTTATTATTGGTCATACTGAGAGTATCTTCAGGTGCATTATATGCAAAAAGTGTGTATACATTATTTAAACTAAATGATTTGAAATCATTCATATCACATACAATAATTTAAATTTTTTCACCTCAACAGGTTTGAACCCACAACCTTCAGTCTACAGCCAACATTCTCACCTTTCTACCACCATCGGCTATAGGCCATCCACCGTCATAATTTAATTACTCCTCACTTTAACACCCAATAGACATTTTTTTTATATCAGCCAGTTGATTGACTCTTTCTTCCGGACAGCTTCTTCTCGATTTCTTCCAAGGGTTTTCCCTTTGTCTCCGGGACCCAGAAGTACGTAAACACCATGGCGAATACACAAATAACTCCGAACATCCAGAATGTGCCGTGGGCGCCGATAGACTCGAGGATATCGTTGAAGGTCTTGGTGACGAGGAATGTGCAGAACCAGTTAAAGGCTGTGGCCACGGAAGCAGCCGTACTCCTGATCCTTCCCGGCAGGATCTCTCCCATCATCAGCCACGGTATGGGACCGAATCCCAGAGAAAATCCTATAACGTAGACTACGAAGCTGACTAAAGGAACCCAACCGAAATCGGAGACGTCCATACGCGTGCGCACGTAGAAGAATGTCCCGAGAGTTCCCAAAGTGACGATCATCATAGCCCCAGAGATGTACAGCAGAATCTTCCTTCCCAAGCGCTCGATCAATTCAGTCGCGATAAAGGTTGAACCGAAGTTAACAATTCCAACAATGATAGTGCTCAAGTTCTTGTCAATGGTGCTTCCCGCATCCTTGAATATGTTTACCGTGTAGAAGATAACTGCATAAATACCGCTCATCTGCTGGAAGAACATGAGGCCCAAGGAGATGAAGATAGCCTTGGCGAATTCTCTCTTGAAAAGCTCTCTGAAGACGGAACCCGTAGCACTCTGATCTGCGTCACTGTAGCTTTTCACAATATCATTGAATTCTGCGTCAACGTCGGCTTCCTTTCCTCTGAGCCATTGTAGGGCATCGCGAGCATCTTGGCCACGGTTGCGGGATACGAGCCAGCGCGGGGTCTCGGGGATCAGCATCATGAACACCAGGAAGGGAACTGGCAGAATAGCCCCGAGCCACGCCAGTTCCGACCAGTCCAAGTACATTCCAGCCACGAAACACACCAGAATACCAATATTACCGAAGGCGGTAGGCAACAACCCAAGCTGGCCCCTGACCTCTGCCTGGATTATTTCTCCCATATACACGGGGCAAGAAAGAGACCCAACGCCGACGCATAATCCTCCGATGATCCTGCCCACATATACGACAGAGACATTTGAGGCGGTAGCGATGATGATCCAGGATATGATGAAAGGAAAACTGGTGCTTGCGAAAATTGTGTATTTTCTTCCGGAATTTTCAATCAGCGGTCCCCCTATCACACCACCGACCAAGGCTGCCAAAGGCATCAAACCCCCAACCCACGAGCCCTGCGGACAAATAGAAATGCATTGTTAGATGAGTTACAATTATTATAAGCAATAATTATCAGCCTGAAACACTTGTCTACATTGAAAAAATTTTCCGAGAAAAGATACTGGCCGCCAACGCTCTGATTGCCGGTCAGGAGCTCTACCACTGAGCTATGGCGGCTTATCAAATACCCGCCCAAATGATTCAATAAATACTAGTGCTTCATTCAACAATTACTGCTTATTACATTTTCCCACCTGAAAATAACCAACTTTATTTTTTGTGAGAGAGGCATTGTTAATGCTAAATCGCTCGCTAGGTGGCGTCGAGACAAATTAAGTCTACATTTTTTGGTGAAATACTTTAACTTATCAAATATTAATTATTATTTTTAATTGATAAACTAACGTTTAAGACGAGATTTTTATGCATAGCACAAAGGGTAACAATAATTTTAAGCAATAATTATCAGTCTGAAATACTCGTCTACATTGAAAAGATCTTCCGAGAAAAGATACTGGCTGCCAACGGTACTCGAACCCGTGAATGCCGGTCAGGATCTCTACCACTGAGCTATGGCGGCTTATCGAATACCCGCCAAATGATTCAATATATACTAGTGCTTCATTAAAAAATTACTGCTTATTACATTACATGGAAGATTTTTCAATGTAGACAAGTGTTTCAGGCTGATAATTATTGCTTATAATAATTGTTACCCTTTGTGCTATGCATGAAAATCTTGTCTTAAACGTTAGTTTATCAATTAAAAATAATAATTAGATGAGTTGTTAAAATGTTTGAATAATTTTTATACGAAACCATCTTTGTTGAATAATAATAATGATTTTATTCCAGGATGTGGAGAGGATAGTGCAATCCCACACGTCCTATATAATTATACATATTTTCAAAACTTATTTTTTAAATAAAGAATCAAGTACATATAAGGAAAAAAATATATAGAAAGAAAAAAAAACAATTGTATTTATGGCGTGGTCTGGGGTGAGCTCGGGCCCAGCGCTTACTCGGGAGTGGCATGGTTAATATTGGAATGAGAAAGCTGTTTTCCATATTTGTGGGAACCTGTGAAAAGTGATTGATTAAATGATAGGTACAGTGGGTAAGAGACACTACCCCCACAGTTTTTAAGAAATATGGGGGGGAGTTTAATCTTGCCCAGAGCGAGATTAAGGTTCCAGTAGTTTAATACATACTGCAATTTCTTTAATCTCAATATGTATCTAAGATAGTTGTACGACTCGTAAATTTATATCTAACTCGAAGTTTGGAATGTGGTGGTCAGGGATATCTTTTGTATACACATCCTTAAAAAAGTCTGCAAACAAATTGAAAATTTCTTTGATTTTAGTTTGTAGTGCATAGTTTCAGGTTTGCCATGGTTATTGTTATTTTGGGATTTACAATAGTTGAAAAAATATTGTACATTGTTAACAATAGAAAATTCAACATTCTTAATATAATTATTTTAACAAATGTTTGATAATTTATAACAATCTTTTTGCTGCTTGCTGAAAATTTTAAAATTTGATGTGATTTTTTCTTCTATGCTATCTTACTATGTTAACGAGGTCCTTGCTAAACTGGCTAGGGAAATTTGAAGATAATTTATAGCTATTTGGAACAAAGTTTTCTGTGGCTTTATATAGATGATCATAAAAGTCTTTAATATTTTCATCGAGATTACCGCCTTCTAGTATAGTATAACCAGTCAGTTACATAGATAATCACTTATTTCGACATAATTGGAAATTGGGTCTGATTATTAAAGTTGGGAAATTGAGTCAGGTTTTTAATTTGGTATTTTATAGAGTTGCAAAATATAGTAATATCTAAAGGTGGGTGATGAGAATTAGTGACTTATCAACCGCAGTTGCCATGTCTCATGTCGGTACAAAGAACAAGATCTAGTAATCTATTATGATCATTTTTTACATTGTTAAGGATATTACATAATTTAACTATTATTTTTTCTGTTTCAGATAAGCTAGAGCTTTGTGATATTGCAGAATTGTCGCGGGTGCCCCAATTGATTTTGGTAAATTGTAGTCACCGATTATAGTGATTTTTCTGTTTTGAAATTTGTACGACCGTTGTTCAATATCCTCAAAATAACTTTTGTATACAGTTATATCCGATGATGGCGGAATATAGACACTGCCTATGATGTTTATATTTTATTTTTACAGTTTAGTAAAATGTTAACTTGCTCCACATAACAACTTTTGATATTCAGAAGTTTTGAGGGATGTACCTTGTTGACAGCTATCATGACATGACGCCACCGCCTCTAGATTTGGAACTATACTAATGACGAACTTTGACTTACTTCTTGTCTTGTGACGGCTATGGTGCTGTTTTCATGGATCATGGTAGTAAGGGCTGGGGATGTGTATGCGATACAATAACCCACAACCAAAGCGCCTAGGGACATGGCAATCGCAGCAATAATCTGTTAAAGTAATAAGAACATTTATTAAATCGACCGACTTTTGCATTTTTATATACAAATTTTTTGACAAATCTAATACGCCTAAATTTTGAATGAGAGAGCTAGGTATAATGCCAGTAGCCGAAATAACAAATGGTAATATTTTTATAGTCTGAGAATGCCAAATTCTTTTAATCTCATTTCCTAAATCTGTATATTTTCTTATTTTTTCAGAAACAGTTTTCGGAATATTACAAGAATTTGGAATAGCGACATCAATGATATAAGTTATTTTTTTAATTTTGTCATGTAAAACTATATCGGGTCTATTATGACTAATTGTTCTGTCTGTTAGAATAGTTTTATCATAATAAATTTTATAAAATTCATTTTCTAAAAATGAATTTGGTTCATATTCATAATATGGTACATTACGGCAGTCAATCAAGTTATGTTTAGTTACCAAACTTTGGTGAATTATTTTTAAAACTTGATTGTGCCTAAATGTATACTCGGATGGCGCTAATACAGAACATCCCGATATAATATGTTCTATAGTTTCCGGAAAAGCCAAACATTTTCTACATAAATCATCAATTTGATTTGCATCTTTGATGATATGCTTTCTATAATTTTTAGTATTTATGACTCTATCTTGAATGGCAAGCATAAAGCCTTCTATTTCTGCGCTCAACTCTCCAATACTCAACCATTTGTTTGACGAAAATTTGTCAACATATGTTTGGTTGAGATAATTGAAGTGTTTTGCGTGAAGAATTTTATTTGATCAGGAATCTAATAATTCCTAGTTGGTATTTCTAAGAATGTTGGCATTCTCGTCGTATAAATTTAATGGCGAAATATTTCTATCTGCCTTGCAAATTATTTTGTGCATTTCTGAACTATCAGCTTTCCTATGGAAAAAATTTCTTAGCATTTCTATCTGATTATGTTTTTAAGATGTTATTTTGACTATACCTCTACCTCCTAAATTTGTAGGTAAATTAATTCGTTATTATTATTATTATTATACGTAGAATTCGGAGCGAATGTGCTCCACGACACTTCAGGTTGCCGCGCATAAATGTAAATATCAAAACTCGGTTTACAGAACAATTCATTGTGAGACTTTTCTTTGTGACAGTCTGGCAATATTTACCGATTTTTTTTTCGCGACCTTTTGTTTTTCATTTTGGAACTGCTTTTTCGCAGTTCCCAACAAGAGTCCGAAAAAAGACATTATAGGGTTTCCGATGATCCGACAATTCACTCTAAATAAATAATTTGATCATTGATGTACCAATAATTACTAGAAATATAAATGTTTTCCTTGCTTCAACATTGAATATAGATTATTATACTTGTTTTTTCACGGGTGCTTTGTTTCCTCTCGTTAAATATGTTCTTTGAGTCTTATTGACTTTGTTTATAAATTGTAGATTTTAGTCTTCTAATTTACTTTAAATTATATCCTTCAGTATTTTAGGTTCGTGCCAAATAAATTGGTCTATCTTGTAACCTTTGAAAGTTAACATGGATTGCTATATTGTCGTATTTCATATAAATTATAAAATGATTAACTTAGATCTATTTTACGCTTCTAGAATTATCCACTTTGCTAATTAACTACTGACAAATAATAATCTCGTTTCTTTTCGTTTAATTCATCATGAAACCTTATATATATAATGATATTCGTTTATAGCAGCGGTCGGGGAACCGGGATAAATTACCCCAAATGGGGTAAAAATGTTGTTTTTTGGTTACTTAATACTTTTGATGACATTATACAGTTATAAAACATCTTACCAAACTCAGAGAGCGGTTCTCTGACTACTTTCCAGATTTTGATATACATACTTTCAATTTGGTTGTAGATCCTTTTAAATGTGAAATTGCTAATATACCAGAAGAATTTCCGGGTTTGGCAGAAACAATACTTGAACTTCGATCTAATACTGAAGCACGTATTCAATTTGAGAGCAAAGCCGTCAGTCTGTCGTCTTTTTGGATGTCAAAAGCTACGAAGGCTTTCAAAATTGCACATGAGGAGGCGGTAAAAAAGTTGCTGCCATTTGCAACAACCTATCTTTTTGATCAAGGCTTTTCCACTCTAATGAACATAAAAACGAAGATCAGAAATCGATTAAACGCCAAATTGCTCTTACATCAAAAAGACCCAATTGTATTGGGACTTTTCCCACGTGAAGCAACATCATTTCACCAAAAACTGAAAGGGAAATCTGAAAATCTGAATTTTTGTTTGATTCAATTTGAGAATTTTATTTTGTTTGTCTATTACATACTTATTATTTACATGTAACTTTTTATTTATTTTTCGTGTAAATTATAAATAATTTTTATTTAAATATACATTGATTGTCTTCTTTTCAAAATGGGGGAAAGGGGTAATATCGACTTGCGCAAAAGTATTTTGGGGTAATGGTTAAAAAAGTTCCCTGACCGCTGGTTTATAGGGTCGTTTCTACGACTCGTTCGTGGGTTCAACAGCTCGGCTGTGGAACGATTTCATTTTGTTTCCTTCCTCCTACAACTGTTCACTCCCTCCTCTCCTCGTAACGACCCTCCACACAGCATCCCCAAAGATCACATAGGCCCTGAGAAAAAATTATCTTCCTCAGGGCCTCCTGTGTCCTGTATGGAGTTAATGTTAAAAAAATATTAATCAGAAACAAAACTCGTGTTAAAATAAAATAAAATTTTAGCGAATGCTTGAGTGGACTAACAGCGTGTCGCAAAAATACGTGCCCGCGTCATCTCATCATTTTACACGTCTTTAATTTTTGTCAGGTTCTTTTCCAGAATTTTATAGTTATTTTTCTTTACATTTTATAATTATATAAAAATGAAAAATTCTTTATACCTGCTTCACAATGTAGAGTTTCTGCGTGGTTGGCTTATAAGGTGAGGCATCCTCGGCAAATTCTTTGATCTTGCCGCTGTCGGACAAGGACTTGACGTATGAAATGGTATTTTGCAAGTTTTCGTCCTTGGAGCCTTTCACTTCCATCTCCATCTTGTACTTGCTCCCTCCCCCTAAAATAATTTGTCGTTTTTGCTGGAAATGTTGTCTGATTTCTTCGAAGTCTTCGGGTTCTTCTGTCAAGGAGCGCTCTTCTTCGTCTCTCAGGTGTTGAGTTTCTTCTTTTCCCTCTAGGTACTCTTCCTCTAGATGATCAGATTCTTGCAGGAGCAGGGTCCTGGGCTGGTGCAGGTGCGAGCCGGAGTGGTCGGTCACCAGACTGGTGCTAGTGGAGATTGTTCCCTTGGACGGCACGCGCGCGTATCCCTTGCCGGGGCATGACGAGAGTCCTCGCAGAAGGTTCTCCGCACCGCGCTGCCTTTGGTTGCTCTGAGAACAAATAACAAACAAACAATCAATATTGCTTTTTGGATTTGCTTGAAATAAAACAGAGATATCTTTAATTTTAGTTTGTCATTTATAGGTGTTTTGGAGAGCTTACGGAAATTTTTTTTTTTTATTTGGTTTGTATGTTATTGTCCATGAAATGTTTACCTTTATTCCATTTCACTTGAAAAAACCATTGAACTGAAAACTGTTAACTTATTAGAATATCACGCATTCATCATCCTTAAATTAGTTCGTATTTCCCGACCCAATCCCACACTTTTCAAACGGGTACTCTATTTGGTTGATGACACACAACGATGATCTTCGTCCGTCTTGACATCAAGACACTAAGATAAATGTAACATTATTGAATGTTTTGTAACCAATTTAAATAAAATAATGAGAATTTAAAATAGAGTTTAATGGATAAAAGATGTTATTGAAGTAACCAGAGCATGAAATAGAAAATGTCCATTAACTATTAGAAATAAAAGTCAGAATAATAAATAATATATGGATTCATTGAATCTACAGTTATACAAAGAATTGTGGTTCAAGTAATAGATTGACTAAGACTCTATAATTATAATATTAATCTCAGGGCTGGTCGAAATACGAAGTGAATTTCCGATCAGCCCTAATTCTAATTTTTGGGAGTTAGTGCAGAATGCAATACATCTCAAATATACGAATTGTTAAATAAAGACTTTATTTGTCGATTTATAGGGGTGAAAATTTATTGAAATGTTATACTAATATTAATAATTGCAGGTCACAATTTTGTTGAAAACGGCGGCCAACCAAACATAGGCATTTATACTTAACATTGAAGTAAGGGATATTTTTATAGAAGGTGCAAACAATTAAAGCTGACCTGCATTTAGAGCAGTGGTTCCCGACCTTTTTTAAGCAGAGACCACTATAACGTTTATGTGTTCTCACAGGGACCACAAGGTACAAGAATTATGAACTCTTAACAAACGCGTCCTTGCAATTACTATCATTTTGCAATTCAATATGCTCTTTATGGACTTCTTCAGCTACCTCTCCATCATTAATACCAAAAGGATTACGAATCAGGTTTTGGATATCTTTCGATTCAATTTTGTAGTAAATGAATAAATGTTTCGTGAACCACATTTTAGATCTTACGGACCACCTGTGGTCCACGGACCACCGGTTGAGAACCACTAGTTTAGAGAATCAACCCCTAGAAATAAAATAAAATAACCGATTTCTTCTTCTGGTCATTTAGTATTTTCACATCCTTCTTCTTCACCCCGCTATGTTGCGCCACATCGCCTTCCATTTTCTTCTGTAATAATTTTGGTCTCTGTTCTCTAATTTTCTTCATTTTGTCGTAGATTTTAAGAAGAAGAACTTTCTTTCAGGTTAATCTTTGTGGACGGTGTAAAACAGCATTCTCAATTAGCTCGTCATGGATTTTCTTAACCTTTATAATTAAGATTATAACGATAGAATTTTTTTACTCCACTATTCCACATTAAACTTTTTTGACTATAAATATTCGATATTTGAAAAGTAATTCCAATTTTGAAGCTTTTACGCACTTTAAAAAAATATCTTACAAAAATTAACGATAGAAGTTTTTTCACTCCACTATTCCACAATAAACTTATTTGTCTATAAATATTTGATAATGGAAAATTAATTCTAATTTTGAAACTTTTACGCACTTTAAAAATGTCTTACAAAAATTCTCACTATATAAGATTAGTGATATCTATATTTATAACTAACAGAAGTTGTAAAGTGCTTTTGTAAATATGGTTACACAACTCAATAAAACTCTTTTTAACTACTTAATAATAAATAGATTGAAGAAGCGTGCTAACTGCGTTCTTTATTTCCCTAATGCTTGTGATTTGTTGTCTTGTCTAGGCTTTAATGCGTCTCAGGTACTAATTGATTTGAAAACTTGTTGATTTGAAAATGCATACGTAGGACATTATTTTCCGATCGATGAGTTTTCCCCATTCCAAATGAAATGTGAACCGTTCACATATCTTCGAGCGTGTTTACTCAACTAGTACTTCACGAGGCTCTAGGGGCAGACGCAAACTACCAATAAAGACATTCCGTAACCAATTCAATTTGGAAGGCAGGTATGGGTGTCACCGCCCCGGAAATCATACATCTGCCATAGGTCATTCCAAGTGGTTTTCCGCGTTTGATGACTTGGTAAGGGTGCCCGGGCTCAAGGGGTGAGGTTTGTGGATGTACATATCTGCCCACCAGCTGCAGCTGCAAGCAGGCCGGATCGGGAGAGACTTGTTGAGTTAGACCTTTTGACCTTTCCAGCAGAACTCTCTCGGAACATTGGCTTGCACCGCAGCGTGTGCGTTTGTATTCATATATCCGTCACTCCTGGAGACACTGACTCCCAGATTCCTACTCACCCCTCATACCGTTTTCCTTCCCAGAACTTAATTTCCTTCCTTTCCTCGAAAGACCTCCACCAAAGACCAGCTTTCCCAAAAATAACTGTATTACTAGCTGACAGTATCAGTGACCTCCAAGACCTATTAAATTTTGTTAATAATGCTGGTGAGCAACTGGGCCTAACAATCAACGTCAATAAAACTAAATGGATGACTTTTGGACGACTAGATAACTCTGGATCAGTGATACAGTTAAATGGTTGTAATGTCGAAAAGGTTAAGAGATTTAGATACCTCGGTAGTATTCTCACAGAGACTCTTGAGTCTCTTGACCCAGATATAGAGATTAGGTGCAGAAATGAAGCAGCAAGAACTGCTTTCATAAAAATGATATCCCTCTTATGCAATGAAAATATCAGCCAGAGAATCCTAAAATGTTATGTGTGGTCGGTCTTGCTGTATGGTTGTGAAACATGGACCTTGAAAATAAATACCATGAACAGGTTAGAGGCTTTCGAAATGTGGCTTCTCCGGAGAATGCTCAAGGTCCCATGGACCGACATGATCACCAACACAGAAATTCTCAGGCGGGCTAGAGCAGATAGAGAACTGCTTACATTAATTAAAATCAAGTAAATTTCATATCTCGGTCATATACTTCGAGGGGAGAAGTATCACTTGCTTCATTTAATATTGAAAGGCAAGATAGAGGGTCGCCGAGGGCCTGTAGGAGACAAATGTCTTGGCTGCGAAATATACGAGAGTGGACCGGCATTAGAAGTGTAGAGGAGCTATTCTGGGCAGCGCAAGACAGAGAGACCTTTTCAAGAGTGATAGCCAACATCGGGGGGACCTGATAAGGCACCCGAAGAACACATAAGAATATTAAAAACATCAAGCGCATCACCCCATCCTACAATGCCGTAGATTATTGAAGATTGTACCAGGGAAAAGTAGATCATTTTCAATTTGTCAAGATTGCGTACTTCCTTAAGTATATAGAAAGTGTATGTAAGATATCTTAAATTGGTATGGTTTTATCAATTTGCAACATCCAGTTTAGATGTGTATCAATAGATCAAACCTAAATATTTAATATTTTTTACTTTGACGAGTTCATTGCACCTTGAAATGCAAGTTGCAAACAAGAAATATTTCTTGTTTGCAACTTGTATTATGGATTCTAATTTTAAGGTTATCACGAGATTCATGAGATTTGTTTTTAATATTTTTATAAAAAGTTAAATAGTTTAATATGAGTTTGTTACATTTTAAGCATGTTGAAACAAGTAATACATTATTTTGACTTAGAAAATGTTTCGTTCTTAGAATGCCTGTTTACTATTATGGCCGTGTCATCCGCGTAAGAAATAATTTGTCTAAGGAATTCAAAATTACATAAATCATTTATATACATCAAAAAATAGAATCGGGCCAAGAACAGATCCTTGTGGAACTATGTTCTTCGCGGAACTTATTATTATGTTCTTTCTCCACTATCAGTTGTCGAATATTGAAAAATACCATTTTTTTTTAATATTCTAGAACTTCAGGCTTTCGATTAAGTGAGAAGAAATATTACACGTGACGTGACCTCAGAAACTTTCTATTAGGCTAAGGGAATGCTCGAGCTGAATAATTTTAGCTGAACATTGTAAAAAAAGTGCTGATTTTTTTAAAAAATTGGTGTTTATTTTCTACGTTGTTTTGATACTCGAGTATTGATTAACATTACATGCGGATTTTCTTGGCTATAAAATTATACAGTTTCCATCGAATCACCTCATCATTTATTTCGTTAACTAGCCCAAAGTAACCCGTTCGTTACGGGCGTGCAATGGTTCTTTGAAAAGCAATCATGGTCTTTCTCAATTAAGTTCATTGTTGTAGATGCTTAGATCTTTTAAATTTTTCACAATATATAAAATTATTTTTTGGGTTAATTGAATTATTTAATAATGGTAGATATTATTTATAAACCACAGTAGCAAGACAACAAAAAAATATAAATAATACATGAATAGTGTATATACATATACATTTTTTCCCCTGTTTTAAGTCGCCCCAATTCACTCTTAAGTTACCCGTCACTTAAATTATTTAAATTAAATTATAATTAATTAAATGTTCTAACACCATCATCTATATATTTGTATAATTTATTTGCTTACTATGAATTGTCGCGATAACTAATAATTGGCATGTAATGCAGATATTTGCATAATAGTCAATACTTTTCAATATGTTTCCATTCTAAAGTCATTCGTCGCCAAGCTATATTATCAGTATGTATGATTTCGCGGTTCACAAAATAAAATAAATTTCACATTTTTTTAGTAATGCGGTCAACGTGACGAAGCACTTATACTGACCACACGAATATAACATAGGGCATTCCCGAATTTAGTTGGTCGTGTCGTAATTAAAAAGGTAATTTTAAAATAAGCTGCATCGCCGACACCTGTATGAAAGTCATTCGATTATGGGTTATTTTCCTGCACTGTGCAAAAATATGATGGATTTATGTTGTAATATAATATTGATTTGGGTATTAGTTAGGTATACACCTAATAACAGACAAAAATATAGCTTTACAGTTGTCGTAGGGCACATTCCTTACTTACTTTTACTGGGTCTTCGTTGTCCTGCGTTATGATGGAGCCTAGTTATGTAAACTCTTCGACCACTTCGGTGTTATAGGTGTCTTTAAATTACACTTTATCTTTTATTCTGCGGTATGGGGTTCTGGTTTGCATCATGATTTTAGTTTTAATCTCGTGCACATATAAATTATCCTTAATTAGATATTGGCGTTTTATTAAATCAGTGGATGGTCTGATAAACAGTTTCAGTTCAGATTCCCAATGTCCAGAGGCAGTGCAACTGAATGTGCATCTGGCTATTCAAATCTGGTCAACAACATGACCTTTTTAAACGTTTCTATTCTCTGAAAGATGTTAGAAATATTTTATTGCAGTTCATGGGCTTAGCCAGGCATCAATTTAGGGTGGGGCAAAAAATAAAAATCTAGAGTAGGTACCAAAAAAAGGAGGTTTCTATAAGGTATTCATGATTTAGGGTCTATGAATACAATAATATGAACGGAAGAAAGAAACACCACCATATGAAGTGTTGTAAATTTGAAAACGCGACTCGGTCGACAATCCCTGAGGTCATGCATCGGTCAGTCAGGGTGGGGCAAACGCCCCACCTTGCCCCACCGTGCCTACTCTTTTAACACTCGTCTTATAATGAAGGAGAATGTTTGTAAATTTCTAAATATTTTTTTATTGATGGTACCTGCAAGCTGGGGCGTCCAGTCCATACAGGAACATAACCTCTGCCTACCCTACCTGGCTCGCAAAAATTTAATTAATAGATATAATAATTATAATTTTATCACAAGAATACAATATTCATTTTCAATAATACACGCGAAGTAACTGCTTTGTAAGTATTAGTAAAAGTATCTGCTTTGTACGTAAGTATTAGGAAAGTATCCGCTTTGTAGGTATTAGTAAAAGTATCTGATTTATAGGTATTAGTAAAGTATCCGCTTTGTAGGTATTAGTAAAAGTATCTGCTTTGTATGTAAGTATTAGGAAAGTATCCGCTTTGTAGGTATTAGTAAAAGTATCTGATTTGTAGGTATTAGTAAAGTATCCGCTTTGTAGGTATTAGTAAAAGTATCTGCTTTGTAGGAATTAAAAAATTGCATTCTTTTGATTAGTAATTAATTATCATATTTTATTTGTCCTTTTAACTGATAATGTTTTCCACGAAGCTTGGTAATTATTATAGTGCTTACCATACCCGTTCTATGTAATAATATAATAATTATCTTTATTCCTTATATAATATAATAATAATCATATAAGACAGTAGTCTTGCACAGGTATTATGTATTAGGTAGGTACCTACTCTTCTAGGACTGTATTTTTTTTTAAATTTAAATATGCAGGTACTAACGACTTGTTTTTTGCTTATTGTTTTGTAAAATATTATTGAAAAATATATTTTTATAAATTCTTTTGGCATGATGTAATGTAGGTACTTAATTGCATTATTATCAATCAAATTTTTTACAGAACATAGAAATTTTTTTTTTCGTATTATTATCATATTTGATATCCCAATAACGGATCCGTTTTATGTAGGCCACATCAGGAATAACTCTAAACAATATTTTTCCATTTTGTGCATCAAAAGATCTAAACTCCAAATCTTATTAATTTACTATCAATAAATAATATATTATACACTTAACACCTGTTCAGTTTATGAAGATGTATTAATGTTTTTTGTTGTTAGTTTTTGGGGTGTTATGCCGTGTTGCGCTACCTCCTTCTATAGCTATAGAAAGAGGTAGCGCAACACGGCATAACACCCCAAAAACTAACAACAAAAATGCTTTTAGCCGTGAAAATCTAAAAACTTATGTATTAATGTGTTCACGTACAACCATGAATCTTCCAATATCTTAATAAAATATTGTCTGATTGGTAGTTATTTTTGAGGTTCCGCGTGATTTTTGACATTGATTTTTTTAAAGGGACCTTTTCAACAGTACCAACTAAAATGCCGTCGGATTTAGGGGTTCCTTAGAGCTTAGTTTTGAGCCATAGAGCACTGGGCAAACCATCGTTAGGAATAGTTCATCAAGACATCCAAATTATTATGCACACCGTGCTTGTTGAAATTTTAAAATCATAATATACTTAATCCGATTAGAGATAAAACCCACTAATTTTAATGTAGCTAAAAACGACATTTAAGGTGATCCAATAGTCCAGGAAAAAATCGTAATCGGAATACATGCCTCTTATTGGGAGGAGTTTAAAAATACTTGAGAAAAAGCTATTGGAAAGATTGGAAAAGGTATTTGAGATGTTCTTTTACGGGTTGATTTCGTAAAGGCCTGTAAAAAACATTAACTCCCTTTTTAAGCATTGTTCGGGCTTAAACATAATTTTTTTGCGATTATTATAAAAGAAACTGAATTTGCCATATTAAAAATAATAAAACCATATCCGAAAAGGGGTTTAAGTACGAGAGTTTGCACTTGAAAGTGGTTTTTTATAGACCTGATAGGTATCTACTTTATTTTTTTCTAGGCTTATTAAAAAAATGAGCGATATTTTTAAAGGCCAAGATATGTTATACACGCAGTATTTAATTGATGTATCTGTAATATGTACTTCTAAGCGATCAAATTGCAAAACAAAAATACACGATTTTATATGATTTTGCATTATTTCGCATGTCTTTAACTTAATGAGTCATACCTACCTCTAAAGCGAATTTCTGAGAAGAGATCAAAATTCTGCCTCATGATCATTGAGTTCTCAATATATTAATCAGATTCTTTACGATATAAGAAGTCGGGAACATCCAAGGAAGACGATGACATGGTTAATGTTATTTTTTTAATTATTTATTTATGTGATTGTTAAGCATGTAATTATTGACCCTTGAAATATGTAGAAAAAATAATATATGTATTAACAACAAAGTATTGAGAGATCAAATAAAATGTTTTTTTACGGTGCTCCAGATTTTATGTCCGGGTTAAATCTTTCCGAAATGAAAGGCTAAACCCTTCCACACACTTTTCCACAAATGATTATCTAGTAAATTCCACGCAATGTAATTACACTATATAAGTATAATAAATACAAAACAATACAAGAACAATACGTCAATCCACCAGAAACATAATGGGAAAATATTTCACCGACTCGAATCGACGATATTTTCATATCAGAGGGTTCGGCTCTGATGAAATCCTAACTGGTCCGATAAATCCTACTGATCCCTCAATATACCTAAATATGTAAAAAATCTTTCGTAATCCTACATGTATTTAAAATTATTAATTGTGTTATTATTTCATACCATTTCCAACATTAAGGAAAATTTAAAAAAATATATACCCTTATGGTTTGTAAGTAAAAAATAACACATTGCAAAACAAAGATTTATAAGCGATTACTCCGTTTAGTTGTGATTCCTATGCAGGGTGTCCGGGGGTAAATTGCTTAACTACGGGAGGTGATTCTGCATTATGGTAGGAGTAAAAAAGATTAATAACTTTTTCTGAACTTCCAACTTTTTTTTTCCATACAAAAAGACATACCTACTAAAAATCCTTAGTGTAAGGTAAAAATTACTCGCTAAAATTCCTGTCAGCCTGCCGGGCATGATTGTTGCAACGTTGCTTGGTAATAATAATGCTGCCCGCACACGCCGGTCTAATTTTATCTTTTTACCACAAAACTACCCCTAAAAGTTGGATTTTGGAAAAAAGTTTATTGTCTTTTTTACTTATACAATCATGTAGAATCACCTCCCGAAGTTAATGCACTTTACCCCCGGACACCCTGTATAATTTACACCTGGAAATGAACATATAAATATATGAATAGGAAAAAATGTTTAAATAATGAAATAGCTATATTATAAATAAATAAATTCTTTACGTACTGGTCTAGTGCATTATTTATGAGTTTATAGCATTATAAGCTAGTTTGCATATCCTTGAACATCATAATGAAAATGATAATATTTATTAACTCGGTTACTTGAACACAATTGTTGTCGCCAGAGTTGTTTAACATTCATAATAATGCAAAAGCTAATCTGCGCCTGACTCTGACAAAGTACCATAAAAGATCAAATTTTTCGGGTTGTAATATTCAATAAAAAATTATAAACCGCAATCTTTTAAAAATTTTGTATGAGAAATACATTATTGTTCACAACATACTTCCATCGAATTAACCGGTCTGTGGCAGAGTTGATAAATGCGTCGGGTTCCCACCCAGGCGTCATGTAATTGGATATTTTAAAATAATATTACCTATCAGGATTTTCGTAAAACTGAAATGTTTGCTTTTTAATAAAAAGTAAATTAATAAAAAAATTCTCCTCAGTGTTCACGATTTTCGACCTCAGAGGTCCATTTAGATGTGTATATTTTCGTTTATTTTTATTTTAACTTTTTTTTATTTCTTTTATAGATATATTCAATAGTTTTATTATTAAATTAATAAAAACAGTTTATTTATAAACAAGTTAAGTAATCTGTAGAAAAAAAATAATAAACATTCATTTGAAATTTTTCGTAAGCCAACGTTTACCGATACGACCATTCATTCTAAATCATTAAACCCATGGTCACATAAATTATCTGCCTATCACTCAATGATACACAGACTTACTAACATAAAGGAAAAAAAATCTAATTTTATCCATTGCAAAAAATAACGGCTTCAAGAATAGTGATAAAATAATTAGTCATAAAAAATACAAAATTAACCTTTTCTCAATTTACCCAGCGATTAATAATAAAACTAATAATCAATTTGCGTGTTTGGAATTTGCAGGACCCTCATCTAATAAAATTGCCAAAGTTCTCAAAAATTGTGGATTAGACATTGCCTTCCGCACTAATAATAATTTGGGATCATCTCTTAAAAATTCAAAAAGTAAAACTAAAAAATAGCGGCATTTATAAATTCCAGTGTGACGAATGTAACGCTGTTTATGTTGGACAAACTGGCCGGTCCTTTAAATATTAGATTCAAAGAACACATGCGATCATTTAAAAGTAATAATAAAATACAATCACAATTTGCCAAACATCTCCTAGATGATAATAAGCCAACTCCTTTACACATCCAAAATAAAGGACGTAAACTTAATCTTTTAGAGCAGCTGGAAATTAACAACCATAATAATAATCCTAAAGCAAATAAAGGAACAAAAAAATATAATACACTCAACGCTTTTAGATGTATTCAAAACCAATGTTTAAATAACTAATTATGCTTGAAAAGAAAACCATGAGTCAGCATTTGTGAAAGACTCACAATTAGATTGCTTAGCGACTTTTAGTCGAAGTGGGAAATTACAGTAATTGGGAAAATATAAATAAATATTTTCAGTCCTTTTTAATCAGAAATTAGAAATTAGTCATAGTAAAAACCTATCCAGAAATACTATAAATAGATTGTCTGTATGCCGTGTCATGCCACGACCACAGTTTGATAATGCCCTCAGAAGGCGAAACAGCTGTCACGCGTAATAATAATTACCAGCAGAATTGTTTATAAATAAACGGTTTTTATTAATTTAATAATAAAATTATTGAATATATAAAAGAAATAAAAATTAAAATGGAGTTCTACAAATTAAACTTGATATCAATAAATTATTATTTTTTTTTTTTAATGTATGTTTTCGGTTTTACATCGTCTAATATTTTTTCTAACACATCCAGTAGTCCTAGCCCAATCTTTGGAACCTTCTTTTGGGATAGAATATAGCAAAAGTTTTGGCGAAAATTCGTTATCTAATTTCGTCGTGGATGAGGACATAATGATAACCATTTTTTCAGATATTTCCATAACCTCTTGATATAACACCCCCATCCATTGGATAACGTACAATTTTCGATTTGTAAAAATTTATTAAGGTGATACATAAAAGAATTCATAATCTGCTCTTTCGTAGATGGGGGCTAGATTCATTATTTTAGGTTAAATCATTTTTTGCAGTTTATGCTTTAAAATATTAACATGAATCAATTGTTTGAGCCCATGAATACGCTATTTTACTAAATGATTTCTAGTATAGTGACCAATTCACTCTTCTATTCATATAATTGATATATTTTACGTGTTTTTTGCGGTTTTTCATAAGTTTTATTCAAGTTATAAGCACAATAATCGTACTTTGAAAGTTGAATTGTGAGAAAATTATTTTACCTGAATATATATATGATACATGAAAATTCAAATTTACATTTAAGGATCTTTATTTTATGAGAATTTCATAAAAGTGGTATTTTTTTAATAATAATATCTAATACATGTTTTGGTAAACGTATCAAAGAAATTAACGTCTTTACAGATTCAAGTTATTTTTTTTTTATTAAAGCAAGCTTCGAAAAAATGTATTATTTTTTATTGTATGCCCGAGGAAAAAGTGAGGTAAGTAAAAGTTTAGTAAGTAACAGTTTAGCAAGTAAGTAGTAACAGTTTCCTTCCAAATCCATTACATAAAAGGACTGTGTTTTTTAAATTTCGTTTTTTTTTTAAATTTCTCTACATTTTGGTCAAAAATGTTTTGGTAAGAATTTTTTTCCGTGTTTGAATCATAAAATATGGCATTTTTAAAAATCTAAAGTGTATTTCAAATACACAAATCTAACAGGTTATTTTATCTAGTTTTTATAAATGGTATTTGTTTATACGACATCTTCAAAAATAACAAATATATAAAACATTCAAAATACTTCGTTTCCAAATTCCAAATTCATTAACAAAACAGTCTTACACATGAGATAACTACCCCCTCTGGCTGTGTAAACAATGTAGCTATATTTTTTCGATGAAAAATTTTATATTAGTAATATTTTCACATACACGCTTGTTTATAAATTTTTCACGGTTTTTTTTTAGTAAGGATGTTGATGTTTTAAAGCATAACTTGCAAAAAGTGTTTTAACTCAAAATAATTAAAGTATCGCCAACTTACTGAGAAAGAGTAGATTTTGAATTGTTTTTCACCTAATTCCGAGTTAACTAATCGATACTAGAACCTATAGACTAAAGGTATGTAGGAAAACTTAGCTGAGTTTTATACAAATTGGGAACATGTATTTAGGGGGTAATTCACAGGAGAATGCATGATTTATTTATTTATAAAGTCCAAGTTAAGTATTCCGTACTCGAACCAATAAATAGTGGCTACTTGTCGAAAAAGTAAGTCGAGTTTTGTAACTTTTTCTTGTTAACTTCTTGTTGTGAATTTCACAAAAAAATCGCTATAAAAATTAACCAGTAAATATTATTACGACATTACCGTAATGTCCGTTTTTAGTGGATTATGAACATCTATGCTCGTTAAAATTTTATAAGTTTAATTAATATAAGTTTTTATGTTAATAACCTGCAAATGTTCCAAAACAGTAAATAAAGAAAAATATTATGATTTACGAATCATGGAACTAAGGTCGGAATCATTGTAAATTCTGTTATTTTGACCTGTTCATTTATTTACTCCTGGTACTTTGTACTTTCGCGTTCTCGGCAAATGGTGTCCGTGGCCTGAGAAATAATAATAGGTACATCCGCGTCGCTTTCTGAGCTCCGGGTATTTTTTCAAAATAATTTTTACTAGCAATAAAATATTTTTCCTATTGTTTCAATTTTGAAATTTGGTATATTTTAACTTGTTCATTTATGTGCTCCTGATAAATTAAGCCGGTGTGGCAATATGCGCTTGCGGCCGCGCCACATCGAGCTGCCCGTTTTGTCCGAAAACCTGCATCGTTTTCTACGCTCCTGGTATTCCGTGCGGTGTTTTGTAACAATTTATCGGACCAAAGGAACAATCCGGGCGCGCTAGATAGAGGTGCAAAATGGGGAGGACCGAATTCCACCAATGGATTTGAGTTAAAAAAAGGAAGATTATTAGTAATGTGGATCTTGCCGGTCAATTTTTTGGTCCATTTTTTTTTACTCCCTCTAATCTACTCTTATTTGTAAAGGGAATGTATTGAGTACATGATATTAAATCATTTTAATGATTTTTTCAGTTATAATTTATAGTTTTTTCTAATAGTATAAAAGTGAGGTTGGATTCTTGAATGAAAAAGAAAACGAAAATAAAATCATATTTATTAATAAAAAAAAGATATATATAAAAACAGCGAAATTAAACAGAAATAAATATACGTAGAGTGGGCAAACAATTACTCATTTTTATTTAGACATTCGTTATTGATATGTACATTTACAAAGAGAATGTTATGTAACACAATTAGCAAGCAAAGTAGGTCACCGAAGAAGTTTTTTTCAAATAACAATTGTTTTCGCGCGCCTGAGTACAAACCCAGCGGTGGATAGCCGAGCCCGTGACCCCCCGTCACCCCCGCTGTCCTAGAGAGATTATTTAGGCCATTTCATAGATAGGGCTATGTACCATTTCTCGTGATCCATGTAATCTGTACCTACCTTTACAATACATTGCTTTGTTTCAGAGGGGGGGGGGGGGGGGAACACAATCATGCCATAATGTCTGACCTCTTAACAAGTTTTTAATATTTATTAACATGTTGTTTAATTGTAATTCAGTAAACACTAATTTTATATTTTATTTTATTTTTTGTTTATTTAATTTTATGCTTTAATATCTACAAAGATAATGTATGTAAGTCAAATTTAAACCGTTTAAAAACACACAAGTATACCCACGAAAAGAGGCGATGCAAAGATATTGAAATATAATTTGAATATCTTTGAGGCGATGCCTATGTGGGATTTTTTTTGGTTAATCTGCAAATTTTTTTATTCTTTAATTTTTAAATGTTTATACCTATATAAAAAAAAGCCTTTAAGTATTGTAAAATTATGCCAATGTATGTTCCAAAAAAAATATTAATAAAAAAATAAAAAATAAATGTTAGCCTTACTCCTTACTGGGCGCATTACCCGTGCTGAGGCCCCCATTTTACAAGTTAATAAATAGATTTGAATAAACATGAAATATTTATTTTTATTTTTAAGTTTATGAGTGATTGTAATATTAACTTTCTGTGGTGGTAGTAGGAGATTTTCAAACATTGTTGGGTTATTCGTAACCCGGGAATGTTCAAGTGACGGACGTATGAATCCATGCCTCCCATTGCGGTGCAAAGCGATGTTGCGAGAGAGTACGGCTGGAGGAGTCAAAGGGACTTCCTTAACCATTCTTTCCCGATCCGGCCTGTCATGCAGCTGGTAGCTTTAAATCTTTAAAAAAATTATTTTATGTTATGTAGTGCTGTTTAGTGTTATTATATGTAATTTGTCAGTTTTTTTTGGTAGGTAGACGCATCCGCCGTCAACACCCGCACAAATCTCACCCCATAAACCCGGGCACCCTGGCTAAGTCACCAAACGAAGCGAACAACTTGTGGTGACCTAGGTATGGCAGAGGTGTTGGTTTTCCAATAAATGGTTCCCGGGGCGGCGGTACCCACACCCGCCTCCCAAATTGTAATCAAGACAATATTATCGACACTCAATCGAAAATCTGGAGACAGAAAAATCAGAAAAAGATATGGACACCTCTGGGACTCGACCCCAGGACCTTCTGCTTACATGACAACAGCTCTACCAACTGAGCTAAGGAGTCTATATCTAATTCGGTCACTTTTAACTGTATCATACTTCGACTAAGAACTACCAACATTATCTTCATTTTCTTAACGTTCATATTATTGGCTGCTATCTTTATATATCTATGATTGCAAGATTCAAACCCGAACTTAATGCTATCTAGATAGTGTTTAGAAAAAGTTTTATCCATTTTATTTTATGCGATATCTATTGACTTGTCTGCAAGTCTAGGATGAATATTTATTGTTTATTTTTAACTTCAAGAGTAAAACCTCATTTTATTAAATGAAGACAATATTAGCGAAACTCAATCGAAAATCTGGGGACAGAAAAATCAGAAAAAGTAAATCAAGACATAAATCTTTGTAAAATAAATAAATTATCTTTATGATAAATTATAAATCTTTGTTTTTATAAACCATAAGGATACATATATTTTTTTAATTTTCTCTTTTGTTGAAAATGGTATGAAATAATGACACAATGGATAATAAATTTTGTTAATTCATATTAGTTATATTATTTTTTCTACCAATTTCCAGGGTTAATACTTAATTACAGGGTTACTAACTACATGCTAAACAATGTATTTTAACTGTGAAAAAAGCAATAAATAAATAAATAAAAAATAATATTAACCAATACCTATTGGATTACTTTAACAGGATTTCAAATAAATTGAGGAAATTAATTCATAGAAACAAAATATAAACCGCAATTCAACATTTTGTATAAGAAATACCACATTTTTTGCACATTCATACATCGAATTAAATATAGGTTTTTTTAATCTTATTTAATAGCAATCCCATGTTGAAAACCCTCCTCTGGAACTAAAACGAGGAGTTTTCATGTTTTTCAAAGTAGCCTCAGAGAAAATTAGGGAATAAGCGGTAAAATAATAAAATTTGTGGATATAATTATCTATACGACAGAAAAATATGCGAGCCGAGGCTCGTATTGCGGGAAAGGAACTCAGTGAAAAATATTATTGCTTAAAAAAACATAGATCATCAGCTAAACTCCCATATCACGACACCTGTGAAAAAAATGTAGGCTGAGACTGGTGACGTTATTCGACTAGAATAATTTGGCGCGATTTTGGCAATGAATTCAATGGTCAGCTCATATATGTACATATATCTATGGTCAGCTCCTTTTCTGCAATAAATTTAATGTTCGTAAAAAGGTTTGCTTCCTTGATACAAAAAAATTGTATCAGAGTAGTTCTGTTGTTGTGTAAAAGACGACCCACGTATCTACTTTAACAGTTCATCAATAGATGGCACGCACGTAAAAGGCCCAGATTTATTTTATCAGTTTGATACCGCAAACTAGTTTAAATTATTTCGAGTGAAAATCAACAGATGGCATGCGTTCAAGTTAAATAGATTGCTTCACTGCGAAGGCCTGATTATTATGCTAAATTTGTGGAAATTTTTAGATGGCGAGCGTGTTCTCCGCATTGGTTTTCGCACTAATTGAACTCAACGAAATAGTGCAAAAACATAAATGCAAAGAATGTTAGGAAATGCAGGGCACGTAATTATAAAAAATAAACACAATCACAAGGTTTTATTAGAGCTAACGACAAAAGAAAGGTAAAAAAAGTTTGCTAAATATTTCAAATCTATCCATTATGGAAACCATGGAACTATAATATCCATAATCTTAGATGGAAAAAGACACATGCTTTTCTCACTCACTACTACTCTCACAACTATAAAAGCCACAAAGACGGCCGGCGGTAAGGCTCTTGACTCGCACACCGAAGGTCGCGGGATCGAATCCCGGCGTGGCAAATTAATTTTATTTGATTAATTTGTGTTATTTCACATTTTATTCATTTAAAATAATATACCTAAGTATATTTGCGGCACGTTCCAGAGTGGAAGATACTCTCAGTACCGCCCTAGTGTAAGACCACCATTCAAAATTGAAACGTTGCTTGAAATGGCATTAGCCGTGTTTGGTGACCAGATCTGTATAGCCAGGTACTTCCCCACCTTCCTCTTCCCTATCTCCTTCCCCTCCCCACTACCTTCAGCCTCACAAGACAACATACCCCAATTGGGGATGCCATAGTCTCACTGGGTTCAGACGGGGGCAGTTGGGACTCTTGTGCGGTATTCATATTAAAAAAAAGATAATTCGGGTAAGCCTATTTCAGCATACCTATCGCTTGCGATATATTCCCATCGGGAATGTACGGCGAGCGATATGCCGAATTACGCCAAGCGAAATGATATTTTATCTTTTAAAGATGTGTGTGACACAAACATTAAAAAAATTCTCCCAGGCTAAGAATACACGACACACACGCTGTCAATATCGGTGGCTTCAAGCAGTGACTGCACAGTTCTGATGGAGAAAAGGTGAGACGAGACGAGGCGAGGCGAGACAAGGCGAGTCGAGTCTGTCAGGCGGGAGGTCAGCTGAGGAACAAGAAAAGTAATATATGTATAACAAAAAATATATTAACGATCTCATAGCACTAATGAAGTGAAGATAAATAATGTGGTTTGAAAAAAATATTAAGAAAAAAATAATACAAGTGTGCAGTTCACACAGCGTAGAAAATCAACCTTAATAAAACTAAAATAGACAAGAAAGGGGAGACTACGAAGCACCGCACAAAGAGTAGACTGATTATTCTTTCTAATTCTCTCGCTGGCTAAATCTTAAAGATGTTTGCCCCTTTTTAGTGTCGCTTTTTCGTTTCATCGAGTTTCAAATGACAACGGTGCCAAATAAGGTTTTAGCCCCTAGGATTCTGGTTATAAATTATCTACCTCTTATCTGAAAAATTACGATCCTCATAAAGTTATGAACAAAACAACGAAGTTTTGATGAAAACTTTGATCAAAACTTCGAACAAAACTTTATGTGAATACCGCACAAGATGAACTAACCGAAACCAGTAAAACTAAGGTATCCCCAATGAGGTCAACTGCAATTTTTTTTTAATTTTCGATGAAAATGTAATCCAAACTTGACGAAGTTTCACGAATTGGGCGTGCTTTTAAAATTAACATTGATAAAATGAATGGAAGTGTCAGTCAAAACTTAAAAAGTAATTAGTAGTAAAAGTAATTAGTTAAAAGTAGCCAAATTTCAAAACATTAAAAAAAATGTTTTTTAACAGTTTTTTTCCTTTCGAAACGCGTCTGCATGAAATTCCGAATTTTTATTTTTGTTTTTTTTTTTATTCTGAAAAGTTTAGTTTTTTTTTAAATATTGTTGTTTTATTCGGTCTTCTCTGTTGCTAAGTATTTTTTTATTAAATATTATTTGCAACAAACAAGAAGAAGAAGACTGATGCATGAAGAAAAATAAGTATAATTTTGGATTCTTAGAATTTTTTTTAATACGAAGCCGCAAATAAATTTCCAATTCACGAAACTGGAAATTGTTTATGATTTTTTTTTAATGTATTTTTTTCGTTAACAAACAACTCGACTCAATAGAGAAAACCCAGACGGGGTGGATCTGATAATTATAAAAATCAACAATTTTATTCTTATATTGACGACCTTTTGCAACACTCGACTCTCGACTCTCGACTCTCGACTGGAGAGGAAGGTCACATTCCACACATTTCGAAAAACTCTGCGTAAAGCCCGAGCAAAGTCGGGAACTTCAGCGCTCCAGATGCTTCAGATTTTATGTCCGGGTTAAATCTTCCCCACAGGAAAAACTAAACCCTTTCACACACTTTTCCACAAATGTTTACCTAGTATCAAGTCAATCCACGCTATGTAAGTGCACTATATACGTATAATAAATACAAAACAATACAAGAACAATGCGTCAATCTACAAGAGACCAAATGTGAAAAAATATTCACCGACTCCAGATATTTTCATATCAGAGGGATCGGCTCGATGGAACTTCAACTGGACCGATAAATCCTACTAATCACCAATATAAATATTTAAAAAATCTTTCGTAATCCTACATGTATTTAAAATGACTGATTTTTGCATTTTTCAATTTTTCTATATAAATCTTTGACAAATCTAATACCCCTAAATTTTGAATGAGAGCTAGGTAAAATGCCAGTAGCCGAAATAACAAATGGTACCTAATATTTTTATATTCTGAGAATACCAAATTCTTTTAATTTCTTTTCCCAAATCTGTATATTTTCTTATTTTTTCTGAATATTACAGGAATTTGGAATAGCGACATCAATGATATAAGTTATGTTTTTATTATTTTGTCATGTAAAACTATATCGGGTGTATAATGACTAATTGTTCTGTCTGTTAGTATTGTTTTATATATTTATATATATTTTATAAACTGCATTTTGTAAAAATTAATTTGGTTCATATTCGTAATATGGTAAATTACCGCAGTCAATCAAGTTATGTTTAGTTACCAAACTTTGGTGAATTATTTTTAAAACTTGATTGTGCCTAAATGAATACTCGGACGGCGCTAATACAGAACATCACGATATAATATGTTCTATAGTTTCTGGAAAAGCGAAACATTTTCTACATACATCATCAATTTGATCTGTATCTGTATGTACAATGGCAAGCATAAATCCTTCTATTTCTGCGCTCAACTCTCCAATACTCAACCATTTGTTAAATTATATTGTTAAAATTATAACAAATATTTTAATCAATAATTATCAGCCTGAAACACTCATCTACATTGAAAAAATCTTCCGAGAAAAGATACTGGCCGCCAACGGGAATTGAACCCGTGTCCCTCTGATTGCCGGTCAGCTGCTCTGACCACTGAGCTATGGCGGCTTATTTAATACCCGCCAAATAATTCAATATATACTAATGTTTCATTCGACAATTACTTATTATTACATTTTTCCAACTGAAAACAACCAACCTTTGATGGTCAAAATTATACTTACAAACATTATTCACAAAGTCATTCACTTGACACTTGCTAGAACAGTCCTTTGGGATGAAAAGCCTAAAGGAAAAAAAGAAAGAAGGAAAAGGTTTGTTCAGATTTTTGAGAACCAATTAAATTGGGAGGCAGGTATAGGTACTGCCACTCCAAGTAAATTTAGTGATTCCATGCATTTGGCGACTTGGCAGGGGTGTCCGGCTTCATGGATTGATGTTTGTTCAGATCTTGGCGGCGGATGCGTCTATTCCGGTCAGTTGAGGCACTTATGGCCCTTTGACTCTTCTTCAGCTGGACTTTCTTGACCCATCGCCTTGCACTGCAGTTAGAGGGATGGTTTCATACTTCCGCCAATCCAGGAAACCCTGCCCCCTAGTAACATGTCACTGCTAAACATGGATTTTATAACACGGAAAATACTTAAGAGTGTTACAAAATTCCTATAGAACGCATTTGGCCAACCGCCCGGTTCATTGGAAATATGACACAAATTCTATTTATTTATTTTTATTTCGAACCTGCCCTTTCCAAGGTTAGGTACGTTTTTAGATTTTCACCGCCAAAATTCTTTTCGTTATTTGTTTTGGGGTGTTATGCCGTGTTGCGCTACCTCCTTCTTTCAATGTTTACCAAACCCAAGTTTCGTAGAAAATGTTTCGTTAAACACACTTTATACAAACTTTGGTTATACATATGTACATATTTAATTTAAAAAAAAAAACAGCAAAATAAGTGCATATAAAAAATAATATTTTTGATTACGCACTCAGATGGCCTTAAAAATAATAGGGTCTATTTTATTAGTTCTTTTATTAGTCTATCGGGAGTCATATAACATTACGACAGGTTCGCCTATCTAATAAAGGGCACGTTTTTTTACATAATAATATTACGATTTATTATGGTCTACTGCGGTACAGGATAATCTAAGTTGTAAATGAGCCAACTAAGGCAGTATATAATACAATTATGATGAGAACCCCGAGCTAAGAACTCCCAAATAGGTTTCGCTTCAATTGCCGGTAGATTTATGTTTATGCTAAGGCGGGAAAACTTGATACCATGGAAGATAAATTTATTATTTTCTATGCACAGGTACCTAACTACTTAGAAACTTTGGTTGCTAAAATATAAATTATGTTGATAGGTTTAGGCACCTACCTATCAAGTTTTAGGCACCTACCTACCTGATTTGCATTTCTCAGGAGTATAGTTTTCAATCTTTCCTGCAATTTAATATGTACCTACTAGGTAAAAAGTCCGTTTATTAATTTATAACTCATACAACAATTATTATTTATTAATTGGCTGCCCACAGAAAACAAAACATAATTATTACAGTAATTAACATTTTCAATAAGATTTAGCGATTATTCCAATTATATATGTATGTGTACACACATTCATCAATAAATTCTTTGTGCAACGATAAGTTAGTTAAAATAACAAATACATAAAAACAAGAAGGACCAAAATCCAATATTAGTAAATATATATTATGTACACTTTTAAATATATGCATACATGCGTATACTGTATAGGTACATAGGTATGTCGATCAGTTGATTAAGCAGTTGAATACGCAGTTATATGTAAAAGTGTACTTCTATCTAGTACAGATTACCCATCCAATCAATTATGATGCCTGTAGTAAAATAAACTAAAAATTACGTTTTCTGGGTTACTAGAAGGAAATTTCAAAATGTCATACTAATGTATCGGACCATTATCTATGCCTCACGGTGTTATTTTATGGCATATATTTTATATGTAAAACACAAACATACGTAAGTAATATTTGATTTATGGTGAGCAAACGAATATTGTCTTACGCATTATCTCAAAACTTAATATTTGGAAATGTCTGACTAATCAACAGAACGATTGATGTACATAACACACACACACCCATGCATATACATATACATTAGGGTGTATCGATTTTTAACTTTTTTTTTGTTTTCAAATTCCAAGTTGAAAAAAAGTTGCTACTAGGTACCACAACTTCCCACAAAAAGTTTTGGATTTAAAAAAAAATGTTTAGACCGCACAAGGCCTAAAGTTTTAATTTTTTTCAAAAAATACCAAATTTTTTTAAAATTTAAAAAAATAAAATTTAACTTTTGTGTTTATTCCAAGTTAAAAAACAGTAATATTAGGGCATAAAAATAAGTAAGAAACGATTTTTTTATAAAAAATGGATTTTAGGTCTCCCGCACAAGCCCTAAAGTTTGTTAATTTTGATGAAATTTTGTAATTTTGTGTATATGAACCATGTTTTTTTTAAAGTTTAAACCACCGAGATTAATTGTACTTTTCTTACAGAAGGCATAAAATGAGACAATATATATATATATAAACATAATTCATATATACATATAGTAAAAATATACATATACCACTTATTTACTATATATATAATATGTTTTATACCTGAAAAAAGATAGTCGAACGGTGTAAATTGTATGAGAAAGGTGTTGAAAGAAACTAATGTTATTTGCTATTACTGTTGTTTATTACAAAAAAGTGGCAGTTTTCTTGTTCTACTGCAAATTTACTGACTTGTTTAAGTATTCGTCCTTTCATTTTGGCTTCAAAACCTTAAATCAAAGTTATGTATAATATTTACATAGGCCTAGTGATTTAAAAAAAAAATTATAAATGTTATTACAGTTCCCAAATGAAAATTTCAATTTAATATGGAAGACAGTATGATAAATACGTCATTTAGAAACATTATAACTACAAAATAGTCGAAAAAAACTTACTTAAATTCTAATTCTTTGCAGAGGTTTTTTACTGGCTCTTGGTCTCGAACGCAGGTAGCTCTTTACGGTCTTCCAGTTCAACTCTTCTAAGCTCATATCAGTAACAAGAGGGGGTTCGGTTACTGAAGTGGATTGCCAGTCAATCATATCTATATAGTCTTCGGCATCAAAATTGATCTGAGGGGGTTAAAATACCCTCACCCCTTTCCTTTCGGTTGCGCGAGCTTTCTCAATTCTCTTATAAGCCAAGGCTCTGATATGTTTTCGTTCATCAAACAGCATAGCTATCAAAACATGCTCTGGGTGAGCCATGAAAGCATTTCTCTGTAACGTTGCATGGACGACTTTTCTTAGCTCATCTTCCAAGTAACTACTGAAAAGAATCAATTTAAAAAAAATGAATGGAAGCTTGCGGGATTTGGGGATTGCACTTAATTGAGAACCATGATGGTATGTAGACCTTCATTATGAACTCTGCAAGCTTTCTTAGCTGAGGGGTCGGATCATCGGTGGCTACATACAAATGAAGGACTCGATTTGCCACAGTAAGCCACCTGGCGTGCGAGATGTTGCCGGGGTTTCGTTTGGCCAACTCTTCTGTACATGTGCCTGTTGATACAGCTTTGAATATTTCGTACAGATACTTTTGGTCTGTACTCAACTGTTTAAGATCAACCTTTGGTCTATCGCTTTCAATTGCAACAAAATTTATAACTTCCAGATTTTGGCAGCTTAAAAGTTGTTTACCAATAGTCCCACTAAATGTGTTCGGTCCAGAAATTGGTCCATCAAGAGCAACCATAATTTTTCTCAATGGTAATTCTTTCAAATGAAGTAGACACGCAACTGCCTGCAGTGGCTGTTATATTTTATTTTCAAATAAGGTTATAACTAACTCCCTTTGAAGTGCCTGTGTTTGTTGCCGTACCATCACAACCGATAGCTTTAAGTGTTTTCAGGTCGACAGTTTTTTCTTCACAATACTTAACTAGTGATGTAAAGATTTCTTTTCCTGTTCCATTTATGGGAGTTACATGATCGAAATATTTGGAACCAGGTTCTTCAACAATAGAATTTTTTTTTTTTACACGTACAATTTTCTCATTTTGACAGTCTTAACACCTAGGAAGATGATACACAAAAATCTTGAGGCTATCTAAAGAAGAGTTATATATATCTAGCGTTTCCGAAATTTCGTTCAACAGCACCATTCCTCTTGTCATGCTATGCTATGCTAGAACATCTGTTCTACCGTATGGTACCTTGAACAAGTCGTGTCGCCGACTACGGCTGAAATTTTCAGGCACGTATAAGCCATAACATTCCAAGAGGAATGGGCTGTTAATACGGTTATGGATTATGTTATAACCAAGAACTGCAAGATTTGCAAAACGTCTAGTTTCCAAGCTAAATCTATTAGTTGCCTCAAGCAAATCCATATGGTGCATTAATCTTGGATATGTTCCATGCATCCGCATATAGACATACCTAAGGAACTTTTCCTGGATTTGTTCCAGCATATTAATATACTTAGCTTGGTGCGGAGTCCACACACCACAAGCATACTCCAGCCTGCTTCTTATGACGCTATCGAACATGGCTATCATTGCTACTGGGTCATCAAATTGCTTACATATTCTGATGACGAAACCCAGGAGTTTATAGCAAGCTGGAGTGAGCTGCGATATGTGATCCGAGAATGTCAATTTGGGATCAAAGACGATACCGAGATCTTTAAAGCTGTTGACTCGGCATAATGTTTTCCCTTTAATGTTGTATTAAAAAACTATGGGCTTCCGGGAGCGGGTATATGTCATAGTTACACATTTTTTTATGTTGAATTCTAATTTGTTTTTTAGATGTGTTCTTCCGATATAGATTTTCTGACGCTTTTACCAGCTACTATTTCTTTTGTTATGGTTTCGTCTTTACGACCATCAAAGTAAATAGCCAACAGATCGGAGGTTCGAGTTGAGTTTGCTTCTTTACGAGACTTAAGTCTTTCACGTACTACTTTTGATTTGTCGATTACTGCCTCTTGGTTTTCAGCAGTGACGACATTTAAGTTTTCGCAATTTCACTTATTACAATAATTCCAACCAAGCTCAACCAGATTTTAGTCAAATTTAAGGTTTGAACTATGAACAACACAAATAACAAAGTACTGCAAAATTTCAAAAGTTGGCTGAAATTTACGACTTTTAGGCCTTATGCGGGAGACCTACATGAAGTGCTAAATTTTTGAAATATATTTTTTAACGTTTTTGGTACTTATTGTTAGAGGAATTTTAACTTGCAGCTTAGAATAAAAGTGTTTTAGATTATTTTAATATTTTTGTAAAAATTGACTTTTTTAGTAAATTTTCTAAACTTTAAGCCTTGTGCGGGAGACCTAAAATTTTTTTTTGAAAATCCAAAACTTTTTTGTGATAAGATGTGGTGCCTAGTAGCAACTTTTTTTTAACTTGGAATTTGAAAACAAAAAAAAAGTTAAAAATCGATACACCCTAATATACATATATACACATAATATAAAGCCGATGCGTAAGTAGGTACATAATATAATAATTACTAAGGATGGGTTGTTCCAAAAATTTTATGAATTCATAAAATATTTTAAGTTTCATGAAGCAACTGGCCTATAAAGATATAATAACAGAACTTCAATAGAACCTCCACAGAACTCGAAAATTAACTTCAAATATTTGATGAACTCATCAATTTTTTTAACACCCGTCCTAAGTGAGGAGATCGTCAGGTATATACAAGTATAAGTTCGTTCTGAAGGTAGTAATTGAATTTGAAAATAAATCCATGTTTTCACGATCACAGTGTTTAATAAATATAATCGAGTGATTCTTGATGTAGGTTTTAAAAAACATCTAGTACTACGATAAGAATCGATATCAATTCGAGGTTTCTCGAACACTTTCGGCCTTCTGTTATGATTGATTTGATTAATTAAAGATGTGTCATAAAAATTGTTGATGATTTTAAACAGAGAAATTATATGTGATGCATGTTTTTTTGGCTAGTGACACTTCTCTAAAGTGAGTAAGTCTTTCAGCAAAGTTATCTTGGTTTCGATATACTTTAGATTTGGTAACTAGTATTCCCATGTATTTTTTAACAGACACCACTTAACTACTATGAATTGCATAATGTGGGGACCAAATCACGGAGCCGTACTCTAAGATACTTCTTACAGATTCTGAAGCTACCGAGCTGCTCGAAGTATTTGGTGTTTACTAGAACATACCCAGAAAAATCACCGGACCAGTCTTGACAAATCAGTTTTGAACATTACACAATATTTTTTTTTCAAAAAACCCACAAAGCATCCCCAGATGCCATAGGCCCTGAATGATTTTTCCTCAGGGCCTCCTGTATGGAGCTAATGTAAAAAATAATATTAATAGAAGTTTTTTTCTATCTATGTATTTCCTAACTTGTAAATTTTACGAGGAAATCAGAAAAAGGTGTCGATTCCTTCCGCGGGGACGAACATAAAATGGAAGCATTTGCCTCGCTGCAGTAGGTAGTAAAGAAAATCATAATAATATTCCTAGTCGTTTTTTCCTTCACACATTGACAAGAAATACACTAGGCGGGTCTCAGTGGGTCTGGCGAACTAGTCCAAAAGGGCGTTCTATTCACAATATAGATTTTCTTATTTTTTCTCATTCTCGTAAATCACAATTAGTACCAGAACTGCTTTCGTAATGTACACTTTTATGTAGGTACAGCTATTTAAGCACATGCTCTTTTTTTGGTTAGGTACTTATAATAATGCAATAACGCTTAAAATTCTTCCACGCTGTCTTACTACTTTATTTGTTTGAAACAATTATTTGTTTTTAATTTCTACTGTGGGTTTGTGCTTAAATGCATAGTTTTGTTTAATGTTATTTTTTCTTGATTATGTTTATTTCTTCCGATTTAAGTATATTTTTTCTTTTCTCTTTTGTATGTATGTGTTTTCTTTATATTAATTGCTCGCCTCTCTTATTTTTGAACTGATTTATTTCTTTTTATTTATTTATAACATTACAATACAGTACATTACAAAATTATGCTTCGTCTGTCCAACTGGGAAGGATTCCCGTTTCAGGACAGCCAAATTCAGGACAGCCACAAGAATGAGATTCTGTCAAGACAACTTTTGAGAACATTAATAATTGCATTCGAAATGAAGGAATGGTTTCTTTACGTCCTTGAAAGAATCGCAATGATGAGATTCGTTCCAGGTCATTTTGGAGAACATTTACAATTGCATAATCTACTACACTATATGTATACGTAAAGAGGAAAGATTTGTTTGTTTGTTTGTTTGTTTGCTTGCATTTAATAGGCTCCGAAACTACTGAACCGATTTGAAAAATTCTTTCACTGTAGGGAAACTACACTATTCCCGGGTGACATAGGCTATATTATATTTTCAAAAATAGGGATCCCTGCTAAAACCCCAATAATGTAACCCAGGGTGTAAAAAAATTACCTAAAATATTCTTTACATCGCGTGCGCTGCGAAAACTATTAAAATAATGTACTACGACTTTGCAGAACACATTATTATTTACAAAAAGTGTCGCGACAGCGTATATCGAACTATTATAGTTACGCCACAATAAGTGTTCTTTTATTTAAAAAATTTAATTAAAATGTCGCCGCTTGAAAAGGTTCTTTATTCGTATCTTGGTTGTAGTCCTTATCAAAATAAAATACTTCATGTTCAATACCTTTATTTAAATTTTTGAAATATTCAATTCGGACATACCATTCGAGAGATATCACGAGTTTAAAAATGAAAGTATTAGAAACGTAAGAATGTTTTAGACGCGGGAGGGGAACGGGGACGCACGGGAAGGTGATTCCGGGAGAAAAATGTATTTATTTGAATATGGCATTGCAACGCATGCCGGGAACCAGCTAGTTAAAAATATAGTATATAACTATAATTTTTTTAAACATTTACTAAGTATTAGAAATTACACATTTATAAAAAAATATACGACATATGAATTCCCAATGTATTTATGACTACTTAATTGATATAGAGTACTATAATTTTCAAATATTTAGTAAGTATTAGACATTACAAGTGGAGTTCCACAGGGTTCACACCTTGGCCCAGTCTTATTTATCTTGTTTATAAATGATCTAACAAAAGTATTTCATGATGTATTTTTCTTACTTTTTGCTGATGATCTCAAAATGTTTAGAATTATTAAAAATATTTACCATTGCAACATTCTTCAAGATAATATCAACAAATTGTTGATTTGGTGTAATGAAAATAGATTCTACTTAAATATCTCAAAATGTCAAGTAGTTAGATTTTCTCGAATAAAAAATCCAGTGATCTTTAATTACAACATTGATAACAATACTCTTGAGACATTAACACAAATTAAAGACTTAGGCATCACTTTTCAATCAAATCTTTCATTTGTTAACCACATAACAGAAATTTCTAATAAGGGCTTAAAAATGTTGGGATTTAATAACTAGGCTAACTAGAAATTTAAAAAATATAAAGTGTATTAAACTGTTATATTTTGCATTTGTTAGAAGTCAACTTGAGTACAATTCTCCCGTCTGGAACCCATATTATAATACACATGTACAAGCTGTTGAAAGAATACAAAATAAATTCTTACGTTTTATAAATTTTAAAATGGGTATTCCAGCAATTATGTTGAACTACAACACTATTTTAAATGATATGAATATGCTCAAATTATCAGACAGAAGAATTTTCACAGACTTGGTATTTCTTTATAAAATTCTAAATGATTTAGTTGATAGTCCATTATTACTTGAATTAATAAGCTTCCGGATTCCTCTACGTAATACTAGAAGTCAGGATTTATTTCAGTGCAGAAATTCTGGAACTAACTACCATATGTATTCCTCTTTGCCCAGAATACTAATGGAGGGAAATAATTTTACCAAGTCTGTGGACATCTTCAATTTATCTTTAGACAAATACAAAATGCTGTTACTGAGGCAGTTCAGTTATGTAAAATAAATACTGTATATTTCTTAGTAAAAGAAATATATAACTTTTATATTTATTGGTAAAAGAAATATATAGTATTTATATTTTATTTAATGAAGTGTAATTTTTAAATTGTATATGTAAAAGCCCCGAAAAAGGGCGTAAATAAATAAATAAATAAATAAATAAATTACATATTTATAAACCAAAATATATGGCAAATGAATTCCCAATGTAATTATGACTATTTTTGATTTAGAGAATATCCCAGTTTAACTGAATAAGTTTTATGCGTGCGAAATTTATATTTAATTTCTCTTAACATATGCAAAGTTGTAATACCTCCCACTTATGTTATGTAAATTGCAAAACGGGAATGCCGTGTAGCATGAAAAAAAACACAACTAGTAGATTTCACTATATATAGGTATGTAGGTAGATATATGAATAAGTTCCGATTCCTAGGCTGGAGCGGTTCAGGAATGAATTTCGATTGAATTTTATACACAGTTTTATCGATATCACCAGAAATAAGGAAAAAATACCTTCCTTCAGGTAAACGCATACACCACAACACACTTCTCCCGGTTTATCTCTTCCGTGTGTTTAATTAATAAAATATCGTATGCGACTGAAGTACAATGCCATGACAAAAAAATAAGAGTGTGCAATTCACACACGGTTGAAGTGAAACTAGAAAGTCGCTTTCTTTTCTTTTGCCAGATTATTTTTAAGTGGTTTGAAGATTGGATATTGATTTACAATAATTAAATTATTTTTTTTTTGGATTTCGTAGGATTCGATCATACGTTCGATAGATTTCTCTGCCCGCAGAGATTTGCGACGCGCCAAACCTACCGCTGCGCCACCGGACGCTCGTGCGGGGTTTGTGAATTTACCGCTTTATATTAGAACCGAGGACCCGTCGTATAATAAATTTTAGTGACGTTTTTCCGTTTCATCCAAATTTCAAATCACTAACGGGGCTAAAAGGTTTCACTTCAAAAACAGTTTATGAATTAAAAACACTGGAAAAGAGTTTTTTTTGTACGGTGACGGCCAATCTTGTGTTTTTTATAACGGCGGTATACAGATTCGTGCGGAAATATGAGCCGCCGATGAAGCCCGCCCCCGCCCATCCCGCCCGGGAGCGAGGACGACCCAACTACCGACTCCTCAAGAACGTTCGATAAGGAAATGGACGTCCCGGAACGATTCCTCGGGTGAGAAGTGGGAATTTATGTTAATTTGGCTAAGATATTGCCCCCCGGTGATGGTGAAGTCATTTTATCCCTTCTTTGACCTCGGCTTCCCCGGGGGGAGGGATTCACATGATGGAAGGTCAAAGTTTCACTTAAAAACAAAGCGCGGCCTCGGGCTGGAAGATATTTTATTTATTTTCATCGAAGGGTCTGTTTGGAGGGTTTGGGAGCGCGCATTGGACCGATTTCTTTTATACACTTATGCCCACATGGTCAGGCGACCGGAATAAGACAGTCAATCTTGGCTATAACAAGGACTCTTATAACGACATCATGGCTGTTACGAGTAAAACGCAATATTAGAATATTCATTTCAATTATGCGCAGGTACTTATTTCAAAGAATTTCCAAAATCGCTCACACTTACATCGAGAGGGCTAAACAGCTATAATATATAATATACCTATGGCTTGACCAATTAATCTAATCTAATCTAATCATATTAATATAATCCAATTGGGAATGTACGGACGCTTTACGGATATGTGACGTAATATACTTCATCGTATACTTGGTAACAATATTTTGTTGTTAGGTACCTACCCAGTGAAACACAAAGAGCAAATTTTCGTAAATGCTGAGGGGTGATAAATGACTCGCATTGCAAGTAATTCCAAAATAAGAAAGGTGAAGTAACATTTATGATTGCATCGACTTATAAAGGCTTAGTAAATTACTATTCTTACAAAAATATTTGAAATTGCATTGGCTGACGAAATTGTTAAAATAAACTTTTGTCAGAATCGTGCTTACCTACTGACTGTCAATAAAATAAAGTGTGAGACTATGGTATTCCTATTATTCCCAATTAAGGTATGTTGTAAGTTTGAGGTTAGTGAGGAGAGAAATAAGATGAGGGGAGATGGGGAAGAGGAAGGTGTATAAGTAGGAAACTTAGATAAAACGATTAAAAAAATTAAAAGTCTGAATTGTGTTTGAGAAAATGAAACTTACTCTTCATGGATACAGCGAATGACTGCAAATTCTCAATTTGTTCTACTGAATGATATTTTTTTCACAGACCCGTTACTTTCTCATAAAATGTTTCGCTGAAACGCTTGAATTTTTTTATTATTTACTCCTAAATGCATTTACTACCGATATACATAGGTGGGTTCCTTCATAAATTTTTACCGTGTCCTGAATTAATTGAATAAATCAACATAATACTTCGTTACTGCTGATAAGCACACTTCCTGTGAATAAGAGACATGGGTTCGTGATACTGATAATGGTCTGACGTAAAATGAAAATGTACCGTATATTGGTTTTGGCTTCAAATGAATACAGAATGGTCATTTCCCCTGGCGGACGGGTGCCGGGTGACGGGTCCGGGTGTCGGGTGTCGGGATGACTTGGTGGCGAGTGTCAGTACTGTCCAGCAATAGAAGATGAGAGCCTTCGATCCATTATGGCGGTTGTGTGAAGTGTCACCCTCGAGTTATTGATGATGTGTAAACTGCGCGCTGTCGTCACTGCTGCCATCTATCACTTTTATCTGGATTTATAATTAAGTACACCGGGATATTATTATGAAGTGATCATCTTGTGTAGGTACCTAGAAACGTACTATTATATTGGACAGGCTTCCCGATAGAGCCCGAATACCTATCCGGTGTCAGTTTTTATGCCAAAAGAAATGCTCGACAAACCATTACCGCGGAGGGGATTTAGTGTGAAAGGGTATAAGGTAGGTACTTGAGAAGGGTGAACACAGACCATACGAAATCAATAATAATCCAAGCATCAACTGCGCGATATGAAGAGTGAAGAGGCATCATACAGGCTCTCTTTCACCTTGAAAACTTACCTTTCATAAAACTGGGTAAGACGTGTTGGCCAATTTCATGAATCTTGCTAATAACTTCAAATTTATAATGTAGGATCGGGCATGTGTGCCGTCGACCCACGAATCATTTATTGCATAACACCTTAAGTGGCTCGTTACGTTTGGTGACTTAGCAGGGGTGCCCGGGTTCATGGAGAGAATTTTGTCTAGGTCTTGGTGTCATGTGCGGCGTGCCCACCTGCTGTATGGCAAGCCGCATCGGGCGAGACTGGTGGATGGAGACCTTTTTACTCCTTCAGCAGGACTGTCTCGACCCATCGCCTTGTACCGCAGTAGGAGGGATGGATTCATACTTCCGTCACTCTTGGACAAATTGAACCCAGATTCCTACCCATCCCTCATACCTTTTTACTTCCTAGAACATCCTTTCCCTAAAAATACCCTCCGCACAGCATATCCCAAGATGACATATTCCCCAATCAAAATTGTTTTCTTCGGTACCTCCTAAGTGGAGCTAATGAAAAAAAAAAGTTGCCCCCAACGTAACTTTTCGGTGTATTACGCCTTGGATTCTTCTTAGAGATTTTCTTTAAAACATATTTAAAACATTCAAAAAGTAAAATCACCATCCATGAATACACAACAAATTGACATGATATAAATCAGATACCAAGTCTTTGATCACTAGCAAAGACAGATCATATATTAACAATATTTTTAGAACCTCCTAATGCATGCTTTCCCATTGGTACGATGCCGATTGTACTTGTACTTTTACTTTAAATGTCAATAACATTGTTGTTGTTATCCTTATTTTTGTGTTAAACTACTTATGCTAAAATGCGCCTGCTCTCAACACAGTAATTCCTAGTGAGACAGGCACAGCACAATCACCTATGTAACTAGATAAATAAAAATTATAATAAAAAATAAAAAAAATTGAATTTGAATCCATTTCTTAGGCTTCTCCATAAAAGAAACACCGAGCACGCTACTGCTATGAATGTTGAAATGAGCTGTGCACATACAGGTACCTACACTTATAAGATATCATTATGAAGGTGGGAGATGGTATACTATATATAGGAATAGGAAGGTGGTATGTTTGGTAATATCCAGCTTGCACCGTTCACGATTGAGATCCTACGGATTTAAGCGAAATGAACCATGAAATTGAAGATTTTTCATTCGCTCATATTTAATGAAAGATTTACACATTCAGGAAGCGGGGGAGAAAATCGTATCTGCGAACACGGAGAACTCAACTGGCGCCTAGTGCAATGGGAAAAACGTTAACGCGAATAGATCAATTGCTAATATTCATGTGATAACAAATCACACTAAATAATTGGACTAAAACGTTTTTTTTTGCATTTTAACATCTATCGCCAATACAAGGTGTCCGGTTGCAAAGTGCACAAACCTCGGTATGCGGATCATAGTACAAGTACTGTCCTCAAATTTTAAGTGTTATAAATATCTATTATAAGTAATAAAAATTGATTTTAGTATGTATCGCAAGCCCACATACACTGACATAGTAATTCATAAGACCTCCAACCACCCTGTCTCACAAAAACACTCCGCCTTCCACTCCATGATACACCGCTTAGTAAATGTCCCAATGTCTAATAATAATTTACTTTCTGAACATTCTATAATAAAACCAATTGCTGTAAATAACGGAAATGAATCAAGTTTAATTGATAATATCTTAAATAAAAAACTTAGCAAAATTTCAATTTCAAAATCAATTCTATTAATAATAATGATAAAAGATGGCGTAAAATCTCATATTTTAATTCTTAATCACTGAAGACAATATTAGCTATCGTCAAGCGAATTTGAGAAAAATATTAGAAAAGAAAAAGGTCGCATCTAGGGTTCATTTCCTAGATGCGACCATATCTTTTCTGATTTTTCTGCTTCAAATATTCGTTTGAGAACGCTTATACTGTTTGCAATGAACAAAAATAATTAGTTGAGAATATAACTGATATGTTTATGCATTATGTTTGTAAAATGATTAGATTTTTTTGTACTGAAATGTTTTACATGTACGGTTAGGTATTTCTACATAATTTTTGTAAATTTTCGTAATAACCCAACCGAAGTTCGATAAATAAATAAAAGTAAAAAAGGTTAGAGATTTTTTATAATTTTTACTTTTTTGGGTATTTTCTGGGAAAAAGAGATAAATTGTTTCTTTGAAAAATAGTATATTAAAATATAAGTGGATAAACAGGTCTTTAAAACACGCGCGATTTTTACACAAGTGTTTTAAAGACCAGTTATCCACGAATATTTTACGCTATTTTTTTTTATTGGTACACTTTGAAAACATAAATATTGATATTATTATTAAAAATTTGGAAATAAGAACTATTAATGAATTCGTGATGTGACATCACAATATCTTGTTGTCATGGAAATGAAAAACACAAACATTAATTTGCAATCTGTCACATAAGATTAATAGTTGACATCACAGTTTTTACTAGTTATTGTGTGTTGTAAAATGAGTTCTAACATTGATAATTTAAATACCAAAGCAGAATCGCGGTTAATACCTGAAAAATCCAAAGACATTTATAAAAAAGAATATGAAAGGTTCATAACATGGATGGAGGAGCAAAACGTAGTAGATGTAGATGAACGAGTTGTGCTTGCTTACCTTCAGAAAATGTCGGAACATTACAAAGCATCGACTATGTGGGCCATACATTCGAAATTGCAATGTCTGTTGAGGATAAATAAAGAGGTTGATTTAAAATCATTTGTGAAAGTGCATGCATTCATGAAGGCAATTAGCAAGGATGACGTTGCTAAGAAGGCGTATGTATTCAAAGAAGATGATTTGCGGAAGTTTTTCACGGAAGCACCGGACATTACGTACTTATTTTTGAAGGTGGTAGCCATTTGCGGAATCTTTGGCTCTTGCAGAAGATGTGAATTGTGCGATTTACGCTTATATGATATCAAAGAAGAAGGAAGTGTATTGCTTATTACCATCCGACCATCTAAAACAGTGAAGGCTCGACGTTTTACTGTTGCCGACAGTGGTGCAATTAATTATGTGCGTTTGATGAAGCAATATTTATCATTGCGACCCCAAAATGTAAGTACAGACAGGGTTTTCTTACGGTATGATAAGGGTAAGTGCACCAATCAAGTGGTTGGTATTAACACATTTGGATCATGCCCCTTACAAATCGCACGCTATCTTAAACGATCCTGAGAAATATACAGGACATGCGTTTCGACGTACATCCGCTACCATTATGGCAAATAGTGGCATTACAATTGATCAAATCCAACGACAAGTAGGATGGAAATCGGCAGCTGTGGCGACTGGTTACGTGGAAGAGAGCATTAGAAATAAGAAGAATGTTTCAAATATTATTGGAACTGCCATTAATGGAAGTGCAGCCTCATTGACTTCCGAGAATACTATTAATTTGAACAGCATTTCCTCCGATTTAAAAAACGGAGGTATTAATATTTCAAATAATACGAACTGCTCTTTTCACATCCATTTAAATAATTAGAATGTAAACGATGTAAAAAAGAATGTAAACTTTGAATAAAATTTTTGAAACATTTGTAATGTTTTATTTGACGTTTAAAATATTCCTGTCAGATTTATAGTTAAAAGTTGACATTTAGACTTCACATTTTGTTGATTTGTTGATGTTGCCATGGTAACTTTAAAAAACGCGCGTTCCATAAAGTGCGATTTAAACACGCTAGAGTGTACTTTAAATGAGTAAAAAAGGGCACCAATAAAAAAAAAATTCTTAAATGAAAAAAAGGTACTTAATGGAATATCGATATAGGTTTTTTAAACTTTTTAACTTCTATCATAATTTAGAATCACCTCCCGAAGTTAGTGCACTTTACTCCCGGACACCCTTTATATTCAATGAAGTATCTACATATAATTATGTAGACATTTAAAGCGTATAATACACGACTACCGCCAGCGATGATTTTAATGAAAGTGCCCGAAGGAAGTAGGGAAAGGGTGATAAAAACTGATTGTTGGTAGGTAACAAATAATAAATAATCTGATCTGGTTACTAGACATTGCGAATGTAAATTCAAGCACAGCTGCCGATATCGATTCTGAATTGTGGTTTCTGACCATTCGATATGCAATCAAATAAGCAATTAAAGCTGTCACCAATCCACGCCCTTTCACGAATGTTTCTATACCCAGGAGGTCTATATCAGTACGATATTGATGAAATCCGTCATATACCTACGGTCAGTTAAAAATATTTGCGAGCACGGTCCACGATTGTTAAGAGATATTCCGACCGACGATTGATAAATTTTAGGGCGGCCTCCTTAGTATCGCATAGATTTCGATCAACTATCAATATACCTACCCATATTTTTAATTGTGTCGTTCGTTATGCAAATTATTTGCTTATTTAATTAACTTATTGAACTAACGAGGCTCTTAGAAATGATAGAAGTCATATACACGATCCACAGACTTAAATAATGCATCTAAAACGCAATCAATTTTCTTCCGTTCGATCCCCGAGAAAAAAAAATGGTTGAATAAAGACCTCATTAACTAATTAGCTCCCGTTTAATGTCGTAAAGTAAATGCAAACTGTCAACGCATATTTAAGTTAGTATTTCAATTCAACATTGCCAATTTATTAATATATTTTTATATAATTGTTTTTCGTTTTCACTCGACATTTCGTAGGTGTCAATTCGTAGAAAATACCTTCAGTGTTCATCAATTTCTTTTTTTCCCCTGTCAATATAGGTTCGGCTGTCAAGTTGTAACCATGCTAGGGACATCGATATAAAATCATCTGAAGTTAAGCTAATAGATCCGATATTGTAAATTTATTGACTTCACCGTGCTCGAGCTCCTGCTTTTCTCGTTTAAATTTTTTCAAATATTTATTCCATATATTTTTCTTATTTTTTTCTGATTTAATATGAGTGGGTCTTCGTGGCAACTGAGCGAAAAATCAGTTACGATGTGCAATAAATGCGGATAGAACTAAACTAAAACTACAAAACTGTAAAGACCGAAGACCCTTGTTGTGTTCTAATTGGTTGCTTGAACACTACAATAATTTTTTAATGCTTGCCATTAATGCGGCCGTAAGGACATGGCGTTAAAAAATGAAGAAATCAAAGTTAAAAGCAAGGGAACGGGCAAGAAAATTAAAAATTTGGTATTGCTATCCCTACAGGATATTCCGGGAGTTAAGTTTTTTATTTGTTTAATTTTTTCAACCTTTATCTCTTCCATAATTGTGCAACCACAAAATAATTATGTTTAAATGAATATATTTTTGGGTACTGCAACTAAAGAAAATTTTGCTACAATTAAAGAAAAAATGTTAAAAAAACTAAGGCCAATTCCTCGGCATTAACCCTATTTTATAATTCCTCCTTGACATCAAATAAATGATCACGAATGGCATTATTTAGAGCTTGTTTTTAGGGGGTTATTAGTTGCTGCAATTCCTTTACCTACTTTCCATTTTATTCTACTTAATTACAGCTCCGTCCGGTTGAGCTCCCCCCATTTATTCCGAGTAACTATCCATTTAAATTAAGTTTTCACTAAGAAAATGGGAACTTCAAATGAGTTTTCACAAAATTCTCAGTCGAGGGTGTCAAGGAAAAGAAAATTGCACAAGGTTCTGTTTGCTAAGTAGGTGGGCACTTAGTACTTAGTAGGAGTGGATGAGATCTGAGAGATCTGGGAAACAGCTGGTTGCAGATCAAACCATATTATATTGTATTCTAAAG
The DNA here is from genome assembly GCA_917563855.2 of Limnephilus lunatus. Taxonomy (NCBI): domain Eukaryota; kingdom Metazoa; phylum Arthropoda; class Insecta; order Trichoptera; family Limnephilidae; genus Limnephilus; species Limnephilus lunatus. The sequence goes on from OU830600.1 coordinate 48,459,803, forward strand.
CAACATGTTTAGATACACATACGTTTGTTATCATTTCGATACTTCTCGTAAGGACATGGGGTTAGTCAGCCTAAAAAGTTAATGCAAAAGCTGCAAATTATTATTCATATAATTGGTATACCCGAGGAAATTGATACTTTAATCTGTTAATTTATAGGCTTTGTAAGTGTAACGAATCTGTTATATTTTTTCAACTTTTCTATGTAGTAGGTACCTACCTAATAGTAAAATAAGTGAAGTAATCAGTTTTCAAACTAAATAGTCAGAGAAAACGCATTCGTTAAAAACGTACTGTGATGACAGCTTTACCTATTTGCAGTCATGGACGCAAAATGCCAGTTTCCACAAGTAGGTACACATGTTTCAACAAGCAAAAATACCTAGGTACGTAGGTACTGCAATAAAAAGATAAGTAATGTATAATTAATTTACTTCATAAAAAAAATATATACCAAAATCGAATCATGAGCCGCTCATCTCACTAGGTGTCGAGAATTATTTAAAAAAACACCCTTTAAGTTTTTTAAACTTTTCATAATAATTATAAATTTATGGGTTGAAATGTTTATCGAATGTTACATCTTTACCACTCTAGAGAGTAGCGAAGGATTACTTAGGTGCTCATTGAAATATTTATAAAAATTAAAGCGAAACTTTTTATGTAGCCTAATTTAACCTAACCAACCCAAACGCAAATTGGATTATCTCATACCCACATTATTAATGAAGGCATAATGAATGTTTTGAAAATATTGTGGATGTTTGAAAATAGGATTAGACTGCTAAAAGTTTTATAAATTATTTTATCAGTGACATTGTTTGTTAATTAAAGTTTAAATCAGCATCGTGTAACAAATACGCTGAAGTTCATCCCTGCGTGAATTTAGATTAATCATTGCTAAAACAGTTCATTTCAATTAAATAGCTATGAGGAATACCCTTTTACGCAGCTGTGGACATTTTTCGGTAAGTAGTATTTATTTTATATGCTCAGTTGTAGAAGAATTCAAATTTCACACATTGAATGGATGGGTATATCGAGTATCGCTCCAAACTCTGAATATGTTTTAGTTTATTATATATATGCATTTTGCTTTTCCATAATTTAAAAAAGGTTTTCTCAAAAAAAACAGGTTTTCGAATTAATAAATGTTTAGGTTAAAAATCGCGTTCGATGAAATTAGAATATTTATCTAAAACCATTTATTGTCTTAGATGGGTAGTTTGACAAAATTCGAAAGGATCAAATTTCAAAGCCAAGATACGATTAAGATTTAAGATGGGCTGTTTCAAAAAATTTTAACAATTCATCAAATATTTGAAGATCATTTTCACGTAGGTACTTTGTAAAGTTCTATTCGAGTTCTGTTATTATACAAGTATAGGCCAGTTGCTTAATAAAACTGAAATAATCACAGAACTTGAATAAAACTTTTACAGGAAGGTGAAAATTAACTTCACACATTTGATCAACTGTTCAATTTTTTTGAAACAACCCATTCCAATATTAAAATATCAAATTCAAAGGTTAAGATTCAAATTATGTTATTAATTCATCATAGGCTAGTTGTTTCACAGTACTCGAATGATATCAGAACTTGAAAAGGACTTTCACAGAACTTGAATATTTTTCTTGACTAAAAACGCCATCGGACGGTAACGGTCGGGGTGTGAAGCAGAGAGGGGGGGGGAGGGGTTACTCGGCTGAGTGACCAAATTAAATTAACATTTTTTATTCCAAATATGTTAACGAATCGCTGGTTACAGTCTGTCGGGAACGTGATGATACTCCCCGCATACTCTAATCACAGTATGCAGTTAACTATATTTTATTTAATTCTTTATCGGATTTGCAGGGATGGGAATAACCGGCGGATTTCAGAAATTCGAAGCATGTATCACAAAATATAGTCTGTTCAGATGTGACAGCGCAAGGATACATTGCTGACCACGTGCATTGGAGTATCACGGTCCCACACAGCCCCGCAGTTGCGGTATCGGAACGGGCGCGGGCAGGATAACGTGAGAGTGTAGAACGGACTACACGGAAGGAGGGTCGGACGAACTAGGGGTGGCAGACCGGTATGTAACCGAAAACCTGAAAAAACTGCTTAAAAAAATAAATATGTGACACCTCAAAAAAAACGGTAGTTCTTCTCGACTGTACTGTGTAAAAGTATAAAGCCATGGGAGCTTAATATGATACATGTTAAGGGTCTTGCATTAAGCGCTTCCTATCTTTAAATTTAAATAAAACAAAGTGTAGGTATGTGAGATATAATCGAAATTGAGTATTCGTTTGAAAGCATATCGATGCCTTTATGTATGGAATATAACAGACAAGCCGTCATGTGTGACAGCTTTGTGGGACTGCATAAAACTTGTATTTTAAAAATGTATTTTCTTGTATTAAATAAATAATAAAAAAAAAAAAAAAAAAAACATCGTTCAAATGTCCGCGCGGCTTCTCTGGGTGGCTCGCATCCGAAATGTCCAATTTTCCATGATTCTGGCGCATAAGTCAGGCTGAATTTGACCAATGGCATGGGTTACATTTGTGGCTTATTTGCAAAGACATGCGATTTAAGAAGACCCCATAAGAAAAAGTCTAACGGGTTCAAATCGCACGATCTCGGTGGCCAGTTCACATCACCTCCACGTGAGATTTTATCTTTAAACAATTAATTAAATTTTAAACAATTTTATCATTTGCACGTGTTGTTGAACGCCATATCCGTCCATGGTGATTTGGTAAAACATACTGAATAAATGACAGCCTATTTGACAGATGTCGCTTCAACTGTCAAAGTTCGGAAGTCCCTATAGAAAGGCCCTATTGACATCCAAATAAGCGACGTTTTGAGGAAGTATAACAGATTTTCACAATAACGACCATGCTTGGAAAAGTATTGTACAATATAATCGAAAAACTAACCTGCTACCATGTACAATACTTTAGCTCAGTGTTCTCGAGAGTGGATCACAGGTACGGGTGGCAGGCGGGCAGGGGTTACAGTCTAAGTACTATAATACTGAATAATTCGTGTAATGCTTCTCTGTTGCGCACTGTTTTAAATTGCATCAACTGCGAGTCTTGACCGATTTTACTTAGACAACGTATTCGTAATAAAATTATCTGTATTTTAGTATATCAAAAAGAAAACAGATGAGTGTAAATATATAGTATCAACTCACCTATTTATACCTAACAGCCATGTAGTACGGGGAAGAAAAAGATAGTCAACCTAACCGTTTCTTGTTTCTTATGCTTCGTACTCTCAATCAATATTGATTTCGTTTCGTTAACAAATATCGAAAAAGAAAAAAAATAAATTATTTCATTAATTTTAATTATGGATACGCTTGACTTAATTTCATCAAGCAACCTATTCGCAATATGTTTGTTCATGTATCACGATTGCAAAAAAATATTTTTCAGTCGATCTTAGTCGGGATCTTGTAACTATTATGGTTTATATACTTCTGAAGTTGTTAATCCAATCCTTATGTTTTAACTGAAATAGTATTTTATGTCACTGATAGTTTCACGCGAGGCCACCAACACAGGATTTTGATTTTATCCAACTTATTAATTTTGATGCCCCTACGAAGACTTACTGGGTTAGCCTCGCAGGAAAGGTGGATTTTTCCACATCTTCTTCCTTGCACTGTCCCAACTCATTGTTTAAGTAGGCTGTTGGGGTCGGCTCTTCTCATTCTCCGGCTATATCTTCTTCGGTTCTGGGTATCGCTTTCATCCAGGCCGTTTCTCTGCAATATTTTGGAGCATTGAGTCATCCCGGAGATATTTGTCATCCAGGAGTTCTTTATGGATTTTTTTTGGATTGTTCTACTTGACATGTAAAAAATTATATCTACAAAGTATCAATTAAGTTTAAACTGTTTATAATACGTACTCTAGTTTTGGCTATTATACATACCTATAATCGTCTTCTTTACTTAGTATAAAATAAAGTCGCTCTCGCTGTCTGTGCGCCTAGATCTATTAAACTACGCAATGAATTTTCATGCGGTTTTCACCAATAGATAGAGTGATTCATGAGGAAGGTTTTTAGGTATATACCTTGACAAGGTTTTGTGAAAATTGGTTCAAATATATAAATAAAGGGAGCGGGCTGGCAAGCGGGCAGAGGGCTGGCAAACGGGCGGTGCGGATTTGATTTAACAGATGGCGTTGGTTATAAAGGTTGGGTAATGGCGTGGCGTTGCGTTTTGTTAGCCACAGCAACGTGTGGCCGGGTCTGCTAGTTTATAATATTTTCAGAGCTAGTACTAGATTCTACTAACTTCAGCATTGATATCATAATTTATTTCTTGAGTAAAAGCACTTATATACAGGTATGTGGTGCCTAGGCTCCAGTCACCGGGTGGTGGGTATGTGGAAATGTTAATTATCGTGTTTTCGCTAATCCCACAGCAAAACTTCTGCAAACTTAAGCGAAGGCCCATCAATAGTTAATGCGTTACACACATGCAGAGGCGTGTACAGAGTTTTGGAGCGTGAGGGAAACAGCGAATTTATTGAAAAAAAACTTACCATGCTTTGCGTAAGTTTTCGCTAAGAAAGCCGCTGGCTCTAACCGATTTGGTTGACCAGAACGGTCGCCCTCTTTAGCCACAGTCCTTGCGCCGCCACCGATATAGCAAGCACATTCTCGAAAGGTACATCTTACCTGCATACCATGCCGCACACGGCTACACATTCGGGAAGCGCATCGAAAGGCCTCGACTCAACAGCCGTCACATTCTTACGGCCGCGGAATGTTCCAGAGGCTTCTCCGCTTTGCGCGGGCGCTCAATATTACTTGGCGCTACGGGTAGTTACTCACACGGTCGGATATATAAAGCGCAGCGACACAGCGCTAGTCAGTCAGTCAGTTCCAGTCTCTAGTATCAGTAACAGCTCACTAACACACATAGACAGTGCATCAAGTGATAACGTGGGGACAGTGCGGTAACCGCCAGGTCCACGGCGACGTGCCGGATCCTGTGCCGGTGCATCATCAACCTTCGAGGACGCAACATCTCTCAAGAGATACAATTGCTCACGACAAGTCCCGCGGTGGGCCTTCTTGTCACGTGCGCAGCAACTCCTCAGGTTCAGCTCATTTCCTCAGGTTGCAGCTCATCTCCGCGACTCACTGCGTCGAGCATCCATCCTGGACGTCAAGGTCTTCTCCACCACCACGGTGCGGAACAACATGCTGGCGACATGCAGACCCGTGGTCTGCTACACCACTGCATCACCGACCTTCATCACTGCAACACCTACGAGCCTCATCATCATCGCTCCTGTCTGCACTCTGTTACTTCACACTAAATTCACCATCGCTACGTAGCAGCAATAAAGACTGACTCAATACATCGACTGACGCCTTTCATTTAATCGTCCCTCATCTCTGCCGATCCGCGCGTCCGCTCCCTCAGGATGTATAAACCTAATCATTCATCTTTTCATATTGCAAATCCCAGGGCCGGACCCAACCGGGGTGCCTGCCCTGGGCGGCAGTTTTAGGGGGCGCGCGCCAAAATCGTAATTTATTTGTTTGATTGAAAAAGAAAACTTGATTCACAAATCTATTCTATCGGTTATTCATTTGATTTTAAAACGCCTAGATAGTTTTTGAACACATCCTAAGTTAATTTATGAACGTTTCCTAAGTTGACGTTGAACGAATGCATAGGGTACGTTACAGGTTCTCAACGCCCACTTGTGGGCGTTTGAGACTTTCATGGAGTTAGTAGATGGCACAGTAAGGGCGTGGGAAGGTAAAAAAAGTTTTAAAAAAAAAATCGCTAATACGTAGATTAAAGCAAAGTAAAAATTAATATTGGTTAACTTTTGTTATGTATGTACTACCCTGATGTATGGCAGTGAGGCATAGAACTGGTAGAGGAAGGATGAAAGTAAACTGAATACTGTTGAAATGAGATTCTGAGGCATATATGTGTGGTAAATGTTTGATCGCATGAGAAATGTGGATATCCGCAAAGAATGTAAGGCTGATGTAAGCATAATGAGTAAGTTTAAGAAAGGGACCCTCAGATGGTTTGGGCATGTAGAGCGAATGAACGAAGATAGTAGTGTAAGAAGAATATACGACGCAAATGTGAACGGTAGAAGAAGTCGGGGACGCCCAAGAAAAACATGGCACGATCGAGTGAATCAGATACTTGAGTCGGGCCATGTTAAAAGTCAGAATAATAGAAGAGAATGTATGAGACGATGTATGAATGTGAGTGAGGCAAAGAGTGTGTGCCAAGACCGAGTTGTTTGGCGGTCCGTCCTCCCTGTCTACCCCTGCTGGGAAACGGTGTGATGTTAGTTAGTTAGTAACTTTTGTTATTGAATCATTTTTATCACGTGTGCGAAAAATCACATGTTTCGGTAGTTCGGGAAGTGGATTAAAATTGAACTAAAATATTCCATTACATTCAAATCTTGGTGGACATACTTAGTTTCTGCTTTTGACAGGTTGTGGTGTGCGATTGGTGCCATGCGCGTAGCGCTGTGATTCCTAGCTGGAAACCTACGCGTGTATTTTTTAAAACAGGTATATTCTGGTACACATAGATTGTTTTCTTTCAATAAGTTCATAAATTTGAATATTACTGTGTTTATGCTAGTTAACCGGGATAGGAAGTGCTAGAGACTGCAGCAGAGGCGTGCAATCGTATGGATTGTACGCCTCTGCGCGCACATTTATATTTTATGATATGAACTTTCATAACCCAGATAAACCATACATGTGAATACCTTATTCTATGACAAATGCGTAAATTCTTTAAAGAAAACAAACCTTTTCCAGTATTTTTTGTTCCACCGCACCTCCTCGTTGCACACTGACCAAAGGGAATTCTATTTCAAGCTGAATAATAATAGGGTGTATTGTATAACAGGAGAACGGAACGAGAAATAAGGACTAAAAAGTAAACTATTTATCTTTTATTTAATATTTTTTTAGTATTTTTTTAACTATTTGACATTCATACACATTGTGCATGTGCAGCTTTACAAACTAAATTTCCGGGCCACAGCTTTGACCACTGAGCTAAGGTGTTTCTATCCTATTCGGTCATTTTTAACTGTATCATACTTCGCCTAAGAACTACCAACATTTTCTTCATTTTCTTAACGCATATTTTATTGGCTGCTATCTTTGTGTAAGATTGCAAGATTCAAACCCGAACTAAATGCTATCCAGATAGTGTCTGGATAATTTTTATAAATCTATTTAATTTTTAACATGCGACGTGTATTGACCTTTCTGCAAATCTGGGATGAATATACCTATGTATTTTTTTTATTATTTTTTTATCTCTATGAGTAAAACCTCAATAAAGAGTTAAAAATGACCGAATCGGATAAAGATATCGTAGCTCAGTGGTTAGAGCTGTGGTCCGGAAAGCCGAAGGTTCTGAGTTCGAATCTCAGAGTGCCAATATATTTTTCTGATTTTTCTGTCTCCAGATTTTCGAACGAGTTTCGCTAATATTGTCTTCATTTAATTAAATATACGTAATTAAATAACGTTAGTCCGCCTCGGCACAGGACCCCCTAGTGAGGAGGACTTAGAAATACAATATCTATACTTAATTTCACCATTACAATATTTTGTATATACAACTATTTTATAGATGTAGTTACTTTAGCAGACTGGTTGTTCCTAGGGAGTTATTGTTCCACAATGTCACACATATGTAGGAACTATTGGCACATATTGTGAGATAGAATAGGCATGAAAAGTAGGTTGAATGGAGGAAGGTACTTACTTGCGTCAACAGGGTGAAATATTATAAAATTTTGTAATGTAATGTAACCTTAAAATATTTGTATTAAACCCCAAAATAACTTTCCCATCCTTTTACCCGAATAATAGTTGCGCTCTCCTTTCGCGGGGTGGTCGGTAGTGAGTAGTGATGGTAGTAGTGTACCAGTGGGGGGAGGTTTTAGCCCCACCGGCACCGGTTCAGCCATCCGTGGAAATTGGTTGTGTCCACTATTTTCCCATTATTTTCGAATGATGAAGAACTCGCACTGCGGCGACGACAGGGGAACACGACGAACATTGCAATGGCATTACCGCAGCCCACGCTCACACCGCCCATTATTATATTAATTAGAGGCATGGACCATCACAGAACAGATAATTCCTAGATGTGAGATCTATATAATATGCAGATTCGAAATAAAGCTGATATTTTTATTAAATTGTTATTCAAAACCAGATACTAGTTATTGACGATTATATGAATTTGATTAAAATCGACAACCTAGACAAGTTTGTTTGGTGCAAAAAAAATCCATATTCTAAGCATCTAATTATTATTACATTACCTTGAATAGCCCAAAATAAAATCAACGATTCTTTTTTCTCTTTATGAGTAAAACCTCCAATTGTAATATTTAATTAATTAAATTAATTAAGACAAAATTAGAGAAACTCAATCGAAAATCTGGAGACAGAAAAATCAGAAAAGCTGTTGGCACATCTGAGATTCGAACCCAGGACCTTCTGCTTCCATGGCAACCGCTCCACAGGTGTCTATATCCAATTCGGTCACTTTTAACTCTATCATAGGTTTGTAATTCTTTTAATGAAAGATTACAAGTAGATACAATTTATACTGATTTCCAAAAAGCTTTTGATAGAGTTAACCACTCCATCTTACTAAAAAAACTTGAACAAATTGGAATACATGGAGACCTATTACGCTGGGTGAAATCATATTTGTATAACAGAACTCAATTAGTTCTTATTAATGGATACAAATCATCCCCTATAATTGTAACTTCTGGTGTACCACAGGGTTCAAATCTTGGCCCCCTGCTTTTTCTTATATTCATAAATGACCTTGGCTCGAAATTAAACTGTGATTATGCTTTTTTCGCCGATGATCTTAAAATTTTTCGTAAAATTAAGTCTGTTTCCGATCATCAGCGGCTTCAAAATGACCTCGACACACTCAATAACTGGTGTACTGTCAATGATATGCACTTAAATGTTGAAAAATGTTACATTTTAAACTTTACTAGAAATAGAATTATAAAGGATTTTTCTTATGTTATCAATAATATTATTCTCAAAAAAGTTTCTTCAATAAGGGATCTAGGAATCACTCTTGATTCTAAATTCATATTTGATGTACATATTAACAACATTAAGTGCAAATCATTAAAAATGATGGGATTTATTCACAGAATATGTAAACCTTTCAAAGATCCTCAATCAATTCTAACACTTTACAATGCCTTAATTAGAAGTAAACTTGAATATGGAAGCACTATTTGGAATCCACATTACTGCAAATATGAAAACATTGTAGAATCAGTTCAAAAAAAATTACTAAGAATGTTATCCTTCAAATGTGGACTACACGACCATCTCAGATCATACGATGTACGTCGTGATTACTTCAAGATTGATACACTTAAAACTAGAAGGCAATTGACTGATCTAATATGTTTACATAAAATTATTCACGGCCATCTTGATACTACATTATGTCTTAACAGTATTGAAATTAATGTCCCCAATTCCCATTGTTTAAGACGCCATAACATTTTTCATATGAATACATTTAAAAATAATATCGCCTACTTTAGCCCTCTGACCCAGATGTGTCGACTGTATAACAAGATAGAGTGCGCTGATGTGGATATTTTCGTTGACAATTTGTACGGATTTAAAAAAAAAGTTCTAGCGCTGTTAAAAAGTACTAACTAATTATGTTGTGTGAATTGTCTTTCTATGCATGCTCGCGTATTTCATATGTCTTTTACCACTCATTGCAATGTGTTACTTGAGTGACCTTGTATATAATTCTGTATTTTTATTTGTGATGTTTTTGTTTTTCTAATTGTATTTATTTGTATTTAATTGTATGTAATTGTAGATTTTTATAATTGTGTAATAACTGAGTTTTATAACTGGATTGTTCTCATGTAAGTGTAAACATCTGTAAAACCCAGTATAAATAAATAAATAAATAAATAAATAGGTACTTCAAATAAAAACCACCAACATTATCAACATTTTCTTAACTTTTCTGGGTTCGAGTCCCAGAGGTACCAATATCTTTTTCTGATTTTTCTGTCTCCAGATTTTCGATTGAGTTTCGCTAATATTGTCTTCATTTGATTATTTTTGTGTATAATATATTATAGGTTGATATTTTATTGTTTGTCTGAATTCTTCACGTAATCGGTTCCAATTTTAAAAATTGAGACTTAAATTCAAAGCAACTTTGAGTTCATTAATAAGAGTTACGCGGGACGCACAAACAACCGATATTAGTATTTTTGTTTTGTTTTCTGTTTATACAGAAGAAGAGTGTCTGTGGAGGATACCAGAAGGCGCGCTGTGTGGATTTGATAATGTTTTTAAAAATTAACAGCTTTATTTTGAGGATGATGAAAATTTGCACACTTGAGCTTGAAAACAAGAGGAAGGTCAACATTAAGGTTTGATTTGATTTGAATTGAATAAATAAAACGTTTTTGACTGATTCATAAGTATAATATTTTTAATTAGCAATATTTTTTAAACTTTCCAGGTTAGCGTAGTACATTTTTGTATACATTTTGTATACATTACGTATAGGAGTCGAAATTAGTTAAAATAAAACAAAATTAAATCATGAATTGGGCATGAATGAGTTTTTCCTAAAGGTACAAGCACCGTTCGTTTTATTTTGGACTGTAATAAATTAATCGATGATCAATAATGACTGGGCGTAATAAAAATTAGAATCTATAGCAAATATTGTAGCTATAGCAATTTAAAAAAAAACGATACAAGGTATCGATTTATAAAAATGCTAACGTCTCGAAATTTTAGTATAGTTATATTTTGATATTCTGGTCCGACATGAGTTGGCCAATCAGCTATCCGATGGATAAAGTTCACTTTTGAATTACCCTGTATATAAGACCTTTCACCGCCCCGCGGAGGCAGATGAAACCGATTTTCTGTTAAAAAAAAACTTGTCATATATCAATTTGACTAGAAGTATGGATTGGATTGTGCTTACGCAGGGCAGACGGGCAAGCTCACAACTATTGCTTGTTTCTTCAGTGTGGAGTAGGTTGAACCGAGTTGCTAAAAGCTGTCGTCTGCTCTCTTGAATCAGAATTTGAATCGAGCATGGCATTGGTGATGGGAGGAGAATTGGAGGAGGAACATTACAACTACAGTCGTTGTTAGAACTACAGCATAGATTCCGTTGTATTAATTTCTCGAAAGCTGGCTTTCATTGTATTGAATAAGTTTTTCAATACGTGATTGAATACATAATCGAAAAACGGGTCGAAAATTGCAGAACACCGTTCCACCACATATGTTCGTTGTTGAATTAATTCGTGGCACAAGTCCCATAGTACTTATTTTCTGACATTCTTAGAATTATTTGGAGAAAAAAATGTAAATAAAATTTTGGTCCTCGGTGATTTTTGGGATGACTGTTTTTTCTTTTTTTCTTTCAAACTCAAACCAAAAATTTTTTTTTTTCACATATCATCACTGGTCACTCAGCTGAGAAACCGACCAACCCCTCACCCGCCCCCATCTGTCCAACACCAACCTTTTTTTAAATGTTTTTGTAGAAAAAAAAACATAAAAAATGTTTGAAGTCTGATGATGGCTCTGACGAGCTGAAACCGGTTACGGTCAAATAAAATTAAGTGGAATAAAGTTTTTTATTTGTTTTATTATAATCTATTATAAAAAATGTCACCTGAGACCAAACTTTTATTTACATACTTTACTTCAAATAATGTCTGGAATCATTGGTTAAAGTAATTAAAGTACGTCCCTTAACACCCTGTATAGAGATGAATGTATAATATTATTAAATGACTAGTATTATTATTTGATCAAAATTTCAAATAAAAAAGGTGATTTTCAATGCATCGCCAATTGATAAAAAAAACCAGTCTGCGACTTTCCATTGTGAGGAATCTCATAGTACCACACGATTGTGATATTGTGAACACAATTTTTAATTTATATATGACCCATACAAACCCCCAAACATAGCATAGTAGAAAATACTCTCACGCTTCAGTATGATCTCTTTACAAAATTTATCGAATAATAATAATGGTGCTCGCAGGAGGGGTGATGAATTTATTGGTTCGAGCCTGTCAATACGAGCACCATCATGAATACATGAACCGCCAATTTAGAAACTGTCGCCGGACGACGACGCATTTGGCCCGGAGTGCCCGCTTGCCACGTGCCAGTGCCGGCGTGCTCGGATGCCGGCGTGCAATATCCTGCCGGAGAATCTGAAGCGATAAATAATTGTATTGATGGCAATATTTTCCTGGCGGGAAAAGCGAACGGATACTGGGCAGGTCCGGTTTAAGACTCTCTTAGGCATTTTCTTGTCGGGATTTTTAGTAGGTCTTCTAAAAACTAAAAAGGCTATCGAAGAAGAAGCAAGCCAACTGGACACTTTACGGATCGGTTCCATAAAATGTCAATGGGTTTTAAAAAAAATTATAATCCTGCAATTTATACGTGGTAGAAATGAAATCTTCAAAAAACTAAAGTAGAGTGGGGAGGCTACGAAGCTGAATCCTGTAGATGTATGTGTTTGTCTCCTTTTAGTGTCGCTTTTTCGTTTCATCGACTATTAAATTACAACGGTGCTAAAGAAGTTTTCACTTGAAAAATTCCATTGTGCCCTGAAGCCCCTGAATACTGTATTCCGTATCCATGTCGGCGGGAATGGATACCTCTGCCCCGGGAACCTTTATTGGATAACCAACACCTCTGCCATCGGTAACCCCAATTAATTCGTTACGTTTGGTGATTGGGTGAGGTTTGTCTAGGACTTGGAGGCGGATGACCAGGACACACTGAATCCCAGATTCCTACCCACCCCTTAAACCCTTTTCCTTCCCAGAACTCTCCTCTCCTTCCTTTCCTTAAAAATGCCTCCAAACAGCATCCCCAAAGATGACACAGGCCCTGAGGTAAATTATTTTCTTCGAGGCTTCCTGTGTGGAGCTCATGTAAAAAAATGTCTGCACGGCGAGGGAGCTAGAGTGGCATCTCTTCACTCTCGTATCGGGCAGTTGTTGCTGGGATTATGTTGTCTATTAGCCGATAGTGCTATGTTGCTATGTTCTCCTTACTTTTGACTTGGGAACATAGAAAACACGGGAGCTATGAAGGGTCGACAGATGACGCGTGGAACGGCGGCAAGGGCGCGGGCGTGTCGAGACCAATGCGACACTCGCTTTCGGGCTCCTTGGGAATCCTGCGTCTTTAAACATGACACCATGGTTTAGGATAGAACAAAGTAATATTGATCAATGTGTTATGGGTTGCCCATAAATCCTACGAACATACTATACAAGCGGCAGGCAGCTGTGTGTCACGTGCTCAGTACATGTACATTCTCGCGTGATTATTGCTGTCCCTCTCAGGCTGGCAGAAGACATTACCATATATGGCCACACGGCGCGAAATCCAGCCAATGGCAGAAGACATTACCTTATAGGGCACACGTTCGAGTCTTCCGTCTCGCTCATCACGGACAGAGAACTCCGGCCACCGTTCACCGAAGCATCAGACCTATTCTAGAGAGCGGCGCGAGCAGTCGTACGTACTACTACGTACTGTCGGGCAGTATGCCACCCTTTGACGCGGCTAATTAAGTCTTCACTTACGATCCCAGTATGGCGCTATCACGACAGACGCCTGTATAATCCTACTGCCGCCTACTTTATACCATGGCAGCCCTGGCCGCCCGGCTTTTAATCCGCCTACATTGCCGATAGCCGCTTATTTCACCGTTATCACCCACCGGTTCGGTAAGCTGACCGAATCCGCCCACCATGATGCCGAGAAGCCGCCCACGCACCCCGAGCCGCCCCGTTCCTGCACACGATCTATGAGCCTTGCTCTAGATCTCTCCACTTCGTAGGAAGCTGCCTGCATCCGTACGACGCCACGTGAGATTTTAAACCCTCTTATAGTATTTCCGAGCCTAAATTCAGTAGTATTTCTAGTGCCTCTCTCTCTCTTATGCTAGGCCTTAAACAGCTTACCTGGTTGCCTGTACTGTTCACCCTTGCATTATTGAATACATTTGAATTGTGCCCAAACCTTGTTTCATTGGAGTCAACCATCGACAGCCTCGGAGGAGCCCTACGACCCTGAGCTGAGCCTTCCAAGCCGAGGCATATTGCCCCCGGGGGGCCTGCTTAACACTTGTTCCCCCCCCGGGAGGGACATATTTCTGGAGACCAGAAGTATAACACTGGACCCTACGTGGCTTCAGTATCACCCTGGCCCCAGGAAGTATGACACTGGCGCGCCAACTGGGCCGAAGTCTTGTCGATTGTTGTCTCCCTAGAAACATAATTATGTAATCTTAGCTATAAATATTTTATATTTGTGCTCCCATCAACAACGGTAGTTCTGTGTGAATTATTCTAAACGTCGCGAGTCCGTCGGCTAGTGCTATTCGAGTGTTAGGTATTTTAAACATCGCTTATTACCGTAACGTCTTACGCTATTACGTTCTATCGCGGCAGTCAGAGTTGTTCGTCATTCGCGCGGAATTTTTTTTAATTGAGTAATGAATCTCGTTATTTTAAAATCTCCGAGTGGCTGCTGTGTAAGTTGCGTTATTTCTTCCTTGAAGAGCAGTGGTTGTTTCCAATAAAAGGTAGTAACTACTGTCGGATTGTGCTCGTTCACATCCGTTCCCCTGTAATAGGAAGTTGTAAATACGACTGCCAGCAACTGCTCTCGTCTTATATTATTCGTCCGAAATTTTTTTTTGCTTTGTTCATTATAATAACGCATAATCATGGAGGCCACCATACCAATAATGGATAGAATATTAAATCTCGAGAAAGCAAACGCGTCGGTAATAAGAAAAATGTTGATGGATAGAGGCATAGTCCCCAAAAGGGCTTTGTTGTCTTTACGGAAACAATGTGTTGAGTTTAACGAATCCCGGAAGTTGAATTATAAAATAAACGTTAAACGAAAGTTCAATAAATAATGAGTACAAGTTATAAAGTTAGTTTTCGTTTCTCTCAATAGGTAGTTTTAAATCACAAAATGGAAAACGACGTTACATAATGTTATAAAAGAGAAATTTTAAAGCAACAAATTATTAATTTTCAAAACAAAATAAGTTAATATGGAAAGTTTCCCTTGTAATATTAGTTAAAGCCACAATTGTTATTTTTCTTCATAGAAGTTTTAATTTATTGTTAATACATTAGAATAAATTAGAATTGTAATTTTGATTGTTGATTGTCTAAGGCAGAGTAGCTAACTGCGTATTGGATTAATGAACAGTTCAGGACAAATGTAGATTAATAACATAAATTTTAGAAGAAAAAAGGAATAAACAAAATTCAGTCAAAAGTTTTTTTTAAGAAACAAAAGTTTAGGTACAGATCGGTTAAAAATAGTAAAGTTCTTAGAAGTTTAATGTTGTTTCGTTTGAAAATCATGAGTGTCATGAACCCACGGTTAGAGATCGTACATCATTGAATTAATATTCCATATTACACAAATTAGAAAACACAGTGTTGTTAAAATAATAAACGTTCGGGAAAGGAAACAAACTTGTATATAAAAATGTATATAAATAAGGCAACGTGTATATAAAATGTATATAAACAAGGCAACGTGTATATCAATGTATATAATTGGCTTAGTGTTTTTTTTGTTAGTTTAAGTTCTTGAAATCTATTTGAATTGCTTTCGTACTAAAGTGGTAGAAAATTAAATAAATTAGTGAAAAACAGTAGAACATCATTAAAAGAATAAATTCAAAACTACAAGGTATACGTTACTAGATACTTGATTTTTCGAATGTTTATCTAAGGAAGGTTTAATAATAAAATTTTGTATATGCTATAGGTATTTACCATAGAGACAGTATTGGAACATGCATTGTTTTTTAATCGGGACTATCCCACTCTAAATAGTAGTATGCGGATAATAAAATAAACTATCGTTGGGAAAGACACTTCAGAGGAAACAAGTGAATAGCATCATATGTTCAAATTATCGTTTTAAATAAAAAATAACGAAGAATTTTTAAAGTGAAATCCTTGTCAAATTTAACAGAATAATCTCTCGAATAAAGAACATTTGAATGTTAGCTTCAATTAAGTTTTTTTTTCATAAGAATGTAGGAATGATTTCGGCAACAAATTTACATGAATGAATAACAGTATAATGGACTTCAGGATAGAAAAGATAAAATAAGTTTTTTTTTTGGAAACATCTGTGAAAAATTATTAAAATATAGAATTAAAAAGTAAACTACGACAGTTAAATCGATATTGTCATTGTAATTTAGTAACAAAATAAACAGTGAATAGAATCCAATTATTAATGTCTTACTTGTATTAAAGAAAAGGGTTATAAAATTATAAGAAAGTGTCTTCTTCATTTTTTTTCTTGTATTCATAAATATGTCAACGTGATCGTTGTTAGGAAATTATATCATATAGATATTGAGTTAATAGACTCAAGAAATGTACTACGGATACATAGGTACCCGCGTATACAATTCTGGTTTCAAACCGTTATAGGAATGCCTTCCTCAGAATTAGGGCAAGAAGTGGGTTTGTTAAGATGTGAAATCTTGAACAAAAAAAAAAGGAATTTGTGATATAGGAAAAAATTGGAATTAGAGAATTAACCCCTCAAGTAAGCTTTAGGTAATTGTAAATTCGTATAGTTTTGACATAGCTAATTTAGAAAAATGTCATGGCGCCTTATATAGTTAAATACAATGGAATTTTTTTTTTAAACATGATGATAGTAAAGTAAACAAAAGTTAAAAAAGTTATGAACAGAAAAGTTGAGATTAAACTGAGACTTATAGTGAAAAGTTATTAGTAAAAAAAGTTATCATCGGATAATATTGTTAAATTAAGAAGTAAATAAATAATAGACATGGAATTTTTTTAAAAAAGGAATTTTCAAATAATCAGTCAAACAGGTAAAAGTTTTAAATTTTGGAAGTTGTAGTAAGAAGCAACGTCGTTAGCAATTCAATTATGATTCGAATTTATTTTATTTTTTTTAAATATGTATATAAATTGTTAGCTTATAACATGTAATGTTAAAGGTAAACACACGAATTGAATACTTAGGTATTTGAGCGACTTAGTCAGTGTGTATTACGCATCGTATAGCGGTGTTATAAAATCTGTGTTATTAAAATTTGGAAACGATTCCTGTTAAATATAGAGTAACCTTTTAAAGAGAAATTTTATAGAAATTGTAGTAACATAAATTTTAAAATAATTAATGAAGTTCTGTTTTTTTGGATATTGTGTTATTTTTATGTGTTTATTTTGCCAAAGCACAGGCATTTGAGAAGGATACTGTATTTTTCTCATTTGTGTTGGTGAACTAAGGCAAGGTTACGGTTCTCTGAACGTAACGGTGTGGCCACACGGAGATAGACGTTTGCAAACGTATCTCTTGAAAACACGAGAGGATTATAGTATAGCCTGATAATTATACGACGCTATAGGAGAGATCCTTATAATATGCCAGACGCTACAGGAGGTATCCTTATAATATGACCGACGCTATAGGAGGCGTATCCTGAGAATTACACGGAGAGGAAAACAGAAAAACAGAACAGAGTATGGAAATTAGTTCATCAGTAGGATAAAAAAATTGGTTACAAATTATAATAACACAGTAAATTTAAACACGAGGTGCATGTATTGTATTGTCCTCTACATAAGGGTTTAAAATGCGAATATGTATCATTTTCATTTGATTACATGACTTAGTCAGCATTATTGTCCATCATTGGATGACCTTAATAAAAAATTGTAAATTTATTCACGAGGTACATGTATTGTATTGTCTTTTATATATAACCCAAGGACGTCATGAACCCTAGTGGTTAGTACGAGGTTATAACGCATATAACTTAACCTTTGTTATTAGAGAAGTATACAATTCCTTTCTTAATGGATCGTCATCACAAGTGTTGACAATCCGGGACGCCGGTATGTCTGCACGTGAAGACTTGTGTTATTATTATTATTATTATAAAAAAAGAGGTAACTCACCTTACACTAGTGAAATTACTGATGCGATATTTAGTTCATTTATTGTAATGACTATTATTGGTAGTAATAATTTATTACCTTTCCATCCTAGTGCGTAGCCACTTAGGTTGTTTTTTTTTTTTTTAAAAAAATTTTTTTAAATTTATATATGAATATGGTTACATAAGTATATAAATTCGTCTAAGAAACACGACACGTTACACTGATTGAGGGCGTAGTTCAAGGAACCCTAAATTAGGCTAGGTTTTTCATTAGAAAAAACTGCGTTAGGTATTCAGTATCCTGCCCGGGACCGAAGTAGAGACCTAATTTCTATTTTCGTGGAACAATTTGCATTCTAAAAAGTACTTAATTTTAGATGCAATGAAAGAATATGCAAGCATATTCTTTTCTTTTCGTTGGCAAGAGACGGCATAAGAAAATTCTTGTACAAGTGGTAGGTATAAAGGCACCTAGCTCTCATCATACTGGGGTAGGTCATTGGGTAGTAAGAAACTTAGGAACCTTATGGTTGTAAATAACCTTGTGTATATATTAATATAAGGTCATGTATAAATGGAAATATCATTTCAATTATAATTTTTTTTATTTTTTGTCCTTTTTTTTTCGGGTTTTTCAATCTCTTTCATTGTCGAATTATTCTCACAGGTAGGTTAAATCGTTATAGTATTGGACATCTCACACGTTGCGATATAGGAGAAATTGGGGCGGTAAAACGTTCACAATCGGGTAGTTACCCACTCCTTAACGGGGTATGTCTCAATTCTAGCGTATGTTGGAGTGAATTCACGATGAAAAGGCAATGTAATAATAATATTACCACATTTTTGTTATCAGAATAGGCCCAATAGACAACACTATTCGGTTCACATAGGTTGTGGTGGTATCGAATTTTAACCTTCTTCCGCGATCATATAACAACGGTTACTCGTTGTGTGGTATTATAGAGCTGTTACAAGTCCGATAGGATGGAACTTGGGTATCGACCTAACGTGTCATTCGGCAGGTAAACTATAATCCAAAGCGTGATAGGATGGCTAAACTCCTTAGAATTAGAGCAGAAGGATTGTTGGAAACGCGAATTTCCGAACAATGGAAGTATATATGATTCCGGTGTTAGGAAGAAATTCGTTACTCAATTAAAAAAAAATTTTTTCCTCTTCTAATAACATTGTCGGTAGTATTAAATTTTCGTATTTTTTGGTAAAAATACGTGGCGTTGTTGTTATTTATTTTAATTTTTTTTTTCTTCTCTCCTTACGTAGTCAAACCCTGAGAGTTTAAGTTGAGTTGAAACAAACTCGAATTGAAAGTTATTTAACAAAATTGTACTCACACACATAGAGTTTTTGGTGGGTAAACAAATGTATATTCAAGTGTTTTAATTATGATAAATGTAATTAATTAAATTACTATATAAATATTTTGTAAACACGTAATTGATTACTTCGGTATCAATATGGTAAGCCAGCGTGTAAAGTCCTTGCCATATCAGGACGCAATTGTACGGTGTTTTGTAACTTGCTATATCACTGTATTCAAATAAGGAGTAGTACTTCTCGTAGTAAGAAGATTTAAGAGTATGCACCCAGTTGAGTAAATTAGCTCGGTAATGTCATAAAGTTATGTCATTCGGGTCGTATTGTTCTTATTAGAGAATAATGTAATTGCACTTATGGTCAGTACGGTTCGTCTGGTTATTTTGGTGGGAACACCTAGAGGGTGTCCTATGTGGTTTCGTCGAACGCAAGTTCACCGTGAGGATTCCAAGGGATCTATCCGGTTGTCTATGTCGTTGCGGCAAGGGTATATTTCTAGTATACCAAGTACAGCGCTGTACGGGTCACCGAGGGTGAGTCGAGAAAACATGAGAGGATTCATATTATGCCTGAAAATTAATATTCATGATAGGTTTTGTAGCATTACCTTACAATTATATGCGAACATGAGAGGATGGTCGTTTATGCCTGATAATTAAATGCAAACCAGACAAACCATGACAAGCTGAGAGTGCGGGAAACTAACATTTGGGTTAGAATTGAATTGTGAAAATAGCATAAAGTGTATAAAAACAAAGTTGTATAATTTAAAAAAAAAAGAATTCCATTGTAAGACGCGAATATGAGTGATTTCGATCATTTCATGACATTGGTCAGCGTACAATATTCCATAACAGGAATAAAGTGTATAAAAACAAAGTTGTATAATTTTAAGAATTCTATTGTAAGACGCGAATATGAGTTGGTTTCGATCATTTCATGACATTGGTCAGCGTACAATATTCCATAACAGGAATAAAGTGTATAAAAACAAAGTTGTATAATTTTAAGAATTCCATAGTAAGACGCGAATATGAGTTGGTTTCGATCATTTCATGACATTGGTCAGCGTACAATATTCCATAACAGGAATAGTGTTGGAAATTTTTTGTCTAATTTTAAGATTTTTACATGGTAGTAATCCTTCTCGGAAGGGTCATGTTTTCTTTATTTCTTCATGCACCTTCGTTAGCGTGTCTTGTATCGCACTAGGTACGTCACATTTTTTTAATTTCTTGAGAGAGTTGGCAACCTTTGTTCAGTTTTTTGCTAGTTTTTTTAGCTTGGCTCACAGGTAGTTAAAATTTTGTTGGCTCTTAGGTAGGGAGTGTTTAAATCCTGGTGAAGAGGTAGCTCTGTACCTCACATTGTGGCAATCACCGCATCACATGCTGTATGGAAGGTCGTGGTCCCCTGCATCAGCCTCGCTGCCTTTTCCCTTCATTTTTCAGGGGGAGGAGGGTAGTGTTATGGGTTGCCCATAAATCCTACGAACATACTATACAAGCGGCAGGCAGCTGTGTGTCACGTGCTCAGTACATGTACATTCTCGCGTGATTATTGCTGTCCCTCTCAGGCTGGCAGAAGACATTACCATATATGGCCACACGGCGCGAAATCCAGCCAATGGCAGAAGACATTACCTTATAGGGCACACGTTCGAGTCTTCCGTCTCGCTCATCACGGACAGAGAACTCCGGCCACCGTTCACCGAAGCATCAGACCTATTCTAGAGAGCGGCGCGAGCAGTCGTACGTACTACTACGTACTGTCGGGCAGTATGCCACCCTTTGACGCGGCTAATTAAGTCTTCACTTACGATCCCAGTATGGCGCTATCACGACAGACGCCTGTATAATCCTACTGCCGCCTACTTTATACCATGGCAGCCCTGGCCGCCCGGCTTTTAATCCGCCTACATTGCCGATAGCCGCTTATTTCACCGTTATCACCCACCGGTTCGGTAAGCTGACCGAATCCGCCCACCATGATGCCGAGAAGCCGCCCACGCACCCCGAGCCGCCCCGTTCCTGCACACGATCTATGAGCCTTGCTCTAGATCTCTCCACTTCGTAGGAAGCTGCCTGCATCCGTACGACGCCACGTGAGATTTTAAACCCTCTTATAGTATTTCCGAGCCTAAATTCAGTAGTATTTCTAGTGCCTCTCTCTCTCTTATGCTAGGCCTTAAACAGCTTACCTGGTTGCCTGTACTGTTCACCCTTGCATTATTGAATACATTTGAATTGTGCCCAAACCTTGTTTCATTGGAGTCAACCATCGACAGCCTCGGAGGAGCCCTACGACCCTGAGCTGAGCCTTCCAAGCCGAGGCATATTGCCCCCGGGGGGCCTGCTTAACACTTGTTCCCCCCCCGGGAGGGACATATTTCTGGAGACCAGAAGTATAACACTGGACCCTACGTGGCTTCAGTATCACCCTGGCCCCAGGAAGTATGACAAATGTTTACGTTCCAAAAAAAATGTACGAGTGGGCTTCCACGGAATTCAAATTATAAATTATAATTGCAGATATGGCATTAAATAGAAGAAAGAAAACTTAGAAACTAAACTAAGCTCTTCTCTAGAAAATGTATATTTCAGCCCTGGACATTGGGCAAACTAGGCTGTATGTTACGTGACTAGAACAACCTATAAAATAATATCGTCGCTACACTATCGGATAGGGCCGAAACCGCAACTGCCTCTACCAGCATTCAGCTTTCATTCCAATGAATCTGACGGGAGGACATTCCTATCTGCGGTGAGACCGAGTATCGTCACCGAGAGGATCTATAATTGGACAACTCAGCACATGCTGCACAGAACATCTTTCATGTTTTAAATTGAATCAGCTAGTAATGCTTCGGCTTAGCTGACATCTCATTTTTCCTAAAATAACTCATAGTAGAATATACAAAAAGGTCTTCTGTCTCATTGTCGGGTTATATTGATATTTCATAGCTTTATAGCTCGCAATTGTGTTTCGTTATGAGCTGAAAATAGTTAAGTTTTTGAAAATTGGAATTTTTCAGAGAGGGACCAAATGTTTCCACGGAATAAATTCTTGGATTAAATTGCTTATTACACAAATTTACATGCAATGGATATATTTGATCCTAGTAACAAAGGATACGAAGGAGGTGAACATCCAACATGTAACGCAGTAGGTACATGTGAACTGTGGGCAGTGTGAACTGCGGACAGGCAAGGCGTTCCCAAGGGATACTATGCAATTCGCTGACAGGTTAATTTTATGGAATATGCAGGCACAGAACATATTCGGGGAAATAAGGTACAAATTGGGACACACTTCTCTATGGGTCCTGAATTAATATTAGGCGAAATACGACAAACTGTCGAACGAATTTGAGAATCATGAACTGGTTTTGCCAAATTGCAATGAAGTTTTGGCAAAATTAAACGTATAACGTGTTTGTAAACAAATTCGAACATGTAGGTAGGTACCTACCACTCACTCTGTCAAGTGAATGGCACACACCCACCAATGTTCCGATTTCCGATCAGAATAATAGATACAATAAAAACTGATGGCAGGACAGCTCAGAATCATGTAACTTCAACACCTGTTTTGAAAAGATATTAAAAATGATAATTTTTTTTTGGTTAAATAGGTTACGTTTATCAAGTTTAATTTGTAAAATTCTGTATTAATTTTTATTTGTTTAATATATCCAATAATATCGTTATTTCATTTATAAAAAACAGTTTATTTATTCTGAAGGCAGTTTGATAATGCCTTCAGAAGGCGAAACAGCCGTCACGCGTAATAATAATTACATAGCCGACCTTGTTTATAAATAAACTGCTTTTACAAAGTAAATAATAATATTATTGAGTAAATAATAATAAAAGAATTTGGCATTCTCAGACTATAAAAATATTACCATTTTCGGCTACTGGCATTATACCTAGCTCTCTCATTCAAAATTTAGGCGTATTAGATTTGTCAAAAAATTTGTACATAAAAATGCAAAAGTCGGTCATTTTAAATACATGTAGGATTACGAAAGATTTTTTAAATATTTATATTGAGGGATCAGTAGGATTTATCGGACCAGTTAGGATTTCATCAGAGCCGAACCCTCTGATATGAAAATATCTGGAGTCGGTGAAATATTTTCCCATTATGTTTCTGGTGGATTGACGTATTGTTCTTGTATTGTTCTATTCTTATATAGTGCACTTACATTGCGTGAATTTACTAGATATTCATTTGTGGAAAAGTGTGTGGAAGGCTTTAGTCTTTCATTTGGGAAAGATTCAACCCGGACATAAAATCTGGAGCACCGTATAAAAGAAAAAAGGTTATGTTTGGTTAGTTAATGTAATTTGTAAAAAAAAAATCATAACTTTTAATGACTTTTCAAGAGGGTTCTGAACCATAAAAACTACTTTCATAAATTTACTAAATTATAGTTTGGTAGAAAGCAGTGTGGTTTAACATAGTAAAAATTTTTCTATCTTTTTTTAAATTTATGTAATATTTGAATGTTTTTACAATAGGTAAACATTTTTACATGTTGTACTATTTTTATTCCTCCAAACGTAAACCTAAACATACCGAACCATTTGAGGTGATCTATAGTAAGCGTGTTGGTTATCGGATAAATGGCTTCCGGGGAGGCGGTACCTGTACCCGCCTCCCTGTAAATGACTAGTATTTTTCAAAAGTAGGTAGGTAGGTAACTACGTACCTAATATTTAGGGGGGGGGAGTGGCGTGGGGAGAGGGAAGGTGAAGGGGAACTCGGGAGGGGGAAGGCGATTACGGGAGGGGGGTTCGCGGGACGGGAGAAGGGGGGAGCTGTTTTAAAAATGAATGTATTGGGAATGAATGTAATGGGGGAGGAGAACCCGAGAGGACGGAGGGGAACACGAGAGGGGGGAGGGGAACTCGGGAGGGGGCTTCGCGGGAGGGGGGAGGGGAACTAGGGAGGGGGGATCGCGGGACGGGAGAAGGAGGGGGAGTAGAGTGAGGAGAGGGAAAGTGGAGGAGGAGTCGGAACGCGAGAGGGGAAGCGGACGCGGAGGAGGAAGGTGAACGGGACGAATGGGAAAGGACGCGCCGGTAGAAACAATTTCTTTATTAAATGGCATAGCAACGCATGCCGGGTACCACCATCTAAGTGAAACTGAAAACAAAAAAAATGGTTGAATCGAAAAGAGCGATGATGAAAATCCCGCACGTCTCACGTGTGTCGCTATCGGGAGCACAGGATCGCGAGGAGGTCGTTTGAATGCGCGGCGAACAACTGCTTTGCCATTCTTTCTCATACCGGAGCAATAAAACGGGCGATGCTTCTATTCTAGAGATAATGTGACGTTACCTATACAACAACCTATTGCGGAGTTACCTAGAGCAACTTCTGCTACCCGGGCCGCGGCAAGAGTGGGACCCCAACGACTCCTGAATTATCAAGGAAAATCAATGTAGCGTGACGTCATTAGATCAATTTGAGAAAACTGTAAAGAAAATAATCATTAGATGAGATTAATCAATTTGACATCATTAGATCATTTTAAGAAAACTGCAAGGAAAATAATCATCAAATCAATTTGAGATTAATTAATTAATCAATTTGACGTCATTAGATCAATTTGAGAAAACTGTATGGAAAATAATAAAAGCAATTGCACTCTCGTCGGTATACCCAACAAATAAATATCTAGTTCTAGTAGGTTTTCTTCTTGAAGTGATGAAAAAAATAGTCATGAATTTATAACAAAATGAATTTATAACAAAATATGCAACATGCATTTTCTGTAAAATAATAATTGTCTCTCTCTGTGTATATATCTGGTTCAATAACCTCACTAGAACTGGGATGTGATATTTTTGATTATCAAATTTTGAATTAATTGTGGAAAGGTTTGGCATGCGATGAAATGTATCAAAATTATTTTATTATTTAATAATTCTACACTCCACTGTGTATGTATTTAGTTTCTTTACATTTTTAACGGTTCGGTGTTCTTTAGAAATATAAATTTCCGATCGTGCTTTGAAAGGCAATGATCCTGATGCAAATATATATTTTTTATACATTATTCTTTCAGCTTCACAAATTCTGCAATTACATCCGCTGATTTTGCACTGGTCTGCGCTAGTAAACAATATTATTGATTTTTGTATTGGTCATGAACGTTACAAGGTATAAAAAAATTATAAAAAAGTGAACGCAACTCAGTTGGTAGTGCATGTGTCTCAGCGAATAATCATATTTTATCATAGATTTCGGTGAAGAGCAATCATCATCGGAACGTTCACCCGTTTTTTTTATAATTTTCATGATTTGAACGAGATTCGAACTCGCTATCATGCTGTCCGCAAACGTAGAACATATCATTGGGCTACGGAGCATATTCTAAAGTACGTTAGTATTGTCGTTTATACAAGTTACGCGCTTCAAGCGAGGAAACACACCTTCACGTAGGTAGAGTTAAAAATTATAGAGGGCGCTTTTCAAGTGTTGAATTATAATGATATATTATTTTAATATTATTTATAACTAGCTTTTACCCACGGCTTCGCTCGCATAGTATTAGAGGGAAATTACAGGCATAATTGATATTATTCTTGCTATTTTGTCTAATAGAAAATAATTATTGTTTAATAGAAAATTTCAAAAATTTGAGAATGACATTTCGCAAATAAAAATTCTATTTTAGAAAATATTTAAATTATAAAAATAGAAATTTATTTTAAGTACCTACTCCCTTTATTAGTATTTTATTCATATTTGAATCCAGAGTAACCTAAAAAAATACGAAAATGACAGTCCACTTCAAAGCTGTGCTTTATAGCAACTTATGCTTTTTGTTGGGAGAATAAACATTTTTAGAGATATGTAGATATTAACTACGACGCCAAAAAAGTACTCTTTTTAATAACAACAAAGCATTCTTTTCAAGCCTAAAATTTAAAAAAAAAACATTGTTTCCAATGTAACAATTTGTTTGACGTTTGCAATAACTCGATTTTGTTAGGGACAGAAAACGTGTGATACATAATTTCATAACGCCACAGCTCATTGATAACGCCAGAGCTTACCAATATATAAAGCCGTTGTTACTCGCAAATAATGTAGCTTTCGATTAGTGAAAGAATTTTTAAATTGCTTTCGATATTTATTTCGTGAAAGAGTAAGGACCATCCAACCAACCAACCATCTAACCAACCAACCATCCATACAAACTTTCGCATTTATAATATTAGTAAGATTTCGTAACAGGCCACTTGCATGGATTTCGTAACGACTTGGAAAAAATCGTGTGGATAGATATTTTTACTAAGATTACGAAAATGTTTATTTATTTATTATTGTTATACGCCCATAGGGGCTTTTACATAGATTATAAATAAGTTTTACAAAAGTTATCGAGTTAGTATTTATACCAAAGTTATAAAAGTGAAAAATTTAAAAAGAGTATATACAAGAAGTTTATGAAGAATATGGCGTAAAGAAATATTTTAAACAGTATAATATTTGAGTTATCGAGTTAGAATTTATACGAAAAGTTATAAAAGTGAAAAATTAAAAGAAATATATAAGTAGTTTTTGAAGAACATGGTGTAAAGAAATATTTTAAACAATATAATATTTGACAATAACATAATATACAACATTACAATAACACATCAAATCGTTAAATATATTAAACCCGTTACAATAATTTGTAGGATTCCACAAAGTGTTGGTTTAATTTGCATTTAAGATTATAAAGGGAATCAGCAAATATATCTATAATACCACCAAACTTGTTGCCCAAATTATGCATCCTATTGGTAAGCAAGTGTGATTGATAGTTGGTTGTGTATGTGTCGCAAAAGAATGTTGTACTTTGTCTAGTATTCCTTGTCGGTACATAGAGTTTAATAGCAGCAACGATGGCAGGGCTGTCAATAAGGTTGTTCATGACTCTGTATAATAAAATTAGATCAGAAATGGTTCTTCTGTCAGACAGCGTAATTAAATTAATTCGATACATCAAATTTACATAATTTATGTTTTCTATTGGAATTTTGAGTTTGAAATTTAAGTACCTAAGAAATTTGTGTTGAACCCGTTCTAATTTGTTAGAGTGTACTTTATAGAAAGGAGACCAAATAGGTGAATTATATTCCACTTGGCTTCTGACTAGTGAAATGTAGAGTGTTTTCATGCAATACAAGGACTTAAAATCAGTTAGGGTTCTACAAAGGAAGCCAAGAATCTTTAAAGCCTTATTAGTTATATCATCTATATGTGCTGTGAATGTTAAGTTTGATTCGAATATAACTCCCAAGTTACGAATTTGTGATACTGGTGTTAATTTAACATTATTTAAATTATATTCATGTAAGATATGAGAATGAGTTCTGGAAAATCGTATTACTTGACATTTCTCAATGTTCAAAAATAACATATTTTGTTCGCACCATTTAAAAAATTCATCTAAATTAGCTTGTAAAATTAGGCAATCATATATATTTCGTATTCTTTTAAACAATTTTAGATCATCTGCAAAAATTAGGACTTGTACATCTTTAAATATGTTTACAATGTCATTAATGAATATTAAGAATAATATTGGGCCGAGGTGGGACCCTTGCGGGACACCACTTGTGGCCTCGAATACATAGGATTCTATAAAATTAATCCTAACACTAAGCACTCTATTACTGAGGTAACTGATAATCCATGTCAATAAACTACCTTTGATGCCTAACAGTCGGAGTTTGGCTATAAGAATGTGATGTAGAACCTTATCAAATGCTTTACTGAAATCGGTGTATATAGAATCCACTTGTTGTTTCAAACTAAGGGATTCGGATATGTAATTATTATATATAGTTAAATTACTTAAGGTAGATCGACCTCTGATAAAGCCATGTTGGTTAGGAACAATAATATTGTTGATAGGTTTTACAATGGTATCTAATACTAATGACTCGAAAAGTTTGGGTAAAGTAGACATAATACAAATAGGTCTATAGTTTGATATATCGCTTTTGTCGCCTTTTTTATGAATGGGTGTTAAATAACTCTTTTTCCACAGAGCCGGAAAACAGCCAGATGCTAAGGATTTGTTAAAAAGTTTATATAAGGGATATATCAAACTATCAATGCAATTTATTAAAAATATGGGAGGAATACCATCCGGCCCAGCAGATTTATTACTATCTAATGCTTTTATACTTCTTTCTATGGATTCTAATTTTATAAAACATTGGCTTAGGTTTAATGACTCTTCCACTGAAGTACTGAAGGCTGAATTGACGGGAATATCTTTGTCGTAAACACTTTTAAAAGAGTCAGCAAAAAGATTAACCATACCCTCAATACTGTCGGCACATTTTTCTTTAAAGAACATGCTATTAGGATATCCACAGTTGTCTTTTCGTTGAGATTTAGTAAAATTCCAGAATTTTTTCACATTGTGATGATGTACCTCATTTTCTATTACGTTAATATAGTCACTATAGCATTTTGTTGATAATTCCTTACATTGTTTTCGTAGTTTAGTAAATGTTAAATAATCGTTAGGATTTCTGGTATGTTTATATTTTCTGTGGATACATTTTTTTTTATTAATTAAATTAGTTAGTTCCCTTGTAAACCATTTCGGATAATTAGATGATGTAAAGCTAACCTTGGGAACAAATTTTTCTATAGAGGTATTTAAAATCGAGTAAAAGTATTCTAATTGATCATTTATATTATTTTCCTCATCTAAAAAGGACCAATCTGTTTGGGTAAGGTATTCAGTAATATGATGGTATTCAGCTTAAATGTTAGAAAAATTGTACAGTTTTTTTATTTTTAAATAAATAAATCCATTATCTGAACTCGTGACGTCACTACATGAAAATGTTCCGTCTCCGATTATGTTCCCTTAATTTTGTAAAATTCCACACTGATTATTTATTTTTTATATGCAACACTTTGATTTCCGGCGAATATTTGAATTTGTGTTTAACGTTCACTAGATTTATTGAACTTTTGGTTTGAATTTTTTGATAAAGATGGCGGTGTTTTACAGATGTTACGAAGAGAACCCCGTACAATTTATTGCTATTCGTGTGGAAAACGTTCTTTTTTTAAATGATTTTCGGCTATGCAATTATCGTTTTTTCGCACCCATAAAATTGTGTCGCGTCTTTCCGGTTTATAAAAATGGTCTGATTTTTCGGATTGAAATTTTCAAAAAATTGCCAGGGTTACAAAAATACGATTAAACAAAAAAAAATTCGGAATGTCTTAGAATATTTGCCTAAACCGGAAATTTTTTTTAAAAAATGTGTAGCAAGTGGCCTATTATATTTATAACTACTTACATAATAATTTCATGTATTGTTTTTCATCCATTATTGGTTCTTTGTAGATATAGGGTGGTGTGTGGCGTCCGGATTTTCAAAATAGGTGATTTTCGTTGGTAGAGTTGCAGTCGAACATTCTGAAACGTGATCGATGTATTTTCTGGTACAAAAAATCAAACGTGACAAGTGACAGAGATTAAACGAGAACAGGTGGGTGCTTGGTAATCATTTACAACTTGACATTCTTTACTTTGCAGTCAGTGGGGTCGATGGTTGAGATGTTGTGGATTTTTCTTGTGGTTCGTCTGATCTTCCACTGGATGACTCCAAAGTTAAATGTATCGAGCAACGACGGTATTGCATTGAATAATATATGAAGATATGCCCTTGTGGAAGACCACCATTCAGATTCGAATCACTGAAATTACGCCCCCGAATTCCGAATCTATACAGTTTTGTAACACATTGCTCTTGAACATTGTTTCTATAAAAAATAATGTTATTTTTTAAGATAATAACTATAAATTTGCCAACCCGAAACGGTAATTAAGTATATGAAATTCCGATCGAAAATTATGATAAACACGTTTTTTTTTTTATTATTCGATTATGAAAAAATTCAAAGTGTTTATGTAAATGCTATTTTAGACATTTCCCACGAAATTTTTGCACAATTTTAAACGAGACGTGTTTTATTAAACATTTCAAAATTTTCGTTTAATTATTATCGATTTCAATATTAGCACGCTCCCTTTAACATTCGTATTAACATATTTCCCCTTCTTCCTTTTTTTGAGCGCTTAACGCTAACCGCTACCTACCGGGTCTTAAGCTGCGTTAACTGATTATATCTGAATAGCCAAGTCCTTCCTCACCTTCCTCCTTCCCATCTCTTCCCCTGGGGTTAGTGCCCACCCTAATCCCGTTTATAGTTGGCAGCAATATAAAAAAAAAATGCTACACCGGGATGGATGTTCCATACCGTGATTTAAAATACTGGGAAGGGTTCAAATGGTTTGTACCAAAGATATTCAATATCTTTGGTTTGTACTAACCAAGGTACTCGTAGATGTGTTAATATGCAATTATTCGCTCGTTTAGCAGAGGATGACCCAGAATTCGATAATATATTAATGGTCAAACATTGTGGCTGGAAGTCAGAGTCAAAGGTTGCCTGGCGGGACAGTAACCCCCATTAATAATAATTATACTGTTGTGTGAACAGACAATGTAAATGTAAACAGATATCATTGACAGCTTAATCAATAATCATTGCTGCTAGAAGAGCTCTAATTTATAATACATACTAGTAATTTTGTGAACCGTAGACCTCGCTCCAAAAAAGTTTCTAATTTTCTCTTATTTAATGGGACTATAATTATAATAACTCAAATTTCATTTAAAACCATGCGATTTGTAAGTAGACACTTAAATACATTAACCCCTCGGACTTTTGTTCGGTTTTTCAAACAATTCGTATAGATCTCATAGAAATCTTTGTGTCTCTCTTACTATCATCGTTAGAAATATGATCTAAAATCCAAACTCTAAACGGTGTTAGAAAGCGAAAACACCTTGCTTTATAATCAAATCTAAAAGTTACCGCAAAATAATTCAAATGTATCTACACCTTTACGAAACCAATGTTTCCGACCGCAATTTTAAAAAAATAATTAGGAAACATTGGGAATTTTTTTATATGTAAATGAAACGATAAAAACGATGTTATGATAACGTTTATAAATACATTTGCGTATTAAAATGTGTATGGATGTATTTTTTTCGTTATCAATAATTTTAGTTAGAAAAAAAGTAAGGCGAGTCATTTCGAAAACGTTCTTATAAAAAAATTATACTTTATATCGAATTTGAAAGCGTATTTCATCACCTTTCAAAATATGTTATTTTTTTGGTTTTTATTGAAAAGAGGAAATGTTTTGACTTTGAGTATGAACTATAACTATTTTGTCGGAAATGCCCCTAAGCGGGACGATTCAACGTTCGCTCATATTTGAAAAAATAATATTTACTTAAACGGCCACCATCTTTAACCGGAACCGGAACTTAACAAACAAATTTACGAAATGCAAAAAGGTCGAGTAGTCAAAAAAGGCCTTAACTAGGCTCGGTTAATTATTCGTTGTTATTTACTGACTTTTGTTTATGGTAACGTAAAAGAATTTTCCTATCCGGATCCATGTGGTCAAACTACGGTTTCCCCATTTTGTTTACCCAAACTTAGGTGTTTGTATGCATTTCTTGAAAGAATTAAAGATTATAAATGGATAAAACTATTTATGCCTTTTCATATTGCGCATGCATCGGATCATAAATTTTTTTTTTGAAGTAAAACTTCTTTACGCACGCTCGACACTTGGGGGTAAAATGATGAATATGTTACGAAAAAGAACCATATGTAACGCTAATCTATATGAAACGCTATAATGAATGTGTAAAGCTAATCTATATGAAACGCTACAATGAATGTGTAACGCTAATCTATATGAAACGCTATAATGAAAGTGAAAAGCTAATCTATATGAAACGTTAATCGATGCGAACGCTAATTAAGCGAGAGTTTAAAGTTGTTATGAGTTGTTATGAGTTGTTTTGAGTTTTTATGAGTTGTTATGAGTTGTTATGAGTTGTTATGAGTTGTTATGAGTTGATATGAGTTGATATGAGTTGTTATGAATTGTAATGAGTTGTATGAGTTGTTGTAAGGTGTTATGAGTTGTTATGAGTTGTTATGAGTTGTTATGAGTTGTTATGAGTTGTTATGATTTGTTATGAGTTGTTATGAGTTGTTATGAGTTGTAATGAGTTGTTGTTCGAGTTCGAGTTCGAGTTCCTGTTCGAGTTCTAGTTGAGTTCCAGTTCGAGTTCCAGTTGAGTTCCAATTGAGTTCCAGTTGAGTTCAAGTTGAGTTCCAGTTCGAGTTCCAGTTCGAGTTCCAGTTGAGTTCCAATTGAGTTCCAGTTGAGTTTCAGTTGAGTTTCAGTTGAGTTCCAGTTGAGTTCCTGTTGAGTTCCAGTTCAGTTCAGTTCAGTTGAGTTGATGGGGATGTTGAAGGGATGTGGATATTTTTATTCCTGTTATTGTTAGATTGTAAGTTTGTGAAGTTTTACTTCAGTCGTGTGGTCTAAAGCACACTCGTTTTTTTTTAATTTTCAGACTTCATGATTTATTCCTAGTTAGATAGATATTTCTAGATAAAATACTAAATTAAAATGATGCATTTATATATTTTTTTAAATATTACACATCTGCCCTAATGATGGACACTGTAATGCTGTCCGAAACGTTGGCAAAAGAAAGAGGTAGCGCAACACGTCAAAAGAACCCATAAATAAATCAAGATAAATTTTAAAATAGGTTCGATTTTGTTATTTTAATTTTATTCTGATAGCTTGTTGATGTATTATCTTTAAAAAAATTATGTAATTGAATATTTTTTATACCTTTTGTAAATGGTGTGTGCTTACGTGAAATATTTTAGAGGTTTAAAAAGAAAAATATTTTTAAGAGATTACCATCAATCTTTGAATTATTTTAAGGGGAATTAAAATATCATAGATATGAATAAAGTAAACACAAAAATCACTAAAGTAAATAAAATTTTACTTGTTTAGAACCCGCAATAATTCAATAATATTATTACTGTCTGTGTTGCGGAAATGAAAGGCAAAACAGCCGAAGGTAGATGATTCTCTTCCAGCTAATAAATAGAACGTAATTTTCCAGCATATTTTCTTTTATGTATCCGCGGAGGTATCATAAACCACCTTGCCATTATACGAAGCCTTTACATTATTCATACCATTATTTTCAGATAATAAATTGCGAAACTATATTTCAAGTCCGGCGTCATTTTGGTGGGAACGGTAACTTTCAGAATATATATAAAATCAATTTAAACCTTTTCTTTAGCTGGGAATAGTTTTATACGAAATTATTCAAAATAATTTTATTAATAAATAATAATGACTCTCAAACTTTCAGCAACGATAACATAGAAAATAAATCTTTTATTGTATCGACGTAATGGCTAATTTATGATGAAATTTGATAATTTAATTTGTGAAATATTTGACCACGGGCTGAATTATTATAATGGGCAAATTAATTATTATAACGTTTGTGTTGTTAATAATAATAATTTAACTTTGCATAAATAATACGACCTTTCTCACACACAGTTTAATCTTGTGTTAAGAATTAATATCACATTCAATATGTCCAATGTCTAAAAAAATAGATAAGTAGGTAGGTACCTACTGGAAAATCTAACAGAAAACACCGCGTGTTTTATCTAATCTAAGACACTATATAAAAAGGTAAGATTTGTTTGTTTGCATTGAATAGGCTCCGAAACTACGGAACCGATTTGAAAAATTCACTGATGAGAAGCTACACTATACCCGGGTGACATAGGCTATATTATATTTTCAAAAAAATTAGGGATCTTTACTAAAACTCCCATAATGTAACCCAGGGTGTAAAAAAATTACCTAAAATATTATTTGCATCGCGTGCGCTGCGAAAACTATTGATGATAGAATAAAATAATGTACTACGGCTTTGCAGAACACATCATTATTTACAAAAAGTGTCCCAACAGTATATGTCTAACTATTATAGTTATGCCACAATAAGTGATCTTTTATTTTAAAAATTTAACTGAAATGGTGGCGATAGAAAAGGCTCTTTATTTGTATCTTGGTATTAATCCTTAAAAAAAATGACTTCATATTCAAGACTGCTTCAATACCTTTAATAAATTTTTGAATTATTCATTTCGGACATCCTATTCGAAAGATATCGCGAGTTTAAAAATGTAAGTATTAGAAAAAAATTGCGTGGTCGCCGGTCACCCCGCTCGGCTAGCTAGGCAACATCTTATGCGATCTATGCGTCACTGGGATACGGGCCGTACGGGAGGGGAGTCAATGTCAAAAGGATGAAAGGGGAACGGGAAAAGGGACGCATGAGAATATCCATTTATTTATTTATATATTAACGCTAAACATTTAGGGATAAACAATTTATTTCTTTTAATGGCATAGCAACGCATGCCGGGAACCAGTTAGTTTTTTTTATAAAGAACCGCGAACTGCTGTAGAGTAATATTTCGTACTTTAGAATAAGGTAAACAAATAATTGATTTTTTTATAAAAGTTAAATTAATTTAGTGTGTTAATTTTTATTTTTATTTATTTATTTATTTGTTTTTGTTACAAAGAATACATCAGTACAAAGAAGCCTTGACTGTCCGACTAGGAGTCTCCCGTTCTAGGACAGTCAAATTGACAGATACATTTTGATAGGCGTAAATTTAATTTACAGATGACCGATTTATATTGGGACACAAATCAAAAAATCATCGCCAAATAACTTTATCTTTCTTACGAAGCTCAGGCAAAAAATATTTAATAATTTATAATTAACGGCACAGTGTCCTTTACGTACATGTTTTTTTTTCAAAATAGAAAGAAGAAAGAAATGTTAAATGTTAAGATTACTTCCAAATAAACCAAAGAAAAATAGTTCATACATAATAATTAAATAAACTTAAAACTTCCTAGGTTTTTTTTCCTTTATTTTCATTCAAACCTGCAACACTGCTTTCGTAGGTTGTTACCTACGTGTAAACAACATCTAATAATATAATAACATGATTATTAGAATAGTATAATTATAAATATACAAATGGCAGTAAAAGCGTTACATTACAAACAAGTACAAATGAACAGTCACATCAATAGAATAGATATAGGCAGGTAAATGAGGTATTATAAAATAAGTCCTAATATGAATTCCAATAATTAGCAATACTAGGGCTTCAGTATGGTATCAATATAATCCATCCATATTTCTAACGGCAAATATCTTAGATCTTAGATCATATTTGACTTTAGTAGCAGGTATAAATGGTATTATTTTTAATTATTACTGGCAGTTTATTAAATATTTGGGTACAATATGGGTTAGTGTTGTGAATTTATTGGTACATTTCAGAAACACCGATCCTTCATTTTGGGTAAATCATGTATTATGTTTATGGTAAACAATTTATGAAATCAGACAATAAACAATCTTGACTTAAAATAATATACTACAATAATCCCCTTAAAAAGTAAAACATTCCGAGCCTTACATATTAATTTAATGTTACTTCTGTGTGGATAGGTATATTTATTGATTAACAAATGTCTAATGCAGTTTTGTAATGCTTGAATGTAACTTAAATTTGTTTTACAAGAATGTCCCCAAGAAGTAATTCAACATTGGGTAGTCGATTTAGCCAAAGACAAGTAGATTAATTTTTAAGTAGGTACTGATAGACACGAAATATTTTATTTTATATCTTACTCACAATAGCTAGTAGACGTTTTCAAACATTAGTTATATGTACACCCAGTTTCATGTAGCAGTCAATAGTAAAGGCCAAATATTTGGGTTGAATCACAGAATTTATATTCCAATATTTTCAGGTGGGATAAAAATCAGTAGAATTATATTACTTATCCTATCAAATCGAGCAAGCAAAGAAAGACACGAAGGTATTTTTGTTGTCATCCGATACGTTTCTACCTGTGCCAAATATGAGATTAGGGAATTTATACATACAGGAACAAAAGGGATCGTGGGTCGTACGTATTACACACTCCTAAGCCCAATATGATACCAGGATTTGCTCTTACTAAGGGATGTACTTCAAATTGATTAGAGGGGATTATCTGAGGGTCCTGTTCAATATCCCAAATGTTTTTATGGAGTCCTTAATCCCATTTCGGATGCTGCGTGACTTCATTATCGAATTTAACTGGCCGTTTTAAAATGAACGGGTTCCATAAAAGCTTTATACGAAATCCGAGGTTAATTTTATGCCTTATTTCA
This sequence comes from Limnephilus lunatus, assembly GCA_917563855.2. Classification (NCBI taxonomy): domain Eukaryota; kingdom Metazoa; phylum Arthropoda; class Insecta; order Trichoptera; family Limnephilidae; genus Limnephilus; species Limnephilus lunatus. Next base: position 48,496,450 of record OU830600.1, read on the forward strand.
AGCGAACTATGCCCCATTGAACGAGGCCACTTTCATAAATACTAATTTAAATTCTGTAATGTATTTCCCGTCCTTGAATCGTGGGTAGTTGTTTAATAAGAGCATATTAAACATAGTTTAAATGTTCCCTTTTCTTGCTACCAACGATTTTTTACAACGGGTGTGGATGAGTATAAAGATATGTGAACGGCATTTTCCTCATTTTCCTCCGGCTCTCACATAATGAGGCTTGTGTATGTGTAAACAATAAATTATGTATCTAAGGATGGTTTCGTGAATGTCCAGTTCCACTCAAATGCACAAACATTGCTTATCAAGTAGCACTAAAATATTATAATAAATTAAAAACCATATTTTATTGCTTTGGTTCTCTACAGGGTATAAGACCACGCCCCGCGTAATTTTTATTTTTGTTATTATTATTATTTTTTTTTTTGTCTATTTATTTTCTTGTTTCTTTACTGTGTAAATATATACATATGTACAACCATATGGGGCCTGCGGGATTGCAATATCCTCCCCACATCCTGGAATAAAGAATTATTAAATATTATTATTACTATTAAGGGACGTACTTGACTTACTTTAACCAGTGATTCCTGACATTATTTTCAGTAAAAAAAAACGAGTGTGCTTTAGACCACACGACTGAAGTAAAGCTTCACTTACTTATAAAAGAAGAGAGAAAGAAAATGTGCGCGCGCAATGCTATCTCTTGCTCCTACAGTGTGATACAGACAATAGGCCTGCACTGTGTCTTAGATATACGAATCGTAACTGGCTATGAGAAAAAGAGAGAAAGAAATTGTGTGCTTGCACCTCTCTATCTTGCCCCCACAGTAATATACGAAACGTAACTCTCTCTCTCTCTCTTTCTATCTTCACTAACTTATATCTTCCTCTCAACTTCCGTTCGTTCAACCTCGCCCGATCACACTTTTTATAAGCTCACTCCCCAAGTCAAGCGTGCATAAAGAAGTTTTACTTCAAAAGTGAATGAAATGTTGGTCTCCGGTGACTTTTCCGATGTCTGTTTTTAAATTATTTTTTTTTCAAAAATAAACTTTTTTTTCTTCCATATGTCGTCATTGGTCACTCAACTGAGTAACCAACCAACAGAAGAAAATAAAAGTTTCCTTTTCAAGAAAAAAAAAATTATCTAAAAAGTCACCGGAGACCAGAATTTCGTTCACATTTTTTACTCCAAATAAGTCAGGAATCATTAAGTTATGTACGTCAATTAATACCCTGTATGTGCGGAGTCAATTCCTTTATCGCTGACCCAGCTCGTTTATATTGCATTATCCTTTGTTTTAAAGTGTGGGAGTGATACAATAAACAAAACTTTGAACGCAGCTCTACAGCCCATGTGGGGATATAGCTCAGTGGTAGAGCATTCGACTGCAGATCGAGAGGTCCCCGGTTCAAACCCGGGTGTCCCCTGCAAATATATTTTTTTATATAGCTCCTTACAATTAATTTTTATAATATTAACGAACTGTTAGGCATTTTAAAGTGTGTACGAAACGTACTTTTTATTACGATATTTTGTAGTTATTTTATAAATATATCTATTATCTTATCAATTATTTTTATCATTGTCTTAGTTGTATGTGTGTAAAATGAAATAAGGAATGTACAATAAACGTCATCATTAATTAATTTTTAATTAGGTACTTTCATAAAGATTTAACACATCCGCCATGTTAAGGCGCCGTATCCCCGCTCAAAAAGAAGAAGATGGAGAGATATGTAATTACGAATATTGGAGAGAGTGCGCTAATATTTAAAACGGTAAAATTAAAGCGAAATTTGTGAAAATATTTAATAAAACACCACTCGTTTAAAATAGAGCAAAAATCTCTTGGGGTAAAATAGCATTTATAGAAATACTGTGAACTTTTTCATACATAACTTGTAAAATAAATAAAACAGACGTGAAAGTAATAATTTTCCGAGCATACTTTGCGATTTTTTTCTATCAAGGGAATTTCATATGATTTGCGATTCGGCGTGGGGAATGTATAGATAATATTATCTTCAAAAGTAACATACATTTTTTGAGAGCTTAAAAACTTCAAATGTTTAAGGGGGATATGTAAGAAATCGGTAGAAATTCGGGTAGCGGCGGCTTAATGTAACTATCAAAATAGTTTCTTAATGAGAAAAACGTAATGATATTTTAAGGAAACAGCTGAACTTATTAAAAATGCTTACGCGGAATGAAATTGTGAATAAGCATTTTTAATAATTTTCAGTTCTGTACAAATGGGGAAAACCGTTCATTTTCTGGTATTTTTCTTTCTTCGTTCATCTTTCTAACGTTCTTCTTTCTCTGTTCATATTTCAAGTATTCTTTTTTCATTGTTCTTTCAACACTTGTGGCAAGAAGAAATTTCAAGTGAGGGGAGTGGGATCGGGCAATTGTCATGGGTGACACGTCACCCGCTTCACCAGAGAAGGAGGAGGGAGAGGTGAGGGGGTGGAGGTCGCGATAGAAAGAAGTATAGAAGATCATAAAGCTCGCTCCAGACAACCGCATATGAACGAACTGTGAAATAAAGTTGAACCATTGACAGATTAGCAGGATCCTTTTAGCAGGATTTATAACGTAATATATTATTGTAAAAATTATATTTTTTTAAACTTTATTTAACTCGAGGGAGATGGACCCGACCTCGTATTAAAGTGTGTATTTTGATTTTAGTTCGTAGCAGGTAAGAATTTAATCCGAATTATTCGCCTGACATTTTTCATATTTCTATGGATATTCAAAACGTAACATAGGATACGATATAGTTACATAATTTAAATTTGAGTGTATATATGTAAGTTGTGTTTGTAAAAAAAATTATGCACATTAGAGTTACTCTCATGATATATTTCAAAGGAAAGAAATTAAAAAAAAGTGTTTGGAGAATATCCGCAAAAGCCAAGCAAAGAATAAAAAAATACGTGGAAAAAATTGTGCCTCAACTATTACAGTTCAAATTATTAGAATTAACTTATTGAAGCTTGTAAATCTCAAGTAATATTTAATCAACGCCAAAGATAATATAAACAACTCCCGACGAAATAAACGAATATGCATAAAATAAAAAGGTAACGGTCGCGAATGGGACTCGCAAACAGATCCTTTAGTATTACTGGGACAAGTGCCTCTAATAATTGAGCTTTGCTGACCTTATTAACTACATTTGGTCATTTTTATCATTCTCGCGCATACTTAGGAGTCCCAGTCGTGACCTTTACCTTTTTATTTTCTTTGTACTCGTCTATTTCATATTTCAGTGAGAGTTATTGATGATTCTTCATTAGATAGAAATTCAGGTTTTTTTATTATACAAAAATAAGTACTTCCTAAGTCAAAGATTTATGATTTTAGATGAAGGGACAGAGATAAGGTAATTTATCTTGCGTACAAAATAATATCATAATCTAGAAAACTTTAATTATATTACTTGATCGAAATTTCCGTAATCCCAAGATTGATACAGCCTCAACATTTCCCACAAACGTTTTGAAGTATGAACGGGTCCAATGGGCACACCACCTTCGAAGGATTACACTTTTATGCCGGGAAAAGAACAAAAAAAGCAAAACTAAAAACGTGACCGATTAGGTTTTGCAAGCGAGCAGGATTTAGCCCTGGTTGGGGATTTGAGGACTTCAGCCTTTAGCTGAACCGAGCCCTGGCCTGGCTACTGGCTTCACGAGTAACAAGTACACAGGATGGGGACGCAGAACACGGCGAGAGGTCGGTGAGGTGTGGGTAAGCCTGGCTTTACAGGATTATGCTCGCAGTTGTTTTAATTATAAAGGCAAATGAAATGAGATTGCCTTGCTAATCTATGAATTAGAAGGACCCAAGTTGAACATTACGCCGCGTGAAAATATGTAATACTTTTCATTCGACATTTAATTTTATTTTCCACAACGTGGATTTCGATATTTTTCATTAATTTATATTAGTTCATGGAACCATTCCTGATTGGTCATGATTGCAAATTTGATATTTCAGATTCCAGACCATCTTCGTTGCCGACATAATGTTATTATTTGTATACTGTTCAAATACCCTTTTTGATTCGTGCGCTGGGCTGGGATTTGCCAAATATGTTTGTCATTTATTTATTTATTAACGCCCTATTTCGGGACTTTTACGTATGACTAGTAAGAAATATAAAGTATTTATTTTACATAACTGAACTGCCTCAGTAACAATATTTTATATTTGTTTAAAGATAAACTGAAGATGTCCACTGACTTGGTATAATTGTTTCCATCCATTAGTATTCTGGGCAAAGAGGAATACATATGGAAGTTAGAATTTCTGCACTGAAACAAATCCTGACTTCTGGTATTACGTAATGGTGTCAGGAAGCTTATCAATTCAAGCAATACCGGACTATCAACTAAATCATTTAGAATTAACCTAATTAAATCTTGACCTCGAATTGGATTTATTACGAAAACACGCTGAAAGAATTATCGATTCAAACTTCATCGTTTCAGGAATAATGATTTTTTTTCAGATTCGCCTTGCAACATAAATTTTGGGAAGATTTTATTTATTTTTTATTCTTATATACTTTAAAATGACTGTATATAGAATTTTTCCACGGGAATTAAATGTTTTTCCAGAATAAAAAGTTGCTTCCTAATCCTTCTATCCATTTGCAAAAAAATCAAATCGATCGGTCGCTTCGGTGCGACCTGAAAGAAGGACAAACATAAAAACAAACACTCATTCGTATTTGCAATATTACTTGGAATGATAACGCTTCATATAATATATTTCAGTCGCGGCGAAAATCTAATTTGATTGAAGTGAGAAATGTATAACTTAAAAACTAAACAAAAGTACCTACATACACACAAGTTCTGTTTTTTTTTATTGTGTTATTTTAATAGGTTGAATCGTGATGTTTTGTTTCATTTTTTCAGTTAAATTAATATTCCTCTTATTTTGAAAGTCAAGTGTGGAAAATTTCATTAAGAAATATCATCATTCTTCTTGGGGAAAGGGGTGATTTTTTGAAATTTCCCGTAAAACGTGACCTTTTTTTTGTTTTGTTAGGTGCACAAAAATACATAAATATCGGAATAAAACCATTGATTTGTCCAAAAATAAAACCACCACTTTTATAATTACAACTCTTCTTTATATACATTTATTTAATACAAGCTGGTACCCGGCATGCGTTGCAATGTCATTCAAAGAAATAAATTGATTCTCTCTGCACGTCCTTTCCCGTGCGTCCCCGCTCACCTCCCAAGTCCCCTTCCTCTCCCGCGTTCCTCTACTGCATTTTCCCATCTTCCCCGCCTTCCCCCTCCCTCGTCACCCTCTCGCGAACCCCACCTGTCCCGTTTCTAAAATATATAAAATACACAGATTTTCCATAAAATACAGAGATTTAAAAAAAAATACACGCCGCATGCCACAGACATTCTTCTTTATATAAATAAAATAGATGATTCATTTCTTTGCTTTTGGTTACTATTATAACGTTTTCATAAAATGTCAATATAATAAATAGGCAGATGCATTATTAAAACCGTCATTGCGAAATGCAGTAACGGCTTAATTTATTGCAAAGTTTGCAGATAATAACTTTTCAATCGGCCAACAACCCGTGAATGGATTTATTGTGTTTCCGTCTGGCAGCGGCATAATTTGTTATGGGTGAATTGCTAACCGTATTAAGGCTTTCAAAATCAGAAAAAAAGTTCAAATGTTTTTAATTTTATCAGAATAACTTTTTATGGTTATACTCAATCATGGAATAAGAAGATAATCTATATGTATAAAAATGACTCCCTGTTTCCCTTGGTCACGCCATAACTTCCCATAACGCCATAACTTCCCAACGACTTTACCGATTTCATACAACTTTTTTTAAAGTTTTAGAATACTTTGTAGAAGGTTCTTACGGAAAGCTATGGATTTTTTAAATTATAGATATTATAAATAGGTACCTATGTTAGGTACCAAATTAGATTAATTGTTCTTATAATATACAAAAATTAATATCTTTATTATATGATAGCTGTTTCCCGGCATGCGTTGCAATGCCATATTCGAAGAAATAAAATGTTTCTCCTTGCATGTCCTTTCCCGTGCGTTCCCCTCCAGCGTTGCACTTCCACCTTCCCCGCCACCGCTCTCCCGCTCCCCGTCCCGGCAATCTCCCTTCCGCTTTCCAAATATTCAGTCCTAGCCGGGTACCATAGCCGTACTGTACCGTACTGTACCGTAACTTACCGTATCTGGGGACCCTAAACAAATCGAAGGGGACTTGATGATATCCCCAAAGATTCGTTTGACTTTTTGGATCGGATTTGTACCCGACTGGCCGGGCGGCACTTCATTTCTTGACTCCTCGCCCGGCCCGTAGCCGAAACTTTTTTGTAATACTAACATTTTTAAACTCTTGATATCTTTCCAATGAAATATCCGAATTGAATAACTCAAAAATTTAAATAAAGGCATTAAAGCTGTCTTGAATATGAAGAAATTTATTTTGATAAGGATTAAAACCAAGATACAAATAAAGAGCCTATTCTAGCGGCGACGTTTTAATTAATTTTTTAAAATAAAAGAATACTTATTGTGGCATAACTATAATAGTTAGACATAAGCTGTTACGGCTTTTTTGTAAATAATAATGTGTTCTACAAAGTCGTAGTACATTATTTTTTCTATCATCAATAGTTTTCGCAGCGCACGCGATGTAAAGAATATTTTAGGTAATTTTTTTATACCTTGGGTTACATTATTGAAGTTTTAGTAAGGATCCATATTTTTTTGAAAATATAATATAGCCTATGTTACCCAAGGATAGTTTAGCTTCCCAACAGTGAAAGAATTTTTCAAATCGGTTCAGTATTTTCGGAGCCTATTCAATGCAAACAAACAAACAAATCTTACCTCTTTATATAGTGTCTAAGATCTAAGATAAATGAACATTTGAATAAAAAAATAGTAATAGGTGGCAAGCGAGCTGTTTGAAAATTGATACTGGGACTGAATATATGGAACGCGGGAGGGGGGTTGGCGGGACGGGGGAGCGGGAGAGGGGAGAGGGTAGGCGGGGAAGGTGAAAGGGAAACGCGGGAGGGGAATAGGATGCGGAAGGGGAACGGGGACGCACGGGAAAGAACTTACAGGGAGAACCCACTTTTTTCTTTGAATATGGCATTGTAGTATCAAATAAATGTAAACAAAACACGAAAAAGAACAAGATCCTGTTCTGAACGGAGAAGAATTGGATTCAATTGCCAGTTGCGACCGTTATCTTTTTTTTTTCTGCGTCTCATTCTATTAGTTATTTCGTTTAGAGTTATTAGTATTATCTTCTTCTTTAAAGTAAATACTTCTTTATCGTAACATATTTTATTTATGTAAAGAAAATCTTGTGTAAAAAGCTGACTTTTTTAAAATTAAGCTTTTTTTGCAACATGGCGTAAAAACCTGTAATATTTGTACTGATTTTATTGTAATTTGTGAATATGACAAAATAATATCACTGCTTTAATAAGCATTTCTACAGTGTCTGAATTTCAGTTATCGAAATGAAATTGTTCGCCGTAAGTATTTCTGCTGAATAAAACAAACATTATGCAGAGGTACCTACTTCAAAGTGTTGGGAGATGCATAATTAAAACTGGTGATAATGTTCTACATTCTGTAACATTGAATTGATGGGTTTCGGTTATTAAATATTATTGAAGCATCAAGCACTATTACATTAATAATCTGATAATATATTACAATGAATGGGAGTGCCTCGTCAACACGATTCATGTGATAAATTCATGAAATGGGAATATGCATACAATACATACTGAATAGGTAAAACAGGGAATAGGTAAAACAGGGACATAGCTAATAGCTACATGTGTGCGAATAATATTTGACAGGATTATTGATCAACCACAGTATATATTGGTAAATGAATGTGCTTGAAATATAAAATAATCCTCAACACGCTTAAAATTATCCCCCGCGGGTAATTTAAAACGTGTCTCTCACATGAGAGGCGAAAATAATTACAACCATATTAGATAAGCCATACAACCATATACAACCATACAACAACCATATACAACCATACAACCATATACAACCATATACAACCATAACCATAACCGATTAGAGCAGTATTGTACCCGGTTATAAAAATAAGTATAGTTTTAAGTCACTAGTTATATAAGGCATACTTGTAAGTCATTAGTTACCAATCTTAGTTATAAGCCACTTGTAATATACATGTATCTATAGATTTAATGTGTAAATTAATTGTAAAGCGCCCTTGAGGTGATTTTCTCACGAAAATGGCGCTATAAAAATTATCCAACAATTATTATTATTTATATATACTATTAAATGTGGCGAAATTTTTTTTAGTGGCTTTGAAATCTACATGACAGGTGCGAGTGCAGTTCCGCAGAGTTGCATTGGGCTGCAGCCTGCATAGTGAAGATTGATGACAGCCCACCTGTGATACGAGAGGCCACCAGAGAGTAAGAAATAGTTTTACGTTTTTAAACGCCTTATGACCAAGTTTAGCCAACAAAATGCTCATTTTATTTAAAATTGTTCTATAAAATTCATATGAACTTTTAAAATGTTCATTTTATGCATGGAAATCCTTGCTCTACGTCGCATTTAACCTTAATCAGAAGACAGATACCGCCGCCCTGTTAGGTGCAGCTCAAGAAATGCAGAGTTTTTTTAATGTTGTAATGAAATGTGCAGTTACCAGAAGGGTTATTACAGTTTGATGGTCCACATTAAAATGATGTATCTCAGAACTCCAAATAACTATACAAAAACATGGATCGTGACCGAGATCGTTACACTCTTATCGAGATTGAAGAAAAGTGTATTTTGCAAAGGCTTACTCGTAATTTACTATTAATAAAAAACTCTAGGTGTCACCTTTTTACATCATAATTGTTTGGAAAAAACCGTTGTCATTTTTTTCACTATGATTTGATCGTTCACACACTAGTGCGTCTTTGTTCATAATATTTTAACATGAGTTAAATTTCCATAACAGCTCCATTATGACCAATGACCATCTACGTTCTTTATTATGTTAGTACTTGAATTCCGTCTTCTGTACAAATATCATCTTTAATTGTTATTGCAACACTGTGAGCAGAGTGGTAACTGATCCTCATAACTGACAGAAGATATCTAAATCACTGTCTCCAACGTCAAGTGCCGCTAAGTGGCCTGCGATTGCTGTCGTGATCTGTCACAATTCTGGAAGTCGGGACGAGGTAGTTTGGCGCCTGAACCATCAATACAATATAATGCTTTCGGGAGAGCCTAAAATTACTGCAAAAATTAACAAATTCTTCATCCAAAAAGATGCATCAACCGAATACTTATAATAAATAAAAAATAAAAATAAAATACTTATAATAAATAAAAAATATATTTATAATAAATAAAAAAAATACTTATAATAAATAAAAAAAAAAAAATAAATAAATAAAAAAATAAAATAAAAAAAATAAATAAACCTAAAAAGCTCCTTTTCATCAAATAAGGATCGTCGGTTATTTCGTCAGGATCGTTGCTTATTCCGAGAAAAAAATGGATTTAGATACAATAACATTCACAAATACAAATTTATTTATTAAACACTCCATGTAAGTACACATTCATGGCTGTAAAGAAATGAGTTTATTATTGACCCAGATTTACAGTGGGAATAAAATCATGATTTGTATGCGTTTTTTTCACGCACAATGTGAATGTTTTATAAATAAAATAAATACAAATTGCCTTCAAGTGGGGAAAATATGGGTTAGGGTAAAAAAACAAATTGAGGTGGGTGGAAGCGAACGTCAGACTACTGGAACCGAAATTGCCTCTTTAATTTTGTCCAAAAGGTGGCGTTTGAGAATCCTCCCGTATAATAAGGGCAGCTCCTTTCAAAAGGGCGATGCTTGCACCGTGAGGGAAAAGGTTTATTCGACATTTGTTACGCAGTTGTTCCTTGTTTTATTTCAAGGACAGTCAAATACCAATGAGGAATGTAAATAGTTTAGCAAAAACTAAAATGGTTTGTATTGCATTAAATTAATTTTCAAATCAAGTCTCCGATAAACGCACACTATTTATATACTTTGCAGTATATTTATGTAAGGCATTTCATTTCTGTGCGTAGTTGTTTCTTAATTTTTAAACCATTACATGGTATTTATTCAAATCGACGATCCCGAAGAACAACGTCGGATACGCAATTTTGTATTTTTGAAGTGAAAATTTCTATTTCTTTAGCACCGTTGTGATTTGAAACTCGATGAAACGAAAAAGCGACACTAAAAAGAAACAAACACGTTTATAGGATTTATCGGATTTAGCCTGCGAGAGAATGAGACAGAATGATCGTCTCCTCTTTGTGCGGTGCTTCGAGGCATCCCCACTCTTGTCTACTTTAGTTTTCTGAAGGTTTCACTTCTACCGCGTGTGAACTTCAAACTTGTATTTTTTCAATAGAGCTGTTAAAGTTAAGTTACATTGCGTTTCGTTTCTGCGTTTGTACTGTTTTTGAGATCAAGAAATGTAGTATTGTTTTGATATTTCGCATTTCATTTATTTTTATTGAATTTCCGAAAATACAGACTTTTAAATCAACAAAATAAGCCAATAAATAAGTCAACAAAACGATTTAAAATTTTTAGCAGATCCTACATTGTTCTTAAGGACCGTCGAAATTAATTTCATTTTTGATGAAAAATTTATATTGAAAACAATTAACTTTGTGTACACCACTTTAAAAAAACTAAACTATTCTCTACCACACTGCAAAGTTTTGATTTATCAAAGTAAACTGAAAACCGATTTTAAAAAAATACAATTACTAGGTACTTAAAAACATAATTATGTATGTGAGTATGTGTAGTTGACATCGAACCCTCGTTCAAGCATGCAGTGACTGGCGTAATACGCGGAGCAGCGGAATATATTTAGACGGCTGTTCAAAGTTTCAATAAATATCTGATTGGGATCCGTCGGGGTAAGTATTTAATCTTATTCTGTTACCCAGTACAAGACCTTTTTTCATCCTGAATACTGAAAAGGGATCGTATTAATTAAAATAAACCAGGGTTGGAATTGATCAATTCCAAAACGAATCAATTTAATTTCAAATTGAAAGTACCCTTTGCGACATTTACCAGTCCCAAACATATACCTAATAAGGTTTCACAATTTCTAACATGTTCTGGGCTGCAGCCTGCAGGGTGGAAATGGTACTGACAAGAGCCAACGTCTAATAGGAGAGAGCACCAGAAGAAGTTGACAAGAAATTTCAGGCTGCTACAATATTGCGCATAATTACACATTTAATTACAAGACAAATGCAGCAAGTAAATAAAGCACCCTAAATTCTAACATCGACATTTTCTCCGATTCACTGCCTAAATTTAAAAAGAGCGTCATGTCAATAATATAATTTATTCAATGCACATACATAAATACATTCATACTCACACATACACTAACACACCTTCCCACTAGTAAGACACTAAGATACTACAAAGAAACACATCATAGGTACCCACCATGAAATATACTTAATAATTGTTAATTGTTTTCACCACTGTAACTAATGTAGTGTTTCTATTTATAAATAAATAAATAATATTTGAAGTTGCCTTTGAAGGCCACACGGCTCGTGGAGAGCTTTAGCCTCCTGGATGGTGCCACTCCGATTCCAATGATGTTTTGTTTCCTACAATCCTTCTCTCCCAGCCCTCCAGATCGGCGACCACATTATCCATGAAGCAATATCTTGACTACCTGAGGGCCTGCTATTAGATGTCTTGATTACGTCTACGAAAAAAAAGAAGGTATAATTTACTATATTATATCCACATCTTATGATTACGTTGGTATATAAAATGAAATGAACATCATTCTGTATTTATTATGTTGCGAATTTTCACATTTAAAAAATATTATTTGATTGTTGAGAAAAGCAGTATAAATTCGAGATGAGAGGATCTCTGAAAACTGTCAAAAACTAGCGGAGTTCATGACAAAACGAGTGAATGCAGTTATTGAAGCCATAAGAGGAGATATTTTCTATTCATTTGCATAATGGATGTTGTAAAATTATGTAAAAATATTATTTTACAAGAGCAATAAATGGGTTTACCATAATAATTGAGAATTCTTCCATTAATTTGCACAATACTATAAGTTGTTAAAAATAAAATATATTGAGTTGTGTATTCTTCTACGTCGGCCATGGCAAGGCGCAATGGTTTGAGCCCATCCCTGCCAAAGACACCGGATTGGGATTTATGTGGAGGATTCACGTACATCGCGATAAGTTGCTTTCAATAAACCTTTTTCAGACAAAATAGCCTCTTTTCAACTAAACGTACAAAATAGTATTTACAGAGAACGCATTAATCACGTTCTAAGCAATATAAAAGGGAAATGTACAAATTTGTTCATCGGATTAACTGCCCTTGGATATCATTAATTTTTAATTTTGTAAGCTGTAATGTTTCAGAGACGTCGAAAGTTTGAGTCTTTGCATACAATTATACGAATAGTAGCTTTACTACTCTACCAGCCTTCTCTAGATAAACATATTTTATGTACATACTAAATTACATTTCTAAATGGAAATTGATTCTGTGTAAATACTACATATTCATTGTTGGTAATTTCATTCAATAAAATATTAACGAATGTCGCTTTCGGGTTTTTGAAAAATACACATATTCCGATAGAGACAAGAATCAAGACTAGGTACATTAAATAGAAACGTGTGCTAATGTGTTTACTGAAGGCAATTAATTTTTGTGGTTTTAAAATTTAATTAGTAATAATTAGTTGCTAACTAAACTAACTAACTAACAGAGAGAACTAGGCAGAGAGAACGGACCGACAAACAACTCGGTCTTGGCATACAGTCTTTACCTCATTTACATTCATACGTCGCCTCATGCATACTCTTCTACTATTCTGACTCTTGACATGACCCGACTCAATTATCTGGTTCACTTGATCGTGCCATGTCTTCATCCGGCGTCCCCACTTAGTTACCACTATTTATTTGTTGTTTTTATTTTCCGTTACTATTTTTTTCGGCAAACAGTTTCGTTTTATTTGACGAACCTAATGTGCCATGTAATTCCCTTTCAGAAAGGTTTCAAAATTTATACACAGCGTATAGTATAGTAATTTGGCGTCAAACTGAAGAAAACACATATTATTAATATCAAAATTCTCTCACATCTGTAAATACATTGTGTAGAAAACTAATACACTTTACACTTTACACGACAACACGATAACATACATTTAAACACCATCCACACTAACTATGGTAAACAATCCATTGGTTTCGAGGGGGGCAACTTATATAATTGCCACCCAAATGACATTAAAAACGAAAAGAAGCTGGGTAAATTAAAAAAAAATTTATTAATATTTATTCTTGATAAGTAAAATAATGAAATAGAACAGCGCTGTATTGAAATATTTAGTATATCTTAATGTGTATGTATAATATTATTTCTAGTTAAATGAGTGAAAATGTAATTTTCTTTTAACTGGAATAAAAAAAATATAAGTAATAAGTATAAATTTAAGAACCCGAAGTATTTTGTTTTTATTTATAATGTGCATCTACTATTTACACTCTTGCATAACAAAAATTAAAATAATGTATTTTGAGAAATTGCTCATGTAAACGTTTTCGCATTAAAAATATGTATAGTTAAGTACTACCCGCGAAAATAAAAATTATTGTAAATAAACTGCAATCTTGGTAAACTTAATATTTACTTATCGTTTCTTCGAAAGCTTTCGGGCTTTACTTTAATCAGAGCTCATTTGTATCAGTCAGCGAGGTTAGGCGCAATTTTCGAACGTGCTTTGCGAATTTATTTAACATATATGTAAATGCACGCTAATAAAGTAAACGGAACGGAGAAGGAATCGTCGGAGAACATAAATAGAAGGGAAAAGATCAGAAATAGGTACATCAGATTTCAGATCGGAGAGAGCCTTCATGGGAAACTCGCCAAACACTGAATCCGCTTTAAGTAATCAAGGAGGCTTTCGGGGTTCAGGATTGGAGCAATAGAATTTATAATACTACCTGCCGATCGATTCTATATCTTTTGTAGGATCGTTATGAGATAACGGACGTGATCTCCTGTCAGATTTTTGAAATGAATTGATTTGCTTTTTCTATGTATAACGTACATCATGCATACTTGCAGGAATTCGTGTTTTAAACGATCTAAACTAAAATATTTGACAGTAAATATGAAAAAATCACACAAATCTGACAGGAGATCACGTCCATTTTCTCGATAACGATCCCATAAAATATATAGAATCGCTATGCTGAAGTCCCCGACGTTGCCCGGGTTTTACGCAGAGTTTTTGACAGACAGTGATCATTCTTTTTCATTGAAGTGTGCAAAATCACATCAGGAAGTATCAACATTCTACTTTAAGGGTGGGAAAAGGAGATAAGTGTTTTTTTTAATATCATATAGAAGGTGGCTTTCCTCTTGTTTTGAAATTCAAGTCAGCAAATTTTCATCAATATCACAGAAAAAACTGTAGATTTACACGAAACTGTAAAATCGCATCCACGCCGCCCGCCCGCCACAGACACTCGGCTTTATATAAATATTTAAATAAATAATAACGATCGTGCCTCATTTGCTATTGGGTCACTCGCAGACAAAAGTGCGACTGTAAATAATTCAATTTAGTTCCAAAAGTACCTACTTAGGAATATGTTGTGAATATCAATCATTTCTATTTGTGGTGAAACGCCGTACTTCCATAAGAGTATTTTTTTAAAAAGTGATATTTTAAAGTCATTGTTTTCATTTAATCATTTAACTTGTGGAAATAAAACACAATTTTGTAAAGATTCAAAAATAGTGGTAATGTCTATATTAACTGTAAAAACTTGAATTCCTTTTGAATGAAAATTAAAAATGGTAGTAAATGGTGAAAATAGTAGTTTCAAATTTTTTTAATGAAGGAAAATGTTTCTGGATTAATAAACAAACAAACATAACTTTTTTTTTATTTAAATACCGCACCCTTTCGTTAAAAGGAATTGGAGTGAAAAATATTATGGTTTAAAAAAATATAAAATCATTTTATATTTTATAAATAAAATGTGTATGTAGGACTAGGTATTATTTGAAATGCAAACACAAGATACCATTATGTTTTAATAATTTACTCTTAAGTATGTATATATTACTTTTATGATAATTTAAATAACTATGCTAAACAAACCACGGTTATCTTTCCTGTGCTCCAGATTTTATATCCGGGTTAAATCTTTCCCAAATGAAAGACTAAACCCTTCCACACGCTTTTCCACAAATGAATATCTAGTAAATTCACGCAATGTAAGTGCACTATATAAGTATAATAAATACAAAACAATACAAGAACAATACGTCAATCCACCAGAAACATAATGGGAAAATATTTCACCGACTCCAGATATTTTCATATCAGAGGATTCGGCTCTGATGAAATCCTAACTGGTCCGATAAATCCTACTGATCCCTCAATATAAATATTTAAAAAATCTTTCGTTATCCTACATGTATTTAAAATGACCGACTTTTGAATTTTTATGTACAAATTTTTTGACAAATCTAATACGCCTAAATTTTGAATGAGAGAGCTAGGTATAATGCCAGTAGCCGAAATAACAAAATGGTAATATTTTTATAGTCTGAGAATGCCAAATTCTTTTAATCTCATTTCCTAAATGTGTATATTTTCTTATTTTTTCCGAAACAGTTTTCTGAATATTACAAGAATTTGGAATAGCGACATCAATGATATAAGTTATTTTTTTAATTTTGTCATGTAAAACTATATCGGGTCTATTATGACTAATTGTTCTGTCTGTTAGAATAGTTTTATCATAATAAATTTAAAAAAATTCTTTTTCTAAAAATGAATTTGGTTCATATTCATAATATGGTACATTACGGCAGTCAATCAAGTTATATTTAGTTACCAAACTTTGGTGAATTATTTTTAAAACTTGATTGTGCCTAAATGTATACTCGGACGGCGCTAATACAGAACATCCCGATAAAATATGTTCTATAGTTTCCGGAAAAGCCAAACATTTTCTACAGAAATCATCAATTTGATTTGCATCTTTGATGATATGCTTCCTATAATTTTTAGTATTAATGACTCTATCTTGAATGGCAAGCATAAAGCCTTCTATTTCTGCGCTCAAATCTCCAATACTCAACCATTTTGAGGAAAATTTGTCTACATATGTTTGGTTGAGATAGTTAAAGTGTTTTGCGTGAAGAATTTTATTTGACCAGTAATCTAATAATTCCTGGTTGGTATTTATAAGAATGCTGGCATTCTCGTCGTATAAATTTAATGGTGAAATATTTCTATCTGCCTTGCAAATTATTTTGTGCATTTCTGAACTATCAGCTTTCCTATGGAAAAAATTTCTTATTTTTTCTACCTTATTATGTTTTAAAGATGTTATTTTGACTATACCTCTACCTCCTAAATTTCTAGGTAAATTAATTCGTTCTATAGCTGAATTTGGATGACGGGAATGAAATTTTGTTAACATAGTTCTAATTAACCGTTCTAAGCTATCTAAATCTGTATTAGACCATTTAATTATGCCAAATGAGTAAGTTGATAGAGGTATTGCCCAAGTATTTATCGCCTTTACTAAATTTTTAGCAGGTAGATTGCATTTTAAAATTTTTCTGATCCTAGCTTTAAATTTAATCCTAATATCATTTTTAAAACTAGTATGATCTAATCTATTTGATTGCGGATATCCTAAATATTTATAAACCTCATCCCCTTTCATACTTTCAATTTTGAAATTTCTAAATATACCCTCGACTCCATCTACAATTTTACCTTTCTCTATATGGATCGTTCTACATTTATCTAAACCAAAAGTCATTTTAATATCATCTGAAAAAATTTTAACTACTTTAATCATTTTCTCTAAATTTGGTTCAGAATTCGAATATAATTTGAAATCATCCATAAATAATAAATGAGAAATTATATTTCTCTCTCTTGTATTACCTTTAATTGGTTATTATTATTATTATTATTTAATTCTTTCTCTTCTCTTTTTTACTTATTTTATACGACCCAACTGTGTAGGACTATGATTTGCAATGCTTGCACGTTTGTTCTATATCTGTATGTTTCAATCCTCTGTAATTAAGTACCTACCTAAGTAATTAATATTATTTTTAAAAAAAGTCACTTTGTTTTA
This sequence comes from Limnephilus lunatus, assembly GCA_917563855.2. Taxonomy (NCBI): domain Eukaryota; kingdom Metazoa; phylum Arthropoda; class Insecta; order Trichoptera; family Limnephilidae; genus Limnephilus; species Limnephilus lunatus. Next base: position 48,513,771 of record OU830600.1, read on the forward strand.
ATCGTTTAGTTTTGTTTTGTGTTTTGTATTATTTACAGACCATGTTCCGTATGTTAATACTCATCCTAATTTGAATGTCCTAAAACGGGAATCTTCCTAGTTGGGCAGTCAAAAAATTTCTTAAATAATGTATAATCTTTTACTAAATAAAATAAAATAAATAAATAAAATAAATAAATTTTTATCATTAAACGGTGATTCCGAATATATTTAATTTTATTATACATAGAATTAATAAATCCTCAAGTAAAAAATATAAAAACCACAATAGATTTATGCGCCCTGTGATTTGTCGACGGGTTCTGATAGAACTTACACCGCTACCTCACGCACTAAGATTTTCTTAAATTTAAAAAATTGTAAGGAATTGCTTATTAAAATTTCGATATTTTTAGCTTTTAAGGTTTTTTTTAAAAGGAATTTAGGTATTCATTCACCACCCCATTCCTCAGACATTGACACATTATTTGAAATGATTCAACTTTGTTAACATCTATTTTATTTGCAAATTTCTTTTGAAGATTTCATTATTGATTATGTTTTAAATTCAAACAAAAAACATCGGGATGGTAGTACGAGAGCTTTTCAAAGGATTTAAAATAAAATGAAATAGGTATTGATCAATACATTTTTACTTTCTTTTCGTTTACCTACCAGCACATTTCACAATAATTTATTATTAAACGTAAAAAGACAAAATCTTATTTGAAATGTTAGCATCATCCACTTGATACAAATCTAAATAATATCAATGTGTAAATCAGGTAGTGGGTAAAAGTGGTTATTTAGAAGGATATTATTATTTGACCTTGCGTAAACCTTGGAGAGATTCCACATTTCGTGCACACATTGGCTTATCGCCTTAGGGCGACAAAACGCATTGAAATGGAAATTCAAAAATCGAAATCACCAGGAATCCGCGTGTTATTGAATGAAGTCGAAAATTTAAATCCTTTTTCTTCACTTTTAGGCAGGTTCGAGGGATTTTTTTCCCCAGAATTTTGACGGTTGATTTAATATTTTGGACCGATGAACGTGTTCCATGGTAAAATAATCAGAATTGTGAGGCGTTCTGTCAATTTTATTCTTATAATAGCATTCAAGATAACGTGAGTCTAAAAAAAGGCATTTTGAATGTGTTCTTCAATGCGCAAAGAAAATAGCAATGCTTCATGTGAGGTCTAATTTTGTATTATTTTTTGTTTATGTAATACCACATAAATATTTCAACTATTTGGTGCCCGTAGAACTACGGAATTTCCACTTAATATAATATTATATCAAAATATTGTGAGGCTGAAGGAAAGTGGAGGATGGAAGGGCGGAAAAAGAAAATTGAAAATTACCTGACTATTCAGATATGCCCAACATGAATTAAGATTAGGTAATTTAAGTAAGTTTTTCAATCTGAATGGTGACATCACACCAGGATGACACTGAACGTATCCTCCACTCTTGAATGAGATGCAAAAATCTACTATTAATTTATTTATTTATTCTGGGTTTTTACAGATGTTCTCACTCACGTGAGAAAAATCCAGTAACCCATAAAAAATCAGTTCATACGCAAATAGGTACATACAATTACATAAATCTAATCAGACAAATTGTATATTTATACACATCTAAATAAAGATTAAAAAGCAAAACAAATAAAAATAGAAAATTATAAAAACGCATACAAGTTCACTCAATGGACAAATAATACAAAGAGAGGCAAGATACACAATTAGAGGCACAAATGACGCACAATATAATTAATTAGCACAACTTATTTTTTTGCAATTGAAGAACATTTTTTTTGAATCCATATAGATTATTGATGAAAATATCTATTTCAACACATTCCATCTTAATATATAGTCGACACATTTGGGTCAGAGGGCTAAAATAGGCGATATTATATCTAAATGTATTCAAAACTTAAACAAAACAATGGGAATTGGGAACATGTATTTCAATATTGCCAAAACATTATTTCATGTAGTATGGCCGTGAATTATTTTATGTAAACATTTTAGATCAGTCAATTGACTTCTAATTTTAAGTGCATAAATTTTGAAGTATGTATTTATTTATTTTTCCCTAGAGATGCATTTATTTTTTATTTACTTAGTTACATCATATTAAAAACATGCAGATCAAATTTAAGAATAGGTACAGCAGGTGTTTGACGTTCAAATTTAATTTAAATGTTGGAATGAGGCACATGATTAGCATAGTCGTGCTAGGGTGTCATACACCCTCCGCCAATACTCTCGTATTCTACGTAATAATAATATGTGAGGCAGCTATAACAGGAATTACCAATGTGGAACATATAACCGTAGCCTTAAAGAGTGCCACGTGCCCTTTTATGTGTTCTCAGGGAGGGACTATTCAATTCAGAATTTTTGAAAGAATGCCGTACCGTGACGCCACACGGGTTGTTTTTCCGCTTTGTGCTTTAAATTAATATTATATCTAAGCTTACAATCATCTCTTTGTTCAATTCAAAAGAAAAATAAATGAAAGACACAAAGAAGTTATATAAATCGAAGTATTGAATGATAAAATAATAATTTAAATATCTTTGTACATTTAGAATACAAATAATTATATTTTCTCTTGCCAAAAGATGATGAAATATTATTTAATTGGCCAAAACGGCAAAGGGAAATTTTAATTTTTTGTTTTCGTAGTAAGTTAACTTGGTATTATTATTCATGGGGCGACCTAATGTAGGTTATCCTATACCGTAATGCTGATTTCTTTCCTACGACACCCAATAAAGAGTTATACATTTAACTAGTACGACATGACAAAATTACAAAGCACTAACGAATGTAATAAAAAACCAGTGTCGTCGTCAGAGAATAATAATAACAAGCGTTACTGTGTAATCACGTCACTAATTTAAACCCGTCATAAATAACGAACTCTAATCTAATATATAATACTACATTCGAATCGGCAAAAAAAGTAATGAATGTGCTATGATTTTGTTTAGAAATTTGTTATTGACTAAGGGAACAAAGCCTTAAAACGAGTTGATAAATGAAGTCATCTGCATTAGGCTCAATCCGTTCACTTGCACCTTACAAAACAGTACCTTTTGATCTATATCACGAATTAATTCAGGTGAACGGTGGCAGAAGTTAGGCTTCCCAAAAATCAAATGAAATTTCCCAAATTAATCAACCGATTTGTAGCAGAGGATCATAACCACTCAACCACAAAGGCCGTCTGAATCTTTTTATGTTATGGTAAAAAGCTGCATTTTCGTTTTTTTGTAGATTTAGTTCGACCATCTTATCTTTTACCTTATCCATTCAACCATCTGTTTAAATATTCGAAAATTTGTTCATTGAGTAGATGAGGGGTGAGGGCGGAGATTCAATTACCTTCCCAAGGTAAAACGAGGCTAATGTGTTTCTTCCTGCTTCTTGCTAACGAGAAAATAATAATGTTTCTGCAGATATCATTTTCGCAGCAAAGGGTTATTAATAAGGTGGGATATTTTCCTTATTGCGCATTTAAACGTTGGTAGGCTTAAACGTAATGGGAAAAAATGATATTATATTTTAGCAGCAAAAATTGTCTTCATTAGGTCAGACACTACCAGCAGTAATAAATAGTAGTACTAGCCGATTTTTCTGTATTTCTTTACCCTCGTATTTGTTAAATGAACGGTCCATATCTGTATATTTACTTAGGAGCCTCATAATTTATTTACCTTGAATTAGATAATGTAATTCATGCTTGCATTATTGCATTTCAACATGGAAAATATACCGAGAAGATGCTTCCCGTAAAACTTAACGAGGAAAACATAAGCACATCTACGAATGTAAAATACTTGGGGCACATTATCACTCTCGGATCTCGGATGATGGTGATATTGAACGACAGAGGAGAAGTATCAGTGTTTTGTAAAATATGATTACCCGAAGATTCTTCCGATGCAGCAATAATGTTAAAAAAACATTGTTCAATGCATTCTTCACTAGCCTGTATACGTGTGAAACATGGTGTCAATACCGAATAAGCTCAATGGAACGTCTCCGGATCCAATATAATGATGCATGCAGAATCATATTTGGATACATAAGGTATAGCAGCGCATCAACAATGTCTACGGAATTAGGAATCCATGGATTAGCCAGCCTGATGAATCACCGGGTCACTGGAGCCAGGATGCGGATAACGCCCTCCGACAACACAGTGGTGACCGCAGCCTTCCAGGACCAAGAGCCACTCCTGAGTGAGCGTTGGACCTCACTCAAGACCACGCCCTGCATAAAAATAGATTATTAATTTTTGTTATTTTAATTTTTTTATTTATGTTCTTGTTTCTTTAGTGTGTAAATATATAAATATGTATAACTATATGGGATGTGTGGGATTGCACTATCCTCCCCACATCCTGGAATAAATAATAATAATTATTATTATTATTACTTATTCACAGTGATCTTCTTATTTATTCTTTACTTAACCCTAGTTGTAAAGTCATAATGGTAAAGACATTAATCCTTCCTTTAGTCAAAAATAACACGGAGTGCAGAAGACGAAATAAAACAATTTTCTATGGTGTTATTAGTAGTTACTTGTTACTACTACGGCATCAGAATATGACATAAACCACTGAAAATTTCATGCCAGAGCACAACGGTCCAACTTTTATGCTGCTGTAGATAAACCAGCTCTCCAATTCAGCAATCAGATTAACCGCACCATCAAATTGAAGAATAGAATTTGAGTGTTCATTATGAAGTATGCTATTTAACTTGGAAACGTAAACAAGGTTTATCTTTAGTACATAAAACATAGACTTTCGCAAATAGCTCGGCCAAAAAGTTATTTTCTATAAATCCAGCAAGTGTTGTATAAATCCGGAGTTACGTTATCTGCTGTCTGTCCTCACCGGCCCGTGCCACAATTCTGTGGAATGACAAATGTTTATAATTTCCCCAGTTCCATAAAAGAAGTTCAGGCGTCACCCCTCCCTTGAGATTTCGTGGCTGAAATTGATATTAATGTGAAAAGTTTCAAGGTCTCCTTATCATTAGCTCGTAAATCAAACGAATGAAAAATAATATATTATAATATTCAAATATTCTTTTGAATTGTTTGCTTGTTCTAAGAAGGCGGGATCATGCTGGATAAATTATTGAGTTTTAATACGATTTTGTAAGCTTCAGAAAAGATATAAAATTAAGGCTTTGGAAAGGATAATTTTTGAAATTTATAAACGCTATGTGAACGTCATAATTATTATGGTTGGTTTGATGATATATTATGTTTTTGAAAGGAAGATAATAACGCAATTAACAATAAGAAATATTGTGAGAGTTAAACAAAGTATTTCATTCATCAAAGTATTCACTTCAAAATTAATATCAACACATATTATAATATAAGTACTAGAAGTTTGCCCGTTGCAAAGCAACTAACGGGTTAAAACTAACTTGACTTACTAACAGAAAAAAATATATTTCGTAGTAAGCGGGTCGGTAACTACGGTTAAACATACAAATATACATAAAGCCGCCCACAGGGCCTAGCAGCAAAAACCTGTCATACGTTAGTATATAGACACCATTGTAGGCATGCACACATCAAATCCCCAAAGTTTCTTCGCAATCGGATGAACGGTTTAGCAATGCGTAATTTCATGATGCCAGAGCTCATTTTTGTATACAGAAACCGTCGTGGGCATGCACACATCAAATCTACAAATTTTCATCGGAGTCGGATGAATGGTTTAGCAACGCTTAGTGGTTAAACACACAACTATGTATAAAGCCGCCCGCAGGACCTAGCAGCAAAAATCAACCATACATTAGTTTATAAACACCATTGTTGACATGCACACATCAAATCTCCAAAGTTTCATCGCAATCGTATGAACGGTTTAGCAATGCGTAATTTCATGATGCCAGAGCTCATTATTGTATCTATGCTTCTCCGTCTCGTAAACCCCCTCCCGAGTTCCCCTCTCCCCTCCCAGATTCCCCCCCCCTTCCCTTTTCCACCCCCCCCCCCCCCCAGCCGCATTACATACACTAATTCCCGGTACATTTAGTTTTCAAACAGCTCGCGCGCCACCTATTAAATTTTTTTTTACAAATTTTGTAATGCCAGAACTCACCAGTAGTTTTATACAAACCTTGTACTAACAATAACGAACACAACGAAAAAAGAATTTTTCAATTTGTTGCAGTCCTTCAGAAGTTATGAGCGTACGTACATTTTCATACAAATTTTATAATTCCAGAACTCACCAGTAGTTTTACTGCTTAAAAAAAGCGCTATATGAATATAATACTTTAAAAAAAATATCCCGTTCAACTTCGAGTAATTTCATTGTAAAATTAGAAAATTAATACGTATGCAATATCGTCGGATGATAGCGAGTTGTTATGTGCAGATGGGTACCTACCTAAATTCTGAGCGCAGGTTCTTACACAAACGTAAAAAAAATAAAATTATTTAGGATGGGTTGTTTAACAAAATTGGAAATTCTTCAATTTTTCAAGTCAACTTTACCGTTCTGTAAAAGTTCTGTTCGAATTCTATTCAAGTTCTATAGATATTTTTGTTTAATGATGCAACTGGCATTTACTGATAAAAAAAATAGAACTTACCCAGAACGTGAAAATAAACTTTAAAAAATTGTTAAATTATTCAGTATCGGTGAAACAACATTACCTTAGTAAATTAAATTGCATTTAAACCTAAATAATTGTCCAACTACCCATTCCGGTAGGTACCGGCGCTTTTCCTTACAAAATTCCGGCAATGGTTTTGCTTTTTTATCATATTTGCAATACTACCGAGATAAGTAGGTACTTTGTACTGGCCGGTAAGAATCTACCCTTCAGAAGTGAATCAATGGACACGTATTTTCTTGTTTTTTTTGGAAAATTTTATAGGTTTTTCGGCGACCCTGAACTTTTTTACATGGGACAGACACCTTATATTGGTATCAAAAGACGCGGGATGTTTTCGGGTAACGAATTATTCAAAAACATCCAAGCCGGAATCGTTTTTCCGGCCGCAATGCCGTTTCCCGAAAAACAACAACCCAAACCGCTGAGAGATCCGTTTTGTTTTGACATGTAAGAATCCTGACCGAACTCGACATTCGTAGCAATTTATTTTGCATTGAAACTAATGGCCAAAATGACATCTTTTTTTTGAAGTACACCTGTCGGCAGGAAATAAAACTGAGCCGAATTGAGTGCTTTTATTTGAGGTTCCAGTTTTTGCCGCTGATTTGCTTCAGTTTTCCGTGAATAAATCGCTAGCAAAAATGTAGGCAAACAAAATGCTTAATTTTTCCGTAGTTTTCTCAAGTACTGAAAAGTGTGCTTTCGTACCCAAAAAAGACTTTTTTCTTTCCCTTTTTGAGCCTACGCGTACGTCGCGCCGTTTCAACAGGTGAACCTGACGGCGGGAAATAGAACTAAGGCCGAATTTCTCCGTCGGTTGAAGATTTAATTGTAGTTTTCGCCGCTTGGGTGCACTGCTAACCGTGCATCGGTGTTTTGTATGAAATTTTTTCCCTAATCGGGACACGATTTGGGCACGCTACCCTAAATCGGATAATGGTCTCTGCGGTGTCTGAAACTCGAGAAGCGGAGAGCTCATTTTCGGATCCATCAAAAGTCTTAAAATGCATTTATCCGAAAGTGAACCTTGAGGATGGTGAAACGTAAGGGGCGGTACTGTCGTTTTTCGCGTCAAGGAAAAAAGTGAGTTTTTAAAAAACCAGACATTAATATATACTAGCTTATGCCCGTTGCAAATGCACCTAACGGGTTAAAACTTACTTCACTTACTAACAGAAAAAAAAAATTCATTGTAAGCGGGTAGGTAACTACGGTTAAACATACAAATATACATAAAGCCGCCCACAGGGCCTAGCAGCAAAAACCTGCAATACGTTAGTATATAGACACCATTGTAGGCATGCACACATCAAATCCCCAAAGTTACATCGCAATCGGATGAACGGTTTAGCAGTGCGTAATTTCATGATGCCAGAGCTCACTTTTGTATACAGAAAACGTCGTGGACATGCACACATCAAATCTACAAATTTTCATCGCAATCGGAAGAATGGTTTAGCAACGCTTAGTGGTTAAACACACTACTATGTATAAAGCCGCCCGCAGGACCTAGCAGCAAAAACCTGCCAAACGTTAGTAAATAAACACCATTGTAGACATGCACACATCAAATCCCCAAAGTTTCATCGCAATAGTATGAACGGTTTAGCAATGCGTAATTTCATGATGCTAGAGCTCATTATTGTATACATAAACCGTCGTGGGCTTGCAAACATCAAATCCTCAAATTTTCATCGCAATCGGATGAACGGTTTAGCAATGCGTAATTTCATGATGCCAGAGCTCACCATTGTATACAGAAACCATCATGCCGCATTACATACACTAATTCCCGGTACATTTAGTTTTCAAACAGCTCGCGCGCCACCTATAAATTTTTTTTTTTACAAATTTTGTAATGCCAGAACTCACCAGTAGTTTTATCTTAACCTTGTACTAACAATAACGAACACAACAAAAAAAGAATTTTTCAATTTGTTGCAGTCCTTCAGAAGTTATGAGCGTACGTACATTTTCATACAAATTTTATAATTCCAGAACTCACCAGTAGTCTTACTGCTTAAAAAAAGCGCTATATGAATTTAATACTTTAAAAAAAATATCCCGTTCAACTTCGAGTAATTTCATTGTAAAATTAGAAAACGAATACGTATGCAATATCGTCGGATGATAGCGAGTTGTTATGTGCAGATGGGTACCTACCTAAATTCTGAGCGCAGGTTCTTACACATACGTAAAAAAAAAAATTATTTAGGCTGGGTTGTTTAACAAAATTGGAAATTCTTCAATTTTTCAAGTCAATTTTACCGCTCTGTAAAAGTTCTGTTCGAATTCTATTCAAGTTCTATAGATATTTTTGTTTAATGATGCAACTGGCATTTACTGATAAAAAAATAGAACTTACACAGAACGTGAAAATAAACTTAAAAAAATTGTTAAATTATTCAGTATCGGTGAAACAACATTACCTTAGTAAATTAAATTGCATTAAAACCTAAATAATTGTCATTTCGGTAGGTACCGGCGCTTTTCCTTACAAAATTCTGGCAATGGTTTTGCTTTTTTATCATATTTGCAATACTACCGAGATAAGTAGGTACCTACCCTGAATTAATAATATTTCAATTTCTACTGGCCGGTAAAAATCTACCCTTCAGAAGTGAATCTATGGACACGTATTTTCTTGTTTTTTTTGGAAAATTTTATAGGTTTTTCGGCGACCCTGAACTTTTTTACATGGGACAGACATCTCATATTGGTATCAAAAGACGCGGAATGTTTTCGGGTTCCGAATTTTTCAAAAACATCCAAGCCGGAATCGTTTTTCCGGCCGCAATGCCGTTTCCCGAAAAACAACAACCCAAACCGCTGAGAGATCCGTTTTGTTTTGACATGTAAGAATCCTGACCTAACTCAACATTCGTAGCAATTTCTTTTGCATTGAAACTATTGGCCAAAATGACATCTTTTTTTTGAAGTACACCTGTCGGCAGGAAATATAACTGAGCCGAATTGAGTACTTTTATTTGAGGTTTCAGTTTTTGCCGCTGATTTGCTTCAGTTTTCTGTGAATTAATCGCTAGCAAAAATGTAGGCAAACAAAATGCTTAATTTTTCCGTAGTTTTCTCAAGTACTGAAAAGTGTGCTTTCGTACCCAAAAAAGACTTTTTTCTTTCCCTTTTTGAGCCTACGCGTACGTCGCGCCGTTTCAACGGGTGAACCTGACGGCGGGAAATAGAACTAAGGCCGAATTTCTCCGTCGGTGGAAGATTTAATTGTAGTTTTCGCCGCTTGGGTGCACTGCTAACCGTGCATCGGTGTTTTGTATGAAATTTTTTCCCTAATCGGGACACGATTTGGGCACGCTACCCTAAATTGGATAATGGTCTCTGCGGTGTTTGAAACTCGAGGAGCGGAGAGCTCATTTTCGGATCCATCAAAAGTCTTAAAATGCTGTATCCGAAAGTGAACCTTGAGGTCGGTAAAACGTAAGGGGCGGTACTGTCGTTTTTCGCGTCAAGGAAAAAAGTGAGTTTTTAAAAAACCAGACATTAATATATATACTAGCTTATGCCTATTGCAAATGCAATTAATGGGTTAAAACTAACTTAAAAAATTCATAGTAAGCGGGTAGGTATCTACTGCCATAAAGGCATGGTAGGCATGCGCACATCAAAACCTAAGGTTTCATCGCAATCCGATGAATGGTTTAGCAACGCTTAGCGGTTATACATACAAATGTTTATAAAGCCGCCCGCAGGGCCTAGTAGAAAAAACCTACCACATGTTGGTATATAGACACCGTTGTAGGCATGCACACATCAAATCCCCAAAGTTTCATCGCAATCGGATGAACGGTTGAGCAATGCGTAATTTCGTGTTGCCAGAGCTCACTATTGTATCCAGGAACCAGGAATCCCCCCCCCCTTCCTCACCAGCATCCTCTTCCCCTTTCCACTCCGCCTCCCTCACCTTCCCTCACCCCACTTCACTCCTAGGCTTCTCCGTATCGTAAACCCTCTCCCGAGTTCCCCTCCCCCCTCCCAGGCTCCCCTCCCCCCTTCCTGTTTCCACCCCTCCCCACTTGCCGCATTACATACACTAATTCCCGGTACATTTATTTTTCAAACAGCTCGCGCGCCACCTATAATTTTTTTTTACAAATTTCGTAATGCCAGAACTCACCAGTAATTTTATACAAACCTTGTACTAACAATAACGAACACAACAAAAAAAGAATTTTTCAAATTGTTGCAGTCCTTCGGAAGTTATGAGCGTACGTACATTTTCATACAAATTTTATAATGCCAGAACTCACCAGTAGTTTTACTGCTTAAAATAAAGCGCTATATGAATTTAATACTTTTAAAAAATATCCCGTTCAACTTCGACTAATTTCATTGTAAAATTAGAAAACTAATACGTATGCAATATAGTCGGATGATACCGAGTTGTTATATGCAGATGGGTACCTACCTAAATTTTGAGTGCTGGTACTTGCATACATACGTAAAAAAAACACATATTTAGGCTGGGTTGTTTAACGAAATTAAAAATTCTTCAATTTTTCAAGTCAATTTTAACGTTCTGTAAAAGTTCGGTTCAAATTCTATTCAAGTTCAGTTATTATTTCAGTTTTATGATGCAACTGGCATGTACTGATAAAATAACAGAACTTGAATAGAACTTACGAAGAACTTAAAAATGAACCTTAAAAAAATGTTGAATTATTCAGTATCGTTGTACAGCAACCTAACCTAAGTATTGCATTTAATTGTGTAGCTACGTATTCGGGTAGGTACCTCCGCATTTGTTACTAAAATTCCGGCAATATTTGCTTTTTCATCATATTTGCAATACCACTGAAATAAGTACCTACCCTGTAGGAACATATTTAAACTGGCCAGTAAAAATCTCCACTTCTGAAATCTATGGCACGCGTTTTCCTCATTTTTTTGGAAAATGTTATATGTTTATCATATCCTCATGAACATTTTTTCATGAGACGAACACATCGTATTACTGTTAAAAGTTGCCTAATATTTCAGGGTACCGTATTTTCTAAAAACATCCAAGCCAGAATCGTTTTTCCGGCCGCAATGCCGTTTCCCGAAAAACAACAACCCAAACCGCTGAGAGATCCGTTTTCTTTTGACATTTAAATTTGCTGTTGAAGCGCGGGTAAATCTAGCGCTTTTGTATAAGGTACTTACCTACTATCTCATTTGGTTTCATTTACCTAGGAACTATTTATTTACTGCATGTAAATTATTCGCCTTTCAACGCCGGTAGGTACCTACCAAGAATTCATTTTAACTGGCCGCAAAATTGTTCATTGTCGAGGACAGATTAATTTCAACAAATGTCAGAATTATTTCAATCTTTGATGCAAAATTGTCAAACATTTTGAATGACATGCGGTCATGTCGTGGATTTAAAAGTTTATAAAACTTGTATTGCTTATGTTTAATCAAAAACATGTCCGCCGGAAGGTGTTTTTTTAACGTAATCTTTAATTCCGTAATGCCCCTGTAAAATGTCATTTTTTCTCAAGAATTTTCTCGAAGCCGTTTAATTATTTAGTATAAATTCCGGGCAAAATCAGTTTTGTATGGAAAAAAAACTTCATTAGATTCCGTGAAAAATGCGACGTTTTTAACGGGTGAACCTAGCGGCAGGAAATAGAACTAAGGCCGAATTTCTTCGTAGGTGAGAGATTTAATTATAGTTTTCGCCGTTTGGTGCGCTGTAAACCGTGCACCGGTTTTTTGTATGAAAAATGGTCCTAATCGGGACACGATTTCGGTGAACGGCCCTGGATCCGATAATGGTCTCTGCGGTCTTTTGAAACTCGAGGAGCGGAGAGGTCATTTTCGGATCCATAAAAAAACTGAAAATGCTGTATCCGAAATTGAACCTTGAGGTTGGTGAAACTTAAGGGGCGGTGCGGTCGATTTTCCCGTCAAGGAGAAAAGTGAGTTTTTTGAAAACTGAGCATTAATATATAGTACTAGCTTATGCCTATTGCAAATGCAATTAACGGGTTAAAACTAACTTCAAAAATTCATAGTAAGCGGGTAGGTATCTACTGCCATAAAGTCATGGTAGGCATGCGCACATCAAAACCTAAAGTTTCATCGCAATCCGATAAATGGTTTAGCAACGCTTAGCGGTTATACATACAAATGTTTATAAAGCCGCCCGCAGGGCCTAGTAGCAAAAACCTACCATATGTTAGTATATAGACACCGTTGTAGGCATGCACACATCAAATCCCCAAAGTTTCATCGCGATCGGATGAACGGTTGAGCAATGCGTAATTTCGTGTTGCCAGAGCTCACTATTGTATCCAGGAACCAGGAATCCCCCCCCCCCTTCCTCACCAGCATCCTCTTCCCCTTTCCACTCCGCCTCCCTCACCTTCCCTCTCCCCACTTCACTCCTAGGCTTCTCCGTATCGTAAACCCCCTCCCGAGTTCCCCTCCCCCCTCCCAGGCTCCCCTCCCCCCTTCCTGTTTCCACCCCCCCCCCACCTGCCGCATTACATACACTAATTCCCGGTACATTTATTTTTCAAACAGCTCGCGCGCCACCTATATTTTTTTTTTACAAATTTCGTAATGCCAGAACTCACCAGTAATTTTATACAAACCTTGTACTAACAATAACGAACACAACAAAAAAAGAATTTTTCAAATTGTTGCAGTCCTTCGGAAGTTATGAGCGTACGTACGTTTTCATACAAATTTTGTAATGCCAGAACTCACCAGTAGTTTTACTGCTTAAAATAAAGCGCTATATGAATTTAATACTTTTAAAAAATATCCCGTTCAACTTCGAGTAATTTCATTGTAAAATTAGAAAACTAATACGTATGCAATATAGTCGGATGATACCGAGTTGTTATATGCAGATGGGTACCTACCTAAATTTTGAGTGCTGGTACTTGCATACATACGTAAAAAAAAAACACATACTTAGGCTGGGTTGTTTAACGAAATTAAAAATTCTTCAATTTTTCAAGTCAATTTTAACGTTCTGTAAAAGTTCGGTTCAAATTCTATTCAAGTTCAGTTATTATTTCAGTTTTATGATGCAACTGGCATGTACTGATAAAATAACTGAACTTGAATAGAACTTACGAAGAACTTGAAAATGAACCTTAAAAAAATGTTGAATTATTCAGTATCGTTGTACAACAACCTAACCTAAGTATTGCATTTAATTGTGTAGCTACGTATTCGGGTAGGTACCTCCGCATTTGTTACTAAAATTCCGGCAATATTTGCTTTTTCATCATATTTGCAATACCACTGAAATAAGTACCTACCCTGTAGGAACATATTTAAACTGGCCAGTAAAAATCTCCACTTCTGAAATCTATGGCACGCGTTTTCCTCATTTTTTTGGAAAATGTTATATGTTTATCATATCCTCATGAACATTTTTTCATGAGACGGACACGTAAAATTACTGTTAAAAGTTGCCTTATATTTCAGGGTACCGTATTTTCCAAAAACATCCAAGCCAGAATCGTTTTTCCGGCCGCAATGCCGTTTCCCGAAAAACAACAACCCAAACCGCTGAGAGATCCGTTTTCTTTTGACATTTCAATTTGCTGTTGAAGCGCGGGTAAATCTAGCGCTTTTGTATTAGGTACTTACCTATACTATATCATACACAGACAGATAATATTCCATAATTATATTTTTTAAACAGGCAAGACCGATGCACAAATTTGCACCAATCCCGCGTAAATTTAGGCCCTGTCGAGCTATGCAATTTGAAATCCGCCATTAAAAAAAAAAATTCTTCATACAAAACCTATTAGGGCGGGGTCTGCTTTTTTTAAGGTGGTAGTGGATTTTAACGCCATCACGACTCCATCTTCAGTGTTGCAAAGTTCGAGAAAAATTATAAAATTTTAATATACCAGCCGATTTTACAGGCTGCAAACGATTTGCATTTATCGATGAAAGTGAATTTTTCGCAAATGTCAGAAAAATGTCGAATTTGAATGCAATATTGTGAAACATTTTCAAGGGGGAGCTAAACATGTTTTGGTTTTAAAAGTTTCTAAAACTTGTATTGTTTATGTTTATTAAAAAACATCTCCGCCGGAAGGTGTACTTTTAACGCAATCTTTAATTCCGTAATGCCCCTATAAAATGTCAATTTTTCTCAAGAACTTTCTCGAAGCCGTTTAATTAATTAGAATAAATTCCTAGCAAAATCAGTTTTGTATGGGAAACTAACTTTTTTTTACTTCCCTTCTCGATCCGACGTTTTTAAAGGGGCGAACCTGTCGGCGGAAAATATAACCTAGCCGAATTGAGTGATTTTATGAGTAGTTCCAGTTTTCGCCGCAAATTTATATTATTTTTCTCTCTTAAAATGTATCAGTTCAATTTTATGTGAGTTTCCTGTCTAGTCTATTTTTTTTGTGAAAATCGTGAAGCTAGCGTATTTATTTAAATTCAGACGAAGCTGCCATTTCGAACGGATGAAAATAGAACTACAACAGTATTCGATAGACATTTGATTTTTTCTAATGTGAATAATCCACACTTGTATTCCGCACCGCTAGAAGTCTCCCGTAAAGTTTTGGCAAACATATTGATAACGATGAAAAATGTTTCCCCTAACAAAAAAGAAACAAAAGCTAGTGGCTGGAAAATAATCGACTCTTCGAAGGATTGTGAACTTTGAAGCGTTCCAAAATAGCGAGCGATAATGTCCATTCTCGCGTGTCAGCCGAAGGGACAATTCTAGACTTCGAGCCAAAGTGAACCTTGAGGTTGGTGAAACGCGAGGGGCGGTGAGGTCGATTTTCGCATCAAGGAAAAAGTGAGTTTTTTGAAAAACCAAGCAATACTATATAACTAGCTTATGCCTGTTGCAAATGCAACTAACGGGTTAAAACTAACTTGACTTACTAACTAACAGAAAAAAAATTCATAGTAAGCGGGTAGGTACCTACGGTTAAACATACAAATATATATAAAGCCGCCCACAGGGCCTAGCAGCAAAAATCTGCCATCCGTTAGTATATAGACACCATTGTAGGCATGCACACATCAAATCCCCAAAGTTTCATCGCAATCGGATGAACGGTTTAGCAATGCGTAATTTCATGATGCCAGAGCTCACTTTTGTATACAGAAACCGTCGTGAGCATGCACACATCAAATCTACAAATTTTCATCGCAATCGGATGAATGGTTTAGCAACGCTTAGCGGTTAAACATACAACTATGTATAAAGCCGCCCGCAGGACCTAGCAGCAAAAACCTGCCATACTTTAGTATATAAACACCATTGTAGACATGCACACATAAAATTCCCAAAGTTTCATCGCAATCGGATGAATGGTTTAGCAATCAGGCGCGGCCAGTGCCTCAGTGCACTCGTGCAACGAACCGCCAAAAAAATTGAACAACAATTTACAGCTCATCGTAATCTTACTTAATGTTTTTAATTATAAAATTAAGCAAAATTTTAAAAAAATCCTAAAAATTGCAATTTAATATACTAAATGTTACTAAAACGTGACTAACGACGAAATATTGTAGATAAATACAGCAAAAACATTGCACCCGCGCGCCGTTTACATTGGCTAGGAACGAGAAACCGAGGTACATACCAAACCGCGCGCTTTAGCTATGCGCGTTGTTTGGCTAATAATATTTTGTATGCAGCCCATACGAAACATATCTGGACCGTGGTTTTGACAAAACGTATCAAGAAAAATACCTCTGACAGTACGCCGCACGGTCAGCGGAGATATACGAACGAAGAATCGAAGAATTCCGAAGGAAGGGCTCGAACGATCAAGGGTTTGAACAAGTATGAAGTAAAATTATAACATTTCTCTTGTAAAATGCAACCTCGGGTCAACGGGTCACGGGTCAGCTATGCGTGCGATTTTATCTTGTGATATACTACTGCGGATTTACATACTTGGCAGTGAATTTATTATTTGCTTTTTTTTTGCAGAAAGTAACCTTTTATTTGTGTGCGTTTTTTTTTAATTATTGCTAACTTCACACCGACGCTTAGTGGGTCAGTAAACACCCGCCACTGTCTGCAATCCTACGCTACAAATCAAAACATAATTGTGATATTAATTCATATCCGAAAGTTGAGTCTTTTTAAATAATAAATAAATACCTTCTCTTCTTTGCCACTAATCCTCTAATACTAATAGATGTAATATCAAAAGAAATGAACCATAGTGTAAAATAGCAAATAATTTATGATTTCTGAAGTTTTTTAATGCAGTGTCACCGCTTGCAAAGTCGTATCTTCCAAGCATAAACTTTCATATAAGTGTGTTTATCGGATAACGAGTTTATCAGGTGAGTATATCTGTTTCAGTATATTATCAGGTGAGTATATCTGTATCTAAGGGTGGTTGGAGTCTTCGCTCGGCAAAGGGATCGAAGAATTGATCTTCTCTATAAATAAGTAAGATACGTGCATTTATATATATATATATATTACATACATTACGCTTTTGATGAAATCGGTGAACCACCAAAAATTTAAGGCACCGGCCGCGCCTGTTAGCAATGCGTAATTTCATGATGCCAGAGCACACTTTTGTATACAGAAACCGTCGTGGGCATGCACACATCAAATCCTCAAATTTTCATCGCAATCGGATGAATGGTTTAGAAACGCTTAGCGGTTAAACATACAACCATGGATAAAGCCGTCCGCAGGACCTAGCAGCAAAAACCTGCTATACGTTAGTATATAAACATCATTGTAGAAATGCACACATCAAATCCCCAAAGTTTCATCACAATCGGATGAACGGTTGAGCAATGCGTAATTTCGTGTTGCCAGAGCTCACCCCCACTTCACTCCTAGGCTTCTCCGTAACGTAAACCCCCTCCCGAGTTCCCCTCCCCCCTTCCTGTTTCCACCCCCCCCCCCCCCCCACTTGCCGCATTATTAATACACTAATTCCCGGTACATTTATTTTTCAAACAGCTCGCGCGCCATCTATAATTTTTTTTTTTACAAATTTCGTAATGCCAGAACTCACCAGTAATTTTATACAAACCTTGTACTAACAATAACGAACACAACAAAAAAAGAATTTTTCAATTTGTTGCAGTCCTTCGGAAGTTATGAGCGTACGTACATTTTCATACAAATTTTATAATGCCAGAACTCACCAGTAGTTTTACTGCTTAAAATAAAGCGCTATATGAATTTAATACTTTTAAAAAAATTTCCGTTCAACTTCGAGTAATTTCATTGTAAAATTAGAAAACTAATACGTATGCAATATCGTCGGATGATATCGAGTGTTTATGTGCAGGTAGGAACCTACTTATATTCTGAGTATAGGTACTTGCATACATACGTAAAAAAAAAACTCATATTTAGGCTGGGTTGTTTAACGAAATTAAAATTTTTTTAATTTTTCAAGTCAATTTTAACGTTCTGTAAAAGTTCGGTTCGAATTCTATTCAAGTTCTGTAATTATTTCAGTTTTATGATGCAACTGGCATTTACTGATAAAAAAACAGAACTTACACAGAACGTGAAAATGAACTTTAAAAAATTGTTAAATTATTCAGTATCGTGGAAACAACATTACCTTAGTAAAATAAATTGCATCAAAAACCTAAATAATTGTCCAACTACCTATTCCGGCAGGTACCGGCGCATTTCCTTACAAAATTCCGGCAATGTGTTTGCTTTTCTCATCATATTTGCAATACTACCGAGATAAGTAGGTACCTACCCTGAATTAATAACATTTCAATTTGTACCTACTGGCCGGTAAATATCCACCCTACTGAAGTGAATCTATGGACACCAATTTTCTTGTTTTTTTTGGAAAATTTTATAGGTTTTTCGGCGACCCTGAAATTTTTTACATGGAACGGACGCAAAATTTTGGTGTTAAAAGTTGCCTTATATTGCCGGGTACCGAATTTTTCAAAAACATCTAACCGGGGATCGTTTTTTCGGCTGCAATGCCGTTTCCCGAAAAACAACAACCCAAACCGCTGAGAGATCCGTTTTGTTTTGACATCTCGGATAACTGACCTGTCTCAACATTCTCTCTAGTATTTTCCATTGCATTGAAACTAAGGCCTAATTTGTGTTTTTTTTTTTTAATGCGAACCTGTCGGCGGGAACTTTAACTGAGCCGAATTGGTTGATTGAATGAGTAGTTCCAGTTTTCGCCGCAAATTTTATATAATTTTCGCTCTTAAAATGTGTCAGTTCAATTTTATGTGAGTTTCCTGTCTAGTCTTTTTTTTGTGAAAATCGTGAAGCTAGCGTTTTTATTTAAATTCAGACGAAGCTGCCATTTCGAACGGATGAAAATAGAACTACAACAGTATTCGATAGACATTTGATTTTTTCTAATGTGAATAATCCATACTTGTATTCCGCACCGCTAGAAGTCTCCCGTAAAGTTTTGGCAAACATATTGATAACGACGAAAAATGTTTCCCCTATCAAAAAAAAAAACAACTGCTAGTGGCTGGAAAATAATCGACTCTTCGAAGGATTGTGAACCTTGAAGTGTTTTAAAATACCGAACGCTAATGTCCATTCTCGCGTGTCAGCCGTAGGGATAATTTCCTTCGAACAAAATTGAACCTTGAGGTGTGCGAAACTCGAGGATCGGAGAGGTCGTTTTGGCGTGCCAGCGGCATTTTTGCGTCGCCAAGCCAAATTAAACCTTGAGGTTGTTGAAACGCGAGGGGCGGTGAGGTCGATTTTCCCGTCAAGCGAAAAGTGAGTTTTTCGAAAAACTGAGCATTAATATATAACTAGCTTTGCCGGCCAAAGGAGGAACGAATAGACTTTTTTTAAAATTATTAGTGTCTACATGTTTGAAGTCAATCTCTAAGCACCTTTTTAAAAATTATGTGCTTAAATCTAGGTACCTACTTATAAAATATAAAACCGAAAAAAAGCGTCTCTAGCGGATTTCGTAAAAATGTTACATTTTATTTCATCTAAACCTAGCATAAAAATGCACCATGAAATTGATATAGATGCAAAACTTGTGTGGGAATGATTGATTGTATATATGTGTAAGTATTATGTTATCAATGTTGTGTTTGTCTTTAATTAGTGATAGCATCAACCATGTTCAGTGTAATTGTATCTGTGAAAGCTTTGATGTAAATCACTGTTGACAAACCTAATAAAAATAAAAATAAAACTTATATATGTGTTCGGGGGCGTCGCTACTATTTATTTTGTGGTTACATGCTCAAAACAATATTTGTCCTTTCCCTAATCCGTCTTTTGGGCACCTGTGCGGTTAAGTTAGCTAGGGGGCATACATTAATTACGTTAGCAGTTTTTCATCCAATCTAGACCCCCCCCCCCCCTTCGTGAGATAAATTTGGGATACTTCATATACTGTGTGCCCTAAAGTTAAAACTTAGACTTACGGATTTCAATACTTCGTTTGTATGGAAACACTATGATATGAAACAAAACATGATTTTTTTTTTCTTATTACTCATAGTATTTCATTTCTTTTATGTCTAATTTTTTTATGTTTTTAATTTCTGTTGTAAAAGCCCACTAGGGCGTAAATAAATAAATAAATAAATAAATAAATATTCTCTTCAAGCAACGTGAAATTTTGCTGGAACCCTCCCCCCTTCTTTTGAGCTTAATTTATGTATGCCCCCTTAGGTGATTTGAATTTATGAGACTGGAAGTGTAGGTAATAAAATATTCTTTAACATTTCTGCATAGTTTTTTTAGAACTGCACACATTATTTTTTTTAGCTATATTATTGGCTAAGCGCAGCAATGCCCTGATTTAACTCGACCGTTACGCATTTCTTATTTCTGTAAATTTGTTTGAACGTTCCGTTTCAGGTTCAAGATACAAATTGGATACTGTATTTTTATCCTACCAGTTTTTATACAAATCAAATCGAAATAAGGCCTGAAGAAAGTTTGAAAAGAGAATTGTCACCGAGTAATAATAATAAACTAGCTTATGCCTGTTGCAAATGCAACTAACGGGTTAAAACATTATGCAAATTTATGTGTGAACGTGGATAAAGCGAAAAGCGGGTGTTTAATTATAAATATGAAGAAAAAAACGATGTTTGAATGTGGATAAAACGAAAAAATAGTTTCTGCTTTCAGTACCTACTCACTGAGTTCATCAATTTATTTTGAGACAGCTTTTGCCCGTTGCAAAGCAACTAACGTGTTAAAACTAACTTGACTTACTAACTTACAGAAAAAAAATATTTCATAGTGCGCGGGTAGGTGCTTAGAAGGAACGTTGTTGTAATTTTTCACAAAAACGACGCTATAAAAATGTATAAATCAGAATTTCTAAGAAACTAAAACTTTGATTTATTGCAGTTAAAAAAATTACAGAAAAATATTATTTCATAGTAAATGGGTAGGTACTTAAAAGATACTTTGTTGTAATTTTTCACAAAAACGACGCTATAAAAATGTATAAATCAGAATTTCTAAGAAACTAAAACTTTGATTTATTGCTATTAAAAAAACTACAGAAAAAATATTATTTCATAGTAAGGGGGTAGGTACCAACTGCCCAGCAGGCATGGTAGGCATGCGCACATCTAAACCCAAAGTTTCATCGCAATCGGATGAATGGTTTAGCAACGCTTAGCGGTTAAACATACAAATACATATAAAGCCGCCCGCAGGGCCTAGCAGCAAAAACCTGTCATACGTCAGTATATAGACACCATCGCAGGCATACACCATCAAAACCCAAAGTTTCAACGCAATCGGATGAATGGTTTCTCAACGCTTAGCGGTTAAACATACAAATACATATAAAGCCGGCCGCAGGGCCTAGCAGCAAAAACATGTCATACGTTAGTATATAGACATCATTTTAGGCATGCACACATCAAATCCCCAAATTTTCATCGCAATCGGATGAACGGTTTAGCAATGCGTAATTTCATGATGCCAGAGCTCACCATTGTATGCAGAAACCATCGCGGGCATGCGCACATCAAATCCCCAAAGTTTCATCGCATTCGGACAAATGGTTTAGCAACGCATAGCGGACATACATACATACTTACTTGCAAATATTTTTTTGATTTTTATATATATAGAAGATACCTGGTATCCGGCATGCGTTGCTATACCATCTAATAAAGAAAATGTTTCTACCTGCGTGTCTTTTCTCATTTGTTCCAATCCCTTTCCCCCCCCCTTTCCTCACCAGCGTCCTCTTCCCCTTCCCACTCCGCTTCCCTCACCTTCCCTCCCCCCACTTCACTCCTACGCTTCTCCGTCTCGTAAACCCCCTCCCGAGTTCCCCTCCCCCCTCCCAGGTTCCCCCCCTTCCTGTTTACACCCCCCCCCCCTGCCTCATTACATACACTAATTCCCGGTACATTTAGTTTTCAAACAGCTCGCGCGCCACCTATTCAATTTTTTTTTACAAATTTCGTCAAGCCAGAACTCACCAGTAGTTTTATACAAACCTTGTACTAACAATAACGAACACAACAAAAAAAGAATTTTTCAATTTGTTGCAGTCCTTCGGAAGTTATGAGCGTACGTACATTTTCATACAAATTTTATAATGCCAGAACTCACCAGTAGTTTTACTGCTTAAAATAAAGCGCTATATGAATTTAATACTTTTAAAAAAATATTCCGTTCAACTTCGAGTAATTTCATTGTAAAATTAGAAAACTAATACGTATGCAATATCGTCGGATGATATCGAGTGTTTATGTGCAGGTAGGAACCTACTTATATTCTGAGTATAGGTACTTGCATACATACGTAAAAAAGAACTCATATTTAGGCTGGGTTGTTTAACGAAATTAAAAATTCTTCAATTTTTCAAGTCAATTTTAACGTTCTGTAAAAGTTCGGTTCAAATTCTATTCAAGTTCTGTAATTATTTCAGTTTTATGATGCAACTGGCATTTACTGATAAAAAAACAGAACTTACACAGAACGTGAAATTAACTAACGTTAAAAAATTGTTAAATTATTCAGTATCGGTGAAACAACATTACCTTAGTAAATTAAATTGCATTTAAACTTAAATAATTGTGTGGCTACCCATTCCGGTAGGTACCTACGCATTCCTTACAAAATTCCGGCAATTTTTTTTTGCTGTTTTCATCATATTTGCAATACTACCGAAATAAGTAGGCTCCTACCCTGAATGAATAACATTTCAATTTGAAGTGAATCTATGGACACGTATTTTCTTGTTTTTTTTGCAAAATGTTATATGATTGTCATCTCCTCCTGAACATTTTTTAATGAAACGAACACGAAATTTTGGTGTTAAAAGTTGCCTTATATTGCCGGGTACCGTATTTTTCAAAAACATCCAAGCTGGAATCGTTTTTCCGGCCGCAATGCCGTTTCCCGAAAAACAACAACCCAAACCGCTGAGAGATCCGTTTTGTTTTGACATCTCGGGTAACTGATAACTGACCTGTATCAACATTCTCTCTAGTATTTTCCATTGCATTGAAACTAAGGCCTAATTTGTGTGTGTGTTTTTTTAATGCGAACCTGTCGGCAGAAAATACGACTGAGCCGAATTGAGTGATTTTATTTGAGGTTCCAGTTTTCGCCGCAATTTTTTCCTGTGAAAAAAACGCTAGAAAAAATAAATTGTGTCGACAAATAAAAGCTCCCCGTTTCCGCGGCCGATCCAGAAAAAAACAACTGCTAGTGCCGAGCACTTCGAAGGAGATTGAACTTTAGAGTCATCCGAAATACAGAGCGCCAAGGTTCACTTTCGCTTAAAAGTGATGGGCTGACTTTTTTCCATACGATTTTAGTTACGCTAGCCTTTGAGGGAGAGTGAACCTTTAGGTGTGCGAAAATCAAACTGCCTGGAGGTCGTTTTGGCGTGCCAGCGGCATTTTTGCGTCGCCAAGCCAAACTGAACCTTGAGGTTGGTGAAACGCGAGGGGCGGTGCGGTCGTTTTTCGCATCAAGCGAAAAGTGAGTTTTTCGAAAAACTGAGCATTAATATATAACTAGCTTATGCCTGTTGCAAATGCAACTAACGGGTTAAAACTAACTTGACTTACTTACAGAAAAAAATAATATTTCATAGTAAGCGGGTAAGAACCTACTGCCATAAAGGCATGGTAGGCATGCGCACATCAAAACCTAAAGTTTCATCGCAATCCGATGAATGGTTAAGCAACGCTTAGCGGTTAAACATACAAACGTATATAAAGCCGCCCGCAGGGCCTAGTAGCAAAAACCTACCATACGTAGTATATAGACACTGTTGTAGGCATGCACACATCAAATCCCCAAAGTTTCATTGCAATCGGATGAACGGTTAATCAATGCGTAGTTTCATGATGCCAGAGCTCACTTTTGTATACAAAAACCGTCGTGGTTATGTACACATAAAATCCTCAAATTTTCATCGCAATCGAATGAATGGTTTAGCAACGCTTAGCGGTTAAACATACAAATACATATAAAGCCGCCCGCAGGGCCTAGTAGCAAAAACCTACCATAGGTTAGTATATAGACACCATTGTAGGCATGCACACATCAAATCCCTAAAGTTTCATCGCAATCGGATGAACGGTTTAGCAATGCGTAATTTCATGATGCCAGAGCTCACTATTGCATATAGAAACCATCGCGAGTATGCGCACATCAAATCCTTAAAGTTTCATCGCAATCGGATGAATGGTTTAGCAACGCTTAGCGGTTAAACATACAAATATTTATAAAGCCGCCTGCAGGGCCTAGCAGCAAAAAACTGCCATTCGTTAGTATATATACACCATTGTAGGCATGCACAAATCAAATCCCCAAAGTTTCATCCCAATCGGATGAACGGCTTAGCAATGCGTAATGTCATGATGCCAGAGCTCACTATTGTATACAGAAACCATCGTGAGCATGCGCACATCAAATCCCCAAAGTTTCATCGCAATCGGATGAATGGTTTAGCAACGCTTAGCGGTTCAACACACAAATATATATTAAGCCGCCCGCAGTGCCTAGCAGCAAAAAACCTACCATACGTCCTCTTCCTTTCTCGCGTTTCCACTCTACCTCTCCCACCTTCCCCCCCTCCACTTCACTCCCCCCTTCTCCGTCCCGTAAACCCCCTCCCGAGTTCCCCTCCCCCCTCCCTGTTTCCCCTTCTCACAACTCCCGCGTTTCATACATTAATTCCCGGTACATTTAGTTTTCAAACATCTCGCGTGCCACCTATTGAAATTTTTTGTACAAATTTCTTAATGCCAGTGCTCACCAGCCAATAACCAACACAACATAAAAAGAATTATCCGGTTTGGTGCAGTCGTTAGAAAGCTATACGCGTACATACTTTTTGGCGATTAATTTTATACAAATTTCATAATGCCAGTACTCGCCATTAGTTTTATACGAACCTTGTCCTAACAATAACAATAATTACATAAAAAGAATTATCCAATTTGGTGCATTCGTTCGGAAGTTATAAGCGTACATGCATTTCGAGGATTCATTTTAATACAAATTTCATGATGCCAGAGCTCACCAGTAGTTTTATACAAACTTTGCCCTAACAATAACGAACATAACAAAAAAAGAATTTTCCAATTGCTTGCATTCTTTCGGAAGTTATGAGCGTATATAAATTTCGGTGATTCGTTATAAAATTATTAATTTGTATAAACAAATTTAATAATGCAAGAGCTCACCAGTAGTTTTATAAAAACCTTGTCCAAACAATAAAGATCACAACGTAAAAAGAATTATTCAATTTGGTTCAATCGTTCGGAAGTTATGTGCGGACATGCATTTCGACCATTCACATATAATAATAATATAAATAAATACTCGTAGAAGATATAGTTTATTGGGTCCCTACCTAGTTCATCTCAATATTCTAAAATTATTTTTTCAATGCTGGCAAGACCAACAGAAAACATTGTCAAAATCACCTCAAACCAGGCCTGAAAATCGAATAAAGGCCTAGTTTTTAAAAAAAATTCCATACAAATAAGCTGTCCTGGCCTTGCCGAGGGGTTGAGGAGATATGTTTCGCATTGGAATATTATTCAATTTTCAGTGTTGCACAGTTGGGGAAAATTTAAATATCTGCCAAATTTTATAAGCGATTTTACAGGCTGCAAACAATTAACATTATCTATGAAAGTGAATATTTGGAAAATGTCAAAAAAATGTTGATTTTGAATGCATTATTGTGAAACATTTCGAATGAAATGCGGTACATGTTATAATTTTAAAAGTTTTTAAAACTTGTACTGTTTATGTTTATTTAGAAACATGTCCGCCGGAAGGTGTTTTTTTAACGTAATCTACGATCCCGCAAAGCACGTTTAAAATGTCATTTTTTCTCAAGAACTTTCTCGAAGCCGTTTAATTATTTAGTATAAATTCCTGGCAAAATCAGTTTTGTATGGAAAAAAAACTTAATTACATTCCGGGAAAAATGCGACGTTTTTAACGGGTGAACCTAGCGGCAGGAAATAGAACTAAGGCCGAATTTCTTCGTAGGTGACAGATTTAATTATAGTTTTCGCCGTTTGGTGCGCTGTAAACCGTGCACGGGTTTTTTGTATGAAAAATGGTCCTAAATCGGGACACGATTTGAGCACGCTACCCTGAGTCCGAAAATGGTCTCTGCGGTCTTTGAAACTCGAGGAGCGGAGAGGTCACTTTCGGATCCATCAAAAGTCTTAATCGACTTTACCCGAATGTGAACCTCGAGGTTGGTGAAACTTAAGGGGCGGTGCGGTCGATTTTGGCGTGCCAGAAAAAGTGAGCGGTCGATCGAAACCAGACAATACTATATAACTAGTATAATATACTAGCTTATGCCCATTGCAAATGCAACTAACGGGTTTAAAACTAACTTAACTTACTATCGTACAGAATAAAATTATTTCATAGTGCGCGTGTAAGTATTTGGAAGGTACGTTGTTGTAATTATTCACAAAAATGACGCTATAAAAATGTTTTATTCAGAAGTTCTTAGAAACTAAAACTTTCATTTATCGGAGCAAAAAAATTACAGAAAAATATTTTATCATAGTATGCGGGTAGGTACCTATTGCCCTAAGTGAGATTTTAAACAAAAACGGCGCTATAAAATTGTATTATTAAGAATTTCTAAGAAAAAAAAACTTTGATTGACTGGAGTAAAAAAATTACAGATTTTTTTTTCTTCATAGTAAGCGGGTAAGTACCTATTGCCCTTAGTGAGATTTTAAACTAAAACGGCGCTATAAAAATATGTTATGAAGAATTTCTAAGAAAAAAAAACTTTGAATTATTGGAACAAAAAAATTACAGAAATTTTTATTCTTCATAGTAAGCGGGTAAGTACCTATTGTCCTTAGTGAGATTTTAAACAAAAACGGCACTATAAAAATATATTATTAAGAATTTCTATGAAAAAAAAAACTTTGATTTATTGGAGTAAAAAAATTACAGCAAAAATATTTCTTCATAGTAAGCGGGTAAGTACCTATTGCCCTTAGTGAGATTTTAAACTAAAACGGCGCTATAAAAATATGTTATGAAGAATTTCTAAGAAAAAAAAAACTTTGAATTATTGGAACAAAAAAATTACAGAAATTTTTATTCTTAATAGTAAGCGGGTAAGTACCTATTGTCCTTAGTGAGATTTTAAACAAAAACGGCGCTATAAAAATATATTATTAAGAATTTATATGAAAACAAAACTTTGTTTTATTGGAGTAAAAAAATTACAGAAAAAATATTTCTTCATAGTAAGCGGGTAAGTACCTATTGCCCTTTGTGAGATTTTAAACAAAAACGGCGCTATAAAAATATATTATTAAGAATTTCTAAGAAAAAAAAACTTTGATTGACTGGAGTAAAAATATTACAGATTTTTTTTTCTTCATAGTAAGCGGGTAAGTACCTATTGCCCTTAGTGAGATTTTAAACTAAAACGGCGCTATAAAAATATGTTATGAAGAATTTCTAAGAAAAAAAAACTTTGAATTATTGGAACAAAAAAATTACAGAAATTTTTATTCTTCATAGTAAGCAAGTAAGTACCTATTGTCCTTAGTGAGATTTTAAACAAAAACGGCACTATAAAAATATATTATTAGGAATTTCTATGAAAAAAAAAACTTTGATTTATTGGAGTAAAAAAATTACGGAAAAAATATTTCTTCATAGTAAGCGGGTAAGTACCTATTGCCCTTAGTGAGATTTTAAGCAAAAACGGCGCTATAAAAATGTATTATTAAGAATTTCTTAAAAAAAAAAAACTTTGATTTATTGGAGTAAAAGAATTACAGAAAAAGTATTTTTTCATAGTTAGCGGGTAAGTACCTATTGCCCTTAGTGAGATTTTAAACAAAAACGGCGCTATAAAAATATATTATTACGAATTTCTATGAAAAAAAAAACTTTGATTTATTGTAGTAAAAAAATTACAGAAAAAATATTTCTTCATAGTAAGCGGGTAAGTACCTATTGCCCTTAGTGAGATTTTAAACTAAAACGGCGCTATAAAAATATGTTATGAAGAATTTCTAAGAAAAAAAAAATTTTGAATTATTGGAACAAAAAAATTACAGAAATTTTTATTCTTAATAGTAAGCGGGTAAGTACCTATTGTCCTTAGTGAGATTTTAAACAAAAACGGCGCTATAAATATATATTATTAAGAATTTATATGAAAACAAAACTTTGTTTTATTGGAGTAAAAAAATTACAGAAAAAATATTTCTTCATAGTAAGCGGGTAAGTACCTATTGCCCTTAGTGAGATTTTAAACAAAAACGGCGCTATAAAAATATATTATTAAGAATTTCTAAGAAAAAAAAACTTTGATTTATTGGTGTAAAAAAATTACACAAAAAATATTTCTTCATAGTAAGCGGGTAAGTACCTACTGCCCTTAGTGAGATTTTAAACTAAAACGGCGCTATAAAAATATGTTATGAAGAATTTCTAAGAAAAAAAAACTTTGAATTATTGGAACAAAAAAATTACAGAAATTTTTATTCTTCATAGTAAGCAAGTAAGTACCTATTGTCCTTAGTGAGATTTTAAACAAAAACGGCGCTATAAAAATATATTATTAAGAATTTCTAAGAAAAAAAAACTTTGATTTATTGGTGTAAAAAAATTACAGAAAAAATATTTCTTCATAGTAAGCGGGTTAGTACCTATTGCACTTTGTGAGATTTTAAACAAAAACGGCGCTATAAAAATATATTATTAAGAATTTCTATGAAAAAAAAAAACTTTGATTTATTGGAGTAAAAAAATTAGAGAAAAAATATTTCTTCATAGTAAGCGGGTAAGTACCGATTGCCCTTAGTGAGATTTTAAACAAAAACGGCGCTATAAAAACATATTATTAAGAATTTCTAAAAAAAAAAACTTTGATTTATTGGAGTAAAAAAAATACAGAAAAAATATTTTTCATAGTAAGCGGGTAAGTACCTATTGCCCTTAGTGAGTTTTTTTTACAAAAACGGCGCTATAAAAATGTATTATTAAGAATTTCTCAGAAACTAAAATTTTGATTTATCGGAGTCAAAAAATTTAAGAAAAAATATTATTTCATAGTGCGACGTTAGGTACTTGGAAGGTACGTCTTGTAATTTTTCACAAAAATGACGCTATAAAAATGTATTGTTCAGAGTTTTTTATAAAAAAAAAAAAAATTTTATTTCCTTAAACAAAAAACAGAAAAAATATTCTTTCATAGTGCGCGAGTAGGAACCCAACGTCCTTATATTCATTTTCACTTAAACGGCGCTATAAAAATGTATTATGCAGAATTTTGTTTTCAAATAATCATTGTAAAAAAGCTCACATTATTATGTATTTGTATAATTAATACGAATTCTAATGTTGAGTTGGACGGAACCTAATTTATTTTTTTAATCATTTTAGCAGGTACCTACCTATTTCATTATTGGCAGACATACTCATTAGCGCAAAAAATAAGTTTAAAAAAAAAACTATAAATTTTTCATTTAATTAATCCGCCCAATGATTAACGGTTTTTTTTGGGGTAAGGGCGTGGCCCAAATAAAATCAGCCAATCGGGAGCCTTAAATTACATTCTGTGTCTACAAAGTATCTGATAGGCTGGACGTGTCCAACCAATCAGAGAACCCACATTAAAATTGTGGAAATATGCAGGAAGGTTCACATTCCAAATAATAATTTTAAACAACAACAAAAAATTAAAATAACTATACGTTTTTGGAAAAACTTTTTTTTTTAAACTTTTTTTTTTGGAATTGATATTTTTTGTATGTCGATCTTTTGAATTCATAAAAACACGTGCTGTTTTCTTAACAAATATGTATTTTTTTATGAGAAATGTATGAAAAACTAAAAAATTGTTCACTTCTTAATTTGAGATATGAATCTGCCTTGCCCAATCGTTAATGCAAACGCCCGAATCGATTTTCTGAAAAAAAAAATTTTCAAAAAAAAAGTCTCTATTATTATTAAAAAATTTATTAATAATTTTTCCAGCGGTCTTTTATAATCCACCCTCAAACCAACACCATGAATTTGAAAATCGTTCTAAAAATGAGCCAACAACAACAAAATTATAGCACTATTTTTTGCTTACGTTCGAATCTCCAATATAATCTAAATTTGAATTTTGGTTAAGAAATGCTGTAGTTCTATTTTCTGCCGAGCGGCGGCTCCGTGAAAAGTGTACATTTTTTTAAACATTAGTTTCCAAATATGGCTTTTTACTCGTTTTTTTATCAAACGTCAGATTTCAAACGAATATCCCAACGCTGTTTTTGTGAAAAGTGATAAAACCGATGGTAAATAAACGTTCTGAAAACTCTCGTGGACGTAATTTTACAAAATTTTGGCTTCCAGGCGTGATATTTTTGAAGATATCGCGTTTGCGAGTCGGCCGGCGAGAAAATGAAATATAAATGGATCCCGGTGTAACTGACCTTGGTTAACAGTCTCAGAAACAATTGCTAGTGGCTGGAAAATAATCGACGCTTCGAAGGATTGTGAACTTTGAAGTGTTCCAAAATATCGAGCGCTAATGTCCATTCTCGCGTGTCAGCCGTCGGGATAATTTCCTTTGAACAAAATTGAACCTTGAGGTGTGCGAAACTCGAGGATCGGAGAGGTCGTTTTGGCATGCCAGCGGCATTTTTGCGTCACCAAGCCAAATTAAACCTTGAGGTTGGTGAAACGCGAGGGGCGGTGAGGTCGATTTTCCCGTCAAGCGAAAAGTGAGTTTTTTGAAAAACTGAGCATTAATATATAACTAGCTTATGCCTGTTGCAAATGCAACTAACGGGTTAAAACTAACTTGACTTACTAACTAACAGAAACAAAATTCATAGTAAGCGGGTAGGTACCTACGGTTAAACATACAAATATATATAAAGCCGCCCACAGGGCCTAGCAGCAAAAATCTGCCATCCGTTAGTATATAGACACCATTGTAGGCATGCACACATCAAATCCCCAAAGTTTCATCGCAATCGGATGAACGGTTTAGCAATGCGTAATTTCATGATGCCAGAGCTCACTTTTGTATACAGAAACCGTCGTGGGCATGCACACATCAAATCTACAAATTTTCATCGCAATCGGATGAATGGTTTAGCAACGCTTAGCGGTTAAACACACAACTATGTATAAAGCCGCCCGCAGGACCTAGCAGCAAAAATTTGCCATACGTTAGTAAATAAACACCATTGTAGACATGCACACATCAAATCCCCAAAGTTTCATCGCAATCGGATGAACGGTTTAGCAATGCGTAATTTCATGATGCCAGAGCTCACTTTTGTATACAGAAACCGTCGTGGGCATGCAAACATCAAATCCTCAAATTTTCATCGCAATCGGATGAATGGTTTAGCAACGCTTAGCGGTTAAACATACAACTATGTATAAATCCGTCCGCAGGACCTAGCATCAACAACCTGCTATACGTTAGTATATAAACACCATTGTAGAAATGCACACATCAAATCCCCAAAGTTTCATCACAATCGGATGAACGGTTGAGCAATGCGTAATTTCGTGTTGCCAGAGCTCACTATTGTATACAGGAACCATAGCAGTCATGCGCACATCAAATTCCCAATGTTTCATCGCAATCGGATGAATGGTTTAGCACCGCATAGCGGACATACATACAGCCAAACATTTTTTTGATTTTTATATATATAGAAGATAGCTGGTACCCGGCATGCGTTGCGATACCATTTAATAAAGAAAATGTTTCTACCTGCGTGTCCTTTCTCATTTGTTCCGATCCCCTTCCCCCCCCCCCCCCTCTCCCCCCCCCCCCTCCTCACCAGCGTCCTCTTCCCCTTTCCACTCCGCCTCCCTCACCTTCCCTCACCCCACTTCACTCCTAGGCTTCTCCGTATCGTAAACCCCCTCCCGAGTTCCCCTCCCCCCTCCCAGGTCCCCCTCCCCCCCTTCCTGTTTCCACCCCCCCCACCTGCCGCATTACATACACTAATTCCCGGTACATTTATTTTTCAAACAGCTCGCGCGCCACCTATAATTTTTTTTTTACAAATTTCGTAATGCCAGAACTCACCAGTAATTTTATACAAACCTTGTACTAACAATAACGAACACAACACAAAAAGAATTTTTCAATTTGTTGCAGTCCTTCGGAAGTTATGAGCGTACATACATTTTCATACAATTTTTATAATGCCAGAACTCACCAGTAGTTTTACTGCTTAAAATAAAGCGCTATATGAATTTAATACTTTTAAAAAAATATTCCGTTGAACTTCGAGTAATTTCATTGTAAAATTAGAAAACTAATACGTATGCAATATAGTTGGATGATATTGAGTTGTTATCTGCAGATGGGTACCTACCTAAATTCCGAGTGCAAAAAGAGTGAGTAAAAAAACACATATTTAGGCTGGGTTGTTTAACAAAATTAAAAATTCTTCAATTTTTCAAGTCAATTTTAACGTTCTGTAAAAGTTCGGTTCGAATTCTATTCAAGTTCTGTAATTATTTCAGTTTTATGATGCAACTGGCATTTACTGATAAAAAAACAGAACTTACACAGAACGTGAAAATGAACTTTAAAAAATTGTTAAATTATTCAGTATCGTGGAAACAACATTACCTTAGTAAATTAAATTGCATCAAAAACCTAAATAATTGTCCAACTACCTATTCCGGCAGGTACCGGCGCATTTCCTTACAAAATTCCGGCAATGTTTTTGCTTTTCTCATCATATTTGCAATTCTACCGAGATAAGTAGGTACCTACCCTGAATTAATAACATTTCAATTTGTACCTACTGGCCGGTAAATATCCACCCTACTGAAGTGAATCTATGGACACCAATTTTCTTGTTTTTTTTGTAAAATTTTATTGGTTTTTCGGCGACCCTGAAATTTTTTACATGGGACGGACACGTCATATTGTTATCAAAAGTTGCCTTATATTGCCGGGTACCGTATTTTTTAAAAACATCCAAGCTGGAATCGTTTTTTCCGGCCGCAATGCCGTTTCCCGAAAAACAACAACCCAAACCGCTGAGAGATCCGTTTTGTTTTGACATCTCGGGTAACTGATAACTGACCTGTATCAACATTCTCTCTAGTATTTTCCATTGCATTGAAACTAAGGCCTAATTTGTGGTTTTTTTTTTAATGCGAACCTGTCGGCGGGAACTATAACTGAGCCGAATTGGTTGATTTAATGAGTAGTTCCAGTTTTCGCCGCAAATTTATATAATTTTCGCTCTTAAAATGTGTCAGTTCAATTTTATGTGAGTTTCCTGTCTAGTCTATTTTTTTGTGAAAATCGTGAAGCTAGCGTATTTATTTAAATTCAGACGAAGCTGCCATTTCGAACGGATGAAAATAGAACTACAACAGTATTCGATAGACATTTGATTTTTTCTAATGTGAATAATCCATACTTGTATTCCGCACCGCTAGAAGTCTCCCGTAAAGTTTTGGCAAACATATTGATAACGATGAAAAATGTTTCCCCTAACAAAAACGAAACAAAAGCTAGTGGCTGGAAAATAATCGACTCTTCGAAGGATTGTGAACTTTGAAGCGTTCCAAAATAGCGATCGATAATGTCCATTCTCGCGTGTCAGGCGTCGGGCTAATTCCCTTTGAACAAAATTGAACCTTGAGGTGTGCGAAACTTGAGGATCGGAGAGGTTGTTTTGGCGTGCCAGCGGCATTTTTGCGTCGCCAAGCCAAAGTGAACCTTGAGGTTGGTGAAACGCGAGGGGCGGTACTGTCGTTTTTCGCATCAAGGCAAAAGTGAGTTTTTCGAAAAACTGAGCATTAATATATAGTATATACTAGCTTATGCCCATTGCAAATGCAACTTACGGTTTAAAACACTATGCGATTTGATGTGTGAACGTGGATGAAGCGAAGAGCGGGTGTTTAATTAAATATATGAAGAAAAAACGATGTTTGAATGTGGATTAGGCAAAAAATTAGTTTCTACTTTCATTACCTACTCACCGTGTCCATCAATTTATTTTGAGACTGCTTTTGCCTAATGCAGGCAACTAACGGGTTAAAACACTAATCGAGGAGCGGGTTTTTAGTTAAATATATGAAAACAAAAACGATGTTTGAATGTGGATAAAGCGAAAATATAATTCCTGCTTTAAGTACCTACCCACTGAGTGCATCAATTTATTTTGATACAGCTTTCGCCCGTTGCAGGCAATTAACGGGTTAAAACTCTGAGGAACGCGTGTTACATAAAATATTTATAGAAAAAAACTATGTTTGAATGTGGATAAAGCGAGTGTGCGCCTACAAACGGCACCAGCAGTCGACCGCTCAATTTCGTACACCCGCTCTCGGGCCGCTTCGGTCGCCCGGTTCAAGGCATTCAGTATGGGCTTTTTCTCGTAAAAGGGGGCCAAGGAGCTTCCTGCTCAATTTTTTCACAGTGCCATTCGGGTTGTGCAGGTCGATACGTGATAAGACCACCATTAGGAATTGAAACTTTGCTTGAAATGGCTTTAACCGTGTTTGGTGACCAGATCTGAATAGCCAGGTACTTCCCCACCTTCCTCTTTCCCATGTCCTTCGCTTCCCTACTATCTTCAGCCTCACAACGTACCCCAACTGGGGTTGCTATAGTCTCATTGGCTCCAGTAGTTGGGACTCTTGTGCGATATTCATACTAAAATTGAATTAAAAATTTGCAGCACAATTACACGACAAATGTATTATTCAGGAAGGTATCTACATTATTTTGCAAAAAAAGGATCATTCTTAGTTATTAACAATATATTATTACCTCAGCAAAGTTATGTGCTCCTGATACATTTTCAACGGGAGTACAGCGTCCTTTAGTTGATTTTTCACAAAAATGGCGCTTTATATTTTTTTTTTATGGGAAAAAAAATACTTGAAACTTTATTTTATTGCAATAATAATTACAGGAAAAAAAATATTTTACAATGTTAACATGTTTGCAATATTTTACAATGTTTACAATTTTAGAATATTTTACAATTCCTCTTTTCACAAAAAAAAATATTTGTCAATAAATATTTAATTTAATTCAAAACATTATGATATAGTAACTGCTCATATTTCTTTGCTCCTGGTATATGTATTACTATCCGAGTAGGTATCTGTATTTATTTTTAATAGTGTTCAAAGCGAACGAAGCCACCTATTTACCTATTAAGATTCATAAATGAAAAATATTTAGCATTGCATTTGAACCCGGCTAGTTAAAAAAAAAAAGTTCCTACCTACAGTGGTTATCCCATAATAAGTTCCTACCGAAGCTACCTCCGTGTACATAACTGCGCGTGCTGGCAAAAAGTAACCTACCTGGTAAATACCGAGATAGAGAATATTCGAGTAGGTACCTACGAATTTTCTCAATAAAAACTGCGCACTTGATTACTTTTCTTTAGCACATTTGCATTAATTCGATGGAACGGTAGGTACTTACCCCGTAATAAATTGTGGTATTTTAATATGGCCAGCAATATCCACACTGTCGAGTAATTTGAGAACACGTTTTTCACACGATTTTTTTTGGAAAAATTGTCATTTTCGGCAGATTCTCCTGATATATTTAATATGATTGCGTATATAATATTATAATCAAAAGATGCGGAATCCTCTACTCTAATAGATTTTATAAAAACATTGAAGCCGGGATCGTTTTTCGGGCCGCAATGCCGTGTCCCGTAAAAGACTACGGAAAATTCTGAAAAATCTGTTTTATTTAGGCTAAAAATTTGACATCTGAGAGATACTGACCTATGTCAACAAATCCTAGATTTCCATTGAAACTGAAGACAATTTTGACGGTTCTTTTTTTAGGGTTGACATCTGGCGGCGAAAAATAGAACCGAGCCGATTTGAGTGATTTTATTCGAGGTTCTAGTCTTCGCCGCGTCAGTTTTCTTCTGTGAATAGAGCGCTGGCGACATTCATTTTGTCGGAAAAAAAAGACACGCGAAATTTGTACTGGAGCTTGTCTGAATTTTTTCTTCGAGCAAAAATGAACCTTGAGGTGTGCGAAACGCGAAGGCGGTGCGGTCGCTTTTCGCGTGCGAAAAAAAAAATTTCACGCGAGAATGAACCTTGAGGTGGGTGAAACTCTAGGGGGGTGCGGTCGATTTTCGCATCCAGAAAAAAAAGTGAGTTTTTTCAAAACCAAGCAATACTATATAGTATATACTAGCTTATGCCCATTGCAAATGCAACTAACGGGTTAAAACTAACTTGACTTACTAACAGAAAAAAAATAATTTCATAGTAAGCGGGTAGGTAACTACGGTTAAACATACAAATATACATAAAGTCGCCCACAGGGCCTAGCAGCAAAAACCTGCCGTACGTTAGTATATAGACACCATTGTAGGCATGCACACATCAAATCCCCAAAGTTTCATCGCAATCGGATGAACGGTTTAGCAGTGCGTAATTTCATGATTCCAGAGCTCACTTTTGTATGCAGAAACCGTCGTGGGCATGCACACATCAAATCTTCAAATTTTCATCGCAATCGGATGATTGGTTTAGCAACGCTTAGCGGTTAAACATAAAACTATGTATAAAGCCGTCCGCAGGACCTAGCAGCAAATACCTGCCATACGTTAGTATATAAACACCATTGTAGACATGGACACATCAAATCCCCAAAGTTTCATCGCAATCGGATGAATGGTTAAGCAATGCATAGCGGACATACATACATACATACATGCACACATTTTTTTGATTTTATATATAGAAGATAGCTGGTACCCAGAATGCGTTGCTATACCTTTTAATAAAGAAAATGTTTCTACCTGCGTGTCCTTTCTCATTTGTCCCGATCCCCTTCCGCCCCCCCCCCCCCTCTTCCTCACCCGCGTCCTCTTCCCCTTTCGCGTTTCCACTCCGCCTTCCTCACCTTCCCTCCCCCCACTTCACCTCTCCCTTTCTCCGTCTCGTAAATCCCCTCCCGTGTTCCCCTCCCCCCTCCCAGGTTCCCCTCCCCTTTTCTTGTTTCCACCCCCCCCCCCCTCTGCCTCATTACATACACTAATTACCGGTACATTTAGTTTTCGAACAGCTCGCGCGCCACCTATTAAAATTTTTTATACAAATTTCGTATTGCCAGAACTCACCAGTAGTTTTATACAAACCTTGTACTAACCATAACGAACACAACAAAAAAAGAATTTTTCAATTTGTTGCAGTCGTTCGGAAGATATGAGCGTACGTACATTTTCATACAAATTTTATAATGCCAGAACTCACCAGTAGTTTTACTGCTTAAAAATAAGCGCTATATGAATTAAATACTTTTAAAAAAATATCCCGTTCAACTTCGAGTAATTTCATTGTAAAATTAGAAAACTAATACGTATGCAATATAGTCGGATGACACCGATTTGTTATGTGCAGATGGGTACGTACCTAAATTCTGAGTGCAGGTACTTGCACATACGTAAAAAGAAAAACATATTTAGGCTGGGTTGTTTAACAAAATTAAAAATTCTTCGATTTTTCAAGTCAATTTTAACGTTCTGTAAAAGTTAGGTTCGAATTCTATTCAAGTTCTGTAATTATTTAAGTTTTATGATTCAACTGGCATTTACTGATTTAAAAAAAAAACAGAACTTACACAGAACGTGAAAATGAACTTTAAAAAAATGTCAAATTATTCAGTATCGTGGAAACAACATTACCTTAGTAAATTAAATTGCATCAAAAACCTAAATAATTGTCTAACTACCCATTCCGGCAGGTACCGGCGCATTTCCTTACAAAATTCCGGCAATGTTTTTGCTTTTTTCATCATATTTGCAATACTACCGAAATAAGTAGGTACCTACCCTGAATTTTAACATTTAACATATTAATTTATACTGGCCGGTAAATATCTACACTTTGAAGTGAATCTATGGGCGCATATTGTCGTGTTTTTTTTGGAAAATTTTATAGGTTTTTCGGCGACCCTGAACTTTTTTACATGGGACGCACACGTCGTATCGGTATCAAAAGTTGCGGAATATTTCCGAGTACCGTATTTTTCAAAAAGATCTAAGCCGGAATCGTTTTTTGGGCCGTAATGCCGTATACCGCAAAACAACAACCCAAACCGCTGAGAGATCCGTTTTGTTTTGACATCTCGGATAACTGATAACTGACCTGTCTCAACATTCTCTCTAGTATTTTCCATTGCATTGAAACTAAGGCCTAATTTGTGGTTTTTTTTTTAATGCGAACCTGTCGGCGAGAAATGTAACCCAGCCAAATTGAGTGATTTTATGATTAGTTCCAGTTTTCGCCGCAAATTTATATAATTTTTCGCTCTTAAAATGTGTCAGTTCAATTTTATGTGAGTTTCCTGTCTAGTCTATTTTTTTGTGAAAATCGTGAAGCTAGCGTATTTATTTAAATTCAGACGAAGCTGCCGTTTCCAACGGATGAAAATAGAACTACAATAGTATTCTATAGACATTTGATTTTTTCTAATGTGAATAATCCATACTTGTATTCCGCACCGCTAGAAGTCTCCCGTAAAGTTTTGGCAAGCATATTGATAATAATAAAAAATGTTTCCCCTAACAAAAACGAAACAAAAGCTAGTGGCTGGAAAATAATCGACTCTTCGAAGGATTGTGAACTTTGAAGCGTTCCAAAATAGCGAGCGCTAATGTCCATTCTCGCGTGTCAGGCGTCGGGATAATTCCCTTTGAACCAAATTGAACCTTCAGGTGTGCGAAACTCGAGGATCGGAGAGGTCGTTTTGGCGTGCCAGCGGCATTTTTGCGTCGCCAAGCCAAAGTGAACCTTGAGGTTGGTGAAACGCGAGGGGCGGTGAGGTCGATTTTCGCATCAAGGAAAAAGTGAGTTTTTTCAAAAACTGAGCATTAATATATAGTACTAGCTTATGCCTGTTGCAAATGCAACTAACGGGTTAAAACTAACTTGACTTACTTACTCACAGAAAAAAAAATCATAGTAAGCGGGTAGGTACCTACTGCCATAAAGGCATGGTAGGCATGCGCACATCAAAACCTAAAGTTTCATCGCAATCCGATGAATGGTTTAGCAACGCTTAGCGGTTAAACAAACAAATGTACATAAAGCCGCCCGCAGGGCCTAGTAGCAAAAACCTACCATACGTTAGTATATAGACCCCGTTGTAGGCATGCACACATCAAATCCTCAAAGTTTCATCGCAATCGGATGAACGGTTAATCAATGCCTAGTTTCATGATGCCAGAGCTCACTTTTGTATACAAAAACCGTCGTGGTTATGTACACATCAAATCCTCAAATTTTCATCGCAATCGAATGAATGGTTTAGCAACGCTTAGCGGTTAAACATACAAATACATATAAAGCCGCCCGCAGGGTCTAGTAGCAAAAACCTACCATAAATTAGTATATAGACACCATTGTAGGCATGCACACATCAAATCCCTAAATTTTCATCGCAATCGGATAAACGGTTTAGCAATGCATAATTTCATGATGCCAGAGCTCACTATTGCATAAAGAAACCATCGCGAGTATGCGCACATCAAATCCTTAAAGTTTCATCGCAATCGTATGAATGGTTTAGCAACGCTTAGCGGTTAAACATACAAATATTTATAAAGCCGCCTGCAGGGCCTAGCAGCAAAAAACTGCCATTCGTTAGTACATATACACCATTGTAGGCATGCACAAATCAAATCCCCAAAGTTTCATCCCAATCGGATGAACGGCTTAGCAATGCGTAATTTCATGATGCCAGAGCTTACTATTGCATATAGAAACCATTGCGAGTATGCGCACATCAAATCCTTAAAGTTTCATCGCAATCGGATGAATGGTTTAGCAATGCTTAGCGGTTAAACATACAAATATTTATAAAGCCGCCTGCAGGGCCTAGCAGCAAAAAACTGCCATTCGTTAGTATATATACACCATTGTAGGCATGCACAAATCAAATCCCCAAAGTTTCATCCCAATCGGATGAACGGCTTAGCAATGCGTAATTTCATGATGCCAGAGCTCACTATTGTATACAGAAACCATCGTGAGAATGCGCACATCAAATCCCCAAAGTTTCATCGCAATCGGATGAATGGTTTAGCAACGCTTAGCGGTTCAACACACAAATATATATTAAGCCGCCCGCAGTGCCTAGCAGCAAAAAACCTACCATACGTTCTCTTGCTTTCTCGCGTTTCCACTCTACCTCTCCCACCTTCCCCCCCTCCACTTCACTCCCCCCCTTCTCCGTCCCGTAAACCCCCTCCCGAGTTCCCCTCCCCCCTCCCTGTTTCCCCTTCTCACAACTCCCGCGTTTCATACATTAATTCCCGGTACATTTAGTTTTCAAACATCTCGCGTGCCACCTATTGAAATTTTTTGTACAAATTTCTTAATGCCAGTGCTCACCAGCCAATAACCAACACAACATAAAAAGAATTATCCGGTTTGGTGCAGTCGTTAGAAAGCTATACGCGTACATACTTTTTGGCGATTAATTTTATACAAATTTCATAATGCCAGTACTCGCCATTAGTTTTATACGAACCTTGTCCTAACAATAACAATAATTACACAAAAAGAATTATCCAATTTGGTGCATTCGTTCGGAAGTTATAAGCGAACATGCATTTCGGGGATTCATTTTAATACAAATTTCATGAT
Source organism: Limnephilus lunatus (assembly GCA_917563855.2). NCBI lineage: Eukaryota > Metazoa > Arthropoda > Insecta > Trichoptera > Limnephilidae > Limnephilus > Limnephilus lunatus. Next base: position 48,554,550 of record OU830600.1, read on the forward strand.
GCCAGAGCTCACCAGTAGTTTTATAAAAACTTTGCCCTAACAATAACGAACATAACAAAAAAAGAATTTTCCAATTGCTTGCATTCTTTCGGAAGTTATGAGCGTATATAAATTTCGGTGATTCGTTTTATACAAATTTAATAATGCAAGAGCTCACCAGTAGTTTTATAAAAACCTTGTCCAAACAATAAAGATCACAACGTAAAAATAATTATTCAATTTGGTTCAATCGTTCGGAAGTTATGTGCGGACATGCATTTCGACCATTCACATATAATAATAATATAAATAAATACTCGTAGAAGATATAGTTTATTGGGTCCCTACCTAGTTCATCTCAATATTCTAAAATTATTTTTTCAATGCTGGCAAGACCAACAGAAAACATTGTCAAAATCACCTCAAACCAGGCCTGAAAATCGAATAAAGGCCTAGTTTTTAAAAAAAATTCCATACAAATAAGCTGTCCTGGCCTTGCCGAGGGTTTGAGGTGGTGTGTTTCGCATTGGAATATTATTCAATTTTCAGTGTTGCACAGTTGGGGAAAATTTAAATATCTGCCAAATTTTATAAGCGATTTTACAGGCTGCAAACAATTAACATTATCTATGAAAGTGAATATTTGGAAAATGTCAAAAAAATGTTGATTTTGAATGCATTATTGTGAAACATTTTGAATGAAATGCGGTACATGTTATGATTTTAAAAGTTTTTAAAACTTGTACTGTTTATGTTTATTCAAAAACATGTCCGCCGAAAGGTGTTTTTTTAACGTAATCTACGATCCCGCAAAGCACGTTTAAAATGTCATTTTTTCTCAAGAACTTTCCCGAAGCCTTTAAATTAATAAGAATAAATCCTTAGGAAAATCAGTTTTGTATGGAAAAAAAGTCTTAATTACATTCCGTGAAAAACGCGACGGTTTTTAGTGGGCGAACCTGTCGGCAGGAAATAGAACTAAGGCCGAATTTCTTCGTAGGTGAGAGTTTTAATTATAGTTTTCGCCGTTTGGGTGCACTGTAAACCGTGCATCGGTTTTTTTGTATGAAAAATGGTCCTAAATCGGGACACGATTTGAGCACGCTCCCCTAGATCCGATAATGGTCTCTGCGGTCTTTGAAACTCGAGGAGCGTAGAGGTCGTTTTGGCGTGTCAAAATTTTACCAGAGGCGCCAAGCCAAAGTGAACCTTGAGGTTGGTGAAACGTAAGGGGCGGTGCGGTCGTTTTTCGCATCAAGCAAAAAGTGAGTTTTTCAAAAAACCAGACATTAATATATACTAGAAGTTTGCCCGTTGCAAAGCAACTAACGGGTTAAAACTAACTTGACTTACTAACAGAAAAAAAAAATATTTCTTAGTAAGCGGGTAGGTACCTACGGTTAAACATACAAATATATATAAAGCCGCCCACAGGGCCTAGCAGCAAAAATCTGCCATACGTAAGTATATAGACACCATTGTAGGCATGCACACATCAAATCCCCAAAGTTTCATCGCAATCGCATGAACGGGTTAGCAATGCGTAATTTCATGATGCCAGAGCTCACTTTTGTATACAGAAACCGTCGTGGGCATGCACACATCAAATCTACAAATTTTCATCGCAATCGGATGAATGGTTTAGCAACGCTTAGCGGTTAAACACACAACTATGTATAAAGCCGCCTGCAGGACCTAGCAGCAAAAACCTGCCATACGTTAGTAAATAAACACCATTGTAGACATGCACACATCAAATCCCCAAAGTTTCATCGCAATCGGAAGAATGGTTTAGCAATGCGTAATTTCATGATGCCAGAGCTCACTTTTGTATACAGAAACCGTCGTGGGCACGCACACATCAAATTCTCAAATTTTCATCGCAATCGGATGAATGGTTTAGCAACGCTTAGTGGTTAAACATACAACTATGTATAAAGCCGTCCGCAGGACCTAGCAGCAACAACCTGCTATACGTTAGTATATAAACACCATTGTAGAAATGCACACATCAAATCCCCAAAGTTTCATCACAATCGGATGAACGGTTGAGCAATGCGTAATTTCGTGTTGCCAGAGCTCACTATTGTATACAGGAACCATAGCAGTCATGCGCACATCAAATTCCCAATGTTTCATCGCAATCGGATGAATGGTTTAGCAACGCATAGCGGACATACATACAGCCAAACATTTTTTTGATTTTTATATATATAGAAGATAGCTGGTACCCGGCATGCGTTGCGATACCATTTAATAAAGAAAATGTTTCTACCTGCGTGTCCTTTCTCATTTGTTCCGATACCCTTCCCCCCCCCTTCCTCGCCAGCGTCCTCTTCCCCTTTCCACTCCGCCTCCCTCACCTTCCCTCACCCCACTTCACTCCTAGGCTTCTCCGTATCGTAAACCCCCTCCCGAGTTCCCCTCCCCCCTCCGAGGTCCCCCTCCTCCCCTTCCTGTTTCCACCCCCCCCACCTGCCGCATTACATACACTACTTCCCGGTACATTTATTTTTCAAACAGCTCGCGCGCCACCTATAATTTTTTTTTACAAATTTCGTAATGCCAGAACTCACCAGTAATTTTATACGAACCTTGTACTAACAATAATGAACACAACAAAAAAAGAATTTTTCAATTTGTTGCAGTCCTTCGGAAGTTATGAGGGTACGTACATTTTCATACAAATTTTATAATGCCAGAACTCACCAGTAGTTTTACTGCTTAAAATAAAGCGCTATATGAATTTAATACTTTTAAAAAAATATTCCGTTCAACTTCGAGTAATTTCATTGTAAAATTAGAAAACTAATACGTATGCAATATAGTTGGATGATATCGAGTTTTTATGTGCAGATGGGTACCTACCTAAATTCCGAGTGCAAAAAATGTGAGTAAAACAACACATATTTAGGCTGAGTTGTTTAACAAAATTAAAAATTCTTCAATTTTTCAAGTCAATTTTAACGTTCTGTAAAAGTTCGGTTCGAATTCTATTCAAGTTCTATAGATATTTTTGTTAATGATACAACTGGCATTTACTGATAAAAAAAATAGAACTTACACAGAACGTTAAAATGAACTTAAAATAATTGTTAAATTATTCAGTATCGGTGAAACAACATTACCTTAGTAAATTAAATTGCATCAAAAACCTAAATAATTGTCCAACTACCCATTCCGGCAGGTACCGGCGCATTTCCTTACAAAATTCCGGCAATGTTTTTGCTTTTCTCATCGTATTTGCAATACTACCGAGATGAGTAGGTACCTACCCTGAATTAATAACATTTCAATGTACTGGCCGGTAAATATCCACCCTACTGAAGTGAATCTATGGACACCAATTTTCTTGTTTTTTTTGGAAAATTTTATAGGTTTTTCGGCGACCCTGAACTTTTTTACATGGGACGGACACTTTATATCGTTATCAAAAGTTGTCTTATATTGCCGGGTACCGAATTTTTCAAAAACATCTAACCGGGGATCGTTTTTTCGGCTGCAATGCCATTTTCCAAAAAACAACAACCCAAACCGCTGAGAGATCCGTTTTGTTTTGACATTTCAGTATCTTGAACTAAATCAATATTCCTAGCTCTTTCTTTTGCATTGAAACTGAAGCCTGTTTTGAAATTTTTTTTTGAGACCTGACACCTGTCGGCGGGAACTATAACTGAGCCGAATTGGTTGATTTAATGAGAAGTTCCAGTTTTCGCCGTTAATTCGTATGAGAGAATAAATCGCTAGCGACGTTTTTTTGTCTACAAAAAAACTCTATTTCCGCGATTGAATTTCACCTCCTCAGTAAACGGTCTCTCAGAAACAATTGCTAGTGTCAAACAAATTCAAAGGATTGTGAACTTTAAATTGTTCCGAAATACCGAGCGCCGAGGTCCATTCTCGCTTGAGAAGACTGGCACATTTTTTGGCTGAATTTTTCCCATACAAAGGGTGTGCCGCGGGCCTTTGAGGGAGAGTGAACCTCGAAGTGTGCGAAATAAGAACAGGCTAGAGGTCTTTTTGGCGTGCCAGCGGCATTTTTGCGTCGCCAAGCCGATGTGAACCTTGAGGTTGGTGAAACGTAAGGGGCAGTGCGGTCGTTTTTCGCATCAAGCAAAAAGTGAGTTTTTCAAAAACTGAGCATTAATATATAGTACTAGCTTATGCCTGTTGCAAATGCAACTAACGGGTTAAAACTAACTTGACTTACTAACTAACAGAAAAAAAATCATAGTAAGCGGGTAGGTACCTACGGTTAAACATACAAATATATATAAAGCCGGCCACAGGGCCTAGAAGCAAAAACCTGCCATACGTTAGTATATAGACACCATTGTTGGCATGCACACATCAAATCTCCAAAGTTTCATCGCAATCGGATGAACGGTTAGGCAATGCGTAATTTCATGATGCCAGAGCTCACTTTTGTATACAGAAACCGTTGTGGGCATGCACACATCAAATCTACAATTTTTTATCGCAATCGGATGAATGGTTTAGCAACGCTTAGCGGTTAAACACACAATTATGTATAAAGCCGCTCGCAGGACCTAGCAGCAAAAACCTGCCATACGTTAGTATATAAACACCATTGTAGACATGCACACATCAAATCCCCAAAGTTTCATCGCAATCGTATGAATGCTTTAGCAATGCGTAATTTCATGATGCCAGAGCTCACTTTTGTATACAGAAACCGTCGTGGGCATGCACACATCAAATCTTCAAATTTTCATCGCAATCGGATGAAAGGTTTAGCAACGCTTAGCGGTTAAACATACAAATACATATAAAGCCGGCCGCAGGGCCTAGCAGCAAAAACATGTCATACGTTAGTATATAGACATCATTTTAGGCATGCACACATCAAATCCCCAAATTTTCATCGCAATCGGATGAACGGTTCAGCAATGCGTAATTTCATTATGCCAGAGCTCACCATTGTATGCAGAAACCATCGCGGGCATGCGCACATCAAATCCCCAAAGTTTCATCGCAATCGGATAAATGGTTTACCAACGCATAGCGGACATACATACATACTTACTTGCAAACATTTATTTGATTTTTATATATATAGAAGATAGCTGGTATCCGGCATGCGTTGCTATACCATTTAATAAAGAAAATGTTTCTACCTGCGTGTCTTTTCTCATTTGTTCCAATCCCCTTCCCCCCCCCCCCCCCCCCTTTTCCTCACCAGCGTCCGCCTCCCCTTTCCCCCACTTCACTCCTACGCTTCTCCGTCTCGTAAACCCCCTCCCGAGTTCCCCTCCCCCCTCCCAGGTTCCCCCTTCCTGTTTCCACCCCCCCTGCCTCATTACATTCACTAATTCCCGGTACATTAAGTTTTCAAACAGCTCGCGCGCCACCTATTCAATTTTTTTTTACAAATTTCGTCAAGCCAGAACTCACCAGTAGTTTTATACAAACCTTGAACTAACAATAACGAACACAACAAAAAAAGAATTTTTCAATTTGTTGCAGTCCTTCAGAAGTTATGAGCGTACGTACATTTTCATACCAATTTTATAATTCCAGAACTCACCAGTAGTTTTACTGCTTAAAAATAAGCGCTATATTAATTTAATACTTAAAAAATATCCCGTTCAACTTCGAGTAATTTCATTGTAAAATTAGAAAACTAATACATATGCAATATCGTCGGATGATATCGAGTGTTTATGTGCAGGTAGGAACCTACTTATATTCTGAGTATAGGTACTTGCATACATACGTAAAAAAGAACTCATATTTAGGCTGGGTTGTTTAACGAAATTAAAAATTCTTCAATTTTTCAAGTCAATTTTAACGTTCTGTAAAAGTTCGGTTCGAATTCTATTCAAGTTCTGTAATTATTTCAGTTTTATGATGCAACTGGCATTTACTGATAAAAAACAGAACTTACACAGAAAGTGAAAATTAACTTTAAAAAATTGTTAAATTATTCAGTATCGTGGAAACAACATTACCTTAGAAAATTAAATTGCATCAAAAACCTAAATAATTGTCCAACTGCCCATTCCGGCAGGTACCGGCGCATTTCCTTACAAAATTCCGGCAATGTTTTTGCTTTTCTCATCATATTTGCAATACTACCGAGATAAGTAGGTACCTACCCTGAATTAATAACATTTCAATGTACTGGCCGGTAAATATCCACCCTACTGAAGTGAATCTATGGACACCAATTTTCTTGTTTTTTTTGGAAAATTTTATAGGTTTTTCGGCGACCCTGAACTTTTTTACATGGGACGGACACTTTATATCGTTATCAAAAGTTGCCTTATATTGCCGGGTACCGAATTTTTCAAAAACATCTAACCGGGGATCGTTTTTTCGGCTGCAATGCCATTTTCCAAAAAACAACAACCCAAACCGCTGAGAGATCCGTTTTGTTTTGACATCTCGGATAACTGATAACTGACCTGTCTCAACATTCTCTCTAATATTTACCATTGAATTGAAACTAAGGCCTAATTTGTGGTTCTTTTTTTTAATGCGAACCTGTCGGCGGGAACTATAACTGAGCCGAATTGGTTGATTTAATGAGAAGTTCCAGTTTTCGCCGTTAATTCGTATGAGAAAATAAATCGCTAGCGACGTTAATTTTGTCTACAAAAAAACTCTATTTCCGCGATTGAATTTCACCTCCTCAGTAAACGGTCTCTCAGAAATAAAAGCTAGTGTCAAACAAATTCAAAGGATTGTGAACTTTAAATTGTTCCGAAATACCGACCGCCGAGGTCCATTCTGGCTTGAGATGATCGACACATTTTTTGGCTGAATTTTTCCCATACAAAGGGTGGGCCGCGGGCCTTTGAGGGAGAGTGAACCTTTAAGTGTGCGAAATTAAAACAGGCTAGAGGTCTTTTTGGCGTGCCAGCGGCATTTTTGCGTCGCCAAGCCGATTTGAACCTTGAGGTTGGTGAAACGCGAGGGGCGGTGCGGTCGTTTTTCGCATCAAGGCAAAAGTGAGTTTTTCAAAAAACCAAACAATACTATATAGTACTAGCTTATGCCCATTGCAAATGCAACTAACGGGTTAAAACTAACTTGACTTACTTACTAACAGAAAAAATATATATTTCATAGTAAGCGGGTAGGTACCTACGGTTAAACATACAAATATATATAAAGCCGCCCACAGGGCCTAGCAGCAAAAATCTGCCATACGTTAGTATATAGACACCATTGTAGGCATGCACACATCAAATCCCCAAAGTTTCATCGCAATCGCATGAACGGTTTAGCAATGCGTAATTTCATGATGCCAGAGCTCACTTTTGTATACAGAAACCGTCGTGGGCATGCACACATCAAATATACAATTTTTTATCGCAATCGGATGAAAGGTTTAGCAACGCTTAGCGGTTAAACACAGAATTATGTATAAAGCCGCCCGCAGGACCTAGCAGCAAAAAGCTGCCACACTACATACACTAATTCCCGGTACATTTAGTTTTCAAACAGCTCATGCGCCACCTATTAAATTTTTTTATACAAATTTCGTGAAGCCAGAACTCACCAGTAGTTTTATACAAACCTTGTATTAACAATAACGAACACAACACAAAAAGAATTTTTCAAATTGTTGCAGTCCTTCGGAAGTTATGAGCGTACGTACATTTCATACAAATTTTATAATGCCAGAACTCACCAGTAGTTTTACTGCTTAAAATAAAGCGCTCTATGAATTTAATACTTTTAAAAAATATTCCGTTCAACTTCGAATAATTTCATTGTAAAATTAGAAAACTAATACGTATGCAATATAGTTGGATGATATCGAGTCGTTATGTGCAGATGGGTACCTACCTAAATTCCGAGTGCAAAAAGAGTGATTAAAAAAACACATATTTAGGCTGGGGTGTTTAACAAAATTAAAAATTCTTCAATTTTTCAAGTCAATTTTAACGTTCTGTAAAAGTTCGGTTCGAATTCTATTCAAGTTCTGTAATTATTTCAGTTTTATGATGCAACTGGCATTAACTGATAAAAAAACCGAACTTTCATAGAACGTGAAAATGAACTTTAAAAAATTATTAAATTATTCAGTATCGTGGAAATAACATTACCTTAGTAAATTATATTGCATTAAAACCTAAATAATTGTCTAACTACCCATTCCGGTAGGTACCGGCGCATCTCCTTACAAAATTCCGGCAATGGTTTTGCTTTTTTCATCATATTTGCAATACTACCGAGATAAGTAGGTACCTACCCTGAATTAATAACATTTCAATTTGTACCTACTGGCCGGTAAATATCCACCCTACTGAAATGAATCTATGGACACCAATTTTCTTGTTTTTTTTGGAAAATTTTATAGGTTTTTCGGCGACCCTGAAATTTTTTACATGGAACGGACACAAAATTTTGGTGTTAAAAGTTGCCTTATATTGCCGGGTACCGAATTTTTCAAAAACATCTAACCGGGGATCGTTTTTTCGGCTGCAATGCCGTTTCCCGAAAAACAACAACCCAAACCGCTGAGAGATCCGTTTTGTTTTGACATCTCGGATAACTGACCTGTCTCAACATTCTCTCTAGTATTTTCCATTGCATTGAAACTAAGGCCTAATTTGTGGTTTTTTTTTTTAATGCGAACCTGTCGGCGGGAACTATAACTGAGCCGAATTGGTTGATTTAATGAGTATTTCCAGTTTTCGCCGCAAATTTATGTAATTTTCGCTCTTAAAATGTGTCAGTTCAATTTTATGTGAGTTTCCTGTCTAGTCTTTTTTTTGTGAAAATCGTGAAGCTAGCGTATTTATTTAAATTCAGATGAAGCTGCCATTTCGAACGGATGAAAATAGAACTACAACAGTATTCGATAGACATTTGATTTTTTCTAATGTGAATAATCCATACTTGTATTCCGCACCGCTAGAAGTCTCCCGTAAAGTTTTGGCAAACATATTGATAACGATGAAAAATGTTTCCCCTATCAAAAAAAAAACAACTGCTAGTGGCTGGAAAATAATCGACTCTTCGAAGGATTGTGAACTTTGAAGCGTTCCAAAATAGCGAGCGCTAATGTCCATTCTCGCGTGTCAGCCGTTGGGACAATTTCCTTCGAACAAAATTGAACCTTGAGGTGTGCGAAACTCGAGGACCGGAGAGGTCGTTTTGGCGTGCCAGCGGCGTTTTTGCGTCGCCAAGCCAAAGTGAACCTTGAGGTTGGTTAAACGCGAGGGGCGGTGCGGTCGATTTTCCCGTCAAGCGAAAAGTGAGTTTTTTGAAAAACCAAACAATACTATATAACTAGCTTATGCCCATTGCAAATGCAACTAACGGGTTAAAACTAACTTGACTTACTTACTAACAGAAAAAAAATATATTTCATTGTAAGCGGGTAGGTACCTACGGTTAAACATACAAATATATATATAAAGCCGCCCACAGGGCCTAGCAGCAAAAATCTGCCATACGTTAGTATATAGACACCATTGTAGGCATGCACACATTAAATCCCCAAAGTTTCATCGCAATCGCATGAACGGTTTAGCAATGCGTAATTTCATGATGCCAGAGCTCACTTTTGTATACAGAAACCGTCGTGGGCATGCACACATCAAATCCTCAAATTTTCATCGCAATCGGATGAATGGTTTAGCAACGCTTAGCGGTTAAACATACAACTACGTATAAAGCCGTCCGCAGGACCTAGCAGCAACAACCTGCTATACGTTAGTATATAAACACCATTGTAGAAATGCACACATCAAATCCCCAAAGTTTCATCACAATCGGGTGAACGGTTGAGCAATGCGTAATTTCGTGTTGCCAGAGCTCACTATTGTATACAGGAACCATAGCAGTCATGCGCACATCAAATTCCCAATGTTTCATCGCAATCGGATGAATGGTTTAGCAACGCATAGCGGACATACATACAGCCAAACATTTTTTTGATTTTTATATATATAGAAGATAGCTGGTACCCGGCATGCGTTGCGATACCATTTAATAAAGAAAAATTTTCTACCTGCGTGTCCTTTCTCATTTGTTCCGATCCCCTTCCTCCCCCACCTTCCCCCCCCCTTCCCCCACCTCCCCCTCCCCCCCCCCCCCCCTTTCCCCCCCCCCCCCTTCCTCACCAGCGTCCTCTTCCCCTTTCCACTCCGCCTCCCTCACCTTCCCTCACCCCACTTCACTCCTAGGCTTCTCCGTATCGTAAACCCCCTCCCGAGTTCCCCTCCCCCCTCTTAGGTCCCCCTCCCCCCCTTCCTGTTTCCACCCCCCCCACCTGCCGCATTACATACACTAATTCCCGGTACATTTATTTTTCAAACAGCTCGCGCGCCACCTATAAATTTTTTTTTTACAAATTTCGTAATGCCAGAACTCACCAGTAATTTTATACAAACCTTGTACTAACAATAACGAACACAACACAAAAAGAATTTTTTAATTTGTTGCAGTCCTTCGGAAGTTATGAGCGTACGTACATTTTCATACAAATTTTATAATGCCAGAACTCACCAGTAGTTTTACTGCTTAAAATAAAGCGCTTTATGAATTTAATAGTTTTAAAAAAATATTCCGTTCAACTTCGAGTAATTTCATTGTAAAATTAGAAAACTAATACGTATGCAATATAGTTGGATGATATCGAGTTGTTATGTGCAGATGGGTACCTACCTAAATTCCGAGTGAAAAAAGAGTGAGTAAAAAAAACACATATTTAGGCTTGGTTGTTTAACAAAATTAAAAATTCTTCAATTTTTTAAGTCAATTTTAACGTTCTGTAAAAGTTCGGTTCGAATTCTATTCAAGTTCTGTAATTATTTCAGTTTTATGATGCAACTGGCATTTACTGATAAAAAAACAGAACTTACACAGAACGTGAAAATGAACTTTAAAAAATTGTTAAATTATTCAGTATCGTGGAAACAACATTACCTTAGTAAAATAAATTGCATCAAAAACCTAAATAATTGTCCAACTACCTATTCCGGCAGGTACCGGCGCATTTCCTTACAAAATTCCGGCAATGTGTTTGCTTTTCTCATCATATTTGCAATACTACCGAGATAAGTAGGTACCTACCCTGAATTAATAACATTTCAATTTGTACCTACTGGCCGGTAAATATCCACCCTACTGAAGTGAATCTATGGACACCAATTTTCTTGTTTTTTTGGAAAATTTTATAGGTTTTTCGGCGACCCTGAAATTTTTTACATGGAACGGACACAAAATTTTGGTGTTAAAAGTTGCCTTATATTGCCGGGTACCGAATTTTTCAAAAACATCTAACCGGGGATCGTTTTTTCGGCTGCAATGCCGTTTCCCGAAAAACAACAACCCAAACCGCTGAGAGATCCGTTTTGTTTTGACATCTCGGATAACTGACCTGTCTCAACATTCTCTCTAGTATTTTCCATTGCATTGAAACTAAGGCCTAATTTGTGGTTTTTTTTTTTAATGCGAACCTGTCGGCGGGAACTATAACTGAGCCGAATTGGTTTATTTAATGAGTAGTTCCAGTTTTCGCCGCAAATTTATATAATTTTCGCTCTTAAAATGTGTCAGTTCAATTTTATGTGAGTTTCCTGTCTAGTCTATTTTTTTGTGAAAATCGTGAAGCTAGCGTATTTATTTAAATTCAGACGAAGCTGCCATTTCGAACGGATGAAAATAGAACTACAACAGTATTCGATAGACATTTGATTTTTTCAAATGTGAATAATCCATACTTGTATTCCGCACCGCTAGAAGTCTCCCGTAAAGTTTTGGCAAACATATTGATAACGACGAAAAATGTTTCCCCTATCAAAAAAAAAACAACTGCTAGTGGCTGGAAAATAATCGACTCTTCGAAGGATTGTGAACTTTGAAGCGTTCCAAAACAGCGAGCGCTAATGTCCATTCTCGCGTGTCAGCCGTTGGGACAATTTCCTTCGAACAAAATTGAACCTTGAGGTGTGCGAAACTCGAGGATCGGAGAGGTCGTTTTGGCGTGCCAGCGGCATTTTTGCGTCGCCAAGCCAAAGTGAACCTTGAGGTTGGTGAAACGCGAGGGGCGGTGCGGTCGATTTTCCCGTCAAGCGAAAAGTGAGTTTGTTGAAAAACCAAACAATACTATATAATACTAGAAGTTTGCCCGTTGCAAAGCAACTAACGGGTTAAAACTTACTTGACTTACTAACAGAAAAAAAAATATTTCGTAGTAAGCGGGTAGGTACCTACGGTTAAACATACAAATATATATAAAGCCGCCCACAGGGCCTAGCAGCAAAAATCTGCCATACGTTAGTATATAAACACTATTGTAGACATGCACACATCAAATCCCCAAAGTTTCTTCGCAATCGGATGAATGGTTTAGCAACGCTTAGCGGTTAAACATATAAACACATATAAAGTCGCCCGCAGGGCCTAGCAGCAAAAACCTGCCATAAGTTAGTATATAGACACGAATTTATTTTCAGACTGTTTTTGCCTAATGCAGGCAACTAACGGGTGAAAACACTAAGCGAGGAGCGGGTTTTTAGTTAAATATATGAAGACAAAAAATATGTTTGTATGTGGATGAAGCAAACATATAATTCCTGCTTTCAGTACCTACCAACTGAGTGTATCAATTTATTTTAAAACAGCTTTTCTCGTTGCAGGCAATTAACGGATTAAAACTCTGAGGGACGCGTGTTAAATTAAATATTTTTAGAAAAAAAACGATGTTTGAATGTGGATAAAGCGAGTGTGCGCCTGCAAAGGGCACCAGCAGTCGACCGCTCAATTTAGTACACCCGCTCTCGGGCCGCTTCGGTACCCCGGTTCAAGGCGTTCAGTATGGGCTTTTTCTCGTAAAAGGGGCCAAGGAGCTTCCTGCTCAATTTTTTCACAGTGCCATTCGGGTTGTGCAGGTCGATATGTGATAAGACCACCATTAGGAATTGAAACTTTGCTTAAAATGGCCCCTTTGCTTAAATTAACCGTGTTTGGTGACCAGATCTGAATAGCCAGGTACTTCCCCACCTTCCTCTTTCCCATGACCTTCCCCTCCCTCCCTACTATCTTCAGCCTCACAACGTACCCCAACTGGGGATGCCATAGTCTCATTGGCTCCAGTAGTTGGGACTCTTGTGCGGTGTTCACAATAAAATTGAATTAAAAATGTACAGAACAATTATAAAACAAATGTAGTTCCAATGTATTATTCAGGTAGATATCTACACCATTTGGCAAAAAAGGATCATTCTTAGTTATTAACAATATATTATTACCTCAGCAAAATTCTGTGCTCCTGGTACATTTTCAACGGGAGTACAGCGTCCATTAGGTGATTTTTCACAAAAACGGCGCTATAATTGATTTATTTTTATTTATGGAAAAAAAATACTTGAAACTTTATTTTATTTTACAATGTTAACAATATGTTTACAATATTTTACAATGTTTACAATTTTACAATATTTTACCATTCGTCTTTTCACAAAAAAAAAATAATTTGTCAATAAACATTTAATTTAATTCAGAACATTATGATATTTTGTAACTGCTCTTATTTCTATGCTCCTGGTATCGAGCACTGGGCTCTTGGGGTGATTTTTTGCAGAAATGGCGTTATAGAAATTATTGTAATGTAAAATGTAAGAAAAAAATAATTTTATCGTGTTTATTTAATTAACGCATAAAATGGCAATAATCTTAGTCATTCCCAAGGAAAAAAAATTTATATCGACGTACAATGTTCAAGTAGGTACCTATGTACAACATTTGTGGCAAAGAAATTTACCATCTTTAGTAAGTTATTTAAATCGACTCATTTTATTATTTTCTCTATATTTGAACGATAATATTCCCACATGAGTAAGTACTGCTGGCCCGTTTCTAATTAAATTTATTAAAATTCAGCAATCTAAAGCTTTTTACAAAATGTGAATGCAGCATTATAAAATCTTTATCGTTTTATATGATTTTCTATGGAATTAAGTATCTTCGTAGTAGTACGATTTGGTTTCATAGGTACCTACATGAAACCACATCGTACAACTACGATTTATTTTCTGCAAGTAAATTATTCGCCTTTCAACGCCGGTAGGTACCTACCTAGAATTCATTTTAACTGGCCGCAAAGATTTGCATTGTCGAGGACAGATTAATTTCAACAAATGTCAGAATTATTTCAATATTTGATGCAAAATTGTGAAGTATTTAAATAAAATGCGGTACATGTCGTGGATTTAAAAGTTTATAAAACTTGTATTGCTTATGTTTAATCAAAAACATGTCCGCCGGAAGGTGTTTTTTTAACGTAATCTTTAATTCCGTAATGCCCCTGTAAAATGTCAATTTTTCTCAAGAATTTTCTCGAAGCCGTTTAATTATTTAGTATAAATTCCTGGCAAAATCAGTTTTGTATGGAAAAAAAACTTAATTACATTCCGGGAAAAATGCGACGTTTTTAACGGGTGAACCTAGCGGCAGGAAATAGAACTAAGGCCGAATTTCTTCGTAGGTGACAGATTTAATTATAGTTTTCGCCGTTTGGTGCGCTGTAAACCGTGCACGGGTTTTTTGTATGAAAAATGGTCCTAAATCGGGACACGATTTGAGCACGCTACCCTGAGTCCGAAAATGGTCTCTGCGGTCTTTGAAACTCGAGGAGCGGAGAGGTCACTTTCGGATCCATCAAAAGTCTTAATCGACTTTACCCGAATGTAAACCTCGAGGTTGGTGAAACTTAAGGGGCGGTGCGGTCGATTTTGGCGTGCCAGAAAAAGTGAGCGGTCGATCGAAACCAGACAATACTATATAACTAGAAGTTTGCCCGTTGCAAAGCAACTAACGGGTTAAAACTAACTTGACTTACTAACAGAAAAAAAAATATTTCGTAGTAAGCGGGTAGGTACCTACGGTTAAACATACAAATATATATAAAGCCGCCCACAGGGCCTAGCAGCAAAAATCTGCCATACGTAAGTATATAGACACCATTGTAGGCATGCACACATCAAATCCCCAAAGTTTCATCGCAATCGCATGAACGGTTTAGCAATGCGTAATTTCATGATGCCAGAGCTCACTTTTGTATACAGAAACCGTCGTGGGCATGCACACATCAAATCTACAAATTTTTATCGCAATCGGATGAATGGTTTAGCAACGCTTAGTGGTTAAACACACAACTATGTATAAAGCCGCCCGCAGGACCTAGCAGCAAAAAGCTGCCATACTACATACACTAATTCCCGGTACATTAAGTTTTCAAACAGCTCGTGCGCCACCTATTAAATTTTTTTATACAAATTTCGTGAAGCCAGAACTCACCAGTAGTTGTATACAAACCTTGTATTAACAATAACGAACACAACAAAAAAAGAATTTTTCAATTTGTTGCAGTCCTTCAGAAGTTATGAGCGTACGTACATTTTCATAAAAATTTTATAATGCCAGAACTCACCAGTAGTTTTACTGCTTAAAAAAAGCGCTATACGAATTTATTCCTTTAAAAAAATTCCCGTTCAACTTCGAGTAATTTCTGTAAAAGTTCAGTTCGAATTCTATTCAAGTTCTATAGATATTTTTGTATTATGATGCAACTGGCATTTACTGATAAAAAAATAGAACTTACACAGAACGTGAAAATGAACTTAAAAAAATTGTTAAATTATTCAGTATCGGTGAAACAACATTACCTTAGTAAATTAAATTGCATTAAAACCTAAATAATTGTCTTACTACCCATTACGGTAGGTACCGGGGCTTTTCCTTACAAAATTCCGGCAATGGTTTTGCTTTTTTATCATATTTGCAATACTACCGAGATAAGTAGGTACCTACCCTAAATTAATAACATTTCAATTTGTACCTACTGGCCGGTAAAAATCTACCCTTCAGAAGTGAATCTATGGACACGTATTTTCTTGTTTTTTTTGGAAAATTTTATAGGTTTTTCGGCGACCCTGAACTTTTTTACATGGGACAGACACCTCATATTGGTATCAAAAGACGCGGAATGTTTTCGGGTACCGAATTTTACAAAAACATCCAAGCCGGAATCGTTTTTCCGGCCGCAATGCCGTTTCCCGAAAAACAACAACCCAAACCGCTGAGAGATCCGTTTTGTTTTGACATGTAAGAATCCTGACCTAACTCAACATCCGTAGCAATTTATTTTGCATTGAAACTAATGGCCAAAATGACATCTTTTTTTTGAAGTACACCAGTCGGCAGGAAATATAACTGAGCCGAATTGAGTACTTTTTTTTGAGGTTCCAGTTTTTGCCGCTGATTTGCGTCAGTTTTCCGTGAATAAATCGCTAGCAAAAATGTAGGCAAACAAAATGCTTAATTTTTCCGTAGTTTTCTCAAGTACTGAAAAGTGTGCTTTCGTACCCAAAAAAGACTTTTTTCTTTCCCTTTTTGAGCCTACGCGTACGTCGCGCCGTTTCAACGGGTGAACCTGACGGCGGGAAATAGAACTAAGGCCGAATTTCTCCGTCGGTGGAAGATTTAATTGTAGTTTTCGCCGCTTGGGTGCACTGCTAACCGTGCATCGGTGTTTTGTATGAAAATTTTTCCCTAATCGGGACACGATTTGGGCACGCTACCCTAAATCGGATAATGGTCTCTGCGGTGTTTGAAACTCGAGGAGCGGAGAGCTCATTTTCGGATCCATCAAAAGTCTTAAAATGCATTTATCCGAAAGTGAACCTTGAGGATGGTGAAACGTAAGGGGCGGTACTGTCGTTTTTCGCGTCAAGGAAAAAAGTGAGTTTTTAAAAAACCAGACATTAATATATACTAGCTTATGCCCATTGCAAATGCAACTAACGGGTTAAAACTAATTTGACTTACTTACTAACAGAAAAAAAATATATTTCATAGTAAGCGGGTAGGTACCTACGGTTAAACATACAAATATATATAAAGCCGCCCACAGGGCCTAGCAGCAAAAACCTGCCATACGTTAGTATATAGACACCATTGTAGGCATGCACACATCAAATCCCCAAAGTTTCATCGCAATCGGATGAACGGTTTAGCAATGCGTAATTTCAAAATGCCAGAGCTCACTTTTGTATACAGAAACCGTCGTGGGCATGCACACATTAAATCTACAAATTTTCATCGCAATCGGATGAATGGTTTAGCAACGCTTAGCGGTTAAACACAAAACTATGTATAAAGCCGCCCGCAGGACCTAGCAGCAAAAACCTGCCATACGTTAGTAAATAAACACCATTGTAGACATGCATACATCAAATCCCCAAAGTTTCATCGCAATCGTATGAATGGTTTAGCAATGCGTAATTTCATGATGCCAGAGCTCACTTTTGTATACAAAAACCGTCGTGGGTATGCACACATCAAATCTTCAAATTTTCATCGCAATCGGATGAAAGGTTTAGCAACGCTTAGCGGTTAAACATACAAATACATATAAAGCCGGCCGCAGGGCCTAGCAGCAAAAACATGTCATACGTTAGTATATAGACATCATTTTAGGCATGCACACATCAAATCCCCAAATTTTCATCGCAATCGGATGAACGGTTCAGCAATGCGTAATTTCATTATGCCAGAGCTCACCATTGTATGCAGAAACCATCGCGAGCATGCGCACATCAAATCCCCAAAGTTTCATCGCAATCGGATAAATGGTTTAGCAACGCATAGCGGACATACATACATACTTACTTGCAAATATTTTTTTGATTTTTATACATATAGAAGATAGCTGGTATCCGGCATGCGTTGCTATACCATTTAATAAAGAAAATGTTTCTACCTGCGTGTCTTTTCTCATTTGTTCCAATCCCCTTCCCCCCCCCCCATTTTCCTCACCAGCGTCCGCTTCCCCTTTCCCCCACTTCACTCCTACGCTTCTCCGTCTCGTAAACCCCCTCCCGAGTTCCCCTCCCCCCTCCCAGGTTCCCCCTTCCTGTTTCCACCCCCCTGCCTCATTACATTCACTAATTCTCGGTACATTAAGTTTTCAAACAGCTCGCGCGCCACCTATTCAACTTTTTTTTACAAATTTCGTCAAGCCAGAACTCACCAGTAGTTTTATACAAACCTTGAACTAACAATAACGAACACAACAAAAAAAGAATTTTTCAATTTGTTGCAGTCCTTCAGAAGTTATGAGCGTACGTACATTTTCATACAAATTTTATAATTCCAGAACTCACCAGTAGTTTTACTGCTTAAAAATAAGCGCTATATTAATTTAATACTTAAAAAATATCCCGTTCAACTTCGAGTAATTTCATTGTAAAATTAGAAAACTAATACTTATGCAATATCGTCGGATGATATCGAGTGTTTGTGTGCAGGTAGGAACCTACTTATATTCTGAGTATAGGTACTTGCATACATACGTAAAAAAGAACTCATATTTAGGCTGGGTTGTTTAACGAAATTAAAAATTCTTCAATTTTTCAAGTCAATTTTAACGTTCTGTAAAAGTTCGGTTCGAATTCTATTCAAGTTCTGTAATTATTTCAGTTTAATGATGCAACTGGCATTTACTGATAAAAAAACAGAACTTACACAGAAAGTGAAAATAAACTTTAAAAAATTGTTAAATTATTCAGTATCGGTGAAACAACATTACCTTAGTAAATTAAATTGCATCAAAAACCTAAATAATTGTCCAACTACCCATTCCGGCAGGTACCGGCGCATTTCCTTACAAAATTCCGGCAATGTTTTTGCTTTTCTCATCATATTTTCAATACTACCGAGATAAGTAGGTACCTACCCTGAATTAATAACATTTCAATGTACTGGCCGGTAAATATCCACCCTACTGAAGTGAATCTATGGACACCAATTTTCTTGTTTTTTTTGGAAAATTTTATAGGTTTTTCGGTGACCCTGAACTTTTTTACATGGGACAGACACCTCATATTGGTATCAAAAGACGCGAAATGTTTTCGGGTACCGAATTTTTCAAAAACATTCAAGCCGGAATCGTTTTTCCGGCCGCAATGCCGTTTCCCGAAAAACAACAACCCAAACCGCTGAGAGATCCGTTTTCTTTTGACATTTCAATTTGCTGTTGAAGCGCGGGTAAATCTAGCGCTTTTGTATTAGGTACTTACCTAATATATCATACACAGACAGATAATATTCCATAATTATATTTTTTAAACAGGCAAGACCGATGCACAAATTTGCACAATTCCTGCTTAAATTAAGGCCCTGCCGAATCACACAAATTGAAATCCGCCATTAAAAAAAAAAATTCTTCATACAAAACCTATTAGGGCTGGGTCTGCTTTTTTTTAAGGTGGTAGTGGATTTTAACGCCATCACGACTCCATCTTCAGTGTTGCAAAGTTCGAGAAAAATTATAAAATTTTAATATAGCAGCCGATTTTACAGGCTGCAAACGATTTGCATTTATCGATGAAAGTGAATTTTTCGCAAATGTCAGAAAAATGTCGAATTTGAATGCAATATTGTGAAACATTTTCAAGGGGGAGCAAAACATGTTTTGGTTTTAAAAGTTTCTAAAACTTGTATTGTTTATGTTTATTAAAAAACATCTCCGCCGGAAGGTGTACTTTTAACGCAATCTTTAATTCCGTATTGCCCCTATAAAATGTCAATTTTTCCCAAGAACTTTCTCGAAGCCGTTTAATTAATTAGAATAAATTCCTAGCAAAATCAGTTTTGTATGGGAAACTAACTTTTTTTTACTTCCCTTCTCGATCCGACGTTTTTAAAGGGGCGAACCTGTCGGCGGAAAATATAACCTAGCCGAATTGAGTGATTTTATGAGTAGTTCCAGTTTTCGCCGCAAATTTATATTATTTTTCGCTCTTAAAATGTATCAGTTCAATTTTATGTGAGTTTCCTGTCTAGTCTATTTTTTTTGTGAAAATCGTGAAGCTAGCGTATTTATTTAAATTCAGACGAAGCTGCCATTTCGAACGGATGAAAATAGAACTACAACAGTATTCGATAGACATTTGATTTTTTCTAATGTGAATAATCCATCTTGTATTCCGCACCGCTAGAAGTCTCCCGTAAAGTTTTGGCAAACATATTGATAACGATGAAAAATGTTTCCCCTAACAAAAAAGAAACAAAAGCTAGTGGCTGGAAAATAATCGACTCTTCGAAGGATTGTGAACTTTGAAGCGTTCCAAAATAGCGAGCGCTAATGTCCATTCTCGCGTGTCAGCCGAAGGGACAATTCTAGACTTCGAGCCAAAGTGAACCTTGAGGTTGGTGAAACGCGAGGGGCGGTGAGGTCGATTTTCGCATCAAGGAAAAAGTGAGTTTTTTGAAAAACCAAGCAATACTATATAACTAGCTTATACCCGTTGCAAATGCAACTAACGGGTTAAAACTAACTTGACTTACTTACTAACAGAAAAAAAAAATTATTTCATAGTAAGCGGGTAGGTACCTGCTGCCCTCCGGGCATGGTAGGCATGCGCACATCAAAACCCAAAGTTTCATCGCAATCGGATGAATGGTTTAGCAACGCTTAGTGGTTAAACACACAAATATAAATAAAGCCGCCTGCAGGGCCTAGCAGCAAAAACCTGCCATACGTTAGTATATAGACACCATTGTCGGCATGCACACATCAAATCCCCAAAGTTTTATCGCAATCGGATGAACGGTTTAGCAATGCGTAATTTCATGGTGCCAGAGCTCACTTTTGTATACAGAAACCGTCGTTTGCATGCACACATCAAATCCTCAAATTTTCATCGCAATCGGATGAATGGTTTAGCAACGCTTAGCGGTTAAACATACAAACACACATAAAGCCGCCCGCAGGGCCTAGCAGCAAAACCTGCCATACGTTAGTATATAAACACCATTGTAGACATGCACACATCAAAACTCTAAAGTTTCAGCGCAATCGGATGAATGGTTTAGGAATGCGTAACTTCATGATGCCAGAGCTCACTATTGTGTACAGAAACCATCGCGGGCATGCTCACGTCTAATCAAATTTATTGATTTAAAATAATATGTAAGAGCATATTTTCGGCATGTTCCAGAGTGAAAGATACTCTGGGTATCGCCTTGGTATAAGACCATCATTTACAATTGAAACGTTGTTTGAATTGGCTTGTGCTTGGTGACCAGATCTGAATAGCCAGGTACTTCCCCACTTTCCTCTCCCACATCTCCTTCACCTCCCCACTACCTTCAGCATCACAACATACCCGAATTGGGAATGCCATAGTCTCACCGGCTCCAGACGGGAGTAATTGGGACTCTTGTGCGGTGTTGACATTGATATTAATTAAAAATGTACGATGTTCAATGTTCAAAACACCTACAGTATTTGGCAAAAAAATTGGATCATCTTTATTTTAATTTATTAATTTCTCAATATTTGATAAGACCACCATTCGGAATTGAAAATTTGCTTGAAACGGATCTAGCCGTGTCTGGTGACCAGATCTGAATAGCAGGTACTTCCCCACCTTCCTCTTTCCCATCTCTTTCCACTTTCCACTACCTTTAGCCTCACAACATACGACAACTGAGGATGCCATAGGTTCACTGGTTCCAGTGGTTGGGACTATTTTGCAGTATTCACATTAACATTTAAATAAAAATATAAAGTTCAATTTGTTCCGGTACAATTTTTAAGTTTGTTAAAATTGAGCAACCTATATAGCTTTTGATAAAAATGTAAATGCAGCATTATAAAATTTTAATTGCAAGAAAAATTTACAAAACAAACAATTCGTTCACGTTATCCGCGTAAGTTCTGCTCGTGCGTATAAAATAATACGGATAAATAATATAAAATAGTGAATAAAGCGTTAATTATCGAAATTAATTTAATTTCATTAAAAATCCATTGGAAAAATATTCTCTACCCGAGTAGGTAGATAGATACCTATCCGTATTTTTTTAAATAATGTTCAAATCGAACGATTTAAAAAAAATACCATCTTGGGTGATTTTTCTCATTTCACATAATTCATTTTCGATTAAATATTTAAAGGAAAGAATACCTTCATAAGCCGGTACCTACCTAGCACGTACTGAGAAAAATAGTATTTATCTAGGTACCTACGCATTTTCTCAATAAAAATTGCGTACTTGATTACTTTTAGCACATTTGCATTAAATCGATGGAACGGTAGGTACTTACCCCGTAATAAATTGTGGTATTTTAATATGGCTAGAAATATTTACACTCTCGAGGAATTTGAGAACACGTTTTTCACATGATTTTTTTTGGAAAAATTGTCATTTTCGGCAGATTCTCCTGAAATATTTAATATGGTTGCGTATATAATATTAGTATCAAAAGATGAGGAATCCTCTACTCTAAAAGATTTTATAAAAACATTGAAACCGGGATCGTTTTTTCGGCTGCAATGCCGTGTCCCGTAAAAGACTATGGAAAACTCTGAAAAATCTGTTTTATTTAGGCTAAAATTTGACATTTAAGACCCTGACCTATATCAACAGTCTCCGACTCGCCGTCAAGCCAAAATGAACCTTGAAACGTTCCAAACTCGAGGGAGTGACGGTCGATTGTCGCCTGCGAGGCCGAGGCGGGGCTGGAAAAGTAAAAGGGCTTGAGCGTCTTCGCTTTTTCGAGCGAAAATGCGCCGTAAGGTGGTACGCGATGCGGGGGAGAAGAGTCGATTATGGCGTCACCGAAACTGGAGCGGACGTTTGTATGAGATTTTTTGACACGTTTCTTTCCGAATTGGATTTTCGTTTTTCGACTGGCGAACCTGTCGGCGGAAAACATAAACCTGGCCGAATTTCTTCGTTGAATAAGGAGAAAATTGTAGTTTTCGCCGCTTGGGGCGCCCCGATTCTGTATCAGTCATTTTGTATGGAACGGGTGTCAGAAATGACTGAAAAAAAAGTGAGTTTAGTCTCACCGGCTCCAGACGGGAGTAATTGGGACTCTTGTGCGGTGTTGACATTGATATTAATTAAAAATGTACGATGTTCAATGTTCAAAACACCTACAGTATTTGGCAAAAAAATTGGATCATCTTTATTTTAATTTATTAATTTCTCAATATTTGATAAGACCACCATTCGGAATTGAAAATTTGCTTGAAACGGATCTAGCCGTGTCTGGTGACCAGATCTGAATAGCAGGTACTTCCCCACCTTCCTCTTTCCCATCTCTTTCCACTTTCCACTACCTTTAGCCTCACAACATACGACAACTGAGGATGCCATAGGTTCACTGGTTCCAGTGGTTGGGACTATTTTGCAGTATTCACATTAACATTTAAATAAAAATATAAAGTTCAATTTGTTCCGGTACAATTTTTAAGTTTGTTAAAATTGAGCAACCTATATAGCTTTTGATAAAAATGTAAATGCAGCATTATAAAATTTTAATTGCAAGAAAAATTTACAAAACAAACAATTCGTTCACGTTATCCGCGTAAGTTCTGCTCGTGCGTATAAAATAATACGGATAAATAATATAAAATAGTGAATAAAGCGTTAATTATCGAAATTAATTTAATTTCATTAAAAATCCATTGGAAAAATATTCTCTACCCGAGTAGGTAGATAGATACCTATCCGTATTTTTTTAAATAATGTTCAAATCGAACGATTTAAAAAAAATACCATCTTGGGTGATTTTTCTCATTTCACATAATTCATTTTCGATTAAATATTTAAAGGAAAGAATACCTTCATAAGCCGGTACCTACCTAGCACGTACTGAGAAAAATAGTATTTATCTAGGTACCTACGCATTTTCTCAATAAAAATTGCGTACTTGATTACTTTTAGCACATTTGCATTAAATCGATGGAACGGTAGGTACTTACCCCGTAATAAATTGTGGTATTTTAATATGGCTAGAAATATTTACACTCTCGAGGAATTTGAGAACACGTTTTTCACATGATTTTTTTTGGAAAAATTGTCATTTTCGGCAGATTCTCCTGAAATATTTAATATGGTTGCGTATATAATATTAGTATCAAAAGATGAGGAATCCTCTACTCTAAAAGATTTTATAAAAACATTGAAACCGGGATCGTTTTTTCGGCTGCAATGCCGTGTCCCGTAAAAGACTATGGAAAACTCTGAAAAATCTGTTTTATTTAGGCTAAAATTTGACATTTAAGACCCTGACCTATATCAACAGTCTCCGACTCGCCGTCAAGCCAAAATGAACCTTGAAACGTTCCAAACTCGAGGGAGTGACGGTCGATTGTCGCCTGCGAGGCCGAGGCGGGGCTGGAAAAGTAAAAGGGCTTGAGCGTCTTCGCTTTTTCGAGCGAAAATGCGCCGTAAGGTGGTACGCGATGCGGGGGAGAAGAGTCGATTATGGCGTCACCGAAACTGGAGCGGACGTTTGTATGAGATTTTTTGACACGTTTCTTTCCGAATTGGATTTTCGTTTTTCGACTGGCGAACCTGTCGGCGGAAAACATAAACCTGGCCGAATTTCTTCGTTGAATAAGGAGAAAATTGTAGTTTTCGCCGCTTGGGGCGCCCCGATTCTGTATCAGTCATTTTGTATGGAACGGGTGTCAGAAATGACTGAAAAAAAAAGTGAGTTTAGTCTCACCGGCTCCAGACGGGAGTAATTGGGACTCTTGTGCGGTGTTGACATTGATATTAATTAAAAATGTACGATGTTCAATGTTCAAAACACCTACAGTATTTGGCAAAAAAATTGGATCATCTTTATTTTAATTTATTAATTTCTCAATATTTGATAAGACCACCATTCGGAATTGAAAATTTGCTTGAAACGGATCTAGCCGTGTCTGGTGACCAGATCTGAATAGCAGGTACTTCCCCACCTTCCTCTTTCCCATCTCTTTCCACTTTCCACTACCTTTAGCCTCACAACATACGACAACTGAGGATGCCATAGGTTCACTGGTTCCAGTGGTTGGGACTATTTTGCAGTATTCACATTAACATTTAAATAAAAATATAAAGTTCAATTTGTTCCGGTACAATTTTTAAGTTTGTTAAAATTGAGCAACCTATATAGCTTTTGATAAAAATGTAAATGCAGCATTATAAAATTTTAATTGCAAGAAAAATTTACAAAACAAACAATTCGTTCACGTTATCCGCGTAAGTTCTGCTCGTGCGTATAAAATAATACGGATAAATAATATAAAATAGTGAATAAAGCGTTAATTATCGAAATTAATTTAATTTCATTAAAAATCCATTGGAAAAATATTCTCTACCCGAGTAGGTAGATAGATACCTATCCGTATTTTTTTAAATAATGTTCAAATCGAACGATTTAAAAAAAATACCATCTTGGGTGATTTTTCTCATTTCACATAATTCATTTTCGATTAAATATTTAAAGGAAAGAATACCTTCATAAGCCGGTACCTACCTAGCACGTACTGAGAAAAATAGTATTTATCTAGGTACCTACGCATTTTCTCAATAAAAATTGCGTACTTGATTACTTTTAGCACATTTGCATTAAATCGATGGAACGGTAGGTACTTACCCCGTAATAAATTGTGGTATTTTAATATGGCTAGAAATATTTACACTCTCGAGGAATTTGAGAACACGTTTTTCACATGATTTTTTTTGGAAAAATTGTCATTTTCGGCAGATTCTCCTGAAATATTTAATATGGTTGCGTATATAATATTAGTATCAAAAGATGAGGAATCCTCTACTCTAAAAGATTTTATAAAAACATTGAAACCGGGATCGTTTTTTCGGCTGCAATGCCGTGTCCCGTAAAAGACTATGGAAAACTCTGAAAAATCTGTTTTATTTAGGCTAAAATTTGACATTTAAGACCCTGACCTATATCAACAGTCTCCGACTCGCCGTCAAGCCAAAATGAACCTTGAAACGTTCCAAACTCGAGGGAGTGACGGTCGATTGTCGCCTGCGAGGCCGAGGCGGGGCTGGAAAAGTAAAAGGGCTTGAGCGTCTTCGCTTTTTCGAGCGAAAATGCGCCGTAAGGTGGTACGCGATGCGGGGGAGAAGAGTCGATTATGGCGTCACCGAAACTGGAGCGGACGTTTGTATGAGATTTTTTGACACGTTTCTTTCCGAATTGGATTTTCGTTTTTCGACTGGCGAACCTGTCGGCGGAAAACATAAACCTGGCCGAATTTCTTCGTTGAATAAGGAGAAAATTGTAGTTTTCGCCGCTTGGGGCGCCCCGATTCTGTATCAGTCATTTTGTATGGAACGGGTGTCAGAAATGACTGAAAAAAAAAGTGAGTTTTCCAAAACCGGACAATACTATATATACCAGCGTCCTCTTCCCCTTTCCACTCCGCCTCCCACACCTTCCCTCAGCCCACTTCACTCCTAGGCTTCTCCGTATCGTAAACCCCCTCCCGAGTTCCCCTCCCCTCTCCCAGGCTCCCCTCCCCCCTTCCTGTTTTCACCCCCCTCCCCAGCTGCCGCATTACATACACTAATTCCCGGTACATTTATTTTTCAAACAGCTCGCGCACCACCTATAATTTTTTTTTTACAAATTTCGTAATGCCAGAACTCACCAGTAATTTTATACAAACCTTGTACTAACAATAACGATCACAACAAAAAAAGAATTTTTCAATTTGTTGCAGTCCTTCGGAAGTTATGAGCGTACGTACATTTTCATACAAATTTTATAATGCCAGAACTCACCAGTAGTTTTACTGCTTAAAATAAAGCGCTTTATGAATTTAATACTTTAAAAAAAATATTCCGTTCAACTTCGAGTAATTTCATTGTAAAATTAGAAAACTAATACGTATGCAATATCGTCGAATGATATCGAGTGTTTATGTGCAGGTAGGAACCTACTTATATTCTGAGTATAGGTACTTGCATACATACGTAAAAAAGAACTCATATTTAGGCTAGGTTGTTTAACGAAATTAAAAATTCTTCAATTTTTCAAGTCAATTTTAACGTTCTGTAAAAGTTTGGTTCGAATTCTATTCAAGTTCTGTAATTATTTCAGTTTTATGATGCAACTGGCATTTACTGATAAAAAAACAGAACTTACACAGAAAGTGAAAATGAACTTTAAAAAATTGTTAAATTATTCAGTATCGTGGAAACAACATTACCTTAGTAAATTAAATTGCATCAAAAACCTAAATAATTGTCCAACTACCCATTCCGGTAGGTACCGGCGCATCTCCTTACAAAATTCCGGCAATGGTTTTGCTTTTTTCATCATATTTGCAATACTACCGAGATAAGTAGGTACCTACCCTGAATTAATAACATAATTTGTACTGGCCGGTTAATATCCACCCTACTGAAGGGAATCTATGGACACGTATTTTCTTGTTTTTTTTGGAAAATTTTATAGGTTTTTCGGAGACCCTGAAATTTTTTACACGGAAAGGACACAAAATTTTGGTGTTAAAAGTTGCCTTATATTGCCGGGTACCGAATTTTTCAAAAACATCTAACCGGGGATCGTTTTTTCGGCTGCAATGCCGTTTCCCGAAAAACAACAACCCAAACCGCTGAGAGATCCGTTTTGTTTTGACATCTCGGATAACTGACCTGTCTCAACATTCTCTCTAGTATTTTCCATCGCATCGAAACTAAGGCCTAATTTGTGGTTTTTTTTTTTAATGCGAACCTGTCGGCGGGAACTATAACTGAGCCGAATTGGTTGATTTAATGAGTAGTTCCAGTTTTCGCCGCAAATTTATATAATTTTCGCTCTTAAAATGTGTCAGTTCAATTTTATGTGAGTTTCCTGTCTAGTCTATTTTTTTGTGAAAATCGTGAAGCTAGCGTATTTATTTAAATTCAGACGAAGCTGCCATTTCGAACGGATGAAAATAGAACTACAACAGTATTCGATAGACATTTGATTTTTTCTAATGTGAATAATCCATACTTGTATTCCGCACCGCTAGAAGTCTCCCGTAAAGTTTTGGCAAACATATTGATAACGATGAAAAATGTTTCCCCTATCAAAAAAAAAACAACTGCTAGTGGCTGGAAAATAATCGACTCTTCGAAGGACTGTGAACCTTGAAGTGTTTTAAAATACCGAGCGCTAATGTCCATTCTCGCGTGTCAGCCGTCGGGACAATTTCCTTCGAACAAAATTGAACCTTGAGGTGTGCGAAACTCGAGGATCGGAGAGGTCGTTTTGGCGTGCCAGCGGCATTTTTGCGTCGCCAAGCCAAATTAAACCTTGAGGTTGGTGAAACGCGAGGGGCGGTGAGGTCGATTTTCCCGTCAAGCGAAAAGTGAGTTTTTTGAAAAACCAAACAATACTATATAATATACTAGCTTATGCCCATTGCAAATGCAACTAACGGGTTAAAACTAACTTGACTTACTAACTAACAGAAAAAAAAATCAAAGTAAGCGGGTAGGTACCTACGGTTAAACATACAAATATATATAAAGCCGCCCACAGGGCCTAGCAGCAAAAATCTGCTATACGTTAGTATATAAACACCATTGTAGAAATGCACACATCAAATCCCCAAAGTTTCATCACAATCGGATGAACGGCTTAGCAATGCGTAATTTCGTGTTGCCAGAGCTCACTATTGTATACAGGAACCAGGAATCCCCCCCCCCCCCCTTCCTCACCAGCGTCCTCTTCCCCTTTCCACTCCGCCTCCCTCACCTTCCCTCACCCCACTTCACTCCTAGGCTTCTCCGTATCGTAAACCCCCTCCCAAGTTCCCCTCCCCCCTCTTAGGCTCCCCTCCCCCTTCCTGTTTCCACCCCCCCCCACCTGCCGCATTACATATACTAATTCCCGGTACATTTAGTTTTCAAACAGCTCGCGCGCCATCTATAATTTTTTTTTTACAAATTTCGTAATGCCAGAACTCACCAGTAATTTTATACAAACCTTGTACTAACAATAACGAAAACAACAAAAAAGAATTTTTCAAATTGTTGGAGTCCTTCGGAAGTTATGAGCGTACGTACATTTTCATACAAATTTTATAATGCCAGAACTCACCTGTAGTTTTACTGCTTAAAATAAAGCGCTATATGAATTTAATACTTTTAAAAAAATATTCCGTTCAACTTCGAGTAATTTAATTGTAAAATTAGAAAACTAATAGGTATGCAATATAGTTGGATGATATCGAGTTTTTATGTGCAGATGGGTACCTACCTAAATTCCGAGTGCAAAAAGAGTGAGTAAGAAAACACATATTTAGGCTGGGTTGTTTAACAAAATTAAAAATTCTTCAATTTTTCAAGTCAATTTTAACGTTCTGTAAAAATTCGGTTCGAATTCTATTCAAGTTCTGTAATTATTTCAGTTTTATGATGCAACTGGCATTTACTGATAAAAAAACAGAACTTACACAGAAAGTGAAAATGAACTTTAAAAAATTGTTAAATTATTCAGTATCGTGGAAACAACATTACCTTAGTAAATTAAATTGCATCAAAAACCTAAATAATTGTTAAACTACCCATTCCGGTAGGTACCGGCGCATCTCCTTACAAAATTCCGGCAATGGTTTTGCTTTTTTCATCGTATTTGCAATACTACCGAGATAAGTAGGTACCTACCCTGAATTAATAACATTTCAATGTACTGGCCGGTAAATATCCACCCTACTGAAGTGAATCTATGGACACCAATTTTCTTGTTTTTTTTGGAAAATTTTATAGGTTTTTCGGCGACCCTGAACTTTTTTACATGGGACGGACACTTTATATCGTTATTAAAAGTTGCCTTATATTGCCGGGTACCGAATTTTTCAAAAACATCTAACCGGGGATCGTTTTTTCGGCTGCAATGCCATTTTCCAAAAAACAACAACCCAAACCGCTGAGAGATCCGTTTTGTTTTGACATCTCGGATAACTGACCTGTCTCAACATTCTCTCTAGTATTTTCCATTGCATTGAAACTAAGGCCTAATTTGTGGGTTTTTTTTTTAATGCGAACCTGTCGGCGGGAACTATAACTGAGCCGAATTTGTTGATTTAATGAGTAGTTCCAGTTTTCGCCGCAAATTTATATAAATTTCGCTCTTAAAATGTGTCAGTTCAATTTTATGTGAGTTTCCTGTCTAGTCTATTTTTTTGTGAAAATCGTGAAGCTAGCGTATTTATTTAAATTCAGACGAAGCTGCCATTTCGAACGGATGAAAATAGAACTACAACAGTATTCGATAGACATTTGATTTTTTCTAATGTGAATAATCCATACTTGTATTCCGCACCGCTAGAAGTCTCCCGTAAAGTTTTGGCAAACATATTGATAACGATGAAAAATGTTTCCCCTATCAAAAAAAAAAACAACTGCTAGTGGCTGGAAAATAATCGACTCTTCGAAGGATTGTGAACTTTGAAGCGTTCTAAAATAGCGAGCGCTAATGTCCATTCTCGCGTGTCAGCCGTCGGGACAATTTCCTTCGAACAAAATTGAACCTTGAGGTGTTCGAAACTCGAGGATCGGAGAGGTCGTTTTGGCGTGCCAGCGGCATTTTTGCGTCGCCAAGCCAAAGTGAACCTTGAGGTTGTTGAAACGCGAGGGGCGGTGCGGTCGATTTTCCCGTCAAGCGAAAAGTGAGTTTTTTGAAAAACCAAACAATACTATATAACTAGCTTATGCCCATTGCAAATGCAACTAACGGGTTAAAACTAACTTGACTTACTAACTAACAGAAAAAAAAAATCAAAGTAAGCGGGTAGGTACCTACGGTTAAACATACAAATATATATAAAGCCGCCCACAGGGCCTAGCAGCAAAAATCTGCTATACGTTAGTATATAAACACCATTGTAGAAATGCACACATCAAATCCCCAAAGTTTCATCACAATCGGATGAACGGCTTAGCAATGCGTAATTTCGTGTTGCCAGAGCTCACTATTGTATACAGGAACCAGGAATCCCCCCCCCCCCTTCCTCACCAGCGTCCTCTTCCCCTTTCCACTCCGCCTCCCTCACCTTCCCTCACCCCACTTCACTCCTAGGCTTCTCCGTATCGTAAACCCCCTCCCAAGTTCCCCTCCCCCCTCTTAGGCTCCCCTCCCCCTTCGTGTTTCCACCCCCCCCCCCACCTGCCGCATTACATATACTAATTCCCGGTACATTTAGTTTTCAAACAGCTCGCGCGCCATCTATAATTTTTTTTTTACAAATTTCGTAATGCCAGAACTCACCAGTAATTTTATTCAAACCTTGTACTAACAATAACGAACACAACAAAAAAAGAATTTTTCAAATTGTTGGAGTCCTTCGGAAGTTATGAGCGTACGTACATTTTCATACAAATTTTATAATGCCAGAACTCACCTGTAGTTTTACTGCTTAAAATAAAGCGCTATATGAATTTAATACTTTTAAAAAAATATTCCGTTCAACTTCGAGTAATTTAATTGTAAAATTAGAAAACTAATAGGTATGCAATATAGTTGGATGATATCGAGTTTTTATGTGCAGATGGGTACCTACCTAAATTCCGAGTGCAAAAAGAGTGAGTAAGAAAACACATATTTAGGCTGGGTTGTTTAACAAAATTAAAAATTCTTCAATTTTTCAAGTCAATTTTAACGTTCTGAAAAAATTCGGTTCGAATTCTATTCAAGTTCTGTAATTATTTCAGTTTTATGATGCAACTGGCATTTACTGATAAAAAAACAGAACTTACACAGAAAGTGAAAATGAACTTTAAAAAATTGTTAAATTATTCAGTATCGTGGAAACAACATTACCTTAGTAAATTAAATTGCATCAAAAACCTAAATAATTGTTAAACTACCCATTCCGGTAGGTACCGGCGCATCTCCTTACAAAATTCCGGCAATGGTTTTGCTTTTTTCATCGTATTTGCAATACTACCGAGATAAGTAGGTACCTACCCTGAATTAATAACATTTCAATGTACTGGCCGGTAAATATCCACCCTACTGAAGTGAATCTATGGACACCAATTTTCTTGTTTTTTTTGGAAAATTTTATAGGTTTTTCGGCGACCCTGAACTTTTTTACATGGGACGGACACTTTATATCGTTATTAAAAGTTGCCTTATATTGCCGGGTACCGAATTTTTCAAAAACATCTAACCGGGGATCGTTTTTTCGGCTGCAATGCCATTTTCCAAAAAACAACAACCCAAACCGCTGAGAGATCCGTTTTGTTTTGACATCTCGGATAACTGACCTGTCTCAACATTCTCTCTAGTATTTTCCATTGCATCGAAACTAAGGCCTAATTTGTGGTTTTTTTTTTTAATGCGAACCTGTCGGCGGGAACTATAACTGAGCCGAATTGGTTGATTTAATGAGTAGTTCCAGTTTTCGCCGCAAATTTATATAATTTTCGCTCTTAAAATGTGTCAGTTCAATTTTATGTGAGTTTCCTGTCTAGTCTATTTTTTTGTGAAAATCGTGAAGCTAGCGTATTTATTTAAATTCAGACGAAGCTGCCATTTCGAACGGATGAAAATAGAACTACAACAGTATTCGATAGACATTTGATTTTTTCTAATGTGAATAATCCATACTTATATTCCGCACCGCTAGAAGTCTCCCGTAAAGTTTTGGCAAACATATTGATAACGATGAAAAATGTTTCCCCTATCAAAAAAAAAACAACTGCTAGTGGCTGGAAAATAATCGACTCTTCGAAGGATTGTGAACTTTGAAGCGTTCCAAAATAGCGAGCGCTAATGTCCATTCTCGCGTGTCAGCCGTTGGGACAATTTCCTTCGAACAAAATTGAACCTTGAGGTGTGCGAAACTCGAGGACCGGAGAGGTCGTTTTGGCGTGCCAGCGGCGTTTTTGCGTCGCCAAGCCAAACTGAACCTTGAGGTTGGTGAAACGCGAGGGGCGGTGCGGTCGATTTTCCCATCAAGCGAAAAGTGAGTTTTTTGAAAAACCAAACAATACTATATAATATATATATATATATACCTTTAAGTGAAATGCCTGAACGATATTTTTTTTCCAAACAGTATATTATTATTAAAGAAGCGTCGAAAATTTATTTTATGCTCTTTTTATTCATCCGCAATGTACTTGTTTTTATTCTATTCGTTTCTCCTTTTTTATTTTCTCAGTCATGCACTTTTAAATGATGTATTTAATCATTGTTCCGACTCTCAAACGAAAATTTAAATCAGAAAAATATAAGGTCGCATCTAGGAATTCAACCCAAGACCTTAGGGCTGGGGGTCGAATTAGCACGGTGGTTAGAGCAGAGCCCCTGCAAGGCTAACGTTCTGGGTTCAATTCCTAGATACGACCGTAACAATTTTGTAGGCGGGTATGGGTACCGCCGCCCCGGGAACTATTTATTGGATAACCAACACCTCTGCCATAGGTCACCCCAAGTGGTTCGCTACGTTTGGTGACTTAGCAGGGGTGCACGGGTTCATGGGGTGAAGTTTGTTAGGATCTTGGCGGTGGATGTGTCTGCCCACTAGCTGCCTGGCAGGCTGGATTGGGAGAAAATGGTTGGGTGAGTCCCTTTTACCCTGGGAGGGCAATTATTTTCCTCAAAGCCTCCTGTATGGAGCTAATGTAAAATAATTTCTCATTTTTCTGTTTCAAAATTTTGTTTGAGAATTGCTATAGCTATGCTTTTAAGCTATCTGTAATTCAAAAACTATTTTCTTTCTCTTTATTATGTTTTACTCGTATATGCACCTTTATACTTACTACGTATTATTTCCAAGTTTTTTTTGGCTATCTTTCTAAAAAAAAAAATTTGTTCTATGTATGAATAAAGCTAAATCATGTAAAAACAAAAAAAGCCTTAAAAAAGCCAATACCATTTTTTTTCAACACGCGATGTTGAAAATAAACAAAGGACACAATATAGGATAGTACCTTATGGGACAAGGGTATAGCTAAAAAATAAGGTTGTCGTAACTCACCCCTTTCTCATAAATATCGAAAGTTCATTGAGAAAAGATAAATAACTTTGTTTTATGTGAATTTCTTTTTTTAAATGTAAGTATTTCATGGTGTTTTATTGCGATTTTCACAATATCGTAATACTTTCATCTTTATGGTTGATTATTATAGGAATCTCTTAGAATTTATTGATAAAAGGCAAACTTGGAGTATTCTTATTAAACCAAGAAAACCTTGTTAAACAATAAAAAAATGATGTAAACAATAATAACTAAAAACCGATACATGATAAGTTATTATATATTGAAAATTGACAAAAAGTCAAGCCAAAGCCACGTACGCGGAATAATAAATGAATTATTTAGGTAGTTTATACATCAATTATTTTCCATTCAATCATACTAATGTGCTTATCCAAAAGAACATCATATTGTTAAGCATAAACCCGCAAGCTAAAACGATAGCGCAGCATTCTGTGGATGTCAGCTCATGTCGTGAGATGACGGATCTTCATAATGATCATGAAATTTAAGCAAGATAGACTTCATTTTATTCCATACCGAAGTTTACCTTATCAGACAACAAATGAATTTTTACGGGAGATCAAATTAAAGCTAAAAAAAACCCCGGTTAGCGAGTTCTGACACCATGAAAAATGCATAGCTTTTACTGTATGAAACTTATAGGACAATGTAACTATATTTTGCTTGCGACGTTATTCCTGAAAAATTAGAGCTTTAAAACTAAGACGGAACCGGGTTGTAATAACATATAAAAAAATCGTGTTATAAATTAAGATTTTTATGTATTTATTATTGAATTATTTTAATGTAGGTAGAAAAATATAATTACTATATAACATAAGTGTCGTATCTTTTGAAAACACCCTCTGAAGGGCTGTTTGACATTCTTGTCAGTTGTTTTCGTTATTAAAATTCACCACCGTCACTCAATCCTTAAATTTGTCAAATACGGATTAGTACGCACCGAAAAACCCGAATAACGAGATCCGTTGAAAAATCTAATTAACGTATAGACTGATTAATCGCGTATCGTGGATACATTTAAAGCAGTGTTGATCAACCTTTTTAGCCGGAGGGCCAATTAATCCATTTTCAATTTATTCGCGGGTCGCAGGGTGTCGGTTACACAAAACTTAACATGGTTACCTTTGCAGTCGGTGATGATGCAAACTTATTTGTGTATTAATATTTTTAATAAAATAATCGGAGAACTGACGAAAATTTTGTATCCCCAAGGTCGAATCAATAAAATGCTGTCGATTTCGATGACCGGTCAGTGGTTGAGTGGGCATAGCGCTTGGGTCCCACCCGGGCGTCGCATGTTTGATTCCTCTGCTGGCTAAGTCCTCCATCACAACACAAGCAACATTTTCGGCTTTCTGTGGTGGTAGTAGGAGGTTTTCAAACATTGTTGGGTTATTCGTAACCCGGGAATGTTTGTCTTTCTTAAAAAAAAAAAAAAAAATTTTAACATTCTGAAATATTAAGGTGAATGGTTTGTTACGAAACTCTTTCATATTTTGCAACACAGACATTGAATACGTTTAATATTTTATTGTGGCCCCGGAAATCCGAACCATAATAATTAAATAAGAAACTCTCTTTATTTTTATTTTTAACTTAATGAGTACAAGCTCAAATTATAATAATATTTTTAAATGAAAACGATATTAGCGAAACTCAATCGAAAATCTGGAAAAAGAAAAATATCATAATCTAGATAGCATTTAGTTCGGGTTTGAATCTTATAATCGTACATAGCAGCCAATAAAATTTGCGTTAGGAAAATGAAGATTATGTTGGTAGTTCTTTGAATCGGATAGGGACACATTAGCTCAGTTGGTAAAATTGCGGCCCGGAAAGCCGAAGGTCCTGGGTTCGAGATCTGACAGTATCTTTTTCTGATTTTCTGTTTTCAAATTTTCGACTGAGTTTCACTAATATTGTCTTCACTTAATTAAATGTTGCATCATTCAGTCAAAAAAGTGACAGCTGTCTATTTTGCTCCCGCAAAATTCAACTTTTTTTTTAACAATTTTCCGTGCCCACTAAGTAATGAATTGTGTTTAAAGGGATAGACTAACTTCTTGGTAGCATGAGCAACTACTCTTAAATAGTGTGATTTTTTTTTGTCGTTTTCTGAATAACTTCAAGTGACTAACTCAAATTGTGTTTTCGCTAATATTGTCTTCATTTTATTAAAAAGAAACTCTCTACAGAAACATCATCTATTAAGCGCACTAAGGGTGAAAACCCACATAAAATAAAATTGAAAAGAAAATCGCAGGTTCGGAATGTTAAATAAAATTTATCCAAGAAAACCATTGATATTCTTTTAAACGAAAACCTTTAAAATGCATCAAATATAAATCTGTACAAAAAATTGCTGCTCTGCGAAGAGGAAACCTTTGTTTACAATTGGTCGATTAAATTAAATTGTTTGTATTTTGTATTGGTATACGGACAATGAAGTCTGTAATACGAAAAATAATAATAATTCACGTCTTGATTAATGATAAATCGAGACCAATATGTAGATTGACACACGTCAGCGGATTCAATTATTCTGATTGTCCAGTTATCCGTTTGTCCAATTGTCCAGTTTCAGAGCCTCCCCCCGGTGAAGGTTGGTCGTGCACGCCCACGTGACCGGGCCAGAGATAAGGGACATAATCCCCAAGTTCCCCGCGGCACCGGCGGGAGGGGGCGGCGCCCGTGACAACCCCCAAATTCTCGAGATTAGGGGTGCAAGTTCCGATACTTGTAAAGCTAGTCCCAGGAAGAGGGGATTCCCCGACCCGACCGGGGCAGGCGTGTCGTAACTCCCAACTTGTAACTTGTAACACAAGGCAAGGGGTGGATTATTGGAAGAATAATACATTTTTAAGGAAGGCGCTGAAGAATTAAATTGATAATAACGACAGGAACTGATCGTTAAAAAATATCTTGTTTTGCACTTCGTTAAATCTGTTAGGATTTTATTATTATCATTACCACGGCCCTATTCATTATGTACGTTATTGGACGTTTGGAGCTTTTAAGCTGTCAAATTTTATTAGAATAACTATCTTTATCACAAAGCACTTTTCTTAAGGTGAATTGCCTATTTAAAAAAAACTGTCTTTATGCAACTTTTGAAGGATATTCCCATCAATGTAATATATATTTGAAGAAGAAGATATCTCTAATAATCGAAAGGAAAGTGAACAAGGTACAACTGGGCCAAGAACCCAAAATCTCTAGTTTTAACCAGGTGCAACCGTCAGCTTTCTATATTTCCATGTCTTTACATATTTTCCGTTTTCTGAAGCTTTGGCTCATGGAGGAAAAGCAAGCAAATTTATAAAAACTTTTTTTTCTTATTTTCATTATAGAAGTGGCATTTTAATAGCCTATTTTCTTAGAGGCAAGAACTTTCCGTTTATTCATGCCTTGCGGTGAATATAACTTAATTTTTTATTAAAAAATTAGAAATATATTTATTGTGGTCAGTTAGGGTGCGATACAATTGAAAATGAAAGATTTTATTTTGTGCTTTATTATAACAGGGCGAAGCCGGTCAAAAAACAAATACCTTTATGGTGAAATGGGAATCCTAATCTCCTAAATCCTTTCTAGGTGGATAGTCAAAGTTCTCTCAAATCTATGAATAAATTATATAATGAATGCATAAAAAACCTGGACGATTCGAAAAACTAAGGAAATGAAAATGAAATTCAAGAAATTCCACCAACATTAGATATACTTTAAAATGATATACGTTACAACCTCCCTGGCCTGATAAACGAAGTGAACCATACCTACATTAAGAAAGAAACTTTTTTCGAATGCGTAAGTTGAACTTTAACTTACAAATGACTAATAAAGAGGGGCGTATTTACTTGTATAAATGATTTAAAATTTCAGAAAACTGGAGAAGATTGAGTACTTCACTTTTATTTTCACCGCCAAAGTTCGCAAAGTAAATATTTCACTTCTTGGAGGCGAAAAGCTGCGAGGAAGTGAATAATTATACTTTGCATTCATTAGAGAGGAAAACTTTATTAAAGAAACAAGAATTGGAAGAAAAATTCATAACAGATGTGGCTGTGAGAATTGAGAATGTCATTATTAGATCCTGTTGAAGGAAATTTATATCATCACTATAATATTCAATAAGCATCATTGCTACATTATAGTAGGTACAAGGATAGTCGAAATGAGTAGAGTATCAGGCGTGTGTTTTATACCACCTTCTTTATCTGATTATCGTGTTGGGGAAAGCTTGAAGAAGCTTGTAGGCAACGAATTAAATAAAGTCCTAAGTAGTAGAGTTTGCGGAGAAAGGATATATAAAAGGGAAGAAAGGAGCGGATTGTTAGCGATTTTTAAATAAATGATTTCAGTTGGACGTTGATATCTTGCAGCATCTGTTCATTGTAATTGAATCTGGAAGAAAACAAATTGAAGAAATTGGAACTATAATGAACATGGAACAATCACAGAAATTGCCCTCTAAAATTGTTAATTATCAACAAAATTCTTTTATTTTTAACCTTTTTTATTCGGATTTTGCATGATGTAAATATTTATTTTATATTTTATTGAAAAACAAAGATAAAAAGCTGAAAAAACAACGCAAGTTCTTCAAGATCACAGAATATTTAAAAAATTACTGTAGTTTACGACAGCTAGCTTTACGAGCATATGAAATAATTGCTTTTGCCTTGATTACACACTGATGTTGACTCGGTTATTATACTCCCTGACTGGATATGAGACGTAAAGCCAAATGCACACATTTCTTTGTTTGCCGTGGATGTGGTGACTGTAAAAGGAAGGTAGGTAGGAATTATTAAATTAGCGGTATGCTGTGGCGATTAATTTTATACTGTTTACCTTCTGGTTGCCTTTGCTTTGTCGGTATGCGCATTCCAGCACACTAAAGCAGGTATTGGTGCCGTCTGAATTGAAGAAGGTTAATTTAATGAATAATTGAATATAATACTTATTCTTCTCGGAAGATTTTTTCAATGTAGATGAGTGTTTCAGGCTGATAATTATACTAATGATAAATACTTGCAGAACTCGATATTAACATATCAAATTTAAATTTAATTAAATTTCTAAAAATTAAAATGATAATTATTGCTTATAATAATTGTTACCCTTTGAGCTATGCATAAAAATCTTGTGTTAAACGTTAGTTTATCAATTAAAAATAATAATTTATATGCTCTGTAGATAATCCTGTGGCTACATTGGCTGGATATTTACGGAATCTAATAGTTTATAAAAAGTAATAGTCGTCTTAGTTTTATTTTTTGTTATGCACATTTAGATGATCATGTTAAAAAAAAATTACATATAAAAGCCCACCAGGGCGTGAAATTCAAAATAAATAAATCTATAGCAAAAAAAAAAAACGCAACGCAACATTATGAGCACAAGTTTCGCTAGTTTGTAAATTTGTTTGTACGTTACGTTTCCGCTCCAAGATCTGTTTATTTTGACTATTTTTCGCATTTTTCAGTATTACGTGCTTAATTGCCTGAGGAACGTTTGAAAAATGAATTTTCATCAAATTGAATAACTCCTATATAAATTTTAAAAATGTAATATAAAATATATGGTTTGTATTTAAGTAGGTTGGAATTTAGGCACCTACTTAAAATCTTATGATTTTAGAAGAAATTTTTATTTTGATTTGTTAAATAAAAGGAAATCGGAAACATATTTTTTTTACGAAGTCTACTGTATATTTCGAGAGTGAAATGCTGTAAGGACAATAAATTAAAAAATGAGTTAAATATGCCATTTTTATCGGTTTTTTTCTCTTTCGATTTGCGTCGTCGAAATATTTCTAGAAAAATAAATCCGTATTTTAAGACCTGCATTTTAAGAGGAATTTTTTACTTATTAAAGAAATTTACAAAAATGTCAAGTATTCTGAAAGATCTATTCAATGTTATTTTTAGTTAAAAATTAATAATTTTAAGTCTAAAAAAATAGGAGACATGATTATTTAAAAAAAAACCTTCCTTTCGCTCTCCTGAACGATAAACATTTTTTTCTTTACAACATTTCAAATTTCCATGATCGATATGCAGATGATAATGTGCGTATTACAATTTTTTTAATCTTTTAGACGTCTCAGTAAAAATACTTCACTGTAGAGTTCACAAGAACTCGTAAGGCTTTTGTCTTTGCATTCTTCCTTGTCCGACCCATGAACCGTAAAGGCTTTGTATATTATTGTATAATATGTACTATACAACACACGCAACGGTGGATCATCGCGAACCTTCCGGGACATCGAGGACCAGATGGCTCGTAAAATAGGAACACCTGATTTATGCTCTCGGGGACATTAGAAGTAACCCTTACCAGGTGTAAAGGGTAGGTGCCTGTAGATTACCTGTCCATTCGGATCCCACGCCTTTCTCTATAATAATATGTATAATACCTACAGCAACAAACGAAATAATATAACTTTTTTTCAGAAATTCAATCACACACTTATTCCGCACTTCACAATAATGCAAATAATTTATCGTAGTGTTGTAATTTTATATGATGAAGACACCGCACTTCGAATTTACATGACCATTCGAAACTTATATGACTTGGTGTAGTTGCGCTGAGTTGTTCTGGGTTGTAACATACGGATAGACCATTGCATTAATTTATGATAGCCTACTTCCAATAGACGAAGGCCCCGTATAAAGATTTGAAATGACCTGTTACCAAAATACCTCAATCATTCAATTCATTTATTTTGAACATGGTGAGTAAAACGTCAAAATTGTAATATTTAATTAAATAAAAATCAAATCTGTACTTGTAAGAAACAAACCGCTTTTACATAATATTCAGTGATAAATAAATAAGTGAATTGGAAATGAAGTTTTAATATCTTAAAATTAATTTTGTGTTATAGGAAGGGGAGAGGAAGAGGAATATAGGAAAATGATAGGATATGCTCCCGATACATTCTAAATTCTCATATTAATAATAATCGATCGTACGCGTTACTACATATCGATATTTCTTAAGGTTATTACTAAAAATTTCAATGCAGCGAAATTTTGTATCATATTGTGCACATACATACATACACGAGAAATTGGGGATTTTTTTCTAATATTTGTTCTACATGAGGGCAAATAAAATAAATCGGACTGTCGGGTTGATATTGACGGAATATGAACATTTATTAAGTTGGTAAGCTCTTGTGAGTCCAAGCCATTATTTAGAATTTTATAAAATAGAATTTGATCAAAAATATTAGCGAAACTCATTTGAAAATCAGAAAACATAAAAATCTGAAAACGAAACGGTCACATCTGGGACTCGAACTCGCCGCGGCAAAGGCGAAGGTAATGGGTTTGATTGAGTTTCCCTAATATTGTCTTCATTTAATTTAAAAAAAAATGTTTGTTTTAGTAGGGAGGTTCAATTTGGTAGGCGGGAATGGGTATCACCACGCCAGGAACCATTTATTGGATTACCAACACCCTTGCAATAGATAACCTCACGTGGTTTGCTACGTTTGGTGACTTAGCAGGGGTGCCCGAGTTCATGGGGTGCACGGGTTCAATGCGTTTGCCCGCCTGGAAAGATTTGTTGAGGGAGACCTAACTAAGATCTCTCCAGCCGGACTCTTTCGACTCATCGCTTTTCATCGCAGTGGGAGGGATGGATTCAAACATCCGTCACTCCTAGACACTTTGACCCTCAGATTCCTACTTATCCCTCGTACCTTTTTCCTTTGCAGAACTTCCTATCCTTCCTTTATTTAGATGCATAAAAAACCCAACAGAGTTTAGGTCCAAACTAAAAACCTACCTTTTCGGGCTCTCATACCCTTAACTTAATTTAAATATACCTATCTGAGAGTATCACACTTTTCTTACTGAATTAAAATTACTCGAATCCTTACACATCAATCTGTCTCTCGGAAGATCAAATCCTTGTACTACTGCACCGCCCACCATTAAATGTTGCTTTTATTTTCCAAAATACACTCATTAAAGAATATAGTACATATTAATATTAAAATATTTTCAGGATTAAGCAACATGTGTTCACAATTATGTCCTCTGCGTGCGAACTCTATCTAAATTTCTTTAAATAGACAATAAACAGTGTTAATTTCAAGCGACCTCCCAGGTAAGTATGGTCCTGTATTAATTCATTTTTAGGTAGCATCGCGTTCATTGGTCAAAATATTGTACAAATATTTTCGTATCGGTGATCAATGAACCGGTGTATGAAATTTTTAGCCATAAGTTGTTTTTAATTGTTTGTCTAGCATGTAGTCTTTCTAGATTTTAGGCGTGTATGGTAAGTTTGTACAGCGCCCTTGAGGTGATTTTTCACAAAAACGGCGCTATATAAATCGTCCAAATATTATTATTATTATTATTCCTTTCCCTGAAAAGACCCTCCACTTATGAAATCAGGATTTTTTTTCCTCAGGGCCTCCAATGTGGAAATTTAAAAAAGAAGTAGATGTTCCCATGAAAGAAGAAATTAAAAAATATATGTCTGGGGTGTTATAATTCAACATGCACTATTATGCTAATTTCTGGAGTTCTTTCTGTGAAAATTTGTCTTTCCTGTGTTGTTCAAAATAAGGCAAATACGTGCATTTTGAAAGTGCAAAACAATGTCAAATGTAAACGTAGCATTGTCAATAGCGTGGAAGTAGTCAGGGCCGTCACATTGTGTATTCTTCTCCGGCTGCCTGCGCGAATTATTTATCCACTTTACAGCGCCCTGACAGTTATGAGATCCTTGAAGTAGTGTGTAGTTGTAGGTGGCGCTTGGTGCTTGCTGTGTCCTGGCTCTGGTCTGTGCAGTGTGCACGGGGCAGCAGAAATAATTGGCGAAGTAAGGCACAAAGGAGGGAAACGGGCAACGGTCCGGTGAGTGCTTTCAGCTTTCATCCATCCCCTGCTTTTGTGTTTGGTCACTTTTTTAATACACTAGGAAAAACCTGCACAATAAGTTGTTCAGTGGTGGCTTTTCCATAGTTCACATCTTGAAGCGGCAATAAAATGGAATGTGGTGATCTATGAGAGATTTCACTTCCAGAAGATAACTTACTCAAATAATTTTATTTATTTTTTCTTTGTTTTACATTCTTTTGGAGAAAAATGTGTCCTTACTGGGGTAAGTAATGTTGAATCTAAAAGAAAGTACAATACAAGCATTTATCTTTGTTAGGTTGCAAAATTGTATCTATATTCTCCTTCCCATGTCCATAATTCATATTTTAATATTTTTTTTGAAGTCGTTTATTTTTTTAATTGTTTTTATTGCAGAGGGAGTAAATTAAATAATTTTATAAAGAAGTATTGCATATTTTTTTGTCCAAATGTCGTTTTAGTTGTAAGTTGGTGGAATGTATGTTGTAATGTAGATCTTGTGAATCGGCTCGAGTTTGTCTGTGTAAAGTTATCCTGATTTTTTAATGCGTACATTAGAATATCTTTTGTATATAATTGTTTCAGTGACATTAAATTCAGCGCTTTAAAAACATAGTCTGTAGGGGTTCTGACGGGGAAACTAAATATAATTTATAAAATTGCCCTTGGTGCAATGAGGACTGGTTTTATAGTGGAATCGCACGAGCTTCCCCACCGATAAGACCATAATGTAGATGAGGTTGGGCTAATGCGCTATGGATTTTAACTGTCTATATTCCTAAAATTTTAAGTTTAGTTTTTATAGAAGCAGGTACTTGCGCAGACTCGTTAAAAATCACCGGATAGTCATAGAAGCGGAATTACATACTAATTTATTGTCGAAACGAGTTCCATTATTACCACGCGTGTAGCAGTGCGCGGGGACTGGATTCAGTAGTTTCCGGATTTGGCGTTAAATCATTGAGAGCGTTGGTGGTCAAATTGGGCTGATTGGAGACAAAAATTTTAATAAACTTTTTCCCTCGTGTCTCATCCGAACATAATAAGTACACCAATTGGAATATTCGGAATTCGCGAAAAATCATTTCCAATTTTGAAAATAACAATTAAAATTATCCCACGTCTGAATTCTTCCAACAAACAACTTCTAATACTGAAAATAAGCTAACTTAAATTCAAAACCTCTAGAGTTCATTGAACCGGAGTTACAGACATAGGCACAACCAATATAAGTATTTTTAATTATTTGTATCTTTTAAAGAGGAAAGTTAACAAACAATCACTACTAAAATCACGTACGTACTATCAAGACAACCCCGTACCCCGTACACGAGCACGCCCCGAATATACTTTGTAATTTAAAAAAAATATTGTTATAAAAATTTCAAATTTAAATAAGCTTTTGTTTTTAAATTATTTTCTTTTCAGGTTTATGATTCATCGGCCTTTCAGATTTCAAATTTCAATACAATACAAATCCATCAAAATGTTTGAATTGAAAATAATATGTTGTACCATATATCGTTGAAAATATTTTCCACCTATCTATGAAAGCGGATTTCAGTTCTTATTACTTTAACAATTTCATCGCGTCGCATTTATTTTTATTGTTGACCTGTCAAATGCATCAATCTACCTATTACATTTGGTGACCGGACAGCTCCGAATAAAATCTACTCAGATCCTTCTTTGAAAAGTCATTAAAATTGATAAAAAAAGAGGTTAAATAGTTTACGTTAGGCTACGGTTATAAGCTATTTTAAAATTATTTTTTCATAGTTTTTAAAAGCGTTTAACCAGCAAGCGGCCGAAAATCAACATTTCATCGAAACATGTTCTTACGATCCTACAGGGCCGGGCGGTTCCAATGAGAAGGATTAATTACTCTCAGTACCAGCTTTTTTAAAATTATAAGTCAATATCGATTTTATTTCATTCCAAATTTGCTTTAATTTATACCTACATCCAAAAATGCTGAAAGGCGTGTTGATAAACTATTATATAGTGTACAAGTGTTATTATGTCTTGTACGTTATTAGTTCCTAGCTAGGCAGATTGCCTGTTCTAAGGAACCAAATGCTGGTGAAAAATGCCAAAAATGTATTCTGTAAAAAGTAAAAAAAAACAAAATATTGTTTTTTGTTTTTGTTTTTGTAGATTAAATATACGTATACTAAGTTTAAATATACTATAGGTACTAAGTTTTTACTGATTGTGCCATTAATAGTTAACCATGTATAATTAAAAGTTTTAAGTCACATTATTTAATAATTTTTCAGACTCAATCCTACCAATAAG
Source organism: Limnephilus lunatus (assembly GCA_917563855.2). Lineage (NCBI taxonomy): Eukaryota > Metazoa > Arthropoda > Insecta > Trichoptera > Limnephilidae > Limnephilus > Limnephilus lunatus. The sequence continues at coordinate 48,599,527 of OU830600.1, forward strand.
TATTTATCTTTTTTCAATATTGTTTAAGCAAAATAAGAATGTAAAAAAATCTAAAATATGTTAGTCTGTAAGTGCGCAAATAAATACACTAACGGACCAATTTTCGTCAAGAAACACATGCATGTATATATTTTTTAATGATTTTATTTACCTAAAATTAAAATTCTGTAACATACGTTTACCAGATAATGTATTGTTTTATTTTACTGCATGATTATATGATTTGAAATGGGTGTTGTATAATACAAAACCTTTTTGAAAATTTTACAAATCTGCGAACGACCTATGGTGTAACCTTATTATACTAAAAATAAACATTTTTTCTCAAAATTTAAAACATACGTTTACCAGATAAAATCTTTCGAAATCAATTTATAATTTTTTGTGGAAAAGAGTCAATACTTCTAAACTCTAAACACTGATTTAAAAATGACGTATTTCTGGTCAAAGAGGCGTTGAGTTGACTTGATTCTGAGTTGGCATGGAACCATTTCATTTATAATTTTTATCGCAGCACGTGAAAATAAAAGAATAAGGTGATGACGTAATTATTGTGTACGAACATGAGAATGTTCGCGTTTATTGGCGGGTCCGCCACCTGCCTCCGTGGCGCAAATGGCAGCGCGTTCGGCTGTTAACCGAAAGGTTGGTGGTTCGAGCCCACCCGGGGGCGACTTTTTTTTTTCTTCGAAATTTTAGTATTACCGTTTTACAATAAAAATATTTATTTATTAAAATATAAAATTATTTATTTCCCCCATATTACAATGATTTTGTACTGAATAAAAAAAATCGTTCCCTCTCGTCATTTTATTATTGACATGTTGCTGATTTTAATTGGAAAGAAATAAAATTGACATCACAAGTTTATTTAAGATATTTCAACTCCAGAGAGAGGCTAATGAAATGTATAATCTGTTTAAGTATTTATATAAGTTTTACTGAAGTATGTTTCTTACATGTTTATAAAGAAATATTTATCCTGATATTTTTGTTGGAAACGATTTTAAGCTGTAAAACTATTTGCAGTAAATATTATATTTCCTTGCCGAGATGGCGATCGTCCGATCTGTCGGTGGCGTGATTGCTTCTGAAAAAAAGGAAAGTTTTGAAATAGGTCGAACTTTGCTATATAATTTCGTTTACCTATTTTATATGAACGGTATCATTCCATTTCAACTGAAACTGCTTTATAAAATACTAGCGAGTTCCCGGCATGCGTTGATATGCCAGTAATAAAGAAATTATTTCACCCTGCTTGTCTTTTCCCATTCGTCCCGTTCCCCTTCCGTCTCCCTTTCCCCTCCCATGTCCTCTTCCTCTCACGCGTTCCCCCTCCACCTTCCCCGCCTTCCCACTCCACTCTAACGCAAACCACCCTGCCGCGATCCCCTCCCCTCTCCCGCGTTAAATATATTCAGTCCCGGTACATTCAGATTTTCAAACAGCTCGCGAACCGCCTATTGCAATTTTTTTTATAAATTTTTATATTTTACATATTTTACAAACGTAAATTTTTGTATACTATAAGAACAATCAATTAAATTTGGTACCTAACATACGTACCTACCTATTTAAAATAATATAATTTTCAATTAGATTCAAAGTATTCGACTTTGATTAGAACCATAATTGAGTACTTCAATTAAATTCATTAATTTTAAAAAATTATTCGAATATTGAATTGTGATTGAACAATCGATGTTAAAAAAATGTCATTTTCAAATTGGAGACATTTTCGTAATGATTAAAAAAACTTTTCAGATGTATACTCATGTGGTTGTAATAATCCAGAAACCTTCACGAGGGTGGAAAAAAGGTATTTTGAAAGTTTGAAACATTTTCTACGCTTAATATAACAGTATGATCTATATGCTTAGTATAATCTCAGTATCAGTGGCGGACCGTGAGTTTTCAGTGAGAATTGAAAAATAAGTCATTACTAATGTTGTTGTAGGTAGTTGAAAATGTTTTTTTTTTTCAAAATTTCAACATTTTATATGAAGATCTTTCAGTATGTGGATGCGGCGCATCACTTCACTGAAAGAATCCTGAAGATCTTCATACAAAAAGTTGAAATTAAAAAAAAAAAACATTTTCAACTACAACAACGTCAATAACGTCATATTTTTCAATCTTAGCGCTCTAGCTCACGGAAAATTCACGGACCGCCTCCGCTCAGTATAACAATTTATTATTTAGGTAGATTTTGATTTATTTATTTAATTATAATGTATTACAAAAACATGGCAAGTAACACATTATTTCCAATGAGTTCAGAAAAAACTCATTACGGGAAGGATAGATAGATATAAGTACATTTTACACAGATATTACACGTTTAAAAAATACAACATATTGAAAAGAAAAAAAATGCATCGTCAAGAATAGAGATTTTAGAAATACTGAGAGACATTCATACACATAAAACATAAACAAACGTATGAAGGCGACCCAATATTCACTGGTTTAAAAACATTTTCAGGAAATATTCTTTAAGCGTTTTAAGTAATATTTTTTTGTTAGGTACTGCTTATTTCATTAGGTAATGCATTGTATTGTCTATATGCAATATATTGTAATGAGTTAATACCAAATTTAGTTGTGTGGGCAGATGATGCTAAGTGTATTTGATTTTGGGATCGTGTTTTGTGCTGGTGTATGTCTGAATTAAGGACTGGTCTGATGTTAGTGTGTGAGGATCTATGCATGATTTGTAATATTGCACTAGTGATATTATAAACGGAGACTAGAGGCTTTTGAGATGTGGTCCTATAGAAGACTATTAAGAATTTCCTGGAGGGACCACATCACCATTAGGAGGTTCTCCAACGAATCGAAGGAGGAAGGCACCTGCTGAGGACGTTGTCCGAAAGGCGTGCAAGATGGATCGGCCATGTTATACGGCAAGAAGGCCTCTTGCATGCCATAATGGAGGGTATGGCCGAGGGTGCAAACTCCAGGAGACGCCCACGCCGAGAGTACCTGGAGGACCTGCTGGTGGACGTGCGCTGCTCATCATATGCAGACCTTAAAAGAGCCGCACAAGACAGGGAAGAATGGAAGAGAAGATTAGAGGAAATTGCTGCAAACTATATCCCAGGATTGAAACCAGAGAGAGAGAGAGATATTCTATTTAGGTAGAACCGTAAAAGGAAGTATGTTTGTCTTTGAATATATATGTTTGAAATGTGAATCCCACGGTAGATGGTAGATATTCCTTATAGCTCGATTTTGAATCACCTGTATTTTTCTCGTACCTTCTTATGTATTATTATTATTATTATTAGCCTTCATGAAATATTTTCTGTGTAGACATACTCGTAGGTGCTCCTTGCCGGAAACGCCCAACTAGCTCTGGAATCTTTTATGAAGCCTTAAACTTCAGCGAACTTTAAATATTGTATGAATTTCCACGTAAATTTCTGAATATCATATTATTCATCCTATACCTATAGCTAAGAAAGGTTGTTTCAAAATGTATTGGCTGTTTTCAGAACGCATGATAATGTTTGTTTAACAAATGTCTGCATAATGATACATGAAATATGGCGTAAGTAGCGAACACAAACCGTATGTCAATATGTCATATACATATATTGATAATATTATTATGCCTACGTAGTCTTAATACCCGTTTGTTACATTATTGAATGCTGCATTCCAACGGTTTTATAGTTAGTATAGAAATGTTAATAAATATAAGAACAGCCTATAAAACTAATTGGTCTGGTGTTGGTACCAGGCAGATTCCTTCCGACACAGGTATTAAATTGAAACCTACCGATTGTAAACGCAGTAAAGGAAACTTTTATGGGCCGTACTTTGTGCTTGTCGGGCAAACACGTAGAATCGTAAAATGTGTTTATTTTTCCTGGGGAATCCCGATATTTCATTTCCTTGAGAGCATCACGGCAAAGCTTCTGAAACCGGAAACTGTTTTAAATAATTGATTTTCAAATACCGACCCATACTCCCGACTTATGGTCCCATAAATAAAAAGTGGGACTCTTGCTTTCGACAGATGCAAGGATATTTTTTAATAAATAAATCAATTTAACAACAGGCAGCGCTGTTTTGTTTTTATATTTATTTAATTTCAATTTAATTTAATTTCAATATTTTGCCTGCTGTTATTTGACGGTAGGAGTTAAATAAAAAACTATTAAAATATTCTTATTCGCCAGTGATATTTAAAAAAAATAATGCGCCGAATTTTTATAGCAAGAATATAAAGGTATTATATTTTTAAAATTCAACTTTTGCGGATAAGCGCATTTACAGTGTTTTCCTAACAAAACTGAAATATGCTTATTATTAGTCTATGAAAATAAAATAAATAAAATGATACACCTACCGCCATCTAGGATAAGTTATGGGTACCTACATGCCTTTTTTTTACAATAATAAATTCCTTCTGTTCAAATCTAACAACCGTGTCTCACTACTTATATTCGTATTTGTTTTCCGCGGTGACCGGACAACTCAACCATGTGCGACTTCATCATTCCTTTGAAAAGTTATTAAAAAAAAACGACTTTATTAAATAGGTTACTTTAGGTTAGGTAAGGTTTCTTTTCCTTCTTCACTCCGAAAATTCATAATCAACAATAATGATTCCAGAAGTATTCGGGTGTACATAGAATCATAATTCGTGCATGAATATGTGAAGAATCTGGTTAAAATATTAATCACTTTCAATTACGTTGTCAAAATCACATATTTCAAATTCATTAGTCACGACATACCTATTAATTCATTGCCAACGTTTTACTTTGTTAACTCCCCGCCTGAAATTCATATGATTTCGAAAATTAAGCTAAATTCGCACATGGAAAATGATATACGCGCGTTTCAGTATAATTGGAAATTCGAATTCGAATAAACCTTTAGAAATTTACAGTTCATTCGTTTTAATTTTCCCAACCAGCAAAATTGAAGTATTACCTTAGTACGAGTACTAATCCGCATTTCAATGGATAGAGTTTTGATTCCATGGAATATGATGTAAATGATTGAGATGTCTCTTTCAATTGAAATGCATCAACAAGCCCCGACTGCATGAAAAGATTAATTCGGCATGTGTAGTGCTCTGACCCAAAATATATTTTTGTATTTTAGGTTTATTTCACATGTACATTTGTTACTCAATTTTTATTCATCTACTACAGGTTTCAACACATCAGTGTCATTTTATAGTACTCAACTTACTTAAAATGTATACAAGTACAGAAATGATTAAATGATTAAATTAAATTTGAGCGGGGGGGGGGACGGTGGGAGGAGTCAAAATAACATGGGAACACTGTCAATAATGGTGATTTACAGGTTGCTATTATTTTGTCAACTAAATTATTTTTGGAGTTTACTTCTAAGGTTTCCAAAGCGCACACATTAAAGTATATATTAATATTTGGATGTTTAAACTTGTTTTTTTCTTGGTTGAAGCTATGGCCTCATTATATATCAAATGTGCATGTGAATAAAACTCTTCAAATGAAAATATATACAAATTGTTACATATTTAATGCACAAAAAATACACAAAAAATGTTTATCAAAATAATTCATGACATTTTAAAACCTGTGCTTCGATCAAAAAGATTTAATTTATAATGAAGTTATTACGAAAATAACATAAAATAATACAGTAATTTGATTTCATCTTCAAATGACTCCGAAGTCATAAGTAACAACTATGTATGTTAAACAAAATAATAATAAATAAAAATACAAATAATTAGTACCTACCTAGAAATGCATAGGATTCCTTTATGTTCGTATTTTAAAAAGGTGTTGTCATGGAGACAGAAAATGATAGATGATTGTTGTGCTGTTGTCTAGCTGGGTAGCACAGATTGAAGAAATAAGAAGATTGAAAAAATAAGTTTATAATTAAAAAGTGATATAATATTTTGAAGACGGACAAATAACTTTAATTGTAGTTTCTTTGTCAGCAAAGCAACTCATGATATTTGTATGTCACATTATTAATAAAAAATTACAACAAATTGTCTTATATGTTTTTTTTTAAATGTCAGTTATATTGTATTTCGACAAAGATCTTGAAAAATTACTGATACTTCAAGACTAACCAAATGACAAAAAAAAACTGCAACGAAAGGTGAACTGTAAAGATATATAACTTTTATAATTTAGTATTGTTAGAAATTTTACTCGCAGTCTCATATTCAAGATTAAATTAACACAAAATGACGATGAAAACTATTCGTGAAATTCCGAACAAAATTTTGTTCCATGAGATATTTGTGGTCAAGCGTCCAAAAATTACTGTAAATTATCAGAGAGGGAGTGGTGCAAGTATTTCAACATCCCTTTGAAAAGCCATTAAAAGTTATGAAATTTAAAAAAAAATACTTCATAATCTAACCTTACACGACACGTTCATCCAAGTTGTTTTTTTCATCACTTTTAATGACTTTTCAAAGGAATGATGAAGTTGCACATTGTTGAATTGTCTGGTTACCGGTCCAGTGAACAGTTGTGCCGAGGGACGGAGAGGGTAAGATAGAGTTGAGTGAACTCAGATGACGCTCCAAAGAAAATTCAGAAGAGGAAGATAATAAGGTGTTCCCAGATACTAAGTAGGTCAAATAGTTCATCTTGGTCAAAATTTCACAATATATTTTAAAACTAGCTATTTAAGTTGTATTTAAAGGTTCTGGCACAATTAAAGATAAGTGGGCAATTTAATCTATAAAGTTCAGAAAACTTATAATTAAATAAATGATTTTTTGCTATGATACATCTATTTTCAAAGATTTATATTTACATCTATTTCGACTAGTTGCGCCATTTCTTAGTCTGTTTAGAGATCAAATTAAAAAAAAATCTTAGTTGAACCCCCGGGAATGGCTCAACTGATGTGAACTCTTATTGTAAGAAAACCCTAGGGAAGTAAGCATTGCTTACGAAACACGTTTGTTTTTTAAACAATAATTCAAAGATTGTATTCTATTAATTTTAATGTCTTTCAATCCTTTTTTTTTGGTTTGAATTTTTTTGGTCTCGCCAGAGACTAGCGTCAACACCGCTAACGACAAAGCCAAATTCTAGTTTGATAGTACCTACATTTATTTCGTGCATTAACTGCTGTAAATTTTTAACTATAATGTCATCCAATTGAAAAATGCATGTATGCGCGCTTGTGTGCGTGACCAAAACGAAATTGTGTGCTTTAATTATTACTTTAGTTCACTAGTACCTACTTAGATTTTCAGAAAAATGCGTTTGTATCTTTGTGTGTGATTGTTAGCAGTTACTAGAATGCATTAGACACGAGTCTATCTGCCGGATCTCAGTCCGATAGGATGTCGGGAAATAGGTTAGTTTTCACTTCCAAGATTCTATTTCATTGAATCGTTCATTTATTCATTCAGTCAAGAAAACCAAATTGAAATAAAAAAAATGCTTTTAAAAATATTAAGACAACGTTCTGACCTACATAACCCACCAAATTTGAAAAATGTAGCAATAGTAGACTTTTCGAAAAATTTTACCCTCTTACAGCACGGAGCGTAAAACTCTTTATTCCAGTCTATCAGGAATAAAAACAATGAATACATCTTAATCAACATAAAACCTTATTTAGGGGTTTCCACGGTAAGCTGCAATAATATTTGAACGTTTAACATTCTCGTTGATTTGTCAGAGTCACACATTTTCATTTTATTGACAAATACGGTTAAGCATAATATAATTTTTATGCATAGTCATATTTTTATTCGTAAACATGTTTCTTTGAAATTTGTTGACGCGAAATGTAAATTGGCAAATGAATTTGTATTTAAAAAAGAAAAGGCTAAGACCTATAAGTTCTCAAACAGGAGTTTTCAGCTGAATTAAACAAGAACCGTTAATATTGTGATTTAAAAATTCCCGTTCATTAAAAATATTGGTACTTGAGAACTTCCTTAGTAGAATTCACAAGGGACTAATAAAATAGCAGCACGGCGTCTTTTCTTGACAGTGATATTAAAAGTTTAAAAGTCGCCACTGACGCCACGGTCAACAATGGCGTCCATCCCGGTTACTGTCATTGGTTTGAAAAAGATTCCGGGCGGTCCTTTTACTCCTTTCACAAAGCGGTCAGGGTTCGTGTACTTCCGCAGCCACCTGTTTCCCGGGAGATGGACGCAGATTAAATTGTTAAGGTCGAGTGTCTTATGGGGGGAGAAAAAGCCTTTAATTATTAATGAATGTGCAAATTATGGACCATTTGTTACGTCAGCCGGTGTTCTGGGTAACTACCATTAAATTACGTTGATTTATGGCCATAATTTGTTGACAGCTTTACGGTGCGAACGAAAATTAAACTGAGATATATTGTGTTATGAATTTTTTGACTTCTGATTTAGGGCAGGCCTCTGCTGTGTGAGATGATTGAGAGGGGTATAAATCAACAAATATACAAAGTCTATCAAAACGCCACTTCATAAATCATTGTTATCTAGAAGAACATCTTGTACTTAATTGCAATCAAGAGTTGAAGCTTACCGAGAATCTTGATGAATGGGAAAGTAAGGTTGTTATAAAGGAATATGATGTGGGATGGTAGTGAATGCTTTTTTGGATAAGATTTACGAAAATAATTTAGAATTTGCTCTAAAAGATCATAATAACATAAGATCATTTCAAAGAAAACAAAAATAATTTTATCGAAGGAAGCAAATACTTTGTGGTGTGACATTATATATTAAATGAAAAACACACTTTGTAAATTATGTCTCCCTCTTATCTATTTGTATCTCGTTCTGGCATCAATAGGGTGTCGCCTATTCTATTGCTAACTCTTTCACTCATTCTTTTAATTTCTTTTATACATATATTTGTCTGTATGTAATTATCTTTAGTTGATATAATAAGCCCTGACGAAGCTTGAGCTAAGCGAAACCTGGTTGGCTGTTAAATATTATAATTCAAATAAAAAGTGTTGTTTTTCAAAGTGCGTTTTTTCATTTAATATAAAACAAAAATCTCCGTGTTCAAGTACCTACATTTTGGAATATCTAAGATATTATGAAATGATGAAGTTCGACATATACGCAAGATTTAAAATAATACATGGAAGTAAAGAAAATAGGATATACTAAAGCTTAATCCCGAGATTGAATTTATGGAATTACTCTGGAAGCTGTGCGTAAAAAAGGATCCTTCCACGTCAAACAATTTCAGATGTGCTCAAGATTTGAATGAGCACTTTTGTTACGTGGACGTGAAAGTTAGATACTTAGGATCATGCCTTTAGCTTAAATAGCGTATTGCCGTCCCCTTAAACGTTTATGAACACTCATATGAAAATAGAAGGCCTTTAAGGTGCGGTTTGTCACTTCTTTCTAGACACCGCGAAATTGCGGAACTTCAAGACAGATAGAAGAAGCTACTAGGACCAGAAGAAACGCGCTTCTTCCTTTTTTAACACATCACTAGTTTTAGGTTCCCAATGTGGAGGTCAACACTAAAATTTATTGTGGTTAACGTATGTATGAGGGTATGAAAGAGACATTCGCGATTTTTTTTTTATATGAGTACCGCACAAAAGTCCCAACTGCTCCCAAACGTCTGGAGCCTGTGAGACTGTGGAGGGGGAATGTTGTGAGGCTGATGGTAGTGGAGGGGATGGATATGAAGAAGAGGAAGGAGTAAGTAAGTAAGTATCTGGCTATCTTGTAACCAAACACGGTTAAAGCCATTTAAAACAACTTTTCAGTTATGAACGGTGGTCTTACACCATTGCAATACTGAGAGTATTTTCCACCCCGGAACGTGCCGCAAATAATTATTTTTAGTGGATGAATTATGAAATTACATAAATTAAATAAAAAATCTTAACCACGCCGTGATTTGAACCCGTGACCTCTGGATTGCTCGCCGAGAGCGACCACGCAGGCCGTGATAGCATGATACAACATATTAAAGGGTGTGTCTGCTTTGTCTCTCGTCTTTCTTATCAACACCTTACTACTAGTAACTTCTTCAATAGTAACTTCAACGTACTCAAATTATTGCCTCTCATCCATTAAATTATAAATAAATTTTGTGTTCCTGCAAATATCAAACGCGAGATCACTACGTTTATGTTTTACCTCGGATGGGGACGTTGGTGACAAATATTAACACACCCACAGTGTTTTTCAGTATCAACTTTGTCCCCCTTGACGAGCCCTGCACCTAAGCCCTAGTTTAAGCTCCTAGCGCCCTGGCAGTGGTAACGAAATGCACGATTAATTTATACGCATCTTGCCCAAGTGGACTTGCAGTAGGCTTCTCTTAGTTTGAGATACTTGGTTCAGAGCACGCAGTGGGATCCTAGAAATAACAACTAGATTCAACAACGCTATTAACAATAATTCGTTTCAAGAGTTGGATAGGCAATATTATAATTGAGTATTTCAGTATTTACAGATAACATTCAGCACAACAACGTAACGCAGTTTACGACTGGGTAACTATAGTGTGTGTGTTTATTGTTTTAGCAGTCTTGGTGCCTGATAAATTAGTAGTTCTGTTAAAAATAGACCTAGCCTTCAAAAATAATTTTTGTAATTTTTTCTTGTTTAAAAAATCAAAACCAAAACGAAAATTTCCTCTGAATTCACAAGATTTGAAAGCGGGAACCTTAAATACCTACCTACTTAATAACAAACTATAATTTTTGTAATGAAGAATTATAACAATTTATCTGAAGAAACGCCACCATCTAAATGATAATTCTTTTTCAAACTTTCTTTAAGCCGGTAGGTACAAGTACCACTATATTGTTTATTCTGAGTTGGCAGCTCGAAGTAGGAGCCACGATCATAAAAAAGGTAGCATCTAACAAGGCCACCATCTTGAACCGGAACCGAAACGTAACAAAACATGCACACAGAGATCAAATGCCAAATTGTCGACTTAAAACAGAAAAAAAGTGTGACAGTTTCAATTTCGTAACCGATGCTATGAGTAATTTAAAATGTCGGAGTAAAAAGAAGACAACATAATAAGGTCAGGAATTTATGTGAATATATATATTTTTTATAATTTCGTTCTCAATGACAACTGGAGTTGAAAGTCCCGACCTTTAAGAGGTTTTTTCACTCTGTAGATATTATGGATGGTGTAATGGGCTGGGAGATAATTCTGGGGCGCGCTGCCTTGCATGTGGAACGAAGGCAAGTAATCAGATGAAAAACAAGGCCGTATTAGCTTTCCCTCTCTTCTTCCTTCTGTTGATCCTTTACATATCCACACTCATACATGTACATGAGGTGGCCTAGATCTACATGCTAATATCTATACCTGGTATACCCCACACTCGGCTCGGTGGAAAAGTAAGTAACACATTTGTTTCTTAAAAATTATTAACTGTATAATCGATTTACCTACAATTACTACAACTCATCCCATTCAATATACCTTCACGTAGACTCATAAATAAAGACCTGCTCTTCCTCAATCAGCACTCCACTAATTATGGTTATAACTCACCACTGTCCAGAATGTGTAGAATGGTCAACTCACGTCAAGTCCTTGATTTTTTTGGTGTAAGCTTACATAAATGATTTCTGTCGCCCTTTAAATAATTGAAGATATTTTATATTGACTGCAATTTTTGCAAAGTCTTGACTTGACTTGACACTTCTATTTTCTCTGTTTGTCTTTGCTTCAATGTACATTCCCAAATTTCGTGATACTTTGTTGTAAATTGTACATAAGTCCGTTAATTAATAAATAAATAAACACTTGAAGACGTTGCGCCCAATGGCGGGCAACTTCTGTTAGGTTTAACGGGTAGTTTTTTAGGACTAAGTACGCAAATAAATTATTGTCATTTAAACTAGTACTTCTCCGAATAATAGTCACCCCGTTCAAAAATAATGTTTCTAATTTTCTCTTATTTCGTAAATCGAAATCAAAATTTCCCCTGAATTCCCAAGATTTGTATGTACATAGGTACTTGAATAAGTACCTTTTAATTATAAACTATGTTATATTTTATGTAACTTTTTATTTTTTTATTTCTCATTAAGGAATTATATCACATAATCAAAAAAAACGTTACTTCAAGTGTTGTGTACAAGTGTCGTGTACAAGTGTCGTGTACAAGTGTCTTGTACAAGAGTCGTGTAAAAGTAACGTGTACAAGTTGCAATATTTCGTTAACATCGGCCTTCAATGCCCCGGTGGTCGCGGGCTTGTTGGCACAAACCTGTGAAAAGTTCAAAGATGTTAAATCGACAATGACAAATCTTTTTTCAATCCTTCTTCAGGCTGGTAGTACTACAGTACTGAAAAAAGCGAATAAGAAAGTACGAATAAACACGACTATTCACGTGCATTCCAGGAGAAATCCTGAATTGTAGCTGAGCAGTGACCTTTTCATCAATATACTCTATAATAAAAGAACAAAATGTATAATACGGCAAAAAATCTATAGATGATTAAACGTTTTTTTTATTATTATTATATATCTAGACCTATTTCTTGTAACATAAACTTACACCATTAGATGACTTTATTCTGTTGTAAAAAGTTAGGACTTGAGAAAGAAGTAGATGTTTTGTTTTAAGTAAAGCACCTTTCGAGAAATTCGATTTATTGTTATTTCTAAATTTACATGTTACAGACATAAAATGAGGTTCCCCACCCTACTTACTGAGGTATAATAATTACTTTAAATTTTCTATGCAAGATATGATCGCGAAGTGGTAATTTTTAGTTAAACCAGAGTTTATATAGATTTATTTCTAAGTAAAGTTAATTTAATATAATTCTACATTAGCGACACCTGTCAGTACTGGCGTCATCTATGACCCAAACTAATTAACTTTTATTGAAATTCATAATTGATTTGAGATTTAGCTCCAGAAACCTCAATTACAATGTCAGTAGGTAATAATAACATGTGTTAGTTATGTAATAATATTTTGGAAAGCTTGAATTAAATTTTAAATCCTCATTTTGGCTTTTAACTGTTCATACAACGCCAAAGAGTTTATTTTTCATGCTAAGCAAAACTGGCAAAATAAAATGTTTCCATGGTCGGCTTCAGTCATTAATTTTGTTCGGTAAATATTACGCGTGAAAAGGGGAAAAAAGAAACTTGGCTAGCAAGGCGTATCTGTACTTTGTTAAATTAAATTTGCTCTGCTTTCTGGGCAATTCCTTTTTTATGTTCAACCCTTTTTTCAGACTTAATGATTTTAGTAATTTTTTAAATCTTGTTTTTCCAAGAATTTCATGTTTTAAACAGCATATTTTTCACTACCCATGATCAATAATTGTTATTAATTTTCCTCTGGTAAATGGCCGCCACGGCTTCGCTGGAACAGGCGTACGCTTTTGGCAAAATTTGCAAAAACCGATGTCGCGCACAAGTGGCGGAATATCGTTAACAGTGGCCTTCAATGGTCAGTGGCCTTCGGTGGTCGCCGGCTTATTAACATACACCTGTGACTCATAGCCAAAAGTCCAAAGATGTTAAATGGTAGTAGCGTGAGACCAGGAGCACACTCCTGCAAGACCATCAATGTTTCATGACCGGTATGTCCTGCTGAAACCATATGTCATCAAGAGAAATATATTACAATTGAGGCACAAAGAACTAGGATATCTGAAGTCACAGGTTTATGGGAACAAGCCCCCTACCACCAAAGTATTGAAGGCCGAAATTAGACGCTCTGAACGAAATACCGTCACTTATACCCAACAAAGTTGTTGCAATTTTTTCCAAAACAATAATACGTCTTTGCCAGCGAAGTCGTGGCGGTCATTTACCAGATGTGTTGTTTCATACATAATTCCGAAATGTATAGAAAACCTTGTCTTATGATCCATGAAATCTTGCACTCTTATTGAATCATCTTTTATATTTGTGTGTGTTAATAATACTTTCCTGCACTAACTACAAATATTATTCTAAGTAAACCTTTTCTATCGGCATACAACTGCTTAGTGCATACCTAACAATAAATTGTCTTGCTCATCATTCGTCTGACGGCAATACCTAACCGGAAAGAAATTGCCATACAAACTTTTAAAGTCAAGCTCAAATTAGGAGGCGGTAATGGGAACCGCCTCCCGGGGAACCATTTATTGGATAAACAACACCTTTGCTATATATAAGTCACCCCAAATGGTTCGCTCTCAGTCAGAAGTGGTGACTCACTCCACTCCTGAACCCTGACCCCCTCATTCCTACCCATCCCTCACACCTTTTTTATTCCCAGAACTTTCTCTCCTTCCTTTCCTTAAAAAGAACCTCCAGACAGCATCCCATAAGAATAAATAGGCCTTGAGGGATATTATTTTCCTCAGGGCCTTCTGAATGAAGTTTATTTAAAAAAAAGCCTTTAGAAATAAAATAATACAGATAATTTGTTCGAATAAAATTCACTTATGCATTTTATAAAAAAAAATATTGTTCCCGCTTAAAATAATAATAATTTAGAAAATTTGGTTATAGCATTGGTAGTAATAATAATGAAAATATAATCAATGATTTATTAGATTTGTTAAAACAAAAATTAGGTGTAAAAGCTAGTAGATTAAAAAGATATAATTATACGTATAATAAAAAAAATAATAATAGATTATTTCAGAAAAATGAGAAAATATTTTATTCCAAACTTGACGATAAACAAAATATTATTTCGAATAATAATAATCCGTTGCCATCTGAATCAGATATGCGCGATTTTTGGACAAATATTTGGAGTAAAGATATAAAACATAACGAGTCAGGTCCGTGGATAGAAAAAGAAGAACTCAATTGTTCAGACATTGAACAAATGAGTTTTTCTGATATATCGGTTGAATTGTTAGCCAAAATTATAAAAAGTACTCATAATTGGAAAGCCACGGGTTGCGATTGGATACATAATTTTTGGTATAAACGTCTGACTACTTTACATCCCCTTTTGGCAAAAAATCTTTCAAAATTTGTCAGAGAACCTCAAAATTTTCCAAATTTTCTAACTAAGGGCATTACTTATATGTTGCCTAAAAGCGAACATATTAATAATCCCTCTCAGTATAGACCCATTACATGTTTACCGACAATATATAAAATTTTAACCTCTTGCTTGACAGATTTAATATACACTCATTTAGATGAAAAAAATGTTTTATCTGAACAACAAAAAGGTTGTCGCAGAAAACATATGGGATGTAAAGAGCAATTAGTTATTGATTCTGTAATTCTAAAACAGATTCAAACCCAAAAACGTAATTTACATATTTGTTATATAGATTACCAAAAGGCTTATGATAGTGTCCCGCACTCGTGGCTGATAAAAGTTTTAAATATATACAAAATTAACCCAATTATTATTAGCTTTTTGGAAAAAATTATGGCATTTCGGAATACCGATTTGCTTTTGAATTTGAAAGATAAGAAAATTATAGTACCGGGCATTTCAATAAAAAGAGGGATTTTTCAAGGAGACTCATTGAGTCCTCTTTGGTTTTGCTTAGCATTAAATCCTCTATCTAAAATTTTAATTAAAAGCAAGTTTGGAATAAAAATTAAAGGTAATACTAGAGAGAGAAATATAATTTCTCATTTATTATTTACGGATGATTTAAAATTATATTCGAATTCTGAACCAAATTTAGAGAAAATGATTAAAGTAGTTAAAAAATTTTCAGATGATATTAAAATGACTTTTGGTTTAGATAAATGTAGAACGATCCATATAGAGAAAGGTAAAATTGTAGATGGAGACGAGGGTATATTTAGAAATTTCAAAATTGAAAGTATGAAAGGGGGTGAGGTTTATAAATATTTAGGATATCCGCAATCAAATAGATTAGATCATACTAGTATTAAAAATGATATTAGGATTAAATTTAAAACTAGGATCAGAAAAATTTTGAAATGCAATCTATCTGCTAAAAATTTAGTAAAGGCGATAAATACTTGGGCAATACCTCTATTAACTTACTCATTTGGCATAATTAAATGGTCTAATACAGATTTAGATAGCTTAGAACGATTGATTAGAACTACATTAACTAAATTTCATTGCCATCATCCAAATTCAGCTGTAGAACGAATTAATTTACCCAGAAATTTAGGAGGTAGAGGTATAGTCAAAATAACATCTTTAAAACATAATCAGGTTGAAATGCTAAGAAATTTTTTCCATAGGAAAGCTGATAGTTCAGAAATGCACAAAATTATTTGCAAGGCAGATAGAAATATTTCACCATTAAATTTATACGACGAGAATGCCAGCATTCTTATAAATACCAACCAGGAATTATTAGATTCCTGGTCAAATAAAATTCTTCACGCAAAACACTTCAATTATCTCAACCAAACATATGTTGACAAATTTTCGTCAAACAAATGGTTGAGTATTGGAGAGTTGAGCGCAGAAATAGAAGGCTTTATGCTTGCCATACAAGATAGAGTCATTAATACTAAAAATTATAGGAAGCATATCATCAAAGATGCAAATCAAATTGATGATTTATGTAGAAAATGTTTGGCTTTTCCGGAAACTATAGAACTTATTATATCGGGATGTTCTGTATTAGCGCCGTCCGAGTATACATTTAGGCACAATCAAGTTTTAAAAATAATTCACCAAAGTTTGGTAATTAAACATAACTTGATTGACTGCCGTAATGTACCATATTATGAATATGAACCAAATTCATTTTTAGAAAATGAATTTTATAAAATTTATTATGATAAAACTATTCTGACAGACAGAACAATTAGTCATAATAGACCCGATATAGTTTTACATGACAAAATTAAGAAAATAACGTATATCATTGATGTCGCTATTCCAAATTCTTGTAATATTCAGAAAACTGTTTCTGAAAAAATAAGAAAATATACAGATTTAGGAAATGAAATTAAAAGAATTTGGCATTCTCAGACTATAAAAATATTACCATTTGTTATTTCGGCTACTGGCATTATACCTAGCTCTCTCATTCAAAATTTAGGCGTATTAGATTTGTCAAAAAATTTGTACATAAAAATGCAAAAGTCGGTCATTTTAAATACATGTGGGATTACGAAAGATTTTTTAAATATTTATATTGAGGGATCAGTAGGATTTATCGGACCAGTTAGGATTTCATCAGAGCCGAACCCTCTGATATGAAAATATCTGGAGTCGGTGAAATATTTTCCCATTATGTTTCTGGTGGATTGACGTATTGTTCTTGTATTGTTTTATTCTTATATAGTGCACTTACATTGCGTTCATTTACTAGATATTCATTTGTGGAAAAGTGTGTGGAAGGGTTTAGTCTTTCATTTGGGAAAGATTCAACCCGGACATAAAATCTGGAGCACCGTAAAAAATAATAAAAAAATATTTGGACGATTTATATAGCGCCGTTTTTGTGAAAATTCACCTCAAGGGCGCTGTACAAACTCACCATACATGCCTAAAATCTAGAAAGACTACAAGCTAGACAAACAATTAAAAACAACTTATGGCTAAAAATTGCATACACCGGTTCATTGATCACCGATACGAAAATATATGTACAATATTTTGACCAATGAACGCGATGCTGCCTAAAAATGAATTAATACAGGACCATACTTATCTGGGAGGTCGCTTGAAATTAACACTGTTTATTGTCTATTTAAAGAAATTTAGATAGAGTTCTTAAAGGATTATGATATTTGGCAAGTCACTTTTGTGTAAATACAATGACAATAATATGGATAGGTAGGAAATACTTACTGAAATTGGCAGGGAGCAGGTTCATCTGTGATGGTTATGCGCGATGCGATCACCATTTGATCTGCAGTTCACTTTTGACACTGAATGGGGTATTTCCACGTATTTTTTTTATTGCTTAAAAAAATGAAGCAAAAAATTACGATGATTATAGCATTTTTATGTTGACGAACAAATTTTCTAGAGCGAGTTAAAGTTTACCATTTTTGAATCACCGCTAAAAAGATATTTTGGGGCGTGGCTAGCGTGTGACGTCGTGAGTGCGGACGATCCCTGACAGTGTTTATGCTGGTTTAGCCGGGCGTAGCTTGATTGAAAAAATGGGCCGTTTTGATATTGTCAGTTTTCGAGCGTTTTTAAAATCAATAATATTGAATGAAAACATAAAAACAAACATTTTTAGTAGGATGATTAAATTCAGAAAAATGGTCTTTAAATATTCCGTACATTTTCAACAGAATCCCTCGTTTGTGGAAATACTCCATTGTTATGTTTTACATGAATGCGATGCCAACAATATTGCGATAGTTTTAATTAGGATTCGTCCCGCTGCGACGACTGTCAAACCTTTTCGCGAATTGATAGGAGTTGGGGACAGGGCGGAATCAGCAGGGGAGCGGGGGACGGGAGATAATCATTGCCATAGGAAATAAATAGTATTTAAACACAAAAATAACTCCCCAAGTTACTACCTACAAGCGGCGCGAACCAATATCATTATTTCCTTCTATCTAACATAAAATCAAAAACATGCAAACGCATTCTTTTCGCCACGCTCGTTTTAATGAAGAATCGTGGAAAAGAAAAATTTTAACATAATTTCATCGCATCTCTATCTGTGACACAATATAATCTGAATATATTTGCTGACAATGAACTTCCCGCCGACCTTATACATATTGTAATAAAGCAATTAATTGTGTTTATTGTTTATGAAGGTAAGTCTATACTAACGCCACGATGCCTTTAATGTACAGCACCAATCTGTTTATAGTAAAATATGTTAATTTCCTATACTTATACTCAGGGAGGAAGGAACCATTTTCAAATCCCTCCATATTATATTAAATATTCAAAACGTTATGTTCCTTTGTTCATGATTTCTTCATTTTAACAATAATAGATATTATAAAGGCGAATGTTTGTATGGATGAGTGTTATTCTTTCACGCAATAAACACCAAATAGAATTTAAAAATTCTTTCACTAATCGAAAGCTACATTATTTGCGAGTAACATAGGCTATATATATTGGTAAGCTCTGGCGTTATGAATAAGCTGTAGCGTTATGCAATTATTTTTCATACGTTTTCTGTCCCTAATAAAATCGAGTTATCGCAAACGTCAAACAAATTGTTACCTTGGAAAAAATGTTTTTTTTTTTTTAATTAGGCAATTCACCCTAAAAATAGTGCTTTGTTGGCGTCATAGGTAATATCTACCTATCTCTAAAAATGTTTATTGTCCGGACGAAAAGCATAGCGTTGCTATGTAATTATTTGACGTGGGCTGTAATTTTGTTATTTCTTTAGGTTACTCTGGATTCAAATATGAATAAAATACTAATTCCTACTTGAGGCGAAATCATCAGAATAAATTAGGGGAGTAGGTACTTAAATTAAATTTATATAATTTAAATATTTTCTAAAATAGAATTTTTATTTGCGAAATGTTATTCTCAAATTTTGAAATTTTCTATTAAACAATAATTATTTTTTATTAGACAAAAAAGCAAGAATAAAAACAATTATGCCAATAATTATGCCAGTAATTTCCCACTAATACCATGCGAGCGAAGCCGCGGGTAAAAGCTAGTTAATAATACTTGCAAAAATGAAGTTTTAATTGCTTCGTATTGTGCTATTTGTTCTGAGTTTTAAAAATACCTGCATATTTTCATATTCTCCGTAAAACAGTTGTGCACCAATATAAAACAGAGATTAGAAATGTAGATACAATAAATATGAAAAGTAAACCTCAGCTACCTCATCCGACCCGGATAAACCTCACCCCATAAACCCGGGCACCCCTGCTAAGTCACCAAACGTAGCGAACCTCTTGGGTGACCTATGGCAGAGGTGTTGTTAATCCTATTTTTTATACGACAGTGTGCGTTTCATGCATTCAAAAATTTTGGCCTTGTTTTTATATCAGGCAATACCAAAATTGTTCTACAATTCGAAAGAAGACATTCGACATTCTAGTATTTTGACTTTTTCGTCTTCATACAAGACGTGCGAGAGGGAAGATTTTTATTAATGGCTTTTAGGACGATCGTCAATGACGTGTGTACTATCTGTTTCTGGGACCAGAATGTGGCTTATTGAAAAATAATTTACCCACAAAGATAATACATTAACTTTTTATTACCGTTTTAATTGTTCTCCAGTGAAGGTTGTCTGATACATTTAATAATTATTTGTTAAATAAAGATGGCATGCTTTAACAATAGCTTTGTGAATAAGTTCGTGCCCTTCCATTCTTCGGACTCTACGTCTAACGTCACAATCAGTCCACCGCAGAGACAGTCAATCATAGAAATCCCTAGGCCTTAGAGACCATTTCAAGGCAACTCGTTTGTCCCGCAAAACGGGATGGGGTTCCCGTAACTTTTGTATAAGCACCGTTCCAATATTGTTGTAACGTACGTAATTGCTTCCCTGGCGTACTATATTCCCAGGAACTAAGTAATCGGCACTTCAAACTAATGTCAAAGGGGTGTGCTATCACGTTTGCAGCTAAGTGTTCACGGTCAAACGTTGCTAAGGGTATAAGAATTTATTTAAATACTTGCGCAGACCCGTCAAAAATCACGGGACATCATAATAAAAGGATTTATGAAGCCGAAAGTAGTTATCAAAATTTAAAAAAAATCTGAGGACCATTGCCTTTCAAAAGAAGAAATTTGCCTTTCGAATGTTAGTAAACTAGAAAAATTACAACATCCTCTCCGGTATAGCGCGTTTTCATCCCGCGACAAAATATCCTACGGACAAAACATCCCCCGACAATTCGGTTCCGGAACTTTCGGTTTCGGTAAACAGTTTCGATTTTAATTTTTAATTTTAAACGTAGCGAATCACTAGGGGTGGCCTATGGCAGAGGTGTTGGTTATCCAATAAATAGTTTCCGGGGCGGCGGTACCGACACCCGCTTCTCAAATTGATGATATTGGTTTGCGTATTTTGGCCTATTATGCACTACTGCACAGTCCTAAGCAGTCACAAGTTGCACGAAATTTTGCGCAAGCTAAAAAATATGACAAATCTAAAACTTGTGACAACTGAAAATGATAATATGCATTTAAAAAAATAAACTTTCTTATCTGAGAATTCTAACGAAACTCAATTAATCTACCGAAAATAACGTTAAGTTATTTTCATTAGATTAATTGAGTTAAGTTATTTTCGTTGGGTTTAACAAAAACCTTTCCACTCAACCGACTTATACTTCCTATATAAATTATAATTAGGTACCTATCTCAAGTAAAAACATCTCCGAGAGAACTAAATCCTCCACCAAATATCAAGAACTCCCCACCTACAAAATATCTCTTGTTTTTACCAGTCTTCATAGAGGAAACCTCTCCTGTGTGTTTACGTTTACCTCGCTGTTTCTGCTCCCCCGGGAGCCATTATTTAGTACGATTCTCTTTTATTCTGCAATAAAGGCACCGAGGCCATAAGCCAGGCATCCAGGCACCCAGGGATGAAACTGTAGAACAAATAGCTTGCAATGTCGAACACCACGGCCAATCGATACTTTAAAATACTAATTTGTAAGCATATTTCAAAAAACTTTTTCACCTTGCTCTCCTTTACATATTGGGATCGAGGCCAGCATTATCGGAATCAAGATTCTTCTGGTTTTAAAGATATTTTTATGTGAATACCTCGCAAGAGTCCCATCTACTCCCGTCTGGAGCCAGTGAGACTATGGCATCACCCATTGGGGTATTTAGTGAGACTGAAGCTAGTTGGGAGGGAAGGAAATGGGGAAGGACATAGCTATTCTGTTCTGATCATCAATCACGGCTAAAGCCATTTCAAGTAATTTTCAATTCTGAATGGTAGTCTTACGCCGGGGCGATACTTGAGTATCTTCTACTATATTGCCTGTTTTACGCAAACTCTTGTATCTATTACCATTAAACGATGTCTTTCTTCGGTACCTTTTCAAATTGTTTTTGAGAACTTATTCCTTGACCTTCTACTAATGTTATACTATCATGCTAAAAACTAAGTACCTAACTGGCGCAGACCTGTAAGAATCCTTTTTTATAATTCCTATCATTAACTATTTAAACATTAACAATTCCTAGACATTTTATTTTGAAGAGTTTTAAATTTCAATGTACATTTGTTGCTTTAAATTTTTAATTTTCTGCTGCCGGTTTCGACACATCCGTGTCTTTCACTAGCAAACTTAAAACAAACTTAAAAATTCTATACAAGTAAAAAAAAAGATTTAATTAGGTGGGAGTAGTGGGAGGGGTGATTTTGGGGGAGGGGAAGAACGGTGATTTACATGGTGATATTATTTTATTAACTAAAATAATTATTGATTTATTTCTAAAGTTTCCAAAGCGCGCTAAGAAATATGAATTTATATTGGAATTTTTAAACTTGGTTATTATTTCGTAGACAAAGTACATTTTCCCCGATTCTAGTTTTAAAATTTCTAGTAAGTAGTACTCAGTAAGTAGTTTTATATAGTTTTTGGCTTCATATTCCTTTCTTATACATTTAATTTATCTACTCATTATGCTGTCTCAGTAGAGGTAAAGTCACAAGGAGGAAATACATAATTGGTTTTATTTTGGCTATATAATACTTATGTACAAACTGAAAAAATGTGAACTGTCTATTTCCGGAAATTAATAAAAAATAAATAAGACACTTTGAAGCATTATTTCCAATCGTCGTTTATATTTGATCTTACAATAATTGGAACATTATGCAAACAACAAAGCACCCCTTCTTATTATCAAATATTTCAAGTTTACATAATATTTTGTTAAGTTGACCCCGAAATTCTGGGTAGACTGTGCTTATTTTACCCCGCAAAAACCGAGTAATTTGATAGATCTACTGCATGAACAAAAACAGATTATTAGCCTTATGGTTGATATTATTCAGTCTGTATACATATATTGTAATACGAAGTTATATCATTGATTGATATCGACAGTTCCAATATAAAAGTTTCAGGTACATTGCACGAGGGAATCGAGTGGTATAAGTTAGTATGAACAGTTATTGATGAAGCCTGTGTACATAATATTATATCGGAGGTACCAGAAAGCTCGCCGGAGTTGAAAACTCGCGGGCGCTCTTCAGCCACATTATCCGTCTGCGGTGGAAATTGTTCGCTAGTTTTCCGATTAGATGTGTTAAAATATGGATCCTAGGGGTGCCGTTACGCTCCCACCCCCAGACCGAAAAGTAAACCTCTCCCGACCGCCAGCAGAATTCAGGCGGGACTCAAAACTACACAGATAACCTTCCATCTTGAATTTTATTGACATCCATAAAAAAACTATTATCTATTTTGTATACTAATCAAATCAAATGCTTTTTAAAATATGTTAATAAATTACTTGCATATCGTCAATTCATTTGGATACGGTTCTAACTCCACTTCACCTTGTTCTGAGATATGAGGTGTCAAAGTTTGCAAAGACGATTTCTCATTATCTATTTACCAATTTCCCGGCTTGAGGTTGAATCTTGTGTTAAGTAATTTAATTGAACATATTTTATAGGAAAGTATTAAAATAGGACGTATACCTACCATTTTAGAACATACCTAAATATGCAAATAGAACCTTGTGCAACAAGTTAAGGCATAATAATTCATTGCACAAGGTTTTAATTACATATCCCTAATGCAATTCCTAGCTAGGGCCACGATAAACTAAATTACGAAAATTCGTCTTTGGAAACTTAGAAACCTTTAAAAATGGTAATGTGTAGTTTGAACCTTATCCAAATGAAGTGACGAACCTCGTATTTAGATCAACTCTCAGGTACAAACAAAATAGAGAGTGTACGTGATGATAGAACCTTGTAAAATGAATTATTATTGTAAATGTTTGAAGTTAGAACTTTGTCATACTTATATCTACGAAAATACAACACGGATGGTCCTGAAATTTATTTTGATTGTAGAAATAAGCAAAAGAAATGCTTTAGCATTCAAAGGTCATTTTTGAAAAAAATGTCAGTTAGAACCCTAACCAAATGAAGTGACGATATACCTACATCCGTTTTTGTTACGTCAGATTCGCGAAAAAATATTTAACAAAATGTAGATACCTATTTTCACACACAATATTGTGGTTATATCATTAAAATTTGTCGAATAATTATAGTAAGAATTTTTTTATTATTTTAGAACCTATAAGAACCTATGATGACCCATCTACGAGATAAAATAATATGTTATGTACCTACACGAAAGCTAATTTTATCTTCACCGGGCTGAGAAGTTATTATTAATAGTTTTTGACTTCACTTGGTTCATTGGGTATTATTAGTTTTTGACATGCCTACGGCCGCAGTGTACGGGATACGAATGATATAATTACGCAATTTAATGAAACAAAAATCAAAAAAATAAATTACAATATTTTACAAATATTATTTTATACACTTTGTTTTTGTTTATCAAATATAATTCTGCTCTTTGTATGTATTAACTTTTAAAATTGTTGACTAACAAAGGGGAGTGCATACTTGCAAGATTTTTCTCAATATAAAAATATACAACTGCATGGGTAAAAGGTAGCAAAGGAAAATCAATCATTTCAAGCAGTTGACTTTCCTGTGGTTAATCGGACGACGTTCAGATGAACTCGTAGATGTAAGAACGAGACGGATTGTCAGTCGAGCATCGTATGCAATTTTGGAAATACTACCTATTATAGGAAACGTTTAACACAGACAATCTAAATTTTATAAAAAAGTTATATAATTTTTTTTTAATTAAAAATCAACGTGATGTGAATTTCAGAAAATAAAAAAAACAGTAGATGTAAGTTAAATATTATGCTGTTCCGAGGAATAACTTCCACTTATTCAAGTAAAAAATTATGTACAAATGCTTCTGTGAAACCATTTTTATTTATATATCACTTATATAAGCTTACCATGTCACAGTTGGTTTTGAGGCAGTAACCAGAAATTATCCTTCCCCTCATAAAGGTGGATGTTTGCACAGTTGCCCTGAATAAAATATGAAGCAATTCCACTCTAGCACCGAGAATAATAAGCAAATGTGGTTTGCGCTCTAATGGCCTGCATCAGTGGAACCATCCGTATTCAATTATTGTTGTTAAAATTCTGGAAACTCGTACTATTCCCCGCCTGGAATTCACGCTGCTTAGAATACATAAGTGCTAATAATTCATTATTGGTTTCTCAGCAGGAAATAATCATTATTATACATATAGAAAATAAAAATTGTTGTATTTGGTAGTAACGTTAAAAAGTATTATTAGTAAGTTGTTACGAGGGAATAACCGGACAAAACCGGATATATGTCATTTTTAAATCAAATTTTAGACGTATCTTTTCCACAAAAAAATGTAAATTTATTTCGAGAGACTGTTCTTTTATCTAGTAAAGTCATATTTTAATTTTTGAGAAAATATAATTATTTTTAGTACTATAAGGCTTTACCGTAGGTCGTTTGCAGATTTGTTAAACTTTCAAACAATTTTTTTTATTTCACAACAGACAAATTTCAAATCATAAAATCATGCAGTAAAATAAATCAATAAATTATCTGGGAAAGCTATATTTCAGAATTTTAATTTTAGTTTAAATAAAACCATGAAAAAACGATCCGCGGACGTGTTTTGTGACGAAAATACTTCAGTTTGTCTATTTATTTACGGTCTTACAAACTTATATTTTAAAAAAATTGCATTCTTATTTATCTTAGACATTATTGAACAATTATAAATACTTATGATAAAAAACAATTACGAAAAGTACAAAATTTTAATAGTTGTATCATCACGAGTTTGGGCATTTTTTGATGTAGGTTGTATTTATCAAAGCAAATTTTGATTGAAATATAGTCGATATTGAGTTATTATGTTAAAATGCTAGTATAGAGAATACTTAATCTTTCTCGTCTGAACCTCCCTGTAAAGTTGCAAAGGTACGATCGCAAAATCATCGTTCGACGAAAATTAAATTCTCAACCGCTGGTTAATGGCTCTTAAATTTTGAAACAATCCTTGGGGAAATGTGTATGTAATTGCTTATTTTCCAATATTGAATACCAATGTGGATTAAAATAGTAATCATTTAACTAGGAGTACAATTATTTTATAATAATCTTTATTTGGAAAACAAACAGCTTTACAAAGATACATAAAAATAAAGAGTGCTAAAATAAAACAGTAAGCCTAAAAACATGTTTTCGCTGATAAAATTTTTTTTTTTTTTTCGCTGACAAGAAAAACTAAGAAAAAAATAGTTAAGAGAAGCTAAATTAAACATAAAGAAAAACTAAAAAAAAAAATTGTTAAGAGAAGCTAAATACTTAAATATGCATGATAAAATATAGAAAAACACAATAAAGGGTAAGCTTATGATCTTATAGGAGTATATGGATGATTTGTATGTGATTAGGGAATATGAAAATATATTGCAAATTAGGAAAAGGAATCTGATTAATAATATAATAAATAAATATAAATATGGATGTTAAGTGGTGTGTTGTGATGCATTACATTCATCTGATAGTGTTGCTTTGAATTTGTTGAAAGTTATATTGAAGATGTCTGTATATGTGAGGTGTGTGTTATGATAGTGACAGGCTCGATGTATGAATTCATTTTGTAAGTAGTTGGTGTTGGAGCGGCTGTTATAAAAAAGGGATACGTTTCTGCCATTGCGACCAGGAACTCTAATATCTATTTTTTGTAAAAGATACGGGGAAGATATCGTATTATTTAGGATTCTGTACAATAGCAATTGATCAGAAATATTTCTCCTACAATTTAATTTCGGGATTTTAAAGAATTGACGAATATCTTCATTTGATTGGAATGCATAAAACGAGCGAAAATTTATGTAGGAGAGAAATTTTTCCTGAACACGTTCTATTCTATGAACATATGTTATATATCTTGGATTCCAAATTTGTGAGGCGTGTTCTAGGTGCGGACGAACATAGGTATAATAAAGCAAAATAAATGTATCGAGAAAATAAAATAGTTTTGATGTTCGTAGTATAAATCCTATCATTTGGGTGGCTTTAGTGACAATGTTATTAATATGTAATTGGAATGTAAGTTTGGAATCTAAGGTAACACCCAGGTCCCGAACTGATTCTTTTCTTTTAATATCGACATTGTTTATTGAATATTTAAATATTATTTTGGTCCTATTTCTCGTAAACGATATTGAGTAACATTTATCTATGTTTAGGAACAAGCCGTTAATTTTGCAATATTCGCTGAGATTATTAAGGTCCTCCTGTATTTTTAAGCAGCACGCGGTATCATCGATTGGAAGGTATAGTTTCATATCGTCTGCATATAAAATTGCCTTGCAGTGTTTAAAACAACTTGTAATGTCATTAATATAGATATTAAACAGGAGAGGACCCAAAATTGATCCTTGTGGAACTCCTGATGTAATATTGACCCAATTTGATTTGAAACCACTTAGCACAACAGCTTGCGAACGGTTTCTGATATATGAGTCTAGCCATCTTAGTAGATCTCCATGGATACCCGCGAGTTTTAGTTTTCTAAACAGAATGGAATGGTTAATTTTATCGAACGCCTTACTGTAATCTGTATAAATGGCATCAGTTTGAATACGCTTATCCATATTATGAAGTATAAAGTTCGTAAAACAAGCTAAGTTAGTTGTGACGGATTTACCGCTTCTGAAGCCATGTTGGTGTTCACTAAGAATGTTCTTTAATGCGTTGGAGATTTGGTCTGCTGCAAGTTTTTCGAATAATTTTGAGAAAATTGATAGTTTGGATATTGGCCTGTAATTTTGTACAAGATTTCGCGGACCGGACTTGTATATTGGGGTTACAAATGCTTATTTCCACATAGAAGGAAATTTACCCGTTTGTAACGAACGTTTAAATAATATTAATAATGGATACGCTAAATTCTTTGAGCATTTGGAGATAA
Organism: Limnephilus lunatus; assembly: GCA_917563855.2. Taxonomy (NCBI): domain Eukaryota; kingdom Metazoa; phylum Arthropoda; class Insecta; order Trichoptera; family Limnephilidae; genus Limnephilus; species Limnephilus lunatus. The sequence goes on from OU830600.1 coordinate 48,627,413, forward strand.
ATATAGGTGGAATTCCATCTGGACCAGCACCTTTGCTAGAATCGATTTGGTTTATGTACTTCAAAATTAGATCATAACTAATCTCTAAATCACTAATTTCGGCAACGCTGTGGTCTACATGAGAGTTTACATTGGGGACATCACATTTCTCATATACTGAATAAAAGAACGACGAGAACAGCTGCGAAATTTCTTGACCGGTATGAGCAATTTCGTTTTGATAATTCATAGTACTAGGAATGGATGATGTTGTACGTTTAGATTTTATGTACGAAAAGAGAGATTTAGAATTTCGATGAATATTCCGTTCTGCATTGAGAACAAAATTTTGGTGACACTCTTTGGACATATTTTTTTGCCTTATTCGTAGAATTGAGAAAGCTTCGTAATCAGATGGATTATTATATTTCTTGAATTTCGATAGATATTTACGTTTTTCTCTTGTTATTTTAATGAGGGAAGGTGAGTACCATGGTGGATACTTTAGTACTTGAATAAATTTGCTAGGTATAAATTGATTTATAACAATGTTTAATTCATTATAAAATGTCTCGATTGCTATATCTATATCAGTGTTATTAAGTTTTCTAGGCCAGTCAATGTTAGATAAGTGAGTATTGATTTCATCATAGTTTCCTTTGGCGAATATGTATTTTTGAGATTTGTTATGTACAAGCGTGGATAAGATATTGAAAGGTAAGTCAACATGTAACGCTTTGTGGTGTATGTCTTCTGGAACTAAAGGTAATTCAGGCAATAAGACTTTCAGATTTATATTAGATAAGATAAGGTCTAGTATCCTTTCATTAGCATTAGTGAAACTGTTAAATTGTTGTAGGCCAGAGAAAGACAGATAATCTATGAACTGTGAACTAATTGTAGACTGATATTCTTCAGGAATAAGATATGAGTTATGATCATTTAGGGTCCATTTAATTTCCGGTAAGTTAAAATCACCAAGAATTATGAATTTATCAGCCGGCAACGACAACATTTTTTGATTAAGTTGGGTGGAGAAATTGAGCAATTGAGAATTAAATCGAAGATTTCTAGGAATATATACTGAGCATATATGAATGTTATCCATTCCACCTTGTTCCGAGGGCATCCGAAATACTAGGCCTCCGTGGTCGAGGGGTAAGGCTCTTGACTACTGATATCCGAAGGTCGTGGGATCGAATCCCGGCGTACGCAAATAAATATTATTTGATCAATTTATGTTACTTCACAATTATTCATTTAAAAATGTATAGTAGGTATATTTGCGGCACGTTCCAGAGTGAAAGATACTCTAGTGTCGCCATGGTGTAAGACCACCATTCAGAATTGAAACTTTGCTTAGTATGGCTTTAGCCGTGTTTGGTGACCAGATCTGAATAGCCAGGTACTTCCCTACCTTCCTCTCCCTCATCTCATTTCCCTCCCCACTAACTTCAGCCTCACAACATCCCCCAATTGGGGATGCCCTGGTCTGACTGCCTCCAGTCGGAGCTGGGACTATTGTTATGGATTCATATAAAAAAGGTACATAATATAATTATACTATAGTGGTGAATGCCATTTCTGGACAGATTTTTTTTTTGGTTTGTTAGTTAGAACAAAATATTTAAGCATAAAGCACAAAACAAACCAAATTAAACGCAGATTACCTCTATGGTATTTTCTCGCCTTAACTAGATTAATGTATTGTAAAAACGGAGACCGGACAACTCAGAATGAAACCGACTCAGAACCACCTCAGAAAGGTCATTAAGAGTGATAATAAAAAAATATAAAAACATTGGTTGAATAGTTTAAGTTAGGTTAGGGTTACCGGCTATTTTAAAATTATATTTTCATAGCTTTTAATGACATTTCTGAGGTGGTTCTGAGTTATTATGAGTTGGTTTCATTCTGAGTTGGCATGGAACCGTAAAAACACCACTAGAATTACCACGGCATTCTGCAATGTTACTTGAAAAATAGCCAAGGGGGTTTTCCTCTGCTGGGCGAAGCACCGCCCATCAGACTAGCGTATCGTAACGACTTCGCCCAAGGTTTCAACTTCTCACTGCCATGGCACTGGGTGAAACTTCCCCCGGAATGCCCGCGCTCGTTTCGCGAGAGTTTTTTGGCGCTAGATTTATGACGCGGAACGAATCTGCCGCGAAAACCGAATAACCCACGGACCGGTAATAGTTATGTTTCATATTTTAAGTTTTTTGATCATCATTAGTGCTCTGACAGGTTGGGTTTTCCGATTTAAAGTTTTTCTCGGAGCGTTGCTTATTTCTTCACTTTTCTTCGGGGAGAATATCTATCGGAAGTTATCTGGAAGAGATGGTTTAAGAAATGAAGCGACGCTGAACATTTTTACTATTTTACTTTCATAAAAAAACGACTAATCCGAATATAAGAAATATGTAAGTTTAAACAATAAACAAAACAATATTTGAGTGTTTAAAGCAAAACACCTAAGTTAGTATATATATATGTGTATTTTTGTTCCAATAAATAAATAAAATAATCACGTAAATGTGTAAGAAAAATTACGAATTTGTTGTTTTCTTTAGTAAAGTGTATTATTATATTAAATTTTTTATTCGGCAAATAAAATATAGACAGAAGATTAAAATTCTAATAACAATTAGGTACGCAAAAAATTAAGGAACCCCGGATTTTCATAAAGAACAAGTGAATATACTTTGTCTTCGATATTTTTAGGTAAATTCGAAATTTCTTATTTCATTCCGTTACCAATGTTTTCCCTTTATTGAGGGAAATTTAAATGCGAGTCGCGCAGTATCAACGGGAGTTCTCCTTTATTAGGGGAATATAAAATTTATTTTATCATGATTTGCTTCCTTCCTCAATAGACTTGCGATGAATATTAATATAAGCCATCGATTTTCATCAAGGATTGACTATAAGCTGTAAAAGATTTTTATCGTATTATCAACAAACAACAATATTGAGATAATAAAAGATAATGTCATTGGAAACATTGGAAAGATAATGTCTTTGGTGGTTTTTATCTATTTATTCCGTTATAGAAATAAAGGAAGGTAAAATACACATCACGGTTTGCGAGACACCAAATTCATATGTAGAAATGATCATGAGTTCGTTGGATATTTATAATATGTTCAAGATTTATTTACCTTCAAATAATATATGTGTTCTAATTTTGTTTAGTTTGGCATAGTAACATTATTTACATTCTAAGGGAATAAAAACGATTTGTTTTTGGAATTATTGGAAAATAAATGGAATGAAATGCTTTTCGTTTGTTCATCTGTTATTGGTGCATGATGGTAAAATTAAAGAAACTGTTCATTGTAGTGTTCGTTAGAATTTATTTCTGGCACATTTACATACATAGTTTTACAAAAAAATTACAAGCATTGCATTCAATCTTCAAACATTGTTTCTAACACGGCTTTTAATATTGTACAAAGGTTAGGCAGAATTTACTTCTTTACTTCATCTCTAAAATTTAAAAAATAACTCTCTTTAAAAGATTTACCACCCTTCCAATCACCTTTCTGTTTTAATTCTATTCAAAGTGATGTGCCTTAAATATTCTTGTAACTACAATATTCGTTTATATACCTGTACGCCTGTCGACACAGGTATATCCTAGTGAGAGGCATACAAAACAATGTAAATATATTTATTTGTAGATAAATAATAAAAAAAATAAAAAATATAAATACGTAGCGCAGACCAGTGAAAAATCACGGAATGTTGTAATTCCAATTTTGAAAAAGACAATTAAAATATTTTCTGTCAAAATGTTGTAAAACATGAAGGTATTCTAAATTATAACCATTCAAAGCAAATCCGAGTTCTGGAATTCATTGAACAAAAGTTAAAGACACACAATCGAAATTATGTATCAATCTGAGCATTTAGATATTAGGTAGGTAGGTATATACCTATTCTCCAACCTGTTTTGCTTACGCCTAATTTTCACCAAAACAATATATGACGCATTATCAGCTTGATGAAGCTAAGGGATTAGCAAAAACTTTTGGTGACAACATTTTAAAAAAAGATATGTCCCTGTTTTCTTCGAAAATTTTATAGTTAAAAGAAATTATTGAGATAAAGTATACCATGGGTCCATTAGATGATAATTTACGAATTCATAGGTACAATAAAAATAAATTAAGAGCCTTAAACTTTCGTTATTCTTGTGACTACCTTGAATGGTACGATTTCTTTGTCTACCTTTTATGCAACGGTAAGTCGTAAGATAAAAGCTCCCATGCTTTGTGCAAATATACTCATGCATGGATTTTTCACTGTTGTGATGTTTATTCTTTAAGACGTCATAGTGGAACTTTCAGATTTCAGATCATATTTGTACCGTTGCATGTGAAATGCATATTTTGTCGTCCCTGTCAAACTAACGGAGCTAATTATCCGCAATTTAAAACATGTTTTTGTTTGTTGTGGTTTATTGGGCGAACGTATAATTAAATCGAACTTTATATTGGTTATGTAAACCCTATTTAGTTTTGAACATTTATACCATACTAGCTGACCGGAAAACGTTGTTCTGCCATATAAATTATTATAGATACATAACAAATGCCGAATGAAATTTCATAATAACGCGACGCTTCTCGTGAATGACTTGCGCATGTGTGGATGAAAGTTCGATGAGGTGAACGTAGCGCCATCTGTCATTCAACAACATAAATAAAATCGATCTGTTTGAAATACAAACGACGGTTAAATTTGTTCATACAAAAATACTAAAATCGAGATTAAAAAATGGGAGGGTCGCGTTTATTTATATGTATACATTTTCGTAGTAATCACACTACGTTATTCTTTTTGACACTAATATTAACTAATCAAAGTATTACCCACAAACACTTACTGGTTCGATTCGGGGTACCTACTTAACATCCACTTTTATTATTATATCATATCCATAGAGCACAAAAAAAACTTAATTAATAACAAAAAATTATTTATGTAGTCAGGTTCTCATCGGGCACTTTGTACTTTAATGGTACAAAGTGCCCGATAAATACATAATTATTGGAAAAATCGTCAATGTTGTCCAATCATCGCCAAAGGGATGCTAATCGAAGTGATTAACTGTGCACCTACTGTAATTTAAATAATGAAATCCAATTAATACATTGCATATTACACAAATGAACAAAAATATGAATGTTCCTATTAAAAAGTTATCTGAAAATTTAAATTTATATTATTAAAATGTAGAGTGTTATTAATAATCATGACGATATTATTCAGTGGCGTGGGGTGAAATTCGCTTCAATTCATGTCATCAGATAAGTTACTGTAATATACTCTATAAAATACCAATTATATTTATCTTTACATAGCATAATAATAATAATTGGGATACACACGTCAAAGACATTTACAGAAACACCCAAATACTTCCTTTTAACACCATTCCCACTTTTGAAATAACAAAAACTATATTACAAGTAATTCAACACTCGGCACATTCCAACACTACACTCAATTACAATTGCGACGTACACCAACACAACACAAGAAATCACAACAAACTTCATATACCAAAAATCAAATCAACAAAATATGGACTAAGATCCCTAGAATACATAGCTTACACAAAATATAATCAACTACCCAACGAGATCAAATGTGCAAGTCAATGTAAAAAGACCCAAACTAAAATGCTCAAACTTCATTTTATGAATGACTATCTGTAATAATAATGTTGTGTATGTCCTATGATATGTCCATTTAATACATACAGCTATATGTTTCATGTAATGCGTATCATTCCCGCAATGAGTTTATTAACTCTTGGGAGTACAATGCTTTATATAATATACTATATTCTGTATTGTATAATTTTAATAAATAAAAATAAATAATAAAATGAAGTCGTTCCCGCTGTCTGTACGCTTAGATCTTTTAAACTACGCAAACGGATTTTCATGCGGTTTTCACCAATAGATAGAGTGATTCATGAGGAAGGTTTTATGGCATAGAATATGTCAAAGTTTTCAAATATATAAATAAAGGGAACGGACTTGCAAGCGGGCAGCGGGCGGCGTGGATTTGCTTTAACAAACGGCGTTGGTTATAAAGATTAGGTAATGGCGTGGCGTTGTATTTCGCTAGCCACAGCAACGTGAGGCCGGGTCTGCTAGTTACATATAAAGGAAACCTAGCTAAGCGTTTTTTCTACACCGTACAGAAACTATTTATCACACTGTAGCTGAGTTACCGAAATGGCAAAAATTGCCTGAATATGAAATCCCTGTTTACTGTGTAAAAAATCAAATCTTTGGCATTGATGCAGATTATTAAAAATAGGCGATCTGGTGGCCATTTACATAAATAATACACAGAGCGAGTTCGGAGTTAAAAAAAAATGAGATGCCAATTTATTTGCGGAGCATTTTATTCATCCTTTCAAGTGGGGGCGGATTTTAGTTTAGAGTGATGGCATGCAAAAAATAGTTCTTCGCTAGGTCTGAAAATTGGTGTTGGGATCCTGCGCCATACAAATATAAATATAAATTATTTAACTGACTGTGATAGTGGAACATGGCGGAGTATGAAACTCTGGTAAGAATTTTAGGGTTAAAAGGTAGAGTTATTATTCATTTTATTTATTTATTATATATAGATACAAAATAAAGTACAAATTACATGTTAGGAAGTTTTGCCTGTCCAACTATATGACATTAATGCTGGACGCGGGGTAGAAATCTCAATGTGGGAAGCCAAATACAAGACAATTGTACCGGTCTCTATTTCTAGTACTTTAGTACTAAACTGCTACGCGTCGAGTAAGGTCGTGTCTTACCAGCACTTACCAGAACCTACGTAAATTGTATTGCAAAACGCCAAAATGCCCTCCCGCGTGTCTCGTTTTACCCGCCTTTAGGCCTAAGCTACACGAGCGGTTCTACCGCCGCGGGAAACCACCCAATCCTTTACGCGCATGACCAAATAACAACTCTCTCTCGTACGAAATGATGCAATCGCGGGAAACCGCCCGTGTAGTTTGAAGTGACGGTTTCCCGCGGCGGGAGAATCGCTCGTGTAGTTTGCGCCATACAACGCTCATACTAAATTGTATCTGCCGCGGGACACCGCGGCGGGAGAACCGCTCGTGTAGCTTAGATCTTACCCTTCCCTGCGCATAGCGTAACCGAGTGAGAGTATCTTGTTATGTCAGTCACACCCGTGATGTGTGTGAAATCAGTATTCGGCGAAGAAATTAATAATCTGCCCGACCATATATCTATGACATTCATATACACACATTCTTCGATTGTCTATCTTTATCACACATGAATAAACTTTTTAATTTAGAAATTATACTGAAAATCGCTGAAAACAAAAGAGTGTTGCTTTCTTTCCACATTATATTGTGAGTATGTGAGACTATGGCGAGTCTATTTATAATATATAACGTCATTGGTCCAACTAGGAAAGTTTCCCGTTCCAGGACAGACAAATTGACAGGTTTAGTTCATATTATTCCTTAAGAAATGTACATAATTACATAACAAAAAATGTGTGTCTCAGCAGAAAAAGTAATCTGATAGCATATATTATATTCACATCTACCGAATTAACGTGGTAACATATAATATATTCGGATTTACAGCGTATGAGATAAGTAGGCAAGTTATTAATATTGAAAAGTGTAAACCAGGTACCTGATAACAAGATGGAGGAATTACAATAAGATTTATAATATAAAGAGATGAAGTTATGTTAGGTTATATGTTTAGAAGTGTGAACTTATGTGTGTAAAATTATATCTGATTTTCATTGTATTTATCGTATGAGGCACGCACAAAGGCGACAGAGGAATCCGTCATTGCGGATGGCACGCCACTGCGTCATAGTTATAGATGACGCCATATGTCATGATCGAATAAAAATTATTGGAAAATTAATGTCGTCCTGAAATGTGTACTGTATTGCATCAACGTAATGCACATAATTTACATGACAAAGTGCTTTCGTCGCAGCCCATTCCATGAATAATAAAATAACTAGTCATATTTGAAAATTCGTTATTAGCGTTATTATTTTGGAGTAAGTAATTGAATTGCATAATATATATTTATTTCTCATGGGTTGTTTAATTAATCATTTTTTCCGAATTTAAAATGCCAGCCAGTTCTTTCTTTCAATTCTCTATATGTTTTTCTTAATTAACTATAATTTTTTTTAACAACACACTGGAGGTCCTGAGTAAAAAAATCTCACAAGGCTGAAAAAGGTATGAGGAATGGTTAGGAATCTGGGGTCAATGTGATGTACGTACGAATCCATCTTTCTCATTGCGGTGCTAGGTGATGGGTCGAGAGAGTCTGGTTGGAGATATCTAGATTAGGCCTTCCACAACCCAATCTCTCCCAATCCAGCCCACCACGAAGTAGGTGGACCAATTCATCCTCCGCGAAGACCTGGACAAACCTCACCCCATAAACCCGAGCAAGTCACCAAACGTAGTGAACCACTTGTGGTGACCTAAGGCACGGATGTTTGTTAACCAATAATTAGTTCCCTGGTATAATTATTAAATTTAATTACCCATAACCGCCGCCCAAATTGAGAAATATACGTCATATAAAACATAGCGTCGGTCACAAAAAAACCTAAGTTTGGCAAAGAAAAAGCATGGATTTTCCATGCTTCATTGATATTTTCTTCTTTGAAAGTTATACTGTGAAAATTACATTTAAATTTCTACCACTTGAGTCTTTTTCCACGCAGTAATATTACATAGTACCTAAGTTCGGTTCGGGTGTGTGTGGCTTCTTGTTTATATTAGTAAAGCGCCAAATATCGTTTCCGCTGAACCAAGTGCTACTAATCTCATACATTATTTTCGCATTATGCGTGGTGGTTCCTTCTTTAACCGCCCAAGCCCAGCCCTCGAATAAGAGGGTAAGTACTGCGAGCATTACAGGGAGAAAAACCTTCTTTTACCATTGGAGCTCACAAATTATCGGCTTATAATGCATATTATTGTGTCGTTGTAGGGCAGAGTTTGGATTTTAGGGGAAGCTTTTGAAAGGAATATATCTAATTTATTTCTTCACTTACTAGACGAGTTTTTAGTTATAGAGATAGGCCGCGTTTTATATTAAATGTAGTTTTATTCGGCCTTTTTAAAAGAACTTGCATGTACCTTCCTTCATTACTAACTTCATAAATGGTTTAACTCCTTTATTCCTTAGACCACAATAAATTGCTAGATTGACTAGGTCTATTGGAGCAGGCCTCATCTGTTAAAAATATAGACGTTAAGTAAGTTTGGAATCAAATAAAGACAGAATCCCATGTCCTACGTACTCATCCCCTTGGGATGTTAATATTAACTAACTAACCATCACGCCGCTTCCCCGCAGGGGTAGGCAGAGAGGATGGACCGCCAAACAACTCGGTCTTGGCACACACTCTTTGCCTCACTCACATTCATACATCGTCTCATACATTATCTTCTATTATTCTGACTTTTGACATGGCCCGACTCAAGTATCTGATTCACTTGATCGTGCCATGTCTTCCTCGGACGTCTCCGACTTCTTCTACCATTCACATTTGCGTCATGTATTCTTCTTTTGTTGTTCGTCGTATATTCTTAATTGTTTTTAACAGCTTAGGTATATACAATGTCGTGACTTCTTTTCGTAGGTTCATTTGGAAAATAGTAGAGAAATATGTATTTTATTTTTATTTAAAAAGGCGCTCAGATTGTTGTTTCTTCGGCTCCTGTTAAAGGCCGAAATGACCTCTGATATAAATGAGTTTTGACTCTTACGGTATATTTACGTATCCCCTATGATAATAATAACTCTTCATAACGCCGAATACTAAGTGATTCCAAATAAACTGACCTTTCGAGCATTTTAATAAAAAATAACAATAAACAAAACAAATTTTACGAAAAACAAGGTTTTTACGAACTCCGTGATTGGAAGTAAGTCTGGGAAACGTCATCCCTAATTATTACGTTCCCAACAGGGTGAGTTCCGGCATGGTGGGGATGGGTGATTTGATTCGGTGGAACTTGAATTATCATTTATATTTAAAGTTCCGTAATAATTGTACCGAATGGGTGATTACTCCACCACCCCCGGGACTGTAATCATTATTGTATAATCAACGAATAAAAAGTCTCATTTGTTATACGAATAAATACATATTACATGATAATGTCGTGTCGCTTTGAATGTTATTTTGGCCTTTCTTTGCGTATCCAGTTATTTGCCTTTTTATCATATTAACTGTGTTTTATAAAATCCATGGAATTTCGGGAAGAAGTTTAACAAGTAAACATTTTTATATTATAATATATGGAAAATTTGGTTAAATAACGTAGGAAGACATGCAGCAAAGCATTTTAACTAGTTTAATATTATTTTTTTACATGTTACAGATATTTGAGGACTTCCAAAGTTCTCCCTGAAAACAGTTTCGAACAGGCGGTTCAGTTTAATAAATCGATGTTTTCGTGAAAACCTTCGAGGAAGGCCCCGGCGAAAACACAAAAGTGAAGAAAAACAGAAAGAAACGTCACGATTTTGAAGAATTGCTTAACTGTGGGATGGGAAAATTTATATTCTATGCGTTATTGCGGTTTCGGATGGATACATCGTTTCTCTACCATTTGTTATATGAAATTTCCGATAGTTTCGACAGTTAAATTAAGCTTTTTTTAAGGGGTAGTCTCGGAAAGTTTGCTCGGCAGGGAAGTTTAAAACTATTTTTAATACTGCTCAAGATGAAGACAGTCAGAGATGAATTAAGGGAGATCTGGATTATTGGAAAAGAAAATGGTTGAAAACATTATTACTCCCTTACGTATATAAATAGCTAGTGATATTATCTGGAAATGTGACAGACTTTTGCTTAGATTATTTATTATTAGCTCAAGTGGATGTGGAAAGATTAACTTAAATTTTAATAATTTTTATTTTTAATGTATAATAAATAAATAAAGCCTTTGTGGGACTATCGTAAATGTTTGAAACAAAAATATTACCCGTGGCTATCCAACATTTTGAGACCAGGTGCCTAACCAAACCTAACCTTAACCAGTGTTTATTTATTTAACGTCCAAAGAGAATTTACATAATACGGTACTACATCTTTAACATGAGAAATAATTAATTTGAACCTGAGAAAAATTACCATTAAAAATAAAATTACAATAGATAAAAATTATTAAAAATGTAACAAATAATAAGTAACGATGTCACTCTTTTTAATGTCTAGATACCTGCAACATGTACCTATAACAAATATTGAATAATTTTTTGAATAAAAACTTACATGTGTGCAAAACTTTAGAATTTTATTAATATTTATTTATTTATTTTCGGGAAATCGACAGTTCACATTTTTCCAGTCTATACATGTTTGTATAGCCAAAATAAAAACAATTATGGATTTCCTCCTTGTGACTTTACCTCTCATTACACAGCATAAAAAAAATAGAAATAATAAAATTTATAATAAATGAGTATGAAACCAAAATTTTTATTAAACAAAAACAAATAAACCAAATAAAATAACATTATTAACGGATTGCCGACTTTTTGAGGGAGATGTTGATTCAGACGGTTGCTGGTGGTTTCACCTCTTCCTCGCATTCAATAAATGCTGGCGTCCCACAGGGATCGGTTGTGTCTCCGAATATGTTTTTGTTGCACATCGATGACCTTTTGTCATGTGCACCAATTCATTGTTTCGCGGATGACAGTACAGTCCTTGATAGCTTTTTGTTTAAGTCCCCAAAGGATACACAAGCTCAAACAGTTTGGAAGGCTTTGAAACAGATAATTGACAGTTACCTGGAGAGGGTTTCCTCTTGGGATGTGGATAGCTCGTCGAATTTAATGTTTCAGAGATCCAATCGTGTCTGATTACGTCTAAAAGGGATAGAAATGGCAATCTAATATCCTTCAACGTTTTTCCAACATTCTCCCTTGATATGCTTGGTGCAAGTGACTAGCTCAGGCACGGGGGCTCCATCGAAGACTTACTTTAAGAGTACACATCTGCTGACCGTGTACAAATCGCAAGTGCACCCCACTGTTGAATTTGGCTGTCACCCCTGGTCTGGAGCCCCAAAATACCTAAAAAAAACCCTTTTTACTCTGTACAAAAACGAGCAGTAGGTTCCCCTATCTTAAAAGGACAGCAATCTTTAGAACAGGTGTGCATGCTGCCCTAGTTCTACCAGTATTTCAATGGAAGATGCTCCGAAGAAAAAACATCGTTTATTCCTTCAGCATCGGTGAATAGTCAGAAAATACACCAAACGCGCTCCTAACAATTGACATTTGTCACAAGAGAGTTATTGAGTTCAACAGCTCCGCTATCAAACGATTTGTCGGCCTCTGTGTTTCTTTCCTCCTACAACATGATGTTCTTCAAGACCCATGTTCACTCCTAACTTTCTTTAAAAAGACTATCCACACAGCATCCACAGAAAATTGTTTTCCTCGGGGCCTCCTTGTTAATTTATAAAAAAAACTCTACAACGTAAGTAAAAAAAGCCGTAAGATTGAGAAGGTTTCAATACGGCGCTTCTGGAAAAATTACCAGCTGTATGCCGACGATCATAACCGAGTGAGTGTGAGTGAAAGTGGAAGAAGACAGGGAATGATAACGGGATGAAGAAGAAACGCTTGACACCAGTGCAGAACATTTGAAAAGAAGGCCAAATCCTACTCCAGGGTGTAGAGTTGTGAAACTGACGATAAACAACCGCGTGCAGCCAGATTATCAGGACAGTTACCAACATTTTACCAATTGATGCATACATTTTGTTTTTGGTATTAAAAATGCCTAAATAAACAAAACCTATTTAACGATTTTGAACTTCACAGTCGATATGATAAAAAGGCAAATAACTGGATCCGTAAGGAAGGATGTAATAACCTCAAAAGCAACACGACATTACCATATAACATGTATTTATTGGTGAAATAATTTTCAAGATCGGTTCAGTGGTTTAGGCGTGAAAGCGTAACAAACAAACACATGCACATTCGCAAATATAATTTTAGTATAGATATAGATGTAAGAATTTTTAAAATTATTTTAAGCGGATGTTTTCAAAACGATGAAGAAAAAATGAAGTCCGCTGAACACTTTTGCAAAACAACAGAAACCGTTGAATATTCTTTACCGGAAAATTTTGATATTTTATTTAGCTAAGCGGTATGTATGAAAAGGCTCACGGAAAACACCAATTGGGCTCGCGGGCCGCGAGTTGCTCATCACTGCACTAGTCTTTGGTAACTAGATATTTCCCAATGCAATAAATACACAGTGTGGAAAAACAGTGAACTCACTGTTTCGGGAATACAACTTTTTTTTCGTTGCGAGGTTGTTTAATCTGAAAACAATTTGTCACAAAACACAATTGTTATTCATTACGCTTTACTGGGAAGGCCGCATCTATTGTACTGCTATTTCAATAAAAGGTATTCTGGAAAATTGGCAGAATTATTCGCATAGCAATTGATCGTTTTGTAAACAACATCTTGGTATTAGAGGACCTACCAGCTTCCGGTGTTTTCTTCATCTCACAAACATGTTCACCTCTTTCTATTAAAAAGACTCTCTCCACAACATGAATTTGAATTCGAACTTGGTTATTTTGAGCAAGATGGGGCTAACTAAATGTGTACAACTTTATAAAATTATAATGAAGAAATGTAGAAATTGGGGTTGATTCTTAAAAGCTAAGAGAGTAAAGGCAAGAAAATTTTCACACTCAAATCTCATTAATATGCTAAAATAATATTTATATTATTTAACTTATTAACACGAGGTATTTTTAATAACTCTAGATTTGTACTTATTTTAAATTAGCTCCACACAGGAGGTCCCGAGGAAAAAATTCCTTAGGGTCTATGTCATCATTGGGGATGCTGTGTGGAGGGTCTCTATATGGAAAGGAAGTTCTGGGAAGGAAGAAGGTAAGAGGGGATGTTAGTAATCCGGGGTCACTGAATCTATCCCCCGGTGCAAGGCGATGGGTCGAGAGAGCCCGGCTGGAGAGGTCAAACGGTTTCCCTCTACCAGTCTCTCCCGAACCTGCCCGCCACGCAGTAGGTGGGCAAGCGCTTCCGCTGCTATGACCTAGACACAAACCTCACCCCATGAATCCTGGCACCCCTACTAATTCAACAAACGTAGCGAACCACCAAACGCGTATCACAAACTAAGTTACCTACAGGGTTATACTCGTAGGATTATATTTTACAGTAATTTTTTTAAAGTTATATCTACTTTGAGTAGCACATTTAAAAATGATCACAAGATCCATTGAAGTTCGTTTTAAGTCATATTCCGGTTAAGCCGAAACCAGAATAATGATGCGCCAGTTAATGGTTTTTAATATTTCTTTTAAGTTTAGGTATATGTATGTTTCTTTTTTTTTTTAAATTACTTTATTGTAAAACTGCATATCTCAATACAGGAATCCCCTAGTGAGATGTGCAGCTTATGTTTTCATGTATTTCTTATTTTTTTCAATAAATAAATAAATAAATAAATGGTAACTCCCCGTATACGCATTTTCCCGTGCGAGGTACGAGACTCGACTATACCCACACTGCAGTTCCTGTACATTGTGGTCCACTGACTATTATATTTCCGTCTGAATTACAGACACAAAGGCTTTGATGGAAATGGGCCATGAATCATAAATATAATTATCTCTAATGGCCGGCTGCTGTGGTGGGCAGAGCTATATATGGTGGATGTTGGATGGTAGATGATGAATTCCGTAGATATGACCGACTCACCTGAGATGCAGGAACATTGAACCACGCTTTGGCGAGGGAACTCGAAAACTATGCCACTAATATAGTGCATACTGCATGATGTTCGGACTTTCCAGGCACTGTAAATCTTCCTCTGTGTTCACGGAAGGGCGAGTTCCTGGATTTGCAGACATAATGAGAAGCAAGGAGGTAGGAACTAGGGAAAAGATTAACAAATCCAAAAATGTCCTGAAAAGAAAACAAATCATGGAATCCCGTTTGACTACCCGATCCAGCATCGAAGAACATTGGAGAAAGTCAACAATCTTTAGTCAGATGTACCAATAACCCATAGAAGTGTTAAATAAATATATTTTTTAAATCCATGTTTAAATCAAATTATGTTATATTCCTTATCTATTATTTTCTGGATACATTCATTTTTATTTATTTTTTTAAATTTTGTTTTAAATATTATTTACAATATTAGGTATTTAAATATCATTTTCATTATTAATAAATCATGTAGGTACTATTATTATTATTACTGAAAACTAAGAGGTGTACCTAGTTTTATTCAAATTTTATACAAAGCAAAAACATTTTACAGCCTTACTGAAAACCTCGTGAAAATTTTATTTAATTGATAAAAGACCGCGGATGTGAAAACATAACTAATTTTAAAATGCCAAAAAATTGTTCATGGAAATTCATATTATACATTGCTTACATAGCCAGAGGAGGTTGTTTATCTATTGTATACGCTTGTTTTAGTAATAATTTCTGAACCAATTTTGGATTTTTTTAATGTATTTTTGATGTCTAGTATATTTCTTATTTTTGAAGATGTCGTAAAAACAAATACCTTTATGGAAACAAGTTAAAATTACCTTTTAAATATACTTTAGCGTTTAAAAATTGCTGTCTTTTAAGCTTTAAACACAAAAATAAATTTGAAAAAAAAGCTTTTCTGTAAAAAAATTATTCAAAATGCAGAGAAATAAAAAAAAAACAATTTTAAATACACAGTCATTTTATTTAATGAAATTGGAACATTTGGAACGAAACTGCCACCTCAATGGTATGAGTATATGTCGAAGTTTGCATTCAGGTCCCAAAAAATAAACTGACATTTCGAACGGATTATAGGTTGCATATCTAAAGACGTTTATTTCGTTGGTACGTTTACCAATACATGTATTAGCCATTTATCTTATCAAAAATATCACTTTCAAGAAATACTCTGATAAATAGCTCATAAAATATGAAATTATAACGGAATATCCTCAATTTCGGCAGCACGAAAATACAATTTACTGTATAAGATCCTGAATAAAACTAGCGAAACAAAGCACACGTGAGTTTTAAATATATTAAACTACCCAAAGCAAATAATATATTCACCGTTTTATAAAATAAAAACATGATTCACGAGAGATTTCGATTACAAAATCCTTGACGTCAATTTAATGGCGCCATCTTAAATATTCATAACGGCGCACGCGCAAATAGTCTGTGTTGCCATTCTGAAAATTATATATATATTTTTTTATTGGTCGTTGTACTAAAATACCGTTTAACCGTTGTGGAGTGATTTTTTTAGTAAGGCTTTAGGTTTACTTGTGGACTAAAGTATATTCGTTTAAACATATTTAAAATTAGCACTACGCCTGGTTCTGAACTCATCACAAAGTCTCCCACCTACTTCGTCATGGATGTCGAATTTAACCTGAAAGAAATATGTATTTGAATTCAACACAAAGAGGCAAAGTTAACACGAGTTTTATAGCTTCTTTACTTTCCTTGTAAGTAGTGATGCAACGAATGCGAATACAAATATTCGTATTCGTATTCGTTGCATTCCTCCTTGAGAGAATTTTTTCCTCAACGCCTCCCGTTTGGGCTAATGTCAAAAAAATCTATCCAAACACTTTCTTCCTTTTTTATTATTATTACTCATATTTTCATTAGTTAAGATTAAAAAATCTCCCCATTCCAGGTGAAATTATTAAGATATTGTAATCAGTCCTTTCTAAATGTGTTTGCACATGATTGTATTTCCGTTTTTTTTTGTTATCTGTATTAGTAATAAAATACTAATTGCTATTATGAGTTTTTCATTTTATTTTAAAAATAATTTTTAGGCTAATGATTTGTGTAGGTATATATATTGTCTAAGGTAGTATCTTTTTTTTTTACTTTCCTCTATTCTCGTCGATGGTATGTGACGTCAAAGTCGCGAAATTATAATTTTTTTATGGTTAAATAGTGTCGGCACCTGTTCCATACAAAAAACCCGAAGATATCGATCTAGGTATTAGTTCATTTATGCCAGGGAACTACAGATGATGTGTTTTCTCAATAAAAATTTGGCAGTTGTAAATTTTAATTGTTAGTATAATAAAACAAACAGAAAAAGATTACATAAATGAGTGTTTTATTTCTCTGCCAAGTTATTCGTATTCGCCGGATAGTAGGTTTAATATTCGTAAAAGTAGTATTCGTTGCATCACTACTTGTAAGGTATTTACGAAAATGTTTTTTTACTTGGAAACTATAATAACGATGGCTTAGGCTTAGAGTAAAGTTATAATATTGTATCGTCGATATTGGTTGAAAAAGGATTAAGTACTGAAATGTACCAAAAGCCTATATTATTTTGGGTTCAAATATTACATCTCCCAAACCCATCCTCCTAAATATATTAACATAATAAAATATGTAGTGAATCCTCCAGGCTATGTTTTCACGAGTTCATATTAAATTACATCTCCCAATAATATGTATCTTTATGCCAAATAATGGTCCGTGTTAACAACATATCGTACACAAAATCTAATGTTCTCAAATTTCAATATGAGTTTTCTCAATATTTTGATTTACGGAGAGTTTTAACTCTAAGCCATCGATAATATTGTATATGCGGCAAAAAACCGCAAGATATATATTAAAAATATACACGTATCTTCAAGATATTCAAAAATTTATCCAACTCACCTTCGTTCAAAGGTCAAGCGATTTTACTTTTTACATTGTTTGCACAGCTTTTTTCAGTTCTGGATTTTTTCGTTCTAACTTCAGTCTAGTCTCTGCAAAAACAAACCAATAAAAGAAAACAGAATTCTGTAGATCACAGTTTACAAACAGTCACACTAGTGATGGGCGTAACTGAAATAGTGAATTTTAAGAAACGAAACATTTTGGTTAAAGATTCATTCTATTGATGGGTATTAAGAAACACTGAGGGATAGACAAACATTAAGTTGGTAAGCAGAATCTTCAAATAGGATGCTCGAAATATAATCGGATCATTAATTAATTATTAAAAGTTTTCTATTTTGGCCTTAAGTACCTAAACGTTGATAGCGTAGAAACGATTAGTGTACACCATACGAACTACAGAAAAGTTTGAATAATAATATACTGTCTTATTTTCATATTAATTCTAATTCAACAATCGATAATGTATCATTCAAAACAAAAAAAAAACTCAAAATTTATTTTTTACGAAAGTAGGGGAGGACGGGGCTAGCTGAGCAAATTTTCACTTACTCAATCATATCTAGTAAACGGTACATCAGGTTGACTTAGTACCTTTACTATTGAACAGGCAATTTTTCATGCTCTAAACGCCTCCAGACACAAATACAATTATACATATAATTTATAAGGAAATGTCGAATACGTAAGAAATTTCAGAGTTACTCAACCTGCCCCATGGGAGGGATAAGTTGTGCATGGGTATGGGACTCGTTGAGCAATGTAAATAATAAACACAATATTGTCACACAAGCTGCGTACATCTTCAACAATTAAGCAGCATCTTATAGATATTATAAAGGCGAAAGTTTGTACGGCTATATATATTTTATATATATTTTCGTTACTCTTTCACACAATAAATACCGAATGGAATTTAAAAATTATTTCACTAATCGAAAGCTACATTATTTGCTATATCTAAAAGGCTATATACATTGGTAATCTCTTTCATTATGAATAAGCTTTGGCGTTATGAAATTATTTATTATACTTTTATTGGCAAAGCATGTTGCTAAGTAAATGTTTGACGTTGGCTGTCATTTTGTTATTTGTTTAGGTTGCTGTGTAAAAATTCAAATACGAGTATTCTGATATGAATATTTAGTGTAAAGATATAAAATAGGTTCTAATCCACATTTTGACCTACTATTATGAATTCGAAACGGCGCGTATTTTATGGTTCATTTATTTTTGGAGGGGGGGGGGGGGGGGAGGGGGGGGGGGCAAATATGCGAGCGAAGCCGGGGTCAAAAGCTAGTATTATATACATGTAATAAGTTTATTTTTAAATTTTATTTAATGTATAATTTGGGAGGCGGATAGGTCCACCCACCTTTTGCGTAGCAATGACTAGCCCCGACCTGTTATTTCGAAGTTTAATTTAGTTTATGAAATTCTTAAA
Organism: Limnephilus lunatus; assembly: GCA_917563855.2. NCBI lineage: Eukaryota > Metazoa > Arthropoda > Insecta > Trichoptera > Limnephilidae > Limnephilus > Limnephilus lunatus. Next base: position 48,646,616 of record OU830600.1, read on the forward strand.
ATTGACGGAGATACAGCATCTTATATAAAACCGTTTTAAACAGTTTGTGTGTTGAATTATCCTTCAGCAAAACTTTGAACGTTTTTTTCTCAAAACTGCATTTTTCATACTGGTTGACAACACATTAGAAAAACTATACATATGTATGCATACTGTTAAAAAATCCAGTCAATACATCCGGGGCCGTATCATCCTTAAGACGTATAGCGAACTGCCTCGGGGGCCCCGCATTGGGTAGGGGCCCCTAGGGTAAAGGGCCCCCAAGACGTGCATTTCCTAGGGGCCCGACATATTTAAGCCGTCCCTGGCAGGACCTTATTGTCCATAAGGCAGTGTAGGCCACTGTCTAGGGGCCCCGCATCGGGTAAGGGCCCCGAGACGTGCATTACCTAGAAACCCCGACATGTTTAAGCCGGTCTTGGCAGGGACCTATTGACCATAAGGCAGAGTAGGCCTCTGCCTAGGGACCCCGCATGGGATAGGGGCCCCTAGGGTAAAGGGGTCCCGAGGCGTGCATTACCTAGGGGGCCCGACATGTTTAATCCGGCCCTGACTATGACCCTACGTAGGGATTGTTTTATAAAGGGCCCCCTTCCATTTTTTTAATTTTTATGAACGATGAAAATTTACCATAAAAAATCAAAAATAAAATTCATTATATTCCGTATAGGCAACTGCCTAGGGGCCCCGCATTTGGTAGGGGCCCCTAGGTTTAAAGAGGCCCTAAGACGTGCATTGCCTAGGTGCCTCGACATGTTTAAACCGGCTCTGGCAGGGCCCTATTGTCCATAATGCAGTGTAGGCCACTGCCTAGGGGCCCCGCATCGGGTAGGGCCCCCCGGGGTATAGGGGTCCCGAGATGTGCATTGCCCAGGGGTCCCGAAATGTTTAATCCGGTCCTGACTATGACCCTATGTAGGGATTGTTTTATAAATGGCCCCCTTCTATTTTATTTTATTTTTATGAACGACGAAAATTTACCATAAAAATCTAAAATAAAATTCATTCAAAAATAAAACCTATTTAAAGTTTTTTTGAAGGATAAATCAACATACAAGCTGTTTCAAACGGTTTCACATAAAATGTTGTCGGTATCTCTGTCAATTTTTCGAATTTATTTTTTAAAAATTTGTTGAGAGCATTGTTAGACAAGTGAATCAATCAAAAAATGAAAAAAAAATACTTTTTTTTAACAGTGGTGCCTTAAAGCCTCGTTAAGAATTTAAGAATTTGATCAAGGGAACATGTAGGCGTTTGGGGGCCCCCCAGGACCAGGGACCCGGGGCGGGCCGCCCCCCCCCCTTAGTCCGCCACTGACCCTAACTATCTACCAATTGAATAATAACTAGGTATATAATTAGGTTCCCCTTTGTTTTGAGGCCACTCTGGTTTCTATTAATGAAAAATCTATGTTTTGCTCCGAACTAAAATTTCATTAGTAGGTCCTCCTGTGTGGGAAGTCAAAATAAACAAATAATTCGAGAAATTTTACAAAGTTTTTAATCAATTTGCCCAGAATTCCACCACGAGTTAACAGTTTCAAACAAAGACGGTTTGATCAGGAACTACTTGCCATGTTCAATATTCAGACATTCAACTTTTAACAGTTCTCGGAAGCCCAGATTTTCCATCCAATTTCGCCGTCACCTGTCATTCCAACCCATTCAAAACATTCAGTCGTTCGTTTTAGAAACATAAAATAAATTATATTGATTCTAGGAACAAGATGGGAACTGATATTTCATTCCTCGAACAAGAATCTGCATTGAAATTCTAGTAAAGACTGCTTTGGCTACGAATACCTTCGATGAATTTTATTAATTAAAACAGCGTATTAAGTTCGTTGTACAAAACACTACAGCATTTCGTGAGAACTTGTGTTTAAAATAACATCTCTGAGAAATGTTGCGATATTCCTTGAGAGAATTTATGAATTAAAGTGAAATTTAATCTGCATATCTACGAGAAAATGTTTACAATGCAGTCGTAAAGTTCTTTAGGAGCATACAACCAGAGAAAACCAGAATCAGTAATCATTAAATCAGTGTTTAGACGTATTGACTCCTTTCCACAAAAAATTATAAATTGATTTCGAAAGATTGTTCTTTTATCTAGTAATCGTATGTTTTAAATTTTGAGAAAAAATGTTTATTTGTAGTGTAATAAGGTTATACCATAGGTCGTTGGCTGATTTGTTAAATTTTCAAAAAAGATTTTGTATTATACAACATCCATTTCAAATCATATAATCACGCAGTAAAATAAATCAATACATTATCTGGTAAACGTATTTTACAGACTTTTAATTTTAGTTTAAATAAAATCATTAAAATATATATACGTACATGTGTTTCTTGACGAAAATTGGTCCGTTTGTGTATTTATTTGCGCACTTACAGACTTAAATAAAATCATTAAAATATATATACGTACATATGTTTCTTGACGAAAATTGGTCCGTCTGTGTATTTATTTGCGCACTTACAGACTATATTTCAGATTTTGTTTACATTCTTATTTTGCTCAGACATTATTGAAAAATGATAAATACTTAAAAATGATCAAAAAATAATTACAAAAAGTACATAATTTTAATAGTTTTATCAACAAGCCTTTCAGCATTTTTGGATGTAGGTATAAATTAAAGCAAATTTGGAATGAAATAAAATCGATATTGAGTTATAATTTTAAAAAGCTCTTTTTCATTGAAACCGCCGCGAAATGTGGATTTTCGGCCGCTGGCTGGTTAAACGCTCTTAATAAAATTGTAGTAACTTTTTCTGTAGCTTAATAAAGAAATATCCCTACTGTGGTCTACTTTAGTTTTCTGAAGATGTCACTTCTACCGCGTGTGATATATATTTTATATATATATATATATATTTATATTATATTTATATTATATATATATATATATTTATATATACATATATATATTTCACTTCCACCGTGCACACTTGTATTTTTTTGTTAAATAAAGACTTACATTCCCGGGTTACGAATAACCTGACAATATACGAAAATCTCATACTAGCACCACAGTAAGCCAAAAATGTTGCTTGTGTCGGAATGGAGGAACTTAACCAGACGAGGAATCGAACACGCGACACCTAGGTGAACACTAAACGAGATGCCAACTCAGCCACTGACCGGTTTATGTATGTGCATGTGTGTCTGAAGCATATATGTGTACAGTGTAAGTACACATGTCGCCTTATGAAAATTTCACAGGTGGAGAAGGTTTTCTTTCATTATTTCAATGGAACATTATGATAGGTGTTTAAGATAAAGTTATTTCTGTAAAGGTAAAGATCTCATTGGTTTAAATAATTCATAGTTCAGTGATTAACTTTCATTTTTCATACTTTATTTTTAATGTTAAATTGGAGATTGAACAAAAACTAAAATGGTCGTTTGGACAATTAAGAACTAAGGAGACGAATATTTGTATAAAGACACGAAATTGTTTTTTTTTTTTTTAGCAATAAAATTATGTTATGTAAACGATTTAGAAAATAATAGTGTTGAAATCTCGCTGATTTTACTTGAAATCATGTAAAAATATTATGAGAACAAAAAATTATGTGATAAAATCAAAATAATATCGAATAATATAAATTGCAAAAATATTAGAAAGAATGGTTTAAACATTGAAGAGATGTACGATGTTTCGAGCTTTGAATAAGAATAACATCGTTCAGCATCAAATTTCGAATGGCCGATTTGAAAGTGTATTTCCGAAATACAGCATAGAGGGTATGTATTTTTTATGCTATCTGAAATTCGCATTCGCAGCTTTCAATGCTAGTTGAATTTCTATGAAAACCTGAATTATTCCGTAGCGAAACCACCGAGCAGCTCGCTACTCGCTACTACTTGATATTCCAGAATGTTCTGAATAAGCTCATTCCTCCCGTGGGATAGATATTATGTTCCTAGGTATTTACACATTATTATCATATTGTACCTACCTACTCTTGTACAGCGTACAGGAACATGAATGTATATTTTAATCGCCATGGCGAACCCGTTTTCTAATGCCGGTTCATTGAACAGAAAATAATGCAAGGGTTAATTAAATAATTTGATGCTTTTAATAAATATACAACATAACTTTTTTATTAATTACAGTTTTCATTGTGTGTTAATCTTTTTTTTTTTAATTCAATAAATTATGGTATTTGGATTCTACCTTAATTCAACTTTTATAAGTGGTAAAAACTAAGTATTTTATTAATTTGAATGTATATTGATTAACAGATTGTCACGTGATTCAACATATTCAGTTTTAAAGTTTGTGATAGATATATTATATAAATGTATATTATTTCAGAAGCATAAATGCATTCGTTGGTACTTGTTTGAAAGATGTATAATCTATCCAGAACACACGGTGTATATGATACGTTCGATTTTTCACCGAAATTAAATTACGATTCACGTCAGCATTATTTATTCGGCGTCATCATATATCACTTGCAAGGTATATTCTTTGTTTATTTTGTCTACGAAGGGTATAAGATTGGAAAGGAGAGCTGGTACAATCTCTTGTCTATATTGGCATCACAATATATTGTGCTATCCACCTTTACGAACGAGCTGGAAATGTGCAGGGCTTGTTGTATGCATACAATACAAGCAGAAATGAATCCGTGCAGAGAAAAGCGTGCGCAAGCTTTTCTTTTCATTGCTCTGCAGAGGTGATATGAGCTTATCGAAGCGAAGTTATTATCTCACCGTCTCTCCTATCTTTTTTATTGGAAATTTAAAACTGAAAATATTCCAGAGTAATGTGATACCGTGGAAGGTAGACATTACCATTCCTACAACGCCCTTAATAATATTCTGATTTTGGTACATGATCCTTTTTAATCTAGAAAAAATGTTTAGGAACTTACAACGATAATACTGCTATAGATTGAAATGTGATACAAATCATGCAATTTTTTTTTTTAATTTCCATTATCATAGAGAATGATGTTTTGAAAGGTTTAAATTTTTTTTAAGAAGTTGGCTAGTTATTGATTTATAAAATCGATTGTCAAAATACGTGATTTCAAAAAACACACGAGTATGAAATCATATTTCAGAGACCAGAATTTGAACTATATTTTGCGGTTAATAACTGAAGTAAATGTATAATAATAATACTTATTATTATTGGATGATTTTTATAGAGCCATTTTCGTGAGAAAATCACCTCAAGGGCGCTTTACAAATTCATTTATACATTTAATCTATACCTAAAATATACTACAAGTGGCTTATATTATAACTAAGATTGATAACTAATGACTTACAACTAAGACTTATATGACTAGTGATTTGTGTAACGTATTTATGTTTTTGTACATGTGTTTACGTAATGTATTTATGTAATCATTTAATGTAACACTAAATAATACTATTTTATTATTGTACTATTTATTATGAGATTTATTTTTATATTACAGTTAAAAGTAGGAAAAGTCAATATGGTTCCCTTTTTTAGGAATAGTCAATATGAATTTATTTCATTTATAATACATTTTTTATTAAAAGTGTGTAAACTAAAAATTTTAATATTTGTTCATATGAAGTAGATACTTTGTGATGTGACATTATAATTTAAAATAAAACAATAACTTTGTAAACACCTCTTTTATTTTTTATATTTTATTCTGACTGAGTTTCGCCACAACCGTAGCTTCTTCAAGGCAGTATAATACTGTTTTGCTACAACCGTAGCTTCTTCAAACCAGTATAATACTGTTTTGCTACAACTGTAGCTTCTTCAAAGCGGTATAATACTCTTTTGCTACAACCGTAGCTTCTTTAAGGCAGTATAATACTGTTTCGCTACAACCGTAGCTTCCTCAAGGATGTATTAATACTGATAAGTTTTTAGATTTTCACGGCCAAAAGCATTTTTGTTGTTAGTTTTTGGGGTGTTATGCCGTGTTGCGCTACCTACTTCTATAGCCGACACATCGTCGGATCTACCGGATCTGCCCTGATGATGGACACTGCAACGCTGTCCGAAACGTCGGCTATAGAAGGAGGTAGCGCAACACGGCATAACACTCCAAAAACTAACAACAAAAATGTATAATACTGTTTCGCTACAACCGTAACTTCTTCATGGCAGTATAATAGATACCGCCCTAAAGAAACTACGGTTTAGCGAAACCCGGTCGGCATAAGGTATAAAAAATAAAAATGGTGTTTACTTTATTTATTTATTTATTTATACTGGGCTTTTACAGATTGTTCACACACATGTGAGAACAACCCAGTTATAAAAACTCAGTTAATTATACAAATAAGAATTATATAATAAAGTAAGAATTTATATACAATCAACTAGATAATACAAATAATACAATCATAAATTTTGTAACCGTTTAAATAAAATTTTAGATAAAATAAAACATAAACAGTTAGAAATAGAAAATTGTTAAAATACTAAGTTTACTCAAATAATAATTAAAGAGAGGCAAAATAAGAGACACAATTAGAGACACAAATGATAGGTACATAATAAATTAGCACATATTTTTCAGCAATCTCAGGGCATTTTTTTTTAATCCATATAAATTATTATCGACAAAAATATCTATTTCAGCACACTCTATCGAGTCGACACATTTGGGTCAGAGGGCTAAAATAGGCGATATTGTTTTTAAATATATTCAGGTGAAACATATTATGGCGTCTTAAACAGTGGGAATTGGGAACATTTATATCAATATTGCTAAGACACAATGAAGTATCAAGATAGCCGTGAATTATTTTATGTAAACATGTTAGATCAGTCAATTGCCTTCTGATTTTAAGTGTATTAATTTTGAAGTATTCAAGTCGCTTCTCGTATGTTCTAAGATGTTCATGTAATTGACATTTAAAAGATAACAGTCTTAGCATTTTTTTTTGAACTGATTCTACAATGTTTTCATACTTGCAGTAATGTGGATTCCAAATAGTACTTTTTTTTTTTTTTTTTTTTTTTTTTTTTTTTTTTTTTTTTTTTTTTTTTTTTTTTTTTTTTTTTTTTTTCTTCCATAATCAAGTTTACTTCTAATTAAGGCATTGTAAAGGGTTAGAATTGATAGAGGATTTTTGAAAGGTTTACATATTCTATGAATAAATCCCATCATTTTAAATGATTTACACTTAATGTCGTTAATGTGTACATCAAATATGAATTTAGAATCAAGAGTAATTCCTAGGTCTCTTATGGAGGACACTTTTTTAAGAATGATATTGTTAATAACATAGGAAAAATCCTTTATAATTCTATTCCGAGTGAAGTTTAAAGTGTAACTAAATATTACGTAGTTATTGTTTTATTTTAAAACAAAATTTTAAGTTTATAGAGCACCAGCTTTAGATGCCGTCAAATTTAGTGGAATTTATTTTACAGATTATTTTACACCACTCGAAATCAACGATGTGAATAAATCAACCACTTAGTTCTCCCAGCCACAAGCTCAATTAGCACAGTGATGATGATGTTTACAAAAAATCAGAAAAGCAGCCCATAAAAACCCAACATTAATTTGTTAAAATATGGTATTTGAAAAATGAGACTAACGGGCTCGTAAGGAATCGTCTCTAAGGGAACCTTGGATACCTAGTTATAAAAAAACCACAACGTAATAATGCTATTATTTTCATGACTTTCCGCAAATTCCCTTTCGACCATTTTTCAGCATTATTTATTTAAGATGTAGTTTAACCCCTGTATTGCCGTGAATATTTACACGCCATTTACTTAACCGATCAAAGGTTATGTTATTAAGAAAAGGTGGGCAAAAGGAAATCAGTTGTGTTTGCGTATTTTTCATTCCTCGTATCCCGCCATATCGCCGCGGAGTAACGCCTAATGGAGCCTGACCTCTGAAAGGGGTAAATCGTTATTTTCACCCTATATAACTCGATAGCGTTATTAGAGGAATAAGTAGCGGAGGGTAGAGGCTAGAGTCTGCTAGGGCTGGCTTTCTAAGACCCAGGCTGGACCGGTCTTATGTAGTTTTAGGATGGTTAAGTTTTTAGATTTTCACGGCCAAAAGCATTTTCGTTGTTAGTTTTTGGGGTGTTATGCCGTGTTGCGCTACCTCCTACTATAGCCGACGTTTCGGACAGCGTTGCAGTGTCCATCATCAGGGCAGATCCGGTAGATCCGACGATCACACATCGTCGGATCTACCGGATCTGCCCTGATGATGGACACTGCAACGCTGTCCGAAACGTCGGCTATAGTAGGAGGTAGCGCAACACGGCATAACACCCCAAAAACTAACAACGAAAATAGTTTTAGGATGTCTGTGATAGCTAGAGCCTCACCGGACACTTTACGTCGTTAAAACATTCTTAAGAGTGTAGGCTGTGTTTTGGATTTTAATTACAGTAATACAATTTCACAAATAATTATAATAATGGTCTTTATTCCAGATTGTCCTTACAATCAAATATACAAGCAAATTCTTACAATTTTCCAGTCTTTCAAAATAAATATTAACTCAACTTTGGCATTAATCTTCTTATAAATATAAATGTAAAACCAACAGTGATGAGGGTAGCAAAGGTAAAGTCATGCAATGTCCAGTGTTTTAAATATAATGTCCTCCACGTGCAAAGTCGTATCTTTCCCAGGCATAAAATTTCTAATAACTAACTAACTAACCATCACGCCGTTTCCCCGCAGGGGTAGGCAGAGAGGACGGACCGCCAAACAACTCGGTCTTGGCACACACTCCTTGCCTCGTTCACATTCATACACCTTCTCATACATGCTCTTCTATTATTCTGACTCCTGACATGGCCCGACTCAAGTATCTGATTCACTTGGTCGTGCCATGTCTTTCTCGGGCGTCCCCGTCTTCTTCTACCATTCACATTTGCGTCATATATTCTCCTTACACTCCTTTCCTCGTTCATTCTCTCTACATGCCCGAACCATCGGAGAGTGTCTTTCTTGATCTTACTCATTACGCTTACATCAGCCTTTCTAATAAACTGTGTTTATCGGACTGTAAAATGTGTTTATCAACTTTCTAATAAACTGTGTTTAACGGACTGTAAACTGTGTCTATCAACTTTCTATTATACTGTGTTTGTCGGAAGTGAACTGCAGGTAAGTATGTTTTTGTATCTATCTGTAAATAATAAAAATAAATAGAACCTAAGAATTCATAATAATTTGTAAAGCACCCTTGAGGTGATTTTTCACAAAAACGGCGCTCTATAAATTATCCAATTATTATTATTATAAGTGCAATCCCACAAATCCCGTATAAACTACATAGTTTTGTACATGAATTCAATTAAGAATATGTTTACGAATAAGAATAAAAATGAAAGAAAAATTAAAACATAACATTTAGAAAGGAGAATAGTATCTATAAGCCCTTCGATTTTAGAAAACTTGGGCTCGGGTACGCTGACTAATGCTCAGGGTATGGTCGTACATACGTACGACCATTTCTTCTAGATGTTCTCCTTTAATTGGAGTATGGTTTATTTATAATATAGACTCGACTTGAAAGATAACCCAATGAAAATGCTGGAGTTAGATCCGGGCTGCGGGGAGGCCATGAAAAATCTCATCTGCACGAGATCAGTTTGTCAGGGAAAATTTCTTTAACCATGGATATACTCTCGTTGGAAGTGTGGCAAGTTGCACCACCTTGCTGCATCCTAATCTATTATTGTAATTAAGGAACTGCTGCAAATATGGTTGAAAAAATTCTATCGCCAAAGCACTTGAACGCTTGCGCGGCCTTGGATCGTCATGTTTACTTGGGCCAAGTTCTCTTCACCCCTCGTGCTCCATGGCCGCCCTGTTTGTTTTCGATTGAGAGTCGTGAGGGTTTTTTGGACGTTTTAAAACCATGATTTAATTAAATTAACACTTGAGCACTGATTAATACCCTGTAATTGGTGATATGAACAAAATAGGTGGGGTGCATCATTGAATAATTGTTGAACAGAATAAAACAAAATCATATTTTTGTAAAAATTTTTTACCCAGAAAACGCGTTACTCTCCCGTAAAGCGATCCATTGTGATTAAATTTCCAAGAAGCGAAAACCGTGCATAAGTGGCCCCGCTCTCCTCCCCCGTTCAGAATCCCCCCTAGCACAACTACAAAAGTGCAAATGTTTATGACCGACCCTATATTAGTTTTACAATAATGTCCCCAAGAAGTAATTTCATAACGTATAGTGGGTTCAGCCAGAGATGCGTAGATTAATTTTATAATAATGAATAATAATAATAACATCATGTGTATTGATCGCTTATTCGTCCATTGGATCGAGAATTGTGTTGGACAATATATTTACACAGTGTTCTTCGATGCTCGATCCTGAAGACAGACGGGATTCAATAATGAGGACTCTTCTGGAGTTGGTGATCCTTCTCCTCAGTCCTACAATTTTGCCATACATACATATCATCTCTGTCCTACATACATATCATATTCCCCGACCTTAATAGAAGTCCACAAAATGCGTTAAATTCAGAAGCAGATCCCCTTAAAAAAAACTTGAACTTAACCTTTAGCCTATGCCCGGTCACATCTGACCAAAGGGGCAGACCGTTTCAATGCCCTGAGCCCTAATCTAAACTCTAAAGTGTGGCACAGCCCTTGCAGACCTCAAACGGAGGGTCCGTACCCTACCCTACTTACCGTACATCGTACAGGGTAGGTACTTATGTACACGGCGTAAATAAGGTTGTTGTGGCTGGGTAAAGCCTTCTGATATCAGTTCATGGAGCGATTTCCTTGAGCAGAATTTTTCGAATCGATTAAATATTAATAAGCGCTCAATCTAATGCGTTATTTAGAGATACCTTATTTAAATAATTACTACCCTGAAAATATCCTACGAAAAACGTGTTTAGGTTTATTTGATATGGTAGGAACAACCTGGCTAAGCCCAAGTTTAATTCCCAAAATGTTTCGTTTTATTGGAATAACCTTTTTAAATAACTATCGACATATTAACTTGTATGCCCATCAATGAAATATAAACCAAACATGAAACGAAACAAATTACAGAAAAATAAAAAAAAGGTACGGTCACAACTAAATATGGAGAAAATTAAAAGAAGATAGGGGTCGTCCATTAATCACATGAGGCTCGAAAGGGGGGAGGGGGGGGGTCGGAAAAAAATAACGAAACATCACGAGGGGGGGGGGGGGGGGGGGGGGTAAAATGAGATATCACGTGTATTTATTTTTCATTGAACGCACGATTTCTAAAGGTGAACGTCCTATACTTTGTACTAAAAAAATACACGTGATTTGGGGGGGGGGGGGGAGGGTTAACCTAAAACCTCACCACCAGGAGGGGGGGGGGGCAGGGGGTCAAAAAGTTGCTAAAAAACATCACTGATTAATGGACGACCCCATACTCGTAAGTTGGTTAATTCTAAATTTCAAACATGAAATCATCTCCAATAATTATTTACCAATGGTGGAATTGGTTGAGGCGTTAGCCCGGTAAGACAAAGATCCTGGGTTCGATTCCCTTGCGACCGTTACCTTTTAAATTTTTCTGTATGTTGTTCGATTTAATGTTTCATATGCATATATCATACTCAAACATTTATTATTATTGAACAATAAACAGCAACAACAAACTTTGAACGATGATGTTGACGTCTTGTCATATTTTATAAACGCAGGTATTCTAATCATCGCACATCACTATGAAAATATAATAAAAATAATGTTTAGTTTTAAGTAAAACATGTGAACACCTCAGCACAGGTTCGCCTAGTGAGGTGTTCACAAAATACTACTGGGTACTTATCTATATACATACAGTTACGGATCATTAACTGCTTTTTTCCTTATTACTAAACTTAATATCTATGTAAACCAATCTAATGATCTGTAATATTATGTTCAAGAATAGAAATAAATTAAGTAAGTAGGTACCTATATAATAAAACGTGCAACAGTGAGTAACTCACCATTCCTGAGCCTTAGCACGGTGAAATATATACTTAACAATGTCTGATCGATAGGCGTAACTTCCGATGATTTTATATCGATGTCCCTAGCACTCTTTTACCGTTGACAGCCGAACCGATATTGACAGGGAATAAATAAGAAATCGATGTACGCAAATGTCAATAAATTACTTAAAAATATTAATAATTTGGCAACGTTGAAATTGACAAAACAGAAGAAATACTAACAAAAATATGCATTGGCAGTCCGCATTTACTTTTTGACACTATAAACAGTAGTAAATTAGTTAATCGAGTCTTTAGCTATATTTCAACCACTTTAATTTCTCAAAGATCGAAAGGAATTAATTGGTTTTGTCTTAGTAGAATTATTCAAGTCTATGGATCGCATATATAGGTACTACTCCTTTCAATTCTAAAAGCTTCGTTAGCTGAATCCCGTTCATTAACAAGTAAGTAATTTTGTATAACGAACGAAATTATCCAAATAAATGCGTGTATTGACAGTTAACCGAAACTCGGAATATCTCTTATTGTTGACCGTGATCGCAAATATTGATAACTGACCATATATCCCGGATTTGGTCAATATCGTATTGATATAGGGTTTTATTGATCAATCATGCTAGACCACCTGAGTATCTAGGTAGGTGTATTTCAAAATCCTCGGATTACACTATACGTCGCCTTAGTTCGTATTTGTCCAACAAATTATTAGAAAATTTTTTAGTAGGAGAAGGTTTTCTTTCATTATTTCAATGAAACATCTAGGTGTTTCGTAAAGCTATTTCCGTAAAGGTAAAAGTCTCATTAGTCTCATTAATTCTTGGTGAAGTGATTTACTATCACTTTTAATACTCTACGGTTACTTTTAAAGTGGAGATTGAACAAAAACTAAGATGGTCTATTGGACAAATTTAATAAGAACTGAAACGACGTATGGTCGACAATCTGCGTAATCGGTGAAATCACAGTAAAGAAAAAAGTATGGTCAAACATATTAAATTTATAAATAGGTACATACATCGATGACAACCATCGTAGTATACTAATAATAATTATATACCTGCACTTTTGATTCTTTGTAGAGAGGTTAGGGGTTACACATAATATAATTACTTAGGAAACAATTATATTTCGTTTGATATATAAATTCGGGGGATGCGGTGTTAATTTTGATGAACCATTCAAGGTAAACGAAAAATAAGCGAACCACACAAGCAAATATTAATTTATTTTTTTACAAAATAAAGTTACTCTTTTGATAAATTTACTTTGAAAAGTTCAAGGGAAGGTTCTCGTACTATTAAGAAAACTTTTTCCATATTGGATACATGTATATAAAGAAACCTGCTCAAATCTCGCAATTTGAGATATTATTGAAAACGAAAAGTAAAGTTCCAAGCCTGGTTAATGTGGTGAACTTTATGAAACTTGATAAATCACTAGCTTACTTAGACACAAAATCTTTTGAATGTTTTTACGTTTGAACAAAGTTACATCTTTAATTTTTTGTCAAAAAAATAATTTTCCACTTTGATAAGTAACATATTTTGTAGAAATGTCATCCATAACCATGAAATAAAATATAATAAATAACATACAAGAAATTTTATTGTTCACTTTAAAAAATAAGTATGTTGAATGACTTTTCTCGATTTCATTCCTATAAAAAAAATTACACACTGCTAGTAACTATAAGAAAACCAAAATTTGGGTTCTTTGACGACCGAGGATCAAAGAATATTTTTACAGTATTGATATTTCAAAGGCGTTGAAAATAATGAGTTGCGGGCTACAAAAATAATTGAGGTTACCTATATATTCGAGACAGTGAAATATAAACAAACTCACGCCGTGTCTGTACAAAGTAATAAGCAAAAAGCATCAAATGAGTCAATGCATGAATTGATGGAAAGCTTGTTATTTATTTTGAATGTTGTGTTTTTTAAGCTTTATTTTTCAATGGTGATCTACCTCAAAATGATATATATCACGAAAAAAAACTTAATTTCTTCACAAAAGCAATTAATTCACGCAACCTGGGTACCTATACACATCAACATTCAGTACTCTTATAAAACCCATTCTTCTAAAAGTATAACTTAAAATATCCTTTTAATATCCTTAAATTTTTGTTAATAATATTTTCAGTACTGTATAAATATGATAATATTGTTTTACTTTAAGTTGGGGAGGCTAGTACTCCTGCCCTATTCATCTTAGCCCTCTGAGGGGTTTGTAATCATTATTCCTTTCCAATGCCAACAAAGAAATAGGAAGGACTTATCTTCACGTTTATCTGAAGGATAAATCCCAAGGTTTGGATGTACAACGTTATCAAAGGAGATAACGTAAAATTTATGGCACTGTTTAGAATTAGGTCCTTCGAATTTGAAACAATTCCATGAATAAAGCTTTATTTAAATTATTATTAAGCCTGTTTCGGGATTGAATGGGATTACACTAATCTTACAATTTTGATGAGTTCCGACCACCCCAATGGCAGAGCGGTATAATCCTTGGCTATATGTTCTATTCGAGGAGATAAAATTGCGAAGAAGTGCAAGTAAAGAATCATATGAACATAATAAATGTGGTATATCTAAAAGCTTCCGAGATTGTCACATAGAGAGCAGTGCTAAGAGCTGTTCCGAAAATCCGCTAGATGGCAGTTAGTTTAGTTCGGAGTTTGGGCACCAGGGGGGCCAAAGGCCTAGGTGCAGTCTGCAGGAGCTCATTCAATTCAGATCTCATTTAGCCAGCTTCCAGTTAGGCCGACTATCGTAGTCACCAATTGTATATGCGAAGTATTAAATAAGTCCCAGATTAACATAAAAGAGCCCTATTCTTTCTCAAAAAGTGATCTCCAAGACGAGTTGGAGAACTGTTTGTTTGAACGCAACAATAAATAATAATGTATAGAAATCGAAAATTTTTGCTTCACCAAAGACATCATTCGTGGAATCGAACCGTGGTTTGAAATACCTTTAGCTTTTTTGGAAATTTTAACCATTATAATGATTATCCAAGCCATCACCCGCTGTTACTTCCACCTTAACTTACTTTTCCTAAATACTAAGGGTGCCGTAGTATCCATGGCTTCAGGCAGTTTGATTCTTGCCTGTTATGAACATAAAATGAAAGGCGAAGCTCACTGCAACAAATTAACGTTATGCTTTCAGACGATATCCAGGAGAGAGGAGCTCCTTGACTCTGAACTATGAACTCCGATTGAATACTCCATAATGGTAATCAATAATGTATTAATTTCATGCGGGTTATTTCGCAAATATATTAAAAAATATAATGTATCTATGTGCCGAACGTACCTACGGTGTAGTGCTTTTTATATTCTCTCAGCCGAGCTTTCTTGTCCATCATACTTAAGCTTAATCATAATAAGCTAGATCTAAAACTGATCCGCATTTTTTAAATACAATCAGTTTCTCGCGACTTAAGCGTAGGCATATTTTGGTTGTTATTACGATGATTTTCTGCGCGATTCTCATTTCCATATCCCACTTACGCTTAAGTTGTTCGCCGTAAAGTAATTGAATATAAAAAGGAGCCCACACTAAAGATGAAACGTAACACTTCTTTGAAAGCATAATTGAAAATGGGAACTGAAGCTTAACACCAAGTGTCCATCGGTTTTTAATTATTTTTAACGATGGAATTAAAATTCTTGCCCGAAATTTAACTAGACAATAAGGTAATAATATATATTCCTATAGTCGACATTTCCTCAAAACGCCGCTGATCATATACATATTATTATTGAAGCCGAAAGCTGATTATGAGACGCAGTGAACATTCTCAAACGGCGAGCTCTGATATCACGAATTTCGCATTACTTTTTTGTCTGCAATTTCTAGGTCAACGAAATAACCTTCTGCTCGCTACGTCATGAGTAAGGAAGCTTTGAAACATTTACTTTTAAATACGACAAAACACTGAAGTTTTTCTCGGGTTAATATGGTCATAAAAGAAGCATAAAGATATGGATTATGGACATTGGAAGGAAGAATACAAATACAATTTTGCAACCTAACAAAGATTAATGCTTGTGTTGTACATTCTTTTAGATTTAGATTAAACTTTATAATTTTCCTCTTTTTAACATAGGTATTTACTTATATTTGAAACAAAAAACTTGTACAATGTGTCGTTAGAACGGGGTACCCCAGTAAGGACACATTTTTCTCTCAAAAACTGAAAATCAAAATATATAAATAAATAAATACGTGTCAAAAGTAACGTAGATACAAGAACTTTCGTAAGCACATAACATACGTATAATTCACACTTCCGCATCAAAACTGCAATAAATCAAATTATGTCTAACGTGAATTGGACTTCAAAGACTTCAAATTTGTCATGGTGCACCGTTATTTAGAGTTCTATGCGCTAGAATGACCAAAAAACGTTTGTGCATGCTTTCAAATACAATATATAATATCTACAATAAGTATATCAAATTATTGATGTATGTTCATAATAATATATCCGTGTAATTTTATTGTGAAAATGCAGAACATCAAATTTAATATTCCAGCATCACATATTTTATCTTACGACAGTCGAGTTGTGGTCGTGCGATCTATGCCATAAAAACATAACTTAACCTATGTGTTATGCTACGTTCAAAATTACTCTTCTTGGAAAGCATTAGTTCATCGTTTGGCCCCTGGCTGAATTATATGTTGTGAAAAGAGAATACGAAATAATGTGACGTGGGTTCTTCACCATTCCCTTTCCTCCCACATCACACCCATAAACCTAACGCCCTTATATTACCGTATCAAATCCCTTGTCCTGAATTATTCAACTTCATATAAATTCAGCTCCCATAAATTTGCTTTTCCATGATCGGTTGCTTTGTTCCCATCTTGTAGCTTGTTGGAGGGAAGCACAACGATAACCTGGAATCAAAAAATGTTGTATGTCGTTGCAGTGCAGTCCAAAGTTCAAATGTGGGTCACATGAGATCGGGCAGATCGGCTATGGTTTGATTCAGGGACCTCTGTCTTTCCTCTCTCCCACAACATGGGTATTTTCAAGACTACACTGTTTGTCCTAAAAAAAACTTTTGGTACACACTAACTAAACTGTCTCTTTATGTAAAAAATGACAAATAAAATTTGCGTGTCTATTTATAAGGGATACCCAAAATTGTTATTGTATATGGTGGCTTGTGATTTTTTTTCTAATTTGTTAAAAAATCTGTGGTTGTTTCTTAGTTTTATACTACCTAGAGATTTCAAATCAAGAGGTCAAGATGGTAATGATTTTGCGAATGTTATTTTTTGCGCTGATTTAGAAATCTAGACATTCAGACAGAAAAAGCAGTGCGTATGATTATAACGCCCAGCTTATCTTTCGACAGTTCTGGCTGCTTCTACAAAGATTTTTTTTGTTATAATATCAAAATGTTTGTATATTTTACCGCTTTATTTCAAATGTCAGTTTATTTAGTGATTTAATATTTTTGGCGCTGACTGGTTATTTTGTACCTACATTATTTTAATCACTGGTAACAAACAAACGCTAAGAACGAAAATATTATCGTTAGAAATCTGTTCATTAGGTAGGTACCTACGAGTAGACATACTAATATTCATAAAAATTTCAATGAGCAAACGTGAAACATGATTTTTTTATTCACAATCCTAAGGCCAATACCAGCGCTCATTCAAGTTCGATTTTCGGCTCATTCGAACATACATATCTCAACGTGTGTATCTTCTCGCTCGATGCGTTTTATTATTATTTTATTTTTATTTTGTTAGATTTCGAACCAAATGCAACAACTCGATGCGACCAATATGTAAGGACCGCAATTCTTGCTCGATGTTCGACCGAAATTTGTACTACAGGTATAAAGTTGGCGAAACTAAAGGGCGCAGTCGTCTATGACATAAAACATGGTAGTTGTAAAATAAAAAGGTAGAGCGTTAATTGCGCCACCACCAACATTATTAATTTGGCAGCGTGGTATATTTATGGCATCTTGTGTCGAGCTGCTCAAGAGTGCGTTCTCAAGAGTGTGTTAACGTCTGTCTCGACACAGGTATATCCTAGTAAGACAGGCATAAAAAAAAACCAATGTAAGTATACTTTTTACAGATAAATAAAAAAAACAACGAGCATGGTTCCAAGTCAACGTGTTACAATGAGCCAAACCGCCGTGCATGAATATTCGCGTGTACATAGCATTAAGAAACAAAACCGAGTAAAGAACTTATTTAAAAACATTGTGAGTGCATAATTGTTTTTTTTTTATCAGGTTACGTTTAGGAGCATCGATCGACGTATTTTCTTAATTTGGCGCTCTCGATATCGGCCTCCGTGGCGCAAATGGCAGCGCGTTCGGCTGTTAACCGAAAGGTTGGTGGTTCGAGCCCACCCGGGGGCGACTCGTTTTTAAATTTTGTTTTTGAGTAGAGCAAATGTATTTTTTTAAGGTTAAGGTTATACTTAAAAGAATTAACAATCTAATCTTTCACATTATTATTTTAGAAAAAAAGGGAGTTTTTTTTTGCAATATGAGTACGAATGAATGTTTTTCTCCATACACAAGCTCAATCGCCCATAAACAAGAAAGGCATTCAATAACATTATTGTATCGGTGATTATATCCAATATCGTATTTTTAAGCATTTTTTGAAAGAATTGAGTTTGTTTATGGACAAAATTTTGTTTTCATATTCATATTGCGTGTGTACGGGCGCAAACAATTGATTCATCTTAATATTTTCAAGATTTTTTTTTCTAAAATAATTAAACTAGCGCCATCTATGAAAGAGCAGAATATTAATTATTTTAAGGCATTGGGACGTAAACATAAATAATATTATCAAAGGCTTACCCACTCCGCCGCAAGTTTTGTTGAATCAGCTAACAGAAACTCCCAAAACTTTTGATGAAGGGTGACCCCTACGAAATCATTTTGAAACAATTTTATAAATTATTCTGTAGTTTCTAATTAGGCAAAATAAAATAAAAGCCACAGAGATTGGGAATTTTAAATTTATTGTTTCTATTGGGTTTTGTAAGATTTATGAAATTGCCTTCTTCAAATAAATACGATTTCAATAAATTAAAATAG
Source organism: Limnephilus lunatus (assembly GCA_917563855.2). Taxonomy (NCBI): domain Eukaryota; kingdom Metazoa; phylum Arthropoda; class Insecta; order Trichoptera; family Limnephilidae; genus Limnephilus; species Limnephilus lunatus. The sequence continues at coordinate 48,665,691 of OU830600.1, forward strand.
AAGTATGTTATTCTAGGAGCCGTTCGCACTGGGCAAGTAATTTAGTCGAGTAGCAAGTATATCAGTAACTAAACGCGTCCGAACACCACAATTTTAGTAGAGTAGTTTACTCAGCTCTTTAGTACAGTTATTCCATTTCGTATTTTCACCACGCGAACCCGTCTTTTAGTAGAGTTCACTAGTAGACGCAGATTTGTCGTGCCGTTGAAAAGAAAAATGCTCTGAAATTCTTTATTTTTGCTGCTATTAATCTCATTTCGTGTCCATAGTTTATTTATTTTCATCTCACTAATTTATTATTCTACCTCTTCTTAGATAAGCATTACAATCAGCTTAATTAGTGTATTTACTTTTGTTGACTAAACTATTGCCCGGTGCGAACACGCCACAACATGCCAATGCAGAACCACCAGGTATAGTGATCTGAGATATTCATTGACGTATGATATCATTGATCGATGGAGATATTGCTTTACTCACTTTTTCTTACAGTGTCACATTTGAGATTACTGTGTGAAGGGTTTTTTTGGGAAAGTTTAGTGTTTTGACTTTTAGTGTTTTTTTATATCAATAGATGTCGTTTGGCTTAGAGCTTCTTTCAAGTTCCGAAAATAGCCGCCTGGGGTTCCCGGCCGTCAACGGCTGCAGGTAACGGTCAACGCTCGCCAGCCATGCTTGAAGCCAGTTAAGATCCGATTGTGACAAGAGCCTATTTATTCTTGAAGAGTCCCAACACAACAATTAGTGTTTGCCTGTGGATAAGACAAACATTACAGAGGAAATGGCATGAGGGGTGGGTAAGAATCTGAGGATCAGCGTGTCAAGGAGTGACGGACATATGAATCCATCCCGACCACTGCGGTGGTCAAGAGAGTCCTGCTGGAGAGGTAAAAAGATCTCTCTCAACCAGATGTTGGTTATCCAACAGATGGTTCCTGGAGCGGCAGTACTAACTAACCACACCTTACTCCCAAATTGAATTCGTTTTTATCACAGATGAAATAGAATTGAGTTTAGTATGCAGTTAAATTTAAAAGTGTAGGTACCCTCTATTCTATCTGGTACAATACTCAGACTACTCGTAAACATCACCAAATAAATTATAATGCAGAAAAAATTGTAGTAAATTAACAAAATATTGATTTTGTTAATTAAACAAAATGTTCTCTGTCACTAGTAGGATATTTCAAAATGTCGTATTAATGTACCGGACCGTTATGCCTCCCGGTGTTATAAAAGCATAGTTAAAATGTAAAACACAGACACTTGTAAATAATATTTGATTTATGGGGAGCATTCGAATATTGTTTTACTCTTTATCTCAAAACTTGGATATGACTAATCAACTGGACGATCGATATGTTGTTATGTCAACATGTATTCTAATTGTAAGAGAATTTTGTCGGTTTTGTGCGATGGTGAATATTTGACCAAAACATATTTTTAGGCAATAGGTTTATCTACTAATGTATTTAATCATAATTTTTCGGGGTATTCCTACGAATTATCCGGAATAATTTTGATGTTAACAATGGGTTAGGTTTATAATCTGGTATTATCTTATCAATTTAACCAATCAGGCCTCGGGCTTATTTTGTCCCTGTAAATAATGGCCCTTTGACAATAAAATCCAAATAAATTGAATATTTCTGAACGCATCCGAACACTAAAAACTATTTTTGAAAAGTGATGAAGTATGATTTCAAATTTAATAATTCGACATAAACATATAATTTTTTTTATGCAAACATAAAAAGTTTTAAAAATGGCACACCTTACGTTTTATCGAATTAAATTTACTGATAAAGAGAAAAAACAAAACACACACATATTTTATTAAGCAAACGTTTTGGAAACGTTTATCGTCAACTCACTTTTTTATCGTTTTATGTAAAAATACTTTTTTTTTTCAAATTTCGGTCGGAAATTTTGGTATTATAAAGGTGTAAATATTAATTATTTTGTGGTTATCTTTTAGAATTAAATAAATAGCGTAGCGTTTTTTCTTTCGAACACCGTTTAGATAATATTTCTAACCATGATATTAAGGGAGACACAAAGATTTTTGTGAGACCTAAATGAGTTATTCCGATTTTTATGAGACTTAGGAGGTACATGATTTGTTCATGAATTAATTATGTAAAAAATATAATTTAATAACATAAATTAATCAGATATAAAAGAAGACCATACTCGGCTCTCTTGGACACTAGGGAATAATATTCAAGTGAGTTCAATTCGAAGTGTCCGAAATAAACCAAAGGAATTAAAGTAAGTACCTGAATAATAGAATAATTGCATCTCACAATCTTCACGAGCTGCCAACACTCGGACTTAACACCTACTACTATTCCTTTCAATCCCCATTCTTGTCATATTTTATTCAGCAGCTATTCCTTATTTAGCGGAGGGAGACGACAAAGACGGGATTTGCTCGGGATTTCAACATGAAGGGTTATCACGCGCTGTATTATTATCATCTGTATCATCCGCCCGTCCTCAAAATAGTCCAAGACTTATTTCTTCAGCCAGGCCAACAAATTGAAAGTTTTTCTCGCGTGTCATGCCATCCAACTATCCGCGCGCCGCCAGGTTCGAGCAACGGAGGAAATTGAACTAGAGTGGGTTTTGCTGTAAAAATTACCAAAGCGGTAGGTACCTACTAAGCAAGTTATTCAAAAGTCCGTCCAACGCACTATTTTGCAAAGGTTGAGAGTTCGTTGAATATTTTATTATTTCACATTACTTTTTCATTTTAATTTTTACGTAAGCTCCACCCAGAAGGCTCCGAGGAAAACAATTTCTATCAGGGCTTATGTCATCTTTAATGATGTTGAGGGTCTTTTTAGGGAAAGGAAGGAGAGGAAATTTTGGGAGGGAAAAAGGGAGGAGGGGAAGTTCTGGAGAGAAAAAAGGTATGAGGGGTGGGTAAGAATCTGGGGGTCAATGTGTCCAGGAGGCGTATTTCCAATTCCTACCGCGTTACAGTCGCACTACCGACTGAAACGCGGTAGGGATTGTTATGCATAAATCACCTTACAAACACTACCTCGTTTCAGTCGCCTACGCGCTTCGTTGCTCTATCTGATTTTGTGAGGGTGATGATCGTATTTATAGAGTGGTTAGCAGAGAGGATGGACTGCGATTTTTTTGCATACAATTTTTTTTTACTTTAAAAATTTATTTCTGAAGTAAAAAAGCGCGTCTTTTTAAACTGAGGGTGACGACCGTAATTATAGAAGGGTAAGCAGAGAGGATGGAACGCGTTTTTTTTCAAATTAAAAAAATTCTCCAACCGTAATCGTGAAATAATCACCCCAAGGGCGCCCGAGGTTAAATAAAATTCTGTAGAAAATACACGACATTTCCAATGCATCTGGAGGTTGCTCAACCACTTTCCCACGGTGTTCTAAGGAAACAGATGGTTTCCTCCTTCACCGTACACCTCAGGACTCTAATTTTTTTTTATAAAGAAGCTACTTTTTATTTAAAATGATTCTAGACCTCCAATGTCCAGGCATACATTGTTAGCAGGCAGTATGCGAGTGCGTACATGTTGTTAGTTATTTATTTCACAGTATCACGTCTCATCTCCGCCACTTGATGTAGCTGAAATAAAAGTTTATTATTATGTAGGAAGAAAAGTTAATAGAATAAGGAAAAAAAAATATATTAGATGAGATTGTTTGACTTAACCAAAGCAGCTGAGCTGCAGTCGTCCGGCGGTCCCGTCAAGAATAAGCGGAGCCTTCAGTCCAGTTGCAAGCGAGACTCGGTGTCCGCGCCCCTAAGCCGACTTCCCGGTAGGCCCTCGAAGAAAGTGTTGGGATTAAGCGGGAAATACCTGAAGACACTAAGGATAAAAGTGAGCATCGGGTCACCGGAGGCAGGGCGGAAGGGCACCGGTCTGCTACGGTTGGTCTTCAGGCCCGCTCATGGCGACGGGGGAGGCGCGGGCGGGTTATACAGCGGCTACCTTGGGAGTCATCTCCTCGGTTGTTGCACAGACATAGGTCTAGTCCACCCCCTTGATGGGGTGTAGGACAATACGAAAATGAGATGGTAGTTCAGTTCCGGCTCCTTGAATGATGCAAATCCAGACACGAAAAACTTGTTGTATGTATCAAGTGTAGTTTGGTTACGCCAAGGCTATTGATAATGTCTAGTTAAACGAGAAAAAAAAAATAAAGATTTAAAAAAAAAGTAATAGCCAAATTTTAGATGTTAAAGATGTTGTTGAAGATGGTGCCTAACAAAACATGATACATACCTATTAATACAAAACTTGATAAATGAGTAAACAGTTTTAGTGTGAAATAACAGAAAATATAGTGCTCAATATCCGGGCAGTAGTAGTAGTAAAATGCATCTAGCAAAGAAAACGTTAATCTAGTGAATCGTGTTTCAACGCACCTCGCGTAATACAACTGTCATTGTGCAGCTGTCACGTTTGCCGCCATCTTGTTGCCGCCGGGCACGACTTGTATTTCCTTTTTTCACCGTGAGATGGCGTTAATGGTCCGAGACAAGGGAAACGCATTAGTCAAATAATGCGGGGTATCTTCGCTAGAGAGGTACTGTATTAGAGATTGGCAATCTTTTTAGTTACTGGAGCGTCTTCGGCCACATTTTGGGCAATTTTGCAAACACCCTCGAGCTTTAGTTGGCCAAAATTGAAGAGATATTAGACAGCTAAGTAGTTTCACTTTTTAACAACAGATGTCTCGCATCTCCCTTTGAATTATTTGTTATTGACATTTCGTGAATCGAAATTAGATTTTTTTTTTTCAGAAATCATTGATCATGGGTTTACGTATTAAAAAAAATCCGATTATCACAAGTAATGTAGATAATACGCAGAATTGAAGCGTTTATAAATTTAACGATTTTTTTTCTCTGGGATCTGGGATAAACCATTATATCAATGGGGTAAACGATTTAATATGGGTGCATCCAATGAATAAGTAAAACCATAAGGAGTTTATTTGTCTTCATATTAAAATTTATAGGCTGATGATGATGAATTTTTTTAAGCCTCGGTAACCCGAATTTCTACCGATTTCTTACATGTCTCCATTTAACATTTGAAGTTTTAAAGCTTTTAAAAAAATACATGTTAATGTTATTCTTGAAGATAATATCTAGATGCTGCCCATGAAACGCAAATTATAAGAAATTCCCTAGATAAAAATTATCGCAAAGTATGCTCCAAAAATTATTAAAAACGAGTCTGTTTCTATTATCTTATAAATTATTAGATATATTTGTGAAAAAAAATCACAATGTTTCTTCAAATGATACTTAAGATGCTCCCCACTAGATTTTTGCTCTATTTTAAACGAGTCGTGTTTTATTAAACATTTTCGCAATTTTCGCATCGATTTTGTCGTTGGTAATGTTAGCGCGCTCCTCTAACACTCGTAATTTCGTATCTCTCCATCTTCTTCTTTTTGAGCCCGTTTGCGGAGCCTTGATGAGCGCTAGAAACACCCAAATCGAACACAAACACTGGACGCATAAGGACTCTACAGTCTGGTTATGGACAACTACAGTCTTGATTTATTCAGTAGTAACTAACTAACCTAACCTAACCTGAATATCCTGGACTGATTATCAACATCAACAATGGTCCCACCTCTACAATTTCCCCCTTTAGATATATTACTCATCATTAGAAAGTGGGAGAAGTTACAAAAAAATCTAACAGCCGTTACGGTGTTGAAAAGTAGGTATTATAAGCAATCTTGAAAAACATCTAATAGGTCAGTACCTACGTTAAAAAAATCGATGGAGATCTCGTGTTGTTGACATTAAACTATCCCAAATACCTATCTCGAAAATTGGATATTTAGTTAGTTTTTTTTAAACTAGTCAATACACCTAAACTGCATCTCGCCGTTAATTTATAAAAAGGTCACAAAGTTGCTCTCGAGGTTAAGGTTGGCGATCGCTGCACAATACGTGAAACGTACACAAAATAGTTGGGGGGACATAAAGCATCACGTCTTGGAAAAAAGGTACGCAACATTTATTTGGAAAAAAAGTCGCAAAGCTTTTACGTTTTTCGCAGAATGTCTGTGAATATATTCAAAGGTAGCGAATTCACAAAATGTAGCAACAAATTTATTTGAAAAGGCCTTGAATTTGTTCCACATATTAAGTATTCCGCTCATCAACAGAATAATTCATGTTTTTTTTTTCACTGTAGGCACTTCTCACAGCTTTTACCTGGGTTTAGTATATGACAAAGGATTTTTATTCTAAGTATTTACGAAATTACGTGTTTAGTGAATAGCGAGGAATTTATTAACATCTATTTGAGAATTATTCATGTTGACAACATAAAGAGATTAAAATTAATTGACTCGTTTTAAGTAGTGAACTTCTTGTTAATTTCATAGATTATTTTAATCACTAAAAATGTGCGCTTCTTTACACATAAATTTCACAATACAGATTCATCGAAAAAGCCGATTTGAGATTGGCCCACGTCAAATGCTTAGTTTGTGTGTTTTTGGCACTACGAACCTAAATATTGGCTCTCTTATGATTTTGGTATTTTAATTCCTTAGTTCTGAATACCGCAGATGATAAATGATGCACCACGTTTAACGAGTCGTGTATTAAGTTTTTAGATTTTCACGGCCAAAAGCATTTTCATTGTTAGTTTTTGGGATGATATGCCGTGTTGCGCTATCTCCTTCTTTAGCCGACGTTTCGGACAGCGTTGCAGTGTCCATCATCAGGGCAGATCCGGTAGATCCGACGGATCCGATACCGGATCTGCCCTGATGATGGACACTGCAACGCTGTCCGAAACGTCGGCTAAAGAAGGAGATAGCGCAACACGGCATATCATCCCAAAAACTAACAATGAAAATGCTTTTGGCCGTGAAAATCTAAAAACTTAATACACGACTCGTTTAAAATAGAGCAAAAATCTCTGGGGGAGAATCTTATGTAAGTATCATTTAAAGAAACATTGTGAATTTTTTCAAAAATATAATTTATAAGATAATAGAAAAAGACTTGTTTTTAATAATTTTTGGAGCATACTTTGCGATTTTTTTCTATCAAGGGAATTTCATATAATTTGCGTTTCAGCTTGGGCAGCATCTAGAAATTATCTTAAAAAATAACATAAATTTTTTCAAGAGCTTAAAAACTTCAAATGCTTAAGGGAGATATGTAAGAAATCGGTAGAAATTCGAGTTGCGGCCCCTTAAGTTACACATCTAATAAAGATTGTACAAGCTCTGTTTTAAATTCGTACGAATAAAAAATGTCTTTAAATGAGCTGAGAAAGAGCTGGCAACATCGCAATTTGGCAGACTGAAACCTGATATTCCCACCGTGAAAAACTAAGGTTATTTCGGACATATTATTTTTTAATTGACCGTTACCACGTGAATTCAATAAGAATTCGACGGAAGTGATGTAATTGCCTAGTACGTGCGTAGTTAAACATAAGTAAAAAAAATGTATTGGATAAATAATCAGTGATTCCAAAATGTTAATTTCTTTTGGATATTCCCTGGGAATTATTATTAAACATATATTAAAACAAATTATAAACAAGATGAAAATTGAAATAAGTTTTTTCTTGCAGATTCCCTAAATAAAAGCGTGTTTTTTTAATTTACGTGTTATCAACAATTTTTCGACGTTTGGAGAAAAAACATGAGTTTTATTTTTTTAAATTAAAACCTTACCACTTATAAATATTAAAGTACATTTCAAACAAAAAATCAAAAAGGTAATTTCATTTAGTTTCTAAAATGGAAGAATAGCTGATATGATAGGCTATTGACCTGTATAAACAAGCACATCTTTCCACCAAAGATATTAAAATACATATATATTTAAGATATTAAAATAAATACTTATATATATATTTCAATATCTTTGCTTTTCACGAACAATTTTGTGGCCGTTAAATGTCAGTTTCTATGTTACGTTTTTGTAAGTAAGGTTTTTACAAGGTTATTTATCAATACTGTAAAATTTGCAGCTCGTTTATTAGTATGGTTATCAGACCACATTATCAAAGACTTACGAGGATGTGAGTTGAATTGTGTACCTTACGTATGCTGTACATTTGTCGGTTGGCTGCTCGACGTCACATTATTACTTTGGTGTTCCTAATCTTCATAATGTAGCCTGCACAGTGCATAGAACACGAGGCAAGTAGCGAGCAGGAACTTGTGGACATTTTAATGCATAAGGAATGCGCTGTGCACAAATGTGTCCCGCTCCTCATTCCAAATTTTGTCTCGTTTCTCAATTCGGTGTTTGGGAAGGGGGTCCAATTCATAGCAGCGAGGTGCACTGAGACATTATACAAATAATATTATAATACGAGTGTATTATGTGAAACATTGCTTGTTTTGATGCAAAGCGAAATTATAATGAGTGTGCACTGAGCAATAGTGTGCATACACGTCATTCAAATAAGGGTGGGCCTCCGTAGTGTACTGGTCTAAAAACCATTACATTTAGCGAAACAAAGTTTTTTTTTAATTTCACCCCAAGCGCTTTTCAGAAAACTTATAAAAGTTTAAATATTACATTATAACCTCATTTCACTTTGGTAACTTTGCAAGAGAAACAAAAAACTAATTTATCTTTAAACTAGCTTGACTTTTAAAACATAGGTACAATTTTTTTTAGAAGACCTAAATTTATTATTCAATTTTAGACGGTTTTTATTCAAAGTATGAAGATTTCTAAAATTCGATCAAAGATCTAAGTTATGATTCGCAAATAAATCGAAAGCCATGTTGGGCTATCCTAACAAAAATATTTTTTCAAATGAATAACATGTTAGAGATACTCAGAATTTAGAGGAAAAATGGATGGCACAAAAAGTTTCTCACATGATCTGTGCAGTATACGGAGGCGTCAGCCTTTGGTCCGATTCTGAACGCTCAGTAATTCAACTAGTTTTCAATTAAACGCATATCACAAAACTAGTAGTTAAATTAATAAGTAGTTAAATAATAGAAATTAACAAGTAGTTAAATAATAGTTCTTTGTTACTGCACTGAAATTTGTGACAGTTTTTTGTCGAAGGATGTGGTAGGAATAAGGAGATAAAATCCCTAACATACCGTTTTAAATATCTGATTTCTTAATTTAATTTTTATTCTTTCCATGAAGTACCTTAGTATTAAATTAGTATTATTTATTTTTCTAATTTAAATTAGCACACACATATAGAGGTTTTCGTAGCAGTATGTGTTTCACAAAATGCTAAAATATGGCATTTAAATCTCAATTACTATAATAATAATGATAAAAAATATTTGGCTAATTTATATAGCGCTGTTTTCGTGAAAAATCACCTGACGGACGCTGTACGAATAAATATATAAAAAATAATTTTACTGACTAACAACTAAGATTTACAATTATAACTAGTGACTTACATCTAAGACTTATAGCTAGTGACTAATGACTAAGACATATAAATGCTGACCTAAAACTGAACTCAATGACATATATATTTACAATTATGACTTAAAGTTAGAGATTTATAACTAACATATGTATTTACATTTAAAAATACTTCTACACATCTTATACATATCATACATTCGCCAGAATCACACACAGCGCCAGAAGAAGAAGGAAGTTTTTACATAGTATTACTATTTAAGGACATGGATGCAAAATTTATCGGATTTACGAAAATGTATGGATATCTTAAATAAATTATTGATATTAATCGCCGATCTTTAGATACCGCATTAAGATGATTTATCGCTCAACATTAAACAGATCGAGGTGTTAGGTTACCACTGACAGTCCATTGATAGGTAGATCAATAGTATTTTGAGTTTTTCATGAGCAGTTGTAAGGAATGGCAAATAAAATAGTATATATTCGCGGACATAAACAATTATTAGAGTATAATTAAATTACAAAGTTTTAATAAAATGACGAATTTATGGAAATGAGTATTGGAAAAGTGAGTTTTTTGTTTGGATCTAAATTCCGCTGGGTTGGTTATGCATCTCAATTCCATGGGAAGTTTATTCCAAGCCTCAGAACCGGATACTCCAAACGCACGATCATCAATATTAGTGTTCGGATTTCGCTTGGGTTCTTTCAACCTTCCAATTGCAGACGATGTCGCTGATCTAAGAGATGACTGCCTTAGACCTATATTTTCCGGAATGCATAGTTCAGAGATATAGGGTGGAGCCATTTCATCGATAGCTTTAAACACCATCCAGCATAACTTATACTGGATCCTTTCAGGACACTTCAACCAGTGAAGATTTCGGAGGTGTTCCGAAATGTGTGAAAACTTGGGTACCCCAGTGATTAGTCGTGCTGCGGCGTTGAACACTGATTGTAGTTTATCAGTTTGACATTTAGGAAGACTTGCATAGATACCATTGCAGTAATCAAGACGTGATACTATATATGAATTCACAAGTAGCTTAGTTGCTTCTGTTGAAAAGTTCCTACGAACTGACTTAAGTTGTCTTAAGTAGAAGAACCCTGTGCTAACGGTCCTATTCACCTGACTTTTCAATGAAAGGTCTGAATCCAGATAAACTCCCAGAAGTTTGACGGTTATGACGACTATGGTGACGATAGTTGTGTGATTCCACCAAATTATTCCCATAGCGTCGTTTACACTGTATAAATAACCAAAAATACTGTAAATATATAAATTAATGTATTATCGTGTTACAATACAATAAACACACAAAGGTTTTTTTTTACAATTAGCTACTTTGCATCACGACCGGTGCCTCGCCCGGTACGACGAAAATGTACGAATCACACATAAAAAAAAAAACAAAACAAATCCGCCGTAAAGATTAACCCCCCCGTATTGCAGCCATGTCCCATTTTCAATTTTTTTTTCTCAAACAACAAATATAATATTCCCTCGGAACAGCCTAAGCCCAGTGAGGTGGTATATACCAAAAAATAATATATACATTGTATTTTGTATATATTGTTATATCTTGGTTAATAAATAATATTAAACATATAAAAAAAAAACATTTTTCAAAAACCATATATTATGAACTCATGATGAAATGGACCTTTTTGGACGGGAGCTCTGTATGCCAGTAAATAAAATAAAAAAGTATCTGAAAACGTCATTATAAACATTATTACGGTTTTGAAAAATTTCTAGACTTTACTCGGCTCTGCTAAAGAAGTGATATCAAGTTACAAACTTTTACATATTCAATTCACACCATTTGATAGGGTTGTTCAACATATCTATAATGCTCAATTAAGTAACAACTTTGAGGGGTATTTCTAATATTTGAGAAATCCATATCTTTGTTTGTCGCGAGTCCTTAACAACCTACGCAAACACTTATTTCATGCTACAATATTTCGATGCTGAACACTGTGAGTGCCAATTACCGAGCCAAGAATCGTTGTTGCATTATGATTTTCTATTAATCAAGTAAAATCTTTTGGTCAAGGTTTATCTTTATTAACGCTACCCATAAACTAACAAATAAACCATTACGGGTTCAATGATATAAGGGATTTTAATTAATTTATGACACCAACGTGAACGAACGTAGTCACGTGAAAAAACGGTCAAAAAACCCATCCTCACGGCAACCCTAAAGACGAGATGATATTTTTTTTTTTTTTTTTTTTTTTTTTTTTATTGAGTAAATTTTTTACAATAAGTTTATTTTAATACAATATTACATATTTTATATACTCTCCTAATAAAACTAGTGCTTGTGTTTAGGAGAGGACAACTTGATAATAACTTTCTTTTTTTTTTTTTTTCAAAACCTTATAACAAACTTAAGAACTTAACTTATGAATAGATTTAGACTTAATAACATATAAGATATGCCGTAAGAGAAACCAAGGAGCTTCTTGTATGGAGTAAATCTATTAAGTAAAAGAAAAATATTGCACTAACAGTTTTCAGACTCTAAAAAATGGACATCGGTAGCTGACAAAACCATCAAGCATTCAGAGATGAATAAATTTGGATTAAATTGTACCGCCGCGCAAGGAACCATTCATTGGATAACCGACGCCTCTGCCATTAGCCACCCAAGTGGTTCACTACATTTTGTGACTTAGCAGGAGTGTACGTGTTCTTGGGGTTAGTCGAAGTCTTAGCGACGGATGTTTTTGCCCGTCAGCTGCGTAACTAGCTGGATCGGGAGAGTTGTTATCGGTCAGTTGCGAGAGATTTTTCCTCCTCCCCAAACCATACTATCTCGACCCATCACCATGCACTTCAGTGGTATTGAAGAATTCATCCGGCCGTCACCCCACATACTGATTATCACATTCCTCCCCACCTCTCATCCTTTTTTCCTTCCCAGACATTCCTCCATTCTTTTCCCCAAAACGACTCTCCCCACCGCATCCCCCTAGATAACATCGGTCCTGAAGGAAATCCTTTTTCTCCTGTGTGAAGGTAATATAAAAAAATATATATTTTTAAAGAACCTACCTACCCATTCTTTTGGACCACGGTTACATTTAGGACTTAAGTTTTTATGAAGAATTCTATATAAATTGCAAGTAGTAAAATGAAGCATCTGGTGCACGAAATACGTTTCCGGTGAAAAATATCTGTAAGGGTTTACCCGCTGCAAAAACACGCCGACCAGATGTGTTTAACATTTATCACGGGCGGACCACTTAAAAAACAAGCGCCTTTCTCAGGTGAAAGTCAACAGTAACAAACGAAGACGGGAGAAAACAAAAGATTTCGAAACAAAAAGATAACACACCTCTCAACATTTTTACGTATTCGGTAACTCCTCCGTGTTTTCTTTGTGTAGCTACTTGGCATCCATGTATTTCTTTTTATTTATACTATACGAAAAATATGTCGCTGTTTTTCTTAAGTATTTTATTTAAACTTATTCAAAATGGCTACTAATAAGTATAAAGTTAGATCACTTTGAGTTCTCAAGTTTTCAGGTTTCGAGGAAAAGCATCACCTTGAGCGAAACGGGAGTGTGTGAAGAAGGCTACAGGCAATGCCGTAATACAAGGACAATGTAATTTAACATAAAGCAATAATGTTGTAGAAAATAAAAACCTAGGAACACTTTATTTGAGTATACTTTATTACTACTTAGCGTGTTTTTTTAATTAAGTTGCTTTTTTCTACACCTAAATATTTTAAGAAAAATGGTGTTTAGGAAAGATAATGAAAAATAGTTGAGTTAGTTAAAGCTCGGGTTAAGAACAGGGACAGAATTGAGTGTGTATCTGTATATTGTATATAGTCTAGATGTGAAGATTTACGTGAATGGTGAAATATACCATCAATCAGCGATATTCAGAGATTTGATCTATTCCGTGAATATTAAAAAGAGTAACAATTATTATAAGCAATAATTATTAGCCTGAAACACTCGTACTGAAACACAATATTGACGAGTGTTTCAGGCTAATAATTATTGCTTATAGCACAAAGGGTAACAATTATTATAAGCAATAATTATTAGCCTGAAACACTCGTACTGAAACACAATATTGACGAGTGTTTCAGGCTAATAATTATTGCTTATAATAATTGTTACCCTTTGTGCTATGCATAAAAATCTTGTCTTAAACATTAGTTTATCAATTAAAAATAATAATTAAAAAGAGTAATATTATTATCGAAAAAAGTTTTTCATTAGTCTTACCTTGAAAGATGCAAGAAATCAGGAATTATTTAATATGCCAAAATGCATACATATTTATTATTTGATTTGTTTACCGCTAAATATACCTGTAATTTCTAATTTATCCACCACGAATCAATTTAGATCAACCTTGTTCATGGTCGTAGGATCTAAATAAAAAACATGGTCGCAACGTATCCAAATGCGAAAAATACAAAAATTAATTATAGATAATATTAGAGGAGACCTGTCTAAAACCGTTTATATAAGGTAGAGGCTCTGTAGTTTAGTAAATTAAAATAAAATTCCGTTTACAATAATTATTTTTATGAACGAATTTACTAAAGAACAACACATAAAAGAAACATGTCAGAAAATCTTAGTCATAAATGGATGAAAAAATACAAGACCTATATATTACAATATTTCCGGTTTTGCCCTGTGGGATGGGTAAAACCGTACACCGGGCTTGTGTTGTGTAAAATGCAAACTTAAAACGGCCTGGGCCTTTTGTCAAATCTTGATTATTTCTATATTTTTTAGAGTAATACGATTTTATCCCGGTGTACGGTTTTGTACAGGTCTCCGGTACTACATTCAGAATACTACTGCTTTCTACTCCTAAATCTGCCCGCTCGGGTGATAATTCGTTCATCAGAACAGAATCCAGAACGCATCTACGGACAGATAATTCCTGTGGAATAGTTCATACTAACAATATTTCGTCTCGTAGAGTAAAGGTAAATGTACATTGTACATTCCTCTCAATCTGTAGCTTATATATTTGTATATATTCGTATTTTTCCCATCACCATTTTCCATACATACCATGTATTGCTATGAAATGTCATGTGAAAGCGAAACACATTAAAAAAATATATATTATTTGATGCACATTTTTTTTTTATATTGTTCAATAAATAGAGATTGTTGAGGGTTTTCATCACTTTTTGAGTAAAATCTGAAATTGTAATATTTAATGATTTGTGTCCGAATTTTTACCTGATTTTTGAGAATCGTTAATATTGTCTTTGATACATTTATTTTCCCTCTCTAAGCTTTGCTTAAAACCCAGTTGAGAATGGCCACGCACCGCCACTGATTGTTCGTGTAATATTTTTTTTAAACTATCACATAAACTGCATTACACATGCATCTGGTACGCCAGCTAAAATAAGTTAAAAGAAACCACAGGCAAGTAAGGATATGAAATTATTTAGCGGGCGAGAAGTTACTAACTGAAATTATTCAATTTTAACCACGCTTGCTTACCGCTCCATCTTCTTTCCCCGCGGGAGAATTATCAGAACATTGAAAAATTAAAATCTCACAAGAAAAATAATTCTTAGGCGAACTATGTATTTTTCTTCTGATTTATGGCCAAGGGAACGCTTAATATCGGTCTGCGCAAATAACCATAATTCCCGGGGGTATTTACCGCGGAAGCCATTAAAAAAGGTTCCAGTAGAAAGGAAGTATGATCTATTATAGGGGATGCAAGTGCTGTTTTTCAATCCATCTCACTAAGGGAACCGAAGGCTTATCCTCCAGAACTATTTAGATAGATAATTAGTAACAACACCAGCAAGTTATAGCAACGCTTTCAAATTGCGGTAAATGTATGTGCTATTTATTTTGCGATGGGAGTTCCGGGTTTTGCAGGTTCACAGTAAAACATTCAGTGCACTGCGCTGCATCCCAAGATGGGATTTGACCTCCCAGGAAATATTGTGCAGTGACTACGGTATCTCGTCATTCCCATCCTACTCCAATCTTCCTGCGTGCATTCGGTTCACTAAGATCAATCACGTATTCAGTCATTTGTATTATTTTTTAGCCAGGATTTTCACGGTTATTTCAAGATCAATAACATTCGAAGTCGTATTTCGTTTTATTTTGGATTTTTTTATATTCTCCTAACTAACTCAAACTTGTGCTTTGTATTATTTTTAATCCAACATTACAATTCTTTACATCTTATTTCGATAACCATAATGATATTAAATGAATATTTTATTTACTTGGACAGGTAAGGTACGGCTACTCGTACTATTTGCTTTAAATTGAGTGATAACTTGCGGAAAAGATAGGTAGGTAATACCTACTACATATGTGAGTTAGCAGGGAACAGGGGTCCCCGTGTTCATCGGGTGTGGTGTATTCAGGTCTTGGCGGCGGTTGCGTCTGCCCATCAGCTACGTGGCGGGCCGGATCGGGAGAGGCCGGTTTGAGGAGGCCGTCTGACCTCTCCAACTGTTTTCTCTCGATCATCTTGCAGCGTAGCGAGAGGAATGGACACACTGATCCCTAGATTCCTATCCACCCTTCATACGATTTCACTTACCAGAACTTTTTCTCCTTCCTTTCTTTAAAATGACCCTCCACACACCATCCCCAAATATGCCACAGGTCCAGAGGGAAATTATTTTTGTCTTGGGTTTCCTGTTAGGAGATATTAATATAGAATAAAAACGACTAATGTGTTACATAATATGATTTGCTTACATTACTTACAAAAAATTATTCGTTTCAATTATTTGGTTGTAAGTATATTTAACCAATATATTTGTTGGTTACCGGGGTGCAGTTTGAGTTGCCAAATTTATCAATTCAATATTTATCACAATGATACCCTAATTGGGATCAGAACAATTAAATTTGAATTAACAGAATTCACGTTTTAATAAATTTAAAGTAGGTGTAAGTAGCGATTGTCCTAATCTACCGATAAATTAATAATCATTAACCGGGGGATCCCTAACGAACTAGGATAAGGTTCCTTCAATAAATTAGAAAATAATGATCCTTAAATGGCGCCATCGCCCATGTGACCTTTAGTAGAGTCGGTTTATGGTGAAATATAATCATTGGATTCTGAACCGCGAGATATTGTGAGGTGTATCTTGCGAATTGCGAAAATAAATTAAGAAAAAAAACAATACCATTAGACGTATTTTCTATTAGGGAGGGAGCACCGAATAAAGAAGTAATCAATATGCAGGCAGAGATGATTGAACGCCACAAACATCAGACAGCCCTGGCCTCTGCGCATTAATTGGGTTCCGCGACTTTTCATCCCGCGACAAAATATCCTACGGACAAAACATCCTAACCTAACCTCACCTAACCCAACAAAACCTAACCTAATCTAACCTAACCTAACCTAACATAACCTAATCTTACCTAACCTAACTAAACCTAACCTAACCTAACCCAACAAAACCTTTCGGCGCCAAATCCTTCCTTTTCATTCAGTTCCTTGCTCTGTCTCCTTCCTTCCTTGTCGGGGGAAATTTTGTCCTTGGGATATTATGTCGAGGGATATTATGTCAAGGGATATTTTGTCGGGGGACATTTTCTCGGGAATACTTTGTCGCGGGATGAAAACGAGCGGTACCCAGTAATTGTAGTTCCAGGTAATTGATAAACTGTTTCTTTCAACTACGGGCAATGGCAATAATGGATATATTTTCTTCTATTTGTTCGTGGATATCGCCGTGCGTTCTGCAAAAATATTTTATAAATAGTCAACTTCAGAAAGACTTAGAAAATAATCAATTCGCTAGTCTAAACTATTCCACTTTGCATTTCCAACCCTTCTGGTCCTGTGCATTGATGGTTGGCTCCGGGGTCGAGGGAAAAAGAAGACTTGCCATAACAATGGCCGGGGTTCATTATTCCTCTAGGGTTTATCTTGCGTCTTGAGCGCCTCCGCGTCCTCATTAATTCAGGCCGATTTCCTCCCCGGCTTCCCAACCCCCTCACACCCTCAATGCCCACCCACCATTGTGATCTGCGCTATTCTGAAAATATAATCTGCTAATACTAAAACAGCCCAGATATTGTCAAGAACTTCAACAGGCTTTAACTAAGGGTAACTTTATTTTGCACATGATGTTATACAGAGCTCCATCGCTCTTTAAGAAAACTGCATTTCTTCTATAGTCCTACTGACAGGTCGCCATTGCTTGCTGTCTCACCTAAAATTCAAAATTAAGTTTAGTATGAAAAGGGCTGCACCCTTGCGCGAGTTTACATTCAAACCACCATTCTACAATAATAATAGTATCTAGGTAATTTTTAACGAAAGGTATGGACAAGGAAGATAGTCTAAGCCACTCGGGAATTTATTCACTTCAATGCAGTGACTGTCCCCCGTAGTATATAGGCAAAATTGCAAGTAACATAAACACCCGTGTAAAGGAACACGTACGATGTTTACTCAATAATAGATTCTCGGAATTTGCAAACCATCTCATTGAAACAGACCATAAATTCGATAAAGAATCGGGCGTCATCCTAATTCACAGAAACACGATAGGTATCAGATTGGATAACTTAGAAGCACCAGAACTAAGGAAGACCAAAAACATTAGTAAGGTAACAATCAAATAAATTTAAATAAAAGTCCAATACTAAGGTTGTTCCCTATCGACAAAGAACATTCCCTTTCCCTTTCCAATTCTCTATCTACACCTACGCCTACATCTTCTTCCACTTGAGGAGTCCGAATGCAGTTGTACAAGTTCTCAAAAGGATGATTTAAAAATACAAAGTATGATTCACAGAAGAGAAATACCTTTTTCATGTCCTGACTGCAACAATTCGTGTTTTCAAAAGGGATATCTACGAAGTCGCTTGCTGACTCATAGTGGAGAAAAACCTTTTTCATGTTCCTACTGCAAATGTACTACAAGGAGAAATCTAAGAATCACATGTTTATCCACAGTGGAGAAAAAACTATTTTATTCCCTGACAGCAACATTTCTTTTCCTCGAAAAAATAAATAAAACGACATTTGCTAATTACAGTGATTGAAAACCTTTTCCATGTCCCGACTGCGACTATACGTGCGCTATAAAACGGTATCTAAAAATTCACAATTTAGCCACACTGGAAAAAAACCTTTTTCATGCCCCGACTGCAATTATTTATGTTGTACAAAGGAACTTCTTAAAAATCATTTGCTGACTCACAGTGACCTAAAACTTTTTACATATTTATACTGCGAGAATTCACGTTCTTTAAAGAGGCATCAAGAAAATTACATGTTTATCCACAGCGGACAAAACTATTTTCATGTCCCGAATGCAGTTATTCAAGTTCTCCGCAGGGAGATTTAAAAATCCACAGCGCGATTCATAGTGGTGAAAAAACCTTTTTCGTGTTCTGAGTGTAACTGAATATTCGAAGAGAAATCTAAAAACATCGCATTTTTACCCGTAGTGGATATAAAGCTTTTTCGTGTCGTTATTAATGTTCGTTATTATCGACATAATTTTGGAGATTTAGAAAACTGCTTTTTTGGTGAATGCATCCATCTTCAATCTTTCTTATTTAACATTGATAGCTTGAGATGGAGAACTGCCCAGAAAAATCAAAGCGATTTTACATTTTAGGTTCTAAGAAATAAAGTACTTAAAACAATTTACACAAACATTGACATAGCCTTAGGAATGTGCATCAAGTTTCTAATTCCCTGATTTTATTTAAATTTAAAAAAAAATTTACGTAACGCGTTGTTTGACCCCCTCCCCCTCTCCTGTAACGCACAGTAACGTGGTGCAAGACCCCCCCTCCTCCCCAAGTACGTTACGTAATACTTGAACGACCCCTTAGTTAATCTCAATAAGAAAAATCCCACTTGACGAAAGACTGCAAAAACCTGCATATTTCGTTGAATCTTGCTATTAATAAAAATATCTAAGTAATTAAGAGACATAACATAATAAAATTCATAACCCATATCCAGTATCAGTTTCGTAACAGAATACCCCTCGTGCCTCGTAAGGCGCCTCGCCTGACCTCTTTGAGGAATATTTAATGCCCGGGACACTCTCGTATCAAAGATTAGAGACAATGTTCGCTCTTAATAATAGAAACATGACCGGAATCGTGACAACGTAGAAAACAACATATTGCTACAAAAGAAATTGTTAAGTTACACAGGTTCATACTACAATTTTAAAAAAAGTGATATTCGACAAATTAAGTAAGGATATAAAATAATATAGGTAATTGTCGCCTGTCTCGACACAGGTATACCCTAGTGAGACAGGCATATACACAAAACAAATGTAAATATATTTTTATTATAGATAAATAAATAAAAAATAAAAAAAAATTAAGCAGAAAGATTTGTGATTTTTCACAAATAAATTGTATTTATATTTCCGTCAGAAATTTTAACGTTGCCGTAACTTTAAATTTGTAAAAATACATGGCTGGGAAATACCTGCATTTCGCATTGTTTTATACAATGAGTACTTTCTACTTTGATATCTGGAAAAAATAATCAATAACATTATCTCAATGTTAAATATTTTTAACGTAGATATATTTTTTGTATTTTATGAAGTGTAAAGTTTTTGATTACACATGGTAGCCTTAAAAATATCCATTGGGCATACTTTCAATATTAGAAATACTGCCATTAATTTTTACGTCTGGCTCATTGGCATTCCACGAGACTGAAATTTCATAATTTTCTCCGCAATATTAATTTTGATCCGTTCAATGGCTATCAAGCTAATTTCCCCACTCTTCACGGTGTTCAAAGAATAATTTTTTTGTATTTTTAATGTGCTTGTTAAAATATTCATGACGCTGCTGTCAGAAAGGCCATCGGCTTTTACAGCGATATTATCTTTTAAAAATAAAGTGGATTTACATTTTGATTGGATGATGGAGGTGCAAGTAATTGAAAAAAGGGTCAACGGCTGGGTCCAGCTTTTAAAAAATTCATGGCACCTTTGAACGACCCCCTTCAATTTTCGCAGGCCTCCCTCAAGGCACAGACATTCGCCAATCAAATTAACTTCGCTGTCTGGTAAAACCTCCAAAATGACAATTTGCAAAAATACCACTATTGTGTTTAGTTTGCAATAGTTCTCTCGTTGTTTCATCAATGTGTACAATAGGACACTAAAGTAATTAAATGAAGACAATTTTAGCGAAACTCAATCAAAACCTGGGTTCGAGTCCCAGTGGAACCAATATCTTTTTCTGATTTTTCGGTCTTCAGTTTTTGATTGAGTTTCGCTTATATTGTCTTCATTTAATTAAATATTATAATTTGAGCTTTTACTCATAAAGTTAAAAATAAAAATAAAATAATAGTTATGTAAATTTTATTTTTATTTTAAAATAGTATTTGGCAAATATTTTTACACTTATGTAAAATATAAGTATAGGCTAAGTAAAATAAAGTAAGTATATATAGTTACAGTGACGGCCGGCGCAGTCCAGCGGTAAGGCTCTTGACTTGCACTCCGAAGGTCGCGGGATCGAATACTTATTTGATTAATTTGTGTTATTTCACTTTTTTTTTCATTAAAAATAATATATACTTAGTATA
Organism: Limnephilus lunatus; assembly: GCA_917563855.2. Lineage (NCBI taxonomy): Eukaryota > Metazoa > Arthropoda > Insecta > Trichoptera > Limnephilidae > Limnephilus > Limnephilus lunatus. The sequence goes on from OU830600.1 coordinate 48,686,688, forward strand.
TTTTCTGCACGTTCCAGAGTGGAAGATACTCTCAGTATCGCCCTGGTGTAAGACCACCATTCAGAATTGAAACGTTGCTTGAAATGGCTTTAGCCGTATTTGGTGACCAGATCTGAATAGCCACCTTCCTCTTCCCTATCTCCTTCCCCTCCCCACTACCTTCAGCCTCACAGCATATCCCAATTGGGGATGCCATAGTCCCACTGGCTCCGGACGGGAGCAGTTATGAGTCTTGTGCGGTATTCATGTAAAAAATATATATATATTTTAAGAGCAATGCAGGCAGCAGTGAACGTCACAGAATTTAGCCTCACGAACCCCAATGAAATAAGACCCTGCAAGGATCAAAACATATCCCTCTTAAATTTCATTTCTACTGAGAGGCGTAAATATTCGTCAAAACATAGAAAATTTACTTAGAAGTAATTCTCATTCTAATAAATTAAAAAAAAATAGTGCTTCTACCAGTGTTTTCATTTCCGCGTTGAATTTCATTTTGGATGTTTTCACCCTTAAAGTTTTAAAACTACTTGGGTACCTATTTAGTGAAAAATTCAACAGCTGTGACTCATGGTTGCAGGATATACCGGTCATTTTTTAATGCTAACACGTTATCAATGTAGTATTGTATCCACATTGTATGAGCAAATAATTTTAAAGAGCGAACTTTTAAATGTAGTTGGGTTTACCGAAAATGATCTCTTACCCCGCAGTGGTCCTGCGGTACAGTACCACACTACACAATCAAAAACTTATTTTTAATGATTTTACTTTACCTTTCTATTGAATACATACCGTCGACTGGGGTGAAAGGTACCGAGTGGGGTGAAGCGGACCACCGAGCTTACATTGTCTTGCTAACGCTGTAGCTGTGTCAACTGAAGTGATACACTCCTACTTCTTTCATTCTAAAAATTTAAATTAAATTTCGGGCATAAGTAATATAAGGTTTTTTATAATTTTGTGAATATTCAGTTTCATAACTACTGCACATCAAAACGTGAAAAGGATATTGCATTCTAAACTCAATTATTTTGTTCACTTATATCTTACGTAAGTATAAGAAATATCTGCTGCAGTATTGCTTTTAGAAAAAAGTGCGTCATATTATTTTTCAGGGGTGGAGCGGACCAAACCAGGAATGTACAAGAAATAAATAGGAGATTGAAAATTACTATGAATACGATTCCTGTATTATTATTTTTTCGTGTATTTGTCTACCACTGTTTTATTAACAAATCTTTTTAAACATTTTTTGCAAAAAAAAAAACACAATCCCTACCCATTGTGTTTTTTTTAATGGTTCGGTTTTTTAAAATGAAAGCGTGGGGTGAAGAGAACCACTTTTAAATTTTTTTAATATATGAAAAAATGGGTTTCTTAAAATTTTTTTAAAAATAAATTTAATATGAGGGTAAACCATTTAAGTACATTATTTTTCATTGTATTTTGTTAGAGGTTATAGTGGTGTTAAAACAAACCTTGAAAAGCGGTGCCCCATCCCTGCCGACGGCTATTGCATAAAATCAAAATCGCCATTGTGTGAGTGCGATTTACTTTTTTATGTTTATGTGAACAATAAGTGATAACTTAAAACCTCTTGGACACGAAGAGCATGGTGTTTTCTGTCATGCTTTAGAAATGATAAAAAATAATCTTAACAAATCTGCGTAGATGATTTATATTTTACTAGCAGACCCGGACTCATGTTGCTGTGGTTAACGAAACACAACACCATCTACTGACAACGTCATTACCCAACCTTTATAACCAACGCCATTTATTAATTTGCATACATATCAAATCCAAACCGCCCGCCAGCCCGCTCCCATTATATAATATATATTTCAACCAAAAAACCCAAAACCTTGACAAATTATATACCTAAACCTTCCTCATGAATCACTCTATCTATTGGTGAAAACCGCATGAAAATCCGTTTAAAAGTTCTAAGCGTTATAGAGAGCGGGAGCAACTTTGCTTTATACTATGTAAATAAGATAAGTACCTAATGTTATTTAGCGATAACACCGCCTACCATTGTAAAGTGCGATGACTTGTAAATGTAAATGAAACACTTAAATCATTTTATATTACATAGTTGTTTTTCAATGTTAATCTTTTTTTGATGCGAGTAGAAATGGAGGAGAGAAATGAGAACGAAAAGACAAAGATTGGGAAGTACCTACTTGGTTATTCATACATATTTGGTTACGAAACAAAAGTCAATTTAAGCGGTGAACTCCTAAATGTAAAGACATTTTTCTAAATTTGCACGAAGAAAACAAAGAATCATCATTTATTAAAAATTATTACAGACTCCTATTCCGCTTTGCCCGGGTTTGAATTCGAATAAAATTTCCTGCCACCGAGCACTTCTATTATTTATTTAATCATATAATATCAATTCACCGCTTTTGAGTTAATTTATCAGAAGTTTGCTCACTTCTACGAAAGATAATCTCGTAATGGGAATATCTTACTCAGCTAATATAACGCATACCTATAATACTTGGGTCTAAGGTTTCTAAGTACATATTATTAACAAATAATAAGTTCCTTGTTAGTATTGTGTTACCTGTAACGCCATCAGAACAGCCTGCCTCAAATAGCATTTTGACCGAAGCGATTAGCGTCAACTCTTGAGTGCCTGTCAAATACTGGAATAGCTTAGCAGGCAGCCTTCTACTTCTGCCAGATGAGTTTGCTGAGGCGAGCGCGCAGCATAAGTTTTTGCCCCAGGATAAAGTAAAAGGACGTAATAACAAATTTAGTGCGGGGTCGTGTTCTGTCTTATAGTTTATGCGGTAACATTTTCGCTTTCGATATCTGTGAGTTTCATGAGATTCAACATATTAAGATTGGTGGACCATGGAAGGCCATGCTCTTTGTAAGGCCTATTCATATTAGTTATACATAAATTAAAATCACAACTCACATACCTAAGAATAAGTTAACATTAATTATCTAAACGAAAATATGAAAGAGAACAAGACACAGAAAAAGACAATGGTCGTTTTTCGTTTTTCTGTGTCTTGTTCTCTTTCATATTTTCGTTTAGATAATTATTGTTAACTTATTCTAATATGATATATTTCACTGATGGGAATAACCTTCAAAAAAGTATAAAAAGAAAGTTTTTCTTATAAAAATTGAATATTCATTTAGACTTTCGTAAAAGTCAATTGTTCCATATATGTAAATAAATTCGGATACATCTATCCGAGACGCTATCCAGGTTGCAAACCAATTCTTAGAATGATTGTTTCCAATTAAAATGGGTAGTTGCCCGTAATATGGAGAAAAATAATTAGTTGATAATAATATAATTCTAAAAAATTTGAAAATATGCGATTGACAAATATGACGGCTTTGAGAGAAGGTGGCAATAGCGAAATTGGTTAACGCGCTCGTCCCGGTTAGACGGAGAGGTCTGGGTTCGAGTCCCAGTTGCGACCATTGTCTTTTTCTGTTTTTCTGTGTCTTGTTCTCTTTTATATTTTCGTTTAGATAATTATTGTTAACTTATTCTAATATGATATATTTCACTGATGGGAATAACCTTCAAAAAAGTATAAAAAGAAAGTTTTTCTTATAAACAAAAAAAAAATTAAACTCACATAGTTTAGATCATGTGCATAACCTTCCCCCTGCTAATTTTGCTATTACCACAGTTAATGGTTCACTGTGTTGTTAGTTTCTTACCAGGTTACCAAACAGTATCAAAGAACGACAAAATGTTACAGTACAGTGTAAATAAATGGCGATGGCTAGGGCTGCTGGCTCCATTGTGTTGTATTAATCGGTGCAGGAAAACTATCAATAACTGTTTTTTTATGAATGTCCCCATAAACCACAGGACATGAGGGTGTTAACACCAAAGACAAACGACATTTGAATAGATGCCAATGTAAACTCAATCTTGGGACCAGTACAGGATTGTCCGGAATACTGGAAATGAGCCAATTGGGGAACTCTCCCAAGACAAGCAGATTAGTTGGAAATTCAGGGAACTACATGCATGCAATAAATTGAGTGTGAACAATTTTGCTTTGAATTATTTAAAGTGTAGGAATTTCTTGAGAACGTGAATTGTTTAAAACTGAAATGGCCAAATTTTTGTTACAAATTGAGCAAGCTTCTTGTGAATTTTGATGTTTTGCGTTATTAGTTACAAGACGAGGAAAAGGTACAGTAGGTAACTAAAGTGAAAAGTCGTTTACTATTACTCTAACCAAAATAAATAATAAATAACAAATAAATACTCGCAATAGGTAGAAAACTCGGCTAACTTATCTGGTATATATTGCCATTTTTCATAAGTTTGGGTTCCGAATAATAATTTTATGGGGTCTTTCTCCATAGATAACAAATAATAACTCCATACAAACTTTCAAAGAAATACAACTAAAAAAATTACATTTCAGTCTATCAAATACCTATCTGTATCTAGGTATAAATTATTTCAACAAACTCCCAGTAAAACTAAAAATTATCGAAAATAAACGTAAATTCCAAATTAAATTAAAAATTACCTGAAACAACTACTGTAAGAGTACATTACATTACTATTATAAATGTTTCATTTAAATCTTGAAATCTGTTTTTGATATATCTCAAGTTTTTCTTGCGTGCATATTTATTGTTATTAGTTGCAATATTATTATTCACTTACTCACTTACTTATTATTCACTTACTCATGATATCAAATAATTGAGCATGAATTCACTCACCAAACACAAGAGCCTTTTCTCTTTACGGTGATGAAAGGCTTTTATTATATTCATATTAAAAATCTTTTTAACATATAAAAAAAATATATAATTATTGTAAAAACATACAAATATTAAATAAATAAAAAAATAAATAAAAATCCTGTTTAATTAATTAAAAATAATATTTGAAAATGATGTTGAAATACCCCCTTTCCTAAGTCTTTTCAAATAGATAAATCACATATCGTAATTCAAAAGTACAACATAACCTGTGGATAAGCTATCAAGAATCAAGAGGAAGGTGAAATACCCCCTCATTGAAAATATTGGTAAACATTAAGTTTTGCTATCGCTTATGCTAAAAAATAATTTAAAAAACCTCGTTTCAATTACGACCTTAAGAAGACTATGATTGCTGAAAATTCGATATTATTTTTCCATGGTTTATTTTCGCACCAAGACGACAATATTATTTCTTCAAATTAATGAAATTCTTAGAATTTTTTTATTAGATTAAAAATAAAAAAGCTTAATTCTCTACGTAAAATGATAAAAAAATCAAATATTTTGAAAAATAAAGCACGGAAGGATTAATGGAATATTTATTCTGAAAACCACAGTTGGTGCAGCTCGAATATTCTTTGAAACGACCGAATGATTGTTCCTGACAAGTTCCTGCCTTGTCAGGAACAATCATTCGGTATTTCATATGTTCTAGAATTATTATTATTCGTGATTACGGTATTACCCTGGGTCGGAATTTTGCCATGTGTAGACATGCGGGTACATGCAATGCGGGTCTCGATGGAACAATAAAATGTTTTTATGCTCCTTTTTTCCGTGTTTTTTAGCGACATCTTTCGAAAACAACCCAAACTTTTTGAAACCAAAAATATTCCAAATTTATCGAAAGGACCATAACGTCCGCTAGAGGCTCTCGATGTAGTTTTGTGTGAAAAATAGTACCGATTATAATTCAACTTAATCTTGGTTTCTTCGTTCGGTTACATTTGGGAAGACCACAAGGATTTAAATGCAGGACGCTAAAATAATTTAGTATATTTCTAAGGAAATTATGAATGTGTTTGGCTTGTTTTTTGAGAACAAAAAAATCCTTTTAATAATTTAGGTAGGTTCTATCACAAAGGCAACGTGTCGAATTATTTAACATTTAAGTTCTTCGAAGAATTAGACAATCTTGTTTGATTTTCAACGCCGAAAATTTACTATTTGATTTGTTCAGTGTAATTTAAAATGTATTCATTATTTACTAACTCAAATACGCTATTGGTACCCAATCAGCTTTTTCACATTAGCTTATTTTGGGAAGCTGTGAGGAGGGTCTTTTATAGTTAATGAAGTCTGGGAAAGAAAAATGTACGAGGGGTGTGTTATGGTCAGGGTATCCAGGAGTGACGGACGTATGAGGCCATTTCTCCTGCCGTGGTGCCCGTAATACCTAGATACATATCGATGGTCGAGACTGTTCGGCTAGAGAGGTGAACCTCTGTTAACCAGTTACTTCTAATCCGGCCTGCCACGCAGTTAAACGCAGACGCAGACAAACCTTTAACTTGGGTACCACTGTTAAGTCGCCAAATGTAGCCAACCACTTGTGGTGACCTATGGCTATTGGTTATCTAATGAATGGTTCTTCCCTTGAGTTGTAATGTCGAACACGCAAGGGTGTTCGAAATTCCAGTATCGTGTATCGAAATTACAGTATCCATCACCACTATGTAGATATATTTCAGTCGATCCTTGTTTATATGCAAATAGCAAATATTCCTCGAGGACGGATACGAAGGTGTGCTAAATGTTCTTCTTGTTCTAAATGTTGTTCTTGAATCAATAAACTTGTACTGTTCTCTTCATTCTGACTATTACTGTACATTCTGTTTCGTCTACATTGATCTTGTACATCATGAGTAGTGTAGTTTGTAGTCTCGATCTGTTTACATTGAATACTTTTATTTTGCAAGACTTAAAAGTTCTTTCAGCGGTTTCAAAGGCAGTTTTTATGCTTTCAAATTTTTAGTAACTTTTTAATTGATGTTAGAGCAATATTGATGAGTTACAAACCTCATTTTAGATTGGTAGGTTCTACAAATTGGGAGGCGGGTATGGGTACCACCGTCCCGGGAACTATTTATTGGATAACCAACACTTCTGCCATAGGTCACCCCCACGTGGTACGCTACGTTTGGTGACTTAGCAGGGGTGACCGGTTCAAGGGGTGAGGTTTGTACGGATCTTGGCGGAGGATGCGTCTGCCCACCAATTGCGTGACGGGTCGGATCAGGAGTGACTGGTCGAAGGAGACCTTTTTAGTTCTCCAACTTTCTCTCTCGGAACATTATTCCACTCCGCAGTGGGAGGTATGGATTCATACGTCCGTCACTCCTGGACAAACCGATCTCCAGATCGGTACCCACCTCTCATACCTCTCCTTCCATTCCTGAAAACAAACTCTACATTATCACTTCAAAGATGACTTGGGTCCTGAGGAGAATTATGTTTTTTTTAAATATTTCTTTATTCATTCTTTTGAATGGTTACATCATTTGTGGATTTTTCGACCACCATACTAGGCTCACTAAACGTAGCTCATATATAACTAATTAAACGTGTACCTACGTACACCTCTATACCTGCTTATTCAGGTTCAACAGAGTTCGGTAAAAACCAAACAGCTGATGTATATATTTCATGATTTTAAACATGGACACAGTAATACAGTACAATATAATAATAATAATAATAATAATAATATTCGGACGATTTATATAGCGCCGTTTTTGTGAAAAATCACCTTTACTTGACTTTTAAGCAAAAAGTCTGAACCTAAATTAACGCCAAGAAGTTTGGCTGCTGTCTTTGGAATAATATCGTTGCCGGAAATGGAAATAAGTGAATTGTCTATGAAATGTTGACGTTTGTTTGTGGCCACCCAGAGAAACTCAATCTTAGATGGGTTCAGCTTCAGCTTGTTTGTAGACATTCAACGAGTTATTGCTTCTAGGCATTCAGCTATGCGGATTTTGAGGCTATTGATTTCGTTTGGAGAGCAGTAAAAATAAACTTGCTGATCGTCAGCGTAGCAGTGGGACAAGAGACCAAATGACTCGATTATTTTGGCGACATCATTTGTAAAAAGGATGAAAAGAAGTGGACCTAAAACGGATCCTTGGGGTACCCCTGAAGAAAGTGTTGCGAAGTTAGAGAGTTTATTTCCAACCTTAACGGCTTGTAAGCGATTGGATAGGTATGATACCAGCCAATTTTTTTATATCGGAACTCAAACCAAATGTTTCCTCTAATCTCTTAATGAGGAAGTCATGATCAATCGTGTCTGCACTCATGTCCAGGAGTGAGATAAGTGCTAACTTACCTGACTCTATGGCCAAAGTTATATCTGACAGCATACGGAGTATTCCGGTTTCTATTATTATTACTTATGTACTACTACTCCGACTCCGGTTATAATAATAATAATAATAATCTTTATTTGGAAAACAAACAGCTTTACAAAGATACATAAAAATAAAGAGTGCTAAAATAAAACAGTAAGCCTAAAAACATGTTTTCGCTGATAAAATTTGTTTTTTTTTTCGCTGACAAGAAAAACATAAAGAAAAACTAAGAAAAAAATAGTTAAGAGAAGCTAAATTAAACATAAAGAAAAACTAAGAAAAAAAAAATAGAAAGGAGAAGCTAAATACTTAAATAATGCATGATAAAATATAGAAAAACACAATAAAGGGTAAGCTTATGATCTTATAGGAGTATATGGATGATTTGTATGTAATTAGGGAATATGAAAATATATTGCAAATTAGGAAAAGGAATCTGATTAATAATATAATAAATAAATATAAATATGGATGTTAAGTGGTGTGTTGTGATGCATTACATTTATCTGATAGTGTTGCTTTGAATTTGTTGAAAGTTATATTGAAGATGTCTGTATATGTGAGGTGTGTGTTATGATAGTGGCAGGCTCGATGTATGAATTCATTTTGTAAGTAGTTGGTGTTGGAGCGGCTGTTATAAAAAAGGGATACGTTTCTGCCATTGCGACCAGGAACTCTAATATCTATTTTTTGTAAAAGATACGGGGAAGATATCGTATTATTTAGGATTCTGTACAAAAACAATTGATCAGAAATAATTCTCCTACAATTTAATTTCGGGATTTTAAAGAATTGACGAATATCTTCATTTGATTGGAATGCATAAAACGACCGAAAATTTATGTAGGAGAGAAATTTTTCCTGAACACGTTCTATTCTATGAACATATGTTATATATCTTGGATTCCAAATTTGTGAGGCGTGTTCTAGGTGCGGACGAACAGGAGCGTGCACTCCATATAGGCACATAAGCACTGCCTACCCTGCCGTATTTGTAAAATTTAAGCAGGTAAATAAAATTATAATTTACAAAATTATTGCTAAAAATAAATACACACTTTCAAAAATAAGCGCGAAAAAGCTGAGCAACCGAAACTACGCAAGCGCCACATCAAACGGCAAACGACAAACGCGGCATAAACTGTAACTAGAAACTACACGCGCGCCCTTCGACTGCCTCACTAAAATGTGGCCTAAGCAGGAATTATTTCTGACTAGAAGTAACTTCATACAAGATATAATTCAATGTTTACGAAATGCACAAAGCATCGAGTAGAACTGTCGTTTTGAATTTGCCTCTATGATGTTTTTTTGTTAGTATTAAGCAGTGCTTTCTAGAACTTCTTCTTGTTATGTATTTTTATCAAATAGTTGTCTTTCATAAATGCTAATTGTCGGTTCAAAAACGTTTGTCGTACTTTAATTCTGAAATTATCTGATGAAATATGGAAATTTTAACCTGTGAAACTTGTTGTATTTTCCTACTGCCTACCCTGATCAAAAACTCTGTGCACGCCCCTGCGGACGAACATAGGTATAATAAAGCAAAATAAATGTATCGAGAAAATAAAATAGTTTTGATGTTGTTATGTATTACTATTCCGACAACGGGATAATTTGTGTTACTTCAATATATAGATGCTTACCATTATACTCGTACCTGTATTATCCATAGTGAAATTTTGTATTTCCATGTTGATATCCACTCGCTAGTGATCCCGTGATCATTTCCCGTACATTCAACTCACGATTATACGAGATCACACCAACAGGGTTGCGAAATAAGCGTATGAGTGACTTAAAATACTACTTTACATATTTATTATAAAACCTATCGAAATGATTTTAAAAAATCCACATATTTGATGAAAAGCTGGCATATGTTCAATAAGTAAAATTTTCAAACCGTACCACGCTATTCAAAATTTTTGGTTTTACAGAGCGCTATTTTTTTATTTTATTTTATTTTATTAGTGACTATTTATTTATTTATTTATTTATTTATTATTATTAACGCCGATTAAAGCGGCTTTTACAAAAAATATTACAATTATTTTACATATGAATACAGAATATACATAGACAAAAAAAATATAAAAATTAAAAAATATATCAATATAAAATACATAAAAAAGAACAATATAAATTGTAGTATCAACATAAAAACAACAACGAGTAGGTTATTATAAATACAATACAACATATTATAAATCCCTGACAATATGTATTAAGAAATTAATACTTTAAAACTGTATTTGATTATAATCAAGCTGAAAAGCGCTGACAGACAGTTTTGATTAAGTAGTGTTTGTATGAGGTTAAACTAGCAATGTTTATAGATTCATCCAAAACATATTTATTTCCAAGTACATGCAGGCGATTCATTATAGAATTGAGTTCAGCGTTAGATCCTGTATTGTTGCAATGATAAGTTAATTTGAAACGAACTGATCGACTAGGTACATGGAAACATATTAACGAAAGAAGTTCAGGGGAGTTCAACAGGTTGGTAACGATTTTAAATAAATAAAATAGGTCTGAACAAATTCTTCTTTCTTTTAATGTATCGAGTCCCAATAATTGTAACAGAGAGGGGTAATTAATGTTTTCGATGAATATTCCCAATTTAAAATTAATATAACGTAAAAATTTATGTTGGACTCGCTCAAGGGAATTCTCATGCACACTGTAGTAAGGATTCCAAATGGTGGAGTTAAATTCTAGTTGGCTTCTAACAAGTGAAGTGTAAAGTAATTTGACAGTTTTTAAATTTTTAAAATCCTTTGAAATCCGTAAGACAAATCCTAACATTTGCATTGCTTTACTGGTTATATTATTAATATGTTTAATGAATGTTAATTTAGTGTCAAAGGTTATACCAAGGTCCCTTATTTCATCAACAGATAATAAGATGTGATTATTGAGAAAGTAGGTAAACAACAAAGGTTACAGGTTAGTTACAGGTTTGATGAGAATTACAAGATATGTACTCGTATTATAAATATTTCATCTGTTTGTTCTTAGTCCTCCTCACTAGGTGGTCCTGTACTGAGCCGGACTGGTAGATTTCTTTGAATTTCCGTTATTTAGTTTCTATGATGTTTTTAATACATTCTCTAGTATGTCTGCATTAATTTCTTTCACCCATGTTTTGATTTTTCCCTTAAACTTATTTATCTTTTCTATCTTTTTCAGACTTGGAGGAAGGATGTTATAAAGTTTAGTTGCCAGATATATGTGGTTTCTTTGGCCAAAACTTGTCTTGAATTTTGGAACATCTTGTATATTCTTTTTTGAGGCTCTTGTGTCATGTATCCGAGTTTCATTAGGAGATTTTCTGTTTTTAAATGATGTTTACATTCATCGATAACGGTTACCGGACAACTTAAAAATGTAAAATTTCTGTATCCTTTTAAAAGTCATTAAAAGTGACGAATAAAAAAAAAAAATAAAAAAAATTTGGTTAAAAAGATTACGTTAAGTTAGATTGTGAGCTATTTATATCACTTTTAATGACTTTTTAAAGGGATGTTGAAATGCTACCTTGTTGAGTTGATAGCTCTTCGTCCTATTTCCTTCTAGGTTAATCATCCATACTAGCCTCAAAACCCCGCTCCGCAGGTTTTTACTGCTAGGCCCTGCGGGCGGCTTTTGGTTCCACTTTATAGATCCAATACGAACTGATTCCAAAAATAGCCCGTTCCTCGGATCCACTGTGCCTAGTCACCGAGACAAAGTAACCGAGACAGAGCAATTACGTCATATGTAATATATAACCACCTTATACAACATGTATTACCGTCAATCTTTTCATATCCGGAGAGATACCACATATTCACAAATTAGTGGCAGTTATACCTAGGGGGGAGACGTCCCCGTCCGACCTGCTGACGGAAGTAGCGACATCTTGTGTCGAATTTTTGAATTCGAAACCGAATTGTAACAATAGATTTGTGTGAAATTCGAGTACATATATATTATTTGTGGCGCGGCGCGTATGGCGTGGTGTCCGACATGCACCCGTAGCTGGGTTCTGAAATTCAACCACGCAGACGCTACGGTACTAATACTTTTCGATTTTTTTTCTCTAATTATCATTTGATCCGATATTGCCAAAACCTAAATATCTGTCAGTGGTAAAAACCTGACAGATATTTAGGAAACTAAAATGAAAAGAATGATTCAGGATAAATATTAAAATGAAATTATTTATTTTTGATTGAGTTCCAAAATAGATCCACACCCGAAATATTGATAACTGGAAATGGTCCGTAAAGCTCTTGTTTTTCAGGGCACTAAGGGTGAAAATCCCTAATCCCACCAAGGTTCTTAAGTTTCTTTCGCAGTATGTCCGTTATCTTTCAATACAGGGAGGAAACAAAACTTTGTGTATTTGGATCACGTCTGTTATACAGATATCGATCATATAAGTATGTAGCATGGATACTTTTCCCGAAGGTTTCGCATCTTCTGATGGTAGGTAGTGCACACATTGATAGAGAATTAGATATAAAATACAAGAGATTGGCTTTATGTTGTAAAAAAATAGCCACAAAAGGATAACGTTTAGGTATGTAGCTAAACATTACACATAGCGATGCACCTTGTCATGTTAAATTCGGGATCAGGCCTCTAACAATTCTCATTAACACTCTTTAAAGAACTTAATTTCCCACATTGTACAACAAAACCATAACCGAAAAGGGGATTGTAAGTAGGAGACTTTGAACTTTAAAGCATTTTTTATGGGGATACCCACGGACGTACAAAATACATGGACTTGCCCTTACGTACTAAAAGGCGTGTTATTTCCCCCTCCTATTGGAAACGTTTTTCGGAACCGGCTGGGCTTGCGAGAGCCCCGCGTTAATCTAAAAAATGTGACGTCATCATTCTTGTCCGGACCAGTGTCGAGCTCTTATCGTACATTTTATGCACGGACGTTGTATGCTATGGAACACATACTATGACATCGAGATACATGGCGACGCGAAACACAAAGCCGCTGTTTACTGGGGTAAGTAAATCATGAAGCATTTGTAAAAGTGTCTACGGAAACAAAATATTCGACTATGAAAATACTCAGAACCTTACTTTGCGAATTTGGACTTGACACATCTGTTCATAACGTGGCAAGCAATTCGCGCTCCCATATAAAAAAGGTCTTTTCATTAAAAAGCAGATTTTACTTTCAAGAACTAAATGGTGATATTATAGTGCGAGGTGCCTACATATATACTGTTAGATTGATTTATTGGCGAATCACAAGTCTCTTTCCTCTCTTCGTCCCGCCATAGTTGGTTTTTACCCCTCATCTGTAAGTTCTCGTCTAGCTATTTGTATGTCTATGGGGATACCAAATTGTTTTCTGGGCTTATAAAAAGAATATTAAAAAAGATTATTTCATAAGCAAATATGTGTTCTAATAATAATAATAATAATAAATTTATTTCAGAAATTATACAATTAAACATATGTGGAAACTTTGACTAGCCATTTAGGAATGGATCCTGTTTTAGGCCAGTCAAATTGACAAATTTAGTTCATATCATAAATTTTTTTTTACATTGTTTAAGTGTATAACATATTATTTGAAGAAGGAAAAAATGTGTTACAATTGAATTCCTCATATGATCTTTAGATAAATACACAATTTGTAATTATGAGAATTATCATATAAGCTTTAGATAAATACCCAATTTTGTACTTATGAGAAAAAGAATACCTAAGTGAAGAGAAAAAATGAAGAATGCTTATGTTATATGTGAATGTTTTGGAAAATGGAAAATGGAAAAAGGAAAATGGGAAGCGTAGTGATATAAGTTTATAATCTAGATGGGGGATTAGAAAATAATCGATCGCATAAATTAAAAAAGAATAGACAGCTATGTTCTGGAGTGATAAGTATGTGTTTTTGTAATATATGGACTTTGTAATTATGTATGAGTGTGTGTTTTTATTTTATTTTTTTCTATTTTTTTTTTAATCCTCGACTATTTATTGGTCAACATATCTTCGCTTTTGACCCTCCCTAAATCAAGAAGCCAGTCGTTGATCAATTTGCGCAAAACAGTTGTACTTTTAGATTTCCAAGCATTAGGAATGATATTATATTGTTCTACTCGCAGTATTTAATTAAAGCATTTAAAATAATTCTAAGCGATCTCATTTTTAAACCAAAAATCATATGATTTTGCACTACGTAATTCGTTTACACTAAGTAGATACCAAAATTCACCAAGACCAATCGACTTCCACTAAGACAGACTGCACCATAGCACCATAATAGTGGCACCCTAAATGGCTATTCGTATTGGCGTATTTGGCATAGTTACATTGGTAGACAGTATGTTTGTAATGTAAATATGCCAAATACGCCAATACGGATAGCAGTATAAGGTGCCACAATAAGAGTGTTTCCAACAAACATGACAAACACAACCTCCGGTATAGATTCATAATACGTTTTAAAAATAATTAGTTTAAAAATTAATATGTGTCTGTTTTATTCATCCGGGTTTCATATTCAGATTAGCTGTAGAGCTGTTTATGCTGAATTTGTGAAATTATACAATTTACTTCCAAGAATTTAGATTACGGTCATGTTCATATTATACATTTATATAGATACTTATGATCTCCGCAGAAATCGAACCGGTCGGCCCTGCCCGGCGGGTTCAACACAACGGCACGTTTGGGTTAAATAGAAAAATATATATTGCAGGGAATTAGTTTTGATTTCGTTGAGTGTTTTGACAAACGATCTTGTCGCGAGAGACTCTTAAAAATCGTAATTTTTTTTTTTTAAAGAAAGACAAACATTCCCGGGTTACGAATAACCCAACAATGTTTGAAAATCTCCTACAACCACCACAGAAAGCTGAAAATGTTGCTTGTGTTGTGATGGAGGACTTAGCCGGTCGAGGAATCGAACATGCGATGCCCGGGTAGGACCCAAGTGCTATGCCCACTCAACCACTGACCGGTCGTTATCATTATTTTAACTTACAATTAAAAATGTGTTTTTATTTTTTTAAGTTTATTGTACCCATGTAACATAATTTACCATTTTATAATAGTATTAAATTACTGCTTAATTAAAAGTTTGCGTTCTCAATAATAGGCCACTTGCAAAACATTGTTTTAAAAAATTTTCCAGTTTAGGCAAATATTCTAAGACTGTATTTTTTTTAATCGTATTTTTGAAACCCTGGCGATTTTTTGAAAATTTCAATCCGAAAACCAGACCATTTTTTATAAACCGGAAAGACGGGACATAATTTTATACGTGCGAAAAAACGATAATTACATAGCCGAAAATCATTTTAAAAAAAGAACGTTTTCCACACGAATAGCAATAAATTGTACGAGGTTCTCTTCGTAACATCTGTAAAAACACCGCCATCTTTATCAAAAAATCAAACCAAAGGGTAAGTTCGCATAGAACAAACAATAAATCTAGTGAACGTTAAACGCAAATTCAAAAATTCGCCGGAATCAAGTGTTGCAATATAAAAAAAAAAAATCAGTGTGGAATTTTACAAAATTAAGGGAACATAATCGGAGACGGGACATTTTCATGTAATGACGTCACGAGCTCAAATAATGAATTATTTATTTAAAAATAAAAAAAACTATACATTTCTTAAAATTTTTACTAACATTTTCGTAATCTTAGTAAAAAAATCTATCCACACGATTTTTTACAAGTCGTTATGAAATCCATGCAAGTGGCCTATTTAAATTGATTCCTTTTTCAACATTTTATTTATCATGTGAATTGTTTAGTTTATTGTAAATTCCTCTGTAACTCTACAATTTTAGTGAAATTTCCACACATAAAGTCCCCCGCCAAATTGAACGAATGTGCTCCTCCAGCATGTACTCAATCAATGGTCTTAAGCCTTAAAAACTTGAAGATATCTATCTGCTTCAAGTTTCGAGATAGTTCGTCCAAGTGAGAACCCTCATCATCGCCAGGATCTTCTGTCATCGGAGCTTAATGCTAAAAACGTGTTAAATTTCGTCAATTGTCGACTTAAGTACAAGTACAAGGTGTATTTGGTTTCGTCCTAAGAAATGGACGAAGAAGGCTTCTGGTCTATACTTAATATCAACAAGATTATTATTATTGTGTTAGAATTTCAGATATTCCATAAAAAATGGATTAGGAAATTTAAAAAAAAAAAAATCAGTATGTCTATATATTAATTTAAAAAAGGCCGATAAGAAAAGGATTTCAATATTTGTGTTTTCTCCGTTGTGAGTTAAGTGAGATAGAATATTGATTTTATTTAGGTAGGTATTTTATATTTTGGTAGAAAGCAGTCACTTTTTTGGTAGAAAGCAGTCACATATTATCTGAAATAAAACAACAACTTTGTTTGTAACCATGATTTATTTATTTAATTATCCTTGATAATAATCAGTTAAATGTGTCCAAAAACTCTATATTAGGGATATTTCCCGTAATCTTATAAAAACCCTTAATCAACTGTTCATGTGACGTCTTGTCCCTGTATATATGTAATATGGTAACTTATTTTTGTATGTCTATGTTTAATTTTGTCTTTTTCTGTATTCGTATACATATAAGTTCAAAGAATGTATTTTTAAGAATCAGTAATTTTATACCCTGATGATGCTTGTGTTAAGCGAAACCGGTAGGTTTAAAAAAAAATTAAATAAATAAATCGTGATTACAAACTAAGTTATTGTGTAATTTCAGTTGGGTATTTCAATTAACATTTTAATTTGAAAGCTTACACAACAATGACTTCGATTGTAAGAAGATATTTCTTTAATTTAAATAACTTCTTTTCAAATTTTCGATCGGGGTGGTCCGAGTTGGACGAGACTCGATCAAATAGAATCTCAGCTAGTCGACCATTTATTTACAAATAAAACTCCAAACAGCCTTTGTGGGGTGAAACGAAATAGCTTATGTAAGTTTTTCTACCACGAAGCCATTTATCGATTAGTTTTTTTTTCATGGAGAGAGTAGATCTTACTGGCTGCACGAACTGAACCATTTGTAATATTTTTTTATCGTTATTAGTAAAGAATTTTTTTGGCATTTTGTTAATGGTTTGTAAAACACATTCAGCCTAGTATTTTTACCGATCTGATATTGAAGAAAATGGCATCTTTGGAGACCTTTGGGAAATATATACTATCATATAAACAATAAAATTTTGGTATCCTAGTAGAATACGCCTCGTTTATTATATTATTTAAATTCAAATAGGTATCTTCCAAGTTCACTTCATCGCAATATCGTTGTACCGACGAAATATTCTTGACTGTCTGTTTTAGGTACTTTTGATCTTCATTGTTCTTAAGTCGCCCTTCAGAGAACTCAAAACAAAAGTACCTAAAGTTGTTTTCAGGCGAAGTTTATGTAGGACTCGCTAAGAAGTCTCCAGCCTAATAAAATATAGAGTAAACATCAGAAGGTTATGAAATAATTTAACTGAAAATCTAGAAGTTTTTACAATGGGCGTTAAGGAAATTAACTGCCTTAGGTATATGAAAATTCAATCGTCGCCAAAGTTTTAGGCAAAACAATGAACTTTTGGCACGATTGTTCTATTTTGCGTAAGCCACTGTTAATTTGTAATAGAAATCATCTTTATCCAAAATAAAATGCATTTATTTGTACGCGATTTGGCGGCGGGTTGCTTCTACGTTCTATGGCCCAAAGGAGGCGGGTTTGGGTACCAGCGCCTTAGGAAACATTTGTTGGATAACTGACATTTCTGCTATAGGTCACCTTAAGTGGTTTGCTACGTTTGGTGACTTAGCTGTGGTGTCTGGGTTCAAGAGGTGAGATTTGTCTAGGTCTTGGTGGTGGATTGCCCACTCTCTGCGTGAGGGAGACTTTTTGACCTCTCCAACCGAACTTTCTACCCATTGCTATGCACTGCAGTTGTAGGAATGGATTCAAATTACGTCCGTCACTCCTGAACACACTGACCCCCAGATTCCTACCTACCCTTTATAACTTTTTCCTTCCCAGAACTTCCTCTCCTTCCTTTCCTTAAAAATATCCTCCACACAACATCCCCAAAGATGACATAGGCTCTAAGGGAAAATGTTTTCGTCACGGTCCTCTGTGTAAATATAATATAAAAAATATACTTCTATTTTTGAAACTGACATTTCGTGGTGGAAGTCCATTATAATAGATTATAATAAAACAAATAAAAAACTTTATTCCACTTAATTTTATTTGACCGTAACCGGTTTCAGCTCGTCAGAGCCATCTTCAGACTGGTACAAATAATTCTTAGCCTACGGTTTATATACATAACATATGGGGGAGGGGGAGAGGGGTAGTCTACAAGGATTTTAATGAATTATTTTTGTTACAATTATTACTTGTAAGGTTTTTCCCTAATCAATAGATATTGAAGTGAGCTACAAACCCAAAGTAATTAGTCCACCGGATTTACCAAAATGTTTAGAAATTCGACAGTCTAAAATGACTCAGTAACAAAAATAATTCATTAAAATCCTTGTAGACTACCCCTCTCCCCCTCCCCCATATGTTATGTATATAAACCGTAGGCTAAGAATTATTTGTACCAGTCTGAAGATGGCTCTGACGAGCTGAAACCGGTTACGGTCAAATAAAATTAAGTGGAATAAAGTTTTTTATTTGTTTTATTATAATCTATTATAAAAAATATACATTTCATTTTAAAGGTTGATTTTTTATTTATATACTTATCTATACAGTTAGAGTTTTTTTTTCTTTATTAATTTTTTTTTGGTACAAACATTGGTATAATTTTACAATGCATATCTACAAACTTTTTTTTATATAAACATTTCAAAAGTTAAGAATAATACAATTAGCAGATTAACCAAAAAAATCTCACACAGACATCGCCAGCCAGTTCGCGGGTAAACTTGTGTGTTTTTAAAACAGTTAAAATTTTACTCATATACCTACATTATCGTTGTAGATATTAAAAAATTAAAATAATTGAACAAAACATTTAAATAAGTGTTTACTGAATTACAATTCAAACGCATGTTAATAAAGATTAAAAATTACATATTTCGCTTTCCAACTACACAATTCAAAGCTATTATCATAAATACATAATACTAATTCAAACATAATAATTATGTAAGTAATATTTTATCTGAAAAATGATTATACGTGAATTTGTAACGTTTTTATAAAAAAAAGTTTTGATCGTGTGTCCAATTTGTATTTAGGTACTAGATTAATAAGAATATAAGATTAGTGTTTTCAAATTCTTCGACTAAAAGACCCATCCTCAGAAAAAAGAAAACACTTGAAAACCTTTCCGCATTTGATATAACTAGGTTTTTTACATTTCGGGTGTTTTCAAAATATAAACATATACCTACATGTATGTATTGGTTTGACTGGGGTTTAAAATTTCATACCCAGTAATCGGAATCAACCGCACCGCCAGACTGACTTTTATTTCATACTTACATTATGCTATATCGTTTTATTATCGTCGAATTACAAAAAAATGCTTATATAACCGCGTGAGTGCGCGTGATTTCCAATAAGTCTAAATAATTAGTTTTCATCGATAACGGGTCTATCCGCCGAGTTTCAGCTCGATGAGATGTTGGGAACTGGGTTCATTTCCTCTTCCAAAATTCCACTTCGTTTTCACGAGAAAATTCTCATTCAATCGAGAAAACCATAGACATATGAATATTAGTAGACCTACCCTAAGCGATAAAAGCGTATTATTTCCCCCTCCCATTGGAACCATTTCATTGGAACCGGCTGGGATCGTGTATGGCTTCGCGTTAATCTAAAAAATGTGACGTCATCATTCTTCTGCCAGCGTCGAGTACTCATCGGTGCATTTTACGAAATAAAACGGTAAACATAGTGGCTTGTGTTTTGAAAACGTGTAAAAATAGAAGTGAAAAAGAGAATAAACAAAATTGTCGTATTACATTCCATAGGCAAGCATTATTTTACGCTATTTTAAGCCAATTCAGATCACATAATATGAACATTTTTGTAACATACACTGTCACTCGAGATACATGGCGTGTGCCCGTCCCTGTTTACTGGGGTAAGTAAATTATGAAACATTTATAAAAGTGACTTCACTTAATACAGCAAAGCAAAAGCATGTAAAAAGGTATATTCATTCAAAAGCAGAGTTTACTTTTAAGAACGAAAGTGTGATATTATAATGCGAGATGCCTATTTAATGTCAGATTGAGTTTTGACGAATCACATATCACCAAAGCCGTCTTCTTGCCCTTCGTCCCGCTTTAGTTGGTTTCTACCCCTCACCTTTCTGTTCTGGTCTATTAATATTCATATGTCTATGGAGAAAACAAAAGTTAAATTCAAGTAGAAGTAAGTATTTAAAAATTGGCTCGCTGAATCGCAATTTATTTTTGAAATTGTTTTTTTCGCACTGTTGCACTTGATAGTATTATTTATATTTTTATTATTTACCAAATTTGATGGCAAGTGTTATTTTTATTATTTTATTAAACTATGTAACTTACTTAATGTACTTTGGGCAAGTTCCAAGTTCAAAATTCTTTATTAAATGAAAAACATCCCTTGTAATAGGTACCTACACAACTTTTATTGAATCAAAGCATGACAGATGACCAGATTTCGCTTATCTCAAGCTTTGTCAAAGCTTATAATTATATCTGGTGTTTTATAAAATGTGTTTTTCAGCCTTTGTTTCATAGAGAAAATCAATATTTTTTTGTCTATGAACTGAGAAATTTATCTTATGTAGTGAACTATAAATTTCACATAAATCAATGTAAAAATTGAGGCTTTCTGAAGAATCTTAACCATTCAGATCTTGTTATTTATGCTTTTTATAAGCGTATCTTCGGGAGATACTGCGCTCATAATTTATAACTAATATTATCCTTACACTGTTTTTCTATCAACATACCTATATACTTTACCAGAACCCATTTATTAATAATAATAATAACATAGTATTTATATAGCGCAGTTTGTGATATTTCACATCAAATGCGCTTAATTATAATAAGCTTAAAATTAATTATATAGTGTTCCTTACGAGTCCTTACAAAATTGATTAAATAATGTGAAACAAAGAATATACAGTATATACAAAGATTCAAAACAATAGTGAGTGAACATGACAATAGATATTGATCCCATTGAAACCATAACGGTGCCATTCAACAAGAATCATTAAAAACTAAAATATACTATAGAACAGGAAACAGTTTACGTTTAGAAATAATACAAATTCGGAGTACACATAAAACTATAGTAAGGAGGTAATCGAAACCAAACAATTACTGGAAAATTGAGGAACATGGTTTATTATAGTTTTTTGAAAAGGAGTTAAAAATTCATGAAAGGTATGATTTTTTAAATAAGTTTGTTTTTAATGCCCTTTTGAAATTGGTTATTAATCACCTCTGGCATAAGTCACCAAAAGTGGTTCGCTATGTTTGGTAACTTAGCAGGGGTACCTGGGTTCAAGGGGTGAGGTTTGTCCAGGTCTTGACGGCCGATGCGTCTGCCCAACTGCTGCGTGGTGGGAATGATCGAGAGAAACTGGTTGAGGAAGGTCTTTTATCCTCTACAGCCAAAATCTCTCGACCCATCTCCTTGCACCTCAGTTGGAGGGATGGATTTCCTTCCCAGAGCTTTGACTCTTTCCTTTCCTTAAAATAAAACCCTCCACACAGCATCCCCTAAGATGACTTAGGCCCTGGAGGAAAAATACTTTCCCCAGAGCCTCCTGTGTGGAGCTAATGTAAAACCAAAAAAAAATGTCATAAATAAAACCGGGAAAAAATATTATTTTTATAAATATGTTAGACGGTGAATGTTGCTTAAAAAATGGTTAGCTGAGTTCCTTATCCGATATTTTTCTTGGTTGAAAACCATCCACAAGATTCTGAACACCGTAAATGTATCATAAATTTAAAAAAATATATTTTTTTAGAGTAAAATATCAAAGTTGATTAAGCCATTCAACTTTTGAAATACACACAAAGTGTCCACATTACATATTTATTATATTGGGCAGTTGGATTAGTGAAGCAAATACCTAAATAACCCTTATGGGTAGCAAAGGACGAGAGGTTTTCCCGATGGGTCGGCGCACGGAATAGTTCAATCCCCTATACAAAATAATATTACTTGGGATCAATTCTGATTATATTTGTAATAATATAATTCCCGAGCTGAGCCGGATCACCCTTAACTATTTATACGGAAAATTAAACCGTGGAGAAAAGAACCCGGATATACTTTAATAGTGCCTAACAAATCGTAAGTGCCCCCACGGTTGATTTTGGCAGCCACCTCTGGTTTGCATTTCCAAAATAGATGAAAAACCCTTGACTATGTGCAGAAACGGATCCGTTTGATATATTCTCTTATCTTAAATCTTTAGAGAACAGGATCCGGGTCGGAATGCTGTCTTTTTCTACCGGTATTTCAATGGAAGATGCTCCAAGGAACTAGCGTCACGTATTAATTCGGCTTAGGTGCACAATGGGGAGGCACGCCAAACGAGCGCCCAATATTTGTACACAGTTGACATTTATTTGTCAAATGACAACAAGTAGTTTCTACTACTCGTTCTTGGGTTCAACAGCTCGGCTGTAGAATGATTTGCCAGCCTTGGTGTTTCCTCCCTTTTTCTTTATTCGTAAAATAAATTTTATACTCTGTTTTTTTACATGCTTTTGGACCAACACTTTTCGACACGTATTATGGTATCGAAAATGCAAATGTATAAAAAAAAACACAATTTGCGTATACCTACTACCTACAATTAGTGGCGTACATATTTTTAACCCAAAAATCTGATCAGCTGTACCTACCCACTCCAAGTAAAACATCGTTAAAAATAATAAAAAATCGTCAGAATTGTATTTTTTTAAAAGATTTTTCACTCTTATTATTGGTCATAACAATCAGCGGAAAATGATCAAAAAAGAACATTTTCGACAATTTTTTTTAAATTAAAAAAAATGTTAATTATTTATTACATTGGTTACATTTATATAGCAACATTACATAATAATAATATTTCAAATAACTGTAGATTTTAAAATCTGTACTAGTAAAATAAAAATAAAACAAATAAAATAAATAAATAAAACAATTAAATGCGCAATTCACTTCCCTAATGAAAAACTCTACACAGCCCACCTTTGGTCATACATCGAAGTGAACACCTCAATGCCATACTTACGTAACTAGATCCGCAAGAAATATTAAAAAAAACTGATGTATGTTCAAATAACTGTCGTGAGTGGTGAGGTTGGTAAATGATAATGACTCACTCTATTTACACAATGTAAAGATTCATGATACTTTTCCATCATGTTGATGATAAATGGTAATTATGATAATAATAATAATGAAAACTGTTTCTGAAAAAATAAGAAAATATACAGATTTAGGAAATGAGATTAAAAGAATTTGGCATTCTCAGACAATAAAAATATTACCATTTTTTGTTTCGGCTACTGGCATTGTACCTAGCTCTCTCATTCAAAATTTAGGCGTATTAGATTTGTCAAAAAATTTGTACATAAAAATGCAAAAGTCGGTCATTTTAAATACATGTAGGATTACGAAAGATTTTTTAATTTATTTATATTGAGGGATCAGTAGGATTTATCGGACCAGTTAGGATTTCATCAGAGCCGAACCCTCTGATATGAAAATATCTGGAGTCGGTGAAATATTTTCACATAATGTTTCTGGTGGATTGACGTATTGTTCTTGTATTGTTTTGTATTTATTATACTTATATAGTGCACTTACATTGCGTGAATTTACTAGATATTCATTTGTGGAAAAGTGTGTGGAAGGGTTTAGTCTTTCATTTGGGAAAGATTTAACCCGGACATAAAATCTGGAGCACCGGAAAACAAACAGCTTTACAAAGATACATAAAAAGAAAGAGTGTTAAAATAAAACAGTAAGCCTGAAAACATGTTTTCGCTGATAATTTTTTTTTTAGTAGCTAGACAAGAAAAAATTAAGAAAAACTAAGAAAAAAAAATAGTTAAGGGAGTTAAAATAAAACATAAAGAAAAAACTAAGAAAAAAATAGTTAGGAGAAGCTAAATACTTAAATATGCATGAAAAGAATATAGAAAAACACAATAAAGGGTAAGCTTATGATTTTGTAGGAGTATAAGGATGATATGTTTGTAATTAGGGAATATGTAAATATATTGCAAATTAGGAAAAGAAATCTGATTAATAATATAATAATAAAAATATGGATGTTAAGGGGTGTGTTGTGATGCATTACATTTATCTAATAGTGTTGCTTTGAATTTGTTGAAAGTTATATTGAAGATGTCTATATATATGAGGTGTGTGTTTTGATAATGGCAGGCTCGATGTATGAATTAATTTTGTAAGTAGTTGGTATTGGAGCGGCTGTTATAAAAAAGGGATACGTTTCTACTATTACGACCAGGAACTCTAATATCTATTTTTTGTAAGAGATACGGGGAAGATACCGTATTATTTAGAATTTTGTACAATAACAATTGATCAAAAATAATTCTTCTACAATTTAATTTCGGGATTTTAAAGAATTGACGTATATCTTCATTTGATTGGAATGCATAAAACGACCGAAAATTTATATAGGAGAGAATTTTTTCCTGAACACGTTCTATTCTATGAACATATGTTATATATCTTGGATTCCAAATTTGGGAGGCGTGCTCTAGGTGCGGACGAACATAGGTATAATATAGCAAAATAAATATATCGAGATAATAAAATAGTTTTGATGTTCGTAGTATAGATCCTAACATTTGGGTGGCTTTAGTGACAAAGTTATTAATGTGTAATTGGAATGTAAGTTTGGAATCTAAGGTTACACCCAGGTCACGAACTGATTCTTTTCTTTTAATATCGACAATTATAACAATTCATGATTATTATACAAGCTAATAATACAAAGTTATTCTACATGATATTGATATGACAATGATTCTATGTGAGCATAATATTATACCGCCGGGAGCTTCATGCAATCGATATCCGTTAGATTTTTAACAGAACCCAGCATTGTGTGGTCGGAGGGGACAATGGGGTATGTTCTCATTACTCGAGCTGACTACACCTATTCGGCGGTGGAAACTGACGTGCGGATAATGCGCCATTGATACGTGCCGTGATGATGATCGATGGACCAATAGATTGATCGATCCTTGTCGGGCGCGATGGGAAATTAAGCAAACAAACTACCTACGTAATTAAATGGAGATTTCGGAGCGTCCATTAATTTGTTTTTCTCGTTAATTACGGGGATAAACTATTCAGCTTTGTTAGTACTAATAGATAGCGAATAATTAATGATAATTAAGCGTTGAAGCCGTTGTATAGTTCCCAATTGAACATCTAGTCTTAGTGGATTCTGTTGGTACATTAGCATTACGAACCAATGGATGGGAAAGTTCTTCGGGCGTTCGGATAGATTAGGTAAATTTGAATTTACTTGTTGTAATGGTAGCATTAACAAAAGTGAAGTTCTTCCATTAGAAACTGTTGAAGACTTTACCAATATTAATGGCAATCTGACGTAGGAGGACTCTGCATACACTAGAGTTTTAACTTAGGCACACATTTACAAAATATATTATCAATTTAATTTATTTCGGTGTCATTTTATTTTACAACGGAAAAAAACAAGTCTATGTGTAATTATTCTGAAGGTTTCATAATATCCAAAATAAACATAAATAATAATAGACGCATCATGCACTAGTTTAGGTGTTTTCAACCATTCCAACAGGTTGAACATTCAGGTTGTGAGTTATTTTTTAGTTAAATTTTAATGAAGATCGAAGAAGAATCTTAGGAGAATGTTTGTTGTTATTTATTTTCGACCATCAAAACTTTACAATTAAGAGGAAACCGGGCAGTGTTTTGTCCATACAGACGAATTATCCAATTTCCTGTCCGTATTTTGACAATACTACAAATATTTTTTAACAAATCGAGATATCGACCACTAGCGTACCGTATTGATTTTTTGATAAGTTACTTCAAGTAGGAATTTGGACCTCTGAAAAAAATTATCTGATTTGAACACCATCAACAGGTATTCAGTATACAAACTAATAGATATTGTAATAGTATGTATTTTTTTAAAAAAGCAAAACGTACAGATAATACAATTAGTAAAAAAAAGTCATAAGACCAGGACAATGACTATTTCATTGGAAATGTGAAGTAAGTACCTATGAAAGTAAAAGAAAAATTAACGATTTATATATTGGGATCGAACAAATGTTCCTCCACGAATGACCACTTGGTAAACCCTTGCAATAGTTAATTATTATTTTTAATTGATAAACTAACGTTTAAACAAGATTTTTATGCATGGCACAAAGGGTAGATAACAAATATTATAATCAATAATTTTTTTTTAATTTTTTTTTTTATTGATCTATATAAATGATGTTTACAATATATTATTCGATGCCTGTCTCGCTAGGGTATACCTGTGTTGAGACAGGCGTAGAGGTACATAATTACATATCATATATAAGAGTAATATAATTAACAATTAAACATAAAGATGATTGAAAGTGTGGGTAAATCACATAAAGAGAGTTTTCTTATAAATGAGGGAAGAGATACAGTACAGTAGTAAATCCTGTCAAATCTATTTATGGATTTAGATTATTTAGGATTTTATAATTTTAATTTGTTTTATATGGGTAAGGACGTATGTAGATGGATATTTCTGTCTATTTGTAGTTTATTTTACAGATGTTTGCAATAGTGTGACGACCAGTACTTATAATCCATTTCTTTACAACTTGTTTGAATTTGGTAATTGATTCGGTTTGTCTAATCGTAGCTGGTAGTGTATTGTGTAGTTTGCAAGCTATGTATTTAAAGTGTCTTTGTCCAAAGGTGGTTTTAGAAAAGGGAGTTTGGAGGAGTTCTTTGTTTTTGGCTCGGGTATTGTGTATCGATTGTGTTGCTTTGTATAGGGTTATGTTGTTTTTATGTAAATTAACTAAGATGGATCTTGCGTAGAGCTGTTTAATGTCCATAACGTTGAAGGTGTTGAAGATCGTATCCGTGCTGGTAGTAAGAGGAAGTTTAAGGATTATTTTTATTATCAGTTTTTGTGCTTTAATGATGGGGTCGAGGGCACTAGAATAAGTGTTACCCCAAGCTAAAATTCCGTATTCGATGTGTGATTGGCACAGTGAGTAATACACTGTTTTTAAAAGGTGTAGGTTGAGGAAATTACGTATTTGTTTGAAAAAGTATATGGATTTGCGGATTTTGTTTGTAGTGTTAAGTATATGTTGCTTCCAATTTAGGTGTGTATCAAAGGTTATTCCTAAATATTTTATAATGTTTACTTGTTCAAGGCATGGGCAGTTACAAGTCATCAGCCTGAAACACTCATCTACATTGAAAAAATCTTCCGAGAAAAGATACTGGCCGCCAACGGGAAGTGAACCCGTGACCATCTGATTGCCGGTCAGCAGCTCTGACCACTGAGCTATGGCGGCTTATCTAATACCCGCCAAATAATTCAATATATACTAGTGTTTCATTCGGTCATTTCCCGTTGGCGGCCAGTATCTTTTCTCGGAAGATTTTTTCAATGTAGATGAGCCTTGCAATAGGTTGTTTACAGTGAAAGATTACGGGATTCGACTGGACTTGCCGATACCAAAATTGACAAATTTTGTTTCTACGGAATTAAAAATATTATTTTCTTAATCTACCGTATTTTACAGGTAGATAGCCATAGTAGAAAATCAGGACAGAGACAAACCTTTCAAATGCTTGAATTTAAAGAAAAACACGTGTTTGAATTTCGATTTTGTTTTCTTGAATGAATGAATGAAACGGAATCTTGGAAGTGGAAATTAACCCACTCGTTGTCGATACATGAATTACAATAAATTCAATATAATAATTAATTACATAATATGTGTACATATTTGATTTATCCCCATAAAAAAGCAGGGCTTGTGTATGTGGGGGTGTTATTATATTGGTTTAATTGTTTTATTTTTTATATTCAGTTCAAATATTCGGTATAATTTTTAAGGTGAGTTTTAAATTGTTTGATATTACTGTTCATGTTTCTGATTTTTTCAGGAAGTGAATTAAAAAATTTTACTTCGAGATATTTATGACTTAACTGTCCTAGTGTTTTTTACATTTTGGAGTAGGAAGTATTGATGTTTGTCTAAGATTTCTGTTGTTTTTAAATGGTGCAACTTTATTTTGAATATTATCTTTATAAATTTGTAATGTCGCATGATAAAAATATATTGCACTTAATTTTCTGACTTTAAATTGTTGGAATAAAAGTTCTGACGAATATGAGTAGGGTTTTTTTTTAAATGGTTTTTATTATTAGTTTTTGTGATATGTAAATTGTTTGTGTTTGATTTGTATATGTACCACCCCATCATATAATGCCGTATTGTATAATTGATTGACAGAAAGCGAAGTATGTGGTTCTAAGTAATTTTTCGTTCAAAATATCTCTTAAACATCTAAATATATATGTTAGTTTCCTTAATCTGTTGTTCAGAATATTAATGTGTATGGGGACCATTTTAAACGCTGGTCTATTATTATGCCCAGGTACTTAATATCGGTCTTGCTTTCTATGTTTGTACATAATATATTGCATTTGTGGTTTTCTGTATTTATATATATGTCGGTTCTATTTAATTAGAATTTGGCTTAGGTGTTAGCGCTGTTGATTTTAGTCCCTAGGAGAGGAAGTTTCAATCATAAGTCAAGCCAAATAATTATGTTTTAAAAGATATTTTCGCAGTTTAGAGACAGTCCCTGGGAAGGTGCAGTCCTGAGTAAAAAAAACATTTTTTTTTTTAAATTGGCTACTATCCGGCCCAAGAGATGACACACGTAGGTAAAAAATGAAAATAAATGTATTATTGAATTCATAACGCCCGCAGTTGTGAGTCAGAGAGCTAATTTAGAAAAAAAAAATCTGAACGTACCTAGGTCAAACGTATATTGAATCATTGTCTAATTTGATTCTTAAACAAGTGGCAATATGAAGCATTACGCCACCTAAACTATCAGAACATCGGAGTAGATAAAATCATTCCTATTGTACTAGCAATCTCCACAGACCTCCAATCGGCCACAGACGTCCATTGTACTTAGCGCTGTCTGTAAATCCCTTGTATTATTGCATCCCCTGGAAACATCCCCAACACAATGAACAATGAACAGGTGTCGTGGGACAGGCAGCTACAGAAGTTATTAGGGAGTAATTCTGAATCAAGGTAACGGTTGAGGGGTTTGTTCGTGTATTGTTCTGCGTTTGTTTGTATGTGTTTATGTAGATAGCAATCGGAATATTTAATGGCTGAATAAGAACACGTTAAAAAATTATATCACAGTGAAAAATTTGGAGCTTAAAAAAGAAAACATCTTTCTTGTTTATGTTTAAAAGCATTTTTTTCCCTTTCATGAGATGGCCTGCGTTATAATTATGTTTTTTCCTTGAATTGTTTATTATAATTTGTGTATCTTTCTACCACCATGGTAGGCACATGCCCGTGTTGTGGTGGTCGATGTCATATACGGTGGATTAATTTATGAAATACAAAATTATATAAAAAAAACATAATATTAAAGAATAGAAAATAATGTAAATGAACACACAATAATATAAAAGAGTATGAAAAGTACCTATACAACATGTGAGCAGAGTATTGAGTGTGAAAGAATTAAAAAAGTATGTACCTAATTTAAAAATATATAAAATCATAGTATGTACGTACTATTCAGAAAGAAAATAAGAAAGGATTATTATGATGATAATATTTTATATGTCCATGTTAATTTACATTGGTAGGTACATTCTTTTTCAGCAATTACCGTACAAATAAAAAAATTTTGAACTCCGGTTTAATAATATTCCTGTATTCTGATTTTCTAAAATAACAAAAATATATTCATCTTTTCCCAGGCGTTGTAATATTAGGTTTGGTGCTGATATTTTAATAATAGAACCAGAATGACACTAAGAATGCACGTAAATTAAAAACTTCTTTGGACAAATTAATTAGAAACATCTCTCCAGCAATGAATAGACAGTACACGCACCTCTCTCCACTAAACTTTATAATTCCTTCCATCAGTAAATAAAGAAAACGGATAATGCTTATTATTTTAAAAAAAAGCAAATTATAATCAGCTTTGAAGAATTATACAACATTGAAAAAGTACGTGGGTCTTAAAACAATCACTATTTGTTTAAAACGTGTCCCCACTCGGCAATCTTAGCATAGGAACCCCTCGTGAGGAAGGACTAAGAAAAAACAGGAATTATCCCTATTATCCCTATTATCCCTATATTTGTATTATGTAAACTAGAAAAATTGTAATAAAACTAAATTTTAATAAAACTTGACAAACTTTAAAAAAAAGCTCGTTAAGTTTTGAGCTAATATGACAATAATAATTGACAATGCTTAAAACAAATTACAGTATTGGCAGTATAGTTTATTCCCCTTTATGTATTAAAAGTAGTATTATTCAATTTGTAAAAACATTTTATTTACAAATTTCTGCTGTGTACGTACTAAATATTACGCGTGACAACTGTTTTGTCTTCTGAAGGAGTTATCAATATTTATATCGTCTGTCGTTATGTCGTCTGTAAGTGGCCTAGACATAGTTTGATGATGCCTTCAGGAGACGAAACATCTGTCACACGTAATAATAATTACACATCAGAACTTTTTTTTGTAAATAAACTGTTTTTATAAATTGAATTATAATATTATTGAATGAATATAAGGAGAAAAAATTAAAATGGAGTTCTACAAACTAAGCTTGATATTGCTTATAAAATAAAAAAGGGTAGATTTTGTTTGATATGGCGTCTTTGTAGTCCCTTCACCCGCCACATATTGTGATATTCAATATCACATAAATACGAAGCACTATTGCTTTAATGTCGTTACACTCTGCCATATTGATCTAATCTGGATTAGGTACCTATACCTGAAAATAAATTTCTTTCATGTGGAATGACCCAAGGAATTTTCTGTTTTCCCATAATTTTCCTTGTGTTACAAATATAAAACAGGGGCAGTTTTTAAGTTTTTTTCTATCAAAACGCACCAATATTTTTAAATCCATTTAATTTAGCGGTAGTGAAACTCGGTTAATTGAAGAATACGCTAATACAAATCAATCTAAACGGTGACCCGACAACTCAACAATGTGCAACTTCATCACTCCTTTGAAAAGTCCTTAAAAGTGATGAAAAAAAACTTATTTTAAATAAGTTACTTTAGGTGAGGTTATGGGCTATTTTTTAATTTTATTTTTTCACCACCTTCAATGACTTTTCAAAGGGGTGTTGAAATGCCACTTTGCAGAGTTGTCATGGAACCATCAGTAATAATAATAATAATATTTGGATGACTTTTATAGCTCCGTTTTTGTGAAAAATCACCTCAAGCGCGCTGTACAATACATACTTATAATTTTACAAACATAATACATAAACATAAACTAAACATATCAGTGATAAATTATTCTCAACCAATTAATTTTGCTGTGATGCAGGACGGAGTAGTTTTGAAAATATAGTAAAAGTCTGTATATACCTAAGCGTTGGCAGTTCGGTTAAATCGCACTAGCGTTGAATGATATGAATAGTAAGTAGTCACACTACAGGGGAAAATATGGTGGAGTCGAGTAGATTTGATAGAGACGAGGGCAATCCGTAGACGTATTAAGGGGTTATTCAGTAAAAGCATAAGAATATGAAGTTATTTTATATAAGAAAGCAGGAATCAATTACAGGTTGTCTCAATTTGTTTTGAACATATTATTTAAGAAACTTCCTTTGTACTTTCTCCAAGCGGTGTAAGTTTCAAGTACCTACACATGGGGACAATATAAGAGACACATATTCTAACTGCGATTTCACAAGAAAGTAGTAAAGTACTTTCATTGACTCAACGTTATGAAAAGATCGGTATTATTTGATTTTGCTGATATTATTGATGGGTATCTGATATTTTATATAGGTACCTCAATGGTTTAACCTTCAAAAGTAATTCTAATAATAATTTCAACTCTTTTTTTCTGTTTGTTTTAGATGGAACCTGTTTCACCCCATTTTTTACGAATTTATGTATGATACAAGTCCAGTTCCTAGAATTATTTAGGAATTCCATCAAGAATTAACAGTCAATCCAACTCTACGTACCAAAAAGGGTGTGCCTATCTATTAGATTTATAGCTACTACTAACCGAGTTTTCGTTGATTGATTGACATCTCTTGTATGTTTTGGTTACCTAGCTACTACTATTTACCCTAGGCACAAGGTTCGTAGAAATGTAGTATAATGTGTGTTAGATATACATTTCCTACAAACCTTGCTCCTCCAGGCCTCGAGGCAATACGACACAATCACTCAACTTCTACGAATACCAAGAAGGTAGAATTTGTTTTGGGTGCAAGGCGTTGTATTTCTGTTTCATATTTTTGCCACGTGGCGACATGGGTCCTGTGGCGCAACGGATAACGCGTCTGACTACGGATCAGAAGATTCCAGGTTCGAATCCTGGCAGGATCGAATTTTTTTATCACCTTTTTTGGGACGGAGCTTTACAAATAAATTATTAGTCTTACTAGTTGTCATGTTACCCGGCGTTGCTCGAGGCTGTGAATGATTTGGAAGTTGTTAATAATTGTGGTGGTGTAATATTATAAATTACATTATTTTTATTGACAACCTTCTAATTTAAAACAAGGCCACACACACGCCCGAAAGGAAAAAAAAACATAATATTTAAAAATAAAAAAATATATTTTACTTATCTCATCAGTCATCGCACTAAAATTTACTGCGAAATATGTTGAAATAATAAAAAAAACATTATGTAAGAATAAAAATATATAAAAAAGACTGCATCGGCCGGGAATCCAACCCGGGCCGCCCGCGTGGCAGGCGAGCATTCTACCACTGAACCACCGATGCTACGCTGGAGCGCGTATTTATTAAGCCATAATAATACTAAGCGTCGCTCGCGCGCGCGATAGCGCCCCGCAGAAGAAAGAGCCTCCACGGTGAGCCTGCTTTATCTATGATCTTGCATTGTTTTGATTTCCTTCAATGTTTTGTATTTATAAAATTGTGTGGTAATTTGTAGTATAAAGCGTTAGGATGACTATGATTCAAACGAATCGCAAATAAATAAAAAAAATATTTTTCTTATGCTGGTTTACATGTTTTAAATCTGGTGGCACCACTTATCTTATAGTAAATAAAGTAGCTGATGCGTACCCGGCGTTGCCCGGGGTTGTGCATGGTTTGAAATATTTTTTTGAGATTGGGAATTCTAGTAACCAAGTTTATTATAGTTTGAAAATGGAAATATTATTGGGAAAGCGAAATCGCAATTAATTTTGCCGTCATATGGCGTCACTTAGGTGTAATCTCTTAAGTGTTAGGTTTGGCTCCTTTTTTAATTTTTTTTATAAGCTAAAATTTTGGAATGATTCACAAACATAAATAAATACATTAATTTAAATACAAAAACAGGGGAGATGAGAACGGATGAGGATCCAGAATGTTTTTTTAGTTCAGAGAAAAACACAGGTACCAGTGGCGGTCCGTGAGTTTTCAGTCAGCTAGAGTTCTAAGATTGAAAAATACGACATTACTGATGTGTTTTTGTATGAAGATCTTTCAGTATGTAGATGAGGCGCATCCCTTGATTTAAAGAATCCTGACGGTCTTCGTACAAAACATTGAAAATATAATAAAATTCATTTTCAGCTACAACAAAATTTAATCTTAGCGCTCTTTAAGCTTATCTCACTGAAAACTCACGGACCGCCACTGATAGGTACGCATACATAAACAAAACTAACTAACAGAAAAGAACTCTTCTTTGGCACCTACTACTTGCTTCATTTGCATTCATACATCGTTTTATACGTGGTAAGGAATAGTAAGAAACGTAGGTAGTCTTCCGTCATTGTACTTCGTATTCTTCCGACATCTTTAGATTTATTATGTACAGACTCAAATTTTTTTTTTCGCTCAATAGAAGTTCGCATAATACATATTTGAATACCGGAAACTTAAAAGGGTGTATGTGTCATTTATGAAAAAAGAGGTAGACGGGTATTTAAAGTATACTCAAACATTCAAAGAAAGCCCTATTTTATTTTTACGCCATCGGAAAAAATATCTCCATCCCTCCAACTGTGTTAATTTGCCATAAAAATAAAATAATGTGTTTTCATTGAATGCTTGGGCGTACTTTAAATTCCCGTTTACCTCTTTTTTGCAAAATGGCACTTACACCCTTTTAAGATTCCGGTATTCATTTATAAATATTTTAGTATTATTTCACCCGCCATGCTAGAGATTCACTTTATCGTGCAATGTCTTCCTCAAAATATTCCTTCTTGTTAATGCTTGATTTAGTGTCCAGCATAAAAGATGTACCTACACTAAGTATGTAATGTATCCCAAAAAGTATATTTCTAATTTTTTCATAAAAAATTATCCAAAATTTCCTCTGAAATCGAATTGTAGATAAGTAGATACTTAAATACCTACCTACTTACTTATAAACAATATATTTTATGTAAATGTATGATAGATAGGTACTAAACCAAGCAATAACATGAAAGAAATCTGAATCTTTTTGGAGACAACGCTCCATCAAGTGAATCGAATTACCCTATTTTTTATTAAAATTTATAATAAGGATATAAAAAAATGTTCAAAGAAACGTCACCATCTCAATTATAATTCTTTTATTAAATATTCTTCGGACAATAATAATACATATATTAAAAAATGCCAATATCATGCGCTTCATGAAAGAAATCTGAATCTTTAATGGAGACATCGTACCATCAAGTACATTTGTACTTTCATTTGTATTTATCTATAATAAATAAAAATCAAGTGAATCAAATAACCCGATTTTTTTTTAAATACAAATAACTAGATAAACAATTTGTCTAAAGAAACTTTACTATATCAATGACAATTCTTTTATCAAACACTAGCTGACACGGAGAACTTCGTACCGCCTCAGAATCAATAACTGTTTTTTTTTTTACTTATTAGCTGAATTAAATTAAGTTTTTTTTCATTAAGTTAAAAATTATACACTGAAGCAATTATCGATGCGCAACTGTCCGTCTTTTGTTTTTGTCAGTATCAGAGATGGCGTTGTGTACGGATTTATAATTTTTATGATTTTCTTACTTTTTCACTTATTAACGGGAATTGCGTTTCATTTTCTTTATATGTGTGAGGGAATTGTATTTTTGGTTTGGAGGGGTGCAGACATACGTTCACCGTTTGTCCCATTTTCGACTGTTGACATTTAGTGTGTAAGAAATAGAGGCAGCAATATATGATTAAGAACAAAAGCAAAACAATCAGCGGATTGACATTTGAAGTTTTTGAATTTTTGGAATTCACTCAATACAATATTCCTGCAGCTCTTTCAAAAGATGAGAATCGTTCCATACAAAATGTATGAGGAAAAGAATTGTCTTCATAATTTTTTTTTCGTGAATTTTTCCGATGTTTTAAGTGCTATTCTGCTGTTCGGGGCGGACGCAAATCCAACAAATCAAAGGTCATAAAAATCCGTTCAGCCGTTCTCGAGTTATAAATGGTATAACTAACCCGACTTTGTTTTGTATATTAATAAGATTCTTCGGGTAAGTAGGTATTATAATATTTATATAACGCCGATAAGAAAGTCCAAATAAACACGACAATCTAACTTTCTTGTGTGTTTTAACATTTATTCATCATGAGCGATCATTGTGAACGAGAACGAAGAGCTATATACGTTTGATATTTAAATTTTCGCTTCCGCCACCGCATCTGTAACATCGCGTTGCTTACTGATAAAGCCATCACCGAACGACTTAAAAAATTTAAACACAGTGACACCCTGATATTTAATACAATTTATTCTAACCTTCTATTGCAATGGGTAGGTACTAGGTGCTGCGGCAACCGGCAACCCTAGTTCCAGTGGTAATTTATTCTCCTCGTGCTAAACAAGGTTTTGTCTCCTAGAGAGGAAATGTACGTCGGTAGGTAGGTAAGTACTGTGACAAAACGTACGAATAATTTGAATTTAAGATAAGCATCAGTAATATGTAGGTACAGTGGCACTTGTATCCCTGCAGCACTATTCGCTGGACCATAGAACATAGTAACTCCAAGAATGTAATATTGCAACCATTGCAATCGCTCTAATATTATAATCCTCTGTATTGTAATAATAATACTTTTCTCTTTAGCCGTTATTCTTTGCTGAACGCAGCGTTTTGCATTTCGTTTATCTAATTTATTTATTATTCGTTATTTATTATCCGTAAATTTGTTTATTCGTTCCGTAGATAATAATTGTTCATATTCTATTTTAAATTTTTAAATCTTAGTTTTTGTTTCCATTTTTTTTTCAATATTATGGTACACATCTGCCTGAAGCCGTCGCAACCCGAATTTCTACCGGTTTCTTACATATCTCCCTTAAAAATTCGAGTTTTTAAGCTCTTAAAAAATATATGTTATTTTTAAAGATAATTTCTAGATCCGTTGCACGCCGAAACGCAAATTATATGAAATTCCCTCTTTTGAAAAAATCGCCAAGTATGCTCCGAAAATTATATCATTTCACTTATTTTAGAAGTTATATGTACGAAAAAATTGACAGTGTTTCTTTAGATTTTCTTTTATATGTTCCACACGAAATTTTTGCTATATTTTAAACGAGTCGTGTTTTATTAAACATTTTCACAATTTTCGCTTCAATTTTTTCGTTTTAAATATTAGCGCGCTCTCTCCAACATTCTTAATTACATAATATCTCTCCATCCTCCATCTTCTTCTTTTTGAGCGGGAATACGGCGCCTTAAGAAATTTTGTAAAAAAGAATTGTCATTGGTGAAGTTTCTATGAAAAAAATTGTGTAATTGATTTTAAATAAGTCACATAAATACATTATGGTTCATAATTAAATAGGAAGGTGTTCAGGTACGTGCTTACAAATCTAATGATTTCAGATATAATTTTAGTTTTGGTTTATTGAATAATAGAAAGTTAAAATAATTCTATTTTGGACGCGAGGTCTACTGTTTTGAAGATCTACTAAAGTAATATGAACAAGTGAATGTAACCCATGAGCAAAAATTATATTCTATAGTATATCCATAGAGATATACTTATCAATGAGTATATACCTTGTTAGTACATATGTACAGTGCCTACAAGCTTGAAAGTATTGCAGTAATGTAATCTAGGTAAACAATGGTATTTTTTTAGGAAAGTTTAGCTAGTAGGTATTTAACGCGTCAAACAACATAATCCACAAAAAGACAAACCAAAAACCAGATACGGTGCTCCAGATTTTATGTCCGGGTTGAATCTTTCCCAAATGAAAGACTAAACCCTTCCACACACTTTTCCACAAATGAATATCTAGTAAATTAACGCAATGTAAGTGCACTATATAAGAATAAAACAATACAAGAACAATACGTCAATCCACCAGAAACATAATGGGAAAATATTTCACCGACTCCAGATATTTTCATATCAGAGGGTTCGGCTCTGATGAAATCCTAACTGGTCCGATAAATCCTACTGATCCCTCAATATAAATATTCAAAAAATCTTTCGTAATCCTACATGTATTTAAAATGACCGACTTTTGCATTTTTATGTACAAATTTTTTGACAAATCTAATACGCCTAAATTTTGAATGAGAGAGCTAGGTATAATGCCAGTAGCCGAAATAACAAATGGTAATATTTTTATAGTCTGAGAATGCCAAATTCTTTTAATTTCATTTCCTAAATCTGTATATTTTCTTATTTTTTCAGAAACAGTTTTCTGAATATTACAAGAATTTGGAATAGCGACATCAATGATATAAGTTATTTTCTTAATTTTGTCATGTAAAACTATATCGGGTCTATTATGACTAATTGTTCTGTCTGTCAGAATAGTTTTATCATAATAAATTTTATAAAATTCATTTTCTAAAAATGAATTTGGTTCATATTCATAATATGGTACATTACGGCAGTCAATCAAGTTATGTTTAATTACCAAACTTTGGTGAATTATTTTTAAAACTTGATTGTGCCTAAATGTATACTCGGACGGCGCTAATACAGAACATCCCGATATAATATGTTCTATAGTTTCCGGAAAAGCCAAACATTTTCTACATAAATCATCAATTTGATTTGCATTAAGTTTGTTTTGTTTGTTGATAAAATTATTTGACTTTAAGCCCTCGAGTTATTTTGAATCGTGCTTTAGAAAATTATTTAAAAAAACTTTATCCACAGTATTTCACGCATAAGTTGGCTGTGGCGCAAACAATAAATTAAGGCTATCTTTATACCTTAATCTGGCAACCACGCTTACTTTAGTAATGTCATCTTAGTGTAGCAATATCGAATATTTAAACAAATTTTATGCATAGTGCCTTGCCTAAAAAAATACTTGAATGACGCCCTGCTCCCATTCAGAAGATATGAGTTCAAATCTCACAGCGAGTACTCTCTGAATCATCTTCCAGAACAAGTTTTGAGAGATCGGAATTTAGCTAGAAAAAATCTCATAGATTATAAGAATATGCAAATTTGAAGAATGGACAGCTGATTTCGATCAAAATGTTTTGCCAAAAATTCACAAATTGTCAATTTAGTTGGACAAACTAACTTAACTTTTCCTTGTTCTGAGGAATGAGGTGTGAAAGTTTGCAAATACGATTTTTCTTAATCTATTTACCGATTACTGATTTTGAGATTGAATCTTGTGTAAAGTAGTTTAGTATAACATATTTCAAAGGGAAATATTTAAATATAACGTATATGTACAATTTTTGAATATTACTAAACGTACAGATAGAACCACAAGCAAGCAGCTAAAATTCATTCCATGGATTCTAACGATATTTCCCTAATGCTATTCCACGCTAATGCCACGTTCTAATTAGATACAAATTTTCCTTTAAAATTTGTAAAACTAAAATACT
This sequence comes from Limnephilus lunatus, assembly GCA_917563855.2. Classification (NCBI taxonomy): domain Eukaryota; kingdom Metazoa; phylum Arthropoda; class Insecta; order Trichoptera; family Limnephilidae; genus Limnephilus; species Limnephilus lunatus. The sequence goes on from OU830600.1 coordinate 48,725,920, forward strand.
TTACACAAGATCGATCCTCAAAATCAAAAATTGTTAAACAGATTATGAGAATTCGTCTTTACAAACTTTGATACCTCTGAACATATGGTATTTCTAAATTAGAACCCTATCCAACAAGTGACGAACCTTTGCCTCGTAAAAACGATCATCTATCAGATACAAACAAAATAGTAATTGTAAAAGGTTCAAACCGATGTTAGAACCTTATAAAATAAATGGAAGCTTTAAAAACTTGATTTTAGAACGTCTTCAAACAAATGTTAACGGAAATACAATAAAGATGGCTTTGAAATTTTTTTCGGTCATTTATTTATAATATTAATTTTTCCGGCTTTTACATAATATAACATAGTGTATAGCAACAACATGAAAAATACACCACTAGTGGGCTTGTAAACCAGTAAGAAATAGTTGAGAAAGACATATGTAATTGTGCAGATGACAAAACGAAAATAAATGCTACGATATTTAAATATTACAATATTGCAACAATGAAAAAACATATATATATATAATATATGCAAATAACTTAACTTAAAGAGAATAAATGATTTATTATTTCATGCTTATATTTTACCAGCTACACATTCCATACGTCTATGTGCGAATAAATATTGCCTACTATTGTTTTGAATTCTGTGTAGTGGTAGATATATTGAAATGTGACATGGTCGTAGTAATGCCACAATAAAACGGTAGTACTGATCTTGTGTTTCTGGCTGGCAAATTAAAATTTGTGTGCGCCAAGACTTCAGGGCTATTAATTAATTAAAATACTAGATCGAAAACAGTTCTTCCGTCACTCAAATTTAATAGATTAGATAAACGCAGTAGATAGATAGGCGTAGTTTAATTGTTTTTTCGGTATTTTAATTTTAAAAGCTTAGCATTTTTTTATTATGGAAGTGAGCAAAAGAAATAGTTTTGCATTCATGGCTCTTTTTGAAAAAAAAGTGTTTTTTAGAACCTTCGAGATGGCCAAATCCTACAATTATGATATTTTGTGATTTTTCACGGGTCAGCGCTATTTTACCATAAAATTTCTTCTACATGCAAGGATGATTGGGAAACATCACCTAGTCATTCCAACGTTCTGTGTCTAACCGACAGTAGTGGGTAGATACTGTACCACAGTACCGACAATTGGTTGAGAGCACACTCCACAAATAATAATTATCATCAATCATTTTGAAAACATGCCGACTCGGGATTAGACGGATCCGTGATATATTGCATTAGCGAAGATACACCGTCGCGTTAATCAAAATCCATTATCTGGGAGACAGAGTTTGCGTATTAAGCCGGGCGGGGGAAAGGTGGACATGGCCCTTGTTAACAATTATTAAAATTCATAGTGGAAACACGTTTAAGATCCTTGGTTTCAGAATAATTATGACCATTCTATGATTGATGCAATGTATGTAAACAGTCAGGGGCGTGCACAGAGTTTTGGATCAGGGTAGGCAGTAAGAAAATACAACAAGTTTCACAGATTAAATTTTCCATATTCTATCAGATAATTTCAGAATTAAAGTACAACAAACGTTTCTGAACCGACAATTAGCATTTATGAAAGACAACTATTTGATAGAAGTACATAACAACAGATGTTTTTGTCGTCACTGATTGCCATTTGCTAATTTTGTTCTAGAAAGCACTGCTTAATACCTACTAACAAAAAACCTCATAGAAGCAAATCCAAAACGATAGTTCTACTCTATGCTTTGTGCATTTCGTAAACATTGAACTATGTCTTGTATGAAGTTAGCTCTAGTCAGAAATAATTCCTGCTTAGACCGCATTTTAGTGAGGCAATTGGAGGGCGCGCGTGGAGTTTCTAGTTACAGTTTATGCCGCGTTTGTAGTATGCCGTTTGATGTGTCGCTCGCGTAGTTTCGGTTGCTCAGTTTTTTAGCTCTTATTTTTGAAAGTGTGTATTTATTTTTAGCAATAATTTTATAAATTATAACACTATTTACATGCTTAAATATTTTACAAAAACGGGAGAGTAGGCAGTGCTTATGTGCCTATATGGAGTGCACGCCCCTGCTGGCAAGTTAGTTCTGCAAGCCGGGAGATAAAACAGTATATGCTTTCGGTGACGGAGATAACCATCGGGAACATAGAAATTAATGCTCTCCATGATAGCCGAGTTTTCGAACCATCCACGAATCAGTCCGAGTCTGAAGAAATGTCTTTCAATGAGCATATACTGGATAATTGACACAATGAATTAAACGACGAAATTTTAAAATTAACCATGTAAATAAAATTGGAATATGCAATGTGAGAAAAGTAAATTCCATAAGTCATTATATGAGAATTGCCAAAAAATACATATTTTTGTATTGGATATTAATTTATATACATATCCACAAGAAAATTATTTTGCAGAGATCGATGGAGCTTTGATTATTGTGTTAAAAGTCTTTATTTGAGCCTTATCTTAACTGTTACTGTCACTGTCACCATTGCCCAATGCGGCGGTCGTTTCTCAGTCTACAAATAATATGTAAAATAATACAAGTTATATATTTTATTCTCTGGGCTTAAAACCAAAAATCTTTGAATCCGGAGCCAAAGTTCCAGTTATTTTGGAACGAAGCTAATTAACCTGAAAGGATGTAGCTTTTTCTGAATCCAGCTTTTAAAAAGTGATAATCAATTTTAAGCACGCTGTTTGCCTGGGACTCCGCCCTTATGTTTCAGAATCAGATTTCACACGCTTATGAAAGATAAATATGTAAATACTTATTTTTTAAATCTAAAACTGAACCAGAATAGATAAAATTCCAGATAATTCCTTAATTACACAAACTGGCAATTTTTCAGGAATGTTATAATATTATTTTGACAAATCCTGTGATTAAAAAAACACATTGCGTAATTAAAAATTTAAGTACTCTTCTAAGAAAATCGGTGTCATATTCTCAGAAAGGAAATAAATAATTAAAATTCTCCATGAGCTTTTTTCAGCCCGCTTCACTCAAGGGAAAAAGCTTCTCAGTAATTATATTAGTGATAAATTAGTATTTACTGTATTAATCTATTCATTCTTAATCTACAATTTGGGAGGAGGGTATAAGTAAGGGTACCGCCGCGCGCCGGCTCCGGAAACCATTTATTGGATAACCATGACGTCTGACATAGGTCACCTCAAGTGATTCGCTACAATTGGTGAACCAGGGGTGCCCGGGTTCACGGGTTGAGGCTTGTCCAGGTCTTGGCGGTGGATGCGTCTGCCCACCAACTGCACGACGTATCGTATAGGAATAGAATGGCATATTTTTCCCGCACCATATTTCTATCTGCTTTCGTTCGAACGCTCTAAGTGTCAGTATTTTTTAAAACGGTTAAAAAGCTTGGGGGAAATTAGCGCCCGGACGAAGCTCATCGTGGTGGTCTTCGTTATGCCTCTTTCACTCCATATCTTTCGCATTTTGCTCATGGCTCTGAAAAGAATCACTTCTATTTGGCCTATGAAGACCTGATGGTGATAACTTCTTTCTTAAACTTAAAAAAAAACATTTTGATTCTTACTAAAACTTTTTAAATACGAAGACAAGACTCTAAAAATTGTTAAACTCATTTGTGAAAAAACCAATCCATTTTTGAAAAATTCTATAAGAAAAAGCACCAAAATTTAATTTGAAGAATATTTTAATATATTTTTGTAAAATCATTTTGAGATATTTTGATCGGCAACCTAATTGAAATATTGTTTTTATATCAATCCAATTATTTTTTCGGCCTACTAAATTTACTAAATTATAATTTCAATGTGTTGTTAAAATAGAAAAATATTTTAGATGAGATAAAAAGATTTATACTGACAGCAACAAACCTTGCCGTTTGAATTTTGCTTCATTGGTGTTAAACATATCGATATCCAAAGTGATTCTATTTAACAACAAGATAGCTCTCCCGACTGGCATAACCACTGGCAAGCAGGGGCGTGCACAGAGTTTTGGATCATTGATGTAAGAAAATACAACAAGTTTCACAGATTAAATTTTCCATATTCTATCAGATAATTTCAGAATTAAAGTACGACAAACGTTTCTGAACCGACAATTAGCATTTATGAAAGACAACTATTTGATAGAAGTACATAACAACAGATGTTTTTGTCGTCACTGATTGCCATTTGCTAATTTTGTTCTAGAAAGCACTGCTTAATACTAACAAAAAACCTCATAGAAGCAAATCCAAAACGACAGTTCTACTCTATGCTTTGTGCATTTCGTAAACATTGAACTATGTCTTGTATGAAGTTAGCTCTAGTCAGAAATAATTCCTGCTTAGACCGCATTTTAGTGAGGCAATTGGAGGGCGCGCGTGTAGTTTCTAGTTACAGTTTATGCCGCGTTTGTAGTATGCCGTTTGATGTGTCGCTCGCGTAGTTTCGGTTGCTCAGTTTTTTAGCTCTTATTTTTGAAAGTGTGTATTTATTTTTAGCAATAATTTTATAAATTATAACACTATTTACATGCTTAAATATTTTACAAAAACGGGAGAGTAGGCAGTGCTTATGTGCCTATATGGAGTGCACGCCCCTGTAAACAGTCTAGTCCTGGAGTGTGGTAGGCTTGTTAGACACCGCTGAGTGCTCGGTTCAGTGACAAAACCGAAGAAAAGTGAAAAAAAAGACATACTCATCTATCCAAACCCATCACTTCATCATGCTCTGTTTTGTAATAGGCCACTTGCATGGATTTCATAACGACTTGGAAAAAATCGTGTGGATAGATTGTTTTACTAAGATTACGAAAATGTTAGTAAAATTATTTAGGAATTTATAGTTTTTTTTTTTTTTTTAAATGAATAAATCCATTATTTGAGCTAGTGACGCCACTACACGAAAATGTCCCGTCTCCGATCATGTTCCATTAATTTTTTAAAATTCCACAAAAATTATGTCCCGTCTTTCCGGTTTATAAAAAATGGTCTGATTTTTCGGATTTTGAAATTCGATCGGTTAATGGAGGTAAGCGAAGTTGCCATAAACAGAAAATGCAGCACTGCCCGGTCCGCTCTAGTTACTTTAAGAAAGAAGAACTTTTGTAAGGACGTTTGTGAAATATTAACATCGGATGACAAACACAAATAAAGCCATCTTCCAGTCTGTATTGTTTCTAAAATAAGTAAGTATTGGTGATAAACGTAAAAACTAGGCCCCGAGGAACGCTTTATGGAGGTTCTTTTGAGGGAGAGTTGAGGAAAGGAAAGGAAGTTCTGGGAAAGATAAGTAAAATTTTCAAAATTTTAAGCAACCACCGACACAAAAAAGAGCTGATAACCTTGAAATGCCTGAACAGATTCATGAATTATAGCTAAGAGCCATCTCGATCACGTCAGCTTTCAAATAAAAAAACCGCAACAATTCGTTTAGGAGTTACGATGCCACAGACAAACAAACAGGAATCTGACGGTCAGTGTGTCCATACCTCAACCTATCAACCGGGACACCCCTGCTAAGTCAGCAAACGTAGCGAACCACCTGGAGAAACACATGGCAGCGATGTTGGTATCCAATAAATGGTTGCCGGGGTGGTGGTACCCATTACCAGCTTCCGAATTGGAACTGGGTGTTGTCAGAAAAATATGAAAGATATAGTAATTCAATATGCCTAGCGTACTTGAAATTGCCAATTATACATAAAAAAACACTACTAAACTACCTTTTTCACATAAAAACAAATTTCAACAAACTATCATTATAGACCAATTAAACAAGCATACAAAAAACATTAAAACTCCGACGGTATACAAAAACAAAGACAAAGACACAATAAATACCAGGTAATCATAGCATTCCACAATCTTCTACTCGATAGAAAAAAATTAGGGAAATAAAAAATAAAATAAAAACACCAAACTATTTAACCCGTTGATACACTGAAAAAGGAGGGAATTTAAAAATAAACATCGAACAGTACTAAACTACGTTTTTCACAAAGGAATAAATTTCAACAAACACAAACTATCATTATAGTTCAGTTAAACAAGCGTACAGAAAAAAAATCGACTTTGACATCTTCATATTTTATTGAATTTTATTAAATTGTAAATGGAGGGCACAGGACAGGTTAAGCACCGAGTGAGGCCAATATTGTCAAATAAAGTTTAAATATGTAAAGTTATTGTGTCAGTCAAAAAAAGGATACACTTTGAGTTAATTGTACCCAATGTCCACATTTGTATTGATTGTTAAAAATAAACTGCTAGCCAAAATAAAAATCAAGTGTTGTAAAATATTTTGAGAATAAAGAACAAAAAAACTGTAATGAAGTACTAAAAACACCATTTACAAAACGATCACATGAAAATGTAAACTGTCAAAACGATTTTCAGTGCATAAACTGCAAAAAAATGAATGAGAAACTAAAATTACAATTGCCAACTGACCATTATGCTTGGAGTAATGAATGCTCAGTACATTTGAGAAAAATTGAAGCTGAAAAAAAGAAAATCGATTTTTTATGCCATTAAAAAACTCCTCTAAAAGACGTCAACCAAGTAATTGCAACCTGTACTACCAAAATGTCAGAGGTCTAAAAACCAAATTAAGTTTACTTCAGTCTACACTACCAATGTTTGAACACGACTTTGTACTACTTACTGAAACGTGGTTAGAGCCAAATATTCACTCTAGTGAATTAGGTTTCATAAATCATAATGTGCATAGATTAGACAGAAATTCATCGACAAGTGCTAAAAGCAGAGGTGGTGGGGTCTTAATCGCTATAAGCAAGAAATACAAATCTAACTTAATTACAACTAAACATAAACATCTTGAACAAATTTTCTTGCAAGTAAATGTTGCCAGGAATAAAAAGATTATTGTGGGCTGTATTTACATCCCACCAAATTCAAGCAATGAAGTATACAGGTGCCATAGTGAGGAAGTGGAAGTTATATTAAAAAGGAATCCTAGTGCGACATTTTTGCTCGCTGGTGATTATAACCTTCCAAACGTGAATTGGGTGAATGGGGGCCTAGTCTCTATCTTTTATTAACGTCTGTTAGCGCGATAATTACGTCACTAACACGTATTTTGACCGTTACGCTAATTTTGGTAGTCTCTATCAAGAACCTTAACAGATTTTAAATTTGCTATTAAGCAAAGTTAAGCTAATGGGCGACGCCTGTGGACGCCCTTGTATTTTGACAGTTCTCGTTGATTTTGGTAGTCCGTAAGTCGGAAAGTCAGTTTACTAACGTTGAATTTCACGTTAAGCTATCGGGGTCGATCGGCCTACCGATTAGTGGCGATTAGTTAACAGGGAACATTTAGATGTGTCAAATTGCCGAAAGACATACTTTTCAAAGTTGATTAATGCGAATTTTGTTCTTTAAAAGGTACCTAAGTGACATAATGTACGGTGAATTAAAAGATACGTCAACTGAAATATTTACCTAGCCTCCGAACTTTTAGGCACTTTCAACAATTACTACAAGAAACAACTATTTATATTCAAAATAGGTTATTAGTTTGAGTTATTTAAGTAATTTGTGCGAAACTTTCGAAAACGTCAAATGCAGCGAAGAGATCGTTTTATTGAGGAAATTTTCACTAATAAAAATAGATTTTTGATTCAAATTTTACCTCTCCCGACGTAAATAGTTGCTTATTGTATGTTTACTATAATAATATGCACCAAATAGGTACGTGTCTATTGCAATCTTATTGATAATTTGTGTATTTATGTAGGTACGTTAGCCACAGCCAAAATATACAAGTGTCATGTGATTACAACGCTAATCGATCTCGACTATGTGTTTCTTAAGAAAAAAACATTTACGAACACTCTATCGCCTTGCAGTGCGCTAAATTGACAAGTGTCGTGTTATTATTGAACCTCTATCCATAATCTTTAAGAAATATCCATTTACAAACCTCTTTCATGTACAATTTGACTATACATAATAAAAAACCTGCCGCATCCATTTCTGCATTTTACTCAAGAACAACACATAAAATCGTTGGTAATCTGATTTATTCAAGCATTGACACAGTCATAGTACTGCAGGTAACACACCTCTGCAGTTAATATGACAATTTAAATCACCTCGTAGGTAATTGATGACACGTGTAATATTTTATTTATTCAACAGCACACATCAAAAACTTGACATTATGTCTCTCACTAATCATACAACATAATACAAGACAAATAATCACTTCACGTTATACATAACAGACACTTTTATAAAATTCAATACACCAAATGTCATCGCTGTTGTTTTTATATACATTTCCTGTCACTGTGTCTCAATTTAATCCATTCCTGCCTGCTTTCCTTCATCTGCATTGTCTAATCATATCTGCAACAGTACAATACACAAGCGATTAGTATATTTACGCTTTAAAATTACTTTTATATCATTATCTCTGACGCAAACATTATTTAAAAACACCTAACAATCTTGTAGCGAAACTCTATCAAAGTTCACCACCTTTAATAACAGTATCATTTTAATCTATCAAAGTTCACAACCTTTTTGGAAGCACTTAATAAAATAATTACATATTTTGTCTAATTAATTCAATATATTATATGTCCAATAATTATTCACACAGTATAATATACCTACATATCTTTAAAATAGGTACACACCATCACTGTTGAATTCTTTTCCTCCGGGTGGCATGTGGCATCATAGTATAGATTGTGTCACTTCCCCGTTATTTCGTCTTCCCGGTCCCGTATCTGCAATTAAACATGATATTATATTATCTGTCTACATATCGGTGTAACAACCACTAATTTAATTTACACACGTTTATTTTGCAAAACTTTATATTTACTCGGGAAACAATTCTGTCGTCTTGTCTTCCCACGTTGTTTCATTCCCGTCTTGTGAATGCATTTCCATTTTGCAACAACAGACAATACGTGTCCATTATTCACTTCATATTTATATAATAGTACTATATCATTTCCCTCTGAGTGGCATTGAAATTGATCTGAAACAAATGTACAAATGTAGCACAGATTATGGAAACCACACTTCATTTCAGCAATTACTACAAGAAAACAACTATTTACGTATACAAAATAGGTTATTAGGTTCCTAGATTAGGTAAATTAAGTAATTCATGCGTATTTAGTTTGATACGAAACTTCGCAAATGTCAATAAGTCATTTTTAACTTTGAATGAAAATCGTATTTTAAATGCAAATTTTTCCGTTCATCACGACTGAAACCGATGTTTCTTGTGGTAATTATGTTTGAAATTAGTTTACTTTTCAAAATGTATGCATATTTAAAGTGTAGCGGCATTTGGCGGTGTTTTCACAGTTTACCCATTTGAGTATGTTGCGACCAAAGTGAATTTGAGGTTATAATGTCCTTTTATATTAATTACTTTTTGGAAAGCTCACGATATCTTACAAAATATAGTTATTAATGTAAACAAATACAAAACAAAAGTAATAAATAATTACATAACTTACGGTCATCGTTGTTTCTTTTAAAATAGGTAAACTTGAAACTTCAAAAGCGAAAACCATTGAATCTCTGACAATCTGTCAGAAATAATTCATAGACAATTTACATTATTTGTGCATAGAGTTTGACATTACGCTATCGGCCCGACGCCTCGCGACGCTAAAATAAACTAAATCTTAACAGAAAAGTTACGGACTACCAATTTTAGCAAGTTGCGACAACTTTGCTCTAATCACCATGTTAAGCTTAACAGACTGTTAGTTAACGTAAAAGATAGGGACTAGGCCCCCAGTGACGATAATATCAGTGTTAGTGAGTCTGGTCGCATTATTCTAGACATGGCGTTATTCCTAGGTCTTAATCAGGCAAATACTTTACCAAATGTAATTAATCGTACTCTTGACTTATGTTTTTCTAACTTAGATTCACTAGAAATTGAAGAATGTAGTGAGCCGCTGGTGCCCACTGATGTTTATCATCCTCCACTAGAAGTTATTATCTCTAATGTACATATTAATACTTCTAAACTATCGTTCAGTTACCAAAATTTTTTCAAAACTGATTACGCGAAAATTTGTAATTATCTTCTCTCTTTTGATTGGTCATCTATGCAATATGATGATATCAACACATCTACCAATGAATTTTATTCTGTTTTGGAAAAGACTATTAGCATGTTTATTCCAACCATGAATGTAAGCCAAAAACCTATCCAAAATGGTACTCCAAAGAACTTATAAATCTGCTTATCACCAAAAAACTTAAACATAAAGAATATAAATTACATCAAAAATATTCTGATTACATTGAATTTAAAAATATAAGAACCTCATGTAAGAGAATGTCTATGACCTGCTACCGTAACTATATAAATGAAATTCAAAACTCTATAATAAATAATGTTAGTTCTTTTTGGAAATACTCAAAATCACTTAAAGAAGATGATTCTGATTTCCCGAGCATTATGCACCTAAATGGCAGCCATAGCAATAATACTGATGGTATTGTGAACTTGTTTGCAAAATTTTTTTAAAGTGTTTATTCAACAGACTCAAATAATGCTCCTGTTCCAACAACAACTCTAGATGAAACTCTTGATATTTCACAGTGTACCATAAGTCTCTCTGATGTAATTACTAAAGTTAATTTCTTAGATATCCACAAATCTGCGGGACCGGATAATATCCCTACAATATTTATTAAAGAATGTATCAAAGTAATTGCTCTTCCATTGACCAAACTTTTTAATTTGTCTTTATCTAGTGGAATTTTTCCCGATAAGTGGAAAATTAGTTATTTGACTCCAATTTTCAAAAAGGGCGATAAAAGTGATATTTGTAATTACAGACCAATATGCATTCAATCCACCATACCGAAACTCTTTGAAAGCCTAATACTTGACAAACTTTTTACACATATAAAACCTGTAATATCACCTTACCAGTTTGGATTTATGCCGGGTAGAAGTACTCTTTCTAACTTGATTATTTATGAAAATTTTATAACTAATGCTTTTAAAGAAAAACTACAAGTAGACTCTGTCTATACTGATTTTAGTAAAGCATTTGATTCAGTTTCCCATGAAATTCTCATTTGGAAATTAGAAAAACTTGGTGTACGTGGCAATTTATTAACCTGGATTGAAAGCTATCTTACTAAAAGACAACAAATTGTTAGAATAAAATCCTCTTTGTCCGAAAAAATTTATGCAACAAGTGGAGTTCCACAGGGTTCACACCTTGGCCCAGTCTTATTTATCTTGTTTATAAATGATCTAACAAAAGTATTTCATGATGTATTTTTCTTACTTTTTGCTGATGATCTCAAAATGTTTAGAATTATTAAAAATATTTACCATTGCAACATTCTTCAAGATAATATCAACAAATTGTTGATTTGGTGTAATGAAAATAGACTCTACTTAAATATCTCAAAATGTCAAGTAGTTAGATTTTCTCGAATAAAAAATCCAGTGATCTTTAATTACAACATTGATAACAATACTCTTGAGACATTAACACAAATTAAAGACTTAGGCATCACTTTTCAATCAAATCTTTCATTTGTTAACCACATAACAGAAATTTCTAATAAGGGCTTAAAAATGTTGGGATTTATAACTAGGCTAACTAGAAATTTTAAAAATATAAAGTGTATTAAACTGTTATATTTTGCATTTGTAAGAAGTCAACTTGAGTACCATTCTCCCGTCTGGAACCCATATTATAATACACATGTACAAGCTGTTGAAAGAATACAAAATAAATTCTTACGTTTTCTAAAATTTAAAATGGGTATTCCAGCAATTATGTTGAACTACAACACTATTTTAAATGATATGAATATGCTCAAATTGTCAGACAGAAGAATTTTCACAGACTTGGTATTTCTTTATAAAATTCTAAATGATTTGGTTGATAGTCCATTATTGCTTGAATTAATAAGCTTCCGGATTCCTCTACGTAATACTAGAAGTCAGGATTTATTTCAGTGCAGAAATTCTGGAACTAACTACCATATGTATTCCTCTTTGCCCAGAATATAAATGGAGGGAAATAATTTTACCAAGTCTGTGGACATCTTCAATTTATCTTTAGACAAATACAAAATGCTGTTACTGAGGCAGTTCAGTTATGTTAAATAAATACTGTATATTTCTTAGTAAAAGAAATATATACCTTTAATATTTATTGGTAAAAGAAATATATACCTTTTATATTTTATTTATTCAAGTGTAATTTTTAAATTGTATATGTAAAAGCCCCGAAAAAGGGCGTAAATAAATAAATAAATAAATAAATAAATCACCAAATAGAAAAAATAAAAATAAAGCAACCTCTAGGTGTATATATGTCTTCTGGAAAATGTTTGTCTCCCTTACCATCATAGTGAGAAATATGATTTAAACGGTGTTAGAAAAAGAAAATACCACGCTTTCCAGTAAATTGTTAAATTAACCATAAAATGAGTAAAACGTTTTATGAAACCAAAGTTTAGAATTGCAATTTGAAATAAATTTATAAAACTTTGCGAATTTATTAATAATTATTTTTATATGGAACGACAAAAAAGTGAGATGACGATAACGCTTTTAACATATTTTTCTATCAAAATATGTAGGTATGTTTTACTTTTTTTTTCGTTATCAGCAATTTTAGTTAGAAAAAACGTTAAGTGAGCCATTTTTAAAACATATTTATGTTTGCTTGCAATTTTTTTATTTAAAAATAAATATATGTTTATTTCGATTTATAAAATTTGAAAGCGTGTTTAATCACCTGTCAAAAACAGTTTCTTTTTTCGGATGCGTTCAGAAATATTATATAAATCTGGATTTTATTGTAAAGCGGAACTATTTTGATACTATGACAAAATATCGTAGAGGCGTGAAGGGTTTTAAACTATAGACGATATCGACCATTTTATTTAACATTCTTTATTTAAGGAATTTGAAATTCCATGGACCGCAACGTCGATGGTATTTCTCTTAAATGAATAAATAAATATATTTGATGTCGTTTACCTGTAGATAACTTTTTTAGTAAATACTCGTGTATAATGGAGAATACGAGAATACGTGTTGGTAACGTATTTCTATTTTTATTTCGATAATGCCCTCGGGCCGCAGGTGATGTGGAAATACCTACTACCTACAGCCTAAAGACATGTATTGGTTTCGTATTTCGTGTATCGAAAAATCAGTTTTCAAATTTATTTATCCCATGAAAATTGGGATGGCGTATCAGTCGTATCGTTTGATAGATAGTTGCCTTGTATAATATAATTACATAATAATAATATTTATATTGAAGCCGAAATATAGCTAAAGGTTTTAATATTATTATTAAAATTTCACTGGAAGATTAAAAATTCATTTAATATTAAACTATCCTTTCTGTTTCATATATATTCCTGATACGTTAAATTATTGGGCGCGATAGCCCATACTTTAGAGAATTATATAAACTTAAAAAATAGGATAGAATTGAAATGATTTCAGTTCATTGGTTAGGTGAAAACTTTTTGTTATTTACTAGCTGACCGGAAGAACTTCGTACCACCTCAGAATCAATAACTGTTGTGTTAACTTATTATCTGAATTAAATTCTGTTTTTTTTATTAAGCTTTTAGACAATGAATCCATTATTGATGCGCAACTGTCCGTGTTTTGTTTCTGTCAGTATCAGAGATGGTGTTGTGTATATTTTTGTGATTTTCTTACTTTTCTACTTACTTATGGGGATCGCGTTTCATTTTCTTTATCCGTGTGACAGAGATTCATTATAATTAATGTATTTTTCCTTTGGAGGGGTGCAGACATACTGTTACGATACGCCCCTGAAGCGAGTAAATACGAGAGCACAGAACACAGCACAAGTCCACACGGCTCGGCCGCCGCCTCTCCCCGCCCCGTATCCTGTTTCTCCTTGCCTCTCCCCCGTGCCCTGCCACTCGGCATTCCCGCTGCGCTCGCCACAGAAGAGATCTGAGCGCCTTTGAGAACGCACGCTTGCGGCTCACTTGTAGCCGGCGGACCCAATTCAATGGGGCCGCGATGTATTATTGAAATACTTTTGAGTAGAATCAGTCTTTTGCCACTATAGTTCGGTCTATTTAGACTACGAAAGTGCCTGATGAAGCTGCCACATGAGACGAGGTTCCTGCCAACCTACATGTAAGCTGTATCTTGATTTCCTCCTTAAATGTTGTCCGTAATTCAGTGAAATGTAGGGCCCCCGCGGAAATCACGACTCGGAGAGTTTCGTTTTGAGAGAGAGTCAGAGAGAGTTAAACACTTTAGCTAGGTTTGTGTAATTTGCATTTCTTGTAATTGAATTGTACTGTAGAAACCTATGTATGTGTTTGAGTTTACAATACATGTCTAAATGATTTAACATTGTTATTATTCTGCTACGGCGGGAGGATTGTTGGCCAGTGAGGATCCCGTGGGTCACCGGAGGATGGAGAGAAGTTCCCTAGCCTTGAGCTGCCCACCCCCCTGAATAGAGAGTATCATAGTCCCGCTGAGAGCTAGTCAGGGACGTGTTTTGGGCCCTGGTGTTGGTTTAGAAGCCGACATCGAGGCACCCTAACAATTGGCGCATCAACGTGGAGCCTGGAATTTTTTTTCTCTATCCCGGTCACTTTGCGGGACCCTTCTTTGTCAAAATCCTCCCCCTAACAACTGTCGCCCGATCGTGGGGTTGGAATTTTTTTTCTCTATCCCGGTCGCTTTGCGGGACCTTACTTTGTCGAAATCCTTCCCGCATAACAACTATTTTGTAAACATTAATTATGCCTTGTTATTCTACAGTGAATCCTGTGAAAAAACCACAGAAACCAATATGTAAATTAGATCCATAACGGATCTGACTGGAATTATAAATTGCATCGCAAGTTGAAACAACGGCCATTTTGAGTACCCGAAACGCCGCGAATCTGATTGCGCACGCGTCACCAAACAGCGAGCGCGTAGCAACAGCAATCCGCGCCAAATCCAACGGCCTTTGTTTCACGCGATATTCCGGATTGTGCGCGCAAATGCCTTGTTCCCGCCGATATCCTAACCGACTGTTGCTAGGCTGCGTTTTAAATCCAAACCGTTTTTTATGACTGAACCGGGATACCAACGGAAATCATTGATTCTGGAACCCCAGTTATTTTGCGAATTCCTTAATGAAAATTTCGGACTTACGTATTTTTATTATTTCTGCACAATATACCAATGGGCCCACTTGTGTCTGTCAAATTAGTACAATTTAATGTTTCTCCAAATGGACAAAATAATGACTTTCTTTCCCCATTGTACATTATAGGTACTGTTTTTTTTCAGCATAAGTGAAAGTGAATTGTGTTTTTTCCCTTACATAAGTGAAAAGTGGAATAATAATAAAGCCAATGACTGATTCCATGAATAAATAAAACAATTTTAATATGGTTGGATGCAATAAACCCCATATTCAGTCATTTTCATCCGGAAGTTTGTCCTTTATTTGCCAGAAATGTGCCTTTTGTGAACTTTAGTGCCTTTCTCAGTGCAAAGTGTTTTGTGAAAATAAAAAACCTGTTTTCTAAAGGTCAATCCTGGCAAAATTTTTCTAAAATAAATAAATACTTGTGAATTTCACAGTTTTCTCAAAAGTGGTCAGTGAAATACAAAAACCTTTACCACTAAGGTCTTTCCACGCAAATTTTTTTCTCGTCTGCCTCTCCTTGACAAGAATTCTGGTGTCATGTATACAAAACACATTTGGAAGTGCCAACAGTGATCACCAAGTGAAAAGTGCCTCACAAAAATTAATTTTTGCGCTTTCTAAAGGAAACCCCTGGCCAATTTTTTTTCTTCTCCTCACCACCCAGGAAACTCGCAATGGAGGACAAGCAAGCTATTACACCATCCAACTTGGGTACCATTCCCAATGTGCATAGTTTATCCAAAGCCCACTTACAAGCTGCTTTAAGGGATAGAGGACTCTCGCCATCAAGCAAATCTAAATCTACATTGAAGGCATATGCACTTTTATTCAACAAAAAGTACATTAGGAGAATAAATCTCGCCCCCTCCAACGAAAATAATTCATGTTCGGCTACGCAAGTTTTGGATAATCTTGACAAAGAACCTACGCCGCATGTAATGATAAAACAGGACGTCGCACCCATCTTGACACAAGATAAAACTTACGATTTATCCTCTTGGAAAGTCAAATATAATGGCGTCTCCGATGTGCTGGATTTCATTGACCGTATTGAAGAAACGGCTACAATCAAAAATATCCCATTCGAGATTCTACGGAGAAACTTTATAGAACTCATCTCCCCAGAATTAATTCCGTGGCACCGCATCCAAAAGACTAAATGCAAAGATTGGAATAAACTCAGAGCTGCCCTAATCTCTAGCTTTGGAAAAAAGGAGGCCCAGCACCGGATCAAACTATCTCTACTATCTATTAAACAACTAGTAGATGAACCTGTGGCTACATTCATAGAAAGGGCTGAATCCATCAACATCAAGCTTTCACATCCTGTTCCGGAAGCTGAACTATTACCAGTCATAACTGATGGCCTTTTAAGCAAATACGAGAACATCATCACCTCACAGAAAATTGCATCCCTGGCCCAGCTAAACGAAGTCTGCCTCCTCCTGGAATCGTACCAGGATAGGAAAAACATAAAGAATGTGTCGAATAATGTGGTTGTGCCAAGCCGTTCGTCTGGTTTAAAGCCAGAATTCGACAACAAAAAAGTGTGCTCCTTTTGCAAAAAAGTAGGCCACCTGGCCGCTACTTGTTTCAAGCAAGCAAGACTTCTGGAATCCAAGGAACCCCGAACCTCCAAGAGTCACCACTCTAGGGACCGCTCTCCTCCACGCGACGAACTGCGCAACATTTTCAAGAGATCAAGGCACAATGCAGAAAGGTTACAAAACCCAAGCGATGTCAGACCTCAGGTGGATTTCTCCAAGCCCCCACCAAATTTCTACATGAAGAGGCCAAAAAACTAAATAATAACCTCTCAGGTACCCATTCTGAACCAAGGTCTAAAGAATGGACTGATTGGTTATCACACATTAAGTATTTTAACCAGACCTTAAATGGTTCCTCGGTTTGTTGCAAACAAGCTAAAGATGGGAGACCCTATGCTTTTTTCTCTGTTAACAATGTGCCCTTTTCCGGATTACTTGATAGCGGTGCATCTGTCAGCTGTCTTGGCAACAATGCTCACCTGCCTTTTGTTAACAGTGATTTTAAAATTTCGCCACAAACAACACACCTGACGACTGCGGATAATGTTTCCCAGCCGGTCATCGGTACCCTTGCACTGCCAATTAATTGTAACAATAAAATAATTACAATCAATTTTCTAATAGTGCCCTCTATATCCCAGAATTTCATCCTTGGCGTTGACTTCTGGAAGGCTTTTAACGTTGCTCCCCAAGTATTTAATACTCTTGGCGAAACCTCCACTGCTGCTCAAATTAGTGAGATCCGCACAATAATACCTCACGAAAATTTAAGCACGGACCAAGCTCTCCAACTAAAGGAAATGGTCAATAAATTCGAATCAATATCTTTCGAAAAATGTGGATTGGGTTTGACAAATTTGGTAGAACACCACATTAAAACCAATGGCCCACCCATAAAGCAACGTTATTACAACTTAGCCCCCCAAAAGCTTAAACTTTTGGAAAAAGAACTTGATGAAATGTTAAAAATGGGTGTGGTGGTTCCCAGCAGAAGTGCATGGACCAACCCAACTCTTTTGGTTTCTAAAAAAGATGGCTCCGCACGTTTCTGTCTCGACAGTAGACGTTTAAATTCTTGTACGGAAGCTGACGCATACCCCTTACCTTACGTCCACGCGACCTTAGACAAACTGCGCAACGCCAAGTTCATCTCCTCTGTTGACCTAAGCAAAGCTTTTTGGCAAATACCTTTGGACGCAGAATCGTGTGAAAAAACTGCTTTCGTTGTACCTGGTAGGGGAATGTTCCATTTTAAAAGATTACCCTTTGGTCTAAAGAACAGCCCCGCCGAATTACAAAGACTGATGGACAAACTCTTCGGTCCTGAAGTCGATAACAGCCTGTTTTGTTACCTTGACGACCTCATCATCGTCAGCGACACCTTTGAAAAACACCTATTAATGTTGGAAAAGGTTTTTCAACAACTCAAGTTCGCTGGTTTAACCATCAACTTGAAGAAGTCTGAATTCTGTAAGTCCCGTTTACGTTATTTGGGATTCATTGTCGACGAAAAAGGTCTAAGAACAGACCCCGCTAAGGTGGAAGCCATGGCAAATTTCCCCCGACCCAAAAACGCGAAAGAAGTCAAAGGTTTCCTTGGACTTGCAGGTTACTACAGAAGATTCATCAAAGACTTTTCCACAATTGCAGCCCCCTTAAATAAAATTACCGGCACCCGTAAAGGTGTCAGCAACTTCCGATGGTCTGCTGAAACTGAAGAAGCGTTTAAAACTTTAAAAAATGCCCTTCAAAAAGCCCCCGTTCTGAATTGCCCGGATTTTGCACTCTCTTTTACCCTCCACACGGATGCCTCCAACGTAGGAATCGGTGGAGTCCTAACTCAAGAATTCCCAGATGGCGAACACCCTGTAGCGTATTTTTCCCGTACACTAAATAAACACGAGAAAAACTACGGAATTACCGAAAAGGAGTTATTGGCTGTATTGGATTCTGTTCACCATTTCCGCGGTTACATAGACGGTAGCAAATTTACTGTAGTCACAGACCATAGTAGTTTGAAATGGTTGATCTCTTTAAGTAATCCCTCCGGTAGACTCGCTCGTTGGGCCTCCCGTTTGTCTCAATTCAATTTTGATGTTGTACACCGTAAAGGCGCGGACAATATTGTTCCTGACGCTCTTTCAAGAATTGAATTGGCTTCATTAAATGTTGACACAATTGCCCCCCCTCCACCCACAAAAGATGAATGGTATTTGAAAATCTTCGAAGGTTGTAAAAATAATCAACAAAAGTTTCCTAATTTTATCATAAAAGAAGGACAACTATACCGTAATTGCAAGGCACCACTATCCATCCTCGAAGATTACTCTTGGAAACTTGTCGTTCCCCTCGAAGGAAGAGAACAAATAATAATTGACAATCATAGTGCTCCCGACTCTATACACCCAGGAACTTTCAAGACGTATAAAAAGATTTCCTTGAAGTATTACTGGCCTGGTCTTTTCAAACAAATTCGCAATTACATCTCTAAATGTGAAACTTGTAAAGCTTATAAACATAGCACGGCAGCACCTGCCGGCCTAATGGGTAACCCCAAACGCGCCGACAGACCCCTACAGTCATTGTCAATGGACCTCGTCGGACCTTTTCCTCGAAGTTATGCCGGACACATGCACATACTTAGTGTAGTGGATGTTTTCACCAAATTCTGTTGGATCTTCCCTTTAAAAAGAGCCAACGCGTCCGCCATCATCAAACTTCTGGAAAAACACATTTTTATACCTTACGGAACACCCAGAACCGTAATTGTTGATAACGGAAAACAGTTTATTGCCCAGGAATTCAAAGAATTTCTTGCCAAATACGGAATCAAGGACATTTATTATAACACCTTGTACACTCCCCAAAACAACACTGTCGAACGTTACAACCAAACAATCAACACAGCTCTAGCTATTCTAGTTGATAAAGACCAACGCACTTGGTGTAAAAACCTAGATAAAATTCAGGCCGCTATGAACAACACTGTTAACCTGGCCACTGGTTACACACCTTTCTTCTTAAAACACGGTATGGAACAAGTCGTCCATGGTTCTCTACATAGGGACACAAACTTTCCTACGTCATCCGCCACCACAAGCAACCCTACCGCAGACTATGCCCATCGCTTGGAAGAACTGTCGGCCATTTACAGTGAAGTCACTGATGCTTTGCTCCTGGCTCACCAAAAGAGTGCGGACAGATATAACTTACGTAGAAAACATGTCACCTTCAATACAGGAGACATAGTTTGGAGAAAGAACAACACACTTTCCCAAGGAGCCATGTATTTCTCTGCTAAGCTGGCACCACGTTTCGTGAAGGCCAAAGTCCTAAGGAAAATATCAGACCTAGTGTACTCCTTGTCTGACTCATCTGGAAAGCACATTGGTAATTACCACATTAAGGACATTGTAAAGTCTGGAAGTGAGGAGTCAAGTAAAACTGCCCCCACTATCTCAGCAAACGTAAAATGATCCAGTATGTATCACATTTTTTTTGTAAGCTTACAGAGTCTTACTACGTCAGGCGTGTATTGTGTCAATCACATGCCCATCGTTTCGTAAATGAAACAAGTTGTAAATTATTTTGTAAATTAATGCGTACTCTCCTTGAAGTCACTTTCAAATGTTGTTTTTGCACTGTTTTTTCTTTCCCTCACGGCAATTTTTTTCTTTTATTTTTTTCACCTGTTCTAAAACTGATCACTTTGGAACGGAGACACTTTTCGAGTTTCAATGTTTGGGAAGTCGCGAGCCCATTTATTGTCTCAACACGTACACTACGCAATGTTCATGCCACGTCATACCCTGCCTTGTCATGTAATTTTGTAATTTTTCTCCTATTTTTTTGTTGCATTTTTGTCGTGTGGAAAGGAACTTTCTCACCTGTTTATTTTGTTCATGTAAAGTAGTTGACAATTGCCCATCGGCGTGTCGTTCTAGAAGTCGGGTTTTGTAAATTCCAAAGTGTTAAATTCCGACTCAGAACCAGTTAACTATTTTTACAATTTTTCCTTTTATCTTGTTCATCATGAGTTGTAAAACCTTCCGAGGTATCTCTAGCATGAAAATCAAACAGTGGTTACTTACATAGTCGCCCCTCGTGTATATAAGTTTTTTTCAATTTTTTCCTCTTAAATTAAAAATTGATGGCGTCCTACCCAAATTCATGCTCTTGTACCAAAATTGGATATCGACACGTCCATTTTGGAACTTGTATTTATAAAACCAATGATTGGTCTTTATAACCCTGTATATAAATCAATTTGGCTCGTTTCAACTAAAGTACGTAAAACCGAATCATCCGGTCTTTGGTTGTTATAACAAAGCCACTGCCTTTTGTTATTTTATTTTTTTTTTGCTTGTACGTTACGTATGTCTTATATGACACGTTTCAACCCTACGAGATAGGTTAAATAAAACCTTATGGTTATCCTGATTTTGGAATTCACAACTTTTAGGTGTTCATTTAACCAAGTATTTGCAACCCAATTTGCACATAACCTGGTATGTTTGTAACTGCACAAAGGGTATGTAAAACCGTAATTGGTCCCTTTTCTTTGGTCTTCCTCACTGCAGGTTGCCACAACAGACAGTATGTAAAACCATTATAGGTCTGTCTTTGTTTTAAATACTTGGTGTAAGTAGAATTATACTCTGCCATCACCCTTGTATTTTGTAACACATGAAGTAGCATCAAATTGTCTATCTTCTCTGTCGTACGCTCTTGGGCTACGGAGTTAGTTAATCTAACGAATCTTTATAAAATGTGTTAAAATCAAGCATCATTAACGTTTATTGTGTTGTATTTAAACGTAACCCTGTTACATTATAGGAGAGATCCTTAGAACATCCACCGTCATAGGAGAGATCCTTAGAACACCCACCGTTATAGGAGGGATCCTTAAAATACCTGCCACGATACGAGAAGTTCGTCATAATCACTTTTGCTCATAGCTAAATGTTATTGAGTTGGTCGTGTGACATATTTGTCATGAGTACCACCCTTTCTGTACAATCTATTTTGGTCGTGTGTCATTCATTTGTCATGAGTACCGCTTTTGTATTTTGGTCGTGTGTCATTCATTTGTCATGAGTACCGCTTTTGTATTTTGGTCGTGTGTCATTCATTTGTCATGAGTACCGCTTTTGTATTTTGGTCGTGTGTCATTCATTTGTCATGAGTACCGCTTGTATGTATAATTGTGTACAACCCTTGTACACGAGACGTGGAGACGTTAAAACACTTACCGTGATTCGTGCGAACGACATAATATCGGCCTTGCCATCTTCTTTAAGAGGCATTGTATAAACTCTTGACTTCTGTCTATAATTGAGTTTTATCTTGTATGTACTTACATGTTCTTATACACTATACGTGGAGACGTTAAAACACTTACCATGAGTCGTGCGAACGAAATAATATCAAACCTTTTGTGTGCGATCTACGAAATGTAGTCCACAACCCTTTGTTGTCATTCAACGCCAATGCCCGTGGACCTCCTGTTTTTTTTACTTCTTTGCAAAAAGGAAAGAAGCCCAGGAGTATCTACTATCCCAAAAGGACTAGTTTGTAGCTTCACTGCTAACTATGGGGCATAGTGCTGTGGGAGTTAATCGATTGAGCACAAAACCACCCAACTCGTTGTCTGGGGAACGGATAAGAAAACCCCCAGGTTTGTGAAATTGGAGCAAGGGTCTGTCTTTTCTCACAATCACGCAGGAGTTTTTAAAATGACCCCTAATCTTTTGCCCAATACACGCAAAAGATTAGTCTCTTTGTTAATGTGTATTCAAATTTCTCCTCATCCTTTTAACAATTGTAAAGAGTCAGGAAATCTGCTGGTTGATCATGTTTCATTCTCACATGGAGTTTGAAGTGGAAATTAGTCCAGTCTCTAGCAAGTTTCGTCACTCAACTCCTTTCCTTTTCCTTTCCTTTCTCCTCACCATCATGTTCTCAGGTATATGTTATGAAGAGGAAAATCTGTTGTTAACCATAATTCGCCCTCACTGGGAGTGCGAATCGGTAAACTAACCAATTATCAGCAGGCTTTCTCCCTCACTCTCTGCATATGTCTCACCTTTTGTTCTTTTTCTCAATTTCACGAAACACATTCATGAATGTTGGATATGTACGATATGCACTTGGCGTACCGTCTGTCTCCTTTTGACAACCTTTATTCATGAATTGGTTTCTCTGCTTTTACCGTGACTCATTCACGACTTCTTTGTCTTGTTCGTTGAAATTCTACAAAAATGTTACCACCTTTATGTTAACATAGGCCATGGAAGGCCGGTTGTTTTTTTAACCAAGACATATTGTCACTCGGCAAACGCCAAGTCATCCTGGTAAAGGAAAATGTTCATGTAATCACAATTTAGTTAGAAAACTCTCTCTTCGTCACTCTCTGGGTCGGTGGTTAAAACTTCGTTTATTTCATTATCTGGACACATTTTGTTTCTCTCCAAACCTTTTCTTCATTGGTCCCTAGGCAGGTAAACTTCAAGAATTTTGCTCTAATAATAATTTCTCCCGGATTAAAAAGAAGCCCAGGCGGATGTCATCACCAACAGCCAAGCTGAGCTCCACTTCCTGACAGCACGCGCTGTGGTTACTAGGTCCCTCCTGCTGCCATTTTTCTACGCATTTGTTCCTGAAAGCACAGACCATACCGCCCATATGTATGTTGTTTTGTCGTGCCACAGCAAGTTGAGTTGTCCCACTATACATTATGACACTCTGAACCACCTTTTGGGCACGCTAGCTCCTAGGTTTGTTCTTACTCTTGCTATCAATGCCAACCATGTCGTCTCTTGCGCTGTCATGCAGTGACGCATATATCGTCATGTGTAAACCATCATTACCTTGACTTCCAGTATTCGCTGAATGCGTACCAATACAAGTTATGTTGAGCTACATTATGCTTCAATAACCATTATATACGATCCGTGTTTACCTTAATAACACTTTAGGATTCGTACTGGTATGTCTGCAGACACTGGATTCTCCTCCTCAATGACCTCTGTAACCATAGTCGCGGCACAGCAACCACAGTCTCCACTTCGTGAACTTCGACAAAACCAAGTGTTTTCTAAGGCCCAAGTGTACTTTTGAGTGTTATCTCAAAGGGGTCTGATTACAGTGATAATGTAATCCTTAGAATCTGTGAAACCACGTCCTCCTCTTCGAAATTCTCCGAAACCAAACAAATCCACGCTTCGCAAACTTAGCTCCCAGACCAATGAAACTTTAGAATCACACAGGCATTTTTGTTCTTGTTTTTTTTGTTCTTCGATTGTACAAATATGAATTGTTATTTTTCAATTGCATAACCATGTATTGTTATTTTTCAATTGCATAACCATGTATTGTTATTTTGTTCAATTGCATAACCATGTATTGTCATCTTTCAATTGCATAATCTTGTATGTTGTTTCACACCATGTACTTTCACCAAAACTGTTCTTTTCCAAACATTGTATGTACCCCTCACCCATTCCCTACAAACATTGTGACCTAAACTATAACATAAATTGCATGTTCTAGCTAGGCATCTCTCAAGCAACGAATCTCTCAAAAACCCCAATGAAAGTTTAAGAGGATTTTTTTTTCCTACAGCTCCATTGCCACGTCGCTTTTTTTCCAAGCGCGGGGAGAAGTGTTACGATACGCCCCTGAAGCGAGTAAATACGAGAGCACAGAACACAGCACAAGTCCACACGGCTCGGCCGCCGCCTCTCCCCGCCCCGTATCCTGTTTCTCCTTGCCTCTCCCCCGTGCCCTGCCACTCGGCATTCCCGCTGCGCTCGCCACAGAAGAGATCTGAGCGCCTTTGAGAACGCACGCTTGCGGCTCACTTGTAGCCGGCGGACCCAATTCAATGGGGCCGCGATGTATTATTGAAATACTTTTGAGTAGAATCAGTCTTTTGCCACTATAGTTCGGTCTATTTAGACTACGAAAGTGCTCGAGGCACCCTAACAATACGTTCACCGTTCGTCTCATTTTCGACTGTCGACACGGTGTGTTAGAAAGAGGGGCAGCATTATATGTTTAAAAGCAAAATAATCAAAGCATTGACATTTTTAAATTTTTGGAATTCACTTACTATTCAATAATATACGACAGTATTGCTGCAGCTCTTTCAAAAGATGAGATTTCCAAGGTAAAGAATCGAATCGCTTTAAACTGCTTGGGAGGCAACTAACTATACGCTTATACACCACAAACTATATTTTAACATGACATATTATTTAAACTTAACAACAAAACCCAACAACCTTTTCATCTTCTATTAAATTACTTCACTGCAGGGTATTTCCATTTGTCCTTCGCAAACAGGTAAAATTTTTAATATGATTTTTCAATTCCTTGCTGTTGTCATCTGAACAAATAACAAATAAGGCAGTAATTTTTTTTTAACATCCATCTTCAATAGTATTATAAAAATAATGTAGATGAGGGTGCAGCGTGTATACAATATGTGGCTCTCAGGCAAAGCCTATTGCCCACTTCCGGCGGAAGCGGAAGACTTTTCCAGCCCTCGAGTGTCACAGAACGCGGGAAATCTTATATTATTTCCCCATTTACCCTCGCGTGGTTTTTGTGCTTTATTTTTTTAAATAATGAAGGGCATTCTAAAAATACTTTTTAATAGCTAAAAATAACTGTGAACCATACAAGTTGAAAAACGACTTCCATTTTATTATTAGATATAAGTATTTTAAGCCCTTGAAAAAAATTCAAGTGATTTTTTTCGATATGTCTTGTACGTATATATTTCTTGCCATTAAAAGTGCGGTAAGATTATCAGTATTGAATGATAAATTATTTCTTACATTTACAAATACATTTAATCAGATTTTCATCAAAGGTGACGTGGTTTATCGTAGCTGACTTTAAAGATTATGATGAATTTTAATGCAGGGTTAATAAATTGTGTCACACTGATTTTATTTCCATCTTGGCTTGTATTTGTTATGTCATTATAATAAAAATAATATTTTGACATTTTGTGTAGCGCAGTGTCAGTCACGGCCGCTGTTTCCAATCCTACTAATCGAAAGCAAAATTATGACAATAAGGCAGTTGTACATAATACATGCTCTCTGTAAAGATCTCAACAATATTATCACTGCAAAAAGATTTCAACAAGTGCGCAACACTAGATTGGGCTCTTTTTTAATGTATCAGCCGGTTTATACCAAAACATCCTTTGACAAAGAAGTTTTTTCATATAAAGCTCCGTTGCTTTAAAATATGCTCAATGGAAAAATAACATCTGTTGGCACATTACATTTATTCAAGAAAATGGTCAGAAAATGGAAAAGAAAAATGAGAGTGATGGTTTTGGATTACCCATGTTGTCGCTTATATCATAAATCACTATGGAATTGAGCTATATTTGATACAATCCATATTTAATTAGGTACTGTGTATGTAATTAACTTATTTATTATTATGTACTTTTTAATTTGCTTATTGTTATGAGTTTACTTATTATTATCTACTTCTTTCGTATCATAATTACTTACTATACTATTTTTTTACGGTGCTCCAGATTTTATGTCCGGGATAAATCTTTCCCAAATGAAAGACTAAACCCTTCCACACACTTTTCCACAAATGATTATCTAGTAAATTCACGCAATGTAAGTGCACTATATAAGTATAATAAATACAAAAAAATACAAGAACAATACGTCAATCCACCATAAACATAATGGGAAAATATTTCACCGACTCCAGATATTTTCATATCAGAGGGTTCGGCTCTTCCGATCCTACTGATCCCTCAATATAAATATTTCAAAAATCTTTCGTAATCCTACTATATTTATAATTGTTTATTAGTATTTAATAATTATTATTACGTACTTTATTTAGTTCTGTTTATTTACTTACTATTAATAAATTGTTTATTATTATTTACTCATAATTATATTATTTATTATTTGTTTAATTTAATATTTACATATTTACTTAATATATTACATTTATTACATTATATAGTTGTTTATTTTTTGTTAATAATTTAATGCTACTGTGGTATTAATGCATCAGGTAAGCCACAACAGGTACTTTGTATTTACATATTTAGTTTACAGTATAATATGAGTATAATGTTATTGTTGGCAACAATGAGCATACTGCCCAGCTGTAATAATTATTAATTAGTAATGTTTGAATATATATTATATATATATATTTTTTTTTTTAAGTTTAAGTAGTTTAAGGAATGCCCTAGTGAGATGTGTAGGTTATGTTTTTATGTATTTCTTATTTTTCAATAAATAAATAAATTACTAAGCCGAATCTTAGGTTCAACACTGCTCAAATGCACAACTACACTCTTTCCAACATACACGCATAGCTTAAGAATCGCTTAATCTAAGGAAGTCGGACACGTAGATTAAGTTCGACTGAGCAAAGCAAAGTTATGAAAAGTGTCAACAGAGTTAACGTCACGTGGTACCGATGCGCCGGTGGCAAAGGTCAACACTTTATTTTAAATATATTTTATACATTTGGAAACGTTTTTAGATTTTCACGGCCAAAAGCATTTTCGTTATTTGTTTTTGGGGTGTTATGCCGTGTTGGGCTACCTCCTTCGTTGCGGTATCCATCATCAGGGCAGATCCGGCAGATCCCACATTATACATTTGTTTAAAAAATATACAATGGAAGTTTATGGATAACAGTATTTTAAAGCAATTATGTGTATTAATAATAAAAACAATATTTAACTCTTTAATATTAATTTAACATCGAAAGTTTTTACCTACTTTAGTGCCATTTTGGGCGGGCTAAAGTGGGCGGGTTACGTTAAGATAATCAACGATATTAACAATATTTGGGAAGAGCGAGAATCGAGCGTTATCTTTAAAATACTTATAGTTTGCTTATCTAAGGGAACACTCAGATTGGTTTATCGAAAAGTTAGGAACAGCGGCCGTCAGTACAAAAAATATTCCTTCAAAATGTCGAACGAACGAAGAAAGATAAATATTTAATTTAACGCATAAAATTAATGCCCGAGCTCAACTGATAAACTTTTAAGTGTTGGCTATTTCTATTACCATTAAATATTTATAATATCGCCCAGACGCGACGCCCTCAAATCCAAATTATCGCATCCGAAATGAGGGGTGAACTAATTAAATTTCACAGCGTCAACTCGTCTAGGAAACTTTGCACATTTGCGGTACTTTTACAAGTATTCCCGATTCGTGTTCCTTTAATTGGCGAATAAACTGCCAGCTGTACAATAATTAGCCCGTTTCGGCGCAAATCCCGGGTGAAAAGAGTTTCCCGAAGCATTTTCAATCCAAGGGCCCTTTACATTGATGTAGAATTTGCGAGATTGGACTTGCTGAACAGGATGACCAAGTTATATTAAATGAAAGGCAGCACCTGTCTTAAATAAAACCCCTTATGTACTTTAGTATTAAATACATTTTTTTAATGAGTATTTAATAAGTGAACAAGTGGTTTATTTCCTAAGATTTTCTATAAATGAGATCCACTGTCGGTCTGTATCACGTGAAAACAACTGCATATACAGTAATAAATGTCATTTTATGCGATAAACTTGTTATAAAACACATTTATTTATTGATTATTGCTAACTATACCATATAGGCCACTTGCATCACATTTAAAAAAAAAATCCGGTTTAGGCAAATATTCTAAGACATTCTGTATTTTTTTTTAAATCGTATTTTTGAAACCCTGGCGATTTTTTGAAAATTTCAATCCAAAAATTTCAATCAGACCATTTTTATAAACCGGAAAGACGGGACATAATTTCGTGGGTGCGAAAAAACGATAATTACATAGCCGAAAATCATTTTTAAAAAAAGAACATTTTCCACACGAATAGCAATAAATTGTACGGGGTTCTCTTCGTGACATCTGTAAAAACACCGCCATCTTTCTCAAAGAATCAAACCAAAGGATAAGTTCGCATAGATCAAACAATAAATCTAGTGAAAATTAAACGCAAATTCAAAAATTCGCCGGAAATCAAAGTGTTGCCACATAAAAAAAAATAATCACTGTGGAATTTTACAAAATTAAGGGAACATAATCGGAAACGGGACATTTTCATGTAGTGACGTCATGAGCTCAAATAATGGATTTATTTATTTAAAAATAAAAAAAACTATACATTTCTAAAAAAAAATACTAACATTTTCGTAATCTTAGTAAAAAAATCTATCCACACGATTTTTTCCAAGTCGTTATGAAATCCATGCAAGTGGCCTATTTCGTCTAAAGACGGTCTTGCATTTGTACCCTTGCAACTGTTCAGGGCGGTCCTGCTGAGAAAGATTAATTACTCTCTGTACCAGCATTTTAAAATTATAATTCAATATCGGTTTTATTTCAATAAAAATTTGCTTTGATATATACCTATATACAAAAATTCTCAAACGTGTGATGATAAAACTGTTAAAATTAAATCCTCTTTGTAATTATTTTCTGATCAAAAGTATTTACAATTTTTCAATAACGTCTAGGCAAAATAAAAATGTTAAAAAAACGTATATATTATGTTAGTTTGTAAGACCGTAAATAGACAAACTGAAGTATTTTAGTCACAAAACACGTACTCGGACCTTTTTTTTACAGATTTTATTTGAACTAAAATTAAAATTCTGAAAAGTAGCTTTCCTAGATAATTTATTGATTGGTTTTAGTGCATGATTATATGATTTGAAATGTGTGTTGTATAATACAAAATTTTGTTTGAGTTAACAAATCTGCTAACGACCTACGGTAACCTTATCATACTAAAAATAAACATTTTTCCTCAAAATTTAAAACATACCTTTATTAGATAAAAGAACAATCTTTCGAAATCGATTTATAATTTTTAGTGGAAAAGAGCTAATACGTCTAGAATTTTATTTAAAAATGGCATATTTCCGGTTGTGTCTGGTTATTCCCTCTTAGGCGACATCAAGATTAATATTTCTATTTTTGAAACTGTTAATTCGTGGTGGAAGTCCATTATAATAGATTATAATAAAACAAATAAAAAACTTTATTCCACTTAATTTTATTTGACCGTAACCGGTTTCAGCTCGTCAGAGCCATCTTCAGACTGGTACAAATAATTCTTAGCCTACGGTTTATATACATAACATATGGGGGAGGGGGAGAGGGGTAGTCTACAAGGATTTTAATGAATTATTTTTGTTACTGAGTCGTTTTAGACTGTCGAATTTCTAAGTATTTTGGTAATTCCAGTGGGCTAATTACTTTGGGTTTGTAGCTCACTTCAATATCTATTGATTAGGGAAAAACCTTACAAGTAATTTGAATTATTAATGGACTAATTTTATTGTCAAATCGTTATTATACATATCTATGATCAATGGGATTTTTTAATTGCTTTTTGAAGGGATGCATGTTTACATTGGAGTGGGAATGGTCAAACCTAAATACATATTTTAATTTCAAAATTATTATGAAAATTATACCGGATAAAAACCTGGTGTTTCAGTAAATGATTCTAATAGCTTATTAATTACAAAGTTACTTTTTGAAGGGATGCATGTTTACATTAGATTAGGAATGGTTTAAACTAAATACATATTTTAAATTTCGAAATTATTATAAAAATTACAATGGATACAAAAGCGGAGACTTAGCAAATGATTCTAATTGTTTATTCATTACAAAGTTAGGGTCTATTTTTTTTTTTTTTTTTTTTTTTTTTTTTTTTTTTTTTTTTTTTTTTTTTTTTTTTTTTTTTTTTTTTTTTTTTTTTTTTTTTTTTTTTTTTTTTTTTTTTTTTTTTTTTTTTTTTTTTTTTTTTTAAAGGTCATAAACTAGATAGACTAGAATCTTTAGAAATTACTCGCTTAACTAAAAAAATAGACCCTAACTTTGTAATGAATAAACAATTAGAATCATTTGCTAAGTCTCCGCTTTTGTATCCATTGTAATTTTTATAATAATTTCGAAATTTAAAATATGTATTTAGTTTAAACCATTCCTAATCTAATGTAAACATGCATCCCTTCAAAAAGTAACTTTGTAATTAATAAGCTATTAGAATCATTTACTGAAACACCAGGTTTTTATCCGGTATAATTTTCATAATAATTTTGAAATTAAAATATGTATTTAGGTTTGACCATTCCCACTCCAATGTAAACATGCATCCCTTCAAAAAGCAATTAAAAAATCCCATTGATCATAGATATGTATAATAACGATTTGACAATAAAATTAGTCCATTAATAATTCAAATTACTTGTAAGGTTTTTCCCTAATCAATAGATATTGAAGTGAGCTACAAACCCAAAGTAATTAGCCCACTGGAATTACCAAAATACTTAGAAATTCGACAGTCTAAAACGACTCAGTAACAAAAATAATTCATTAAAATCCTTGTAGACTACCCCTCTCCCCCTCCCCCATATGTTATGTATATAAACCGTAGGCTAAGAATTATTTGTACCAGTCTGAAGATGGCTCTGACGAGCTGAAACCGGTTACGGTCAAATAAAATTAAGTGGAATAAAGTTTTTTATTTGTTTTATTATAATCTATGACATCAAGATTTGTTTAAACTGCACGGTGTTGTTCTTCCGTAAGGGTCAACGTTGACCAATCGTCCGAATTAGTTTCTATTGTATCATCTAGTGCTTTCTTCGCCAAGTGCTTTTGATAATTTTATTAAATCGTAAACAATAAGGGCATATTAGAAAGACTCGGAAGTTCTGGAGCCCGGGGGCTACGAGACAAAAGGACAAAGGAGATAATGGGGCAAAGTTGTAATTGGCAGACCTCTTATGTACACTTTGAAAGATTTATCCAATTATGTCACAGAGTTGACAAAGTTTAAGCTTGTGAAATTTTGGAGAAATACAAATTCAATTTGAAACTATTGTCCAATGGTTTCATTGCTCCGCTCTATATTGGGGGTCTGCGCTACTTCGGGTCGGGTTTCCCCAAGGATGAGTATTTTTTTTATCTTTTGATAGGTCTCTATAAAACATAAACAATGTTTCAGGGGCGTCGTAGATCGTAACTCTGGATGGGAGGAGTCGCACGTTATTGTGGTATATATTTGTACAAGCTATTGTACAAATATATTTTATGGTACAAAAATAATAGAAAAAAACACATTTATCTGGACAGATTTGTGGTATGTGTTTTTAATACACACCCTTAATGGTATATCGTTTATTCGTACTCTTTCATGACTGTCTCTTCGAGCACCTATGTTTAATTTTAAGTGAATAAAATAGTGAATTGTGTATTAATTTAGGAACTATCATTTGTTATTAGGTAATTATCATGGTTGCTACCAACCTACACGATTAGTGACGAATAAAAAAATATTTTATTTTACAGCGTAGATTTAAACACAAAAAAATATTCATGAAGTGATGAGTTCTTTTGCAAAGCATTCAAAGGCCTTTCAATAAAATCCCGGAATGGAGATTTATCCATATTGAGTGAAATGGTTTTTGTGAATGCACTTTTCAACGTGAAGTTTGAATTGAATTTTTAACACAGACGCTGGAATATTATGGACGAATCTTGGATTGAATATAAAACCCGTAAAATATAATAAAACATCAACATGAAAGTGGTGCATATTTTTCGTGAGTCGTGAAGATAGTGAAAATTACATTATATACATAGGCATTCACAAAGTGCGCCTGGATAATAGGAAGAAAAAAGCACACTCAATATTTTCAATATTTTTTTCCAAGGTATGCTTTAACAATACATTATGCCTTCCGAACTATGAATCTTCTGAAATGGTTTTCTTTACAAATTAATGTTTATCAACTAGCTAAGAAATTATATACGATTTAGATAAAAACATTATTGTCTTATTAAATATGTCTTTGGGATCTAAGCTTAAGTAGGTGTAGGTTTCGCCAAAACACGTCGGTAATAAAAAGGCCCGTCCCTGCGACTCCACAAAACCCATCGAATTATTTGATGGGGGAATCAAAAGTGGCCGTAAATCCGCAATGACAGAACTAAATTTTACGGTTTACCATCCATTCCCGAATAACACGAATTCATCGCGAAATATCTTCACCATTGTCCCTTTATCAGATCGCCTTTTGATACCGTACAATAGCGTCAGGCTAAAACTTTTGTGTCTGGAAATATATATTTTTTCCAACGGTGAAATACTGTTATTGCTAAAGAAGAGCGGAGATAACGGTTTCCTATTGACGTTGGTGCCTTTGTGAAAGTGGAAAAATATACGGCGTTAATTGTCCCCTTTCCGCATACGCTCGGCGTACTGCAAGGATTGGAATTGTGCCCTCGTCATTAGCGGTGAATTTAAAAGATAAATACTTTTTGCCATTGTGCTTTGACCGTTGACTTGAATTATGGTTTGATTTATGAGGCATTTGTTGAACAACGTGTGCCAATACTCAACATAATCTATCGAATGGAATGTGTAGGTACTATAGTGTGAACGTCCAAGACTCATAGTTGACGATATCAGTAAGCTCTCAAATATTAGAAATGACTATTTCTCAAAGCTCGACTTCCTTTCCGGGAAAAGTAGATCGAGACTTATTTCAATCTATTATTGTTCATATCTTAATCTTTCTTCTTTGAATTTTTTACGTAGAACCCGAAGTACTTCACAATTAATGGATATGATTATGATTTTCTACCCTCAATGTAATGTATAATTAATTAACCGTCATCCCTCTAGATTTCAACGTCATATCTCATTAAAATAGCACAGTCTGCTGATGAACATCCAATCCCCAAGAATATTGCACCGCCTTTTGGTTGGTTTAATTAAATTGATCGAATTCAATCCGATTTGAATGAGTGGGTTTAGGTTTTGAGATCTGCAATTGAAGCTTTTGAAAATCCTCGAGGGGAGCATACTGCAAGGCGAAGTTGGAAAATAAACATATCCTTGAGCATAAACGAATAAGCGCGTTGAAATTATCCATTATTTATCATTTCAAGAGCAAATTGACATTTCACGTTACATCACGAAGATTTTATTGATGTATATAACAACACACACATATTTTAATGGAAATTTATATACCTATGTAGATAACAATTAAATACTGATAGATTCATTCGTTTACAATAATTGGTTGGTCTGGGAATGGGTTTGCAAGTGGCTTTCATAATGAGAAAATATATGATACATATAGGATAAAACTTGACTAATCTTAAGAGAGGTAGAACATTTTTTAAATTCAAAGAAAGACGAAAATTTTCAAAAAATATCATCTTATTTGAAAGTTAACATTCCTTGGGAATATTTGTCATTTTATGGGAATGTGTCGTTGACAATATAATTCTTGAAAAAAATCAACCCCTAAAAACCCAAATTTATTCCTATACCTAATACATTTATTTTCAAAAGACTTTTATAAATTAAACTTGAATACTTTCTACCCATCAGTGATCAAAATTAACCGCGCTACCAACCTTCCAAATTCCTATTTTTAAAACCGACATTTATTTGTGTGTTTTTGTGACCAGTTGATAGAATGCATCGCCAGTGACAAGGAGTCTATCTGCCGAATTTCAGGTCGATCGGATGCCGGGAAGTGAGTTAAAGTTTCACTTAGAATATGACTAACGTCAAACAAATAAAAGTGAAATACAAATAGACGTTTATATTTAAAAATAAATTAAAAGACTATTTAAAAAAATTCATAACATTCATAACGAACGAAAAGATGGAAGTGAGTTAAATTCCACTAACAAGATGACAAACTTCAAACAAACACGGGAAACAAAAATAGATGTATGTATTTAAAAATAAATTAAAAGAATCTTTTAAAATTCATAACATTACTCATAAATTCTATCAAATAATAAGAGATAAGGACAACTTGCATCTTTTAGCAATCTGCCAAAAAATACAATTTTGTCGCATTGACATTGACCACATTTATTACTGCATTGATCTAACGGCTTTTAAAACGGTCATTCGACTTAGAAAGCTGCAAGGTCGCCCTTGGTTATACGACGCCGATGAAAACTTTTCACGACGCGTGAAAAGCCTAACTAATTAACACCGAGCTAATTGGAAAATTGATAAGCTTCGGAAAATAAATCAGCCACCTAAAAAATAATACAATCCCATTTTTCGTATCTGATCTAAATTAGTCTGAACGCTGCAACGCGTAAACATCGTAGAGGGAGGAGTGCGCTTGCGCCGGGAGGGGTGACCGTGGGGAGGCTGGGGGTTGCTGGGGTGGAGAAGTGGGGGGGAGGCGCAGGGGAGATGAAAAACCCTCAGTACCACGGAGGCTGCGGATCCGTGCGGACACGCCTCTTATCTGGCCTCGAACCCGCGCACATTCGTGACGTTTACTAATACAAATCTCGGTAGTGATATCGTGTCCTTAATCACGTGTGAATCCCACAGTTATTAACACATCACGTAAGCATCTTCCTTCCTTATTACATTACTGTCAGATTATCGCATTTACTTGTTATGTTCTCACGAGATAAAATACGGTGGAAAGATGGATATATTTTATTAATATAGCGCCCGGAATATTAAGCTCAAAGAGATTTTTTTATTACCTTAAGTAGATATTTCGTCGTATTCTCGTTAGAATGACAAAGGTCGAGATATTAAAAATTCATGCTTGTTTGAATCTAATAAAATATTTTGTTTTGTGAGTTTTGTTACGTAAAATAAGAGCCTTTTCTAAAAAGGCAGATGAAGATAAAACCTTCCGAGACTGCTCATCCGTTCTTCCGTAATACTCTATCAACATGAACCTCCTACTGCTTACAAAAAAATTTGTATATATTTAGCATTTATTTACTTTCTTGTGAGATCATCGTGCCTGTATGGAATTGAGACAGTCTAAATAATTTACTATTTCTCTCGGAAAGCTAGCATTGTTAGTAGATACAATTAGAATTTTAAAAGACCGTTGGTTATTTATTTTATGAATGTAAGATTATCTACCTTTATTTAATTTTGCGACGCGTTAGTTTTGGCACTGCAATATGTTTCCTCTCAGTTAGGGTTGAATTCAAATTAAAAGTTTCTCAACATTTATAATTATAATAATTCACTTACTATTTTACCCATTACTGCTGCATATCCGAGTAAACACATTTTTAAGAAAATCTTTACAAATAAAAAAATATTAGGTATATCCATTGTCATCTGACAGCCAAGATAAAGAGTTTGGGTAGATTATTTTATGTTTGATTTTAGAAATAAATAATATTATCAGATATTCATTTATTGGTATTTAATTTGTTATTATCTGGGACAACCTCAATCAGGAATTTTCTTATTGTTATTCTTGATTTATTTATACGTATTTCAGAATTATTTTTTTTAAATTTCAAGAACAAACAAGATAGAAAATTCTCGTGCCTATGTAGTGGTATTTTTACGAAAAGACAAGTGATGATGTGTATTTTTTTACAAAAATGTTGAAATACTTTATCTCTCATTTCTCTAGCTTTTCAAGACCCACTTTCATCTTATTCACGCAACCTCTTTCAACCGTCAATTTATCTTTTGATATCCTCATGTTTTATGCCGTCTCCATATTTATATAAAGTTCACCCTTCTACGTCTCAATTCACTTACTTTTACTGGGGCTCTATCCATTTATATTTAACCCTTTGCCCTTTTTAAACAACTGACATTCACCCAACAACATTTTCAGATGCCCACCTTTAAATGTTGTTTTGTTTGTGAAGCTGATTATGCTAAGCATCTCAGAAGGGAAATGAACAGCCTTTCAAAAAATATATCCGCAAAAACATATTTTTTTAAACACATTTATTTTCTAAAGCATATGAAAAAAAAACATTGGTTTAACCGAGCTTTGAACCTACCTACTTAGGGATCGGAATCAACCGCGTAAAAAGCATATATATGTGTGCGTGTGTGTGTATTCGCTAATATTTAGTTTCGGTCCTCTTTGTTTTATGTACTTACTTGTATCTCAAATAAAATCTGCTTACTTGCAAATTAAAACTAATCGTTGCAAAAATAATATTGTTATGAATAGTATGTTCACCTATAATTAGAGTCATCGTCATAACCCTGTTCAAAATACATTTCATTACTGTACTAATTATGTGGTGTATTATTTCGAGTAAAATAAATAAAAAAGTACCTACATTTGAAATAAAAAAAATATTTGTGGGAAAATAATAAATCAATTATGTACGCAAAACCACCAGTAAACCAATCGAGGAATTAATTTAATTCAAAGTTAAATAATATAAAAAAGGTCGACATTATCGAAAGTTAATTGGTCTTTTATTACAATAGAAACACACCGCAAAGTGGCTACTTTAGATTTGCAAACACTGGTCGCCTTCAAAGTTTGTGAGGACACACTTTAATTAGTTTTCCAGTAATTAACTTAGATCTGTCTTTAGGCGTACAAGAAAAACGAAGAAGAACTAAAGAAAAAACGGTTCCCATCTTCAGTAGACCACTCGACGAAAGAATGAGATTGGGAGGCAAAATGAAGCAAGCCTTAATAAGATTTTTCATTATTCGAGATGAATTTGGAATCCTTTGTTGATAATCGGGCGAATCATGATGTAATAATGATTCAGTAATGCATTTTACACATACATACATTCATTATTTTGTTAGAATTTATCTCTTCTCTTAAAACGTAGGTAATACGATATCTTCGACACCGAATAACGAACTTCTTTATATCACATACCTCAGAATAGAAAAGGTTACACGTTACACCTAACGGGGTAGGTAATACATTAATAATGGTAATAAATTGTTTTTTTTTTGTAAGAAACTGTAAAATTTATATTTCAATAAACGTCGAATTATAGCCGCATTGAAACTGAAAAAATGTCGAGGAAAACAATAAGCAGGTACAACAGACAACCTATCAAAACGATGGATTGATGGACATTCAAGATAATTATATTACGAGTATCATGCTACCCTTACGTACACGACTTCTACGATATATTTCTGTATATTTTGTATCTCTTAACGACATATTAGAGGAACGTTTGCGCTTCCCGTTTCATACAAATCTTAATTTTGAATTTGAGATCAAAATACCCAACCAAACTGAAAGATTATTTTTGTAATCAAGAGGTATATCAAATATCTAGTTCGCGTATGTATATAAGTTACAGGCCATTAAATATTTTAATGATTCGTGATTTTATAGACAACTTGGGAAATTATTTGTGAGTAAATGAAAAATAATTTTACTATATTTATTATAAAACATGATAAAACATAAAATAAAAATTAAAAAAAAAAAAATTATTTTGATAGGTGCAAATTTAAATTACAAATTACCTATCGGATCAACCTACAAGTCGGATCAAAATTTTGTCGTTTATTTATACGACCGTATATTAAAATGACTACCCAAAAAACGCATTTTTAGCAATGTTTTTTTTTTTAATTTTATTTGTCATCATATTTTTAAAATAAA
Organism: Limnephilus lunatus; assembly: GCA_917563855.2. NCBI lineage: Eukaryota > Metazoa > Arthropoda > Insecta > Trichoptera > Limnephilidae > Limnephilus > Limnephilus lunatus. Next base: position 48,764,071 of record OU830600.1, read on the forward strand.
AATTGTAAATATATGTTTTTAAATATATTTGTTTACCCACAAATAATTGTCCAAGTTGCCTCTAAAAACATGAAAGATTGAAATCTTTTCTGGCCTATATATTATGACTTAAGGCAAAAATAAATAAAGTAGCTTGTATTCGTACTAAAAAATTGACATATCTTTTGATTAAAAAAACAATTTTTCAGTTTGGTTGGGTATTTTGATCTCAAATCCAAAATTAAGATTTGTATGAAACGGGCCGCGCAAACGTTCCCCTTACGACCATGTTTCTTGATTTCCTAATTTTATTTTACATGAATCCCTTAGAATATATCTTTTATATATTATCCAGAAGAATTGCCACCTGGTTTAGGCGATGTTGTGACGTGGATTAAGGAAGGGAACATAGGAGGGAAGTTGTTAATAAAGGTCTTCAAGAGGTCCGGATTACATAAAAGAGGAAATACGAATTCCGGCGGCTAGATGCACGCGTGGCGTCTTACTAAAATAACCAGTTCTTGCACACAAATCATTACGCGAAGAATACTCCGTAAGAATAAACTTGAGGCCCACAATTAACAAACATCCTTGCAATGTCAGTGGGTTTTCTTTTTTCCAGCATCGGACCTTTCCAATAAAGAGTAACAGTTGAGGGGATCTACCGCTTTCCCACCCATTGTTACTCTTCCAAGGCGCACTAAAAGGACTCATATTTTTTAAAATTACACGAAGCTACATTTATTTTAAAACTAACATAAACCCTCAAGTAGCAGCAGGAATTAGTCAAATATAATTGAGAATACAGTGGGTGACGGATTAGTTTAATAGCAAAATTTCATCTGAAAACAAATAATAACAAAATCGCATTTAGTTGGAATAATAAATATGATACAAAAATATAAGCATCAACATTAGAAAAATATAGTAGTATAAATGCCTTTCATGTATATTTGAATATAAACTAATGTTGCTACTGACATACCCTGTACATTTTGGTTTTAGCGCATTTAGCACCGGCTCAGTTTTTTTACACTTGCCTGACATCGTGTATCAACGTTCTATTTAAGATTGTTATAACCAATAATTATTAGCATGAAACACTTATCTACATTGAAAAAATCTCCCGAGAAAATAGGTCCCGTCGGCGGCATGTATCTTCTCTCAGGAGATTTTTTCAATGTAGATGAGTGTTTCAGGCTAATAATTATTGCTTTTAATAATTTTTACCCTTTGTGCTATGCTTAAAAATCTTGTCTTAAACATAGGTGTATCAATTAAAAATAACAAGTTCTATTTAAGCTTTACAATGATGGTGAAACACACTTCTGCAGATGAAATTTAAGCAAAGAAAGGTCTGGCTTTTGGATCAAGAAACACGCCCACATTGCATTATTTCTTGTGTTCTTCTTTTTTCTATGGTTCCCATGCTACCGACATAAACTGTGAATGGGCTTTTGCTCTTGTCAACTGAATTTCTCATTGAAGCATCAGTTTACACAGGATCAATGTTACTTTTCAATATTAGTTTCGTAAAGAAGGATCCACTGCTGTCTGTTTAATGGTCACAGCTCACCTACTCTACATCTTTGCATTTGAAATGGAATCCGGTAAATCAAAAACGAATTGTTTATCTGTGAAACTACTCTCTTCCGCATAGGTTATGCAGGAATAATAATTAAAGATTTTGGGTTTCTAGGTTCTAACCTAGAGATAACAGCAAAATTCTAATTTGTATTTTGGGTTTATACAGCATCAGCGGTGCGTCACTTTTCAAAAACCTGCTAGCCCAATGAAGAACCTTTATCATGTTGTATTTTGTAAGGATTTATAAATATTAAAGTTTATTCTTCCAATTATTTCTACGAGATTGAAGTCTAATAACTCAGTTCGTATAGTTTTCCGACCTTTGTAAGGAAACGGAATCCTTTTCTTTGTTTTATTAGTTTATGTAGTTTGCTTCGAATTTTAGATGGATTTCAGGATCACTGAGGCACGGATATAGAATAAATTATTCTACTCAAAAGCTACACACAAAGGCGTGATAACATCTTTCAAAGTTCAATTTTCCAAATCGATAATTGGGACGTTTGCGGTTTGTCGTAGAGTTTCCAAATCTGAGTATTTTCACTATTTAAAAAAAAAATCACTATTAGGGAAATGAACCCCCTTTACACATCGTACTTAAAAATTATTAATATTAAATAATACAAATTTATTTATCAATTTATAAAAATAAGAGTGTCTATCGCGGGCAGCGTCCGATCTTCTCTGATTTTATACAAATCTACAATTTTGTTTCGAGTTTAATGAAATTTTGCATACTTGACCTCCAAATCAATAGGAAGGTCACCGTCGACATCAAATTTCGAAAACTTCAGCTAGTATATTTTACGGTGAAAGGACAACTCAGAATTATGCAACTTCAACACCTCCTTTGAAAAGTGATGAAAAAAAATGTCAATAGGTTAGGTTATTTTTTCATAGTGCTTTCATACAAACGTAGGGGCTAAACTTTAGGGCTTTAAAGACTATTTTTAATTTTTTTTTCATATTATTTTTTTTTCCGATTCACTGCCCAAATTTAAAAAGAGCATCATGTCAATCATATAGTTTAATGCGCATACTTACACACATACATACACCCTCACACACACACACACACCCTCACACACACCCATAACGCACATCACCCGGTAAAAATTTAATATAAACAAGATACTTCAATGAAACATATCATAGGTACCTAACTTGAAAAATACTTATTAACTGTAAACTTTTTTCACCAATGTAAATAATGTACTGTTTGTTTCTGTTAAAAAATAAAATAAAAATGTCTTTGACCCTCAAAGAGGTGTTGAAATTACATGATTCTGAGTTGTCGTGGAACAATATTTTACATAACATACGTATATGTAACCACGTAAGTACGAATAGCAAGTTTACTTACTTTACAAAACGTCTCGAGGATCATTAGCATAATCAGTCATATTAATTCAAGCTTAAAAAATAAAGGAGGCAACTAATTTGATAGAAATTAATTACGGACAAATGAAAAAGAATGGAAGATCTCAGTCATAGCTCACACGAAAGTTTTTAATTAAAGTTTCATTTAGAATTTAGAAGCCTGAATCTTAATGTTCCGTTTTTTCGTGTGACTATGTATAAGTAAGTGCTAAAAACGATATCCCCTTTCTTAAATACATTTTATCTCGTAAGTAAAGTACCTACCTCATTTACCTTTGAAAAAAATTTTGCCAAATGATTTTTTTTTAATTTTTTACACGAGCTCCACATAGGAGGCCCTGATGAAAATAATTTCCCTCAGGGCCTATGTCATCTTTAGGGATGATGTATGGAGGGTTTTTTATGACGAAGGAGAGGAAAGTTCTGCGAATGAAAAGGGTTTAAGGGGTGGGTAGGAATCTGGAGTTCAGTGTATCCTGGTCATCCGCCTCCAAGACCTAGACAAACCGCACCCCATGAACTCGGGCACCCCTGCTAAATCACCAAACGTAGCGAACCACGTGAGGTGACCTATGGTAGAGGTTTTGATTATCCAATAAAGGTTCCCGGGGTGGCAGTACCCATACCCGTCTCACAAATTGTTAACAACAAATATTAATTTATGATGTTTAGTATTTATGCGTCATATTTTAGTGAAAAAAACAAACAGCACAATATTATTTAATTACATCTACGAGGTGTTAGGACACGTACCTGTGTATTACTTTAACCAGTGATTACTTAAAGTGTTTGAAGTCATAAAAAAACCATTAACATTCTTACTCCAAATAAGGTAAGCAATCACTGGTTAATTTAAGGTAATTCAGTTACGCCTTTTAACACCTTGCATAAACAGCGACCAATAACCTACTGAAAACCAGCTGGCTTATAGGAGAAATCCTGAATTGTAGCTGAGCAGTGGCCTTTTCATCAATAGACTCAATGGCAAAAGAACAAAATGTATAATACTGTAAAACATCTATTGATGAATAAACGTTTTTATTATTATTAACCAAGAAAAAAGTTTTTTTAGCGTTGCCCGTAAAAAAAGGATTGAAAAAACCAACATTTCAGAAATAATTTCATAAGAAAAATCACTTCCCCCAAAATCTACGATTTCGCAGATCCCATTAAAACGTGCTCTTATATTTTGCAATCAATAATATTATTAGAATATATTATTTGCCAAAGATACAATTTCCCCGAATTCAAGTAATAAGCACGTAATAAGGAACTTTATTGAAGTCTGCTAATATTCTTTAATTATTCGTAATAATGTAAGTAAATATTCTGGTAGCATCGCTTTTATGTACCTAGATTAAAATTTCAATATAAAATTTCTCGGAAAAGACGTTAGCATTTTAAACATTCTGTGAAATTTTGACTCAATATTGGAACTCATTCATGCATATTATGTATGAGCACATCAGAAATTAAGCGTATTACGTAAAATGAATAGATGAAATAATGCCAGTAGAAGACGATATTTAATTTTCTTCTCTTTCCGTTTCTCAAAAGAATATGTATTTATGGGGAACAAATCTGCCAAACATTACCATAATATACTGATAAAAAATTATTGTTTCGTTTGCCTTCTATTATAAAACTAGTAATTAATAATCCTTTTGTACATTTTACACGGTATACTAGGTCACTAGGTCATTCTTGACGATTTTCGTTTACGTTAGTTTAATCTGTGTTAAGCGTTTCTTAGATATTTAATTTAGTTTACATTACAAAAGCAATACTTTAGCAAAACATAAGCTACTGTTTTGACCAAAAAAACCAACTACAACAAACACAACATATCACTAACAGACCGGTTAGACAACGTACAAAGAAAAAATAAAAACTCCGACGGTAAACACTACCTTTGGACAAAGACACCATAAATACCATGCTATAAAAGCATTCACCAGTCTTTCGAAATTATTAAAATACGTATACTGTTAGATCATTATCGTTTCATTTATTTATTTTATTTCAATTATTACAATTATTATTGGTTGCGTAAGTATACGCAACTAATTTCATCACAAATAAATTATTTGCTCCTGCAGTAATACAGCCCCATCTGTCGTATTTTATTTTGGCTTCTAGTGAGTTAAAAGTGGCATACTACCTGCAGGCAGGTTGGGAATCCAATCACCTCGCGCTATATGGCCTCACTGCAATCCGGGGTAAATGGAACACAATGGCACTGAATGCCGCGTTCAGCGTTCAACGTGCAGCGTTCAGCGTTCATGATGAAATCAAACTGAACGCATCTGTACGGATATGTGGTGGTCGGGCTGGTGTCTATCAAGATAACAGTGTATATAAATATGGAAACATTTAGTACTTTGATTTCAATTTATTCAATAATCGAGTTGTTCAACTAGTTGAGGCGGGGGTCGGGGAGCCGGGGAGCTTGAGTTTTTGATAATGCAAAAAATAATTTTTGAAGTGAAACATTTTTAGCCCTGTTAGTGATTTTAAATTCGGATGAAACGGAAATGCGTCACAACTCAGTTCTACACAAATACTAGGTTCTAATATAATGCGGTAATTTCGCGCTTTGGCGCGGGCCTTCGGTAGCGCAGTGGGCAAGGCGCCTGACAAGGCTCAGCGGCCAGAGAGACAGATATTTCAAGCTAACGGGGGTTCAAATTTTACGAAATCCAAAAAAAACATTTTTATACTTGAAAATCAATATCCAATCTTCAAATCACTCCAAAATAAACAAGCAAAATAAAAAAAGCGACTTTCTAGTTTCATTTCTACCGTGTGTGGATTACACACTCTGTTTTTTTTTTGAAATAGGCTATTTACCCTAAAAAGAGTTTAGTAAAATGGTACAAATACTTTTTAATCAACAAAGGCTTATATTAAAGTAACATGCAAATGCTTTTTTTAAATAACTCATTGATTCTTTTGTTATTGCTTACATTTGGAAGGCGGGTGTGGGTACCGCCGCCCCGAGAACCATTTATTGCCCCAAGTGGCTAGCTACATTTGGTGACTTAGCAGGGGTTTATGGGGAGGCTGGTATGGGCACCGCTATTTATTGCATAACCAACACCTCTGCCGTAGGTCACCCTAAGAGGTTCGTTACATTTGGCAGGGACTGACTTAGCAGGGGTGCCGGGTTCATGAGGAGAGATTTTCAGATCTTGGCGGGAGAAGCGTCTGCTCACCAACTGTGAGGCAGGCCGGATCGGAAGAGACCGATTGAGGGAGACCTTTTGATCTCTGCAGCAGGGACTCTCTTGGAACATCGCCTTGCACCGCAGTGGATGCATGCGCATGTTATACCTTGACACACTGGCCTCCATATTCCTATCCACCCTTCATACCCTTTTTCCTTCCCAGAACTTCCTCTAAATCTGTCTAAAAAAACCTTTCACACAGCATCCCCAAAGATGACGTAGACCCTGAGGGGTATTAGTTTCCTCAGGGCCTGCTGTGTGGAACTAACTAACCATCACGCCGTTTCCCCATAGGGTTAAGCAGAGAGGATGGACCGCCAAACAACTCGGTCTTGGCACACACTATTTGCCTCATTCAAATTCCTACATCGTCTCATATATACTCTGCTATTATCCTGACTCTTGACATGGCCCGACTCAAGTATCTGATTCATTTGATCGTGCCATATCTTCCTCGGGTATCCCAGACTTCTTCTGCCATTCACATATGCGTCATATATTCTTCTTACACTCCTTTCTTCTTTAATTCGCTCTTCATGCCCAAACCATCTGAGGGTCCCTTTCTTAAACTTATTCAGTCTTGCATTCTTTGCAGATCTCCACATTTCTCATAAGATTATAAAAGGTTTTACAACACATCCGCCTCAGGGATCTTATTTCAACTGTATTCAGTCTAATATCATCTTTTCTCTGCCAGTTCTATGCGTCACTAGTATATCTCGACACGGGTATAGGTATCCTAGTCAGACAGGCATCGAAAAATGGCATGTAAATAAACTTTATACAAATAAAGAAATAAAGAAATATTAGTAGCTTTTAGCTGAAATATGATGCATTTAAAATATGTTGTCGAATTGGTTCTACGACAACTCAACAAAGTGGCATTTCAACACCCCTTGAAAAAGTTAGTAAATTATGTTTTTTTTTTTGAAAAATAGTCGTATTACCTTACTTAACGTAAGCGTTTAACCAATTTAAAAAGCACAATTCTTAATGACTGAGGTTTTGAATTTGCATGATTCTTAGTTGACCGTTTACCGGTCGAATTAGCCCAGTGATCAGAACAACGCTCCGGCAAGGCAGACATCCTGGGATTTAATTTCCAGATGCTACTGAATCTTTTTCTCCCTTTTCGGTTTCAAATTTTTCGTTTGTGAGTGGGTGATAGAGTTAAAACTTATGCACACTGATTGTTTTCGTATTAATATTAAATGTTTATTTTACTTGTATCCTTGTATGTACACACTTTGTGGGATGTGTGGGGTCTCACTAACCTCCCCACATCCCAGAATAAGTATTTATTACTATTATCATAATTATTATTACCTAATGAAAGGTACGCAGCTGTTTTATTTGGTTTTACCCCCTGGAAACCAGTGTTATTTAAAAATTACATAATTTTGAAGAGTTAAAAAAAATAAATTAAGATGAACATTCCCGGGTTACGAATAACCCAACAATGTTTAAAAATCTCCTATTACAACCACACTAAGCGGAAAATGTTACGATCCCCTCTCAACCACTGACCGGTTCAAAAACTATTTGAAAACAGAATTTCATATTATTTATAAATCGTTCGATGTTTGTGAGCATCGCCCATGATGTTTATTTTGTCAGTTATATCGGCACCTCGCCGAGTATCTCAACAAAAACACCAGGACATAGCAGCTATTGTCATTGTCACGACTCGAATTGGCGTTATTTTACAAATCTAAAAAGATATTTCATTTAATAAAACTTTTGTTAAGATAAGATGTTTTTTAGAGTTTAGCGCGGTTATTACCTACATTCCGCCTAGGAGTCATAAGAAAAAAGTTTTAATATTAGCAACGTGTATTCAAATTTACTTAAAATGGTGCATAACTTTTATAATACTAGAGAATTTTTTATTAATACAAATAATGTGAGAACATTTGCATTTGCTTTCCCAATCTTATCATCAAATTGCACCCAATGGGTTAAAATAATCACATTAACATTACTAGTAGGTAGGCATATAGAATAAAGACGGATAGGATTAATGGTTTAACTTTCACCGCGGGATGCCCAGTAATGTTATGCTTAGTCCTTAATCTTTGGTTTAATGTTTAAGCCATCTATCTGCATTTATTTATTGAAAATTAAGCAATCTGTAAAAATACGAACCTGTATGAAAACGAGTTCACAAACTATTGAATATTTAACAGTTGTTTCGTAAATTTCACTCAAAATAATAAAAATTGTAACCGCAAACTATTTTTCCTTTTTTTTATTTTTTATTTATTGTGTATTTTATTTAGATATAAAATTTGACATCTGATATCTAATGTTTTCTTTTCTATGACTACTACAATATTATTTACTACCTACTGACTAAAATTTGGACTTTACAACATTAAGACATAATCCACGAAAAACTGCAAGACTTTTAGCCTCCTTAGCATTTACAGGGAGTTCATTGAACATTTTAATACCTTTATGATAAATATTATTTTGTGTTCCCGATAAATTTGTTTTAGGAAGCCTAAAATCGTTGCAGTTTCTCGTAGGATAACAATGAACTGTACTGTTGATTCTAAAATTATTCGACATATAATCTGGTAACATTTGTTCATCCGCCAAAATTATTCGTCAGTAATAGTTTGGCTATGAGAGCACAGATGACTTTTAAGAATAATAGGTTACTGTACCTTGTTAATAATTTAATAGAGTTTACTAACAGTGATATGGTCTGTGTAGGCATACACTTACTTCCCGGTGATAAATTATTAAAAATATAAAATTTATTAAACAGCATACCAGCAGTATTCAATGCCAGATAATATTATAAATGCTATATATAGGATATTAGAAGGTCTAGAAGGTCTCCCAGACGTTACAATAGCTTAAGGGGATCTTACCGCAATCGCAGCATATTTGCAGGTTTTTAATGCAGTTTTTAGAAAATTTCTATATTGTTTATTAGAAAATAATATTATGTTTTGAACAAATAAATTATTCTTCTAAATGGTGAAACAACAAATCGTGTTAAAATGTTTAAAATAATTGCGTAAAAAAATATTTACGGAACCTCTAAAAATAGCTTAAAGTTCGATTATATCCTTTAATTCTAAATACAGGAGAGTTATAAAAATATACATTATCACCAGATCGATGTTTTCTAAACGGCTGATGATAAAATTATTTTAAAAAGCATAAAAACAATGCTTATAGAAATAAAAAAACCGTTTTTCTATATTACGATATCCTCCCGCCATAATATAAAGCAGGAGACAAGTTGTTTCCCATTTCCCATTAGTATATGAGATGCGTTCACGGTGTAAGGACGTCAAATTTTGCAAGAAATAAATACGTAAATGTGGTGGCACTTGAGAAAAGGGGGTCACACTAAAGGCTAGTCATTATGTTATCGTGTATTATTTCAGAACCAAGTTGACTTTTTTACTCGAAATTCCATTTCTCAGCCGTTTGCTACAACCAGCGGCATATAATGTTTTAGAGTGCCCCTTCACCAGAATCATATTCCTAGTTTTATTTATTTACGCCCTAATTGGCTTATATATAAATTTCTAATTATAGTTATTTCAGTTGTAATAATGGTATATCGAATAAATTATGGTAAAATAAAACGATTTATAAAGTTATAAAAAGCAACAAAATTGTAAAATAGGTTTGCAAACAAACAAAAAGAAGTCGACACACTCCTAAAAATTAAATATTAACAAAAAAAATTGTTGAAACCCATTTTATACATAACATGGGAAAATAAAATAAACAATAAAAAAATGTGTGCGTGGAATCCACGCGCGACGTGAAACTTCTTGTTTATTTTTAAAATTCGATTTATGCGAAATATATCGTTTTTTTATGAATTCATTCCGAATAGGTATCTGAATTAAGGCTGGCCGCGACGAGATTCTGCGGCGAAAAATTCGATTTACGTGAAATATATCGTATTTTTTATGAATTTATTCCGAGTATTTTTAATTTATTTAATTTAATTAGGACCGGTCGCGAAAATTTGATTTACGCAATATATATCGTAGTTTTACGAATTTATTCCGAATAGGTATCTTCATTAAGGCCGGCCGCGACGGGTACGGCCGCGAAAATTCGGTTTACGCGAAATATATCGTATTTTTACGAATTTACTTCCAATATTTAAATTTGAAGAGCCGGTCGAGGAGGTTATAAGTCGCAAAATTTTGATTTACATCGCAAAAAAAATGCGATGTTTTTACGAATTTATTTCGAATATCTGTATTTAGTGGGCCGGTCGCGACGGGATTTGGTCGTGAAACTTCGGTTTATGCGAAATTTATCGTATTTTTACGAATTTACTTCGAGTATCTGAATTCAAATGGTCAGCTGCATCGGAAATAGACTGCAAAATTTCGATTTACGCGGTAATATATCACATTTTTATGAGTTTAAAGGGATGGCCGCGACGGTAATCGCCAGCGAAATTTTGATTTACTCGTAATATATCGTATTTTTGTGAATTTAGTTCGAATAGAGGGCCGCCCGCGGCGGTATGCGGCTGCGAAAATTCGACTTACCCACGGAATAAGTCGTATTATTACGAATCAATTCCAAAGAACCTACCCGAATTGGAATTTGCGGCCGAGAAATTCAATTTTCGGCGCTTGTTTTTTTTTTCATAAAATTTTTAATTACGTGGGAATTCGTTATTTCGAAATTTTATTTTTGATGACCCCTTGGATTTCGAGTTCTACTGTAATAAGATTATTTTTAGTATTCCTAACTGATATAATAATAATTTATGGCGTTTATACAGGGTGTCCGGGGATAAAGTGCATTAACTTCGGGAGGTAATTCTACATGATGGTAGGAGTAAAAAAGATTAAGAACTTTTTCCGAAATTCCCATACAAAAAGACGTACCTACTAAAAATCCTTAGTTGAGGTACGGTCTTACTTACTGAGAGCCTGCCTAGCACGATTGTGGCAAAATTTATGGTTGTGATTGGTCCGTATCGTAACAGTGGAAAGTAATAAAGCTGGCCGCACACGCAGGTCGTATTTTAGCTTTTTACTACAAAACTACCCCTAATCGTAGTATTTATCTTTTTTTCTTATAATATCGTGGAGAATCAACTTCAGAAGTAGATGCACTTGCACGGGGTGGTACAATCGTATCGTATCGTATCGTATGATCCTTATACTAATAATAATGTAACTAATTTCTACTAAGTAAAAAAAGTAAAACAAAAAAAAACTTAGTAAAAAAACTCCCATTAATTAAGAAATGTATTGCCATGGCCAATCAGAACTCAAGAAATTAAAACCAAAATTTTGTATTTTTACATAATTCTACCCCATAACTCCCCTTTAGCAATGTAGGGTAATTATTGTATTAATTACCAAACACTGTGTACATAAAAACCGTTCACTCTCACATTAGCGTTGATTTGTACACACACAGTTATAATATATGTGGCTTGACGTATTTCAGCCTATTGCTCGCCAAATATTCCAATAAGGAATGTACGGCGAGCGATATGCCGAAATACCCCACGCCACGTATATTGTAGCTATGTGTGTGTACACAGCTTAAAGACAATGAATTCTCACACATACTTGCAAACCGTGCACCTGCCACATGAAGTTCGTGCTAACGGTTTCGGAATTGGAACGCATACGCAAGTGAAATGTTATATTTTAAGTGTCTGGAACAAAATGGCAGTTGAAAAAATACAGTTTGTCAAATTTACACCAAAAAAGAGAATTTTCGAGTACTTACTGTTTTTGTAGCTTCCTGAGATTATTGCAGTGCTTCAAGTGATTGGGTATTCTATTTTTAGAGCCTTTAACAAAGCTTTTTGATGGCATTTTTTAAATATATACGCTAACAAACAAGGAGCGTATAGTTTTGTTACTTGCCGACGGGAGATTCTAGCCCTGAATGAATGACGAGCTGTGAAATGTGTTAGAATTTGGTAAAAAAGGAAGTATTTATTTAATTGTTAAATCCACAGATATCATAACGAAAATAAGAGGTCGTACTTTTATAGATGTATGTATTATGTATATATTTTAAATTAAAAATATTGTATAAAATCATTATTAATGCGATAATCATATACTGAAGTTTTAAAAGCGGGTTGTATGGTGTATCAATGTTTTTATTTTTCATGGTCGAATGCCTACATCAATTACAAAAAAAAATAAGCAGATTGAAAAGTAAAAGTCCATTATTTGGTAACAAAAAATATCAAGACTGAGAATGACACACGAAAGGTAGTATTAAGCCGTTTTAGAGAGCCGTTTTTCAGCAAATTACAATTCTGCCCCTATAATATGCTCTTAAACGTTTCATGTTCAAACCTTACTCAAGGGCACTATCTAGTCTATATTTCTTAGCTGCTCTGGCTGACAAGCGCGTAGCGGCCGCGGTGTGTTCCCCGTTCCAACTTACCCACTCCATTCCTCCCCACCCCGAAATATTATTTCGGTTTGCGTAAATTACCCCTTAAAGAGTATTATCGCCGAATAAAATAGACATAGTGCTTATTGTGTAAGTCGGAGTTTTATTTCATGATTAATACACAACATCATCCATTATGCTCAACCATTTTCTAATGATTCGTACAAGCTTTCCACTCCACTTTCCTAGAAACCGAACAAAGACATATTTGAAATCGACCCTTTAAACCATAGATTCTCAACCTTTTTTTGCCCACCGCCCACTTTGACAGTATATTTTTTTCTAGCGCCCCCCAACTGCATTTACGGGCGGGGGGGGGGGGGAGGGGCGATGGGTTTCCTGAAAGTCCGTTTTTATTTTTTACATACTAGGTACCTAATATGTAAAAAATAGTCACGATTCTGAAACAGCTATTGCCACGATTATATTTAAATGTGTAATTACACTGTAATATTACGTAATCGTAAGAAAGGCTATGACTTCTATCATATTTCTGAGAAGAAGATTGTTTTAATGATAACAATTAAAACGCATACTTTATTATATAGAGAAGTATTTTTATTAACATTGAAAAGATATTGAATTTATAACTTATCTTATCTGATGGTTGAATTTGATGCGTTTTAAGAAGTTTGTTTATATTAGGCTCGATTTTACTTAAAAACAAACGTAAGTCGCCGCATCAGTAATATGGAGCCTATTATTCTTTTTGGTTACCAACGTTGCTAAAGCTAAATAGGACGATGGAAATGCTAGTAAAAATTGTTAAACTATCGACCATAATCCTGGGTTGGACCATAAGTTGCGAAATCAGCTTCTGCAGCCAAAATTCTTGGTAGCCATTCTTAAATTTAATTTTTATTCCTCATTTGTCGTCAGTTCTATTAGTTCTTCTTCTAACTGGGATGATCCTGCTCTGTTGATATTTGAAAAAGGATCCAAAACCCCGTCTGGTATGTCCACGTTAAATATCCTGGAATCGTTCCTTGAAATCACTGTGGAGGTTTTCCAAGTGTTGACAGTAAACAAGCAATTCGTCGTTCTGGAATCATACTGCTGATAAATTTGGGAAGTTATTAAATTCCCGTATATGAAGTTTTTTTAGAAAAAGGAATGAGATGAAGTTATGGGAAGAAATAATGTATGAGGGGTGGGTAAGAATCTGGGGTCGGTGTGTCCAAGAGTGACGGACGTATGAATCTATCCTTACCACTAAGGTGCATGGCAATATTCCGAGAGAGTCCTGCTGGAGAGGTCAAAAGATCTCCCTCAACCAGTGTCTCCCGATCCAGCTTGCCACACAGTTGGTAGGCGGACGCATCTGCCGCCGAGATCCGGACAAACCTCCTCCATGAACCCGGGTACCCCTGCTTAGTCACCAAACGTAGCGAACCACTTGGGGTGACCTATGGCAGATGTGTTGGTTATTCAATAAATTGTTCGGGGGCGGCGGTAAAATTGCACTCATTGGTACTTATTTGTTCAAAGAAAATGCACTTATTTGTGCAAAGAAAATGAGAATGTGAATATCCCGGAATCGTTCCTTGAAATCACTGTGGAGGTTTTCCAAGTGTTGACAGTAAACAAGCAAGTCGTCGTTCTGGAATGATACTGCTGATAAATTTGGGAAGTTATTAAATTCCCGTCTGCCGATATTTCTTTTGAATAATAGTAGTTTGGATACAAAAGCTGCAACGTAATTTTTTGTTTTAATCAAATTTAAGTCGTCGCCTTGAAGTTGGAGATTGACAAACAATTTAAACAGGTCTGTCAAGTACGCAATATCGTTTTTCGATGAGGTTAGGTTGTCTCGCAATTCTGTGTCTTTGTGTCCTAGGAACTCTATCACAGACTCAAACAGATTGTAAAATCGAGTCAAACAAGAACCTTTTGACAGCCAGCGCACCTCTGTGTGAAGCAGCAATCGGTTGAAATCTTCATCATTGGCAATGCAAAGCTGACTAAATAATCTGTCATTCAATGAGTTACTTCTGATTTTATTAACTGCTCTGATAACATATTGCAGTGTTGTATGTAGGCGTACACTCAGATTTTTCGCAACCAAATGCTGGCGATGAATTACGCAATGCACAGCAAGCAAGTCAGGAATTTTATTTTTTAAGCACGCTATGAAGCCTTTGTGACGCCCTTTCATAGCTGGAGCGCCATCCGTAGCAGCTGACAAAATATTATTAAAAGAAATTTTCTTTTAGTCACAAAAATTTTCCAGTATATTAAATCCAAATTTTTAACAAACAATAGTTCTTGACATATTTTCTCATCTTTGATGAAGCTCACGTATGACAATAGCAATGCTTCATTGGTTGGTAGAGTGGACTCATCCAGTTGAATTGAAAATCGACAAGACTGCAGATGATTGCTCAATGATTCTTCAATGTTTTCAGCCATTTCATCAATTCGTCTTTGCACAGAACTATTGCTCAAAGGAATTTTTCGGATGTCTGCAGCTGGTTTATGGAGCGCAGTGGTAATTACTTCTTTTACTGCTGGTAAAATTAAATCTTCCCCAATAGTATATGGTTTGCCTGTTTTAGCAATCAACAATAAGATATTGTACGAAGCTCGAAGTCCATCATCGTTATGCTTAGAAGCTGTTGAAAATTATACTCATATAGTTGACTGAATTTTGTACTTCTTTTTTATGTCTTGAAAATAGGTCACATCTTTGTCTTTCTTATCCAGGTGGATTTTATTAAAATGATCTTGAAACCTAGAAGGCTTCATCCCATGGATTTGTGGGATCCATACCATATTGCCGTATCTTCTTTTTAACTTCCGACATGGGTTTTTAATAACAAAAATTAACCAATATTAAAGTTTACTTTGCTTTATTAGTATGTGATTAGAGTGTTTTGTTTGTCTTTTTTAGATCATATTTTTTTACTTGCCAACGCCCCCCTGTGCCATCTCAACGCCCCCCAATTGTCTCTGGATCTTCTACCGCCCCCCTGAAGGTCTCAAACGCCCCCAAGGGGGCGTTATCGCCCACGTTGAGAACCTATGCTTTAAACAATCACAATAAAGGGATGAAGTCCCGGGTACTCATAGCCAACGCTATTCCAAATCGGCGATCAAACAGAGTTTATTCGTCGTTGTATTTATTATTTGCCTTTTTTATTATTATATTCTTCTTCATATTTCTTTATTTAATATCTACTGGGGCGTTTGATCCGTACATATCGATGTTCGATGCGAAATCACGTGGAAGATAGAAGACATCCCTATCGTAGATTGTTTGCAAAGTATACGGTATACTTTTAGAAAGCCACCATGAAATTTTGAAGAGATTTTAATTAAAGGTTAGTTTAATATTTAACGCATTTTTACCGGATGACTCGATGTAGCCTTGAAGAACCCCCATATAATGCCGAGTTGTTTGAGGAAGCGACTCTCCAGCGATCCTGTATTACATGTACAGTCATCCATAATATCTGAATATAGCCTTAAAGGAAATGGTCCTCCGATCCTCGGGCGGGCGGATTGTGTATTTTTTCCATAGCGGAAAAGGCATTTCCCGAGGCAACTCCTTTCATCCTGAAAGCTGAAAGGGCCGGCACATTGCCCGCATATTATACTGAAAATTCCTCGGTGTTTGCCTCGGTCGTCAAAGGGCAATTGTTTTATTGTTCTAACTGAGCGGAATCTCGATCAATTCCACTGTTTATTTCCGTTTCGTTTCTACATTCCTTTCAAGACGAATTTCCGATGAAGTGAGCATTGACTGCTACCATTTTCAATATACTTTCTACTTTCTACCCCTCACTACACATATTATGTTCTTCTTAAGCATAAGGCCTAATATATCAGCAATTTCCGAAGTGGGCGAACTCACCTAGTAGGGAGCACGGGGATAGGAATATTGTAAAAGTAATTCGGAACCCTTGCATCTTATTGTACAATTATTATTGACCAGTCCAAGGTGGATTTTTTATTTAGATTTCACAACGCGGATATAATAATCATGTTTAAACAATGGAATTATGCCAAGACCTACCATCGATACATGTTTGTAACACCATGTTTATAATACACTATATTTTTTATCTGAATTTCTAGTTTTGATGTTCGACACCAATTTTTGACGCGCAAATTTTAATTTGTGACCAAAGACTGCTCAGACTTATTAGAGATACTTCACAGATTTACTGTATGAAATTTTTATAAACATAATATTTTTTTGCATTGAAAAAAAAATCATATTAAGTAGATGAGTTCTCTAAAGTGAGTGCAAAGATTAGTATCTAGAAATTAATTGGGATTCCGTGTATTACCATTTTCTTTGCGCATTATTCGTAGTAAAATAAATTCGGACTGATAACAGAACACATCTTCTTTTCTGCACTATTCACCGATACATTCGAAGAATTGCATTGTTGAAACTAAGAAAACTTGTTCCGAGGATGAGATGGATGTTGCGGTTTAATCAGCATGGTACTAAAAAACTTTTATCACAAAGTCCGTAAAGTGTTGTGACTTATACAACGTACACAAGAATCAAGGCAAAAAGAGAGAGATCATTTTAAATTTCAATTTTATTTAAATAATTTGTGTTCTTTCACAAATAATTCATTCAACAATAATATATAGTTTTGAAGTGGAAGATATTCTCAGTATCTCCCTGGTTAAAGAATATCATCCAAGATTAAAACAATGCTTGAAATAGCTTTAGTCGCATTTGTTGCCCAGATCTAAGTAGCCAGATAATTTCCCACCTTTCTCTTCTCCAAAACATTCTCTTCCCCATACCCTTAAGTCTCACAATATACAGAATTTGGGGATGCCATGGTCTCACTGTCTCCAAACGGTTGGGAGCTGTTGGAACTCTTGTGCGGCAATGAAATTGAACATATAGAATATGTTTGCATCTATTATGTTACATCGTTTAATTTGTTGAACGCTAGGACGTGTAGGACTTGGTTATGTGACCAACATTGCAGGTTGTCATGCATTTTTGGTTATAAATTAACTTCTGGGATTGAACGCAAACTGTACTTAATATAGTGCTTGTTCGTGGCCTACCTCGTTGGGAGTTCAATCAGAGATTAAAAAGGGAGAAATATGAATACAGCCTGTTTTGGTCTTTTCCATATAATACTTATATTTTCTGAGATCATTAATATACATTTCGGCAATTCACTAAAACATCTGTGGGTAAATAATATAACGTTACGAAAAAGAGTTTTTAATACGAAAATCACAATTTACGCTAGAAACTTTGTGTTTTTTTATATAAAAATTATCAGCATCTTTAATCAACTTATTTTTTGATAACTCATTAAAACATGTTATAAAAAAAGCTGATTCATGAAAAATATTATTCCGTACTAATTTAGTGTTCTCATTACAAATCTCATCGGTGCTGCGCACTCAGGCAGCTAGTAGATTCCCAAGGTTTGCAGGTCTACCGCTCTGCCGCGCCGCCACTAATATGTTTTATGTGGTTCCATTCCAACTCAGAATTAAGCCAACTCAACACCTCTTTGAAAAGTTGTAAAAAAATGAAAAAAAAATAATAATAGCCCATATTGTTTAACCTAAAGTAATACTAACCAATTTTTTTTCATCACTTTTAATGACTTTTCTAAAGAGGTATTGAGTTGATTTCATTCTGAGTTGTCCGATCACCGTTTTATGTAAATCTAATGCTGAGTTTAAACAAGTGGGTATTTCCGCGAACCGAACCACTAATGGAATGAAGTAACCCCAAGCGCCGTTTCACGCCATTTGCCGTTGCTTCGTTCTTTTCCCATAATTCGGGCACGTATACGCAGCATTAGAAATATGACGGACGGTCCCACAGGTGCTGAAATTCATAACGCACCTACGGGTTTTCGATATTAAATTTGGACTCGCCATTGGGCGGTGGAGTATCATTCAGATGAGTAGATTTTATCTGTAACTCCCTATTAATATGACAATGCATAAAATATTGATTGACAAATAAAAAAAAAAAACTTCTTTTCGATGTGATTATAAAAAATCAAGAATGTATTCAAAACGCAATCGTGATCGCAGGAACGCATAAAAGTTCGAGGGACGGGTTAAACCATTGAACAGGGTGAAAAGCAGAGTAGTCGTTAAAATAATAGCATTCCCTACAATGAAAATAACGAAATGGAGTGTCTGTTTCACTTTTATAGCCCGGGTTTTACAATTGAAGATTCCAGAATACATTTATTCCGGGTATTAAGGAACACTTACTTGTCTGAAAGGATATTTTGAGGGAAGATTTTATGGAAAACATTTTTTTTGGTCAGAGGCGGACTGTCAATCCATTCGAGTCCAGAATTTATCTTGTCCCGCTAGTGAGAGCTCCGCTGGAAACTCTCTCTGTTACATGTTTCCTTTATACATAGCAAGTTAGGGATGTCACAATGTAGCAGTTCAAGCAATGGCGTAGTCAGGTTAAGGTTATGGTATGGGGGAGTATAAAGGTTATAAATATAACGGAAATAAAGTGCATTAATAAATATTAATTTATTTTTTTTGTTTTGTTTTTGTTTATTAGGGAAACAAACAGTTGTACATATTATAAGGTAATTACATATTACATGGGTGCATTAAACAGTGAAGTTATATATATGTAACATCGACATTTAGTTCATGTAAATCTTTAGTGAAGGTGGTGGCGCATTCGGGTAGGGTAAACTTACTCCTTTCTGTGTTAATAAGGAAAGTAACGTCACATTTCAAAAAAAATATCGCGATCTGATCGCTGTGATGATTATTAAGACTAAAAGTAACGATTTTGAAACACCAATGAAAACATAACTTCGTTCAGCGAACAAAGATCAGTGAAAGAATGAACTCGCTCCTCACTTAGTCAACATTTTGGATTTATCAGAGGAGGGGTTGAAACCCCTCTCCTCTACCCTCTCATTCCCCCCTCTGGCTACGTCTCTGTGTCAGAAGAACGCCTCTAGAACGCATTCGTCTTAGTCTGGAAGTTGTTTGTTCGTGGTAAGTTTCAGCACAGCTTTTCAAAAATCTAAAAATAGATACTACCTTCGTGTAACGTTATACATGGCAATGGACTAATTTATGAGTTCGCGGCATTTTTGGTTTCCAAGGCAACAGAGTTGACGAAATATTATTTTCAGACAAAAAATTGTTGTTAATTGGCAAATATTATTTTATAACGAAATATTATTTTCAGACAAAAAATTGTTGTTAACATGGCAATGGACTAATTTACGAGTTCGCGGCATTTTTGGTTTCCAAGGCAACAGAGTTGACGAAATATTATTTTCAGACAAAAAATGGTTGTTAATTGTTTGTTAAAGGAAATGGAGTTTCAAGTACGAAAGAATACTTTTCCACTTTCTCCCCAACAATTTCTGAAGAACCTTTCACTACAAAGTTCTGTTATCGCTCTTTATAATTTGAATTTGCGACCCCTAACCTAAAAAAAACTCCCAGTTTATATTTATGGTCTATCGGAAACAATACATACATGATATTATTAATGATTAGATTTTTGATATATTTATTTAACCTTTATACAAACACAATACAATTTTTTTTTAACAAAATGGAAAAGTTCTAATAATTAACCTACTTTATAACATTCCATTTAATTTTAATAGCTTTTGAGGATTGTTTCCATTTAAGTAATATTAATTCATTGAATAAGAAGATAATACTAATAAATCTAAATGGAACATGAAACAGAACAAGACACAAAAAATTAAAAGGTAACGGTCGCAACAGGGAGTCGAAACCAGGATATCTGATTTTACCCCAACAACGCCTCTATCAACTCTTGTGTTTTGTAATATAACAACATTTCGTTTAAAAGTATTAGTATTATCTTTTCGAATAATTATTAAATACTTTATAGTTTTATACGTTTATCAAATCGTACTAATTAAAATCATGGATTTTAATTAGTACGATTACAATACTTTTTGATACCCGTGTAAATAAAAAAAATCCTATTAAATTTAATCAATCGTTAATAGAACTAATAATTTTAAATATTTTTCTTGTGATAAACGCATTCCTTAAATTTAAAAAAAAAAACTATTCGTAAGGGCTGTTTGTACAGTTTGTACAGTTTGTTGATTTGTATTTCTCTGTATTCCGCTCGGCTAGTTCACTCATGCCTGGGAAAGAGTTTTATTAGTTGATGAAAACCATTAACATCGTCCATGGATTACCTTTCATAACAATAGAGAAGTTCAGAGCCGCAAAAAAAGCTTTTTGTCCGATTGCTTGATTGGGATAAGTAAAAAAAATATTTTACCAAAATATATTTTTGGCATCATGTAGGTAATAGAATTACCCGCTGGTTCGGATATTTGTGCTCACTTTTGGCAGATTAACCACCATTTTAAATTCTAGTTCCTGGAATTCTCTTCATTTGTGATAGATAAGTATTTAATCTGAAACGAATGCCTTTCAGAAAATTTAATCAAACATCCTTGGAAACAAAACTTTATACAGGGAAAAGCGTTCGGATTAATGTTTTGATCTTGTAAATGATACGAGAAAATCGATTAAAGAGGTTTGTACCGAGAAATAAAATCATAATTGCATTTTATTATGTTAGTTGATACCGTGCTAGACATCTAATTCAATTCAGAAAATACTTTTTAAATGAATATGACAAATATACGAGTGTTCAATTTAATACTCGGCAGACAATTTAAATACCACAATTTTTGTGGTATACTATTTTGGAAAAATTATCAATGTATTATGAGTAATCTTTTTCCTAAAAGCGCTGAAATAGGCAATTATGAAAGAGTTCAGAATACAATTAGAAAATCAACTCTTAGAAGTGTTAAGAAGCAGCTTGTTTTTTTCTGAATCGAAGAGTAACGAACTGAGTCACGAAGAATAATTGGAAGAAAAAAATCGAATATCTTAATCAAAAGTACAGTCAAATACTTTACCTACCCTCTTCCATGGAAGTCATTAGGGTGGATAAATTTATAACGGTTTTTAAATTAGTTACATCGCTGTAATAAACATTGAAAATCTACGATGAAATCGTAAATAATGATTGAAAAAAAAGGTAAACCGAATTTCTAATTCTTATTTATTGGAAAAGATTATTAGTAAGTGCTCGTCGATTGAACATTTTATCGGCTTTAGCCAGGAATAAAATTCAACCAAATAATTCGTCTCTCTTATGAATGCTATTTTAAGTTGAAACATAAATTCACGTTGCCGTTATATTCAACGTTAATATATTTAGCGGGAAGCTCCATACGGGTACAAAGTACAAACGTGCTCCAAATTGTAAAGGCAGGAAGGAAATTTTCAGTTTTCACATCAAAGGAAAGTAAAAGGACTGAGGAATAATTATTTATACAAAAGATAACATGACGCGGTGAATTAGAATATCAACGATAAAGACAAACTCGACAGTCGACAGCGCCGATAACAATTGAGAGGGCTTTTGACTGGGCTGTGTGGTAGGGTTCTAGTTCTAATCTCGATATGGGCGCGAAGATAGGTGACTTAATTAAAAAAGCTCATAGTTCAGAGCAGCGGTCGGCAAAGCGCCACCGGTAGACTGAGCGAGCAAAATTCGGAAATTTAGATTTTTTGTGTGAGGAATATTATTGAATTAAATTTGCTTTTCTTCTTTACAAAGTGGTAGGTAGGCATATTGCTAGTACGATCTCGTTGGTTCAGATGCCGCAGGTTCATAACCGAGCGATAGAAAATAAAAATAATGTTGTGAATCTGGGGCTTAAGTCAGAAAGTACTCTCAGATGTCATGCCATAAAAGTCCATGTCAGACATCCACGATTAGTGAAATTGTGGCCAATCTTATGTGTATATAAAAGAAAACTATAAAAAATTGTCTTTCTTGAACACATTATTTTTTGACATACCTAGGCACTTCTTGCAATAACCCTCAGAAATAAAAACTGGTTCAATAAATATTTTTAAAATGTTAAATCACATAACATTAACAACGCTAGATTTTGTAAAAACATAAAAAAAAACATTTTAATTAGCTACAACCTTAATTTCTTCAAAACATGTAAAAGTTATGTTTATATTTTGACGCGATTCCGTCACAAACTTACCAAACTAAAAATCTCTATTTCGGACGTAAGGTTTTACTCCGTCAAAATTATTGTCGATACAAAACCAAAGATATATATGGTATGCCAGAATTCACATTTCCCCATTTCCCCCGAATCTTCAATAAACACGGGCAGATAAATACATCGATTCAGCGAGGCCAGTGCACAACAGCGTTCCCTCTTCTTCCCACTTAACCTACTTCTCTGTCAAACTCCATCCCC
Source organism: Limnephilus lunatus (assembly GCA_917563855.2). Classification (NCBI taxonomy): domain Eukaryota; kingdom Metazoa; phylum Arthropoda; class Insecta; order Trichoptera; family Limnephilidae; genus Limnephilus; species Limnephilus lunatus. The sequence goes on from OU830600.1 coordinate 48,786,959, forward strand.
TCAAACTCCTCATTATACTTCTGGTCCACCTCATTTTCCTGGTTCATTAACTCTCCGGCCCAACCTTTGTCAGGACCGGGCACAATGCGACTCCAAATAACGGGGTCTGGAGCGTTTTATTTATATTGCGATCATTTGTTTTATTTCTTTGAGCATTTTTTGTCCCCCGCGTTCTAACTGTCATTCTCATAATATTTCGACAATTCTCTTTGCGTCTGCCTTCCACGAAGTTCTGGACCTTCATCATTTCTTATATCAAAGCAGTGATTATATTGTGATAAAGTTCTATTCTCTGGGAATAGTTTGTGGCAGGAAGTGACATTTCGAACCCTAATGTTCAGGCGTTTTTATTTTATTTTGTGAAGAAACGGAGTGATGAGATGACTGACGTAGTCAGTCGATATATGGCACAACCGTTAATCTGAACGTTGTGAATATTATACAAAGTGTTGGGAAATTAAGGAATGGCCAAGGGGTAGAAGAAAATTTGCGGGATAATCAAATTTAAAAACTAAATTCGTGTAACGTTTCCAGTCAAAGCAAAAACGTATTTTTAAAATTTAAATATCTTTGAGATTCATTGCGAATAATCGGAACTTAATAACGGAATCAGGAAATTCTGATCCTGAATCAAGAAGCTTTTTGGTTTTCCACTGAGGTTTACGAAATTTGAGATATCCCCTAATTTAAATTTTTGCTTTAAGGCTCCGTAGTAAGCATTCAAAAAGAAGAAGAAGATGGTTTTAAAGGAAAGAAATTAAATACAAACGTTAGCGGTAATATAAAAAATATATTATTATTAAAGAGCACGAGCGAAAATATTTAATAAAGCATGACTTATTGAAAACAAAGAAAAATCTCCAGACAAATGTCAAAAGTAGAATTTAAAAGAAACGCTTTAATTTTTTTCATATTTATAACATGTTAAATAAGAGAAATAATCGTATTTTAAATATTTTTTGGAGAGTACTTCGCGATTTTATTCTATGGAGCTCTATAGTATAGAGGAAATTTAATATACTTACAGTTTTGGCTCGGCAAGTGTAGATATAGATAGGTACTATCTTTAAAAAATAAAACACATTTGTTTAAGGGCTTTAAACTTTAACAGCCTTACTAAAAAAAACTACAGCACGACCGATTACCTGTGTTTTTGCAATAACATGGATACAACAAATTTACACTAAAACACGAAATCCTACTAATAACGAATTTCACTCTAAAACAGGTTTTAAAATCTGGGAACAGTGCAATTTTTAGTAATTTTCATACTAAATTGTTGTTTTCATTCATGGCCGCTAGATGAGGGCGCCGGCGCATTTGCTGTTCACAATGAAAACATATTTTAAGCCGCGAAAGATTTTTTGGGTACGGCGATGTGTGTACGTAATATTACAAAAGTGATAGTAATTTTTATTAATATGACTAATTCACTCTACTATTCATGTAATTAATATATTTGCCGTGTTATTTGTGTGGTTTTACATCAGTTTTATCAAGTTATTGCACAATAAATAGTACTTAAAAGTTGAACTGTCAAAATATTATTTTGGGTTACATAAAAGTTCAAATTTACGTTTTTAAATCTTTATTTTCTGAGAATTTCTTAAAAGTGGTGTTTTTTTTAAATATTAATATCTAATGTATGTGGTGGTAAACTTATCAAAGAAATTAACATCTTTAGTGGTGCAAGAAATGTGTTGAAATTTCAGAGATATTTTTTAGGTTATTATTTTGGCAATAAAAAAAACTTTGAAAATTTTTATTATATTTTTATTATATGCACGAGCAAAAAAGGAGGTAACAGATTCATTTAAAAATTATTATATAAAAGGATTGTATTTTTTAAATTTTGACTTTTTTTAAATTTCTGTACACTTTCAGTAAAAATGTTTTGGTAAGAATATTTTTTTTCCATTTTTTCCGTGTTTGAATCTTCAAATATGGAGGTTTTTTTAAAACTAGTGTATTTCAAATACACAAATCTAAAAGGTAATTTTATCTGGTTTTTAAAATTGGTATTTGTTTTTACGGTACCTATAAAAATAAGAAATATATAGAACATTTAAAATACTTTGGAAAATTCCAAATTTCGTTCAGACTTCATCCCTAAAACAGAGATAAACTATCCCCCCAGTCTGTGAAAACGGTGTGTATTTTTTTCCAAGAACAATTTTTTAATTAGTAATGTTTTCACATCCGCGGCCGTTTGTAAACTGAATAAATTTTTCACGGGGTTTTTTAGTAAGGCCGTTAGAGTTCAAGGAAATATGTTATAAAGCGGTTGAAATTCAGATTGCAGTGGTTTAATATCCCATGATATTTTCTGAATGTGACTTTGAATTGCGGGATTCATCGCTCAAAAATGTATTAAAAAAACCTAAAAAGGAATATAATAAAAAAATATATCCAACCCTTTTATTTTCGATAAAATTCTCTGTAAACATATCGTGTCTCGTTAAGAGATATAGCAGAGAAAAACCCTTTTCATAGCGGTGCAGGCATTGAAAAACAACCTATAAAAAAATGTGATGCTCCAGCTCGTCGGTAATGTAATTGTTGCAGTGGTACAAGGATATAGAAACCGTTGTTTCATCTAAAGTATTATATGTATATCCCCTTCTAAATTTACCGGTCTTTTGAAATTATTGAATATCCGCTGAGAGCTGAGAACCATGAAAGAATATGCAAAAATATTTTTTTGACTAGATGGACTCCACGGACCGTAAAACGAGTTCCTCAGCAAGAACGGCTTAAATAGTACCTAATAAACATTGCACACTATTTAAGTATCCCTTTATAACCCTTTTATAAGACGATAATGTTCTTCTAGCACCATCACTTAACGCACTAGAAAAGTAATCAAATATGTGAAAATTTTGCAAGAAATGTTAACTTTCTATAGTATAATACTCGTTCGTCCAAATCATTGGTTTTGGTTTTCAAATGTAAAAACAAAGGAAGGAAAATAAAAGTTAGTCGTAGCGTAATATGCCTTGGACATATTATCACAGACGACCTGAAAGAAGTCGAGGATATGAAAAGACAAAGAAGACATTCGTTAGAGGAGGTATGCTGTCAAGACGTTTTCGTTTTTGCAGCATAAAAAATAATACTTTTCAGCGAATTCCGAAAATCACTGTTTATATGTACATGGGTAGATTACATGACATTCCGATGACATAAGTTAAAAGTTATTCATAATAATGCTTATTACCAACTATTCCGCCTACCGAGAAACTGCAGTGCTACGGAAATGTTCCTGGAGGGACGGGTTTATATTTTTTTTTTGTCAATTTTTTAGTTATTTTTCAAAATGCGGATGGTTTTACATTGTTGCATCCCTGCACGCATTCTTGGAAAAATATTTTAATTATTATTACCTAAATCAGTTGCGTCATAGATTTGCAAAAGGTAAACAAAATTTTGGCCTCAAATGTAAAATTAAAGTCACGGTGTGTTTATATGTTATAATAAACAAATATAAATCTTTTTTTAACTTAATTTTATTGACTGTAACCGGTTTCAGCTCATCAAAGTCATCTTCAGACTAGTACAAATTATTCTTAGTCTACGGCTTATATCTATACATAGCATATGGGGGAGGGGATGAGGGGTGGTCTACAACGATTTTAATCACATTTGTTACTAAGTCGTTCACGGTGTGTTATTAATGAAAGGCATGAAGAAATGGGAAGATACATTTTTGATGATTATCAAAAAAAAAAAACTTCAGTTGACCTAACAAAGTTTGATCTAATTGAAATGTATATGCATATGTACCTATGTAATTTCTATCATAAAAATGTATTATGTTTAAAGAGATAATAACGACAGTTAAAACTGTTTTCCGAAATCTCAAAAAGTGACGAAGTTACGAGCTTTCAAAATGAACTTTGTTAAAATGTACGCATTAGTGTCCCGTAAGGTCACATGCAGTACTATTCATAATTCGAATGACAGTACTGCAGTATCGCCGCACAATTCCTGTGACGTCACATGCTTTTCACACATATCAATCGTTTTGACGTTTATATCTTCGTTACTTTTCAGTATTTTCCAAAAATGCATTACCATGCTCAAATAATTAATATTAATTTGTAAATAATATGCCATTTCGTTGTAAGAGATGATTTAATTTTAATTTAAAGGAGGACGTATAGTGAATTTCTCGATCAATGTTCTCACTAGGGACGACGATTTTTTTCTTGAACAATTCATTAAAATATTGTTATATTTACGGTAACTGGGCGATTAGCGCTATACAAAATTTTAGTATTAAAAAAAAGTTTGTGAAAATAGATATTTTTTATTCCAATATACATGTGTAACAGGATGTACCCGAGAGATTTTACCAGCGATTCCTGAGCATATTTGGAGTAAAAATGTAGCTGTCATTTTGGTGTCTGGTGATTTTTTTTCTATTGAAAATAAACTATTTGTTTTTCAATTATACCGCGCTACTGTTCCCATCGCTACGGGATATATACCGTCGTGATGCGTTTGAGCGATACGCGCTGTTTCGTGTGGTAATATGCGGTTAGAACGAGACGCAACACTTGTGTCAAGTGTCCGCTAATCTATAAACGTGCTACACTTTTAACTAGTCAGTTGCGGCGTGTGATGGAAAAATATTTTTATTTGTTTTTAATAGAAAAAATGTCATGGGATAGGAACATTAGATCAAATTTTTTTACACCAAATATGCTCAGGAATCGCTCGTAAAATCCTCAGGGTACGTCCTGTTGCACCCTGTATATTGATTTGAGTGATAGCCTGGAATATATCATATTTTCTAAATTACAAAAAAATAATTAGACGCGCATCGGAAAGACCTTTCTCGATGAAAAACTATTAATATAATAATTTGTGATAAAAAAGGACTAACCTCACATTGTCACTCTTCAAAAAATAATATTCACTAATAAAATTATACGCTTATCACTGAACGGTTCCTTTTAATCGTCACGTGCAGATTCTTGTCTCATTTCAGTTCTTGATCAAATTATGAAAGATCAACATCATAGACGGTTGACAAACAATAGCCCAAGCGGGCTCCGAATCAGCGGTTTAAACATCCTCAACTAAGAAGAAATTTAACAATGTAAGCAGCGGTTGCCATAAATCTACACATATTACAAAAACTTACAATATGAGAGTGACATTCTTTATCCATTGATTTTCTTCAATGTGTTATTATTATAACGCTGTCAAAAATGATGACGCAATTTTTCGCCGCGGCTACCAGGCTGTCAGAGGCGAGAGGAGGTCGGGGATCGCAGGCCACTAAAGGAAACGAGTAATTTATCGATGTGTGTTATTAGAAAACTTTGGCGAGATAAGCATTCCGCCGGCCGAACCATTTGTCTTTTCCCTACACCCAGTTTAAGTTCTGAGCTCTTGGTAGTAATGGAACTATTGGCCGTATTTTTCTCAAGGATTTCAATTAATCTTTTAAAACTTGTAATTTATGTGATTTTCAGCTATGCATCAAACATATTAGATAACCTATTCTTTGAAATAGCATGTATCTTTTATTCCGCAAATTTTAATTTGCATGAGAAAATACCTCTGTAAATACCAATTTCCGTTAATTTCATAAAATCAATGTCATAGAGCCAGTTTTTTTCAAGAATACGAAATAAATGTTGGACTTTTAAGTATCTAACTTTTCATAATTACAAGCATGTAGGTAGAAACTTAAAAATGTTTTGTATATGAAATAATTACCTGATGACGTGATCACGAAACATGTCGGAAAAATCAGAACAATAAAAATTGGTTAAAACGAAGTGTTAATTTTTTTAAATAGTTCCTTAAGATAAGTTTGCTATGTTTGAAGAAGATAAAATAAATAGCTATTTTTTTCAATTTGATAAACGTAAGCTATTATTTTCACTGGAATACAATCGTAGGATAGTAGAATATCAGTATATTACATTTTGGCTGGGGATGTTTCAGATACTTTCTTCCAATCGGAAAATAATATAAGATCATCCGTTTTTTGCCAGCGATTCGCGAAATATAATATTTTCACACATAAAATAAATTCTTCTGAAATGATTCAGGCTCAGCAGACAACAGCACAATAGGGAGATTTACGGCCGAAATGCGATCAAAGAAAGGCGTTTGTCGTTTTGTTTTTCACATTTCGCCCAAATTCAAAATGGCTGGTGCTCCTCACCAGGTTGGAGGTCTTTCTCCCAGCCAACTTTGCGCCAGACTTCCCGAAGAATTAATTACATGTCACCACTTGCCCCGCGTGTGGGCGCTTTCAATTTATAAAGCTGGATGGTAATCCCCGTTAAGAGTTGCCAATTTGGGTTCAGACCCGCTTTTGTTAGAATGTATGTTTAAATAAGTTTTGCCAACTTATTTAAACATACATTCTAAAAATTTTGTTTTGAGTTTAAAACCTTTTACTTGTTGGATCAATTCACGTTTTATACCTACCCACGAATCACAGAGCACCTTTTGTTACAAATCATCTTGTATACAGGATGTTAAGGGACATATTTCACTCACTTTAACCAGTGTTTTCTGACATTATTCGGAGTAAAAAATGTAAATGAAATTTTGGTCTTCGGTGACATTTTTTAAAGTTTTTTAATTTTTTATTTATTTCTTCAAAATGAAACAAAAAAATCTTCTGCATGTCGTCACTGTTCACTCAGCTGAGTAACCGACCAACCCCTTACCCCGCCTCCAACTATCTTTATTTTTAGAAAAAAAAACATGAAAAATGTCACCGGAGACCAAAATTTCGTTTATATTTTTTACTGTCATGAATCATTGGTTAAAGTAAGTCAAGTACATTCCTTAAAATCCTGTATACTCAACAAAACTTTCTTATTCATACATCTTCTCATACAATCCACATAATCTTATTTTAATCAGAATAACATACTTAGTTTGAATACCACTTTTTTTATACATCTTTAATATATTTTCGTTATCGATTCAACTTGAATCAAGGTAATATGGAGAAAAAAAACATTAAAATAAATATGTTTTTATAAAACCCTGATCAAAGTTTATGTTGAACCGAGACCGGTTGGTTATTACAGGTGATTTTTCTCACAATCTTATCATTTACTGAATCTAGACATTACCTGATTCAACTTCATTTGAGATGATCGCATTTCACCGGTCACTTGATCGTCTTCCTAAAGATTTTACTTTGCCAATCATATAGGTACCTACTCCTTTTTCTGTCCACCCGCTTTATACTTTCAAATCAGCAAGTGCCTTTAGGCACATTGAAATCGGTCTTGCATTATTTTCGGGTCTTCAAATCATAACGAGGCTCCGCCATCCACATATATACGGTTTAATCACACAAACCTATGGCCTCGGGACATTAGACATTATCAAATTTTGTTGGATGGGGTTGTTTTATGTGAAATTATAACCTGTTTACCAAAAATTATCTCCGAACGATGATTTTGAAACCTAGAAATTCTGTTTCATTACATGGTAAAGATAAATGAATCTCGTTTTTGACAATGGTAGAGTTGACATCGTTATTTATCAAGGGCCTTGTAAAGAAAATACCTTTTCTTCCGGGAAGATCATTAATCAAGCAAGGTTTTGAATGTATATTGTTAACAAATAATAATATAGTGTTTTCATTTCTGTAACCTTTTCACCCGCAAATAACAAGCAATGAGTGGCTGAAGTGAAAACAAACTACGAATTCGTTTTTATTTTGTAAATAAAGATAAATGAGTTTATATTTGTCGAAGCAAACGAACATACAAAAATAACTGAGAAACCCCGACTAATATAGTTTACCAAGTATTTACTTGTGCAAAACTTTTTTTATTAGGGGTAGAGCCACACAATTTTTATGTGTTCGTCAACTACGTCAATAAAAATAGACGTTGAATTTTATTGTACTTGTATTCCCTTGTTGATTATGGTGGAGCTAATTTTGTACGTACCTTGAAATATAACCTTTAGAAATTTAAAAAAAATTCTAAATTTAATACATATCGTTTTCAATTATTCGCTATATACAAATAGACATATATTATAAATTAATCAGTTGCACTATAGAAATACGTACCTAATTTTTTTTTTGGTATTTTAATTAGCAGAGCTCCATTTAAAATCATTTCGTAGTTCTACATTAAAGCCATTATACCGAGAGTTCGAAATATTAAAAAAATCTTAATATATTTTTTTTTACATAAACTCCACACAGGAGGCCCTGAGGAAAATAATTTGCCTCAGGGCCTATGTCATCTATGGGGATTCGGTGTGGAGGATTCTTTTAAGAAAAGGAAGGAGAGGAGAGTTCTGGGAAGGAAAAAGGTTTAAGGGGTAGGAATCTGGGGTTCAGTGTGTCCTGGGACGAACCTCACCCCAGGAACCCGGACACCCCTGCTAAATCACCAAACGTCGTGAACCATTTGGGGTGACCTATGTCAGAGGTGTTGGTTATCCAATAAAGGTTCCCGGGGCGGCGGGACCCATTCTCGCCTCCCGTATTGTCAAAATATCATTACGTTCATTAATAAATATTAGTTTTTTTTTCAATTTATAAAAAAATTAAATACAAGCCTTTTTTTGGACATTTTTCAGTCACTTATAAAATGCTTAACACCTTCGTAAGCATATACGACCAAAACGAAAATGTTAATGGTACTGACACACATGCTCATAAATGCGCATGCTTATTACCCCTTCCACCTACGAAACAATAAGCATGCTCACAAATCAACAGCCGTTTGATTTGTGAGCATGCTCATTTGCCCATAATACACATGCTACTAGGTATCATTTGCTCATTAGTAGCAAGAGAGCATGCGACTAATGAGTATGTGTATCCGTAGCTTAATACGACATCGCACGAGTACACATTTTTAACTCCTTCAATACGGCTGTGCGTCGTCACATATAGCTAGACTTTGCTTTGGGTAAACAAACTAAGCATTTTCTACTGACTACTCTCCGGTCTGTATTGTCGTCATACAAAATACTACCACCCAGAAATATGTAGGTAACTATTTAGGTACAAATCTAGAGAGCGCACACAGACACTTCCATTGGTAGGCGCAGTACTTCTTTGGCACTTTTACTTTTCAAAGGCGTATTTCTTTGTATGTATGTTCAAAGTGATACTGTCATATAGCAATACTGGAAAAGTTTACTAAATAACACTACGTCTATAAACGTATTATGGGATATTTTTGTGTCATTACAGAAGTCACAAGGCCTTAGATCAGCTAGCGAAAGTAAAAGCCATCACCCGCAGACGTTCCACTAATGTGGTAGATTTTTTGTTATCTGATAATAATTCTTTTTGCAATCTTCTAGACTCTTATCTCCTTAAAAAATAATGACTATCTGGATTTTGCTAATAAATTGTTTCACTAAACTTTCGTGGTTTTAAAAGGTACGAAACCATTTTATTATTACGGACAAAAAAGCTTAAACGAGTATTAAATCTCCAACGTAAGACGTTTATGAAGTAAATAGTATGCTTAAGATTCTTATCTCATAGGCGATTTTCTCTTTTCATGAAATTTGTATGAATTGAGTTTGTATTTTTAATGGAAAAATGGAAAATCTCTGTGCTTACTTAAAAATAATGTATTCTTTAATATTTACAACTGAATTAAATTCTTGCCTCGGAACGATGTGAAGGGAAAAAAAACACCATAAAGCAAAGTGAGTAGGTACCTAATTCCTCTAGTTAATATTTAAAGATAATTATTAAAGGTACGAGAATGTTGATGTACAAATTTTTTTATGAATAATTCAAATATAATAATGCGATTAGTTTTAAGGATTAAAAGAAAGAAGATTTATAACTATAACTTTGACGTTTTTTATTGTGTTAACTTGTAGTTTATAGCCGGTTGTAGCCAAGTTACAACACTTCTTTTTCTGATTTAAGAATTTAAAATTTTGAAACAAACAAAATGGCGTCATGTATTTTTTCACTGGACAATGGACAACTGGATATTTTCCATACACACAGAAAAGTTGAAAGTACGTATTTCATGACGCGAATCTCGGAGGTCATTCAGGTCATGCAGAAAGCGATTCTGCTTTAGATTGACAATATCAGCTAGATTTGTAGAATATCCTATTCTTTTCATAATATTTAAAAGTTCAAATAAAATCTGTAATATTATTTCGCCCTACCATGTTTCGTTTCATCAGAGATGAATATTGCACTCAATGGCCGGAATTTCAAAAAAAAATTAAAAAAGAAATTCCAGCTTCACCGAACGCTAAAAAAGATATGAAGTCTTCGCTGAAATTCTGAAGTTTGATGCATTTCAGAACAAATTCTACGAGGGCGGTAGTCAAAAATAACATAGACGAGCTCTTATTACTAACCCTAAGGGTGTATTCATTTTCTACGGAATTAAGTCATGGACCGCTAGATCGTCTGAATCCACCGAATAAAACTGAAGACTGAATTTTCATTATGAATATAATATATCTAACCATTGGTGGAGTGCAGTCCATACGGTCTTAAAAGCTGTTCTTACCTAATGAAAAAAGTACTATAAAATAAAATTAAAGTTAGTGCATACAGAAAATATTCCGTTTAAATTATTCTTTCTCAACATTTGTTGGTATTTTTATCACGATAGTTCTGCATCAATATGTTATTGTTTCTCTTAGCCGAATTTAAGTTGCCTGGTTTTGACTTCCTCAATCTAGTTTGTCAAATAAATTGCCAACCATTGTAGAATATACTACCAACATTGCTAACAGTCATGCTTCGAAAATTGATTCTCCCGTTTATTAAATCGACAATTAAATTTACGATTTTAGCACGATCATGTTGTTTTTGCGAAATTGTAAATTGATATTTTTCTATTTTATTTATTTCTACTATCGCGAATGGCAGTAAAATTATTTTGTTAAAATATTATACAATGGTGATTTATCTACTCAAGGTTTTATGAGCTACAAAAACTAACAGAGTTTTTAAGACCCTTTTGTGAACTGTTTCTTAGTTTGTAAAGTGTGAATATTTTTTGCTGTTCAAAGTTATACAGGTACCTGTGTTATTATAAAGTTTCTTCTTTAATTTTCATTAGAAACATTTTCCATTTTATAAAAAAAAAACTTGAATTTTTTCACAATTCCAACAGATAAACTTAAATTGAAATATTTTGTTACGCTGAGGAAATAATTAATTTTAAACGTAATTATAATATCTGCTGACTAACGATTTTCACCGTATTTATTTATTCAAGCGCACATTTCTTTCTTATATTTTTTCTAAACATCCCACGCGAATTTCTTTCATGAATGTTTCACAATTCTTTTGCTTCACTAAACATGTCAATTTCAATTTATTTGTCATCTGGTTTGAATATTTAATATACCGGAGTCGTTGGTTCTAAAAAAGATTTGCCCAATTTTCGAAATATTCTCAAAAATTCTCTCTCCTTTATATATTTAATAGCGATAAAAATAGAGGCGAAACTTGTTTCTATAAAAAAAATTGTGCAAATTACATCGATTTTTCAGTCTGAAAATTCAAGGTTATTGAAAACTTTTGAAAACTTACTGCTTCAAGTCAACAAAGAGCTAAGGAGCTTTGAATATAGATACATTTATTTGTTTTAAAATAAAAATAAAAATTATAATATCATAGGTGATTTTTAATCTTAAAAAATTTCCTCTCCCACATGTCCCCCTCCATATTTCGTTTTTTACAACGGACCGGTGCGCGGAGCTCAGTGTTGTGTAAGGAAGGCATGAATATTTTTTCATACACCGCACATCCACCCGTTGCAGTGAACATCGCCAGTCTATACGATCATGTAAACTGTAAACGATGTGACGCCGGACGGAGACTTTTTCGTTACCAAATACTTTATTTTGTAGCGCAATTCAAAAGGAAAACTGGTTCAGAATGTTGAAATGGAGTAATCAATCACTGTAGTGTAAAACAGACCGGTACTATGGGATTAAACCATAAGGAGCTTAATTTTACGGCATTTTACATGAACATTTGGTGACATTATCTGATAAAAGGTTTTTTCTTCCTGGTAGGCATGCACGTATATTCTCATACTTACTTCTTGTTTCAAACTGATAGATTGTAATATCCGAAGTTTCTCCGTTATATAAACTAATGAAATTGAATGAACGAACAAACTAATGAATTGAATAAAAAAATAAATTCGAGCATGCTTTACCTGCCCCTATTCCTCAACACCGTAGCGCTTTGGGTCACCTAGAAGCATGTCGTGTCCCTCTCTACACAGTGAGCCCTACGTAGAAAATTTAAATTGACGGAATTTTTTTTATGGTACTCTAATTTTTTTGGCCTCTGTTATCAATGGGTGCTGTAGTGTTAACCAGCGATCGGTAGTTGGCTGCCCGCGGACCAGATCCGCGATGTGCTCTGTGAGATCCTGAACGCGCGATTCTTGTTTCCCACCATACTCTGCGCACCATCAGTTACAAATCTTTTTTTGTATCTAGTGCTTGTGAAGAAAACATAAATGTAAGTTTTTCGTAAAGTTTCTCGCTTGTTGTATGATTATTTAAGAGCAAAAGACCGTGCAATTTATTTCTTCCGAAATATTCAATTTTCACCACCTGAGTATCTTACGAACGCTTAACTGAATTTTGTCAGCATTGTCTGTAGATAGCAACAGAGTAGAACTTTGTATTTTTCAAATCGTTCATATGTAAAGTGTGTACTTCACTCCCCAATGAATTTGTTTTTGTTCGAATTGTTCGAAGGAAGTGTCAAGGCAAGTTTTCACACATCCACATACACTGCTTGTTCATTTCGGAGTCGTGGAATTGCTTTTTGTGAGCTAATATTTCCAAGAAATTAGAGGAGATGCGGCTATGCTTCGAAATTGTTGCGATGAGGCGACGCTTATCACGATCAAATCTGAAGGGTGATTCGGTATCTTTAGTGTTACCTTTTGACAGCTTTACGATAAAATTGAGACAAAAAGGCAAAATCCGTCGCATATCAGAAGGCGTCCGTCTTGCGTAATAATATCTAATGTTACAAATTAATATTATAATACCAAATTATCAATGAATACTATTTATAGAGCTCGCCACCAAACTCAATGGCCGACCGCTGGTGTAACCAATTGTGTCAGAACGGTGTGAACAATTTTGGTAAAATAATATAACTTCACTGAAGCAAAGATGGGATTCTCTTATTCCGTTAACGGTTAATTAATATTTAGTTATGTTATGTACATAATTATAATTAATTAGTGATTCAATCTATTTCAAAAAGTTTTATTTTTTATTTTGTGCGATGGGGTAAGCAGTAAGTACACGGGAGTGAGCGGTTTGCGTTAGCGGTTATGTGGGTGCGTACACTTATCCAACATAAAACGATTTTGGAGCATATAAACATTTCATCCTTTGTTTAAATTTACCGTGAATACTCAGTGAATATGTAAGAAAGCATACGGAGAGATTATTTTGCACCTAAGAGCAGATAGAAAGGAGAGTGGGCACATTTTTCCTACGGTATGCGAATGCTTACCTGATAGGTAGGTCATGTGTAGGTAATCCTCATGCATTTGTAAGAATATTTTTATGTATGGACCATATGATGTTTTGTTTTTTTTTTGATAAATCTAATTGATAATTAATCAATAAACAAAAATTTGGTATAAAATAGAGCTTTTTCATATCAACATTCTATTGTATAAATTACTTACACGTGACTACAATGATGAAAAGTGTCGATGTTTTACTCCGATAATTGTATAAAAATTGATCAGCATAAGGGAAGCTACGTTTTACTAAATGTTCAAGACATGCGGGCAAAATTACGCTAGAGTTTTATATGAGAAGCGGAATACAGCGTCATGTCCGAACCTAAACGAAAACGGGCACTGAGATATCACATAAAGACCCATCAACATACCACGTGTAGCCAGCATACCACGTCTAGTTTTAGGTGTAGGTACATGTTGCCGATAATTTGTTGGTTTTCAACAAAATTTTAATCACACACGCTTTGAATGGGTGTGTAGCAAGGGTGGAAAATAACTTACTAATCTTGCCTAGCGTCAACAGGGCTTCTTAATAGTAGGTTGAAAAACGAAGAAGTATTCGGATATGTAGGTGGCCTGACTCCGAAAAAAATCCCTAAAGGCCGTTATACACGACACCTTTTTTCAGCCCGATTCCAATTAGAGACAAAAGTCTACATTTTTCGATTTACGCGATCGCTATTTTCACCTTTATTTTCATATCTAGGATTTCAATTGTCATCACTGCAAACAACACACGAAGCATACTGTTTGTTGTGATGCCTACTGAAATCGTAGATATATATATATATATATATATATATATATATATATATATATATATATATATATATATAAATATATATATTTTTTTAAAATTATTTTTTATTTTCATTTATATGTTTTACATGTTGCTATATGATAATTTTACATCTTAGGTTTTTGACTACTTTTCCATTTAAAGCATTTGCTTGTGTATGAAAATAGAGATGAACACAGCGATCGCGTAAAGCGAAAAATGTTGACTTTTGTCTCCAATTGGAATCGGGCTGAAAAAAGATGTCGTGTATAACGGTCATTAGGGCCTGTGTCATTTTTGGGGATACTGTATGAAAGTTATTTTTAGGGAAAGTAAGGAAAGGAAGTTTTGGGAAGGACAAATGGTATGAGGGATGGATAGGAATCTGGGGGTCAATGTGTCTAGGAGTGACGGACGTATGCATCCATCCCTCCCACTGCGGTGCAAGGCGATGGGTGTAGAGCAGTGGTTCGCAACCTTTTTGACCAGGGTCCACTATAACATTTATTTTTTCTCACAGGGACCACAAGGTACAATAATGATAAACTGTTGATCGCGTAATAAAAACGCGTCCTTTCAATTACCATTATTTTGCAATTCAATGTGATTTTCTTGGACTTCTTCACCTACCTCTCCATCATTAATACCAAAAGGGCTACGAATCAACTTTTGGATTCCTTTCGTTTCGGTTTTTGTAGTAAATAAATAAATGTTTCGTGGATCACACTTTAGATCACGCGGTCTACCTGTGGTCCACGGACCACCGTTTGGGAACCACTGGTAGATACCGGCTAGAGAGGTTTAGGTTCTAGGTCTCCCTCAACCAATCACCAACCAACCACCTCACTAGGTGGTTCCAGGTGCGGCGGTAAAGTAGTAACCCAAAGTTGCCTTCAAAATTGTTAAAAGTACTGTATCTCTTCCCTCATTTATAAGAAAACTCTCTTTATGTGATTTACCCACACTTTAAATCATCTTTATGTTTAATTGTAAATTATTTTACTCTTATATATGATATTCGATTACGTATCTCTACGCCTGTCTTCGCAGGCGTAGAGATATGGAGATAGCTGTCAGACAGGCATCGAATAAAATATTGTAAACATCACGTATATAGTAGATCAATAAAAAATAAATAAAAAAAGCCATTTAATATTATTTGCACCTAAGTGATATTTTTTACTTTTAAAGCTGGGTTAAAGTTAAAGTCCACAGATTTGTGAAGTCTCATGAAGAATCAATATCAATGGAGCTACAAGATGTTTCCTCTCTTTATATCGAAGATCTAAGTACTAGGTATCACATTTTGTGCCACGACTAAATTTCAAAATCTCCCGACACTTATATTCAATTTAAAACCAGCCCTGCAATAGATGTTAAACTTTGAATTTCGCACGGTCTGCATTTTAGTCAGGGAAACTTTCAACCGGCACTCCTATGGGCGGGCTCTGGCAGACTAAAGCCTTACCTACCCCTTACCCCCTACCCCCTACCACTGGTAAGTGCAATTTGAGAGGACAAAGTTATACGGTCCCCTGACAAGTTGTTTCTTTATTTCTACCCTTCAAACGAAAATAACCGTAAAAGGATCCGCAAGGACGGAGGAACTAGAAAAGCAGGCGTCATCACATTTTTAATTTATTTTACATGTGCTATGTGTATTTTTTATGTCTATATGTTTCAATTTGGGTGGCGGGTATGGGTGCCGCCGTCTCGGGAACCATTTATTGGATTACCAACACCTCTGCCATAGGTCACCCCTAAGTTTGGTGACTTAGCAGGTGAGGTTTGTTGATGATCTTGGTGGCGGATGCGTCTTCCTACCAACTGCGCGGCAGACCGGATCAGGAGAGACTGTTTGAGGAAGACCTCCAGCAGGACTCTCGAAACATCACCTTATCCATAGTGGGAGGGATTGATTCATACGTCCGTCACTCCTGGATACACTGATCCCCAGACACCTACCCACCCCTCATACCTTTTTCATTCCAACTACTTCCACTCCATCCTTTCCCTCAAAAGACCCTCCACATAGCTTCACAAAAGATATTGCCTGCAGAGCCTCCTGTGTGGAGCTAATTTAAAAAAAAAAATGAGTCCAGGGACCGCACGCGCTTTAATGGATGAATTGAATTAGTTGATATTAGGTGTGTTTTGGAAATTATGTTTAAATATCTTTTTTAAGTACCATCGGACAGATAAAAAAAGAAATCTGGAGCAGAGATATTGAAAATGAAAAACTCCTTTTACGAATGGTAATATTCAATATTTTCCTCGATACTCGTACATTGATGTCAAATACAGAAAGATCTCTTGAATTCTCTACATATTGTTGCATGGCGTATACTGACTCATCTTTGTTGAGAAACCAATGTAGAGGTAGGCTATGATAAGAAAGGCGGGAAGTATTTACTTTCAACTTGATAGTATTGTCCCGTAAAAGTCAACACATCCAAAAGCTAAAATACTTTTTGTATAAAATAATGCCAATCAAAAAATGCCAAATGCTTTTGCTTCTAGTCCAAAGTAAAAGTAGTGGCTAATAGAAGTACATCTAAGTTGACAGAAATGTATCTTATGACTTATGACTGAGATAAGGAATTTTCAAGAATAATCATATATTCGTTATTTGTTTTTGGGGTGTTATGCCGTGTTGCGCTTCCTCCTTCTTTAGCCAATGTTTCGGACAGCGTTACAGTTAAGCATATATTTATTTTTGATATTGACGTGGAATTCCATTACAATGAATTACATGGTGGAACTACATTACGATGAAATATTGAAGCAATTTTAACTCTTTTATTTTTACTTCTTCATACTTTGCAAATATACCTTGTGGTGTTATTTTTTATTAAATGTAAACAAATAACTTTGTAAAAAACACTATGTAATCAATATTATCAAAATGTTCCGTAAACCAAGTTTTGTTCGTCAGGATAAGATAATTTTTTTTTTCGCACTTTTATTTTTTAACTTATTGAGTAAAATCGCAAATTGTATTATTTAATTAATTGAAGACAATTAGCGATACTCAAGATTTTCGATTGAGATTCGCTAATATTGTCTGATTTTATTTTTATTTCAGCCTCCCAGCCATCTTTGGACTGGTATAATTTTTACAAACACGGTATACGCATACATGAAGATGGCCGTGATAAGCTAAAAGTAAAAATGTTTGCGTGTGTGTTTTTTTTTCTATTTATCAAGATAGTTAAGCCTCGGCATAGTCAATAGTGTATCTTACCTCCAATAGATATGATGACGAAGAAGATGAATAAGTCAGTTCAACCCAGAAGATTCTCTCACCCAATCAGTTTGGCTTCCAAAAAAAAATTAGTACAGAATCTGCAATCTTAGAATTGACTGAGAACATCACAAACAGCCTGAACGAAGGCGATTCCTGCCTAGCCATATTCTTAGACTTAGCCAAAGCATTCGACACCGTTTCCCACCCCATACTTCTAGAAAGATTGTCTCAAATAGGCATCCGGGATTCAACTCTTAACTGGTTCTCCTCATACCTAACTGGCAGATCACAATCCGTGAAAATTAACAACGTAGCCCTTAGTAACCCTTTACCTATCCAATTCGGAGTCCCACAAGGAAGTGTTTTAGGCCCAATTTTATTCCTTATATACATCAATAAACTCTGCAACCTACCCATAACGGGAAAACTAATATCCTTTGCAGATGATACTGTGCTTATAGCTCGGCATAAAAATTGGAAAGGAGCATTCGACATAGCCCAATACGACATAGGCCTTGTAAAGAATTGGTTAGATGACAATCTCCTCACCCTCAATGCTGGTAAAACCAAATTCTTAACCTTTAGTCTGTCTGCTGCAACCCAACCTACCAACAACCATAAAATAACTATTCACTCTTGTCCAAGACCCTACTCTTCCTGTACTTGCCCAAATTTGGAAAAAGTATCCCATATAAAATACCTGGGGGTCCTAATTGATCATCATCTTCGTTGGGATCAGCACTTAGCCACTCTAACTCCCCGAATTCGCAAGCTGTCTTATGTTTTTAGAACTCTTAGAAAAAGCCTTACTCCCACAGTACTAAAAACAGTCTACTATGCTCTCTGCCAATCCCTATTAGTATATGGCATCATAATTTGGGGCGGCTGTGCTCATACATTTATTGATCCCTTACAGAAAGCCCAAAAAACGATATTACGTGCTATCAAAAAGCGACCTACAACATACCCCTCCACTCGACTATTCACCGAATGTAATGTCCTAAACATACGACAACTTCATCTAAAATCTACCCTAACGTACTTCATGTTTAAATATAAGAAAAAAACCCTTATACATCATAATTACACCACTAGAACAATAACCAACCGACACTACAACGTACCTACACTACATACCACGTCAGCTCAAAGACATTTCATATACCTAGCTCCTAAAATATTTAACCTTCTCCCTGAAAAAATAAAAACCGAATCCCAACCCCACACCTTTAAAAAACTTTTATCACAATGGATCCTTACTTTTAGAAACCATTATATATAAAACTTGTTACTTGAATTGTAAGTTTTAATACTATTATTATCAAATTGATTTGTATAATGTAACAACTTTTTTTTTTTTTTAATTAACATATAATTTTATAACTTTTACTTACATTGAATTTTATTATCGACCTAATTATTATTACTATTCTTTCGCAATTAAATTGTACAACTTAACAACAATTTTTTAAATTATCAAATAATTTTATAACTTTTACTTACATTGAATTTTTATTATCGACCTAATTATTATTATATACTATTCTTACTATTCTTTCGCAATGAAATTGTATAATTTAACATCAATTATTTAAATTAACAAATATTTCTACAACTTTTACTCACATTGAATTTTATTATCGACCTAATTATTATTACTATTAATTTTACTACTATTATTATTAAAAATATTTATTATTACATTTAAAAACCAATGAAATTGTATAATTTAACATCAATTATTTAAATTAACAAATAATTCTACAACTTTTACTTACATTGAATTTTTATTATCGACCTAATTATTATTATATACTATTCTTACTATTCTTTCGCAATGAAATTGTATAATTTAACATCAATTATTTAAATTAACAAATAATTCTACAACTTTTACTCACATTGAATTTTATTATCGACCTAATTATTATTACTATTAATTTTACTATTATTATTATTAAAAATATTTATTATTACATTTAAAAACCATGATATAAAATATTTGCAACTTGATCTAATTTGTATAACTTAAATTTTTACTTTACAACCATAACATGTATAATTTACTTTCTGAAAACTTCACCCGCCATAACACAGGGACATCCCTAGCATGGCGGTTGAAATAACACAAAAATAATATACAATGTACAATATTCTTATATTAAATAAAAAAAAAAAAAAAAAAAAGTATGATACTTCAGAGAAAATGTATGTTTTAACGATTTACTCTGTGCATGGAATATTAGACTCCTCACCCACAAAGCGTCGATCGCCTACTATTTAGATTTGTATTAAAAGCTTTACAGCGCCTATCTGTAAGCACTACTGATTTACCATGTTACAAAATACACAGACAACATTAAATTACATTACATAATTATCTTTTGTTAAACCAATAAAGTTATTTGGGAATCAATATTCAAAATATTTATTATAAAATACAAAGACACAGAAAACATTACATTACATTACAAAATTATCTTTTGTAATACCAATAAAATTATTTGTGAATCAATATTCAAAATATTTAGGTGCTTTTTGTTACTGAAAATGGTAAAAATCAAGAATTAAAGAGATTATAAACAAAATTTAAATTTTATTCTTTTTCATTCTCGTTCACGAAGAGAAAGACAATCTACAATACAAATAATGAAGTTAATACGTTGTTATAGTTTTGTGCACGCGTTTGGCCACTTATTTCATTTCCAACAGAGATAGTCAATAAAACCACATTGTACGACCCATTTAATCCATGCTACCATCTCGTGCATTATATTTTTTTAAATTTATTATTTATATAGCAAAATATAATTACATTGGTTTTTTTGTATGCCTGTCTCCCTAGGATATATCTGTGTCGAGACAGGCGTACAGGTATATAAATGAATATTGTAGTTACAAGAATAATAAAGTAACATCATTTTTTTGATAAAATGGTACATGTTACAGTGAAAAGGACAGGATACAAACTTGTGTATTCAAATCAAATGATTTTATCGCCGAACCTAACCAAAGTGAAAGATACTCACAGTATCGCCCTGGTGTAAGACCACCATTTAGAATTGAAACGTTGCTTGAAATGGCATTAGCCGTGTTTGGTGACCAAATCTGAATAGCCAGGTACTTCCCCACCTTCCTCTTCTCTATCTACTTCCCCTCCACACTACCCTCAGCCTCACAACATACCCAAATTGGGGATACCATAGTCTCACTGGCTTCAGACGGGAGCAGTTGGGACTCTTGTGCGGTATTCATATAAAAAAAAGAGACTGTAATTTCTTATTTCCATATAAGCGTAAATTATTGCAACAAAGAGTGGCGTACAGGTATATAAATTAATATTGTAGTTACAAATATAATACAGTAACATCATTTTTTTGATAAAATGGTATATGTTCCAGTGAAAAGGATAGGATACAAACTTGTATACTCAAATCAAATGATTTTATCGCCGAACCTAACCAAAACAGAGACTTTGATTTCTTATTTCCATATAAGCGTAAATTATTGCAACAAAGAGTAACCATTGCAGAAAGATATGGAGGGTTTACGTAAGTCAGCGAACTTTTCTTCCGTTTCTTTGGTTTGTGGCTTGTCCATAAACTTGGGGACCATTCGTAGGTTAATACGTAGATCGTAAAGAAGTTTACGATTCTAGAAAACCTAAGAAAACCTAAGGCGGACTCAACGCGAACCACCCTTTACAGCTCCGACGCCACTTTTAAAGTATGCTACTCATACATTCCCAATGATGTTTACTTTATGAGGGGAAGTGCATAGTTATTTGTGTTGCATGTTATTACGTAAAAATATATTGTTAGAAAAAACTTAAGAAATCGTTAAAAGTTGCAGAGTAGATAAACTATATCTAAATGAACAGAATAATATATACATGTCAAATGGCAAGAAAATACGTTTACCGAAAAAAATAATTGCATTGATGTAAAAACAATATTTCAATTAGGTTGCCGATCAAAATATCTGAAAATGATTTTACAAAAATATATTAAAATATTCTTCAATTAAATTTTGGTGCTTTTTCTTATAAAATTATTCAAAAATTGATTGGTTTTTTCACAATTTTTAGAGTCTTGTCTCTGTATTTAAAAAGTTTCAGTAAGAATCAATTTTTTTTTTTTAAGTTTAAGAAAGATGTTATCACCATCAGGTCTGTAGTCTGTATAGGCCAAATAGAAGTGACTCTTTTCAGAGCCATGAGCAAAATGCGAAAGATATGGAGTGACAGAGGCACAACGAAGACCACTAAGATGGGCTTCGTCCGGGCACTAATTTTCCCCAAGCTATTTTACGGTTTAAAAAATACGGACACTTAGAACGTGCGAACGAAAGCAGATAGAAATATGGTGCGGGAAAATATGCAATTCTATTCCTATACGATAAGCCATGCAGTTGATGGGCAGACACATCCACCGCCAAGACCTGGACAAGCCTCAACCCGTGAACCCGGGCACCCCTGGTTCACCAATTGTAGCGAATCACTTGAGGTGACCTATGTCAGACGTGATGGTTATCCAATAAATGGTTTCCGGAGCCGGCGCGCGGCGGTACCCATACTAATACCCGCCTCCCAAATTGTAGATTAATGAATGAATAGATTAATACAGTAAATACTAATTTATCACTAATATAATTACTGAGAAGCTTTTTCCCTTGAGTGAAGCGGGCTGAAAAAAGCTCATGGAGAATTTTAATTATTTATTTCCTTTCTGAGAATATGACACCGATTTTCTTAGAAGAGTACTTAAATTTTAAATTACGCAATGTGTTTTTTTAATCACAGGATTTGTCAAAATAATATTATAAAATTCCTGAAAAATTGCCAGTTTGTGTAATTAAGGAATTATCTGGAATTTTATCAATTCTCGTTCAGTTTTAGATTTTAAAAATAAGTATTTACATATTTATCTTTCATAAGCGTGTGAAATCTGATTCTGAAACATAAGGGCGGAGTCCCAGGCAAACGGCGTGCTTAAAATTGATTATCACTTTTTAAAAGCTGGATTCAGAAAAAGCTACATCCTTTCAGGTTAATTAGCTTCGTTCCAAAATAACTGGAACTTTGGCTCCGGATTCAAAGATTTTTGGTTTTAAGCCCAGAGAATAAAATATATAACTTGTATTATTTTACATATTATTTGTAGACTGAGAAACGACCGCCGCATTGGGTAATGGTGACAGTGACAGTAACAGTTAAGATAAGGCTCAAATAAAGACTTTTAATACAATTATCAAAGCTCCATCGATCTCTGCAAAATAATTTTCTTGTGGATATGTATATAAATTAATATCCAATACAAAAATATGTATTTTTTTGGCAATTCTCATATAATGACTTATGGAATTTACTTTTCTCACACTGCATATTCCAATTTTATTTACATGGTTAATTTTAAAATTTCGTCGTTTAATTCATTGTGTCAATTATCCAGTATATGCTCATTGAAACACACATTTCTTCAGACTCGGACTGATTCGTGGATGGTTCGAAAACTCGGCTATCACGGAGAGTATTAGTTTCTATGTTCCCGATGGTTATCTCCGTCACCGAAAGCAAATACTGTTTTATCTGCCGGCTTGCAGAACTAACTTGCCAATGGTTATGCCAGTCGGGAGAGCTATCTTGTTGTTAAATAGAATCACTTCGGATATCGATATGTTTAACACCAATGAAGCAAAATTCAAACGGCAAGGTTTGTTGCTGTCAGTATAAATCTTTTTATCTCATCTAAAATATTTTTCTATTTTAACAACACATTGAAATTATAATTTAGTAAATTTTTTTTTCAAGAAAGACAAACATTCCCAGGTTACGAATAACCCAAAAATGTTTGAAAATCTCCTACTACCACCACAGAAAGCCGAAAATGTTGCTTGTGTTGTGATGGAGGACTTAGCCAGCCGAGGAATCGAACACGGAACGCCTTTCGTGGGACCCAAGCGCGATGCCTACTAAACCACTGACCGGTAAAATGTTTTTAAAATGAATAAATTAAATTGAATAGAATTGAATTATTTATCGCCATTTGTAAGCATTATGTTAGAATTTTTTTCAATGTACCATCGGCATCGTAATCAGTCACTGACTTTTCACTACTGAATGGAGACTTCCACACGTCAGCAAGTATTACGTGTATACCAAAGTACCTAAATGCCAAAAAAATAAGTCTATAATGCTTATAAATTAGTTAAAAATAGTTCATCTAGTTAGATATCCTCCACTAAAATAGAATAAATCATTACGCTACGGAGACCGTCTTCATTGTCAGTATTTTTTATGTGTAGAAAAACTTTATCATTAGTATTTCTTGAAAAAAATTGTTAAAATTTCGGCATTGCTCGTTAAGCTGCCGGGAAAAGAGCTTGTTGAAGTAGTAAAAACAAGCAATTCTACATCAACGTGTTTTTAAAGCTAAGAGCGACAAACTTAAAATTGAGAACGAACAATAGAAATACCACGAAATACGAAATAGAATGTGAATAATTGAATACTTAACAAGTCTTGATTCGTCTCTGATGTTCCTTACAGCCGCAGCCCCGAGAAACTTGGGGAAGGGGGGACTTCGTCAAAAATAATTATGGCAGAGGGGTCGACAGGGGGAACGAGGGAAATGATGGCGATGGGGGAAGGAAACCCTTGAAAGCACGAAAGAAGAAGATAGAGAAAGGAATTATTATGATATCCCATTTTAACCAGCCCGCGTGAAGGGCGATAATTTTAATTTGTTTCCATCGTTAACCATTTCAAGTAGAACTTTAAAATACGTACATTTTGTAATTTTGTAATATACAGTTATCAGTGTTTTTATTTGTTGAAGGAATGTTATTAGAATTCAATCTTGGAATGCATATATTTTTTATCAATTACTCAAATTAAACGCGTTTTATAAAATTCTGCGAGAAATAGCGATTTTCAGGGCGACAAATGTTTATTCATCGGAAGGTATGTTTAAAATTGAATTTCATGAAACAGCTGTAAACGGGTTAAAATATATTTTTTTGGTTAATATGTATTTGATATAAAAGATAAATTAATGTTATCAGTTTATTGTCTAATAAACTAATCAGCCTGCTTCAGCTATAACTGCTGTTACATTAAAATCCAAATCATCATTCATAATATATGTTAGAAATTTAGAGTTGCGTAGCATATTTAATACCAAACAAATTTATTATAATACTGGAGGTATCTACTTTTGATTTCGCACAGGAGCATACACAAAGGACCTTGATTGGGAGCTTGAGTCAAAGCCTTGTTGAAATGAATATGCGCTATTACACAGAATTACCCGTTGCGCTGCAATAATTACCTACCCCAATTCAACCCACTAAAACAAACAAAAAAGCACTTATTTAATTAATAACATATAACTTTGTATAAACCACTTTTTTAATAAACAATCTCGACATGTTTCAATAACAATGTTATATTCTTCAGGATATGTTAATATGAAGAAGATAACATTGTTTTTGAAACATGTCGATATTGTTTATTTAAAAAGTGGTTTATACAAAGTTATATATTATTAATTAAATAATAAATAATGCCACAAAGTTATTTTGCAAAGATTGAAAAAGTAAAAAAACACTTCTTCAAACTTTGCAAAATTACTTTGTAACATTATTTATTATTTAATTAATAACAGATCACTTTGTATAAATTAATGTATAATAACATATCCTGATGAAGATAACATTGTTGCTTTCAATCCTGCTGCCTTTTTCAATTTTGGTCAAGGATGCAGAACAGAATGCATAGTCATATAATAATAATAAAACATTTATTTGCCAATAGATTGTTACATATTTTGTTTTCTTTGATTATCTTGATTTTTTTTACATTAGCTACACACAGGAGCCCTTGAAAAAATTCCCCGCAGGGCCTATGTTATCTTTGAGGATGCTGTGTGGAGATTTTTTTAGGAAAGTAAGGAGAGGAATTTCTGGGATGGAAAAAGGTGTGAGGAGTGGATAGGAATCGGGGTCAGTGTGACCACGAGTAAGGGGCATATGAATCTGTCCCTCCCATTGTGGTAAGGCGATTTTCCGAGAGAGTCCTGCTGGAGAGGTAAAAATGTCTTCCTCATCCAGTCACGCAGTTGATGTGCAGACGCATCCACCGCCAAGATCTGGACAAACCTCACCCCATGAACCGGGCATCCCTACCAAATAAGTCACCAAATATAGCGAACAACTTGGGGTGACCTACTGCAGAGGTGTTGTTTATCCAATAAATGCTTCCTGGGGCAGCAGTACTTATACCTGCCCCCAAATGACTGCAGCTAGTTTTAAGAAGTGCCTCTTATATAATATGTAGATATATAATAAATAAATAAAATCGAAAAAAAATTTACAATATAAACAAAACCAAAAACAAAAAAAAAACTAAAATTAAATAATGTTATCCAAAAACAAATAGGTATCCCTTTCATTGTAAATTCTATCAATTTTGAAGTTGTGCGGTTGACTGTGCAGTCAGCAACTATTCGCCGCATAGCTTCTTGAAGCACTGCTGCGATGTCGATATTAAATAGACAGTGATATTTAATTCCAAAATTTCGACGATGAGTAGCTGTCATTACCCTCTAACACAGCAGTTTTATGGCTGCGGAGAACAAGCAAACGGTATTTTTGGTAGGTCATCAAAAACTTATTTTTCCTCCAAACTTGTAACTAAAAAGCCTTTTTGGTGGTTTGTTATCTTCCAGCCTTGCTGTATTATGAATTATGAATATGCCTCAGCTATCTAAAACTACCTTGTTTTCATGAATTTTGTCACTGATGTCTTTTCAAACATTTGGGACTTATTTTTTGTCTGAGGGATACCAATTTCTTGTATCACACCAAAGATTAATCTTGTGATCTTCGTCCTAAAATATCACCCGAAAGAAACAAAGCTTTTTGCTATTGTTCCCGCCTAGAGGTTTATAATATTCGGCAATTCACTTATGTGTAAATACAATGGCAACAAACTGTATAGGTAGGAATGTAGGAAACACTCACGGAAAATAGAAGAGAGCAGGTTCATTTGGAATGTAGTTCTTTGAAAGATGAGATCACCATCTGAGCTGCAGTTCACTTTTTGACACTGAATTGTTGCGAATGTTAATAGGTTTTACAAGAATGCGATGCGACAAGATTGCGATAGTTTTATGCAAGTTATATTAACAAGGATTTCGTCCCGCTGCGATGATTGTCAAAAATCTTCAAACACTGATCCTTGCGAATTGATAGGAATAATGACATGAAGGAATCATCCGGGGCGCGGGGGACAGGAGACAATTATAATCATTGCCATGGGAAATAAATAGTATTTAAATTCAAATAAACACAAAAATAACTCGCCAAGCTATTACCTATAAGCGGCGCGAACAGCTTCTAGCTGTTCTAGCTAGAAGCTGTTCGCGCCGCTTATATACATCTATTTTCAATTTTCGACCTAGTTGCGACATCTCTTGGGTCGGCTAGTAGCCAACTTAAAAGATTTTGTGATTGCTTTGAATGAGGATTGAAGGGACTGGAGTCAACAACGCTAAATATTGAGCCATTTATTTTTACAATCGATATTTATTTCGTACTGCTGATTTTTTCCAATTTCATAAAAATGCGTTTGTGCGCGCAAGTGCATGAGTGTCACCAAAAGATGGCAGAATGCATTGTTATTGACACCGAGGCGATCTTCCGAGTTTAAGCTCGATTGAATGTCGGGAAGTGGGTTAATTTTCACTTCCAAAAAATTCATTCAATCAAGAAATCAAAATTCAAATAGATGTAAATGAAACAATGTTACTTTGGTTGAACCACTTGTATATTTGTTTGAACCGTTCCTTCCTCAGGGCAAACGTATACTGATTTGACAGTTACAAAATAGTGGGTGGATACAATATATTATTACAAAGTGTGTGCAAATTATTACAAAGGTGGAGGTGTGGTTAGGGATTATTTAAGAGTTGGGTGGGGGAACATATCCATGATTGGGCTATAAGATAAAACATTTTGTTTGTTTATAATGGATTCATTATTTTAAGGGATTTTTTTATTTCCAAGGCCTTCAAGTTATCTAAGCGTTTTCCTTTATGGTTGATATGAAGAATATTTATCCCCGTATTTTTTTCAAAACTATGGTTATTTTCAATGATATGGTTAGCGAACTCGGAAAAATTATTATTATTAAGACACCTTAAATAATGTTCTTTGATTCTATTTTCAAAATTACGAATTGTTTTTCCAATATAAAATGAGGAACAGTCATTACATTTTTTTGAACAGTTATTACATTTGGTCCGATATTTGTTTGAAACCGGTCGGCTTCAAACAATATACAAGTGGTTCAAACAAAGTAACATTGTTTTATTTATCTATAATGGATTACCACAAAGTTATAGCTACATTCAAAAGTATCAAATAGATGTATTTAAAAAAATACTCAATTTCATTTCAATGCGAGGACCCAGAACTCTGAACCTTTATAATACTGTTTGATGAATGAAAATGATATTTTGTATTCATTCGCCAAATTTCAACTGATTGCCTCTCTTCCAGCGGAGCGCTCATCTTGCGTATTTCAAATTTACATTGAAACAGAATTATTTACCTACGTATCAATGGATCATTATAATAATAATTGAAGTCTGTTCATCAATACATTCAGCACTGGGAAAATAGAGCCAATCAACATTGATCAGCATTAATCACTGTGTATGTTAGATCAAATTAATAACTCTTCGTTCCAGACACGAGATTTAATAATACACCACAATGATAAATAGAACATGCAGAATCTTAATTATCAACCAAGTATTAATTGGACTATATTCTCTTAGAAATGATCGTGAAGTTGTTAACTAAATAAACTAACTAGTGATAATGATTAGACAATTCTTCGATTTCCATCGTAGTGTTTTATGGTCGACAATATGCTGATGAATGACGGGTTTGATCAACAATTTGATCATTCGAGGTGATCCATCACTTACCCGCCCTGGTATAATAATTAACAGATGGTTACTTCTTCAAGGCTCACACAATGTTCTAATTTTTTTGTTAAACGAAGCCACATTTATTTATTTTTAATGAATCTAGACTTCCAGTGTCCCTGCATACGTTGTTAGAAAGCAGTATGGAAGTGCTTAACAAAAAAAAAACATAATTCAATTTGTACAATAGAAAGACAAGTTTTTTTGTCAAGTTCTGAATAACCATCACCGGATGAGTAGGGATAGAAGATGGACTGCCATACAACTCTAGCCTGCCACGTTGCTTTCTTAATTCACATTCATACATTGTTTTATACGTAATGTCCTGTTCTTCGGACTTTCCACATTTTTTTTTTTTACAGTGAATACCGTACAAGAATCTCAACTGCTCCCGTCTGGAGCCAGTGAGACTATGGCATCCCCAATTGGGGTATGTTGTGAGGCTGAAGGTAGTGGGGAGGGGAAGGAGGTGGGGAAGAGGAAGGTTGGGAATTACCTGGCCATTCAGATCTGGTCACCAAAC
This sequence comes from Limnephilus lunatus, assembly GCA_917563855.2. Classification (NCBI taxonomy): domain Eukaryota; kingdom Metazoa; phylum Arthropoda; class Insecta; order Trichoptera; family Limnephilidae; genus Limnephilus; species Limnephilus lunatus. The sequence goes on from OU830600.1 coordinate 48,816,021, forward strand.
ACGGCTAAAGCCATTTTCAAGCAACGTTTCAATTCTGAATGGTGGTCTTACACCAGGGCGATACTGATAGTATTGTTGCTTACTTGTTAAATATACTACATATTATTTTGAATGAATTAATTGTGAAATAACACAAATTAATCAAATAAAATTTATTTGCGCACGCCGGGTTAGAACCCGCGACCTCCGGATTCTGAGTCAAGAGCCTTAGCCACTGGACTACGAAGGTCGGCGTAATAAACATGTGTCGTGAATAAACACAGTATATATTCGCACATACATTATTCGATATTCCCAAATTCACTTTGTGGCGTCATTTTGATTAAATGAAAACAAATCACTTTGTACACACAACTTATTTAATCAAAATTATCAACATGTTTCGAAACCAATGGTTAAAATACTGTTTATAATAATTTATTTTTGTTATTTATATAAATTGATTGTATTGTGTTTATTTATAAAAGTTAAAAAAATATAAAAATGTAATTATTACATATTCTCAAATATATTTTAGATTTTATTTTACATATTCTCAAATATATTTTAGATTTTATTATACCTTTAACTGATTATTTACCACTTTGTTGACTACAGATTTTTGTCTGTTTATCTCTACTTTTGTCTTTTTTTATCCTAACGAAGAAACCATCGGTTTGGTTTAGAAACATGTTGATAATTTTGATTAAATGAGTGGTGTATATAAATATAAAGTGATTTGTTTAGTTATAAATAGTTGTTTTTGAAATTATTCTCCAATTTTCTTTGTTCTTTATCGTTAATTATTAATTAACTTTAACTTATTGCCAACCGAGAGATCTTAGTCATACTGCAAACAAAGCTGTTAGTCGGTACCCAAGCAAACTGTTCTTCGTTTATCGAACTTTGATAATAATTCAAGAACTAACGACCTGTTAGGTTAACTTGCAAACTAGATTGATGAACTAAGCTCCTCACCTATTCACTTAACAACACAGTTCCTGCTTTTATTGGACACACCACTCTACTGCTACTAATATCTAGGTAGGTGTATGATGAGTAATTTACTGCCCTTAAAGTACTCGTATATACATTATACATACAATCCAAATAAATAACTGTATATTGAGAAGATGGATTTATTTTTAAATATTACTTTACTAATTTACTTTGTTAATATTTTTAGTTTCAAGGCTTTCCGAAAACCTGTTTTTAAATGTCTTTATTGATAAAATTTCTAGCAATATGCAGAATAAAATATGTGATAAAATATATTCAGATGAGAGCAATAGAGTATCAGATGTATGGAAATGTTTACGAGTTATGGAAAGGTGGATTAGGATATTGAAAGAAGGGTAAATTAGGAAAACTGCGTAAAGACAGTTGGCGTTAATAAAAAAATAACCAAAGAAGCGATGCTTCGAACCGAAGAATGAAGAGCTGGTACCTACCCTGATGTAAGTCAGTGAGGCTAAAAGTAGACTGAATGCTGAGGAGATGAGATCCCTGATGGGTTTGTATTGTAAAACCATGTTCCTATGATCGTGTGAGAAATGCGGTGATTCGCAAAGAATGCCAGGCTGATGTAAGCCTAATTATTAAGATTAAGATAGGGACGCTTAGATGGTTTGGGCATGTAGAGCGAAATAATGAAGAAGGGAGTGTAGGAAGAACATATGACGCGAATGTGAATGGTAGTGAAAGTTAAGGTCAGATCACGATCAAGTTTCAATCAAATACTTTATCGGATCATGTCGAGAGTCAGATTAACACAAGGGTACCAAGGAGACTAAAGCACGAGTGTGAACGAAGCAATGAGAGTGTGACAAGACCGGTTGTTAAGACGGTAAATCCTCTCTTCCCACCATTGGGGAAAGGACTTGATGATTATTTTGTTAGTTAGCTTTATGGATTAACAAGGAGCTAGATTTGTTTTTGTAGCTAGAACTAGACTCACATCGTCACCCAACCAGGTGGCGATATAATATGTACCATTTTTGTACACGATACAGATAAGGGACTGTTTTTGTTGTTGTAATGATTATATGACCACTGTGGCGAAAGCGCAATTTAAAACTTTTTTCTCCGATTGCTCGAGATTTTTTGTATTATTTTGTATATTTTCCACCCACATTAAAAAAAGCATACCTCCAAATTTAAATATGGAGACATAAAAACTGATTTTAGCTTCATCTGGTAAATGCATTCATCTATCTTTAGTCGACTATCACATATTCGTAGGATTTAAAAAATAAAATTAAAATAGTAAAATTCTATTTATTTTTTTATTTTTTTATAATTTTTATTTTATTTTTATTTCAGCGACTATTTAAAAAAATTATATCTAAAAATTATAATGGTTATGTTAGGTAAAGATATTGTTTTTCTTAGTCATCCTCACTAGGGGTTCCGGTGTCGAGGTGGACAAAAGTTATTTAATTATAGTTGTCGTTTTTAGTGTCTTCATTGTGGTTTTTTCGTTGACCTCTTTCAGCCCTATTTTTTTCCTGATTTGTACTCATAATTTTTTTTATAAGTTTTATGTCTTGGGGAAGAATGTTATGGAGTTCGGTTGCAAAGTAAGTGTAGTTTCTTTGTTCAAATGTGGTTTTATAACTTGGAATGTTTTTTTATGTCATTTTTATTCGATCTAGTTTGATAGATATGCAGTCTAGTAGAGGATTCAGTATTTTTTGAATAGCTTCAATAATTTTTTGGCATATATTCGTTGTATATTTGGTACGTCAAAGCTATTGAAAAATTCAAACGAAGGCGTTTTAATGGGTACTTTCAGTATGGGTCTTTATGAATCTTTTTGAATTGTATTCAGGTTATGTATGTACTTATGTGTAGCAGTACCCCATCCTATAATTCCATTTTCAATTCGAGAATGACGAATATGGGAATATTTGCCAAAATTGGCAGCAAAGCAATCCGAGGTATTTTAAATAGTGCCATAGATAAGTTAACTGTATGCCTAAACAATGCTGATTATGTTGAAAATCAATGCAGCTGCTTAAACTAGCCACTAAAAAAAACATTGTTTGGGATGCTTTCATGTTACCGCAACTTATTCATTATGCATTTCATAAACACTCTATTATAGAGAATAAATTCATATAATGAATACAGTAAACACCCTTGCGTTTGCATGCTACAATTAACCAAGAGACTTATCTCCATTGTTAGTGAATACTATGTAGGTAATATGTTTATAGATACTATAATATACGCTTATGAGTAATTCATTCTACTCCGTCTCATGGGTATATTCTTAGTACAGTCACCCCAGCATTATTCAGATTCGTCGCTATCAGACATGTAGTTAGAGGGAAACTTCCCAAGATTTGTTACGGGTGGTTCTTGTCAAGCATTGATATAGAAGCTACTAGATATACCTCAATCTACGGGTAGCCAACATATAATAATTAAGCAAAATAATGACCGGTTAGTGTCGTGTAAATCAAAGCGTCGCGAACGTAAAGTGTAAGCGTAAACGTAAAGTGTAACGCATCGGGTTCCCACTCACGCAAAGCTGGTACAATTCTCTGGCTACTTGTGAGTTTATGGAGGACTTAGAATAATTACACAACCAGCATTTCCCGCTTAGAATGTAAAAGTAGTAGGAGAACTTCAAATAATGTCTGATTATTCGTAACCCGTGAATGTTTTTCTGCTATACACTCACAGCATTGTTTTCCCCATGTTTTCCGATGTAGCCCTATTACAATCCTATTCTCTTTTACATCGCGCAGTGGTTGCTTCGATTTTACGGGTTGAGTTGTAGCTGTGCACAATCAACACGGGTATATAATGACTGGGCGAGAGTTTCTTTTAGACGCAATCAGGTCACCTCTGGTAGTCTCATCAAGAGCGTAGAGCCGTAATATCGATTGTTAAGTGAATCAAAATCATGGAGACCAACTCTCTACGAAATGCCTGCGACACGTTCTCTGATAATCCGAAGATCTTGCAAGAAGAGATGAGAGCCCGGAGAAACTTGTTGTGGCCAGAGGGGTTGAATATCGAAGAGGAAGAGGAATATCCGCAAGGCGAACACATTAAAGACCACAATGCATAAGTACCTTAGTGATGCCAGCTCTCCTGCAAGACAGTGTACTATACAATATATGTACTAACTTTAATTAAAAGAAAAAAATTACGACACGATGACTAAATAAATTTACTTTTGTTCTTAAAAAAAAAAATTCAATTTTACTTTCCTAAATTGATACAAAAACTGTGTATTTTAATAACAATATCTGCATCTAAAATATTGTAGTTTTTTTATGACATTGATACAGTTAATTCAAAAAAAATGTTCATCTACATAACCCCTTTTTCAGGATATTTTTTTCTTTTTAAACCTTGTTATATAGAACCAATAATATGGCGCCTTGGCAGTTTTTCGGCCAAGTGTATTTTTAATAGCTTCATTGATCATGCTGGAAGCGACTTTGGATGAAAATATCTGTGAAAACAAGGAGATTCCAGATAAAAAGTTGAAAGATGAACAGATTTTCTGCTTCATAGGAAAACAATATTGCATTAGATTGCCCAGTTAGAAATAAATGGCTTTATGACAAGAAAAACTTGCTTTTTTATGTAAGAATTCAATCGCGCGTACCTACTGATTTTTTTTTGCTTTCTGCTACGATAAATTAATAAAACAATCCAGTATTTATATTTTCTTATTATATATGCAGCGAATTCACAAGCTCAGTAGATTTTATTCAGTAGAGTTTATTTTACATATTTACTTACTTGTCTGTCTGCCTTTGTTTAATTTAACCAAGTGATAGACGTTCAATTAAACGCAAGGTAAAAAACGCTACAAGATTCGACTTGGAATGTTTTCTCGAAATCCAGTTTGGACTACGGCAAAGAAAAACAGTGATTTGGGACAAAAAACGGACTGTTTCGAGAACAATCAAGAGTGGAGAACGAGAAGATAGTTCGAGAGAAGCCGTTCAAATCTTTTGTGAGGGTGAATATTCGGATTTTAGAGAAATAATGGATGCCCTTTGACAAATCCTTTTAGCAGATTAAGAGGCTAGATTTCGCGACCGACGCGGAGCGTTTAGGTATTTCATTAAATCTCTTCTGTCCCGCTCGAAATAAGCTCACACACACTTACGACATTCAAAACAAGAGAACACACACTAAGTGACAAACTGCCCGCCGGACACCCCCCATCCCCCTTGAACCACTGCCCCTACACCTCACCCGCGCCGCTATGATTTGCAGCTGTGTTGTGGGTCTAGCATTTTTACTGTTCGGATCTCGGAAGTGCGTGAGCCGTGCATGTACCTACCTACCTAAGCAATCCGCATAATTATTTGTTCTTCGTAGTATTTTTGATCTCGCGTGACTTAGTGATTCCTCAATCAATATATTTAGAGGGTATCGGCTCCAATAATCACTTTTTTTTTGTTTATTCTTTATTTTTTTCCATTATATCTACATTTTAAAAGTTATTTTAAATATTTTCTAAATACAGTAAGATGTAAACATAAGGTACAAGTAATATTGTAATACGTAGTTAGCAATACGTAAATATATAATAGACAAAATTAGGTAATGGGAACCCACTACGGCACTTCCTGAGTGTGGGTAATTTAAACAAAAATGTTATACATATAACATCAATAAGTACAAGAAAAAAAAAATGTTTATTTTTAAAGTAAATGTTTAGAAATTTAGGTATTTGTGAAAAATATGTAGTGAAAAAAATGTTGTGAAAAATAGTGAAACATTTTTTTTGTTGATTGTTATAGTTTTAAGAAAGTAAATAAAGCTAGTCTTGAAGTTACCGTAGATTTGTATTAAATAGTGAAACATAAAGGTATACAAAACATTTATAGGAAAAGTGTTTCAACATCTGTATCATTCAGCCAAATTTTTTTTTTAATGTAAAGTGATATTTTATCTGTCATTTGAATTTATTTTGGTAGAAGATTAAATTTTCGAAGACCAATAAAAATGGACTTGATTAGTACTTTTGCTAATAGGCCACTTGCACCACATTTAAAAAAAAATCCGGTTTAGGCAAATATTCTAAGACATTCCGTTTTTTTATCGTTGTTTTGAAACCCGGGCGGATTTTTGAAAATTTCAATCCGAAAAATCCGACCATTTTTTATAAACCGGAAAGACGGGACATATGGGCGCGAAAAAACGATAATTACATAGCCGAAAATCATTTTTAAAAAATAACGTTTTCCACGCGAATGGCGCAGGAGAATAACGGGACATGCCAAAAATATTACTTCTCATAAATATTTTTTTCCTTGATCTATCTTATAATGTTCACCGTCTACATATGACTAAATCCAATATAATATACTCGTACTTGTAAATTATAATATAATAATATATTATAAAATCATCACCATTACCATTACACTTCTAAAACAGGTACAAGAGGCATAAAAAGCACGGAGTTCCCTTCGTAACATCTGTCAAAACGTCAAACCAAATGATAAGTTCGCAGAGAACAAACAATATCTAGTGAATGTTAAATATCCTATTCAAAAATTCGCCTGAAATCAAAGTGTTACCATATAAAAAAAAAAATCAGTGTGGAATTTTACAAAATTAATAGAACATTATCGGAGACGGAACATTTTCATGTAGTGACTTTACGAGCCAAAATAATGGATTTATTTATTTAAAAAAAAACTTTACATTTCTAAACTAACAACTAAAATGCTTTTGGCCGTGAAAATCTAAAAACTTATCTTTACATTTCTAATTTATTTACTAACATTTTCGTAATCTTAGTAAAAAAATCTATAGACTCTATTTTTTTCAAGTCTTTATGAAATTCATGCAAGTGGCCAATTCTATTTTCATTTTTTAAGAAAGAAATTTTGTTTTTAAATACATATTTCATAGTCTGCAATTTAAAAATTAACGGATATTGAATATTTTAGTCTATTTTCTATTTGAATAATAACTCGGTGGAGAATGTTTTATTTCTATTATACATAACTTTAATTATGCGCTTTTGAGTGGTTTGTAAAGTGCATAGTGAACATGTTTCTTGATTGCAACTTGTATTGTAGATTCTAATTTTAAGGTTATCATGAGGTTTGTTTTTAATATATTTTATAAAAAGTTAAATAAACTGTTTTGCTGTAGTTTAAAATGAGTTTGTTACAATAAGAAATAATTTTTCCTGGGATTACAAAATTACATAAATCATTTATATTCATCAAAAATAGAATCGGCCCAAGTACTGTACCTTGCGGAACTCCATTTTTTATCTATGCTTCTGTACTATGCATATTCCCATTTTTTTTGTGTTCTGTCTTTAGGATAGTTTGTCAGTATTTTTAGTGTGTCTTTTTTGAAACCAACCAATAGAATTAAGAACTAAGTCGGTGAACTGTCCCAAGTTTGACTCAACCGACCTGCCTGTGAAATCTGCAGTGAAAAAAACAGTGTTTTTGGGTGTTATAATTGTGTTTTTACATAAATTGAAGAGTTATCGGTAAGGATTTTTTCCATGAAAACGCACAGCTTTGATATCGGTTTATAATTCTAAATATTGTGTTTATCCCCCTTTTTAAAAACAGACGTTACAAAAGATTTTTTCCAAGTAGTGTGAAATACGTTTTATTTGAGAGAATATGTGAATAGCAATGTCACCGGGGTAATAAGTTGTTCAGCACAATTAAAAATAAAAGTTGAATGTAGGTAATTTGTCACAACCAGCATTTTTTTGTGTTGTCATTTTGCAGATATTTTAATACTTACTAAAGATGTATTAAATGTTAATCGAATTCAAATTTATTGTACTCATATTATTATTATTGTCATTATTTGTGAGTATGTATTTAGTTTGAGAAAGGACAAAAATTGATTGAAAATAGACATTAAAAAGATTGGAAATTTGTTGCCATTCACTAAAAGAAAAGTTTCCATGGAACATGTTATTAGGTATAGCAGAGGAAGATTATTTGGATTTCACGAAAGTCCAAAAATATTTCACATTATTTTTTGTATATTATATTATATTATATTATTTATATAGTTTGCAAGTAACATTATGTGTTCACAGGAATAAGTTTGATTATGTAATATCATAAAATAGTCATATGAAAAAATATTATATTACGTATTGTTAAAAATGCGTTAGACCGTAATCTCTAAAATACATTATTGTAAAACTAAACAGAACTAATGAATAAAAATATATCAACCCCATCACTATTGTTGTATAAAATAGTCTTAACATCACTATTATCGAAAACGATGACTCCCTCCCCCCGACCATGCACTCCTTGCCGCGACATGTAAAACGTGCGAATGAGACAACTGCAGTAAACTATCTAATTTACCTACAGAAATTGCTCGGAGAAGGGTTCAGGGAGAAAACACTTTTCTACACCGAAACTTTCGCGAAATTGTAATTTGAAAACTGTAATATGTTCTTAAAAGAAGAAGCTATGTCGGTATGTTTTTATAATTTTGTAATTCTTTATAATAATTGAGTTAACAGCACTTTTACCTTGAATAATACTTTCCGATAAATTATATATGTTTGATAGTGAATGTTTACGTTAATACGAAACGTATCGAAAATGCAAAAACATACCGACTTAGCTTCTAATTTCTAGAAGGCAATATAAAAAAAATATATTGATTTTGTGTAATTTTCGATGTAGAAAAGTGTTTTTTCCCGGGCGTCCTTTTTGTATGGGCCGAAAAGCGAAGTCTATCGTCTTAATCCAAGTATTTATTAAATGTGATCAAAAATGTCTACACATACATTAGTCTTAAAAATAGATGTTTTGCAGAGCATAGGAACAGAGTCGCACAAATGACCTAATTATCGGAATAATCTTGTTCTTCTTTCGCATCCATATATCTCATAATTTACTTAACTTGAAATCTACAAACTACAAATAATAACATGAAATAGTTAAAGCTTCCAGTCATAACACCAAACTTCAATTCCAGGTGAATCTAAGAACTAATAACTCTCAATCAGCTTCTTTGCCGTCGACTTCGTCCAAAACATTTTGCTTCGTCTCAGCTAATGTGCATATTCCTGTTTTACTGCCTCAATCACAACCTTTTTAACAGGTATTTATATTTAACTAGCAGACACAGACACGTTGCTGTGGCTAATGAAACACAACGCCACGCCATTACCCAACCTTTATAACCAAAGCCAACTTCTGTTAAATCAAATCCACACCGCCCGCATGCCAGTCCGCTGCCCGCTGCCACCTTGCCAGTCGGCTCCCTTTATTTATATATTTCAACCAATTTACACGAAACCTTGATAAATAATATATACTTAAAAACCTTTCTCATGAATCACTCTATCTATTGGTGAAAACCGCATGAAAATACGTTGCGTAGTTTAAAAGATCTAAGCGCACAGACAGCAGGAGCGATTCCATTTTATACTATGTAAAGATTTATTATTATACTGACGAAGATACGGTTGTTCCGCCTATTAAAGTAAACTGATTTATCAAATCAAAGTTACAGTACTACACCTAAAACTAATTTCCATTAATCAGATATCCCATCCGTGCAACCTCCGCGGTAAAAGCTTCTTCTCACGAAAACTATCGGCTTTTTGAAGTGAGTTTCTCTCAATACATGAAAGGAGAAGAAAAACTGATCTTTGAAAAAGGCAATTACTGTTAATTTGAAAAGTTGGACCATCAATCACCCGGGCCGTTGAGAAAGCCAACATGGAGCTAAAAAGCAAAAAACAACAATAAAACCCTCTAACCAGACCACCTACTACCTACCCCTCCGTATTCTCGGAGCATTTTGGAATAATAATGGAAACCACACGTCATCGCACTCCAGCACAATACTGAATGGCTGCTTTATGCAAAACCCCTCGTGTTCTTTGAGCACAAATAATAATAGATTGCACTTCTTCAGATAAACAATGCATTTCCTACGCATAATATATTAGTGTGTGTGTGTGTGTGCGTGTTCTCACTGGTGTGGCAGTCACCATCGCATTAATACGATTATCACAACACAATTAAAATCTAGCATCCCTTTATTTTTAACACGTTATTTATTTAACTCGCCCAATATTTAAACATAACTGATTGCACCTAACTCCACAAAACTCGCACATTTTTTATTATAATCATATTCCTCGTAGACCAGTGGGTAAGAGTCTTGACTGAATCCGGAGGTCGCGGGTTCGAATCCGGCGTGCGCAAATAAATTTTATTTGATTAATTTGTGTTATTTCACAATTAATTAATTAAAAATAATATATAGTATATTTGCGGCACGTTCCAGAGTGGAAGATACTATCAGTATCGCCCTGGTGTAAGACCACCATTCAGAATTGAAACGTTGCTTGAAAATGGCTTTAGCAGTGTTTGGTGACCAGATCTGAATAGCCAGGTAGATACTTCCCAACCTTCCTCTTCCCCACCTTCTTCCCCTCCCCACTATCTTCAGCCTCACAATATACCCCAATTGGGGATGCCATAATCTCACTGGCTCCAGACGGGAGCAGTTGAGATTCTTGTGCGGTATTCACTGTAAAAAAAAAAAAAAATCACCAATATACTCGTAGGTAGTCTCTAAAAGTAACTATTTTTAGAATGACATGCACACGTGTGTTATAGATGAATTAAATAAAAAAGGGATTAGACTAGTGTATTAATTATAAACAGTAATGAATGATGATTTTAAAAAATTTAACTTCAGTTTTCTCCAACCATCTTACCGAAAGAAACATCCTGTACCAACATTATTAGTTCTATTGATGGACTTTATATTATGATTTACACACGTGTGTTATAGCTGATTTAAATGAAAAATGGATAAGACCAGTGTATTATTTCTAATAAGAAATACATGATGATTTTTTAAAAATTTAACCGCAGTTTTCTCCAACCATCTTGCCGAAAGAAAAAATCCTTTACCAACATTATGGACTTTATATCAGGTATTGTCACGTTCTGCTATTTAACACAACGGAAATCAGTGAAGAATATTTAAAATGATGGCTTGCCCTATAAATAGTTATTTTTTTAAATTAATTATTCAGGGTAATGTTGCATACCTCCCGAAACACGCGATGTGAATCTCCAAGGAGTTTAGGAACAAAAGTTAGCTTGCTCTAATTACCAAGAACCAAGCATACTCTCTAACATTATTATTCGTAATACACGTTCTTCCATACGAGAGCCCTATTGCACTAAGCAAACATTCCATATCATGACTTAGCTTGTGGAATGTAGGTTACTTATTAATTATTAACAAAAATTAACAGTGCAAGCAGCAAGAAAACGCCTTTCTAATATTATTATACCCGGCTCTTCGCATCTGAATTCCAGCGTTGTGGCCTAATTTGTATTTTCTATGTAAATTCTCCATTTGACTTTACGAACTACCCCCGTAGCGCAGGCAAGTGTTTGGCTGACTCCACTTTACAACGACAGAGTCAATACTTTTATTTATTTATCAATGTTCTCGTAGCTTACCACAGCTGTGAAGTTATGCGGTGAAGTTAAGAACTCGGCGAACACAATAAATCACACAACTCGATCTGAAAAGCTCTACAAAGAGATACAAGTTTACGAAGCGGTAAGATATCTTCTGATGTTAATATAAAACATTTTTTACAAAATACTTTTTCATCTACAGCTCGCTACCAATCCTTTATGTTGATTTATAGAAAACTTCAGTGAGTTTGAAGACTTCACAAGTGTGGCATAGTAAGAAGATCAGCCTACATAGAAGGCAGGTTGGGGTAAGGAGTAATTTGACACTCGTGAGTTCTGTTCCGTCTTATCAAAGTGAATGAAGGTTCTGGGGGCTGAAACAGGAGGTTCTAGTTTGAGGCGTGAATTAGGGGTAGATGGGTAATTAAACATGGCTTCTTCACTCGCTGGGAATCCCGGCAGAGTTTGTGATCCTTGTTTTGGCCTTATATATATAATTTTTACATATATTTATAACAAATTACAGGCAATATAGCCTAAGACGTTATAATTGTACCATTTATGCAGTATATATGCAATGCCAAAAATCTTACAAATGCGCTATAGGACACAAAAAATAAATCTATTTTTTTATCCACTTCATTCAAAAAGCACGTAGCTCTCCCCACAGGTGAGTTCATAAATAAATTAGTGCGGCTTGCTCTACCATATAGGAGGTTGTGATGACGTCCTCGGGAGTGAGACTCTGGTACAAAAAAATTTAATTGGGCCAGTATCTCATTATTAGATAAGTGACCGTTAATTAGTTGAAAAAAATATTTAAGCAAAGCAATACCTCTACGTGTCTCTAGGGAGTGGTAATTGGTCATGCCTAATATATAAATCGATGGGTAAAGCCAAGGGTAACGTCCATAGAGCCGCGAGAATAAAAACCTTAAAAATTTCTTATGGACTCTTTCAATGCGTAAAGTGTATGTTAATTCGTGTGGGGCCCAGATGATCGAATTTGACTCAAGTACACTCAGGACTAGTGTGTTATATAATAACGTCAGTGTTTTTGTGTTACGAAACGGATATGAGTTTCTGATTACGAAGCCGAGAAGCCTGTATGCTCTGCTTATTAAATCATCGATGTGTTGGTGAAAAGTTAGTTTGCTGTCGTAAATAATTCCTAGATCTTTGATTTGGTTAAGGTGTTGGAGAATAATTTCATTAATTGTATATTGAAATACATGCGGTTTCTTTGATCTTGTATACGAGACGATATTGCACTTGGGTGTACTGAAGTTCAAGCCATTTATTTTGGCCCAGTTTGAGACGCAGTCAATGTCACGTTGAAGGAGAATACAGTCAAGAATATTTTTTATTGATCGATATAGTTTCAAGTCATCTGCAAATAGTAAATACAGCGAGTGTGTGATGACTGAACCAATATCGTTAATAAAAATCAAAAACAGAAGTGGTCCAAGGATAGACCCCTGAGGAACTCCAGAAAAAACTACGAATTCAAAAGAACTGGATCCCTTATAATAAACAATTTGTCTACGATTTCGAAAATATGAAGCAAAAAAACAGAGTAGTCTTTTGGAAAAACCAAATGAAGCTAGTTTATTTAGAAGAATGTCGATGTCAACCTTGTCGAATGCTTTTTCCAGGTCAAAATAAGCAACATCCACCTGGCCACCATTGTCGAGAGTTCGTGATAAGAAATCTGAGATGCATAAGAGGTTTGATGTTACTGACATCTGGGATCTAAAACCATGTTGATGGTCGTCAAGAATTGGAGTAATGTGATTAAGTATATATTTATGTAGAATTTTCTCGAATATTTTCATTATGGAACATAGAACGGCAACTGGTCGATAATTCCGGATATCGCGTTTGTCTCCCTTTTTGTAGATAGGGGTTATTAGTAGGGGTTATCAGTAAACAGGAGCGAGATTGTTGACTTCGTGTATCTAACAGACTGATTCTGTTTACGTTTTGTGGGTTCGGTATTGCTGGAATAAAACAAACAGACCGTAAATAAATAAATACAATGTGATGCCGAGTTTGCGGCATGTACATATATATGACAGATGCTAAGTTTCATGATAAACTGGAGTCGTATAATTATTAAGCTTACATATCATAATAATATTTATTGATGTATGTTGTTTCTAAATATTGGATACACTTTTCTTGGAATCATTATAATCAGATAGTGATGACTTCACGAAAGTCGTATATTATAATCTTGGCTAAAATTACTAGGGTAGGCTGAAAAGTAATGCACACATGCTTGTAAAACACGAAAATAAACCAATAGCAAGATAAGGCCAAAAGCACATTAAAGTATTGGCTTCTTAAGCCTCAAAATCATATATTTATTTTTCAACATAATCACCCTTAATTTCTCCCAACGTGTAACAAGTAACTGAAAAATTCTTCCGACATTTCTCGAATCCAGGACTTGACAGCTGCCTTCATCTCATCGTCCGAGGTATAATAATTTTCCTTGAGGTGTTTCTTGAGTAGAGGAAAAGGATACAAATCGCATGGTGAAAGATCGGGGAGTGAGAAGGGTGTGGAATCGGTTTAAACTTCAGGTTTTGCAGAGGCTCTAATCGACGTTATTTGTTCTCGTCTGTGAAACGGCGTGGTACCCATCGTCCACAGATTTTACGGTTTCCTAATTGTTCAACATTGAAGCCGACACATTCCTTGGTTATTTCAAAATGATTTGTGGTACGCTTTTGAGTGATTCGCCGTTCATTTGTAATCAAATCGTGGACGAGTTTGGATTGTTTATCAACTGTATCAGTGATCGGACGTACGCTGCGTGTTTAATCAACAATTATTGCTTTCCCAGGCTCACAATCATGAGATTTTACTAACCATAGATTTACAATAGACATCAACAGCGTCCTCACCATAAATATCCTTAAAAGGACGATGAATCTCAGTAGGAGTCAATTTTTCAGTATTTAAAAATTCGATAATAGCACGCTGTTTACCTTGCGTTGACATAACACTAAAACACGTCTCCATACTTTTCAAAATACACTGGATGAATTCAACGACCTCAAACTTGCGCGTACGTATAGAGGAGGAATGTCACTTCCATATTCCACTTGTCGCGCTTCTGAAGGTCATTTTGTTCGCGCTGTACAGACATGTGTGCATTACTTTTCAGCCTACCCTCGTAGTTCTGTGCTTGTGTCACTCTCTATAGAGAGAAAAAGAAGACTTATTTTTAAACGCCTGGGGTCTCAAAAGTTGCCTATGATCTATAGCTATTTGAAAAACTAAAAATAAATTAAATTTTTGTTCACTATTGGATCGCTAAAATGGTCAGAAGTTTAAAAAAAAATTAGATTTAGTGGTTTGGGAAAAAAAAAGAGAATGGTTCAATATTTTATATTTTGTAGCAAACTTAATTTTTATTCCACAACTACAGTACAAAGAACGCTTTTTTTAAAACATATGTGATGTGTTTGTCAAAAATATAAAAGGGGAAAATAACCTTTTTTTTTGGATAAAATCGGTATTCTTGTGGACTTACTTGTATTAATAAACTTGATTTTTTTTTTCATTTTTGTAAGCTATACGTGACAAAAAAACGTTAAAAGGTTAAACTATGGCAAAAAAAATTAATTACCATAATTAAAAATATATGTTTTAGGTTTTTTTTTCTTATTTTCAATTCATTTTAGCGAGTCAATAATCATTTTAAAAATATAAATTTTAAATGCAGTTCTCATTTTCTTTGTAAGACGCAATTTTTGAGATATCAGGCGTTTCTGAATTTAAAAATTGAAATAATTGCCACACCCTAGTGCACAACCGTCAATCAGCAGTAAATAGGGTCCTCTGCTTGTATTATTAGGGGCTACATACATTAACAATTTTCTTATTTAATATTATTAATGTGATTTAGTGCAATTAAAGTTGTTTTAGCGAGTAAATTATTAAAACTGTAGGCTAAAACAACGATATGTAGGTGATCTTTTGGCGACCTCCATTACAGAGTGATAAGATCCTTGGAATCGGAACCAGAGGTCACGTGCAGAGAAAGGAATGTTACTAATTTACGATAGTGTTCTTACATAATATTTATTTCGTTTTTCTAAAAAAAACCAATGATGCTTTATTATAAGCAATCCTAAAAATTCAAATTCCTCCTCCTACCTACGTCAAAATTGGGCATAATCCAATGAATTGTTTACGTGTTCTCAATTAGCCAAACATGCCAAAAATACCTGAGAGATACTTGAGGTCTACCCTGTACCCCTACCATTGGGGGTAGTGATTTAGTCGGCAAGGTGACTGGCGTCAGCGCTTTCCGCTCGAGCACAGGGTGTGTCTGACGCCTGAAGCTCTTCACGGGTTCGATCCTCGGCCACTTCAGGCCCATCAATAATATTTTCATGGCGGGGACACCGAGTCAACGATGACGATATTTTAATGACGGTTATTTTTGGCTTGGGTTAACTTTCAGTATTGCGTTTAGCAGTGAACCTTTACAATATTATGCCGGTTCTGTTCTTTAAAAAATATATTTAGGTGAGTCCCGCGGTAGAGTCTCAGCTGCTCCCAGCCATCTGGAGAAAGTGATACCTAGACATCTCCAATTGGGGTATATTATGAGGGTGAAGGTAGAGAGGAAGGGAAAGCACTATTTTTAGGATGAATTGCCTACTTCAAAAAAAAAAGGATGGGTGTGGAAGATGGGGAAGTACTTGGCTATTAAAATCTAGTCATCAACTGTTCGATCCCAAATGGTGGTCCATCAATAGGCGAAGCTGAAATTATGTACCTCTTATAAAAATATGTTGACTCTTTTATACTTTGCTAAAAGTATAAACTTATTTTATTTTTCGAAATGCGTACCATTTTTTACAATATCATGAATTCTCTGTCAACGTTCGGTTTTATGATTAAAAAATGTATTTGCGAATATTTAATACTAAAAATAATAAAGCAAACATATATTCTCATTCTTATATATAAAAAAAAACTTAACTAAAATATAGGCAATATTTCGCCGTATTAAGACTTTTTTTTTCAAATTTGTGTATATTTCTTTTTTGTAAAAATTCGCGAGTTTCGATTTTTTTCAAAAAATTCGCGAGTTTCCACTTTTTAAAAAAAAAATAGCTTTTCACAAACGAATTTGATTTTCTTATTATTTTTCATGTGTAACAGTTAATTGAATGTGCATTTAAGGATTAGATATCATAAAATTTCACTCCGAGTAATTATTTACTTACATAAAACTGTACAACGAAAAAAAAATTGTTCCCTTCGTGAAAACGCTCATCAATGTATTTTATTATAAATCTTTCGGGCGAATAGTCATCGCGATCATTATTATACTGGCTGTTAGATATGTAGAATTTACAAGAGTAGAACTTAACTTCCTTCAGACCGGTGATTAAAACTTTACAAAAATTTTAAATTCTTGGAAATAAATGCGAACTTCTTATTTCCCTTGACCTAACCTCCTGCCAACCCAGCCTTGAAGGGTCTGACAGACCCAGGGCATTTAAAACAACTGTAACTGTAAAATGCAGATGTCATGCGATTCACGCAAGGATTATAATATGAACAGAGATTAGTTCTACCCACATTGCCCTCGCAAGCATACGTCGCCAAATTCCGCGCGGGTCCCACATACCGACATATCCTACCAGGCATGCGAAGTATTTTTTTGTTAAGAGCTATCATTTTTGTTCCGTTTTCTTTAAGCAGTGTTAATTATTTTTTGTATTTTTTTAAGAATTGCACTAGTTACAATGTCTTTGCAACTAACCTCAGATGATATTGAAGCATCATTAGTTAGACAAAACCGTGTTTAATTAAAAAAATTAGTCAGTCTTGCAGTAGTCGTATTTGTTTAGAGCTTTCAATTTTCTTCTAAGGAAGCTTTATCACAAATGTTATTTTTTAAGTTAAATATTGACAAATGATTCCGGTACGGCATACAAAGTGTTATTTTATAAATGATTTTATTACACTTTAAGTTTTATCTGTTTCTAAAAAAACGTTAGATTAGAATAGATAAAGATAAAATTAGGGATTTTGTTTTTGGCTCTTGGTAAATAATTTATAATTTCTGAAATGTTTTGTATTTATAAATTAGAATATAAATTTTAAAAATGAATAAGACAAGAAAAAGAAAACATTGATGTAAATAAATAATAAAAAATGATTACATATGTAATGCCTTAAAATATGTAATGTCTTTGAGACCCTACCAGGCATAACTAGTGGTATAATTTCAGCAGGCACGTGGAGGTTTTTAACCAAATACCCCTAAAAAGCAGTGACGTGCAATTTTTCATCTGCTTTCCTGATTATCCAAAATAGTAGCAGGAATTGTTGTTTTAATTAATTATTTCATAACAAAAACTTTTCATGCATTTCATCATGAGTTTCGTGACTTGGCAGGGGTGCCTGGGTTCATAGGGTGAGGTTTTTCTAGGTCTTGGTGGCGGGTGCGTTAGCCCAACTACAGCGTGGCGGGCCGAGTCGGGTGAAATTGGTTGAGGGAGATATAACATAAATTCTTCACTCCTGTACAACTTGAAACCCAAATTCCTACCCACCCTTCGTAAATTTTCCCTTCCCTAACTTACTCTCCTTCCTTTTCCTAAAAGACCCTCCCACAGGATACCCTCAGGGATTTATTTTCCGCAGGGCGTCCTGTGTGAAGCTATTGTAAAAAAAGTGTATGAACTTAGTTGTTACGAGACTACTTTTCAGTGTTATTTCAAAGATTTTGGTTAATAACATTTAGGTATAGTAACTACCTATCAAAAATTAAAAAAAAAAAAGTATTATAGGAGAAAAAACGTTGGAAAGCCCCTGTTCAGAAGAGTAAATTGGAAAAGGTTTATCTCACACATGTACTGAGAAAGCATTCGATTTTTTTTTATAAGCTTTGGAGTTTTTTGTATTGAGATAAATCTTTAATTATCTTCATAGAGGATGAAGGGGCAAGGGGAGTGAACGTGAACAATGTGCCTGCGTACAACAACTGGAGAGTCGTTGCCGTTTTATCTGATGCAAGCAAGACGAAACGTGCTCAACTAGCGAGTTACCGGATTCTGAGAAGCACTCGTGTCATAAACCCACCCCAACCTACCCTGGGATTGCACCCTGAAGACTACTGTAGAGTAGAAAACTCCAACTGCCGCGAGGGAACAAACTATTATATTGCAGAAAGAATCGACGTTAATTTAAGATTTTTTGTAACAGGGATTGTCTTTTTAAATTCTGAACTCTTTTGTGATATCAATTTTCTTAAAGTCATAATGTTGAGTTAAGGACCAAAAACGATGGTTACAATACATTATTACAATACAATATTATTCTTACATCTAATTCCCCCAAATATTATTCACTTGCATTATTTGATTTGTGGATATTTTGTGGAGGGTCTTTTTGAAGACAGGAAAGAAAGAAGTACTTGGAAGGCACGGGGTATGAGGGGTGGGTGAAAATTTGGAAGTCAGTGTGTCCAGGAGTGACTTACGATTGAATCATCCCTACTGTGGTAGGCGATGGGTCGAGAGAGTCTTGCCAGACGGTTTGTGGGCAGACGCATCCTCCGCCAAAAACTGGACAAACCTCACCCCTTGAACCCGGGCACTCCTGCTAAGTCACTAAACGTATCAAACCAGTTGGGGTGACCTAGAGGAGAGGTGTTGTTTAACGAATAAATTAGGGCTTAGCTCAAAGTACTTCTTTCGCATAAAGTAATATTCTGTTAATGCTTTTGTATCGACAAGTTAGGCATAAAAACATATATTTTGGGAGAAATTTTACTGACATTTGAAACGTTACCA
This sequence comes from Limnephilus lunatus, assembly GCA_917563855.2. Classification (NCBI taxonomy): domain Eukaryota; kingdom Metazoa; phylum Arthropoda; class Insecta; order Trichoptera; family Limnephilidae; genus Limnephilus; species Limnephilus lunatus. The sequence goes on from OU830600.1 coordinate 48,835,279, forward strand.
ATTAAGTGATATAATTAAAATTAATAAAGCATTATTTTTGGGCGTGGCGGGAAGAAGAGATGGAAGGGGGTTGATACAATCTGGAGTTAAGTGGAGCAAAAGTTGTTGGATAAACTACTGTTTGTGACTTTTAGATTTAAGGCTGAGGTGTTGAGCGAAAGCCATAAACAAATAAGTTTTATTTATAACTCGTGTTGCATAGGGAAATGCTTAAAGTTGTTTTAATCCCATAAGCTTCTTAGAAAATTACATTTCATTGCGTCGAAGTTGTTCCTGAGGAGTCGGAAGTGACGTGGCATACTAATTGAAAACAAATTAATGGTCCAAATATTTCTAATGATGAAAACTAAATTGAAAACTATCGTCTGTTTTGCACATATTCTGCTACTACCTACCTAAAAACACTTGGATTAAATTGACTTGGATTTAATCGGTCCTCTCAACGACGGGCAGCCGACCACCAAAGAGAAGGAGTGTCGGGAAGCCTACACTTGGCTGGCTGAACTATATGGAGATGAACAACCCATCCTTGAACAAAATAAACTGGGGAGTTTTTAAAATACGGTCAGGACTCTCATTGCAGATTGTAGATTATAGTAATACGATGATGATACTCATTCACTTAGTTAGGTACATATTTACCAAGAGTAATGAAGTGTAGCAAAGTCCCATTTTCACTCCCGTTGCATTTAGTCTGTCTATATATATAAGAGGAAACCCGGTCTTCGAGAAATTTGAACAATAGGTATTTTACCATTAATTATTAATTGTTTTTGCGTTTAATTTCTAGAACTCCATTTAATTTTTTTTTAAAGTTAAGTAAAATTCAATTTGATAATGTTATAATCAAGTTCTGCAAGTATTTTAGTATCTACTTTGTTACAGCTATTTCGGTTTACAATACCATTTTCAAACTGTCTTAAATACGTACTAAAATACTTGCAGAATTTGATAAAACCATTAACGAATTTAATTTTAATTAAATAAAAATAAATAAAAAGTTATTTTACTAACAATTTTTACTAACTGTTGATTTCCCTGTCTCTCTTAATCGCCCGAATTTTGAGCGAAACGGACAACTGCACTTCGAGGTTTTGTTTCCCCATCTTTCTCTTCCAAAAGTGGACCGATTTTAAAGTTTTTTTTAATACCTATATTAAAAGAAAATGCTCTATATCTGTACGTTTTGTTTTTAAAAAAATACGTTATCTAGTTTTTATACTGAGCGGTATGGCATTCCAATTTATGGTGTTTAAACCGACAATTTTAACACATTTTGGAGGGTTCCAACTTCTATATGAAATAACCTAGCGTTTGATTGTTAAATTGTTTGTGTTTAATTCGTCGAACTCCGCTTAATGAAAAAAAAATTATATCAAATTTGATATGTTATTATTAAGTTCTGCGAGTTTCGAGTATCATAGTTTTTTTTTAATTATTGCGACAGCTGTTTCGGATTACAATTTCATACTGTGGTTAGACCACTTTGAGACGACTTTAAAATTTCAAGGTGCCTAAATTCTCGATTTTGTGGGGTATCTACTATGAAATCTGTTTTCACCACATTAAATGTTAATGTGTTCTTAATTGTTTAAAAATACCGTGACTGCTATTGACTTATTTAAATGTGTTATGTTGTTAAGGTCTTGTAATCATAATGAGAAAGGGGGACACATACTTTTCCGTGTTAATTTTGTGAAAACAAACGACGGACGAAATATTGTTATTTGTTGATTCAGTATAAAGAACAACATAAATTTGATATGACTGTATTGAATCGTGTTCGCATTTTACGACCCACTCGGTACGTTGTTATGTAAATTAGTAGGAACATAACAACCTACCCACATGCTTCCTTTGTTCTAATTCTTGCGTAGGCTGTATCGCAACGTAAAGGAAAATGATATTGGTGATCCAGTTTTGCATAGTCACTGAAATAGATTAGGTACCTTAAGCCTCCATATTCCGAATTTTTAACATATTTCTCTTGAACACTATATTTTTTTTTGCGCATAATAGCTACACTTTTGTAAAGCCGATATGGCATATCATAATGTATTCTGTTATTTAACTAATCAAAAAACTATTTCACTTAGAATCCAAAACATCCACAAAAAAATTATATTTGGAAACAAAACTGCTAACATTAAGAAAACTAAACGAGTACAATATATGTCTCCTTATATACAAAATAAATAATAAAATCATACATACAAACACAGAATTCATTAAAACGTCCCAAGTACACAAACATTTTACACGACAACATACGTTTAAACACCATTCATACTAACTACGGTAAGCAATCAATTAGTTACGAGGGGGGCATTTTATATGATTGCGTTCCAGATTATATCAAAAACGAAAAAAGTGTGTGCAAATTAAAAAAAAAAAATCATGTTTATTCACAAAAAACAAAGTAGTGAAAGTGAATAATATCGTATGGTAATATAATGTAATGCAAATGTTAGTACTGTAATCTAATGTGATTTAAGGTTATGAAATGTAAAAACTATGTAATGTAATGTAATGTACAAACTAGGTAATATAATTTAAAAAGTACATAATTCAATATTCTAGTTAAGTGAAAATGTTATTTTCTTTTTACTGTAATAAAAATTTAAAAAAAAAGATTTAAAAAAACTTGATAAGGTATGAAAAAAATCACAGTGTGTCTTTAATGCAATTTTTTTATATTATCTCCACATAAGAGACCCTGAGGAAAACTATTTCTTGGGGTATATGTCATCTTTGGGGATGCTGTGTGGAGGGTATTTCGCAGAGTATTTATAGATTTGGGAATTTATAAGCCAAAGCAACTATTTTCACGAATCAACGTACGATTTATACGCTAAAGGAACTATTTTCACAAATCGACATGTGATTTATAGGCCAAATAAACAAGTGTCTTTTTTGGGGTCGCGTGAACCTGGGTCTTGAAGGGACCCAGGTTCACTCCGTACTGTCCCACGGAGCTTTGAATTGCCAATTTGACTGATAGAAAATAAGAAAAATGTTCGTTTATTATTACTAATATTTTGGAGCTTTCTGCTTGCTTCATTCTAGTATTTAATATATGTATTGTATTTAAATTTTGTACAAAAGCAGTACTAGGTATGTGGATTATTCACTTTACATCAAAGAAAATAAGTGCTTATTATTAATTATGTCATCATTTCGTGATGAATGCTTTCTTAAGTACGTAATTTTTCAGATGCTAAAAATACGAAGCAATTTGTAATTTATTCCGTGAATGTGATACACGCATTATTTTCCCATACAAAGTAATATGCTCAATTATACTTCATCAAAGGAAACTTGTTCAAGTCGTTGACATGTTTATTCACCCTGGATGAAAATTTAATGATATTACTTCGTAAATATAAAATGAAGGCAAGTCAAATTAATTTTAATGGCGGTGTAATTTAATTTGCAAAAGCTTCCGCGGTATAATTTCGGTTGAGATAAATTATCTAAAGTTTCGGAATGGTTTTTATCGGTTTTATTAATTAAAGTGCTATGTCCAACAAGTATCTATAAGTAATACCAGTGTAATATTTGAAATGAAAAAGTTAAACGATTTTCGTAACCAAATTATTTTTTATTGGTTTACATAAATAAAAGCAGGATATTTATAAGTAATGCGGGTTTCTATATATATAATTCAGGGGTATTTCAAAATCCTCTTGTAGCTTATTCAAAAGACAACGCACTCTTATATTAATAAATAAACAAATAAATAATCACGATACTTTAGAGAACTTGAGGTGATTTTTCACAAAAAAAGCGCTCTATAAATCGTCCAAATATTATTATTATTATTAACTAATCCGATATATAGTCACTATCCGTAGGATCGAGTATCGAATAGTAAACTGAATAAACTAAATAGTAATAAACTATTAGTAAACCAAATCGGACTCTAATAAATAAATCGTAAATCGAAAATGTATGTTATCCTACGGACAAGCTATCAAGATGGTTAAATACCTCCTCAGTCGAGTATAAGGGCCATTAACCAGCCAGCGGCCGAGAATTCATATTTCGTTGAAATATTTTCTTACGATCGTACAGGGCGGTTCCAATGAGAAAGATAAATTATTATATTTAATTAAATGAAGACAATATTAGCGAAACTCAATCGAAAATCTGGAGACACAAGAATCAGAAAAAAGATACTGGTTCCACTGGGACTCAAACCCAGGGCCCTTTGCTTACATGGGAAGTGCTCTACTAACTGAGCTATGGAACTCATTTCCAATTCGGTTACTTTTAACTGTATCATACTTCGACTAAGAACAACCAACATTATGTTCATTTAATTTAATATTATTGGCTGCTATCTTTACATATGATTGCAAGATTCAACCCGAACTAAATGCTATCTTGATAGTGTCCGGATAAATATTTATCCATTTTATTTTTAATACGTGACATCTATTGACTTTTTCTGCGACATATTTTCTTTCAGTTTTTCGAAATCAATTTATAATTTTTTGTGGAAAAGAGTCAATACGTCTAAAATTTGATTTAAAAATGACATATTTCCAGTTTTTTCTGGTTATTCCCTTAACCTGTATGCTATTTTTTTTTATCTGATAGCATGTCAAATTTACTTTTCTGCAAGCATTTATTATATTATATATACCGGAAAAGCTTACCTATAAGCTTTATAATGAAATGTTTACTTAGCCTTGAAAACCGTACTTAATAATTTTCTTCTGATTGTTTTAGATGGTGATGCAACAAAAACCCCTTCCAGGTCAAAGCGCTGCGACGAGAAACCTTTGGATCTGAAGAAAGGATGACGGGAAGCTTTACATTTGGGGTATTCGTTTGACCTAAGGTTTGTAAAGACTTTTGGAAAGGATCTCGAATTTCAACCTAAGCCAGGAGAAGCTCATAAAAAGCCGAATCAATGACTGTTCTTCTTAGAATATAATTCTTAGAATACAACTCTCGAGCTAACCGTTATTTTAGTTTAGACAAGTTTTGTTTAGCAATCCGAATGTGAATAGGGTCAGCAACAGCTGATCACAACAGTGACCATGGGGATCTTTGATGTCGTATTAGTCCTATCAGTGTTTGCTTTCCTGTCGAATGCTTCGACATTACCCACCGTTGTTACCGAAGATAGTGTTGTTCTAAATGTGACGAAACGTGAAGTAGTTTTTACACCAACGCCTGTACCATCGACGTCATCCGTGAAGCCCTTGAGAAAGACAACAATACCAATAGTAACGACGCAAAATACTAATGTCTCACCGATGGAGAAGCATGCAATGAAACTGGGATCGACTGTTACCCTGGTTGCGAAGAAACCAAGAGTAACAACTCCGGTAGACATGATAACAAGCAAAATTGCGGATGTTACAATAACAGCTATAAAAGGTACCGAACCTTCTAAAGTGGTAACTGATGTAACTAAAGCAGCTACTGAAGTGACAACAAGTGTTAAGGAAAAGTCTACTAAGCAAGATGAATCTACCGTTTCACAAACTAATGGATCAACCACTATTTTAAATTCTGCAACTTCCAGTACAACAGAATCCAATCCAGCTGACCATGGATATCCTGCAAGAACTCCCACGAGGCTCGACGAAAGGCTTCAAGCCTTGGACTGCGATATTCCTTTGCTTCCAGCCGAGTCCAGGCTTTGGAGAGGGAATGAGACTCATGAGCTGATGCTTCCTATAACGGTAAGAAATGTTATTTTATTCCATTTATTACAGTTATTAACGTAGAACCGTGAAAAATCACGGATTTTAGCTATAAAATCCGATATTTAGGATTAGAAAATTTTAGGATTTGTGAACCAATGACGTTATAAAAATACAAGACACTTTATAATTATAATTAACTATCAAAAATGGAGCACCGCTTTTGAAAACGATAGACATGTGAAGAATAATGAATAATAATCGGGCCCCTAAAGTATGAACACTGGAAATAGTTCAGTAAAACCACTAGTGTTGTCTCCGTAATCTTTTTTCACTCTATTAATAATAATTTTAGGCATCTGTGAAACATTTGTACAAAATAAATACGCATTTCGAATAAAGACTTATTAATTCATAAACTAATTTTGGAACCAACATTACCGTTTCTCTGATAAATAGTTCCAATTTTGAAAATTAAAAGTTCATTGAACTTAAATAATGTTGCGCATTACGATAAAATATTTTACATTACTTAAAATTTTAATATATCACACGCACCAAAAACTGAAATTAGTTCTTCTTTGTCGGTTCCTCATTGCTGAGGATCATAACCCCTACTACAATTTTCATAGTGGATAAGCCTCCTCTACTTTGCGCTGCGCGGAGAGTGGCAGACACCTGAGGATATTTTGTCACTCCAGCGCATTGGTGACCTTCCTTTGCTTCTTCTACCTTCCACTTTGCTAGCGACTATGACTTTCTCCACGTTGGAGTCCTCAGTTTAGCGAGCAAAGTATTATAAAATACCTTGTAGGCAGATAGTTGAGAGTCTATTGTGGATGCCTAGCTCTTCCAGAATGGACATATTTGTGTATCTGGCTGTCCATGGATCCTGAGCACAGTTTATTTAACATTATAGTTTATTATTATTATTACTCAGGTACGTGGTTTATAATACTAAGCGAAAATAATTGATTATTATATTTTTAAAAACGTTTCAAAAATTTACCAATCAAAATAAGAGGATTTCATGATGATAGTGCTTTCAAATTCTTTGTGTAATTTAATAAAATAATGGCGAATTGATGTACTACAATTATATAGGAATCGGAATTTAAAGCTTTATTATTTTTAATAACGGTTGAGGAAATCATCAACAAAATCATGATATTACGAACGTGTGTATATATTTAATTCTACGATGGTTTGTACGCTCATAAATCTTACACGCTTTAACTTTAAAAAACATATTATACTACTAATTCTAGAATTTAAAAACATTAATTACTACAGCTAAAATGCCACGTTTAAAGATCCATTAAGGTCTTCAAACCAGTAACATGCCGATTATTTAATGTTGTCCTTAATTTTTAATATTTCAAAAAATACACGACCGAAAGTAATCGTGATTGGTTTAAAAAAAGAGTTAAAAGTTTCTTATTTACAAAAATTTTATGGTGGTAATTTGAAAACCTTTTATGTACTTTTTTTTAATAACAATCATTCCTGTAGCGTATAGCCTTTAGCCAATGTCCGTAACCATTTCTTTACATCCATATGTAGGTACATATCTATTCTTATCCGTCTAAAACCCCAGATGGTTTATTATTGGAAAACGAAGGGATTTAAGGGAACATCGCTTCATCGTTAGTGATCACGGCCATTTGACCTTCGGAAAATAGCATTTAATTTTAAAAAGGGTACTGTAATAATACAATAGTACTTACATATTTGGGATAGTCAATCACGTTAAACTAAGGATACTCGGAGATGTCACTTACTTTTTCAATCAAATTCTATCATGATTTATTTCAGAGAATATGAAAGATTGGTTGAAAGACATGAGTGCTTAAAAATGTTCTATTAATAAAAAAATGTACTTGTCCGAGAAAAGTATTTATTGACAAAACCATCAATTTATTAAATGTCAGAAAAAAATGGGCTTTCAATATTATTAGTTTTTTTCGGTTGGTCCGATGGTTTTGATGTCTGGGAAATATTAAGGAGTTAATTAATTATCTCTTTTATATTTCCAACACAAAAATAAAAGTCTTAAATATTAATATTTTCTGTGTGGTTTTTTTCAAGTACTAGTAATAATTACTAAATGAAATAGTATTATGATTCATTGTCATAAAAATTATAATAACAGCGTTTTTATTCATGCCGATTATGCCGCCGGCTTTTCGGCATCAAGCAGCGAAATTATATATATTTTTTAAATAACGTAAAAACAACGATCTCGTATTTCAAAAATATCATCATTAAAATCTTAATTTAAAAAAACATACTAATAGTTGGTATGTAGCTGTACGCAAAGTAAGAAGATAACTGTTTTCATGGAAGTAAAACAAAGAAAAGATAATTAAAGATTAACAGAAATTTGTTGGCATGATGGAATACAAATTTGAAAATCGTATTAGCAGAACTATTTGCGTATTTTAAAATTTAACTAAACTAGCTCAATGTGCCGAAAAAACCTAAATAAGACATTTTTTATTTGTCGATTTTTGTAAATTAACTATCTCTCATTTGTGTTTTGTGTAAATTCTGCATAAGTGTAACGCAAGTGAGTGAAAAATTGTCAAACTTTTTAAAGTTACAGGTAAAATGTTTGAACAAATTTCTGATTTTGTTATTTTTCAATCTTCGTGATTTCACATGTATCGTCAAAATGATATTTAATCGTGAACAGGAAATTTCCTTTCCACGATTTCATTTAAAAGCGGAAAGAGGCGAGGTAGTTTTTTTATTCGCAATTTTCCTCTTGAAAGTGAGTGGGAGTAGAATGGTTTACTCGGGAGGGTCCCGACCGCTTTCTGAAGGGTGAACTCAGTTGTGAATAACCGAGGAAAATGAATCAAAGGTTTCCAAAAACGACGATATAAAATGACTTAATTTTCACCATGGGAGAAATTTTAAAAAAAATCTTTAAAAATTTTTCTCTAAATTTCTCGGCATTGCCCGAGCTTTTAAAATACATAAACGTCAGAAATTTTACCAATATCGGAATAAAACTGTGCTTTATAGTAAAAAAACAAAGCCACCCACCCAGAAACACTTTTCTTTGCGTATACATAGATAGATGATTTTTTAAAATTATATTGGATGTTTAAAGATCTGAACAATTACTTACGTATGAACAATCCTACAAAAACATAGTTAGTATACATAAAACTGTGCTGTTGTGCTTTTAAGAAATAAGTCATCTTAAAGAAAGAATGGTGTAAATTCATTAACGCGTGTTGATATCATGTAGGTATGTATGTAAGCAATGAAGAGTTAACTCAGGACAATGGATGTATGTTTTGGTCGTCTGTGTGTCAAAACTGATATCAATTATCTAAGTTCAAATAAATTTTATCATAATTCTTCAAATACCAAAAACCCTTGACTAGATAAACAATTTCATCGGCTTGGCATTCGCATAGGGTTGAAGAGATGTTTTGTAAATTGAGGATGTGAGTTTTTCCACATCAGTGACACTCTTAAATCTCTACACAGATATCATTGATGATAACTGATTTTTGTAAACAACAAAAGTGTCCAGATCAATTGCAACGAAATAATACTGGTGTTCCATCCCTGTCTCCGCCGGGCAACTAGGGGTGGCTGTGTATGGCGCTGTTGCCAAGCCCTTGTTATGAATGTGGGTTACGCTGAAGATTTGTATTGACATCTCTACAATATTGTGTATCTCATATTCAGAATGCAATGTCAACAAACTTTCAATATGAGATGTGATGAATTTAAGACTGAAATCTTGGCAAGATATGAATAGATGCTCTTGATTTATTTTACACATAGTGTAGAAATAGCATCAAATTTCTAAATATTTTATTGTTTTTCAAATTGATCCTTCTTCCTGTTAGTATTATTCCTTCCATCAATTTAATCTTTTGATTTTAATTCGCTTTTTTTATTAAACCTTTCCTTACGGTGTTGGAAAATACCTCAAGCTTCGGTGCTTTGTACTTAGTAGACAAGGTACACATATAAAAAATAGTTATTTTTAAGTTAGGGAAAAATTAATAAACACTTATATAAATCATTTTGACAGTCCCGAAGAATAATGTCGGATCGGCTTTAAATTGAAAATCTGGTGGCTTATTTTAATTTTCTTTTGATTATTTAAAAGTTTGTATTTTTGGAAATTTGATTTTGATTGATGAAACGAAATGCAAAATACGAAAACAACACTTTATTTCTTAATCTCAAAAAAAGTAAAAATGCAGAAACGAAACTTGCACATCCGTCATTGTTCTTCGTCACAGTCGCGTCGCGTCGATTTTATTAATAGTACGTACCTACCTACATATATATAAACATGTGCATAAATAAAATATTATGTACCTACCTACAAGTGCTGATAAAGATGAAAAACATCGGCCACACACACAATACATGATTCTTCCATTACAGCTGGTAACCGCGCTGTGAGCGAAACTCCGTACCGCTCTTGATCACTATTATACCACTCAGCAAGTCATCAACGCACGCAGATTTACCAACTCACATATTTTATCCCGATTTTTCGACATAACATTTTTTTCTATTGCGATTGATAAACATTAACATATAAATAGTGTTAAGGGACGTCCTTGACCTACTTTAATAAGTGATTACTGACATTATTTTAAATTTTATAGAATTTAAATTAAATTTTGGTCTCCGGTGACTTTGCTGTGTTTATTTTATTTTTTTACTTTTTTCTTCAAAACCAAACAACAACAAAAACTTCCACACGTCATCACTAGTCACTCAGCCGAGTAACCGCCTAACCCCTCACATCGACACTAACTTAATACCTTACAACTGATTTTTTTAATGGTTTACGTTGAATATAAAAAAAACATCGAATATGTTGCAAAATTTCGTTCGTCAAATACTTTTCTTTATCCAATACACAAACGCATTGCTGGGGAACACGTAAAATATGAAATCTTTTTTTAGTATATTTTACAAACATATTGAAATAATTATAAACATGAGAACTGTTATTATTCTTTTGCAAAATCTTTTTATTTACTAATTAAGCATTTAATCCTTCTTTATGCAACGAACGAAGACCGCGGACGTAGCTCAGATAGAGGGATTCCAATGGGTCCTCGACCTGAGTAGGACAAGGGGAAGAGGATGAAATAATGAGATCTAAGAGTGTTCAATTATTCAACCTTGACTCTGTGCAGAAACATGCGGTCCGTTTGATAGATTCTCCCATCTTAACAGACAGATTGCAATCTTTAGAGCACAGGCGTCAGGTGGGAATGCTGTCCTTGTTCTACCGGTATTACAATGGAAGATGCTCCGAGAAACTAGCATCATTGATCCCCTTAGCACCAGTGTATAGTCGGGAAACACGCCAAACACGCGCCAAACATTTGTACACGGTTGACATTAGTCACATGAGAACGGGTCGTTTTTACGACTCGTTCTTGAGTTCAACAGCTCGGCTGTGGAACGATTTACCGGCCTCTGTGTTTTCTCCCTCCTACAACATGGGTCTCTTCAAGACCCTCCACACAGCATCCCCAAAGATGACATAAGCCCTGAGGGAAATTATTTTCCTCAGGGCATCCTGTGTGGAGTTAATGTAAAAAAAACTTTGTAAGTACCTAGTTGATTGAAAATTTACGTGAAAATTAAGCTCGGGAACTCGACGCAAATACTTTAAAAAAATTAAAGTTTATCCTTTTAGTTGGTTAGTTATATGATAACCTGCTAAAGCAATATTCTCTTTGATTTTGACTAACAAACGCACTGTCACGTCGCCGCACCGCCCGTGACATAAATATTTCTGAATGCGGGACATAATGGCACAAAGAGCGATGCAGCAGTTTGACAGAGCGGGCAGGCTGCCCAGTAGTACCCAGTGTCCGCGGTCAGCGGGTCAGGTCAGGAATCCTGGAATCCGGGACAAACGGCGGAGGATTCCAGCACGGGGAATAAGGAACGCAGGGCCGGTCGTACCCGGGCGCAGTTGTAGCAGTCCACTCCGGGCGCCGAACTCCCGAGGCGCTGTATCTTAACATCTAACACATCGCCCATGAAATTATTTTTCGTAAAACGGCGCTACACAATTGTCCAAATATTATCGGTTATGGTTATAGTTATTACCAAATCGTCACTTCATTTGGATAGGGTTCTAACTTTACTTCACCTTGTTCTGAGACATGAGATGTCAAAGCTTGCAAAGGCGATTTCTCGTAATCTATTTACCAATTTTCAATTTTGTGGTTAAATCTTGTGTAAAGTATTTTAATTGGACGTATTTTGACGGAAAGTATTTAAATATGACGTATACTTACCCTTTTAGAACATAGGTACCTAAACATGCAAATAGAACTATACGCAACCAGCTAGGGCAAAACAATTCATTGCATAAAGTTCGAATTACATATCCCTTATGCAATTCCAAGTCAAGGCCACGTCTAATTTAAATATTTGCAATTAAATATTATGAAATAAAATACTAAAATTGTTAAATAGATTACGAAAATTCTTCTTCGGAATCCTTGAAATCTTAGAAAATGGTAAGGCGTAGTTAGAACCATATCCAAATAAAGTGACGAAATATAATGCGCCTCGTAATTACGATCAACTGTCAGATGTAAACAAAATAGAGAGTCTAAGTGATGTTAGAACCTTGTAAAATAAATGATTATTAAATTGCTTGATGTTAGAACTTTGTCAAACATATATCTAAGAAAATACAACATAGATGGTTCTGAAAACTATTTTGGGAAAGAAATGAAGTAAAGGTCATTTTTGAAAAAAATGTCAATTAGAAACCTAACCAAATATGGTGACGAAATCGTCCTAATATTATTGGTTACAGTTATCACCTGTTTTTTGACAAGACAAAATTTACTCGCGCCAATCGCCGTTTAGCTCAGGGCCGGCCCTTACAGGATGTCCGGCGGTGCGAGGAATAAGGGATGGTTCGACGACAATACGGAACCGAGTGGGCGCCGGATAATGCGGGACATGCAGCGTTCGCACGTGACGTAGTGTGAACGGAGCTTAATTAAATTAAACCAAAATGCTTCTTCGGTTAACTGAACTCAGATATTGATTTGTTTTCTTTGGTCGATAACTTAGACAATGGATATTAAAATGTGTTTAAGAAATGATAAAAACATGAGTTTATATTAAAAAAACATTCAACGTTGGCCCTTGTTTTAACAAACCTACCTTGCAATAAAACTAAAACAAGTAGCATGGCCTCTGATCTTTTGTTTAGATAATTTATTTACTGCATGATTCAAATTAATATTATCAATAAAACAAATGATGTCGCAAACGACAAAATATGCGTTGAACTAGAAAATCCAACAAACGGCGGTACAAACGTCATGACACTATTCGATCGTTTTGGCTGCATCAAAAAGCAGGTTTTCGCGTAACAGTTCAGATGTGAATTCTCAAGAAAATTGTGGATTTATTTTTAATATTGATTGTTAACAATAATTGGTAAAAAAGCATTACCTAGTTTACCATTACTATTACACATCTACTCTGAAGATGGACACTGTAATGAAAAGTTTGCTAAAGAAGGAGGTAGCGCAACATGGTATTATAGCCAACAATAAATCACGTTAATAAATATAAAATCTCAAATCACACAATTTTCTAGTTATTTCATCTAATAATTTTTAAGTTTCCGTGTATAATATTAATGTATATATTTTATTACAATCTTACTTTTAAAACTTACAAAACGTAGCCCCAACAATAATTTTGTTTGACTTTAATACTTGTTCTCTAATGTGCAGAAAATTGTTTAAAATCCTAGGATATTTTTCAAAGAATTCATAGTACTTTTTAATAATCAACATTTTTGGGGTGCTTTTTATTTGGTTAAGTTTTAGGGTTGAAAAATTCGGCAGGAAAGGGTAGTAAGCACTAAATCAGTGATGATCAACCTTTTTAGCCAGAGGACCAATTTATGCATTTACTATTTTTTCGGGGGCAGCAGGGTGGACACATTGCTAAATTTGCAGTCTGTGGTGTCGCAAAACCTATTTGTATTTTCTAAAACGATTTAAAAAAAAGCCAAACGCCCAGTATTTTATAAAACAGATATTTTTTAAAGTGCATCGATGATAGAACAACCCAACGAAAAAGCGCTACCTAATTTTTTTTACGCTTCTGTAAGAAAATCTAATTCGTCTGAGCGGGTGACTCAAAACTTCGAAGAACGATTTTGTTTTATAGAAGTTTTACAACACAGAATAGAAACCATTGAGTATTCTGTACAACAAATTTTTTGGATATTTTATTTAGTCAAGTCGGCTGTGCGAAAAGGCTCGCGGGCTTCACGAAATGGGCTCGCGAACCGCAGGTTGTTTATCACTGCACTAAATACTTAAGAAGAAAAAAAAATAACAACTAACAAAACTTTAAAGTTACGAGTATTCAAGTTTATTTTATTATTCAATAGGGGGGAGGGGGGTATCATAAACCACTAACATTTTTAAACCTACCCATTTAACGAACAAATACTACGAGTAACACTAGTTGTTTGCCAAAATACCGTAGAAAAGAAGGATTTACTTTTATTGATTAAATATATTTATTCAATAAATATATATATTATATATCTACGAAAATATGAAAATAGAATATCTAATGCACCGAGAATGAAAACGGTTACGGTCACAACTTCGACTCGATACCAGATCCTCTGATCTAACAGGTACCAACCATCACTCACCTATTGCGCTATTAATTTTTGGTCTATAGAATAAGTTAACATCAATTTATTATTTTTTCATCTTTTTTGGGATGAATGCAATAATTTCTTACCAGAATACTTCTTAAATTGAAATACGAGATCGATATAAAATATTTTACCTTATATTACCTAAATGTGATTAGGTCCCACTAGCTCAATTGGTAAAGTATTGGTCCTGGTAAGACAACGGGATCAGGTTTCGACCGTTATATTTTTATTTTCAGTATCTTATTCTATTTTCACATTTTTTATTGAGAGTTGTCAATATTATTTTCAAAGATTAAATAAATATTTCTGGTATTTGAAAAACCCAAAAATTGACATACCCGATATTTAATTTTGGTTCATCTGTTTGCCAGTTGAGCAACCTACCCATCGGTTTATTGACTAAGATCCTTTTTGATCATCCTTTAACATTACAAAAATATAAATAAATGAAAAGATATTTCAGATTGAAATAATCTAAAACTATTAAAATATAAATAAAAGGTAACACGTGTGGCATTCTTTTATTTTTAGAGCAAAGTCGGATGAATAATTTTAATTAAAAACTAAACAAAGGACGTTGTGGAAAATTATTTATGATAACTGGATTAAATAAACCCATTGAATACTGTGATATTCCCCCCCCCCCCCCCTACTAAGTACTCCTACATATATTTTTAATTTTTTTAAATGCTGCTACAGCTACCCTGCTACAGCTACAGGAGTAACCCCGCTCGGCCTTTAAAAACTCGTAGCTCTCCCGTTCTCGCGTCTCTCCCCTGCATTTCTTTTGCAGCGCCTTCTCAACCCCATCACGTAATACTTTTATGCAACCGTGACGAGATGCTCATAATTAATCAATTTGTAATTAACCCCTCAACGTTGTGTACTTTTTTGTTTTAGTGGTTTGGTATAGTTAATCCAATTTAATTAATAATTTATTTGTGGTAAACCCTTGTTCTTTTAGGTATGGCGTGTTACAATTTGCAAGGCTTCGAATAACAATGACTGAGTCTGACTAACTTGAAAAATAACTAATTATCTATCTATATTCATCCAGCTTCCTCCCCTAGCACCTGTAATACACCTACGCTCATCGACGACTATTTTTCTTGAAGTAATCTACATTTTACCTCCTAGCACCTAGTGTATAGATTTACATTTAAACGGCGAATTGAGAAGATCCTACCTTTCGATGCGATGTCGCGTACTCTCTGCGGCTCTATAAAATGCTATCATAAAAATAATTTGACATTTTTGTATATTCTAACACAAGATTTACAATCAAAGCAGTACGGAGTGCAATAATTCTACACTCACAGTTCTAGATGCAGTTTGTTAGTTAGCAAGCTTGTTTTATTTTGTTAATTTGATTCTACGAGTAGGTATTTTGGATTAACATGAGAACATGTGCTGTTTAAGTAATTGGACTCCTCCATAGCCCAACTGATCTGGTGATGGTCATGGACCGCCAAATCAGATTCCAATTCCAACGCCTCCAGAGAATGTTAAGGTCGCAAGCGACGAATGAAAATCGACATGTTTTGCCTTCTGTCGGGAAAGGGTTTGATGTGTGTTTCTGGATCATAGAGTGGTAATGGGAATAATATCGACCAATACGCCGTCAAATTATAAATGTGTTGATGATGATGATGAAAGGTCATCTCATACCGTTTGATATGAGGGTCTGCTCCGATTAATGGCGTGATAGCCGATGTCAGGAACTGTTCAGGAAATGCGTGGGTGGCACGAGGTTTTAGATCGTGACATCCTACTCTGGATTGATGATGAAGTTGAAGTTCTTCAGCATGCCGATGACTTGAGTTCCATTAACTCCTAAAGCATCGAGCATAAACATTAAACCGAAGTTGATTAGACAATCGGCAATGTCAGGAGATCGGTGGGGCCGCTCTCTCCTCTGATCTGGCGATGTATGAATTTAATTAATGAAGATTTTGATGTCACCGACCCTCGCCTTAGCAGTCACTCATGTCCTCAACAGTCCCGTTCTCCGTCTAGCACGCCGCCTCGAACCAGTAGAAATAATGATTACGTTTTTCCTAGGCACGTTACAGAAACATGCGCCAGCCTGCAATCCCGATGGTCATCAGTGTTTGATTTGAATGAAAAATACGTCCTCTCGCATAACATACACAAGCGTAACTTGGGACCTTCCTCGATATGTTGTCACGGGCATATGCTCTACGATAGGCGTACCCCAAGCTCAAACTCAAATATCAGCTCAAAGAAAGGAATGTCCAGCTCGGCTTCCAGGGTGCTGGGTCCAAGAATGAAAGGCACCAGATCGTGAATCTGGCTTCCCTTCCTTCTATTTACCCTGCTGCGCTTTCGTCCAGAGTACATTACCAACCTAATGCTGGATGATCCCTACTTCTAGTTTTGAGGAAGTTAAGAAAACTTATCCGGATTCCATCAAAGAAACGTCGAACCAGTAGAAATATTGATTACGCTTTTCCTAGGCACGTTACAGAAACATGCGCCAGCCTGCTATCCCGATGGTCATCAGTGTTTGATTTGAATGAAAAATACGTCCTCTCGCATAACATACACAAGCGTAACTTGGGACCTTCCCCGATATGTTGTCACGGGCATATGCTCTACGATAGGCGTACCCCAAGCTCAAACTCAAATATCAGCTCAAAGAAAGGAATGTCAAGCTCGGCTTCCAGGGTGCTGGGTCCAAGAATGAAAGGCACCAGGTCGTGAATCTGGCTTCCCTTCCTTCTATTTCCCCTGCTGCGCTTTCATCCAGAGTACATTCCCAACCTGATGCTGGATGATACCTACTTCTAGTTTTGTGGAAGTTAAGAAAACTTATCCGGATTCCAACAAAGAACCGCCGAACGATTGGCAAAACGATTCCATATATCATGTTCCCTTCGTTCCGCCGACAAGGCAGTTCCCACATGAGCGTAACATAAAGGTAGTGAAGCCCACGCAAATTTCGTCACTTCGTTTCCCCCATGACGAAGGTAGTCCGGCCAGATCGTAATCTCCGTCCTGCATCAAATTGATCTCCCGCGACAACAACTTTTATCCGCTGGTACCTCGGAGCAACGGTAGAGAGGGGGGGGGGGGATGGGTGCACGTCCTTTGTTCTTCTGAAGTCCCCCAATGCCTTAGTGACGTACATACGTCGACATCATGAAATGGCTCCGGCCACGCTTTCAACCAGGTCTAGAGCCGATACGAAATCCACGTTACCGAGACGTGATCACAAGGGATTCCAATTTGCTCGGACCAGACACGACCATCGCTTACTTCGCCTCCACATTAGAAAAATAGTGTAAGCCCACCTGCATTTCGATCACATCGCCCCCAGATAAAGTCGCGTGAGATACTTCCTCATGGTGGAATAGGAAAGCTAGACCCGTAAATCCATTCGACAACCGCCGTCCATTCTCGAGTCGTAACCCGCTCAATTAAGTTTGAAGAAAAAGAGTTTGTTAATTATGTAGGTGGATATAGCGCGTTATGCTTAAAATATGAATACCTACCGACGGCTTCATTCAACCGACAATATGAAAGTTTTTGCTAAATCGAATATATCGAATGAAATATACCTAAATCGTAAACCAAAAGGTGAGTATACGATAATATATCGAACCAAATTTATGTAAAGTCCTATGTAATAGATTTGTTGTGATACCTAAAATTTTGAATAAGGTATGGGAAATTTTAGGAGTGGGAATTCAATTATGTCAGATTTCGTTAGTAGACAAAGGTGCCCATGCTACGCACCTTCCATAAACTGTTATATTACCTAATGCCTTTGCCTAAAACCCTTTCCTAAATATAGTCCCCTAGCTACGTTTAAAAATATTATTGCGAGACTCGTAATAATAATTATCACCTGAAAGGCGCTTTACACATTAATTTATACCTATATTCTATACCTATGTATTTTGTCACCCGTTATACCTAGTTTTCTCGTTCATTAACAAAGCACTTTTTAAGGATTTTATTATTGTTTTTGTGGTTTTAATATCCCGTCCTTTAAATGAAGTCCCTCGTCTAAGATTTATGGTCCGAAAGTGCCTTTTGTGCTTCAAATAGTATTTAGTTCATTGAACCCCAAATTATTATTTTACAACGGTATTGTCTCAAGAATAATTTCACCCAACAAACGTACTTCGCCAGCCGGTCAACCCGGGAACGAGCGAAAATCCTTGTTCCTCAACGCTCGACGAAAAAAAAGGTCCTACATTCCTAAGACTTGTATATAAACCCTAATTGACTCTTTCCTGCAAGGCCCATACTAAATATGTTAATAATTTTATACAAACTTACCAAATTCGCCATTTTGCACAAAACAATTTCACAAACCATCCACTACAATAATATTTAATTCAATCAAGCACTTATGCAGTTATTTATACCAAGATGCAGCTGTCAAACACAATTCTCGCGTCGATTTGTTTTAAATTTTATCCTGACCCTGATAAATGCCCCGAAAGTACGTCCCGTATTGAAAATAAATGGATATTGACCGCCTCAATTTACAAATTATATTATTTAACTTCACAGATATGAACTCGCAAGCCGCAATCTCTGACTTCCTTATTCGCGTTGACTCTTTTTGTTTAATAAAAACGAAATATCCTTTGTTTAATGAAAATGAAATATCCCCGATTTAGAAGCACCGAACTGGTCTCCTCGCGACTATCAGAACTCGACGATTTTTTCTCAACTCTTCTCTCCAACGACCAAACCTTCACTGTCTCGTTCCAATCCCCTGCCTTCTGAACCCCCACCCATCTCCTTGTGTGGTTTCAATAATTTATTAGTCACTTCTTAAAAATCTCAAGTGCTATTCCCCAATATGCATATATCTCAACGTTTAATTCAAAATGTCACATTATAACTATTATTTCAGAGAATTTTGTGTAGGATTCACTTCACTATTTTTTTTGGTGTAAACTAATTTTGTCTGCGCCGGAGTCATAAATTATCCCTGGACCTTCTAAAGCAGAATACAGTGGCGTAGTTTAATTTATTACTCGTCTTCATTACTTGCGTCAACTTTATTGCCTATATAATAATATTATATATTCATTGTCTGTACACGTTTTCGTCCTTTCTACGTGCGTCACTATTTAACGAATTCTGCAATCTTATTTCGACAAATATGTTAAATATTTTAACTCCTAATCGGCGCGCCGCTCTAGTATTTTTTTAAATGCACCAACGATTAATCTTTATTGCCTAATTTTCAATTCCCTACTGTCATAGAAAATTCACCAGATAATTGTTTCGTAATTCAATTGCTCACGTTAAAGTCAGTCACCACACGGGTAAATATTCATCGGCCGCCCCTGACTTGATAATGACATGTCCTTCAGGATTCCTTCTTCAACCAAAGTGTTTTGGCACACGTGTTTATCCTAGAAGTGGCCCGGATTCATAAATCAACCTTAAGAATTGGGAACAGAGAATCGCACCCTGAAGCCATACCCTGTTACAAAAATAAATATATTTCTAAATCGATCTCTCAATTTTAAAAGAATTGTTTCGTAGGCCCAAAGGCGAGATCATCACAATACTAATAAGCATGCAACAAGGCACTGCATTTAAAAAAATATGTTTTGAAACAATTATTGTGCTGCACTCAAAAAATATAACAACGTGTGTTAGAGCGTTCTAATATTCAGTTATGTACTGAAAATGATGAAACCGTATAAATTAAATTAAATGATAACAAATAACTTTGTGAAAAAAAAAACAAAAATTATACCAAAACAAAAAACTACTAAAAAAATGCACTAAAAAGTAAAAAAAATAATTTCGTACAATTGTTATTTTTGGAGTCGGTGCCAGCCAAGGTAACTACATACGTAGGTAGTTATAGGTGAGATGAGGAGATCTTGGCGTGACGAGCGTGCGTAAAGAAGTTTTACTACAAAAAAAGAATCATCGAAATCTGTTGGCGTAATATTGAGTTATTCGTCAATTTGTCGCGCACATACTTATTGCAAATTTAAGACATATATGGTTTTCTCATGGACCCCATTGTCAGAACTGGACCAAATTAAAATGGGACCACACGGGAAGCACCAGCTTTCTAATAAAAAAAGAATCATCAATATCGGTTCACCCAATCGAAAGTTCTGAGGTAACAAACATAAAAAAATATATATATGAAAAATAAAAAATACCGCCGAATTGATAACCTCCTCCTTTTCGAAGTCGTTTAAATATTAAATTTTTATAAGAAAAACTTTATTTTTATACTTTTTTGAAGGTTATTCCCATCAGTGAAATATATCATATTAGAATAAGTTAACAATAATAATCTAAACGAAAATATGAAAGAGAACAAGATACAGAAAAACAGAAAAAAGACAATGGTCGCAACTGGGACTCGAACCCAGACCTCTCCGTCTAACCGGTACGAGCGCGTTAACCAATTTTGCTATTGCCACCTTCTGTCAAACCGTCATATTTGTCAATCTCATATTTTCAATCAAATATTAATTTTATTACGATGAAAAAAACTTAGCTTTCGAAACATGTTGAAAACATTAATAATTAAGTGGTGTTTTTATTATAAAATTATTTGTTTTCATTAAATTAAAAAATTCAAAGTTTGAAGAAATAATATTATATTTAAACCAGTGAACAGCAATATCAGATGTTTTTATTAAAGGTTTTTAATTTTTAATAAAATATGTCCTTTTCATTATTCACTAGCACTACACCACGGAAATATAACTTTTAACGTCCGTTAAGCGGAAATAAGCCGTTTTTAACAAAGATTTTGAGAGCACCTTAAAACTTCAGAACAGAATTAATTGATATTTTTATCTGTATATTTAACAATATCTATTATTTCAATACTGCAAATGTTCACTAGCCATTGAAAATATTTAAGCGATTTTATTAATATTTTATGTCCAATTTGAAAATTTTTTTTTTTTTTTAAAAGAAAGACAAACATTCACGGATTACGAATAACCCAACAATATTTGAAAATCTCCTACTACCACCACAGAAAGATGAAAATGTTGCTTGTGTTGTGATGGAGGACTTAGCCAGCCGAGGAATCGAACATGCGACGCCCGGGTGGGACCCAAGCGCTATGCCCACTCAACCACTGACCGCTATGCCCACTCAACCATGAGAGAAAAAAAACCCCACATTTGAATTTAAAACCTCGACCACTTTCTGTTCACTGACCATAATAGTGATTTTTACACATAAAATATAAGATGCTAGCGAGTTCCTTGCATGCGTTGCTATGCCACTAATAAAGAAATTGTTTCTCCCTGCGTGTCTTTTCTCATTCGTCCCGTTCCCCTTCCGTCTCCTTTTCCCTCCATTGTCCCCTTCCTCTCACGCGTTCCCCCTCCTCCTCCCCCGCATTCCCTCTCCACTCTCCCGCAAACCACCCTACCGCGATCCCCTCCCCTCTCCCGCGTTAATTATATTCAGTCCTGGTGCATTCAGATTTTCAAACAGCTCGCGTGCCAACTATTGCAATTTTTTTATTAAACATAAATTTTTGTGTTTTATAAGAACAATTAATCAAATTTGGTACCTAACATAGATACCTATTTAAAATGATATAATTTTTAATTACAAGTTTGGCAAGAAAATAAATGATGGCGCTGCGATCGTTTTTTAGGTTTTAAATGGCAACTCCAAGATGGCTCATAAGACAATGAATGTTTTTAAAAACACTTCGGCCAAAATGCATATTTCATAGCGTATTTGTACTTTCAAAAAATTTGCAAAAAAAACAGGAATTTAATAGAAGTAAAATAAAAAAAAACAAGTTTTAAGTGGGCCTTTATTTTGATATAAAAACGTAGGTACTTAAAATTTTGATTCTATTAATTCAACACCCGACATTATTGTCTTCGTCCTCATGTGATTCTTCTTCTTCCGTATCTTCGTCTTCATCCAAACTTATTACCAGTTCATCAATATCAACATATATAGTACCTATTGCCTCGTGCATAATATTCTGCCTCAATTTTCATCACTTGTTTGCAACAATTTTTCCAATCATCAGCACTTTTATGCTATTACATATTATTATTATGCTATTTTCCGTTTTCCCGGTGTTTCAAATTTTCCATCTTCCTTTTCCCCTTCCTTGACGATTCATCTTACCGTTGATTCAGATTTACCTGTGTGTGGAAAATATCATTAAAATTATTATTCTATAGAAGGGAAAAAACACACTAGATAACATTCATTTAGAAAGAAAGAAAGAAAAAATTAAGAAAAAAGCTACTTTTCTATGAGTTTAAAGAAATTAGATATTTTTTTTTTTTTTGTTAATTGAGTTATTCCCTTTTTCTTGTGGCCTTGAATGAACTGTCAAATAGAAGTGCCAAATTCGGATTTTTAAGCATAACCTCAAATCAGGTTGTAATGGTTATAATCGCTCGAAAATTGACATAAATCTTGTAATACTAATGAAATTCATTAAAAAACTATACTACCTACCAGTAATTTCTGTAGTTCGTTTGTAAACATCCTCCAAATTACATAGGAGCTTATTCGTGCGATAACCGGCTAGGCAGCGTTGAAAAACGCAGCATATAACTTCTCTTGCACCACTACGTATTGGTTTGTTCATTTTTATTCAATTCAAACAATGCACAGGCAAACAATGAAAAAATAATTACTGAAAGAGCGATCTTCAGTGTGTTTTACACAATTTAAGTCAGTAAAGCCAATAGCCATAATAAACGTCATTGACAAAGAGAGTATTTCGGTGTTACCATAGTAATGAAAAAATTTAGTTCCAAATTAATAAATTTCTATACTTTCTTGCCAACTATAGATTCAAAGTATTCGATTTTGATTAGTACTTACTTCAATTAATTAATTTATAAAGTTTATTCGAATATTGAATTTTGATTGAACAATCTCGATGTTTAAAAAATCTCATTTTCAAACTGTGACATTTTTGGAAGAGTTTTTGTAATGATTGAAAAAACTTTTCAGATGTATTGTCATGTGGTTGTAATAATCCAGAAACCTTCACAAGGGTGGAAAAAAGGTATTTTGAAAGTTTAAAACATTTCCTATGCTTAATATATAACGTATAGCGGACATACATACAAACATTTTTAGATTTTTATATCTATAGATTAATATATTACCAAAAACCTATCATTTTAAAGATAGTTAAGAATATAGGTTGATATTTCATGTACCCTAAATAATTATTTAGAACGATAATTTTACTCCACTGATACATAGTTTGTTAATTTTAATCCTTACATTTTTTATCATTGAGATTACCTTCAAAAGTTGTTACAATAAAATTGAATTCAGATTTCTTCTTCAAAAAAATGCTTTATGTGACTGATTCCTTTCGTCTAATCTTTTACATCACGAAGTTTGCTCAGTTTACACTACATACATCTCGTGGCAAACGCTTGGGAGGGGCATTGCTCGCAGTGGTTACATCTGGTAAGAATATGAGTAACTCGTAAGTAAATGAAAGAAACAACTCGAGCAAGAAGCCAGAAATATTTCCAGCCTTTTGAAATATTTATTTCATCTGGCGGGTGATTTATCATGTCGGGAATTCTCCGGTTGTTTTCCTCGGAGGTAGTTGGCCCAGCCGATATCTTGGGAAGTTTCAGTATTCATGCGGCACCCGGTACCCGCCGAATATTAGAGAATTTCAGCGATATGAATACCAAAACAACATTTGAATCTTGAGAATTGTGCTAGGGATATTTTTAACAGTCGTGCGTTGCTTTAATGATGGGGAAGATGAATGGGTTTTTATGAATACAGCGGAATAAGTGAAGTGATTTCAGAGGACTGGTGGGTATTGGATTGTATTGGATGTCAGTTCTACGTGATATCAAGGCAAAGAAACACTGAAGGCTGCATGTTTAATATTCTATTCCCATCAAAACGTATTGGACCATTTTTTTTTACTTGGTGTCAAATAAATATAGTATAAGGACTTGGGTTCACTTCACAACCACCGGAGAGGAAAATCGAAATACATATTTTTTTTAAATGTGGTAATGAATCAGGAATATACCAAAAATTAGGCAAAAAATGTCGTGAGGCTCAATGAAATGGGAAAACAAAGATGATTTGGTGGCGTTTCATTTCTTAATTCTCTTAGGTCTCTCATCAGGGCGAAATAGACAAAATATTATGTAACTCTGGGATGAGGTGCAAATAAAAACTAATGCGTTTATTTTAAGTTTGAAATTAATGTTTTTTTTATTTATTCTTTAATTTGTCGATCGCCATTTATTTTACATATTGAATGCAATTATTATTGAATTTATAAGTTCTGATGGGTAATTATTATTTATTCAACGCCCGGTACAATTAATTCATGACAGATGATTTTAAACAGATCTTTATCTGTTATTTCTTTAAATAATTATAATAAAATAAGATAAAAAATGCACACAAGTCTTAAAAATACAAAAATACAGCGATTTGATAGGTTTACAAAAATATCTACAGATATGTTATGGAATAGTTTTGGAATAATTTTTTTACAAGATCCACAAAATTCGCCAAGTTTATGTTAAATATGTCAACATCACCTAAGTACTGATTTCCCGTAGTGTGAAATCATTGTATCGGAGAGTGGGCAATGTAGTTCCGCTTATGAATGCTACAGTAGAATAGTGTATTTTGTCGTATAGTTACTCTCGGTATTCGTAAGTTTATGAGTTGCAGGAATTCGCAACAGTCGAACTTAGAGTTAAGTATTTTTATTATTATTACGCGTGAAAACTGTTTCGCCTACTGAGGGCGTTATCAAACTGATGTTTGTTTAGACAGTTTTACATGGCAGAACTTGTTTATAAATGAACTGTTTTTATAAATTGAATAATAACATTATGGAATATATACACTGCGACTAGTGCTGTACAGGCTACACTTCTATCACAGTCGGCGTCAGAGTTTAACAGAGTTCATCGAATATAGTTTGTTCACCTATTCGTATTTAAAAAAGTAATAGTTGTAATAAATAGAAAGTCGTTTACAACTGTAAGATAATAAATGCAAGCGGTGGGATCTGTATTATCCAATGATACATTTTCCAGTTTAGTTAAACTCCGACGTTAAAACTGCACCATAAATTAGTCCGCTTGGCGGAAACTTTTCGAATAGGATTATGCGGGCCACTGTATTTAACTTCGCACCATGCAAATTGCATAATTCCGCCCTCGACGGCCTAATTCCCGCCTTCCGACCGCCATTGCATTTCTGGCGGGAAATCCGCGAGCTGTTTCGCGCGCTTTTCACGGCGCTTTGACAACAGTCGCGGTACCTACCTGCACACCCAAATAATAATAATTATATTGTCGGGCGATGCTAAATCATTTTAAAATACGCCAAATCTCCGGCTCATATGATGCGTTCTGACAGAACGGTGTTGGAATAGAGGATTGTTGAAATGAAAATTCGTGAAATATATTTGTTGACGTTTCACTATTTGGTGTGCATCATATTTCACTTGCATTTTATCCCTGATACGAAATATGCTTTTAAAGAAAATAGAAAATTTTAGATTTATTTCGATAAGTACTATGAGATTTATTTCAAAAATTAATTTGGAACCGTTTATTGGATAACCAACACCCTTGCCATAGGTCACTCCAAGAGGTTCGCTGTTTGGTGACTTAGCAAGAGTGCCCGGATTTATGAGGTGAGGTTTGTTAAGGTCTTGGTGGCAAATGAATTTTCCCACCTACTGCGTGGCAGGCCGGATCGGGAATGTCTGGTTGAGGGAATCCCAACCTAGACATCTCCAGCCGAACACCCTCGACCACGGACGTACAAAATATATGGACATGCCCTTGGACGTGTTAAAAAAACGTGTTATTTCCCCTTCACAATGAAACCATTTTTCGGAACCGGCTGGGCGTGTCCGGACCAGTGTCGTGCTCTCATCGTACATTTTACACACGGACGCTGTATGTCTATGAAACACATACTTAAACATCGAGATTCATAGCGACGCGAAACACAAAGCCGCTGTTTACTGGGTCAAGTAAATCATGAAACATTTATAAAAGTGTCTACGGAAACAAAATATTCCACTATGAAAATACTCTGAACCTTACTTTGCGAATTTGGATTTTACACATCTGTTCATACCGTGGCATGCAATTCGCGCTCCCATATAAAAAGGTCTATTCATTCAAAAGCAGATTTTACTATCAAGAACTAAATAGTGATATTATAGTGCAAGGTGCCTATATACTGTTAGATTGATTTATTGGCGAATCACAAGTCTCTTTCCTCTCTTCGCCCCGCCATAGTTGGTTCTTACCCCTCATCTGTAAGTTCTCGTCTAGTTATTTGTATGTCTATGCCCTCGACCAACTCCCTTGCACCAGGAGGGATGGATTCATACATCCGTCGTTGCTGGATACATTGACACCCAGAATCATACCCACCCCTCGTACCTTTTCCTTCGAGGAATTTCCTCTACTTCCTTTCTTTGAAAAGACCCTGAACACTGCATTCCCAAAGATGAAATAGGTCCTAAGGATCTTTATCCTCAAGGCCTCCTGTGTGAAGCTATTGTGAAAAAAAAATTACTTCACGCCCGTAGTGAATATTGTACTTAAATAAAAAATATTTCACCCTTAATTATGCATTTTTTATGTAAGAGGCGTAGGCAGAGTTACGAAGTAAGTCATGCAACTCGATGTAAAATTGTTCACTCAATCTGATAAAAAACAGAAACTACAAACTTTCTTTCCCGTTAGGGGGGAAATGTTTCGACGAAAGATGTCGTCATACTGAATGTAGTTACTTTTTTCAAAATACGAAAAATTTAATCTTACCTGTTCAAAAGGTAATCTGATATAGCCACTGAAATAATTAATCAAACTAAAATATTATATAATTTTGCGCTGCGTAGGCACAAAACCTTATTTTATTTATTTGGAAAATCTTGTGGGTAGATCTCTATTTATGATTGTTATAACATTAGTAGGTAGTTAAAACGCCATTTAATACTGTTAAAACACTATATAAACTTGAAAATACGGTTTTACACTTTGATAATAAGTAATGCAACCCACTCGATCTCTACCCACGTTAAGTCCAAAAACAAAGGGTTATTTTAAAACAGAATATCTTCATTTACGTTATTTGTTTTTGGGGTGTTATGCCGTGTTGCGCTACCTTCTTCTTTAGCCAATGCTGTCCGAAACGTTTGCTAAATAAAGAGGTAGCGCAGTACGGCATAACACCCCAAAAATAAATAACGAAAATACTTTTGGCCGTGAAAATCTAAAAACATATCCGAATATCTTAATTTTTTGTATATTAGCTTGATACAGGACGACCTGGGGAAAAAAGAATCTCTGGGCCTTTTTAGGGAAAGGAAGGAGGGGATGTTCTGGGAAGGAAATTGGTATGGGTGGGTAGGAATCGGGGGGTCAATGTGTCCAAGAGTGACGAACGTATGAATCCATCCCTTTCACTGCGGTGCATGGCGACGGGTGAGAGAATCCAGCTGGAAAGTTCAGAAGGTCTTCGATCCGGCCCGCTACGCAGTAGGTGGGCAATTGCATCAACCGCCAAGACCTGGACAAACCTCACCCCATGAACCCGGGCACCCCTGTTAAGTCACCAACCCTTTGGGATGACCTATGGCAGGGGTATTGATTATCCAATAAATGCTTCCAAATTGTTCAGTCCTGCCACCCAAATAAAATTATTCTGTCGGTTCGTCTACAAAATTGCAACCATGCATGGGGAATGTCCGTATTTCACTTCCTTAATACTAATAACAAGTCTTCGTTAAACCCGCTGCGGCTCGTTACGGTCTCCCAAACACGGATGGTAATTTACATTTTGTTTTTACCAAAAGATGCAGCGGCGGTTTGGCCGGAGACGCAGGAATTTGGCAAAGAACACCGCGGGAGGTGTCATGGGCGGGTGAATAATGATATTCTTTATACACGGAAATGCTTCAAATGCCTTAGATTAAAACGCAGCGTCCCGATTCCAGCGAGGGGCCAAGGTGATTGCGTAGACCGTTTTATCTCATACAATTACATTTATTAGCCCAAATAAAAATTAAAAAAATACCACACAAAATCTCTTAACTTGCATGTATAGACTTTAAAAAAATGAAATGTCAGAAATAAGTCTCAAAAATTCATCTTAATATATAAAACAAAGTCAGGTTAGTTACACCCTTTATAACTCGAGAACGGCTGGGCAGATTTTTATTATCTTAGATTTGTTGGATTTGTCTCTGCCCCGAAAAACAGAATAGTTATTAAAACATGGGAGAAATTCACGAAAAAAATAATTATAAAGCAAATTCTTTAAGTCATAAATTTTGTATGGAACGAATTCTCATCTTTTGAAAGAGCTGCAGGAATTTTGTGATAAGTATAATATTGAGTAGTGAGTGAATTCCAAAAATTCAAAAACGTCAAATATCAATGCGCTGATTTTTTGCTTTTGTACAGCAGCTTTGTATTTGTTGTGTGTTAAACATATAATCCTGCCTCTCTTTCTTACACACTAAATATCAACAGTCGAAAATGGGACAAACGGTGAACGGAAAGGAAACATACAATAATTATAATAAATCTCCCTCACACGTATAAAGAAACGTGGAAAAGTAAGAAAATCACAAATAATATAAATCGTACACAACGTCATCCATGATACTGACAAAAAACAAAACACGGACAGTTGAGCATCGATAATTGCTTCATTGCTTAATTTTTAAATTACCAAAAAAAAAAAAATTTTAATCCAGTTAATAAGTTAACACAACAGTTATTGATTCTTAGGCGGTAAAAATTCACCGGGTCAGCTAGTTTAGGATAAAATGATATCCACCTTCATTCTAAATTTTAAAAATTATAGAAAGGTACAGGCAAATCATTTTAAAGAGGACACATTTTAATGTGTGCACACCGATAATATAGAAACTTTAAAAATATATTTTAAACTATTTTGAACACCCGCCCACAGTCGCCTCTTACCCCGAAAATTGTCATTTCTGTGTAAATTTAGATTTGCGATTCAATTCGACAAAGTTAGTTTTGTTTAAGTTTATTTATAAACGTGCACAAAGTACTTTAAAAAATATTCATGAAATGATTGAAATATATTTTCGGTCATCAACTTCTACTGCACTGTTTATCACTTTCATACTTTCCATACTTTCTGACGGGGCAGTCGACAAAATGCTTTTAAAATATCCCTCAGGGCCTGTATCATCTTTGGGAATGCTGTTTCGAGGGTCTTTTAACGGAAAGGAAGGAGAGAAAGTTTTAGGAAGGAAAATGTATGAGGTGTGGGAAGGAATTTGTGGGTCAGTGGGCCCAGGAGTGACGGATGTATGAATCCGTCCCTCCGCTGCGGTGCAAGTCGATGGGTCGGTAGAAACGTAGGTAGGTAGGAGAGGCCGAATGATCTCCTTCAACTAGTCTCTCCCGATCCGGAAGTAAATGGGCAGACGCATCTGACGCCAAGACATAAAGAAACCTCACCACGTAAACCCTGGCACCCCTGCCAAGTCACCAAACGTAGCGAACTACTTGGGGTGACCTATGAGAGAGGTATTGATTATCCAATAAATCTTTTCATACCCGCCTTCCAAATTAAAACTATATTTCAAATAATCTACATTGTTCCCGCAAAAGAGATATTTTTGGTTTTCACTTTAGAATGCTATTTAGAATAGGACTATTTTATTCAAGCGTGCAATTTGGAGAAGTCTTATGTTTGCTGAATATAGCTTTCATGCAGCATAGTCGATGTAGGCTTGCTTCCAGTGCACAATTAAAACACTTACTCTCAATTTGGCAGCCTGAAGAGATCTCACAGAGGTCACATAATAATGCCAGCTTCTTGGCCACGCGGCAGTAATTTATTATGCATCCCACTGGCGACTGAGATATATTGAAAGTAGTTGAAAATTTATGCCCGTTACATTTATACAAATGCGGTTCAAGACAACGATAAAACAAAAGAACGTGACTAGGGAAAAATATATTTTGATTTTCGGGGTGGGATAATCAAGATTTATACCTTCTTGGAGTTCTAGGAAAGTAAAATATCGCTCAATAACAAGTCTCCAACTTTTATTTTGATCGAAAGGCATATTGGAGTGTTTGAAATTATTTTGCAAAACTGATTTACTACCGAAAAGTAACTGGTTCACGGGGACTACTATATTTCGAATAAAACCGAAGTACCTACATTGTTTTTGGTGAGATAAGCATCGATTTCGAGAGAAATTATATGGTTCCAATCTGGACGACCAAATTAACAGAGATTTTTAACGTCGAGTATTTATAACATGAACTTTGTGAAATGGGCGTTACAAAACCGATGGTTGCAGATTACTATGTGCTAAACACTCTTTCAATGTATTAAAAAATTATTTCTAAATATTTATAATATTAATATTATAAGCACAGCCGGTGCTACGGAATATTCAATAATTGAATCTACAACCAACGGATCCATTCTAACGCACTATTAATAGTGCCAAGGTACCATTTAATTTCAAAACCCTTCATAGCGCAAATCAATAACTCTAATTTTACCCTCTCAGACCTAAATTAAAGCTGGTTAGTATGTAGGTATCCACACAATTTTTCATATTGTCAGGTTAAAATGAGAGTGAGTGTGAGGTTAGGTTAATAAAGTGGTAGGTACGTATGCTGAAGTATAGATTAGGATTATAATTATTTGGGCGCCACTGGATTCCTTTGGGAAATCCAAACCATCAGTACGGCAGAGAATTATTCTACAGAGCGTGGGGACTGATTTTACATTAACTAGAAAATTAATTAGTTTTTGTAAGAAATATTAATTGTAAGGTTTGATTAGAAATACAATTATTAACATACGCATACCTTACCTTCTTCTCCTTCTCCTATTTCTCCCCTTCCATTTTCTTTACACCTAACCTTCTCCTGTTTTTACACCTCTCCTTCTCTTTTATTTACACCTCACATGGTCAAGCCAAATGGAGTTGCTATATTACTACAGAATCCATCCATCGAAACACTTGTTCGGCATCACATTCAAAAATTAAGTAGGTAGGTATTACACAATTTAAAATATCATTTATTAATTTTATTTATTTATGTACAGCTTATTTATTTAAATAATAAACCATTTAACGTCTGGTTGATTCAAATGTAAATATTTCCTGCGGCTTCTTCTTGAATGACGGGATAGTAGTGGTTAAAACGTCCACTCAATCACCCGTTTAGTATGGCCACAAAAGCCTTGAATTAATTTAACCATCAGGGAAGAATAATGCCGACTTCTTAATAAAATTTCATGTAAGCAAATGATAAAGCTCTACACTTTTAAAAACCTAAATAATAAATTCTCTTTTAAGTCGTTAATATACGATACCTATGAAGAGAGCCCTTGAGGTGATTTTTCACAAAAACGGTGCTCTACAAATTATGCAATTATTATTATTATTATTATTGCAGTGAAACTTCTTTAGACTCGTTGTGATTTGAAATTCGGATGAAAATGGAAGTGCGTCACTAAAATGTATTATTTGACTAGTCTCCGATAGCGCAGCGGCGTAAAGCGCCTGACTCTCAGCGCCCAGAGGGACATACAGTGAACGGGGATTCGAATACTACCAAATCAAAAAAAATAAACATTTTCATTTTTGTAAAATAAATATCCAATCTTCAAACCACTTTAAAATAAACAGACAAACGTAAAGAACGCGACATCTAGCGACTTTCTAGTTTCACTTCTACCGCGTGTGAATTAACACTCTGATTTATTTTATTATTATAGCACATAAAAAAACTTCAAACTATACAAACAATCAACATATATATGTAGATTGTGAATGGTAAATAAATATGTAGGTGTTTACAGTGCCGTGACTTCTTATAACGAAAATTGAGAACTATTCTGTGCAGGTAATGATTAATCATCTAAACGCTTTTTTCTTCTTATTCGAAAAGTACTGTTAGTTATTTAATTTAAGTAATTTCTTACTATCATTTATTAACATCTGTTATCCGGTTTCAAAGAAAGGGCGAGATTCCAGTGATGGGTAGTGAGGGGCTGGAAGCTTTGCTTATTTCCGGTTAAACTTAGTAATTTATCCTTCCGAAACAAAGGGGTCTGTTACGTGACCATGGTTATTCCGACTACCCCTTTGAAGGCAATGGGAAGGTACCTACATACCTTGGAGGCGATAATAATATACTTGACACTTTGATAAATTGTGTACTGTTATAAACTGATTTTGCAGAACATAATATTCATTCCAAAGATTTACATTCGTGATAGCTTCTTTGGCATGCAAACATCATTTGACAGTGCCAAGCCGTTTGCCAGATAACTTTGTCGTGTATTTGTCACGAACGATATCGTGACACTAAAGGATGGACTGGAAATCTGTAATTTCTGATGTTAGACAATTGATGGCGTTTTTTAAATCAATCACAGGATGATGTAATTGAAGGGAGAAAGTCCTACCTTTCCTGAAGTCATATGCTGCTTAGATCCAATAATGATGATGGCTGGTCTTCCAGATTGAATGGTACGAGGGTTTGTTAAATGTCACCGTCACTTTAGAGTTTTTAAGTAGTATTTTATACGAATTTCAAGCGAGAGTTCCATAGAGAGATGTGAACCATTTCACGACAATTTTCAACTAACTAAAATGTAGGAATTTTCAATTTTGTGCCATCATTTTGTACACTAGCCATGTAGGTAGGCATCATCTTCTTCTTCTTTTTATACTAGGTAGGGCCTTTCATGGAAGAAAAAGGACAATTGGAGATGATTAACAATGAGAGGACTTTGGGAAATGGGTTTTAGTTCATAAGCTGTTTCAGAACTTAACAGTATTACTATCAGATTGAATGATCCTTTTCTATTTTCAATTCAGAAGCAGAGATCAGATTATTTGCAGCTCGTTTTAAAACAAGTTTTTTTAAATATTAATGGTCCCTATAAATATGCTAATGTTTTCAATAGTAAATTCGAAGTTTTAACGGGGACTCGATTATCAAAATATGTGGTCCATAAGAAATTCACGTAAAAAGCATCACAAAGCAATCTGATATGAAATAGGTCAATATCATGGACATACAAATAGATGGACCTGCCCTAAGTGATAAAAGGCGTATTATTTCCCCCTTCCATTGGAACCATTTTATCGGAACCGGCTGGGCTTGCGAGAGCCTTGCGTGAATCTAAAAAATGTGACGTCATCATTCTTGTCCGGACCGGTGTCGAGCTCTCTTCGGTATGTTATACGAAATAACACGGCAAAAATGGTGACTTGTGTTATTAAAATATGTAAAAATAGAAGTAAATAAGACAATAAACCCAATTTTCGTATTACATTCCATAGGTAAGCATTATTTTAGGCTTATTCAGATCATATAATATGATAACTCTTAGAATGACAACACGCTTATGCAGTTCGCAAAAGACTGGCTTTTATTAGTAATAAAAGGTTTTAACAATCTTGTTAATAGATGGCGTTAGTAGTTACATTTTTTTAAATTTTGATATGGATATTAATACCCCCACTTATCAAAATAAATTAAACATACAGTTTATTCATTGCATACAACGCCAAGCAAACTCATGAAATTGAAAAAAAATTTATAACATAAACCTTTGGTCTGTACATCTGCTGGTAAACATTTATCTGTTGACTTATCCAAATTCAATTTAGGCTCAATTGGAGTACTTTGTGTTTTACAATCAGACATCTGAAATTTAGAAATTAACTGTTCAATATATTGTTGTTGATCTACAGTAATAACATTTTTATTTTTATCTAAATGAATTCTCATGCCTAGATATTGTCGAACAGGCCCTAGGTCCTTTAACTTAAATTCTGAACCTAATACATTTTTTAATTTAGTAGTTTCAACCTCACTGTTAGAAAAAATTAGAAAATCGTCTACATACAGTGCTACTACTATTTTAATTTTACCATTCATTTTTGTAAACAAACATGGTTCATATTTACTGTTTTTAAAATCTAATTTAGTTAAAACCTCTTTAACTCTTTCATACCATGCTAGGGAAGATTGCTTTAATCCATAAATGGCCTTTTTTAACTTCAATACCTTTCCCCCACTTTTGTTTACAAAACCTTCAGGTAATGACATAAATATATTTTCATTCAAGTTTCCATTTAGAAAAGCAGTACATACATCTAAATGAGTAATACTCATTCTCATCTTTACACTAAGGGCAAACAATAATCGTATGGTAGAATGTCGCACTACCGGTGAAAAAGTATCTGTGTAGTCGACACCAGCTTTCTGTGAAAAACCTTTTGCCACAAGCCGAGCTCGAAAACGCACTTTATTTTCAATATCAATTTTTTTATTAAGCACCCATCTACACTTCACTATCGTCACATCACCCGGATTATCAACAAGCTCCCACGCCTCACTCTCCTCAAATGACTGCAGTTCCTCAGCCATTGCCTGCTTCCACTGCTCCTTCTCTGGCCCCTCAAGAGCCTCTGCGAATACAATCTCTTCAGATGCTGGAAAAGTACTGGAAACACACATGTTACTAAAACCATATCTTTCTGGTTTCTTTCTCTGACGCGTTCTGCTTTCTGTCACTTGTTCGGGTGGTTCTGTTGATTGAACTACGTGTTCTGAGACATCTTGTGTTGGAAATTCAGTTAGTGTTTCATTGCCATCATCATATATTAAAGAATCTGAAAAGCAATCAAAAGGATCCTCAGTTTTTGGAATATTCTGAGATAATTCCCCCACTGAATCACTACTCTCTTCCACCAGATTGTCTTCTGTCGTCTCCTCATTAGGAATCCAGACGGCCGACTCTTCATTGGTTAACATCCCATCTGTCTCATCCTCCATCACTATGACATCTCTGCTAATAATAACGGAGTTCTTAGTAGGATTATACACACGATAACCTTTTACATCCTCACCATATCCAGTTAAAATATGTTTTGTGGCTTTCTTATCCCATTTCAAACGTTTTTGTTTAGGAACATGAACCATAACTTTGCTGCCAAACAAACGCAGGTGACTTAAGTCAGGTTTTGATCCATACCACAATTCATATGGTGTTTTATCCAATCCTGATGCAATAGACCTGTTTTTCAAATATACAGCAGTATTAGCTGCTTCTGCCCAAAATTTTTTATCTAACTTTGCATCGTATAATAAACATTTAGCTTTCTCAACCACTGTACGGTTAGCTCTCTCACAAAGTCCATTTTGCTCTGGTGTATAATAATTTGATTTTTGATGTATTATACCAGCCTGGTTTAGGTAACTCTTAAAATCCTTATTGCAAAATTCTAGACCATTATCTGTTCTTAATATTTTAATTTTCTTACTAAGTTGATTTTCAACAACTGATTTAAACTCTTTAAATCTGTCGAAAACTTCACTCTTCTGCTTCAGAAAATATATGAACGTCATTCGACTATAATCATCTATAAATAGCAGAAAATATCGAGCTCCATTTAAAGAATTTGTTTCCATCGGACCGCAGACATCACTGTGAATCCTATGAAGCGTTTCTGTACTCCGCTCACCCACATGAGAAAAGGGTAATCTCATTTGTTTTCCCTCACAACAAATAATACACTGAGACTTGGTTATGTCAATAGTACTCTCATAATTCAAACCATCCACAACACCGTTTCTCATTTTTTGCATATCTTGACTGTTAATGTGTGCTAGTCTTCTGTGCCATAATTTTCCACTGACAGGAACAGTCAACAAACAACTTTGTGATTGTAATCTCAATTTGTAAACACCTTCTGACAAATCCGCAGTTGCAACCAAATCATTGTTTTTGTTTCGAATATAACAATGCTTCTCTTCAAAAATGACATTATTTCCATTCTTGATAA
The DNA here is from genome assembly GCA_917563855.2 of Limnephilus lunatus. Taxonomy (NCBI): domain Eukaryota; kingdom Metazoa; phylum Arthropoda; class Insecta; order Trichoptera; family Limnephilidae; genus Limnephilus; species Limnephilus lunatus. The sequence goes on from OU830600.1 coordinate 48,871,538, forward strand.
GTTCACTTACGGATAATAAATTGGTTGTCAAACTAGGCACACATAGCACATTTTTAATTGTTATATGATAATTTAATTCCGAAACAATTTCGACATCTCCGGAACAAACAACTTGCACTTTAGATTCATTGGCGACAGTAATTTCTGGCAAATACGGCGTTGTATTCACATTTTTTACCCAATCTTTCTTCGCCGTCATGTGTGCACTTGCCCCCGAGTCGATGTACCATGAGTTCTTGTTATATTTTCCATTCAGGAAAACAACATTAAAAATACATTTACTTGTATTTTTCTTTAACAATGGACACTGGTTTCGATAGTGACCCGTCTGTTTACATTTGTAACAAGTGACATTATTGTCAACCATCACTTTTGAGTTTATCGATGATACCGCACCATTTTTAAATCTATGCTTTTTGCTATTATTTGCAACGAATGCAGCGCCGCTGGTATTCACGTCATTCTTTGAAATCTCCATATCAAGCAACTTAGATTTTATTAAATCGGTGGTAATCTGCATACCCGAATGCTCCACCGCCATAATCATCGGCATGAATTTTTCTGGCAAACCAGCTAGAAGTAATGATCCGATCCATACTTCCGTAATTGCAAATCCTGTGCCTTTTAATCTCTGAGCTGTTTCGACCACTTGTGTGACGTATGATGTCATGGATTCACAATTTTCTTGTCGTAACGAGATTAAATGTCTTAGTAAGGATATTTTACGAGAAAAACCTGAGTCATCAAACATAGACCTCAGTTTAATCCATAACTCCAAAGTTATTTTTGTTTCCTTAATATGCACGTACAATCCAGGATCAATAGTTAAAACTAGCTTCGCCTTGGCCCTTGCGTCATCTGATGCTTTTTTCTCGAAATTGGCATCTGGTTCCGACTTGATATAGTTCACCAGATTGTCAAGCACCAACAGATTTTCGACTGCAAAACTCCACTGATCATAATTCTGGCGTCCTGTCAACTTCTCAATGCTTTGAAAATAGTTCACGGCCATATTTCAACGAAAAATCAACAATTTTCGACTGTTTTATACTAAATTCACACAGTAAAAACCGAAAAATATAATGGATATTTGCCCATAACCTCTTAGAATGACAACACGCTTATGCAGTTCGCAAAAGACTGGCTTTTATTAGTAATAAAAGGTTTTAACAATCTTGTTAATAGATGGCGTTAGTAGTTACATTTTTTTTAATTTTGATATGGATATTAATAATAACACATAAAGATACATGGCGACGCGAAACACAAAGTCACTGTTTCATCAATATACATGGCGACGCGAAACATAAAGCCACTGTTTACTGAGGTAAGTAAATTTTGAAGCATTTGTAAAAGTGTCTCCACTAAATACGGAAACAAAATATTTCACTCCGAAAATAAGTGAAACTTTACTTTGCCAAATTTGGACTTCAGATATTTGTTAATATCGTGGCTAGCAATTCGCGCTCCCATGTAAAAAGGTCGATTCATTCAAAAGCAGATTTTACTTTTAAGAACTAAATAGTCATATTATAATGCGAGATGCCTAAATACTGTTAGATTGATGTATTGGCGAATCACAGTCATCGTCCCTCTCTTCGCCCCGCCATAGTTAGTTTTTACCCCTCATCTGTATGTTCTGGTCTATCTCTTTGTATGTCTATGGTCAATATCGACTACCGTCAAAAGGGGGCTGTAGAACAAGAACGATTGATACTATGAATAAAAAAAATCAAGGATGGCATTGCAGGGTATCAAATTCAATATTAGGTTGACCTCCTGTAGACTTTATTATTTATTTATCAACAATTATTTCTATTACATTATTATATGAATTCTGTTATAAATTTATTGAGTTTTACAACCAGTCTTACTATTATTACCTATATCAAAATATTATGGTTTTTATTTTATATACTTCCTTCCTTTCTGTGTTAATTATGTTAATTCCTAATCACAAGAACGAAATGTATTTTTGGTTGTATTTTTTTTTTACATAACTCAGCACAGAAGGCAAATATGAAAACAATTTCCCTTATAATCTTTGTCATCTTTGGGAATGCTAGGTGGAGGGTCTTTTTAAGGATATGAAGTGGAAGAAGGAAGCACAGGGGCCGGCATGGTATACATATTGTAAAATATTATCAAAGTCAACTATTGATGTCCCAAATAAAATGTTTGCCAATTATTTAGTTATTATTATTATTATTACTTACAATTATTATGTCCACCGAGAATGGAACTCCTCTGAATGATGTAGGTGTTTTCATTACCAGTTATAACTTCTCAAATATGTATTTTAACAGTATGTATTTTAACAGTATTGTATCTCAAATATGTATTTTTTTAGTATTTTCACTCATTTATTTAGAAATAATTATACACATTAATAATATTTCAATTCAGCGTTATTCTATCTCATTATTTTTTTTTAAATTTACCCAACTTATTTTCGTTTTTAATGTCATTTGGGAGGCAATTATACAAGTTGCCCCCCTCGTAACCAATGGATTGTTTACCATAGTTAGTGTGGATGGTGTTTAAATGTATGTTATCATGTTGTCGTGTAAAGTGTTTATGTACTTTAGACGTTTTAATGAATTCTGTGTTTGTGTTTACGAGATTATTTTGTATTTTATGTATAAGGAAGTATGAAATAACCGACAGGATTACGGGTATTAACTGCACTCATCAAATCGGTTTGCAGTCCCACAAATAATGGTTACGCACTTTTGAAAAATCTCAACTTTTTAACTGTCAAATTTGGCAATTGCTCATTCTCCGATTTTAATCTCTAAGATAAAGAATTTCTAGAGCGTTACTCGAATTTTCTGTTATATTGGAAAGGAGTGATTCTTTTCTTTTCCTCAACAGTTTCCTTTTTGTTCTCATTTCTGGAAATCAATGATTCCTAATTTTATCTGCTTCCTCCCATTAGTCATCTGTAGTATTCACAAGATTGCTTTTGTAGTCTCCATATCTGAGGCCGGTTATCTTTGAGAAAGTAATAAAAATGCATATTAGCGATTTGGGACCATAATCATAAGATATTTGTTTAGCGATTTAATGAGAGGTACAACCTACAACATTTTTGGGTAGCAATTTTATTACAAATTCATTAAAAAAAACTTTATTGTTAGTGAACTAAAGGTTAGGTATACTATTTTCCTCAATAATATTTTCTGAACTTTTTTCAGAAAAAGGATTATTTTTAATAGATGTTTACATAATTAGCATATGTGCTATTTTAAGTCTTAAGTAAATCCATTCGTCAGCAGGTACTATATGAGTAGGTACGCATATTAAAAAAAAACTTTTAATTAATTTATCATTTCTCAGAAGAATGGCAGCATGGCATTTTTCATACCAAACTTAAACTTGGATTAGAGGCCTAAGTAAGTATCCAACCAAACTGAATTATATTTTTTTAACAAAAGGTATAGAAAATATTTATTTTATTTATTTATTTATTAAAAGTATACAATACAGAATATAGTATATTATATAAAGCATTGTACTCCCAAGAGTTAATAAACTCATATGTCCTGCAAGTCTCCATAAAAACTGTAAAAAATAAGCGCTGACACAGAGAGTCGTGTGACTGTTGCAATGTCTTGGTAGAGATGTTTTTTTCGTTTTCTTCGTGATCATGTAGCGTGATAATGTCACTGGTAGCGTCACTGTCACTTGTAGCGCGGGCCTCAGATTCGCTAAAAAGTCTGTAATCTATTTGGCATGCTGTCTCTGCATGGTATTCATCTTTCGATGGTGTCATCATTTGATATGCATAGCATTATCATGAGGGGGAAGGGGCCCCGGACTAGGGAGCCCGGAGCAAGATGGCCAGGGACGCAACGACTTCAAATCCTCGGATAACGACAGCAAGTTCAGAGAAGCCCGAGGCAAGGGTCTCAGGGAGAGCGTTTGTAGGTGTTGTTATTCCGACGAGTGCTTGAGGTGAAAGAGCCTATTTTTTTTTTTTTTTTTTTGATACTATTTGTAGTGGCGGGTCAGTTTATTTTGCCGTATTTCGAGTATTGTGTAATACAAAAGAGTTTTTAGTTTTGGACGTCGTAAAGTTGAGTATAACCACTTTAATGTGTTATGATATTTGGTTTAATTATCACTTTATAACAATGTACTCAATTCTCCGCAGTGTTTCAAGTTTTTGGAATCTACCTTCTATGAAACACCTTACGTCAAAGGGTTGTGAAATACCTTATTTCAAAGTTTTGGGAAATACCTTACGTCAAAGTGTTGTGAAATTGATATTTCTGTGACGTGCCGTTCATAATATTTTAATCATAATAATATTTTAATTCCCATAATATTTTTACTAAAATACACGATTTAAAGAGTTTTGCCGAAAGTTATAGTCTAACTTTGGTTAATCGAAGTGTTGGAGTATTTAAGTTTGCATTGAGCACGCCCATTTAACATTTATCCATTAAATGAATGATTGGAAACGTCAAATGTCATAAGCAAGTTTGGTGACATTGTTGTTGTGGTATAAAATGGCACGTTTCATCTAGTCTGCATAACACGTTCAACATACAAGCATTTGTGATTTTTTTTTGTGTTACTTATTATATCTTATTATTATTATAAAATTTAGGCCATTGAGGAATTCGATTTTCCATAATTTTAGAACTAGATATTTGCTGTACCTTTTGACAAAAAAAATATTATTCGGTTTTGTTAGATATTTTTTGCCTGAAATCCAAATATAAGTTATGTATGAAAAAGGCCGCGCAGCCGGTCCTCTTGGGCACAGTTGTTTTTGTCATGAACGTTATATCTTTTGATGTAGTCGTAGCCTCCAACCCTTTTAAATTTATTGTGTCCCGTCGTTTTGTTGTTTTTAATATGTAAATGCGCCTTATTGTGCTGTTTTGATGAATATCCCATGCATTGTATTTAAAATCTCCTGTAAATGAATCATGTGGATAAAAAAATAATTACTTTCAAGCATTAGCTTGAAACTAATAACTTTATGGATAGTGTTCTTAGTAACAATACCGGTCCGAGGCAATTAACCCTTAGATCGGCAACTTCATCTGCTATAGGCAGACTAATAGAACCCAAACGAAAGCCAAATACTAAGTTCGGAGATCGTGCTTTCGGAGTATCTGAGCCTAAGGCTTGGAATAGACTCCCTCCGGAATTAAGATGCACAAAAAGCCCAACAGAGTTTAGGTCCAAACTAAAAACCTACCTTTTCGGGCTCTCATACCCTTAACTTAATTTAAATATACCTATCTGAGAGTATCATACTTGTATTGCCTATGATATGTCTTAATCACACTTTTCATACTGAATTAAAATTACTCGAATCCTTACACATCTGTCTCTCGGAAGATCAAATCCTTGTACTACTGCACCACCCACCATTAAATGTTGCTTTTACTTTCCAAAATACACTCATTAATGAATATATTACATATTAATATTAACATATTTTCAGGATTAAACAACATGTGTTCACAATTATGTCCTCTGCGTGCGAACTCTATCTAAATTTCTTTAAATAGACAATAAACAGTGTTAATTTCAAGCGACCTCCCAGGTAAGTATGGTCCTGTATTAATTCATTTTTAGGCAGCATCGCGTTCATTGGTCAAAATATTGTATTTATATTTTCGTATCGGTAATCAATGAACCGATGTATGCAATTTTTAGCCATAAGTTGTTTTTAATTGTTTGTCTAGCTTGTAGTCTTTCTAGATTTTAGGCATGTATGGTAAGTTTGTACAGCGCCCTTGAGGTGATTTTTCACAAAAACGGCGCTATATAAATCGTCCAAATATTATTATTAACAACCCAAAATGTGATACTGGTTTTTTAAATATCGATTTATTTAAGTTCAATCTTCAATATAATAATAAGTAAAAGTACAAAAAATAAATGACAAATGATGAATTATTACGTTGGGTATGTTTTATTCTACCGATTTCCCTCTTAGCCTAAAAGACACTATCAAGAAAAACCTGTGTACTTAACCTGGATATTTATTTAGGATACGTGTGATAAAAGTGGTAGCATGATAAAGGAAAGCAAAAACAGCAACTACAGTTCTTGTTGGTATAACAAAATAAGCTAATTAGCGCCGAAAAAAAAATTTATTTGGCGTTAGGTGATTTTTCACCTGGGCTTCATTTCATACTCGCAATTTTCAGTAAAATATGTTGATATCCTGGAATAAAGATACCGACGCGACGGATGATTTTTAAAATTTTATTAATACTTCTACGAGCCTTCCAACTTGCCATGTGTGATGTTATAAACTATTTGATTTAATCTTATTCAAATACTTCATGCATTCCTTAGTAAAAAAAAAAAATGTTTTTTAATTTGTTTGGTTTTCAGAATAAAGTCGATTTCCCCTCCTTTAACATTTTTTTTAATTCCTAAGAATTGTTAATTTAATTGGCTAATCATGCGAAGGTTATCCATTTCATAAAGAGAATTGTTAATTGTTCAATAGATTTATTGATTACCACGCTTTTTTATTTGTAAAACCATGTATAAAGTTAGTTCAACACTGTGTTCATTCAATCGTATAAAACGATCCCCAAACAGCGTATATTTTTTTTGGCCGCTGTGCTCGTGAATTACATTTAAAAAAAAATTATTTATACATTATTTACAAAACCGATCCAGGTACATATACATTTTCCATAGGTTGTATTCGTCTTCGGAGACTTGTGTTGATGTCTATATCTTTTGTAATTGTTCTGCAGGGAGGTGGTTCAGTTTATCTTTATGGTATTGTATAGACATGATTTTTGGCATTGTGTAGATATGATTTGTATAATTTTGTGTGTTCAGTATAGCAAAGTCCTTAAAGAACAGTATTTTTGAGATTCTGAAAGGTTTTATAGTAATAACTTTAAGTAAGGCTTTTGGCGCCTTGTCGAGAGGTTCCACATTAGTTTCAGCATTACATACATAATAATACATAACAATACACGCTATGTGGGGTGGATTGAATAAAAACAAGGACTACAAAGGGTCGTTCTCAACCGAAAACGTTTATTTAAAAAAAGGTAAACGGAGAATAATACATAGTAAGTGCGCCCCATTGCTAAACACGTGTGTATGTGTGCCGTGTGTAGTTAAACGTATCTTCGTACGTAACCATGTGTGTACCCGGATATCCTGAAGGGGTTTAAGTGCGGCGCTTCTGGGAAGCATGAATCTTAATGCCGGAAGCGTTACAATGAAGTGAAATAGGCGACAGATAAGGGAAGTGTTCAAACATCGTGACATCGTTGCGTCAACCCTCCCCGCCTCTGCGTGCTGTTTTTCGTTTATCTGGCATCTTGAATTGTTTTCATTATAAATAAGAGTTTTCTTTTAGATAAGAATGCTATCATCATCGTTTACATCCCTTTTCTTCTTATGTCGATGACTCATTGATTCTACGTGGTGCCTTCAGGCCACGTAGCATCGGCAGCTTTCGTTAAAGGGATGCCTAGTCTTTCGTCGTACAGCCTTTTAAATTGCTTTCTAGCCCAAGGCTGTCAACTTTAAGACGTTTTTGTTATAATATTGTTTCTTTTATTAAATAATAATGATGGCAAGTAAGTTTGTGACTGCCTGTATAACTTTTGTATTTTTTATTAAGAACCAGTGAGTATCCGGCATGCGTTGAATGCCGCACAAAGAAATAAATTGTTACTCCCCGCGTGTTCTTTCGGAGGCGTCTACTAATATCTACAGGAATTCCAAAAACTGAACAAATCGGACTAATATCTATGAGAACCAAAGTGAGGACGAATATCTACAGCTCAAACTGCTGACTAATATCTATGAGAACCAAAGTGAGGACGAATATATACAGCACAGGCAGAGGTTGGATTTGCAATTATGTGTAGCATATTAGCATAACGTAATATTGCGTATGCAGTTTAAAAAACTTAATTAATGTTAAGTGAGGTTAGGTTAGGTTAGTATTACGTAATTGAAGTAATTTATGATTTTCCGTACAATCTCTTGCTCGGCTGCCCTCTGTAGATATTAGTCCCACCTACGCTCCATAGATATTGGTCACCACTGGGACCGTCATAGATATTAGTCCGACCTTAGCTCTGTAGATATTAGTCCTCACTCTGAAGTTCATAGATATTTGTCCAACCTATGAGCTGTAGATATTCGTCCGACATACAGGCTGTAAATATTAGTACCTACTAGTCTGTTCTTTCTCATGCGTCCCTGCGTTCCCGCCCCATTTTCCTCATGCGTCCCCTTCCCCTCCCTCGTTCCCCTTCCACTCCTTCCACTGTTTTCCTCCCCCTTCCCAGATACCCCTCCTGCCTTTCCCCCCTATTGTAAAACTATACGAAATACACACATTTTTTAAAGAAACATAATTTTTTTATACAAATTTCATAATGCCAGATTATACAAAGAAACCTTAGCGGACATGCGCAAAACAAAACACCAAAGTTTTATCGTAATCGGATAAATGGTTTAGGTATGCGTAAGGAACAAACAAAGAAACATTCATTTTTATATATTAAGATTTGGATGATAAACTATAGTTACATAAGTCATTCGGGTATTTACAAACTTACTTGCAATGATTGTTCATCTTTTCATATCGGTAAAACGGCTCGGGACGTCAAAATGATAATGAAGGAACATCTGAGGATCAGAGATGTTTAAATAATGACACCAAATAGAAACGAATCACTCTTCCATTAGAACTTTAATAACAAACATATTCATGGAAAAGGAAATGCGAGGAAAGCGGAAAACAATAATGATGGTAGAAATGTAAACATGAGGAACCTAATTATCAGTCTCATCCACAGGTGTGCTATTTAAGTTTTTTTTAAATTGGATTTTCATATTATCATTGTATTGTACATTACAAGCTAAGAGTGCAATTCAAATAATCTGTAACAATGATTTAACTAATAAACAATATAACTACAGTAAAAACAGATTTCACAATCTGTCGATATCTGGGAAAAATAAATAGATCACATTTTGTTTCCTGGAAAATCATACATTTATATATATATATATATACATAAGTGAGGACGAATAAAAAAATATATATTTATATTTATATATATAAATATATATTTTTAAATGAATACCGAAAAAGAGTCCCAACTGCTCCCGTCTGGAGCCAGTGGGAATATGGCATCCCCAATTGGGGTATGTTGTGAGGCTGAAGGTAGTGGGGAGAAAAAGGAGAAAGAGGAAGGTAAAGAGTCCCAACTGCTCCCGTCTGGAGCCAGTGGGAATATGGCATCCCCAATTGGGGTATGTTGTGAGGCTGAAGGTAGTGGAGAGAGAAAGGAGAAAGAGGAAAGTAAGGAAGTACCTGGCTAATCAGATCTGGTCAACAAAGCAATTTCCGGCAACGTTTCAATTCTGAATGGTGGTCTTACACCAGGGTGATACTGAGAGTATTTTCCACTCTGGAACGTGCCGCAAATATACAATATATATATATATATATATATATATATTTTTAAATGAATAAATTGTGAAATAACACAACTTTATCAAATAAAATTTATTTGCAACGCCGGGATTCAATCCCGCGCCCTTCGAAGTGCGAGTCAAGAGCCTTACCCCTGGATTATGCCGGCCGTTATTCCACTTACGACTCCTGACATCAAATAATAATACCTACCTCTATTATTATACAAACCTACAGAATTTCATAACAACGTTTTTCATGCAATTCAAAAAATGTAATTCTTGGAATTCATAAAATGTGGCACCATGACTACCATCCCCTTATTATGGGACATTTTCATAGTAATATCTTGCCTAATTAGGGTCACTGCTCTTCGTTCTTCATACACACCAAGGTATTTGCGTAGTCTCGCAAGGAAAAAAACAATATTTTTGTTTTGACAGTTTTCGTGTAGATAATTCCCCGTCTAGTGATTATTCACACTGTCTGCGAGTAGCGAGAACTCCTGAGGGTGTAATTTTCGTCGAAGAAATAATATCTCTCCGACCAAAAAGAAATATTATTCCTCAGAAAAACATCGGGCCTCGAAGTAGATTATTACAATCTAATAATTAATATTACGTATATGTTTCATTCTGACCGTGTTGAAGTGTTCTTTCCGGTTAATAGCGAAAATCTTGTTAGATTTATTTGGTAGCTTTTTTGTGGATATATGTGTTAATATAGTTAGAGGTTAAATTTGTCATGATACTCCTGTGACCGTTATAGATTTATGATTCAGTTCAAATGGCGCATTTTTTGCGACAGATATTTTACAGGCGTTTCAGCAATTATTACAATTTGGAAAACCCCTGCCGTAGGTTATCCCGAGTGGTTTGCTACGTTTGGCGACAGCAAGGGTGCCCGAGTTCATGGGATGAGGTTTGTCTAGGTCTTGGTGGCAGATGAATTTGCACACCACCTGCGAGGCGGGCCGGATCGGGAGAGACTGGTTTTAGGAGACCTTTTGACTTCTCCAGCCGAAATCTTTCGAACTATCGCCTTGCACCGCAATCAGAGGAAAGGATTCGTACATCCGTCACTCCTGGACATACTGAACTCCAGATTCCTTCCCCCACTTGTCACACCTTTTCCTTACCAGAACTTCCTCTCCTTCCTTTCTCTAAAAAGATCCTCCTCACAGCATTCCCCGGGGAAATTGTTTTCTTCAGGACCTCCTGCTTGGAGGTAATGTAAAAAATGCTGGATTTCTTTTTTGCAGTTCTAAGGCTTAAAAAGTGGAGATTGGAAGAAAAGGGGGATCATCTACCTTGAAATTACGTGGAAAATACGTGAATTCAAACTCGCACGTTTATATTTTGCGCACGAAGCCTTGTTATTTCACTTTCCAAAGGGAACTGTCAGACGCATAGACGAAAATCGTCACTGAGTTGTCAAAATACCGTAAACTTTGTGTTCCATAAGATAATTACAAAACATAAGATGCAACACCCCAAATAAATACTAACCTTAATTAAGTATTTTATTGGATTACCACTTCTAAAACTGAACATTCGAATGATAAACACAAACTATATTTTTAAAATCTTCTTTACATATAAAACATAGTCGGGTTAGTTACACCATTTATAACCCGACAACGTCTGGACCGATTTTCATGATCTTTGATTTGTTGGATTTTTCTCCGCCCCAATAGCAGAATAGCTATTAAAACATCGGGAAAACTCACGAAAAAAATTGATGATAAAAATTCTTTTCCTCATACATTTTTTATGGAACGAATTAGCATCTTGTGAAAGGGCTGCAGGCATATTGTGATAAGTAAAATATTGAGTAGTGAGTGAATTAGAAAAAATTCAAATGTCAATGCGCTGCAGGCATATTGTGATAAGTAAAATATTGAGTAGTGAGTGAATTAGAAAAAATTCAAATGTCAATGCGCTGATTGTTTTGCTTTTGTTTTTAAACATGTTGTAATGCTGCCTTCTTTCTGACACACTAAATGTCAACAGTCGAAAATGGGACGAACGGTGAATGTATGTCGGCGCCCCTCCCAAGTAAATATACAAGAATTATAATAAAACTCTCTCACACGCACAAAAGAAAATAAAACGCAATTCCCGCAAGTAAGTGGAAAAGTAATAAAATCATAAAATATATAAAACCGTTCACTACGCCATCTCTGATACTGACAAAAACAAAACACGGAAAAATAAGTTAACAAAACAGTTGTTATTGATTCTGAGGCGGTACGAAGTTCTCCAGGTCAGCTAGTAGTAAATACAATCAAATTCTCTGACCTTAAGCTAAGGAGAGAATTTGAGGATTAGGGAATAAAGCTGAAAATAATGTCGAACCTATGTTTACCATTCTCGTCATGAAATCGGGCGGCGAGCACTTGAGCGGAGATTTGTAACGCCGCCGCTCTACCCTTGCCGTTTATGATGTCGAACTTACTGTTGGGGAATTCCATTTAAGTGGGCTTCAGCGGACAAAATTAATGACAACCACGATGATACCGGCATTATGAGACAGGGGACCTTCACCATTCGTTCCAGGCCTCGCGTCAACAGAGGTCCGCAAACTTTTGATGGTAAACATCTTCCTGGAACCTGAACCGTACACACTTTACACACAAATAATTGGATTAAAACACAAAAATTCGAAGCGTTTTCCGTTTCCAAAGTAATGTATGTCACCATGGATTTTTTGATTTGTTTTAAATTTAACACGTCTTAAATTTCTGTATTATTTTCGGCACGCATCTCTATTCATATTATTTGATTTTCGATCAAGATTAACTCGATTTCTATTCATATTAATTGATTCTCGATCAAGATTTACTCAATTTCTATTCATATTGATTCACTTTCGATCAAGATTAACTCGATTTCTATTCATGTTAATTTATTTTCGATCAAAATTAACTCGATTTCTATTAATATTAATTGAAATTATTGAAAGGAATGCACTTGTCATAATGTAAGTCGACGATGAGGAAAAAAAACTTTTATTACAGCTTACTTTTTTTCTCTATTAGCTGTCATGATATTTAAAAAAAATTATGCTTGTGTTACGTTGAATCTATCAGCCGTGTAGTTTCCATATATTTAAAAAATAATAATTTGGTGGAAATTACTCGGATATATGATATTTCTTCATTCAGGGGGTAACAGCACGTACCCGAAGAATTTTAACCGGCAATTGCTGAGCGTATTTGGAGTACAAAAAGAAAATGTCAATTTGCTTTCTGATGATATTTTTATCTATTACGAACAACAAAAAATTCTATCATACCTACGTCACAACAGATTACACTTCGCGACGGGATCACGTGAAATGTGCGCTGTTTCGTGTGTTAGCGTGCTGCTGGATAGAGACGAAATGCTTATCACGTAACCCGCCACGCTATACACAATTAATCAAGTACTTTTATTGTATAAATTGAAAAAAAATATCATCGGACAGCAAAATGCCATATACATTTCTAACTTATTTCTTAATAAGCTCATGAATTTCTTGTTAAAATCGTTCGGGTACTGTTACACCCTGTTATAGAGGTATTGTAAAGTTGACATAAAAAAATTAAACGCTAAAAAAGTATGCTCTCCATTGTGTCTGCCTACGCAAAACTTATAATCTTTCATACATTATTTAAAAAGTTTATATAGTTTAACTCATTATTTTCCCAGCGTTTGTTAAAATACGTGCATAGTATCCCTGAAAGAGGATTGAAGGAAAGCTTGCCAGCTGCCAGACCACAGCTTGCTTTTCCCCATTCTTCTCATTCTACCCCATTCTCTCCCATTATCCATCGTACATAGCCCGAGGGGAAACACGATTATCAATTAAAATGAAATCTTGATAGTTGCTTCTTGAACAATCGCCCGAAAATGTGAACAATTGTTTTGAGCGAGGAATTTCTGTAACAAAACACTAAATAAGAAATTTGGTTTTTCGCCTTGGGTAACAAATCTAGAGAAAACGATAGGCTTGAAATACCCTTTTTTAAATATAAATACCTGTAACTCGCAGATGCTTACCGATTTATGAAAGATATTTTTAATGTAATATTTACAAGCCTTTGAAAAGTATCTTTAGCACTTGCAACATGAACTCTAGGTTATACGGATTCAGAATAATTCCGGCAGATTTCCGAGCAAACCTTTAATATCTATTATATACGTAACAAAATAATTAATAATAGCAGTTAAAAACTCGCTCTGTAGGTTTTGCTGCTAGACCCTACGGGCGGCTTTTAGTTCGGCTTCGCCCAGTTTGAGTATAGGTAACCATTTTATAAATCCGATAAGAACTGGTTCCAAAAGTAGCCAGTTCCTCGGATCCACCGTGATCCAGTGACAGTAAGTCACCGAGTTAAAGTAACCTTGACAGCCAATGATGCTATATGTAATCTTTCCATATCCGGAAGGATACTTAAATTCTTACCTTACCTTATTACTATACCTAGGGAAGAAACGTCCACATGCGAGCTGCTGACGTAAGTGGCGACATCTTGTGTCGATTTCTTAGATTCGAAACCGAATTATAAGAGTAGTTTTGTGTGAAATTCCACGTACACAGATGATTTGTGGCGCGGCGCGTATGGCGTGGCGTCCGATATGCACTCGTAGTTGGGTTCTAAAATTCAACCACGCCAATAAATTTCAATAAATAATATTTAATTTTACTTCGATTTAAAAAAAACCAACCATGCATGATTATAATATTAAAATCGTTAATTTAACGATACAATTTATGTTCGTTGTGCAGAGGAAATATTATCTCCATACTAAACTTTCGAAAATTATATCTCCTTGTTCGAGCCAAATCCCATAGAGATTAGTATACTACATTAGCTTTATAGTAGCCGGGGTTGTGAGCTTTATGTGGCAGATTAAGTCATAAGCCATCTGGACAGCAACCCGTTTTAATCTTTACAGTCAGAGGTAATAAGATCGCTTATCCCCCGGCATAATCCACTGACTTGTGACGGCATCGTGCCGTCGGAGGGATTAGAACTATTGGTAAAACTTTAAATCGAGTTAACTTATTTAATCGTTAAAATAACTACGAACTACGAATGTTGGAATTATATAGAAATAGGATGTGTTATAAAAATATATTTCGCAATGTTCTCTTTGGTATCTGTAAGTCATTTTTGCAAAATTTAAACTGATAAAAAACTTAAACAAAATAGTTAATTATTACGAAAATTTCAATTCCACTCACCCAATATTTTTTTGTTCCCAAGTACATCGATCTTTGAGTTTTGGTCGTTGTCGATGCTTTTTTTATTGATCATTGACTTATCCTACATAACCTTGATCAAATTTTCCAAGTGAGACTGTCTCGTACCAATAAGTTTTCCTTGTAGTCCGTTTCTCTTAGTGGAAAGTTAAACTGGTTTTTCTTTCCAGATACCGGAGGAATGTCCCGCTGGGTCCAGTCCTGGTGGCGACGAAGAGTGTTTACCCATGGTATTGAGCTGGGAAGGAGCTGCAGAGGTCCAGAGTGGAGACATCCTTCTGGTGAGGATAGACGATGCCCAGTTAACCCTGGCTAATGCTGCTGCCAACCACACTGTCAAGACTACTGATGGAGACAGGTTAAAATACATCCACTTCTAATAATTTATTTTTTCCTATAATTTGGTGTCACGGTACCAATAGATAGCATATAATATAAATATAAATAGCTGTTTGATGAAGCAATTGATTAAAGTATCTATATTGAAAAATGGATCTGTAGTTAATATCTTCTATGGCATACAGTAGATGCGTAACAACAGGTATGCCACATTACCTTTTGTTAATAACGAAAATACAAACAGACTTGTTCCATTTTTTGGTAGAAAAACGTTTTAAAACGAACATCAAAGCTCCATTAAGGGTAGCGCTAATTGCCTCCAATTCTATAGAGCAGTCGAGAACAAGAACAAACAAACATCCACGAAGAGAGAACTAATAAAGAAACCTCTACCGACATTCAAGAAGTGAAAGCAAGCCCTATTTTCGTAAATTATATCCCGAATGCCTCGCAATAAATAGCAGCCCAGTAGCCTCAGAGATCCGAGTCTGTGTTTAAGTGGCCCTCGCAACTTTCTCCACTTCGGCCCTGGCTTAAGTCATAAAGCTCATAAATGGCATACTTAGGTCAGCATTCTCAGGGAAGTCGTTAGTAGTCATTTTAATGTGAATTTTTTCCTCTATTTCTATGAAAAATCTCCGCCGTGGCCTCGTACGGTGGACGAAATAAATGTTTACGAGGGGTGGAAATTATCGTGCCTATCAAGAAAAGCAAGACGAAATATTATAAATGTCCTTGTTCTGTTTTATGACGTGATTAATATCTCAAGTTTTTGCTGAATAAAATAACCATATCATCAACTTGTTCCTAGCAGACTTTTTGTTTGTCCGTATTAATCATGCGGCAGCTAGTTTTGTCAACAGATTTTGTTGTCGCTTTAAAACATTTGCAACATTGATCAATGATTATATGACATGTTCTGTATGTACCAAAAACAGAATATTTTAAATTTAAATAAAAATAATTTTACTCATATTATATTTTTAATAAATAGGGGTACAATATCAATAGTAATGGAGGGTAAAAATAGCAAACGTAAACTCATGCAATATCCAGTGTTTTAATGCAGCGTCCTCTGCGTGCAAAACCGTATCTTTTAAGTATGTTTTCTGTATCTGTTTGTAAAAAAAAAACAAAATAGATAGAGACTAGCAACTCGTAATAAATTGTACAGCGCCCTTGAGGTGATTTTTCACAAAAACGGAACTCCAAAAATTATCCAATTTGTAGTATTATTGCAATAATTACATTAAACGGCATAATATATTTATAAGAACAATCTTAATTTCAAAGTGAGTTTCATTTCTCCAAGTATACTAAATAGATTATGATATCTTGTTAACATCTTTTAATTGCTCTCAGGGATCAGGAAGGCAGACTGCGAAAGAACAATACGTTATCTGGTAGAACTATTGTATTACAAATCACAAGTAACTTGAACCGACCGTCGGCGTCGCGTCGTTCTGCACGAAGCAGTTACTTACAATCTTTCACAGTATCTAGGCTGGAGTGTATGTTACACTATTATACCTGTCTTCATAAGTTTTGGTTTATAATCTATGACTATGTGGTTGCCGGTTGAATTAGCTATTTGGATTATCTACCAAACTAGGAGCACGTGAAGGTTCAAAGAGCAGTTTGTAAGCTTTACTTGGGGATGAAGTTAATTAACAATCTCATTACCACCTGTCTCCATAAATTTTGCTTGTATTGTTGGTAGCTGCATTTTGGATTATTCAGGCCGCTATTATACAGGGTATTAAGGGACGTACTTGAGTTTCTTTAACCTCTTGTTAAAATTATACCAATATATTGATCAAACAACTATTTGACACAAAGTAAATTTGACACATTAATTGTGTTTAACTCATTTAGTGGTCAGCTCATATGGTCTCATAAAAATCGCCCTTACTGGCGAGATATATGATCTAAACATTGTTAGAAAGAGAAAACACTATACTACGATTTGAGTTCCATAGATTTCCGCAAAAACGATAAAATTATTCGGATTTATGACGTCAAACTTCCACCAGACTGAAAGGTGAAACTTTATAATGTTTGCATTCAAAATTTTAATATTTCAAATATAACATGCTTACTTCTAATAATACAATTTGAAAGCATATTTAATTGCCTTTCAATAACAGTTTCTAGTTTTCTGATACGTTCAGAAATATTCAAATTATTTTGATTTTGGAATGCGGAAATACTCAAGAATTTGCCGGCCATAGACAAATATTTTTTTATGAGCGGTATCAAACATTAAATATCAATCTAGAGGGTAACCAGCGATTCCTGACATTATTTGGACGAAAAAATGTGAATGAACTTTTGGTATCCTGTGACATTTCGATGTTTTTTTTAAACTTACAACAAGGTCCGAAAGGTCGCGGGATTGAATCCCGGCATGGGCAAATAAATTTTATTTGATTAATTTGTGTTATTTCAGGATTAATTAATTAAAAATAATACTATAGTAGATATATTTGCGGCACGTTCCAGAGCGGAAGATACTCTCAGTACCGCCCTGGTGTAAGATCACCATTCAGAATTGAAACGTTCCTTGAAACGGCTTTAGCAGTGTTTGGTGAAAAGATCTGAATAGCCAGGTACTTCCCTACCTTCCTGTTCTCAATTTACTTCTCCTCCCCGCTACCATCAGCCTCACAACATACCCCAATTAGAGATGCCATAGTCTCACTAGCTCCAGACGGGAACGGCTGAGACTTTTTTGAGGTATTCCACATAAAAAATAAAAAAAAACAAAGACATCAGTAGGTTTTGATGGTTATAGTCAGGATTAGGGGTTGGGCGGTTTCTTGGCTGAGTGACCAGTGATGACATACGGGAGATTTTTTTTGTTAGGTTTGAAGAAAAAAAAAGGTGAAAAAACAACATCAAAAATAGTCACCCGAGACCAAAATTTTATTTACTTTTTATTCCAAATAATGTCAGGAATACTTTAAGAAAGTCCAGTACGCCCTTACGTACCCTGTATGACCTGTAGGTAAATTAAACATACATATACATAACTTGGTTTAAATATTACTAAAAAATGGCTCGACTCTAACATTAATATGTTAGAGTCGAGCCATTTTTAAGTTAATACTTTAAATATAGTTAAAACGAAATTCATAACTTTTAGCATAAACTCAAGAGGCCAACCATCCAATAACATCCATCTTAAAATACATTCTTGTCAATCAACACACACCCTATGCGATTGTCCCCCAATTACACAAACGGAAAATATTAAATATCTGGGCCTTTACTTCGACCGTTATATAAAATGGGATAGACATATAGATTCAGTAATAGGAAAAATAAACAAGTTGATTTACTTCTTTAAAAACGTGACAAATATTCTAAAGATATATGATATAAAAAAATATATACCTCGCACTAGCACAATCCTTAATGGAATACGGCACTATTGCCTGGGGCTGTGCCAGTAAAAAATACATTAATACACTGTTTAAAGCTCAGAAAACCCTAATAAAAGTAAAACTTAAATTACCAATACTAACACTCACTTCAATCATATTCGAAAAATTCCCAGTGCTGAAAATTCAAAAATTATATTCCAAACAAATACTAACTTTCCTTTACAAGAACTTAAACACATTTAATACTTCACAAAATTCTCGCAATACTAAAACAAGACATGCACACCAACTACAAATACCAAAAACAAACACATCCTTTGGACAAAAACACTACAGATACCAGGCTATTAAACTATACAATTCACTTCCAACACAATATAAAACAACTAATATTATTGAATACAAAAAAAAAAACATTTGGAACTGGCTACAATCCTTTTAACTTTTAATTTATAATTTTGTCGTATAGAAGTCGATTTTATATTTTAATTTTATTGTTTCTGTATAATTTGATTTTTTATTGTTTCTTCTTTATATTAACTAAGACTACTGTTTGTTTTTGTTTTACTACTTACATTTTATAATTTATAATTTACAACTGTAAAATGTCCTTTACTACTTACATTTAATAATTTTATTTTTTTATTTTTTTATTTGGAAAACCAACAGTTTATAACGATAATGTTTGATGAAATACATACGTATAAAAATTTAACCAATAACAGGTTTTCACTGATAATTTAATTGATAATAATATAATTTACTGAATATAATAATTTGTTAGTATTAATATTAATAATAATATGATATAATTTATAGAATAATTTACTGTAATTTACTATGTACTTACATTTTATTATTTACAACTGAAAAATGTCCTCTACAATACAGGTGAACTCCTAGTGTGGAGGACAATATACTATACCTTTGTAATGTAAATATACTAATAATAAATAAATAAATATATTATATGACATTTAATACATTTGGAAGAAAAATACATCGAAGAAAAAATATAACATAGGTACCTACATTTTTTTGTAACTCTTCTCCACAGCAAGAAAAATTGATTTATTTTTGAACTTTCAAATAAACCAATTTCTAATTACATGAATTTCGATTTTTATGTTTAATATTAATTCGCCCTTTATTTTATCACGTCAAAGCAGTAAACGAACGACAATTTTGCGGAAAACTTGTCTCAATATTATTTAACATTCGCAAGAATAGCACACACACTGCTGAATAATGAAGGATTCTTACAAAAGTAAATAGCTCAAATTAGGTATTTCTAATAAAGAACTGACATCAAATATCGTGATCAAATAATTACACAAGAAGAACAAACGAACAGACCTCGTACAAACACAAATTGCGTTCTACTGTATCGAAGATTTTTTAATTAACTCATGTCACGTAACTGGTACCATTGTCTTTTAAGTTGACTTCCCGTTGTACAAATAAAACATTGAACACGTGAGATAAACTCTCCTTGGAAGTCTTATTTCTGTGGAATTAAGGCGTACGAAGAACGGGGTTGGGGGATGTCTAAGAGAAACAAAACCTCTTTTGGTATACAGGGGCGAGCAAATATCAAGTAATGAAGAATGTACAGCGTTCACAGGAGTTTGATATTTTCGAGTAACTAAATTTCGCTTTGTTCGCTTTTTTAACCCGTTTAATCACAGGAGAGCAAATTTGTCTCAGCTCACCCAGGTCTTATATAAATTGCAGTATTTCCCTTAATAGCACAGTGAGAAACGTGCTTTAAACGGTAAACGTAAAGAAAACAGGTAGGCAGAGAAAACACCATGCTTTGTATTCAAATCTAAAAATAACCACAAAAAGTAAAATTAAAAAGTAAAAACCTTTATTAGATCAAAATTATTTTTTTTTAACTTTAGAAATTTTTTTGTAATTATTTTTATATAGAACGACAAAAAAGTGAGAAGAAAATGACGTTTTCTAATATATTTTTTTGTTTTTTTTTTCATTATTAGTAATTTTAGTTAGAATAAATGTAAGGTGAGCCATTTTTAAAACTTTTTATGTTTGCATGCAAAATTTTTATATTTTAAAATTATATGTTTATTTCAAATTATTAAATTCTAAAGCGTATTTCATCACCTTTCAAACTCAGTTTTTAGTTTTCGGATAAGTTCATAAATATTACATTTATTTGGATTTCACAAATTGGTCATCAATTTTTAAAACAAAAATTAAGGAATCAATTAAATTAACGGCAATGGGCAAGACTTTGGTCTTTGGGAATTGAAAAACTCGACCTACAGGATACAAGAAAATTGTAATGTAAGTCGCACTTAAACCCGCTAGAAAGTTTTAATTGTTTTTTTTTGTAACATGATATGATATTTGTACTCGTGACATTGAAAGAGTTAGTATTTGGATATTTCCCGTACCGAACTCTCTTTACCCTGTTTTGTAAATATCCATAACTTTAGCTTACCGATTGATCTTAATGAATTAATATTATTTGTTAAATTCCAACAATCAGCTTGTGCCTTAAACAAAGACTTCAACAATTCCAGATAACAAACGCCAAACACATATTGTACCAAACGTTTCAAGTAACAGACGATTTCATGTTCAAATTTGATGCTCTCTGCTCGTCAATTGATGCGTTAATCTCGGTTAGTTAACCCCACTATATTATGTATTTATAGCGTCTACGTCATCATCATCATCACTCTTGGCTCTACAAACCCTGGTGGGTCTTGGCCTCGTCAAGAGTCTTCCTCCATTCATCTCGGTTTTGTTCCAGCTCTCTCCAGTTTAGAAACTCCTTATAGCCTATACACTGTTTAATTGTACAATTATTTAAATTGGGTAACTTTATACATTGATATTTTATTGTGTGGAAGGTGCAAATTCATTATTTATTTTATCATTGAGAATCTTTAATTTATAAGCTAGCAGATGTTTTATCAAGTAAGGTAGAGAGGAAGGAGTATTTACTGAGAGTAGGTTAGCATACGACCTTTACCGCAATTATTCAAAAAATGTCTTATATTGATTCTACAATGTACGAAAAAATAACAATTATATTTGGATGATTTGTGTAGCGTCGTTTTTTGTGAAAAATCACCTCAAGGGCGCTCTACGAATATGTTATATTTCTATAATCATTTATGGAAAATTAGTACTTAGGTGATGTTGACATATTTAACATCAACTTGGCGAATTTTGTGGATCTTGTAAAAAACTTATTCCAAAACTATTCTTAAACATATCTGAATTTTTGTAAACCTATCAAATCGCTGTATTTTTGTGACTTGAGTGCATTTTTTATCTAATTTTATTTTTATTATTTCTATATCTGTTTAAAAATCATCTGTCCTGAATTAATTGTACTACTTAACATGTAAAAGCCCTCTTGGCGTTGAATAAATAAACAAATAAAACAAAATATGTAAAATAATCTCTATCTTATTACTAACTGTGGACCAGACAAACTTTTATAACTTATAGCTAACAGATTGCATCCACCCACCGGTTAGTCGATTATTAACACACATATAACACATATTTTACTTACACATAAATCACACATAGATTATTATTTTTATTTATGTATATTCTCTACTGGCAGATAATAATTAGAATAAAACCTACCTGGGAGGTTACTTGAGATAATACTGTTTATTATTAATCAGAGAAATAATTTAAGAAAATAATTTCCCTCACGGCCTATATCATCTTTGGGGATGCTGTGTGGAGAATTTTTTGTGGAAAGGGAGGAAGTGAAGGAGTGAACCTGAACATTTAAATGTCAGTATGGAATAAATTAAATGAATAATGAAATTAGTAAATCCTTTTCGGAGTTTTCCAAAATAGATTGAAATTTTAAACTACGGTTTTTGTCAGTGTCTCAATCTCACAACCCCCTAACCTCGCATCTGTGCCTCGTTTCCCCAACCACCGATTTCTTCCACCCCAATACATTCACCTACCCTTGGTGATGTCAAAAAGAGATATCTGTTTCAACATATTAATATATTTTACTTGTCTTTTTTGAGTATAACCTTTTAAGATTATGTTCAATCGGATAAAATTTTTCCAAGAATACATATTTTAATTAATAGATTCAGTGTTCAATCTGGAAATTATTGTTTTGTTTGTGTTATTAACCTCTGAGAGCATTATATATAATAATATTTTAATCGAATATCGAAGTTAACAATAGAGTTGATAAGAGAAGTGACACCAAAAGGACTGTATCTAAGGATACCGTGTGGCGAAGCCACTTGTCCAGGTAATTAATGGTTTTTAATTATTGGTGTCGAATGTTCACTTCAAGCAGGGCAAATAAGTTCCCTATTTCAGTATTTTTCAAATCTCAACTCAATTTTTTTGAGCTTTTGTTCAGAAAACAAACTCACTACAATTGAGATCGGTGTTCCATAATTATTGGCAAAGGTAGAATTATTGCATTCATTGAGGCAGGCTCTGGTTGACGGATTTTTGATATTTCAGGAAAGTTTGTGGAGCACTGAGCTCTAAACATTATGAATCCGTTGAGTGATTTACACATATTAGTCTATTTGGAAGGGTGTACGGACTTTACACTAATCTCACGGTTACTTAATATGTTTCAAGTATACTCTAGGTTAGGTTTTTTTTATTTACGTAGGTAATTCACGAGAGCTCCGTGGTGGTTATCTATATCACTTTATTATCAGGGAGAGAACTTACTTACCAGCTATAGAAAATGATTAAACATGTAAAACCACCTCGACAAGGAAAATAAAGTAAAGGAACCCCTATGAACTAAAATGATGATCAAACGCACTGGACACATGTCGCGGCAGGGAGGATCTATAGTCTGGAACTTTTCTCCCTGTGGGGACATGGCAGGAGGTGAATACAGAAATGCTAGAAGCAGCGGGAGCGGGAAGCGGGAAGCAAGAAGCAAAAAGCAGCGAGAAACTGAAGTGAGAAGCAGCGGGAATCTGGAAGCTCCAAGTGGAAAGCAGGTAGCAATAAACAGTAAGTTAGAAGTAGCGTGAAGCGGGAAGCAAAGAAACCAAGGAGCAGTAAGCGGGAAGCGGGAAATAGGATATAGGAAGCAAAAATCAGTGAAAGCGGAAAGCATGTAGCAACGGGAAACGGGGAAGCCGCGGGAAGCTGTAAGCGAAAAAAACTTTACGCCAGAAATTGAAAGCGGAAAGCTAGAATCTGGAAGCGAGGATAAACGGAACGCAAAAATAAGTGAAAGGCGAGAAACACAAACCAAAGCAATTCCAATTGCTTTATTCTTCTCTATCCTAAATTCCAATATTAGTTTATTAGGTTACCACGTATACTGGTCGATTATACTCCAACCTCCTTCCAATCCCCAGAGCACGTGCTAACAAATCAGTGCCTCCTCACCCCCAAACCGGTCTCATCGGGACAGGAGTGCTCATGGCAGGGGGAGTAGAATCAGTTCAGTTTCAGTGCCGGCAACCCGGGCGTTTATTTTATTTTTATTTATGAACATAGATTTCTTTTACCCACCTCACTAGACAAAGTCTGAAATGGTATCGGATGCTGCGGCGTAAAATTGTCGGATAACTCGTTATAAACGCCAACCTACAAATTTGCCACAATTGTGTTATGGGATTATTTGTAACGAATTGCATTTTCATTATTTCTTTTTCGAGGCTCCATTTTTCCTTAGAAAGGACTCCTCTGGTATAAATTGAATACGTGGTTTAATACATCAACATAAAATAAATACCAACAAACTGTAAAGTGGGTGGTACTGGGTAGTACATTCTCAAGAAAACTTGGAAAGTTCTGCATCACTGGATGTGTTTTATTGCTCGGGAGATTTACTATCAACCAAACAACTATAGAAAGAAGAGTATTATTATTGTTGTAAAAGTTCATCTGAACGGTGTTTGAACCGGAAAATATTCCGTTATCTTTATATTATTTGAATACCTATGGCCTCATCAGCCTACTTGCAGCTTATAAAAGCAGGTTTCATGGAACGGTTTTATATGAGTTGTTCCGATGTTTGTTTTAAAATGTAGGTTCTAAGAACGACGAAATTGATTTAATTAACGGTAATAATAATTTTTTTGTCACAAGTCACAAAACTCAAAATGATTTGCATTATATAAAATATGGTTATACCAAAACTATATTGATGATTTTTTTAGAAGAATGGCTTCCACAAGGTAAAAATTTTACTATACAGGAGGTCCTCAGGAAAAAAATTTCCCTCGGGGCCTGTGTCATCTTTGGGGATGCTGTGTAGATGGTATTTTAAGGGAAAGGAAGGAGTGGAAATCCTGGTATGGAAAAAGGTATGAAGGGTGGATACTGCGGGGCAAGGCGATGGGTCGAGAGAGTCCGGCTGGAGAAATCAAAAGATCTCTCGTAACCAGTCTCATCCGATCTGGCCCGCCACGCAGTAGGTGGAAAAATCTCACCTCACGAACCCGGGCACTCCTGCTAAGTTTGGTGAATAGTCGGGTACTTCTTCACCTTCTTCTTCCCCATATCCTTCATCTTCTCGCTTACTTTAACCTCGGAACATACCCAATTGGGGATTTCCTAGACTTACTGGCGATTGAGAGCAGTTGAAACTCTTGTGCGGTACTCAGATTAAAAATATATAAAATTCATATACATATATGAATGTATATAATAATATGTATTGAGTTATGTTCTGCGCCCTACTAAAAATATATTATTTCATGTACGTGAAATATCGGTATAAGTAATCGCGATGTATTATTTTGAGGGTGTTAAAAAAGCATTATTAACTTGTGCTATTTTCGAAAATGAACATTTTTCAAACGTTATTATTGACACTGTCTACATAAACATACGTTCGTAGGTAGGTACTTTCCGATCGGAAAACTCTCTAGGAATAGTCCGCTTTTATGGACCATAGTACTAGACTGTGCACAGTTTACAGAAGAGCAAATAATATAGGGGATGATCGATCGCCTGCATCAAATTCAATAGGGAAATGAATACCTCGTAAACTGCAGCTCGACAATGGATGCAGAATTAAATAGATTTAAGTATTGAATTTTGAATTTTAACATTATTTATAGCTGTTCGGCAGAAATAATGGTCTTCATGAATGTAAATATTACTTATTGTTATGTATGCTCCAAATCAAACTTATATTCTTTTTTTTTTGATATTCATCTATAACATCCACATTCATAAAAAAGGGTAATTTCACAGAAATTTAATTCTCTCTAGACCGATTAAAATAAATCTACGACTCTTAAAACAGACTTGAAATTAAATTGATAAAATAAGGTGTATCAACCGGTCGGAGTTAACCGGTCTCAAAATGAATAATTTAACCCTAGAATAAGGGGTATTGTCATGAATTAGTCATATTATCCAATTGTCAACGTAATTTGACGAATATATTATATTCGTCAAAGTACGTTGACAATTGGATACTTTTAGTTAAAATAACATATATCAACTATTAATTCATTCTTTGTTTCACGAAACTGAAAATTTCATTTTTATACCTACTTTGATTCTCCAGTTATCATAAAATTGTGAGTATCTTCACTAAAACAAAACAAAAATTTGTAAAATAGCCATATCCTAACCTATTTCAAAAATTGTTTTTCGTCACTTTTAAGTCACCGGAAGTGTTGAAGTTGCTTGATTCTGAGTTGTCCGGTAACACCTTCACTACAATACAGAAATGTGTTTTCTGAAGAAGGAAAAACGTTGATACTAACTAACGAACTAATCATCACGCCGTTTCCCCGAAGGGGTTGGCAGAGAGGAAGGACACATGATCTCATTTCTTCAGCATTTCTTCTCAGCATTCAGTCTACTTTCATCCTTCTTCTGCCAGTTCCATGCTTCACTGCCATACATCAGGCTAGTACTCCATAGTTGATACGATTTCGTAATAGTAGTACATTTTTTCTTAGAATTTCTGGGTCAACGTAATTACTTTTTAAACTCAAAACATCATTTCCCTCATGGGCTATTGAGTTTTGAAATACCTTCAAATAAAAAAAATCTTGATGGTATTATACACATCTATGAGTAGTTCTATATTTTTAAAATACGTACGCAATTAGTTAAAAATAATTAGAATCTCAAAACTCAAAAATACCCACTAAAACCAGTTACAATATTAGTTTATAAAATACCTAATATGTGCTGTCACCATTAAAAAGGAACTTCATGTCTATCTAATCAGTACCATCGTGCACTCAATAACATAAAACCTAGTGTTTGATGATGCCCAACTTATTGCATTTGCAATCCGAAGACTTCGTTCGGAGTTACGCTATGGATTAACAAGTGACCTCGTACGAGTTTAATTCCGGAAAATGGGAAAAAATAGACTCCGCTCTGCAGCTCGGCGCACATCGTTTTATTACCAGTCTACCCCAGTCTGACCTGTGATCACTTCAAATAAGATACGGGCTAAGGATTGCCAACGTTTCCTAGCCAATACAATGCCACGTTATTTACTTTTTACCTTTTTAACATTAGCTCCACACAGGAGGCCCTGAGGAAAGTAATTTCCATCAGGGCCTATATCATCTTAGGGGATGCTGCGTGGAGGATCTTTTTGAGCGAGTTCTGGGAAGGAAAGAGGTATGAGGGGTAGGTAAGATTGGAGGTCAGTGTGTCCAGTGACGAACTTATGAATCCATCCATCCAACTGTGGGGCAAGGCGATAGGTAGAGAGAGGCACCAGAGTATGGCAGAGGTGTTGGTTATCCAATAAATGGTTCCCGGGGTGGCGGCACCCATACCCGCCTCGAAAATTATTATAAATTATAAATTAATACAAAAAACATGATGAAAATATTTTTGACTGTCCGGTTGAAAAGATTTTCTCCATTTTTTTATGTACATAGGTACATATTAAAAAAAATATATTTGTGACTGTCGAATTGAAAAGATTTTCTCCACTTTTTTGTGTGGTTTCACCTGTCAAAAAAAACTATCGAAATTCTTTTGGTGCGCTACGCACCGCCCCCTTAATGTTTTTTCAAATGTGTAGATTTTTTAATTTGATCTTATTTTATTCATTTTTATTTAACAAACATTAAAAATACATGCGTATTATTTAGTGTTATTATGGGTAGTCCAACAAAGCTATCACGTAACAGCTTATATGTAGGTCCTTCCAATTCTATATGTCTTAATATTTAGTTCATCAAGAGTCCCAGCTGCTCCGCTCTGGAGCCAGTGTGTTTATTGAATCCCCAATTGGGGTATGTTGTGAGGCTGAAGGTGGTGGGGAAGGGAAGGAGATGTGGAAGATGAAGGTAGGGAAGGTAGGTGTTTTAAATTTTATTAGTAAGGTCCTATTTTTAAAACATATATTATAGAATACGTATATAGAAATAGTTTGATTCAGCTGAAGAACATAAAGACAAAAATTGGATTGTTCCAAAGTATCGAAATATAAGGATTGTTCATTTATTAACCACAGCTTTTTCATTTTGAGGCAGGATCTCTCATGATCCTCCAATTTTAAGAACTTATTTATTTAGTTTGTTAAACACACGGGTACCATATCTAACTATTAAATGATTTGCGTAAGTTTGTACTCGACGTCATCTACCTTTTTCGTGTAGTTGGCCGATCACAGTTTAATTTGAACTAAAAATAAACATTTTGTACAAATTCGGGAAATTTTCAAAATTCTAAACATCAAAAAGTTAACAGGTACTCATAATTATCAGTGGAGGAAAGTATTTTTATACGCATCAGACGTATCTACTCTACTATTACACAATTATGCCCTCTGTCAACTGTAATGCACACAGCATTGGTGCCAATATATTCAGTGAGCCTGCCCCTATGTTACTATACCAATACTCGCATACACTTGTCACAAAGTTTATGACTTTGTGGGAATACTAACAGTGAAACAAAAAAGTTGGTGATACGCTCGCCAACATGTTTGTCGGCCCTGACATAAGATACAGAATACACACCCTCCACAATACTATAAATAGTAGGTGATTCTCACTGATTGCTTTCGTATTACGTTTTGCAGTTCAGCTTTTGGCGCCGAGCATTATTGCCTGGCTATGCCCTCATTTAAAAGAAGATTTGTTTGTAATATTTACAGCGGTTGGTAAGCCCACTATAATAGCCAACATTTTTCTATCACAGCAGGTGCGGAAAACAACGTAGCAAATAATATCAGGCACGATAGAGTTGGGCACAACGAGGTATACGTTGTTCGTTATTGGAGTTTAAGTGGACCCGGATGGTGAAGATGGTAGAAAAATTTAGCGGGAATAGAAAAATGTTTCGTTTTCATATTCTTGAAATCTTATCGTTCTTCTTGAAATTGCCTCATTAACAAAAAATTCTTCAGATTTCTCCCATTATTGCATTTATTGACTTTCATAGGTACTGCAAAGGAAACAAAACAATTATTTTTTCTGCAAATCATCAGATGATAAGTTTTGGAAGAATGCTGTTTCTCAACACATTATATTTATCGACTAAATATTTATCATCTGCTCACTTATTATTTTTTATATATTTTTTATATGAATACCTCACAAGAGTCCCAGCTGCTCCGCTCTGGAGCCAGTGTGTTTATTGAATCCCCAATTGGGGTATGTTGTGAGGCTGAAGGTGGTGGGGAAGGGAAGGAGATGGGGAAGATGAAGGTAGGGAAGTACCTGGCTATTCAGATCTGGTCACTTAACACGGCTAAAGCCATTTCAAGCAACGTTTCAATTCTGAACGGTGGTCTTAAACAAGGGCGATACTAAGAGTATCTATATCTAAGTTACTATATATTATTTTAAAGAATTAATCGTGAAAAAACACAAATTAATCAAATAAAATTTATTTGCCGACGCCGGGATTAGATCCCGCGTCCTTCGGATTGCCAGTAAAAAGCCTTACCGCTAGACCCCTCTGGCCGTTAAATTGAGTTGAGAATACGATTTCGTTAAGTACCTAGGATAATACTTCTTCTTGTTCTTGTGCCCTGTCCGTTCAACGGACGTTGGCTACGCGGACTTTACTTTACTGCGGCCCGGAACACCTCCACCGTAGACTGGCCAAACCAGGTCTTTTCTTAGGTTTTTCAGCCATGAGGTTTTCCTTCTTCCAGGGCCCCGTCTTCTTCTTCTTCCAGGACCCCGTCTTCCGGCAATCCTTCCCTGCATTATGAGATGCAAGATCTCGTACTTCTCCGGATATCTCATCACATGTCCAAGATATCGAAGTTTTCGGATTTTTATAGTTTTAATAACTTATTTTTCTTTATTCATCTGAACCATGACATCCTCATTCGTAACCCTGTCCATCTAGCTTATTTTAAGTATTCCTCTGTAGATCCACATCTCGAATGCCTCAAGTCGCCTAATTAGTTTTCAGTAAGCGTCCATGCTTCCATTCCATATAATAATATCGAAAACACGTAGCATCTGATTCTATAGGATAGGATAATACATGACCATCTAATAAATAGTTTTAATTACCAAGTTTAATACTATTTTTCGTGAACTATGTGTAGAGCAAGTTAACAGGGAAGCGACGATATTTTCTCAATCAAGTTCGTCCCGCTATAATTAATTGCAAAACTAGTTTAAATTGGTTTCCAGCAGAACTAGTTCCCAGTGTTTGCCTTTGTAGTTATGGCATTCAAAAGTTAACGGCGTCTATTAAAATGTTAATTCACAACTGCTCAAGGAACTGGGAAATATCGGCCATTGCTGCCATTATCAGCTACCTACTGTAATTCTCGATAATATTTTTTTTCATAGGAGTTTAAGATTTGATGAATGATACATCCCATCTTTGCACAGCTTTCGTGTTTCTCCCACAAATATGTTTTTTTTTCGTTTTTCATTAATTTAATGGTATTTATTGACTGGGTGGTGCCGGGTTTAACGACGTTCTGTTACCTGTAAATTTGTTTGTGACGTTCCGGTTCCGATTCAAGATGGCGGCAGAGTTGGATAATACCTTTCACATGATCCCTGTTCCTACTACGTACGACCTGCCCAATCGAAATAATGAATAGTGTAGTTAGTACCTAGGTGCCCGAAGAAAGTTTGTAAAAAGGATTGTCATTGACATTTGGTAATATATTACTTTTTTTAAAAAACGAGTGTGCTTTAGACCACACAACTGAAGTAAAACTTCACTAACTTATAAAATAACATATGACATTGGAGTGACATGTGAACTATGACCCTGGGGTGACCTACGACCGTGGGGTTACCTAAGACCGTGGGGTGACCTATGACCTTGGGGTGACCTACGACCTTGACCGTGGAGGGGTGGCCTATGACCGTGGAGTGACCTACGATCTTGGGGTGACCTACGACCTTGGGGTGACCTAAGATCTTGGGGTGACCTATGACCTTGAGTTAGTATGTACGCCTTACCTTAGTTGTGCAGTATGTACGCCTCGCCCGATCACCGTTCGCATCGATTACCGTTCGTATTACACTTTTCGTGACGCATCACACTATTCGTAACGCATTTACCAGCTTACCCCCCAAATCGAGCGTGCGTATAGAAGTTTTACTTAAAAAAATCGTATTTAAGTACCTACTTACAAATCTTATGTTTTATATAAAGTTTTGGTTTTGATTTATTAAATAGGAGAAAATTAGTAACATATTTTTTGGACGCGAGGTCTACACTATTCACAGAGTGAGCCCCGGAAAGTATCTACCAAAAAAAATAATAAAACAACGGATTAAATATTTTTTATCACCTAACTAAAATATGTGTTAGATATATTCAATAAAATGGTGTGAAATATTGCTTTCCATGATTTTTAACTATAATATTATGTCCTCGAAAAACAGAAGGGTCATTGTCAAAACTCTTAATACTTTTCGCATTCATTCAAAACAATTCGCCCGGAATATCTGAGAATCTTTTGCATGGATACGCTAAGCGATTCACTTGGAGCTTTTCCAAAAACTCGATGTTTGAACCAACTTTGACCCGCTCGAATATAATACTATAATTCGTAACAATACGCTTGGGTTAAACAAAACATTTGTAATATAATGTTTTGAACATAAGTTTACCGTGGAATTGCAGTACTTAGCACATACATATTCGCTGTTAGTGGTTTTATAGAGCGCTTATAGTTTGGACTAAATGGATACTGAGTAATCCGGAGAATTGTTTTTGAGTAACGGCGACTCTCTGTAACGAAGATCGGTGTACTTAAGATGTCGATTTCTGAATTGATATATGTATAACGTACTTCCATAAACTAAATGTTTTTTTGAAGTTAAACTTCTTTAGCCCCATTAGTGATTTAAAATTTGGATGAAACTGAAATGCGTCACTAAAATGTATTATATGACGGGTCCTCGGTTCTAATACAATGCGGTAAATTCACAAATCCGCGCGAGCGTCCGGTAGCGCAGCGGTATAACGCGTCGCAAATCTCAGCGGCTATAGAAATTCAGCGAACGGAGGTTCGAATCCTACTAAATCCAAAAAAATAAACATTTTTATTTTTGTAAATCAACATCCAATCTTTAAACCACTTTAAAATAAACAGGCAAAAGAAAATAAAGCGACATCTAGCGACTTTCTAGTTTTACTTCTACCGCGAGTGAATTACACACTCTGATTTTTTAAGATAATCTGTATTCAGATGCCGTTTCTTCGATAGAACCAATCGCAAAGGGTCCTCCGAAAATTATAAACAAAACGCGTCTGGTTATGCTATTTATCATGCTATGGCATGAAAAATTGTCATATCTCTTTCAATCGATCTTTAGCAATATTCTTCTCCTTTTCAAATAGCAGACCCTTAAGAAGTGAGGCATCTAAAGTCCGTGTTATTAAAGAAATTAATAAGAACCACGTAATCAATTACGAGTTTTTGATTTTAGTTTGTAGGTTTTTAACAATTCGAAAGAACTCACGTTTTCTTAATTTTTCGCAAACATACTCTCGAATTTATCCGAGTATATTAAACGTTTGAAATTATCAACCTCAAACTAAAATAGAATTCGTATTTAAATTAAACGGAAGAACCAACTTGGTTGGAACTAACTTAGAAAATGTACGTAATATCGGGTGACGTTTTTCTGAGCTACCAGGAAACCAGAAAGTCACGGAGAGCTGATGTCAAAGTAAAGTTTGGCTGGTAAATAACTACGAGAAACAACTTCCCTGACGGTGAATAAATCCCTCTATTTGTTTACGTCATAAGGACCGCATTCGTTGCTGACACGGTCAGGAACGTATTTCGAATGTCGTTAGGGTACAGAGTCATTAGAAAGACTTCTACGGGAAATGCTTAATTAATAAACCACTGAAAATATCAATATACCATAATTTCAATATTTTTTCAAGTTTCAATTGAAAAGACAATATATTGTAAGCTGTGTAGATAATTTCTCAACAATCCAACTCCAACAATTTCTCAATTCTATCAAAAAGGGTCCTCCTTTCAATGATTAATGATGACAAAAAATAATATCTGTTACTGATGTGAATATATAATTAAAACTTATTTTGTTGACACCCCTTTTATTTGAAATGTGCATAATATCAATAATACACCCGAAAAAATAATATTTTTTATATTTACCCAGGAATAATTTAATAATCATATGAATTTCAGGGAGTTCCCGGTATCCTTTATAATAAGTATATCACAACCGATGAATGTTTGACTAAAGCCATGTATTCACTGAGAAACAATTGTTTATAAACACTGTTTCAGAAACAAAATCTACGTGTTTCTGAAACAATTTAATATGTTTCGGAAACATGTGAAACTGTTGCGGTAAACACTACGTGTTTCTCGCGATGTTTCTGTGCTCCCCGATTGGAGTGGAGAGCACGGAAACAAATCAGCAACAGCTGTTTACAAGTATGGACGTGTGTTTCAGTTCTTTATAAACATGACGGTAGTGTGGGACGACAACATCGTTTTTTAGTCAATAGAATTATTTGAAACGAATCCGATATTATGGGATTGCTCGACTACAGATTACAAAAACAAATATTTGAAAAAAACTGAGCGTGGACGGCAAAGTTCCCTAGACATTGTTTCTGTAAATATCTACGTGTTGTTTCAAAAACTTTGTTTCCGAAACATTGTTTACAGTGAATATATGGCTTAACCCATCATCAAATTATACAAATGTATGTACGTTCTATAACGACATAATGACTCTTCTGCAATATATCTCCTTTAACAAAACAAACAAATAAACAATCCAAAAATAGAATCAGCCAAGTGGAACCCTTAATAGTAATTGCTAATTTGCAACTGTGTGTTATGGGTAATAAGTTTTACGATCGCCTTATATTATCTGTCGGTTCGTGGAGCGTCGCGAGCTTCGGGACGCCGGGATGCCCTTGTGGTGGCATTATGGAATCACGTAGCAGCGTCGTGGCGACACTAATCCGACGTCATTTTTTGCCACCCCTCCCCCTTTCCACCCCACACCCTTGTCACAGCTCCTTGCAAGGGAAGTTTCAGCAGTTTGGGTTCTATGTAAAACGAAATTATTCTGCTGTAATCCACGAGTGTCAAGATAGAAAGCAGGAAGTGTTGTATATTTTTATTAAAACTGTTTCCAAGGAGTTACTTAATTCTTGTTTGATTTAATGCTTGCTTTAGATTTATCATAGAAATGGCACGGATCTGTTGGTCACTAAAATTTTACCTTTAGAAGTTAGTTTAGAAACATCTATTTTTCTCTACCATAAAATCTGGATGCTTTCCGACATAATCTCATATCGATAGTGAAGATTATCAATACTGTGCATTAAAATTATTGGTAAAACCGATTTTAACGCTTTAAAAAATGTTAATATTTTTGGGATGATGCTAGTTAGACATGCTATATTTTTACGTATACGGCACCATTTAAAATATTAGCATTGTGTTTATTGTTATTAAGTTTATATATTCAATAATATTATTATTAAATTTAAAATGCTTAATTATGCTAAAAAATACACCCATGAGTCATCATTTGGGAATAACTCACAAAAGGATTAGAATACATAAGGACCTCCAGTCGAATTTAAACGAAGCCGTAATTGGGGAACCTTTAAAACCATAATAACCGTTAATAATTTCAATCATTTTACTCAGAAATTACTAAGGGCGTTGATAATTAAAGCAATTATTTTTTTTCATCGTAAACATCTATCTAGAAATAATATAAATACATCGTATGTAAGTGGTACGGTCACAGTTTGATAATGCCTTCAGAAGGCGAAATTGCATTCATGCGTAGATAATAATAATTACATAGCAGAACTCGTTTATAAATAAACTATTTTTATAAATTGAATGATAATATTTTTGAATATATAAAAGAAATAAAAATCAGTAAGTTAAACAAAAAATGATAGTATTACTCATACAGAGGCGACAATCGATGTGCCTATTATCTTTATTATATTCGACCACACTTATAAATGCATTCTTTCGTACCTATAATTATTTTCCTTCCCTAACATTGTTTTGTTTTTGTTTTAACAAGCAATCTTTTACAAACGATTATAATTATTTCATGCAAGTTTGTTCTCGTTCGGCTTTACTTCTTTCGAATAATTCTACCATATATTTTAAATTTCGCTTTCACAGAGTCTTCTTAATTTTCTTTGTGAACTAAATTTTCCTTCGTGAAAACTGAGTCACAAACAAAATCCACCTTTTCCGGATTAGTATTAGCATTGACTTTTATATACTAGGTGAGCCCTTACAAGTAAAAACGTGATAATGTTACGAAAACAATTTAATGATATACTTATATAATTTCTAGAATTTAACATGATTTGTGTCATTTTTAAGGTTCGCGACAGTGGATATGAAACGGGAAAAGCTCATTGACAAAAGTTTTATCATTACATAAGTTTTATCTGAATGGTTTGCAAAACGCCAGGTCATAAAATGTATGCCACGTGTACTAAACATTTATTATTTGATCTTTTCGGTTACATTTTGATAAATTTTCCTTTTTTTTAACTTATCGCTGTTCTTTATATTTATTGCAATAAGCGTGTTTTACATTAACTCCATACAGGAGGCCCTGAGGATAAAAAACCCTCAGGGCCTATGTAAACCTTTGGGGGTGCTGTGTGGAAGGAGAAAAGTTCTGAGTATTCAAAATTGTATAAGAGGTGGGCAGGAATCTTGGTGTCAACGTGTCCAAGAGTGACGGATGTGAGAATCCATTCCTCCCACTGCGATGCAAGGCGATAGGTCGAGAGAGTCTAGCTAAAGAGGTCTAGGTGAGGTCTCCCTCTACCAGTCTCTCCTGATCCGGCCCGCTACGCAGTAGGTGGGCAAACGCATTAGCCTCCAAGACTTAGGCAAATTTAACCCCGTAAACCCGGGCACCGCTGCTAAGTCACCAAGCGTAGCGAACCACTTGAGCGTAAATGGTTCCCTGGACGACGGTACTTATTCCCGCCCCCCAAATTGAGCGTTATTGTATTCCAACTACTTTTATTATTCGAATTATTTCTATACTGCGTACCTTATACATATCAGTGAAGCAACGGAAGTGTCTTAACGGCAGCAGAAACGGAAACAGATGTCAAAAGTAAATCAGAAGTGGTAATAATAATAATAATTGGATAATAATTAAAAATCACCTCAAGGGCGGTAATACTATGAAGAAAAGGCACAATTTTATTTTTTAAGATTTGTTTAATTAAATTTGTATTTTTTACTTTTAGTACTCGAAATTAAACAGAGGTAAATTAAATTTAATAAAAAGTAATTTGGCTGCGTTTACACCTTTGAGTCTGTTTCGGTGTTCTTCATATATTAAATCGTATATATTCTCCGTTTAGAGTTCTGTTATAAAGTTTGCGGAACCAGAAACGGAGGTGACAAAACTTGCGGAACTTCTGTTGCATCACTAATATATATTATATACTGATAACTTATTATTCTTCGTCGTATATATCGATCGTTCAGTTGATTAGTCAGACATCTTCAAATACAAAGTTTTGAGATAAT
Source organism: Limnephilus lunatus (assembly GCA_917563855.2). Classification (NCBI taxonomy): domain Eukaryota; kingdom Metazoa; phylum Arthropoda; class Insecta; order Trichoptera; family Limnephilidae; genus Limnephilus; species Limnephilus lunatus. The sequence continues at coordinate 48,907,923 of OU830600.1, forward strand.
GAGGGAATCAATATTCGAAAGCTCGACATAAATTAAACAATATTTACACAAGTCTGTCTTTTAAATATTACATAAATATGCTATAAAATAACACCGGATAGAATAATGGTCTGGTACATTAGCGTGACATTTTGAAATTATCTACTAGTAACCCAGAAAATATCAATTTTTTGAATTATTTCAGTACTGGTGGCGTTTATGAGTAGTATTTTACCATACAGTTGTTCACACTTTTATCCATAACTGCATATTCAACTCAAATTTCGATTTTTCGTTGATGTATGATTTTTTTTTTTTAATTTCGTAAAAAAAAATTATTGCACTAAAATACAAGCAAAAAAGTATTGCTTACATCCTATTTATTCCAGCTAACCCAATCAATACAAATATAATACAATAAATATATTTAAAAAATCCAACCATTACAAATTGCATTATGTAAAAATAATAACGTGGGTATTTAATTTATGTAAGGCGTAAGGTATTCATTTAAAGTGTAATGATATTTGTTTAAAAAAATGTATTTTTGATTTTTAAATAAACATGAATCCAGGTGATCAGAGTTTGTAATTTTTTGTAGGCATCTCTTTTGGATGATAAAAACGGCGGATAAAAAGTTAACACAAAAAAATATTCTGTAATTTATCATTGAATATTATGCGGTGTTTACTGGGTCTACATATATTTAAAATTTTTCTACGTGTGCCTAAAACAAAAGAAAAGCTACTGATTTTTGCTAATACTTTTTGTAGATGTTCTTTTCAGTTTATATTTGCGTCTAGTTGTATTCCCAGCAGTGAACAACTTTGGGAAGGTTCGATGTGATTGTTAATAAAGTTAACATTTATGTTCATAGGTGTAGCGTGTACTAGATAAAATTGTAGAACCTAAGTTTTATTTGTGTTAAGTGACAGATTTTATGATAACAAGCAGTTTGCTATTGATTACTTTCGCTTCTTAAATGGGACGAATTATTTAAAGTCATTACATCGAACACTAAATCGACCACATAGTCACTAACAGTGGCGGACGCGTCCTGAGAACGTGGTGGTACGCGTAACACAATCCGTACCTACTTCTGACAAAAAAATTAAGTTAGGAATTTTTAATTATCAATTTATTTTCAAACAACCGTTATTTCCTCTTATATATTCAACACTGGTTGCACTCGTTTTGGTAATAAAATTATATATTATCAAATTATGTTATTAGTATTTAACATAATCAATACAAAAAAAAACAATGACAGTTATCACACTGATCTATGATGTTCGCCGAAATTCGATTGTATTCGTGTACACTTCGGGTCATGGTTCATGGGCAATCGGTAAACTTCGGCAAGGATCGGATTATGTTGGGCGTGTGGCACACGGATTAGCGCCAAATTATGGTACAAATAGCGAAATCGACGAGCTTCAGGTGTTTTAAATATCCCATACAAAAATATTATTTGGTTCGTTTGTAAAGCGAATGCACACGGCCCATACGAGGGCGCTCGGCCCGCGGCGGCCGCGCTATGGGAGAGCGTTCTCCTTGATAATTCATCGTAGCATTATATTGGTAACTAATATTTTGAAATGATTAAATCAGAAGTTTTATAGATTTAAATTAGAGAATTTATGTTAGAGATTTTATAGTCTTCAGTAAGTTAATAAAGTAAATTTAGACCAGCCGCCCTTGGTCACTAACGCATCTTCTATGCTTGGTTTCATAATCCGTTCCTGTAAATAATTCAAAGATCTTATTATTTTCAAAATACTATATTTCTCATACGTTCGTAGTATCCTGGAATACGCATCTCAAGTGTGGAACCCAGGCTAGCAATACACAAAAATAGAATTGAAAGTGTGTTTGAAAATAGATTTTTAAGGTACCTCAACTTCCGCTCTTTTCGATCTCATGTTAGTAATGAAGACTCCGCAAAGTTCTTCAATATATAAACGTTAACTTGCCAAAGAAATATAGCAGATTCGGTAATGTTATTTAAAATTACGCATTACTTAATCGATAGTCCAACGTAGTTCAACGCCCATGTTCCAAATTGCAACAGCAGACAGTGGGTTACTTTCAATCTCCCTCTTTGCAAGACTCCAAACAGAACGCATTTATCTACAGATCCACACACTCATTCAACTTAAATTATTACCACATTGACATTTTTAACTCTACTTTACGTGACATAAAACAAAAACTCACTAAGCATCATGACTCAAACTAGAAAGTTTAATCCATATATGTTTCAGTGCCGGCAACCCGGGCGTTTATTTAGTTTCATGGTTATTTACATTGTTTTCTTTTCTTTTACCCGCCTCACTAGACAAAGTCTGTTCCGAGGCGGGTAAATCACATCTATGTTTGTTCCAAAATAAATGTGTGTGTTTAAACAAATATATATATGTATGTGGAAAGATAAAAAAGATAAATTATATGTTGGTATATTAAATATTTACATACATACTTTGTTTTTTTTTTTTTTTTAATAGTTACATTTCCATGAGAAGATTGCATATGTTATATAGATGAAAGTAAATTAAAATTTTGTGACAGTTGAATATAGCGGTTACATAATAATTAATATTGCAAAATTGCAGTTTCTCTTGTTTGTTTTATTTGAATATTATATAATTTCGTGAGAACTTGTATGAAATGTTATTTATTTAGAATATTTTGAATGTCTGTTCTTTCCTTTTCATTCAACCATATTATAAATCTTTTGAACAGCCAATTCAAATTATTTGGGGTGACGTAAGTTTTTGTTTGTGTTAGAAAGGTATTGAAAATATGTGGTGCTAGGTAAGATTCGTGTTTTTTTGCAAAAGTTGATTTGATATGGGGAACTTTAAAGTGCTTATTAATTTTTGCTCTTGTGTTTTGCGAGTGAGGTATGTGGAGATGTGAAGTTTTGATACAGTTTTTGTGAATGATCTTCCTTATGAATAGTTTATTTACGTCTAGTAATTTGTTTTTGATCATTAGCTGTTCCGTCGGATGTTGGTAAGGTTTTTTAAACATAATTCTAATTATTGTTTTGTGATTTATTTTAAGAGAATTGAGGTAAGTATCTTATTTCTGTCCTTTGCATCTTAATCCCAATTCTATGTTCCTCCTCCCCCTCCTCCCCCCCCCCTTTCACATATTGTAACAAAAAATAAATTGATTAAGAAAACACCCTTACAATGTCACACTTTATCATTCATTCAATATCATGTGGAAAGTTCTTAATTGGTATAATTAACTATCTTATCTACTATTGTTTATTTTGTAATCTCAGATTTGCTGTCAACTTTCCCTAACATAAATAAAATAAAAATAAAAATCACTTGATATTTTGTCAATAGTGTCCACTGTTTGAAATCCATATTCTTGCACGCTGTAATATGGGTAACTGGGAGTACCTAAGTGAAGTTTGACTCTGGGGGTACTAAAAAATTTAATACAGTCCCTACATAATTCTCACATCTCTCGGCTCTTGCTCGCCTGAATAATTACTAAATACTAGGAGCTTTGCCACGTGAGCCAGTGCGAGCGGTGGATTTACATATTATGTTGCTTCTCTTTATTAATGGAAAACCGCACCGGTATGGAGGGCGCTTTGCAAAATTACCACAGTCTACGATTTACTTTCGGAATTGAAGACATTTATTCGGCATCTCATTAGAGAACCTGCATAGAAAGAGCACACATTCTAAAAATGCATGTATGAAAATTTGTTTTTTTTTTTAATTTTTTATGGTGAATATTGCTCAAGAGTCCCAACTGTTCAAAACCGCTTGGAGCCAATAAGATTTTGGCATCCCCAAATGGGGTTTGTTGTGAGGCTGAAGGTAAGTTGGGAGAGGAATGAGATGGGTGAGAGGAAGGTGGGGAAGTACCTGGCTATTCAGATCTAGTCACCAAATACGGCTTAAGCAATTTCAAGCAAAGTTTCAATTCTCAATGATGGTATTACACCAAGGCAATACTGAGAGTCCACTCGTATTATTTGAATGATTAAATTGTGATAACACAGATCAATCAAACAAAATTTATTTGCGCACGCCGGGATTTGTACCAGCGACCTCCGGACCGCTAGTCGATGGCCTTATCTCTCGGCTACGGAGGTCGTCGAAAATTGTAGACGGTGTGTTTGCGTTTTTTTTTTTTAATTATTAATTTAACCGTCACTAACCTTGATGATAACTGAGAGAGTACGGCTTTCGTTTAGATATACTGGGAAGTTAAAAGAAGGTAGAGTTTCGTATACGCTTTGTGACGAGTAGGACATTTGGCCCCAGATTTCCGTTCGTGATCGATCCCTTCAAATACATCGATCTCTAGCGCACATCATTACATCAGCCTGATAGCTGGCCGTGTAATTGCTATGCTTCAGAGATGGCAGGACTCGGGACCGGAGGTCGACGTGCATCTAACCAACAATAACAAAAGTGACGAAATTAGCTTCTTTAATGTTTTGGCGCCCAACTTTTTATTAACCTACTTAATATTTAATATTGATTTGTGATAATTTGACTTCGTGACATTTACTTAGCTAAATTAACTATAGAAGATTACATCGAGCTTCCTTCACACCCTGTCCTATTTTATCTCTAGAAACTGTTTAATTTAACATTAACGAATACAATTAACATTTTTATCGTACCTAACTTATTTCATGTAATGTCATTTTATAGGATAGTCTTTCACGTTATCTTTAACTACACATTTTACTAAGTAAAATGCTTCCATTATAGCTTTTATAAATAAGAATAAAACTTTTGACAACGTTCCCCATAAGGACCCCTACGTGTATGGTATACGTTGTGTGTCGAGGACCGCGCTTTACCTCGCACGATCTTAACGTAAATTGCGTTAACCATGAGGCCTTGGTGGGACTCCTAACTCCGTAAAACACCCTTTGTTATATTTATATATTACCAAACCATTTCATCATTCCTTCATATAAGGGGTCATATAAACTATAACATATTATATACATATAGAAGATACAAAAAATAAATGCGACAACTTTGCAGCTCCTATTTTTCTTACTTTATCATGACTAATAAGACCAGTGATCGTAAAATGATTTCATAAATAATCATTATAATAATTATTTATTTCAAAAGGTATGCAGGCAGGGGTAGTGCAATGTACAAACATGCTAAAACAATACGTAAAATAATTATTATTTAATATCCACGGTAAAAATAGGCGACTTGAGGCAATCGAGATGTGGATCTACAGAAGAATACTTAAAATTAGCTGGATGGACAGGCTTACGAATGAAGATGTTATGGTTCAAATGAATAAAGAAAAATAAATTATGAAAACTATAAAAATCCGAAAACTTCAATATCTTGGACATGTGATGAGACATCCAGAAAAGTATGAGATCTTGCATCTCATAATGCAGGGAAAGATTGCCAGAAGCCGGGGCCCTGGAAGACGGAGAACCCCATGGCTGAAAAACCAGTGGTTTGTCCAGTCTACTGTAGAGCTGTTCCGGGCCGCAGTAAACAAAGTCCGCATAGCCAACATGATAGCCAACGTCCGCAACGGCACAAGAAGAAAGAAATATACCATAAAAGTATTTGAATGTCACAAGGGTAATCTAATACTTCAAATATATTTTTTAAAATAACAATAAATTTGGGAGTCGGGTTTGGGTACCGCCGCCCCAGGGAACCATTTATTAGATAACCAACACCTTTGCCATATGTCACCCCAAGTGGTTCGGTACGTTTGGAGACTTTGCAGGGGTACCCGGGTTCATGGGGTGAGGTTTGTCTGTTTTTTGGCGGCAGATGCGTCTGCCCACCGGCTGCATGGCAGGTCGGATCGGGAGAGAGTGGTTGTTGGAGTCCACATGACTTCTCCAGCCGTACTCTCTCGGAACATCGTCTTGCACCGCAGTGGGAGGTAGTCCGTCACTCCTGGACACACTGACCCTCAGATTCTTACCCACCCATTTAACACCCTTTTCCTACTCAAAACTTCCTCTCATTCCTTTCCTAAAAACAACACAGCATCCCTAAAGATGACATAGGCCGTGAGGAAAATTTCATATCTGGGTCATATACTTCGAGTATCACTTGTTCCATTTAATATTGAAAAGCAAAATAGAGGTTCACCGAGGGCATAGTAGCAGACAAATGCCTTGGCTGCGAAAAGTACGAGAGTGGACTGGCATTAGAAGTGTGGAGGATCTATTCCGGGCAGCGCAAGACAGAGAGACATTTTCCAGAATGTTCGCTAACGTCGGGGGGACCTGGTAGGGCACACAAAGAAGAAGAATAAATAAAAAAAATTGCATTATTATCCTTATTGAAACTGAATGTCATCGTAAAAACTTTCATTGAAATTGAATGTCATCGTAAAAACATAGCGTTTTCAATAAATTCTACCAACCTCTTTTATATAACAAATGGACATCTTTTATCTTAAACGATATCCCAAAACTGGTTCAAGTCTGGAACACCGTGAAAGGTTTGGTTGAGAATGGGAAGAAAGGTGGAGAAATTAGCAACTATTTACCGCCGATGGAATGGAACACTGAACATGAATTTAATTAATCTGCGTAATAAATTCTTATTGGAAATAGGGGTTTCCTTCTATAATGGTTATATCAAGTATTATTATGTTCGTTATTTTATACGGCTAATATAATTTCTCGACTATACGACCTCTAAATCATTTTTTTAGTGATAAGTGGTGAGTTTAAAAATATTACATTTAATGACTCGGTTGAGAAACCGTTTAATATTTATTACACACAAGCGCAGACCCATGAAAATCGCTGGATATTATATTGGTAATTAAAACATTTCCGATTATGAAAATTAAGATTATTTTCTTTTAAAATATTATGAGTAGGTAGGTAATTTACAGCTAGTCTGAATTTATTCAAACAAACAGTTCTAATTTTGCCACGTCCGAGTTCTAGTGTTAATTGAACATAAGTTAAAAGCAGACACAACCGTAGTTGTATTTTTGATGACGTAGCATGGAAGCACCTGGCCCAGGCTTGGTAAAAACCGAAACATCTTCTTCTTCTTCGATGGCGCTACAGTCCATACCGAGCTTTGGCCTCCTGCAACATTCGTCTCCAACTCCTCCTGTCGTCAGCGGCTGACTTCCAGTTTGGTACCTGGAGAAGCTGTGCTGTGTCCCCTCTTACCTCGTCTTCCCACCTTAGTCAGTGTCTTTCAACTTTTGTCTTTCTTGTGTCCAGTCAAAAAAACCGAAACATATCAATCTCAAATTCTGTTTTTCTGCAGGGATTTTTTAGAACTACCATTTGCCGTAATTTAAATTGTAAAAGTACTAAAAATCTACTGCGAAAGCCTCTTTAATCAAACAATAAATTGAAACGTGATTGCGAATAAAAATTACAAAAAAAGGAAAAACAAAAATCGTTCCACGTTTATTGAAAGGAAAAATAATTGAACATAAATTATTCATGGGGAATTAAAGTTGAACTGGCTTCCGGTAACATTATCGAAGGAATAAAGTTTTTTCACGACACAAAAAGAACATTCCAATACACATCTTGGGGACGTTTTCATTTACATTTCGTGCCTCCGTTTCTCCAGGAAATTCAAAAATGCAAACTTCAGGGTGATATCTGGTTTTGACGTTCTTCTTTTCTGGGCCAGTAGAATTCACAGATTACAGATAAAATCCGGGAAAGTTCCAGATGAGAGTGAGGAGATTGAAGTAAGACGGATTCACAGCAAACTCGTGTGAAGTTTCAACATGGAACTTTGCATAAGCGGAGCTTCTAAACTTTAATGTTTTTAATACGCTTCTATCCTCCCTTTCCCTTCCAACTTTGGGGTTCAAGGAGCTGTTTTTAAAGCCCTTCTGTATTCAACCGAAGAAACATAACACTTATACTTTTTAGTGTTCGTTGTCAACGCGTCGTTACACTTATACTAACGTTTTCATTTGCCGCTGGGTGGAAATTTTTGCATTTCACCTTGTAATTGAAATGACGCAGTAAATTTGCGGAAAGAACTTTATGACATAATTATTTCCGACCCTCCATTTCATGAGATACGTTTCGGAAGCCTCATGAAAAATTATTATTTTACAACGATAACAAAATTAAATTTTTTATAAGAAAAATCTCTATTTATTACTTTTGAAGGTTATTCCCATCAATGTAATCTCATTGACGAAGAAGAAAATACAATGGTTTCAACTTCAAAAGTTATAAAAAACAGGGTTTTTCTTATAAAAAATGAATATTCATTTAGACTTTTATAAAAAGTCAATAGTTCCATATGAATAAATTCGGATATATTTTTTATCCGAGACGCTATCCAGGTTACAAACCAATTCTTAGAATGATTGTTTCCAATAAAAAGGATGGTTACCCATAAAATGGAAAAAATAATAAGTTGAAGATAATATTGTTAATTCTAAAATTTGAAATACAGATTGACAAATATGACGGTTTGACAGAAGGTGGCAATGACGAAATTGATTAATCTGCACGTCCCGGTCAGACGAAAGGTTTGGATTCAAGTCTCAGTTGCGACCATTATCTTTTTCCATTTTTCTGTGCCTTGTTCTCTTTCATATTTTCGTTTAGATTTTCATTGTTATCTTATGGATTGTTGTTTAAGTTTACACAAATTAAAATGTTAAACATTCTTAAAAGTAGTAATGATCTGTCTTTAGTTTTTTAGTGTATTCTGTATAATTTTATCTTGACATAATGAGTATCAAACTATGGTTCCAACATGTCAAAATAAATATCATTGAACATAAAATTTAACTTGCAAGTCACAAAATATTTTAGCTGCTTTGCGACCGAATATTTTCAACATTTTGTCAAATAACATCACTGAACGCTGTCAAAATGAGGATTAGACTCCCGTCAGCTTTCAGACAGTCGACATCTTGAAAATAGATAATATTTTGTTACCCTTCCACAAGATTTTCTCTTTTACTTGAAATTCCGCCCACAGGGGTGATACCTACATTTTAAATTCTCCACCAGGAGAGCACAAGTGGCTAGGAGAATCAGGAGGAAGTTCGTGATGGGGTGCGACCTAAAACATCTTGAGTTTAGGCGGGGTACGCCTAACTTTATATCCCGCCGCAAATTCTTAATTGAATTTGGGTAGATTGCTTGTAAGAGATTGCTCCGTTTCGTTTTACCGGAAACGGGCAATATTGGAAAGCTTTTTTTTCGGTTAAATCAACGTTGAATATTGAATAATACTGTGCTATATGTTTAGAGAAATTTGAGAAAGGTTTAGGTTTTGACGAACCGAAAGAAAACCTTTGTTTCGGGGTGAAAAATTTTATTATCTATCCACGTGTCTGTGGAGGACGGACGGGGTAGATTTGATTTTTACTTACTTTACCTTCAAGCTAAGAGATATGTACATCTTATATCGAAAACTATGCGTAAAGCCCAGGCGATAACGGGAGAACCTTAATAATAATAATAATAATAATAATAATGTTTATTTCAGCCGAACAGAGCGGTGGGTGCAATACTCTCTCAGCCATAAAAAAGTATACATTAAATAAAACGGATTTACCAGATAAAAAATCAAATAACATAAAAAAGATTAAAAAAAAAATATATACATCTACATATTTAGTACGTAATCGTATATCTACTACGGGGGCTTCAGATGTATTCTCCATGTTTGGTGAAGAGGCGCGCCCTGCCACTGGGCCACGGCCTGGACGAGAGTGTTCTCCGATCTTTGGTAGCGCTGACTCACCCCGGCTATTCTGTGGCGCATCAAGGCGGCGAACCCATGTACCCTTCCTTCTGCGAACATCTGCGAGGCACTGCATCGCCAAGGTAGGCCGAATAGCGCCCTATATGCGTTGTTGTATTGTACTCGAAGTGAGTTCATGACGCCTTGTGAGTATCTTGTCCAAAGTTCGCTGGTGTAAAAGCTCATGCAGTAGCTCTGGAATATTTGCTTCTTCACAGGAGAACTGCACCTGTTGAATCTCCTGGCGAGCATGTTGGCTCGAACGCTGAGTACTCTTCTTTGGCGTTCTATGTCATTTTTATCATTTAGGTCATCAGTGACGACATGCCCCAAATATTTTATTTCCCTGCAGATTTTGACAGTGTCTCCGCCGAGGAGAATAGGTGGAATGACAGTAGGACCAGTATTTGCTTTAAACACCAGCAATGATGATTTTTTGGCATTGTACATCAAACCATGACTATCGACGTATGCTTGGCATATGGCAAGAAGTTTTCTCATTGCCCTTACTGATGGGGCTAGTATGACCATGTCATCTGCATAACTTATGTTATTCATACATACTCCGGCAACGTGGCATCCGATTCTTGTTTTGTTCAGTATTTTACTAAGTTCGTCCATATATACATTGAACAGCACTGGGGACATTGAGCCTCCTTGCCTAACGCCGCACTTTAATTTTGCTGCTTCTGACAGGCTGTCATTCCATCTGACGAAGTTTTCCTGTTGCTTGTACCATATACTCAATATATTTACAATTTGTGGTGGTAATTGTCGGTCCGTCAGTTTTTTCCATAATGTATCATGACAAACCATGTCAAAAGCTTTGCTTAGGTCTAGAAAGCATGCATATACCGATGTTTTTCTGGCTTTGTAATATTCTATTGATAGTTTCATGCTATATATGGCTGTATCAGTAGAGCACCCAGCTTTGAAGCCCATTTGGGAATCCTCTGTAATGAGCTTGTCTTCCGTTAAATTTAAAATCACCTTTTCAAATATTCTTGCTATTATGGTGGCAAGAGATATGGGCCTGTAATTAACGGAGGATGTCAGGTTTAGTTGGCGACTTTTTGGGATCGGTACTATAATGGTTTTGGTCAGTTCTTTCGGAATGTGTCCAAGCCCAACCATGGCAGTGAAGAGAGAGGCGAGCAGTGTTGTCAAATATCCCCCCGCATGCTTCACATGTTCTATGACAAGTCCATCGTGACCAGCAGATTTACCTCCTGCCATGTTGCGTATTGCTCGCTGAATCATCTCAGGAGAGATGACAATGGACGGCTGTTGTTTTGATTGATGCAATGGTGTATAAAACTCTTCATCCATTGTTTGTGGTTGAACTGGTGCGGAGCAAAAAGTATTCCTGAAAACTTCAGCTATAGCTTTATTTTCAGATTTTCCATCAATATTGGTCGGTGCGGTATGTTTTGCTTTCAATATAGCATTAGTTTTGTTCCAAAAAGATGAAAAGTTTTTGCATTGTAGGCTATTTGCTATTTTATCCATTTTGTTCTGCTCGAAGTTTCTTTGGCATTTTTTATATTCTTTCTTAAATAACGATCTACTTTGCTTTCGAGCTTCCATAATGGGACCATTAGTGGGTCGTCCGTTCTGCAGCCATTTTATGTGCGCATTTCTTGATCTTTCATAATGTAAGGCAACTTTCTCATTCCAACCAGCCACAGTCTTCCATCTTCGTCCAGTCGTAGGCCTTATCTCTATATTAAACGCAGATATTGCTGAGGTACGTAATACTTGTACAATGTTTTTATATAGATCATCGATTTGTTTTTCATTTATCATCGTGCTGTCAATTGCAATGTCGGTTCCACGAATTATCTCAAGTTGACCTATTGATAATTGGACGTATCTGGAGTAGGACTGCACTTCTTTTTGACTTTTGGGTCGCCATCTGCATGGATCTCCTACTATTGAAGAAATTGTAGTATATGTAGGTAGCCCTGTAGTTCGTAAAGTGGTGTGCATTGGTTTGTGATCAGACCAGTCGGACTGGTAGTCAATATACATGTCTTCAATTATATTACGTACCGCCTGAGTTACGAGACAATGGTCGAGCCACTTAGTTGTATTATGAGCATCGCTTACATATGTGTACGAGTCAGGCGGGAGAATGTCAACATCCGCAATGTGGAGGTTATATTCTGAACAGAACGATTTTAGCTCACGTCCGAAGGGCGAATTCATATCAGCATTGAAGTCTCCCAAAAGTATACAATTTGGGTTGTCCCTTTCCTCGATTATCGTGTGCAATTTCGAGAGACAGGATAAATATTCTGGTAGATTATCAGTGTTTTCCACCGGCATGTATACGCACATGACAAGTAATGTTCCAGTGTCGAGTGTGATATCAATCGCTATGATTCTGGGAGTTTCACAGTCGATCGTCACTGCCTTGAATGATTTCCTCCATAGTATGGCTAGCCCGCCGTATGGTCTTCCTCGCAGTGGGCCATTTGAAATATCTACCGCCGAACTACCATAGCTCATGAATTCAGGGTGAATTTCGCTGAGAAAATCTAAATCGGTCGGTATAAGCCATGTCTCTTGTAATAGAATAATATCGTTTGTAGTACAGAGATCGAAAATAAATTTTTCCACTCTTTTTACAGATCGGCAATTGATCGAAGTGATGTTGAGCTTATTCATTTTGTTTAATACTTACTTACCAAATTAAATACACTTTAATTAAAATGTGGGGATCCTCATACAAAAGAAAAAGGTAAATTTTGTAAAGATTTTATTTTCACAATAAATATCAATGCACAATAACAACCTGTCTTAAGGTGTAGTTTTTTGTAAAGAAATATTAGATTATTTACAATATAGGAGGCGGGTATGGGTACCGTCGCGACGGTAACCGTTTGGTCACTTAGCAAGGGTGCCCGGGTCTTGGCAGCGGATGTGTCTAGCCAACAATTGCCGCAGAACGGATCGGGAGAGATTGGTTGAGGGAGACTTTTTGACCTCTTCAGACCTCTCTCGGAACATCGCCTTGCACCGCAGTGGGAGGGATGTATTCATACGTCTATCACTCATGTATACACTGACCCCCTGATTCCCACTTACCCCTCATACCTTTTTCTTTCACAGAAATTCCTATTCTTTCATTCCTAAAAATACCCTCCACACAGCACCCCTGAAAATGGCATAGTCGTGAGGGAAATTATTTTCCTCAGTGATTCCTGTGTGGAGCTAATGTCAAAAAAAATTAGAGTGTGTAATTCACACAGAGTAGAAGTGAAACTAGAAAATCGCTAGATGTCGCTTTCTTTGGCCTGTTTATTTTAAAGTGGTTTGAAGGTTGGATATTGATTTAGAAAAATAAAAATGTTTATTTTTTTGGATTTCGTAGGATTCCAACCTCCGTTCGCTGGATTTCTCTGGCCGTTGAGATTTGTGACGCACTATACCGTTGCGCTATGGGACGCTTGCGGCATGTTGCGAATTCATCGCATTATGTGTATAAGAACCGGCGACCCATCATATAATAAATTTCAGTGACGGATTTCCGTTTCATCCAAATTTCAAATCACAAACAGTCCTAAAGAAGTTTCACTTCAAAAAGAATCTCAACAAACAATGAAGTGAACAACTTATTTCTATATAATAATATCAGATTGTTGGAGAACATGTATCATCATCAAATTTTTAAAAATCAACATTTCAACATGCCAAAACCGTGTTTCTGTCAGATTTAGTCGTTGAGCACCAAAAATATAAATCAAAATAATTTTCATTTGTGTTTGCTTAATCCGATTGCAAAAAATTTAAAAAGCATTCTAATGGATTTTGTCCCACTTCGGTCGTAAGTGGGAGTCTTCAAAACAGGGGCGAATCCCTGTGAAATGTAACTTACGTTCGTTCTATCCCTGTTCCCGGACTCATTAATCTGTGTCTGAATCGTCAGCCGCGCGGGAAATCCCCGTTCACGCGGGAATTCGAAACTCGCGCGGGAATTAGTATCGAGCGCCATCTAGCGACAGAACACACAACTGCATGCATACCGTAACATAATATTGTTGTGCAACTGATTTCACGGAAAGCGCTAATGATACGGATTGGTATAATGAAATATAAATCCGTATACAGAAATGTTTTTCCATCTGAGAATACAGTAATGAAATGTTTTTTTTCAAGAAGCACGTCAATTCCAGCAACTTTTTCAATAATAAATGTTGATAAATATTTGATTTTCAGAATTGTTTACTACGCTACATAAATATTTCATTGTTTGTAAACCGACGACCGGCGCAGTCCAGCGGTAAGGCTCTTGACTCGCACTCCGAAGGTCGCTGGATCGAATCCATGGAAAATAAATTTTAATTTGATTTATTTGTGTTATTTCACAATTTATTCATTTCAAATAATATATAGTATATTTGCGGCACGTTCCAGAGTGAAAGATACTCTCAGTATCGCCCTGGTGTAAGACCACCATTCAGAATTGAAACGTTGCTTAAAATGGCTTTAGCCGTGTTTGAAGACCAGATCTGAATAGCCAGGTACTTCCCCACCTTCCTCTTTTCTATCTCCTTCCCATCCCCACTACCTTCAGCCTCACAAAATACCCCAATTGGGGATGACATAGTCCTACTTGCTCCAGACGGGAGCAGTTGGGACTCTTGTACGCTATTCAAGTAAAAAATGAAACCTTTTGTTCTTGTTGTAGGCACGTATTTATCGCGTGTATATTAATTACTACCTACCCCGAAAATTCAGATCGAAAAATATGTGGCCTTCTCTTATTATCGTATAAATGGATAATTAAAATCGTCGTAGCTCGTAATCGAAATAACTTTGAAAACTAAAAATTGTACCTACCTACCCAATTAAATTTTTAAAGAAAATTCCTGAAAGCTTTTCACATTGTGATGGCATTATCTATTTCATTAAAAAGGCAAATGACTGAGTTGGGGGGGGGGGGGGGTATTAAGGTATGAATCTTCTTTTAGAGGTTTTGAATTTACTCTGAAAATTTTATTATATTAGAACACACACCTAAAACTCCTATAAATCTCGATTATCCCCTATTCTGTTTTTTAAAGGCCCGTGTTTTTTTCCAATAATATTTTGCTATCGGTCGTAACAGCTAAGTCAAAGGTTTAGTTGTTCGTCGTTTAATAATTGATATTTTTGCTACAATAAAGCTTCTGCCAGGCTCCGCCGGGGGCCTTAAGTTGCCACGAGGAAGGAAAAAGAAGAGGGAGAAAAGAAAAGAAAAAAGAAAAGGGTAAGGAAAGCTCTGAAAATACCGCACCTAAACCCTCAGGCAAAAAGTTTAAGAATGTTGTTACTCCCAATGCTAATTAATATGCTCTAATCTTAAAACGACACCTACAAAATTCAGCCAGTAAAGAGTTAAGACCTAAGTAATTATAATTTAGGAGCAGAATGCTTCGGTTGGATCCACTCTATTATAAAACTGATTCAAAAGTAACGAGATTTTCAAATATTCTAAATTGTTAAAGCAATTCTAAGACAAATTGAAAGTAGCGACGTAATTATTCACAAAGCATTCAAATTTGACACAATTTTGAGATAAATGCGTCAAACAATTATTGTGAAGAGGTTTTTCAACAAATATAAAGCAGAAATGAGATTACCATTTTGTAGAATCTTAGAAAATACAACATTTATTTCTCTCGGAATTACACACGCAATCCTAGATTATTTTTAAGACGAAGAAGTATGAATTCATTTCATTCATTCAAAGTTTTTAAAAATTTTACCTCGTTTTAAAATTCTGTAACTAACATTGGGGTATCTTAATGGCATCTCATAAAAATTACATAACATATCTACTCACTGTGTACAGGAGTACTGACTGATATATTGAAACAATTTTAAACTTTATCTCCTTTTTTATTTCTGACCGTTACCGGTTTCAGTCTATCAAGGAGCTATAACTATATAGTATATAAAAGTGAATATAGCTTCATCAACTTTTTTTATTTCTGACCGTTACCGGTTTCAATCTATAAGAGTGGTACATTTTTCTTAAACTATAGTACGTAGAGGTAAAAATATTTTAAAGTTTTTTAAAATTATAATTAATAAGTTAGTTCTTTATTAAAACCTAAACCAAAAACCTAACTCCTTAACCCAACAATTTTTTAGTCTTCGAATATAAAATTTGCTTACGAATGTCTTTTAACAAAGGCGCGCGTTTAGCTCGCTTCTAATAAACGTAATAGAGAATCCCACATCGAGTGAGAGGTTTGGCTTGTTTGCAAAATGGAATATTTTGTAACAGTATTTAGTTAGAGACTTTTACAAATGTATTTCAATTTAATCACCTCACTTTTTTTTGCAGTGGCATGGAACCGGATTTGAGACGGTTCGATTAAAAATGAACATTCTGATACTGCACAAAAAACACCCAAAATGGACTGCGCTGCGATCCATTCAGTACCTTGCTTTAGTATTATTAAAAAAATGCTGGAATCCCCTGGTGCCAAAAAGATAGTCCGGTACGTTGCCTTCCAGCTCGTCGAAATGATACTCAGATTTTGAGTTAGGGTGCGTCCATTCCTTTCTTGGTTTATGGTATGGATATAACTAATTACAAATGCTATTAGCGCAAACAGCCTGTGTTTTTGATCGTATTCTTAACTTTTTTTTATTTTTTTTTATTTTATTTTTGGGAAATCAACAGTTTACATTTTTACAGTTTGAACATGTTGTAATTGTATAGCCAAAATAAAACCAATTATGGATTTCCTCCTTGTGACTTTACCTCTGATTAAACAGCATAATAAAGAAATAAAAATTGTTTAATAAAGGAGTATGAGACCAAAAATTTTATGAAACCAAAGATTATATAAAACTAAAATTTACATAAAACATAAAAATATCAATACATTGGTAACCGTACGAAGCCATATTGTACATATAAATTAATTAGTAACAGAATTATAAGTATAAAAGATAGAAATATAAGAAATATAGACACAACATATTCATCAAACATCAGAGAAATACTCTTTTATGTACCACTTATATTTGGTAAGTTCGGAATTGAAAATATCCACCTTGGATAACACGCTCTTTGTAACTATTGCATAGTCTGTTCAGGCAAGAATTCTGCTTACACCGGTATTAAATTATTTCCTAATTTCTACCGCAATCGGTCTACTGCGGTTTTACGCAGCTGGTATTAGACTTCCTTTGGCCAACTTTAATTAATATACGATGAAAAAAATTTGCTTTTACATTACAATTAAAGATAAGTAACTGTATTATGATATGTGAGCCTGGAGCGTGTAAGTTATCCCAGAACTCTCTGAGCGCAAAACTCAAAAAATATGATTATGACATAGCAATCTGACAAATCTCAAGGGAAAAAACAGAAACACTAACCTTGTATGTAGATCACTGCAAAGTGGGAGGCCCCCAGAAATTTCAATCCACTTAAATTAAGAGCAGTACAATTTTTATAATTTTGAAATCTGCAACTTTACACAACTAATGTCGAAATCACAATGAATTGCAAGATATCCAAACCACAATATGATGTACAGTTATTCCCACATGTCACAATAATATTTAAAAAAAAAAACATTTTAAACTGCACTATTTCTCTAAACGGACAAGTAAGCGCCATCTATGATCTATTGTGGTCTATCATGATGATTTAGCAGTTTTTTTCGAATAATACATTTCAGTGTCTCTTATAATCCCAAAGAGACCGCCAAATTACCATTCTTGCAATTTAAATATATTATTTATTTTTTCGAACAAACAAAAACAAAAAAACATATTGCAATGCCTGACCGGTTATTTTAATGAAGAAATCATACAATATTACACTGATTGTTCTAATAAAGTGTGGGTAAACTTACAATTATGGTAATGACTGTTCGCACGCAAACTGACATTTGTTGATTTGTTGTTAGGAAAAGTCGAAAAAGCAAAGGGGATGGCTCCGCAGGAAATTATCTGATTGGATGTGGCCTTCATTTCCGGCTTTTGCGTGCTGTTTCCCGCCACCGGATATAAAACACGCAACATATCCAAAATTATTTAATGGATCTTCTTTTTTAAGTCCTTTTTGTAAATTATTTCAATGGGCGAGCGGACGATAAAAAAAGATTCATTGCAGTGCGATAAAAAATAGAAAACATTTTGGGAGAAATAAAAGCGGAACGTCAGGGAAGATTTAACCGATAGTGGCAGTTAGATGGAGGGGAACATGATAAACGAACACTTAAATTAAATATACAATTAAATGTGATTTGAACCACGATTAGATATTTATATTTCCAGAAAGCGTACAATCGGAACTTCCGTAATCAAAATTCCATTCATCGTTCACGTTTACTAACTTACATTAAATTCTGTTTTTACTAACAAAGGCAAATTTGGATTGCATTATTGCAGAACGTACTATGAACAGTCTGTCAAATAAGAGTAGAAAATATAAAAAATGGAACTACAAAATTTCTAGGCTGGCAACACCAATTTACCTGTCAAATATTATTTTAAAGTGCAATGACACTCAAAATACAGAACACTGTACACCTGTACACACACTTTAAAAAACATATTTTGTTCTTAAAAAAAAAAATTATCGGAATAAAACTGTTGTTAAGCTACCTACTTTATGACGCAAATTTGATTAATTTATATTTTACAAAGTGATAGGCTTTCATTTAATTTAACATAAATTTGAATTTAACTGTAGGTAAAAAGGAAGAATCATTAATGGTGAGTTTAGTTACACTACTTTTAGATCTGAATAAGTTAAATATATTTTGATCTAAAATTAGAGACATGATCTAAAGCCTGGGTAAAGCTAGTATTAAATAAATGTGAGCAATTTCTAAAGTGTGCTTTATAATATTTTATTACAATATCGTTATTCTTCATTATGTTAACACAAAATTGCAAACGTATAATATACCTATATGCAATTTTAATTTTGAAATCAGAGTTATCTATATTGCAATGAAAAAATATTTTATCATCTTGTCCTGAAGAAGATAACATTGCTATTGAAACATGTTGATATTGTTAATTATATAGTGGTTTAAACGAAGTGATTTAATATTTATTTTATTAATAATGATGCCACAAAGTAATTTTGCTAAGTTTGAAGATGTTAGAAAAAATATTTTTATCACTTTTATGCCTTTTTAATTTTTAATAAAAATGTACGTTACGCAGTTTTAGATTACCACCATGGTTATTTTTTAGTATTGCCATTTGAACAACAGTGGCGCCCTTCTATGTTTTCTACTCATCCATTTGAACAACAGTGGCGCCATTCTATGTTTTCTACTCATATTTGACAAACTGTAGTTGGAAGAAAAAAACAAATCGGTATTTCCAAAGAAGCAATAGACATAAGATTTGGGATGAGGGTTCAGGAAGGGATTGTAGGAAGGGATTCTTTAAAGTAGGTACGGATCTTGATGAAGCCCGGATTAAATAAGGAAGGAAAGACGAATGACGGTACATCGTTTGTAGTGCGTGCAGTTTCGCTTATCCCCCGAGTTTATCTGAAATACATCAGTTTGCAGCAAGTGTTCAACGTAGCCTGTTCCTCCAAGCGGGCTATGTAGATTAAAAGAGCTTTAAAACAGATTATGTATACAAACATGTTATCTATACCTACTTTGAATTTAAATTCACTCGTCATTGACGCCTCTCTCAATAAAGGTATTCTGAAACTACAAATAAACTTCAATGTAATTTTTGTTTTTTTCGCAGGATGCATCACGCGCCCATGACTGCCGTTTACCAGGTGACTCGCCAAGGCCACGAGCACTGTGACGTCACCGAGGGGGTGCTCCTGGACATCACGCCTTTGCTGGTGGATGGGAAGAAATTGGTTACCCTGTACGATAAGGACTTGACTGAGGGGGTCAACCTCTTGATAGGTGAGTGCTTGTCTTATATAATATAAAATATCTGTGTTAGGGTTACAGGCACTACTGGATCACCTTGCATGACAAGGACATGACCGAGAGAGTAAACCTCCAGATAGGTCAGTGAATGTCATGTTCTGCATAATGTCAACAACCAATCATGGCTGCTAACAGTGTGTTGAAATAGGGGTTGCATTGCCACGCCCCTACTAAGGGATTCACGGAAGTTACAACAAGCTAATAGATCAGAAGGATGCACGTTGTACGATGACCATTTATACCCAACTACTAATTAATTCAGCACTGCGGCGAAACTAAGTAGGTACTTCTAAACATAACTTCTTAACTGGTGGATGGTAAGTTTGACTTATATAAATTTGTTACCCGTTACGATAAAGACGTTATCGTCTACTATTTGATTAGTTGTTAATAGTTTGTAATAGTTTGATGGAGACTTTGTTGTCTCAATAAATCGACAACTCTGGCAAGCCCATGCAAACCTCCTAACCATCAAATATTGTAATACGCAAGTGAAAAGTTGACACTATCTATCATAATTATAAAAATCTCCTCTGTGATTTCAATTAAACCATGTGAAGCACGGTTTCCACAACTTCATTGAAACAAACTGTGACCAGACTATCACTATTGCTATTTGACTTTTTGGTTTGCTGCTACATCAATCAATTATTCGTATGCGCTTCACAAATCGGATAAATCGAACTGAATCTGCATATCGCCAATCATTCTTAACAAAGATTCCAATCATATAATTTCAATCAAGACCGAAATGTTTCCGAACACGCAAATCCAAAACTGAAACAATTCTCGATATACTCTTTTTTTAACCATAGCGCACCACGTAACTGATATAACGAACTTCTTAGCTTCAATCCTGATTGTAGGTTCGATACCCAATAAGGGCTAAAGGATTAAAAATTTAAAGCTTTATTTCAAATAGGTACAAAGATACATCGATTTCTTAATTAAATTTAAGAGTTTGCACTCCTTTCTATGTAGAGTAGCGAAATTTTTTGAGCATTTGAGACCTCCTTTCGGAATCATAGTCGTCAACTTTACATAATATCAGGGTTCGAAAATATCATGATATTTTATATAAATAATATCAAAATGACGGATGTATGTCGATAGTTCTCTGTCCTTTTTATTTGCTCTTTTTCATCACAATATACTACATATCTTATTTTTTATATCTTTTCATATTCATCCTTTTTAAATCAATAGCCTAAAATATTATCTAAAATCAAATATCCCCACTTACTTGACTACCACACAAGCTTACACCTATATAATATATTAATTTTCTTCAATTTATTAGGAACCAATTATTTGGAAGAAACGTAAAAATATTGTTCTCTTAATATTTTATTTTGTGTTATTTTTATTATGTTATAAAAATATTAACCTCTACACAGGCTTGTCCTAGTGAGCTTAAAAATTCAAATGTAAACAATAACACCATATAAATAAACAATAACACTACACCCGTATCAAAAAGTGATATTTATGTTCTGAAGGAAAATAGACGTCAGCCCCTCAGGCCTGGGTCTATTTTGCCGGAAGGTCAAAATATTCCGTTTCGCAATAAAATCCAAATAAATGGAATATTTCTGAACGCATTCGAAAACAACAAAAAAACTGTTTAAGAAAGGCTAATGAAATACGCTTTCAAATTTTATAATATATATTACATTTTCATGGTAACTCGGCTGACAGTAACGACAGGTGGAAGAATATTTATTTTTGGATTTTGAAGAAATAAAAATAAAAAAGGCATTAAAAAAATCACTGGATACCAAAATTTGGTTTCGTGTTTTACACTCCAAATAATGTCAGGAATCGCTGGTAAAGTAAGTGAAGTATATCCCCGAACATCCTGTACATACACATTATATTATGTAGGGTTCCAAGGATACATCAAGATGTAACTGTATCACGAATATATTATATTCATTTTTTTATTTATTTCCGAAATACTTGCCGAATCAATTATATTTATAATTTTATAGATGAATATTATACTTTTTTTTTTTTTAAATAATTATGTGTTGTGTTGAGTGCGACCAATTGTTGTAAATGTTGACTAGCAGAGGGCTAGTGAAATTTATATCAATAGATTGAACACCGAAGCACGTTCGCGTGATGTGCTATCAAAATTCACCATCGAATTCCGATAACCAAATTAGCGGCTAAATCACTTTTAGGACGCGATATCTCCTTTATCGTTTATTCCTGGATTATCTTAATTTGATCTCCAGCTGAAGACTGATGTAGGGCATTAAGGAATGTTCTGAATATTGTTATATTATCATAAACTAGATTAAGCATTAACTTTAATCGGATGATATTAGTCTGACTTATCTAAAAATAATCAGATCTTAACCATAACGTTTCATGAAGCAGCTAAAAAATCCAGAGCATTGGAATGAATCGCAAAAAAATTTCAGTTTACAACGTTATTTGCAAAACGACCTATCCACTGGAGAGCTTTTTGCCACAATATTGCAATATTTAAAATAACTCGGATTGCTTTGCTAAGGCAAATTTTAGGCAAATTTTAGGCAAATTTTCTCAAATGTATTTTTACTTAATTTTAATCACTAAGTTAAGGTAAAAGGGGTTTAGAAGAATCTCCTTATCTGCAAAAAGGGTTAGAAGACATTGTTGCACAACGTTATTGTTTTTGTCACCTACAATCTACATATTTAATTAATTAATGTAAATTGTTCAAGAAGTTAAAAAAAATTACTGAAAACGTTTTTGAAACTCGGGCGATGACGTGTTTCAGTTCATTTTTTTTTTGAAGTCAGCATTATAAAAGTGAGCGAAATATTATGAGTGGTATTGTCTTCATTATTTTAGGTAAAAATTTATCTAAAGTATTTTTCAATACAACGATGGCCAATCTTGATAACGCAGGCTTACAGAATAAATTGATGTCACGGTGCTGATGGGAGACGCTGCGTTAAACTGATAAGAACCCACTTATAATGGATGAGAGAGGGTGGGGTCTGTCTAATCTACATCTTAAAACACTACCGTAAAGTAAATGTTAGAATCTCAATGTGACCTTTACTCCTTGTTTTAATTCTATAAATAGTATCATCCTCTCAAAATTAAAAGGACCGCTTGTCCAGATTTGGCGATTACTTACAAATTATTTATAATTTACATTCTTTATTTCACCGTTTCTACACTACCAGTTGTTTATTAAGTTCTTCCTGATACCCCATCTTCCTCTTCCACACCTTCTGCCTCGCTAAATACCCCAGTTAGGGATGTTAGGTAGGCGTGCTGGTGACACTAGCTCACAGGGTTAGAGTGGGAACTCAACGTCCACTCTACGCTAGCAGTACCTAATGCCCATGCATCTCCATAAATGCGTCCGCATAAACCAAATAGCAAGGTATGTCACAAAGTACTTACCGCAGGTAAGCTTGTTTGTTGTAGGTTGTGATCGCTTGGCCGGAACTTGGTTATTTTGTAATGAACCACAGGCACATGTAATAGTTTATTGTAATGATTTATTCATAAAACTGTGCTATTATTTGATTGGTGAGTCAGGTAGGTTGTAACGATAAAAACGGTATGAAATAACATTAGCACTCGGTTCTAAACTGACAACGGGCGGTTATGAGCCGCTGGTATCAGGTACACAATGTGTGGATCCGACTTTACTTGTCGGACTCCTGGCCTATAAGCGGAAGTATAACGGACCTGTCAAAATCCAATCGGCGTTACTACACTAGCTCCAGACGATTGGACTCTTTGGCTCTTGTGCGGTATTTACCTACGTAAGAAATTACAAGGTTTTTATAGAATACCTGATGAATACTAATGAACTCTTGTGAAGATAAAGAACATTTCTTTTATGTAGTTTGCAATGTCACATACGTGTTCGCTTTATATCGAAGGTTACTTTTCACCCATAAAGTGAAGCAAAACGCATTACGTGGCATTAATAAATTAATAGAGGACCCCAAAATATAATATATTTTTAGATTACACCATAGAATAAATTTAACAAATTTGTTGTAGGTAGGTATAGCTTAGACGATTTTTCCAAAAAACTTTTTTTTTGCATAATTTTGCATATGGTAGATGGTATGCGACGGCATTGTTACAGTATCTTCCGTCCTTTTCGTTTTCACCAATGCATTAGAAGTAAGAGGATTATCATCGATGACGTACGTTCGAGCTCTCTCTGGGTCTTTATTTTTGACGTAATGAATGGCGAACGAACATGACGATCACATTACGATGATTTGGGTAGGTGAAACTAAAAACTTACTTCCAAATTATAAGTCAAGTCAGTTATCAAATTATGGAATAATGTTAAAGTTATTAAACAGATACTGTGCAGAGTGGGACTTTTATGTTAGTAATTCATAAAATACTTGCTGACCCGGCAAACGTTTTTCTGCCATATAAATGAAATTTAGATGTGACAGACGTAGCGCCATCTGTCATTCAACAACATAAATCATTACGTTCTGTTTGAAATACGAACGTTGGTTAAATACTAAAATCTACTAAAAATACAAAAATCGCAATTAAAAAATGGGAGGCTCGCGATTAAAATATGGGAGAGCGGGGTGGGAGGGCGAAAATTTGGGGTTATAGGTATTTTTTGATGCCAAATAAATGAAAAAATAAATTGTAAAAAAAAAGATTTTTTTTCTGGATGGGGACACTGTAATCAGTGTAATCACCTAGACCTAGCGGTATGAAATATACTTTATGACCTATTCTCATACCTACCAAATACACATAAAAATCGGTCTTAAAATATAGATATTAAATTCAGAATTTCTGTCATGAACACTTTATCGTCTTTCATTAACCACCATATTCAGTAATGGAATAAAGCTTTAATGAAGCACAACATTATTTTTGTCTAAGCGAAAAAATGAGGATAGTAAATCCTTTGTATTGTGTTTGGTCCGCCCTGGCTTCCTGGATGTTGTATTATTGCTCCCCAGTCAACTTTGATCGCATAAATAACATCCGTGGGTATTTAATCCCCAAACAGTTTCCGAAGCTCGGGCCAATTATTACCCCGGCAAGGCTGGGAACTGCTTCGGGGTGTAAATTTAACAATTTAGGAGTTTATCCTGGAATCATTGAGAAATTCTAGAAGTAAAATACCTGCGCAATATGTGCAATAATTACACTCATTGGATGATACCATATTCTCACATACCTTTGGAATGATTTTTAGCTGTAACGCTGTGCCTTGATTTTATCGCTTCTAGCGTAAATTAATGATTCAATAAAATCGTAGAATTTTTTTCAAAATATTGGTTTCATGGTGAAAATAAATGATATGTTATAAATATAAAAGTATTATTTTATTTTAAACGTACATAGTATACAGTCTGAAGATACTAGTAGCAGGGAGCAACCGAGTCCCTAAAAAAACAAATGAAAATGTTTTGTTTTTTTTACATTAGTTCCACACAGTTAGTTCTCCCATATTGGGATGCTGTGTGAAGGGTCTTTTTAGGGAAAGGCATGAGAGAAAGTAGTGGGAAGAAAAAGAGTAGGAGTGGTGAGTAGGAAGATGGGGTTCAGTATGTCCAGGAGTGATGGATGTATGAATCTATCCCTCCCACTGCGGTGCAAGGCGATGTTCTCAGAGAGTATGGTAAGAAAAATCAAAGGGACTCCCTCAACCACTCTCACTCGATCTGCCGCCAAGACCCTGACATTCCTCACCCCATGAACCCGGGCACCCGTGCTAGTCACCATATGTAGCGAACCACTTGGGATGACCTTTGGCAGAGGTGTTGGTTATCCAATAAATGGTTCCCATGGCGGCGTTACCCATACCTGCCTACCAAATTGAAATTTATTAATTTGTTTTACCTAAGTAGACACTAGTAACAAATACATAATTCACAAGGTTCTAGTTAAATCCAATAAGTGCTGTGTTAAGTCAATTTAAATAAGTTTTACATGGTTTGCTATGTCACTTAATCACACAAGTGTTTAATTTTATCAAAAGCAATAAATAAACCAATTGCAACAATATTTTCCAAGAACTTTCCAAATTATAAAAGTTTTAAATGAACAGAATCGTGCACCTCGTTTAAAAAAAACGGTACAAAATAATTTACCCGAAGTTTAGTCCCAACAAATCGAGAATCAGCCTTCGGCGTTGTGTATCGACGAAACGTGATATCTGGCCGCTCTGTCGGATTAGTTCAACTAGATTCCCGGGAGATTAACTAATTTTATTCCCGTCTCTGAAGGGTTTTTGATTGCCGTGTATCACAGCAGACAAACGTGATGTTTTGCTTTAATTAGACTCCGTTTCTATTGTTATTGGTTCACAGCGAGTAAATACAATACATATTCCTAGGGTAGATCCATTGGTTAATAATGTAATACTCTCACTGGTTTATTTAAATACGCCATTATTGTTGTTATTTTAATGGAATACCCGAGGAATTGTGTTGTCTAAGGGAATGATGTTGGTTTTTCACTAATTCATTGTTTTTTTTTAAATGCATTAAATTATTTGTAATGTAAGATCGTAAAATATATAAAATTACTCGTATGTAAGATTTCTGTTCTTGATATTATCGCAAAACAGTGCTCACTCTACATTGCTGGCACTCATTCTAGTAAGATCTATCGTTAGTTACAATCATTAGTACAGATGGCTTTATTTGTGAGGTTCGAAGTTACATTTACAAGTCTTAAGATATTAATTTGAAGGTCATTAAGGTTGGTGGGAAAAAATTCTGAGAAAATCTATGACCATTTGATTTCATCCATAAATTTATTTTTCTTTAATCCTCGAAAATGGCATTAATTACGTTATAGGGTTGGGAAGGTAGAGTTTTCTCACTATACAATTTTGCATTAATTTTTTTTCAAAGCAACTAAAATTTAATTAAAAAAACGTCCAGTTTTTTCGAGATAATCAAGATTTTTTGCGCCACGGTGGGGTGTAACACTTTAACACAAGAGAAGCTTTAATATATTTAAAAACGGATGATTTCGTTTGGTTATGCTTTTTAAAAACTGATGTATGAAATCGGTGTACATCGATTTTTTTTATTTATTGCACGCCCTGATGGGCTTTACATTCTTTTATAAGTTAAGTATCACAGTACTTTTAAATACTTTAAAATTAAAACAATAAGGAAAATATAATATTATGAACAAAAAAAATGTGACAACAAAAGCATATAATCAATATATATAACGAGTCCAGGTACAATCAAGGGAGTTAAATGCTGTGGTATATCTCTATCCCCCCAGGGAATAAGGGTATCCGTTTTTACCTAAAGGGCGTGCTTTTGAAGATATAAGGGCTGGAAGTTTCACTCTCTTGAAATTTCTAGAACAGTCTTCTAGAAAGTTCTAGAAGGTTCCATAGAGCTCTAGAAAGATCTGGAAGGAGTGGCGGAGTATGTCGTGGCATGTTCGGGAATAGGGAATCGGGAACATCATTGTGGAACATTCCAGAACCCTCTCGAATTGTCCTGAGCTAAGCCGGGTAACCCAGCTAGTATGAAATAAAATACATTGGTAAAAATGATATGAAGTCTCACATAAAAAATACGCAATATGAACAAAAAATACAGAAATTATCCACGACTATTTTTGTCTAGATGTATAAAATAATTGGAATAAACAATGTTTATACCGGTTATTCTTAAGGTGAAATATGATCAGAATATATATTTCCAAGATTGTGAAGTCTCGGAATCTGGAAATTTTGGTAAAAGAGTGTCCCGGTGAAAAAAATAAAATTAACTGGAAAATTATAAAAAAATATATCAATAAACTAAACATATTACTGCAATGCTGATTATTAACACACTGACTTAACACAATGCAATATTATCTTTTTTGCATTGTTCGTCGAGTTTTTAGGTAAAGATAGTTAGTTCACTGATTTTAAAATTATTAAAGTACAAAAGATACTTATGGTAGCTTTCCCAAGTACAATGGCTTAAATTTGCATGGCGGTATTTGGCTAGGTGGACTTGCATACTTTATTGCTCCTCGCAAAATATTCTCTCGCCTGTACTAGGAACTTGGGAAATTGCGAAAGCCATATCTCTTAAACCGCTGCTTGTTTCGATTCTGTTTTTCTAATCAGCTTTTTAGTAATTTATTAGTTTAATCATCAAACTATAAAGTGTTTTGTCTAAGCTAGAAGATTTTGCTTTAAGGTTGTCAACTGGTATAATACTACTGGAAAAATAAAAATCACCCAGTTTCAAATGCAAATTGTTTTCATTTTGCAATTTTAAATTAAATAGTAGGTATACGTATGTGAAGAAAAAATAACATATTTTACTATAGAAAAGTACTAAAATAAGATGATATAAAAAAGTGTCCAATAAAAAGGAGGAGAAGGAAGCCGTGTTGGAAATACGTCTTGTCATTGAAATTTAATTCGATTTTAAATGAGGCAGAGCCACGCTTTCTTACATTTTTCTTACAATGTAATACCTATTCATAATCAACTTTACCTACATTATATTGTTAACTTGAGGTTCTGATGGAATTTAATTAATATAAAATTATAAAGCTTTCTTATTCTGGTATGTAGGTGCCACGATAATAAATTTCAGAAAATTAAATTACTTGATCATTCATTTTATATTATTGAATTATTTGATTCTCAACACTGAACAAAAAAAAGTTTTAAAAATTAAATAGTACGTCACTTTTATGGTGAGCGTCCATGTGCCCGCGCCTGCCGCAACGCACGCACAGCACGCATCGGATTTTTCCATATCTTATCCGTTGCGTGCCGTGCGTGCGTTGCGGCCGGTGCGGACAGATGGACGCTCGCCGTTAAAATCTTAGTACTTAGGTACGCCAAAAGTATGGAAATTCTGTCTATCTGTAAATAACACTAATGTTTAAATGTACACTGAACAAACAAAACCGTTGAACGGTTAGCTCTGGTGTCATGAATTTTGCATGGAAAGTTATAGTGGGTGTTTTAGGTTGGGTAAGTATTTTAGTTTGGGTATTTTCATTTACCACCCTCATTTGTTTAAGAGGTATGAAATATTCAAGACACTATGTCTTTCATTTTTTCAATGAATTACAATTCAGTTCATGAGTTGAGTTCATTGAGTTTAATTTATACAATCTATTGGAAAAATAGCTGATTCTCTATCAGGCGAAGTAGGAAAAAAAAATTAGAAAAGTTATGTAATTTACCACAGCCAAAAAGTACACGTAGGTACTTAGCTTTGTAATTAATCAGGGAAACTTAGCTGAAATGTTATGAATCTGTGACTCATCTCTTTGCGGTGAAATTAAAAAAATACATTCAGACTTTACCGCATACGTTGAAATTTTTGCTTTGAAAAAGTGAGTTCCCTTGATTAAGCGGGTTTCTCATAAGGATATTCATATTATAGAAAGTTTTTCGTATTATAGAAAGGACATGAAAAATGTTTTTATAAAATATTAAAAGAAATACTCAGCTCAGATTTTCATTCAGAAACTCTCATATCAAAGATCCGAGCTGCAAACAAATAAAAAATGTAACTCTGCTGTCATAGTGTATTTAACAGCATTAACAACTCAAACTTCCTAACATAATAGTATTTGACTGATTTATAAAGCGCAGTTTTCGTGAAAAATCACCCCAAGGGCGCTGTACATATAAGCATACGTGTACATATAAGCAAACATCCTTAAAAAAAGCATTCGATCAAATACTTATCACAGAAATTGGAAAGAGATTACAGTAATAGGTTGAAAAACATAGAAAAACTTTGTTAAAAAACTTATATTATTACAGAAACTTATTATTTTACCATTCTTTTTTCAAAACATTTTCTTTTAGAAATAAAATCCATTTATTTTAATTTTTGGGACAACTGAATGAGTAAAACCTGAAAGTGTAATATTTAATTTATGATTCTACCCAAACATATGCAATTTAGATAGTGTCTTGGATAAGTATATCCGTTGTTTTAATGTGCGTTGACTTTCCTACAAGTCTAAAATGAATATTCAGGAAATTATTGTAAATGGCCGCGAATTGACACGGTTCGTATGCGAAAATAAATTTTCATTATACGCAATTGAAATTTTGAATGCAGTATTTTCCATCGCCCCAAAGGCAAAAAGTTGTATTTTATAGTTAACATGAATTATTAAGATGAATCTAAAGAACCTTTCTAAAAAATATTCCAGCTGGGGACTAAAAGAGATACCTGCAAATCGGAAAGAATGGGGAAAATTAAGGAGTGCCGACTTACCCAGTTTTCTTCCTTCGCTTATCTAAACCACCAAACTCACGAGCTCACGATGGTTCTTATCAGTTTCGATATGATCGAATGTAATCACGTAAACATGGCTCTGTAATCAACACTCACAATATGTGTTGATAGTACGATTATTATTTTTTCAATTGAACACGATGATATAAATTGTACTTCATGCATTAGATAGGTAGGTGGAAAAAAGTATTTGTGGGAAGAAATTACAATTTTGGAAAAAAGGTACAAGGATAAATGCTTGGATTGCTAGGTACCAACAATTCGAATTAAGCTTTTTATTAAAGGCAAATAAATAAAATAAAATAATATAGGTAGATACGATTTTCTCTCTATTTAAGTAGAGATTTATATCTCAGGTCTTTAATTGAATCTCAGAACTCGTAAAGCTTTTAACGGAATTTGGTGGCCGGCGTGGAGAACCGTTAAATAGGTGGATAGCGCACAAGCTTCAAGAATTACTTTCAATTTAATTTTCTGACTGGCGTTCAAAAATTAAACATCCCTGACATTCAGGGGGCAAGTTTTCATTGTTAATTTAACGTCAAAGTTGTGGAACTAATTATCTTGCCAAGGAGTTTCCGTCTTACTGGCCATTTAAAGATAATACGAATAGAAAAGATGGGAACGAGATAAGATGGAAGGGCGGATTGACGTGAACCAGGTTCTGCCATCTCTCCACATTCGAAGTTTGATTTATAACAACTTTTGGGCATCTAGCAAAAATTTTCAAAATTCGTCAAGGATTTGAATGGCACGAGTCAATTAAAAATCTTTTGTGTTGAATTTCTGAAAGTTCATTTCCACCTTTTAATTATCACATTTTAGAATGTTAAGTCAATAAACATAAGATATTAGTCATTGAAGAAGGAGATAATGTTAATTAGTCTAAACAAGATATGAGACAGAACAAAACACAGGAAATAAAAATAATTACGATCGGAACTGGGGACAATCCTATGACCTCTGTTATACCGGGACAAAGTAATTATTTTTACGATCAATAAAATTTAAGAATGACCAAAACATTCACAATGATTTTTTCTTCGTATTCTTAAGTGTTCTTCAAAGCTTAATTATTACATTATTATGAATGAGCCTCAAAAGTTATTGCAATAAATTAAATATGCCACATACACTGGTAATCATTTAAAATGAAGTGATGTTTTCTTCATAATTTCGGACAGAAAAATAGGATCGTTTCAGTGACGACTATTTTTCACTATTTTATCGTAATCATTTACGAAAGAGTGAGTTAAGAAGTGATTTTTTCTACGTTTCGGATCGTTTTAATGACGATTTTTTTTCTTAATTATCTTATATTTTTCATCTTTGGGGATGCAGTGTGGAGGGTCTTTAAGTTATTTAAGGAAAATGTATGAGGGTTGGATATGAATCTGAAGGTCAGTGTGTCCAGGAATAACTGACGTATGAATACGCCCCTCCTTCTGCGGTGCAAGGCAATGAGTCCGATTAGATAGGCCAAGAGGACATCATCCAGTAAATGGGAAGACGCATCCGCCGCCAAGACCTACACAAACCTCACCCCAAGAACCGGGCGCCGCTGCTAAGTCACCAAATACAGGTGTGACCTATGACAGAAGTATTGTTTATCCAATAAATGGTTCCAGGTGCGGCGGTACCCTAACCCGCCTCTCAAATCAATGTTTACTCCACCAGATAACAGTACCTTCTTACTACTACTACCCCTAAGTGATATCTCTGCCACGTCAGATAGACTATAATTTTGTAATTTAATATCTACAGTTCACCTCACTTAATCGTAAGGTGCGTTTTATATTAAATATTATAATATGTTAACGTTAATATTTTCAGTTCGATGAGTTTTCATCTCGAGATTTGGTAATTCTTTAATGTTTCTTTTGGGGGCAACAATTTAATACGTTCCTTAATTAAAAAGTAAATGAATAAAAAGACTTGTACTGTTATATTTTTTTTTCATTTATAAAGTTTTCTTGCTGAAAACAACATCAAAGAATATCGGAGGTAAATATTAAAATCTCCTTTAGAAACGAACATATTCGTGTCAAGCAAAATAAATATAAAACATGTTTAGCGGAACTTAGAAAAATGTCAAATAACGATTCTGGAAGATAAAGGAAGATCAGTAAAGAATTTTTTTGATAATCTTGAAATGATTGTTACAACTAAGGATGGGTTGTTTCATACTGTTGTCAAATTTGACGACCATCTCATGTGTCGACAGTTTGAAACTAAAATGCATCAAGCATTCGAGGCCTTCTCTTTGCAAATTTTGGGGTTTCCATTACAAAATTGTTAATCCGCTTGTTTATCTTTTAACCGCCTGAACAGTTATTTTGTTTATTAATCCGTGTAAATTTTTAATACTGTTGAAGTTAAAGTGAAAGAGTTTAGACACCATTATAACTAATTTATTAACCTTCGACTATCGATCGACGAGAACATTTTAACGCGGGCAAAGAGCCATCTAGTTTTATGCCGTGACCAGGAGACAATTCATTATTACGTATTATGTTGCTATGTGGCGCATGTAAAATGTTTACATAGGTAATTAGTTACAATGTTGTGCCAGGATACAGTGTTTTTAATGTGCTTCTCACACTTTATCACAAAAAATAAATGTAAAATAATATTAAAAATAAATAGAAATTAATTATTATTCTCGAGTAAAATAAGGATATACACAAACGAGTATGTACAAAAATTCGGTTAATATTTATTTGTTTCAAATACTGACTAGTTGAATTCTTGCAAAGGCAAAGAGAGGATTTCAACACCCATCAAAAACACATTAAAACTCCCAACCGAAATTAATGGGAGCACATTATTTCCGTCGTGAACTTGCAACGGGCTCCAATGAAAGCGTAATATGCGTAATATCTCAAACCCTTAACAGTTGTTCTTTGAAAACCAGTCTATTTCGCACATTAAATAATATGCGTCCTAAATATGTCAGGGCTGACGCCACCGCTAGAACAAGTTTTTATCATTGATATAAAAGGATAATTTCTGACATATTCCGGTATAAAAACAATGTCATCAACAATTTGGACAACTAAGTATGTAATTATTACCGGTGTTACTATATGTTTTAATAGTTAGCCCTTTGTTTTAAAACCATTCAGTTAAAGTACTGAAATACAAAAGTAAATTTTCATGCGATTTATGAATCGCCTCAATCTAATGTTGCAAGGATCTATGTAATGTTTTCGACCATCGTTGCATTTTTTAATTACATGGAAACTAATCCGTCTTCGTAGAATGCAAATACTTCACAGAATTCCAGGAGAGAAGATTGTATTCCTCTGAAGTCCTTGCACTTAGAACTGTCTCCCTATTTCATAATGGGCACGATTATTCCCGGTTTCCATTCCTCAGGTATTATTTAATTTTTCAGGATGTTTATAATTGGTCTGTGAATATTCGCTGTCAGCGTTGGTCTACCGGTGTTGATTAATAATAGTAATTATTATAAATATATGCTCAAGTCTAAAGGATAACGCTCTGCTTTGTCTTTCCATATCCTCGGTCTTCTGTGATAATACTGATAATATATGCCAGATATTTGACGCTACGACTAACATCCATTTTCCTTCTTTGTATATTGAGTGTGTTTGCATGAGTTCGTTTTTATATTTGAAAATCATAACGATTGATTTGGATGTATAATGTATGCAAGTCTATTTTCGATACTGACAATTCGTGATGCAATTCCAGTAAGTATAATAAAATATTTTAAAAAATTAAAACTGTTTTCACTTAATCTATTCGTGACCGTAACCGATTTAAGCCTATTAAGGCAATCTTCAGACTGGTACAATTGTTTCTTCAACTACAGTTTACATAACAAATGGGGAAGGGGGAGGGGGTTAACTTGGGTGGTATACTAGAATTTTATTCAAATTATATGGACTTTCCCATATTTGTTGCTGCGTCGTCTTTGACGAAGGAATTTCTAGTTATTTTGTTATTATAAGGCGGCATAATGACGTTGGATTTATAACTAACTAACAAAAGCGGGGGTAGGCAGAGAGGACGGACCGCCAAACAACTCGATTTTGGTACACACTCGATGCCTCGTTCACATTCATACACCGTCTCATTCATGCTCTTCTATTATTGTCGGGTTTATATATTACCTTAATATTTGTTTAGGGAAACCGGTTACGGTCACAAACTATTTGGAAAAAAGTTAAAAATTGTTTTAATATATTATTATAATATATAAGGTTATGATTTGTTGCGAAATCTTCACATATTTGGAGTAGTTTCTTTAGTGCGCTGAGTGACGGTACGTTAGTTCACCAGTTATGCCCATTTTTGGTATTATTTTTCAGATATCTCGATGCTTGCAAATATAATTAAAGAAAAGAATTGTAAAATAATTATATGAAAATAGAAAAAGGTATTTATTGACTCTAAATCGGGATGACCTTTTTATTTTTATTTGAAGATTGTTAATATTATTTCAATAATCCAAAGAATTTTATGATTATCTTAATATGAAACATTTTTTAACGAGGAGGACAGTCTAGTTATTTTAACGTGACTGAAGCCTAACAGTGTGCTCGCTCTTAGATGAAATAAAAAAAACTAAATATAGGTAGTAATAATAATTGGATAATTTATAGAGCGCCGTTTTTGTGAAAAATCACCTAAAGGGCGGTTTACAATTTATTAAGAATTCTTAGTTTCTATCTAATTTTACTATTTACAAATGGAGGATATGCAAATGACCAACTCAGCACAAAACACACAACTGAAATGGCTGTCATTGACATTATTTGGTCATTAGTCACAACCGATGTTATTTTACGTCCTCCGGTATTAGTCTTGATATTGGCTGTTCATAAAATGTTACCGATGTTGATTAATAATTATACTCGTGATATTAATTCGGTTCTCTTCACAAAGGATTTCATTTATACGGATCAAAGAGCTTCACCATATAAATTCATTTAATATGGTGAAGCTTTGTGATTCACATATTCGCTTTAGTTGTTTTGTTTTGTTTTACCTGTGAATAACGCTTTCAGTGGTGGTTATCATTATAATGTATATTTATTTACTATTTGGGTAAGTTAGGTTATGTAATGTTTGTTTGGTTTGCATACATTGAAAGAGTACAGTTTACAGAACTAGGAAAACAATTAGTATAAATAATCGCATTTTTTGGTAGAGTCTTTTGTAAGAACCACGAGTTACCACACTTTCGGTCAATGTAATGCAAAAAAATCAACGTAATTATTGTAGAAAGCAATCACTTGGTGGTTTGCCAAATTTAATATTTTGTGTAAAACCACGAGTTTTAATTAATTTATTTACCAAACGATTTCGCCTTTCTCAAGCATCATCAGGATACGAATTAATACTAAAAAAGAAATACATAGGATGTGCTTTTATATAAAAATACAGAGGGAGGCAACAAGATAAAAATATAACAAACAGTAAGGATACATATTTACATCAGCACAAAGGAAATGGGTTAAAGTATTAATTTGTACCCTGATGATGTTTGAGTAAAGCGAAACCGGTCGTTAAATAAATTAATTGAAACTCGTGGATTTAAACAAAATGATTGTTTTATTTTTGTTCAACATTATTATTCACAACAAATAAAATTACAAATGCGCTCAGAAGTACTGAAATGGTGCTGTCACCATAGCGACAGTAACTTGGTTGGGGTTATGTTATGTTAGTGTAACTTATATTTCATGTTTTTTTATTGAATGGACGCATGGACGCTGACTGAAGAACTAATTAGGTGACTCGAGGCATTCGAGATGTTGATCTACAGAAAAATACTTAAGATAAGCTGGATGGACAGGGTTACGAATGAAGATGTTATGGTTCGAATGAAAAAAAAAAAAGTTATTAAAACTATAAAAATCCGAAAACTTCAATAT
The DNA here is from genome assembly GCA_917563855.2 of Limnephilus lunatus. Classification (NCBI taxonomy): domain Eukaryota; kingdom Metazoa; phylum Arthropoda; class Insecta; order Trichoptera; family Limnephilidae; genus Limnephilus; species Limnephilus lunatus. Next base: position 48,943,739 of record OU830600.1, read on the forward strand.
CTTTTACATGTGATGAGACATCCAGAGAAGTACGAGATCTTGCATCTCATAATGCAGGGAAAGATTGCCGGAAAACGGGACCTTAGAAGAAGGAGAACCTCATGGCTGAAAAACCTGAGACAGTAGTTTGGTCAGTCTACTGCAGAGTCCGCATAGCCAACATGAAAAGCATTGCATAGCAAACGTCCGTTGAATGGACAGGGCACAAGAAGAAAAGTAACTTAGATGGGGATTAGGCTAAATACCAAAATTTTGTTATGACCAGGTTACGGTTAAGGTGAGTTAGCAAGATGAGAAACGCGTTCCTAGGGTAAGTGTGTAGTACAATTGTAACAATGTAAACTTCTTCAAAAACAAAAGTTTTATCCGTTACGATGAGCGTCGGTCGGTAAACGGAACAAGTTGCCTGTCATTGATGTACTTGCCGTATTTCTCTCTCCTCCTTCATTTAAACCGTTCTTTCAGACTTTATTTAACCCGCCTCAAAGCCTAACATAAAAATAAAAATAAACACGATAAACTTCCTCTTGGACTTGGACTAAAGTAACATGTCCAGTATACTTTTGCTGTTCTTCACGAGGATTCGGTACTGTGAGCCGTAGTTCAACTTTATTATCTTGATCCTTCTTAAGAGGATTTTCGATTTGGAGAATATAGTCATATGAATGGTTATCTTGTTATTTACCTGACTGTGTGACGGGGTATGTAAATAGTGGTTTGAGTGTGAGAAATAGAAGTCGGCGAGTATTTTATTTTAGCTTAATTTATTTTGGCCATAGACATGAATATTAGTAGACCTGCCCTAAGTGATAAAAGCGTATTATTTCCCCCTCCCATTAGAACCATTCCATTGGAACCGGCTGGGATCGAGTATGGGTTCGCGTTAATCTAAAAAATGTGACGGCATCATTCTTCTGCGAGCCAGCGTCGAGCACTCATCGGTACATATTACGAAATAACATGGTAAAAACAGTGCCTTGTGTTTTGAAAACGTGTAAAATAAAAGTGAAAAAGAGAACTGTCGTATTACATTCCATAGGCAAGCATTATTTTAGACTACTTTAAGCTAATTCAGATCACAAAATATATGATCGTTTTTCAAAATCCACTATCACTCGAGATGCATGGCGTGTGCCCGTCGTTTTTTACTGGGGTAAGTAAATTATGAAACATTTGTAAAAGTGGCTTAACTGAATACCTCAGCAAAATATTGAACTCGACCTTATAGGCGACCTTTCTTTGCTTATTTGGACTTCGCAAAATTGTTCATTGCGCGGCGTGCAATTCGCGCTCCCATGTAAAAAGGTCTATTCATTCAAAGGCAGAGTTTACTTTTAAGAACTAAATGGTGATATTATAGTGCGAGATGTCTGTATACTGTCAGATTGAGTTTTGACGAATCACATTTCACCAAAGCTACCTTCCCGCTCTTCGTCCCGCTGCAGTTGGTTTCTACCCCTCACCTTTCTGTTCTGGTCTATTAATATTCATATGTCTATGATTTTGGCGGTTTCTCGTTCTCAATGAAAAATTCTGTATCGTGTACAAATTAGAGATATGCATTTGAAAAGCGATTAACAAAATCATTTACAGGGTGGTAGATACTACCATTAAAATCATGGTGAAATACCACCATTCATAATCGAAACGTTGCTTGACATGGCATTAGCCGTTATTAGTGATCAAATCTGAATGGCCAGGTACTTCGAAACCGTCCTCTTTCTAATTTCCTCTCCTTCACCCCCTCCCCCCCAGTTTCACAAAAAAAAAAATTGAGAATGCTCTACACTTAAGTGTTATACACTTAGACGCGGTAGAGTGAAACCTTCAGAAAACCAAAGTAGACAATAGTAGGCAAGCTACAAAGCACCGCATAAAGAGGAGACCGATTATACTATCCCATTCTCTCGCAGGCTAAATCTTATAGCGTTTGTCTCTTTTTAGTGTCGCTATTTTTCGTTTCATAGAGTTTCAAATTATAACGATGCTAAAGAAGTTTACACTTCAAAAACTGGTCCTTTTTTCGATTAAGGTGCCGCATCCGCGCTCAAAAAGAAAAAGATGGAGAGATATGTAATTAAGAATGTTAGAGGAGCGCGCTAATAATTAAAGCGATAAGATCGATGCGAAAATTGTGAAAATGTTTAATAAAACACGACTCGTTTAAAATATAGCAAAAATCTCTTGGAAGGCTTCTTAATTATCATTTAAAGAAAAATTGAGAATTTTTTCACAACTATAACTTGTAAAATAACTGAAACAAACGTGTTTTCAAATATAATTTTCGGAGCATACTTTGCGATTTTTTTCTATCGAGGGAATTTCATATAATTTGCGTTTCGGCTAGGAACGCGTCTAGATATTATCTTCAAAAATAACATATATTTTTTTGCTTAAAAACTTCAAATGTTTATGGGAGATATGTAATAAATCGGTAGAAATTCTGATAGCGGCGGCTTAAAGTCAAAGAAAATCTTTAAAATTATATGATAATCTCATGAGTGAAGTGGATTTATAGACGCTCGTACGTTACCACGTTTTCCTGATATAACTTTACACACCATAAGCTATTATTATGAAGATATCATTTCTCGGTTCGAAAAGCGAAAAGATAATGAATCGGTGACCAGGCAACCATAAATGGATGGAGCCAAACTTCTCCCCGAATACTCCCACTACAGAGCTGGGCGACTGAAGAGGCGGGCGAAAGTTTCCTAACCTAATTTAACGCCATTTCTCGGCGATAAGGCGTCGTAAACAGACCTCGGAGTACTGCTTCACTTTAATTCGCTATTTGATTGAAAAATAAAAGGAAAACTTGCTATCTAATGAAGAACTGTTAAGAATTTTTTGTCTCGAGTTTTAAATGTTATATTGAGTTTTATAAGTTTTACGACTAATTAAAAAGACAAAATAGAATAGTAGTGACTTTTTAAAGTTTTCGCAATGGCTTCTTAATTTATTCTTGGCGACAAAAATCATTACAAAAGTAAATAAAATTTACTAATTTTTTTATGAATAAGTAAAATTTTAAGCAACCCCCGACACAAAAAAAAGTTAATGACCTTGAAACGCCTGAACAGATTTTCATGAATTATAGCGAAGAACCATCTCGATCACGTCAACTTTCAAATAAAAAAAAACGAATCACAGTCGGTCCATTCGTTTAGGAGCTACGATGCCACAGACAGACACACATACAGAAAAACAGACAGACAGACACAGAAAGTCAAACTTATAACACCACTCCTTAAGTTGTGGGTTAAACATAGATTGAAAATGTTCTAATACTAAAAACGAATAAATGTTTTGCGAAAAAGCCGTTTAGAAGGTGCGTTTTTCTATAGAGTGGATTTTGGATTCAAAAGATCAGATGGGAAAAGATCAAATGATTAAATGATTGCGTTTATCTAAAAAAATCTATTTTATAGCATTTTCATTGCCAAAGTTATGTTTAATCATATTTAGTTATCAATTTTATTAAAAAAGTCATAAAATGCCTTCCCTCCCCGCTTTTTTATTTCACATTTACAAGGGGATCTACTTTGAATATTTTTGTGGACCTTGTTATTGCCGTCATGACACTTTTGACCTCCACCAACGCACCCGTCTGTATCTGGCTTCTATTTTTACGTTTAACTTATTTTGACAGCGTTTGTTTTGCAAATATTCATAAAATATATTTTTCTTCACCGTTTTATAGTTTATTAAAACTGGTAAAGAGTAAGTAAAAGCACTGGCTTATGTGGAATGAAAAAATATAATACTACAGCTAAGCAAGGCTTAAAAACCCACATATCTCTTCATAATTTTCAAAACATACAAATATGTTGTTATTCAACACACGATGCTCGGTTCACTCAAAACAAAAATTCTTTTAAAAGCTTATATCTTTTTGTTTGTTTGAAATCTAAACCCGAAAGTTTTAAAATTATTTCTTCGGTCCAAAATATCGTTGCCGTACTGACAGATTAACGTAAGTCCCAAAACACTATTCCGAAAGAATCGTTTAATTTTGTTATTTAAATAATGGAAATAAGTTACTGCATCCCGAAATACGTTTACGGATGGTCTGTTGTGACATTTTCTTGATACTCATTTATGCAGTGGAAATCCTAAACCCGACAAAAACAGCAGGAAGAAGTAAAATCCTTTGAACGTTGAGTATATTGTCGCATCTTTGCAATTTCCCGGAGATACAAAGTATCTAATAGATTCGTCGATATAATATAATATTAAAAGAAGTGATAAACAAAGGAAAATTGTTGACACCTTGAAATCTCAGGCTCTTGTGAACTTATAACGGTAACCGACGAGTTCATCTAAAATCAATTCATCGAAAACAAATTTATCGAAAACAAGTTCATCGAAAATCAATTCATCGAAAACCAATTCATCGAATGATCAATTCATTGAATTGCCAATTCATCGAAATTTTTTTTTTGTAAATATTAGAGAGAAATGCTTAGCGGACCAGGAAGTTTAAAAAGCAGTTGAAAGACTACACTTAATCTAATAAATATCATACTTGGTATATTGATAACACTGTGCTACAAAATTGTTAAATTAGGTTAGGTTGGGTTAGGTTAGGTTCCAAGGTTAGGTTAGGTTAGATTAGGCTAGGTCCAAAGTTTTATTACCAATTTTTTTATAAATAAATTTATTGTCAACTTTTATTGACCAATTTTTTTTTAACTTCCCGGTCCCCTCGGCATTTCTCTCAAATATCTACAAAATATTTTTATCGATGAATTGGCGATTCGATAAATTGATCATTCGATGAATTGGTTTTCGATGAATTGGTTTTCGATGAACTCGTTTTCGATAAACTCGTTTTCGAGGAATTTGCTTTCGATGAATTGATTTTCGATGAACTCGTTTTCGATGAACTCGCCGTGAACCACTTGTAACATATTATTAAGTAAGTGCAACTAAAATCTTACGATTCAGTGCCTAATTCAGGGTAAAAGAAATCTAGAGATTTCCAAATTGGCGTTTCCGCAGCAAAAAATAATATCTAAATGCTTTCTAAGGACAGGAGATTAACGTGAATAATAGCAAAAATAACATAGAATTGAAAGTAGAAAAATCAGAAAACTAAATACATTTTAAAAGGCTGGGTTTTTATATCGGATTCAAATTAAAGTATGTACATACTTAGTAACTCTACAAAGCTACATTAACATTAATATTATCTATACAGTGAAGACGTAATCATCAAAAGGCATTTTTTTGACAGTTGGAAGGTTTCCGTTAAATGCCGATTATGTCCGTTTCAGTTAAACAAATTGTGATCAGCAGAAAAGGATAAGTATCATGTTGTTAAGTTTGTCGGCTTATTACAATTTGATAGAAAGCTAAAAAGCACCTAGAATCGGCGTTTGATGGGGATATTTTATATGTCAATAAACGGCGCTGAATGGCTGTTTGATGACAATTTTACATTTAAATTTCTGATTTCGAAATTATAATTTTCATAGATTTGAGATAAAGTACCAATGAACCTAAAGGCACTAATAACTCACTTTCGCAAAAAGCAGACTTATCGTTCTGTGGCAGAATGGCGCGCGCGGCAACGGTATGCAAAATTTTCTTTGTCACGTATTTATTACTTCAAGTTTTAGCGCCATCTGTCTCTAATGCTCATGAAGAGTTCAAAACTGTATTTGTTCGTGTCAGTTCGTGACAAACTTTAAGTTTCCTAAGTTTTCTGAACTCAAAAACACTCATTGTTTCGAGTTTGACGTTTAACTACCTACTCATACATTTTCAGTGGTGGTAGTACGAGGTACGAGTATATGGGGAAAGCTCGTGAGTGTAATTCGTTACAAAAGGAATTGTTTAAATATCAAAGATTTAGATGAAACTATCCTGAATAAAATACTGAAGCACAGCTTTTCTTATGTTTGCAGGAACAGAAGTGAACAAGCATATTGCACTATTGTATTTGCAGCATCTATAAATATGGGATCAGATGCCATCGGATGGAGCATGATAAAGTGCAGGATGACTCGGAATAAATTTTATTTCTTAGGAGCCATTCAGAGGTATCATATTTCATTCCATTTACAGCGGCTTCCGTCGCTTTTCCGTTTGTCGCTAGATGCCACCGGCTGTCTCTAAAGCGCCGAGAAAACTCAGACGGATGAAGAACTTCTGCTTTTGAAAGAAGGCAAATATACAAAATATAAAAAGATAGTTGCTGAAAGACTTTAAAAGGCAGAAATAAATTACTAAAAAATTGGAAAAGATTTCAACCGGAGTTTGAAATGATTTCAAAGAAAATAGCGAAAATTTCAAATAATGGCGGGGCAGAACTCTTTGTGGGTCTCAGTCAACAGAATAAATAGTTCTCCCTCGCAGATGAAACCAATATTGGCGGGCAAAAAGATTTCCGTCCGTAGGACATAACTCGAGATTTGAGCTGACTCAATAGATTTGAAATCAAATAAATCGAGACCTGAGGAGAATTTATAGTCACTTTGAGACGCATGGCTCGACCCCAACTTCACGAAATTATATTTTGTACAAAATTTGGTTGGCGTCATTTTTTTTATGAAACTCGGAAATTATGTTTGTACGTATAAATTCACAGCGGAAATTGTGATTGCAGACAAATAAATGATAAGTTTTTCTTTGACGTTTGTAGGATAGTAGGTAAATTAGATAAGTGCTTACATTTATTTTGAGATGCAGTGCAAAAATAAAACGACGTTTTTTTTACATGACTGCCACACAGGAGGCTCTGAGAAAAATAATTTCAATTATGTCATCTTTGGGGATGCTGTGTGGAGGTTTTTTTTTAAGGAGGGCAGGGGAGAAGGGTTCTGGGAAGGAAAAGGGTTTGAGGGTGGGTATTGGAATCTGGAGTTCAGTGTGTCCAGGTCAACTGCGGCCAAGACATAGACAAACCTCACCCTATAAACCCATGCACCCCTTAATTTACCAAACGTAGCGAAACACTTGGGGTTACTTATGGCAGAGGTGTTGGTAATCATAATTCCCGCGGCGGCGGTACCAATTCCCGCCTTCCAATTAAAAACATGGGATGTTTGAGCAATTAAATACGTTGGTACCTCCGTACCTTGCGTCAAATGGGTAGGTAAATTTTAGAAATTGTGTTCAAAAAATTATGTTTAATTTAGGTACATTGAATCAGTGTTTTTATTTACTTCAGCTCTTTACCGACCTATTTCTAACCTAAAACTTTTAAGCAATCATTTTTACTGCCAACTTTGGACTTACTCCAACTGAAATGAAAGTTTGCAAAGGGTTTCCGGCTATTAATTGTAAATGTTTACCGCCGCAACTTCTTCAAACATGTGTTTACTTGGGAACTTCTGTCCAATATAATTTGTTATGTGGGCAATAATAACATGACCTTGTCCGTTGATATAAAATACGCAAGATTGATCTTATCTACTTGTGTTTACTTATAATCTCCCGTCCCATTCATTTAGTACGATCAGTAAATCTAGTTTGTATGTTCACACTGACGGGCAAGCTGTGGAGCACGAAATACTGGCCCCGGTTGTAATAATCCGTAGGGTATCAAAACTGACTGTCAATGGCGGAAAAGATCATTAAATATTTTAACACGAAGCTGCAATTCGAAATCATTAAAATAATACTCGAAATTACACCTGTATAAAATGCATTGATAATATATGCTTTCTTCTAGATATAACTTTATAATTTTCCCCTTGTAATATTTTAACATAGGTACTTACTTATCGTGGTAAACATGTACAATGTGAAATAAGAATGGGGTACCCCAGTAAGGACACATTTAAACACACGCTTTTCTAAAAAATAGTTAAAAAACTCAAATTAATTACTTAAATATGTTCGTTTTATAATATCGGTTTGAAGCTCATCATGTTAAATATATCTAAATGAAGAACTTTGTCACCGAACAAACTTGATGTTAATGATTTTTTTTGTACATTAGCTCCTCCAGGAGGTCCTGAGGAAAAAAAATCCCGCAGGGCATATGCCATATTTGGAGATTGAGTGTGATGAGTCTATTATGGAAAGGAAGGACAGTAAGTTCTAGGAAGGAAAAAAGTATGAGGAGTAGATAAGGAATCTGGGGGTCAAAGTGTCCAGTAGTGAGGGACGTATGCATTCATCATCGTCCCATTGGGGTGCAAGGCGATGGTTCAAGAGAGTGTGGCTGGAGATGTCAAAAGATCTTTCTCAATCAGTCTCTCCTGATCCGGCCACGCCAGAACTGGACAAACCTCCACCCCCAACCCTCCCCCCTCCCATGAACCTGGAGGCCCCTGTTCCGTCACCAAATGTAGCGAACCACTTAGGGCGACCTATGGCAGGGGTGTTGGTTACCCAATAAATGGTTTCGGAGCGGCGGTACCCATACCCGTCCCCCAAATTGAAAAGAGATTGATGATTTTATCCACCAGCCAAAAAATATTGATAATCGTAGATTTGTAATATCGGGAACACTTTACATGCTCTTGGCGCCAAAATGTCGTTGTCGTTCCAACTAAAAAAAACAACGTCAGATAATCTGAAATGCTGGAATCATCCGTGGTGCGCTGATGTAATCGGAGATCATGTTACCCCTCAATCCTCGTTATTTCTAAGCAAAGACCAGAGTTTTCTACAAAAGCTCATTAATAATTGTAATTAAAATACCTCAACGTTTTACTGAGCTTTTGTGCTCCTCAAGAAAGTCTGGTTTTCAAGTGATTAACTGTTTAGAAATAGTGGAATGTGCCAAAAATACATAAATATGAATCGATTAAAAATATAACAAAATTGTAATGAACATTTTGTTACATCAGACTCTGCGATTCCTCTGGATTCTGTTATAAAGGAAAATACAGCTACTACTAGCATGGTGGTCGAAAAATCCTCAATTCATATAACAAATAATTCAATTAATAAAGAAAACTTTAAAAAATACGAATGGGTGTTTGTTTGTTTGTCTTCTTTCACGTCAAAACAGAGCGACCGATCGACATAATAGTTGGAAGACTGGGAAATGACATAGGCTACCTTATTTTTCATCCCGGAAAAGTTCCCGTAGGAAAATTCGATTTTACAATATTTTTTTAATTGATTCCACGCGATCGAAGTCGCGGGTAAAAACTAGAAGCAATATCAATAAGAATAATTAGAATTTCAAAACTCGAGTTAACCTCACTGTTCAGAATTATGGTTCTGAGAAAATTGTCATTTCTAAACGGAAAATAATAATTATCATTTCCGCCAATCCGAAATAATAAAAAGAAAACACCAATACTTATTTCTCATCTTGTTTTGTTATAATAAGTTCACAGGAAAACAATCTGAAATAGGTTGCGATTATAAACAATTCAAGCCTTCTTTTTTCCCTATTACTTTTGAATTCCTATTTCACATGACACTCCAACCTCCATATTTAATAATCAAATAAAATTTTGGTAGTAGTAGGATATTTTCCAATATTGTCAGGTTATTCGTATCTCGTATATGTTTTTCTTTCTTTAAAAAAATATTTTTTTAACAATTATTTAAAAACATGTTTTTAATTCCCAAAAGAACATTTTAAACCCTCCGACATGGCTGTCATATCATGCGAATGATATTCAACCACACCAGCGCAATCTGTTTCAAGCTTTCCAAATTACCTGCCAGTACTTAGGTCTTTCTTGCAGATTTTAATTGTTAATACATCACGTTTTAAAAACATGTATGCAGTTAAGGGAAAACTTTTAGATTAAATTTCTGTGGAAAATAAATCATGAAGCAATATAATGCAGGTATGACTTTTCAAAGAAAGGTGAACTTGTGATTGGTTGAATAAGTTTACAGTAGTTTATGGCCGACCAAAGCAAACTTTACTATGTAAACTTTATTTTAGGCCCGAGGGTAGTTACATTATTTCACAACTTACGAAGGGAATATTACCACATATTTTTGGGATTCCGATCAGCCACGAATCGATCGGTTTGGGTGGAGTTTGTTTTAGATCAAAAGTTTTAGGCAAGACATTAAAATAACATTAAATCTTTGCCACACTTTTTGTTTTGGTTCTGTATGAGTTAATATAAGTCTTTCTTCCCAATGAAAATATGAATTGAAAATTATAATCTCGATTGCGACCCTGTTTCTAACTCCGGTTCAATGAATTCTAGAACTTTGTTTTGAATTTGTATTATTTTCAAAATTGGTTGTATTTGTTTGGCGTATTCGTACAAGTCGCCAAACACCTACCTATAACTAATATTTGAAACGGAATTTTTTTTAAATTATATATTGAAATTGGAACTGATTTGTCGAAAATTCCGACCACCACGGACGTACTATAACGTAACGTAATGACGTACTATATTTAGAAGAGACACGAAACTCGATCGACTTTTTTACCTCCATCTAGTCAAATTTGACCTTCAACGGTTCCAAAGCTCTGACGCTGAACAACCAAAAACTACTTAAACCGGTTGCTACTTTTGTGATAATAGCGAAACACGTTTCGACGCAATAACTCCTCTATGACTCTCCCGTGATTTATCACGGGTCTGCGTTACTTCAAAACTATATTATGATATACCAATGTGAATAAAATTATATTTTTTGATTCGTATAAAACAGAAAATTTAGTGACGATAATGATCTTATTTCTTTTTAGATTTATAGTTTTAATATTGTTACACCTTCAATCACCACTAGAATCAATAAAATAAAGTTTTTCTTACTTGTTATGAACGATTTTATGTATTATACAGTTTTCTTATAAATTTAATTATTTTTAAATATATTTATATGTTGTCTTATTTGAGGCAAAGTCAATCCATAATTGGTTTTATTTTGGCTGTATAGGTACCTACTACACATAAATACAACAGATAAAATGAAACTCTCTCAGAAATAAAGATCTCGATAATTAATAAAAATAAATGTAAGTAGTTGAATAATTTCCATTGGTATTTAAAAGTGGAATGGAAATCGGAAAGGATTTGTGTGCTTGATTTTTCATTGTCACTCATCTCGTGTCCGCTTATCGTATCACTATAAATAATAATGTTTATTTTAAACATCTCTGACATCACAAATATTACAATCAATAATTATCAGCCTGAAACACTCATCTACATTGAAAAAATCTTCCGAGAAAAGATACTGGCCGCCAACGGGAATTGAACCCGTGACCATCTGATTATCTTTTCTCGGAAGATTTTTTCAATGTAGTTGAGTGTTTCAGGCTGATAATTATTGATTATAATATTTGTTATGTACCCTTTGTGCTATGCATAAAAATCTTGTTTAAAACGTTAGTTTATCAATTAAAAATAATAATCTCTGACATCATTTGCAAAATGATTTTTTTCGTATTTAAAAATGAAATTATGTTCATTATAGGCTCATCATTAAGAATCGCACACTTTTATGTTTTAAATCATTGTTAACAGTCATTATTGACGCTGTAAAACGTAGATAAAAAAATGAAAAGATTTTTTCCATAACTTTTTTAAATCATCAGCGAAACTCTATTGTCTGTGGATTTGTGAAGGATCATCACACCCGTTCAACGACGGTTTATTGAACTGTGGAATGGATGTTTTCGGAGCCATTTCGGTCCAAACGACGTTTATCTTGTCTCTGAAGAAGATCGAAAGCGTAAATTGGTTTAATGTATTAGAAAGAATGTTGGAGCAACCGCTGTAGAATGCTGTTTTATTTTGTTTCTCTTATACACGCCACGAGATGTTCTGTATCAGCTTATCCTGAAAAGTTTCAAGTTACTAAAAGATAGAAAGGAATATTGATTAACAACTTTGTTAGACGTTTTCCGAGGAGTCTTTCGTCTAAGATAATATAATGACCCTTTACATGCAAATCTACTTTTAAAATTATATTATTTACTATTTTGTTTAGAGTATTTTTTTCAAGTATAAAGAGTTATATTGAATTAATGGAAATAATTGAAATGATTAGAGGAACTTTAATTCCGGTTTTTAATTGCAGTGGTATCGGAGAACTGGGGCCCGCAGTGCGTGCGGCTGAAGGTAACGGTGAAGTCGGACAACTGCGGGGACAATCAGGACTGCTCCGAAAAAGGGGTTTGCTACTCCAACATCTCAATGGTGAGTCCAACATCTTATTAACAACTACTTCAACAACTCCTTGGTAAGTCCAACATCTTGTATACAGCTACTCCAACATCTCCGTGGCATGGATTAATTCCTATCTGAGTCCAACATCTTATATATAGCTATTCCAACACCTTCATGGTAAGTTCAACATTTTATTTACAGTGACTCCAACATCTCCATGAGTCCAACATCTTTTTTACAGCTACTCCAACATCTTCGTGGTGAGTCCAACATCTTGTTTACAGTTACTCCAACGTCTGCATGGTAATTTGAACATCTTATTTACAGCTATTCCAACATTTTTATGGTGAGTACAACATCGCATTTGCAGCTACTCCAATGTCCCCATGATAAGAACAGCATTTTATTTATGTCTGAACTTATTATAAAAAGCGTCCATGCAGTCCACGTAAGACTACTTCGATGATAATTATTCATTTATTAATGATCATATATAAAAGTATATCTTTGTAAACAAAATTAAATAGTAAATAAGACGTAGACTTTGACCATTTGGTTGGACGTGAATTAATCGGTGTTATTTTACTTCTAGCTAAAATGCTCACACTATTCTTTTAACTAAAATATTGACATCGCACTACAAGTTTGACAATAATTCAGACTTTAAGATCCGCGTGGAAAAAACTAAACCTTCGGTAATGAATTATACACTTTTTGCCTTTGTGATATTTGCGTAGGTAAAAAAAAATGTTTTTCTGTTTGTTTTTCACGTCGGACTTATTTTGTTTGACGGTATTGCACTAATCCTTCATAATACTCCAGTGGGTTTTGGCCGAGGGCCATTCATAATACTGGTGACCATTATTTTTGATCATGTAGAAAATCGTACACGTAACCTGCTTTTTCCAAGAACGCTACGTAATGAGACGAAGGATTTGCATTAGTTAGGACTAATTATTACCTACGTGGTATGGCGAGAGCCACTGTGCAGCTTTGTTTAAACAAAAACGTAAAATATTTTTTTAAACGTAAATGTTTTATAAAACATTTAACAGACCGTAGACGTGTCCTGTATTCTTAATCTACAAGGAAATAAATATTCAGATATATAAGAAAAAGTAACGATCAACTTTTAATCTTACTTGAATGAAAAAAAAAACTTTACACCACTATTTAATCAAAATTATCGACATATTTCGAAACCAAAGGTTTCTTCGTCTGGAAAAGATTAACATTCAACATATATGTTAATCTTATCTTTAGCAAGAAACCTTTGTTTTCGAAACATGTTGATAATTTTGATTAAATATTGGTGTTTTACAAACTTATTTGTTTTCATTTAATTAAAAATGACGCCACAAATTGTATTTGCAAAGATTGAAGAAGTTTTAGATTTACGTTTCTAATAAAACAAACAAAAACTAATGGAAACAATTACAAAAATATCTTTGAAAATCAAAATTGACGATGATTTCTAAATTCAACTTGAACACAGAATGCAACATATAACTAACACTACTTTGATGAATTAACCTTATTTTTTTATAATTATATTTTTCTTGCTGCAATCCACTTTTTACGCATGCAATTTTATTTTATATTTTATTTGCTAGGATCAAACGATCTCATATTATAATGTTTCACCAACAAACTAAACTTTTTTTGAGTCTCGCAGAACCTATTTTTGGAATATTTTTTTATAAAGTTTTGTCAATGTTGATCGAAATACAAATTAGAATTCGCAAAACACCAACACCAAGTCAGCGGTCAGAGTTGTTGGTACTGCCAATATTCTAATGGACTTTACGGTGCTCCAGATTTTATGTCCGGGTTGAATCTTTCCCAAATGAAAGACTAAACCCTTCCACACACTTTTCCACAAATGAATATCTAGTAAATGAACGCAATGTAAGTGCACTATATAAGAATAAAACAATACAAGAACCATACGTAAATCCACCAGAAACATAATGGGAAAATATTTCACCGACTCCAGATATTTTCATATCAGAGGGTTCGGCTCTGATGAAACCCTAACTGGTCCGATAAATCCTACTGATCCCTCAATATAAATATTTAAAAAATCTTTCGTAATCCTACATGTATTTAAAATGACCGACTTTTGCATTTTTATGTACAAATTTTTTGACAAATCTAATACGCCTAAATTTTGAATGAGAGAGCTAGGTATAATGCCAGTAGCCGAAATAACAAATGGTAATATTTTTATAGTCTGAGAATGCCAAATTCTTTTAATTTCATTTCCTAAATCTGTATATTTTCTTATTTTTTCAGAAATAGTTTTCTGAATATTACAAGAATTTGGAATAGCGACATCAATGATATAAGTTATTTTCTTAATTTTGTCATGTAAAACTACATCGGGTCTATTATGACTAATTGTTCTGTCTGTCAGAATAGTTTTATCATAATAAATTTTATAAAATTCATTTTCTAAAAATGAATTTGGTTCATATTCATAATATGGTACATTACGGCAGTCAATCAAGTTATGTTTAATTACCAAACTTTGGTGAATTATTTTTAAAACTTGATTGTGCCTAAATGTATACTCGGACGGCGCTAATACAGAACATCCCGATATAATATGTTCTATAGTTTCCGGAAAAGCCAAACATTTTCTACATAAATCATCAATTTGATTTGCATCTTTGATGATATGCTTCCTATAATTTTTAGTATTAATGACTCTATCTTGTATGGCAAGCATAAAGCCTTCTATTTCTGCGCTCAACTCTCCAATACTCAACCATTTGTTTGACGAAAATTTGTCAACATATGTTTGGTTGAGATAATTGAAGTGTTTTGCGTGAAGAATTTTATTTGACCAGGAATCTAATAATTCCTGGTTGGTATTTATAAGAATGCTGGCATTCTCGTCGTATAAATTTAATGGTGAAATATTTCTATCTGCCTTGCATATTATTTTGTGCATTTCTGAACTATCAGCTTTCCTATGGAAAAAATTTCTTAGCATTTCTACCTGATTATGTTTTAAAGATGTTATTTTGACTATACCTCTACCTCCTAAATTTCTGGGTAAATTAATTCGTTCTACAGCTGAATTTGGATGATGGCAATGAAATTTAGTTAATGTAGTTCTAATCAATCGTTCTAAGCTATCTAAATCTGTATTAGACCATTTAATTATGCCAAATGAGTAAGTTAATAGAGGTATTGCCCAAGTATTTATCGCCTTTACTAAATTTTTAGCAGATAGATTGCATTTCAAAATTTTATTAATAATTTTAATAATTTTTATTAATGTTATAGGGTATTTGGTTTTTTGTATTAATATTTTATGTATGATGCTACGCTTAAATACAAACAATTTCTTGATAAATTTAAATAAAGTTTTCTGCTTTCTATACAAATAGAAATCAGTAGGTATGTTATATATATATTTTTTTAATATGTTTATTCAGTTTTAATTTTACAATATTTTATTTTACAAATCTTCTTTCATACAATCAAACTGATTGATCATACAATCAAACTGATCAATCAGTTTGATTGTATGAAATCTCTCATTTTTTTTTCTAATCATTCAATACAGTATACTTTTCAGTTTTACATAGTAAATACTAAATATAATACTTAATATTAAAATACTAATTATTACGACAAACTAATTATTATAATGTTTATGAATTGCGTTGTAGTAAAAATATTTTGCACAGTACAAACATATGGTGAGAAAAAAATAGAAAAGAATTATATTATTTGATTTCATGTTCTTTTCGGAGGTAGAAAGATTTAACTTTTGTTTTGATTTTTGAATAAGATGTCTCATTTTTGATATTTTCAGGTAATGCGTTAAATATTTCCGGAATTTTATGACTTTTTGTTCTATCTCCGTATACATTTTGAGATTTATTGATAATAAACATTTGTGCTTCTCTATGCCTAGTAGGATAGTTGTGGTTTACAGGTTTTTGAATTCTGTATTCCAGAATTCATCTATCGTTAATTGGTAATTTACCTTACTGTGTATAGAGAGGACATTACACAAGGAGAACATTTTTTTATAATCACCTTCACATAACTGGACTTTTTTTTTGCCTGATATCAATTTTAGGAAACGGATTTGTAATTGTTCTATATTATGTATGTGGCATAGGCTTTTAAATATTCTTAAACTTAGTTAAATTTATGGAAAGAAAAATGATGACATCATTATTATGCTCCTCAAAACCAAGATGGAAAAAACCTTATTATTTTTAATTTACTCCTGTTCTTCTAAAATAAAATAATTCTAGAAGGTAAAAATTAAAGATTTGAAATAACCAACTTAAAGAAATTTGATTTCTCACCGAAAAACGATAAATAATCCGTGGTCCAACAAAGAAAATAATATTATTACTTCCACCCTTTCCAAGTATCCCACCCTTGAGCCAGTAGAGACTGGTGGTGAAGAGGCGGAGTTAGGGGGTAGTAGAGGTTGTACGGAGGCTTACGGGCCGGAGTGCTTACCTGCTTTTGTCTCCGCTAATTGCTCGTGACGCCCCTGTCTACGGAAACAACCGATCACAGCCGAGCGCGCCCGAACTGCGAACCGATTAAGGAGCATTGTTTTTCCGCTCCTGTTTTTCGAAGGGCATCGATTAATTCTATTTATATCTATGTGTTGAGTCGGGCGAGAGCATCTCTGAACAAATCTAATCGAAAATTGGTTTTGAAGCGCCCCGGAGATGAGAAAATTTGAATTTAGAGGAATTTATAAAAGGCGGAAAAATGACGCCGAATTTATTCAAGACGGAAAAATGATGCCTTAGTTTTTTCACAGAGTGAAAGGACTAAACGATTACGTAGCTTCTTGAATATTTTAATTTATTTTCCTCTTTTATCGTATTTTCTTATGTTTCTTATTATTACTTTCCAGCAGCTCATTACCGAGGATTGTCATGGCAATCGTCAAGCGTATGTAAGTTATTTTTTTTCGGAAGATTTTTTTTTTTACATTTTTTCCACACAGGAAGCCCTGAGGAAAATAATTTCCCCCAGGGCCTATGTCATCTGAGATGCTGTGTGGAGGGTCCTTTTGAGGAGAGGAAGGAATGAACATTGGTCTTGAAGAGACCCGTGTTGTAGGAAGGAAGAAACACAGAGGCCGGCAAATCGTTTCACAGCCGAGTTGTTGAACACAAGAACGAGTCGAAGAAGCGACCCGTTCTCATGTGACAAATGTCAACCGTGTACGTACGTTGGGCACGTGTTTGGCGTGTTTCCCGGCTATGTACCGGTGTCGAAGGGATCAATAACGCTAATTCCTCGGAGCATCTTCCATTGAAATACCGGTAGAACAAGGATATCATTCCCTCGAGGGTATTTTTCAGGTGTTTCGGTTTTGTACAGCGTTAGCAGTTGTGTACTATTAAAGTATCTGCGGGCCCTGTACAGTACACCTAGTTTTTGAAAAGCTAACATTACTGTGGCTTCGATGGAGCCCCCATACCTGAGCTGGTTACTTAGAGTTACACTAAGAATATCAATGGAGGGCCTGTTTGGAAGATTGCTTCCGTTGAAGGAGACTAGATTTTCATTTCGATCCCTTTTTGACGTAATTAGACATGATTGGGTCTTTGAAACATTGAATTCAACGAGATTATTTTTACCGCAAGAATAAACACTCCAGGTAACCGTCCATTATATTATTAAAATATTAAACAAGTGATAATTTTTTTTCATAAGATTAGCTTCGCCCCTAAGTATGAATGGAAGTTTTCAGTTTCTCCCCTCGATTCTGTCCTGAAAACGTCTTCAAATATCTTTAGCCATATTTATCAAACAAATCTGGCTAGACAGATTTTCTCTATTATCTTTATTTTCTTTTCTTAGACCTTCACCAGTCATTCTGCCTCAAAATATTCCCCCAAACTGCTCGGTACCAGTCCCACTGGCACCGAGCAGTTTCAGTGAGATTTTTTTCCTAAAAGTATCTTAAATAGAAAAATATAATTTTTGATAAAATGTAATTATATGATTGTTTTAAAACAAAATATTTTTTAATAAACTGATAAAGTCAATATAATAACCCTACTGCAAATTTAAAAAAATCTTTAGAGTATGCTAAAGAGGGAATTAAAAAAAAATAACATGTTTTCAAGCACTTCATTAGCTAAGATTAACTTTCAACCGAATGCCAATATCAAATCAAACTTACCTTGTATTTATTGTTATCAAGTTTAATTTGTAGAACTCCATTTTAATTTTAATTTATTTTATATATTCAAAAATTTTATTATTAAATTAATAAAAACAGTTAATTTATAAACAAGTTCTGCTGGTAATTATTATTACGCGTGACAGCTGTTTTTCCTTCTTTCAAACTGTAAAAACTGCAACAACAAAAAAAAACTTACCTTGATTTATATCGATCTAATTAATTACCCCTCCAACACGTCCGAAAGTAATCTTCTGATCTTGAGACGAATGTTTATGAATCGGAACTGATCACAACAATAATTGTCAACTTAGAAATAAGTCTTTGTCAATTACCAACAAGTTCAAACTTTTCAACAACTATATCCGACGTTTAAGAAAAACATTTTTCCCATGATCACGGACAGGGAAACTTTCCCGCAAATCTACTTAGGAAAGAAAACAATTCCAATCTCACAAACAAACTACAATATTTTTAATGCTTCAATCTCTGTCTACAGATTTAAATTACAGTAACTTGAGTTTTATTGAGAGTGGGTTGTTTTAAAATAATTTCCACTTTTGTGTTATGATCGAATAAAAAGTTTTATGAAGATGTTAGTGTTAACAGTTAACATACATTATTCAAATCTATTCTAAGCTGAAGGTGTTATCCATGCTTTTTTTAAAGTGAATTTATTTTCATACCCAAAGTCTGCTAAACCAAGAAAAATATATAATATGTTAACAAGTTTAAAGCAGATGTTACACGTTTTTTCTGTAGATATATAATATGTTAACAAGTTTAAAGCAGATATTACACATTTTAGTCAAAAATATCAAAATACCAGACCGGTAAACTTTGTCGTCAAGGTAAAAACAGGAAGGGGAACGTATGCGCGGCCCATTTTGGCGCGTTTCATACATATCTTAGATTTGGATTTAAGATCAAAATACCCAACCAAACTGAAAAATTATTTTTGTAATCAAAAGGTATATCAAATATCTAGTAAGGATGTGAGCTACTTTATTTATTTTTGCCTAAAATCATTTTGATCTCAAATCCAAATGTAAGATTTGTATGGAATGCGCCGAAATGGGCCGCGCATACGTTCCCCTTAACACGGCGTTATTTTGTTTATGAGCTAGGCCCGTTCGGCAGAGACTGGTTAAGGCGATCCACTAGTACTGGAAAAAATCGAAATCGGAATTCACGCCCTTTTATGGGAGGAGTTTAAAAATACTTGAGAAAAAGTTTTTGGAAAGGTTGGAAAATATATTTGAGAATTTTTTTTTTACATGTTGATTTCGTAAAGGCCTGTAAAAAACATTAATTCCTTTTTAATGCATTATTTATTGTAATAAAACGGATTTTTTAAATTGATTTCACGAAAACAAGCAGCGCGGACCCTAACACGTTGTTTCTCCGCTCCGTCCGGAGGAGTAATGACGGAAGAATGGGGCGGCTGCCAGTCGTTCTTCGGTGGACGGTATAAGGTTCACTTTGATATAACAAATTCGTCGACTGCGGTATTGTCGCCGTGATGTCAAAAATACCAACGCGAAAATGCATATTATATTTTATTTTGTGAGGTTCGGGCATAAATTTCATTTTTTTTGCGATAATTATATAAGAAACTGAGTTTGCCACATTATGCAATAAAACCATATCCGAAAAAGTGTTTATAAGTAGGAGAGTTTCCACTTAAAAATGTTTTTTATAGACCTAATACTTTATTTTTTTCTAAGCTTATTAAAAGACTTATTAAAAAAATGACCGATAATTTTAAGGGCCAAGGTATGTTCTACACGCAGTATTTAATTGTAGCATCTATAATACTTCTAAGCGTCAAATTTTCAAAACAAAAACATACGATTTTGCATTATTTAGTATGGCTTCATCTTAAGGGAGATCTTTTGACCTCTCCAGCCGGACTCTCTCGGAACGTTGCCTTGCACCGCAGTGGGGGAATAGATTCGTGACCGTCACTCCTGGACACACTGAGCCCCACTTTCCTACCCACCCCTCATACCTATTTATTTCCCAAAACTTCCTCTTCTTCCTTTCCCTAAAAATATCCTCCACACAGCATCCCCAAAGATGATATAGGTCCTGAGGAAAATTATTTTCCTCAGGGCCTAAATTATTTGAAGAAACCCTCTAAAATTTATTGGGTAAGACATCTTTTAATGTAAACTTCGTGTGAAATTCGGGTGTTTAAATTAGTAAGTAGCTAGATACATTCAACTTCGTTTAAATACTTTACTCCGATAGAAACAAAAAAAACAGTAACGGAAATATCCAATAGGGTTACTTTAATTTTTTTCCAAAATGCGCAAATTTTTAATCTAATAAAATCACATTTCATTAAAAGTTTCACCTTTCACTACGTAATGATGTACCAAATATATATATGCGACCTTCGTTATAAACCAGGTTAAACACAAAGCAATTATTTTTCATGTTGACAGTACTCACATAGCATAAACATTAAAGCACGCAGTTAAAATAAATGTTGCCATCAATTAAAGCAAACAATCGGGAACAGAATCCTTTATTTTATCTCATGAGGGGTGGTATATTACGTGCACATGTTAATCTAAAAATATATGAAAAATTCTCATTTTATTTTATTTATTTTCTTTGATCGCGGACTAACTACACCAGTTTTACTGTTTACCAACTGGGTTATCCGGCTTCGCTCAGGACAACATTCGAGTGTGTTCTGGAATGTTCCAAAATGATATTCCCGATTCCCTATTCCCGAACATTCCACCCGCCACGCCTTCCGGAACATTCTAGAGCTCTATCGAACCTACTAGAACTTTCCGGAAGGTTGTTCTAGAAATTTTAAGAGGGCGAAACTTCCAGCCTTATATCTTTACAAGAACAACGTTTAGGTAAAAACGGGAACCGTCATCCTGGAGGGGGGATAGATATACCACACCATATAACTCCCTTGATCGTACCGGGACTCGTTTCTGAGTATTTGTGAGCGGCACGTTTTTTTAAACTTTCTTTTATAATATATATTTATTACTTTCGAAAGATAGAATTTTTAATGTCCGCCAAAATGGTTAGTTTGAACGGGTAATTAATTTTGTGGAATTAAACGTCATATAAGGTCACTCATTTTAGATCGGATGTGAATTTTCATACATATCTGACGACTACTCCAGCGCTTCTTATTACGTCAGAACTCATCCGAAGCTTTTACATATTTAGCTCATAATAATAATAATATTTAGCTTGTTTATTTAAAAACGTAAATACTTAGAAAATTTATATTTTTTAAATGTTTCTGAAAGAGGTTCTATACCGCAAAATAACTACTTTATTTCTCGAGACGACAAAATTTAATGGAAAGGAAGGTGCTTATGAAAGGTAAAGGTGAGAAGACTTCTCTGCGATATGGTTCAAATGTATTTTAAAAATGAAAAATGCTATGTAATTTTATATGCGGTTTTATGAATGCACTGCGTACTGCATTCCATTACGGTTGATTCAAAACTGAAGTCCGTGGGAAGAAATGATAGACAGAGGGACCAAGGCAAAAATCATTGTCATAAGATAATTTCAAATATAAAATAAAATCATTGCCATGATTATATATATATATATATATTTGAATAATTCAAAATCAATACAAAAAATATTCATACAATTTTTTTTTTGTTTTAAGATTATTTATTTATTTTGAATTATAATTTACATTTATTAGATTTAATTTAATATATTTTTTTAATTATTTATTTATATTGTCTATGTGTTTTAAATTGGAGAATTGATGTAATTATTTTTTTTGTTATGTAATTGAATTTAAATGTATTAATTTTGTTTTACTTTAATTCAATTATTTGTTTTGTATATTATATTAGAGGCACTGATGAAAAACAGATACATTCCAGGAGAAATTCAGAATGTATAGCTGAGTAGCTGAGCAGTGATCTTTTTGTCAATAGAATAAATGTAAATTAACAAAATGTATAAAACTGTAAAAGTGTATTGATGGAAAATTTTTTAAAAAATCCCGATTTCCTATCAAAACACAAAATAATTCACCTTTATCGGCGAAAATATTATCTACAGATAAATTATTTTTTATGTTGCGCGAATTACACAAACAATAATAATCAGAATCGATTTTCGTTGTGCTATTTGAACATGTTAGGATTTTTGTAATTTCCTTCCTTTCCTATCACAAGAGTGTTTGGTCTGTGTTCTACATTTATTAAATTTATTAAATTTACTCAAAATTAAATAATAGATAATTTACAAAGTCACCCGACTTGATCAGAAATAATTAATAGCCCAGTACCTGGAATAGACCCTTGAACAAAAGTCACCCCATTCGCCACACTGCGGAATGAAAGTCACCCCAAGCCACCGCAGTCGGTTTGGCCACCCCGCGCCGGCAAAGTCACTCCAGCAGCAGTGCCGGGGCTGTCTGCGGTGTATTCGGA
Organism: Limnephilus lunatus; assembly: GCA_917563855.2. Classification (NCBI taxonomy): domain Eukaryota; kingdom Metazoa; phylum Arthropoda; class Insecta; order Trichoptera; family Limnephilidae; genus Limnephilus; species Limnephilus lunatus. Next base: position 48,966,427 of record OU830600.1, read on the forward strand.
TCAATGCTAGCAATATAATTAGTGCAGACTACGGGGCTTTGTATGGCCCTCCTGAATATGGCGTGCCAAATGGAAAACTTGCTCCGCAGTAATTTGGGAAGACGCCGCACTTGTGAACGCTTTGCATTTCACCCTTGTTATAATTAATAGTCATTTACTTCGGGTTGTTCTAAAATTCACGAAGACATTCTAAAATTATTGTTTGCGAGAATTTTCTTCCTTTATTATAATATTAAGACGACACTATACCCTAAAATATATTCAGAATCTTAATGACGTAAGTAAAGAAGCCATTTATACAAAATTCGCAATCCATATCAAAGACTCGCAATCCATGTATTGGACAGACCTACTGTCGAATTTAACCTATCAAAGAAAAGAAGAAGAAAAATAATGTGGGAATCTTAATGACGTAAGTGAAAAAAGCGTGTAAAAAAATATGCGCCCGCGACACGGCTTATTTGACAGACGTACGGTCGAATTCACCTTAGCAGGCCTGGAGATTCGACCTTTCCGCCGGGTTAATTTTAATTAATTAATGAATTTACGGTTAATTAAATTAAATTCTGAAGAACGTGTTACTAATATTTAGGATGTTTATAAATTAATGCCTCCCGAAGTTATTAATTCATCGTCTAGAAAAATAAAATCTTGTGCTCACGCTAACTTTAGTTGTACAACGTATTAAAAATTTTTAAAGGTGTTGTACGTTAAAAAAAAAAGGATGGCAACGTACTGTTTTTATTAATCTAAAATATAAATAACTCGCAACCCTTGTAAAGCATCGAAATAAAAATGATTATTCAATTACGAATTCGCCGAAATAAATTAAAATGTGAGCCTCGGGCAAACCCCCGATAGACGTGGTTATGTCTCGCCTTGAGAAACCGGTTAATTTTATCAACCCTTAATAAGTATAAATAATAATATAGGGATATTGGTGTAGCGCCGTTTGAGTGAAAAATTACCTGAAGTGCGGAATAAAAGAATATCGTGTGGCTCCATTAAATGAGAGAGGAAACTGAGATAAAGGATTTTTTTACTATACAGAACTCAAAATATCTAAAGTCACTGAGAGAACTAAAATTATTTTACTTGTAAGGGCCTCCAGCCAGCGGCCGAGAATCCAAATTTCGTCGAAAGATGTTCTTACGATCATACAGGGCAGTTCCAGTGAGAAAGATTAATTATTCTCCGTATCAGCTTTTTTAAATCATAACTCAATATCGAATTTATTTTATTAAAATTTTTCTCTAATTTATACCTGCATCCAAAAATGCTGATAATAAAACTATTAAAATAATGTACTTTTTGTAATTATTTTTTGATCAAAAGTATTTATAATTTTCCAATAAAGTCTAACCAAAATAAGAAAAAAAAACCTTTAATGTATTAGTTTGTAAGACCGTAAATAAATAGACAAACTGAATTATTTTCGTCACAAAACTAGCTTAAAGCTTAAATTTTACTAGCTGACCCGACGAACTTCGTACTGCCTCAAATCAATAACTGTTGAATTAAATTCAGTTTTTTTGTTTAGTTAAAAATTACACAATGAAGCAATTATCGATGGGCAACTGTCTATGTTTTGTTTGTCTGTATCAGAGATGGCGTTGTGTACGGATTTATATGTTTGATGATTTTCTTACTTTTTCACGACAAATTACGGGAATTTGGGAGGCGGGTACGGGTGCCGCCGCCCCACAAACCATTTATTGGATAAACAACACCTCTGCCATAGGTCACCCCAAGTGGTTCACTACGTTTGGTGATTTAGTAGGGGTGCTCGGGTACATGGGGTGACGTTTGTCCGGTCTTGGCGGCGGATGCGTCTGCCCAACTGCTGCGTGGTGGGCCGGATCGAGAGAGACTGGTTGAGGGAGGCCTTTTGACCTTTCCAGCCGGACTCTTTCAACGCGTTGCCTTGCACCGCAGTTGGAATTTGTGTTGTATGTTACTTTTTTTTTTTTTAATTTGACAAATCTGCCAACGATCTACGGTAAAACCTTATTATGCCAAAAATAAACTCATTTTCTCATAATCTAAAAAATAACTTTACCAGATAAAAGAACAATCTTTCGAAATCAATTTTTACTTTTTTGTGGAAAAGTGTAAATAGGGCTAAAATTTTATTTAAAAATGACATATTTTAAGACTGCGCATACATTTGCGAACCAGTTTGCGGTTGCTCCGTTCCTTTCGAATATTTTGTGGCTCGGCTCGAGTCTCGGTTCGCAAATGCTCCTTGCACAAGTAAACCCGTACATAAGCTACAATATTGTTACGTTGAGTTTTGCACCTGAACTAATACATAAAAAGGATTTCACTAAGATGCTTCTGAGCTCATCGGTTAATTATTATAAACGTTTCAGTTAAAAATAATCAACATTAATTCATGTTAAAATTATTACTTATATTCCCATAAGTTTATCGCATAAAATTCGGAAGAGCTAGAATTACATTTTCGAAGTAAATTTAATGTGTCTTTTTTATTTATTTTGATTCAACGTCAAATATAAAGTTATATTCGCCATAAAACATAACTTTAGTAGAACTGAACTGAAATTGCAACATGACTCCTGTGTCGGGAACTGTACCTACCCCTTGTCATGTACCTACCCCTCGACCACAAGCCGGACAGAATGTGAATGCGCTCATCACTTCAGCCATTGAGGGCTGCGACATGTGATGGATTACCTGTCCGCTTTCAGCAACAGATCTTCTCTTTGATCAAAATTAGATCCAGAGTGCCGTAACCTGCATAAGTTACCCTTCCGTTATGTAATATAATATTATACATTGACTGTGAATCTATTCCAAACAATAAAACACCCTTTTTCCTCACACAAAGATAACTCCAACATTTGACTTAATTCCCAATCAATCTTATTTGCAAATACTTTAAAGCTATTTTTGGAAGTTCAATCAATCTCCAAGAGGTCTAACATAGGCGATCGATATACTCGTATATCAACACGATATTGACCAAATCCAAATTCGTTATTTTTCTTTTTCTTTTACTAACACTATTATCTCTATTTTTTTGTTACCTATTTCAGAAGAATTATTCCTCGGGCTGCTACTTCTATTTATCTTTTGAATAATGTTAATGTAAGTACTTGCATACTGCTTACCAACCCCGTATGCATGGACATTGGAGGATCTAGAGTCGTTCAAATAAATGTAGCTTCGTTCAATAAAAAAGTAGAGTGTTGACGTGTGCGGTGAAGGAGGAAACCATATGTTTCCTTATAACGCCGTTGGGAAAGTGGTGGGGTCCCCTCCAATTACCAAATCTATCATCTATGGTCAGTTATCAATATTTACGATCACGGTCAACAATCGATGATTGATAAATTTTAGCGCAGTCTCGATAGTATCAAATAAATTTCGGTTAACCGTCAATATACGTATGTATTTGGATAATATCGTTCATCATGCAATATTACAGGCTAATTATTATTAATGAAAGGAGTTCAACATCGAAAGATGTCATTTAACTTAAATAATTCATCTACGACGCGACAAATTTATTCCGTCCGATCTTTGAAATATGAATAAAGTTCTGATTAACTAATTAACTCCCGTTTGGTGTCAAAAAGTAAATGCGGACCGTCAATGCATATTTAGGTTCATTCAAAATTGCCACTTTATTAATATTTTTACGTAATTGCCTGGCGTTTGACATTTCGTAGTGTTAATTCACAGGAAATACCTTCGGCGTTGCCAGCGTATGTCGATTTTTTATTTATTACCTGTCAATATCGGTTCTGCCGTCAACGGTGGAACCGTGCTCGGGATATATAAGTTACGCCTATCGATCCGATATTGTAATGTTATCGATTTCACTGTGTTAGGACTCCAGACAACCAACAAATATAAATTGAAAAAAGTATCTTACTCAATATTTTTCAAGTAAATTCAAACAGAGATAAAATTCAATTAAAAAAAATGATTGCATAACTCTGTATGTGACCGATCCACTGTTTTATAATGTTGTCGAAGAACGAGATGGAATCACGCTTGAATACAATTTGCAAGCGATATTTCACAATAGCAAAAAATAGTGTTAGAAAAGCTTTTCTTATGTGTTATATGGTATTTTTTCTATTGAACCAATACAATGTTTTTATTCGGAATGCAAGCAAAAACAAAATAGACAATATTTTCAAAATTACATTATTTTCTTAATGTTCCCAAAATCACACATTTTACCGTTACCTTCCCGCTGCTCTCTCCTGGCGTGACCCCATAACTTACCAGATAAACTTCCTGAACTTTCATGCGCCGTACGGGGGCGTAATTCATATTCGCCTTCGACAATGGGGCGCTCCACGGGGTGGCTTACCCCTCACCATAACCTACGTGAGGAGACTGCGAAGGTGGTTCTGAGTAACTACCTCTTCTGAAAGCAAGCGGTTAACACGGGCTCTGTCTTCCAGTTACAATAGGTACCTTCGCTATTTTAAGCATTTCGGAGAATTCACAAAGGTAGGTACGTATTTTCGAAGGTGTGGCAGTGAAGGGTAGATACTCTAGTAGATATGATAGAGCGGGGTGTAGATGATAGTTGTATAGAGTGATGATGATAGCGTAATAAGCGAGTTTGATGGGTACGCAAATTGGAGATAGACAAGGGTACTAAGTATGTATGGTAATTGCACAATAGCTTTTGTTTCCTGTGTTATTTATACTTATTGTATTTCAATAAGTATTTGTGTAGTTGTGTATTGAGTGTACCTATTATTATTATTAATTTGTACCTAGGATTATTATTAATCATATTAACTTCAGAATAATATTTATTAGTCAGAATGACAGAAGAGTATGTAAGAGATGAAGTATGAATGTGAATGAGATAAAGAGTGTGTGCCAAGATCAAAACAGCGTGATGGTTAGTTAGTTAATTAGTAAACTTCATTAAACTTATCTTGCGAAAATGTTACAAATGTTAACGATATCAAAAAATTCTTTAAAAGTTAATGACGTCTTCGTGAGCATTTAAAATCACGGATATTATATAATTGTAGAATTTGTGAAGCTGAAAGTTTAAGTAGGTAAATAACACATCAAAACAAGAATAATTATTGCTAAATGATCAAGAAAAAATATTAACTAAATAATACACATACTTTTTTGATCAACTAGTCATAAAATAAAAAATGGTCTGAATCCTTAAGACGCCAGTTCCATTTTTAGGATGATGATTAAAATAAATTTATATTTAAATATTATATTATACATAAGTAGGTACTATATTGTTTGTCTAAATTATTGACACAATCAGTTCCAATTTTGAAAATAATACTTAAATTCAAAACAAATAATCCGAGTTCGTTGCAAATAAACAATTATTATTCTCAACCCAGTATCAATAGTACCCAGGTGAAATGAAAACATTGAATTTCCTTGCTTACATTTCTTCTCTTTAAGTAAAATTGAATGAGAATTTCAATTAATTCATTTAAAATAATATATAGTATATTTGCGGCACGTTCCAGAGTGGAAGATACTATCAGTATCGCCCTGGTGTAAGACCACCATTCAGAATCGAAACGTTGCTTGAGAATGGCTTTAGCCGTGTTTGGTGACCAGATCTGAATAGCCAGGTACTTCCCAACCTTCCTCTTCCCCACCTCCTTCCCCTCCCCACTACCTTTCAGCCTCACAACATACCCCAATTGGGGATGCCATAGTCTCACTGGCTCCAGACGGGAGCAGTTGAGATTCTTGTGCGGTATTAACTGTAAAAAAAAAAAAAAAAAAAACTTGGGAAAGACACATCTGAATATAACGTAAAACCTGTTTAGTGTTAAAGAACCCTAGGCAAACATGCTGTTATTACGAAAACATTTATAATTTGGTTTTGTGGAACGATCGGGTGACAAAGGTAGGTTTCTGGATCCGAAATACTGCAACAGTCCAGCTTTTTCCAGCCCGGAATATGGTAAAATTCCTCGCCACTTCACATGTCGGGATTTTCCCCATAGTCATGTTTCAAAATTGAATTCATGATTCAAGAAACTCTGTAAAGTAACGTGACTAAGGAAAATTACTAAAAATAATCATTCATACAAGAAATCTTTCACCTATAATTCGTGATGTCCATCACTGCCAGCGAGATTGAAATGATCGACACATCTAATCGAATAATCTCATTAAAATGAAAATCGAATTCCAATCTCTCTCTCTGGTTTCAATCCTGGGATTGGTTTGCTGCAATTTCCTCTAATCTTCTCTTCCATTCTTCCCTGTCTTGTGCGGCTCTTTTGAAGTCTGCATACGATGAGCAGTGCACGTCCACCAGCAGGTCCTCTAGGTACTCTCGGCGTGGACGTCCCCTAAAGTTTGTCCCCTCGGTCATACCCTCCATTATGGCATGCAAGAGGCCTTCTTATCGTATTAATCGCCGATCCATCTTGCACGCCTTTCGGACAAGGTCCTGAGCAGGTACCTTCCTCCTTCGATTCTTTGGAGAACCTCCTCATTTGTAATGTGGTCTCTCTAGGAAATTTCTAATAGTCTTCTATAGGACCACATCTCAAAAGCCTCTAGTCTCCGTTTATCTCTTTCGGATAGGCACCATGTTTCGCAGCCGTACATCAAGATACTCCATACATAGGTCTTGATGAGGAGTATTCGATAATAATATTCGATTCTATTATTTTCGACCTTTTATTAAATGCAAGCCAAGCCTGGTGTATACGGCTGTCGACCTCACTCTTAGACGGACCGGACCTTGGTGTTCTTTAGTGGAACTCCTGCAATCTCTACTCTCAGCTGATGTTGCGTTCGGCCTACAGTCAGCAGCTTTGTTTTGTAATACCAATACGCAAAATTCCAATTCCAATACGTAAAACAAATAATAGTTTTTTTTGTAATAAACATCAAAGATTATAATTTTTGTTGATCCCAAATCCCACATTTAATAAAACATAAAACAGTCGTTGAACATACCCAAAAGAAATAAACAAATGGTTAAGAAAAATTGAAAATATTATTTTTCAGTTCATTTATCATTCAGGCTCCACGTTAAAGGTTTTTATTTTGTTGTTGAAATAACATTTGTATTCAACCTTTACAAAACAAACGATTTCTTAATTTATATTACTTTTTTGATATTCAAATGTCAAACTGGGTAAAATAATTCAGGTGGAACGTAAACCTAGAGGTACATTTGAAACGTAATAAACGAAAGCCCATAGAAAAAATGTACCTTACCTACTTGACATAAATATCTGATGAGTTTCAGGGACTTGCGAAATATGTCGACCTACTTATAAGCGTGTATATTTCAAAATGTAAGCTGAGTTTCAATCGACATGAGTCCACTCATCTAAATCCATACCGAATATATACATATAGGTAACTATTATTATGCAAATCCAAACCCAAATGTCGCCACTTCTGCAGGGTGAACTTAGTTTGCAAATACTCCGCTGGATGTCGTTCGCACCACATTGGTTCATCATTTGCATTGTTTCGTTCCGGACTTCCTCTTTCTGTTAACAATTAACGCATCCAACTAGGAATTGGAATATACTTCCATGCAAAGCTCATAAGGTTCGCGCCAGTAAGGAATAACTGAATGAAAAGTTACACAACAGAATTCAATTTACAGGATGTATGGCGTCTACATTATGAAAACCCTTTCTCCATTTAGCTAGCGCAAACAAGCAACAAAATATTTGTTTATTCGCTTTCTGTCAATCAATTATTCAATATGGCATTATAGGATGGGGTAGTACATATACAAATCAATCACAACCAATTTAAATATAACAAAAACTAATAATAAAATACCGTTTACAAAAAACCCTAATCATATTCGTCGGAACTTTTATTCAAGCAATTTAAGGTCATAAAATAAAATGCATTATACTTCCACCATGCAACATTACAAATTTATAAAGATAATATCAAAATAAAGTTGCACCCTTTCAAAATAACAGAAATCTTAGACAAACATCAATACTCCCTACTCAAAAATTTAAAAAAACAATAGGACAGTTAATTCACAAATACATCGGAGTAAATTTTTAAAATTCATTACCAGAAAAAATAGAAACATGACAAACATTGAAACATATAAAAGAATTTAAAACTCACCTTAAAAATTTGACTGCAAACTTGAACTGAATCATGTCAAATAAAACCAATATAATAACACCTCCCATACACACAAGCCTTTTTGTTTGCAAGCCGTTTTGAAAGTAATTTGATTATCTCAATACATTCGAAACTGGATCGACCCTACTTACGTTTTGTACTAACCCGTCGTAAAGGTCAATACAACATTGCTATAAAAATACTTTTCTCTCCTTGAAAATCAACTAATTTAACTCTAATTAAAAAATAATTATTTTTCACAAATTCCAGTTATCGAAGAGCGTTATTTTGGATCAGAAACTCCTAGAAAATAAAAATTTATTCTTAATAGTTTCAGTAGAGATATTCCGAGATGTAAAACTAATCCACCGATGGAAATGTTTCTCCGAAAAATGTAATGCGGTGGACGACTTCGCGCCTGGTTTCGACATTTGCAATTTAGAAATTGAAAAGTTTTAAATACAACGCGTATACATTCGCGAAAAGTAATAATATTTTTTAGATGATAGTTTTTAAATGCTTAAAATCCTTACCTGTCCAGAATAATTTTTTAATCTTACAGCGAAGCGCTGCAAAGTAATGAAAAATGATGTGTTTTTGGTTTAAACATTTTATAGATTCTAAATATTGCGAGTAGAACACACCATGGCCTTTAAAACAATTGTTAATTTAATAAAACGAATGCTTTATCATATTATCGTGTATAATAACTGTTCATTGCTGTATTATGCTAAGTATAAAAACAGGTGTTAGAAAAAAAAATTATGTAATTATATCAAGTATTAAATTGAACCTTATACTGCATTCTGTAGAGATATTTCTTATAGAAATATTTCTATTTGTAAAATTAACCAAACTTCGTACCACAATCTTATTGTATTGTTTCAAATTTAACTACGAATTAAATGGCACAGAATAATTTTTCGTATATAGATAATGATAATGAAATAGAAAGTAGTACAGTAAATAATTTAGAAGATTGGATAAAAAAACAAAACATAAATGCGTCTGATAATCTTGTTTGTATTCAATTAAATATAAGATCTATACAAAAATATTGGGATATATTGCATATATATTTACTTAATTGTTTGAAGCATATTGACATTCTAATGCTATGTGAAACCTCTATTCATACTGAAAGTGCGTCTATGTATAATATTCCCGGATATAATTCATATAACTACTGCAGGACTGATAAGTCAGGAGGAGGTATTATATTGTATATAAGAAATAAATTTGAGTTTAGACTAAAATCGTTCCAATCACTACATTTTGAAAATATAACAGGAAAGCTCATACTCCAGGACAAAACTAAAGTTAACGTAATAGCTATCTATAGACCCCCTAATTTCAGTAAATCTTCTTTTTTAACGGAATTATCATCATATCTTGATACAATTAATAGTAAGGAAAATATTATCTTACTTGGAGATATAAATCTGAATTTGCTTAATGACCAAGATTATATCATAAGCTCATATGAAAACTTACTTACTAACCATTATTTAACTAAATGCATCAATGTAGTAACCAGAGAAGCTGTATTAAATGGACAAATTACTCGTACGTGTATTGACCATATATTTGCCAAATTTAGAGGCAAGAAAATAACTGCTTGCGTCTGTGAAAATAATATCGCCGATCATTTTATTACTGCTATTAATATAAGATCTCATAAACGTCAGGTAGACCTTGCAAATAAGTATATTCAAATCATTTCACAAAAGGCTATTGATAGATATATCAGAGATTATAACTGGAGTAAACTTATAGAAGAGAACGATTGTATTTCATTATATGAAAAAATAAAAACTTTATTTAACAAATTTTACAAGAGTAGTTCTAAAACGATAGTGCAAAAACCGAAAACACGACCTTATGCAATAAATGAATGGATAAGCAGTGAATTATTATGTCATATAAATAAAAGGGATAAACTTTATAAAAAATGGAAAAGTACACCAACAAACAAAACATATGAAACAGAATACAAAAAAACTCGTAACCTTGTCAATAAACTTATAAATAAAGATAAATCTAACTACTATAATAATAAATTTAAAAACTGTTTTAATGATACTAAAAAAACCTGGGACGAGATAAATAATATCTTAGGACGTAAACCCAAAAACGATTGTGATGAAACTATAACACGATATATGTTAAAAGATAGAACTGAGGATTCTGTCTCAAATGATTTTGTGAATTACTTCTCGGATAGCATCAGCAACATGTTACATAAATGCAATCACAAAGCTACTAATATAGTACTGGAAGAACTACCTCACAGTTTATATATACCAAGAGCTACTATAACTGATATTGAAAACATTGTTAAAAAAATGAAAAACTCTAAAAGCACAGGTATTGACAATATAAGAATGTTTGATTTAAAAAGAAATATAAAAACCCTTGGGCCAATAATTACTTATTTAATCAATATGATAATAAAGCAAGCAAAAATTCCACAAGAGTTTAAATGTAGTATTACTAGACCAATATTTAAAGGTGGAAAACACATTGAACTAGGAAATTATAGGCCTATTAGTATACTACCAGCATTAGAAAAAATTCTCGAAAAATTTTTATCAAATAAATTAAATAATTACATTGAAAAATTCGCTATCATAGACCCAAATCAATATGGCTTCCAAAGAAAAAAAAATACTGAAAAACTACTGCAAGAGTTTTCCAATTACATAAATAATCAATTAAATAATAAATTACATGTCATTGTTTTATTTATCGATAACTCTAAAGCTTTTGACACAATTAACTCAAAAAAACTGCTAAAAACTCTAGAAAAAATTGGAATAAGAGGAAATGTGTTAAATTTATTTAAAGATTATCTTAGAAATAGAAAAATATGTACCAAAATAAATAATACTTTTAGTAAAACAAAAAATGTATCTGCAGGAGTTCCACAAGGTTCCATATTGGGACCTACACTGTATATAATCTATGTAACTATAATGAAAAAACTTTTCTCTTTTGTAAAACATTTTGTATTTGCAGATGATACAGCATTGGTCATATCACATAAAGATCTAAAAACTGCAATTGAACTCATGCAAATTGACTTTAATCAACTTTGTAAATGGTCTCATGATGCAGGATTATTAATTAATGCCAAAAAAACCAAAGTAATGCATATAAGATCACCTAATGCCAAATTCCAATTTAATCCTAATATTATTTCTCATAATTTTAATTGCATCCATAAAAATATTCCAACTAATTGTAAATGTGAAAGTTTAGAATTAGTTACGGAATATGTGTATCTTGGTGTTACCGTAGATTGTTTTTTTAAATGGGATAAACATATTAAAAAAACCTGTAAAAGACTCAGATCAATTGCTGGCAGAATGTACACATTGAAATTTTTCTTACCCATTGAAACACTAAAAATAATTTATATGTCACTGGCAGAATCCATTATAAGATATGGATTAACAATATGGGGAAATACTTCTGTAACAAATCTGAAACAAGTCCAAGTTGTACAAAACGCAATTGTAAAATTATTAGTTGTTCCGAATATTTTCAAACAGAGACATGATACACCATTACTGTATCAGAGTGCTAAAATTTTACCTGTTAAGGCAATACTATGGCACAAAATTATAATTCAGTATATATTTACCCAGCAGCATAAAGAGAAATTAGAACATAAATACAGCACTAGATTCACGCGCAACGACGGGTTAATAGTTCCGAAATTTAATAATAAGTACGGACAGAGAACGTTTGAATACAACATACCGAAAATATTTAATTTATTACCTGATACTATAAAGCAATGTAATTCTATGAATAAGGTTAAATATATGCTGAAAAATTGGCTATCGGAAAAAAAATATTTATACTTAGATTGATTTGTATGAATAATGTTGAATTTGTAGATATAAGATGTAAAATTATAAAATTTAAAATGTATATGTAACTTAATTATAAGCACCTGCTGACAAGCCAATTGAATTGGCTTAGCAGGACTTGTTTGTGATAAAAAAAATAAAAATATATAAATAAATAAATAAAAAAAAAAAAAAAAAAAAAAAGATCAAAGACTTTTTATAAGCCCCAAAAAATAAAGTATTGGGCTTATAAAAGATGCTTTAAAGTGAAAATTCTCCTACTCATGAATCCCTTTTCGAATTAGGTTTTATTGAACAGTGTGGCAAATTACGTTTTTCACAAAATAATCTGAAAACATTTTAATGTTTGTGTCTTCAATAGCATAAGGACTGCATGATTTTTCCTGATTCCTAATGTTCCACACCGCAGTGCATTGCCTCAAATGATACAACGTACCAGTAAAAATAACACGTTTTACATCGAACACTACATTACAACTTTTCTGATTTTTTCGCCGATGTACCTAAATGATTTTCCTTGAGTGTTATTTAGCCCAGAAACCAAAAATTTCGCTGAATCGTCTTAAACTGCTTTAACGAATCAATTACTCTTCGTATACTTGATTAATTGATCAGGCATAATTAGTCAGGGTTAATGGATCTGAGACAACAGTACGAGTATAATAATATTTGTTACGTCTCTGCTCAGTCGTGTACAAGTCTAGCAAATGACGCCTGATTGCCAGATCACGAGACTGGCATTATAAATCTTCCCTAACCGAGAGCGATCAGCATAATTAACGAAATCGATACTCGATCAATTATTCAGATGGGCGCAAATTAGGGATGTCTTCGGGGAAGCTCGGGTATCTTCGGTAACTGATCGGGCGGTAATTGGATGCTACGTACATGTGGTAAACAACCCTAATTTATACGCGAACCAATACACTTACCACGCGTAAATTGTTGTATATGTGATCTCGAGGGAGGAAAGTCATGGATCAAATTAATCCAGGGTGGAAGAATTTTATGAAGTTATTTTTCGTTTGTATCTAAGTTTGGTGGTGAGCAATATATTCACAATATTTTTATTGAGGTACATAGTGATTTAAAAAAATGCTTGTGAAAGTGACACGTAAGTTAAAATATTTATGAAACATTAGGAAAAAACTTGAACTGGTGAAAAATAGTTTTAAAAGTTTATCAGGATTGAACTAATAAAAAAAACTAATACGAATCTCTTAGATTAGTCTTCTTAAAAATAAACCAATATATTGAGAATTGTTGAATAACTTTTTATCTTCGTGTATAGAAATGGGTGAATCTTTTTATGAAATAAGTTGGTATTATTCCTGCAGAATCCCTGATAAAAACTTCGTTCGCTTCTACTTCTTTTATTCCGAATGGTTATTCAGCCATCGGAAATATTTTTTGCTCCGAGAGCAGGTGATTATTGCCAAAGTATAAGTATTCAGACAGCCTCCGAGGCCGGGATCATTCTGGCTGGGAAAAGTAAAATCGTAGTTTTTACGAGAAAAGTTCCTTCGCCTTTTTTGTTTGTTCCAAGATGATTAAAGAATCGGAGAATCAAAAGTAATTTATCGCTGCGATCAAACGGAGAGGAAAACTGGAAAAAAGTTGGAAAACATTTTTAATTAACAGCATTTCATGGCTTTCTGTCGCCGGAGTCGTTAACGAGACAGTTATTCTTTAAAAAACTTCCTCAAAGAAGTTTATCTTTTATTGAAAGCAGAAAATTTATACGTCGCTCATTGTCCGCTAAGAGGATTTCTTCCTCAATATTTTATAGCATTAGATATTTTCTTTGCATAGAAGAACTGAAGAAGTATTTGTACTGTACAAAATAAGCTTACTATTAAAATAATTTGAAATAGGGCGATAATTAATTATAAATTATATTTACTATGATTATGACATTTAAACAACTTTATTTTAAAAATTGTACTTCTTCATTCACAATCATCATCACGTTACTTAATAAACAGAAATCTAGAAAACTTAAAAAAATTAATATTTGAAAGAAAACAAACATGAAAAATGCATATTGGATACGAATTAGAAGATTTGACATAAATACAAGTTTAAATTATGTTCTCAACGCGCAGTTGATTATTATTTCAAAACATAACAATTAATTAACATAATACATTATAAGTTATTCAAAAATACTGAATCTTCTACTAGACCGTGTATCCATCACACTAGATTGAAAAAAAATTACATTAAAACATTCCAAGTTATAAAACCACATTCGGACAAAGAAACCACACTTATTTTCCAACAAAACTGATAAAAAAACTTAATGAGTACAAATCAAGAATAAAAATATGTCTGAAAGAGGTCAACGAAAACATTTAATGAAGACACTAAAAACGACATCGAAGACAAATAAACTATAATTAAACAATTTTAGTCCGCCTCGGCACAGGAACCCCTAGTTATACCCCTTTTATTACCCCTTTATTTCCGGAGGGAAAAAAATTCCCTCCGGAAATAAAGCCCACCTTTTACACTAACAATAACTTAGGGAAATATATTTAATTAACACTAAAGACATTGACGATAAACTTAGCCACTCGGGCATATATAAACTTAATTGTAACGAGTGTTCTGCTTTTTACATCGGTAAAACGGCCTGGAATGTAAACATAAGAATTAAAGAACATCTAAGATGTTTAAATAGTAATGCTTTTCAGAATTCGCGAACCATCTACTAGAAACTAACCACTCATTCGATAAAACCTCCGGGAAAAATGATGTGGAATTAGATTAAACAATCTAGAAGCCCTTGAAATAAAAAAAACCGTCAAAAATAAATCAGATATTATTAATAATCAAATCAATTTAACTGACAGTCCCATTTTTAATTTATTCCGTTAACCTCTTCTGAAACAGTCCCCTATCCCTTCCCCCCCCCCCTCCGTCCTCCCCCCCCCCAACCACCCATCCTGCAATAATTTTGTCTCCCTCTTATCTATATGTATATCTTACTGGCACCAATAGGTTGCCGCCTATTCTATTGCTATCTCTTTTATTCATTTTTTTAAAATTTCTTATATATGTGTCTGTATGAAATTATCTTTAGTTAATATAATAGCCCTGATGAAGCTTGAGCTAGGCGAAACCTGGTTGGCTGTTAAATAATTATTAATTCAAATAAAGTGGTGTTTTACAGAGTGAGTTTTTTCATTTAATATACAATATCTTTACCTAATATAACCATTATATTTTGTATACTTATAGAATTATTGTATATAGTGCTTAAATAAAATAAAAAAAAAACTGTTTTAACTTTAAGTCATAATTCAAACACCGAATTAGTTGAATCAAATTAAAAAAAAAATGATTGTAATAATTATATGACTACCCCTTTTGGCCCTTTTGCAAAATAAGACCAAGAAGAGTAAAATGAGAAATCAACGCGTTGCTTTCCACTGTGGAATTTTCGTATATCTCCGCAGAACACTCTCAATAATAAATGCGTGAGATTATTTCAGCTTTGCAATAATAAAGAATGAACATAAAGGGGTTGTAATATAAGGCAGTTGTTGTCAGTGTAATTCACAGCCAGGGTAGTATAGCATTCACTGGTACTGTTCCCCTCATCGCTCTGGAAGTCGGGCAGTTTTCTCTGAAATAAAATGCACTGGACAAGCCCTTCCTTATCTTGTAAAATAAGAACATTTTATATTCATGTCGAAAGGACAACTTGATAACTACGATTTAGAGCCAATTTTTTTTATAATAAATTTGCTAATAATATCAGAGATTTAACGATGTCAGTGACACCTGTGAAATTCACAGTTTATTTCAACAGTTTTCAAGTTTTTAATAATTCCGATCCGTTGTATTTTAAGAGATGGTGAGTGTTAGAGGTGAATATAGTATCTCAAAACCTACGCGAAAATGCACTAAAGTCTCAATTTTTAAATATTAAATTCGAAATGAAATTATTTAAGTTTCCTCACTGGATGTTAATCTCTCCAAAATCCAGCACCTAGCTGTTTACTGCTCCGCTTTATAGAGTAAATAGTTAGTAAAGTATAAGAGTCTATCTTTCACATAGATAACCACCATCCTCCACCGTCAATAGTTATTCCAAAAAATGTAAAAAGAAGTTATAAACTTACAAGTTCTAGTAATAATTTAAAAAATATCAATTAGAGTGAAATTAATTAATTTAAGTGAAAATAATTAATTAATTTCTCAAGTAAAGCGATATGGGCTCTAATATAGAATCATTTTTTTCCAAAATAAAATCCATCACCATAAACGGCGTAACATTTTTAATTTAAAGAATCAAAGCATCCAAAATAGTTAAACAAAAAATTAATCCAATTAATAGCTAAACAAAATGTTTCCCATAAAAAATATATAGATAAGAGATCCATACCAAATTACGTTCAGTAAAAAAAGAAAATTAAAAGTCAATTAATGGAGACATAAACCTTTTTGGAACTACTAAAAGTTTATGAAAAATGATGATGTTAAATGTTGATGTTGATATCTAACATGTGCCATGAAAGAAAAAGAACCAAAATGTAACCTATTTGCTGACTTTTTTTAAAGTGCACATGTCCGTGACTAAATAATAGTCAACGATTGGTCGCCTAGTTTTTTCTCGGATCATAATTTAAATTTAGCTTATGTAATAACTGAATGTACAGATGTCTTGGCTCACCAAGAAAACAACTGAAACCAAAATAACTGAAACAATGTAAGAGCGGTAGTCCTGATAATATCCCACCTAGTTTCTTAAATAATTGTGTCACCACTCCTGCATATCAACTACATTTTGGAAAAATGGAAATCCAGTTTCCTCACCCCGATGTTTTAAAAATAAGACGAAAATGAGTTGAGCAATTATAGACCGATCTGCCTTTTATCAACTATTCCAGAATTGTTTGAGAAACTTCTTTTACATAAAATCATTCATTGTATTAAGCCAGTAATTTCATCTAACCAGCATGGTTTCACTTCAGGAAATTCTACTTTTTATAATCTTTTAATTTACCAAAACTATATATCCGAATCCATGTCCAAGAAGTTGATTCTGCCTATACCGATTTCAGAAAAGCATTCGACAGAGTTAATCATGAACTGTTGTTAAAAAAGCTTAATAAATTAAGAATAGCAGGTTTTTTTATACATGTGGTTTAGCAGTTATTTAAGTAACCCTCAATTGGTCGTTGAAATTGATGGCTTTACTTCACATAAATTTTTGGCTACCAGCAGTGTTTGTTGTTATTGGGTCACATTGGGACCAATTTTATTTTAGATATTTGTTTACTATTTTTAACGATGTCCAAGTTTTAACGTTTGCGGACGATATGAAAATTTACAAACCTTTAAGAAATATTTATAACTGTCAAACATATATATATTTTTTAATTTTCTTTATTTATTGCATAAATATTATGGTTTCATTTTTGTGGATTTTTCGACCACCATGCTAGGCTGATGCCCCAAAGTGTCAAATAACTTTTTAACACTTTTGTTTGGTGCTAATTTACAACAAAATTTAAGCAAATTCTAATTATAAGATTTAATAGAATCAAATATCCATTAACGAGTACTCCATCAATGATGTAGTGCTAGCGACGGTAACCGATGTGTATGATTTATGTGTAAACTTTGTTAAAAAACTTAATTTTATAAAGCATATTGAAATTATCAAATAAAGCTTTGAAAATGTTGGGTTGGGTAATAAGAATATGCGGCCAATAAAAAATATTCAAACCTTTAAAAATTTGTACATTTATTAGTTAGGAGTCAAATCAAATACAACTCGACAGTTTGGAGACCTAGTTATGCTAATCATTCACGATAGAAAGAATTCAAAATAAATTCTTAAGATTTATTCATTTCAAAATAGGTATAACAAAGGAATGTGTCAACTATGATTATCTACTATGTCAACTTAATTTATTAAAATTATCCAAACGTAGAAAAAGTTAATGACTTGACATGTCTACAAAAAATCATAAATTCAATAATTGCTAGCCGTGAATTTATTATACTTGATTTCTTTCCATGTACCTCACGAACTACCGTCGAGGTAATATCTATCGTTCTAGTGTGACAACTAAATTTGGGTAACTATGAAGATATTGTTAAGACTATAAAGATGTTGTTGAAATATTTAACACATCATTCACTAAATATAAATAAGCCATAGTAGAATTTGTTTCGGAAAGAAGAACAACAAATTTAATTAAACAAACTACATAGACTGCTTCGACTTCTTTCATCTATATGTAAATTGTCCTTTTCTTAGTCTATTGTTTTTCCATTCTGCATGGTGGAGTGTTTTGTTTTTATTTTATTGTGTTTTTTTATTTTGTTTTAGATATTGTTTTTGATTTTGTTTTGATATTGTTTTTGATTTTGTTGTGCTCATTTAGATGTTCTTTGTGAAATAAAAAAAAAATAGGTTGGCGTGCTATTAAAAAAAAATAAAAAGGAGTACCAATTGCTCCCGTCTGGAGCCAGTGAGACTATGGCATTCCCACTTGAGGTATGTTGTGAGGCTGAAGGTATTGGGGAGAGGAAGGAGATGGGGATTTTGGGGATGTACCTGTCTATTCTTGTGCAGTCACCAAACATGGCTGAAGCCATTTCAAATAAAATTTCACTTCTGAATGGTGATCTTACACCAGGGCGATAATGAGAGTAAGTAAATTCCACTCTGGAATTTGCCAAAAACATACGACGTATAATTTAAAAATAATTAATTGTGAAATAACACAAATTAAACAAATAAAATTTGTATTCCCACATCGTATTTGAACCCGCGATCTTTGCATTGCTAGTCTTTGATTTAGAGCCATACCCCTCGAATGCAAAGACCGGCAAATATATATAATCAATCGCGGTAAGGTAACCATTGTACAGAACAACTGGAAGTGGTACTATTTTTTATTCTGCAAAGCCCAATTTAGTTTGCCTTATATCAATGGTAGTATCATACTACATATAGTAGGTATGTAGATTATGTTGGTACTGCGGGAGTCGAAAAAGCCAGCTAGAGACTTTGGCCGCGAGCCCGCTACGGATCTGCTTATTTATTCAAACTCCCGGCGAATTTTTTTCACTGGTTTAATGTCCAATGTAAACTGAATATGCAGGAAAAAAGGCTCTCGTTTGTAATAACAAGTTATGAGTGTTTTGCACGAGGGGCTGGAACTTCAAAACGAGTTCAAAAGCCAGTTAAATAAACATTTAAACATAATTTACTAAAGAGATGTTACTGCAGAGATGTTACCAACCGCATAAGCACTGAGCTTTTAAGAACTGTATTATTAATTGCATGGTAAATATTATTTGATTTAATAAAGTTCTTTACCCGACCCAGGCTATGCAAAACACAAAAATAGAATTGAAAGTGTTCAAAATAGATTTTTAAGGTTCCTTAACGCTCTTTTCGATCTCGTGTTAGTAATAAAGACTATGCAAAGTTCTTCAATATACAGACAAAACTTGCCGAAGAAAAATAGCATATTCGGTAATGTTATTTAAAATTACAAATAACTTAATCGATAGTCCTGATCTTCTTCAACGCCTATGATTCCATATTCCAAATCGCAACAGCAGACAGTCGCTTACTTTTGATCTCCCTTTTTGCAAGACCAACTCCAAACGGAACTCATTTGTCTACAGATCCACACACTCAACATGACTCAAACTAGACAGTTTAATCCCTATATATTCCCCTCCTTTACCTCTTAATCCTAATTCTATGTTCCTCCTCCCCCTCCCCTTTCATATATTGTAACAAAAAATAAATTAATTAAGAAAACACCCTTACAATGTCACGCTTTATCATTCATTGACTATCTTCAGTGGAAAGTTCATAATATGCATAATTAACTATCTTATTATTGTGTTATTGTGTAATCTCAGATTTGCTGTCAACTTTCCCTAAAATAAATAAAATAAAATAAAAAATTACTACAGCGGTTACCACAACCATATCGTAGAATTTCAGTCTCACAATATCCAAACCTTACAGTGCCTTAACCTTGTTACTCGTATATTAAAATCAAATACCTACTTTAGAAAAACTTTGTTCGTTAATCACACACGTATTTTCCAGATTGTATGTCAAAATTGTACATCACTAACCTTTAGATTTCGAACATAATGAAAAATTTGTCAAAATAACTTTCATTATAATTTTATGAAGCCTCAAGCAATCCCTTAGAAGATTAATTCCAGTTCTTTCGCACTCGATGGTGATACATTAAAAGTGATTACCTGAACGGTATTATGTGAAGTTCCAATAAAAACACGGGAATAAGAACCTATTTTGCATGTACGCTTTTCACAGTTATGGCATGAATTTTAAAACCAGACCCTTCGCAACACCCGGCCATTACGTTTTGAAAACGAACTGTTAATTTAATATTCATATCTGCCATGTCTTTGCCAAGTTTGATATAATATAAAAATGGAAATATTCACAAATACTGTCAGGCCTGTATGAAATACTCACGCTTTTATGGCGAATACGTTTTAAGGCGTATTAAATTTCCGAAAAATGTATATTTTAACTAAAGGATAATAAACAGCTCCACGTTTATTTAATGTAATCGTAAGTTTTTATTATTTAATAGACATGGTACGTGAACGAATGATTGATTGTGGTTTATTCAAAAAGTGGTACATTAGCGGTTTTTTCGCCATGTAAGGAAAGTCGTCTTATTTTTCCATTTTATTTATTTATTTCCACTCAAGCGATGGAGATTTCCGGATGTACGGTTTTCGATTCGGCCATTCGATTTATTTAATATCTTACCTCCAAATATTGATGCGGAAACACATGAACTACTTACCGCGGTAAGCCGAAGAATCCACCTAGATTTCAACATTTATCCAAGTTATATTTTTTAGAATAAATAAAAACACCGAAAGTGCCTTATGGGCGTGGTTAGTGATTCAATTACAGTTATAATTTCGGCCTATTTTTCGGACTGTGTTTCACCCTGATTACGAAATTTTAATGGGATGGTGATATACAATCAGGCAAGTGTAAGTGAGTCAGATAGCGTGCTAAGTGGTCTAGAACCAAAAGGTACTAAGTCGGTGGTACATTTGTTATCAGACAAATTTGTACCGAAGGCACATCTAGTGTTATATTATATGGTTTATTTTTAGGTTTACAAAGAAAATGTTAATTTTATAAATCATTTTAATTCATAAAATAACTCACCTAAAATTGACTAGATATCGCTCGAGTGGTATAACGGCTTCGTTTGATATCCTTAAATTCTGTAGGGCTATTTCAATATCGTCTCATCTTGTCATTTTACTAAATTTCAGCCAAATGGTCTTTTTTCATACATATATTTAGTATTGATTTGAAGTGAATAGCAGTTTTTTTAACCAAAATCTCGACTAACCAAAAAAAGGAAGTAACGTCAGGATAATGATAATGAAAATCGGATGTAGTATTTGTACGGTACCCTTATTATAAAAGGTAATATGGTAGATGAAATGTTTTTTTTGTAGATATTAACAAATTTTAATGATTTTCATCTACGCGTTGTTGTGCAGTATGCAAAACACAAACATGCGTCTAGACATAAAATTTAAACAGTAATGAGTACCACGAAACCAATTTAAAACTTCATTCCTCGAGTTTATTTCATGAGACCGGCCCGGTTTAAAAAATCATGTTCATTTTTAGACTGGTACATGTTTGCACCAGTAACAACAGAAACTAGCACCGAGAAAATAATAAGATGGGAAACCTTTAAAATTGTGAACTGTCTTTATTGACTTACCAGCCCTTTGAGAAAGGATTGTACTTCGTTGCCATGAAAGCAATACCAGATCGAATACCTTATTTTATATACAACATTTCAGATAGAAATACGCACAAAACTCCTAACTCGAGTGTATCTTCAAATCTTTAAAAACAAATTAACCTTATAATGTGCTTAAATCAAAACTTTATTTTCTTTTTAATAATATTTTACTTATGTAATGCAACTTTTAATAACTAATTACTTCTAAATCAACTTATTCATAATAAAAAAATTTATAAATGAAACTTAAATGGTTAATATTATAACAATTATTATAAGCAATAATTATAAGCCTGAAACACAAATCTGCATTGAAAAAAATCTTCTGAGAAAAGATACTGGCCGCCGACGGGTCTCGATTTATATTATGTTCACTATCAAATGTAAAATGAATTTGTACATAACTATGTTTTCTAAATAAACTTTAAAAAAAATTGTATAACTTCTTTGTAAAATTGTCAGTTAAAAATACGATGATGATACTTAGTGTTAATTAAACCATGATGATAGTTATATTAGTAAATTATTAGATCTTAAATCCTACAATACATAGAATCTTTCGCTAAAATTTACATAAAATCATTTCTTATCTACCCCCGTCGCAAAAATGCACAAATACCATAACTTGACAACAAAAATGTACAAGTGTTGGTCGTGTTAGTTTGAAACCGGTCCGGTCTGATAAAAAAATACAAGTTATAAAATACTTTTAAATTGTTTTCGTTGTACTCATTACGAGAGAATTTCACCAATACACTTTCAAAAATAGAAATTTTACGGTAAAATGGTATTAAAAATCATCACTCTTGGCTCTACAACCCCTAGTGGGTATTGGTCTCCTCAAGAGTCTTCCTCCACTCATCTCTTTGGGCCAGCTCTCTCCAGTTTAGAAGCTCCAATGTAGATATATCTTTGAGGACGTTGTCGCTCCATCTTAATCTTGGTCTTCCCAGGCTCCTTCGCCCTATCGGTCTTGAGTTCAGCAGGGACTTTGGTGCTCGATGATTTGCGTTCACTATGCGCTCCTGGATCTCATTTGTGGTATTATTGTCGTTTGTTATAAGGGAACCTAGGTATTTAAATCAATATTAAAAATAATAAATAAAAATAAGATTTACGACATTAAATTTTAAATTTATTTGTTATTATTTATTTAGTTAATTTATTCTACAGTATGTAAACTATTATGCACAAGGTTACATTTCATTTTATAAAATTATACTTTTTTCAGTAAGCATTACTCTTTTTAACTATATTAACTGCTCAGACTTTCAGGCATTTCATCTTTCATCCTCAGTCCTCTATACTTTACGTAGTTCTGTGACTCTGCTTTTCTCATATGCGGCAATCGAACTCTTTTTATATTTCTGATTTTGTAATTGTGTATATATCTATTAAAAACAATCTCACATTTAAAGTATTTTGGAATTTGGTTTTTCATAATTTTATGCACTAAAATAAATACATTAAATAATATTTAAGTAGTATCTTTTTTATTGGATTCAAATTTAACTCCTCTCTCATTTGATGAACTCTTGCGTACTTGCCTCTACCCAGTATCAAAGATTTTGAAATATAAGAGGTGTGCTATCCGCAGTTTTTATATTTTTTTAACTGCATGTGGGACTGTGTTTCCTGTCGTCGTCGATATTGTTAACCAATAAATAACCTAAAAAAATCAACTAAATGAACGAATTCTTTCCTTATTCAAATTATATTGTTAACCAATACTAATGCACACAACGAATAATTTCCTTATTCAAAGTATGCTCATTTCTTTTATTTCAACATCTTTGCCCAGTATACATTTCATAGTTCTGTTCTCTATAAATTTCCTTAATTGGCTAAATCGACATCGTAGAGCAGTAATTTAAATGTGGATCAACTATAGTTTTTAAAATGAGCGCTGTAGTACGAAATACGAAACCAAATTCTTATTTACCTAATTTACCTAGAAAAAATTTAAAAATAAATGTACTCGTAGAATAAATACTCGCACAATAACAATATCTAGAATAAAATACTCACCAGATATAATATATAAGGGAAATAAAATTTTAAAGGGTCCGTGGTGCGTCATTTGGTCAGGGCTGAGATTTGGGCTTAATACTTTTAATGTGTTGGCAATCGCTTTAAGTCTCCTCGAGTATAAACCTTTAGGTCCATTAAGCCCGGAGCACCACCTTTGCGCATGGATTGTCAAAAACACTCCCCAATCGCGTGGGAATTAAAAACCGTTTAAATAAAAATGGAAACTCACTCATCGCCATTCAATCCACTCCAGCTTTGATGAGGGTCAAATAGCGGCTAGCTTAGAATTAAATACGATTTTTCCACATTTTTTATTCAAAATTAATACGTTTGAACATTATTCATAATAAGCAACTATCCTTTCTTATACTAGAAAGACCAGAGTGGTCAAATGACCCCAATGAAGTTTTTGATCAATCACATTATTAAAACCATTGCATTGTAGTCATTGTCATTTTTTGACTTTTAATATTTTGTCATTGTTTACATTATTTTAATATGTGTATACCGATAACAAGATGAATATTTAATAAAAATGATTACCTACCTAGAAAGACCAGAGTGGTCAAATGACCCCAATGAGATAAATTATATTATTAAAGCCATTACATTGTAGTCATTGTCGTTTTTTTTTACTTTTAATATTTCGTCATTGTTTACATTATTTTAATGTGTATACCTACCGATAGCAAGATAAATATTTATTTAAAATGATTACCTACCTATAAAGACCGCAGTCATCATTTGACCACTTTAATAAATATAAACATTTCGTTTATATTAACATTTCGTTGAATAAACTTGCGTCACTTAATTAATTTTTTTTATGAACTATTTAAGTTTTATTTTTTAGTATTAATTTTATCAATTAATAAAAAATATAAATATAAAAATTAAATTATCAGAATAAAACATTAAAATCTATGAATGAGTCATTTGATCCCACTTGGTCTTTATAGGTAGTGAATAATTTCTGTCTTCCTAGTGTTCTGACGAATTACAATGGTCAGGTGTGTATTACGTGATTGTTCAATTGCTATTTTAAAGGATTCTTATGTTCTAAAAAAAAATAGAGTGTGCAATTCACATGCGGTAGAAGTGAAACAAAAAAAGTGGCCTTCGGAAAACTAAAGAAGACAAAAGTGGGAGAATATGAAGCACCTTTTTATCGGTGGGAAGGATGTTTTTTTCCATATTTTCAAATCCAGTGCATCTTTTCGTATACATTTGGTCATCTTATTAAAATTTGTGTTTTCTTCGGAATCGCTTTCTTTTGTGTTTTCTTTTGCCTTTTCATTTTGGAGTGGTTTGAAGATTGGATATTGATTTCACAAAAATAAAAATCATGCGCTTTATACCACTAGACCAAAGGAAATTTGCGCAGGAACGTAGATTTATCGTATTATATTGAAACGGAATACCCGAGAAATAAATAAATATTTTATGACTATCTCATTCTCTCGCAGGCTAAATCCTTAAGATGCAGGGTGTTTGTATCTTTTTAGTAACGCTTGTTTTTGTTTCATCAAGTTTCAAATCACAACGGTGCTAAAAAAGTATTCACTTAAAACTTCGTGATATTCTAAAACAACATCATTCAACATTATGATAATAACATACCACCATTTTTTCCTATCTTTTAAAAACATATTACATATTAAAAACTTGTATGAGAATGTATATATAAGAATAGAGGCGATATGGCGTTATTATTTTAGAATAAGCCTTTAGGTCTGCTCCAAATTGCAAGCCATTTCACCCTACACGAAAATGGAACGAGTTTTGCTTGCAATCTCAGCGGGATTTGTTCGTCATAGTTTTAACCTCTCGAGAACCGGGTAAATATTGACGGTTACGTATTATTTTCAAATAATTGACTTAACCTAGAACAGCAGGTAACTTCTTCAACAAAAATGCAGCGATTAATATATCAAATCAGATTCAAATTGATGAAAATAAATGTGTAGTGCTTTGCAAATGACTGTCAAAAAATATTGTTTTTTCAGTAAACATAAAATGAATTTATTATAAAAAACGTTTAACTATTTGAATTAAAGGTAAAATGAATTTTGCATTTGGGTTTCAAAATATACTCTTTAATAATAATAATAATAACATATAAACAGGTCCAGAAAGAGCTCGAAAGGACGTCATCGACGTTCGTCCTCTTCCTTTCCACGCGTCTTTTTTCATTAGCTCCACACAGAATGTTTTGAGTAAAATAATTTTAATGTCATCTTTGGGGATGCTGTGTGGCGGCAAAAGGTGTGAGGGGTGGATAGGAATCTGGGGGTCGATGTGTCCAGGAGTTACGGACGTGTGAATTTATTCCTCGTATTGCCGTAGACCACCATTCAGAATTGAAACGTTGCTTGAAAATGGCTTTAGCCGTGTTTGGTGACCAGATCTGAATAGCCAGGTACTTCCCAACCTTCCTCTTCCCCATCTCCTTCCCCTCCCCACTACCTTCAGCCTCACAACATACCCCCAATTGGGGATGCCATAGTCTCACTGGCTCCAGACGGGAGCAGTTGAGATTCTTGTGCGGTATTCACAGTAGGAAGTAGGTCGAGAGAGTGACTGGGAAGGTCTAGGTTAGGTCTCCTTCAAGCTGTTGATCTGGCTTGCCACGCATTAGGTGGACAATAGTATCTGCCGCCAAGACCAAGACAAATCTCACCCCATAAACCCGGGTAATCCTGCTAAGTTATCAAACGTTGCGAACCACTCTGGGTGTCCTATGGCAAGGGTGTTGGTTATCCAATAAATGGTACCCATACTTCCTCCCAATTGAAAACACCAGATGTAAGATACTTTAAAAACTATGGCGTCACATACGATCTCTCGCTGGAAATAGTTTTAGTTTAGATTGATTATGATTAGTTTTAGATTGGTATTTTGCAGATCTGACAAAGAAACACCTTAAATTAAATGCCCGTCAATGGTTGTGCTTATAATTTTAATGGTGACACCGAAGAAATTTTACTGGGACATTTGCGCAGTTTTTCCTGGCTAAAATTTTTACGCCGACTATTTCAAGCTCGTAAATATTTAAAAAGAAACAAGACGCCATATCGTTTGTTTAATATGTTTCAAGCGTTCAATAATGTTGCTACTCGGGCGAAACCGGATAGTAACTACGACTTAAGAATAGAGTTTTCCTTTATTATCGCGGTAGTTTCGAAGCCTTGGCCATAATTTTCAAGGAACTACGCAAAAAGTAAATATACGAAGAAACCGTTTGCATATAAATATTGAGAGAGAGAGCCGATTAGAATACGGAGAATTTATTCATTATATTCGGGTCACTGACTCGCCAACTATGTGGCAACTGTATCTCAGGTACCTACGTCAAACATCAATAGTTTCACTCATTGATCTATTTACTTTCTTTGTAAATTATTGTTTACAAATTAGAGAGACTGTCAAAAATTACCTTTCGAACGAACATCGTGAGTAAACTTGAAAATCACGAAATCTGTCAAAATATTTTACCAAAAGAAATACCCACACAGTTCAAATTAATTAATCAAAATAAAATAAATTGGCATTCATCAGACATCGGGTATCAAATTCATCCGTCGTCATATGAATCATCAGCTCCAATTTAGAAAATCACACTTATGTTACAAGCAAATTAGAGTTCATCGGACGTGAAATTTTCATGCACGAATAACTAAAAATTCACACACATACAGCCAAAATTAGTATTTTTGATAATTTTCGCGAACATTGTTATTTTGTATACTGCGGTACGCGGTAATCGAACTAGAAACTTCTGCTTTTCAGACATTAGTATATTTTCTATTACAATCTCATGATGACAAAACAACTGTATATGTATATAGAAAAATCCACCAATGTGAATAGAGTTGCTCTCCATGTGTATCGGTTTGGTTAAAATAACGCCAATGATGAAAATTATGTTATATTCAATTGTGATTTAATGTGCCAATAAATCTGACAGAATTACAAGTCGTTTTTATTTCGTTCACTTGCTTTGTCATGTTTTCTGCGAAAACGTTTATATGAAAGCTTTGAAAACAACGTTCCTTTGATCTTTGCCTACCTTAGCTTCATTTATCCCATATTAATGTGATATTTTTTTGTTCCCGAATGAGTAAAATGCATTCCAAAAAGACTGCCGGTGCTACCTCACATTATTTTCCTATATTATTAGAGTTACCGTCAACATTTTTTTTACACTCTTTTTTTCTATTCCACGGTCAAAAATATTAAAAACCTCTTAGCGTTTTAAAGTCGACATAATTTTGAAATTTGTATTATTTGAAAAGCACTTTCTCTTGCAGGTTTCGTGGTGTTAGCTTAACTCTTGCAAGGAGCTATGAACAGTTGCATCTGATAAAATCTGTAGGGTAAATAAACTTGTTCGGAAAAACTCGAGTGGGAAATTTGTAGAGGGAAAGTTTTCTTCTACGAAATATTCACCGAGTGGAGCAATAGCTGCTACGTCTTGGTAAGAGTTTGAGAAACTTGAACATTTTTCATTTCATCAGACTTGATGAGGGGAAAAAAGCACTTTCTAGTCCTTCGTCGAATGTAAAAATGCTTTCTTATTGGTTCGTTTTTATGTTTCGTGGAGGTTGAAGTGGATCTCTTATTTTGCAGCAAAGAAATATCTTAAAAATCCTTAGGGCGCATTCACTCGTAATCCATTATTCCATTATTGGTAAAAACTACCCTCTTGCTAATAATCATCGTCCAACGAACAGACATTAGGAAAGTTGAATATGCCATCGGCGCGGCTTTCAATCGAACACCAGAAAAGTTTTTGTTGTTATGGCTATTTGCACCTCACCTCTTGAGGTCTCGTTATAAGCCTACACAAATTCTTAGCTTGAAACGTAATAATTAGAAGATCTTAAATTGTTCACGTAAACTCTGCTTGAATATGTACATTATTGCTTACGATAAGTTAAGAGATCGACACCCAAATAATAATAATAATTGGTTCCAAAAGAATGATCCACAGAACGCGATCATGCTAACTTAACTAAACTAATAGTTAATCAATTGACCGTTATTTATAAGGTTTTTTAAACGTGTGTCGCTTAAATGTTGTTTTGATTACTTAAGGCAAATTTGGTCTTACCGCTGAGAGATGAGCTGTTTCTTTTCCCTTTCTCATACTTGGAAAACAAAATGAGCGGTTACAACGTAAATATCAGCTGTATACCTATGTTTGGGAAATTCATAAACATCATTTTGGATCTCGATTAAAAACCAAGCGCTAATCTTTCGTTTATTTATAATTTACTTACTACTGTTTTTTTATTCTTAACCTTTGAACCAAATAATATTAAAGTCATCGTTCTGTTTTCTGTCCAGGAGGGATACGAGTGCCAGTGCTGTCCGGGCTTCGTGGGTCCCCACTGCGAGGAACAGGACGCTTGCTTCCCTTCTCCCTGCACCAACAACGGGATCTGCGTTGACATCTCCCAGGGTCACGATGGAGCCACGTACCAGTGTCTCTGTCCTTACGGTAAGCATTGCATTTTTATCTTATTCGTAACGCCACACAGTGCTCCAGTTTCATAAAATACAAAATTGAAAAAATCGCCCAAAGTGCGTATTAAAAACAAACATTTTTTTAAAAAAATAATCACAGGTAACGATGAACAAGGTCATTAAACATAAGCATTATATTGTTAGAAAAGTGCACCCCTAAGAAGTCGTTGAAGCGAAGTCGTTGTGTAAGCATCATTTATGAATATCTACTTTTTTATATGTGTTTCGAGTTCTAATTAAAGCACCAATAAACATTGTTTTAGCATAATAATTTTCTCTATCAATTATGTGGCTGCTGTTTAAATTGCGAGTATAAAATTAAAGGTTTTATTTTTTAGTGGGACCAAAAATTGCGAGTTTGAAACAACACAATTTTGGTGCAAGAATTTTTATCAGACTTTTGATTCATGTTTAATTAGTAAATAATATTGGACCGTCGTATAAGGTTGTAAAAATATAAAATTCAGGTCAGGGAACTTTTGCCAAGGACGTTTTGTTATCATCTAGGATAGCGATTGGTAGCCAAAACTTAGTTAATTGAATCTATACTCTTTAATACGAAGACAGAAAATATATTTAGGTATTTACTACTGATAGTTAAACTCAAAACTTTGCAAAACAACTGATTGAAGTGGCACTTTCATTTACAGAATGCTTCATCTTTAATGACCTTGTTCGTCACTACCTATATTATTTCTGAGAAATATTTTTGCTAATAAAATGGTAACTTGATGACCACCGAAATACACGTTTTCAATTGTAGTTCAAAAAATTTGTACTTACGAAAAACTTGCCCCAGACATGACTTGACCTGATTTCTGACATATTTATTTTAATGTATTTAAAAGTTTACCTTCCCACTAATGGTGACGATTCGACACTAGGTTTCCAGATAACTTATTAATAATAGGATGCGCCCAACAAACCCCAACTCTCTCCTGTGGAAGCCAAAATTTTGAAACGGTACCAAGATTCACATACCCAGGCTCCCTGATAACAAACGAGAATAATACCACAGAGGGGATCCAGAAACGCATAGTGAACGCAAATAGCTGTTATTTCCGCCTACAAAACCAAATAAAATCCAGATTGCTGTCCAGAAACACCAAGATATTAGTGTACAAAATACTTATCAGACAGCACTCACTTACGCAGCTGAGACTTTGGTACTAACTAAGAGGAATGAGCGAGCACTGGACGTTTTTGAAAAGAAAATTTTGAGGCGTATCATCGGACCGGTTTTAGAAAATGGATTTTGGCGCCGACGTTACAACAATGAGCTATATACTCTGCTTAAGAATCTAAACGTCACAAAATTTATAAAACTGGGAAGACTTCGGTAGCTGGGTTATGTAGAGAGAATGACCGAGTATCAAACACCAAGGTCCCTGCTGAAGTCAAGACCGATAGGGCGAAGGAGCCTGGGAAGACCAAGATTAAGATAGAGCGACAACGTCCTCAAAGATATATCTACCTTGGAACTTCTAAACTTGAGAGAGTTGGCACAAAACCGAGATGAGTAGAGGACTCGCCAAGACTCACCAGGGGTTATAGAGCCAAGAGTGACGATGACGATGATAATACCAATTATATAATAACGAAAATACTACTGACAAATTGCAAAGGTTATTCCTTTTTTATTTTTATATTTTTCTCGAAAAGTATTTAATTATAAAATCAATCTCGTGTAATACGGCAGACTGGGATTGCACCATCTACCCAGTCATACTGAATAAAAAACTTGAATAAAAATACTTAAGGCAAAGCTATCAGAAAAATCACTATTTTCGATTAACGTTTTCTACGAATCGGTTTACATTATGAATAGGCACTAAAAATATGGTACGGATAAACTGAAGCTTTTTCTACAGTATTGCTTGAGTAGATTAAGGCGGTACACAACCGTAATAATTTTTTTTTGCTAAAAACTCACATTTTAATCATTTCCGGCGAATTCATTACCATAATAACTTTTTATTCCAACAAAACACTGGGGATGTAAGTTCTTTGAATTTAAGATAAATAAAATCAATACCTTACCATTAATATTTTTTACGTACAACGATTTTAAAACTTTATAACACGTTTTTCAACTATAAAGTTAGCGGTAAGCACCAGATTTTATTTTTCTAGACTATGAATTAATAACTTCGGGAGTGCGACATGAAGACATATTTTTAATATTTGCAACACGTTCTTCAGTATTAAATAAAATTAACGCGGCGGAAAGGTCGAATCTCCAGGCCTGCTAGGGTGAATTCGACCGTACGTTCATCACGCCGTGCCGCGGATGCATGATTTGTTTACACGCTTTCTTCACTTACGTCGTCGTTAAGAGTAACCAGAAATATATTGTCATTTTTAAATCAGTGTTTAGACGTATTGACTCGTTTCCACAAAAAATTATAAATTGATTTCGAAAGATTGTTCTTTTATCTAGTAAACGCATGTTTTAAATTTTGAGAAAAAATGATTATTTTAAGTTTAAGTAGGTTATACCATAGGTCGTTGGCAGATTTGTTATATTTTCAAAAAAGTCCATGTATTATACAACACCCATTTCAAATCATATAATCATGCAGTAAAATAAATCAATACATTACCTGGTAAACGTATGTTTTAGAATTTAATTTTAGTTTAAATAAAATCATTAAAAATATATATGTATGTACATGTGTTTCTTGACTTAAATTAGCCAGTTTGTGTATTTACTTGCGCACTTTCAAACAAATATATTTTAAGATTTTTTAACATACTTATTTTGCTAAGACATTATTGACAAGTCATAAAAATATTAGTAATTAATATTTATTCATTTACAGCTCGCGTTTTACCATTTTTCTTATAGCTCGACGACATAGAATTGCGAAGTCAGAAGTCACTCTGCCCGCAAACGCGGCAGCCGGCGGTTGTCTCCGTGGCGCTCTGTATCGTAACATTTTGAAATGACGAATTTAAAACGAAACCAAATAATACGATTTCATGTTTGTAAAAATTACAGGGTTTACCGAACGCAAAAATTCATGTTCATTGAATATTTTTATGCAAAATTTTTTATACTTTTGAA
This sequence comes from Limnephilus lunatus, assembly GCA_917563855.2. Lineage (NCBI taxonomy): Eukaryota > Metazoa > Arthropoda > Insecta > Trichoptera > Limnephilidae > Limnephilus > Limnephilus lunatus. The sequence continues at coordinate 48,998,850 of OU830600.1, forward strand.
TATTTTTTATTGTAAATTATTCTTATGTGAATACCGCACAAGAGTCCCAACTGCTTCAAAATATATATTTTTTTAAGTAAAACTTCTTTACGGACGCTCGACACGTGGTGGGTAAGCTGGTAAATGCGTTACGAAAAGTGATGATTGTTACGAAAAATGTCCTGCGAACGGTAATCGATGCGAACGGTGATCGATTGCTAGGCGGGTTGGGCCTTAACGAACGCATGTTATTCGTATTATTGTAAATGAACTATTTTTCCGTAAATAAATAAATATATTATATACAGTGGGTACCCGGCATGCGTTGCAAGACCAATGTAACCTCGGGGTTAACTAAACTGTAATGGTTCCATCCCAAGTTCCGGGAAACTACATTATAATGCAAGTGCCTGCACTATATAACATTATATACAGCGGTTACCCGGAATGCGTTGCAAGGTCACTGTAACCTCGCGGTCAACTAAACTGTTATGGTTCCATCCCAAGTCCCGGGAAACTACATTATATTGCAAGCGCCTGCACTATATAACATTATATACAAAGAGTACCCGGCATGCGTTGCAAGGCCACTGTAACCTCGGGGTCAACTAAACTGTAATGATTCCATCCCAAGTCCCGGAAAACTGCATTATAATGCAAGCGCCTGCACTATATAACATAATATATAGCTGGCACCCGGCGGGCGTTGCAAGGCCACTGTAACCTCGGGGTCAACTAAACTGTAATGGTTCCATCCCAAGTCCCGGAAATCTGCATTATAATGCAAGCGCCTGCTATAGGCCACTCAAAGAAAGAAAGGGTTTGTGCGCTTTAATTCTGTTTGTTGAAGTGCTTTTGGATAGGTTCACATATATTTTTGTGTTTTCGTCCGACACGTCCGCAGGTCGCATACAGCTGTCCGTTTAAGAAGCACGATTTTTTTTAAATTTACCGTTACAAGTTAGTTAAGTTTGTTTTACTTCAGTCGTGTGGTCTAAAGACTCTAAAGCGCACTCACACAAAAAAAATTATTGTATATTATTGCAATGTGAATACCGCACGAGAGTCCCAAAAGGCTTTTTCTATATCCATTTTTCGTATTACAAAAATACCAAACACGAGAATCGGGTAAGGGTACCACTGCCCCGGGAACCATTTATTAGATAACCAACACGTCTGCCGTAGGTCATCCCAAGTGGTTCGCAACGTTTGGTGACTAGCAGGGGTGCCTGGATTCGTGGGGGTGAGGTTTGTTCAGGTCTTGGCGGCGGATGCGTCTGCCCACCAGCTGCATGGCAGGTCGGATCTAGAGAAAGTGGTTGAGGGAGTCCCTTTGACTTCTCCAGCCTTACCCTCTCGGAACGTCGTCTTGCACCGCAGTGGGAGGGATGGCCTCATATATCCGCTCTCCTGGACACGCTGACTCCCAGATTTCTACCCACCCCTAATACCCTTTTCCTTTTCCGAAGTTCCTCTCCTTCCTTTCCCTAAAACGACCCTCCACAAAGCATTCCCAAAGTAGAGATAGGCAATGTGTCGAGCGATTGTAAAAAAAACGGTCTCTCCTGATCCGACTTTCCACGTAGTTAGTGGGCAGACGCAACTGCGGTGCCGGCGAGATCCTGACAAACCTCGCCCCATGAACCCGGGCTCCCCTGCTAAGTCACTTGGGGTGACCTATGGCAGAGGTGTTGATAATCCAATACATGGTTCCCGGGGCGGCGGTACCCATACCCGCCTTCCAAATTACTGATACTACCTATTGACGGCCAGCGTGGTCAAGGGGAAAGGCTCTTGACTCGCAATCCGAAGGTGGTGGGATGGAATCCCGGCGTGGGCAAATAAATTTTATTCGAATAATTTGGGTTGTTTCACAATTATTTAAATTAAAAATAATATATTTGCGTCACGTTCCAGAGTGGAAGATACTTTCAGTATCGCCCTCGGTGGTGTAAGACCACCATTCAGAATTGAAACTTGCTAGAAATGGCTATTGCCGTGTTTAGTGACCAGATCTGAATAGCCAGGTAATTCCTCGCCTTCCCCATCTCCTTCCCCTACCCACCACCTTCAGCCTCATAATATACCCCATAGTCACGTCATAGTTTCACCGGCTCCAGACGGGAGCATTTGGGTCTCTTGTGCGGTATTCACATAAATATAAAATAAAAAATTATGCACACGAATAAATATTTCAAAATGAGACATTTTTTACAATCCAACTTAATATTACTTTTTTTTTCATTAATACCGCACAAGAGTCTCAACTGCTCCCGTCAGTGGGACGTGGGACTATGGCATCCTCAATTGGGGTATGTTGTAAGACTGAAGGTAGTGGGGAGGAGAAGGATATAGGGAAGAGGAAGGTGGGGAAGTACCTGGATATTCAGATCTGGTAACTAAACACGGCTAAAGCCATTTCAAGCAACGTTTCAATTCTTAATGGTGGTCTTACATCAGGGCGATACTGAGATATCTTCCACTCTAATGGCCGTAAAATACAATTAAAAACAAAATATTAAAAAAAATATAAAAAATTGTTTATTCACGTAGGTATCTACTTAATACCTACTGGGTTTACACATTTTACTTGTATCTATTTATGTTTATGCACTTCGATATACAAATCACAAATAACTACTACTTATTAAAATTCTGGAAGCGAGAATTTAACATCTTCATCTGACCCATACTGTAGCGTCTATAGTCCTAGCTGTGCGTGAGCTAGTAAATACTCGAAACCAAGCTTGGATCGGAATGAAATCTAGTTCTAAAAACGCCCGCTAGCGAGTTCTGATGTGTGGAGTGCTGTCGTTGGAATCTGAATTTAAATTTGCTGGTTATACGCTCTTAAGATTTCCACATTATTTGTCTTCTTTTTCTTTTCTTTGATGAGGCAAATTCGACAGTAGGTCCGTCCAATACACGGGTCGCGAGTCGCAATTTGGATACATGGCTTCGCTTCTTTACTTACGTCGTTGAAATTCTGAATGTATTTTAGAGTATAAAATTGTTAATTACGTTATAAATTATAAAAATAGGAAATCTCTTGATATATACTTACATGTTTTTAATTATTGTGAGATCATTTTGCGGCATTTTTCAATTAAGTGAAAATATCTCATTTTTTAAACATATTATAATTTAAATAATATGTTGGAACCCGTTGTTCTGGAACACAATAATATTATTTTCCAGTGAAACTTCTTTAGCACCGTTAGTGTTTTGAAATTGAGATAAAACGGAAATGCGTCACAAATTTATTATTTGGCGGTCGTCGGTTCTAATATAATGCGGTTAATTCACACCTCGGCGCGTGCCTCCCATAGCGTAGTGAACAGGGCGCCTGACAAGTCTTAGCGGCCAGAGAGATAGACATCAAGAAAACGGAGGTTCGAAACCTACGAAATCCAATCCATAACATCCAATCTTCGAACCACTTTAAATAAACAGGTAAAAGAAAGGAAAGCGACATCTAGCGACTTTCTCGTTTCACTTCTACCGCATGTGAATTGCACACTTTATTTTTTAAAAAAAATAGTTGTTTAAATACATAAATATAATTTCTTTTATTTTGGAAAGTTATAAATGAATATAAGAAACAATTAAAAATACTATTTTATGGCCCAGATTTATTTGTTACAGTTTCCTTAGAATGCCTATTTCCAATGTCCGTGATGGTTAAAGTCACTAAGAATAGACATGTTAATTTTGGCCTGTATATTCCTCTCAAGATTTAAATGTAATAAATAATTTAAAAAAAACAACAATAGCGAAAAACTGTTCCCTTTACTTCCTTAATAAAAAACAACGATAGCGACAAACTTTTCCCTGTGATGTATACTCGTTATGTTATACAACACGAAAATGTACCAAAAACTGTTCGTTGTGATGTTTTTCCTTTCATGTTGGTTAAATGTTTAGATTCTGACGAATTACGTTATTTTGTAATGAAATGTTATTTTGTCAGTTTGTAACGTCGTTTTGCACAGGAAGTAACCCTTGTTTCAATACAATGTTTTGTTTTTATTGGAAAATAGGATTATCGACCTTAAAAAACTGGGACCACAAAGAATCCTATCGAGAAACGGTTTTCCGATACAGTTCATCTTGATTAGATTTTTCTCTTAGATTCGATATTTTGTTTTATTTCATTGCTTTATTGTTACGGGGCAATTATTTTGAAGCAATACGCTCTTTAAAATCGTTCGGTGATTTCGTTCATATTTTTGGCAATACATAAGAATCTGTGTATATTAGAACCGAAAGAAAAAATGTATAACTCTTTGTGTGTATGAAGAGTTATATTATTTAGTAGATTTATTGTTAAGTTTAAGTTGTTAGTAATCCACAATTTTATTGTTTTTTAACCATCAACGAAGAAAATGTGAAATTTATTCGCTTTATGTTGAAGAAATGCGTGGGTAAAACTTAATTATTGTTTTGTAATAATAGAAAACCACTTTCCTTATGCAATAAATTTGGTTGTAAAAAAAGACAACAATCAAAGCAAAATAGATAATAAGCAAAAACAGCAAAAATGTTTATTCATTGAAAAATCAACAACTGAATACATAGAAAAATAAACCGCTGAAAACCAAGCTTTTCCCCCTGGTCCTACCAAGATATAAAAAAGGTATTTCACCCTTTATTATTTTTATAATATTATTTTTATTATTATTTTTACAAACAAATCCTTATTAAGATCAACTTATACTAATTATCTTGATGACCACCCCCCCACCCCCCCCACCCCCCTACTGAACTCAAGTTATCGCTTTTCAAGTTTTCACTTACAAGCGGGAAATGATTTTATTTTATTTTATTTGGAAAACCAACAGTTTATAAAAATAATGTTTGATGAAATACATATGTATAAAAATTTAACCAATAACAGGTTTTCACTGATGATGTTATTCTTGCCTTCATTTTTTTCAAAATAATGTTTTAAAGATAAATAAACATACTTTATTATTTTATAAAAATACAATATCTGTCTTAGTTAAATATATTGTAAATACTTTCAGCTTCACAAACCTAAAATGATAATATCCCGTGATTAAGTGTAGGTATAAAGTATAATAATTGTAATTTAAATCATATTAAACTTTCACAGGACGCAATCACTTTGTGTTTAGACACAATTATAATTTTGTTATAAAATACTTTGATAAAAAAATACACAGCAGATTTCTTGTTTCCTAATTGATTGTAATTCAATAATAATTTTATTATGTATTTACTGAACAGAAACCGGTTGGTATTTTATATTTGTTTACGTACTCAATAAAGTGGTTTTCAAACAAAGTATTTTTAATCAAATTTATAAATCACATTATTCTGTTTTTTTTATAGGTATGTAGAATAATAAATAAAATTAAGTTTCTCCAAGGGTATAATTTAACGTTTAGGTGTCCACAAACTATAGTGCAAAATTTCTCCTATAAAAGCAAACAATGCAACACATAATCCCGTTATGAAGAGGTACATTAGTCCCTCGATATGGTTCATCTTTAGAGGGACTTCGTGTTCAGACGTGTCTGTGTTTTTCAAACTATTTCTCAGTAAGGTCTTCAAATGAAATTTCAATATTCCTGCTTCGTTAAGTTGCTGAATTTTTCGACTTAAAAAACACTTGTACGGTGAATTCTTCCGTGTACCAAAAACGATTGCATGATTCATTACGTTGGGAATTAAGGGATGTAATTCACTTAATATAAAATCACTATCTTGACCAGGATCAACCACTAAATACTTCTCCGACATAAGCTTTAAAATTATTCCATATCTTTTTGATGGCAACATCATATTCACCTTTTCATCATCATTTACATAAACAGATGATCGAGCGACTTTCTGTAGAGCGCTGTCGTTACTATTTTCAAAAATAATCCTCATATCCAAACTGAAGTTATTAAGCCATGTAATATTGTGTTCCACCATATCTGCGTAGGTTTTTATATACTTCGAATATAATGGCCGCATCATGTAAGTTGTGTACATCGTAGTGTAGGTAATACCGAAAAAAATATTTATCCACAGCCAACTTACAACAAAAAATCTCATAAGTGATTCTGTTGGCTTTGGAAACGTGTAAGGAATTGCTTGAATTGATATTCTCAGTATTGACCAAACACTATATTCCATATTATGAAACTTTTGTTGGAAATTAGAATATCTGCTGATTTGGTTCATACTCTTAGCAAAAACAGAAGCAAGCATTAGACCAAAGGCGAGCATAAAGATCCAGAGGATCCAAGTATACTTATGAAATGGTCTCAATAATAAATACGCTTGAGAAATTTTTCTTGGATTTGGTACAAATACCTTTGTCGTTAGAAAACAGTAAGAATTGGTTGGCTCAACTTCGGCTCTGAAAAAGTTTCTCAGCCATATAGAACAAGCTGCAAACTCGGATGTTCCTTTGGATATATCTTTCATAGTTTGTGCCCAACGCATTTCAATATTATTTCTGAAAACATAATTTATGGGTATTGTTTTATTCAGTTCTCGTAGTATAAAAACTTCCACTCCGTCAATGACATCGTCTCTTTCGCTATTCATTATCACAAATGGTGGACAGTGGAACAAGCTAACATTTACCAATTTCTCGGGCTTCACTCGTGGACTATCACATTTTAACGGAAAAAGTGTTAGCTTTTGATCTTTTTTACTTTTGAGATCTAAATTATTCATCGTAATATTATTCAAGTGTGATAAATCACATACGTCCACAGCTTCAACAATTGTTTTACTTCCAATCAGCATTAAATCTTCTCTGTTTTGCAAATGTACAACAACTTCAACGATTTGTAGTCCAGCGCGCTCTAAAAATGAATCATACGCTTGCAAAGATACTAAGCTTTCACCCAGTAAAATAATCAAAATGTTTTTGGTAACACGCGGAACGATTAACCAGTGTTGACTTCTTGCGAACAATTCATCCAGAAGTTCTGGTTTCTCCGTCACGATAATGGATATGGCGCAAACCGTATGTTTGGAGAGGATAGCTGTTTGAATGTTGTAGCCAAAAACGGGACAGTTTTGTTGTATTTCACGAGAGATCTCGTTTCCGTGGGGACTTTGATCATTCACAATGTGGAAGCAGCTCTGGCATTTAGGCAGCAACATTCGCATGATTGCCAAAACACTAACACTCTCATCCGTTTCGAAGGACCAACAATGTCCGATAACTGTTACTGCGAAAGTCAGAAATAACTGTTTAACCACTAACATAGTTTGACTTAGCTTTCAATGCTGGGATTAAATTTATCACATACGAGTAGCAGTGATAAAACCCAACTATCATCGTTGCATTTAAAATCTTACTAACTGAATATCGCTTTGATCTGGCGTGTTTAATTCACTTCAGTATTGATAATAATTTATTCCTGCCGTGTTAATTCATATAAGTGGGTTTATTGATTATTCCCAGGGGTGGGTTTCGATATACCCTGACTCTGCATATTTGCAGATACCTTTCCAACATATCAAATTAATATTCCTTATTTTTAACATGGGATAAGATTGATTGTCCTCCCGTTTAAGAATTTACAAGTACAATTTGGATAGTGCGCCCAGTGCAGGTTTCACTCGGTAGGTAATAAAAAAAAAAACAATTTTAGCGAATGCTTGCCTAAAAACATAATGATTATTTTAAAATGTATCAAGGATAGTTATCCCTGGGTAAGATTTGAAAAAATCAACAAGACTGAACGGCGCAACAACGCAGACTGAGGGTAGATACAATACATAATACCAAGGACGCGGGTTGATTGTTAGGTTTTTTATGAAGAATTTGAACTTCGACCGATTAATATGTCGATTACTTGTCAACTAATAATGTGTTATGATTGCATGTGCTGTAGAACATTGTTGTTCTTTTTACATGAATTTAACAGCAATGACGTCGAACGGAAAAAACTGTCACACGTGAAAATATGAACAAAGGAGAACTGAAATCTTTAATTTTAAAACATGACGAAAAAAGGAGAAGCCGAAACACAAAATCGATATTTTATAAAGAAATCGGGGTATTTGAAAGTGTTACGTAAGTATTGTGTAGTTTACTTGGACGGGTTCTTTCACAGAATTTGAACAATTCATAAAATTTCAAAGATAATTTAAAGTTTTTACTTGCTCTATACGGATTTTGAACAATTCACAAAATTTCAAAGATTATTGAAATTTTGTACGTGCTTTATATCAGGGGGGCACCGATGTGTAGACACTGCCAATTCATTATTAAATTTAGAATAATTCAAACACTCATTAAATATTCCAGATATTCAACCATTCAATAATCCAGAAACACAAAATCAATGTTTTTAATTAAAAAAATATATAGAACACTTGTTTACATAATATCCATTAGAGCGAAATTTTAACCCGATACTTAAATTGAATAGAACGAATTGTCACTAGAAGGAAATAAAATCAAATGATAAAATAATGATCGTTGGTCTAGTTACTAGTAGGTAATTAGATAATCTGATTTCATTCGTTGATACTATTTCGTGGAACTACATTAGGAATTAGTCATTCGCATAGAATAAAAAAGAACACATGAAGTTCCTTGTGCTCCATATATTTAGCCGATTGGCCTTTAATTGATAACATCAATGTGTTTGACAAATATGTTATGTTGGGTCCTTACATATGAAATTGGCGTTTTGCCGTACTGGCAACTTTGATCTCAAATATCTTCTCTTTGGTTAGGAATTCCAAATTCAAATTTATACAGCTATTTACTCGTGTATATTTACTCATTTATTTGTGTTTCGAAAATTATAATTCATTTGTCTTATCTTTAATAGTTTTTTTTCTTTGCGTCACTTAGTTTACAAAATGGAAAATTTGAAATATCGCGTTATTTATGAGTACGAGTTCCACCGTGGCACCAGTGCTGCAGAAACGGCTCGAAGGATTAATGATGTGTATGGCGACGGTGCCGCAAAAGAAAACACAGTGCGTTTTTGGTTCCAAAGTTTTCGTTCTGGAAATTTCGACCTGCAGAACAAGCCCCGTGGACGGCCGGAGACCAAAGTTGATAATGAAGAATTGAAGGATATTGTGAAAGCGGATCCGTCGCAAACCACGTCCGAGTTAGCTGCAAGCTGCGGTGTTAGTGATAAAACTGTTTTAATCCACTTGAAACAAATTGGGAAGGTGAAAAAGCTCCCATACAAAACTTCCATAAGCTCCCATACAAAGTTCCTCCTATACAAAACGCCAATTTCATATGTAAGGACCCAATATTATTTTCACTCGTTCTCAATCACACGTCGTGTGATTGAGAACGTATTTTTTTTAATTAAAAATAAATGTATATATATCATCGGACAACAATTTGTACATTTTGTAATATAAATGTGCTTAAAAATCGCTGATTAAATCCTTCGGGTACGTGCTGTTTCACCGAATTTATATAAATATATATTAAATAACATAATATGGAAAAATAGCTTTCTCACTCCAATATTTAAAAGTGGAGACAAGTCCTTAGTTGAAAATTACAGACCAATATGCATACAATCGTCGATACCAAAAATTTTTGAAAAGTTAATTCTTCAAAAAATATGTTCTTCCATAAAATTTAACATCTCATCAATTCAACATGGTTTTATCTCTGGACGATCTACCTTAACTAACCTTACACTGTACGAACATTTTATTTCAGGTGCCCTTGCTAATAGAGAACAAGTTGACTCGATTTATACAGATTTTAGTAAAGCCTTTGATAAGGTTTGCATTAAAATTCTTATAAGTAAATTGTCAAAACTAGGAATAAGTGGTAATTTATTACTCTGGATTAAGAATTATTTATCAAAACGTGTAATAACTGTCTTTATTTAAGAACACTTGTCTTACGAATTTGAAGCCACTAGTGGCGTGCCTCGGGGTTCGCTCCTTGGTCCAATATTGTTTATTCTTTTAATAAATGATGTCACTTCCATATTCTCTGATGTTAATAAATTATTATTTGCCGATGACACGAAAATATACAAAATCATTAAAAAAATGTACGACTGCTTGTCCCCACAATCATTTTTTTTTTAAATTCGTAGAATAGTGTACCATAAACAAACTTACACTTAATATTAAGAAATGTCAAATCATGAGTTTTTACAGAACAAAAAACCCTATCAAATACAATTATTCACTGAACAGCCATAGTTTATTTTAAGTACCTGAGATAAGAGACCTCGGTATAACTTTTGATACAAAACTATTATTTACTAATCACTTTAATATCATTACTAGTAAGGCAATGAAAATATTAGGCTTCATTACAAGAATATCGAAAGATTTCAAAAACATCTATACATTTAAAATGCTTTATTCAACTCTAGTTAGAAGTCATTTAGAATATAATTCTCCCATATGGAACCCCTTCTACAAAAGTCATGCAATTTCCATTGAAAGAATCCAACACAAATTTCTCCGATCAATAAATTTTAAATTATGAATTCCTGTGGATGAAATTAACTATGATTCTCTTTTACAAAAAATGCGTCTGTTATCGTTAAAAGATAGAAGAATACTTAATGATCTAATTTTCTTATTTAAAATAAACTATAACTGGTTTGACTCCCCTGAACTAGTTTCATTAATAAATTATCATGTTCCTAGTAGAACAACTCGACTCAAAACACCTTATTATTGCAACAATACTCTCAGTAATGCAGAACAAAACTCAATAATACATCGTTTACACACTTTAGGTAATGAATTTGCTTATATCGATCATGCCGGAAGTCTGTCATCATACAAAAGACGCATTAAACAAATTTTGTCTGCTAGTACTACCACTTAATCATAAAATAATCATGTAACCATAATGTGTCCTACCAGTACGCACTCTAATATCTATGGATTAGAAACATATCATGGGTACTTTAAAACTCTTATGTTTTTAAAATTTTATATAATTATTTTTTCATTTTGGCAAGTGCATTTCTTACTCTTTACTTTTTCATATTTATAACTTTTGTGTTTTTTATTATTTTTAAAGATATCTTGTAGTCTATACATCTTACTTTTTACTATAGTATTTCCTGCATTTAAAATTTTTATTTAAACTTTTTACTTTTTCAGTATACTTTAGATTTTATGCTTTATGTTATAATTTCATTTTAATAAAAAGACAAATAACTTTGTTTACTTCACTTTTATTGGTACACAATCAACATGTTTCGTAAACAATGTTTACTTCATCAGGATCAAACGTATACACATTTTTGCCAAATTAAATGCCAAAACTTATAAAAATAATTAAAAATTTATAATTTCATTTTATACATCTTACTTTTTTACTACTTATTACCTTAACTCCTTTTTTTACCTTTTGTTTTTAGATTTAACTCTACATTTATATGTTTCTTTCTCTGTTATTGTATTATAATATATGTATATAAAAATATAATTATGTTAATGGTACATGTTGTGCCGTATGTTTTTGAAATAAATAAATAAATAAATAATATAACAAAAGAGAAAATTCACCATAAACTATTTATTTATGTTATTTCACAATTAGTATATTTGCGACATATTCCAGAGCGGTATACACTTTCAATATTGCCACGGTGAAAGGAATACTGCTTCAAATGGCTTTAGCCATGTATAATGACCACATATGAATAGCCAGTTCTTCCCCACCTTCTTTTTCTCTATCTCCTTCCTCTCCCCACTAGAATCAGCCTCATAACATACCCCATGGGATGCCATAATCTCACTGGCTCCAGACGAATGGGAGCAGTTAGCATTCCTGTGCGGTAGGTACTAGGTATCTTCTCGAACCAAAATAAAAATAAAGTTCATTTTTCAATTACCCACACAGAAGTTCTTGAAGTGAAACTTCTTTAGCCCCGTTAGTGATTTGAAATTCGGATGAAACGGAAATGCGTCACTGAAATGTATTATTTGTTGGGTCCTCGGTTCTAATATAATGCAGTAAATTCGCGCTTCGGCACGAGAATCCGATAGCGCAGAGGTCAAGGTGCTCGACAAGTTTCAGCGGTCAGAGAGACAGACATCAAGCGAACGGATGTTCGAATCCTAGAAATCTAAAAAAAATAAACATTTTAATTTTTGTGAAATCAATATTACGTCGACTGTTGCAAGCTCTTGAGTGTGGTCAATTTAAGAGTACCTACTCGACTCACTACGCATAAGGACCTATTTCAAAGTCACAATTCACAAACAAATTATGTGGAAATTTTTAATATAACAATTTCGATGTTTAAAACACACTAAAACTTATTTTGTTATCATTTTATTTTCTACAAATTTGTCCAATTGTAAAATACTGTAATGTAAGGAATTATTTTTATTAACCTATTATTAGGTACTAACCAATTTACAAAATGTAAAAGCCCAATGAGCGTAAAAAAGAGTTAATAAATAAATCAGAGCCAATCTCAGTTCTACAGACACCATCGAAATTATTACATTTAATTTAAGTTATTTCGACTATCTCCACATTTGTTACAGTTGATAGTAGCCCACTGGAGCGACCACGCGAAATAAATAAATTTGCCTCGATTGCTCGCGATTTCCAAGAATAATTTTTTTTAATTTTTCCCCAACATTAAAAAAATCATGCCTCCGAATTTTAACATGGAAACATAAAAAAATATTATAGTGCAACATAGCCATTGAATTATCCTGTATTTTACTGTTTATCTCATATTTGTAAAATTTAATAAAAAAAATCGTAAAGTAAAGGTGGAACGTCCACTGATCCGCACCGGCTGCAACGCACGCTCTTCACGCATCATCCCAGCCAATAACCAATCGATTTAGACTTTCGTACGTCCTGAATCGATTGGTTATTGGCTGGGAGAATGCGTGCTGTGCGTGTGTTGCGGCCGGTGCGGACCCGTGGACGTTCACCTTTAATAACCGCGCGAATACTGCGTGTTGTTACTCTGAAACTGCCGTGAGGGGTACTTATTCGAGTCAACATAGAATATTTTCGATTTCTGTATGTTCCCTATAGTAATAATGAAAAATACATATCTATTCAAAAGGGACTTAATTTTAACCGTTAACAGCTGATCAAAAATTCGACGTGAAAAATATATTTAAAAAATATGTTTGTAACATGGTTCTAAAGCAGTCTACGAAGTTCGGATTTGCGACATCTATTGTCATAATAGATAAAACATTTCAATAGCTTCGTTTTAAAATAAATGGCTGGCCAAGCAAATGTTTTAAATAATTACAATAAATGTTTTACGAATGGTAGGAAAATGTTGTCCATTTTGGACCGCTATCAATCGCAGAAAAATAAAAGTGGTCCATTTTTCGATCATAATCGCTCCAGTGATTCTGTGTGGATACGGCATTTGTTAGGCGCGCACCCTGGACGACCACCCCGATAGGGAAAGCCGGCGCACTAACGTCGCACTTCTCGAAGAATCCACGCTTCTTACGACCCGTATTATCATAGTCGTTACGGGTGTTTATTTAGTTCTGTTTTGACGGATTTTCTTCTTGCAGGCTACACGGGCAAGAACTGCCAGGAGGAAGTTGACCCCTGCAGCTCCTCGCCATGCCAGAACGGAGCCACCTGCTCCGGCAACGTGACGCAGTTCCGCTGCGACTGCCAGGGCGGATTCTCCGGTCTGCTATGCCAGCACGCTCTCAACGAGTGCGAGTCTTCGCCCTGCGTACACGGAATCTGCATGGACCAGGACGATGGATATCGTTGCTTCTGCCAGCCAGGTTTGTTCATATCCATACTTTTTAACTGTAAACAGTGGACATTGTTTTGATAAATCCAAACCTAAATTTCCTCTGAAACAATATGATTTCTTAGCAAGTACATAAAAACCTGTCTACTTATTTATAAATCTCTACATATTATAAATTAAAGTCCTCCGCCGCGTCTGTCTTTCTGTTCGCAATAAACACAAAAACTACTGAACGGATTTTCATGCGGTTTTTACCAATATATAGAGTGATTCATGAGGAAGGTTTAGGTATATAATTGGTCAAGGTTCTGAGTAAATTGATTAAACTATGTAATATATAAAGGAGAATGTCTTTATGTGGTGGACGAGTGGCTTGATTTGTATGCAAATCTACAGTTTTATGCCGAGTTAGATGAAATATTGTTCAGGTTACCTTCAAAACAAGAGGAAGGTCACTGTCTACATTTGATTTCGAAAAATCTGTCTAAATTCCGGGCATCGTCGGGGACTTCAGCTAGTCATATATAAAAGATATATTTTTTAAAATTTCAAATAAAGAATTATCCAATTTATCCAAAAAAATATCACTATCTTAATGAAATTTGTTTTTTCAAACTTTTTTCAGATAGGTAGATAATGATAAAATTCTTAAGAAAGTCCAAATACACGCGTCGATTTCACATTTGAATTAATAATCTTTATTGCATCATGGTCACGAAACGTACTGGGAAACAGATTTACAGACAGACAAAATGCAAGAATTAGTACCTACACTCTTTTCAGGCGCTATTATAGTCCATTTGTCCTCAGGTCATTTTGTAATACATTTTCGAAAAAAAAAAAAACTAATTGTTAAGTGCGAACCCTCAGCCCTTGCCGTGTATAAGATCTTTTTTTCATTAAGTTTGTTGTTTTTTCAATACTTTTCTTGTTTATCTTTAAATATTATTTTACGATGTAGGAATGTATTATTTATGCGGAGGTACTTAGTTTTTTCTACATAATCTATATACAAACTTTTGATCCTTTTTTTTAAATTTTCTTTTACGTGTTTACTTTTTTATTTTTATTTTACCATTTTTGTATAAAATATGAATTGATACCGAAAGTTTACTGATTCATACAACCATGTAAAATGTTATTATTATAATAAAATATTTATTGCTAATACTACCCTAGTAAACTAAAATAATAATTAAAAAAATAAAAATAAAAATATTTTCCACTTTAAAGCTTCTATCCATCCTTTGAGATAAGATCAAACGGATTTCCCATTCTGCATAGGATAATCATTCGTTCAAACTATTCGTCACCTTCATTGCCATAAAACCTCAAACAAGTATTTTTTTAGAATCAGATTAATAAAAACAAAAATTTCATGTAAATATTTTAATACACCTGACCATACAAAAATAAGTTAAATATTTTGTTACCTTTTCCTGCTATAAATAACATGTTATGTTAGTAAACAATGTAATATGAATTTAAATTTGTCAATTTGACTGGCCTAAAACAGGATCCATTCCTAGTTGGCTAGTCAAAGTTTCCACATATGTTTTATTGTTCAATTTTATGTGAAATAAAGTTATTATTATTATTATTATTATTATTATTTACATCCAGCAATAATTAAATAATAATCCGCAGCGCCGCATGAAGATAAGAGATAACACATTTATTTCTATCCAACAATGCCTGAATTAATAATAAAGCTTATCGCAATGCGATGGTCGATGATTAGAACCGCAACGAAAGGTCACTTTTGTAAAGCAAGCAATCATGGAGTGCATTAAGACATTATTAAGCCTTTACAAAAACTTTTCTGCGTCAATAACACTTAGGTAGGGATGTCTCAACTAATTATTAAATGGGGAAGATCAATAAGATATCACTGACACGCATTTACAGATAAACATTAAATAAAAATGCATTTTGTAAACAATTTATTTTATACTTTTTTAAGGCCGTATTCTATAGTCTAGAAAAAATAATAATTAGTCTAGTAATTTTTTTTATGATATTTCGATAGTTTAGATTTTAATTATTCAAGAATATCTGCTTAACAGAATTTTTTGGAAATTCGAATTATTTTAAAAGTTATACCTAGCCATTTTAGTGTAATGGCAATTCTACCGGTTTAGGCGGAATCTAACTAGAATCTAAAAAGAAAAGGCGGTAAATAAATAAATAGCCGGTAACAGGCTCCGACAACCTGAAAATGAATGCCCCTCTCTACGAAGAAATATAAGTTATATGTACTGCACTACCAGTTAAACTGCCTAAAACTTAACTTAAAACTAAACGCGTTATTCTCGAAACTACTTCATAAAGTTCTAATTGACCGATTTTCTTTAAAATTGGCATGAATTTTATTTATAAATCATTTTATGGTACAAACCAATGGAAATGAAAAACCGATAAAATGTTTCATTTTTACTATTTTCAAAAATTTTTCTGGTTTCTGTTATAATGACATTTATACTCATAAAGAATCTACCTTTTTTATTTTTCAAATGACCAGAAGGTTGGAAATCGTGACAAGATTGACAAACTCTTTTTTCCCCTTCTACTTCAACAGCGTGTAACTTCGTGAAATATATATATTATATACTTTTGATCCTATATATATACATACACATATGTGTATTTTTAATTTTTATGAATTCTTATATAAATAAATAAATTATAAAAAAATGTGTAGTTAAAACATTTTTTTATCGACCGTCAAAAACGCCCGAAATTCGGGCTTCTAGACTAGAATTCCCCCTTTTAAGAGAAAATAGAGATACATACAGTAATTAACAGGACAATATAAAACATTAACTGGAGGATACTCTATTATCCTAACTATTTCTCATGGATTAAGAATTCTAAAGAATAAATGAAAATTCTTTTACTCACAGTTAAAATTAACATTTAATCGAAAGCAAACAAATTGGTGTAATTTTTTTATTGTTTTATTTTTTTTTAATCACAACATGGATAAATCAAAACACAACGCTCGCGATGGAAACGACATTGTTGCTTTGGTTTACAAATTTATCGGTCGAATTTTCAGAACGCAAGAGCTCATTGTCTAAAAGCATTTACAACTTCAGAAAACTGAATTCAACTTTTTGCTAGAGATTCGCCAGTTGTAATAAAACCGAGAAAAACGTTAGGAGAAAATCCGTTAGAAATTTGAAATAAATCATCACTTAGTGCCATAATGTATAGATGCAGATAGTAAGTAGGCTTGGTAAGAATATAAAATAAGTTTCATGAGAACAAATATGAATATATTCGCACTGAATTATGTTGGTTCATGCGTAAATCATTTTTGGAAATTTCTTCCAACAACCCCGTGGAATTGCCACCCGATAATAAATTAATAAGCTCGCACACCTATTAAAAATACTAAAATCACCAATATAAATTATAAATAAGTCTTTACCTTAAGCACCTTGTTGTATTTCTATCGTAAAATATTCCACACAAATCGAATAGGATAAAAGAGTGAAGTAAATTTTCAATTTCTCAAGAAACCCTCTTTGTAAGCAAAAGTGTCGACTGTGATTACTGTTTTCGAAATGTTAATTAAATTTTATTGATTTGGGAAAATCGTTCGCTAACTGTAGGCAAAGCTTTTATACAACTCAAGTGGAATTATTATGTTATTTCATACGCTAACAGAAACTGGAGTCCTTTCCAAGAAGCAAAGGCTTTTTTTGTAACGCCAGTTGTTCAATTACTACCTTCAAACAGAAGAAAGGTAAACATCATTCATGTTTTCCTATTTTATTATATAGTTTATGTAAAATCTAAATATGTATATTTTGTTATTTTTTGTCATTTTAGATTGCGCGTGCTTAGGACGACATTATGTAGGTTTCTTGCCAACTGTGGTCAAACATTTCGATCGTCATGTTGATTAGTTGATTAATCATTATATTTTCCAAGCAATAAAACACTTTAATAACCTCCATTCTGAATTACGCTGTATCATCAACCAATCAGAGCAAATAAATAAAATTAAACAATGAAAAATAAAAAAAATTTCAGTAAAAAGTGAATAATTTTATACAAAACATATTACAATTTACAACCTAAGTAAGAATCGTGGCTCCCTTATCAGACACAAGAGCTCCTCTTTTCTGATAGGGTATACGTGACCAATAACGACCTTTATTATAATATTTTGTAAAATATATATGAATAAATGTAACTCATGTTTTATATTGCAATAAAAAAAATATAATAAATATCAACAAATACTACGTTTTGTGTTAATGAGGAAAGCAATATTCGAATGTTCGCCAAAAATCGAATATTATTTAAACGGGGTTTACATATTAAACATGCTATAAACTAGCACCACGAGGCCTAATGGTCCGGTACATTAGTATGTCATTATGAAATATCCTACTGGTGACTGACTGGTGACCCAAAAAACATCAACATTTTGTTTAATTCTTTAATTGTTTAATAATTGATTTGTGCGGTGTTCACGGGTAATCTGAGTATTGTACCAAATAGAGGGTACACTTTAACGTATAACTTACTAACTACATATTCAACTCAAGTTTCAAATTTCGGAGATGTCTATCTAATCAACTGGACGATCGATTTATTAACAATGTAAATTTACTGTCGCTAATAAAAACAAAACACTGTTGATGTACTGTCATGTCACTACACAAATTACTGAAAATATGATTTAAAAGAATATAGAATAAACAAAAGGTATCGAATAATCGCACGTCTAAAATCCAAGATATCCATGAAGTATTGGGTGAACTTCTAAAACGTGATTCTTAATTCCGAGGAATATTAGGGACATAAAGACTGACCTTTATCAATGTTTTGAATCATTTACAAACTTCGATACCCTTTGTTGTCTCAAAATTAATACCGTTGCTCTATTTTCTGTTGCTAAATCGATTTAACATTTATCATGGTGGCATCGTAATCGTATGTAAAACACATGTAAAACATATCAGTAAAACAATGCACGCTCTTGTAATATTCGCCAACAGCGAACATCATAATAATATCAACTAAACCAGCGGGCAGAGTTGATGCAAATTTTAAGCACGGGATGAACAAGTAGTGGTGTAGTCCGACCTTCAGGCCTCGCAGTCCCGACCCGGTATCGAGTGTAATCGACAGGCTCTGTGACGCCGGCGTTGGGTAATCCGATTACAGCTCCCTCTATTGTCTGCAGCATCACGAACTATCCGATCGTAGATGGCATCCCTGTAGCAGCTAGCCACAATGGACCAATATCACGGACCTTGTACAAGCATCGCGTTGGCCTAGTAATTATATCATACCGTTCGCGGCTTTGAAATCTCGCGCAAAATTTTTATTAGTAAAATAATTTCGTTTACGTCTTATGACGAACTTATGTGTGTAAATTTCAAACATTGTGATTTTCGAAGTCAGTATCAATTTGATTTGCAAGGGTATTGATTAATATATGTATGTGATCACCATTGCAGGTACTTTAATTGTAAAAAACTGCTAACTGAGTGGTCTGGAGCTCCAATACACCTGATAAAAAAACCTCGACTCTGTGCAGTCCGGAGGGTGGTCTGTTTGATAGATTCTACTATCTTAACAAACGGATTGCAATCTTTAGAGCACAGGCGTTGGATGAGAATGCATCCTTGTTCTATCGGTATTTCAATGGAAGATGCTCCGATGAAGTAGCGTCATTGATTCCCTCGGCACCGGTGCATTGTCAGGAAACACGCCAAACGCGCACCTATCATATGTACATGGTAGTCATTGTCACATAAGAATGGGTCGTTTCTTCAACTCTTTCTTGAGTTCAACTAGCCCGGCTGTGGAACGACTTGCCGGCCTTTGTGTTTCCTCCTTCCTTCAACATGGGTCTCTTCAAGACCAATGTTCATTCATTCCTCTCCTCAAAAATACCATCCGCACAGCATCTCAGATGACGAAAATAATTTTCTCAAGGCCTCCTGTGTGGAGTTAAAGTGAAAAAATTTAAAAAAATTGCAGAGAATTTTATTCACCCTTTCCAGTGAGATTCCATTTCCCGCTCTCCTGCAGTCAGACTACTTGTCAATGTTTGCTAACTTTTTGCCACCTCCGACAGTCTGCAACAAAGTGGGAATAAAACCCGACACCTCCTCTCAGGGATTTAGTGTTTAAGCCAAGTAAGCTGGCTACAAATAAAGGTGGGGGCATCTACATAGACTCCAAACAAAACTTGAGACCGTGTTTTAATTAAATATATTGAAAAGCATAGCGGGTCTAAAGGTTATCTACAGAGGTCAGGGATTTTATTTGTCTGTTTTGGATTCGTGCGTGGTGAAATTTCATTATAATATCTTAAAAATAAAATAATTCTGGTTCAGTATGAAGATGAAACAAATTTTAACCGCATCTAATGTTTTTTTAATTTATTTTTTAATTGTAAAATTGTGATCCACGGTATCTAATTTATGAAGTCCAGACCCAGACGAAGTTTGCAGTCTTTTTTTAACTCGAGGAAAGTTAAGCTTTTAGTTTGAAAACTAATGAAATTTAAAAAAAAAAACTTTAAATCTTTAACTTATAAGAAGGACTTTGGATCTATATTAAAGAATCAGGGGTCTTAGGAGGTTATAAAACCATACTATTTTCATAATTATACACATAACGAATCCAATGTAATAGCTTAATCATTTGTGTTGTCCAGGACAAACACAAAAGTTTTTTTAAAAGAGAAAAATGTGTAAAAAAGAGCATGTAATTAGGGACCATATTAAAGAAAAAAAATTTAAAATACGTAACTGAATGTATCGGTTTCAAACATTTGTGCAAAAACGCTGTCATTAATAACATCATTCCCGCTAAAAGACACTCGAAAATTAATACTTGCAGATTTTTTAACTAACGCAAATTCTAATTTGTTGTAAGCCGGTGTGACCGCATGACTAGCTTTCGGCGGTTTTGGCAACCGCGGCAATTTAAGTAACGCGATCGCTGGGGAATTACAGCATCTAGGTACTCGACTTCTGCACTGTACATTTCATACCAATTACCGGTTCCCGGGCGAAACCACCAAATCCATGCATCGTCGGAAACTGCCGGTTAATGACGAATAAATTGAATTACCAACGGTACGCCGAAGACTTAAATTGGCGTATTAGGTTCGAGCAATAATTGATTTGAATATCGATGGATCACATATTCGTGCGCTTATTCGACTGTCGAACGTGTCAATATAATATGAACATTTTCGAAATTGCTGAATGGTTGCATGATTTTCTAAGCGTGGCGATACATTTCTGATCAATTAGTGTTTGAAAATTTTCTATTGATTGCAAGTTTGTTCTGTGCTTTGTTCGTAATGTTGACGTTTAAGTTGAAAATTTTTGTCTTTTTTCAAATAAAAACTATAGAATTATGAAAGTTGCATCGTGCATTTCTCAATGGGTAAACACAATTTTATTGAACTATCTACGTAATGTTATTCACTATCTGATAGCTACCATCGTGAACAATGATAAAAATAATAATATTTGGATGAGTTGTATAGCGCCGTTTTTGTGAAAAATCATCTCAAGAGCGCTGTACAAACTTACACATTTCGACAATCTTACTTCTAACTACAAACTAGACAAACCATTATAACAATTTATTGCTAAAAATTGTATCCACCGGTTCATCGATCACCGATACGAAACTATTATGTACAATGATTTGACCAATTAACGCGATGCTGCGTAAAAATGTACTGCACAGGCAGGAAATATACAGGACCATACTTACCTGGGAGGTCACTAGAGATTTACAGTGTTATTTTTTTTGAGAAATTTAGGTACATTTCGCACGCAGAGGACATAATTGGGAACTGTAATATATAATATGTTCTTTAATGAGCGTGTTTTGAAAAAAAAGCATATGAATCGTCCATTCAAAAGACAATAACAAAAAAAATCTGTGAAATTTATATGAGTTCTTAATCATAATACGATGACATTCAAATCACGGTCGAAACTATGTTGAAAAATTAAAATAACATAATATAAATAACAGCTTTTTGTAATGATTTTTTTCGAGAACTCGGCCATATTTTGAGCATATAGCTGAGATTACATTTTACACAAGGCTTGTTCTAGGGAGGTTAAAACTGAAATCAAACAAAAATACTAAGTGATGAAACAATAAAGAAACACACAAACGTTTATGTTGAGATACAAAACGCTATGATTTCCCATAACCTTTTACCTTTTTTTGTTTTACTCTTATTTTTTTCAATACTTTGATTTGAAAAAATATGCAACTATCAAGAATTTTGCTTTATGGATGTAGGAATACTTGAAGCTGAAACTGATTTTTTTATAAAGAATATACGCATATCGTATCATTTTCCCGTCATTTTGTATCATCATTTGTTGTCTTACAATAAACTACCCCAAGATGCAGGAGCTATTTTCAAGATAAATTTTACCTTATTTTCATAGACATATGAATATATAGACCAGAACATAAAGGTGAGGGGTAAAAGCCAACTACAGCGGGACGAAGGGCAGGAAGATGGCTTTGGTGATACGTGATTCGCCAAAACTCAATCTGACAGTATATAGGCATCTCGCACTATAAAATCATAATTTAGTTCTTAAAAGTAAACTCTGCTTTTGAATGAATAGACCTTTTTACATGGGAGCGCAAATTGCTCGCCACGCAATGAACAAATTTGAAGTTCAAATACGTCAAAGTAAGGTCGCCTATAAGATCGAGTCCAATATTTTACTCCTGTAGTTAGTAAATACACTTTTACAAATGTTTCATAATTTACTTACCCCAGTAAACAGTGACGGGCACACGCCATGTATCTCGGAGTGATATTGTATGTATGGGTGGTTTGGTATATAACCATAAATGTTCAAAAACGAACATATTATGTGATCTGAATTAGCTTAAAATAGTGTAAAATAATGCTTGCTTATGGAATGTAATACCACAATTGGGTTTATTCTCTTTTTCTCTTCTATGTTTACACGTATTTATAGCACAAGCCATCATTTTTACCGTGTTATTTACGATGAGAGCTCGACACTGGTCCGGACACGAATGATGACGTCACATTTTTTAGATTGACGCGTGGCTCTCGCAAGCCCAACCGGTTCCAAAAAATGGTTCCAATGGGAGGGAGAAATAATACGCCTTTTATCGCTTAGGGCAAGTCCATGTATTTTGTATGTCCGTGCTTATTTTGCATTTCCACAAAATCATTATTTCAAGCTTTAGTTTAAAACAATTTGCAATCATGTAAAATGATTGGGGTTATCTTTAAATTCTTTTCATAACAACTTGAATGGTAAGCACCTTACCCAGGTGGCTATAAATATTAAAAAAACGGCAATTTTTTTAAAGTTTCTTTGCGGTTAAATCCATTTATAGCAAATCTTCAAACCTCTGATGGGTAATATTGACCATAGGATTACCCCAAGAACCAATATATCCAGGAAGAAAATTCGTTTTCTCGGAGAAAAGAAAAAAATCATATCGTTTTGAAAACAAGAACTGATTGTGAAAGCAATAACATGAAAGCGTATTATCGGAGATAGAAAACGAGAAAAAATCGTCTAATAAAGGGGTAGTTTCCCAGAAAAATCTTATTTTCTTCCATAATTTCCATTACAATCAGTGTTTCTAGAAGAACAACAAACCAATCCAATCAATTCTCACTGAAAACAATATAAAATACTGAAGTGAGCTTTGTTAATGTAGCTTTTGTATCCTGATAATTTAAAAAATCAACTGAAGTACCTCAAGAACCATCATAAAATTTGTTACTAGAGAAACTTCAAATTTTTTTATTAACATTTGGTCATAATTATCTAGAAAATATCAAATCCTTATTATCGGATATGTTTAAGATTTTAAATTGAAAAAAATGTAACAAGCAATAGTGCGTCTTGTCAATACAAACATTATAAATCTTTTCATTAAAATGTTGTTGCGCAAAAAAACTGCGTGCATCAAAAAGGAAAGGAAATATGTTCAAATCACATCACTCCTGAGCTCACTGATCGGTGGTTTTCGGTGTTAGGCAAACGGATTTTGCTTTGAAGTTAAGAATAACTATTATACAATTTAATATTTCAATGTTTTAAATAAATACGATATTTAATTAAATGAAGACAATATTAGCGAAACTCAATCAAAATCGGAAGACAGAGAAATTAGAAAAAGATATTGGTTCCACTGGGACTCAAAACTGCTAAGGTATCTGGGTTCGAGTCCCAGTGGAACCAATATATTTTTCTGATTTTTCAATATTATATCAATCGCTTTCAAATTAAAATGAAAATGAACAAAGTCTGAAAAACTTTTTCGTCGAGAAGGTGGCAACGGCGTATTAATAGCCGTCTTAAATATTTCACCCCTATTTCACCGGCCATTATAACTACACCTTTTAAGGGGTTTGATGGCAAAATAATACGGTTTAGTATCCAAAGAAAGCACCCCTCTGAGAGGAGGCACCGAACCTTCTTGCAAGTTTAATGATCCACGTGATGTTAAAATACCTCATGAAATACATGCGTGCATTTCAAATCCAACACATTACACTAACAATCATGCTTAATACGTTCTGAAAGTTAACTTTGGTAATGATACGTTTTTAGATTTTCACGGCCAAAAGTATTTTCGTTATTTGTTTTTGGAGAGCTATGCCATGTTGCCCTACTTCCTTCTTTAGCCAAAGTTTCGGAGGGCGTTACAGTGTCCAACATCAGGGCAGACGTGTAATTGTTAGTGGTGAACTGTGTGCTTATGTACTTGGATCAACTGGCAGAAGATTAACTGTCCGGCGGGTTAACTTTCCGCCGGATCAACTGTCGGGAAGATCAACTGTCGGCGGGCAAATTGTCGCCGGATCAACTGTGATGGAACTCAGAATACACTCCTGATTCAGACATATATTCCTGCGTAAATTTATTTCCAATTTAATTATGCTCTTACATATTTTTATAGCATTTAATGATTGCACTGACTAGTTTCACAGAATTTTGATGGATTTATTCATTTCCAAATTAAACATTCACAGTTTACCAAATAATAATAATCGTAACCAAAAATACGTTATTGAAAGATCAAAGAAATAATATAAAATAAACAATGTCGTACACATAAATATAAATTTCAACAAAAATAAAGTCTTTTAATTATCGCTTATTAAATTAATTCCATTTAATTCTGTTAGCGTTTTAAATCACTTTCTTTTCAATCGAAAATATTTAAAGGAATGTCATAAAACTTATTTCAAAAATTTTAATTTACTAATATAACTTATGCCTAAACAGTGCACATTTCATAAATAATTGGGTCATCTTTCCGTAAGATAAGTAGATCAAAGAAAGTAGCCTAAACATTTTACCTAAAGGCATTTAAAAATCTTGAGCACTCTTTTAGCGGTGTATTCTGTGTATATTTTATCGGAGTTTGCAAGGAAAGGCGAACCTTAATATGATTTATCTAATTTGCGGACGTAAATTGTGAATTTATTTCGACAAAACCGGGATATTTTATTCCGCTGCGGAGATTTCAGCCGTACAAAAAATATTACCATTAAAAAATAAAGGCCCGTTTCTTAGCATCTTTATCACCTACGTTACGATTTTTGTTGTTGCCATAAGAAAAATCTTTGTACCTACTTTCCACCCTAAATTATTGTCCCGACTAATATTATGTTATATTCACAAATTTACATATGTACGTATGTACGAGTACAAGATAGCGAATTGAACGATAAATTTTACGACTGCTATTGAAAATATGAACTTAACGTTATTATATTTTCCACGAATTAAAAATTGGTTTGAATTGTTGTCAATTAATTAATAAAACATGATGACGATTTAAAAAATGTCACTACATAGAGCCATATAACGACGATCTGGGAGATGAGATTGTGGTGCAATTTGCTATATAGAAGCAGATTTTAATTTGATTTTGTTGGATTGTTATGTTGAATTAACACTGGGCGCTAATTTGTTGTGGTAAGTGTGGAAGGAACTGAAAAAGTGTTTTAATTTAGTTAAACAAAATGACTTATGTAGAAGTGATTTTTTTTGAAGTGCCATATCCTGTCGTTAGAGAGCTCTCTCTCTCTCTGGTAGAGAAGAGGCTCTCATCTCCAAGAACGAGACACTGCTTCCATTTCTGGGAGGAAAAATGATCTCCATCAAATTTAACAAAGTCGGTTGACTAATGAAAAGGTTATATATTGTAAAGTTGTGTATTTGATAAATCTCCCAATTGGAAGTAACAGTTCCTTTACGATCAAAATCACCAGAGGACCCTCTGAACAGAATATTAAGCAAAGCTAAGAAAAATAATAGTAATAATATCCAACATATGTACATGGTTGACATTTGTCACATGAGAACGGGTCGCTTCTTTGACTCGTTCTTATGTTTAACAGCTCGGCTGTGGAACGATTTGCCGGCCTCTGTATTTCCTCCTTCCTACAAAATGGGTCTCTACAAGGCCAATGTTCATTCCTTCTTCTCCTCAAAAAGACCCTCCACACAGCATCTCAGATAACAAAGGCCCCGAGGAAAATCATTATCCTCAGGGCCTCCTTTGTGAAGATATCAAAAAAAAAACGTTCATTCATCAATAGATTTTTTACAATATTATATATTGATTGAAAAGGTCACTGCAAAAATCAGAATTTCTCCTAAAATGTAGCTGGTTTTCAGCAGGGCCTCCAATATAAAACAGAAAATAAAATAATAAATAAATTAAAATCAAATAATTACAACTAAATTAAATTACATAAAAAAATAATAAAATTACAAATCTCTAATTCAACACACACAATATACTTATACCATGTAAATAATAGAAATAAAAATAAATTTTAATTATAATACGTCCGGATGGCGGAGTGCGGGGGACCGTGAGCACAAATCCCGACACGCGAGCTGATGATGAGAGAGAGGTCAGATGCACCTCCTCACAATGTTGTTATGACTGGCGAAGTGGTTAATGCTTCACCTTGATTGGATAGGGTTCTAACTTCGTTTTACCATGGTAAGGTAAAGATGGAGTCCTATCCAACCAAGGTGACGGATGGTCTTTGGAGGTCAACCTAACCGCCAAGTTAACCTCAGACTAACACCTTCGCTTAAGCGCAAAGCGGTGGTAGTAGTTTGAAAAGAAAAACCCCTCTCAGAATAAAATAAATGCATCCCCTTTCAATCGGCGGAGGCGATTACTTCATGTTCTAAAAAGATACGAGTAGCACATGGACGACAGAGACTCTGATCGCTAAAAAAGACTTTGTTCGAAAAATCGATTTGTCGTCATAATTTTTTTTTTACATGAGCTCCACACAGGAGGCTCTGAGGAAAATAATTTCCCTCAGGGCCTATGTCATCTTTAGGGATGCTGTGTGGAGGGTTTTTTAAGGAGAGGATAATTCTAGGAAGGAAGAGGTTTTAAGGGGTGGGTAGGAATCTGGGGTTCGGTGTGTCCTGGTCATCCGCCTCCAAGACCTAGACAAACCTCACCCCGATAATACATAATATAAGCGATTAGAGCAGTGATTCTTAACGGGGGCGCCAGCGCCCCCCCTGTGGGCGTTTTGGAGGTCTGGGGGGGCGTTTTTAAATTTTTACATTTAGGGGGCACTGCAAAAGTTCGAGTGGGCATTGTGTCAATATTGAAAATAAGCTAATTCAGCAAAAAATTTAACTGACGTTTAACACTCAATGTCAATGTAATAATAATGAGCTTTATTTATACTTCTCATCATTTTTTACTTATAATAGAAAATCCATTGCGTAAATGGACTTCCTACTAAAATGTGCACTTTTTAATATTCGTTTCAGGGGGGGGGGGGAGCTGGGGTAAAGGGGGCGATTCTTTCAATAGGGTTAAGAAACACTGGATTAGGGTGATTACACAGTCAATTTTCGGTTTATCAGTTTACTATCAGACCCAGACACACTTTGCTGTGGCTAACGAAATACAATGCCATTACGCAACCTTTATAACTAACGCCATCTGTTAATTTGCATACATATCAAATTCATACCGCCCGCTTGCCAACACGCTCCCTTTATATATTATATATTTTAACCAATTTTCACAAAACTTTGACAAATTATATACCTAAATTTTCCTCGTGAATCACTCTATCTATTGGTGAAAACCGCATGAAAATCCGTAAGTTAGTTTAAAAGATCTACGCGTATAGACAGCAAGAGCGACTTAGCTTTATACTATGTAAAGATGAATAACCATATCAAAGTCGTTATCTTTAAAGTTAACCTTTTTTTTAAATATACTTACCAAGGAAATATTAGAATTCATATATATTATATAATATGTATGCATGTGGGCATGCGGCTGTTTATAATCCCTCGATCTTTCTCATAAAAGAAACACGTGCAACACAAAAAAGATTACAACGGAGCTTTCAGTGGCAGGACTATACTGAAACTACATATATAAGTAATATGTACCCATTACATGAAGTCTCCCATTCTCTGACCATCCCCTAATTGCAGGTTTTGCGGGCCAACACTGCGAGTACGAGTACAACGAATGTGAGTCCTCCCCCTGTCTTAACGGAGGCACGTGCACGGACCACGTGGGGGCGTATATCTGCACGTGCGGAAGGGGCTACACGGGCAAGAGGTGCCACATAAAGGTAAACACATTATTTCATTACTAATGAAAACGTACTTCAAAAACAAAGCCAAACAAATTGTTAATTTTATGTGTTTAATTCGTAGAACTCCATTAATTATTTTAAAATTTAATTAAAATTAAATTTTATAAGGTTATTATCAAGCTCTGCAAGTATTTTAGTAAGTATTATTGTTTTAGCTTTTTTCCGTTTACAAGACCATTTTAAAACTGTAACTAAATAAAATTTAATTTTAATTAAATAAAAAAAATTGTTTTATAAATATCCTTAACCATGACAGAATATTAAACAATTGCAGCTAAGATGAAAATATTGAATGCCAAAACGAAAAAAAATGCTGAATGCAATTGTTTTCATAAGTTCAAACAGTAAATATATTGTCTTGTTGGTAACGTAGGTTAATATTACATTAAAGGATTTATAACAGTAACGGGAACCATTACACTAACTGCGGCATTTTATTAGATATGTATTTTTTTTTAATTAATCAAATTTTTGTCTTATAATTATTTACAATTAATGTGAATAATCGAACCATTTTAATAAGCAGTTTGCAATGCAAACATTATTTACTAAAACTACCTCGGAAAAAATCTTCTCCATCATAAGCAATGTTATAATCAAATATTTTCCCATGAAAATGTACTTTGTTATCAATCACCTAACTGACCCATCGAACTTCGTACCGCCTCAACTTAACTGTTAACTTACCTTAAGTGTTGTGTTAACTTATTAACCGAATTAATTTCAGTTTTTTTATTAAGTTAAAAATTACACAATAAAGCAATTATCGATGCGCAACTGTCCGTGTTTTGTTTTTGTCAGTATCAGAGATGACGTTGTGTACGGAATTATATTTTTTGTAATTTTCTTCCTTTTTTAATTCTTACTTTTCCACTCACTTACGGGAAATGCATTTCATTTTCTGTGAGAGAGGTTTATTATAATTATTGTATTTTTTTCCTCTGGAGGGGTGCAGACATACGTTTACCGTTTGTCCCATTTTCGACTGTCAACATTTAGTAAGAAAAGTGTAAGAAAGAGAGGCAGCATTTTTTTAATATATTTTTTTAATATAAATACCGTACAAGAGTCCCAACTGCTCCCGTCTGGAGCCAGTGAGAATATGGCATCCTTAAAATGTATAATATAATGTTATAATCAAATATTTTCCCATGAAAATATACTTTGTTATCTATCACCTATGCACAGTTGCACAGACTTTTCTAGCAATATTGTTAACACTTATTTTTAATATTTTAATACCTCTTAATTTCGTTACATAATGCCAAAATTATTTTTCCTGTTTGCCTCTGACTTAATCCCACCAAACTACCCAAACAAAGAAGTGAACGCACAAACAACAGCACAAAGGAAGGAAACAAACGTTTCCTAATGGCACCATCCCAAAGCAAGAAAAAAATTGTTTTTTTGGTGTCACCACACTAATTCACCGTAACTTGGTATAGAGAAAACTTCTTTAGCACCGTTGTCGTTGTCATTTGAAACTCGATGAAACGGAAAAGAGCGTCACTTAAAAGAAACAAACACATGCGTCTATAGGATTTAGCCTGCGATAGAATGAGATAGACTTATCAGTGTCCTTTTTGTAGCTTACCGGCCTCCTATTTTTGTACGGTGCAACGTAGAATAAAATCTAAAATAATTTTGTAATAGTAATAAATGTAATAGTAATAAATAGATCCTACTCCTGATACTCTGCATTCGTCTCATTATTTTGAAATTTAGTTTTATGAAGGTTTCACTTCTACCGCGTGTGAACTGCACACATTTTGATAAAAATGTTATTTTTATTTTTATTTTTTAACTTTATGAGTAAAATCTCAAATTATAATATTTAATTAAAATGAAGACTATATTAGCGAAACTCAATCGAAAATCTGGAGACAGAAAAATCAGAAAAAGATATTGGCACCTCTGGGACTCGAACCCAGGACCCTTTGCTTACATGGCAAGTGCTCTACCGATTGAGCTAAGGTGTCTATATTTAATTCAGTCACTTTTAACTGTATCATACTTCGACTAAGAACTACCAACATTATCTTCATTTTCTTAGCACACATATTATTGGCTGCTATATTCTTGTTTTCCCGATGTTAGTTGGCTTATTCGTGTTAATAATGTGATATGAAGGGGGTTCCATTTTATTTCTAAAACAAAAAACAAAATATATATATATATATATATATATATATATTTATAAACTATCATCAAACAACAGTTTAGGCAATATTAAAAACAATTTATTTTAATATTTTTTCAATCAATTCCACACATGAGGCCTTGAGGATTATCCGTTATACGTTATTAAACGCGTTGCAGCCACACACATCACTTGAGTATTTACCAGACCGAAACATGATGTATGTTTACAGTAATACGAAAGTAATAAGTTGACCAAACAAACTCAGATCTTAAATAATGTAAATAACTTACTGACAAATATATATATATATATATACACGAGCGTCGATGGTGTACGTATAAGCTGGCTCTCGCGGTTACTGGTATAGTTATTCACATAGAATTAAAATTAAACAAAAAAAAAATATATATATATATATATATATATATATATTTTTTTACACCATACGTACACCATCGACGCTCGTCATCTTATTTCTCGCAGGTCGCAGGTCTTGTAGAAAAAACGAAAAAGAAGAAAGATACTAAAAAGATACGTCACGAATGACCTCTCACTGGGACTAGCATTCTATAGATTCAATTCTAAATAAAACTCACATCCACAGAAATTATTTATATTATATCATCAAAGTTAAACATTTACTATCTACAAGCAATAACTTCCGCTGTCTTTACTTTGCCACAATTCCCATACTTTTCCATTTAATTTGACACACTCACCAAACGGTCATAATCCTTTCATTTGCGTCCCCAGGTGGACCTGTGCTCCCCGAACCCTTGCAGCCTGCACCACTACTGTGTGGATCGTGGGAACAACTATTCCTGCGAGTGTCCGCGCGGGTATGCAGGGTCCGACTGCCTCATGCCGGCGATCGCGGTATGATTTATTACTTTTTTCTATAAAAACAGTAACACTGATATACTATCCAGTTTTGTTAATGATTTCCTCTTGAATAATACATTCATTTTTCCATGTTTATTTAAATGAAAAACTTCGAAAACTTTGTCCATCTCTTATTCGATTTGAACACTTTTTGTCAATTTAATTAATATTTCAAAGCTCTTCTCACTGGCAAAAGGTTGTTTTAAGACGATAATAGTAAGGATAATAGGACATGAAAATAGCCCAATTTTTCATCTTTCACCAATTTTTCACCCTTCGAGTTTTTGTTGTAAGATATGGTGGCAGATTCTACTTTAGAGATAAATATGTAATCTTACCGTTGAATATACAACAGTGAAATTCATTACAGAAAAAACAAATCCAGCTTTTTTTCTCATACCTACATATTATATACCTACTGTAATATGTTTCCCTTGAAAAATTAATGATTCAGTGCTGTTAGTTTTAGACACATTGTTTCCAAATAAAAAAATTCCCGTTTCAAAAACACGCAGCTCGCGTCCACAGAAGCGTAAACCTTAAACTTACAAAAAAAAATACTTCCAGAAACTGGACAAGAATATTTCACAGAAATATTCCAATACTATCTGTCTAAATATCTGGTTAATATTGCAAGTCACTACAGACAAACGATTGCTAGATTTGCTCGCGCAGCAATTCCAAGTGTCACCAAGTGTTCTGTTCGTTCACTTCATACTTAGTGTTCCGAGTAGGCTACTTCTAAGCAGAATAATTTCAAGCATCATGGAACACAATTTCAACAACGACGTTCCTCACATTAACTAGCAATTTGGTCCTTCATTCCTCACTCAATTTCTTCTCATCAACGGACCCAAGCGTCACTGTTCGACCTTTTGCTCTTTGTCCTACAGAGGCAAATTCTTGGCACATGAATGTTCTCGGTATGACCGGGTGGCATGTTAAGTATATAAGCAGGACAATGAATGTTTATGCATTGGGTCGGAGGGTTGGGTACACGTATACAACTCACCGCAGTACGCAAATAGTTTAGCACTGCATACTCGGACTGTTTAAACTCCGTCAAAGTGAGCAGATACTTCATCCTAATTCTAATACGTATGCAAATCTGCTTTCAGGCAACGTGAAGCCTTTATCTTTGAGATTATTATATTATGCTTATTCATACTAAATACTTAATTAAATATTCAATTCGTAGGTAAGTTTACACCAGAGTGATTCAATTAAAATGGTGCGAAGATTTCGGAAAGAGAATTAACTTTTCGAATTACGAAAAAATTGTACAGTTACAATAGTTTTTTCATAATTGTTGAAATATTAAATTACATAGACTAGTAAAATCAATAGTTACGAACTTCGACCCCCTTGAGAGGAACGGCTGCGGTGCCTTTTTCGTACAAAATCTAAATTTGGATTCGAGGTCAAAGTACAAAGGTATGCATACATCTAATACGGATGTTTGCCACTTTATTTATTTGTATTTTAAATTATAAAATTTAAGCCATTAAAGGGTTCAATGCTCATGATTTTAGAGGCAATTTTAACAATTACTTGTCACTTACAAATAATTATTTAATATACTAATTTTTCATATATTTTACTTATAAAATAAAAAAGCATTTTGACGGGCGTAAATTTTTATTACAAATGACCGATTTACGTTGGAACACGAATTTTGACGAATATAAGATAAAATTTTTAACCAAGAAAGTGGTTTTCTTTCAGTGGTTGGTTTTCACCGCATTATCAAAGTAGATAAGACAAGATTATTTTTAAATAATTTCAATTAACTCGCAAAAAATGTCTATCATGAAAATATTGAATTCTTTAATTAATTATATCTTTTTGAAAACGAAAATAAATAAAACAGCACGTACTAGATATTTGTTAAACCTTTCAAAAAAAATTATTGAGTTTGGTTGGGTATTTTGACCTCAATTTCAAATTTAACTTTTGTATATGACGCGAAGCAGTTACCCAACACAAGTATTTTAATATGCTCATTGCTCAAGCACAATTTTTTTGAATATTTTATTCAATTATCACAAAAAAAACAGACAGCAGTCCGAGTTAATACAATTAATTAATACGCGAAAAATACAGGTCTCGTATAAACAAGAAGGTGTTAGGTTAGGGAAGCACTGACGATGTCTGCATATTAAATTTATTACAATGAAGCAGGTCTTTCCAACACCACAATACTAGGCTTAAATTGAAAAGGGGGTAGATTATTTCTTGCTCTTCTACAGAATAATTCTACATAAAGTAACGTTATTTCGAAAATAAAATTATTTTACTATTCATTTATGTTTTTCAACGGAGCGAAAATAGGCTTAAATAATACGTATGTTATACGAGTATATTGTGCACATGTTTAAAACAATTTTAACATTATCACCAAAGGTTCTTAGAAAATGCTCTTAACAAGGTTTTGCTCATACGGGCCTTTTTCGAAAAAGAACTCGTCGGGACGCATTCGAAATTTCGAACGCGTGACGTAGGTGGAAGTAAAAGACTTTTGCAGTTAATTCGAATTTCCCAGTGGAACATGGACTGCAAGCTACGTCACGAATTTTTAGCCAATCACCGCTTTACCCCCCCCCCCCCCCGATGAGCTAACCTTGTTAAAAGCATTTTCTACGAACCTTGATTATCACCAATATCGTGATATTGCTAATTGGAGTTTAATATTTCGAACGGAAATGAAAATTCACACAAACCGTGATGCGTAATGTATCTATAATTGTATAATTAAAATTCTTGAATGTATGGATTATATTGTCATTAAAATAAGTAGGTACCTATGTATCTTAATATAAAACAAAGTCGGATTAGTTACACCATTTGTAACTCAAGAACGACTGGACCGATATGATCTTTGATTTGCTGGATTTGTCATATAATATTGAATAGTGAGTGAGTTCCAAAAATTCAAAAACGTCAAATGTCAATGCGCTGATTGTTTTGCTTTTGTTCTTAAACATATAATGCTGCCCCTCTTTCTTACACACTAAATGTCAATAGTCGAAAATGAGATAAACGGTGAACGTATGTCTGCACCCCTTTCTCATACGTATAAAGAAAATGGAACGCAATTCCCGTAAGTAAGTGGAAAAGTAAGAAAATCACGAAAAATATTAATCCGTTTACAACGCCATCTCCGATGCTGACAAAATCAAAACACGAACAGTTGCGCATGGATAATTGCTTCATTGTGTATTTTTTTAACTTAATAAAAAACTGAATTTTATTCAGGATATACGTTAACACAGCATTTATTGTTTCTGAGGCTGTACGAAGTTCGTCGGGTTAGCTAGTATAAAATATAAAGCAAAACTTCGTTCACCGACCGACCGTCACATTTGATAACTTCGCACATAGACAAACAGTGCCAATTTTTATTTTTTTAATGGCCCCCGTTAATCGTCGATTCTCGACCCGACAGCGATCTGTCAAATTGTGTATTGGGTTGTTTGATCGACCGAAGATTAAGCCGTCAAGCATAACGGTTATTAAAAATTAACCTAACGCTGACCGGCCGAATATTTGCGGGTAACGGGAACCCTTCAAATGCCAAAATATTAAAAATGGCGCAGATCCTCGAAATTTCCCTCCATTATAATCCAAGTATAATATTTTAATTTTATAAAGAACTACAATCATGTTTACCTACGTGGTCGCTGAAAATATCCTTAAAATATACTAGGGTAGGCTGAAAAGTAATGCACACGTGCTTGTTAAACACGAACCAAAACAAATAGCAAGATCATTCAAAAAGGACATTAAAGTTCGATTCTTGAGCTTCATAATTTTTTTTCAACACAGTCACCGCATAACGAGAATTTGTATATTTCTCCCAACGTGTGACGAGTTTTTCCATTATGTAACTGAAAAATTCTTCCGACATTTCTCGAATCCGGGACTTGACAGCTGCCTTCACCTCTTCGTCCGAGGTGTAATGATTACCCTTAAGATGTCTCTTGAGTAGAGTTATCGATCCTAATTGTTCAACATTTAAGCCGACACGTTTCTTGGATATTCCAAAATGGTTTGTGATACGTTTTTGAGTAATTTGCTGGTCATTTTGAATGAAATCTTGGACGAGTTTGGATTGTTTATCGTCTGAATCAAGGTGTTTCATCGACAATCATTGCTTTTGTAGGCTCACAATCATGAAATTTTATTACCCATCGATTTATAGTAGACCTATCAATAGCATAGTCACCAAAAACGTCCTTAAAACGACGATGATTCACAGTAGAAGTCACCTTTTCAGCAATTAAAAATTCGATAACACGCTGTTTATCTTGCGTTGACGTAACACTAAAACACGTCTCCACAGTTCTTCTTCTCAAAATACACCGGATGAATTCAACGACCGAGATGTGCGTACATGTAGAGGAGCAATGTCATTTATATATTCCACCTGGTACGCTTCTGAAGGTCATTTTGTTCGCGCTGTACAAGCCTGTGTGGATTATTTTTCAGCCTACCTTGTATTTTTTGAAATTCACGATAATCATGTAGGTGGAAATATCGAATTAATAAATACTTAAGACAATTATACAACAAATATTATACTAGAACATTTGTATTTTCTGTATTCTGAATTTTCATTAGTGTTTTCTACGCTAATGAAAATTCTAGCACGTGCTCCTCACTTTTCTAAAACATGTTTGTAACTCCTGCATAATGAAGTGGTTGTGAATGTTTTTTATGGAAGTGCGAGAATGAAACGTGCTCTCGCAGGGGTAAAAAATCGTGCTCCGAGTAAAAAATAGAGCGGAAAAATAATGAAGCAATTAAAATATTTCTTGTATAAGAATACAATTGGGTTGATTAAAACTTTCAGGAAATTGTGAGTTGAATGCATGCATTGTGATGTAAAAAGAGGAAATTAAAATTTTAACTAAGCGACGATGCATCTCTGCTAAAGTTTTCAATTGTCTTCTAATGAGAGAAACTGTTGGGACCGTTTAAAACTCCCATTGA
The DNA here is from genome assembly GCA_917563855.2 of Limnephilus lunatus. NCBI lineage: Eukaryota > Metazoa > Arthropoda > Insecta > Trichoptera > Limnephilidae > Limnephilus > Limnephilus lunatus. Next base: position 49,035,235 of record OU830600.1, read on the forward strand.
GAAAATACATTTAAAAATGCATAATAGTAGTCCAAAATAAGTTCGTAACTTACTCAGATGTACTGTTTTTAGGGTTTTGTATTTTGGGGAAGCTTTGTTACATTTATTAGAATGTTTTATCATGGAGGTCACAATATATTTGGAAAGTACTTATGTTTGGTTTTGAAGTGAGAATATGCTTAGTTCCTATCGGAATGTCGTTTATGTATTTAAAGTAAAAAGAAGGAATTTGACCATCTCGGAAGTACATAATATCGTTTTGTATATTTTATCGACGATAATTACCACCAGGTATAGCGATGAAACTACATATCTAATTATGTTGTGATTGTGTCGTGTGCTCCTTCGCAGAGATACAGTGGTAAATGAGTGGTCTTCCCTTTTCCTTTCATACCTTGTTTTTCCTACACATACGAGTATTATCATCCAATTTCAGCAAACATCATTTCGCCTCTTTTCGTTTTTGGTATTTACAGTCTTACAAGTGCATCTGAAGCTGTAATTCGTAAGCATTTTTGGATGTAAGAACTTACAAGTAAAATGATCATCTCCAACATCTTTACCTTCATATCTCAACAGATATTGAGAACAGTTCTACTTTTTCCCATAAAAAAATAATGTAGCCTTTTAAATACGTTGAACACTACCAATTTTCAGTAAGCTAGCCTCAACTATATTCACAGTGTGCTTATCGTAGTATTTCCGCAAAGGTACTTTAATATATTATAATATGGACTTCAGTGTGGGGTCATAAATCCTCTACACATTTTGGTACCGCACGTGGCACAAGATTCTTCATTGGAGCAAAAACCAAATCCCCTGATATTAACAACAACCGATTTATGTCGTTCCTTCGTATGTGTATTATACTATTGGAAAACGGGATCACAAATTCTAACATTTTACGTGTAACGTTTTCTTTTAATGAGTTACCAATTTGGTAGGCGAATACGGGTAGCGCCGCCTGTAGAACCATTTATTGAATAATTACAAACCCCTGCCACACGTCAACCGGTTCGCTACGTTTGGTGCCTTAGCAGGGACGCCCAGGTTCATGGGGTGAAGTTTGTCCGGGTGTGGGGTAGGTTGGTTCGGGAGAGAATGGTTGAGGGAGTCCCTTTGACTTCTCCAGCCGCACTATCTCGGAACATCACCTTGCACCGCAGTGGGAGGGATGGATTCATAGTCCGTCACTCCTAGACACACTAACCCCCAGATTGCTAACCAACCTACATACCATTTTCCTTCACAAAACTTCCTCTCCTTCCTTTCCTAAAAAGAACCCCCACACAACATCCCCAAAGATGACATAGGCTCTGAGGGGAATTATTTTCCCCAGGGCCTCCTGTGTAAATCTAATGTAAAAAAAAACTATAAAATACCGAGTGAATGGGCGTGCTGTTATATTTACAGAGTTCAATTTACCTTTAAAAAATATTTGTGAACACAGTTACAATATATTATGTGTATGAGATTAAGAAGAAAAACCAATCAAATACTAATAAAAAAATTGGCTGTAACTGTAATTCTAATAAAAAAATTTAAAAAATAATATTCATGCGTGTAGAATGTGTTCAACTTCTGCAATAACGAAACTCTTCGATTTTTGTTATTCAAATGATAATTGACGTCATTTGACGTTTACTTAACATTATAAATAGCAGAAATTGGTGAGTGTTTGCATTTGGGTATGTCACTTAACTGTCTGTAAAGCAAAAATTTAATGAATATCGTAAAAAGTGAAAAAGGGAAATTGTTTTATTTTATTTTTTCTAACCCACATATTGAAAATGTTGTTAAAATATTTTCCATGTTTTGTGGTGACCCTGTAATCCTAGGTAATTTATCAGACTTCACCAAATGTATAGGATTTATCACAAAGCAGTTAATTAGGGGTGATACAATTAATTAAGTAAGATTCCTGCCAAGTGATTTATTTCTTTTCCCCTTGTATCTTATAGAAGTCCCAACGAAAAATCTCGATTGTGTTACAAAGTTGGATTGTTTCAATCGACTGAGTTTATGCCCGAAGATGTTAGAATAGTGGTTACCTATAGTCGTACGCTTGATATATGAAGCCATTCAATTCCTGAGACCAAAGTTTATTTTTTTCTTTCAGGTGACGAACTTGGTGTCTTTGCGTCGTATTTATTCCCCAATGCATAAAAGATTTGATAGACACTGATCGGTCTAACTTTAAGGGTTTAGGGCAGTTTCTTCGGAAGTTTGATTAGGAAAGTTGGGAATAAATAATACTAATGAAACAACAGGGAATTATTAATGAAGACGATTGAAAAAGGCAAAGGGAAATAGATTATATATTAAATATTATTTTTTTAATTGATACACTAACGTTTAAGACAAGATTTTTATGCATAGCACAAAGGGTATTTTTTATATTGTAGATTTTATATTGTTTTTTCGTTTTTTCACAGACATGCAACACGAACCCTTGTGCAAATGGAGGTACATGTTGGAGTAGTGTGGACTCCTTCTACTGCGCCTGCAGACCTGGATATACTGGGAAAACTTGTGAAGGTAAGACAAAATTTTGTGTAAAGACTAAAAAATAATTTGGCTACTGATAGGCCGTGTCCGTTTGAAGTGTAAAGAGGTGTGATTTAAAATTACAATATTTGTCAATCTCACCACAATGTTCTACAGTGGTGCTGCGATCGTGGTCTAATTAATTTATTTATTCAAAAACTAATGTAATACATAAAAAACATTAGCTGCTCATCTAACTAGGGCATTCCTGTATCGAGATGTGCAGTTATTGTATCGAGATGTGCAGTTCCTGCATCGAGATTACAAATTAGATCGCCAGAAGCGTTTTAATGTTCATGTTTATCAAAATAGATTTATAACTTTTTATGTGGATCTGTGTTATTTGTTTTATCTGAAAAATTTTTTTTGTTAATAATTTTTTTCACAATATCTTTTTACTCTTTACCAATTTAACTAACTTTATTTTGACAAGCGTGTAATCGACACGACCGTTATGATTGATAATCATAACAAAATGTGATCAACATGACCTTTATACTTGACAATCACTGCAAATGTGATCGACCTGACTATTACACTTGAAAATCATAACTAATGTGATCAATATGACTTAATTGCTTGACAATCACAATAAATGTGATCAACACGACCGTTATGCTTGACAGTTGATTAAAATTTTATAAAAATCTTTAAATATCAAAAAATGATAATGGCGCTGATCATTGATGTAAAGATCATCAAATATAATTGAAATAGAATAAACTAAATATTGAAATTAGTCCCTTTGTTTTAATAATTTTGTCACATTTTTCATAAGATGAGAATGAAGGTCGAGTAGAATGTCACATTGCACCAAAATATATGTAAAATAATCTATTTTGTATTCCTACAGACGACTTCATAGTGGAGTCAGTCGGTGCCGCCCAGGGAGCCCCGGAGGGCGGGGGCGGGGGCGGAGGCGGCTCCGTGCGGGAGGTGCGCCTGCCGCTCGCGCTCTATCACGACCGCCTGCACAACGTGTACATCGCCGCTGGCACGCTGGGAGCTGCGATGGCTATCGTGGGCGTCGTGGTGAGTATTACATTAAAAGTGATATTATACATACTACCCCTTTACTCATAATCGAGGTGTAAATATTACGCTAGGCGAAAGATTTGAATAATAAAAACTATTATTATGAATAATACTAATTTGGGTTGTACCTCTATCTGTAACTCCCGTTCAATGAATTCTAGAAGTTACACTTTCTTTGATTTTCATAAATGAAACTGATTGTGGGAATTTATTTATTTATTTATTTATTTATTTAAGGAACATAAACAGTCATAGTAATAAAATATACATAAGAGGATGGCAAAAAAACAGACCAATTATTAATGTTCACAGATAGGTATTTAGAAACATAAAAGTAACTGAATGTAAACTAGAAAATTTAAGAAAAACAGAAAAAATAAAAACAGAACTAAGCAGCAATTTAAAAAAAAATAATAATACAGATGTTTAGTCAACAAGTGATAAACATGTTATAAACAATAATAAAATAATTAAAACAATACTTAAATAGACTGCGAAATAGGTATTTGGGTTGGGACGGGTAAGGGGAGGAGAGGGATAAGGGAAAGTTGCCACGCAAGTAATATAATAATATTAGGTACAATGAATTTAGTCATGAATATGTGTTATTCGCACCTACATAGAATGTAATAAAGAAATTCTGTAACGACAGTAACTAGCAGTGAATATGTCAGCAAGTGTGTCTATATGTGCAAGTTTATTATTATAGTATTTACATGCCCTTTGTATAAATTCATTTTGGTTGGAATTAGTGTTGCATCTATCAATGTAGAAAAGGGTATTTTGTCTGCTGTATCTAGTCGGCGTGTGGAAATTTATTTTATTTAGCAGCTCCGGGCAGTCAACTTTTGAGTTAATAATTTTGTACAGGAGCATCTGATCAGCGACAAGCCTCCTATTGAGCAGTTTCGAGATTCGAAAATGTTTCTCGATTTCGTCGTAAGAATTGTATATGTTGAATGATTTAAAATTGAGAAATTTGAGAAATCGCTCCTGAACTCTTTCTAACCTGTTAACATAAACAATATAGCGCGGGTTCCAAACCTGTGAACAGTATTCCAGGTGAGGACGAACATGTGAATTGTACAGAATCAGATAAGTCTTAGTATTTTTGAAAAATTTGCATGTTCTCAGTACAAAGCCTAGACTCTTTGTTGCTTTGGTGACAATATTATCAATGTGTTTATCAAAAGTAAGTTTAGAGTCCAAAATAACCCCGAGGTCACGTATATAATCTTTATTTGTTAACAGAGATCCAGAAATGGTGTATTCATGCAGTATTTTTTTATGGTTACGTGTGAATGTGACTTTGCAACATTTGGAAATATTGATAAAAAGCTTATTTCTGAGACAGTAATCCGTCAGTCGGTCAAGATCTTCTTGTAAACGCACAGAACAGTCATGGGAGCTTATAGGAAGGTATATTTTCATATCGTCGGCAAATAGTAAAATTTGAGCATTGTGAAAACAAGTAGTAATATCATTTATATAGATAGAGAAAAGCAAAGGACCCAAAATGGACCCCTGAGGCACACCAGAAGTAATGATTTTCCAGATGGAAGAAAATCCACCTACTGTCACAGCCTGGGACCTGTTTGTTATGTATGAAGATAACCAACGAAGGAGATCTCCATGAATACCATGATTAGCAAGTTTTCTAAGCAGGATCCTGTGGTTGATCTTGTCAAAGGCTTTGCTATAATCAGTATAAATTGTATCAACTTGCACACGTTTATCCATAGAGGCAGACAAGAAATTTAAAAATGTTATAAGATTTGTAGCAACAGAGCGACCTGCAAAGAATCCATGCTGAAATTCGTTGATCGAATTCTTTACCACAGGGAATAACTGGTCATAGACTATGTTTTCGAACACCTTTGAAAAAATGCAGAGCTTGGAAATGGGTCTATAATTATCTGCTTCGCACTTAGTTCCCGATTTATGAATTGGTGTGATGTAGGCTCTTTTCCATATATCTGGAAATGTACCAGTCTTAAGCGATATATTATACAGTATTGATAGCGGAATTGACAAATGATTTGCACACTCCGTAATGAACAGTGGTGGGATACCATCTGGCCCAGCACCCTTGCTGGAATCGAGCCGTTTTAAATATTTAGATACAAGATCAGCATCGATAAAAACTGATCCTATCTCACAAACCTGATTAACAACGGAGTCGTGGCAGGAAGTCCCCAGAGGGTCAGCCGGTTCATAGACGGAATGAAAATATTCAGCAAATAAATCACAGACTGCCTGGCCACCCTCGGCTGTTAAATTCTTAAGATTTAATACGCTAGGAATAGATGCTGATAGTTTTTTTGATTTAACATATGACCAGAATGCCTTGGGATCTTTGGCGATATTCTCTTCAGCATTATTAATAAAGTCTTCATGACACTTCTTAGCCATTTTTTTCTGTCTGGTGCGTAGCCTAGAAAAAGTAATGTAATCGGAAGGGTTCTTATAAGTAGTATATAATCTGTGAAATTTCTGCTTTTCGCGAATAAGTTTTATTAATGATGAGCTATACCACGGGGGATAGGAATGTTTACCAGAACGCCTCAATGGAACCTTATCAGAGATCAAATTATTAATAATATTATAAAAATGTGATAGTGCAGGATTGACGGAATCGGTTAAGTTAAGTGTGTTCCAATCTACTTGCGCCAGGCTGTCTCTTATGTCATCGTAGTTAGCTTTGTGGAATGAAGGCCTTTTAATTGAGTTTTCCTTTATGACCGGGGGTTCAACAAACTCAGCAGTGATAATGATAGATTTATGGTGAGTATCCTCAGGAACAAACGGGTCGTTCGCGGGAGCAACGCGTACCGAGAAATTACAGAGAACGAGATCAAGAATTCTTCCTAACGTATTTTGAACACCATTATATTGGTGGAGGTTACAGTAATTAATATTATCGATAAATGTTGAACTTATTGTAGAAGTATAGTTGCAAGGAATCATGTTTACCTCATCCACAGGAAGAGACCAGGTAATATCAGAAAGGTTAAAATCTCCCATAATAAGAAACTTGTCGTTAGGTTGATTCAAAAGCTTAAAACCTAGATCATTCGAAAAGGCGGAGATTCGAGCATTGAAATTGAAGCTTTTGGACAGGTAGATACAACAAAGATGAACGCTAGTAAATACATTGGCACGTGGGATGCGAAGAGTCACCCAAATGTCTTCATCCGTAGAACACCACGAGTAATTACAAATAGCATTGAGTTCCTTTTTGACAGCCAAGAGCACCCCACCACCCATTGTTACACCTTCGATACTTCTGTCGCGTCGGAAAACATTGTATCTTGAGTCAAAAAGCTCCCCATCTAAAATAGAATCAGTAAGCCAAGTCTCTGTTATACCAATCACGTCATAATCACCGCTCGTAACACTGCGAAGAAACGTGTCATTTTTTGTTCTCAGTCCACGTACGTTCTGATAAAAAATACTTAGAGGCAGGGACTCTTTTTCAGTTTAGTGTCAATAACAAAAATATGCAGAGAATGTGTGAACATAATATGAGGTGTAATATGTATAGACACTTGAAATATGGCCAAGTATGTTAAAAATAAAAAATTGAGTACAGAAAGTTAGAATATCTTGCAGATGACAGGAGTTGAGAACAGGAAAATATAATAAGGTAATGTAGTGCGAATGTAATAAATAAATATAATAGTTATGCGATGGCAATGTGAGATGCGGGATAGGCGGGCGTGTGGAGGAAGAGGAAGGAGTATGCAATAATAATCGGATGAGCAGTAGGTATTTTCTTATGTTATTTTCTGGAGGTCGTCTTCCCTCGTGACTAAAAAAGCTGGTGAATTTTCATTTTTTCTCACCAAGATCTTGCAGTCCTTTACCCAAACAAATTTAAAACCTGCTTCCCGTGATAATTCAGACAAGTGATAAAGGACAAAAAATAATTTCATATTAAATTAATTAATAGATATATTTGAAGTGTGTATTTTTGTTGGTTGTAAATTGTTGTCATTCGAAAGGTAAATTTCTGATCGTCGCAAATAGAAGGCAAATATTTTATAAATTCTTTTAGCTTTACAAGACCTACAATATCCTGTAGTTTTTCAGGGGTACATATAAATAATTAAATATTATTACAATGGTGCAGGTAGCTATAAGTCGCCCTCAGGCTGGCTCAACTATATCAACCCTAAACCTGCGTGTAAGAATCTAACAAATAAGACATTTTCTCCCTTACTTATAATCTAGGCGTAAATATTGCGCAGGGCCTAAAGTCGGAATACCAAGTTAAATACTTATTACGACGGCTTTGATTTAGTTAAACCGGGCTTTAGACCGGTTTTAGAAAGCCGAACTGATGCAACGCATAAAGCTAAGTACCCACGCTCGTTCATGCTCCATGGTTTAACGCTCATCCGAACATGTCTCAACGTAGCTCGATGCGAAAAATATTCGAGAGTCTGAATTTTGCTCGACGTTCGACAGAAATATACGATTTGACACAGCGTCTTGCTGGTATTTCTACGCTAGAGAGTGTGGATGCAATGACGATAATGATTCCAAGTCTACATTTTCGATATAGATAAGCGATGGGAAGGTGGGCAAGCGCATTCACAAATAGTGTTTCAAATCAAAAATATGTGTAGTGTTATGTAGATTTACTTGACACTAACAGATTCTCCTATGAAATAATAGATTCTTTTGGTTATCTGCGTTTATTATTATACTTCGCGTATTACAATGTGACCTAGAAGCTGGCTGAAAGAATTCTGAACCGCGGGTTCCAGTGAACACCGACCCAGAGCTCCTTGGCTCTCTGTTGGTTCCCATAGGTACTAAACTACCTGCCATCTAGAGGAATCTAAGGACAGCTCATAGCACTGCCATATGTGTCTTTTAGATTCACTACAATATGTAACACTGCTCCAAATCTGTGCCACGAATTGCACCAAAATTTAATAACGCCAAATTACGAGAGTTTCTGCTCCTTCAAAAAACAAATTTTCTTCCTTGAAATTACAAAAAAAATCCTTGTGTGACATCAATTATGTACTTCTGACCTAACGAATAGTCTCTTTGTATTAATGTTTCATATCTATTTTATCAATGTTGTACCTTCTCCCGCAAAGTTTTTAAGAATCTGAGATTTAATTAGTAAACAAATTTTATCTAGCCGGCCTCACGCGAAGAAAACTAAATTTCAAAATATTCCCTATAACTTCTTCCTCGAGCTACCTGTTCAATATTTTAATCAAATACGAATTTAATTTGCGAAGAAGCTTGGAACTTTTAACTCAGTTACCTAGACATTAATAAGGCTGATACGCTAGAAGAGCTCTACAAAAATATTTACGGATTAAAAACTGGCAAATTTAATGGTGAATGATTTCCGAGAAAACTGTTCCAACTCTAAAATTTGTTTTAATTTTTTTTATTATTTCTGATTATTATTATTTTATTTTGATTTATTTATTTTACAAATGGCACATATTATAATATTACTTGTCTCCCATTAAAAGCATTTGCTTGTGGATGGAAGAAGAGTTTACATTTAATATAAGTACAATTAATGCAATCACTTGTTTCACATATATAGGTACCTACAGTTAATACACAGCTTATATACAGTTAAATCACATCACAATCAAGACCATTCAATTAAAAGACATAAATGTCATGTATTCAGGAAGAAGAAAAATAGGTATAATTTTAAGTGTGACATTCATGTGCAAATAGGGGAAGCAGTTTTCCTGTTGATGATTTCTCTAAAATGCTTTTTGATAGAGTTCAACAATCAAATTCAATTATATAAAATGAAAGGTATTTGTGCTTCGTTCGGGATGGAAAAAAATAATTCTAATACGTCTAAATAACTGTTAGTTTTGTTACTTCTATTACATAATATTAGGCAATAATTTTGGAAGGCATACTTTCAATATCGCTCTGGTGACAAACTACAATAGTTTTAATCTGGAATGTATCGAAACGGCTTTTAAATTTCTTGGAAATTTGAAAGCAATATCTGAATAATATGGAAGTAATCCTAAATATATCCCCTTTGACTTGTCATTCCCCTTCCATGAAAGTAAAAAATCTTCTTGGAGAATGGAGGTACAATGCCGTCCTTGACTTATTTACAAGAAATGGCTATCTTGCGTATTCAACACCAATGGCTCCACCTTCTGTGCATAATATTATCAATAATTTCAGTTACCTCCCACCCCACTACATTCCACTTCACCCTCTTTTAAGCAACCCTTTTATCTTTACAAAACCCTGCCTTGCAAAGGTAAATTATGTTTAAGAGATCCTTTCTCGTGTAGTGGTGTACTGGATAGATCAATAAATAATTTAACACAAAAATATGTCTGTTTTTGTTGAAGCTGAAGAAGTTAATAAAAAAATTGAGAAATGCGAGTCTATTTAAAAGTAATTGATAAACGTCGCCTTGCTTCGCTCCGCACGCAGTGTCTTTATGCATTTATTTGTATTTTTTGTAAAAACAGCCATTCATATTTATTATTTAATTTATTTTTATTTTAAATGCACATTTACAGTTATACCTTACCAATAATAAACATACATTTTATTTTATTAAGTAATAATAGCGTTTTTGAATTTTTGAATATTTAGTTGAAAAATATCTGTATCAGGGGACAGGTAATTTAGTAATAGAAGATAAGTTAGTTCTGCATCTCGGAACAACAACAATTTTGTATCTGCTCGCTCTTGTGAAGTTGTCAGGAACATAAAACTCAACTTTTTGTATTATATCAGGAATACAGATGTTGCCGTTTAGAAGATTGCATGCTCTTGTCAGCAAAGCAGTTTTCCAGCATGCCGGATAAAAAGGCTGACGGATATAACCAGGAATAATATCCGTCTCAGATATAAATATCTCCAAAAATTATGTAACAGTGTAAAGAATGTTTATATCATAACGACATTAAAATTTAAGACCATAATAGAAAAATAAAAATTAATATATAAACGGATGTTCCAAACTACTTATGATATGTTCGTTCAAAGATATCCTCTTTAAAATGTTTTGCCTTTACTCGCCGCTTTTTCTAGTTGCTAAACATTCTCTCCTTTGTATTTAACATTTCATTTTGTTCGGTTTTGGGCAGATTTTTTAAATGAAAAAGCATAAAACAATGACCTTATAACCGATTGGTCGAGGCGATTTATATACGCTGCCTAGACTAAACGAAACTTAGCTTTTTGAACTTACTTAACTAACAATCTATCAGTCGCACCATTTTTCTAAAGAGACAAGGTGGATTAAGCGCCATTTTTTATTAACTTAATCCCAGACTTTCGCCTTTTCCTTCTAATTCTGTTTTATTCTACTATCAGTTCTACATATTCACACCACCTAACTGTTTCTTATGCGTATGCATTATTCTGGCATCAGTCTCACTTTAATTTAAATAAATAAATACGGTTACTGAGACAGGTTTTGCATCGACTTCAGAAAAGAAATTATTCCAATTAAATGAATAGGTGTCCCATATAACAGAAGAAAATTAGTTAGAGATTCCTTTCTTTTCGGTTCCTTGTGGTTTCTGTTCCTTGCATTTAGGCCCAATTTATCTGCCTTTCAGATAAACCAGAATCGACTGTTTTGTTCTACTGGCAGTTTGTGTACAAATTAAACTATTATTTTTTTACATTATGATGGCGGACATTTTTTCGCATTATTCGTTGAAATTATTAATTCGCTGAAAACATAGTCTCACAACCTTGCAAGAATAATATTATGTGCACAGAATATTATTCTCCTTAATCATTTCATCTTTTTCAGCCGTTATCAGTCTATCGTATTCCACACACAATATATGCATTATAAATTGTGAGCATGAGGTGTGTAAATTCCCCAAGCTCTCTGGGCTTAATACCCAATATACGATTAGGAAATCCTAAAATGAAATTCTACCTGCGCGAACAAATATATCACAAAGGAACAGAGCAGTCTTACACTCCAAGAAAAATAACAAATTCACCAACCTTGATTATACAATTCTCTGCAGCTCGGGAGGCCTCCAAATTTCTGATCAATAAGTGTAATCCTTTTGTCTTGAATCGCGCAAGTAATTAGTTGTCCATTACAACATGTTCAATTTCACAATTAGTCTGTTGTCAACATTTTATACAACAGAAATCAGTTTCTTGTCAATGTCACAAAGAGGAATTTTCCATAATGAAAAAATAACAATCTCCAAACAAACGCACAATGACAGTTTTTTTATTTGCTCTATTTTTGAAAATCAATCCATTTCAGGTTCCTTGTTAATTTCAAAGAGCGAGTAACTACCGTTCCCTGTGATAAAAATATATTTAAATATTTTTTTCGAACAAACAATAAAAAACAAATTATAATGCTTAACCATGCTCCCCGCCTTGGAAGTTCGCAGAACTTTCAAAAAAAAAAAAAAAAAATCAACGAATATGAAAACAAGTAAAGATCAAATCAATAAATAGAAACATATCTTGGCTAAGTCAGAAACAATTAGATCATAATAGAATATTAACATAAAATAAAATAAAATAAAGACAAAATTATTGCGTTGGGATGGGATATAATTTAACAACAGGACGTTTAAAGAGTCCGTATCTAGTCTTTACCGTCGCAACGCGAATGATTTTATCAGTACCAGGATGAACATCCGTTATTACGCCCAAAGGCCAATTTAACGGAGGCGAATCCTCCTGTCCCATAAGTACGACAGTTCCAACCTTAATAGGATGGTCAGTGGTAGCCCACTTCTGCCTGACTTGCAACGTATGCAGATATTCCAAACGCCACTTCTTCCAGAAGGATTGAATCATGCCGTCCAATAATTGCTTGCGCTGAGCAAAGTTTATTTTAGCGTCTGTCAAAACAGAAGCAGGTAAGTACTGCAAAGGAGTCGACATTAAAAAATGTGCAGGCGTAATAACTTCCGGATAGGGTTCGGAAGACGCGATTGTGAGTGGGCGCGAGTTCATTATACACTCTATTTGAACCAGAACGGTCTGTAGTTCTTCATAAGTGAGGAGCTGAGTTCCGATTACACGGTACAAATGAGTCTTCATACTCTTTACATTTGATTCCCATATACCCCCGAAATGGGGCGCGCGTGGTGGAATCATTTTCCACTCAACCCGGCGATTAGCGAGTTCACGCTTTAAAGCGGGCTCGAATTCCGACTCAACCAAAAACTTATAGAGATCATCTAATTGTGCCTTGGCACCAACAAAATTGGTACCATTATCTGAATACAAGCATGACACAGGGCCACGCCGAGAAATAAAACGGCTGAAAGCAGCCAGGAAAGCATTTGAAGTTAGGTCAGAGACCAACTCAATATGAATGGCCTTGGTTACAAGACATACAAAAAGACAGACATATGCCTTTTGTGAATGTTGTCCTCTCCGACGAGCAAGCGTGATACGGAGGGGACCTGCATAGTCTACACCGGTATGAACGAAAGCCTTTGCTTCTACAACACGATAGGAAGGTAAATCTGCCATCTTCGGTATAGGATGCGACGGATTTAAGCGGAAGCAGAAATTGCATTTCCGTACTTTTGCCTTAATAACAGTCCTGGCATCTAATATCCAATAGCGCTGCCGTAAGATGGACATAAGAAGTCCAGGGCCTGTATGACAGTTCATGACATGGAAATGATCGATGATAAGATTCACAACACAGTCATTTTTAGGTAGTAAAACCGGATGTTTAACCTCAAATGGTAAATCCGATTTAGAAAGCCGCCCACCAATACGTAACAAATTATCCTCATCGAGAAAAACTGATAAATTCCTAAGCTTTTTTGAAGGCAATTTGCCTTTCTGGAGTGCAGCAATATCTTCTATAAAATGAATACTCTGCACGGAACGAATCACAGCCTTTTCAGCAGTCATAAGATTATTGACCCTTCCAGAAGAGGGTGATACCTTTTTTGCGAATTGGAGGACAAAAACAACAATCCTTAAAAGTTTATTCCATATGGATATACGCTGAGCCAGTTCACTCAGGACCGATTGTTCACGCTGAACTATTGCAGTGAGCACATTAGTTTTGTGCTCAGGCATTTCACCGATATTTGAGAAATGAAACGGTCTTAATGGCCATCCCGAGGGTGGGCTGCGAATCCACAATGGTCCATTCCACCATAATTCGTGTGAAATAAGCTGGGAAGGAAGCATGCCACGAGAAAGGCAGTCACTAGGGTTTTCACTACCGGCGACATGATAAAAGTTTTCAGGAGACAAATTCTCCTGACATTGAGCCACGCGATTACTAACAAACACCGACCATCGATGAGGCGACGAATGTATCCATGAAAGCGCAATGGTAGAATCTGAAAACGCATAAGTCCCTGCAATAGTAAGACGCGAACGATAACTATTTTGAACCGTCCGAATTAGTTTGGACATCAAGACCGCGGCACACAGCTCCAAACGAGCGAGTGTTGTTACTTTGGTGGGAGAGACCTTTGATTTTGCACACAACAATCTCACGGTTATATTCCCAGACAGATCAGTTGTGTGTAAATATATCACACAGCCATAACCATTCAGGCTCGCATCGCAGAAAGCAACGATGAGCACTGTACTGTCTTTTAGGACACCTACATGACGCGGGATTTTTATCGTAGAAATTAAAGGAAATTCCTGTGTGAGTGCCGAGAACCTTTGAATAACGCTCTCAGGGGGAGTATCATCCCAACCAATGTTGCACAGCCATAGCTCCTTAATAAGCAATTTAGCGTACAGAATGGAGGGGGCGACCAGGCCGAGGACATCAAATAAGCGGGCGACTATAGACAGTATATTCCGCTTTGTACACTTCTCCTGGACATAATAAGTCGTAAAGAAGAAGCTGTCATCAACTGGTTCCCACGAGAGGCCTAACACCTTAGAGGTATTGTTAGAACCAACAGTAAAGTCCACCGTACTGCGGTGAGAATCTGGAAGGTTTTCAAGTACAACTTGAGAATTACTAGTCCATTTGACCAAATCAAAGGCACCGGACTTGAATAACGAGATTAATTCTCGAGAAAGACGTACGGCGCTGGATTCATCTTCAATAGAATAGACCAGGTCGTCCATATACAACTTGGACTCTGCCACATTGGCAGCATCCGATAAATGTGGTCTCATATCTTGGGCTAACTGACGAACAGTCCGCATTGATAGGTATGGACTTGCCGTTAGTCCGAAAGGGACCCGATTAAATTGAAATGTCCTTATAAGATCGTTGTTGGAGAATCGAAATAAGATTCTCAAATATCTACGATGCTTGCTTAGAACTTCAATCTGTAAATACATTTGCTTTATGTCCGCAGTCATAGCGATGGGAAAAAGACGAAAGTCAAGTAAAAGCAAAAACAAATCAGCTTGTAGATTGGGACCAGTATGCAAGATGTCATTTAGTGACAGCCCTGTATGTGTCTTAGCACTAGCGTCAAGCACAATCCGAGGCATAGGTTTATCAGAACGAATGACGGCGTGATGCGGGATATAATATCCATCATCTGTAATATCAGACTCTGGGACTTCTGACAGGTAATTGTTTTCAATATATTCACTGATAACTTTATTATAATTCTCCTGTAAAGAAGGCGATTGTTTAAATTTTCGCTCCAAGGCCATAAATCGGCGCTGGGCGGTAGTTCGAGAATTCCCCAATTGGTTCGGGTCTTTACAGAAAGGTAAAACAACAGAATACCTCCCGTCATCAGCGCGAGAAATAGATGAAGTAAACAGATTCTCACATTCCGTCTCCTCTGAACTCAGAAATTGTATGTTAGGTATTTCTTCTAACAGCCAAAATTTTTGCACTAAATCATTTAGCGCGAGTGCGGAAAATGACATATTTGTATTGGTCACTTTATGAGGGTAGTCACCCATTAGCACGAAGCCGAAAGCGGTTGATAACGCAGGGGGGGCACTAGTCCCCGATTCCACCCTGTTTCCCAGATAAATATACGGAAACAGTTGCGCCCCTAAGACGATGTCTATACTTCCTGGAATATTCCATGTTAAGTCAGCGAGGGGTATTCCCTCTAAGTATCTCATATCACTTTTGGTAATATAGTGATTAGGCAGCTGGTCAGTGACACTATCAACGACAAGCGCGTGTATATTATATTTATTATTTGGATACACACGTGACTCGATGTCTAAATAGACGTAACCGAAGATTGGTCGTGAAGCTGAACCAATGCCTTTAACAAAAGAATTACTCAAAGGAATTATTGGCAAATTCAGCGACTTGCAACAATCTACCGTAATCAAATTATTCTGCGATCCATTATCAATTAAACATCTAACAATCATTTTGTTACCATTTTTAAGTTTCGCATATATTTGAGCGGTTGAAAGTAAAATTGTCGAATTAGGTGTTACTTTGGCTGACAGCGAACACGAAGGGCTAACGCGCAAGGGTTCCTCTAGTTGCATATTGCAATTATCCGTTCCACTGACGCTGGATGGTACCAAAGGGGGGGAAGACTGCTCCTCATTGGTAAGTACTTCCGACGTATGTACATGAGTATTTGTTTTCAAATTATTCCCACTACCAAAATGTAGTAAGGTATTGTGTGGTTTTTTGCACAAATCGCACATAAGCGACGATTTACAAGAGCTTACAGCATGTGATGCGCTAAAACAATTTATACACAAATGTTTTGATTTTATAAAATCAAAACGGGCTCGTGGAGAACTTAGCTCTTTGAACCGAGAGCAAGCAGTAATTGCATGATCAGTTTTTTTACAAAACATACAAGATTTCGGGGGCGGAGTTGGTACTCGAGGTACATTCTCATTACTCGCGACGAAAGATTTATATTTGTTCGAACGGGATGAAGTCGCCGTAGGTGGCTTATTCATGGCACTTGATGACCTCTTTGAACGCTCTAATATTTTCACTTGATCTTGTACGAAAGAAATTAATTCCGTGTATGAAGGCACTTCTTTACCCCGCACAGTCAACTCAAAAATCTGAGCAGTCTGTTGATCTATTTTTCTTAACGCACAGTTCAAAATTATAAAATCGGCTAAGTCATCAATGTCTAACTGCCTCAATGCCGAAACGGATGCGGAAAAACTTTGAATAAAAACATCAAGACTGCTAGGTGTATTTATACAACCCTTGGCATCTAGAATGTTATTTAAATAATACGTACCTAACGCACGTTTATCCTGATACTTTTTTACTAAACCATCCCAAATAATATTATAGGTGTCGCTTGCAGGCACAATGCCGGCCGTGACCTTAAGCGCCCCGTGCGTCAATTTCCCAACCAAATATTGAACACGTTGAGCGTCCGTTAGCTGTTTATTATTGTGTATATTAGCTTTAAAAGACTCATAAAATTTTGCCCAATTTTCCATCTTCCCATCGAAGCTCGGCAAATCTATGGCGGGAAGCTTAATGACGCAAGGTTCCCGAGAATTATTTTGAGTCGAGAGTGTACGTGCCGTGGCCAGTATCTGGTTACGGGTTCGTTTCACTTTCAAGAAAAGATCTTCAAAGGCGTTCAAAGCCTGAAATTCCGGTTGAAAACTTGGATTTAAGGACAATTGACGATCATTTATATCGTCAATAATGCTTTCAAACTGTGTTTGCATATGATCAATTATTTCGGACTGCACCATAAATGTCTCATTCCTTCTGGAATCGAAATCCGAGATATTCTTTGTTAAGTTGAATAGATCGTTAATGCGTGAAAAAAGTCTTTCCCTTTTAGCTGTTAACATAACAAGCATTCGATCCGGTTGATCATCTGAAGTTTCTTCTGTAATTCTCGGCATTTTAAAAAAAATACAATAACTTTATCACAAAAATTAAAGTTTACAATAATTACTGTAGGTACCTCAGAAATTTACAGAAGAAAACGTAAAATGCTATCAATAGCTTTCAATGAAATTTGTCAATTTATTACACAAATTCTTGCTAGACTTGCTTTTTTAAACAAAAACCTGCAATAATACAGGTAGGTACTCCGATATTTACCGAAAAAAGTATGTAAAATCGAAATAACCAACAAATTCCATAAGAGGAAGGTATTTCAAGAAAATCACCAATTATTACGTGACTCTGAAAACCTTCATAAATAGAACCAGCAATATAATATAGGTATTCCGGATTTACCAAAAATTACGTAAACCGAATGTCCATTTATATTATTTTAACTTGCTAGAACGTATCGGGCTACGAAGGACCATAATTATGCATTATAAATTGTGAGCATGAGGTGTGTAAATTCCCCAAGCTCTCTGGGCTTAATACCCAATATACGATTAGGAAATCCTAAAATGAAATTCTACCTGCGCGAACAAATATATCACAAAGGAACAGAGCAGTCTTACACTCCAAGAAAAATAACAAATTCACCAACCTTGATTATACAATTCTCTGCAGCTCGGGAGGCCTCCAAATTTCTGATCAATAAGTGTAATCCTTTTGTCTTGAATCGCGCAAGTAATTAGTTGTCCATTACAACATGTTCAATTTCACAATTAGTCTGTTGTCAACATTTTATACAACAGAAATCAGTTTCTTGTCAATGTCACAAAGAGGAATTTTCCATAATGAAAAAATAACAATCTCCAAACAAACGCACAATGACAGTTTTTTTATTTGCTCTATTTTTGAAAATCAATCCATTTCAGGTTCCTTGTTAATTTCAAAGAGCGAGTAACTACCGTTCCCTGTGATAAAAATATATTTAAATATTTTTTTCGAACAAACAATAAAAAACAAATTATAATGCTTAACCAATATAAGATAATCTTACTTTTTTATTTTTATTTTTTATAAAGATAAAGTAATACAATATGACAAAATATAAATATTTTTTACAGAAAAAGAAAAAAGTCCCAATAAACTACTTTTTAGTAGTTTGTCAATGGGTGCTTTTCTTTTACTTTGAAGATATAAATAAACTTATTTTACTTTATTTTGCAGTTAAGATACTTTTTTTTTGTGTTAAGAGTTCTAATACAAATTATTTCTTTTGGCGAGCCAATTCTTCAACATAATATTTGCCTTACCATTTGTACATTTTTTAATTTCGGCAGGTAACATATTTAAGCAATTTGGTATCATGTAGTCCAGCATTCTTCATCCATATTTGTTTAAGTGCTTAGATACAATTAGTCCTTCATTTAGCGTAAAGCGAGTATTGTAAATGTGGTCCAGTTTATGTATGTACATAGGGTTATTCATATGCTGAAATATAATTTTATACCACAGAATTGCTTTTACTGAGAGAGTTTTGAGATTCTGGTAAAAGTACGGAACATTATGCCGTTAAAATTTATCGTTAACATTATATCGTATAAACTTTTAGGCGCTAATAATTTAACTAATGAATTTTGAATTGATGGAACATGATTTACATTTGTTTTACAAGAAAGTCCCCAGGCTGTAATTCCAAACCTTAAAATAGATTCAGCTAATGATAAATAAATTATTCGAAGTGTATATATTGGAACATAGAATTTTAATTTATATAATCTACTAACAATAGATCTCAGTCGTTCACAGACTTTATTTGTTTGTAAATCCCATTTTAAAAAGCAGTCAATAATAACACCTAAATAAAAATATTCTTTAACCAGTTCAATATTTTCACATGTACACAATGCAGGGATACCAGCATGTAAGCAATCCGAATCTTGTGTTTTTATTTCTGGTGTAATAATATAATTCTAATATTATAAACGCGAAAGTTTGTATGGATGGAAGTGTGTTTGTTACTATTTCACGCAAAAACTAGTGAATGGATTTTAATGAAACTTTACAGTAATATAGCTCATACATCAGAATAACAAATAGGCTATATATATGAATTGAAACTGTCCATGCCTTGAACAAGTAAACATTATCAAATATTTAGGAATAACCCTTGATACACACCTAAATTGGAAGCAACATATACTTAACACTACAAACAAAATCCGCAAATCCATATACTTTTTCAAACAAACACGTAATTTCCTCAACCTACACCTTTTAAAAACAGTGTATTACTCACTGTGCCAATCACACATCGAATACGGAATTTTAGCCTGAGGTAACACTTATTCTAGTGCCCTCGACCCCATCATTAAAGCACAAAAACTAATAATAAAAATAAACCCTTCCTCTTACTACCAGCACGGATACGATCTTCAACACCTTCAACGTTATGGACATTAAACAGCTCTACGCAAGATCCATCTTAGTTAATTTACATAAAAACAACATAACCCTATACAAAGGAACACAAACGATACACAATACCCGAGCCAAAAACAAAGAACTCCTCCAAACTCCCTTTTCTAAAACCACCTTTGGACAAAGACACTTTAAATACATAGCTTGCAAACTACACAATACACTACCAGCTACGATTAGACAAACCGAATCAATGACCAAATTCAAACAAGTTATAAAGAAATGGATTATAAGTACTGGTCGTCACACTATTGCAAACATCTGTAAAATAAACTACAAATAGACAGAAATATCCGTCGACATAAGTCCTTACCCATGTAAAACAAATTAAAATTATAAAATCCTAAATAATCTAAATCCATAAATAGATTTGACAGGATTTACTACTGTACTGTATCTCTTCCCTCATTTATAAGTTTTACCCACACTTATGTGTTTTACCCACACTTTCAATCATATTTATGTTTAATTGTAAATTAAATTACTCTTATATATGATATTCAATTATGTACCTCTACGCCTGTCTCAACACAGGTATACCCTAGCGAGACAGGCATCGAATAATATATTGTAAACATCACGTATAAAAAAAATAAAAATAATAATAATAATAAAATTGCAACCTCTGGTGTTGTGAAATTTATATAAACGAAAATGTGTGTATTCCATAGACATACAAATAGATAAACCAGAACATACAGATAAGGGGTAAAAACTAACTATGGCGGGGCGAAGAGAGGGACGATGACTGTGATTCGACCATAAATCAATCTAACAGTATTTAGGCGTCTCGCATTATAATATGACTATTTAGTTCTTAAAAGAAAAAACTGCTTTTGAATGAATCGACCTTTTTACATGGGAGCGCGAATTGCTAGCCACGATATGAACAAATATCTGAAGTCCAAATTTGGCAAAGTAAAGTTTCACTTATTTTCGGAGTGAAATATTTTGTTTCCGTATTTAGTTGAGACACTTTTACAAATGCTTCATAATTTACCTCAGTAAACAGCGGCTTTATGTTTCGCGTCGCCATGTACCTTGATGAAACAGCGGCTTTGTGTTTCGCGTCGCCATGTATCTTGATGTGTTATCATATTTTATGATCTGAATAAGCCTAACATAGTGCTGACCTATAGAATGTAATACGAAAATTGGGTTTATAATCTTATTCACTTCTTTTTTTACATGTTTTATTAACACAAGTCACCATTTTTGCCTTGTTATTTCGTAAAATATACCGATGAGAGCTCGACACTGGTCCGGACAAGAATGATGACGTCACATTTTTTAGATTCACGAAAGGCTATCGCAAGCCCAGCCGGTTCCGATAAAATGATTCCAATGGGAGGGGGAAATAATACGCCTTTTATCACTTAGGGCAGGTCCATCTATTTGTATGTCCATGGTGTATTCCATATATTTTTGCGGCAGGGAGGTAAGGCAGGGGAAAGGGGAACGGGGAAGTGGGGTTCACGGAGAGGGGAGAGGGGAGAGATGGACATTCAGGGAGAATCAATTTATTTCTTTGAATGACCTTGCAAGGCATGCCGGGGATTACATATAATTACTATATGCTATCAAGTAATTACTCTGAGGATCAGGGTTCGTATCAGAACTCCTTTATTAACCGCTAGCCGGGCTTAATTTTTGCAATCTACGAGCTATAAAATGATGATATTATATACAGTAAGTAGAATTCTGAAGGTATATAGACTGTAGTCTGTTCTCCCTCCGTTCATGTTACCCTCTGGTAATTATTCATCCCCGACCAAGGCAGGCTACTTTACTAAACGAGAAGAGATACATCAACCCATTCGGGGTAGATCAACCCAAACGGCGGCTGTAATTATAAAATGGGAACGTACTCTACAAGGGGGTTGTGTTACATTGTTAGTTGGGCTCGGTTCACTGGGGAAAATAATACTTTAATCTAGTCGGGTGAGTGCGAAATTTACAGGAGTAAAAAATTGAAAAACCTTTCGAATTCCAGGTTTACCAACGCATAAAAGATAAGAAAAGTTGATTGAAAGTTCAAAGGATAAATTAATTTTTAATTTATGAGTTTTCCCGGGGGGGGGGTTTTTGTTATATTTGTTAAGCGGTGCTGAGGGTCTTCAATAGAGGAGAAAACGGTGTAACTAGGTCTTGACGAGGCCTATATTTTAAAAAGGAGCAAACATCTGACAACTGGCTGGCAAAAATGATCCGATATCCTTCAATGTCAACCGTTGCCGGATCATAGGCAATGTTGCTAATTGCTATAGCTTTTTTTTACATTAGTTCCCCACAAGAACAATTTGGGAGGCGGGTATGGGTGCCGCCGCACCGGGAACCATTTATTGGATAAGCAAAACCCCTGCCATAGGTCACCCCAAGTGGTTCGCTATGTTTGGTGACTTAACAGGGGTGCCCGGGTTCATAGGGTAAGGTTTGTCTAGGTCTTGCCGGCCGATGCGTTTGCCCACCTGCTGCGTGGTGGGCAGGATCGAGAGAGACTGATTGAGGGAGCTCTTTTATCCTCTCCAGTCATTGCACTTCTGACGTTCTACACAACCATCCTGTTATTATTTTAGTACTTATCGCGACCCTCACACAAAACTTTAGGAATTCTTACATGGTCAACACTTTAAAAAATATAATCGTTTGCTTATATGTCCGAATTTAAAAACAATCAGATTGTAAATAACAAATAACATATATGTAAACTGACGCCACTTATTTTTTAGTGCTAGCTACTTCCTGAAAACTGGAACTACGTCAGGACTATAAACAAACTGCTTTACCTTGTATGTAGAAGCCCAATCATATTTTTGGTGCTATAAAGCCCAATCATACGTCAAAAAGACGTGTAATATTTAAATCTCCGTCTTTGTGTATTCATTTATTTTAAATTATATATTAGTTCTACATTATTTATTCAATATACAGTCTAATGAAATAATAAAAAATAAAAAAAAAACAATTTATTTGACAAAAGTTGCTTTTTATTTATACTTTTAGAATGTAACTTTGCAAACAAAACAAAATTGAACAAAAAAATGAGATCTTGAGTTTTCTTATGTAATACTAAAATTTTCAAAAATGAACCGTATTCTAATTTGTTTTATTAATATTAAATCAACTCTTATTGATACTAAATACTATAAATTATAAAAAACAGTCTTTATATGCAGTTATTGAGCAGTGGCCAAAGTTTATTTATTTATTTATTTATTATTTAAACGCCCGTACATAGGGCTATTACATACATAATACAGGTGTATCGAACATTTGCAAACATTACATATATATATAGAATAACATACAGTACATACATACGATGTATATTAGTACAAAAAATATTTATCATTTTACAAACATATCAGTTACATAAATAACTAGTTATTTTTGCTTTGATGCAAGATGATGAGGTTTTGAAAATATCGAAAAGGTCTGTATACGTATTGGCAGTTCGGTGAAAACGCACTAACGGTGAATGATAGGAATAGTTAGTGCTATGATTGTCACTGTGGAAAAGGTGGTGGAGTCGAGTTGATTTAACAGGGACACGAATATTTATAACACTTAACATTTGAGGGCAGTCTATGAGATTGTTCAGTAATTTAAAAAGTATAAGAATGTCATTAATAGTACGCCGGGTAGAAAGTAGTGGTAGGTTCAGATCAGACATTAATGCATTGTAGCGTATTTCAATTACAGGCTGTCTCAATTTGAATTGAACATATCGAAGAAATTTTCTTTGTGCTCTCTCCAAACGGTGTAAGTTACAGGTATAAATCGGTGACCATACAGGAGATGCATATTCCAGCTGCGATCTTACAAGAGAGCAGTAAAGTAGCTTAATTGACTCAATGTTTTGAAAAGTCCTTGTGTTACGTATTACAAAACCTAGAATTTGCATGGCCTTATTGGAAATTGTTTCACAGTGACGATCAAATGTAAGTTTCCGGTCAAAAATAACACCAAGGTCTTTGATAAATGGTACTAATGCAATTTCATTATTGTTAATTAAATACGATGTAGATATTGGAATCCGTGAGCGGTAAAAACACATGTGGAAACATTTTTTTACGTTTAGGAATAATTTATTTATTTCACACCAGCTAGCAAGTCTGTCTAAATTTTGCTGAAGGATAAGTGCATCATTTAAAGATTTTATAATCTTAAAAAGCTTTAGGTCATCTGCGAATAGAATGAATTTGACATCATCGAAACATAAAGATAGATCATTTATAAATAAAATGAAGAGAAGTGGGCCCAGATGAGAGCCTTGAGGAACTCCCGAAGTTACTTTAAATTTATACGAAAATTTATTATTTAATTTTACCATGAGTTCACGGTTACAGAGGTAACTATTCAACCATTTTAGGAATGATCCATGTATACCAAGGGCTTGCAGTTTCGCGAGAAGGATATCAATATCTACTTTATCAAAGGCTTTTGAAAAGTCAGTATATATTATATTGAATCTACTTGTGCACGAGACGTGAAAGCTTCATAGATATAGTGTTCATATAATAGAAGATTGGTTGTGGTTGACCGACCGGTTACAAAACCATGCTGTTCTGGAGTAATAATATGCCTAAACTTAACAGCAATCTTATCTAAGACAATACTTTCAAACATTTTCGGGATGGTAGACAGTATGCAAATTGGTCTATAATTTTTTTTTTTTTTTTTTTTTTTTTTTTCCAACAAAAACACAAATTACATGAATATATAATTTAGACAATTTATCGGTAGTCCCGCGAAGCTGCCACATGGCTGCTTGTCTGCAGGTTCTACCTTAATATACACTCGTTTATATTAGAAGTTAAATATATATATATGTATAATATCAAAAATCGTAATGGAAAATGCAAATAATGACATCCTAATCCTAAAAAAACTGATGCGATACAAATCTAATTACAACCTTACAAAAAATGCAGAAAAAAAAAAACTTTATATTCTCAATGAATATGTTTAGAACTTACTCTAACATTGATAGAATTTACTCTAATTTAAACATAAACATAACAAATAATGTGACAAAGATGTCTGTAATAATTCATGTACCATATTAAATCATTCGACAAAAAAAATGAACCTCGGTGTAATTGAAGATCAACATATGAAGAACAGTCACATATGCGCTTTAGGAAATATATCTATATATTTATCAGATTAAGAAATTTACTCAAATTAAGTAATCTAAAAAATAAATAAAGACTATTTCGCACTGGTCCAATCCTTAATTCAGTAGGAAATCAGTGGATGGGGAGGCGCATATGAAGAAAAATGTTAATGTGAAGGTGGTTGAAAGATAGTAATAACAAAAAAAAAAAAAACAATAAAAAAGAACCAACATTCTCTCCAGCATCATTGTTCAGAATTTTGAAGTACCTTCCAAAAATTTAAGACCTCTGTAAAAAGATTAATTATTACAAATATTTAAAGAAAATGTAATAAATAATAAAAATAAAAATGTTTAAACTTAACTCATCATTTAGGCATAACATAACCGATTTTCTAAACAACAAATTTCAATATTTTTGATGCCAAAAATACACAATAATTTTATTTACAAAGGAACACAATATTTTAATAGTCTTCCCGAAGAATCAAAATAAAATAACAGTTTTGGTATCATTCAAGAAAAAGTCAAAATATTTTTAAAAAGTTAACTGCCATAACATCACCAATCATTCTTTTTTTTTTTTGTTTATTCTGTTTTATTTTACAGATACATAGATTTTTCATTGATAAGCCACTTTTTTACAATTTTCATGGTTAAATTTTCATTTTCCTCAAAAACAAAATTATTTTTGAGCTTATTAAAAATCACTGGTACACAGTACTCCAGCGTCCGACTTCCATACTTATTGGATATTTTAGGTATTTTCAGGCCTTTTTTTTCTGTGAAACGTGTGCTGTGACTATGTACCAGTGGTCTTTTATAAGTACTATCTCCCCAGTTATCCTTAATAGTAAGGAACCAGAATATACCTTTTATTGAGAGCAGGCCCTCAGCACAATATAAGAGTTGCACATTGTGTCTTTGTCTATATATAGTTGGTGGTACAATTTGTTTTATGATAGAGGTTTGCAAATTTTGTATATACTTAATATAAGTCATGCTTGTATTTCCCCAGCTTCGAATTCCATATCTGAGAATTGATTCTACCAATGAAAAATACACTAGTTTGAGTGTGCTATGAGGCAAGACAAATTTAAATTTATAGAAATTGCTCACCAGAGCTCTTAGCTGGTTACATATTTTAGTAACTTGCTTATCCCATTTAAATGTGTTATCTACTTTTAATCCCAGGTAAGTATACTCGTTGACAAATTCAATTTTTTCACACTGGCAATTTATTGTTATTTTCCTATGAATGCATTCAAGGTTATGTGCGGTTAGATTCGGAATATTCCATATTTTCAAACTTGGTGATCTGATATACATGCATTTTGTTTTTTTAACATTTATAACTAATCCTACATCATGTGCCCATTTCAGCAGTTCATCGAAGTCGGTTTGTAATTCTTGCATCGCTATTTGTGGATTTTCATTTGATACAATAAGTGCGGTGTCGTCTGCGAAAATGAATCTACGCGCTTTTCTAAATAGTTTCGACATAGCTATAACATAAATTATATATAATTTTGGACCCAAAATTGACCCCTGTGGCACACCAGACCTTATAAATTTAGATTTACTCATCACATTCAATATTTTTACATTCATTTTTCTATTTGATAAGTAGTTACTAAAGAAAGTAAGCAGTTTACCTCGGATTCCAATGATTTGTAGAACTGTTATTATTTGTTTATGTGATAGTGTGTCGAAGGCTTTAGAGAAATCAATGAAGAGTACAAGTACATGTTTTTGAGAGTTGAGCTCGGTGTTTATGAAATTAGTAAAATTTTTTAGTAGTGCGTCACAGCTTTTTTTTTTCTGGAATCCGTACTGACATTCGTCAATGATACCAAATTTATTTAAATATGCATCTAAGTATACCGCAATATATTTTTTCGAGAATTTTTTCCAAAGCAGGTAATAGGGAAATAGGTCTGTAATTATTTATAATTGAATGATCACCGCCTTTAAAAATAGGTCTAACAATACTAGTTTTTAATCCTTCGGGAATATGGCAAGTATCAATTATACTGTTTATGAAATGAGTAATTACTGGGCTCAGTATTTTAACATGTTTTTTTATATCATACATACGTATTTGATCCAATCCTGGTGTTTTTGAGTTTTTCAATAGACCGATAATATATTCAATTTGTTTTACGCTAGCTCTGGGTAGGTACATAGAGTGTGGTAAATCGTCAAGCAGGTATGAGGACGCACGGATGTCACATTCGTGTAATAACTTGTTAACACCATCGTCAAAGAAATTAGCAAAATTTTCAGCAGTTACATCAGTAGGTGTGGTCTTCAAGAAATATTTCGATATAACTGCGTCACAGCTGGATTTGTTTTTTCTCCCCAAGATTTTGTTTATTTCGTTCCACGTTTTTTTAATATCCTTAAAACAATTATTGAATTTGTTATTGTAGTAAGTTTTTTTAGTATCTAATATTTGCTTATTTAAAATATTCCTGTATATTTTGTAGTCTTTTTCAAATTTTTTGTTTGTTGGCGTGTTTTTCCATTTTCTCCATAATTTATCCCTTGTTTGTATATTTTCTATTAGAATATTATTCATCCAACTTTTTTGGTTATGGCGGTACGTTTTTTTTACTAATTTTTTGAAACTATTTTTTTCATAAATTATTTTGAAGAGTGATTTAATATCTTGATATATGATATTTGGATCAGTATGAATTTGAATTGAGTTCCAATCAGTTTTTATGATCATTTCTTCGACTTTTTTTTCAGATAGTGCAGTGTTGTATTCATGGTGCCTTACTTCGCTGTCATTAGTACAAAGATATATAGACACGGCAGTTATATAGTGATCAGCTATCCTTGTTTCACATACGCATGAGAATAATTCGGACTTCTCCCTTTCTCTAACATAAATGTGATCTAGACACGTCGCAGTTGTGTAGGTATTTACTACTGCTTCTCTCGTAATGTCATGTATGCATTTCACTAGTCCGTAGTTTGCCATAAGATTTTCGTACTGTAAAATTATTGAGTCATTTTCACATAATAAATTAAGATTAATGTCTCCAAGTAGCAAAAAGGTTTCCTTAATATTAATGTTTTCTATAATGTTTTCTAGTTGTTTTAGAAAGGTTTTTTTATTCGTATTTGGAGGTCGATATAAAGCCAACAAATGTATGCGTTTGAATTTGTTCACGGAAAAGGTTCCGTAGACGCACTCGAATGTAGTTGCTATTATATCATTTTTTTCGAATATGAGGTTTTCTTTAATATAAACTATAATCCCGCCGCCGGATCTTTTTGTGCGGCAATGATGGAATGAATTGAATCCGGGAATTTTGTATAGATTAACATTGTTTTCATCTATTGAGGTTTCACAAAGTATGATAATATCAATGTTATTTAGTTGACTATAAATATTTATTAAGAATGTATTCCAGTACTTAAAAATAGATCTAATATTCAAACTTACTGCAGTTATTGTTTTATCGCCTATTTCATGTTTGAATCGGGTCCAGTTTTCGAACTTTTGAATCCTTTCATATTCTAGATCTGAGGTCTTAAAATCAATATCAGCCGCCATAATCAATTTTTGCTAGGTCCTTTTGAAGGGCTGCTTTGTAAGCCGGACATTCTTTATCTCCGGACGGGTGGTTTGCGGGCTTGTGAAATCTCGCACATGTCGCGCAGACTGGCTCCGCTGCAGCTGAAGGGCATGTCTCACGGGTATGTCCTTTCCGGGCACAGTGTCCACATCTCGTCATCTCCTTGCAGAACTTGTAAGAATGACCGATCATCTGACACTTTGAACACACAGTCAATCCAATAAAATCACGAACACCGCAGACTGTCCAATCAACAAATACGCGTCCTTGCTTTACGAGTGCATGTCTAAGATATGTGGGGACCACGTAAATCCTATGGCATGCAGGTCCAGTTCGAGGGCCAGCTAGATGACTAAGCTTACATTGTTTAATGGTTTCATTTGTCTCCTCGATGGTTTGTAGTCCATTTAGTGCACACTCGAGAAAAGTTTCATCAGACAACTCCCTTGGAACGTTGAAGAAGATGACCCTTGGTAATCTTTTTGCTGGAAGTCGTGCGCTCAAGGTCACAGATCCGGTTACTACTTCTGACCTTAGTAGCTTCTCTTGTTCCGCAGCACTAGCCGTATGGATGATTACTCCTTTGTTTCTGATGTTTTTTACTCCCGTAATTTAATTTAGAACATAAAGTTACATAAAGCCCAAACATACGTCAAATGTACGTGCAACATTGTTGTTACGACAAAATGGCGGCACTTACCGAAGCGATACTGCTGTATCGTGCAAGGTCTCGGCGGGCACTGAGTTGGTTCGGACGGTCGCGGCAATCCGATCAGGAGTGTGAAAGAGATGACGATAATTCGTCGGCGTGTACGTCTAAACGACGTAAATTGGGCTTCTAGGGTTAAAAGAAATGAAATTTTGGATTAAAATGTACATGGTAATATGCGCGGGGTATATGAAAGGTGTTGAAATCAATAATGATTTTTGACACTTATTGGTAGAAAAATTCTCCCCTAATTTATACAGCTTATATAATCCCACCCCTCTAAGCACATTGAAAAAATATAATGACGTCGGAACAGTGGCGTGCAGGGGAAATTCATATGGAAAAGAAAACTATTTTTTTTTTTATACGAGGGATTAACTATTATTATAATTATAATATTGGTCCGTACAAAAAGAAGGAAGAATATTGTCCCCTTCATCAGTACCTTGAAGGCATATCTGTGTTGAAACAAGTGACTTCCGACGCCGTAGATTGGCTCTATAATCTCAGTATCCCACTTTGGCCTTTTATAATTTCTATCTTTTTACAATTTAAAAAAAAAATGATTCATTTAATTTACATATTTATAACATAATTTGAAAATGTGGGCCTCACATAGTGCTTTATCCCGCATTTAATACATTTAAAAAATCAATAATGGATATGTAAATTGAGATAATGCTTAGATAATGTAATGAAATAAATTAAAAAAGTTTTATTTTAATTTATTTCAAGGTAAAAAAAAAATCTGCTTAGGTAAAATAAAATAAAACAAATATTTATGCGGAAAAGGAAAAATACAAAAATACTTGGCAGATGTTACGAGGCACGGTTGAATAATTATAATGATGTATTGTATTGTAATGGTGTTGTGTATTAAATAATATATGTAGGTATGTTTTATTCTTATACATTACAATTTTTTCGTAACATTTCTTTTTCTATTCTTTAATCCATATTTTAATGTCATAACTGAAATGTTTTTTGTTTCTCTAATTTTTTGTAACGAGAGAAAGATAGTTGAATGTTTTATTGCCTGATATTGCGCGCTTACCGCGTTGGAGTTTTTTAAATGTTTTTTTTTTTAAATTTGTTATTTTGTTAAAAATGTAGTTTTTTAGTTTATGTATCTACAACCAAACGAAGAAGAATTTCAAAATGAAAACGATTTAATGAAATAAACACCGTATTTCAAATATTCACGCATTATTTTATTACAAAGAAATTTATTAATTTCACGTCAAATTTACCCTGCATAATTAATGATATTTCCCTGAAATTCGCAGATGGGATGACAGGGAAAAAACTATATTCTCTTGTAACCAGCAAAAATTTATTTATTAATTTAAAATTTATTAAAAATATTTTCAATTCGTATTTCTCAAAGAACAATTAAAAATATGTGTAATAGAACGTTGAATCTTGTCTTATAACGGTTAAAAATATTTTTTAAAGTCCAATAAATGGAATTGATGCCACGAGCTGAAAATATTTGGGCGGTCTTAATAATTCGCTTCTAAAAAAATGAATGCCTTTCAATTTTCATTACCCGTCTACCGAAAACTTTTAGCTTTAGCTTCAGTTATCAAATTACTCCATCCAGATATTTTTTAGTAGACGTATTTATAACTTTTAGCTTTTATTTTAATACCTAGATGATCCAAACCTTAAACAATGTTATTCTCATTTTAAGGAAATTTTAAATTTCACCCTAATAATATTATATACCAGTTTCCTTTCAAATTTTTCACAAAGCGTCGCGTGCACATCGCTAGTGAATATAACATTTTTTAGTAGCGCAATGTCTCCAATATCAAAGAAAATTAGATAAAAAAACGAAAACAGGGTAGAATTTAATTTATTTGTTTAACACGTGGCAGCCAGTTTTATGGTATTTCAGCCCTCGTGATGGACTGTTGGTGCTTTTGTGAAACGAAATGCATATTTTCCCAACAATAACAGGGAACGCTGATGAGTTCATCAGGACTGGAATATTCGGTTACATTAACGACGTAGAGTTTCGTAATTTTGTTTTATGGGCTTTGTACCTGCGTCGGTTTTAATTTAATCCGTAACTCGATAAATAAAACCATAAAAGTTTTGAAAATCTTTTTATTTCACATTTACGAAATTTTGCGTTTTAGTCCGCAGCTTCATGTTGGATTAGTTGTATAAAAATGTATTTGCTTGAACCTGGCGAGCATAAATATACAATTTTTTTATCACTGAAGACAATATCAGTGACTCTCAATCGAAAATCTTAAACAGCTACGAATTTAATCCAGGACCTTAACCTTATCTGGGCTATGCGCTATGCTCTACCACTGAGTCAAAGGGCACCGCTTCGTTCAAATTTATCTTCATCATACTTCAAAGTAAAATAACTCTATCAACATTATATTTATTTTCTTAACGCATCTTTTTATTGACCGCTAACTTTATAATATAATAATATTTGGCTGATTTATAAAGCGCCGTTTTCGTGAAAAATCACCTCAAGGGCGCTGAATGATTGGGCTTTATGTATGATTGCAAGATTAATCTTGAACTTAACGCTACCTAGATAGTGTCTTGGATAATTGTATCCAGTTTTATTTAATTTCCGACGTCTCTTGACTTTTCCGCAAGTCCACGGTGATTTTTTAAAATTGTTTTCAACTTACCTACTTCCAATTTGTATCCACAGATCAATGAAAGAATTGCAATTTTATTTAAATATATGAAACAAGCATGATGTCAATACATGAATGTTTAGTAATTACTTAAGTAAATGACAAACCAGATAGAATACAAAGTACTTACAAAACAATTCATTTTTAGCAGTTGACACCTGCGCTAAGGACACACTGGTTTGGTACTTAACTTTCTTTAAAGAGCTTCATCACATCATTAGCCTGATCAGATTAATGGTAGAACTTTTTAGAAAAAGTGTTTAATTGAGAAAATGTCTGCTTCATTAATAGAGCTGTGCATATTTTTATAATTTCTTAGTATTGGAGGTAAATGAAAGAAATATCCCGTATTTGTGTGATAAGCTTACATACAATTAATGGATCAGTGGTTGAGTTGACACGGCGCGCGGCGCTTGTTTCTCACTCATGCGTTGTTTGTTCATTTCCTCGGCTGGCTAAGTCCTCCATGACCACACGAGCAACATTTTTCGCTTACTGTGTTGGTAGTATATTGGTACTATTCGGGAATATTTGTCTTT
This sequence comes from Limnephilus lunatus, assembly GCA_917563855.2. Lineage (NCBI taxonomy): Eukaryota > Metazoa > Arthropoda > Insecta > Trichoptera > Limnephilidae > Limnephilus > Limnephilus lunatus. Next base: position 49,067,647 of record OU830600.1, read on the forward strand.
CTTTAAAGAAAAATAGTATTTTTTGTATCCTCCTTGTATCTTGTATTTATTACAACAAATACGTTAATAATAAATATCTTCTATCCATTTTCAGAGAGAGAAAAACATCAGTTTAAAATCATTTTAATGTACAGTATTTCAAAGTACCTAATATTCTGAATTGCTAAGTAGGTACATATTTAACTTCAATTTTAAAGTCATTCCTTTGTAGATTCAGTCAAGGGATTGAATTAGATTATAACGTATAATTTCCAAGATGAAGTACTTATTTAATGACTGTACTGTTCGGAGTCAACTCAGGCTATGTCCCATATTACCATAATGTTTGTAAATATAGTACTTGCCAATAATAATAAAAGGTCTACGACAGTATTCAACCGCGTAAAAATAAGCACAAAAAAATAATCTTGACATTTATTGTTTATTTTCGTACTTTCGCATTGTGTTTTCCGAGACACAAATAATAAATAATGATAAAGATAAGAAAATACAAAAGATGTGATGATAAAATCCCACTGTATAGTGTATTGTGCGAACAATCGCCAAAACTCGACTTGAAGATGTCATGGCGTCGTATTGAAGGGTATTCGAAGTGAAGTGGTCGGTTCCAGTTCTCAGAGATCTCTCGAGAAGTCTTGAGGAGCCGTGAGTGAGCTGAGTCCACAGTATTTACTGAATTCTAAACTGAACCGGACTCAGGATAAGGATGAACTATCGTTGCGCAATGGCGAACTTTACATTTACCACGTTTAAATTTAGGGAATGTGGTATAGGTACTTTGCTAGCAGCCTTTCTTAACACCTCAGGCTTCGACCGTACTTTATCAGAGGGTCAAAACATTTCCGTTGTGAAATAAAATCCAAATAAACGGAATATTTCTGGATGTATCCGAAAGCTAAAAACTTTTTGGAAATGTGATAAAATACGCTTTTAAATTTTATAAATCAAAATGAACATATAATTTTTGATATATAAAAATTAGGCATGCAAACAAAAAAAGGTTATAAAAATGGCTCACCTTACTTTTTTTCTTACTAAAATTACTGATACTGATTTGAATATAAAGCATAGTATGTTTTGTTTCCAACACCGTTTGGATCATATTTTTAACTATGATAGTAAGGGAGACACAACGATTTCTATGAGACCTATATGAGTTGTTCCGAAAATCTAACAAATAGACCTGACGGGTTAAACATTAGAATACCTACTTACCATTTTTACTCAAAATGTGTGAAAACTACCATTGCGCATTAACGAACTGTATTTTACGAGAAATTGATGAAAATGGTGTTTGAACTTTTAAAGCAAATTATGCTCAATTTTTAGATTAATACCATTTTTATAATAAACTAAACCACCAAGGAGGATTACAACTGCTACCTTGATGATGGATATTGTAATGCTGTCCAAAACATTGGCTAAATAATGGGGTAGCGCAACACGGCATAACACCCATAAATAAATCACGATATTACAACTGGAAGTAATTCATTCATACAGTGCAAAAACGAGGGCGCTGTCGTCTACGACATAGCGATAGAAGATGGGGTTGCCAAATCAAAATATGAAGACATAGCTTTAGTTCATGTTTAAGTCACCACCAACTTACACGTGTACCACTGTATACATGAAATCTTAACTGAACTTAGATTATCAGAAATTTATTGCAGAATGCACATTACCACATGAAATTTGGAGAAAATCGCAACGAAAATTGATAAGTTACCTAGGTAGATACTTTCGTAGTCGAATTTCGATCCACTTTTAAAGTGTAGGAACTAAATTGAAGGAATTAATTTTGACGGATTTATCAATTTTAAGCTGGAATGTATATTTAGAAAATGCTAAGTGTTTCTTGGAGGATAAGATAGTATGTTTTAGAAAATACCTCTAAATAAATAAAAATGTTTTACTATAATTTACGCATAATAAGAGATGAAGAGTGAAGATACGTGAAATTATTTTGATAAAAAGTAGTGTTCTGTTTGTAGTAGTAAGTCATGGCCGAGTTGGTGTCTAGGGCATGCTTTTGAAAATGCGCCCCCACAATAACGTGACAATTTTCTTTTCTGAACTTTTCAAGTACCTGTCAGTAATGAATTACATTAGTTTTACTAGTAGAATTTGTCAGATATCTTACTGTAAAAGTCTTTTTCTTTTCGGCATTGTAAATCACATTACATGGGTGATATACAGTGCCTGTCTTACTAGGAAATCCTGTGTTGAGAGCAGGCGCAATTTATAATAACACATTCAGTTTACAAAAAAAATCAAGTTCACAAAAAAATCGCAGTAAACTTTAACTTTTTTTTAAATTTGTATTAACACATTTACCTGCTTACAATATAATGATTATTTTCTAGGGGCTTTCTTTTGCATTGAGGACAATGCAAAAGAAATTTGCATGCCTAGCACAAATATATTCTGTTCTAATCTTGTTCTTCAGGATATCGACCCTTTGAAATAAGAAGGTTCCATCTATTGCGGTAACGTCATACGATAATTGGATCTACAGTAAGCTACTTTAGATTTCATTATCGCATGACGTTACCACGACAGATATAACCTTGATATTCCAAAGGGTGAATGAATAGCGAAAAGCGATTAATTTTAACTATAGCAGATATCTGTTAGTCCGATATAGTAAAAATTCTCATAGGTTATGGAGTCATAATTTTTAAATGAAAAAATCAATGCAACCGTTTTAACTAGTAGGTCATTTTAATCGCAAGCTAAAATAAAAATTCTAAATAAACACAAAACATTGCACAAACATTGAACAAAATGTTTGTGCAAACATGAAACATAGGGGCAGGTCCACAATGTTTTTGTTTTCCCTTGCCGATGGCAAACCGAAAACGTTGTGACCCCAACATGTTTATATTTTTGTCCGAAGCGACCAAATGTTTTAAAAACATTGGAGTTCCGAATTTAAACAATTGTAAAAAAATGTGCCCATGATGGAAATTTGTGGCCAGTGACCTCCAGTATACAAAGCTGTGGAAACACTAGAAGCATCATGATATATGCCTTTGCTTATAATTGCATTGTAAATAGTACGCGGCGCATAAGGTTGGAATACTGACAAACTAAACATAGCAAGGCGCGCGTCATAGGTCTTAAATCGGCCTTGAATCGGGCTAAGGCCGATTTATCTATACTAAAGCATAGGAATCTATTTGGTAAGACGGCTTATGTTTCTCCGTGACTATTTACTCGGCCTTTTGTCTCTGGGTCGGCCATGAAAATTTTCGACTGCTGGGTTCGGGACGTGGTTCAGAGACTAACCAAAGGATTATTCTGGGGACGATTGGAGTGTGACACACCGGCGATTTGGGTCCAGACACTCTTGTGATTCGATTACCACTCAAAGAATTATACATATTTATATCTAAAGCCATGTTTGTGTGTAGAATATCTAATCAAAAGTGTGTTATACATATTTCATTTTTCGTAAATTACTTTTATACTAATATACCGATGGTATAAGTGAGTTTTCTGTATTCGTTACGTCTGTTTTTTATTGCGTGAAAAAACAGATGTTTCATTCAGGCCAGTTTTTATGTCGGTCATTGGTAATCCTTCATAAAATTTTGTTTTAATTAAAAATAAATCCTTGTGACCTTTTTGCGAAACCTTTTCTTATTTTATATAGCAATTGTTTTTGTATGATTTAATAAAAACTCCTTTTCGTAACGTTCTCCAAAAATACCATCTGGAAGGGATGTAAATGATTTTCAAGAGTTGGAGGTACATTTTGGAAAAAATACGATAATTCATTTAAAGCTATTTTAATGGTTTTTGCAGTCTTTAGTCCCTGATATTCCGGAAGTTGAGAAATATTTATTCTTATAAGTACTGACAAAATCACAATCACGTGCTACAAAATAATTTAAACAACAGGAAATAAAGCCAAGAATCTTGTAATAATATCAAATTAATTTGAAGGTTGTCAGGGACTGTGATTATTCGGGAGAAACGTCCGTTTTATTGCTATTGTTTCAGTTAAAACAAACTGTAGATATACCAAGTTAATGATATTGACCTTGTCATTGTGATTATTATTGCTGTCCTCCGCTTTTACTTAATTAGTTTTCCCAATTTAAAAGAAATTCAGCATGCTCCAATAAAATTAAATCTTAACATTTAGGTACTACTCTTGAAAAGAGGAGTTTCTGGAATTAATTATATACTGAAGTAAAATTAAAAAATTACATTTATTTTAGTTCCTACCGAGGAAAAGCAAACAATATTATAATTAAAATTACAAAGCCGATTTTTTTGCTAATAATATATCAATGTTATTCAGTTGGCCAATGACTTCAAGGATGCTATCAATATTTTCAAGGTCTATCCAAAGAGATAATGGAATGTGTTGTCATGTTGATTACATTGTTTGAGCACATACCATATTAATTTTATTATTAATAAATATTGTATTCGTCCCTTAAATTTGCAATCATTATTTTTCTCCGGAAAATGGGTGCCACAAAAATAAACATGTCAGAGAGTAATAAGTTAAATCGCATAATAAAGCAAATGAAGTTTATAAGTTATGCGACTCGTACCATAAATCACACTAACACAAGATAGTTAGTTGCTTACGACAATCTGAAAATAAAAAAAAACACTTTGCGAACTGATTAATTACCAAATAACGTAGGACTAGTCACCATCCATTGATCAATTATTTTAATTATTGTTTATTAGGAGCATTATATAACAGAGTGATAACTGAAAACAAACAATATATATTGATAAAAGCACAATAAATTAAGGTCATCAATTCTTTTACGAAATGTTCTTATTATGCGTTGAGTATTGGATAAACATTAATAATTTAAGGTGTTATGTACGAACTATTCTTTTTTTCTCTACACTATTGTGATGATCTCGCCTTTGGGCCTACGAAATAATTCTTTTAAAATTGAGAGATCGATTTAGAAATATATTTAATTTTGTAACAGGGTATGGTTTCAGAATACGATTCTCTGTTCTTAACTCTTAAGGGTGATTTATGAAACCGGACCATTACTAGGATAAACACGTGTGCCAAAACACTTTGGTTGAAGGAAGAATCCTAAAGGATATAGCATTATCAAGTCAGGGGCGGCCGATGAATATTTACCCGAGTGGTGACTGACTTTAACGCGAGCAAATTGATTTGCGAAACAGTTATCTGGTGAATTTTCTATGCCAGTAGGGAATTGAAAATTAGGCAATAAAGATTAATCGTTGGTGCATTTAAATATACTAGAGCGACGCGCCGATTAGGGGTTAAAATATTTAACATATTTGTCAAAATAAGATTGCAGAATTCGTTAAATAGTGACGCACGCAGAAAAAACGAAAACGTGTACAGACAATGCATATATAATATTATTATATAGCCAATAAAGTTGACGCAAGTAATGAAGACGAGTAATAAATTAAACTACTAACTAACTAACTAACTAACCATCACGCCGTTTCCCCGCAGGGGTAGGCAGAGAGGACGGACCGCCAAACAACTCGGTCTTGGCACACACTCTTTGCCTCACTCACATTCATACATCGTCTCATACATTCTCTTCTATTGTTCTGACTTTTGACATGGTCCGACTCAAGTATCTGATTCACTTGATCGTGCCATGTCTTCCTCGGACGTCCACGACTTCTTCTACCATTCACATTTGCGTCGTATATTCTTCTTACACTGCTTTCTTCGTTCATTCGCTCTACATGCCCAAACCATCTAAGGGTCCCTTTCTTAATCTTACTCATTATGCATACATCAGCCTTACATTCTTTGCGGATATCCACATTTCTCACACGATCATACATTGTTTTACCACACATAATAAATTAAACTACGCCACTGTATTCTGCTTTATAAGGTCCAGGGATAATTTATGACTCCGGCGCAGACAAAATTAGTTTGTATTTTGTTATTTAAGGTTACACACAAAAAAATAGCAAACATGAAAATTGCACTGAATTCTTGAAATTTGGGATGTGATGTGACATTTTGAATATTAAACGTTGAAATATGCATATTGGGAGATGTGCCCACTTGAGGTTTTAAAAAGTGACTAATAAATTATTGAAACCACACAAGGAGATGGTTGGGGAGTCAGAGCGGAGTGGGGGTACAGAAGTGTTGGAAGGGAGTCGGGGAAAGATCCTGAGGGCGGACGGTCGAGATAAAATCATCGAGTTGTGATAAACGGTAGAAAAATAATTTGGCGCGCGTAAACCGGGAATAATTCATTTAATTAAAGAAAAATAGACCACGCGAATAAGACAGTCGGGGAGAGTCGGGTTGGAGGACGGTGAGGGAGAGATTCTGGGGACGCACGGTCTAGATAAAATCATCGAGGTTGAATACACGGTAGAATAATAACTCTGTGCGCGTAAGCCGGGAATAATTCATTAAATTAAAGGATAATAGTCGCGAGGAGACCAGCTCTGTGCTTCTAAATCGGGGATATTTCATTTTAATTAAACAAAGGATAGTTCGTCTTTATTAAACAAAAAAAGTCCACGCGAATAAGGAAGTCAGAGATTGCGGCTTGCGAGTTCATATCTGTGAAGTTAAATAATATAATTTGTAAATTGAGGCGGTCAACATCAATACGGGACGTACTTTCGGGGCGTTTGTCAGGGACAGGATAAAATTTAATACAAACCGACGCGAAAGTTAGACCGAAATAATAAGTGCTTTAATTAGTGATTAATCAATTAGTGCACGAGGGATGCTGGTTTTGGATTGTGATTCGTGCATGTCATGGTTTTGTGTGCATGAGAGGGGTAAGTTTGACAAATTGAATTAATTATTAACAACATTAATGTTTGGATTTCGTACAAAGTAGGGTTAAAACAATAGAATCATCATTACTCCCCGAGTATTTTAATTGTTTATAATTGTTCGTCTAGCTTGTAGTTTTCTAGATTTAAACATGTATTATAGTTTATATAGCGCCCTTGAGGCGATTTTCCATAAAAGCGGTGCTATGTGGATCGTTCAAATATTAGTATTATTATTATAGCTACTTTAATGAGACCTTTAATAAGGAACCATGTCATCTAAGTCGGATGCTTTAATCGGAAAATTATAACGGTAATATTTAAAGAGCTATCGGATAATTATCGGTAATCGAAAAAAAAAAAGGGCCGTTCCCTCCGTAAGTCGATCCGGGGCTGCCTGAGGTTGGCCGGCGACGATTTCTTGAGACAAGACCGTTGTAAAATAATAATTTTGGGATACAATTAACTAAATAGCATTTGAAGCACAAAGTGCGCTTTCGGGCAATAAATCTTAGACGAGAGACTTCATTTAAAAGACGGGATTTTGAAACCACAAAACAATAATAAAATCCTTTAAAAGTGCTTTATTGGTGATCGAGAAAACTAGGTTACTGGGTATTCTCCAATACATAACGGGTACCAAAATACATAGGTATAGAATGTAGGTATAAATTAATGTGTAAAGCGCCTTTGGGGTGATAATTATTATTTACGAGTCTCGCAATAATATTTTTAAACGTAGCTAGGGGACTATATTTACACTGTAACACAGTAGTTATAACAGTTTATGGAAGGTGCGTAGCATGGGCGCCTTTGTCTACTAACGAAATCTGACATAATTGAATTCCCACTCTTAAAATTTCCCATACCTTATTCAAAATTTTAGGTATCACAACAAATCTATTACATAGGACTTTGCATAAACTTGGTTCGATATCTTATCATATAATCACCTTTTGGTTCACGTTCAGGTATATTTCTTTCGATATATTCGATTTAGCAAAAACTTTCATATTGTCGGTTGAATGAAGCCGTCGGTAGGTATTCACATTTTAGCGTAATGCGCTATATCCACCTACTTAATTAACAAACTCTTTTTCTTCAAACTTAATTGAGCGGGTTACGACTCGAGAATGGACGGCGGTTGTCGAATGGATTTACGGGTCCAGCTTTCCTATTCCACCGTGAGGAAGTATCTCACGCGACTTTATCTGGAGGCGATGTGATCGAAATGCAGGTGGGCTTACACTATTTTTCTAATGTGGAGGCGAAGTAAGCGATGGTCGTGTCTGGTCCGAGCAAATTGGAATCCCTTGTGATCACATCTCGGTAACGTGGATCTCGTACCCGCTCTAGACCTGGCTGAAAGCGTGGCCGGAGCCATTTCATGATGTCGACGTATGTACGTCACTAAGGCATTGGGGGACTTCAGGAAAACAAAGGACGTGCACCCATTTCCCCCCCCCCTCTACCGCCGCTACGAGGTACCAGCGGATAAAAGTTGTTGTCGCGGGAGGTCAATTTGATGCAGGACGGAGATTACGATCTGGCCGGACTACCTTCGTCATGGGGGAAACGAAGTGACGAAATTTGCGTGGGCTTCACTACCTTTAGGTTACGCTCGTGTGGGGTCTGCCTTGTCGGCGGAACGAAGGGAACATGACATATGGAATCGTTTTGGCAATCGTTCGGCGGTTCTTTGTTGGAATCCGGATAAGTTTTATTAACTCCCTCACACTAGAAGTAGGGATCATCCAGCATCAGGTTGGGAATGTACTCAGTATACTCACCTTTTGGTTCACGATTTAGGTATATTCCATTCGATATATTCGATTTAGCAAAAATTTTCACATTGTCGGTTGAATGAAGCCGTCGGTAGGTATTCATATTTTAAGCGTAATGCGTTATATCCACCTACATAAGTAGCAAACCTTTTATTAACTCCCTCACACTAGAAGTAGGGATCATCCAGCATCAGGGTGGGAATGTACCGTGGACGAAAGCGCAGCAGGGGAAATGGAAGGAAGGGAAGCCAGATTCACGACCTGGTGCCTTTCATTCTTGGACCCAGCACCCTGGAAGCCGAGCTTGACATTCCTTCTTTGAGCTGATATTTGAGTTTGAGCTTGGGGTACGCCTATCGTAGAGCATATGCCCGTGACAACATTTCGGGGAAGGTCCCAAGTTACGCTTGTGTATGTTATGCGAGAGGATGTATTTTTCATTCAAATCAAACACTGATGACCATCGCGATTGCAGGCTGGCGCATGTTTCTGTAGCGTGCCTAGGAAAAACGTAATCATTATTTCTACTGGTTCGAGGCGGCGTGCTGGACGGAGAACGGGACTATTGAGGACATGAGTGACTGCCAAGGCGAGGGTCGGTGACATCAAAATCTTCCTTAATTAAATTCATACATCGCCAAATCAGAGGAGAGAGCGGCCCCACCGATCTCCTGACATTGCCGATTGTCTAATCAACTTCGGTTTAATGTTTATGCCGGTGCTTTAGGAGTTAATGGAACTCAAGTCATCGGCATGCTGAAGAACTTCAACATCAACATCAATCCAGAGTAGGATGTCACGTTCCAAAACCTCGTGCCACCCACACATTTCCTGAACAGTTCCTGACATCGGCTATCACGCCATTAATCGGAGCAGACCCTCATATCAAACGGTATGAGATGACCTCTCATCATCATCATCAACATATTTATAATTTGGCGGCGTATTGGTCGATATTATTCCCATTACCACTCTATGATCCAGAAACACACATCAAACCCTTTCCCGACAGAAGGCAAAACATGTCGATTTTCATTCGTCGCTTGCGATCTTAACATTCTCTGGAGGAGTTGGAATTGGAAGCTGATTTGGCAGTCTATGACCATCACCTTATCAGTTGGGCTATGGAGGAGTCCAATTATTTAAACAGCACATGTTCTGCCTCATGTTAATCCAAAATACCTACCCGTAGAATCAAATTAACAAAATAAAACAAGCTAGCTAACTAACAAACTGCATCTAGAACTGTGAGTGTAGAATTATTGCACTCCGTACTGCTTTGAGTGTAAATCTTTTGTTAGAAAATACATAAATGTCAAATTATTTTCATGATAGCATTTTATAGAGCCGCAGAGAGCACGCGACATCGCATCGAAAGGTAGGATCTTCTCAATTCGCCGTGTAAATGTAAATTTATTTACTAGATGCTAGGAGAAAAAAAATGCGGATTACCTCAAGAAAAATAGTCGTCGATGAGCATAGGTGTATGACAGGTGCTAGGGGAGGAAGCTGAACGAATATAGATAGATAATTAGTTACTTTTCAAGTTAGTCAGACTCAGTCATTGTTATTCGAAGCCTTCCAAATTGTAACACGCCATACCTAAAAGAACAAGGGTTTACCACAAATAAATTATTAATTAAATTGGATTAACTATACCAAACCACTAAAACAAAAAAGTACACAACGTTGTGGGGTTAATTACAAATTGATTAATTAAGAGCATCTCGTCACGTTTGCATAAAAGTATTACGTGATGGGGTTGAGAAGGCGCTGCAAAAGAAATGCAGGGGAGAGACGCGAGAACGGGCGAGCTACGAGCTTTTAAAGGCCGGGCGGGGTTGCGCCTGTAACTGTAGCAGGGTAGCTGTAGAAGCATTATGGAGAAAAAAAAATTATAGCCATTACTTAGTAGGGGGGGGGGGGGGGGTTATCACACTATAAAGACTGTAGAGAAGAAAATAAAAATAATTGTAACTAGCTGATTTCCCCAGCGTTGGCGATGTATACAGTAATTTTCGTATTTTTATTGAACGCAAAGAATGCGAAATTTCATCAAAGAGTATCATTTTTTTTCATATGAAACAGATACTTTGTGATGTGGTGTTATAATAAAAAAGCAATACATTAGTAAACAAACAGAGTTTATTAGTAAGAAAAAATTAAGTAAGCGTTCAGTACCTTTTTAGATGTAATAATAAACCAATGGCGTAGAATTTTGCACATTCATATTTTTTCTGGAAAAAACATAAATATGTAATCTCCCATCAGAAATCAAACCAGCATTTATCACGAACAAAGCACAAAGGCGATAGTTTAGACCACTCAAGTTCTTACTCACTTCAAAGAAACGATTGTCCCGCATTTTATACTGGTACCTAAATGGCAAGTAATATTAATACCCGTGTCACAAAACACCTAAGGTTTTTAAATAATAATGTTTTCTCCGAAATTGTTAACCATCTCATTGAAACAGACCACACCTTTCATAAAAACTATCAAGATTTGAATGGATTAGGTATCAGGCAGGTCAGACTTAAGGGAAGCCAACATTAATAGTAAAGTAATCACCAACCAAATAAATCTAAAAATTAATCGAATACTTAGATTGTTCCCTATTGATAAAGAGCACTCTCTTATCAATCCCCCACTTATCCCTTCCCTACTCCTGTCCCCTCCACTGGAGCTCAAATCATTATTTCAATCCATTTGTAAGCACAATATATTATTTAATTTTTCGAAAAAAACTTCTTCTAAAAGGTTGTCACTTTGTGATGTCATTATTTATTTAGCGAAATTAAAACAAAAAAAATCAGGGGTTTACAAACTCAATTGTAATGATTGTAGTTCGTTTTATATAGGTAGAACTTATAGAAACTTTGAGGTTAGGGTTAAAGAGCACCTCAGAGCACTAAATGGCAATAGCGATTCTGAGTTCGCAGACCATTTATTAAAATATGATCATAGCTTTGACATAAATTCAGGTCTTCAAATATTACATACAGGATATAAAACTTCGCAAATCAATAATTTAGAAATTTTAGAAATAAGAAAAAATGTAAATTCCAAAGCTGATATAATTAATAAGCAAAAAATTTTTGTTAACCCTGTTTTAAATATCTTCCCACTTAACCGGCCTTTTACTTCTAATAGCGTGGTAATCCCCAATTCATCGAAACTCCCACCATTGTCAACCCTTCCTCCTCCTTCAATTCCTTCTCTCCATATGTAATCTATAATTAATTTTTTAACTTTAGTATACTTTTATTCCTGAAGAAGTGAACATGGTTCACGAAACATGTTGATAGTGTACAAAAAATAAAGTGATGTAAACTAAGTTATTTTCTTTTAATAAATATATTATTTATAACACATGTCACTAAACTTGCAGATTTTAGTAAAGTGTTTTACTGATCCGAAGAAGCTACGGTTGTGGCGAAACTCAGTCGACATTAAATAAAAAAAAATGGTGACCCGACAATTCGTCCGGCGACAATTCATCCGGCGACAGTTCATCCGGCGACAGTTCATCCTGCCGACAGTTCAACCTGCCGACAGTTCATCCGGCCTGATCATTTAGAAGATTTTTTCTTCAAGTAAGTATGCAAAGAGGATATACGGCCGTACAACCAAAATCGATATACTTATATCTGAAGGCATCTTGAGTGGAAATCCGCTGTAAAAATATTTTTACTAACAATAATTTCGACTCTCCGAAGAAGCATGCGTGAATAACAAAATACGACATACTTATACGTGCAGTCGGCTTAGCAAAAAACTGTAAAGATTCCTACTTGCATATAATATAACTTTCACTTTAGGGTGAATTGACTAAATTGTTAAGTTAGGTTAGGTTAGTTTAGGTTAGGTTAGGTTAGGTTACAGCGGATTTCCACTCAAGATGCCTTCAGATATAAGTATATCGATTTTGGTTGTACGGCCGTATATCCTCTTTGCATACTTGCTTTAAGAAAAAATCTTCTAAATGATCAGGCCGGCTGAATTGTCGGCCGGATGAATTGTCGGCCGGATGAACTGTCGGTAGGATGAACTGTCGGCAGGATGAACTGTCGGCCGGATGAACTGTCGCCGGATGAACTGTCGTCGGATGAATTGTCGCAGGATGAACTGTCATGGAACCAAAAAAATAATAGTGGTGTTTACTATGTTATTATTTTATTTTAAACTGTACCGAATTTCTGATTTAAGGACAGGGAAAGGGAAATGGGGGTGTCTTTTCGAAATTTAAAGTAAACAGTATTCTCTTGTTTTGAAGGGTGTGCAAAATTTCATCAATCTCGGAATAAAACTGTAAATTTGTATAAAAATCAAATCCGCGGCACCCACCATAGACACTCTTCTCTTTATAGACAAGTGCAACTTCGAGGATATTATCACAACTTTTTTTTCTTTTCTAATATATCCGAGGGGAACTGACGACACTCATGGTTTTGATTTGCGCCTCATTCCAAACTATAATCGCCCTGATGAGAAACCATTTTTGAAAATTGAAACATTGATTGAAATGTTTTTAGCAATGTTTAAGTCCCCACATTCTAAATTTCCACCGTTTTATAACATATTTCTCTTGAACACTTAAGTTAAGTTTCTACAAAAATATATGTTATTATTTAAGATACTGTCTATAAATTTGCAACAGCAAAACAGCAATTATATTAAATTCCCTCAATAGAAAAAATCGCAAAGTATGCTCCTAAAATTATTATAAACACATTTTTTTCGTTATTTTACAAGTTATATGTATTATGTATGAAAAAATTCACAGTGTTACTTTAAATGCTGAAAGCATTTCCCACGAGGTTTTAGGACTATTTTAAACGAGTAGTATTTACATTCAAATTTATTTAACATTCGTATTTACATATCTCCCCTTCTTCTTTTCGATCGCTTACTACCGTACCTCAAAAACAGTGCGTCGCAGGGCTATTTTTTTAATGAATGAAAGCTCATAAAATTATCTACAACTTTTATTTTTTACGTAATTTTCAATTTCCTAGCCATTTTTGAGTTACACGCTCCACAAATGTAGATATTTCCGATTTTTTTCACATTTTTCATCAAACATTCCTTCATATCGTCTAAAACATTCATCAGAAAAGGAAATTTGAATTTCCCTGCGATGCACCGTTTTTGAGATACAAGCGAAAACCCGAAAATTAAGACCTTCCCCCCCCCCCCCCACAGCTCACCACCTAGATGTCAGGACTTTTTGTATGTTCACACCCTAAGCACCCTGAACAAGTTTTTGAAGGAATCGTATAGGTCCCCGCTCACTTACTCTACACCTCCTTTCTTGACTGGACTAGACAGTCTACTGGCTCTTGACAGCTGGATTTTTTTAGCGGAATCTATAAAACGATGCCCTTCTTGACCCCACATATTACGGTCAACTTCTAAATATGTCCTTTTTCCAGGTGACCGCCTGCCACTGCCGCGTGAATAAAACCTACCAGCGCTGGATCACGCGACTGTGGCCAGGGCGCGGCGGGCCCCAGGGAGGCACGGGCCCCCCGCACCACTGGCTGTCGGACAAGCAGGCCCCGCCCGCCCCTCATCCGCACGCCCACCAGCTCCCGCATCACGCCCGCCCTGCGCTGCCGCCCATCGACACACAGGACATGTACTACACGCTGGACTTCAGCGACAGCCAGAGCTCACCCCTCATCCAGTAGGGGTCGGCCCAACGAACAAGTGGACAAGAACGCTTCACTAAGTTTTAAATACATAAAAAAAAAACAATGAAAAGTGATGAACGTTATTCTTTTTATTTAATTTACTAGAATAACTTATCGAGTACTGATGTTTCAACCCCTTTTTTCTTGCTTTTAGACATAGGTTACAATTACATTGAGCATTGAAAATTTTTGAGTCTTCACGGTGTTTTAAAATGTATTTTTTTTTAATTTTCAGTGAAATTTTAGAGACATAAAATCAGTCTGCGAAAGAAAAGGTTTATTAGAAAATTGTGTTGCTCCTTGGATACAATTCTTGGAAGGATAAATTAGATGAGTTGAAAAATAATTTCATTAATTGAAATAAAAGCATTAATATCCTATATCACTAATATCCTTTCCGATTCGTACACAGAAATGATTAGATAAAATTTTCATGTGTAATGTTTTTGGTTTCTAGCGAAAAATAATGAACGTTTAAAATTATGGTGGAGTTGTTAAATAGCCAATCGTTGATAGATTTTTATTAGTTTAATACATATAAATTTGTGAAAAATTCTAGCTCCATGTTACTACTTCGTTTTAATCGCGCTTGCTTATCCCTGGTTTTCTATTTCTCTAACACTAAGCTTCTCCTTACGACAGTTTTCAGCCTAAAAGGCAAGTAATATGATAAAGTAGGTTTTAAAGGATAGTTTATTTTACTGAGATAAATAGACATATTATTTAAAGAAAAGAAATCGTTTTACTTCGGTTAGTGATAAAAATATATTAATTGAAAAATGTCAAAAAAATTATCGAAGTAAGTTAATAAATCTTTAAATTTCTTGTTTTTTTTATAAAGTTTTACATTCTTAATATGCTGAAACTATTGAAATAACACTTCATTTCAACTGAGTTACAATAAGATGCAAACACATACGTTGGCGGAGATGCAAAATAATAATTGTCTGAAATCATAATATTCAATTCAAATTCAACATGGCGTGAACTGAAAACGGAAAAATTCAAGTGTTTTTATTTTTACGGATTTGGAATTTAAATACATTATTTTCGCCCTACCCGCGTCGCCTCTGTAGTAACTCAGATTGTGGTTTCTTTATAGTAATTAAGTTGGAACGAAATTTTATCTTAATAATCAACGCAACAATAATAAGTATTAGGAACGAGTCTGAACAGTAAAATTTTACTTTTTTATGTAATGTCTTGAAAATTATTTAATATTATGTAGAAGAATAAAACTTTTTTAAAGATCTGCTTAACTCATGCATGAAGTATTTTTTTTCAAATAGCTAGATATAACCAAATGTCATTGTTTTATAACAGAGTTATGTATATATCGAATACTGTAAATACTGAAATAATTGTCCCTTAAATGAGTGAAGCGTAGATCGTTAGTGGTAAATTAAAAATGTTTTGGAAAATAAATGCTAAATGTACAAATATAACCTCACACAATGCACGTTAAATAATCAACTACTGCGAATTTCAATCCAACTGAAAGAAATATTTAAAAAAAAAAATAGAGATAAGTATAACACCTAAAATTGTGAATGGTAGCGAGCTACGAAAATTATATTTAGCTCAGATATTTGCGAAATCGCTTGTAATAATATGTGATTGATACTTAATTAGCTTGTTTTTCTCTGATTTCTCATTTGGTTAGAGGCAAGACGTGTTTATGTAGAACAATTTTGTCTATTTACTAGACAAGGTACTAAATTATTCCAGGGTTTTTGCTAATATCATTTGAGTGAAAATTATAGATTTAAAAAAAATATTTATTTTCTAGGACCTTCTCGAATGTCGTGGAAAAAACTTCCGATGAACTATTTTACGAGTGTTTCTTCTGTTTATCGAGAATATTGTCATCTCCCACACTGTGACTCGAATTATATGTAAAATAATATTATAATACGCAAGGTTGCTCAAATATCCAATGGAATGTCTTGCTTTCTACATGATTTCTATATAATATATCGTAAATTAAAGTGATTGTTGTAAATAAAGGCACTTAATTAGGGAATTTATTTCAAAATATCGATTTGTTTTATGAAAAATTTGTTAAAACTTTTTCAAAATAAAATATATTGCTTCAGTATATTCCTATAGGGAAATTCATAAAGTTTATTTATTACGTACTGGTTTCTTATAAAAGTAAAAACTTTTTGTAAAATAGTTATTTATGCGGAATTAAAGTGTGAATTTTTTTAACTTTGTCAAAATAAGTCAACATTTCCAGGTCATTTTGGTTACTCCATCTAATGACATGTGATCAATTTTTTTATATTAATGTTTAAAATCATATTTCAAGTGTTTTATACTAAAGTATGTCAATGTTACCTTTTGTTATATTTTTATCCCTGTATGCTATCTGTAAAAAGTTTGGGTAGATATTAATTAAATAAAATGAAAGTCATAGGGTGTGCCAAAAGTAATATTTATTTATGTAAACGAAGAACAGCAGCTGTTACTATTATTTTTGTTGATACAACAAAATATTCTTGCTGTTTTTTTACTTGATTTTAATTTTAGATAAAAAAGGGTTAATTAATGCAAGAATAGAAAGTCGGCATAAAATTAAAATATTATGTAAATCTGCTGCTTCTGAACAAGTTCTTTATGCAGATTATTCAAAATGTTTAAATAAATACAATTGATGTATATCGAGTTTTATTTTTTTTAAATCTTCAATCCTGTAAAAGTGATCAAATTTCATTTAATCAACCAGCTGTCTAAAATAATAATAATCGATGATTATTTAAGATCATGGCCATACAGTGCGAACAATTATTACGATAAAAATGTTAACAGTAGAAATAAAAAATATGTAAAATGACAGCAGATCGAAGGAACAATGGCGGTTATTTTTTTTTAAGAAGAAGAAGGGGTGACATTTCCTGAAGAGTTCAATGCTATAAGAGAGAGGAAACACAAAAGCTTGGAATGGTTTGTATAAATTACTAGTTCCTAAGCGGAAAATTTCAACGCAGTGCGAACGATGTACACAAGTTTGGTGTATATTCGTACCGTACTCTAGCAGCAGCCGAAGGAATCATTGCTGCTCACGAAACACTGACCATTGTCAGTAGAAAAAACGTAAGTTAATTGAATGTACCAAAACATTAGTTGACCTGATACATCGCAAATGTTTCAGAAATTCATAACTTCTTCTCAAGTTGGTTCTTCATTGCTGAGGCTCATGACCCGTGCTCTAATTTCCATGGTGGACAATGCTCCTCTACTCCTCGTGTAGCTGCGCTGCCCGGAGAGTCAAGGATACCCTAGTTCCCGACTGATACTTGGTCACGCATTGATGACCTTCCTCTGCTTCTTCTGCCTTTCACTTTGCCAGTCACTAAGAATTTCTCCAAGTTGGAGTCCTCAGTTTAGCGAGCAACGTGTCCAAAGTATATTAAGATACATTATAATGATTTAGTTGAAAGCCCATTGTGGAGGCCTAGCTCTTCAAGAAAGGTCACATCTGTGGATCTGGCTGTCCATGAAATCCTGAGCATTTATTCGAGCTGAGGCTTTCTTTTGCTGGCTGTAAGAGTCTATTTTTCCTCACCGTAGAGAAATATGGAGAAAATCAATGCCGGGACGAGTCTCATTTTGATGGTCTTCGTTATGTCTCTGTCACTCTACATCTTTAGTATTTTACTCATGCCGTCTTTTGTTATGCAAATTCTTCTTTTATTTTTTAAATTTCATAACTAATATTGAATAATTAGCAGTTAAGATATTAACATTATCCTGCATTTACAGCACGACATTAAAAATACCATCTCTTTAATATTTTTTTCTTTGCCACCAGCGGCGTTCGCAATAGCTGAATGAGTAATTAGTCACGATTCCTTAACCTGTTAAACCGTCGCAACTTCTGAAGGCAAAAAGGAATAGGAGGCAAAGGCAAAGCTAACAGTCAATGGTCGTCAAGTGAACTTTGCTCTAAGGTATAAAGAGTGGAGTGCTTACAGGTATTTCAGTACCATTCTGAAAACACTGAAACATGGATTGTGCAAAACGCATTCATTCCGTAAAACACCTTTCTTCACCTGTCGCATGATAAAAACTCTAGTCAGCAAGCAAGATGCTGAATTCCTATTTAAATTAGCTCCACATTTTTTAATTAGCTCCACACATAGGAAAATAATTCCCTTCAGGACCTATGTCATCTTTGAGGATGCTGTGTGGAGGGTCTTTTTAGGGAAATCAAGGATAGGAAGTTCGGGGAAGGAAAAAGCTACGAGGCATGGGTAGGAATCCTGGGGTCAATGTGTCCAGGAGTGACGAACGTATGAATCCATCCCTCCCACTGCGGAGTTTGGCAGAAGAAGTAAAATGGCTCCATTAACCAGTCTCTTCCGATCCGGCCCGCCATGCGGTAGAAGGGGAAACGCATTTGCCACCAAGACCTAGACAAATCTCACCACAGGAACCCGGGCATCCCTGTGAATTCACTAAACGTAACGAACCACTTGGAGCGACTATGACAGGGGTGTTAGTTTTTTTTCATTGTTTGTTTTTGGAATGTTATACCGTGTTACGCTATCTCCTTCTTTAGCCGACGTTTCGGACAGCGTTGCAGTGTCCATCATCAGGGCAGATCGGCTAAAGAAGGAGATAGCGTAACACGGCATAACATCCCAAAAACTAACAATGAAAATGCTTTTGGCCGTTAAAATCTAAAAACTTATCGGGGTGTTGGTTGTATAATAAATGGTTTCCGGGGCTGCGGTACCCATAGCCGCCTCCCAAATTGAAAACACACTTATGTGCTGTGCCGCAATATAAACATTCAATTGTGAAAATTGACATCAAACCTGCCAGATTGAACATCAACATGGCCTTAATAGGCTGAAACCAATAACAGTCAAAAATAAAATTTGTTAAAAAAAATTAACTGTTATAACATAATTCGTATATTGAAATTCCACCTCGATTTATCAGTATCAAAAATAGAAATATTAAAAAAACCTGCCAACAATCATGTGATGTGTTTCTGTAAGTAGACTTCGTGTAATTACTCCGACTTGACAGCTCGCAACACTCATGTTCTCTAGCGGAAAAAAAGGTACTATCAAACTCGACTACCGTCTTGAAAGGATTGACCAGACGTGGAATTTACAATTTACAAGATAAAATGGAGAGTGGTCGAGTCGAAACAGGACTTCGCTACAAATAAAATGTGAAAAAGTGTGGTTAAGAGGAAACGGAAAATAATAGGTCTTTACCAAACTGTTTTTTTTTTTTTACATGAGCTCATATGTATCTTTAAGGAATCTGTATAAAGGGTTTTTTAAAAGGAAAGGAAGGAGAGTAGAGTTCTGGGAAGGAACAGGGTTTTAAGGAGTGGGTAGGAATCTGGGGTTCAGTGTGTCCTGGTCATCCACCTCCAATACCTAGACAAACCTCATCCCGTGAACCCGGGCACCCCTGCTAAATCACCAAACGTAGCGAACCACTTGGGGTGATCTATGGCAGAGGTGTTGGTTATCCAATGAAGGTTCCCGGGGCGGCGGTACCCATTCCCGCCTCCCAAATTGTTGCTGTCGATGTCGCTGTTATTTCCTCCCCCCCAAATACTGGGCAAATACTAACAATTGCAACTCAGGCTGAAAATACCTACATAAAATCGTGAAAATCCTGGTTTTGCATTCCCCTTTTTCTCCTCCAAAACTGGACCGATTTTTTATTTTTGTGATTTTTTTAATTGAGATTCGCTGTGATAACATATCACAATTTTAAATTTTACTCATTACATTAATGATTAAAAAAATCTGGTAAACGCCATAAAGCATTTTCTTCTTTTGGCAAAATAAAATAATACAAATAATATCCTTTCCACCCAAAGATGTTGGAATCCAATATTTTTGATTCCACCCAACCTATATTTAGATTCAGACCCATAAAGGAATCTGACATTGAAAAAAGTATCAATGATTTGAAGGGAGGTTCTGATCCCGGTTACGATAACAAACACGTCAACACAATTTGGAAAAAAAAAACAAAGAAATGATATGTAATAGTTATCTCCTTCACTCTTAACATAATAAACACAAGTAGACTTTAGAAGAATGTATATTTTCAAAATAATTACAAAATAATATTTATTATAACACCAATTATATATTATAAAACGGTGAACCCAAGTGATCCACCAAAATCCTCCCAAATATCAATTTTATTAAATATATCATATATACTTATACCCCTACATGCAAATATCAATTTAAGGGAGTACATCTATAAATTAAAGTATAGAAACCAAAGTAAAGAATACATTATTAGACTAACATACAAGACATGAATAATTATTACAAAAACCGCGTTGATTTTTTTTTTTAAGTTCACAAATTGTTTATTTCATTAAAATATTCGCCAAAACAGTTGTATCATATTCTGATCAGGATTTTCACAATTTATAGTGTGCGCAATACAGTGTAATACAGCATCAGCAAAAAATGACAACACTTTCGTTACAGCCTTCGAAAACATCATTTAAAATCAGGCATTGTAAGCATGGTGTTGTCGAAAATTGCAACAGCGTGATTATAATTAGATTTTTCCATCTCAAAGGCGTTTTCAATGCTGAAAGCCTTCGTTAGACTCGGGCCTGGTCCGCATATTGATCGTCCCTGTTCACTGTTTGTTACCCGGTAAAAGCAAATTGTCGCCTGTGACGAACACATAAAACGTAAACAACGCACGTGAATGCTGCACGCTTTGTTCCGTATGCAACGACAGGGCTGCTCATTAAAAAAAAAACCTTCACAACCTTTCCACGCTACCGACCTGATTGTCGGCTATTTTAGTCATCAATAGCGTCATTTTTTTAACTTAAACTCAACACAGGAGCCTTTTAAAAAAAGGGCCTGGGTCATCTTTGTGGAAAGTCTTTTTGAGAAGAGGAAGGAGTAAACATGGGTCTTAAAGATGCGTTCTTCCCGACTATGCACCGATGCCTAAGGCATCATTGTCGCTAGTTCCTCGGAGTAATGTAACACAAAAAAAATGTACCACATCACCGCTAGAATATGGATACCTACCTGACGTCTATGCTCTAAAGATTGCAGTCCGCTTCTGCACAGAGTCAATGGTTTTTCTGACCATTGGCGTTTCAGTCCTTTGTGTTCCCTTTTAATTGAATTTTAAAGCTTTTATACCTCATTTGATAAAAATTTCAAGGCTTTAAGTTATAAAAATAATAGTATGTAAATAAATAAATTGTCTTTTTATTATTATCGGAGGAAGCAAATATAATAAGCCCTGGCGAAGCTTGACGAAGCGAAACCTGGATGGCTGTCAAATATTAATTCAAATAAAAATGGTGTTTTACAAAGTGTGTTTTTTCATTTGATAATAAATAAATTGTCGTCATCATGAGCCATTTCTGTGAAATATAACAAATATAACCCTAACCCTAGCTCAGTTATACCTACCCATATTCAATACTTCCACCATAGTCGATAGGTACGTCAGGAGTACTGTATCTTGTTATTTCCTTCAGTTCTTATCCAGTTAGCAAGATTTATCATATATGTATGTCTTTTCGTGATTCATTTATGGGTTATTATGCCTTATTTCAGTCCTTTTTTTTTTAACTAGGTAACGTTTAGGACAGCCTTACGGTGTCCATCATCAGGGCTGGATGTAAATGATATAAACAATACCGATATGGTTAAATAGAGGAAGATAACATAAAGCTCAAAAAGGTAATTAAATATATATTTTTTGAGTTAAGTTTTCAATAAATGTAAGTTGTGTTACCTACTTGAAAGTGGGAGTCGATGATGTTTTAGACTGAGGAGACATATTAAAAGTCGAAATAATAAAGAATGAATGTGAATTAATTTAGTAAGGAATGAACACAGAAAAAAAGTTTAAAAGAAATAAAGAATAGGAAATATATGCCTAATATTTTAAAAAAATATATAATGTACATATGTAAAGATGCAAAAAATTAAAATTACATTGTACAAAAATATCTATTACATGTTTATTTACGTAGGAAATAATAAACAGTATCTACTTAACCACCTCTTCCTGTGGGGCATTGACAGCCCCTGAAAATACTCCAACATGGCCATGTAGTGAAAACACTTATCAAGCAAGTGTGAATTAACAAGCCACTTCACTGGCGACTAGGCTTGAACAACCGGCTTGATTCTCTCCAATTAACCACGTACCTACCATTGGTTGTTTTAGCTTTAAGCTAATGAAATTAGAATAAAAGCATTGGCATTGTACCTATACACTATAATATTGTTTTGAAACCCAATCTTCTTTATATATAAAAATGAAAGTTTCTTTGTTTGTCCTACATGCTTTCCTATCCCACTCATCCGATTGCGATGAAACTTTGGTGATCGAACATATGTAATTTCAAGTTTTTCCCACTCTTGTACCTACCCTCAAACATTCCAAAAACGAAAATAAGCCAGACGCGGTTTTGGTACCTAAATAAACTGGAGTATATTATTTTAGTTCAGTGTTTTGTCTCCAAGCGGCAAAACGCGGCGCTGCAATAGATGAGTGTATTTTTTAGTATACCTATACATACATTTTTAAATTGATTTCAGTATCGCAACTCCTACATTTCGCATCATCGCTTTTTAATATTTCTTCTGTTTCCAAGAACGGCGAGAACAGATCGATCATATTAAAAAAACATCGCACATTACAACATAATACGATAAGATTTCATTAAAATTCTCAGAGAAAAACTTGAAATTGAAGTTTTGTCTCTTATGCCAAAGGGTCAAAATATTTCCGCTTTACAATAAAATCCAAATAAATGGAATATTAATATTTCTATTTTTGAAACTGATATTTCGTGGTGGAAGTCCATTATAATAGATATAATAAAACAAATAAAAAAAAATAAAAAAAATAAAAATAATAAAAAAATAAAAAAAATAAGAAAACTTTATTCCACTTAATTTTATTTGACCGTAACCGGTTTCAGCTCGTCAGAGCCATCTTCAGACTGGTACAAATAATTCTTAGCCTACGGTTTATATACACAACATATGTTGTGTATATAAATACGGTCAAATAAAATTAAGTGGAATAAAGTTTTTTATTTGTTTTATTATATCTATTAAAATGGAATATTGCTGAACATATCCGAAAACGAAAAACTGTTTTCGAGAGGTGATAAAATTCGCTTTCAAATTTTATAAATCGAAATAAACGTTTAATTTTGAAATATAAAAATTTAGCACTTATTCATCGAAAAATGTATTATTAAAATGTTAAATCATTTTTTTTTAATTCTCAAAGTTTGTTAAATTTATTTCAAATTGCGATTTGAAACTTCGGATTCATAAAAGTGTACTTTTTGTGGTTAGTTTTTGAATATGTGGTGTTTTTTTTTTTAACTCCGTTTATATTATTATGACCATGTTAAATCAAAGATTGCTCCGGTGACCGGTGATTGCTTCCCACAGCCATACTGCGATCTTTGCACAATGCTATGATTCACTCCCACTTGGCACACCTTTCGAGTATCTGGGATTTTGCTACCAAAAAAATGATATCCGAGGTGCAAGTAATCCAAAATAGAGCCCTACGTAACATTTTTGGCTTGCCTTGGGATACACCTGTTAAAGATATTTACCGTCACGCACTTGTATTGCCATTTAAGATTGTTCCTAGCTTTGAGATAACAAACACCATTTTAAACATTATTCAGTGCAACACACACACAAATATAAAACTTAACTATAACAACGACGTTCACCAATATAATACACGACAACACAACAAACTACACATATCAAAAATGCACTCGGCAAATTTCGGACTGAAATCATTAGAATACATTGCCTACACTAACTCTAACAAACTGCCTGAAAATTTGAGACAGGTATATGCCTCCAACAAATCTCGAAATGATATATTGAAAACCAATTTTTTCAAATGTTATTTGGAAAACGAGTCATAAGTAGATAAAAACTCTGTTCTGATAGTCCTGATTATCTTCAAATACTAAACTTATAATATGATGGGCGCGGTTTATACCTTTCTTAAATCTCGTCATGTATTTGTATGCAAACATCTTGTATTAGGTCTGTATATTTTTGAGCCCGTACCTTATATTGTATTTTCCTGATTTTGTTTTTTTATGCATTTCTTAGTCCATCTCATTAGTCCATCATGGAGGAAACTTTATTTTAACTTTTTGAAACCAAAAGTACATAAATCAAATCGGTTCGAGTCGGTTATACAAATTCTTAAAATCTTATAAGACATGTTTCTGTAAAATATTTGTAAAGTGATTCTTCATATGTTTGTGTCTGTATGTTGCTTCTGTGAAATGTTTTGTAAATTTTTTATTCATACATTGTGTCTACATATTGGGTTGAGTTGGGTTTAACTTCTCAAAAGTACCAATTGGCGATCCCTTAATGAGTTTTGATAACTCATGGGAGCGCAACTTCGTTGTATGTTTTATTTAATAAAAAATAAAAAAAATTATATTTCTCACTATGATAGAAAGCGAGATCCAACCAACCCGCTAACAAATATAAATGTTATAATGAGTGTCTAAATAGTGTTAATTTCGTACATCAACAAATTTTAAATAATCAGTTGCTCGAGTAAAAAGCTGTAATAAATTAATAGGTAAGGCTGTTTGTTGTTTCTTGGTTGGCAAAATCTTGTTGTTTTCATTTGTGTACAACCTCCTGTGTGGCTTACTTAATTATCCTGTAGGAACTAACGAGGTTATTTTTAAAGATTTAATGAACCTGCGGTATCATTCCCTTACCGCTTAAATCCCGCCCCAACCCTCTCCCAACTGCTCCCCTACGCGTAGGTATTTTTCTCCGCTCCCCGTGACGCATTTCATTAAGTCTTGGGAAGTCTAGTCTTAATGGAAAGTAGAGATTTAATTACTGTTTCGTCTCTCCCGGGGGGCTTGTTATGGAAAGGATAGGGATGGAAGCCACACGAGGTATAAAGGGATGGTTAGAGGGAGAGGAGGGAGGAAGGAGTGAGGTGAGGGGGATGTGCCAACACGTGGCTTTCCCGAAAAGTAAAGGTAATTATTATTAACCGCGTACCTGATCTTGATTCACGCTCCATATTGTGTGAACGAAATTTTAATCGAATTTACCATTCCACATATTGTTAACTTAGTATAGAATTTTAATAACGTTAAATCTTACTAATATTATTAAAATGAAGCATGTTAGAATTCTAGTAGCAATACGATTTTATACGAGAGAATTGTTTTGCTTTCCAAGGATCAAAATTAATAAATCATAAACCTACACACACTTACCTTCTTATACAGCCTGTTAAAACCATCTGCATACGATTTATTTATGTAACTATGGTTTATAATCGCAACATATGGGGGGGGGGGGGTTAACAAGGGTGGTATACGATGATTTTATAAAAATATAAAGTTTTTCCCATCTTAGTTGTTCTGTCGTATTTCATGACTGCATCTACATTTATTTGGTTGTTACCAAAAGGCATAAAATAAGTTGGTATCTATTATCTATTACTATTATAATTATATTCACGGTAATATTACCTTAATATTATAATGTAATTCCGCCACGAATTATTGGTATCAAAAATAAAAATAATTTATCTTTAGCGGATAGCGGACCACCAATAAATATTATATATTTTGAACAATGAAATAAGAGACGTTTTAGTGGATTTTTTTAAGCAACTAGAGCTAGAAACGCTTGTAAAATTTGATATAATACATTGTGTTCGCCTTTGCTTACAGATTATGTTTCCTGCGGTTTCCGCGACAATGGTGTGCCTGATAAGCACTGTAAGAAGATAATTAAATAAAACATACACCATACATTTATTCATTTGTACCGATATACCTATTTATATATTTAGATGATGTTTTTAGAAAAAAGTCTCATTTGAATACATTTTTAATCAAAATAAATGGAGGACATCAAGAAGACCCGCGTTTTATAATTTTGTGGTACCCGAGATACATTTTTTTTTATACGAGTATATTAAGTAAATGAAAAAGAAATTCCAAAACGTGATTGTAAAGCATAATGTAATCAAACTAATAATACTTACATTGTCCCGATAAACAGTTGGTAATAGGGTATAAAATGATTTAAAAAAGTGTAATAATTATTGGGATATTCGAAAAATCAATAATACGAAATAAAAAAACGGGTAAAACAAATTTTAGTGAAATCAGTCCTCTGATACATTCACTCAACCTGTACTAGAAATAATAATATCGTTGTTTCGGAAAAATGGACGAGCCTTTTTGAATAAATTACTAACGACTAAAAAAGTAGTTTATTGCAATTTTTTTTCTATCATTCGTCCCAATGATTTGTTATAAAATGATAAAAAATCAAGTTTAATTATATACGCCAATCTTTCTTCTTCGTAAATTTAATATGTGTTTCATTAAGATCACTACCTAAAAAAAAATAAAAATTAAAGCTATAATTACTTCTTCTCTAGCTATACCACCGATGTAAAGGGGAAAAGGGAATCTATGTAAATCAAACCTATATAGAAATAAAACTGGGGAAATATGGTAAGACTGAACAAATTATATCAAACAAAGAATAGATTCGGGAAAATAATGAAAGTTTAAAAAAATATTTAAATTGAAGGACAGTTTAGTTTAAAAGTTCTGGAGTATTTATTGTTAAAAAAGACATAAGTTCTATTATTTATTAGTTAATCTTATTAGCTAGGTTTCAAGGATGGCTGCGCAGAAAAGAAACTGCGTAGGTGAACCACAAGACCTTCAAAACTTCAAAGCAGTTTCATGAACATTTTTTATGATTGTGGTAAGTTGATTTTATTGTAAATTTTGGAAAATCGTTTCCACATTCAAATTCTCGTCTATTTAGAATAGAAATTGAATTTCGATGTGAAGGGGTCCAGGCTGGGACATGGAAAAGAAGGATTTAACAAAGGATGTTAAGTAACGATCACTCAGGACGTCACTCAATCCTCATCTCAAGATTATCTAAAATGGTGTTTATGGTTAAGGCAGTCATTTTTTAATGTGTAACTAACAAACACATCGAATTCTGTACGAATATCATTGATATGCCAGCATTTATAAAATCGTAATATTCCTTTTTATACATCGCAAAGATTTCATTTTTATGTGCTTGGTTTCAGGTGTGAAAATAGAAAATTATTTTTTTGCTAGAGAACAAAAACCACAGTGATTTATACAATTCTTTTCGTAGAACATTATTTATGAGTAATACTTCATTACCAGCATTTCCTGGCAAATAAACACAAACGAAGAGCATTTCTTGAACAAGGTAAGATTTAATTTCCAAGAAAAAGCATAGTTCTCACATCGCGTAGCATAGGTAGGTACCTATAAATATACATAAATAAATTCCTGCAAAGGATAGCATGCCCTTTCTATTTCTCTTTCAATTCTCCTACTTCGTTTTATTTAACACCAACCTCTGTTTTTAGAAGCAGATTTCTATGGAATATATTTATTGCTGAACGAGAAAACTACCCGTTCACTTAAATGTAGCCGGATATGTAATGAAAGATTTATGCTTTCACATAAATAGGGGATTGTATTGAGAACATAAACAAGACTGTGGATGGTGTGGATTCTTGCATTAGAAATACACCATATCTCAGTGTCGCCGATTTGTATTCAGAGAATAAACTGGCCGGTTTAAATATGAAAAACATGTTAGGTCCTATATTTACTTGGAAAAGAACAAGAAGTCGGTGATCTTGGTCTGAAAAATAATATTTGACAGTGCCTAATTTTATTTCTTAGCTGAGAAATAAATAAACCTTAGCCTATAGTCAAACACGACGCAATCAACGGTTTAGCCAAGTTTTAAATGTTCTAAATACGTTTTCAAGGGGTACTAGCATGGTCTAACCATAAAGATTTATGAGATAACTTTCGGACACTTCTCGCTAATGCTAATCGCTAATGTACAAATAACAGATGACATCGAATATATTAAGAACACATAGTCTTATCAACTTTTAGATAACATTTTAGATAAAGAACAGCTAATTAAAAAATAGCCCAATCTCATCATAACAATATGGTCTTATCGGAATTATCGGATGGGGAAGCTCATGCGATTCCACTATAAAACCAATCCTCATAGCACAATGAAAATTTTGAAAATTATGCTTAGAGTCCCCATCTGAACTCCTACAGACTATACTTTTAAAGCATTAAATTTAATGTCACTGAAACAATTATATACAAAAGATATTCTAACGTACGCATTCAAAAACCAGGATAACTTTACAGAGACAAACTCGGGCCGATTCACAAGATCTACATTACAAAATACATTCCACCAACCTAAAACTAAAACGACTTTTGGACAAAGAAATATTCAATACTTCTCTATAAAATTATTTAATTTACTCCCTCTTTCAATAAAAACCATTAAAAAAATAACCGACTTCAAAAGAAGCATTAAGATTATGGACATGGGAAGGAAGAATATAGATACAATTTTGCAACCTAACAAAGATTAATGCTTGTATTGTACTTTATTTTAGAAATAAATTAATCATTTTCCAATAATAATCTATACGAAAATATGAAAGAGAACAAGACACAAAAAAACAGAAAAAGACAATGGTCGCAACTGGGACTCGAACCCAGACCTTTCCGTCTAACCGGGACGAGCGCGTTAACCAATTACGCTATTGCCACCTTCTGTCAAAGCCTTCTAATATGATATATTCACTGATGAGAATAACCTTCAAAAAAAGTATAAAAAGAAAGTTTTTCTTATTAAAAATTTAATAATTTTCCTCTTGTTATATATGAACAAAGGTATTTACTTATAATTCAAAATTTTATACGAAAACTTGTACAATGTGACCTTAGAATGGGGTTCCCCAGTAAAGACACATTTTTCTCTAATAAATTGTAAAACAAAGATAAAAAAACTGTTACTAATTCGTTGGCGATCTGCAATCATGCTAGAGAACGATGGGAAGTTACCGAAAGTTATCCTATCAATCCTTATCGATCGACTATGCTAGGGGACCAGGTACACTACATTTATTCATGTAGAAGCCAACAACATTAATGCAACAAATAACTCAATCACTCGTGCACTCAGAACATTAATCCACTACGAAAAATTACTTCACTTGGATATTTTTCACGATTCCTTGCTAACATACAAAACTAATTTACATAATTTCTTAGCGTGATATAACTATTTTAAAACTACTCAATTAAATAATATAATGTACTTTATAAACTTTTATTAACATACTTAATTAATATAATATATTTTTAATTAACTTCTATAATCAGTATTATTCCCAAATACTTTATCTCAAACACTTTATTTTTTCCAAATCCATAACTTAAAAGTAAATAGTCTAGCTCCCCAGATAGACCCGATATTATTTCTCTACTAACTGGGTAATTTCAAACTGTTAACATACTATTATTGTGTATAATTACTTTTCTAATTTACAATAAAAAAAAATCTTTTATTACTGTTCCTGGGCATATAATACTTGATTTTAAAATTATTCTTTCTCTCCTTAGTTTCTTACTTTTATTATTATCACTCAGTTAAGATATAAGAAAAAAGAACCGTTCTTACCTCAGATGAAATTACCTATTAATATTGCACGAACTTACTTAATAGGTCCTATAGCCATGTAATAATTTAATATAAATTCACTTGTACCATAATTTGCTGTGTAAAAAAAAATAGCATTTTATTTCAATATTCTCCAGCTACGCAACGTCTGCAAGTGCTAGTTCCGCTTAGTTAAATTTCGCGCTATGAGCTATGGCTGCGTTTAACGCTACGCGTAGTGCGTGTTATGCTATAAGCTACGCCTCCATAGCTTTCGACAGCAGCTGTGTTCGTAGTACGTCATCAAGTAACAAGCCCTGTAGAAATTTATATTGTCTAAGGCAAATTTAATTTAATTCATGGCTGAAAATATGATCGCCGTTGATAAAATCACAGCTTAGGTATGCCAAAATCCTCGAAATGATCGCCTGACTAAGCAGTTTCAAAATCGTTTCTTTTATTCGTATTTTTTGAATTTTTTAACGATTTATTTCCAAGTTAGCAAGTCGTAAAAGTGCCGCGAGATGGCATTAAGACTCGAGCGAGATTTATATTGCATATTTTATTATTGTGCGCAACGATGAAAACATCATTTCAAATTTATTTTATGTCTTTCGGCTAAAAAGTCTTATTTGTTACCGTGCAAAAGGCAGACTCAGAAAAACTAATGCATAATTAAATTTTATCTCACCTCAAATATGTAAAATAAGTACCTAGATTCCTTTTAATATAAATTAATTTGAATAATGTATTCGAACGGAGATGATTTTTGATACTGAGATTTTTCAGTCATAATTAATCTTTAAATCAGATACTGTGAAAGCAAGCCGGGATTAAATATTTTAGAAAATTATAATTCAATATGCAAATATAAATGTATCTTACCGCAGATTCTTAAACCTGCATTGTACTTTTTTTCAAATTAGCTTAATTATTTACATAACAAACGATTAAAGAAATTTAATTTAAAGAGCATTTTTCAGAATTGCAGTTTTATGTAATCCAAAACGCTCAAATGTTCAAAGGCCTATTCGTAATATTATAGAACAGTCGGTAGTATGTAGGCATTTATAAAAGTAAGTGAACAACAAGCTCGTATAATCCTAGGGAAATTCGAAGCATGATTTCTTTTACTTTCTAACAAAAGAAATCACAAATATTCGCATGACAGGAAGAGAGATATCTAACTTTTAATAATGCACAGTCGCTTTGGGATAATTTGGTCTACTGTTATTATAACGACGTATGATGTTTTGGGACAACTTGGGTTTCCTGTGATTAGACGGGTTAGTTTTAAATGATCCCCGTGTCAAAATTAAAAAGGTTTTAAACATGTTAATGCTATCAACCACCGAAAACACGCAGTTTTTACGAAGCACGTTGATTACTTAAAATAAAATATATTAAAGTTCAATATACGAGTAAATTAAACTTTGAAAATACTTTGTCAGGTCGTGCTAAAGTTTTTAGGTTATAAGAACGAGCTTCACCCCTTAAATGCCGCAAAGTCTCCCGGGGGTAGAAAATACTTGAGGAATTGGCGGTTGGCGGAGTAGGGAGGTGCCAACAGCAGTTTGCTCAAGAGTTTTTATAAGTAATTGCTAATACAAACACTGAGATTTTTTCCGCCCCTTTTTAGATAAACCTTACAAGATAAATGCGTGTTTTCGCGAGTTTGATTATTGTACCACTAGTTTAATTCCTGTTACACTTTCTTTCTCAGACTTTTAATGTATTTGATAATTGGAATTTTTTGATGTATCTTTAATTTTTTTTCATTAGCTTTTTTTTTTTTTTTTACATTAACTCCACACAGGAGGCCCTGAGGAAAATAATTTCCCTCAGGGCCTATGTCATCTTTGAGGATGCTGTATGGAGGGTCTTTTTGAGGAAAGGAAGGAGTGAACATGGGTCTTGAAGAGACCCGTGTTGTAGGAGGGAGGAAACACAGGAAGCCTTGAAGGGAATTATTTTACTCAGGGGTTATGTCAGGAATGAATGAATATGTGTAAGATGTAGTAATAAATGAAAGAATAGGAATTTTCGGGAAGGAAAGGGTACGAGGGGTGGGTTGGAATCTGGGGGTCAGTGTGTCCAGGAGCTACGGACGTATGCATCCGTCCCTCCAACTGCGGTGCAAGGCGATGAGTCGAGAGATTCCGGCTGAAAAGGTGAAAAGACCTCCCTCAACCAGTCTCTTTCGATCCATGCAGCTGGCGGGCAGATGCATCCGCCGCTAAGACCTAGACACACCTCACCACATTAACCCGGGCACCCATGCTAAGTCACAAAACGTAGCCAACCACTTGGGGTAACCTCTGGCAGAGATGTTGGTTAACCAACAAACGGTTCCCGGGGTGGCGGTAACCGTACCTGCCTCACAAATTGAATTTATTGGCTTGATTGAGAGATTTATGTAATATGTTCACAAATTTTTACAATTTTCATGATGTTCAAGGTATTGAAATTTCACAGAGCAAAACTATAGGGTATTCAAATGAAAATTCATTAATTCATTTCCTACAACAGATAATTACTCAAAGGTTAATAAATAATAATAATTTAATAAGTTGATTATTTCTACATCTATTTCGTTCACTTCCTCGGTAGACATGTTTAAGGTAAGATGCTTTCAGGTTTTCGAAGCCTGTAATAAATTTCCTTTTCATACTTCCTTTCATAGAAACAGTCGTCATACGGGGAACGGCATTCATACAAAAATCATAGGAGAAGATATCGGAAATAAATGTAATCATTTTCATTTTAATGACAGAGCGACGCGGTGGCCAACTGAATGGTAGGTAGGTATTTATTAAATAAAGTATTTATTTCAATGAAAGAAGTAAATTATAGTTAAATTTAAAGTCAAATATTGATGACAGAAAGACATAATTATTGTTTTTTCGTTACCAGTTGAACCTATTGTTAAGTTAGAGTTTTAGGAAAACATTTTTAGGAGCATCTTCATTTTTTTGGAAAACGTAATTGAAATGCTGACATTATTTACAAAAGTTCTTCCCAAATTCGTCTTCTTACTCATAAGCCTTCTGAAGTCCAATCTTAGTCTCCCTCAAATCTACAGAGGTTTCCAATAAAACCATCTTGGTAGATCCGTGAATAATATATATGAACGATTCTCTAACAGTGTCCAAATTATTGCCTTCTCAGCATTCTTGACGTAGGCACCTGTTGCTTTGTTTATATTAATCAGAATCTGTGTGATCTACGCCGAAAGGTTACCCTAATATTAAGAAAAAAATGTTTCATTGGATTTCATCTTAGTTACTATTATACATTGAAGCATCCCACACAAAACTTATATTAAAAATATAGCGGTTTTCACCAAAAATCTTACGATTAAACTCGCGATTGCAATGTTGTACGTATAACGTGAAACGTGTTGGATAGAATGTTGTAAATATTATGTTGTATGAGAAATGAATCTTTCAATGTTGTTTTTTTCCCGTTTCTATACACTAACGACCACAGTGGCGTGCATTGTAATCTCCAGACCTAACAAAGGTATCTTGGCATTTACTTGGCCAGACTCTGGTCTAATTAATCATTATTGACTTCGCCCGTACAAAGGATGCTGCCACCACATGGGGCTGTGCAAATCGTTGCATACATCAACCCTTGTGCAGGATGTGAAGGCTTTGATGCATCCTGCCCTCGCCCGCGCAGAATGGCGTACACTTCATTCTCAGAACATCAGGGATATAGCAGACAGCAGTTCTTACTTGATTAGTTTCCTACATAGAACAACCGCGTTGTACTGGAGTAAGATACAAGATACAACGGGGGTTCATACAGACCGTCTCTTTGAGGGGATGGCTCCGTGCTTTACATGTCTATAGTATACCTCTAGGTACTAATATAATAGCCTCAGCGTGTATACACGATACACGTTGTGTGGCGTAGCCTCTCAAGACGATAACATCTCTGCCGCATGAAAATATGATGATGCATTTTTTGACACGTGAATATTTTCTCAGAATTTTATGTTCAGTTTTCTTCATGTTGCTCAACCTTCAAATAGGTACAGTACCGTTTGTGGAAATTTGGTTTTCCTGTGTCATTGTTTATTTATTGTGTATAAAGATTAATTATTATGTTTGTATCAGCATGGACTGGAATCATTCATGTATGTAGCCTATTCCAAATCCGTTTTTTAAAGATTTTATTTATTTAAACTTTAATATAATGATGCTGATAGTCGTATAAAATATACGGCGTAGATTTTATAATATAATTTAATCTTTTATAAAATTGGGTGCACATAATAATCGTTGGTAAATAAATATATTTGTTAAAAAAATGTTACATGTATTGAATATAAAAAAAATATATATTTCTCTTTGTATTTTGAGTATCGGGGAGAAGACATGTTATTTTCTTTTTTTATATTAAAGAAGATTAAAGCTCTTTCCTTCAACTTTTGCTTACATTTCTTTGCTAAATAGATTACGTAGGTTCCTACATACATTATATAAACAGCATATAATTAAGTACGTTTATCTTTCATTGCGCTGCTTTTTAATGTCTTCTGTGAAATACTGATATTATGTCTCAATTCAAAATTTTGGTTTTTAATAAAATAAACTCAGTGAAAAATAGCATAACGCAATTTTCAAAATAGATTTCAGATCATATCTAAAAATGACCATGTTCATTAAGGACTATTTCGTGTTATACTCGTGTCATACAAGCTAGTACCGCCTACAACCCCTTTGCAACTACAACACAAACTATAGATGACACTTGTTTCGTTTTTGAATAGGCATTGTATCGCAAGGCAAGTATTTTTTTTTTGTAAGACTTGTTTTTCATAATTAATTCTCCTATTGAAAGGTAGAGTCGATAAATGTGAAAAATTGGTTTAACGATCAGATAATAAACACTGTCTAACAGGCTACTCAAGCTCTCCAACCGATGACTATGTCACTAGTTAAAGTTGTCTCGAATAGATTAAAAACTTAAATGTCATTTGTAATTGTTTACAGGTTTGAGTTTGTGTTCTTTGTACGGCTAAAATGTTTTCTGCAGGGGTCTTTATTTTGATAAAACGTTTCTTTTTCAAAATATCCGAAGCCTTTTTCACTTTGCAAGAATATTTTAAACCCAAATCTGAAATAAAAAATGTATGTTTAACAAGAGACAGATAACACTTCTTCTATGGGCCATAAGAGTTTAGATAGTATTTTCACAAAATGGGCCCATCCCTGATATCTTCCGACATAAAATTTCGGATCTGTCGTAAAAATTTGTTTATTTGACAATTCTATCCATATCGGATCTCACTCGTCGCTCGCCATACATATTTTGCATTTTCATTCGAGCTTCGCATTGAATTCAATATCTAGCGTCTATTTTGGTAGGTGCTCGGGTAGCTAAAATTCGGACAAAGATCGGGTAGTTTAATATTGGAGGATACTTTGAAAAAAATATGAATTTCATAAATTCCTTTTAAAACAAAGGAATTGGTTTGCAAAAATCACATGAAAAATATTTGATATGGATTCGAATTGATATTACATTTTCATTCGAAGAGTTTTATTCACATTGTACATTTGTTACTTTATTGTATTTATTTGCTACCGGTTTGAACCAATGAATTTGACGCACTGTATATAGATATGACTTTTGGAAATTTTAAAACTAGAATTGGGAAATAATAATTTTTCTTAGTTTGCTATAGAGACAGGCCATAGCTACAATAAAGAAAAAAAAACTAAATTAAAACATTCTAAGATCAAAACATATTTTAATTTGTGAGCCTTCGAAACCTTAGAAAAAACACAACAACAAAAAAATTAAAAATTAAATCGGTAAACAAAATACTATGATATAATTTTGAATGTAGCTATAACTTTGTGGTTATCCATTATAGATAAGTATAAAATAAAATGCCTCTGTAAGTAACCTATGTTGGCCATGTTTCCTTGTTATTTTGACTTCTCCCGTTCTATTCCCTTCCCTCAAATCACCACTCCCACTACCCTCACCTAAAAATATGTAATCATTTCTGTATTGTATAATTTTTAAGTAACTTTTAAGAATGCTAGTGAATCACATGGGTGTGTCGAAACCGGTAGTAAATAAATCAAATTAAGTAACAAATGTATATTGTGAATAAAAAATCCATAAAAAAATTTCTAGAAATTGTTACATTCCCCAGAAATAAATTTAAAAAATGTTTACATTTCTAGTAAGAAAACATTACATTACAATTCTCGTAATCTCCATATCCTGTGTTATATCTAATTTACTCGTTTTTATTCGGTGGTCTGCGGAAAATATTTTAGATAACAGATGACAGAAAACTAAATGCACGCTCTTTATCATCAATAAACAATTAATTACAATTAAATACGTTTAATTAAATTTCGATTTTGTTTTCTTGAATGATTGAAATCTTGGAAAGGGAAATTAAACCACTTCTCGATATCCGATCGAGCTGAAACTCGGGAGATAGATAATGACAGATAGTGGCGTGCACAGAGTTTTTAGTGAGTGCTAAGATTGAAAAATTCGACGTAAATGATGCTGTTGTAGCTGAAAATGATTTTTATTTTTTTTCGAAATTTCAATATTTTGTATGAAGATTTTTTATTCAGGGTAGGCATACCTATAGGTATGCCTACGCTAGATAAAAATCTTCATACAAAAAATTGAAATTTAGAAAAAAAATAAAAATCATTTTCAGCTACAACAACATCAATAATGTTGTATTTTCCAGTCTTAGCCCTCTAGCTCACTAAAATTTCTGTGCATGCTCCTGATGACAGACAATGGTGGTAATCACGCATAAATATGCGGATAAACACACATTTCTCTGAAATTGATAGTGTTGTTGACTCCAGTCCCTGGGGAAGAGGCTCAATCAAACCAAAAAAAACATCATAGAAAGAATCTCTTCCAAGAGATTACGCAACTGGGTCTAAAATTGAAAATAAATGCATTATAGTAAAAAAAATGTTTTTACGGGTCGATTATTATATTCTTATATTCTCAGTGAAGACCTCAAAATATCCTAAAGGGCAATTATCGAGGGTTTATAGTTACTTTATGAACATCAATTTTTTTCCTGCGGAAAATAATTCCCCTCAGGGCCTATGTCATCTCTGGGGATGCTGTTTGAAGGGATTTTTTTATGAAAGGAAGGAGAGGAAGTTCTGGGAAGGGAAAAGTGTGAGGGGTGGGTAAGAATCTGAAGGTCGTGTGTCCAAGAGCGATGGATTAATCTATCACTCCCACTGCAGTGCAAGGCTATGTTTCGAGGGGATCCTGCTGGAGAGATCAAAAGGTCTCCCTTCACAAGACTCTAACGATCCGGCCCGCCACTCAATTAGTGGGCTGATGTATCCACCGCCAAGATCCCTACAAACCTCACCCTATGAACCCGGGCGCGTATTCCCAAACCCTAACGCGTTTCAGTCGCTCTACCGACTGAAATGCGTTAGGGTTTGGAATGCATAAATCACCTTCCAAACACTAACGCGTTTCAGTCGCTCTACCGACTGAAACGCGTTAGGGATTGGAATGCATAAATCACCTTCCAAACACTACCGCGTTTCAGTCGCCTTCGCGCTCTGTTGCTCTCTGTTTCTGTGAGTGAGGGTGACGAACGTAATTATAGAAGGGTAAGCAGAGAGGATGGACCGCGTTTTTTTTTTACTTACAAAATCTATTTTCTACATTGAAAATATTTATTTTTCAAGTCAATAAAACCCGCGTTTTTTAACATAAAAAATATATATAGTCACATTTACTTACAAGCCTATACCTACTGGTTCAGTTACCCAACCCAACATACCAAAATAACATCAGATAGTTTCACCGCAGGGGTAGGCAGAGAGGATGGACCGCCAAACAACTCGGTCACATTGCTTGGTTCAATCACATTCATACATACAAGATTAGGTACCTATACCTAAAATTTAATTTTGACAACGGACTAATGTCTATTCTATTAGAGTAAAAGAAGTGACCGAAAACGCATTGATTTTTGTTGTATCTTTCAATCTCCTTAATAAAATCTATTTTATTGATATTGGAAGATACATTATTACTCCAATATGGCTTCTTATGTTTAGCAATATTTCCCATTATGTAGGTATGTGAGATTTATGAAATACATAATTCAAAATAATTATAGACTGGGTTTAATAAAGATTACTAAATTAGACATAATAAGGATTCCTATATAACTGAAACGCGGTAGGGATTGTTATGAATAAATCACCTTACAAATCCTATACTGATTCAGTCGCCTACGCGCTACGTTGCTCTATCGGTTTCTGTGAGGGTAACGACCGTAATTATAAGAGAAGTTTTTGGTAATAATAATTAAATGTGTACAATATTTGCATTATATTCCCAAATATAATTCCCATCTGTTCTAATCTTTATCATTATATGTATATAATATGTACCTACATATTATCATTATGTGTATATATGTACCTACCTATTACTTTTAAATTAGAATGCTAAACAAGTAGCAGTTAATCTTATGTTTAAATGAATATTTTATTTTATTCTATTTCTTCTCTTTGTTATTCATACTTATACAAAATATGTAAGTAGGCTTATGCAATGCAAACACCAGTTAAAAGTACATTTAACTATTATTATAATATCATTTTAATACTAGACTAATCAAACAACAGTAATAATTATGTATAAATTGTTTGATTTATTTTATTGTTTCTGTTCTCTTTCTAGTTCTCATTTAAACAAAATGTGTACGTAGGACTATAATTTGAAATGCAAACACCAGATACCTTTATGTTTTAATCATTTACTTTTCAGTAAACTTATATATTACCTTTATGATAATTTAAATAACTATTCTAAACAAACCACGGTTATCTTTTTTGTATTAATTGGTTATTTAATTTATTAGTATTATTATTTTATTTTTTTTTAATTCTTTCTCTTCTCTTTTTTTCTTATTTTATATAACCCATGTGTGTAATAATATGATTTGCCATGCTTACACAAATAACCTATATGATTTAATCATCTGTTATTAAGTACCTACCTAATTAATTAATATTATTAAAAAAAACTATGCTAAACAAAGAACAGTTACTATGTTTGAATTTTTTTTTTTTTTTTATATTTTTATATTATTTACAGACCATGTTCCAAATATGTTAATACTCATCCTAATTTGACTGTCCTAAAACAAGAATCCTCCTAGTTGGGCAGTCAAAACATTTCTTAAATAATGTATATAAATGTATAATTTTTAACTACTATATATATAAAAAAAAAAAATTGCATTTTATTCCCGAAAGGTTATATACCCATTGTGGGATCTTTAATAGTACAGTGACAGTACGTGCAGACGATGTAGACATGTAATTAAAACTAGCAATAAATATTTCGTCATTTACTGCCTGCTCTTTGCTTCAGTGACATTCATTCACTGTCACATTTACTTACAAGCCTATTTCAGTTACCCCAACATACCATAATACCATCAGATAGTTTCACCGCAGGGGTAGGCAGAGAGGATGGACCGCCAAACAATTCGGTCACATTGCTTGGTTCAATCACA
The DNA here is from genome assembly GCA_917563855.2 of Limnephilus lunatus. Classification (NCBI taxonomy): domain Eukaryota; kingdom Metazoa; phylum Arthropoda; class Insecta; order Trichoptera; family Limnephilidae; genus Limnephilus; species Limnephilus lunatus. The sequence goes on from OU830600.1 coordinate 49,107,065, forward strand.
TTCATACATACAAGATTAGGCACCTATACCTAATATTTTAGTTATATGACTGAAATGTATGTATGTTTTTAAATGCTTACATTGCAAAAGCAAATACAACTATTTCAAAAGCTTTTTTTATGTTTTGATACAATGTATCGTATTATTTGTAGGATAAATAAATTATCACATGATTCAAGAGTCTTATTAGATTATTAAATCAAAAATAATTAAATTTATTTCAAATGTTCTGGATTTCAATGAGACTAATTATTTATCATTAACGAGTACTCGCCACAGTTTTTATTTGTGATTTGTTAGTTTGAACTTACCTCTGTTTAATCACACGTTCAAAGGTTATAATGCGGTGCGTCAATATTAAAGTGAAATCGTTAAAATGGTTTGTTTTATTTGCAAGCAGAGTACCTAACAGAGTTGTTTAACGGTCCGCCCTCTCTGCCTACCCCTGCGGTGAAATTATCTAATGATAGTATAGTACGTTTGGGTAACTGAACTAGTAAGCATGGGCTTGTAAGTAAGTGTGACAATGAATGAATGTCACTGAAGCAAGGAGTAGGAAGTAAATGACGACATATTATTTGCTAGTCTTAATTACATGTCTACATCGTCTACACGTACTGTCACTGTACTATTAAATATCCCACAATGGGTATCTTACCTTTTGGGAATAAAATTCAAGCTATATGGGAATTATTTTTGGAAATATAATGGAAATATTGTACACATTTAATTATTATTATCAAAAACTTCTCTATAATTACGGTCGTCACCCTCACAGAAACAGATAAAGCAACGTATCGCGTAGGCGACTGAATCGGTATAGGATTTATAAGGTGATTTTATGCATAACAAACCCTTCCGCATTTCAGTCATATAGCAATCCTTATTATATCCAATTTAGCAATCCTTATTAAACCCAGTCTATAATTATTTTGAATAAGGTATTTCATAAATCTCACGTACCTACTCATGCGAATCAAAAATGGTGATAATGGGAAATATTGCTAGACATAAGAAGCCACATTGGAGTAATAGTGTATCTTCCAATATCAATAAAATAGATTTTATTAAAGAGATTGAAAGATTAAAAAAAATCCGTGCGTTTTCGGTCAGTTCTTTAACTCTAATAGAATAGACATTAGACCGTTTACATAACTAAAATATTTGGTATAGGTGCCTAATCTTGTATGTATAAATGTGATTGAACCAAGCAATGTGACCTAGTTGTTTGGCGGTCCATCCTCTCTGCCTACCCCTGCGGTGAAACTATCTGATGGTATTATGGTATGTTGGGGTAACTGAAATAGGCTTGTAAGTAAATGTGACAGTGAATGAATGTCACTGAAGCAAGGAGCAGGCAGTTAATGACGAAATATTTATTGCTAGTTTTAATTACATGTCTACATCGTCTACACGTACTGTCACTGTACTATTAAAGATACCACAATGGGTATATTACCTTTCGGGAATAAAATGCAAGCTATATTTTTTTTATATATATATAGTAGTAAAAAATTATACATTTAAATACATTATTTAAGAAATGTGTTGACTGCCCAACTAGGAAGATTCTTGTTTTAGGACAGTCAAATTAGGACGAGTATTAACATATATGGAACATGGTCTGTAAATAATATAAAAAATAAAATAAAAGATTAAAACATAGTAACTGTTCTTTGTTTAGCATAGTTTTTTTTTTAAATAATATTAATTACTTAGGTAGGTACTTAATAACATATGATTAAAACATATAGGTTATTTGTGGAAGCATTGCAAATCATATTCCTACACACATGGGTTATATAAAATAAGAAAAAAAGAGAAGAGAAAGAATTAAAAAAAATAAAATAATAATACTAATAAATTAAACAACCAATTAATACAAAAAAGATAACCGTGGTTTGTTTATAATAGTTATTTAAATTATCATTAATTAAAATTATCATAATTAAAAATTATCATATAAGTAAACTGAAAAGTAAATGATTAAAACATAAAGGTATCTGGTGTTTGCATTTCAAATTATAGTCCTACGTACACATTTTGTTTAAATGAGAACTAGAAAGAGAACAGAAACAATAAAATAAATCAAACAATTTATACATAATTATTACTGTTGTTTGATTAGTCTAGTATTAAAATGATATTATAATAATAGTTAAATGTACTTTTAACTGGTGTTTGCATTGCATAAGCCTACTTACATATTTTGTATAAGTATGAATAACAAAGAGAAGAAATAGAATAAAATAAAATATCCATTTAAACATAAGATTAACTGCTGCTTGTTAAGCATTCTAATTTAAAAGTAATAGGTAGGTACACATATACACATAATGATAATATGTAGGTACATATTATATACACATAATGATAAAGATTAGAACAGATGGGAATTATATTTGGGAATAAAATGCAAATATTGTACACATTTAATTACTATTATCAAAAACTTCTCTTATAATTACGGTCGTTACCCTCACAGAAACCGATAGAGCAACGTAGCGCGTAGGCGACTGAATCAGTATAGGATTTGTAAGGTGATTTATTCATAACAATTCCTTACCGCGTTTCAGTTATATAGGAATCCTTATTATGTCTAATTTAGTAATCTTTATTAAACCCAGTCTATAATTATTTTGAATTATGTATTTCATAAATCTCACGTACCTACATAATGGGAAATATTGCTAAACATAAGAAGCCATATTGGAGTAATAATGTATCTTCCAATATCAATAAAATAGATTTTATTAAGGAGATTGAAAGATACAACAAAAATCAATGCGTTTTCGGTCACTTCTTTTACTCTAATAGAATAGACATTAGTCCGTTGTCAAAATTAAATTTTAGGTATAGGTACCTAATCTTGTATGTATGAATGTGATTGAACCAAGCAATGTGACCGAGTTGTTTGGCGGTCCATCCTCTCTGCCTACCCCTGCGGTGAAACTATCTGATGTTATTTTGGTATGTTGGGTTGGGTAACTGAACCAGTAGGTATAGGCTTGTAAGTAAATGTGACTATATATATTTTTTATGTTAAAAAACGCGGGTTTTATTGACTTGAAAAATAAATATTTTCAATGTAGAAAATAGATTTTGTAAGTAAAAAAAAAACGCGGTCCATCCTCTCTGCTTACCCTTCTATAATTACGCTCGTCACCCTCACTCACAGAAACAGAGAGCAACAGAGCGCGAAGGCGACTGAAACGCGGTAGTGTTTGGAAGGTGATTTATGCATTCCAATCCCTAACGCGTTTCAGTCGGTAGAGCGACTGAAACGCGTTAGTGTTTGGAAGGTGATTTATGCATTCCAAACCCTAACGCATTTCAGTCGGTAGAGCGACTGAAACGCGTTAGGGTTTGGGAATACGCAACCCGGGCACCCCTGCTAAGTCACCAATCGTAGCAAACCACTTGGGGTGAACTACGGCAGAGGTGTTGGTTAACCTATAAATACCCAAACTCCCTTTCCAAATTGAAATATGTTCTTGTTGAACAATGTTTTTAATTTATCAATCAATATAAGTAATTGGGATAACGATCAATAAGGCGAGAAATAACCACATTATAATTTATTTCGGCGAATTCGTAATTGAATTATCATTTTTATTTCCATGCCTCACAAGGGATGCAATTTATTTATATTTTATATTAATAAAAAAATATTTATTTTAACATACAGCGTTTTTTAAACGTTGTACAACTAAAGTTAGCGGTAAGCACCAGATTTTATTTTTCTAGACAATGAACTTGGGGAGATATTCATAAGAAACATCTTAAATATTAGTAATACGTTCTTCAGAATTAATTAAAATGAACCCGGCGGAAAGGTCGAATCTCCAGGCCTGCTAGGGGGAATTCGACCGTACGTCCGTCCAATGTGTCGTGCCGCGGGCGCATCTTTGTTTACACGCTTTCTTCACTTACGTCGTTAAGATTCCCACATTATTTTTCTTCTTTTATTTTCTTTGATAGGGCAAATTCGACAGTAGGTCCGTCCAATACACGGGTCACGAGTCGCTATTTGTATACACGGCTTCTTTACTTACGTCGCAGCGTCGTTAAGATTCTGAATATATTTTGGGGTATGGTGTCGTCTTGATTTTAACACAAATGTTGAAGTAATCAGTGACCTGGGCTAATGCAATTGCTTGCTATTTTTTCAATACGGGGAATTTCACCTATTAAAGCTAAATATAGTATCATAAAAAAGACACAACGATTGTCTAAACCGCGTGTGCTGATCATAAATCACCCCATTAGGTGGCATCGATACGAGATACATTACTTTGTCCCTGGGTAGGACATACAATATTTTGTTTCAGGGTTCTACATTGTGCATGCAATCCACTAGAGGTGTCATGGGGCCCCGGCACATTAGGAATTCAGCCCGCATCAGGGTCGCCCCAGCAAATTGCCTATATTTATTTCCCGGTCTATATATTACCGTCTTTGGTCGATTATTACTGCGCGTGCAGGCCAGGAAGACTTTTTACTTGGCAATAAACTAAAATATCTTTTTAAGCAAGTTGTCTACAATGTAGTAGGTATGGCATTTTTTTACAGATTTCGTATCGTTAAATTTGTATTGTTTTTAAGCTTTTAAAATTGCAATGATACAAAAAATTCTTCTTTATTTGTTGACGTCTATTTTGTTAAAAACGTACTTGTGTTTAATATTTATCGTGCTTGAGATATTTCGTAAATATGCACATCATTATATGGCTTATACTTTAACACAATGAAATATTTTTTGATAGGTATAAAAATTCTGTCACTCTTTGGTTGAATCATTTTAGAATTAACTCTGCCAAAATTACCATCAAATGTTTAAACAAGTAACCCGCGAATATCAATATAGTCAAATATTAAATTTTTTTAAAACTTAATAAGTAAAACCTCAAAATGTTATATTTAATTAAATTTCTGTTTTCTATTAACGAAACTCAATAGAAAACAGAAAAAATCAGAATAAGATCGGGTCGCATCAGGGACTCGAACCCAGGACTTTTGCCTTGCCGGGGCGAAACTCTTCCAACTGAGCTAATATGTCCCTATCCAATAAGGTCATATTTAACTGTATCTCACTTCAACTAAGAACTACCAACATTATCTTCATTTTCTTAACGCATATTTTTGTTGGTTGCTACGATATCGTTATGTAAGATTGCAAGATTCAAACCCGAACTAAATGCTATCTAAACAGTGTCTTGGATACATTTTTATCAATTTTTATATTTAATATGCGACATCTACAGACTTTTCTGCAAGTCTAGGATGAATATTTATTACCTTGGGTTCGAGTCCCAGATGTGACCATAACTTTTTCTGATTTTTCTGTTTTCAGATATTCGATTTAGTTTCGCCTATATTGTCTTCATTTAATTTTAAAAAACTACAACTAGTTATCTTTTAGTGTGAAGAAAATGAAACAAAAATTTCATAGAAATATATTTAAGAAAGCACAATTTTATGTTTTAATGCATTACAGGTTTGTCTTCCTCATCTTTCTTTTATTTTTTGGCCTTCATGAGCCAAATAACATTGCCATAAACCAGCCTCCTGACAGTGATGGCCCACAAGAAATCTAAGTGGTTGAAAGTAGGTTAATTGATTTTATATATTCGTCTACAGAAAGAGGAAGTAATTCCGTTTTTTAAAAAGAAACTATTTTAATAACACCAATAATTCATGTTTATAATATAATTTAAATACAGTAGAATAACAAAGCAGGTAGATATTATTTTAAAAAATCTGTTTGCAAGCACGCGATGTTTAGATAGTGAGGGGAGTTTAAATCGCCCGTGATGCCCATACTTTTACTGGCGCAACCACCAACTATTCAGTTAAATAAGCTCTCAACTCATATAGTTCAGTATCCACGTATACGTTGTATGCATTGCATCTACGTGCTCAATTAATATGCCAAATTTCTTTGTGAAGCAAAATTTTCACCACGTATGTAAATTACACCAATATTTCGCCATATTATCATAATTTATGCAAATATTTGCACGTTTGTGGTAACCATTAAACGCGCAAATACCAAATATGAACAGTCAATCGTAATATGGATTACAATAAATCGAATTGTTTCCCATTAGCGAACACAAAGCCGAAGTATTAAACATGTTTTGTAATGATGCCATAACAAACATGCTTTTTATAACTTGCCCTTTTCGTTACATAATTCATAATTAAATACGTTATTCTTTCGTTTCACGTTTGCCTTTCGCAATGATGGCGACATTGGTACGGAGGGCGGTAGGCTTTCTTTCCGGTTTCGGTCACTCTTAGACAGGCACTGTCATAAGGCACTATCAAAGCAGGCACGGCATAGGATAACTGTGCTGGCGTGACTCTCTTGAAGTATGATTTCTCTCAAATAAAACAAGCAGTGGGCGATGACGATCACCACGTAGAGTACGGTTTTGTTAACAAGTTTAATAGTGTGGAATAGTTTTGTCCACGTGAATGTCATATGAATTAAAACGGCAGATTAGTCTTGTCTCGTTCCGATCAAACCTAAATGTTCTTAGCCATCCCGACGTTTTGGCGTTATTATTAAATAATTCTGTAAGCTTATTTAAAAACTAACGTCGCTTTGCGCATTATGAAAGGCGTTAGGCCTATCCAGCTGCCGTGAGGCTTAGTTTCGGCCCCCAAGGGCCATCGTCCGCTTCGCCAGTCGTAGCAGCATCGTGAAGATATGCCTCCGGCCACTCACCCCTTCATCAGCTCGCCTATCGAGGCTTCTTCGCGTGGAGGTGCCCACGGCCTCTTACCCCCCAAAAGTACGAGTAGCTATTTCATAGCTTAATTTAAATCAAACTTAGCGGGTTCTCGGGTGAGTTTTTAGCAAGCAATTATTGGCTTTTTTCATTGAGGGAGATTTATTTTACACCTACGACCACAATATATATTTTATCATTTGTCAACTAATTGTGTTTGATTTAATGGAAATCATCACCCCACCCACCCATGAATGTCATGGAAGCCTCGTCTCTACTTAGAGAGAGTAGCGTATCTAGGTACACCATGAATCGGTAATCCTATCCTGTAAAGACACTTTTCGATTCGTGTTACACATATTTTAACAAATTAATGCACGGCGCAAATTCTATAAAACATTCTTTAACGTAAAGTGTTATATCATTATTTGCATGCACGCCGCAAGAAAAACCTTGATGGTACAAAACTCTGATATCAGGAAGAGAATTAAAAGAGTTGCTAAATGTGCTAAAATAGCAGGCTTTAGAATAAACTAGAATGCATTGGAAAGACAAGAAGGTGAATAATAGCTTCAATTATTATTTCAAATTTTAAAAAAATATTTTACATCCATTTATGTACAGTAGGAGATTTCTTATTTTAACATACTTACATTACATTTGGGAAGATACGTGTACAATTTTTTTAAGGTTATCGTAATATCTCCAATATTCTCTCCAGAGACATTCGTTATTTGTTCGTGCTGGGATCAGTATTCTCCAGTACAACATGCTGCTTTTTGAAAGACTTAGGTACTTTAAATCACAGTGACTGTTTATTGATGTATCGTACCTACTTCATCTTTCCTTTCGGAGGACTAAGTTCTTACCGGGACCAGCATTCTCCAGTACTATAGGATGCTTTTTGAAAGACTTAGGTTCTTTAAAGCGCTGTGACTGTTTATTGACGTATCGTACTTTATAATTACCTTTCGGATGACTTACGTCCTCCCTGGCTGAAATCTAGGTTTTGTCGGCGGACATAAATACACCAAACCACCCACTCTGCGGAGCTCTAAAATAACTTCAGCACAACTCGGAAAGGAGACCATATGACCCGAAGATCCCATAGACAACTTTTATTTATTTTTAATATGAATACCGCACAAGAGTCCCAACTGCTCCCGTCTGAAGCCAGTGAGACTATGGCATCCCCAATTGGGGTATGTTGTGAGGCTGAAGGTAGTGGGAAGAGGAAGAGGAAGGGGTAGAGGAAGGTGGGGAAGTACCTGGCTGTTCAGATCTGGTCACCAAACACAGCTAATGCCATTTCAAGCAACGTTTCAATCCTGAATGGTGGTCTTACAGCAGGGCGATATTGAGAGTATCTTCTACTCTGAAACGTGCCGCAAATACACTATATGTTATTTTAAATGAATAAATGTGGAATAACACAAATTAATCAAATAAAATTTATTTGCCACGCCGGGATTCGATCCTGCGACCGTCGGCGTGCGAGTCAAGCGCCTTGTCCCTGGACTACGCCGGCCGTCAAACAACTACAGTAATGTATGAACTTACCGACTAATATGACACGTAACAGTTATAAAGAGTAGTGTGCTGTTATAGAAACTTCTTTCAATACCACCGTTTCTCTTGTCATACTACACTGTGCTTGAACATGACTGTCCTGCCGCGTGGAATCTTGATCAATTTATAGTAACAACTACGGCTGAATTATATGCTCTGTAGGTACATTGCAATGATTAGAGTAATGTCACATAAGACGAAATAGGGCATCAGGAAGTTCATTCCTATGTTCCCATGTTATATCAGCTAGTTATTTCGGCTTTCTAGCCTGTAGGGTTAAAGTTGCTCTGATGGGAGCAAACATATACGAAAACCACCACAACTGTAAGAAAATACATGATAAACCAAACTCTTTCACTACCCACAGTGTAGAAAAATTACGGAAATCGAACACCAAATCAGAGCACTTGGACTATGAGTTTGTGTTTTCGATTGGATGATTTAAATTATATTGGTTAAATTATATTTTTTACTGGCCATTGAATCTTGATGTGCTTGAAACTAAAAGTTCGAGTATTTGACTTTCGCCAGATGTGAGAAACCAAGTTCCCACACCATGCAGAAATTCGGGAAAGAAATATAGGTTGGTACCTACCAAAAGTATCAAATATTCGGAGGTATCGTCGGAAACAACTTCGGAACATTGTCATGTCATATGGTTTATACAACACAATAATAAAAACGCTATTGATCGTTGGCAGAATATTTATTAAACATTTACTCCGGGAAATATCTTCATCCTTCCGTGGAAAACTGATGTTACCTGTGTGTATACTCCCTACCAAGTCCCTAATGTAAAAACGACATTCAATATACTACTCGGAGTAGAAGAGCACGGAGATTGCTACTATCAAACGCATTCAAAAATGAATATTTAAGTTCAAATAATCTTTAATTTTTTTTTTAAATGAGCCTTTTGGCGGGTATCAATAAGCGATCGCAGAATCGGTAGGTATTAATACCATTATATGTATAATACTTGCTAGTACTCGTTTCTATCCGTGATTACAACACCATGAAACGTAGGTACTTATTTATCTAGTGATTTTGTTATGATTATGAAACAAACAGGTTCTTGCTCTGTTTTTAAATTAATGCTTAATGTAAGTAAGTACCGGCAAATTAATTAATATTCATTGTCTTTGGTTTATAACAACAAGAACACCGGATATAGAGTAAGTGTTTGACGACAGGTTCGTTTTTTGATTGGAATACTTTTCGGTGAAGTTTTCCGTGGGCAAGTTATCTTCCCGGGAGTCATTTTTTTAAAATTAACATGTTAATTTTCGTTGTCGGAAACACATCTGTCGGATCTGCCGGATCTGCCCTGATGATGGACACTGCAACGCTGTTCGAAACGTCGGCTATAGAAAGAGGTAGCGCAACACGGCATAACACCCCAAAAACAAATAATGAAAATACTTTTGGCCGTGAAAATCTAAAAACGTATCTACCATGTTAATTGTGATTAAAAAGACCAGTAAAGTCTACGAGAGTTCGTGATGTATTAATTTGAACCGATAAATAGTTTTTCCCCGCGATATCAGAGTTTGTAAACCCGCGATAGCCTTGAGAGCCAATTTTAGGAGAGGAGGTGATTTTCACACATTATAATAAATTAGTATTTAATTAAGGATTTGGTGATCCTTACAAAAAGAGAAGTATCTATCCAATTCAATTCCGGAGGCGGGTATGGATACCGTCGCCCCGGCAACCATTTAATGGATAACCATCACCTCTGCCATAGGTCATCCCAAATGGTTAGCTGCCTTTGTCACTTAACAGGGGTGCTCGGATTCATAGGGTGAGGTTTGTCTAGGTGTTGGCGGTGGATGCGTTCGCCCACCTACTGCGTGGCGGGCGGGATCGGGAGAGATTGGTTAAGGAAGACCTTTTGACCTCCCCAGCCGGACTCTCTTGTCTCTCTCATCGCCTTGCACCGCAGTAGGAGGAATGGATTCATACGTCCGTCACGTCAAAATTATGTTACAAAATCTAAATATGATGACGACAAAACAACATATAACATATAATGTATTACTTAACAATGATTTACAAACTGAAAAATAATATGCTACCAAATTATCTGAAGAGTAACATTATGTTTCACGAAAATGTTCACAACTATCCTCCGAGAAGACGCGGAGACTTTAGGCTTCCCAAAACTAAACTTTCGTGCACACAAAATAGCGCGTTTTATAAAGGACAAAAACTTTTTAACAGCCTGCCGAATGCCGTTAAGGAAGCCTCAAGTCTCACTTTTCGTAGGATGTGTGCATTATATGTGAAGAATGTTTTTTGATTCATAATAATCGTACCAATATTATTGTCATATCTGTTTCCTCAAAATGTAATTTTATTTATGTAATCTTTTCTTTTTTTCCTCTTAAAATGTATTTAAAAAATGTAACTGTATCAACTGTATTTGTTTATATTTTCTTACTAGATGTATGAAAAAAATTTTGCATACATCTAAATAAATATTCAAAAAAAAAAAAAAAAAAAAACAACTAGACACGTTGAACCATAGATCCAACCCACCAATCATACGTTTTTTTTTACTTTCCTCTCCTTCCTTTGCTTAAAAAGACCCTCTACACAGCTTCCTCAAAGATGACATAAGCCCCAAGAAAAAATAATTTCTTTGAATTGGTTTCTTAGAACAGGCCCTGCCTAATTAGAAACTAAAGTTAATATGGCTATAATATTTTCAAGTCTCTATCCCAGCTTGTACCCTACGTACTATAAAAGTAATAAAATGTAATAAATTATCCCTTACGAACTACAAATAAATGTAAAACATTATACATGTCAATTATTATAAGAAATAATTATCAGCCTCAAACACTCATCTACATTGAAAAAATCTTCCGAGAAAAGATACTGGCCGCCAACGGGACTCGAACCCGTTATTGTTACCCTTTGTGCTATGCATAAAATTTTTGTCTTAAACATTAGTTTATCAATTAAAAATAATAATTATACTTGTCATATTACAAATCGTTATCCATAAATTCAATATGCATGAATAAATTATTTGGCCTATGACATACAATTTTCTACTTCAAATATACAATAAATAAATGAGTAAAAACAATATTTAATTATTGTTTTAATTACATACAAAATAAATAAAAAATGGATATCAACGGAAAAAAACCTTCTGCATAAGCATACACTTGAGACGAGGAAATTAAATCAAATAAGATTCTTCTTTAGAAAAAAAACCGTTATCAAAAAGAAAAGTCGTTGTAGTACCTACGTATCAATGAAGATAAAAGTATTACCGGAGGAAATAAATTCAAAGAAAATATAAACAAATATGTAAAGGTACAATTCTTAAAAAAAAAAAATTCCAAATTTGTTTGTACAAGTATTAAGTATTGTATAAGTATTGTATAAGTATTTATAAGTATTTATAAGTATTTATAAGTATTGTATAAGTATTGTATAAGTATTGTATAAGTATTGTTTAAGTATTGTAAAGGTATTGTATAAATATTGTATCAGTAGATATTTTGTAAGTATTGCATAAGTATTGTACCTATTAGGTTGTCATGTGTAACCATGTATGTATTTAAAAACAATAATGTGATAAAGCCCTAAGGCAGCATGAAAAACACCAATAAATTAAATTCTTACATTCTAACATAACGAGATATCATCCGTACGCCTTCTCGCATCCACGATAGACCATGATCGTTTTCAAGAATCTCGCTACTGAGAAAAATCTGTACACAAACTGTTGAACGAATGGGATCAAATCTATTGTGATATAAAGCGGAAAAGTTTTGTGAGGTAACCATAAGCAGGGTGGCCAATCTCAGGAGAAACTCAAAATAATAAAAAATATCTTTGGGAATAGATTACCAGTAACTACATTATTTGATTGAACTTCATTTTTTATTTACATTCTATGCGCTAACGCTACCTTACCAGAGTTAAAGCACGTGAGGATTAAGGCCCGGATTCCCGCATTTTTACCAATTTATTACATATTTTACTTAATCAAAAAAATTTTAAACCTCTTAAAAAATATATGTCATTCTTGAAGGTAAAATCCATACATTCGCCACGCCGAAACGGCAATTATATATGAAATTTCTTCGATGGAAAAAATCGCAAAGTATGCTCCGAAAATTATTATAAACACGTTTTTTTTCACAAGTTCCAAAATCCACAGTGTTTTTCTTTAAATGCTATTTTAGTCATTGCCCACGAGATTTTTGCCTTATTTTAAACGAGCCATGTTTTATTACCTTTTTTTTCAATTTTCGCATAAATATTATCGTTTTAATATTACCGCGCTCCTTCTAACACTCGTATTTACATATCTCTCCTTCTTCTTCTTACGATCAGTTTGGAGGACTCTCTCTATCTGAAAATCGTTCAACTCATATTGTTGATAATACAAGTTACAAGTAACATGACGGTACAATAGTATTCAATACCAACCGATTTCCAAATGTAACGTTTCATTAGTGCGTATTTACTTCTAGATTGGGGTTTATGGTAATATTTTAATTCAATTTATCTTATAAAATATTATTTTTTTAAATTTTTGTTCCAGTAAACTCCAAATTAACATTAAGTGTTCTAATGTAAGGGAGCCTTAGTTTCACTAAGAAAAAGTTACTTAATGATGTTGATCTCGACGCCAAAATACGGCCTAGAAACTTAATGATAATCAACTCCATATTTTTGAAATATTCATCTTTATCTAACAAAATTTTCACCAAATATTAGAAATCAATCAATCATGTTTTTTTATTTTCGCCTTGCTCACAAGAATGGGGCGGAATGGGTTTTTTTCCTTAAAATATCACAATTTGACGAGCAAGAGCTTAAGTATGGTCCAATAAAACATTCTGAACAATGCCCACCTCAGTTTCAACTTATCTCTTGCACCCTTCCTTTGTTTCTTATCTCATTCCTCCAGATCGTAAGTAGAAAAAGGAAGAAAAATGTCGCTTTTTAACAGAACCGGCGATACTGCGGAATGAATTATTGATGTTTTTAGACTTTCCTTTCAATAGACTGAACTGCTTTTCAGAGTTGGGTAGTATGAAAGGATAATGTCTTAATTTATTTTGTTCTCTGAGGAGTTTTTCGCAGTTTTTTTGTTGAGTAATGATACAAAGTGCGAGGAAATTAATGAACCTGTCAGAATCGTGAGAAGATACGTATCTATTAAAGTCGTCTACAAAATAATACGGTCTTTGGCCGGATTTGGGAACTTTTTGATTCTTTCTTGTCTAATTATCTCTCCCTTAATAATCGCATTAGTGGATTCAAAGTAAAGCAAGAATTTTCAAAATAACTAACGATTGTTACATAACAAAATGTATAAATGTATATTGCAAAAAAATTCAAGCCTATTAAAGATGATTCGTTCAAGGTTAAATCCGTTTTAAAAAACGAGAGAACCTTACTACAAAACTGATGCTAATTTATAGTTCAAATATTATGCTTCAACAACTAAACCGGTGCCATATAAATTGGCGCCCCGTGTCCATTCGATTATGTACACTTCAGTTAAAACTTAATTTGCTGCAATATAATATTCCCTCTCTCTAAAAATGCTGGTATTCGTCGAGACATGTGATCCATGAGTACTGCGTATTCAGATAACATCGTACTTAGATCCGCTCCGTTGCTTCCACTTCATCTAGCAGCTAGTTTTGCAAATAAAAAGAAGCATTTTAACTTTAAATATTAATATTTAATAAATTGCAGTTTCGTTATTTTTCATCAACAGCAGATTTTAAAGTACGTAAAATTCAATAACCCTGAATTTAAAGAGCACCAGAGGCAGAAGAAAATTTCTTGAAAATCAATAGTGGACTAGAAAAGCCTTAATGAACTGAAGCGTTCTGCACTAAAAACACGAGCATATCGCTTTCGTTTAAAATATGTTAACAAATAAAATTATTTTTATGTCCTTTCCTTTCTCTCCAGAGAATATGCTCACATGATAAGTACTGGGACTTGTATTCTCCAATACTAATCCTTATAAACTATAGGATGCATGATTGAAAGACTGAGGTTCTTAATAAAACAGTGACTGTTTATTGTCGTATTATAATTATAATAATACTTCTGAGGCTGAAGCTAGTTTTGATTAGTTTGATTCCAAGAGCTCCTAAAAACCTAGACTTCTTAAATCTGCCTTTGGTACAACTCGGCAACAATACCACGTGACCCGAAAATTCCGTAGACCACTATGGTAAAGTATGCACTTCAGTGTTCCGCAAACTTTTTGTGTTCAGGGTACACCTACAAAATCAAAAAAATTTAGAGGTACACTAAAGAAAAAAACAATGCTTATTTATTATTTATTTATTACGAGTATTAAATCAATATCACCACAGAAGCACAGGCGATTCAAATTTGGACCAATCATTGATAATGCTTCTCACATCTCTTCGTCGATCGTCCTCAGGGGTCTTCTTTTTTATTTAATTGAAGTGAGAGTTGAAAACCCCAATTCGCATAAGTAGGTCATGTATATGGCAAAGAAAGGAGTGGATACTCATTTTTTAAATGCAGCCAAAAATGGGCAAGCTCTTTTTCGGAAAATTTTTGTTTTAATGTCCGATCAGTTTTTAGCTCCATGGCTTTTTCCTGTTCGTTTACCGGTAAGTGTCCAAGGGAAACGCTATCTGATAATGGATTTCGTACCCATGCCATAGGTTGCAGGTCATACTTATATGAGTTATTTTTTTCTGCTAATACTCCAAGTGCTTCACAATCAAAACCTGCATTATTTTTTTCTGCATCGGCAGCCATGGCATTTTGGAACATTTTATAAGTTCATTTTGGAACATTTCACACGCTACCATTGGCAGCGTGGCTGATCTTAACACCAACTTAGCGCAAAAGCTTTCAAATTTTTTCCAATGTCGTTAAAATATTAGAATTTCTACCTTGCTTGCCTTGCCCGTGACAATGTAGCATTTTGGTGAGGCACACCAACTAATGACCACGGTACACCAGTGTGCCGCGGCACACACTTTGCGGAACACTGCGTGACTAGATCGTAGACTATTATGATACATTACAAGTATGTTGCACAATTTTTATTTTTTGTCAATTTTTCTTTATTCATTGCATATTATTGTTACATTATTTGTGGATTTTTCGACCACCATGCTAGGCTGTTGCTCGTGTTATGGTGGTCGAATATAATTACAATGTCCATAAAAATAATATAAGTTAGCCTTATAAGATAACAGCGCGCGTTACAAAGGACGTCCATGATAAATATCGCTTAGGTCACAACGTTACAATGGACGTCCATGACATTGAACGTGTAAAATAGATCATTGTTTAATTTATTTGAAAACGAGCATAATTAACATTTTAATTAATCATTGACGAAGAAGATGATACTAATAAATCTAAGCAGAAATATAATATAATTTTATATTCGATTGACGAAGTGCTGTTTTAACTCAACTATTCGACATTTCATTTGTCTGTAAATATGTTTGTTACGTTCCGGTTTCAGGTAGTGTTCTTATTGGATTGGAATTGGATAGGTACTACATGAATACTATACCGATGTGATCACCAACACAGAAATCCTCAGGCGGGCTAGAGCAGATAGAAAACTGCTTACAGTAATAAAAATCAAGAAAATTTCATATCTGGGGCATATACTTCGAGGGGAGAAGTATCACTTGCTCCATTTAATATTGAAAGGCAAGATAGAGAGTCGCCGAGGTCCTGGTAGGAGACAAATGTCTTGGCTGCGAAATGTACGAGAGTGGACCGGCATTAGAAGTGTGGAGGAGCTATTTTCGACAGAGATATTTTCAAGAGTGATCGCCAACGTCGGGGGGGACCTGATAGGGCACACAAAGAAGAAGAAGGTACTACATTTTTATCCCGCCATGCTCGTGGTTCCTCAATCGGAATAATCAATATTTAGGTAGGAACATACCGGCCTGAAAAAAGTTTGAAGAAAAAAAGTCATTGAGATTACGACTTTTCTTTGGACAAAAAAAATGTTGTACAATATATTTATGATTTAAATTAAGTAACTACTGATAAATCGTAAGAATTCAGATAAAAAAAGGATTTTATTTATTAAATAACACTTTTTTAGGCGCAATATCTTCTATTCACAGAACTATTACTAATGCAATTATTCCACTATCCAAATTTCTCAGCTATCATTAAACCTAGAGCCGTAGTAACACTTTACGTCAATATGTAGTAATGTCGCAGCTTAAATTATTATTGTTGATATGAAAATCTTGGCACGTAGAATTATCCGAAGCAAAGTTTCCTCGCTAGCAGCAAGTAGCAAGTACACTTTCAAAAGATTCGAGTCTATGAGCCAAGTTGTATTTCATAAATCTGCCGAACTCCTCAATACTTTGGTCGTCAAATGGAGTTTCTTTTTAAGCCACGTTTTTCCGATAACTTATATTTTGCGCTTCTTTGATGAACATTTCGTAAATCAAGGCTTCGTAATATTCACCAAATTAGTGAACCGCTGCCTGATTTTTTTTTTACTTGTATTCTGTTATTTTATTTTTCGTTGAACACTTTGCTGACATCATGAGCACTCATTTTACTACTAGACTTCGTTGGATTCGTATATTGAACAATTATTCCACAAAACGAAATATACAAAACAAACCAAAGTTTATGATAAAAATAACGCTAGGCACCGAAAGCAGTTTATTCGACCAATAAATCTTTAGTGTAAGTTTGACAGCCTCTGCAGGTCAAGGGGTTATTTATGTGTTATTTCACAATTAATTAATTAAAAATAACATTTATTTTTATTTCTAACTTTATGAGTAAAACCTCAAATTGTAATATTTAATTAAACGAAGACAATATTAGCGAAACGCAATCGAAAATATGGAAACAGAAAAAGATGTTGGCACCTCTGGGACTCGAACCCAGGACCTTTTCTAGTCCCAGAGGTGCCAACGATTTTTTCTGAATTTTCCGACTCCAGATTTTCGTTTGAGTTTCGCTAATATTGTCTTCATTTAATTAAAAATTATATGTTTATTTGCGGCACGTTCCAGAGTGGAAGGTTCTCTTGGTATCGCCCATTCAAAATTGAAGCGTTATTTGAAATGGCTTTTGCCGTGTTTGGAGACCACATCTGAAGAGCCAGTATGTCCCCACCTTCCTCTCCCTCATCTTCTTTCCCTCCCTACTACATTCAACCTCACAACATACACCAATTGGGGGTGCCATAGTTTCATTGGCTCCAGACGAGAGCAGTTGGTACTATTGTGCGGTATTCACAAAAAATCTTCAAAACTTGCATTATACCAGAGCTCTTTGTTATCTTCGGAGTTATTTTTGGATCAGGAAATGGAGCTCCTGCTTTACGTTCAACCATTTAAAAATCAAACGTTTTATTTATTAAACTGTTTCCTGATTGTCTGATGGTCTCTCCGCAGAAATTCATAGTCAGTAAGTAGACAAGTTCAGAGTTATTCTACCCGAGGGGAATCCGAACGTAACAGTTAACCAATACCGTATAGGTTTATTGTGCAAAATCAAAGAATGCTATGTTGTAAACTATAGGTTCTCAACATGGGCGATAACACCCCCTTGTGGGCGTTTGAGACTCTCAGGGGGGCGGTAGAAGACGCAGAAAAAATTAGGGGACGCTGAGATGGTACAGTGAGGGCGAGGGCAAGTAAAATATATAAGGTCTAAAACAGACAAAAAATGCTTATCACGTACTAATAAAGCAAAGTAAACTTTAATTTTTCATGTTGTATGCATTTTTATCACGTGTGCGAAAATTCACATATATCGGTAGTTCAGAAAGTTGATGAAAATTGAAATGAAAGATTTCATTACATTCAGATCTACATTAAAGTGTACGATATGAATTTTTTTTATTTTTAAATATTTTCATCTTATGTGGTTGAGAACCTACATTTGTTGTAAACTAACGCTGCCCTACACGACCAACAAAAAATCAAGCAACAACTGCGCTTTACGAGTGATGAAAGTAGCAAACAGGCTCACTCATCAGAATTTGTATAGTATTCTGAAGCATCAAAGCTCTACGCTACGCCAGGGGTATCAGGAATGCCAGGTATCTAATTATTTCCTTAGACAAAGCGATCGGAATGTCGGTATTATTTTACTAAAAGCGTATGTAAGAGCCGGGTAAGAACACACCCCGGGATAATGGCGCTGGTAAACACTAAGTTAGTGCAGCGAGTGTGCCTCACGACCCAGTAAATACTGAGAATTACAATTCGATTAGGGGTCGTCTGTCGCGATGGTTCGCGGATATTATAAGAAGTATGGATGCCTTGATAATGTGATGTAATTTATTGCTAGAAGAGAAGTGAACAAAATCTCAGTGGATTTGTAACATTTTTAACATCGCGTGGTGTGAAAAAATTTATTACAAATTTTTGAACTGGAAAAAAAAGGTTTGTTATTTTATTTCAGTTTTAAAATATTTAGTTTAATTTTTAACTTTATGAGTAAAATCTCAAATTATAATATTTAATTAAATGAAGACAATATTAGCGAAACTCAATCGAAAATCTGGAGACAGAAAATCAGAAAAAGATATTGGCACCTCTGGGACTCCATAGATAGCATTTAGTTCGAGTTGAATTTTGCAATCATATGTTAAGATAGCAGCCAATAATATATACGTTAAGAAAATGAAGATAATGGTAGTTCTTAGTCAAAATATGACACAGTTAAAAGTGACCGAATTCAATATACACACCTTAGCTCAGTTGGTAGAGCATTTTACATGTAAGCAGAGGGTCCTGAGTTCGAGTCCCAAAGGTGCCAATATCTTTTTCTGATTTTTCTGTCTCCAGGTTTTCGATTGAGTTTCGCCAATATTGTCTTCAATAATTATTTAAAATATTTTGTGAGTAAATACTCGTACGTATCTAAATTACGGTATACAAAATATCCCCGACAAATATCATACAGACAAAACACCCTCCATCAATATACATAAGTACTAAAACCTCACCTTACCTAACCTAACGTTATTTTACATTTTATTATTTTTGAACAATAATTTATTGTCTTTACAGGATGTCTGTACTATTTTTGACCCATTTTACTATTTTTGGACAATAATTTATTGTCTTTGTAGGATGTCTGTATTATTTTTGTCCCATTTTTTTGGGTTGTGTTAGTTGAGGTTAGGTTAGGTTTTAGTACATATTTTGTTATGGGATAGTCCGTAGAGTATTTTGTTGGTGAAACTTTTTCGAGGGTTGAAAAGTCGCGGAATGCAAAATTACAATTGTTTTAAATTAAAAGAAATCAAATTTTTCAAATTAATTTCAATATTGTCTTTAAATAAATTCCAGCTTTCTACGAATTGCTATTATACATACATGTAATCAACTGGTTTGACTGCCATGGCCGTCGTCCCACTGTCATAAAATATTTAATATAATTTAACTTTTCTACCTTCTACATATTGAGATTTGTAGGCTTAAAAATGAGAACGATAATTTTATTCATATATAAGGTGAGGGATTTTTTATATTTATTTTATTACATTAGTTACATTTAAACAGCAAAATTACATAATAATAATATTTCAAATAACTGTAGATTTTAAAATGTGTACAAGTGTTATTATGTCTTGTACGTTATTAGTTCCTAGCTAGGCAGATTGCTGTTCTAAGGAACCAAATACTGGTGAAAAATGCCAAAAGTGTTTTCTGTAAAAAGTAAAAAAAAACGAAATATTGTTTTATGTTTTTCTTTTTGTAGATTAAATATACATATACTAAGTTTAAATATACTATACTAAGTTTTTACTGATTTTGCCATTAATAGTTAACCATGTATAATTTTAAGTCTTAAGTGACATTATTTAATAATTTTTCAGACTCAATCCTACCTAAGTCAATCAACCATTTAGTTATTATTGTACCGATGCATGCCAATTTACATGTTTTAATATTTAATTCTGGGGGGATTTTATTATAATTATTACAACATTATAATCTTAAACCCAGCTCAACACATTAAATTTTGTTTAGTCGTTTTATTTATTGGACGTGTAGCGTGTAGTTGTTTACGTATGGGATATCAAAGTCGTCATAGCACATAATATAATGTCACTGCATCTATTGGTCCCTATACCTATGTACACTGCTTTTGAACCAATCCAGCATAGAATTCTATGAATTTAAGATGGCCGCCGTAATTCGTAAATTTAGACTTAGATTTGAGTTTAGCTTCCCCTAACCTCCCCTATACAAATTTAGAACTTAATTGGTGAAGAACTCAATAATTTCAAGATGGCTGCCGTACTTTTGCATTTTAACTTTAGTTTTGATTCGAGCTTAGTCCACCCAAGCTTACCTTTTTTAACATTTGCGACACACAGGAGGCCCTGAGGAAAAATCCTTCAGGCCTATGTTATCTTTAGGGAAGCTGGGTGGATGGTCTTTTAGGGGGAAGTTCTGGGAACTAAAAAATTATGAGGGGTTGATAGGAATCTGGGGGTCAAGGTAGCCAGGACGTGTGAAATCATCCCTCACACTGCGGTGCAAAGCGATGGGTCGAGATAGCCCAGCTGGAGAGGTCTAGGTTAGGTCTCCCTCAACGAATCTCTCCCAATCCTGGCAGCCACACAGTATGTAGGTATGCAAACGCATTTGCCGCCAAGACCTAGACAAATCTCACTACATAAACCTGGGAACCCCTTCTAAGTCACCAAACGTAGCGAACCACTAGGGGTGACCTATGGATGGTCATCCATTTAATGATTCCCAAGCCGGCGGTACCCATACCGGCCTTTCAAATTATTACTTAAATTATTAACTATACCGATTTTTAAATGAATCGATGTAGAACACTAGAATGTACACAACAAACATATTTATTAGATACTCTCAATCTAGAAAACAGTTGCATTCAGCGAACAGTAACGTGCTTAAATATTCTCCAGTTTACAGTTCAAGTAAATTTAGTAAAATGTCAATCCTCTTCATTCTCGTCGGAAAGCCAAGCGAAAAAGTACTATGTTATTCATATTTAGTGCGTAGGTAAATTTGCCCGCTAATAGTGCTCAGCCGAGTTTATTTTAGGTAGCAAATGTGGGTTTATTTTGGCGTAGGTAATAAGCTTTTGTTTGTAAACGCATGTTTTACTGTACAAACTCAGTGACCCAGACATATTAATTTAAAAATAATAAATATATATTAATATATATGTCCGAGGCTTATCTTGAGGAATCGTAATATTTTGTTTTTGTTATGGGGTAGAGTTGTTAGTCCTACGCTCAACCCCTAACCTGGAAGAGAAGGGTTTTCCGATGGTGTTTTCCTTCCCTTTTCATTTATACATGTATAGATACATTACAAAACATTATATTCAAGGTCATCATTTGTCTTCTACACACCTTATCAAAAAATAGGAGCTCTTGCGCCTGATAAGGGATCCACCATTGTCACGCCGATGTTAATTCCACACTTAAAAAAAATTATAGTGACTAATGATTTGGTAAACACGTACGGGTCTTTAAGTCATTTTAATACTTCCGCGTGATGCATTTTCTTAACCCTCCGCCTGTTGCGCCTTTTTTGTGATGCTAGGTGTCGCGCGGGGTCGCTTAGGACCCCAAAAAAAATATGATTAAATTGTTGTTATAGCATACATGTTATGTGTTATTTTAACTGATTACACTCAGGTGACATTGACTGCTTTGAAATAAAAAGACATATTAAAAATTAGATATTTATTTTCAATACAAAAGCTTAAAAATGAACAAGGAACATTTTTGTAATTTTGAATCCTATTTTTTAAATAGAAAACTTTTAAAAAAATCTAACAAATTTCTATCAAACTTATAAATATTTGAGGTTGATACAGACTTATTATTTTATAACAACAAAATGCAATGAAAAAACATATTAACTTGATTTCTCATGGTATTTTGTTGATTTTTTTGAGCCTCACGCCGAAACACAAGTCTGTATCTCACATCGCACATGCGCAGATTGAATTTTCTAGATTTTAGCGTCAATTATAGTCCCTTTTAGGAAGCTACCTAAAATAAAAAATCAGTGGGAACATTTAAAATGTACATGCTTAGCATTTCTGTAAAACATGGGCTTTAAAAGACCCCACGCGACGGGTCGAGGGTTAAATGATTTTTAGAGTGTATATATGTGTTAGATATATCTCTGTTTAACATATAACACCATAATAATATCTATGAAAACACAATAAAACCTCCTTTTAACAAGAAAATCAGGTTAATTAAAGGTAAACGTTGTATTTTACAATTATAATCAACCATTGTAAACCTTATCAGCATTTCAATAAACTTAGCATTATCAGAATATCCACAAACTTAACACTTCAAATAAAACACAAGCCCGAAAGGTGACTTAGAAGTTACATATAGGTGATTATTTTTCCATTTGAAATCTTCTTAGAGAAAAAATGCACAGTAGGCCCGTGATAATCCTTTTATTGTTTTATCGGTAGGAATGTTTCAACCGTGTTCGGTTTTATTTGTCTTGAATTTTGTTCAATATCGCCTCAAGAGCGCCTAGCAAAGCTAGGTGATAATAATATTTCAAAACTATAGATTAAATTGACTTAAAAGCGTGTATTATAGGACGTGATTGATATTTTAACCAGTGATTATTTGGAGTAAAAATGTAAATGAAATTTCGGTCTCCGGTGACATTCCTGATGTTTTTTGTTCAACTTAAAACATTAAAAAACAGTAGGTATTGGACAGTTAGGGTTGGGGTGAGGGGATGAGCGGTTACTTGGGTAAGTAACAGAAAGTTTTTTTGGTATTGAAGGAAAAGAAATCACAAGTCACCGGAGATTCAAATTTCAATTTCATTTTTTACTCCAAATATTGTCAGGAATCACTTGTAAGTAAAATACGTCCTGTAACAACTCCCTTATAAGTATCTATGCCCGGGCTCATGGTGTATGTTGCTAGTCTCTACGTATCTGAATATTCGTATTTAATTACAATTCTCTATGTAGTTATCGTCAGTTTGGCAAAAAGTTTGTCCAATTTTGAAGTATAACTAAATGTGATGTACAGTTTAAAACTTAATACAGTCACATAGCTCTTTTTTAAAAATTAAATTAGTAAAACTAATCATTTTAAAGTTGTGAACTGAATGTGGACTTCTTTGTTAATTTGTTAATTTTGTGGACACAATATTAACCTTATCATTATAGCCATTTATAATTAATTGGTCAATTTTGACACCAACGCTCCCAAAGCGCACTGCCTCTTGTATACGAGGGAAATCACTACGCATGATATTATAATTTTGATTATATTCCTAATCGGTAATTACTCATTCAATACAAACATTATATTCTTTTTCACTACCGTGAGAAAATAGCCGGAAGCAAAAATTAAATACAAGTACACCTCAAAATACAATATAACTTTTAAAATCCAGTCAATAATCACGTAAAGTAATTAAAAGTTAAATTTCTCTATTACGTATTTAATAATATTGTTATTTAAGCCGCGCCGCTACCCGAATTTCTACCGATTTCTTACATATCTCCCTTAAAAATTTGAAGTTTTGAAGATCTTAAAAAATATATGTTATTTTTTAAGATAATATCTAGGCGTGTACCACGCCGAAACACATATTTTATGAAATTTCCTCCATAGAAAAAATCGCAAGTATGTTCCGAAAATTATTATAAACACGTTCATTTCACTTATTTTAGAAATTATACCTATGCATGAAAAAAATTACAGTATTTCTGTAAATGCTGTTTTAGATGTTCCCCACGAGATTTTTGCTCTATCTTAAACGAGTCGTGTTTTATTTAACATTTTCACAATTTCGCTTCAATTTTATCGTTTTAAATATTAGCGCGCTCTTTCCAACATTCGTAATTACATAGGTATTTCTCCATCTTCTTCTTTTTGAGCGTGGATACGGCGCTTTAAGTTAAGTTTGATAATGCCTTTGGAAGTTGAAACAGCTGTTAATTGTAATTAAGCACTTAATTACGCAATAGAACAACAAACTTTTTTAAAATTAAATTCTTATTGAACGTTTAAAATTAACTCATTTAAACCTCGTTATAATATTTAATAATAACATAATTCAAAATAATAATATACCCTAGTGAGACAGGCATACTAATAAAACCAATGTAAATATATTTTATTATATATAAATAAATAAAAAATAACATGTAAGAAAATAACAAAAATATTTGTAAGTCACACAGCCCTTTTTTAAAAATTAAATTTGTAAAACTAATCATTTTAAAGTTATGAGCTGAATGTGGACTTCTTTGTTAATTTGTTAATTTTGTGGACACAATATTAACCTTATCATATTAATTTAATGTATAATCTATTTTCATTTTGTTTGAGAGTTGTTAATATTATTTTCATTAATAAAAATTTGTTTATATTCAATCCCAAATATAATTTTTGATTGTCAAATTAATATCCTGATCGATCGCCAGAAAATAATTAATGTATTTCGTAGCGTTTTACCCTTGTTTATTTGAATTATAATTAAACCCAAATCCCGATTCATTAGTCAAACTTTTCATTGAAGTGGAAGCGATTTCTGATAATACTTCATTAATATTAAATCACAATTAATAATATTATTATAGATACTATCACAAAAACCTTTTTTCCAATCTGTTAATTATGTTCGACATTAACTGCCAACTTCATGCGGCTTGTGGGTGTGTAATGTTTGGGAGTGCTTTTCTGGGAAACGGGTTTGATTTTGTTTTCTTCGTATGCTTGAACAATTATGTTTTTTGACCATTATTATTATGTGCCCATCATCCTCATGGCCCTACACATCCCAGAGTGGTATTGGCTTTCTCCATCCAATGCCTCCGGCCCCAGCCATTCTTCTGCAGTTATCTGACCTTTCTTTCTCAATCTGCCTTTAAGCTTTTTGTTTGAAATACCAACATATATGCCATAGGTTACCCTAAGTGGTTAGCTACTCGTTTGGTGACTTTGAAGGGGTACCACGGTTACTGTAGCAAGGTTCGTTCAGAGCTTGGCAGCAGTTTTTTTAATACATATTTCAACACAAGAGGGAAAGAATGGAGAGGAAGTTCTGGAAAGGAAAAGAGTATGAGGGGTGGGTATGAATCTGGGGGTCAATGTGTCTAGGAGTGACTGACGTATGAATCCATCCCTCCAACTGCAGTGCAAGGTGATTGGTCGAAAGAGACCGGTTGGAGAGGTCTCCATCGACCAATCTCTCTCGCTCCGGCCCGCCAAACCGTAAACAAACAGTGGGCGAGCGCATTGGCCGCCAAGACCTAAACAAACCTCACCCCATTGACCCGGGCACCCCTGCAAAGTCACCAAACGTAGCGAACCACTTATGGTGATCTATGGTGGGGTGTTGGTTATCCAATAAATATTAAGTACCCTTTCGGTGGCACCCATATCCGCCTCCCAAATTGAAATTCATCTGTCCATCAACTATGTGACGAGCCGGATCGGGAGAGTTTGGTTGAGGGAGACCCTTTGATCTCTCCAGCCTAACTCTCTCGACCCATCGCCATAGTCTTGCACTGCAGTGGGAAGGTGAGATTCATTTGTCCGTCACTTCTGGACACAATGACCCCCAGATTTCTTACCACCACTCATACCTTTTCCTTCCTAGAACTTACTCTTCATCCTTACCTTTATACGATCCTCCATAGGCATTCACAAAGAAGACTTCACACAGCATCCACAAAGATGATTTTCCTGCGCGTAGTCCTTGTTAAAATATTTCTGTATTTATATTTTAACCATGGTTTGTTGTTAATTTGTCAAAAATTTAATTTTTATGGTTAGAACATTTTAGTTCAATTTTTACATGAATTAGACTTTTAAATTGTGCCCTTGTAACAAAAAACCTGTGAACCATATCGAAGATACTCATATAAGATCAAAACAAAATGAGTTAGGACGACTAGTTTGTTTTATACTACCTTGATAACATCAAAACCACGCATGATGTAAGTTCAAATAGCGATTGCGCGAGAGTATTTTAATGACATTGATAAAGAAAACACAAGACAGCTTTCCTAGTTAGAAATCAAAAAACTAAAAGGCCCATCTTCAATTGGTAAAAACAGGTTGGGAGCAACTTCTTATCTGGAGTTCATAGAAATTGGAAGATAAACTGTTGATTCTGGTCAAAAACGATCAATCCGTCCGATAATCCTTTCCATTTTGGTCAGATTTGAATCTTTGGGACACTAAAATTATTTTTAATTTCAACGTAAAAACCCAAAATGAAAAATAGTACTTACATTAATAATTAAGAAAGTTACCGTGCAAAAGCCAATCTTATCAACCTGTTTCAATGGTTTACCGGTAGTTTTTATTTTATTTATTTTACTAATCTTATCGGGTGGTTTTACAGCATCGGTAGTAATAATAATTGCACATGTTTAAAGCTTAAGTAATTCAACTGCGAGATATTATTGTGATTATATTAAACGTAAGTAAATTCTACAATATCTACACAGATGAGGATTCAGGAAGATAAGATTATGAAAAAATCATTTAGTATGCACGTTTCCTACACGGAATAAAGTCGTCTTAAGTTGTCCATGATAAAAACAAAACAATGGCTATCTTCGTCAATTCTTTCCAACAGAAGAAAATCAGTTGATTTCTCGCTTTATGATAAAAAATAATTTCACGTGAGCCTCTTACAAAGTTTTCATCAAATAAAATATAATAATAGTGATGGTCTCCTTATAAGGCAAGAATATCTTGTTACGAATATCTTGCTATACGAGTATAATAGATAAATTGTCAAATTATTTTTAATCCAAAAATATTAAAAATGAGTACCGGGGTTCAAAGTATAACTACACCGAATAAACAATGGCCACAATGGTTGTCTGCAAGCTGTGGTAAGAACAGTCAACTTATCATTTAATATATTTTTTAAACTTGCTTCACTCGTCTATGGGGGAAACCTCAGAAAATCGTAGATTGAGTACATTTTTTTATTATTTACATGATTGCATTGAGGGTAATAATTCTTCTTATATATTTGAGTGTGTTTTTTAATTTTTCTTGTTTTAACAAGGTGAAATTCGATCATTTTCTAAACGGAAGACGTTTTTTTTTTCCAATCACAAAATTTTCTAATACTTTCCAAATAAAAACTCTTTCAGTTCTCTGGCAATATCATAAACAAAAAATAACAGGAGTTATTAATGTTATTCTCACTTAGGGTATACAGTTACTGATTACTTAAGAAAATACAATTTAAGAATATAAATTTGTTTATCCTTCCACACTTTTCAATCTTTAAAAAAGTACGCAGGACTCACAAAACAAACAAAAACATAATCCTAATTATTTTTCCATTGTTTTCAGCATGCCTGGGAGGATTTATGGTAGCCGTTTGTTACGGCTGGTCTTCACCATCAATGACGATTCTCCATTCCCCGTCTTCACCTATCACTATCACGAATGACGAAGCATCTTGGATAATCTCATTATTGCAATTTGGCTCAGCCTTTGGACCAGTTGTCGGTGCAATTCTGTGCAAAAACTTTGGACCTAAAATGTGCATCCTTATTTCGACGATACCATACTCCTTGGGGTTTATTCTTATCATTATTGCTAAATCACCAGAGGTGCTCTACGTATCACGAACAATGTCTGGTTTAGCGGTTGGAATAAGTTTTATTGCGACACCACTTTACCTCGCTGAAATTTCAGAAAATCACAATCGAGGTGGCCTAATTTTCCTTTTCACAGTTAATTTTTCTTTAGGTGCAATTTTCATTGCAGCAATTGCTCCATACGTTTCCTTAGTCGCCATGGCAGGTATTATGCTTATTTTCCCAATGCTATTGTTGACTTTATGGTTTGCTCCCGAGTCTCCGTTATTTTACATAAGAGTCAAAAAAGGTGAAGAGGCACTCAAAGCATTACGTATGCTACGAAGACAATATGATACAAAGGTTTTGGAAGCTGAATTGGATTCTATGAAAACAAATACAATTGAGAACATTAAATTTATAGACTGCTTAAAAGAATGTGTTAGGGGTTCGAATATGAAAGCGTTTATGATTGTATTTTTGACCTCAACATCCCATCAATTGTGTGGGGCAATACCAGTTTTGCTTAACCTCGAAAGTGTCTACTCATCCACAAATATGGATTTAGCCTCCAATATTGGTATACTTCTGACCGCAGTATTAGGTTTAGTTATAAGCTTAATTGCTATTAGACTTCCCGACATTCTAGGCAGAAAGCCTCTTTTACTTATATCGGCTATTGGATGCATTGCCTCAAACGCCATGCTGGGAGCATTTTATATTATTTCTGAAAGTAACGCAAATATTCCTAATCTAACTATTCTTGCATTGGTAGCTATAAATATATTACTATCATCAGCAGTGATTGGTCTTCAACCAATGCCGTTTATTTTAGCTGGCGAGATATTTTCGGCCAATGTAAAAGAAATTGGTATTTGCGCTATAACGGTTGGCAGTGCTTTCTTGGGATTCGGAACTTCAAAACTGTTTCAAATTGTCGAAGATTCATTCGGCAAGAGTACAGTTTTTTTCGGTTTGATGGTTATCTCAATAATACTTGGAATTTTAATGTTCATTGTCGTTCCGGAAACGAAAGGCAAGAGCTTTCACGAAATCCAAATGTTATTAAAAGGTTCTAAATCTCAAACCAAATTTAACGGTACTAGTGAAACAAACGCAAATATTAATGAAGGGTATTCTCACACCTATGACTGAACTTTTTTTAATATTGTAAGCTATTACAAATTTATATTATATTATTACTCCTATGTTCACAGTCTCATTGCGCGTGCTTCTTCAATGTGGAATCCTCTAAATCTTATTTACAAAACGCGTAGATGCTGATAAAGAAAATTTTGACATCACTTGAACTTCAAGAGACATGTGCGTTATTATGACATGGACAGTTCTATCAATCACTATGGGTATGGACCTAAAATTCTTAAAATTAGAAGAGACATTGCGGGTACGACTTACTTATACAATTATTTGACTTTCCAGGTTTTTTGTGGTCTTTTAATATTAGAGTCCGAAGTAAGAAAACCAGAGGCAAGTCATTATTTCATATCAAAGTTGTTCAATGAGTGTCTCTTGAAAAAATGTATTGAAGCTAATATTTTGCGTGTACTTTAAAATATTTTTAACAATAATTTGTTAATAGGGCCTTATAATAATTAATTAACACTTCACTCATTTCTACATTACTTAGAATAATTTTAAGAAAATTGTTACAATAATTCTTTTTTTTAATATTTAATTTTTTTTTAAATATACGTAAGTCGGTATTTCATGTCTTAACGTCTGGAGTTTTTTATTTTAAATTTTTTACTTGTTTCTTTTCTTTGTTCTTTCCAATAAACTAGAACACTGCTTGAATGTTACTTATATATTTATGTACCAATGTTTAGTTGGTTTTATATGTGTAAATAATTATTTTTATTTATTTATTATTTTTGCATGATGTTGAACATTAGTCATTGATTTATAATCTAAATATTTTAGTTTATTTTTATACGTAAATTCAATGATATTAACCTGTAAATGTTCATAATGAATTAAAATTAAAATAAACCGCGATTCACTTCCATATTAATGAAAGTGGTTCGTTGTAAAAAATAACGTGATAAAAAATAAAAATAAATTACAATGGCTCATGATGTTTACAGTTTAAACCGATTTTATGGATATTGTAAACTAATGTTTAATTCCTCAACAATAGCAAAATCACTTTGTGGCTTATACTTTGAATCCCGGTGAAGAAACCATTGGTCTTGAAACATGTTGATAATTTTAAATAAATTGAGTAGTAAACAAGGTGTGTTATTTTCATTCGATATTTAAGTTTTGAAACTTGATTACAGTTAAACTTTTGACAGTACACTATCTATCGACCTTTACACCACGTACCTAATATGAGGACTGTCCGCAAAATAAGGTCTCCAAGGTGCTGCAGTCGCGAGGAAGAATTTAACCTCAATCCTGCAACACTGGCGTGTAGCCTGGTTTCCCCTCGCCAAATCCCCACCACGTTGCACCCTCTGTAACGCTCAGTCTCGGCGTGGCAGCCTTTTGCGATGAAGCTTCCATTCGCCGCACCCGCCAGGTGTGAGTTACGCTCTGTAATTCGTTTTTAAACTTTGCTTCGGCGAATCTAAATAAAAATAATTATAGAGCGTAAATCTCACCTGGCGGGTGTGGTGAACTGAAGCTCCATCGCGAACGGCTTCCACGCCGAGGCTAAGGGTCGCAAAGAGTAGGGAAACCAGACTACATGCCAGTAAAATTGTAATAGTAAAATTGTAATCAAATGCCAATTGCCAGTAAAATTGTAATCAAATTGATCTCGCGTAAAATTGTTCCTCGCGACCGCAGCACGTTGGAGACCCTATTTTACGGGCAGCCCTCATACAATACGTGGGTATTTACGATTATTATTTTTTTAATGGATTAATTTCTTTATAATTTGATAATTTTAATTTTTGATAAAATTGCAGCTGTTTGGAAAATTCATAAAAAGTTTTTTAATAATTATAACAAACCAACATTTTCATAAGGTTTTAGAAATATGTTTGGTGATTATTTATATTAAAAATACGTGAGAAGTATTTACATTGGAGCAACTTTACAATCCAAAGGCAGTATAATATTTTTTTTATTCTGAAGGCCTCGCTATTGCTACATCGACTAATTTAACTAACCTTCACCTAGCTGTCTTATAACGCAGCGTTACTGTAAGAGTTTTGGATATCATGACGCATTTTTGGTAAAAATACTATTTTTATTATAAATTTATTGTAAAAACATAATGTATTTGTGCAAAAAACTGAAATATTTAATGGCTTGGGATCATAGTTATGTAACCCAGAAACTACCTTATTTAAATATCCTATAGTGGTTATTTTAAGATAAAGGTAAAATGCAATTGATCAATAATTGTGGTTTTTTATTATTAAAAAAAAAGACAAATAACTTTGTTTACATCACTTTTATTGGTACACAATCAACATGTTTCGTAAACAATGTTTACTTCATCAGGATCAAACTTATTATTTTATATGAATTGAAAATTTAGTTGACAAATCAAAGGATGATGAGAAACTAGAATATACACTCTGCATATGGTTCCAATCAAAGCTGATTCACCCACAATAAGTGTGAATAATAGAGTGTACGGTTGATTACATAACAGCAACTTTCATCTTTCATCTGGGAGTCAGTCAATGTTTTCTAGAAAGCAATATAACTAGCCGCACAGGCGATGTGACCGGTAAAACTAATTTCCCGGTCATCTCAACATATGAGGTGGAACTTGGAGCGATAGTTTTGTAACTTTGGTGCATTTTCGATGGGTATTACATTTCGAATCAAACACTTCATTTTATGCTTTCATCAATCATTATAATATACTTTAATCAATCATTATAATATGCTCAAACATTACCGAAATTCGTATTCAAAGTGAAATTCACGAAAATCTTAGGTGATATCCTGCAAGATGATGGCGTTATCACTGGATCCTGAAAATATTTAAATTATTTTTTTTACTAGAACATCACGAGCAACCTAGGTATCTGCCGAGTTTACAAACAATCGCATTTAATTTAATATAAGCCTAAACTTTTGCTCTAGGATGAATAACCGATATTTACATCACAGGCAAGTGATAATTTTATTATGTACTGAGCAAACGCCGGCCCTTGCGGCTAGTAAAATCCAGATAAAATTCCAGTCATTATTAGTGATGTGTACATTTTACAAAACACTAATAATTCTATTTTGCCTAATAAAAAATTAAAAATAATTTTTAGTTTAACCCTGGAGTAGTCGCGCGGATTACCTATGTAATCCACTCATGCAAAATTAAAGATTCCTCTCAAAAACGGGTAGCGCGAATAATTTTATCTTCCGTGTACTTTAAGGTGAAGTTATACGTGAAATCCTATTTAGATACTATTTAATTAATCTTTACAACTTTATATTCCTCTTAAGTTGGATAACTCACGGACGCGTTCAGCTCAGCGCTGGTGTCGGGCACGCATGGTTGTACATGCACACCTGTAATCCGCGCGACCAACTACGTAGCACTCGAAAAGTTCAAAGAAAAATTAATTTGTCCTGATCAGGATATTCTGCTCAGAAATCAGCAATTAAATTATTATATGTGCTTACTTTTTTTAAACTAAAAATTTAATTTTTAGTTAAAAAAATAAATTTATGAAACATTTATGTTTTGGTTAATGTGAAAAACATTGAAGTTATGTTTAATTTATGTTGCTTATTTCTAATAAACAAAGCTCAGATTATAAGATTATAAGAAATGAATACACAAAAATTCTAAATGATTTGACTTATTTTTTTAAGTTAGTTTAGGTAACTACATACATAGGTAGTTATAGGTGAGATGTGGAGATCTTGGCTGACACCGACTCCAAAAATAACAATCGTACGAAAATATTTTTTTACTTTTTAGTGCATTTGTTTAAGTCGTTTTTTGTTTTGTTAAATTTTTTGTATATTTTTTTATTTTTAGTGACGAGCATTGGTAAAGAAGTTTTACTTCAAAAAAATAATCATCGAAATCTGTAGGCGTAATATTGAGTTATTCGTCCATTTGTCGCGCACATACTTATTGCAAATTTAAGACATATATGGTTTTCTCATGTATCCCACTGTCAGATCTGGACCAAATTAAAATTGGACCACACGGAAAGCACCAGCTTTCTAATAAAAAAAGAATCATCAATATCGGTTCACCCAATCGAAATTTCTGAGGTAACAAACGTAAAAAAAAAAAAAAATACTGTCGAATTGAGAACCTCCTCCTTTTTAAAGTCGTTTAAAAGTAGCCAACCTATGTAATCCACGCGATCACTGACGTTACTTTTTAGAGCGCGACCACTGTAGTGTTAAAAACCCTTAGATTAAAAGTGTTGTAAGTATTATGTAGAGCGCGCGAGCACTAACGTCACAAATAGAGGTGCGCGTAATGGAGTGTTAATATAGTTATATTCTCTGACTTGTGCAATCGTCACTCTTTTGACGTCAGTGTGCACAACAATAACATAATTATTCTGTTTATTTAAATATTCTGTATTCCTAGATTATGTATATTCATCTATCTATGAATAATATTGATGAAGTTTTTTATGAGTTACTTATTTTTCAAATGTCTGTGTGTGTTCAGATATGGTATTAATTGTCTTGATAATTCATAATATTATTATTTATGCGTCGCAGGTGTTTTGCGTTATTTGTTAGTTGTAACGTCGCAAATTGTGAAAAACTGAATTTGAATTTGAAAATAAAATTGAAAAGCTTTTCATGTGTCATAAGAGAACGTGCGCTATTATTATTGCCGTTACGATTCACGATTACGGTACCGTGATGGCATAAAAAAGGCAATAAACACACGTTCCGTATCACTATAATCCTGCAGCTCTTTCAAAAGGTGAGATACACAACATATGTAGGTCTGTTTTCTCCAAGGAGGAAATTCCTTCCTCCGTGGTTTTCTCCAAAGGTAAAAAGTAATCACACCGCACCGTGACGTCTCCCTACAATACTACTAGACGTGGCGATAATTTTGAAAGTATTGCATATAGTCAGTATGCACATGGAATATAGTGTGCGTTATTTAAAAAATCAAAAAACGTCAATGTGTTAATTCAAACGTCAATGTACTGATAGTATTACTTTTGTTCTTAAACATATAATGCTGCATCTCTTTCTTACGCGCTGAATAACAAGAGTCGAAATTGATACTAATGGTGAACGTATGTCTGCACCCCCTCCCCCAAAGGAAATATAAGTTAATTATCATACATATCCCTCACACGTACAAATAAAATTAAACGCAATTCCCGTTGCCGTAGCTGAGCCGATATATACATGTTTCCTCCAAAGGAAAAAGTAGCAATTTGAAAGAAACAGACACATGTTTATTACGTGTCTCACCATTATTTAATATGAAAGAAAGAATTTTATATTTATATTTAATATGAAATCAGTACTCAATTACAGTTCGACCGGGAGTGACGTGCGTCCGCACGGCAACTCTAGTAAAATAAAATGGATGTACTAACATTGATTGCAAATATTAAAAGTGAACTAAACATCATTTCGACCGTAAAGGACCCAAAAATCAGAAATAACCTTGAACAAACGATTCAACTACTAGAAGAAGCATGGAAAAGGGAAAAAAATCATTTCCAAGAACAAATTATTGAACTTCAAAAAAAAGTAATCATCAAGCTCGAAAAAAATAATGAACAAAAATCCTATGCAATGGTTCTAAAAGAAAGGATGGTTCCAATCGAAGAACCCAAATTTGCTGTCTTAATCACCGCTGAAGGCAAAGAAACTTCTGAAGACATAAAAAGTATTATCACAAAAACAATAAAAGCGCCTAACCTAGGAATTGGAATAAGTGGAATAAAAAAAGCAACAAATAATAAAATAATTAAGACCTGCTCAAATAAAGAAGATGCTGAAAAATTGAAAGTTGAAATAGATAAAAATAAAAATGGAATATCGGCAACGGAATTAAAAAAGAAGAGACCGTGCATGATTATTAAGGGTGTCGGAGGAGAGTATAACGAAGATAATTTCCTAAACGATCTTATTCTACAAAACAGTGAACTTGACGATATAACAAATGAATCCATTAAAGTAACGAAAATATTAAAAAATAGAAAAAGTGATCAACTCCGTAATATAATAATGGAAACAACAGGCCCAAATCGGAAAATGCTACTACATTAACAAAGAATCAATATAGGTTTTGTCCGGGCGCACATAGAGGATTGCGACCCTTTAATGCAGTGCTACCATTGTGTTGGATTCGGACACACATTCCTTAAATGCCTAAATAAAATGAATAAACCCAGATGCATACATTGTTCAAAAAATCACAAATTTAGCGAATGCGAAAAAAGCAAAGATAGTGTCAAATGCTACAACTGTGACAATAACAATAAATTATTCGGAACAAAAAAACAATACCCAACATAGTGCAAATAGTGAAATGTGTACTTACCGGAAAAGAATGTCTATTATAGCACAGCAAAAAATCGATTATGAATAAGTAATGGATGATTTTCTAACCGAGGAAATTGATAAATTAACTGATGTTTCACAATACACTTGCGAA
The DNA here is from genome assembly GCA_917563855.2 of Limnephilus lunatus. NCBI lineage: Eukaryota > Metazoa > Arthropoda > Insecta > Trichoptera > Limnephilidae > Limnephilus > Limnephilus lunatus. Next base: position 49,142,558 of record OU830600.1, read on the forward strand.
GATTCAAAACAATTGAAATCTCCTTGAATCTTTACCGGACATCATTGTTTTAACAGAAGCACACTTAAATATAAATAATGCTACCGCACTGTACGACATCCCTAACTATACATATTATTCGTCCACAATGCATATTAATAAGAACTGTGGCACTGCTGTTTTCATCTTAAATAAATATAATTACATCACAATCACTGAAATTAAAATGAAACTAGCAAACTGTCTTAAACTGAACTTAAAAGTGAATGTCTTAAACTGAACTTAAAAGTGTATTGTATACAATATTATTGCTATCTACCGCACGCACGGATCGAATCCAAACAGTTTCATTATAGAATTGGAACAGTTATTGCTAAATCTAAAAGGTACTTGTAACATTGTCACAGGTGATTTTAACGAATTTGTAACGATTAGTAGTACCTGATCAAGTCATATTTATAATATTTGGTACTTTAGTTCAAAATTAATCATTTAATTCCTTCATTAATTAACAAAAAAAAAATTTTATATATTAATGTATTCTTCTCATTTTCACATATCCTCTTAAATGAATAATAATAATAAGCGAACCCTGGAATTTAACGCGCCAAAAATATTTAACATGTTACTAATTAATATAAAAAATTGCGACTCTACAAATAGATTCAGATATATGCTGAAACAATGATTACTAAATAGAGATTGTTTATATTAATTAATGTGTGTTAATTACGAGAAATGGGAAGGCTGATAGGGATATTGAAAGAAGGGTGAATGCTGGTAACTCCATTAATGGAGGACTGAATGCCGTTGGCGCTAATAAAAAACTGTCAAAAGAAGCGAAGCTAGCAGTCCACAATGGAGTCCTGGTACCTACCCTGATGTATGGCAGTGAGGCATGGAACTGGAAGAGGAAGGATGAAAGTAAACTGAATGCTGTTGAAATGAGATCCCTGAGGCGTTTGTGTGGTAAAACAATGTATGATCGTGTGAGAAATGTGGACATCCGCAAAGAATGTAAGGCTGATGTATGCATAATGAGTAAGATTAAGAAAGGGACCCTCAGATGGTTTGGGCATGTAGAGCGAATGAACGAAGAAAGCAGTGTAAGAAGAATATACGACGCAAATGTGAATGGTAGAAGAAGTCGTGGACGTTCGAGGAAGACATGGCACGATCAAGTGAATCAGATACTTGAGTCGGGCCATGTCAAAAGTCAGAATAATAGAAGAGAATGTATGAGACGATGTATGAATGTGAGTGAGGCAAAGAGTGTATGCCAAGACCGAGTTGTTTGGCGGTCCGTCCTCTCTGCCTACCCCTGCGGGGAAACGGCATGATGGTTAATTAGTCAGTTAATATAGTTATAGTAATAATAATATGTATGTATGAATAAATTGTAATTGAACATTAACATCCTGTTGACAAACTGCTTTATTGCGTTTTAACGGGATTGTATCTTGAAACAATAAAAAAAAAAATATATATATATATATATATTTCATCAGCATTTGAACTGAAATGAAGCGATTATTGTTGTAACTTAACATTATGTACCTACTCCTGCAATTATTATCAGCTAATCCAATTGTTAGAATCAACTATATGTACTTACCATCTAACACCTCTATTACGAGAAATGTATTAATATTATTTTTACTTTTATTATCCATACTACATGTATCATGTATATCTAATTTAGTAACTGCTATGTTAGTAAATTTATTAATCAATATTTGTTATCATTCATAAGTTTTTTCTTAATTAAAAAAAAAATATTATTTTTATGTATATTATTTTTTCTTTATCTTTTTCTATAATAGCACAACTCCCCAATTCAAACACGAGAAATGTTTTCTCTTTTAAATTGGGTAGATTCATTACCAAGAAATAACTTTATCTGTAATTAGTTTTTGAGAACCAAATATTTTCTTTCTTATATATATATATATATATATGTATATTTCAAATTTTAAAAAAAAAAAGAGCTGCAGCTCTTAGGATAAAGAACGTACGTTTTATGCTTTGTTATATCGTCACGGTACCGAAATCGTAGATCGTCTCGGTAATAATAAAAGCGCTTTACATCATAATTTGTTGTATTTTTTTTATTTTTTAATACCAATCAAATTAAATTGAATAAAAAACATGTAAATTTTACATGTGACTTAAAAATACGTGAAAAGACCATAGAAGACTTTTTTGGAAAGATTGGAAAAGGTATTTGAAAGTAATTTTTTTTACAGGTTGATTTCGTAAAGTCCTATAAAACGTTAACTCCTTTCTTACGCATTCAGTCTGTTTATTATAACACTTTATATAGTAAAACTTTACCGAAATAGATTCAATGGTAGGAGATTTAATGATAAGGTGATAATATAACCTCAGTGCATAGTGGAGAGGACACAGCAGTGTTTGGAGAAATTGGTAAGTCGCTTCCAATTTTATGGTAAAAGGTAAATGCCATTCAATTAAATCAAAGTAATTGCCTCCTAAAAGTTCGACAAAAATAAATGGCATATTCTTTTTGTTTTAGTCATTGTAAATGAAAGCATTATGCAAATATTTCTGGTTATTACTATGATTTTTTTAGTGATTGCGATTCTTACGAGCTTGTATTTTTACATGATATAGTTTTGATTGAGATTCCAATGTGATAAATACTGTGAATTAGAATTCTGAACATGTCTTTCTTAGTTTCCATTTATGGACAAGAACTCTTTGGTTAATAATTCTCTCATTCACTTTACTTGTACATTTCTTTTGTAGGTTATATGAAAACATAAGACAGATCACGAAATTATGTTAATAATTTTTTTTATTTATTTATTTATGTACGCCCTTTTTGGGGGCTTTTACATATACATTTAAAAATTACAACAAAAATATAAATACTATACATTTCTTTATACATAACTGAACTGCTTCAGTAACAGTATTTTGTATTTTCTTAAAGGTACATTGAAGATGTCCACTGACCTGGTATAATTATTTCCCACCATTAGCATTCTTGGCAAAGAGGAATACATATGATAGTTAGTTCCAGAATTTCCGATCTGAAATAAGTCCTGACTTCTAGTAACACGTAGTGGAATCCGGAAGTTTATCAATTCAAGCAGTACCGGACTATCAACTAAATCATTTAGAATTTTATAATTTTTTTTTTTTTTTACATGAATACCTCACAAGAGTCCCAACTGCTCCCGTCTGAAGCTAGTGAGACTATGGCATCCCCAATTGGGGTATGTTGTGAGGCTGAGGGTAGTGGGGAGGGGAAGGAGACAGGGTAGAGGAAGGTGGGGAAGTAGGAAGTACCAAACCAGTGAAAATATATGATTGCCTTTGTTCCAATCTATCATATATTTTCGTAAAAACAAATTAATGGGAAATATATCGAAGAAAGATTTTATTTTTCTGTATCATGACCGATCAGTTTTTTTTTTCTTTATAGGTTTAATATATTTTCTTTTTTTTACTTTGTAAGTATTCTCAGTAGATTTTTACTACTAATACTATTTTTAGTTGCTTTATTGCTTTTATAATCTTGTACATGACTGTGAATCTAACAATTGCAAATGTAAATGGCACTTGTGCCCACATTAATTTAGTATTGAGTTCTGCAAATAACAGTATGTACCTACATAATATGAACTAAACCAGGCAATTTGACTGTCCTAAATCGGGAAATCTCCTAGTTGGAAAGTCAAAGCTTTCTTATAACGCACATATATTTTTGTTCAAATAAATTACAGTCCACAAAACGCAGCAATAACATACTTTTTAAAACAGCATTGACGTTAATGTTAAGACTAACCCTGAATGCTAAAGGTCAACATTGAAAAAAAAACACACATTTTGGAACTTCGGTACCGTGTGTACTTTATTCTATTTGTATAAATTATATAATCGTGGGTATATTTTCATGGAAAATCCTTGCTCAATGCCTAACTGACCTTCTATCTGTATTTGCGCTGTGCTATGAAGATACGATATGTATATTATTGATTTATTGCCACCTTGACTTATAAAAACTAGGTTTTTCCTGTTTGTTGAATCAAGTTCTTGACCTAGTCAAACCAGTCAGTCAATGACTTTACTCTTCCTTCCAGTTTTTACGGTATCACCGGATACAATAGCTAGGAAGCAGGCGAATTCTTGTATTTTATTGTCTTGTTAGTTACAGTGGTTTCTCATTAAAAAAAATTATATCAATTACGGATACATCTCTGCTCTACTCCTAAGAGTTGAACAAACAAAGGCAAAATTACGAAGATTTAACTAAACGAAATCGTCATTCCGTTGCAGTGTTGTGTTAGGAAAGCCCAAAGATATTCGAATACAAAAGGGAAGTCCAACGTTTTCAAAGGAAACATCTATCGTATCAAGGCAGGCCTTTTTTAGGCTACTTCAGGAATATGAGAAGAAGGTCAACCTAGACACGGTGTTTTCTGTTAATTTTTATTTTTATTTTATAATTTATGTTATGCTAGTTTAGTTGACATGCGGTTTTGCCCGCGTAATAATGTGTAATAATAAATAAAACTGTATTAAAACTGATTAAAATTGTAATATAAAGTAATATATATATTATATATATATATATATATATATATATATATATATATATTTGACGACCTCCGTAGTCCAGTGGCTAAGACTCTCGACTCACAATCCGGAGGTCGCGGGTTCGAACCCGGCGTGCGCAAATAAATTTTATTTGATTAATTTGTGTTATTTCACAATTAATTCATTTAAAATAATATATAGTATATTTGCGGCACGTTCCAGAGTGGAAGATACTATCTGTATCGCCCTGGTGTAAGACCACCATTCAGAATTGAAACGTTGCTTGAAAATGGCTTTAGCCGTGTTTGGTGACCAGATCTGAATAGCCAGGTACTTCCCAACCTTACTCTTCCCCACCTCCTTCCGCTCCCCACTACCTTCAGCCTCACAACATACCCCAATTGGGGATGCCATAGTCTCACTGGCTCCAGACGAGAGCAGTTGAGATTCTTGTGCGGTATTCACTGTAAAAAAAATATATATATATTATACACCAATTTTAACATTGATACAAAAAACGATCATTCCCTACCAACATAACATCTAACCTTTGTACCGGCTCTTTGAACCTTCAAAACAAGCGTTCAACGACACAATTATAATATATAAAATACAGCTGTTATTTACAAACATGAGAGTGAAAGCAAAAACATAATAAGGTTACACATTGAAACTGCGCAACGGCGGATCTCATGGTACTAAAACCCATTCATCAGTGGCCTCGAAGGTTGACACGAGCTGTGGAAGGGATAAACGCATCTTACAACATAACAGGTTTTATTGTATGCGGTTTCAGGTGATTTGGATAGTGACTTGCGCAGATTACCGATGAATTATTCAGTCTGAATGTTTCCAAATCGGGTGACGTTGACTACATCGTGCATCATGTTATGCATTTTAACAACTTTGATATTACAATAGTAGCTAACGAATATCGATCGGTATCGAATGAAAATATAATGATCTCAAAAAACGTACGGTTTGAAATAATGGTGTGATGAATTTCTGACGTGAGTACAAAGAATTTTGAATTCAGTGAGCTGCGGGAATGATTGTGAAAAAATTGTGAATAATCAGTTAAAATGAGTTCCGAGACAGAAACAGTGATACCAAATAAACAATGGCCGCAATGGTTAGCTGCAAGTTGTGGTAAGTAAAAACTCGTGACCTTATTTTACAAAAGGTATTTTAAAAGGTTTAAGGTTTTGGTTGTTAAACATATACTAAATTAATTTTCCCAAATTGGCTATGATTTCTAGATTTCCATGTGAACAAATTGGATCTTTGTGACCATTGTGTGTTTTATTTGTATAATTTTATTAACACACCATTAAAATGTTTAGTTATCACCACGCTTGGGAAGATGTAAAATGCAATAATTGTACCTGTGACTGTAACTACCACTAAATAATCATTTTAACAGGCCGCGTCACTATTGGCGTGACATCAAAATGAATTGATTTATAATCGCATATTTCCTACTATTTAACTTAAGTAATATACTAAACATTTTATACACGACGTCTCTTTTTTTAAAAGTAATCGCATTAAAGATTAGCGAGGAAACTCTAAATGTATGCCAACGCCAAAAGCAATAAATAATAATTAATTTCAATCAGTGAAGAAGATAGTACTAATAGATCTAAGCCTAGTTTAAACAGAACAAAACACAGAAAATAAAAATCTAACAGTCTCAACTGGGTATGATTGATGGGTAAAACTTTAAAAAAAGGCATTGAAAGTTAAGGTATTTTCATTAAAAAATACAAAAAAATTGAAGCGTTCCAAATACGAATATGTTTTCGTCAAATACAAAGTAATGGAAAACTAAATCTTCTTTTAATGGTTGGTTACTATATAAACTAACGACTGAAAAACATTTGGTTTTTTATTTAAATTCCAGCTGTGGGTATTTGATTTTAAAATTTTTCCCCAAAATGAGTTTTACCTAACTCATCAGCATTGCTATCTTTTGGATCTGGCTCACAAATTGAAAACGATTAAAAATTTGATTGAATTTTGGATACCTGATAATTATAAGAAACTTTCTTTTTTTAGGCAATCAATTAATTATTTTGTAACAATTATTATAAGGAACAATTATCAGCCTGAAACACTCATTAACATTGAAAAAATCTCCCGAGAAAAGATAAATGCCGCCGACGGGACTTAAACCCGCGTCCTTCTGATATCCGGTTAACTGCTCTTACCAATTAAAAATAATAATTTATTATTTTGCTTTGAAGCCGGCAATAAACGATTTTATACAACAAATACACACAATAATATTAAGCAGGTAACGGAGAGCCAAAGGAATGCCTGAATCTCATGATAAATGAAAAGTTCTTTTTGTTCACAGAATTATGAGATCATGGTGTATTTTGCTAATTTTAATAATAATATTTTTATGTTCTAGCCTGCCTTGGCGCATTCTGCGTCTCGCTTTGTTTTGGGTGGTCATCACCATCCATTGCAATTCTCCAGTCACCTTCGACTCCATTTCCCATCACGAACAATGAAGCATCTTGGATAACGTCTTTGATGCAATTTGGCTCAGCCGGCGGACCAATAGTTGCTGCAGTTCTATGTAAATACTATGGACCCAAAATGTGTATAATCTTTTCAGCTTTTCCCTACTTGGTCGGGTTTTTACTCATCGTGGTTGCTGAATCCGCCCAAATGCTCTACGCATCGAGAATAATATCCGGCTTGGCAATTGGATTAACATTTACAGCGACGCCGCTTTACCTTGCAGAAATATCAGAAAACCACAATCGAGGGGGATTGTTATTTCTGTTTTCGATAAATGCCTGCTTAGGGGGTATTTTCATCTCGGCTATTGCTCCGTATATTTCGTTAAGCGTAATGGCAGGCATAATGCTGATATTTCCCTTGATGATGTTAACATTGTGGTTCGCGCCAGAGTCTCCATTATTCTACATCAGAATTAAAGAAGGTGAAAAGGCACTTCAATCCTTACATTTGCTACGCCGACAAAATGATACGAAAGCACTAGAAGCTGAATTAGACTCACTGAAAACTAACACGATTGAAAATATTAAGTTTAAGGACTGCCTAAAAGAATTTATCATAGAATCAAATTTGAAAGCCTTCGGAATTGTATTTTTGACAATAATAGCTCATCAGCTATGTGGATCTCTACCAGTCTTGCTCAACCTTGAAAATATCTACTTATCCACCAAGATGGATTTGCCATCAAATATTGGTATTCTTCTCTCCTCAGTGTTAGTATTTGTGGTTAGCTTAGCATCCATAAGACTTCCTGACATTTTGGGAAGAAAACCTCTATTACTTTTTTCTGCCGCAGGTTGTGTTATCTCAAACGCCATGTTGGGAGCATTTTTTGTCCTTTCTGAGAATAAAACACAGCACGCGTATACATCTGTACTCGCTTTATTATCGATTAACACCCTTATGATATCAGCAGTGATAGGTCTACAACCAATGCCTTACGTATTAGCTGGAGAGATGTTTTCTGCCAATGTAAGAGAATTTGGCATTTGTGTTATTTCGGTTGGTGGTGCTTTGTGCGGATTTGCTACCTCAAAAATGTTCCAAATTATTGAAGATTCTTTTGGAAAGAGTACCGTGTTCTTTAGCTTAATGGTGATAACACTTATTTTTGGAGTTTTTATATACATCTTTGTCCCAGAAACGAAAGGAATGAGCTTTCAAGAAATTCAAGATATGTTGAAATCTAAATCGAATTCAAAACGCCACGAAGCAAGTAAACTAGAAATACATATTAATAACGCCTATACCCACACTGAATAAATCATAGTAGATACATTCAAAATGCTTTATAACTTTTGCAAAGGTGATATAAATTTTTTTCGAAATAAACCATTGTAAATGCTATGATACCAATGTTTTATTTTTATGGAAGATACGAATTTTAAGCTTGTATAATATTATTTGCATGTACGTACATAAACCCAAAATTCCTTAACCATTGTTTTTTCAATTTCCTTGGTCGACATGACAAGTCTCTCCCATTCCTTGAGGTTCTGGGTTGTGTGGAGAGCTGCAGACTACATAGATCGGAGATCCCTACGTAGAAACTGAAAAGCATAAAGGCTAATTTCGGTTGATTATGATGTTCTTTATTTATTCCTGCGAAAAATTATTTTTACGTGAAAACTGATTCATTCATTGAACTCAAATTTGATCTGGAAATAAGTGGCACCATAAAAACTTTAACATATTATATGAAGAATTCAGAAAAGTGATGAAGTTCCTACCTATTACTAAATAATTATAATATACTAGAGCAGATCCCTGAGAACTCATGGGATAGGTCGAATTTACGAAAAAAGCAAGTCTAATTTTGAAAAAGACAAATGAAATAATTTTCTATCATTAAAATATTACGTAACAGGCCGATAGGTTTATCCTTATTCTTCTCACACTCAATTCCAATTTCAAAACTTATATTCAGAGCAAATTTTAGTTCATTGAGCCAGATTTCATGCAGGAGTTATGCAACCAAAGTTTATATGTTTACTAGGTGAGTACTTTATCTCTTGTCTAAATTCTTCACCCAACCAGCTGCAATTTTGAAAATTGCACAAATCCGAGTAACAGAGTTTATTGAACAAGGTCGCAGTTTCGCAGGACAAATTACCTCTGGAAAAGATTTTTAGAATATTTGTTACGAAGTGAAGGCATAGCTCACCATATTTGCATAAATAAATAATAACATGTTCAAGGTTCTAGTATAATAACGATAATTAATAAGTAGAAAAGCGTATCATCTTGATCTAGGTGTAAAACTATTGTAAACAGGTTAAACAACTTAAATATACAGGGTGTTAAGGGACGTACTTGACTTACTTTATCCAGTTTTTCCCGATATTATTTGGAGTAAAAGGTTTAAATGAAATTTTGGTCTCCGGTGAACTTTTTTCTTCAAAACCAAAGAAAAAAACCATATATCGTCAGTGGTCATTCATCCGAGTAACCGCCCAACTCTTCACCTGTTTTTTTTTTCTCAATTATTTCTGGCTTTCACCCTTCATCATTTAAAATTACAGACTCTTCACCTGTTGTTTAATAAAATTGTTGTTGACTGTTTAATACTGTTTTTTATGTTTTAAGTTAAAAAAAAAACATGTAAAAATTGTCACCGAAGACTAAAATTTCATTTATAATTTTTTACACACAAAATAATGTCAGGAATCACTAGTAAAGTAAGTAAAGTAACGTCCCTTAACACCCTAAATAAATATTATATATTTAACAATTTGGGAGGCGGGTATGGCTACCGCCGCTCCGAGAACCATTTATTAGATAACCAACACCTCCGAATAAGTCAACCCAGGTGGTTCGCTACATTTGATGAAGTAGCAGGGGTCCCGGGTTCTTGGGGTGAGGTTTGTCTAAGTCTTGGCAGCGGAAGCGTTTGCCCACCTACTGTATGGCAGGCCGGATCGGCAGAGACTTGTTTTGAGAGTCCTTTTGCTTCACCAGTCGGATTTTCTCGGCCCATCGCCTTGCACGCAGTGGTAGGAATGGGTTCGTGTTCGTACGTCCGTCACTCCTGGACACACTGACCCCCAGGTTCCTACCCACCCCTTATACTTTTCCTTCTCATAACATCGTCTTCCTTTCCATAAAAAAACCCTCCACTCAGCATCCCCCAAGACGAAAAAGGCCCAGACGGAAATCATTTTCCTCAGGGCCTCCTATCTAGAACCAATTTAAAATAAAAGGTGATAGACCGGTAGAAATATCGCAATCTGTCTTAATAATAACGTATATCTCCCTCAAATATATCACCGTAAAATGGAAAAAAAAAGTATTTTATTACATTCGCGTTTGCTCTAATGACAGCATAAATATTTACGAAAGTCTAAACCACTTTAATTTTTCAATAAATTAAATTTTGAATGTAGGTATTAATGAAATTATTAAAAATAGAAAATACAATAATGAAATAAATAATTTAAATAAAAAATATCCTAAAATAGATATAAATTGTGTGAGTCATTTGTAATGTTGGCTTTCAAAAATGGTAAGATTTGATTCCTCGCTGACACATACAAAACAACTTTTAAAAAATTTAGAAAAATGTGTAAGGTGTAACGTTTAGCAAATTACGTAAAATAATTTTTTAAATATGACTAAAAAATCTAATTTTTTTTCTACAACAATATGCAGTGTGATGATATTTGGAATCCAAACAAATTTGTAGATGATATGATATTACGTATGTTGTAGTTATATCACAAGGTCCATTTGAGAGTTGAACAGAAAGAGGAGTTCAAGCTTCTCAAGAAAATGCTTCAACTCGGTTGGTATAGTTTATATGAAAAATTATATTATTTAGTCGTTTTATAAATTGTATTCGACAGTTGGCGCCGCCTGGCAACACTCACCGGAAGCTGCCGCAAGTAAATACGGCGCGAAAAGGCAAAAGTTCGCACCGGAAATGACGTCACGGAGACTCGGTCACCTCGCGACTTCCGTTCGTATTGTGGACTTTTATCACACAGATTTTCATGGAGGAATAGTTTATAGTTTTATAGTTCCTATGCGACACTATAAAAATAATATCTCTCAAAAGTTTGGAGGAAGTCTTGCATTGAATAAAAATACTGGAAGAAATTCAGCAGTTGCGTGTTGTGAGTTGTAAGTATTATTTATTTGTTTTTGTTTGTTATACTGTTGAAAATATTATTACAAAATACCTGAAGCAATTTTAGTTACGGTAAATATTCACCTAGGCATTAGGTACAATGTTTTTATTAATATAATAGAGCAAATCCATGAAAAATCACGAGATTTTATAATAATTGTAGGATTAAAAATAGCATGTTAGCTAAAAACCGCAGACCCATGAAAAATCATATCTCTCTTTTCAAGATCTCTACGAAATTTAAACAAAAGAAATAAACATTCCGAATATAGAATTAAAGTAATTTCTTAGAAAAAAAATATATTGTCTTTATGTATGTACTCACTTTATTAAAATAATCATATATCAAGTTAAAGTACAAGGGTCGGTCAAAAAGAAATGCCTCCTATTTTTTTTCACAAATAATGTTAGTTAAGTGAAATTTTTTATTTTTGTGCTATTCCTCAAACCTTTTTCTACTATCTACTGCAGTAGTAACTTTTACTTTCACACATTATTTGTATCTTTTTAGTGTGATGTATAAAAACATATTCTGCTTCATAATTTTATTTATTAATTATTTATTATCCATGTATTTATTATTATTCATCAATTTTCAAAACCGTGTTAAATAAAGAAAATATATATTATTAGAAATAAAAATATTAATATATATAAAAAATAGAAATATATATATTACGAGTATTTTACGATATTTTTTATTGAGATGGTGTTTTTTCTATACAAACGTATTCCCCAATTTCCTCTCTGGATTTTGACACTATTGCAAATGTTTTTTTAAACATAATATAGATATTGATCACAAGCTTGTCCGTACGTTTTGATTTTTTGATAAATTACTTCTTATAGGATTTAGGACCCTCTTGAAATGGTTAAAAGTGCCTGGTTTTAACGCCATCAACAAACTTCGGTATACAAACTGGAGATGTATTAAAAAGAAAAAAGAGCCTATAGACATTGAATATTTTCTTCGAATACAGTTGGTAATTAAGGCTCCGTTACCGGCTCCAAAAAGAAGAAGATGGAGAGATACGAAATTACGAATGTTAGAGGAGAGCGCTAACATTTACAGCGCCAAAATCGATGCAAAAATCTATAATTAAACACGACTCGTTTAAAATAGAGCAAAAATTTCTTGGGGGCTGTCTAAAACAGTATTTAATGAAACACTGTAATTTTTTTCATACTTGTAAAATAACGGAAACAGACTTGAAAATAAAAAAATTTGCAGCATACTTAGCGATTTTTTTCTATCGAGGGAATTTCATATAATTTGCGTTTCGGTGTGAAGAATGTATAGATATTATCTTCAAAAATAACATAAATTTCTTTAAGAGCTTAAAAACTTCAAATGTTTAAGGGAGGTTTTCAAGAAATCGGTAGAAATTCGGATAGCGGCCCCTTTTATTTTATTAGGTATCACCAGCCTGACGTGCAGTTGATTCATAAAACATGAGATAAATAAAGCAATCTAATATAAGTCCTTTGCTAACATATATATAATATTATGTAACCTAATGATAAAGTTGGAAGGTGCCTACTCACATGTAAAACAGAGCCTTAAATTATACAAATCGTTCTGTCCAATATATTCTGTGGAATTAATCCAACAAGGCAATACACATTTGCACAAGTATTCACCCTTGGTCTATAATGACAAAGGTCACCGGTCAGTTAAACTGCTCGAGAGGAAATATGACCGGCTCCCTAACGATTATTACGTTAACTGGGTGTGGGGGAGGGAGATGGCGGTGTTGGATGGCACTCCGAACGAGGGGTGGGAGCAGAGAAGATGTTAATTTGTTGGGACACCCTAAAAGTACCCACTATTGTGTTTTCGTGATTAAATTTTCCAGTTAAATGTTTGGAAAATGGTAGTTTATGTTGTAGACTCGAATTTTATGAGAATTTGTAAATTATGTAAGGAATGGCTGTCGCTTTCCATTTATTTTCATTAGTAAAAGTGTTTTCCATGAGCCTTGTATCAGTTGATATAAAAAAAATTATCAATCACTGAACAAGAAAATAATACTAATAAATCTGAACGCAACATGAAACAGAGACATAGAAAATGAAAAGGTTACGGTAGCAACTGGGAATCTAACTCTGAGACTATTTATTGCCGGGACAATGCCTCAACCCTCTAGGCCATTGGGACCTACTTTATTTACGTAATTTTTTATTTTTTTATTTTATTTTATTTTTGTATTGTTTCGTTTCATGTTTTGTTTAGATTTAAACTTTTTTTTACATTAGCTCCGCACAGGAAGTCCTGAAAAAAAATTCCCCTCAGGGCCAATGTCGTCTTTGGGGATGATGCGTGGGGGGTCTTTTTAAGAAAGGAAGGGGAAGAAGCTCTGAGATGGAAAAAAGGTATGAGGGGTGGGTAGAAATCATTCAAGGAGTAACGGACATATGAATCCATTTCTCCCATTGCGGTGCAAGGTGATAGGTGGAGAGGTCAAAAGGTCTTCCTCAACCGATCTCTCCCGATCCGGCCCGCCACGTAGTAGTGGGCAAAGGCATATGCCACCATGACCTAGGTCCTAGACTAAATAAACCTCACTGTTAGCGAACCATTTGGGGTGACCTATGGCAAGGGTATTGGTTATCCAATAAATGGTTCCATTGAGTGGTCGATTAGAAGAACATGGCGGCGGCGGTACCTTTTACCGCCCCCCACCGTGTGTCTTCTTCTTCGATGATTAATATTACATTGATGGGTATAAAACCTTACAAAGCTATTAAAAATCTATTTTATTACAATAGAACAAAAGCAAAGTACCTACGTAAAAATAAAAATATAAACTGATATTGAGAATAATATGTAGGTGGAAAATTCCTAAGAAAAAAAAACTTGTTTTTTTGCCATATTCTACTAATCCCATTATACAATTATGTAATTTCCTCTGGGTGTACAATCTGTTACTGCTATCAAGCGAGTATTTTTCCTGCAGGTAGTAAAACGGTGCATAGTATCATTTCCTAAGTTCTTAAATATTGTCATATTACATTATTTTTTTCTCTCCTGCTTTGCTTCATTACAGAAGAACTTTGGAAGATGTATATGTTGCGTCAACACGTGGATAATGTCGAAATAAACACGTTTGCCAGAAACAGTTGTAATAAAGAGATAAGTAGAGGAAAAGCAGCTTGACGTAGTATTGGAAAGTCAGTCGTAGTTTGGGACTTTCAATAAACACAATTCGTTTTTTTAAAGTCGATATCAATAGATTCATAGAAAAAAAAATATTATTTATTTCGATGCGCGCTCCGGTTGCCTTAAAAGTATGCACTATACTATAGTGACTTCATATAATATGACAGCGGTAAATATTTTTCGTCCCATTTCACCCTAAAATGGGTTATATTTGACCCTTTTGTTGTAATTACATTAGAAGAAACTGCCATCCTACTATGAAGGCCACAAATGGTTTCTGTAGCGTTGCGGTGGCAGTTTGTGGGCAGTAAAATACAAGTAGGCAAATATTTAGGTCAGTAGGTACCTATTCCTTTTGGTTAATGTTATAACGTAACTATTTCAAACTGATTACTTTTAAACAGTGCGCGGTGAAGAATTAGTTCATATTAAGACTTTTTTTATATAGATATATAAGTGTACAGTGGTGTTATAGAAATTATTTAAAATTGCAGTCTCACCAAAGAAGAAGCTAGTTCTTGTGCTTGATGAGCGTGTTACACTAATTATAACAGAAATAAAATAACATTATGCAATAGATTAGTTTAAAATAGGAACCATTGAAACTTCAGGACAATCTAGATGTGTAGGTATACATACAAAGGATACGGTTACATACTAAAATATTGAGCACTTAAGAGAAATTCGAAAAATCTAAATAAAGTAGAAATGAATATAGATTGATAATAAATAGAAAGAAAGAGAAAAACAGGTAATTATTTAGTTAATTATTCCTGATGAAGTCTAGCTTCAGTTAGAGTTTCAGTTTATTGAAGTCTTTGTTTTTTTTATTTCAATCAGAAGGTTGTTGAGATACTTTATTCCTAAATAGATATAATTGTTTTGCATTAGTTTGGTATTAAATTTTGGTATTTTGATGTTATCTTAATATCTTTTTGATTGATGGGTTTCAATTTTTTTGATGATATTATCTTTGTAAATTTTACTTAAGAGTAGTATGTAGATGAGACGAACTTTTAGGCTTCTCAAATTGTGAAGTTTTAAAAAATTGCATTGGTAAGTGCTCGTATAGCGTGGCATCGTGATAATTGGTAAAACATAATGTCGTAAAACTTCATTTCGCATTATTACGATTATCCCTTAGCTTTCTTTGGGAAGTCTCCACATTTGAATTTCAGCCAAAAAGAGATGGATATGATTCCCTCCACAGCGCAAAAATATTGCCGTTGACGTTTTATTAAATTATTAAACAAATTCAAATAAAAATGCTTGCCTTTACACACTATGTTCAACATATAAGAACATTCTCTCTGAAATAGATTGCGATGAAAATAAATATAGAAACTTTATTAAAAATTTAAATGAGTACAAAAATTGCATAAATGTAATGATGTATTATGGAACGACGTATATTATGTACTACCTCCTGTTATAATAAGTAAAATCTTTTAATTTTTGTAAGATTAATGTTTAATTTCTATGTACCTACACAATATTATGGTGTTATGAGGAAATATAATTGGTTTCTAAGTTAGGTAAATTATACATATATGAATTAATCAAATTGAAAACTGTTGATTTCCCTAAAATAAAATAAATAAATTATTTTATTTGTATTGGTTTATAATTTTATTGAACACCCGTGGGGCTTTTTAAAAGAAAAATACTTATATTTTAAAATTTTACAAACATTATACAGAAACAGTAGATACAAATACAATACCCTTTGGGAGGCAGGTATGGATACCGCCGCCCCGACTATTTATTGGATAACCAACACTTCTGTCACAGGTCACCAAAAGTTGTTCGCTACGTTTGGTCACTAGCAGGGATGAGGTTTGGGGACTCATTGGTTGAGGTTTGTCTGGATCTTGGCGGTTGATGCGTCTGCCCACTAATTGCGCGACAGGTCGAATTGGGAGAGTCTGGTCGAGGGGGAGATTTTGATCTCTCCAGCAGGACTCTCTCGAAACCTTGCACCGCAGTGTGAGTGTTTACTTTGTCGGATAGATTCACGTATACATGTTACCTGTTAACGCACTCACATTATACTCACTTATATTTGAGCATGTTTTCTTTTTAAGCATTTCAACTTAAAATTATAATATACCTTGATTTTGAATACCGAAAATCAACATAATTTAGAGGAAAAGGTAAGCACTACTGAAAAGTTTTCAGAAATTTTCCAGGAATCTTGCAATCAGAACTACGAAATATGTACCCTATGTCCCATGATCCGTTCGCTTTATTTAGCATGTTCACAATTTCACATATCCTCTCAAAGGAATGCTAAAATACGTAAGTAATTTATTCCTGCGTTCAGCCGCATAAAGACCCTTAACCGTCGGGCGACAGGAAGGTCGGATTTACCCTATATGTTTCACGCATTGTAGGTTTTATTCCCAGAGCAAGAATTATTCATGAAACCGCATAAAAAACGTATATTTCAGCGAAATTCTCAGGCATTTAACTCTTCCGTTAATTAAATTTGTACGTTATCTTGAATTTCGGTTACGAACCGTCCCGGTAGCGAGGACTGCTCTTTTTCGTACATCTGTTCCGCCTTCCTTCGGAAAGTCTTGATAATTTAACCGAGTGCTTGGTTTTAAATCAGGATTTATTAGTGTAATTAACCAACAAGTAATGAAGATATATAGTTCGTACCATAGTTCACAGCTCAGAGCCATCTGTTTAGTTCATCTTTGCAGCTCCTTGATCATCAAATTGATTTCCCGAGATACCTACATAATTTTCTCAACTTTTCAGTTATTTAATACAAAAACCAATTTAATGCCACATTCTAACCCAAAAAATCAGAGTATTTCACACGTGGTAAAAGTGAAACCTTCAGAAAACTAAAGTTCTCAAAAGTGGGGAGACTACGAATCACTGTTTTTAATCAACAAAAACTTCAATGGCACAGTCCCAGTTTTTTCTCAACAGTTTCAGTCAACTTTCTTGAACCTAAAATTTTTAATAACTTATCAATTGAAATAAAGTCTAAAGCCAAATATCTCACTTTCAGAAAGGCGCATACTGACCTTCTGATGAGTGACTGTGAGAGTGTTTGCAACTTGTTTCACATACTCAGATAGAGATATAAATTTTCAATATCATTACATACTAGTACCATATGTTTACAGGTTTTTTTAATTTACATGTTTATTTTGCGCACTTTTTTGCTCTTTTCTAACTTTGATTATAACTTTACCAATTTTACCATGTGTTTACACTAGACTTCACTCAAAGTTACTATCCTTAATTAATCACCCTGCACGAAACAGGCAGCCGCCTAGTATGGTGATTTAATAAATCTTATCTATGTAAATGTTTAATATGTGTAACATGTATTTTATAAACAAATAAATAAATAAAGTGATGGATGATTTTTTCCATAAATTTGTTGTCGAATTACAATGCACCTTTTCCAATATATTTGGTTATCTTATTAGTATTTGTGGTTTCTTTTTAGCATTCGCTAGATATTCCTTTTTTTGTGTTTTATTTTGCCAGTTATTTTATAGTGGTTTGAAGATTGGATATTGATTTCACAATATATATATTTTTTGATTTCGTAGATTTGATTCGACTGAATGTCTGCAAAGGTTCGTCAGACGCTTTATACTAAAGGGGAGTTGCGTGGGACTGTGGATTTATCGTATTATATTGGAACCGAGTATCTGTGAATATAATAAATATTTTATTGCTATCTCATTCTCTCGCAGGCTAAATCCTATAGATGTAAGTGATTGGCTCTTTTTAGTGTCATTCGTTCCCGTTTTTTATCTAGTTTCAAATCACAAGAAGTTTGCACTTAAAAAATCCGATCAAATATTAAAAAAAGACGAGAAGTAACATTTTCTTCCTTCTTTCTATATTTCTTTCCTATCTTTCTCTCTTCCAATTATTTTTCAAAGTAGGTACGGTAGTGTACGATAACTACAAACCTTTTTTTTTCCATTAATTTAATATAAATAGCACTTTCATGCCATGTCCTACCCCAGCCAAGTTGAACCCTCTGTTAAGAGGTGAGTATATTTAACATGAAGGTCGATAACAATTTTCCCCAGCCAGCGCAGCTTGTTTTTAAAAGCGTATTTTTCCGGTGCCTGTATATTCGCTATACGTACATCCGTCCCGACATATTATAGTATGATAAATGAGTGTATGTACGTGGGTATGTAAATAAACACGAACGACCGTAATAACTTGACCCTCGTCAAAAATGTGAATATGAAATACAACTCCCCTGTTATCCTTTACACGGTGTTTATCCGCGTTTTGCGCACAGAAATGCTGTTATCTGAAATCATTGTTCCTATCAAATGAAAATACATACAATTTAAATCAACATCTGGTCGCGTCTGTTACAGAGTGATCGTATTTTTATGCTTGTGCAAAATGGATGGGTTTTGAAAATTAAAATTACTGTTGTTATAATATGTATGAACTATTAAATATAATATAATATGTGTGTAATAGAACTAATATAAAGTGTATTAAACTGTTATATTTTAACAATGTAAGAAGTCAACTTGAGTACAATTCTCTCGTCTAGAACCCACATTATAATACACATGTATAAGCTGTAGAAAGAATACAAAACAATCTCTTAGGTTTTCTAAATTTTAAAATGTGTATTCCAGCAATTATGTTGAACTACAACACTGTTAAATAATATGAATATGGTCAAATT
This sequence comes from Limnephilus lunatus, assembly GCA_917563855.2. Lineage (NCBI taxonomy): Eukaryota > Metazoa > Arthropoda > Insecta > Trichoptera > Limnephilidae > Limnephilus > Limnephilus lunatus. Next base: position 49,161,617 of record OU830600.1, read on the forward strand.
GTCAGACAGAAGAATTTTCACTAAATTGGTATTATTATATAAAATTCTAAATGATTTAGTTGATAGTCCGATATTGCTTGAATTGATAAGCTTCCGGATAATAATACGTAATACTAGAAGTCAGAATTTATATCAGTGCAGAAATTCTGGGATTAACTACTATACGTATTCCTTCTTTTCCCAGAATACTAATGGAGGGAAACAACTATACCAAGTCAGTGGACATCTTCAATTTATCTTTAAACAAATATAAAATATTTTTACTGAAGTTTAGTTATGTACCTACAATAAATACTGTATATTTCTTACCATTCATATGTAAAAGCCCCAAATGGGCGTTAATAATTACTTTTTTTTTTAATGTAAAAATAATAAATTAATAATTATCGTTAAATATGACATAAATGACTACCAAAAACGACTCCTCACTTCTTAATAGATAAGGAGGTGGAGGAAGAGAAAGGTCCAATATAATAAGATCCCTCTTTGGCAGAATGGGAAGCTCTTTGATTCTCTTCTCAAAAGTGGCTCACTCGGAACCCTGCATAGGCCAATCACATTTAAATAATTTAAAGATTTAAACAAAACTTTATATGTTTGATTATTTTGTGTTACCTTACAATTTATTCATTTAACATTATATGTGCGGAACACTAAAGAATGGTAGATACTTTCAGTATCCCCTTTAGTGAAATTCCAACACCCAAAATCTAAACGCTGCTAGAAATAGATTTAGCAAGTGATCAGATTCAGTGATCAGATCTGAACAGCCAGGTACTCCCCAACCTTCCTCTTTACCATCTTATTCCCCTACCCACTCCTTCAGCCTCACAACATACCCCAATCGGAGATACCAAAGTCTCATTGGATCTAAACGGTAGACAGCAGTTGGGACTCGTGTGCGGTACTCACTTATAAACTACAATTACTAATACGATACTCACAAAAAATACACATTTTCATATATTTTTCTTCATTTGGGAATCGTTCTGGTAAGGACGATTTTCTCAGTACATATCAGATTTATAAAGGTCAAAATAGTTAAATTATTTGCGTAATTTATTACAAACCCCTCAATCAAACTTTCAAAAATGTACATTTTTAAACTCAGATTTGAAAAAATCTCAGAATTGAAACATAATAAATAAATGAATAACATTTGTCATCTAGTCATTGCATTATATATCTACGCTAAGGACGCTATAAATATCTTGAAAGATGTATCATTGTTATATTATGAATTTCATCTAAAATAATATGTTAAGTGTACATGCGGAGATGAAAATAGAAAATAATATTACGAAGGTCGCAGGTCTAAATAATTTATTCATTTACATAATTATCGATTGTGGATGTGTAGGCTTTTTCTGAAATTATATCGGTCTTTTTTAATAGGTTTTTTATCTGGCATGGCATGTTTTTATGAAAGCAGTTGATAAAAGATTCCTTAGCGGATATGTCGTAGATTTTACAATCATGTACCCACTTCAAAAATACTACAGAGGAGATTCAAAGGCGATGCAATGCCAGTGAAAGCAAGGGTAATTTAACTATAGAATGACAAAGGTAAGCTAGAATCGTTTGGACTTGAATATTAAATGGACTGAGATAGTAGTATCGTAAAGCGAATGGTGGAAATGCGAATTTGTGGAAGAAAAAGTCGGGGATATCCCAGGAAGATGTAAAACATGCAAATTAATCAAATATAGTTTAAAATAAAATAAATAGTGTAAATCAAATATAGCTAAAATAATATAAGAGTTTATGTTTTTCTTGGAAAACTGAAGAGTTTTATATGAATTGAAGCAAAGAGTGTGTGCCTGGACTAAGTTGTTCCAAATCATCGTATCTGTTTACCTCTGCGGAGATGGTCAGAGTTATTTAAATAATTTGACTCCTACCGTGCGACATGAAATAACAATACATTGACTTATTTTGGGCTTTAATTAATCTATATATATAAAAATCAAAATATCCTTGCTTGGGTATGTGTATTTCTATAAGATGTCTACGTATTGCATATGAAATATTTGAAACCTTCAAAATACCTTCTTTCAACCCCCTGAATTGTTACAACCAATTTCTGAATTGTTACAACCACATGACAATTGACAATACATCTGAAAAGTTTTTTTAATCATTACAAATTAATGAGTTTATTGGAAGTACTCGCCTAATACTTTTAATCGAATCAAGAATAATAGATATACAATAATACATAGACATCTCATATACTTATATTAGGTCCTTACACATGAAATTGGCATTTTGTATGGGAGGAACTTTGTATGGGAGCTTATGGGAGTTTTGTATGGGAGCTTTTTCACCTTCCCAATTTGCTTCAAGTGGATTAAAACAGTTTTATCGCTAACACCGCAGCCTGCAGCTAACTCGGTGGTGGTTTGCGATGGATTCCGCTTCCACAATAGCCTTCAATTCTTCATCATCAACTTTGGTCTCCGGCCGTCCACGGGGCTTGTTCTGCAGGTCGAAATTTCCAGAACGAAAACGTTGGAACCAAAAACGCACTGTGTTTTCTTTTGCGGCACCGTCGCCATACACATCTTTAATCCTTCGAGCCGTTTCTGCACCACTGGTGCCACGGTGGAACTCGTACTCGTAAATAACGAGATATTTCAAGTTTTCCACTTTGTAAACTAAGTGACGAAAATAAAAAAAAAAACAATTAAGGAAAAAACAAATGAATAATAATTTTCGAAACACAAATACACGAGTAAATAGCTGTATAAATTTGAATATGGAATTCCTAACCAAAGAGAAGATATTTGAGATCAAAGTTGCCAGTAATGCAAAACGCCAATTTCATATGTAAGGACCCAATATAACCACATTTATACACCCAAGCAAGCATACTTTAATTTTTATTGTATAGATGAAAATTTGAATAAAAAAATTGTAATGGATGGCACATGAGCTGTTTGAAAACTAAATTTACTGGTAGATACTGATATAATATGGAAGGCGGGAGGGGGGTTGGCGGGCGGGGGAGCGGGAGAGAGGAGAGGGAAGGCTGGGAAGATGAAAGGGAAACGCGCGAAAAAGGATATGCAGGGAGAAACAATTTATTTCTTTGAATACGCATTGCAATGCATGCCGGAAACCGGCTAGTAATATATTAATCAGTTTCTTCTTTATTGTTGACTCAGTCGAGGCATCTTAAATAAGTATTCAGAAGTTTGTTCAAAACAAAAAACATTTTTTTTATAAATTTTCTTTATTCATTTTGTTTGTTTTACATGATTTTTCGACTACCAAACTAGGCAAATGCTCGTATTATGGTAGTCGAGATTCATAAGATGTTATATTAAGTATAATCATCCATATATGTAGATGAAAGTTAAAACATATAGCATACATATTAAGGAAAATATTCATACTAGTATTAGGTACATGATCACAAACAGGAAAGGAGTTAAAGTAGGTGAATAAAATTAAAATAGAAAAACAAATAACAAATAAAAATAAAAGTAACAAATAATATATATATTTTTTTTTTACTTTATGAGTAAAAACTCAAATTATAATATTTAATTAAATGAAGACAATATTAGCGAAACTCAATCAAAATCTGAAGACAGAAAAAGATGAACCAATATCTTTTTCTGATTTTTCTGTCTTCAGATTTTGATTGAGTTTCGCTAATATTGTCTTCATTTAATTAAATAAATAATAATATTGTAAGGATAATAGAAATAAAAATAAGAATCTTATTAATATTATAAAGGCGAAAGTTTGTATGGATGAGTGTTATTCTTTCACGCAATAAACACCGAATAGAATTTAAAAATTCTTTCACTAATCGAAAGCTACATTATTTGCGAGTAACATAGGCTAAGCAATTCATATATTGGTAAGCTCTGGCGTTATGAATAAGCTGTAGCGTTATGCAATTATTTTTCATACGTTTTCTGTCCCTAACAAAATCGAGTTATTGCAAACGTCAAACAAATTGTTACCTTGGAAACAATGTTTTTTTTTTTTAAATTAGGCAATTCACCCTAAAAATAGTGCTTTGTTGGCGTCATAGTTAATATCTACCTATCTCTAAAAATGTTTATTGTCCGGACGAAAAGCATAGCGTTGCTATGTAATTATTTGACGTGGGCTGTCATTTTGTTATTTCTTTAGGTTACTCTGGATTCAAATATGAATAAAATACTAATTCCTACTTGAGGCAAAATCATCAGAATAAATTAGGGGAGTAGGTACTTAAAATAAATTTCTGTAATTTAAATATTTTCTAAAATAGAATTTTTATTTGCGAAATGTCATTCTCAAATTTTGAAATTTTCTATTAAACAATAATTATTTTTTATTAGACAAAAAAGCAAGAATAATAACAATTATGCCAGTAATTTCCCACTAATACCATGCGAGCGAAGCCGCGGGTAAAAGCTAGTAAATATATAAATCATTTACACAGATGAACAATGATAATCTTAGAACCCAAAAAACAAAAGCAGGTATTCCTAGGCACCATATGAAATGGACGAACGATGTCAAAAAATATGAAAAAAAGCATCAGCGTAATATAATGTTTTGGTTGAAAATTAATTTAGATTTTTTACTCGAGAAATATGAAAATATAAGAACAGCTTTCAAGATGTAAGGCATTCTTTATAATATTTCTTCGTGGAATGACAGAGAATTATTTATTCTCGCAGATAAAATATTTTCACAAATAATTTGGTTTACCGCGTTAAATTCGTATTTCTAAAACACCCCAAACTAGCTTACTCTTGACCTTCCTCCGCGGAATTAGTTGACTCTCTTTTTCAATCATGCTTCTGATACCCAATCCATGAAAACTCTATTAAAATAGCTGGCTCAATCATCCACTAAAGTATTAATCTAATATTACTACTCAAATATATTTAGTCCGTTTGTATGTTTATCTGCTTACAAAGTGTTGCCACCATTTGTATTTTCCTCTATTTAGGGACAAAACATTTCAGAAGATCAATATTTTTAAATGGATTATATAGATTTGTGTATTACTCGTATGTACATGATATACAGATTTTTATATATCATGTGCAGGTCTTTTGAACAGTAAAGACAGTTAGTAAAATAAAATTTTACCGCAAATACTTTTCAGACCATGTGTTCGAGGACTTCATAAGTCCTTTTTACCAAGTGGTAAACATTAGTTGTCTGGGTATTTAAGCTACAGGTTTTTAAATCAAATCCCATACAATAAGGGTGGACAGCACGAACAGGAAAGTATTTTCATTCTGTATTGTAAATTGGTTTTGGATTCTCAAAAAAGGAATCGAAATACCAATTTCTGTGAATGAAAAAATGGCATTCAATTATTGAAATATCGATGGACTGGTAGCGCCCAGAAATACCAAATTCGAGTAAACAAACTTCAAATGCTTTCATAAAGAGAAAACCAATTGTAGACCGTAAGGAAAAATCTACCTCCAATGAATAGTTGGCTGTTATAATATTATGGAAGAGATAACCCTATTCTGAAATGGTAGTTTTTTTATTATTATTCCATTGCTCATTCGGACATAAAAAAAATTATAACTTTGTTGCTCTTTAATGTTATGTTATATTTTATTTTATTAAGGGAGGAGAGGAAACCTCTCGGGGCAAAGTTACTTGTAAATGCTTCTTGGAATATATTCAGATTCTTATCAATTGATATAAAATATATAACTTTACGTTTGACAGTAAAAGTTGACACGGTCCTTTGATATGAAACACCCAGATGGGTTTACGTATTACGTAATGAAGAAAACAACTAATTTAAATGGATTCTCAATCTGATATGACCGTATCGATTCTGACATATTCATTGTTTTCCATCTAGTGATATTTATAACACCTAACAAAATCAGTCAATAATGTAGGTGTTACACGCAAAGATAAAAGATCATCGCACGCACAATATCGCTCGCCATACAATCCCATACAGACCCGTCACACCTAAGAAGATGATGTGCAGATAAACCATAGACAATACAGATCTTACGCCGTAACCGCTACTCACGCGATATGCGAAAAGTTATTCGACCCCCTTCACGCTGTAAGGCCATTTTAATTGCGGAGCTGCGTAAACGTGCGGATGACAGCTGTCGAGTTCGACAAATTCAATACAAAGAAATAACATTTCGCGGCAGCTCTCTAATTCAAATGACCCCCTCTCCTACCATAGGAAGAAATATTTTATAGCGTAGTGGGTCGGTACAACAGATAAACGCTGGTGGTTTTAACGCTGCGTTTGACCTAGAGAATCATTAAACACCTCAATCGCCGAATAATCACTAATACAATACCAAAATAAGGGTAAGTAAGAAGACTTAAGACTCCGGTATATTTTTTTTCCGCGTGTGAATACAGACTCCGGTGTCGGTAGGCGAGATCATTGAGTTCATATTAATTTGGTTGATAACGGCGCAGAGCTCACCTAGATAGCTTTATGTCATGGAGTTTAGTTAATTCTTGAGCCCATGCTCGTATCTCCGGCAATTTGGAGTCACGGTGCTTTAATTTAAGGCTTCTTCGCTTCCTATAGTCCCATTTCCCATTCTCGGGTATTATCTTCTGAAATGCTCCCGTAAAATTGGCAGACTCATTATTATTTCGTATTCATAATCCGGATTGTAAAACTTGAGAATTTCTACCATAAATCTGAAAGTTTGCAGTAGCAATCTCCCAAAATATCTTCTTTGTCTAAATTCATAATCTCGGTTTAAGATTCGCACAATCTATGCGGGTTAGTTTTTCAATAGATACCTCGAAAAGAGTAATCCGATGTGAAAGTGCATGCGAAAGTTTGGTCGAAAGCTAAGTTGCAAGTTCCGTAAAGAAGAAGTTTTTGGCCAACGTCCAACAAAAATCAAAGAATCTCGGCGATATACACATTTAATTAATATTTAAATTAATTTTTGAAATTTCTAAGCAGATCACATTGAGTTCTTTTAAAAATTTTATTGGAAAGAGAATAGAAAGGTTTTTGTGATAAATGAAAAAAGTAATAATTAAACCAACTCCTTTTGAAGGTGAACATAAATCTCCATTAAATTTCTTCAGTTTAGCCGAGCTGTCTGCTTTTCGAATCGTTAGCTCTTACCACGACATTCGTGAGTGACAAATAAGTTAATATTCCGTCTGCCTAATCCGATTCCAAAAATTATACATGACAACATCTATTTCTCAACATCATTTATTGAGTTCTGTCACGAATTTCTTATTCGTTCCGCAGTAGCTGAAGAATTCTTTCAGTATCCTTTCTTCAACTACACTTCCCAGCCATCTCGCACATTTACAGATAATGAATTATACTTAGATTTTAGTAAATAAGATAAAAGTACATAAAACTTTTGTTTATTAGAACTCCTTTATAAAAACAACCCCTCCTGGCGCCACACTAGTTTACGGGCAATGAAGACAACAATCTTCCGAGCGGAATGAAGCTAGATTGGGATGAATATTACAGGAGTTTGTAATAAGTTTCCCACGTGGAAGTGCAGGTCTGATGAACCCTAAATAGATAAGTGATAAAGAACGAAGATGTAAAGTTACAATACACGTCATGTACGTAGAAACTAGGGAGAATGAAGAGAATGAAGGGCGAAATTTGTCGCCTGAAAGTTTTAGTTACATCATAAAAAAACGATTCTACTAAACTTGTTTTAGCGTACAAAATTTTACGTTTTGATATATCACGTATTTTTTTTCTCGTCTTGATATAATGTAATAAAGGTTTTATTCTAGCTATACTTACGTTGCTAGCCAAAATTTATATTTTCGCTTCAAATATCTCCACATAGCGAGAGATTATTTTTTCTTTTACGTATTATGGCAGAACGAAATATGAGTACGTATCATAAACCGTATAACCGGTTTAATTTTGTGTCATATCTAAAAACGACAATGTTTAAAAAAAAATATTTTTAGGGAATCAGAAAAACAAAAATATTAAAAACCCAAATGTTCATCTTCACCGGATATCGATTTTGGAGTTTTGATTTCATTATGTAAACAATAATAATATGTCTTTGTATGCAAGGTAAAAGTGAATAGATACAGATATTTCCAGAAAAAATAAAATCAGAAGTAAAAACTTTAATTACTGCACTTTATTAGTACACAAAAATGTACCATCATAACAATTTTTCAAAAATTAAGGGATGATTTTTGATGTAAGTACTATTTGTAACAGAAGCATTTTAGTTATTTTATCTATTTGCGCATTAAATTTAATAGTGACTTTTAATTTGACGATCTTTCCCAAGTCCTAAGCCCCAAATCTCATAATTTACGGTTTAATGCGAGGATAATCATTAAGTTTGCTTGAATATGACTCCTTTTTCCAAATGGGAGCATTTAATACTTTAAAACTTTAATGTCCTCTTCTGTTTTAATGGGGGCCGGCATCACTAACTTTATAGTGTTAAAATGGTGTATTTAATTGTGTACAAACCTTCAGGCAGCACATTATAGAGAAGCATTAGAGTTTTGTGCTTTAGGAGCCGACCGCTAGGGGCCTGCTGAATTTAACACCTTAGATACTAAAATCAAGCAGAAAACTTTTTTCATAATTAAGATATGTTGATTTATGATAATGATCACACAAATTATAGTTAGTTAATTAAACAAAGTATTACAAGTACAAAACATAGTCAATGAAGAAACCATATATTTTTAGTTTTTCTATAATCATATTTTTTTTACGTGAATGTAGGCACGTCATGTTAAACATATTTAATTAAATTAATAATCAAACATATTTTAAAATAAAAAGAGAACCAATCATTACTAGACAAAATATTCTCTTCATTTTTCAACATATTTTGATAACGCCAACTAATAATAAAATAACAAAAATAAATAAAAGCTTTAAATTATAAGAATTGTTAAAAATCATCACAATTTAATATGTCACTGAAGAAGAAGATAACACTAATAAACTAAACGAAAATATGAAAGACAACAAGACACAGAAAAACATAAAGAGATAATGGTCGCAATTGGGACTCGAACTCAGAACCTCTAGTGACTAGTCTAACCGGGACATGCACGTTTTCGAGTCCCAGTTGCGAACATTATCTTTTTTTGTTTTTCTGTATCTTGTTCTCTTTCATATTTTCGTTTAGATTATTATTATTATTATCTTCTTCAATGGCATATATCATTTATGGGAATAACCTTCATAAGTTTTAAAAAGAGAATTGTTCTAATAAAATTGAATCATCACAATTCTTTACTGTGCTTAAACACAGTGTATCTACATTGATATGATTCCGAAACTGTCAAAGTCACCGAGACAAATCATACAATGACACATGACAATCAAATAATTAATCCAGCCACGTGTGACGGAAGTAGATCTCGCACGTGGCAGCGAAGGTGTTAACAAGTAAAACACATGTGTAAGAAGGTAAGTGATCCTTGATTTATAGTTCGGTGAGCACAATCTCAAATGCCCTGGGGAGCTTTGCTATGCGCGATAAATCCACCTCCATGTTTCAACTTGCAAATTACTACTGGATACAGGGATGCTCTTAGCCGCCCTCACACCAGCCCGCCCAGCGCCGCCCATTCCGCCCATACCGCCCATACCGTCCAATGCCGCCCAGCCAACCTTACGGGCTAGATTAGGGTACACTGATACATTACCGCTTAAATAATAGCCAGTTATATCACACAATAAACCTTAAATTATACTACAGAAATTCCTCGGTCTTGTCCAAAACTTCATTTGGTATTAAACTCAACTTCCAAAGTAATTTCTTGTCATAAAAAATGACCATCATAAACTACTACGAGGTCTTCAATTGTTGTACATTTGTTCATGGATTTACTTACTTTGATCTCTTCCTCAAATACATAAGGGATCGATGTGGGCTTTAAATGATTTCCACCCACATGTAAAAATGGTTTCAAACTTTCGATACCGTCAATAAATAGCATAACTTATTACGCTTAAAGGTGATACTCATAACCGAAGAAGCTACAACCTGAGAACGAGAAGAGCCGACCCTAACAGCCTACGTAGGCAATGAGTTGGGATAGCGCAAGGAAGAAGATTACGCTTTGTTTCGACGCCAAATATGGCGGAGATTCAAATACCTCAGACTTAGGCTGTAAATAGTTCCACACTTATTGTTAGTCGACCGACGACCGCGACATAGCGCTGAAGAGCTGGACCATTTTCAAAGATAACTAATAATAATCCCAATTATAAATAATTTTCGTCGTTACTTATGAACTTTTCTGATTACTGTATTCTGTAGGTAGTGACATTTCAGAATTTGTATGCATGCCTTTGTACGAGTAGGTATGTATTTAAGATACATAACTACATACCCGGTTATCCAAAATGGGCTCCAACGGCACATTCATTTTTATCCTAAATTAGTTTATTTCAGAATTTATGGTTTGAATATCGGCCATTAGGGCTTTTTACTGGTCACCAAAATAAGATCACCATCCATTAAACGTAGATAAGTTTCTGTCTTTCGGTTTGGCTTTTTGAAGTAAAACTTCTTTACGCAAGCTCGACACTTGGGGGTAAAATAATGAATACGTTATGAAACGTTACGAAAAAATATGAAACGTTACGAAAAATTGTGACACGTTACGAAAAAATGTGACACGTTATGAAAAAATGTGAAACGCTTATCAATGTGAAACGCTAATCAATGATATGAGTTGAATTGAGTTGAGTTGAGTTGAATTGAGTTGAGTTGAGTTGAGTTGAGTTGAGTTGATTTGAGTTGAGTTGAGAGCTGAGAGCTGAGAGCTGAGAGTTGAGATTTGAGAGTTGAGTTGATGGGGATGTTGAGGGGATGGGGATATTATTATTCCTGTTATTGTTATATTGTTAATGGACGGCATAAGTTAGTGAAGTTTTACTTCAGTCGTGTGGTCTAAAGCACACTCGTTTTTTTTTAAAATCAAGTTCGATTAGTTTTTCATTCATTTGGATTCGGTTATTGCTTAAAACAAGCTGTACTGTTAATTTGGCTTGGTTCGCGTATAGTATACGCAAACTTCCTGCGGATATAAAATTATTTTATAATTAAGATAATATCATCTGGTCTGTCACCTTCACAAAATCATTATGTTTATAAATTATTTAAAGGCTCTAGTAAAAGAGAAAAACTTTTTACGACAATTTCTTACCGGTATGGTACGATCATTTACGGCAAGACTTCAGTATGGCGGTGAATTCGCTCAGCTACCGATATTATAGCAATATTGCCGGACAAAATGCGGGCATCTGTTCGCCAACTATCCGCTACCAAATCTGTCATAATTTCGAACGAGATTAATATTGACAAAATTATTTTACATGTTTAGCGGAGTTATTCCTGAAAATGGTTGTTTGTTGTTAATTTGTCTTATACTTTGCGGCAATCTTGATGGAGTACTATAATACTGACTGCCAACACCTTGCTTTGCAAGACTATTAACGGCCAAGAAAATTGTTCGGCAACAGGCAATAATAGGTAATTTATCTTGCTCGTTTACTAGCACCTTTATCCATAAAGCAGATTTAAAAAAAATGAATGCTGAATCAGAAACAACTCTCGAAAGATAAGTATCTTCTAGCCTCGTAAAAGAATAACTGGATAAAAACAATGTAATTTTTGCCAAGAGCTATGGACCTTTAAAATGTACACGTTTTTGTAAAAAAAATAAGACCTAAGATAATAATAACAAGCCATATTGTTTGTTCTACCTTTTCAATAAAAAACTTTATTATTGTTCATTGAGAAAATAATGGAATGAGGAATGAAACTCTGCCGAAGCGTGTTGTTACAACTAAGAGCAGTTTAAAACATCAGTAGTGTAAACGTATTGTAATGTATTATTCTATTTTTCATTGCCACTAAAGTTTTTCATTATTTTCCGGAGAAATCGAAACACATTAAAATACATTTTATGATAATCCCATCCCATCTTCATTATAATTTATAATCTCATTTCAAGTAATATTATTATACTGTTTGTAAGTCCTTATCGGAGGCGCGTCACAGTATTTACCTTTAAGACAATAAGGAAGCCTTCTCAGGAGGTATATAAAGTGTCTAATTACTACAAAGTATTTGTCCAAGGAGACACTTTACTTCGACAAACAAACTAAACCAACTTTAGTTTCCATTTAACTTAAAGTCAGCCTTCCACTCCTTACTGTTCGGGAGAATTCAATATAAGATCACAATCGAACTTGTGTTTGAGTTGATGGAATTTGTTGAAAATTCTCAAGGTTAAATTCTCACACGTATCAATTCGAAACTCTTGAAAAGGCTTAAGTTCCTTTTCCTATAAATACATAAATTCATCGCGAAATAAATTGCCATTGAGATGAGGTAGGCACATTATTTGTAGACCATGATAAAAATATTTATTTTGACCGCTATAAGCTGTTCATAATTTATCAAAAAGTGATTTTTTTTAAGCAGATAATGAATGTACAAGATGAATTCAACCATATTTTATAGGCATTTTTTCTAGGAAATACGACGAGGCCCGAAACTCAAAGTCACAAAATTAATAAACCTTAAGTTTTCTTCAGAATTATATTAGCCTGGCTTTGATTTCACTCGAGATCCTATGAAATAACCTATGTTTTTTCCGATAGCAGAGTGTTAATAAAAACCTTGTGATTTATTAACCCATGCCTTTCTTCATAAAAACGTTTACCAAAGTTAGATGACGCACCAAATAATGTTACTCCCAATGGTATTATTCGGTCTATTCTGTTATGGGATAAGGACGCATGTTATTCAACAATGCATAATACTTCATTTTACGATTGAAATTTATAAATACACATGCTACTCGTATGTTGGAAATACAAACTAAACATCTAATAAAAATGAAGTGTAAGTAAGGATTGATTAACATTTTGCTAGCTGATACACGTGTTCATGAGTGAACAGAATTCGTGGGTGATGGGCGATAAAATTCAATGAGAAACAAAAAAAAAATGGTGCAAAGATACCTTTGGTATACTAAACCATGTTTAAAAGGAGAAAAAATTTCCACGTATGCACGCTTAGTGAAGAATTATTATGTAGGTGCTTTCAATTAAGTAATATATAAACAAAAAATTTAACAAAACACAAAACGACTTCAAAAAATGCACTAAAAAGTAAAAAAATAATTTCGTACGATTGTTATTTTTGGAGTCGGTGTTTTCTGAAAAATTAAAAATAAATACTGTTATTAAAGAATTTCCAAAAAATGTGAAGTATTCTGAAAGATCTATTCAACGCCATTTTATAAAATTAATAAAAAAAAACATTATTTTTTTACTACAAAAACAGGAGAAAATTTAAAAAACTTTCTTTTCGCCCTCGAGATCCATTAACATTTTGTCCTTTACATTTACTGCATTTCTGTGATTGATATGTATAACATCACCATAAAAGTTCTGGTCCATTTTCCTTCTATATGGACTGCAAGCACACCACCGCTCATTATGTTGGCTATTAAGCTACAAGAACAACAATGCACGAGGCTTATCACTTATCACTTCGCAGACTACGAAAGGGCGGCAAACACTGGCCCGAGAAGTCAAAAGTTCTGGAGACAATTTAATCCTGATGATGGCAACCATGGAGAGTAATCTTCTATACCTAAGTTCCCTGTCACGACCTAGTATTGTAAAAGCTTTCCTTAACACCCAAATACATGCTCAGCGGTTCAAGCCACCGAGGATTTATAAATGTTTTGAAAGAATGCCGATTACTATTATTTCGAAAAACTGAATAAAAACGCTTAGATTATTTTCTGAATTAGTTATAGTATTAAATTTTAAATAAGAATCATGTTTTATTCATGTTATGTATCCGTTATGTTGGTAGTGGTCAAAACGCCAGCAGTCAAATTCTGACAGTTATTATTATTATTATTATTACTCCTACAACGTATACAGATACGAGTTCCTAACAGACGAACCAGGTCAGACATGATTCTTAGCCTCCCTCGGTGCAATACTAATTCTAAGCAGAACTCTTTCATCTATCGTGCGTCCAATACTTTAACACACAATACAAAAAATTTGACATATTTAATTCTGCACCACATTCCTTAAAATCACACAGACACTCTCTCGATAGTTTATAACAACAATAATTTCTAATACCACCAGTCACCATTATATTAAATTCTTTTTTTTTTCTCTTTTAATTTTTTGTTTACTCATATTTTTATTACTATACCTCAACCTAACCCATTCTCCCTCCCCCCCATCCTACCCCCTCCCTATTCCCCCCTAATTAACTTGTCACTTGAAATGTAATTTTTTTTTCTCTATATCTATGGAACCACTACACTTGTATACAAAACCCATGTGGAAACCTGTAAAATTGTCACTTAATTACTATTATGCTCTGTTATGAATGTAAACTGTTGGTCTCCCAAATAAAATAAAATATCACTTGACACATATGACTGGAGCCAGTGAGACTATGGCATCCCTATTTGGGCTATGTTGTGAAGGGAAGGAGATGGGAAAAGGGAAGGTGGGGAAGTACTTGGCTATTCAGATCTGGTCACCAAACATGGCTAAAGCCATTTCAAGCAACGTTTAACTTTTCTGAACGGTGATCTTACATCAGGGCTATATTGAGAGTATCTTCCACTCTGTAAAGTACCGCAAATATACTATATATTTTTTTAAATGAATCAATTGAGAAATAACACAAATTTATCAAATAAAATTTATTTGGGATTCGTTCACGCGACCTTCGGATTGCGAGTCAAGAGCCTTACCTTTAGACCACGCCGGCCGTAAACATTAACGGCCTTACTAAAAAACCCCGTGAAAAATTTATTCAATTGACAAACGGCCGCGGATGTGAAAACATTACTAATTAAAAAAATGTTCTTGGAAAAATATACACACCGTTTACACAGCCTGGGGGGCTAGTTTATCTCTGTTTTAGGGATGATGTCTGAACGAAATTTGGAATTTTCCAAAGTATTTTGAATGTTCTATATATTTCTTATTTTTGAAGGTGCCGTAAAAACAAATACCATTTTTAAAAACCAGATAAAATTACCTATTAGATTTGTGTATTTGAAATACAGTATAGTTTAAAAAAACTGCCATATTTTAAGATTTAAACTCGGAAAAATGTGTAAAATAATTTCTTACCAAAACATTTTTGATGAAAGTGTACAGAAATATTTAAAAAATTAAAATTTAAAAAATACAAACCTTTTATATAATGAATTTGAAATGAAACTGTCACCTCACTTTTTCCTCGTGCATACAATAAAAAAATTATAAAAAGTTTTTTTTAATGCCAAAAAAATAACCTTAAAAATATCTCTGATATTTCAACACATTTCTTGCACCACTAAAGATGTTAATTTCTTTGATAAGCTTACCAACACGTGAATTTGATATTAATATTTAGAAAAACCACCACTTTTATGAAATTCTCATAAAATAAATATCATTAAATGTAAATATGAATTTTTATGTATCATATAAAAAACTTTTTCACATTTCAACTTTGAAAGTACAATTATTGTTATTATAACTTCACTAAAACTTATGAAAAACCACAAAAAACACGGTAAATATATCAATTATATGAATATAAGAGTGAATTAGTCATATTAATAAAAATTACGATCACTTTGATAATATTACGAAGCGCATCGCCGTACGCAAATAATCTTTCGCGGCTTAAAATATGTTTTCACTGCGAACAGCGAATGCGCCGGTACCCCCATCTAGCGGCCATGAATGAAAACATTGAAAACAACAATTTTGTATGGACATTACTAAAAATTGCACTGTTGCCAAACTTTTAAATCTGTTTTAGCGTGAAATTCTTTATTGGTAGAATTTCGTGTTTTAGTGTAAATTTGTTGTACGGAAGTTGCTACAAAAACACAGGTCATCGGTCGTGCTGTAGTTTTTTTTTAGTAAGGCTGTAAATCTTTAAATCTTATTTTTTTTCATATACATTTGCGATGAGGATGGGACCACTACCAACATAACGGATACATAACTATTGAAGATTGCAGGTGCAAAGATGAAAATGATTATTATTTATTTCTATTCTTGAAGAGACACTTTACAAATTATTACATTGGTTTACATAGATAATAAGTTTAGTAATAAGAAAAAAATATGTTAATGATCCGTAACTGTATATAAATAGGTTAGTAGTAGTATTTTTCGAACACTTCACTAGGTGACCTGTACTGAGGTGTTCCCATGTTTGGGATTAAGTGCTTTTCTGTCAATATATGTAAAAACACCGTATCCTCCTTGACTTTGTCAAGAAGGGCACTGTGGGTCGACCCATGGTGGCAGTATCGTTTACATAAATTAAAGATTAGTTGCAGTTTTATCTCCCTATATACAGTTGTTCTTAGCATCTAGATTGTGTAAAAGATAAATAATTGTTTTGATAAATAAGTGGGTATATTTTTCTATGGACCATACCCCACTGGTATGCATAATATTGTGGTAATATTTTGTAAAGTTTTATTTATTATTTTTTTAATGTTTAGGTTAGGTTATGTTTGGTTAGGTTTTATAATGTTTTGAATAAATTGAATACCTTGTTGTTTGATCCAGTTTTTAATGTGTTTTTTGTGAAGAATTGTAGATTTATTAATTTGTAGTTAGTAGTTGCTTCAGTATGGTAGGCATGCAGTTATATACAAAGTGTTTATCGGAAGTGACCTGCAGGTAAGTATGTTTCTGTATCCATTTGTAAATATTAAAATTAGATAGAACCTAAGAATTATGAATAAATTGTACAGCGCCCTTGAGGTGATTTTTCACAAAAACGGCGCTCTATAAATTATCCAATTTTTTTTACGGTGCTCCAGATTTTATATCCGGGTTGAATCTTTCCCAAATGAAAGACTAAACCCTTCCACACACTTTTCCACAAATGAATATCTAGTAAATTAACGCAATGTAAGTGCACTATATAAGAATAAAACAATACAAGAACAATACGTCAATCCACCAGAAACATAATGGGAAAATATTTCACCGACTCCAGATATTTTCATATCAGAGGGTTCGGCTCTGATGAAATCCTAACTGGTCCGATAAATCCTACTGATCCCTCAATATAAATATTTAAAAAATCTTTCGTAATCCTACATGTATTTAAAATGACTGACTTTTGCATTTTTATGTACAATTTTTTTGACAAATCTAATACGCCTAAATTTTGAATGAGAGAGCTAGGTATAATGCCAGTAGCCGAAATAACAAATGGTAATATTTTTATAGTCTGAGAATGCCAAATTCTTTTAATTTCATTTCCTAAATCTGTATATTTTCTTATTTTTTCAGAAACAGTTTTCTGAATATTACAAGAATTTGGAATAGCGACATAAAAGATATAAGTTATTTTCTTAATTTTGTCATGTAAAACTATATCGGGTCTATTATGACTAATTGTTCTCTCTGTCAGAATAGTTTTATCATAATAAATTTTATAAAATTCATTTTCTAAAAATGAATTTGGTTCATATTCATAATATGGTACATTACGGCAGTCAATCAAGTTATGTTTAATTACCAAACTTTGGTGAATTATTTTTAAAACTTGATTGTGCCTAAATGTATACTCGGACGGCGCTAATACAGAACATCCCGATATAATATGTTCTATAGTTTCCGGAAAAGCCAAACATTTTCTACATAAATCATCAATTTGATTTGCATCTTTGATGATAAGCTTCCTATAATTTTTAGTATTAATGACTCTATCTTGTATGGCAAGCATAAAGCCTTCTATTTCTGCGCTCAACTCTCCAATACTCAACCATTTGTTTGACGAAAATTTGTCAACATATGTTTGGTTGAGATAATTGAAGTGTTTTGCGTGAAGAATTTTATTTGACCAGGAATCTAATAATTCCTGGTTGGTATTTATAAGAATGCTGGCATTCTCGTCGTATAAATTTAATGGTGAAATTAATTATTAATTATAAATTATTATTATAAATTATTATTATTATTATTAGTTGCGTAGTACTTAAAGTTTCTTTGCCCGTGTGAGTTATTGGTATATATCGGGGTTTTGTAGAGGCCTTGGTTTTCATTTGAGGTTTTCACTATTTGAGGTTGCATTGGAATGTGGAGTTTATGTTGGAAGAAGTATAGTAGTACAGATTTGGCATAGAGTTAGTTGTCTTATTGTCATGACGTCTAGTGTTTCGTAAATTACTTTCGAGCTTGTGTAGCGAGAAATTTGGAGGATTGCGAATAGTTAATTAAGTATATGTGTATCTTTCCTTGAAAAATACTATTCAATTTAATAATTCAATAGATGAAAAGGTAATCCTGGAAACAATTACTTAGGCATCGTGATTATTTTATTTCATATAATATTCATGATTTAAAGCTCCCTGCGCTCTCTTACCGAATGCCATTATGACGGCAAATATTTGGTTTTGATAATAAAGGTTCTATTCAAATTTTAGTTTGGGGATTTGCCGCTTACAGCCAGAGGCGCTAGTGGTCTTCCACCCCAGAAGACAGGCGTTTCCCGCCCATCGAAGAATTTAAAATTCAAATTTGGAAATGGATAGTAATCGCAGCAGAGTGCTGCCGCTGGAGAAGTATGAAAAATTCAGATTTCGCTTTAATGGACGCAGATTGGTTTACTACAGGACTTTTTTGTCAATTTTTTTAAAAGGTTTTATTGAAATTTTAAGTAATAATAGTTATCTCGGCACCGCAGGCAGCCCGAGGCTTTTCTGAATATATGAAAATCGGGGTAACATTATTTTAGCGGGTTATTGTAAATATTGATGAAAAAATCTTCTTTTCGGAATTGTGCTAAATATTCCATTTTCGTTCATGTTATTGGTTGGTTTTAAAATAAATTGTAGGAATATTTACAATAATACCACACAGGGTGCCATGAGGCAAATAATTTACTTCAGGGCCTATGTCATCCTTGGGGATATAGGGGGTCTTTTTAAGGATAGGGAGGAGAAGATGTTCCGGAGGGGTAGGAATCTAGGGGTCAGTGTCTCCAGGAATGATGAACGTATGAATCCTTTCCTCTACGATGCAAGACGATGGATCGATAGAGACCATCTGGAGGGGTCACAGGATCTCCCTAAACCGACCTCAACCGATTCGGCTCGCCACGCAATTGGTGGGCAGGCGCATCAGCCCCCAAGACCTGAACACACCTCACCCGATGAACCGAGGAACGCCTGCTATGTCACCAAACATAGCGAACCACTTGGGGTGACCTATGGCAGTGGTATCGGTTATCCTATAAATGGTTCACGGGGCGGCGGTTCCGATAGCCGCCTTCCGAATTATTACTCCATGCTTATGGGGAGTGATGACTTCTGTAAATACATACGTGTTAAGTATGTACGAATATAGTACCTAAACTATACTTTTTGACTGCTTTATTGATTTGTATGCTCCATTTCCATATTATGCATTTTTTGTAAGATGTTCAGTAAATACTACCAAAGCAAACATTCAATTTGTTTAAGATCTGTAATTTCATTGCAATAGTATAGTCGGGCGATTTATTCTGTGAAAATGGATTTATTTAACTATGTTTGTTTTTAATATTTTGTTAATTTTTCGTGTGATTATCGTGTCCACTAAACTATATCCCTTGGGAAGCGTCTCCCAGGATGAATAATACTTTGAAAAAGATATATTTAAAATTTCTTTTAATTAAAAATTATTTATTAATCAATCGGTAGGTAATATTATGATTTCAGGATTACGGTAGGTAATTTTTTCAGGAAACTTACGTAAAACTTGCCGTCACTTGTGAATTTTTGTTACCTTTAGTGCTTATACCCCATATTCTCCGAAATAGGATCGTTAAAAGAGTACGTGCTTCGAGTAAAATGTTTTTTTTCGGTTTTTATCAACCAAGAGGTGGACATTATTTTGTAAACTTTGCGAAATAGTTTCATTCAGACATCAAATTAAGAATATTTCAGACTTAGGTAGTATTTTTTTATAAATATTTCTTATCTCATGAAACAATCACCCTGAGGTTCTATTTTTTGCTGTCGGGTACAGTTGCAATCCAAATAAACAAAAGCAGCCTTTTAGTGACTGTTATTGATAACAAAAAGGTATTCTACTTTTTCTACAGTCCTCACGCCGCGCGCCGTTTACCAAATTGCCTACTACGTTAACTCCCATATTCCACTACTCAAATTTCCAACAATTTAAGTTGGGAATGTGTTTTTATTTGTTTTTTGATAATATTTTACAAACTAATAACAGTATTAAATATGCAAAATCAATAATTTTAAATACATGTAGGATTACGAAAGATTTCTTAAATATTTATATTGAGGGATCAGTAGGATTTATCGGTCCAGTTAGGAGTTCTACCGAAACGAACTCTCTGATATGAAAATATCTGGAGTCAGTTAATTATTTTCCCATTTGGTCTCTGGTAGGTTAACATGTTGCTCTTGTATTCTTTGTATTTATTATACTTATTTAGTGCACTTACATAACGTGGATTGACTAGATTATCACTTGTGGAAAAATGTGTGGAAGGGTTTAGTTTTTCCTGTGGGGAAGATTTAACCCGGACATTAAGTAAAAAAATAAATAACTAGGACATTATTCCCAATGACTTTAATAAAACTCATTTCGGGTAAGACAACATTATTCAATCAAAAGAAAATTATTTTTACCCAAGAATACCAATTTAAAAGTGAGTTCAATGATGATTGTAGAAAGAGTTCAAAACACACTTAGACACAGTAAATTGATAATTTTTTCATAAAAAAATTAAGAAAGATATACAAAAGTTAGAGAGTTCAAAAGAAAAATTGTGTCACTGGTTAATAAAGCTGCTGATTTACTGCTGATTAGCTGCTAGTTACTGGAACTTTTATGTTACTGGGTAATGCGTTGTGTTGCCTACGTGCTATCATTTTATTTTTATTATTACTTAATATATGTATACCGATTACATTACAGTGTGCTGTTTTCATTCAACTACGAGAAGTATTTCATTGAACCTGCTTTAGTTTAAATTAATTGACTAACAACGACAGTTCTTCAAGTGAAATGAACGTGGACATATGACTTATAATTTTCCACTTTTTCACACGTATTCCACAGATTCCTTAAAATAATTTAAGGCGTTCATAACAGAAACAGGATATCACAGAATTGGTCTTTCAGTGACCGGTAGATTATAAATAATTCGGCTTCTCATGTGGTGTAATGATTATACAATTTTCACCGACAGTATATAGCAGTGATTGTCTATGAATAATGTGGAAACACCATTGTATCCATTTAAAATTGTCCAAAAAAACTCTATTGTTAATCACTCCATATCCAAATAATTTGTAAATTTAGATAAAGACTTTTCACAGTGTCAATGTTGATTTTTAATAAGGTTTACCTAATAATTATTTAATGTTATGTTCGGCTTATCTTGTAAGTTTGAATAAATTTTAAATGTTCAATTAAATGTATTAATTATAAATAGTTTTTATTATAACAGATATATTTGAGGTGAAATAAATTGTGCAGTTGGATTAGTTTATTGAAAATAAGTTTCGTTGAAAAGAAAACGTGAGCTTTTCATTTTCTCAATTCTGTTTGAAATATTTATCCAAGCACCGCATTTGGCGCTGACCTCCCTACTCAAATGAAATATTTGTATTTCTCCCGCCGAGTCGAGCCAAGTCAAATAAAATTAAACGTATCGCGCTATGGAGCAAACACGTGTCATATTTCAATTGATTGGAGTTGTTTATACTTTGTAAGAAACAAACAGCTTTTACATAACATCCAGTGATAAATATGCAAGTGAACTGAAGTGAAGCCACAGAAGTTTCTTATGCTAAAGTACATCGGAAATGAAGTTTTAATATCTTAAAATTAATTTTTGGTTATAGGAAGCGGCGAGGAAGAGGAATATAGGAAAAGGATAATGGATACTCCCGATACATTCCATACTCTCATACTAATAATCGATCGTACGCGTTACTTCTTATCAATATTTCTTCAGATAGTTGCTGAAAATGTCAATGCTGTAAAATTTTGTATCACATTATGTACATTGCACATACACGAGGAATTGGGGATTTTTTACAATATTTGTAGGTAATTTGTATCTACATGAGGGTAAATAAAATAAATTAAAATTAACTTTTGTAACAATATATATTTTTAGGAAGCTTTCCCAGGTCTCGAATAGCCTGGGAAAAATGGCCTATTGACAAATCCAGGACTGGTCAATGTATCTGGGAGAGACGGTCGTATAAATCCATCCCTCCCAACGAGGTGCACGGCAATGGGTCGAGAGTGTCCGGCTGGATAGGTCTAGGTTAGGTCTCCCTTAACCAGTCTCTCCCGATCCGGCCACCATGCGGTAGGTGGGCAAACAAATTCGTCGCCTAGACTTGACAAACCTCACCCCATGAACCCGGACACCCCTGCTACGTTACAGAAGGTAGCGAACCACTTAGGGTGACCCATGAATGGCAGGAATCTTGGTTGTCCAATGAATAGTTCCCGGGGCGGCGTTACCCATATCACCTCCCAAATTCAGACATTGATGTTGAAACTGACAAATTTATGTTGTAATCTCCGGCTAAAGGAGTAAAAATAGTTGTTCTACTAGAAAATTAGCGATCGAAAGTACAAATATGAGAAGAATGACCCTTTATGACCTTCACTTAAGGAAAAGATTTGTTTTAATTATTTTCCCTTTTACATCTTACAAATGAAGAACGTCTATTATTTTAAGTGCTTCAATTTCCAGATTATTTTTAGTCATTACGTTAATATAAAACAATTATCATTAGATGAAAATTTTCTTTCTCATTAAGTAGATATCATCCGAGATAAAAAAATCTGAAAACTCTTATTAAAATCTTCATATCAAAAACGTTCACCCAGATCTTGTTTAATCTCGCCAGCGCCCCTTTTTTAACTCAATCTTAATTTTAAAAATTACTATTTTACTTTGATAACTCCGTGGGCGAAGATTACTTTGAAGCGATTTTAAACTCAGTTTGGCATTAGATGACTCTGGCTGTGGTACAACTAAATAGTTTTAAGAAAAATGTAAATATAATTTTTTCATAATCCATATAATATTATTAAATAAAGTGTATGGATATAATTAGTGTATATGGAATGATTTAACGTAAAACCACGCGCAAAAATAATTTCAATGGATTTCTATCAATACCTACACTTTTCTTATTACCACAATCCGGAGCCAGTGGGACTATGGTATCAAAACAATTAAAATAACATTAAACATATATTTGTGGAGGTCGAGCAAGGCCACCTACCTGCAGTCTCACGGCAATCCGATTGGTCCCCCATAAACCAATAGGAATCAAACCTTATCTCAAGTCACTCTCACGCGCTGCAACAAAGATCATCGAGATCATTCCATCTTAAACTCACGGATTATACACAGTCTTGTAAATCGTACTTGTTCGCCCGCCATTCCCATATACAATTGTTCATATTTAAATATTAAATGGTGTGTTTAGTTCTCTCTTGTAATTTGTTAAATAAACCTGTAAGTATTATAACTGCGATCTACTTATTTGATTTACCACACCATCCACACACGTAAACATAACACCGATATACTCGTAAATGCAAACGGTTATCGTTACATATCCACTGTTACATTAGTGGTTCATCCTATAATTTTTTCTACGTTCACAAAAATACAAAAAAAAAATCTTTATTTATCAATAAACACGGAAATCGAATCCTGGCCAAAGCCCAAAATATTTAACGTGTTGCCACCAAGTAATATTAAAAAATGCTATTTACCAAATATATTCAGATAGTTATATTATAATTTTTTTGTTTCTTGGCGGAAACGGTTTACTGTTAGTTCCCGTGAGCACTTAGGCCATAGGCCGATTGTGCTTTCTGTTCCATTTTACCTCAATCCTTTAACAACAACCCAGTCCCTTTAATAAAGTTCACCAGAGTTGTTATTGGAAATTAAGCTATATCTTCTGGTTCGACAATGTGTCTTCCCAGGTCTAATTTGCCCTCTTCACTCGTCCATGGTTCCTTGAAGGCCCCACATGGGAAGAGGGCTTCATCTCTCCTCTCCACTCCTTAGTTCTCCGAAGGCTCCACGACGGAGAGTCCACATCCCCTTGGTTCCCTAAAGACCTTACAAGGGAAGAGTCCACCCCACCTAGGTTCTCCGAGGGCCCCAGGAGGGAAGAGGACTTCATCTCTCCTCTTTATTCCTCCTTGGTTCCACAAAGGCCCCAAAAGGGAAGAGGACTTCATCTCCCCTTTTCACTCCTCCTTGGTTCCACAAAGGCCCCACAGGGGAAGAGTTCACAGAGATGGTCTCATTTCTCCTCCTCACTCCTACATGGTTCCCTGAAGGCCCCCCATGGGAAGAGGACATCATCTCTCCACCTCACTCCTCCTTGGTTCCTCGAAGGCCCCAGGCTGGAAGAGTGCCCTTCCCCTTGGTTCCCTGAAGGCCCCCCCAAGGGAAGAGTTCATGGAGGTGGCCTCAGCTCTCATCTCCACGGCCTCTCCTCTTGGTTCCTCCTACAGGTCCCAGGAAGGAAGTCCACGGAGGTGGCCTCAGCACTCCTAGGTTCTCAAAAGGCACCTAGCTACCGAATGGTCCAATTTTTTTCCCACGAGTTACCAGGTAAATAGAAGGTCCACTTCAGCAGAGCCCCGAGTGCTGGAATAAGGTCTAAATACTCCGAAATGCGACCTTGTTTCTCGGAGGCACCGTTCGTGACACCGTTCCCGGGGGGCATTCAGCCTGAGCACGGTAGCTCACACCTTGGCTTGGGATGGCTATTGCAGGTTTGTGTTTCCACTCCCTGAGCGATGGGTTCGCCACACTCCTATATAATTAGTTTCGATATTATTTATATATGTTTAAATTGTAATTGAACAATAACATCCTTTTGAGAAACTGCTTAATTGTGGTTTCACGGGATTGTACTTTGAAAAACAATTAAAAATAACATAAAGTCAAAATGCTACCATAAAAAAATCTTTAGTAATCAAAAGTCTCTCCCACCAACGTTAAAAGTAAATTACATCAATCAACCAAACACCATCTTAATCTAAGTTATCCAGCAAATTTGGCAATTGCCGGAAAACTTTCAAAAACGCATTTTATAAAGCACCGCCTTGCCTATCGAGGAGCCTCCCTTCTTTATATCTCTAGTTCTCGGAGTCTAAATTCCGCATTTATCCAGAAAGAATGAGTAAAACTCAGATTACATTCAAATGATAAATTAGGAGAGATTTAAACTTTAATTAAATTTGAATAATTAAGATCCGCTCTGGAAATTCTCCAAGTTTTTATTAACATTCCTGCTCCTTCAAATATTCCTTTGTATCGCTTAAGTCTTAAACGAATCGGTTGTAACTAAAATCTTTTTAATCGATTTTAGATTTTAAAGAGAGGTCTATCGATGCTGAGGTTACTCCAATAAACCAAGAGTACGTAGATAAAATGAGTGGTAAGCGATGTACAGGTGTTAACAAAATTATTACAAGGATCGGTACCAACCACTATTGTATCGTTGAAATATCTGGTGAGTGATATCTACATTTTAACCGTGCGGGATTAGTACATGCTAGGGAATGATTTGAGGAAAAGATAAAGATAAACGACACATAGATACAGTGTATACATGTGTGTGTGTGTGTGTGAGGGAGGGTGTGTGTGTGTCGGTGTGTGTGTGTAAGTACTTGTATGTAAACCCATGTGTCTGAATTTGTACACATGTGTTTAGAGGGCCGGCGTAGTCCAGCGATAAGGCTCTTCACTTGGACTCCGAAGGTCGCGGGATCGAATCCCGGCGTGGAAAATAAATTTTATTTGAATAATTTATGTTATTTCACAATTTAGTCATTTAAATAATATACCTACAGAATATTTACGGCACGTTCCAGAGTGGAAGATACTCTCAGTATCGCCCTGGTGTAAGATCACCATTCAGAATTGAAACGTTGCATGAAATGGCTTTGGCTGTGTTTGGTGACCAGATCTGAATAGCTAGGTACTTCCCTACCTTCCTCTTCCCTATCTCCTTCCCCTCCCCACTACCTTCAGCCTCGCAACATACCCCAATTGGGGATGCTATAGTCCCTCTGGCTCCAGACGGGAGCAGTTGGGACTCTTGTGCGGTATTCATGTAAAAAAATTAATAGAGCGTTGTGAGTAGGCATTGATTATGTTATGGTATCTACTGGTAATGTTCTTCATACTTAGGAAAAATAAGATTAAATAAACTTAGAATGTAGATAACAGTATGCCGTTTTCAAATTTTCCAGGTTTTCCCAGACAAAGAAGTTGCGACTGTAAAACACAAAAACACACGATATTTTTTAATAATGTTTTTTCATCGGAAAAAATATTCCACTCAAACTTATAAATGTTTTTCTTTAGCTTTAAGAAGGTAATGTGAAAACAGAGAAGGAGACCATAAAATTACCTAGATTATTATGCTTCAGGTATGTTTCACATAAATTTTGCGTAATATGAAAATTATTCACGGCAGTTCGAAGGAGCCGCAATAACAGGTCGGGTGGAGGAAATTTTAGCATGTGCGTATGTTTCGTCAAGACACGTGTTTGTAAATATAATAAGTAAATATAAATGAAGTTCATTTTAAGACTACCGACAGAAATGGCATGATGAACAAGTCTCGAGGGATGACGACGTACCAATACGAGGATGGAATTAACTGAAACTAACTATGATAATATTGTTAATTATGTTGAGTTTGTGATGATATTTTGCGATAGTTTGTTTCATAATAATATTATAGTACGTATGAATTACGTTCTTCATATTTGATGCGGAAATGGAAGAAGTGAACGTAGATACCTTCGATGAATTGACATTTTCAGTTAATCAGATGTCTGTGTCTGATCAATACATACATATATACTGAATTTGAAATATGAGACTGATAAAAATGATTTCAAAATAAGAGGTATCAATGGCCGAGTTATTTGAGGTGCTTATCCCAGTAATACAGTTTACGGTTCGAGTTCCAGTTGAGACCCTTACCTTTTTTATTTATCTATGTCTTGTTAGTCATTCTTTAAGATGAAGCCATACTAAATAATGCAAAATCATATGTTTTTGTTTTGAAAATTTGATCGCTCAGAGGTATTATAGTTGCTTCAATTAAATACTGCGTGGAGAACATATTGGCCCTTAAAAATATCGGTCATTTTTTTAGTAAGTCCTTTAATAAGTCTAGAAAAAAATAAAGTGTTAGATCTATAAAAATACTTTTAAGTGCAAACTCTCCTATTTATAAACCCTTTTTCGGATATGGTTTTATTGTATAATGTGGCAAATTCAATTACTTTTATAATTATCGTAATCAAAAATAATATTTAGGCTCGAACTTCTCAAAATAAAATAAAATATCCATTTTCGCGCTGCTATTTTACAATACGGCCGCCAGTCGACGAATTTGAATTTTCAAAAGTGGACCCTATGCCGTCCATCGAAGGACTACAGACCTATTTTTGTGTCAGTTCCGCCCCGGCCGCGACGGGGAATAGACGCCTTGGACTCCGCGCCGCTTGGTTCCTTGAAATCAATTTTAAATTTCCGTTTTATTACAATAAACAATGCTTTAAAAAGGTATTAATGTTTTTATAGGCCTTTACAATATAAAGATGTATTTTTTTTTCTCAAATACCTTTTCCAACCTTTCCAAAACTTTTTCTCAAGTATTTTTAAGCTCCTCCCATAAAGGGGCGTGAATTCCGACGTCGATTTTTTCCTGTACTAGTATGAGATATGTTTTTATTTGTTGAATTTTTATCGATCATCTTGAGTTTTATTTTCCATCAGGTATGCCTCACACGCCTCACAGTTACATAACAGTTGATTTAAAATCTTAATATACCTACCTATAAAACAAAGTCGCGAAGGTAACACCATTTATAACTCGAAGACGGCTGGACCTATTTTTATGATCTTTGATTTGTTGGATTTGTCTCCGCCCCGAATAGCAGAATAGCTATTAAAACATCGGAAAAAATCACGAAAAAAACATTTTTCCAAGAAAATTATTTTCCTTGTTCATTTTGTATGGAACGAATTCTCATTTTTCGAAAGAGCTATAGGTACTGGCTGCAGCAATATTGTGATAAGTATAATATTGAATAGTGAGTGAATTCCAAAAATTCAAAAACGTCAATGGCGCTGATTGTTTTGCTTTTGTTCTTAAACGTACTTATATATTTTTTATTTTTTTTTTAAAAAGAAAGACAAACATTCCCGGGTTACGAATAACCCAACAATGTTTGAAAATCTCCTATTACCACCACAGAAAGCCGAAAATTTTACCTGTGTTGTGATGGAGGCCAGCCGAGGAATCGAACATACGACGCCCGGGTGGGACCCAAGCGCTATGCCCACTCAACCACTGACCGGTCCATATAGTGCTGCCTTCTTTCTTACACACTAAATATCAACAGTTGAAAATGAGACAAACGGTGAACGTATGTCTGCACCCCTCCAAAGGAAAAATACAAATATTATAATAAATTTCCCTCACACGTATAAAAAAAATGAAACCCAATTCCCGTAAGTAAGTTGAAAAGTAAGAAAATCACAAAAAATATAAATCCGTACACAACGCCATCTCTGATACTGACAAAAATAAAACACGGAAAGTGGCGCATCGATAACTGCTTCATTGTAATTTTTAAC
Organism: Limnephilus lunatus; assembly: GCA_917563855.2. Classification (NCBI taxonomy): domain Eukaryota; kingdom Metazoa; phylum Arthropoda; class Insecta; order Trichoptera; family Limnephilidae; genus Limnephilus; species Limnephilus lunatus. The sequence goes on from OU830600.1 coordinate 49,190,335, forward strand.
TTAATAAAAAAATTGAATTTAATTCAGCTAATAAGTTAAACAGTTATTGATTCTGAGGCGATACGAAGTTCGCCGGGTCAGTTGGTAATTTATATAACAAACTCGAACCAACCTGTCTAATCAAAAACATTTTTTCCGAGTGTTCCGTATGTTTTTTGATGATTTGTCTAATCCCCTTTATATAATATCAGAATATTTTCCTTAAACACTGTACCTAACTCAAGTTACATAACATGGCAATATGTAGACAGGCGACAGGCGCCGGGTTATACACTGCCTCTAATACAATTCGACCTAATGAACCTGTGAACATTGAATGCTCACTACGCGCGTTGATAACTCCCTTATGAAAATAGGTCCCGACCCGCTGATCCCAGTAAGCTAATGAACCGCATGCACTTTGACCATACACATTACGAATCCAGGTAAAACATACATTGCATTATCGCTGTGATTGAATTTGAAGACCAAAACCTGTTAAATTTAGCATCAATAATATTGCCCACACAAAACACACAACAATAGTATTGCCCAGCACCAGATGAAACGTTAAACTATAGTATTTCATTTGGGGGTGTTTAATAACTGAAGGAGAAGACAAATGAGGTAGAGAAGTGCTTGGTTATCTGATTACTAAGCATAACTTATTCATCAAAAAAATGCGCTGTGCAAATAATAATCTATTACCATTAATTCATTTTTCAGTGCACTTAGCTCCACACAATGAATATTAATTTATAACAATACGTAATAAATAAAGGCATTTTTTCCCAAGCTGCCTCTCTTATACCATCTTGCGGATGATTAAAAGCTTGAAAGCGTGCTCTCCTCTAACCTCCCTTAGTGCGGCCCTGTGGAGCCAATATCGTTGCTTGTAGGGCAGTGGCAGGGCCAGTTCGAGTGAAAAGCAAACAAGAAGACCCGCACAAACACTTTGGTTGATGCCAAAAATCCTATCCGGCGAGGACTGCGAGCATGTTACTTGGAATACTGACGGAATTGATTTTTAATCCCCTTCGAATTCAATTTTGTTGTGTTGAATCAGAATTTTGTAATCCTTAAATCAGTTACAATGGATACGATAGGAAAATAATTTTAAAAAAACTTTTTATTTTTAAGTAAGAAGTGATAATATTTCATCGGTAAAATATAAAGTCATTTATAATATAATACGTGAGGTTAGGTTAGGTTAAGAAGGTTGAGAATCTATGTTCTAACTTCTAATATATACTTCATATTAAAAGTTAGAACATAGATTCTCAATCTTTTTTTTAGAATACTTTTTTCTAGCGCCCCCTAACTCGTGAATCTGAAACAGCAATTGTCTTCACGATTATATTTACTACAAGGGGAGCGTAATGGGATGGGATGGGACAAGATGGGATGGGGTGGGATGGGTTTTTCTCTGGGTCCCCTACCGCCCCCCTGAAGTATGAAACGTCTTCCAATTTTCTCTTGGTCTTCTACCGCCCCTGAAGGTCTGAAACACCCCAAGGGGGGCGTTATCACCCACTTTGAGATCCTGAAAAATGTTGCATAAGATTAATTTAAATATTTGTTTAGCGTAAATTTAAAGTTTGAAGACGATTTCTCGAAGTTTGTATGCCAACTCAGAATCAATAATTTCAAAATAGCCCATAACCCTAACCTTACGTACACTATCTAACCAATTTTTTTTATCACTTTTAATGACTTCAAAGAAGGTTCTGAGTTCATTTCATTCTGAGTTGTCCGGTCACCCTTCTTAAGAGATCACCAAAGAATATTAATTTAATGTTTAAAGTAATTAATGTTACTAGGTGAAATATAAGTATTTTTTTAAAATAATTACCACTTTTGGTTAGGTCATAGATATTCTGATATTAAATCGATCACCATAACACGGGCATCAGCCTAGCATGGTGGTCGAAAAATCCACTAATAATGTAATCATATTTTGTATAATGAATAAAGAAATATTAAAAAAATTAAAAAACAATAAAAGTCAATGTTCAGACAGGCATCACTTTTTTATTATCCTGTGCGGCTTTGAAAATACCTTGAAATGTTCTTTGCTGTTTGTATTAGAATAAATAGTATGTTTAAGCCTTAAAAGTTCGATGTAAGCGGAAATGGGTGTCCATTCAACCCTTAATAACTAAGCCTTGAGCAGCCTTTGTCTTCAGCCCCCGAGGGCCATAACATTGATACCAACAACAACTCGCAGGGCCATAAATGCAGAAGGGTCGCCGAGGGAAGATTGTTCGTGACGTCTTTATGGGAGCCACGCCCTGGAAGTGTCATTTGTATCGGAATTACGCCGCATCCATCATCGCGAGGGCGGGATGTGACATCCCTGACAAGCGCCGAGGGGTGACAAAAAATAATATTATAAGACTTATGGCGTGGCATTGAAGTTCTAGCAGTGGGGGCTGCGATTTCTTGAAATAATGCACGCTCTGCAAGGATTTATTATTTCTTGCAATTTTTTTTCGGTTATTTCTTAAAACTGGTTACATCTAATTAATTACCATTTCATTTTGGACGGTAAAGTTATAATTTTTTTTATCCATCTTTATTAATTCTAGACCTAAAATTAGTGATGCGCTATGCCTGACTCACTAGAAAATCCTCTGTTGAGAGCTGGCGCTTTAAAACATGAACAGTTTAAAATAAAAATACAATATTACTATTAAAATACCAGACATTCTTCATCAAACCATTAAACAAATACATACTTATAAATTGGATAAAATCTTTGATGTTAGATCTGTTTTCGCTGGTGATCCAGACTTGATTTCTGATTTATATTTAAGATTTCAATCACATGTTCAACATAAATTGCACGAATAATGGAATAAAATAGACTATTATCCATATTTATAAGCATTCTGTTTTATTAATAAATGTTTTTTAGATTTTACACAACAATTGGTAAATGGTTATATACACCAGTTGCGTACATTTAAAAAAGTGTATTAGTGAGGCCCATAAATAAATAAATTTAGTTTTTGTACCACCCACGAATTCTTAGAAATGTTTCAGAAGCTCCAAGAAGTTAAATCTAATAATAATATTTTATTATGATGAAGATAATATCTTTTTGCTTTCAAATTTACCAAAAAAACTCAACGACGCGACGCGACGGTTCTAGCCAGTGACAGCTCTAAAAAAGGTATTCGGTGATGTTTCAAAGTATGTTTTTATTTGTTTTCATCTCTAAGCGGTTTTGCGTCCAACATTTCTAACAGGAGAATACGGATTTTAATTTAAACTATTACATTTTTAGGCTGAAATCGACTTAATACAATAAAAGTCGACACTGTGAAACATCCCTGCGAACCGGAGGAAAAGAGTTAATATTCGAGCCAAGGAAAAAGTTATACGAGAGGCGTTTTCTCAAAATTCTACCCTATTTTCTATGATGAGAATGTTAAAAAGGATGCGAAGGGACTGCTAATTGATTATATAAAACTACCTAACAGTAAATTCATAATATATTCTTCATAAAATCTGACATATTAAAGAAGGTAGGCGAAAAAGTCGACATAACTTATTAATTACAGGCGATCAATATTAAACATAAAATAATGAGTGATATCATACTCGATAACGTTTACAAAAAAAACGTTGAGTTTCAATATAACATTTTCAAACCCCAAGGCAAGTTCACTTACCCCTCAAAAATAATCAAATGATAAATAATATTTTATTTTTAACTTTATTAGTAAAAACTCAAATTGTAATATTTAATTTAATGAAGACAATATTAGCGAAACTCAAAATTAGAGAATAACTTCATCTACGTCTTGGGTAAAGTGTATAAGTAATTCTACATCAAAAATTTGTACAATTTATTCATATCTCTGCGAGAGGTATATTTCATCAAAATATTAATAATTTTTCAGATGGCAAAATAACAATATGTTTCCTTAAAATTATACCATCATTTGAGGAATCCCGGATAGCTTGGTTAGTCGCAACGTCCGTGCTACGTTGTGAGTTATTATTTATTACATTATCTATGAATTGTTGGTGACAACCATTCTTTTATGAGTGCTCTTATAAATTCACTCATGAGTCTTTTAACATTTTTCATCAATCCCCAAGATGTAACTGAAATTGTACTGTTCAGCATTTATAAAAAAAAAATTGTTCCTTGCAATAAATTATTAATTGCTTAAACTTGGCATTTGAAAGACCAAGTTGATTATTTGTAAAGTTGTAACAAATAAGTTAAGGGTGGATAAACATAACAGCTTTACTCTTCGGTGGAATCACAAATCGATATGACGCTAAACGGAAGCTCGCTAAACTCCAATCCCATGGCTCCCCGTCCTTTCGAATATCGCCCACATACTCTGAAAATGAGAGACAGCGACCTTTAGGGAAAATAAAAAGCCAATAATTTGCGAGATTTCACTATAACCTCGCCTTCTTCGTCTCTGGGGAATACTGCCTGTGAGGTCTTTTAAGAAGAGAGGGGATTAAACCTGGGTATTGAAAATATCCAAGTTGTAGGATTAAGGACACAATATGAGATAAGTCGTTCTAAAGCCAAACTTTTGAGCACAAGTTCTCTTATAACAACGTCGTACGGTATATTAACCATGGAGCAGTGCCGAGGCGATCAGTGACGCTAGTTCTTCATGAGCACCTTCTATTGACATACTGTTAGAACCGATACGACATTATTATATTCCAAAGATTGCAATCGTAAAATTTATTAGACGGGAAGTCAAAATGTTTTTGAAGTGCGCCATCTACTATTTCAAACAATTTTATGTATTTAATTAAATTAAGACAATATTAACGAAACTCAATCGAAAATCTGAAACAGAAAAACATGCGGTACATCAAGTTAAGAAAATGAAGATAATTTTGGTAATTCTTAGTCGAAGTATGACACAGTTAAAAATGACAGAATCTGATGGGCACACATTAGCTCAGTGGTTAGAGCCGCGGCCCGGAAAGCTGAAAGTCCTGGGATCATGTCCCAGATGTGACCGTATTTTTTTCTGATTTTTCTGTTTCAGATTTTCGATTGAGTTTCGCTAATATTGTCTTAATTTAATTAAATATTATAATTTGAGGTTTAACTCATTAAGTTAAAAATGAAAATATTTTTTTTTTTTATATTTTAGATGAACCAATATGTAGAACAATCCTTTTTATGTTTGCCCGAACACGTATTTTTTTTATATTTGGAAATTATAATAACCTTTTAATGGAAAAATTGATTTACTTATTTTAATTTCTGGCTGAAAGTTTCTACAAAATCAAATATTATATTCTGTTAATTTCTTCTGAGCTAAAAAAGTTTTGATACTTTTCTATGAATTTTAATGAGTAATTTGACTTGCAATAGGTTAACGCAGATCTTTGCTTGTCAAATAAAACTCACAATTGAATTAATTCTATTCCTAAAATAGGTTTTTCCCACCCTCTCATAGTGTATTCCCCCTTTAATCGCCGTCAGAACTTTCTCTAAATTCTCCCTAGGAAGGTGATAGTGATAATTCATCCCTGGATTTGTCTAGAGCGCGCGTGGTTATCAAAAGAGAACGGATTTTAATTTTAATATTTTCCCGTTTTCTTGGAAATCGGCTTAAACGAAGTATAATGAAGGTAGAAAATGTGAAAAGTCGCTTTAATCTCAAAGAGACTTCTTCGCACTTTGTACCAAAATTTATTCTCACGAATAGAATAAAGAAGTGCGGTGCTCAAATTATTTTTAACAGCATATTTCTAAATGCCTTTGTTCTCCTGGATTAATAATAAAATGTTACAAGTACCTAACACAATATACATCCAGCAAAGGTTGAATATATTGAAGAAATAATTTTGTTTGGAAATTCGTTTTAGTTTTTCAAGGACCTTTAAGACCGAAGCAAACCTAACCGAGCTTGACGTGTCGGAAGTTGAATGATGTGGATCAAGCAAAGTTTTAGGTTGGCGGTTTATCCTCCCTCAACATTAAGTACTTTTCTCTATAAGGGTGTGAGGGTTTCGTGTGGTGTCGAGCATGAGGTTACATTTATACTTGAGTATGTTTATACTAATATTTTGTTCATGTAGGTACCTAAGAACTAAATCTGTACGCATAAATTAAAATGCTTGATTTTAGCTGCAAGGCTAGCAAAAAAAAATTTTAAGAGACCCAAAAACTTAGGTTAGTTTTAATTGTTTATTCCGTATGATTTATCCTATCCTTAGATTTTCGTTGTTGAAATAAATCTTCGCTAAAATGTTACAATTTTGACATAATGACGAAATTTTACAAAATAAATAAACTAACCAATTTCGTGAAAAATGTACGTTAGTATGCATGTACATATACATGCTATAAACGTAGTAGGCGTACTACAATTATGGTATATATTATAAACATAGTAGATATAGAATAAATGTAGAAGGTATAAACCATACTCATAGTAGGCATTTCATTGGCCTTTATCTGGGCCGAAACATTGCATTATTGGTTACTTCAGAATCTTTAGATTTTAGATTAATATTTTTACCAATGTCTGAATAATACATATTTTGGAAAGGAAAACATACAGCAGGAAAAAAATCTCTTAAAATGAAACCGTGCGATTAATGCAAAATCATATAAAATCTTGTGTTTTTGGTTAGCCACTCTTCCTTTCCACCGTCGATATGAATTCACAAATACAATATAAACCTTTAAAAGTTCATAATATGCTGACTACCCTGAAGTCCTGAAGAATTTTTTTATGTTAAAGAAGTGCATACGAAGGAACAGTTTTTTTACATATGCCACTAGAAAGATATTAAAATACCTCGAACATTGCATTGACAGTAATGTTGTTATTATTGAAGAAGAAAACGATGAACAGTTTTTTTTACATATTCCATTAGGAAGTTATTAAAATACCTCGAACATTGCATTGAAAATAATGTTATTATGGAAGAAATAATACCTATAAATTTAAACGAAACATGAAATCAAACAAACAAAAAAAAAATGACGGTCGCAACTCGGAAGGGAATCAGTTGCGACCATTGACTTTTTATTTTTCTGGTTATCGTTTTGTTTCACGTTTCGTTCAAAATGATTAATTAAAATGAATTAATTCAAAATTATTATATTTTTTTTTTTTTTTTTTAAAGAAAGACAAACATTCCCGGATTACGAATAAACCAACAATGTTTGAAAATCTCCTACTACCACCACAGAAAGCCGAAAATGTTGCTTGTGTTGTGATGGAGGACTTGGCCAGTCGAGGAATCGCACATGCGACGCCCGGGTGGGACCCAAGCGCTGTATATTAATCATCTTCATCAATGATATATAACATTGACGGCTTAACCTTCAGAATTTATTAAAAAAAGTAAATCAAATGAATTTGAATAATTTTATTACTTCCTTTATTCATGATGAGATTCTAGAACTGTCCGACGCGGTGCATAGTGCACATGCGAGTATCTCGTGGGATCACTTCTAATGCCCACACGTGGGTACTAGTAGCTCTGAAATGCTCCGGAGTTCTTGGCATATTCACGGTTTGCGGGCCACAGACCACAAAGGCTCGTTTTATTAAAACTTCCTTCAGCCGGCCCCGGAACGCGGTTTAGAACCGCACCTTTCATCAACGTTGAATTCCATACGCATTTCAAAATTGGTACTCCTGTATTATGTGAGTACGAAAGTACCAATCCTAAAAATATGTATATGAGAGATTCACTATTTACTAACGTCCAACTATTTTATTATTTCTCCTAGCAGCTTTTCGCCCTTCGGAATCTTTACCAAACATGCACTGATTTTTTTAATCCTACTAGCTTTTACCCGCGGCTTCGCTCACATGGTTTTAGGTAAATCTATATAAATATATAAATAAGAATATGCTAGCTTATCGGTTTGTAGTTCCTGGCATACGTCGCTATGCCGCTTAATAAATATATTGTTTCTCCCTGCGTGTCCTTTCCCTTCGTTCCATTATTTTTCCGCCTCCTATTCTTCATCCGCATTCCCTTCCCCTCACGCGTTCCCACTCTGCCTTCTCCGCTTTCCCTCTCCCCTCTCCCCTCTCCCGCTTCCCCCGTCCCACGAACCCCCCTCCCGATTTCCCCTCCCTCCTCCCGCACTCCACACATTCAGTCCCTGTACATTCAGATTTCAAACAGCTCGCGTGCCACCAATTGGTATTTTTTTTATACAAATTTCATAAAGTCAGAGCTCAAAAGCATATATATATAAACCTTCGTTGACGTGCTCACAACAACTCGCCAATGTTCATCGCAATCGGATGAACGGTTTACCAATGCATAATTTCATGATACCAGAGTTTTTTATAAATATTGGTTTTAAAGTTCCATCTGAACATTGTAGGTTACATACCTATAATGTATAGATAATTCGTTAGTTGTTCCAGCACCACAGATTTATTCTTGCTTATAAATTTATTTACATTTATTTCACCACAGATTTATTCTTGCTGTACATAAGTACACCTACATCAACCAACCCCCCTCTTTTATGACGTGGAGAATAGATAGTGCTGATAATTGGTACAATTTCAAGCAAGTCACAAATATCAAGTTCAACGCAGCGTTATTCGCAAAAGAAGCAATCTGAATTCGCCTTGGAGTTTTGGTGCATATGACGGAACACGGAAGAGGATATCCATCACAAGGTAGGCCTATTTCAAAATTCTGGTGTCATCCTTCCAGCGGTTCTATTATTTTCTTTCTGCTCTTATCTTCAAAATTTTCGTTACTGAATTCAAATTTACTTTGTGGCCTGGATTGCAGTTTCCAAGAGCTGTCGAAACAGTAGTTTTAAAATTAATAACCTGCTAGTAATTTCAAGTTTTTATCTAAATTATTAGGATGGATGAATAACAAATTTATCGCAATTATTAAGAACTGTGAATTAACAAATAAATAAGTCATGATATTTATAAATCAGGGAACCGTATATTGCATTCAAATGCTCAAAAAAATGTTCAACTATTCAAATTTTCATGTCCAGAACAGGGCCGGATCTACGAAATCTGGCGCCCTGTGCAGTAGGTACCGATGGCGCCCCCCCCCCCCTACATTTTTATTTTGATTAAAAATTCGTTCACCCCAATTTTTATTTTTTTTTATTTAATTATTTTTTTGGTTTACATTAATTTATCAAATTAAATCAAGACATATAAAGGGTGTAACTTTTCCAAGTGACCTGGCGGTAGCTCTCACACTCGATCTATGTTATTCTTCTCCATTAGGCAGTTTCTTGTAATAATTAATACTTAGTATTAAATTTATTTGCAAGAAATAAAAGGCTTTTTTATTTTATTTTATTTTATTTATTTATTTATTAAATTTACGCTTGTTCGTAATAGGAAAATCAAAATCTTTCAATTGTACAGGACCTTCCTGAACTAATAAACTAATGGAATTTTGAGATAACTTTGGCCAGCATCCGGGATCTTTCAATTCAAGCTCTGAAAACAGAATTAAATTTAAACTGCCGTTAAATTAAATGTAACAGTAACGTTATTTTTATCTTCTAATAATTGAACCGTAGGAATTTGTGCAAAAGATATAGATGTGCTCGGGACCATTGTAACGTCATTGCGCGGGACATCATTTTTTATCGGTGCTGGAGAAATTGGAATAAAAAAATTCCTAATGGAAACGTGTTTTTTTAATGTCATTCTGCTCTTTAATTCTACGTTTTAGATTCAGCGAGCCTGAAAGTTTTTATTTTATTATTTTTCGATTCATTGTAATCCACAGTACTTTTATATTTAGTTATAAATTTTAAAATCTAATAAGAATATAACCTCAAATTTGTACCTTGCATTTCCCCTGTGTTGACGTGCTGAGCGAACAAACACCATACAAACACTAAACACAATACAACGGCTTACGAAAGACGCTTACACCGACACTGACACCGTAAAATAACAAATCCAACAAATCTAATAGATATTACTTAAATATTTAACAATTTAACGAACTTCAAATAATATGTCAAACAGTCAGTCCTAGAAATCGTATAAAATAAAACAACTAAAATTGTCAGCATTTTGAAGGCGCAAGTCGGTTTATTTGATTCTTTTGAACAAAACTACGGCGCTGTGATTGGTTATTGAATTTGGATCGCACCCATTCGTCGTAAAAGACGGTAAAAGATATATGGAAAAATAGATCTTACGTTTAAACTAAATATATGGAATTTGTAAAAAAATTCTGTAACTGACTATAAATTCGTAAACCGTTGACACCAACCAGATGCGCGCGCATTGTTTCTTTGGAAAGTGTTGGTAGAGCGTAATAATTATGTCGTACTATGGGTAATTTTTAAACGATTCAGGGAATATTATAACTAAATTTTAATACAATATTTATTTTCTCACGGCGCCCCTTCGGAGTTGGCGCCAGGTTTTTGCACGTTTTTGAACGTATGGCAGATCCGGCGCTGGTCCAGAATGTCCAGTCTGTTTAAAAATGTTATGTTAATGCGTTCACACCGTTTGTCAATTATCATTAACCCTAATTATCGACTGGCTGAAAGCTCTGTGACCCAGAAACTCGATGTTCAGTCGTAAAATGCGTCAATAACTATATAATTTGACCCGTTATTATTTTATGTCCAATTTATATAGGCTAGTCGATTTGTACTTATCTGCGATGGGAATATATTATGTGCTCTACTCGTAAAATGGGAATATATTTCATGATTATTGAGCTTAAATAAAAAAATCATAATAATCAGCATAACTTTTACTGCATACGGTTTTAAAACTCACAAAATTCTTATACAATAATAGATAATCCACTTTATGATCACTAGATCCATTTGTAATATCAGATATCAATAACCAAACTTTTGTTCAGAGCTCTGTGAATGATCACATGGATTTTAATGTGTTTTTCAGATAAGTTTACAATTCAACATTTCCAGTATTACAATTAATAAGCGGACAACATTTATTATCATAACCATTATAGCTATTGCTTTTTTTTCTTATACAAATGTGTCGATCAGTTTAGGTAATTCGTTCACTTGACGATTTTACAACCGATCTTGATGTTTTCAATGTCAGGCAAATTTACGAACTAAATGGAATAAGCTATGACTTGTTCTTTGTGAAAGATTGTTCAATTTGATTCTGATTTTTCATTTTCTGTTACTTACATAATTATATCGAACATTCTAAAATAATGTATACATTAAAACACAAAAATTATTCAAAATTGTTAGTGGTTTTGGTCGAAATTTTGTTTCAGACAAGTCTATAATAATATGACAATTCAAATCGCAGAAGATACCCCGTATATTGAAAACGTGTTTTTTCTACGTGTGAGTTTAGCGCATCGCGCATCGTTCAAATATATGCAGTTACGAGATGCCCCGGGAGCTTCACACGAATTTCCATATTGCAGCCGATGTAGCCATCATGTGGAGCTTTTAATATGCGATTTACGAAGCCTTCGGGCCACAAACATCCATGACCCATGACATGAACGTTTAGAGTAAGGCAGGTTTTATCCGGGCTGTACGAACATTTTTACAAGGTGTTTATAAATTGCATTTATTAGTTTGTACGCCGATTCAATCTGTAAAATCCTCCGCTGAATACTGTTCAAGTATTTCAACTGCTCCCAACCTTCTAGAGTCTAGAGCCAGTGTTACTATGGCATCCCGTGAGGCTGGAGGTAGAGAGTAGGGAACGGAGATGGGAAAAGGAATGATGGAGGAAAACCTAGCTATTCAAATCTGGTCACCATTATTACCGCTGATGTTTATTAATAATATGTTTATTATAATAATGACAACCTCTTTGAAAGTTATTGAACTGACACATGAAATCGAAAGTTTTTCTTTTAGATATTCTCTAGGACTTCCAAAAATAATAATTATAATATCTGACGGAAAATTCTGGTCGATACAAAAATATAATTAAAAGACTTGTTTAATGTTATGGCGAGAAAAAAAGTATACAGCCTTGAAAGCTTGCTAATCATCAATTTCCAAAGTTTAATTACCTCAACAAAGGTTTGACCTGGTTAGATCAAAAATTAAAATGTGAACAATATTACGGTGCTCCAGATTTTATGTCCGGGTTGAATCTTTCCCAAATGAAAGACTAAACCCTTCCACACACTTTTCCACAAATGAATATCTAGTAAATTCACGCAATGTAAGTGCACTATATAAGATAATAAATACAAAACAATACAAGAACAATACTTCAATCCACCAGAAACATAATGGGAAAATATTTCACCGACTCCAGATATTTTCATATCAGAGGGTTCGGCTCTGATGAAATCCTAACTGGTCCGATAAATCCTACTGATCCCTCAATATAAATATTTAAAAAATCTTTCGTAATCCTACATGTATTTAAAATAACCGACTTTTGCATTTTTATGAATAAATTTTTTGACAAATCTAAAATAATATAATATAATATATATAACAATAACAATTGATACTACAATTTCTATTGTTTTTTTTATGTATTTTATATTTATATTTTTTTATATTTATATTTTTTTTTCATCTATGTATATTCTGAATTCATATGAAAAATAATTGTAATTCTTTTGTAAAAGCCGCTTTAATCGGCGTTAATAAATTAAAAAAAAAAAAAATACTACCTACCACGTTAATAAATGTATTTAAATAAATTTATTGAAACTTCAAAATAAATTATTGAAATTTCAAAAGCATTTGCAAATATGAGTTTCATAGAACCTTCGCACATAGTTTCTTAACAAAATTCGATAAAATATTAAAAAAAAAAATCACGTTTTTGAAACTTAAAAAAAAAAAAAAAAATAAAAATGTTTCAATATTAAATTTATACGGTGCTCCAGATTTTATGTCCGGGTTAAATCTTTCCCAAATGAAAGACTAAACCCTTCCACACACTTTTCCACAAATGATAATCTAGTAAATTCACGCAATGTAAGTGCACTATATAAGTATAATAAATACAAAACAATACGTCAATCCACCAGAAACATAACGGGAAAATATTTCACCGACTCCAGATATTTTCGTATCAGAGGGTTCGGCTCTGATGAAATCCTAACTGGTCCGATAAATCCTACTGATCCCTCAATATAAATATTTAAAAAATCTTTCGTAATCCTACATGTATTTAATATGACCGACTTTTGCATTTTTATACCTATATAAATTCTTTGACAAATCTAATACGTCTAAATTTTGAATGAGAGAGCTAGGTATAATGCCAGTAGCCGAATAACAAATGGTAATATTTTTATAGTCTGAGAATGCCCAATTCTTTTAATCTCATTTCCTAAATCTGTATATTTTCTTATTTTTTCAGAAACAGTTTTCTGAATATTACAAGATTATATGAATATTACAATATTACATAAATTTGGAATAGCGACATCAATGATATAAGTTATTTTTTAAATTTTTTCATGTAAAACTAAATCGGGTCTATTATGACTAATTGTTCTATCTGTTAGAATAGTTTTATCGTAATAAATTTTATAAAATTCGTTTTCTAAAAATGAATTTGGTTCATATTCATAATATATTATGGTACTTTACGGCAGTCAATCAAGTTATGTTTAATTACCAAACTTTGGTGAATTATTTTTAAAACTTGATTGTATCTAAATGTATACATACAATAATAACATTATCATTTCATTATAACAATCGAATTCCATCACGAATTTTTGTATCTGAAATAGATATATTAACATCGTTTGGCTAATATAAAACAAATCCTAAAATATATGTGTAAGGATTTTGTAGGGTCCCTTTTTCCACAATAAACACTCCAAGAGATTAGAACTGAGTTTTTTTTTTTATTTACATCTTTTAGATTAACTTGACGGGACACTTTAATATGTGATAATTAGTCTGCACAGCCCGGTTCCCCTTTCAATGGAACTAAAGGCAAAACAATCATTTTCTTCAAAAAGAGAATGAATTTACAGGAACTGGCCTTTTTATAAACCAAACACCTATTGACAACTTGACAGATTTACCACAAGTGCAATCTGGACGCTCAATAGAAACCTGCATTATCGACATGTAGTCTGTCGGTGAATAAAATAGATTAAGACAGGTAGAGACAGTAACTAAACCATTCAATTATAAAAATATACATGTTTGTTCTAGGACCATTGTAAAAATATCTTCCATGTTGATAGCCTTGGTCCAGCCCAGATTCAGCCAGCATTGCATTAATCTAATACGTCACGGCGCTCACCGCTCACCGCCCGGACCCGAACCGGGAGAATTGGCTTAGGCACTTCTGCTCCGTTGGCGGCGCCGCGAGTCGAGGATAATATTTTCATCGTATTATAGCTAACCTGACTTTACACCTGGCTGCCTTGGCGGGCGAATGAGTGGATGATGTGGTAGATAGATTTTTCCCAAACATGTAATCCGAACTATATTTTTATGTAGGCGAGAAAATTTGACAGGGGCTCAACTATTCGCCTTAAACCTTTTCGTCGCGAAGATGTGACATCCTGAAGAAACTGATTGTTGTTGAAGGGGTGGAGAAATGCTGAGGAAAAGCAATTGAAAGCAATGTTAGCACTCAGATACTTTGGTTACCTACGATAGAAATGAAAGATTCTCGCCAAAACGTTTGCGAGGGTGCAAGATTCAAATCAAAACGATAGCCGACATTGGAAATGCTGTAAAATAAATCCAAAAATGAGTTAAATATATCATTTTCCTCCATTTATATTTTCTCTTTAAATCTGTTGTCGCAATATTTCTGGGAAAATAAGTGCGTTATTTACAGCGTGCACTTTAACAGGATTTTTTTCTGAAAAATTTAAAATTAGTTAAATACTGTTTTAAAGAAATTTTGTATTCTGAATGATCTATTCAACTTTATTTTAAAATAAAAATAAATAAATTTTCGTTCTCTGAATAATGACATTATGTCCTTTACAGTTACGGAAACATGCTGTAAAGTTTACAGCATGTCAAATTTCCGTGATCGAAATCTTTGATCGGGACTTTCTTTTTTCCATCAGTCAAATGCAACGTTCGTCCTCTTCACCAAATAAAAACTATTTTTTTAAAACAACCAACAATTTTTTGGTTGATAAGTTAAAGTATTTGCTAAAAATTCAAATAATAATTAAGTAAATGCTTTTGTAAAAACTTAAAAAAATTGTTTTGCACACTTTAAAATCAATATATTATCAACTATGCGTGCCTCTAGCATTTCATTTTGGAATATGAGCGTAAAAAATAATATTTGTTATTCCAGTGATGAAAACGGTTCCATCTATGTTTTCATATTTCAATTTCTGTTCTAAACGACTATTTCCTCTTTTTAATTTCATTTCATTTTTTTAAATTTGCATCCTAAAATGTCATCTGAAATAAAAGGCACTTCACCGATTATTTCAACACTGAAATATTTTAGTACCTCTTATTTATGATGTTCCCCAATTATGTAACCAAACAAAAACAAAAACCAAACTTCAGAAACGGTTTGCCAAAATTAAATTAAATTTTATGTCACCTATGATTCAAACGATCCACACACTCTACAGGGGAAAAATAAGGGAATATTTACAAAATTTTACTGCTGTGATAGTAAAATATTATGTATTTTTTACGACGCAACGGGTGAGATTCAGCTATCATAAAATGAAACAGAGGATTAAAACCTGACAATTATAAAGGCCATGTTGGTTAAAATCTTCAATATCTCACTTAGACGTAAACCATAAATTTTCCCTGAAACGCTTTTGCGTCGTTAATATTAGTTGCTTTTTTAAGTGAAAACTTCTTTAGCCCGTTGTTATTTGAAACTAGATGATACAGAAGCGAGCGACACTAAAACAGACAAATACATACATCAATATAATTTAGCCTGTGAGAGAATGAGGTAGCAATAAAATATTTAATTATTTCATGGGTACTCGGTTCCAATATAATACGATAAATCCATGGTCCCACGCAAGTATCCTTTTTTTGGTACAGGGGTATAAAGCGCCCGACGAAACTTAGCGGCCAAATTCAGCAAACCAAGGGTCAAATCCTTCGATATCCAAAAAAAAATGGTAAAATCAATATCTAATCTTCAAACCACTCCAAATGAACATGCAGGGAAAACATAAAAGAAAGCGACATCTAACGACGAAGAAAACACAAATACAAATAAGATGACCAAATGTATAGGAAAAGGTGCACTGGGACAAAAATATGGAAAAAGTAATCCTGCACATTGATAAAAAAAAGTGCTTCGTGGTCTCCCCGCTTTTCTCTACTTCTGTTTACTGGCCGTGGAACGTATTGAACACCATATTTAATATACATGTCATCGAGTCGGGTATTATCCAGAAAAGAGCAGTCGACAAACATGGTATATTTCTTTTTAAGTAATACTGAAATGTTTAATCACTGAAGACTATTTTATTATACAGTCTTCAGTGATTAAACTACCTACCATAAGTATTCCTCTTTGCCCAGAATACTGCAATGGAGGGAAATAATTGTACCAAGTCAGTGGACAATGTGAACATCTTCAATTTATCACTAAACGAACCTAACATGTTGTTATTGAGGCATTTCAGGTATATACATTAAATAGGTACTGCATAATTTTTACTGTTCATGTACGTAAAAGCCATCAAAAAGGTCGTTAATAAATAAATAAACATCGAATGTTTCAACATTTAAAATATATTAATCCGTTTTTAAGCTTAAAAAAGATATTAATGACTCTCGATTGAAAATTTGAAACAAAAAAAAAATCTGAAAAGGATACGGCCACATCTTTTCGGTTGAGAGTCGATAATATTGTCTTATTAATTAATTTTATTGTCAAATAAATATTACAATTTAATTAATATTACTTATTAATAATAAAATATTTAAATGCCTTATCTTCATGGCCAGGCCAAAATCTGCTTATATCTAGCCATTGCAGGCCAAGTATTTGCTAGTTTATTTTTAAAATAAGTGATTAATTCTTTAATCTTTAGCCCCTTAAAATTCACTTACTCCGTAATTTTATTTATTGGATGATATGTTTTTCATAATGCATTGAGAACTAGAATTTGATGTTTGCTTTTAAGTGTGCGGCATTGTATAACGAAATCGAATAAATTAAATATATACCTAAGCGTAAAACCACAAAGAGCATCATGGCACCCAAACACCCCTACATTATCAAACATTACAAGATTAAGTACGCCATAACCGCTGAGTAAGTGCCGTTTACGAGTTTCCTTTAACTCTTGGCTGTACAGAGACATTACTATGAAATTACATTTGCTATTGCAATTGCCCCGCCGTTAGATAAATCATTTGAGAGAAAACCATGAATCTGCAGCCAGCATGAATAGAAGAAATATTACACGAAAATAATGACATAAAAACACACAATATTCGCCCTTCGCGGTGAAAAGTGACACAAATTTAATATAAGCATTGGAGCAAAGCACACGAAATTATAAATCAACAAGGGTATTCCAGCAATTATGTTAAACTACAATACTCTTTTAAGAAAAGCAAAAGTGGAAGTGGTCAGGCCATACAATCAGAGAAAGTGAAAAATGGTCAAAATTAGTCATGAATTGGTTTACAAATGACAAGAAGAGAAAACAAGGTAGACCATTTAGACGGTGGGTTGACGACATTAAAGCCGTGGCAGGTGATACATGGACAAGAGTAGCTAATTATAGAGAGGAATGGCGACAGTTGGAGAGGCCTTTGTCAACTAGTAATACACAGACAGGAAGTCGAAATGTAATTTACTGTGTGAATAAAGTTTATATTATCACAATACTCTTTTAAATTATATAATATACATGCTTGAATTGGCAGACAGAAGGATTTTCCGTGACTATATTACTTTATTACAAATACCGTGACGGTATTATGGCTTAAGGCTTAAGGTATCGTAACCGCGATAAAAATCCGCGTAACTTAATTCTGCCAGTACTTATTTCTACAGTATTCATATATAATTTTTTCAATGATGTATTGTTCAGAATGGTTTATATTCCGACTTGCAATACTACAAGTCGGAATTTATTTCAGTGTAGAAATTCTGGGACTAACTACCATAAGTATTCCTCTTCGCCCAGAATACTAGTGGAGAGAAATAATTATACCAAATCAGTGGACATCTTCAATTTATCACTAAACAGATACAACATGTTGTTACTGAAGCATTTCAGGTATAATATACATTAAATACTGCATAATTTTAACTATTCATATTCGTAAAAGCCCCCAAAAAGGTCGTTAAATAAATAAACATGGAATGAGCCAACATTTTAAATGAATTAATCCGTTTTTAAGCTTAAAAAAGATCCCCCGAAAAGTGTTTTTTTTCTTATGAAATTAGTAAATATCTAATTCTTCTGTAATAATATACTTAGCTCTTGAGTTTATAAGAATGTGAATGGCGTACCTAGTACTCTTTAGTTCAAAGTACCAATAATGCATTCAACCAAGATGGACAATAATACCATAGGACCATTTACGCAACTGCAGTAAATTACAAATTTTTAAGGCGGTGTCTTTTACCTACAATGTTTCATTTCTTGGAAAATATTAAACTGTTATGTTACCTAACACTTTAAACTGGCTTGGTTTAAAGTTCGATGTTCACCGCTCGACCACTTTTGGTTCCGTTTTTCACGACTCGTTTTCATTGTTTGGTTTAACGCTTGATGTAGGGGTACCAGGATTGTTCCATAAAGTTTTCTTCGTTCCCGAGTATGTTAAGTTCTTATACTCCTATTATGGTTGCTTCTCACAGGCTTTCAAGTATATAGGAAGTTTCGTCGTTAGCTTCGAACGTTAGGGGTTTGGGCATTTAATTTCCGGCCAATTTTAAATTCTGTGAAGACCGTCAAGGAAAAAAATTCAAATAGTTTAATGCACAAACCTTTTTACGTTGTCAGACTGCAAAATCTCAACTTATCTCAATCTAAAGTGGTACACGTTTACCGTGATATTAAAACAAGAAGAAAAGTGAACATTAAAGGCAACAAAAGCGCATTAAAAAGCGCGGCAATACTTCCAGACTGGAATATTAAAAGTTTCCAACAATGTAGTATGCAGCAGTTAATAACACCTCGGATACTAGGGAAGACAAAGTGTCATTATTATCAAATGAGCACGAAGGAGCAATACAAACTCGTAAGCCGCAACTCTCGTGGCGTTAGCTGAACTTAGTTGCGCAAGTCTTTAAAACTATTGTTGGAATATCTTCAGCGTTAGAAAAGAACATTAGCACTTACGGTGCTCACCGCCCCGCGCCCCCCAGCTCCGTGTTTTAACCCCGCCCCGGGTCGCTTACCCATCCGATAATGGAACTTTTTATTGTTATTCTTTGTTAGATTTTTTGTAATAGTTGTGTAAACAAGCACTTTCGTTAAATAAAAATCAGGAGGTCGAAAAAAGTTAAGAGATTATAAAAAAAGAAGCTTGTTTTAACACGTCGTAAATAAACACCGTTAAATAGATAGGATGAATTAATGGAGGAAGATACGTTACTGAGACAGAACAGGACATAATTAAGTGAATCATATTGCTATTTCATTCGTGCACACATATTCTTTGAATGATTATTCTTTTCGTAAGCGGTGCTCTGTTTTGTGTTCGATTAGTATGAATATAACGTACCTTACATATATGTTTTTTTTTAAAAGAAAGACAAACATTCCCGGGTTACGAATAACCCAACAATGTTTGAAAATTTCCTACTACCACCACTATATTTTCATGAAATGTGGTTAAAGGTCTGAGATAATGATCTTCACTCAAGACCGGTCAGAGGCTGAGTTGGCATCGCGTTTGGGTTCCACCCAGGAGTCACGCGTTCGATTCCTCGGCTGCCTTCACGACACAAGAAAAAATTTCCACTTAGTGTGGTAGTAGTAGAAGATTTTCAAATAGGTTCTGTCAGGAAATTTGTATCCAGAGAATGTTTGTCTTTCTTTTTTTTTTAAATAGTTTCAAATCCAGAGCCCAAGTTTTACACCACAGTTGTTACTTTTAAAAACACGATTGTTTTTTTTTAAGAAATATTTTAAATCTTTTTGACAAATTCCTTTGCTATAATTTTACATGTGTATGTAATGTTATTATGGAAATTGATCAAGAGATCATGGATAGCTTATCAATTTGGCTAACAAGAACAGAACTTGCTTGATTGATTCGTCTAAATTCAGCAAGAACCGAATGGCGGAACATTCAAACAGTAACGTCGGAGTAACATTCAGTCAAGGCGAGTGGCATTTAGCTCACCTCGGAAGTTGGGCCGTCACAGCTGCTCTAAGGTGGTTGGCTGCTGGCCGATCTTAATGGTGAATGGTAAGTCGTGACAGTATTCGAGCCGCCCCGCTCCCCGTGTGGCTTGTAATGGATGGGAAACGTCCAGAACTTACACACAAAACGGCTCGCAATTCTGGAAATTTAGAGCTCCCTTTGAATTATTATTATACGTGGTGCATCGGGGTGGAACACACAAGGTGGTCTTCGTACTTATAATACAGGGTACTTTACACTCTTCACTTGAACTCATCAATAAAAACCACATAAAATATGCTACAAAATCGTGATTTCAGGATCATAAATGAAGTGCCCACTTCAATAATAATGAAGGTCCTTTGTTTTAAAACCTGGGAAACTTTCTTTCTTTCAAAAAGAAGAACAAATTAATAGCCACCTAAAATAAGTTTGTTTGTTGTTGGATTTTGAATTGATATATCGACGGTATGAATAGCAACATTTTTTTACAGCACTCTGACTATAAACTAAACCTAAATCAGCTTTGAATTTATTTTATAAAGGTTTTAGAGGATTTACTTAATATATCAGACGCCATCTCAAGGGCGTCTTAAGGAAAATGAAAAAAACAAAATAAAAAATAAAAAAAACACTAACGCCTTTGCTGTACGAAAATTAAATGTTATTTTGAACGAATAAATGCGAACCTTAAATATGTGACAAAATGAAAAGTTTCTCGACCGTAAATGAAAATATTGAATTGTCTGCTTAGTGAAAATCTTCCAAGTAAAATAATAAAAATGGAAAATGAGTTTTCCGCTACAAGTAAGGATTTTTAAATATAAAAATAAAATAGTCGTAAAACCGCTGCGGCGTTTGCGTTAATAATAGAAATACGCGTCCAGCGTCCGGGATTTGAAAATTTCCAGCCTTAATTAAAAAAAATCATACCTCAGAATTTTAATATTGAGAAAAACTGCTTATAGTGTTAGGGAGCCATTAAATGCAACCTACATTTAATCATTTATCTCATATACATAGGGATTCATTAAAAAACAGTGAATTTATAAACGCATGAATTCTGCTTATTATTTACTTCAAAATTGGCTTACATAGTACCTATTTGGAGAAAATTAAATATATTGACTTATTTATGTTGCTATTTAATAATCACTGATGTGCATTTAAATTCGAACGTGCAATCTTTTATGAACGAACATGACCAACGATTTGCAAGAAAAATATTTCAATCATTTCGGTACGCGAAATGTTTATAACAAATAATTCAGAAGAGATGCGCCTATTTTATGTTGAAAAATGAAAATACTAAATAATCTTTCTTATTAATCATGGGATCATTTGAAAGAATAACAATATAAATATATATTATTCAAAATGCCCACATTTTGGCTAGTGAACGCTCGAAGGTGTTTGCAAATTGGCCAAAATGTCGTCAAAAAAGCTCCAGCGCATAAGACTAACTAACTATCTAACTAATCATCACGCCATTTCCCCGCAGGGGTAGGCATAGAGGACGGACCGCCACACAACTCGATCGTGGCACACACTCTTTGCCTCGTTCACATTCATACATCGTCTCATACATGCTCTTCAATTATTCCGACTCTTCACATGGCCCGACTCAAGTATCTGATTCACTTGGTCGTGCCATGTCTTCCTCGGGCGTCCCCAACTTCTTCTACCATTCACATTTGCATAATATATTCTCCTTACACTCCTTTCCTCGTTCATTCGCTCTACATGCCCAAACCATCGGAGAGTCCCTTTCTTAATCTTACACATCACGCTTACATCAGCCTTGCATTCTTTGCGGATCTCCACGTTTCTCTCACTATTGTACATGGTTTTACCACACATTCGCCTCAGGGATCTCATATCTATGGCAGTGCATAAGACAGCCACGATTAAGGCGATCCAATAGTCCAGGAAAAAATCGAAATCGGAATTTACGTCCCTTTATGGGAGGAGTTTAAAAATACTTGAGAAAAAGCTTTTGGAATGGTTGGAAAAGGTATTGGAGAAAAGTGATTATTTATAGACGTAATAATTTTTTTTTCTAGGCTTATTAAAAGACTTATTAAAAAATTATCGATATTTTTAAGGGCCAAGGTATGTTCTACACCCAGTATTTAATTGAAGCATCTATAATACTTCTAAGCGGTCAAATTTTCAAAACTAAAACATATGATTTTGTATGATTTTGCATTATTTAGTATGGCTTTATCTTAAACATATTTTTTTTTGTTGTAATTTCGATTTCTGGACACATTTGACACCCTACTAATGTAATGCCAATTTGAATCTCCTTTTTTTGTTACACATTCGCCAAAACTTGTGCCTTTTATAGCAGCGCGTTTCTGTGTCATTTTAATCCCTAAAGCGCCATTTAAATGAGAGAAAGGTCGCTTCACGGGATGATTACTTCCTACGAATTAATAAGGATATTACATAATGTATTACGTAACTCCATAATTAATTCGGCTATGTATCCCACCTTGGCAATTCCCGTATATTTCAAACAAAATCCGAATAAAATTCTAGGGCGAGAGTATTAAAATGAATAATTTTTATTCTTTTTCATACGCGATGCCCTTCGCGCAAAAATCTGATAAAATCGCCCTCCCGTTCATTTGTTTTAGGGAAAATTTATTACGTCGTTATTTTGAAATGGAACAATTTAAATTTTAAATTTTATTCCTGTGACGCAATGGAACACATTATTACGCTAGTGAGTTAAGTGTTGAAGATTTTCCTTCTGATTATCATTTTGAAAAGTAATAAGAAAATTTCGCACTTTAAAGTGTCGTCTTCAGCCAACTTGGGACATAAAATTTCATCAGAAAATTGCGAACCCGACATAAATTACATTTTAAATGGTCGCGGGTACATATAAATCTTTTTCAATGAGCTTTTTTCTATTTTTATTGAAGAATTTAATCAATTAAAGTCAAATGCTCACAAAGAAAACCATCGAAAACATAGCTAATGGTACAGAAGATTTCCCCAGCTAGACATTAATCAACATTCCTAATACTTTAAATCCGTCAAATTAACTTCAAACTATAAGAAATATCTTGGATCGTCTCTGAGAAGTAAAGATAACCCGCATTGGAAGCAGAAACTGCCTCAAAAGTACGCTTTCAGTAAGTACCTATATCATTATAAAGAGCAAGTAACTAAATCATTCGTTACAATGCTCCTTTTGGAGTAAGCTAAACAAACATATTCCGCATACTGCGTAGAACACTTTAACATATAAACGGACCGGTATTGTTTATCAAAGTACTCTCCAAGGATATAAAGATGTGAGTTATTGTCTCGTGTTTCGGACGTTTTTTGTCGATAACTGTTTTTATTGCCTTTATTGTGAAACACAACAAAAAAGCCCATTGTTCTTAAATTCTAGTTGGCTGTTTATTGTGTTAAGCAAACTTCTGTCAAAGCTGAATATTACTTCAGCAAAACAACTTTTAATTTAGTTTACTTCGTAGCGTGATAAGTCGGTACCTACTCTTAAAAAACTATTTTCCATGGTAACATCTCATTTATTTATATTATTATATGTCTAAACAGTATTTTACAAACATTTGATATACGTAACAATTTTGTGTAATAGTAAACATGAAGTAAAATATCCTATTCAAATTTTAAAGAACCGATGCAAAAGAATAGTATTGTGCTAATATTGATTATTAGTATTGAAGTATGTTATTATATCCTTGTTATAACTATATTCCGTGCAGTTGAACACATCTACTACTTCCGATAAAGTATTGCCAACTGCATGCAATCTAGGTACAAGCGAGTATCTAAATGACTCAGTGCTGATATTGTTTTTGCAATTAAAAAGTATTTTAGATCGAGTGGTTCTTGTTGGTACATGGAAGGTAATTAAGATTAATAAATCAGGGCTATCTAAAATACCATTATTATTTACTTCTACTTTTGAAATCTTTGATCCATAGCGGTATGACTTAAACACGTTTGTAACTGTGTTCCACTTTTATTATTTAAGACCGGACCTTAGATATTCCGTCCGAAGATATTCGTTTTAAGGTAAAGTCGGTCCGGTCATAATAAACAACTGGAAGAAAGTTATACCGTTAGTTTAATCCACATAAAAGTCGTTTTAACATTATATTAATTGTGAAAAAAAAGTTAATGCAATGGCCGCAAGGGAAAAGAAAAAATGTTCGCTTCTAACAATTTTTAAACTAAGATAGAGAAAGATTAAGAAGGCTATGGGTCTATAACCTCTGGTAATTTTAATCGCTTGGCTTTAAAAGACAAGTGCAATTTGTTAAGAAAAATATGGAACCTTTTTAAAAACTCGATTAATGCTCGATCAAATAATGAAGGTCTTTTACAATATATTTTGATCAAAATCCTTAGATGCTCTTACAATGGAATTCTTTATATGTTTAGAGATAACTACACAGTAACAAAAACTGGACAACTTATGTAACGGTATTGCACATAATTTTTCCTACATGAATTGTTTTTTTGTGTGAATAACACCCAAGAGTCCCAACCATCAGGAACTAGTGAGACTACGGCATCCCCAATTATTGGGGTTTTTTGTGAGGCTGCAGATAATAGGGATGGGAAAGAGATGAGGAAGAGGAAGGTGGGGAAGTACTGGCTTTTCAGATCTGGTCACCAAGCATGGCTACAGCCATTTCAAGCAACGCTTTATTTCTGACTATTGGTCTTGAACCGAGACGACACTCAGAGAATTTTCCACTCGGGAACTTGCTTCAAATATACCATTTTTTTAAATTTTAATGATTAATAATACAAATACAAATTAATCAAATAAAATTTACTTGCACGCCGGGATTTGACCCGCGACATCCTAATTGAGAGCATTATCCCTCGACTACGGAGGCCGTCGGTTATTCATTATTATTGTTAAAAATAATTAATTTTTGTTTTCACTTTTTTTGAACTGTAATTTATTACACTATAATAATTTAATATAAAATTTCCAATCACGTTATATTTTTCAAATATTCCCTAAAACTATATTTTAAAATGTATCATACATATTGAACATTGTTGTATCTATTCTAACACCCCCGATCAAAAATCATTGATGCCTTGGTACTATTACGATCGTATATATAAAACTTAATCGGTAAGAAATATCCAAAACCATCAAATATTTAACGTGGCAATCTCAAAAGCGTCCTCAAAAATTTATATCAATCTCCAACTTTAAACGCAGATTGAAAAAGCTTTTACAAAATGAACTCGTGGAATGCATTAACATCCAGGTTGATGATCGAGTTCATCCTCGGCACCATTAAATGCAGTATTATACGACTCTACGATACCACAGACAGAAGCCAGCTTTGATAAAACTCTTTATACTTAAAAGCTAAGTCGTGCTGCAGGAAATAATGCACTGTTATTGCGGAGCGAAAACAGTATTTTACATCCCTTAAATAATAGATGCGAGTAAGTTCCTATAGTTTATAAGAACTACAGACTAGCGTTGGTGGAGTAAGTGATAAAGAACTGGCTTTATGACCATTGGGTGCACGGTTCAAATCCTTTGTTCCGTTTGTTACGTTTTCTCACTTCGCGTTTGAAACTAGAAAAATATGAAATCAAAAAGGCAAGAAACTCACGTCAGGCATTCGCGATGTGTTCACCTTTACTTTACTCGAGAATACAAATGAAAAAGTCTTTCCGTTTGGGCTTGTTGTTTAGAAATACGAGTATTTAGCGTTTGACTTATTAAATTTCAATGAAAAAATGCCGTTATACAGTTTTTTTATACGAACACTGCACAAGAGGGTATGGTATAGTATGGAAAAAATAGTGATGGTGAAGGTGAATAGAGAGTTCAGAGAACTTAACAATTCATTTAACTAATTGATAGAAATTCTTCCTTTCTGAAACGAGAGCTTTTACGTCGACATTATTTATTTATTTATTTATTTCAACGCCATAAAATGGCTTTTACAATCTGGCGATACATGATACATGATACACAGTGGTACACAGGAGGCTAATTATAATAATGACAAAATAATAATGTACATTAAACCAAAGTCAGTTTAACTCTAAAATAAACGAAATGGCAATAAATGTCAACAATATGATGATAGTTTTTTTTAATATTAAAAGCTTAAGTTTTAATACCCGGCTTAGCTAGAGACTGGTATTGAAAAAAAAAATTATTGAAAATTTTTGATGTACCTAATACATAAAATAATGAAAAGTCTATAAAAATCTTAATATAATAAATGTATGAACAAAAGGTATGTCTATATGCGGTATGTCTATATAGGTATGTCTATATGCGGATGCATGGAATGTATCCAAGATGCATGCACCATATGGATTTGCTTGAGGCAACTAATAGATTTAGCTTGGAAACTAGACGTTTTGCAAATCTTGCAGTTTTTGGTTATAACATAATCCATAACCGTATTGACAGCCCATTCCTCTTGGAATGTTATGGCTTATACGCCGTAGTTGGCGACACGACTTGTTCAAGGTACCATACGGTAGAACAGATGTTCTAGCACAGCATAGCATGACAAGAGGAATGGTGCTGTTGAACGAAATTTCGGAAACGCTAGATATATATAACTCTTCTTTAGATAGCCTCAAGATTTTTTTGTATAATAATCATCTTCCTAGGTGTTAAGACTGTCAAAATGAGAAAATTGTACGGTAATTGGATAATAATCTGTTGTACAATAAAAAAAAATAAAAAAATCCCCCAAGGGCAATGCTTGTGCGTGGGTATAATATTGTTTTTTTTTTTATTTCTATGGTTATAGAGAATAGTTTAAGTGCATACATTAGGGATGTAAAAAGAGTAACGGAATAAATGCAATTAAAAACTACAACATAATAACAGTCTGAATAAGAATAGAGTTACAAATGCAATTTAAAGACAATGTAATATATATCTTAATGATAAATATATATAATGGCTTTGTTTAAACTTATAAGAAAAAAATATTAAAATCAGTTAATCAGTAAAAAAATATCAAATATTAAAAATTATAATGTGTTCGTTTTTTTATTGTTATGATTGAACGGCTAAAAAAAGTTTTTTTTTGTAATAGCTCCACACAAGAGGCCCTGAGGAACAAATAAACACTCAGGCTTATGTCATATTTGGCGATGCTGTGTGAAGGGTCCTTTGAGGGAAACAAAGGAAGGAATGTTACCAGCATTTCAAAGTATAATCAAAGATTATTGTCGCAAAATATTATTATGTACCTAGTCTTACAATATTATCAGCTAATTCCATTATAACTGAATCATATTTATGTACTTGCCACCTACCAACTACCTATTAATTGAAATGTAATAATATTTTTATTTTACTAGTACACCTAATTATATTATAGTAAAGATAATTATTTTCGGCAAAAACTAGAAGCAACGGAGAACGATGCAAAAAAAGGTTGGAATATTATAAATGAAATCATAGACAAGAAAAAACACTAAAAAAATGAAATACATAGTATTACACATAACAATATCAAAATACGATGCAAAGAAAATCCATCGGCTGCCGCTAACATATTTAACAACTTTTTTGCAAATGTAGGCAAAAACCTTGCAAATCAAATTAAAAAAATACCGTCTAATGACGAACAGAACATTAACGCCAATATGTTAAACAAAATTAACATGTTTCCTCTCACTTCAGCACAGGAAATCGAACAAATCATTTCAAGCATGAAGGGAAGATTAGCACCAGGTTTCGATGGGGTTACTGTCGAAACACTGAAAAATATCAAAAAACATATTTCAAAACCATTAACACATTTAATCAACACTAGTCTTCAAAGCGGAATATTCCCAACGATATATAAACAAACCATCATCACTCCAATTCATAAAACTGGCAACCCAGAAGAAGTGACAAATTATCGTCCAATATCGCTGATTTCAAACATTGCTAAAATCTTTGAAAAAATTATCAAAAAAAGATTGACTGAATTAATTAACAAAAATAACATAATACACGACAACCAATATGGATTTATGAAAAATAGAAGTACCCAAGATGCGATTGCCAAACTATCGAACATTATCCAGAACACATTAGACAAATCTTTGAAATGCCTCGGAATCTTCATAGATCTTAAAAAAGCTTTCGACAGTATTTCTCATGATAAACTTATTAAAAAATTAAACTGTATTGGGATAAACGATAAAGCTCTAAAATGGATAAAAAGCTATTTATTTGAACGACACCAAGTAGTCAAGATAAACAACTTTCTGAGTCTACCACTAACAAGTAATTTCGGGATACCTCAAGGCACAGTCCTAGGCCCCCTACTATTTATAATTTATGTCAACGACATTTTCAAACTACCAATTAACGCAGACATAATATCATATGCCGACGACACAGCTATCATAGTGAATGGGATCGACTGGGATATAGTAAACGAGCAAGCATGAATACCTTAAAACATTGGTTTGATACAAATCTTCTCTCATTGAACACTAACAAAACATACTACATACACTTCTCAATTAACAAACTAAAAACACTCCCCAACACTAAAATAATTATCCACAATAACAAATGTAATAAAATCACATGTATTCAAGACTGTTCAACGTTGAAATCAGTATCAGAAACTAAATATCTCGGAGTGATAATAGAACAACATATGAAGTGGAAGAGCCATATCTGTGAATTGGTTAAGCGTATCAGAAAGTGTATATATATATTCATAAGATTAAGAAATATTTTAAAACTCAACAATCTAAAAAGAGTATACTATGCACTAATCCAGTCATTAATTCAATATGGAATTATTGGATGGGGGGGGTCTTACAACAATATTCTAAACCCGATCAAAGTGATCCAGAAGCTAATCATTAAAGTAATCCTAAAGAAACCCTCCACATATCCAACAGAAACGCTTTTCGCAGATTTTACGGTGCCTCGAGTAGAGAATATCTTCAAAAAAAATGCAATTATCCAAATTTACAAAGATAATATCATCAAAAAATTTGAAACCTACCAATCAATAAGATATCAAGACAACATCAAAATACCAAAATTTAATACCAAACTAATGCAAAACAATTATATCTACTTAGGAATAAAGTATTTCAACAACCTTCCAATTGAAATAAAAAAAACCAAAGACATCAATAAACTGAAACTCAAACTGAAGCTACACTTCATCAGGAATAATTAAAACTAAATAATTACCTGTTTTTCTCTTTCTTTCCATTTATTATAAATTATATTCATCTCTATTTTATTTAGATTTTTCGAATTTCGTACCGTATCCTATGTATGTACACCTACACATATTGATGATCCAGAAGGCTCAATTGTTCGTATTATATACTTACCTTTTGCATAATGTTATTCTATTTCTTTTATAATTAGTGTAACTCGCTCATCAAGCACAAGAACTAGCTTCTTCTTTGATGAGATTGCAACTTTAAATAATTTCTGTACCGATATGTAATTTATGTAACACCTTTGTACACTTATATATCTATGTTAAATAAATAAAAAATAAAAAAAACCTATTTCCTAACTTTTATTTATCTACTAGCTGTTTCCCGGCATGCGTTGCAATGCCATATTCAAATAAAAGAAATGTAACTCCTTGCATGTCATTTCCCGTGCGTTCCCCTCCAGCGTTCTACTTCCACCTTCCCCGCCACCGCTCTCCCGCTTCCCCGTCCCGCCAAACACCCTGGCACTTCATTTCTTGACTCCTCTCCCGCCCGGCCCGTAGCCGAAACTTTTTTCTAATACTAACATTATTAAACTCGTGATATCTTTCTAATTAAATATCCGAATTGAAAAATTCAAAAAGTTAAATAAAGGTATTGAAGCTGTCTTGAATATAAAGTAATTTATTTTGATAAGGATAAACACCAAGATACAAATAAAGAGCCTTTTCAAGCGGCGACATATTAATTAAATTTTTAAAATAAAAGAATACTTATTGTGGCATAACCATAATAGTTAGACATATGCTGTCGCGACCTTTTTTGTAAATAATAATGTGTTCTACAAAGTTGTATTACATTATTTTATTCTATCATCAAACATTTTCGCAGCGCACGCGATGCAAAGAATATTTTAGGTAATTTTTTTACACCTTGGATTGCATTATTGGAGTTTTAGGATCCCCAATTTTTTGAAAATATAATAAAGCCTATGTCACCCGGGGATAGTGTAGCTTTCCAACAGCGAAAGAATTTTTCAAATCGGTTCAGTAGTTTCGGAGCCTATTCAATGCAAACAAACAAACAAACACACAAACAAATCGTACATCTTTATATAGTGTATAATATAATATAATATAATATAATAATATATGATAATAATAGTAGATAGTAGATGTACCGTACATCTATTTTATTAACTGTCAAGTTAGTAAATTTCTATATTTGTTATCATTCTTACAAGTTTTATTAAGTTTTATTTTATTTCTTACTTCAAACAATTTTTTATTTTTATTTTTTCTTTATCTTTTAATGTAATGACAAGACCCCCCAATTTAATCACGAGAAATGTTTTCTTTATTAAATTGGGTAATTTCATTAAAAAATTACGTTATTGTAATTAGTTCCTTGTATTTTTCTTCTGTAAATCTGTCATATGTATGTATTTCAAATAAATAAAAAAATTTAAAAAATGTTCTGGGAAGGAAAAAGGTAGAGTTGGATAGAAATCCGGGGGTCAATGTGTTCAGCACTACATCCGCGATGCAAGGCAAAGGGTCCAAAGAGTACGACCAAGACAAATGTAATCCGATGAACCCGGGCACCTCTGCTAAGTCACCAAACATTGCAAACCATTTGTGGTAACCTTGGGCAGGGATATCGGTTATCCAATATATGGTTCCGGAGCGATGGTACCCATACCCACCTCTCAAGTTAAAATGTATGGACCCCACTTCTCTTTTGTTAAGGATCGCGTGAAAATGAGCTCCTCTTTATAATGTTAAATTCAATTACCAGCGCTTTTCGCGTACGTTACTAATAAAAAAACCACCCAATTAACTTTATTCAGAGCAAATCGACAAGTCTTCACAGGGGACATAAAGCAGGCATTCATAAAATCGTAAAAACTTGGGAATATTATGATTTGGGGATATAAAAGTCTTTCACCAATAAAATTATGGAACAGTTAAATAAATTGGAAGAGTCAAAACTTTCTTTCGCTGAAAGCCTACAAGATTGGGAGATAAAAAAAAACTTTTGTATGGTTAGGTAATTCCATAAACATTTTTCGCAAAATATAAAGGTAACAAAGAATTTGACATAATATGCCATTATTGTAAATATGAAATGGATGATAAAACATGTTGCCTTGCAGAACGGTAACCTCTGAAAAAGAAAATAGGTACTTGAAAACATAATCTATTTTAGTGAAGCTCAATCGAAAATAATGGGTTCAAGTTCCAGATGTGACGGTATCTTTTTTGATGTTTCTATTTTCAGATTTTCGCTATTATTGTCCTCTTTTAATTAAATATTACAATTTGAGGTTTTACTCATTAAGGTTAATATAAAAAATATATTTATTTACCATGGTTTTACATTCTCAAGCAATATCAATTTAGAAGTCAGGTATGGGTAGGTACCATCGCCCCGGGAACTATTTATTGGATAACCAACACCTCTGCTATAGGTCATCCCAAGTGAATCGCTACGTATCGTAAACTTAGCAAAGGTTGTCCGAAATCATAGGGTGAGGTTTGTCCTGGTCCTGACAGCAGATTCGTTTGCTCACATACTGCGTGGAGGGCCGGATCGGAAGACAATGGTTGAGGGAGACCTTTTGATCTCTCCAGCCGAACTCTCTCAACCCATCGCCTTACACAGTCTCGCAATGGAAAGGATGGATTCACACGCCCGTCACTCCTGGACATATTGACCCTCAGATTCCTACCAATCCCTTATACCTTCTTCCTTCCCAGAACTTTCTCTTATTCATTCCCATAAAAAAAACCTTCACACGGCATCCCCAAAGGACATAGGCACTGAGCGATATTTTTCCTCAGGGTGTCCGGTATAGATCTCAGGTAAAAAAACCATAACATCAGGTTTCACTCCTGCTTTTACATTTGACTGTCTTTTTTTAATATTATTAACGATAATAAATGAAAAAATTACGACGTAATATATCTTTTAAACTTAATTTTTTTCCTTGTTTCAATATTCACACGACAATATAATTAAATATTATAATAAAGAGGAAAAATATTTATATATGAAACATTCAAATGCAACATTCAAAATAATAAATGGAATATATAAAAAATGAGACGTAATAACTACCCAATATTGTAAACGCAATTAGAACGTTACGCTTACAACTGTTCAGGCCGGTTCCGATGAGAAAGATTAATTATTCTCCATACCATTATTTTAACATAATAACTCAATATCGATTTTATTTAATTAAAAATTTGCTTTAATAAATACCTACATTCAAAAATGCTCAAACACTTAATGACAAAACTATTAAAACTCTGTACTTTTTGTAATAATTTGTTGATCATGAGTATTTATAAATAATTATTCCGTAATATCTACCTAAGCAAAATATATATATTTTTTAATATATTAGTTTTCAAGACTGCAAATAATTAGACAAACTGAAGTATTTTCGTCAAAAAAACAAGGGCTCGGATTTTTTATTTTGTATTTGAACTAAAATTATAATACTGAAAAGTAGCTTTTCCAAATAATTTATTGATTTATTTAACTGCACGATTATATGATTTGAAATTTTTGTTGCATAAATACGGATCCACTATTTGGTCTCCTAATTATGAGATTCACAATTATAGAATCGAATCCATACAAAGAAAATTAACCCGTGTTATTGCATATCGAGAAGGTTTATCTGATCAATTTGAAACGTATAATGACCGAATTCTACACTATAAACTACACTCTCTGACAGGAAGACGGAAACTTTCCGATTTATTGCTTCTGCACAAAATTATACATGCATCAGTTGATACACCAAACATTTTATCCCAAATCAACATCAACACACCATCAAGAAATTCAACAAGGAGGTTGCAAGATATTTTCTATATATCTACCTACCACACAAATACAGGATATTTCTCCCCTTTACCACGAACATTAAGACATTATAACACTATACACCGCTCTAATAATGAAATTGACATTTTTAATAACCCATTCAAACACTTCAAAAAACATATTTTACCATCAATCGTATAAAGCTGATATTGTGATGAAGCCCTTTATTCAAAGACGTGAAATATTGTACCTACTAAATCCAGGTGCCAGTAATAAATTGTTGGTGATTCTTTTGTATTCTACATTTAACTATTATTTGCATATTTAAGAGTAACAAATTATTTTTAATACTACTTTTGTTGTAATTTAAATCATCCATGTGTGTAATTTTTTGGGCATAATTGCCTGTTTTATGTACTAAAATAAAAATAAAAAATAATACAAATTTTTGTTTGAGAATTTAACAAATGTGCAAACGACCTATGGTAAAACCTTATTGTACTAAAAATAAATACATTTTCTCAAAATTTAAAATAAAGGTTTACAAGAACCGTCTTTCGAAAGCAATTTATAATTTTTTTGTGGAAAAGAGTCAATAAGTCTAAAATTTGATTTAAAAATGACATATTTCAGATTGTGTCTGGTTATTCCTTCTTAAGCGTCAATATTTTATTTATTTCGTGAATTATCCAAATGAAAACCAACTAAGGACAGGAAACAAAATGTTTTTATTTCCCATAGACCTTCAACTCTGAGTCATCAGTGCAGTATTAATATTTATTTGGATGAACTTACCTATTATTCCGCTGATAATGGCAGAGCATTGGTAAAAACCTGAAAACAAAACCGACATTGTCTACTTCGATTACCAGTTTCTAAAGTTTCGTTTATTCCAATAAAGATAAACCGTTTGTGCCGTCTCAGCAGCGAGGGCGAGAATGTATCATTGGAAATCCCTATTTTATTACAATTGAGGGGGCCTCTATAAATTGAAAATGCTTTTAAATCCTCCAGTCATCATCAGGTTTCATTCTGAAGTGGTATGCAAAATTTTCAAACGGCGTCTAAAACATTCCAGAACAGAAGCCTAGAACATTTTTACTTTAAAGCACAGTTTGGTTTCCAAGTTAATATACAATGGTGTAGGTTCGTTTTTTTTAACATTAGCTCCACACAGGAGGTTATGAGGAAAATAATTCCCCTCAGGGCCTGTCATCTTCAGGGATGATGTGTGGAAGGTCTTTTTTGAAGAAAAGGAAGAACAGGAAGTTCTTTGAAGGAAAAGGGTATTAAGGATGGGTAAGAATCTAGAGATCAGTGTGTCCTGGAGTGACGGACGAATGAATCCATCCCTCCCACTGCGGTGCAAGCCGATATTTAGAGAGAGTACGGCCGGAGAAGTCAAAGGGACTCCTTCAACAAATCTCTCCCGATCCGGCCTGCCATGCAGCTGGTGGGCAAACGCATTATCGCTTATCTCACCCCTTGAACCCGGGCAGCCCTGATTAGTCACCACACATAGCGAACCACTTGGGGTTACCTATGACGGAGGTTTTAGTTGTCCAATAAATGGTTCCCGAGGAGGCGGTACCCATACCCGCCTCGCAAAATGAGAATGAATCTTGAATAGGTACAAAATAATTATAAGAATATAAAAGAAATAACATGGTTTTTTAATAAAATAAGTATATTAACGACACTACGGTCCGCTAAGTTTGATGACTTAGCAGGCGTGCCCACCTTTTACGGGATAAGATTTGTCAAGGACTTGGCGGCGGAGTCCCAAATTCTCACCCCCCTCATGCCTGTTTCCTTAAAATTACCTTCGAAAGATGACATGATGAAAATTGATTTTTTCTCATGGCTTCCTGTGTGAACTAATGTTAAAAAAAAAAAATTGGATGTGTATTTCAAACCTTCAAATCACATTGCGCATTGAAAATTGTTGATCTGACATAAAACTTTATGTATTAATATCATGTAGACATACCACCTCGTTTGCGACATTTTTTTGTAATTAGCGCTTGGTCGCAAGTTGAAATAATTGCAACCCGTAACATAATCTTTTACTGTTATAAAATCATTAACCATTAGGTCTACAAACCATGGAGTTTATTCGTTGAATTACTTAATAACTATTTTCTCTAAAAACCACAACACATTACATTTTGAAAGCCGCAAAACAACCCAAAATAATTAGAAAAATCCCAGAGTTGCAAATATCGTTTTCTGAATTTTCTTTTTCCAGATTTTCGATAAAGTTTTGCTTAATTTTCTTCATTTAATTAAAAAATATTGCAAAAATAATTTGAAATAACAAAAGCAAAAATACATTCTAGGAAATTTTGTAATTTTGGTGGAAATTGTGGAAGCCTATAATTGGTGTCAGTATTTTTTTTACTTTAATTTATACATGCAATTTGAGCTTCAATTTTTTTATAAAAAGTGTGATAATTAAAAACGCCAAAAAATTTTTTTAGGAGTCCTAAATTCCTGAAGTATTTGAGACTTTGGCATACCCTATTAGGGTACTCTGTGAGGCTGAAGGATGTGAGAAGAGGAAGACGATGTTGAGGATGGATGTTGGGAAGTTCCTCTTCAAACAAACATTAAAAAACTTCAGATTGTCACTGAAGGTGTAAAACACAGGAAGGGGAAAAATCATATTTCTTTATATTATCATTAAAAAGTGTAAAATATTATATAAATATATATAAATATATAAAAAATATAGTTTTACAATATGAATGTAGAAAAATTAGGTATTAATTAACTGATTAGAAACAATAAATTAAATCATTTACTATATTTTTACCATTTTTTAAACTAAGCTTTCTTTTTTATTTAATTTTTTGTAATATTCTCAAACCGCTGGTTGGTGACCGCTTTTGTTTGAGGTTTTTCCGCGCCTAGCTCCAACAGGGGTGGCGTCTTTTTGATGGTGAGCTTTTATCGCTCCGTTCTAAAGCCATAAAGCCTTCAGCGGCCGAGTCGTAATATGAAATAATGCCCGCTGTAAGAATCCAACCCCAATAAAAAGCCAGCAAGTGATTTTGAGATAGCTATAACCAAAATAATATTCAATAAACACAGATTATTGTAAATTTAAAGGTTTTCATGAGATATTTTCTAGAATATCTGTATATTGTTAAATATTGTCGAAACGAAAAATATTTGCGAAATTTCGAAATACAAAAATATTGTGTGAATTAAACACTACATTGCAATGTTCACTTCTTATGAAATTCATAACTATATTAAACGGTTAAAACAGAATATAATGATGAAGAGCATGGTTAACTTTGCAGGCGGCAGACAGTTGGACCAGAAATATTTTCAATTATGTTTCTCCAAACAAAACTGTTTTGTTTATTTATCGACATAAAGTAAAGCAATTGTGAAACCTATACGTGCATGACCATTAATCTCATGGTTTTGCATTCGCGGATGTTAAAAGCCTATGAAAAGTCCAATAATTCCGGTATTGGGATGACCAGCTGTCAGTTTCGTATATTATGTTGTCGCTTCGTGGATATTAGTAAACTTTAAAGTGTTAAGAGTATTTTTGTTAGGTTGCTATATTTAAATTCATTTTTATGGCATCCACAATTGGGTATGTTGTGAGGCTTAGTGAGGAGGTAAAGGAGATGGAGAAGAGGAAGATGGGAAAGTATCTGGCTATTGAGATCTGATAGCCAAACACGGCTAAAGCCATTTCAAGCAACAATTCATTTCTGAATGTTGATCTTATATTAGGGCGATACAGAGAGTACCTTCCATTCTGGAACGTGCCGCAAATATACATACTGTATATTATTTTTAAATGAATTAATTGTGAAATAACGCAAATTAATCAAAAAAAATTGCGTACTCCGGGATTCGATCCCGCTACCTTCGGATAGTAAGTCAAGAGCCTTACCCCTCGGCGGTTGTATTTTCACTAACGTTATTATTTTTAAGCCTCTGAATTAAGATACAATATTAATGTTAATGAACCAAATTAAGCGTACTTTATTATATTCGTACACTGGCAATAGTGGCAATACCGATGGTGGCGACGCCATTCACTGCGTAGTTACCCGAATCAAGCTTTTACGTCATTTTATAACAATGTAAATATATTTCTTTCAAAATCTGCAGCATTTAAAAAATCTTTTTGACGATAAATTAAATTATGTTTGCAGTTTTTACCTTTCCTCATTTCAAAAACAAAAAATACAATCGGAAAAAAACCATTTATTATAATGAACAAGTTGCTTAATTCAATCAGATCGCTACCAGAAATTGCCTTACTTTGGCATATTATTTTTCTCCATAAATAACCAACGACGTGTGGTATGCGGTGTACATATTTGTTAATTAACGTAAAATACAATGTTGGCCATTGGCCACCCTACTCGGTATTGGCCATCGTGTGATTTATGCCGACGACTCCGTGCAGCCCAATAAATAAATATTGGTCCGGCGCTTCCATTACAGCTTACCGGAAAATGTTTTTAAATCCGCAAGGCGTGCTTTAAAATGCTATCGGAATATTTGGAAAAAATACTCGATGGTCTAACATACCTTTCCCAACTTATTTATTTCCATTTATTTATATACTAGCTTTTACCCACGGCTTCGCTCGCATAGTATTTGTGGGAAATTACTGGTATAATTATTGGCATAATTGTTATTATTTATTTGTCTAATAGAAAATAATTATTGTTTAATAGAAAATTTCAAAATTTGAGAATGACATTTCGAATGAAATAGAAATTTATTTTAAGTACCTAATCCCTTTATTAGTATTTTATTCATATTTGAATCCAGAGTAACCTAAAAAAATAAGAAAATGAGAGTCCACTTCAAACGCTATGCTTTATAGCAACGTTATGCTTTTTGTTCGGAGAATAAACATTTTTAGAGATATGTAGATATTAACTACGATGCCAAAAAAGTACTTTTTTCAATCACAACAAAGCACTCTCTTTAAGCCTTAAATTTAAAAAAAAATTGTTTCCAAGGTAACAATTTGTTTGACGTTTGCAATAACTTGATTTTGTTAGGGACAGAAACCGTATGATACATAATTTCATAACGCCATAGCTCATTCATAACGCCAGAGCTTACCAATATATAAACCGTTGTTACTCGCAAATAATTTAGTTTTCGATTAGTGAAAGAATTTTTAATTCCATTCGATATTTATTGCGTGAAAGAGTAAGGACCATCCAACCAACCATCCATATAAACTTTCGCATTTATAATATTAGGAAGATTTGGTTCTTACAGATGTACTCACGCGAAAACAACCCAGTTGTTAAAACTTTGTCATTATAAAATCATAGTTATTTTACAAATAGGTAGACAAATTTACATAAACCTACTCGTTAAAAGGATATATAATATCTACAAGAGTCCCTGCTGAAAACCAGCTGCATTCTAGGAGAAATCCTGAATTGTAGCTGAGCAGTGATCTTTTGGTCAATATAAACAATGAAAAAAGAACAATATATGTAATATTGTGAAAAAATCTCTTGTTTTCTCATTATTTTTATTATTATTAAATATAAAATATTTAAATATTTAAAAACTCACTCATGATAAATAAAAAAATAAAAGATATAAGTGATACATAATATAATTAGCTTTTCAATTCTTACACATTTTTTATGACATTTCAAGACAAGACAAATTTTATGAATCTGTATTAATTATCGACGAAAATGTCTACTTCAGCACCCTCTTCTATGTAAAACATATTTGAGTGAGAAAGGTAAAATATACGATATTTTTGTTAAATGTATTCGGGAGAAAACTGTTATGGCTTCTTGAAAATAGGAATTGGGAAAATTATTTCAATTGACAGACAGCAGTATCGAGATTTTAATTAATAGTTTATTATTCTATATATAAAAATATAATAGATCATTCGATAACCTTTTTATTTTAAGTGTATTAATGTTTTGAAATGTAATTGTAAATTTGCGTCGTCCGAAAAAATATCAATTTTTAACTCGTAAGCGTAAACAAGACGTATGTGTGTGTGTTTTTTTAAAGCATTTGAGATACATACTTGAGAAGTTAATAAAGTAGTTAATAACACAGTCCATAATTGACTGTGATCTGATGTGAACTGTGAACTTATGTGAACTCTGTGAACCTTTACATGCATTTCATATACATATTGTATGGGTAAAAGCAGCATAAAATATCAAGAAGATTGGAAAACGTCTGAAATTCTAATCAGTGTTTGAGAAGTCGAAGGAGCCACTTGACTTTAAATGGTGGCATTAGGTAAAGTCAGAATCACAAACAGGCAAACACCAAAAACTCTGGAACTGTGCAAAAAATAACCAGCCTTAAATATATTGAGTGGAAAACAAATTCGAAAACATCTCAATTCAACATTTAAAAAAAAATGTTTAAAGTTGAATAATTTATTTTTTTTAAATTAAGTTAGATCCATTCTCTTCACTGTTTAAATTCGGTAAATATTAAAGTTCTCCACCTCACGATTTCGAACAGAGATTTCAAATATTTATATGTTGAGAACTCACTAAATCCAGAATCGCATGTGAAGGATGTTTTTTGAAAATTGACTGCCTGTATTTCAAAAGCAAGTTTATAAATCAAAAGACTCGGAAAAGTAATATATGGAATATGTTCGCTAAAATTTCAATCTCGAAATGAATAGCTGTCAGCGAGAGAAATCGACTTTCTACATTGAAAATTTTATCTGCGAATCACATGAATGGTATCATAGTTCGACGACTCTTATTAGCTATCCTTACTGGATATGAACTTCAATAAAGAAAATTGTTCGATAATTCTAGAGAATTATTTTCGTCAATATTTTGAAATATTATTATTTTACTATAAGATATTCACCCCCTTCCGCGGGTTTTTGCTGCTAGGCTCTGCAGACGACTTTTTGTTGGGCCTCGCCCAATTTAGTAAAGTTTTCTGATAGTAGATTGTTACCCCTTTGTGTGTACAAAAGCAATTACTAGAACGTGCGCAATATACTTATCGAACAGGTTATTCATTTTTATATCCAATAAAAATTATTGAGAATGCATACGTAATATATGACATGTATGTTGTATAACTTCGTACATTGGACAATCACCGAACGAATGAAAACTAATCTCCACTAAGTAACAAATTTACTGAAAATTTACTGAAAATTATAATTCAAGAAAATAAAGAAAGCGCAGAAATTATGTGTTCCTCTTTTCCTAATTTTCTCCATAGCAACTTTTAATCAAATAAATTTGGGAACTCTAAAATTTCAAGATTACCATTTAAATAATATATCCTTTTAGATAAATTATTTTCATTTGTTTTTTTTTTTTTTTTTTAATTTTTATATTTGACTATGAAACATGTTATGTTTGGTCAGACATTATTAGTCTTTGATGTTCGAGAATTGGAAGTTTTTCATTTCGGGAAATATTTTATCCTGGATAAATTTATTTTTCTTAAAAAGTTCTTCTGGGAAAAAATTAAAGATTAAAATAGATTATTCAGAAATTTAATTAAAAAAAATTAAATTTCTGAATTATCTTCCGGGAACATTGGAGAAAAATTTGGTCTGAAAATATAGGTTTTAAGTTTTTGAAACTGAGAAATTCTAAGTTTTTTGCAATTTTCTCATCGGGGATACTGTATGAAAACTTCAACGGTTCTTCTTTAAAATAGAAGTATTATAGAAATGAGATGGCGCGAGCCATTCCCGTTACCGTACCGTTTCCACAGGAATACTAAAGGCAGCTAATGCCTACGTACGTAGAATCAGGACATTTATTCAGTTAATATCTTCCATCTGTGCCTAAGTACTTCTTACAGTATGCAACCCACGGTCAAGATAATACTTTTAATTACGCATATTCACGGCACGCTGTCAACCATCAACCATCACTTATAAAATTATCAAGTACCTACATTATCACAAAGAAAAAGACTTAAAACTCATCAAAATCACTCATCTCACATAATGGTAATTCTTTTACATGTATCCATAACTTAGGGAAAGGTTAAATGTTCCAGCAAAACAATAAAGCCATGAAAGCGAATGATTTTCCCATTGTGTTGGATCAAACATTCGCCAAAGTGTAGATAGCTATGTATACCAGGAGTTATTGTAACGGAAAACGCTGTAACGAGATAATGTCACGTCTGCGAAGCCACGTGGCTAATTCAATTAGCTCGCATAATATTCTGTAATTAACGAAACGGAAAGATTAGCGAAAAGCCTCCCGCGGCGGAGGCAGCTTTCGATGAAATTGAAGGGTACATTTACAAAAGCTCTCGATCGGCGTAAGTGCTAAAGATTCATCACTTTTGAGTTCACCCTACTTATATGTTTTAGGATTTCTATACATTATGTTAATCCTGGGTCTGTCGTGAATGACCCGCTCATTGAAACCCGCTCACGAGCCACTAAATACTGAGCGCGTTATTTTTTTTAATACATGGGTCTCGCGACCCAGTCGCAACCATGTCTATATATAAAAAAGAAAAAAAATATGCGTTACCTGTAAACGATGGCCATACCTGTATCCATCGATGTTCTTAACAGGAATGCTCGATCTTATATACCTTAGAAACCCGCCGAAAAATATTTTTGGTAAATATTTTTTTAAGTTAATCTCGGTACTATACTAAATCCGCCTATATTAAAAGAGATTAACTTATATGTCCCTTACACGTATACTCGTGAGAGATTCCACGCACTTTTTTATGCGTGGAAAGCGAGAAATTCAGGGTATCAAAATGCGACATTAAACAGAGCAACTCAACTGCTTAACGATTCTGCATTGAGCATCGGCATCTTCAATGTCACCTTCAGAGAGTTCAGTAAATATCTTTTGACATTCGTCACAACATAGTAAAACTGCCCCCCATGCGTTTTATTTCTTGAAATTTTTAATCTTCTCTTTAATAATTTAGTGTATAACTGTTTTATGTAAAACCTGTAAAAATAAATAAATATATACGTGTAAGTAAGCGGGTGGGCTATCACCTCTCGCGACCCGCACTCTCGACCCGGGTGTTGGCCGCCATGATAATTATTATTGTTATTTACTTTTCCAGGATATAAGGAGAATAGTGCGATCCCACACGTCCCATATACATCGAAGATGCATTTTGTGAACCTTTTTTCCTCTTACTTTTATTTAGTCTGCTATTTTATTTCCTATGTAATCTTTGATTTATTGGAAATAAATTATACGAGAGTTTTTCTTTATTATGATTAAGATATTATTAGTGAAGTGATCAAAGTATAAATATATACTTCATGAAATATCATGCAACCTAA
The DNA here is from genome assembly GCA_917563855.2 of Limnephilus lunatus. Lineage (NCBI taxonomy): Eukaryota > Metazoa > Arthropoda > Insecta > Trichoptera > Limnephilidae > Limnephilus > Limnephilus lunatus. The sequence goes on from OU830600.1 coordinate 49,232,907, forward strand.
GAGTAAATAGAGAAAACCGTAAAATAAAATAAAAATCATGCAAAAATTGCAAATGTCTTTTATTTTGTACGCCCTCTTGTACTCCTATCCCAGTATAAATTTTTTTCATGGTAATTATAATAATTCATATGCATGCAGCTGTGGTAACTGAAAACTGAAACCGCAGTGACAATTTATTTCAGTTTCAGACTGAACATCTCTATTTCCGTGTTACGAGAATGAGACTTGAGTCACATGAGACGCCCGGTCTACAAAATTTTACATCTGTGGCAATGTCTAACAATTACAGGACCTACAACCTACTACCAACCAACTTCAAACGAAAATAAAAGCGGCCGGATGACGGGTAATCGGGTTTCGGATTACGGGTCCTGTATGACCTGGTATGGCGTACCCGTAAAACCCGTCATGAGCGGGTTTTCGTGACCCGCTCACGACGCCACTGGGTCGTGAGCGAACCGGGTCGTATAAAACGATATATTGACCCAGCTCTACGGCATATATTCAATACAGGTTGTACTTAAAAATACGGGTTCAAAACGGTTATGAATGAGTCCCTTTTCGTAAAGGTTAGGGTCGAGAACCTTTGTAAGGTTAATTGAGTGTACGTAAAACAATCATCAAAAATCTTCCTGCATATTTGAAGGTATTATTAACTTCTAACTATTCATTTGTTGGAAACGGATAGGTAATGTTTTTTTTAATGTGTCAAGCAAACAACGTAAATAAATCGTAAAACTCTCCGCGCTTTTTAGAAATTTATAACTCAATTCATAATTATATGATCGGAAATCAAAGGTGAAATAACGGTTTTCTTTAAAGAAGCGAGGAAGTAAACCAAGCTTGTTATCTAAAAAGTATAAAAGTAAAAGAAGTCGAATCCATGACATGATCTACGAATGTGATAGAAATATAATATCCGTAAGGATATTAATGTGCGAGACAGGATCCTCTCTGCTTATCCTAAATATAGTGAGATTGGATATAATGTTCATTGTTCGTACTAGGTAATTCGCGGGTATTTAAGAAATGATTTCGCACGTCCTCGGGTGACCTGTTCAACTCGTCCGTAATAATTTGTAAACTCGCTACATTGTACATTTAAACACTTAAGTTGTTGTGTGTTTTCCACATACTACACACACTATACAATGTAGGATGGTTTGCAAACATCCATTTGAAATATATAATAAATGGACTGAAATGAGGCTTGGAAAGTTTTCATCATTCCAACAGAGTTATCTGATTCACTCGCGAGCGTGGTTTCACGAACAAGACTATTACATTATCAAACAGAAATAATGCCGAACTTGCCACTTTTAAACAGAACATATTAAGCGCTCATCAGAAATTATCCTGTGAATAACTTTATTTGTGAAATAGCGTCATTAGGGGCATTAAAATTGGCGAACTTTGAGAAAATTGATAAATTAACATAAAATCACGTAACTCACAATTTGGGAGGCGGCTATGGGTACCGCCGCCCTTAGAATCATTTATTGGAGAACAAACAACTTTGCTTTTTTCGTTATTTGTTATTGGGGTGTTATGCCGTGTTGCGTTACCTCCTTCTTTAGCCAACCTTTTGGACAGCGTTACATCGTTCCATCATCAGGGCAGATGTGTGAAAGAAGGAGGTAGCGCAACACGGCATAACATCCCAAAACAAATAAAGAAAATACTTTTCACCGTGAAAATCTAAAAAACGTAACCACCTTTGCTATTGGTCACTCCAAATGGTTCTTCACTACCTTTTATCACTTAGGTGTGCCCGGGTTTATGGGGTGAGGTTTTTCTAGATCTTGGCGGCGAATACGTTTTCCCGCCTACTGCGTGGCGGGCCGGATCGTGAAATAATGGTTGAGAGAGACCTTTTGACCTCTCCAGCAAAACTCTCTCGACCCATCGCCTTGCACCTCAGTAGATGGGTTGGATTCATCCTTCCGTATCACTCCTGGACACACTGACCCCCAGAATCCTACCCACCCATTGACGTATTGGTCGAAGTACCCACCCCACATACCTTTTTCATTCCCAGAACTTACACTCTTTCTTTCCCTAGAAAGAATTCCCAACATCATCCCCAAAGATGACATAGGCCCTGATTGAAATTTATTTTCTCAGGGCCTCTTACTGTTTAAGCAAACTAATATTGCTTGTTCTCTCCCAAATAAGCACAGTTTATGTTATGTTATAAATAGTTCACCAATATGCTTAGTTTTAATGAAGAGATGATGTAGACATTATCGTTTGGCAAATTCGAAAAACTACTTGATGGGTTATGTTTGTTAAATATGAGAATGTAAACAACGCAATATTATCATGTTTGTTATATTTGAGAAAATTCAAATAACCTGCATGAAAGTTTACGTGCATTCCATATTATCAAAATTTACTTTGTGAACGAACACAAAATATAATAATGGAACAAACTAACAATGAGCACATGTTTTTTCTCCAGAATTTCACCTTGAATGAACCACAAAACCCAAGGCCATTTATCCCCCGAACAACAAAGGGTAGAATGGGTAGACGTAGGTCCAATGTTAGCAAAGATTTCATTATGTTCATATTTCCATCATGTTTGCTCATTATTCTGGCGTTAGCCTCAGGGAAATCTCACGTTTTATGAAAGGCCAGTTCCATAGAAAAAAGGATATGTAACAATTATTTCGTCTACGTTCTTGTAAGTGTTAGACTTGAAGCTTTTTAGGTTGGTTTTTATAAAATGGACGGATAAGAAATACGTGCGTAAGGTGATGTTAAGCTTAATGGAAATGAAACACCTCTTGTTAGATCGGATTCAGTGAATTAAATATATAAATAATATATAGACCACCATAACACGGGCATGTGTCAAGCATGGTTTTCTAAAATCCACTTATTATGTAACAATGATAGAGAATTATATTTTTTTAAATCTTTAGTTATCAAAAAATCGCTAAATAGATAATACGCAAAGAAATTGCTTCCATGTAGATTTGAATGGAATATAATGTCGCCAGTTACTTAATACTTTTTGGCTCTAGTTCGTTTAGCACGCGATCTGTCTTTCTTACAGGTGGTTGACATTGTTTATCACCATCCCATTTGTATTTTATAATGACAATGAAACACAGTTTATACTAAAGTTTTAGGCCCGATTGGCCAGACTTTTGGATCACGAAACACGCCCATATGGCATTTAATTTGTTCTTCTTTATTCTATTCAAAAAAATAAAGTGAGAATAAAAGTTTTAACCGAATTTGTCAGCTTACATTTAACATGCACTTTGATTGTCCAATAAAATCGTACGTTTACTTAAGGGCCTTTTACCAGCCAGAAGCCAAGAATTCAAATTTCGTCGAAAGATTTTCTTACGATCGGTTCCAATGAGAAAGATGAATTATTCTCCGTACCAGCTTTATTAAATTATAACTCAATATCGATTTTATTTCGTTCAAAATTTGTTTTAATTTATACCTACATTCAGAAATGCTGAAAGGCGTCATGATAAAACTATTAAAATGATGTACTTTTTGTAATTATTTTTTTGATTATAAGTGTTTATAATTTTTTAATAATTTCTAAACAAAATAAGAATGAAAAAAAAATCCAGATAATTTATTGATTTATTTCACTGCATGATTATATTATTCGAAATGTGTGTTGCATAATACAAAATTTTGTTTGAAAATTTAACAAATCTGCCAACGACCTACGGTATAACCTTATTATGCTAAAAATAAACATAATTTCTCATAATGTATTACAAAACTTTACCAGATAAAGGAACAATCTTTCGAAATCAATTTATATTTTTTTGTGGAAAAGAGTCAAAACGGCTAAAATTTTATTTAAAAATGACATATTTCCGATTTTGTCTGGTTATTCCCTCTAAACCAACCCAGCCTTGAACCGAACCAAATAATGTCGCCTAAAAATTGATGTGTATTTTTCCTGCATTTCATCATTTCACACGGCAGAAGTCAATATTGATGAACACGAAAAGCGCCGAGGCCTTTATTAGTGATGCTCATTTTTTATATATTTGTCTTTGAAGTGACGCATTTTTTCCCAATCATTGCGCATTATTTTTTGCATCATTGAAACGTCATTCGCTCAGATTATCACGCCGTGATTAGATTTAGCCTATAATTAGTATTATAATTTTGCCTATAATTGGTAAGCAGCATGCTAATTATAGAACGCATTACACCGCCTGAAGAAATAAACCAGATAACTCAAACTCATGAACCTCAACAAAATAAAAACAAACAACACCTTCCATAAAAGCTTTTCTCACAATATTCCCTGCAGCTAGATGCAAAGCTTTGCAAATAATGATATTGACTACATGAAGTCGCCTTTCGTGGTTTTCTCGAAAGCTGCTGTTATAAATATTGCACCACAAGCAAGACTTTACTGCGAGGGCCTGGCAGGAGGTATCGCACAGAATACCAAAACTTTACTGATACAGGGGTCTATTCATCGTCATATTTTGGTGGCCGACCAAATATGGAATGTTATAATGGAAACTGAAAACTTCTGTCGAACAAGGTAACCATTTTTTTGAAGTAATACAATTTTTTCAGATCATTTCGTTTACGATATTGTAGAAATTTATCCAGAAAAACACTATTATTTGTTCTGAATATTAAACTGTTTTTTTTTCAACCATACTTACTACCTATTGTCATATAACGTGGAAAAGTTTTTAGCAAAGATGTGCGCTTCTAACAAATAGCTCGAACGGTTTCAGAAGTGCCCTTACTTCTTCGGGAAAATATTAAAATTAAAACTAAAATTGTGTGCAAAATACGGATAAATACACATTTTACCAGATATATTAAGTATTCAGATATTTAGGAGTGAGAACTTAATAAAGGAGAATGGGTACTTAGGTGGATTAAGAGTGGAATAGGGCGATTTACTGGAAATATATTTAGAATAGGGCTACACGATAAACTAGATACTTGGTTGTTCAATATGTACTCGACCAATTTTCTAATTTCCAGTGCCTCTAAGATATCTAATTTTTCGCTTGGATACTTGGTTGTTCAAAATATGTAATCCAATAATTTTCATATTTCCAGTGCCTCTAAGATATCTAATTTTTCGCTTGGATACTTGGTTGTTCAATATATTTAATTCAATAATTTTCATATTTCCAGTGCCTCTAAGTTGTCTAATTTTCCGCTTGGATACTTGGTTGTTCAATATATGTACTCCAATAATTTTCTTATTTCAAGTGCCTCTAAGATATCTAATTTTTCGCTTGGATACTTGGTTGTTCAATATATATATACTGCAATAATTTTCTTATTTCAAGTACCTCTAAGATATCTAATTTTTATCTTTTATCTTGCGGTAAAGAATTTTACCTCTATCTTCTTATATAAAGTTTGATGGGGGGAAATAAGATGCCACACGGGAATTTACAAACTATGTTGCAATGACTGTTAAAATAGTGGTTTGAAACAAATGCAAGTATGTATATTGTAAGAATGCCCAGCCACAAATTAAATGTTTTTTAGAAAAGCGAGATACTTGCGTATGGCGAAAGTTTTTGAAAACCTTTTACGATTTTATATAAAAAAATAATGCATTTTATTTTCTTCTGACCTGTTATGAATTATTGCATGCCAAACCTAACCAAGCTTTAATAAAAACTTAAGTTTTCAGGATATGATGTTAAATATCGTAAGTATTCGATCATATCGTAAGTACGTATTAATATGTAAGTATTCGATCATATCGTAAGTATTCATTCGATCATATCGTAAGTACGGTAAACACGTAAAATTTTTGCTCCACAAAATTAACAGTTAATAAACCACTTAAGAACGCATTGCAGTGATTTTAATATACACAAACAACGTTTAAAGAAACACTGTGTAATAAGTGACAGTTAATATATTAATTGTGCAAGTGCAATTAGTTACAAGTTGTAATACCTACACTCAAATTTGTCAAAGCGTGAATTGAATCGCCATATTGCGCGTAACGTGACCGCCTGATTAAATATTAAGTAAACAGGGGTAACAATGGATTCGCTGACCTACACCGACCAGGCGAAGAACGCGGTAAATTTGCTCACGAAAATGGTAACTGACCCAAATAATAAATTTACAAAAGAACAACGTGCCAAAATTTTTCCCAAAACGAATGAAATACTGGAAACAATAACTGAAATGGCTGTTAAAATGGCATCGCTCGAGGGTGAATTAACTGCCCTGAAAAGTAAACCGCATCATCCTCAACCATGGCAAAACACTAAAAACAATGATATTGAAAAACAAAAAGCCATTAAAAACAAATACTGCATCCTAATTACTCCAAAAAATAATGAAACATCCACGGAAATACAGAAAAAAATTCAAAAACACATGAAAAGTAGCGAACGAGGAATACACATCGAAGGTATTAAAAAAATCTCCCGCAACAGGATCATAATCGAATGTGCAAAAAAAGATGACGCGACAAAATTACAAACAGTATTCTCAAAAGACATCCAGGATATTGAAAGCAAAGAGCTAACAAAAAAAAAAACCGACGATGATTTTCAAAGGAATTTATAATGATTATACCAAAGAAGATTTTACTGATGACGTCATAGAACAAAATGAAGACATCAAAATCCTAACACAGGAAATGGATAAAAAAACTATATTCAATGTGAAGGCAATAATAAAAAATAAAGATAATGAAACCGCAAACTATATAGTCGAAGTAGACAAGACGACCAGGAATATTCTACTAAACAAAGAAAAAATAAATATCGGCTACCAACGTATCACCGTTGTCGACGCAAGTCCGACAATGCAATGTTACTACTGCTTACGTTTCGGACACAGTACTCGTACCTGCAAACAGAAGGAGAAAAATGAATCGCCCACCTGCTCGCACTGTGGCCTAGCCCACCAACATAAGGACTGCGTAAATATTGCTACCTCGCCAAACTGTTCCAACTGCATCGATCAAAACAATAGATATAAACTGTCGTTTCCTGTCAATCATAATGCGAACGATAAAACTAACTGTAAATATTACAAAAAAATGCTCGCATTTGCGCTACAAAAAATTGACTACTAGATATTTCTTTAAAAGTATCTCATGTCCGTTCTCAATATCTCATCTACTCGTATGTAAAACTGTTTATCTCCTGCCTGTGTCAAAACATAAGCATTTTATATTATTTTCATTTCATAATAGTAGAGTATATCTCTCAGTCTACAAAAAATAAAATCAGTAAAAATTTTATAAAAATTAACAACTTAAAGACATCATATTTATTGAGGATAAAAAATTATAACCAGAAAATAGATAAAATAATGACAACATGCCAGTATGAAAGACTGAAAAATATTAAGATTCTATGCTTTATTTATACATTTATTATAGTAAAATTATTATTATTTACGTTACTGGCGCATATCTTGCCCTATCACTTCTATAAATTTTGTGTGCTAAAAAATGAAAATATATTTTTATTGTTCCAACTAATTGTAAATATTACAAAAAATTACTTGCATCTACACAACAGAAGAATGAATATTAATATTAATTTAAGAGTTGTTTATAAAAGTATCCTATGTTTATTCTCAATGTCTTATATATTTACATCTGAATATCCAAAAGATGTAAATAAGAATAATTTTATGATCTATACATTATACATGGATTAATAACTCTATGTCACACTCTACTTTGAAAATACTCTATATATTTAAAAGAAATCAATATCACATTAATATTTTTACTAAATGGATGACTTCATAGCTAATGAATTAGAAAATAATTTTAAAATACAAGAATATGAGTGTGTATACACCGAATCATGTAATGACATAATCTCAAAGAATCTCAATAATATTTTCATTTTTCATATAAACATACGAAGTATGGAACGAAATTGGGATGAATTAATTCTAAAATTAAACAATCTAAATAAAAAACCGGACATCATAATATTATCAGAAACATTTACTAATGACGAATCACCTACTTATCATTTACCAGAATATAATTATCTTACAACCAAAATTAACATCAATAAAAACAGTGGTCTCGTCATATTCATTCACGATAAATTTAGTATTGTCAAAATAACTGAACATCCAATACATCTAGTAAATTGTATTGAAATACAATTACAACTCGACAAAACAAACTACCACTTAATAGCTGTTTACAGAACACACGGCTCGAATATCTCGACATTTATAAATGAATTTAAACACATACTGTTAAAATTCAGTAATAAACTCTGCTTTATTGCAGGAGACTTCAATATAAACATTAATGAAAACGTAGAAAATAATTTCAAAAATGAATATATTAATTGTATGACTGAATTTAACTTCATATCGTGCATTAATAAAAATACGAGAGAAATAAAAAATCACACACCATCTTGTTTAGACCATATATGGACTAATATAAATATTAAAGATATCGACAAAATGAAATCAATTATTTGGAAAACTAATATAACTGACCACCATGCATGCATTCTTCTGTATGATAACAAAATTAAACATAAAAAATTTAATCTAACAAAGACAAAATCCTACACAAATATGACAATTTTATCCAAAAAACTAAAAAATGAACAATGGAACAACGTGTTAAATAGTTATGATACCGAGACTTGCTCAAAAAACTTAGAAAATATATTATCTCAACACATAAAAGATTCAACTACTGAAAGTACAGTCCGCATTAAACCTAATCTAAGAATTTTAAAGCCTTGGATTTCACAAGGACTTATAATATCAATTAGAAACAAAGAAAAACTTTATAAAACAGCATTGAAAAATCCTCTAAATGAAAAAGCATACACTTTTTACAAAACATTTAAAAATAAATTAACAAATTGTATCAAAAAAAAAAAAGAAGACTATTTCAAAAATAAAATACTTTCTACAGACAATAACAGTAAACAAATATGGAAAACAGTCAACTTAGCCATGGATAACACTAAAAAAAACACAAAAAATAAAATACATTGAACATGAAAATAAAATCATAGATGCTAATATTCAACCTAAACAATGTGCAAACATTTTTAATTCTTTTTTTGCTAATGTAGGAAAAAATCTTGCGAAAAATATCAATAAATCTTTTAACCCGAAAACACAAACGATTGAAAATGTACAAAATCAAAATAATTTATCAACATTTGAAACAACCTCAGAAGGTGAAATTTTAAAAATAATAGAAGGCATGAAAGGAGGTTCGTCTCCCGGATTTGACCATATTACAGTACATTTTCTAAAATCCATGAAAATTTATTTGATAAAACCAATTACTCATTTGATAAACTTAAGTTTAACAGAGGGAATATTTCCGACAAACTATAAAAATACAATTATTTCACCTATTTATAAATCTGGAGATCCACAACAAGTAACTAACTACCGCCCAATTTGTCTAATTTCAAACATTGGAAAGATTTTTGAAAAAATTGTTAAAAACCAACTGATCAGTTTCCTAGAAAGTAATAAAATTCTTCATAAAAACCAGTTTGGTTTTATAAAGTCACTTAGCACACAAGATGCTATTGCTAATGTAACCTCATACATCAACGAATCATTGGATAAAGGTGAAAAATGTGCCGGTATATTTATCGATCTCAGAAAAGCTTTTGATAGTATATCCCATGAGATTCTCCTAAAAAAACTGAACAATATAGGTATAAAAGACAATGCGATTAAATGGATTTCGAACTACCTAAAAAATCGACCGCAAGCCGTAAAAATAAATCAGATTAATAGCGATAAAGAAATATCAGACTTTGGAATCCCGCAAGGTACAGTAATCGGACCAATCCTCTTTACCATATATGTTAATGACATTTTTTTTCAACCACTACATGGCCAAATAACTTCATATGCCGATGATACGGTACTAATAATTAGCGATAAAACTTGGGAAAAAGTAACATTTAAAGCCACCGAAGACATAAATATTTTAAAGAATTTCTTCGACGTAAATTTACTATCACTAAATGGTGATAAAACATTTGTAATTCCATTTGCAATACACAAAAATGATACCCCTAAAAACATTGATATCATCATCCATGATAATTCTACAACACATAGTAAAAATTATTGTATCCAAAACTGCACAATATTAAAAACAACAAACACAATAAAATATTTAGGAGTTATTATCGATAAAAATTTAAAATGGAAGGAACAAATTTGTCAAGTTGTAAAAAAAATTAGAAAATTGATTTACATATTTTTAAGAATCAAAAATTTTTTATCTGTAAAAAATTTATATCTAATATATTACGCTTTGGTTCAATCAACTTTACAATATGCTATCATTAGCTGGGGATCCGCATACAAAACTAATCTTTCCCCAATTGAAGTTGTGCAGAAGCTAATTATTAAAATCATATTAAAAAAACCATCTGACTACCCAACGGATAAATTATTTAAGGAATTCCAAGTACCTTCTTTCAAAGATCTGTACAATAGAAATACATTGATTCAAATTATAAAAGAAAAAGAGAAGTATCAATTTATAACTGAAAATCGTACTAGACATAAATATATTTTTTCATGCCCAAAATTAAACACTTCCTTCGCACAAAATTATTATACTTATCAAGGAAGACTTATTTTCAACCGATTACCGGATGAAATTAGAAAAATTAATGATAAAATCCAATTAATAAACTCTGTTAAAAAAAATTTTAAAGATAATCTCAAAAAAAAAGTTTCCGACTAATCTAATCTCAAGAACAACTTATAACTCAGTTTCCAAGTGATACCCCGTTTTTCAAATAAGGTAAATTTTGTTTTGTTTTTAACAACTAATTACAATAACTCAAGATACTTTATTCTAATAGTAAAATTGTTTATTAGTAGAAAAATACTTTTAATTACATATCACCGAACTTACAACTTATTGTTTTTTACATTCACATAGTAATTTAAGAACTCATAACATAATATAGCATTAAAAAATGTACACTACTCTTCCAGACACAAGCTAATGCTTCTATGGAAGAGTGGTATTAACATTCGAACATGAACATGTATACTAATTATAACATTATCTAAATGTATACTATATTTTATATGCTAAATAAAAAAAATAAAAAAAAAAAAAAAAAAAATAAATAAAAAAAATAGTTTTAAATTATATGCAAGTTCTTGGCAAAATATGTGTTAAATTGCATTAAGGAAAATAATCATCTTTAGCTGGTAACGGGTGAAGTACCTACTGGTTTTTGGTGTAGTTCATATAAATGAAACGGCAAACATTATTAAAATATCGGTTGGCCTTCTCTAGCTATTTTGTTACTTGTTATTTACCATAACAAAATTTTTTGTTCCAAAAATCTGTGCTGGCCACCCTGCCTCACAACTTCCATTCATTGACTACGGGGACGAATATTGCAGCGTCAGAGAGATAAATTTTTACGAGGCTTCGGGAAGTTGCTAAAGATTCAGCAAGGGAACTAGAAGACCGTAAGTAGAATGAGATGGAGCCGGAGTGTGTGAATCTTCCCTTTTGTTGCTCCAATAAAGCACAAAACACATATTTCTCATTTTATATTATGTACATTTTTCTAAGGCCTTTTGGTAATATTTTGTTCATCCTTTAAAAACAAATCATCAAACCGTATTTTTTTCTGAAACGCTCCACTTTTGGAAGTTTATCGTTTAAGGATCAGGGCCATCTCCGTCTCATTAATATTAAACAAGATTATCATTTGGGAGTTTTAGATTTTGATTAACCATTTTGTTTCAAAACATCACTAATCATTAAATAGTAGGAGATGGTGTTTATGTACCTAGTGAAGACTTTTTACGATTTTTCTCAAAAAAGTTTATTGTTTTTGTATTTATTTATCCAATTTCAATATTGTAATTAAAATGGCTGAGGATTAGCTTTTTATTAACGACTCCATCGGAAAATCTGAATATTGTTTTAGGGGTAGCTAACTCCCATAAATTTCTCTTTTCCAATTTTTATAATTGTTGGATCAATCTTTCAGGAGAATTTATAAATTTTTTTCATGTAAATATTTCTATAAAAAATGTTATTTATAAACACAAATTTAGAAACTTTCACTCTGAGATATATACAATAATTTAAAAAATAGCAGTGGTTGCCCGGGTTCGTGGAGTGATGTTCGTCCATGCCTTGGTAGCGGATGCGTCTGCCCAGAAGCTGCGTGGCGAGCCGGATCGGATAGGCCGGTTTGGGAAGATTTTGAGCTAGCTGCTCTTTCCTGACCGCAACTTGCATCGCAGAGGGAGGAATGTATTTATACGTCACTCCTCGACATGTTATTTTTGGAAAATTGTTTTCCTCAGGGCCTCCTGTGTGGGGTGAATCTAAAAAAAATGCTACGGTACATCCCTACAGAAGTGCTATGAAAAAGAATTCGCAGAAAAATCCTTTTTATAATCATTTTAATCTGACTCATAAAATCAAACACGAACAACTCTGACTCAGAATTGACGGTTTTATCTTCCCTAGACCACACCTCCCGGAGCACAATACAATAATGCCACCGAAATGAATCCCACATGTCTCTATCGTCCATGGCCCTTCGAAAGAGAGTGGATAGTGGATTCCCTCATCGAAATCGATATTTCAGAAGGGGCATACCTGGATTTACCTTTTCAGGTAGTCGATACAGGCGTCCTCCGTGGTATCGCAACCTTGGCTTATCTTCAGATATTATATTTTGTTCACACATACAAACACGTTTGGAACACGTATTGTATTGTGTGTGCAATGAAAGATTTCTTATGTTTAAAGAGTAAAGCTGAGTTTTCACCAATTTTATATTGATATTTTGTCAATTTGTGTTTTCACAATTTAATAAATAAAATATTATAAGATATATTTGTGGCCCGTTCCAGAGTGGAAGACACTCACAGTATCGCCCTGGTGTGAGACCATCATTGAGATTTGAAACGTTGCGCGTGGCTTAAAATGGTGTCAGCCATGTTTGGTGACAAGATCTAAATAGCCAGGTTCTTCCTTACCTTCATCTTCCCCACCTCCTTCCCCTCCCCACTACCTTCAGCCTCACAACATACCCCAATTGGTGATGCCATAGTCCCACTGGCTCCAGACGGGAGCAGCTGAGACTCTTGTGAGGTATTCATATATAAAAAAAAAAATTAAAGTGACTGATCTGAATAGCCAGGTTTTTTCCCCATCTCCCTCATCTCCATCTCTATCTCCTTTCCCTCCCCTCTTACCTTCAGCCACACAACATATTCCAATTTGAGATGTCCTAGTTTCACTGACTCCTCGCGGTTGGGAGCAGTTAGCCAATTATTGAATAATGGGTTAATTGCGACACCTTTCATATTGAGTCCCGACATTTTGTGGGGTAACCTACGTTTTTGAATTTTTAATCCTCACAATTCAAATTGCAAAATAATAAAAAAGTGATATCACGACCGATATTTATAAATTTCTATTTAGCTCCCGTATTTTACGAAATGACTTTATTTCCTGTTTTTAGGATACAGTTATCAATTTAAATTTACTTGACAGAACTGCGTAAAATTGTTTATGAAAAAAATTGCCGTTTGTGGAAATTGAGTTAAATACATATTAAGTGTACTTTTTTACACACCTTTAAGTAATACGCTCCCACAGCTATGAAGAAAAAAGTGGAAAGGCTTTGAAACAAAAAATGACGAAATTAACACTTTATCACAAAATCTGCTCCAAAAATGGGATATAACTTCCCGCAATAAATAATTTAAGCTTCTGATAATGCCCTCAGAAGGCGAAACAGCTGTCACGCGTAATAATAATTACCAGCAGAACTTGTTTAAAAATAAACTGTTTTTATTAATTTAATAATAAAATTATTGAATATATAAAATAAATAAAAATTTAAGCTTCGCCATAATAATAATTGTATCCGATATATTTCCCGACGAAACGACTGTTACGCTTTTTTTCCTGTGAATATAAAGGAGCCCGTGACAGATGTGGAGCTGGTGTAAACCCGGCTTTGGAATAACGTTGGGTTACAGAGATTGCTAGTGTCGTGAGAGGTGGCACTTGTATAAATCCTGCTTTACTTTGCTCGATGGTTACCTTGGGAAGGCGAATGAACTAGTTATGGCCATAAATTTGACAATAAAAATATTTTATCAAGATGAAAGCGTTGTCTAACCTTTTTAAAAGTTTATAATAAAGACCCTTGAGAGCCAACCTGTATTACCTAATTTATTGAAATAACATTTTTTTGTGAACTTTGGCTACTCATCTAATTTTTATTTTAGAAATTTATCCCAAATTTTACAACCCTTTCAAAACTCACCACACCTTGTCTGTGATAAATTTGCAAATAAATTAAAATTGAACACATATTATAATTTTTTTTACTTTGAATATAAGTTAATTCATTTCAAAAAACTTTGTTTTTTTTTTTCTTACCTTAAATTTCTCCGCCTTTCCACGAGCTTTTTAAAAAGGTTGTAATACGAAATATTAAAAACATTTTTTTACATGAGCTCCACTTAGGAGGTCCCTTTAGGGTGCTATGTGGAAGGTCTTTTTAGGAAAGGAAGAAGAGGAAGTTCAGGGAAGGTAAAAGATAAAAGGAGTGGGTAGAGATCTGGGGGTCAATTTGTTCAGGAATGACGGACGTATGAATCCATCCCTCCCGCTGCAATGTTCTGAGAGAGCCCTGCTGGAGAGGAAAAAACGTCTTCTTCAACCAGTCTCTCCCAATCTGGCATGCCACGCAGCTAGTGGATGCCAAGACCCAGACAAACCTGACCCCTATAAATCCGGGCACCCCTGGTAAGTCACCAAACGTAGCGAACCACTTGGGGTGACCTATGGTAGAGGTGTAGGTTATCCAAGAAATGGTTCGCGAGGCGACCCAAATTGATTATATCTTGTATCCATTGTATCTTATTAAGATTAATGAAGAAATTTAAAAAAAGGTTTTGTTATTCGTTTAAATCATAAGTTCTCAACGCGAGTGATAACGCCCCCTTGGAGGCATTTCAGACCTTCAGGGGGGCGGTAGAATACCCTGAGAAACCCATCCCACCCCATCCTATCTTGCTCCATCCCATCTCATTAGGGGCCATTCATCAACAAAAATATTTTCCCTATCCCATTAGGCCCCCTCCGTTGCGGAAAATGTAACCCCATCGTGGTATCCCATTAAGCCCCCTTCGTCGTGGTATCCCGTTACGCCCCCCGTTGTGGTCAATTTCTGTTTCGGATTAACGAGTTAGGGGGCGCCAGAAATAAAAATATTCTCAAAGTTTAAATTGCTCTCAAAATTTATGCATTTTTTGTGTTGTTTATTTTCTATCTTTGTACGCTCATGCAGTTATTTAATTATTCCATTTTATTTTGCTTACAAAAGGATTTTGTAAAGTTAGGTGCCCTTCAAATTACAATTTTGGTCGAAGTTTTCGTAATATAAGTTTAATATTGTAAACATTACACATTTTTGCTCTGTTTATTTTTATAGATACGTATCGATGATGTAATGTTGAATTAAACTATTATTTGTGGAAATAAATAATTTAAGGTGTTTTGTTGCCCATAGTCGATGCGCTTTACCAACATACTTGGTAAATATTTCAAAGCAATTCCACCAGATGCATTTTGATAGTGCTTTTCGTGTAAATAACGTCTGCTACGTCCGGGGCATTATTAACATTGAGCCTTTCAGACGTTTCCGCTGATTTGATATATTATTTTTCGATTTTCATCTCCTTCAAATATTTGGACATTTTACTATGACCAAATTATATCAATAAGATTTTCTTTCGAATTAAAGCTTTAATAACAATATTTAACCTTTATTTAACTTTTTTTAACCTTTTTTTTTTCTTTTTTCCTGTCATAATTTTTTTTTCAATTTATATTAGAATAACTCTCGTTATATAAAAAGTACTCGGGCTTTTAGACCTCTCACTTTCAAGTCATTTTTGTCAACCTCATATTTTAAATTCAGAATAGTCAATATAACCCATGATTTTTTTAATTAATCGAAGATAATATTGCGTATTTTCGATTTGAGTATAATATTATTATGGATATATCGACCTTACCAGGTATCAATACTTCTGATTAATTTTATATATTTTTTTACCTATGTGTCTTATTTTTATAATTAACTGAGTTTTTATAACTCTCACGTGTGTGTGAACAATCTGTAAAAACCCAGTAGATACAAATAAAAATACAATAAAAAAATATATGACCATCAACATATTTTGCTAGTGCCTGTAAGATAGGTGAATAACTAGATAATAATATTTAATTATGTTTTATATAAATGTAGGTATATTTAGAAAACAATATTTCAGAACATTTTCTAAAAATAAAAAAACAATGAATAGTGTTAGTTTTGAAAACTAATTGAAAAATTAGTATTTCTTGAAAAGTTGTGAATGTTGAAATTGTTT
Organism: Limnephilus lunatus; assembly: GCA_917563855.2. Classification (NCBI taxonomy): domain Eukaryota; kingdom Metazoa; phylum Arthropoda; class Insecta; order Trichoptera; family Limnephilidae; genus Limnephilus; species Limnephilus lunatus. Next base: position 49,249,329 of record OU830600.1, read on the forward strand.
ACAGAAACTTTTGTTATTTTTCCATTATGGAAAAGAAACCTGACTATATTTTTGATGGAATAATATTCTGTTATTTTCAATTTAAACTAACTGAACAGTAAATTATTGCTTGTTTTTCAACTGTTTATATTCAAAACAAACATTTTTTCTCAATATTTCATCTCTCAAAAGCAACGTTTTTAAGTACACTTTAATGGAGAAAAGGGCACATAAAATATTGAAGAGAATCTGCAGAGTATACCGACCCCAATTTCTTTGTAAAAAATTATGTCTCCATTTTTCAATTACGCCTCTATTTTGACTTTTTCGTTAGCGCTAAAGTTTTTTTTTCTCTTTACAATGAATTTTTTCTGAAGTTAATGTCTTCACTTACAAAAACTATTTATCTTCAAGAAAAGAATCTGTCAGGTAATTTAAATTTTCGTAAAAAATATCAAAACATTTAGTTTAATTTGAAAAGTTGCCTTTTCACATGTTTCGTGGCATAAATTAAAAGGGAGGAGAAGTGTATAAATATTCAGTCAAGGGAAGTGGGAAATTTATGTTTGTTGCGACTAGGTAAAAAGTTTTTCCCAAAATTGTTATTTTTCTCCCGGATGATTTACGTTCAGCTGTTGTTTTCTTTTAAGTATTAAGGTAGGTACTACCAAAACAAATGTTACAAATACACAAAATTTATTGTACCCTTTTTTCTGTCATAATTTAGGGAACGACTTTATTCAAGTAAAATTGCTGGAATTTTAAGTAGAATCAAAATCATCACTTTTTCAGGCTTTATTTTTATAACTAACAGCTCACATCAGTGGTGCTTTTTCACGTATTGTTATTACTTACAAAATGTCAATTTCATATTTTTTTGTGATTTTTAATGGAATTTTAGTGATAAGACACATGTCACGACTATAAAATAAACTTTTAAAAATCATATGCAATTAGATCGGAAAACTCAACAGGTATGACAACAAATGAATCTGACAGTATACGAGTACCTACAGATCACTCGCATTGTAATATTACTATTCAGTCCTCAAAAATAAAATCTGCTTTTGAATTGTTAGTCCTTTTTACAAAAAGGGCGCGCAAATTGCTGACTGCGTAAAAACTTAACTACAAATCCCAAATCGGGTAAACAAAATGTTTGACTTGCTTACAAAATTGAATATTTTGTTACACTATTTGGTTAGACACTTTTACAAATGTGTTTTAATTTACCCACCTCACTCATTTTTCCCGTGCGTCGCTTCGTCAAGCCGTTAGATTTTTGTTGTTGTTTTAATGAATATTTAAAAAATACAGAGTAAAACAATTATTATAAGCAATAATTATTAGCCTGAAACACTCATCAACATTGAAAAAAAAGAGTAAAACAGTCATACACAGTCCTCTTCACTAGGGATTTCTGTTCCGAGGCAGACTGTAGGTTGTTGTATCGGTGTTATATCATATCAGCGGAGTGATTCTATATCTTTTGTGAGATCGTTGTTCGATAACGGACGTGATCTCCTGTCAGATTTGTGTGATTTTTATGGCTGTTATTTGTTTTTTGCTTTTCTATTTACAACGTACATATTAAATGAATAAATAATCATGCACACTTGCAGGAATCCGTGTTTAAAACGATCTAAACCAATAATGTGACAGTAAATATGTAAAAATTACACAAATCTGACAGGAGGTAACGTCCGTTATCTAATAACGATCCCACAAAAGATATAGAATCTCTCGGCAGGTGTGATTTCCTCACCTTGCGTGTTGATTTCCTCAAAAAAATAACCTTCTAATCATTCTAAATCTAATTATGTTTGTTGACTGTAAGATGTGTTGGTATTACTTTATTTTACAACGAACATTAATATCAAGCACAGAAAAGTCCCACAACGGATTGCGTTGTACACTTTTGCCTAACTTTAGCGAACTTTACATTTCTGCGCATTCTGGTTATTTCTATGTGCGCTCTTCCGCGGTCAGTGTATGACTGATATCGTTGTTTATTTTTAGCATTATCGAACACTCCTTGTGCCAAACATATGGTCACATTGTTTGCCTCCAGCTCGTCGAAATGATACCAGATTTCATGTTAGGGCAAGTCTATCAACTTGGATCACAACAAATCTGAATTATACCAATCTGGATTACACCAAATCTTAATTTGACTAACACGAAAAAACATACGTAAGAATTGCAAAAACGAAGTTAATTTGACTGCAATTACATAATTAACACTAACTACCTCGGAATAATTTTCTACAAGCATGATAAGGCTACACAGGAAGATGTTCCAAAAGAATTATTCCAGACAAAAAGTCTTCAATACAATGTCAGTAAAATTGAAGATCTCCATTTATTAATTAGGTAGTACAAAACTCATCGTCTCAAGTCATCTTTCCGTTCGTTCGCCAACTTGGCAACTTATTCAACTTCAAATTGAATAGGTACATCAAGTAGCAGTGGGTAGGTAATATTTGCATCGTTTTGTGTTCTCGTAAGAAAGGAAACTTGAATGACCCGGAGGGAAACTGTATTATGGCGAAGTTCTAAGCCAACAGCTTCTATCCAGACCGGCGAGTGAATAGTAGTTTTGTTCCTTTACACGGTTTCCGCTGAAGTAAGGAACTAAGGGATATTGTGTTTATTCAACGCAACCGTTCTTCATTATAATACAAGTCAGAGCACCAACTTAAAGCTGACGTAGTACAATAACCTGTAAGAAATAGAATATAGTACATATTAAATAAATAAATTACGTCTTTTTTGAAAGCAAAAATTTATCGGTTGGTTCGATAAAATGGTTCGGCATTCGTATTGACGTGAATAAATAATTTACTATGAATACACCATTGTGCATAAATTTTTGATTTTAAGTTAAAAAAATAAAAATAAAATATTTTTTCAGGAACTCTATTTACTGGATATTGTTAAAATTACCTATATTTTTGTAAATTTTATTTACCTTTTCTTCTTTTCAAAGTTTGTTATTTTTATTTGTATGTATTATTTTTATTTCTTTATAAAATAGTGTTATATTATTAACCACTCAGCAACGTAAGCAGATAAACACGTTAATATGACAACATCAGTCAAGTACAATAAGCGTGTTTTCACGTCAACGCGTATGTTTCCACACAAATCGTTATAACTCCGTTATTGTTCTAGTGACATCCCTAAAACAAAAAGTAGAAGCTCCGTAATAAATCAAACTACCCATCACTATTCAATTTTTCCATAGAAATTTATAAAAAAAAACCTCTTCTGTCAGTTACATGATAGACCGCCAAATTGCCTACCCACTGTTAGACATTGTTATTTTTTTATTAAATATTCTTGTAAGAAATGATAAAAAAGTGAGGTGACTAAATTGTTTATTATACATTTATACGATAAAATAAGTATTGTTTTTTTTATATAATCCGAGATTTTAGTACCGTTTTTACATAAAAACATCGCGAGTCGTTTTAAATTTTTTTTTATGTTTGCATTCTAAATTTAAATATTTACAAATGTTAATATTTATTTGTAATATAATAATTTGAAAGCTTATATTGTAACCTTTCAAAAACAGTTTTTAAAGTATTGGGATACGTTTAGAAATGTTTCATTTATAGAGTTTTAATTGTGAAGCGGAAATAACATAAAGTTTTCGTATATTCGCGATATATCGGAGTGGTTAAGACTTTTACGTAGATTAGAATGATTAGATTCATCACCATACTACGCGGCTGCCTTTTTCATAGTGACCAATGGAGTATACAAAGTAACTTTGTATGAAGTCTGGTGTAAAAATATGAATTTAGTAAATAATGATGCTAAAAAACGGAAAAATTATAATAAATAGAAAGTAGAAAATAGATTAGAAATAATATGATATTTATTAAAAAAATTGTTTATTTATAAAAAAGCTCTGCTATGTAAGTAATTATTAACACGCGTGACAACTGTTTCGCCTTCTGAAGGCATTATCAAATTATGTCGCAACCACATAAAACGATCTATTTATATTATTTCTATAAAGATGCTTTGATGAATAAACGTTTTTAAAAAATTGGTTTAATTTTTTTCTTAAGTACCTACCGATGCCCTGAAAAAAAATGACGAAAATTATTAATGGTTAATTATCATGTAAAGTTTCCCTACTAAAGTGTTATTATTTTATTGTATTGTATTGATTAAAGGTTATTAAAGCGGTATAAAAATAATTTCCAAATAAATTTCCGGTGAGTGGCTGAGTGGGCATCGCGTTTGGGTCCCACCCGGGCGTCGCGTCGCATGTTCAATTCCTCGGCTGGCAAGCAACACTTTCCACTTAGTGTGGTGGTAGTAAGAGATTTTCAAACATTGTTGGGTTATTCGTAACCCGGGAATGTTTGTCTTTCTTTAAAAAAAAAAAAAAAATATATATATATATATAAGATACGTTATATTCATAATAATAATTTGGAATAAAAAAATTGAATACGTTAAATTACACATATTATAAACATGTGTTATGGTCTATATTTGAACTCCGCTAACTAATCACAGCGCCCTTGAGGTGATTTTTCACGAAAACGGCGCTATTTAAATTATCCAAATATTATTATTATTAATCTAGGAGTGGCGAACGAAATAACATATTTCGTTCATTTTTTAAATTAACTTAACAATTATTGGATTTAATATACTGCATTTATTTTGTATATTTCCGCCCTCACTTAAAATTTAGATATCTTTAATGTATTAACTACCTTACGTTAAATTTTACGTGTTTTATAAGTCAATAATAATATTTTCATTTTCAATTAAATATGAAAATATTATCGACTTTTTGTATGATTCCTAGATTCAAACCCGAACTAAATGCTATCTAGATAGTGTCTTGGATAAATTTTTATTTTCAATATGCGACAAATATTGACCTGTCTGCAAGTCACGGACGATTATCTTCTTTTTTTAAAATTTTTAACTTTAATTAAACTCTTTTAAGGGTGAATTACCTAAAACCAAAAAAAAACTTTAATTAATTGAAGATAATGTTAGTGAAACTCAATCGAAATCCTGGGGATTCCCAGATGTGACCGTATATTTTTCTCATTTTTCAGTTTCCAGATTTTCGATTGAATTTTTGCTGATATTATTCACACATAATTAAATATAAAATTTGAGGTATTATTCATTAACTTAAAAATAGAAATAAAATATTCATCCTAGACTTGCAGACAAATCAATAGATGTCACAAATTTTAAAATAAAATGTATACGAATTTATCCAAGCCACTATCTAGATAGCATTTAGTTCTGATTTTAATCTTGCATAAAGATAGCAGCCAATAAAATATGCGTTAATAAGATGAAGATAATGTTGGTAGCATGATACAGTTAAAAATGACTGATTCGGATAGGACACATTATATCAGTTGGTAGAGTTGCGGTCCGGAAAGCCGAAGGTCCTGGGTTTGAGCCCCAGATGTGACCGTATCTTTTTCTGATTTTTCTGTTTCCAGATCTTCATTTCATAAAATATTACAATTTGAAGTTTAACTCATTAAGTTAAAAATAAAAATAAAATAATGTTTTCAGATTATTTATATGATGCCTTAGAGACGCTAAATAAAATACAATATTGAACGAAGCCGGTTCTAGGCCAATACACCATTGCGTTGTAACGAGCAATTTTAGGATATACGGATTGAAAACAAATAATCGCTTGCTTTCTCGGAAAAGCTAATTTAGCTTTCGAATCTAAGCCTGAAGAAGTTAATATCACTAATCAGGACGAGAATAAAGAATGTATTTACCTGAAATTTTAATAAATGAATTCGTTCGTAGTCGTCCCGCTTTTATTTCATAAACTTTTTGTAAGTGTAGCGCAAAACTATCACTAAAATGCGTTGCATAAGTTAGTTTTTCAATGTTTTAAAGATCTCTCCTTTTAGTAGCCAAACAAGAAACCTCCATAAAATAAACAAAAGGCAACAAGGAAGACATTACTCTTCAACGTACTCCACCTCATTCTCTTCTCTTAATCCTTTTCATTCTACATCAAAGCACTGCATCCCCCAGCCAGCGGTGCCTTGCCGCGGCGGGCGGTTCAGCCCTCACGTGCGCATAAGATTTTCCTCTGGAAGGAAGTTAGAGCATAAAGATAATCCGGTTGGCAGTTTAACTGTCTTCCGCCCTGGCCCTGGTTCGAGGGACCTATCTCCCTCTCCCCCCTCGGGCACCCACACATCCTCTTCGTTTGCGGACCAACCAAAGGCAGGCAAATTACGCTAATTTTATACGTTATTTGTTGATGCATCTTGATACTTGGTCCCTTTGTTGTGTAACCTGATTTCAAATAGATCCATTCAAAGTCATCGCCACAATCAAAAAAATATATGTCAATTTATCTCTTATCCAATAATATATCTATGTAAGTTAAGATACTTATTATTGGGAGAATCACTAAGAATTATTCGTTGACGTTAACCGATTTCAAGTAGAGGTGTATTTTTGAAAGGAGAAATAATGATAATAATATTTGGCTATTTGGTGAAAAATAACCTCAAGGGCGCAGATATTTTCAGATTTCTTCAAAAAAAGACTTTCCGAGTTAAAAAAATCGAATTCGGGGCAATCGTGCAAAAGAAATTCAAGGAAAAAAGAAATGGCACTTGCAAAACTCGAACGCTTTTTAACAATTTTTACAAAAATAATGACTTCCCGAAATAACTGATTCTTCGGAGAAATTAAGGATTCGATTCTAATTCGACGACCTCGGCTGGCTAAGTCCTCCATCACGACTAAGGTAACATTTTCGGCTTAATGTAGTGGTAGTAGGAGGTTTTCAAATATTATCGGGTTATTCGTAACCCGGGGATGTTAGTCTTTCTTTAAAAAAAAGGGTGAGCGACAGGAACCGGTTCCAGTGTATTCAAAGGATCCGGTTTCTTGTGACCGGAACAGGAATGTTAACCATATCTATTTATTTTGTTTTGAAGAGTTTTAATTTTCAATGTACATTTGTTACTTTAATTTTAAATTTTCTGCTACCGGTTTTGACACATCCGTGTCATTCACGAGCAAACTTAAAACAAGTAAATGACATGGATGTGTTGAAACCGGTCGCAGAAAATTTAAAATTAAAGTAACAGATTGAGAATTAAAACTCTTCAAAACAAAATGTCTGGAAATTATTACATAGTTAATGCCCAAGAATTACAAAAAAACATATCTACCTATTTATTTTTAAAACTATTTTATCAATGACCAATGAACAAAAACTTGGTTTCGTGTTTAATCTTTAACAGTTTAATCTTTAACAGTTTAATGCATATACTCGTATTTAAGGACCATTGCTTATGATGAATTCGAATTTCTAAAAATCTAAAAGAAATTAAAAAGTTTTGTTTTTCACTTCTTCAATCTTTGCAAAATAATTCAATTTTTTTGTTTTTCATTTCGCCAAACTTCAGCGTTTGAGTTTACTTCATTCAAATTAAATGTATACTATGTATAACGAATAGATTAATTAAATGTATACTATATATAACGATTTAGTCATCCTCGAAATAAAAGGAGAAATTACTCAGAAATATTCGTTTTGTACATATTAAGAACAGAGATTTTAATTTAATAAAATAGCATGAAGTAGGAAGATATAAAATAAGATTCATTTTTTCACGTATATTCTTTACCTAATAGTATGTAAATAATTTTATTTTTATGAAATAATAGAATTATGACGAGCAAACCGGATAATTTTGTGTAATTAACAGTTAAAAGATATAACCTGATTTTATTAAATATTTTTAAAAGCTCAATACTTACGTAGTTCATTCTGTATCACTTGAAAAGACATTACCAAAGCTTTTTGATTGAATTAAAGAACCTCTTTCGCGTTTTACGTCAGTTTAAGTATTCTTCCCACTTCTCAGGAAGTTCGATAGAGGAGTAATTAAACTTTTAGAAATTGTCAAACGGTTGGAACAGCGGCAGGTGCATTTTTAATGCACTTATCAAAGTTTCCCTCTCGTGTTCTTGAAGCCGTATTACTATAGTTTTAGTGCAATTCTAAATCTACATGATGTTCATAAACCAATGTTTATTTATATACCTTTATTGGCTTATGATAAATTATTCTACTGTCATGTTTAATGTACTTTTTCTGAAAAAAAATCTTATATACAAAAATCTCGTGTCACGGTGTTTGTGGTTGCACTCCTCCAAAACGGCTTGACCGATTCGTATGATTTTTTTTATGTATATTTGGTAAGTATGAGAATAGGTTTTAAAGTATATTTTATTCCGCTAGGTGATAAGAGTGTCCCTATCCAGAAAAAAAATCATTTTTTTATTTTGATTTTTTTATTTATTTGGCATCAAAAAATACCAATAAACTCAAATGTTAACCCCCCTACCCTATCCCTCCCATTTTTTATTGTGATTTTTGTATTAACAAATTTATGCGTCTTTCGTATTTCATACAGATCGAAATTATTTATATTGTTGAATGACAGATGGAGCTACGTCCACCTCGTCGAATTTTCATCCACACATGGGCATTGAAGACATTCACGAGAAGCGTCGCGTCATTTTGATATTTTATTTAGCATCATGTTCTCGCGTGGCCAAACCATCGATCTTATTTATGTTACTAAAGACGGACTGACAAACAATATCGTACATTTAATTGCTCTTCGAAATTCACATTGATTTTCTTTATTTCATTTTCCTACTTGAGTTGGTGTTTTTTGTTTTTATCGGCGGTCATCGTCTACAGCGCTAAATTCCTCTTTCTGTCATAGATCCCATCCCCACACACTTACAATACATTCGTTATTTTTTATTTAACAACCAAAATATTCACTATGAATAAATTTATATAGCAGAACAACTTTTGTCGGGTCAGCTAGTCCAAATGTATTTTGTTAATTTTAAATAATAACATTTTTTAAAACATTGTTTTTATACAGTAGTTCGCTGAACAGTGTCTTAATTTCAGTGACGTTGATGCTGGGGTTAACTGTTGAAAAAAATTCTTAACTATTTTTATGTTTGTATCGTTGAATCGAAGATCCAATAACAAAATCAATCGGTCAATTAGCAGTGCAAAGATTTTCAAGTCGGTCAAGAACGCCTCATAAGATTAGAAAAAATATTATTTTAAAAGAACATGTTTCGCCTCTCGAGAATTCTCTAATCTGTTCAGCATACAACCGGTAGAACTATATCACCATCTGGTTGGGCGACATCGCGAGATGGGTCAAGGAAGAGGCGGCAGGAAGGGATTTGTAAACGCGGATCTTGATGAAGTCCGAATTAAATAATGAATCAGAGAAACGTAAATTTTGTTCTGTAGAAAAATCTACAAGAAAGTCAACATATTTTTAAAGCTTTTTTTATCTGTGTACAGAAATATCTGGCATTGAATCATGACCTCTGGGCTCAGAGCCAAAATTTTCACCATTCTGAAACTGGTGTAGTTTGAATGAGACAATTCTAACATTAAATAATATTATTTATTACAAATTATTTATATAAGTTTTTGATAAAAATGGTAGGCATTAAAACACCCTGTTTGTACAAAATACGAATCTATCTCGGCACTCTAGTTCTAATGAAGAGACAAAGTGCAAGGTTATTCGGTTCATTAGGTTATACGAGTATGATACAGCGCTTTGCTGGCACTCAATTTTCTATGCAGCAAGCAGCATGCGCATTAATCAATCTCGAATGGCCTCGATACAAATTGTATTACAAAATGCAATAAGTAGATATTCTGTTACTTTAACAAAAAGAATCTATGTCGTTATGAACCGTTTTTCAAATTTGGCATTCAGTAATCTATAATTAATAATAATTATATGAAAGCTTAAAATTGAAATTACTGTAAGGGTGTGTTAGTTGATTTCAAAGTTTATATTTTTAGGAATTAAGTGTTTTCATTCTTAAGAAGGGAATCTGGTCCAGCGATCCAAAAAATAGTATTTTTTTTCTAAAATCTTTCAATACATATGGAGAATAGAGATGGGTAAGTTCTGCATTTTGCCGGAGTCCTCCGAGACATGCTTCCTTTTAAAAGTACTTGAGTTCTTGGAGCGCGTCCCGGGTGCCAAACGGAGCCATACATCGGTGCCAGAGCGCGCAAAAGAACTCGAACGCGCGATTACTGCTCTCGACTCGGGAGTGGCTCGGACCGGCACGCACGAGTTCAAACGGAGCCGTACCTCGGTGCCAGAGTGCGCAAAAGAACTCGAACGCACGACCCGCTCCCGCCTCACGAGTGGCTCGGACTGAGATGCGGGATGCAGGGTTCTAACGGAGACGCAGCCCGCGAAAGAACTCGAATGCGCGACCTGCTTCCGACCGTGGCTCGGACCAAGACGCATGGGTCCACCAACCCGGGACTCGAGTGCGAGTGGCAAGGACAGCCGGCGCGGCGCCGCGGTTCTCGCGCCGCGGCGTTGACTTGCTTGGACCGCCGCGGCCGACTTGAGTATCGGGTTTGGGACCGAACCCGAGTTCCGAGACCGGGTTCTCTTGGAGTGGTCGATTTTAAAAAGGAATAGGAGTAGGAACTGCTTCCCGCAAAGGAGCGGATCACACGAGCCCATTCCAGCTGAACCGACACATCGCTAATGGAGAATACATTCACAAAGTTATAGCATCAAATTCGACCTTGAAATAAAGTTAAGAGAAGGTAGAATGGAGAACGGAGCGGAACGGTGAAAAAAACTTTAAACGCGTTTTTCCCAAAACCACGTTTTTCAGGTTGGCCGGAATCGTAACTCATCGATTTTTTATCCGATTAACTTCATTCAAAGTTTATATGAAAGAAAATTACGTTAAAAGAAACCCGATTAATGAAAAAAATGTATTTTAGGACAAAGTTACATATTGGAAAATTAAGGCCGATTTTTTCGTCAAGTTTATTTTACGTCGGCTATTTTTGCTATAAACATTTTGTTTCCAAACTATGTTTCACGAGCATTCTACATTCATGCTATAACTATTTTTTTTAATTTCGTGTTCTAGATAATTTCCAAGGACTCCAGGGTTCAAGCCGATTTGGTCGGATACTCCGCTTGCGGCGCGCGGCGGCTATTTATCTATATAGATATAGATATTCGAATCAAATTTTCAATAGTGTTTTATCTTCTTCAAATGCTCCTGTACATGTAACAAAAGTTTCGAGAACGAAAATAAATTTTTTCTCTGAAAATATGCATTGAAAAAAAAACTCGGCTGGACCAGACTCTCCTCTTAGGTTATGAAAAATCTTACAATATTTGATTTCAACCTGCTCCATGAATTAAAACCTAAAATTGTTGTTCTACTAAATGTTTATATGTACATTCAATTGAACAAAGTTCTGGGGAAATGTAATCAAAATTCACGTAGTTTAGAGAACATTCTCCGAATATGGCGAGTGTGATGGTCGAACAAATGACGGCTTAAGTTATGCTCCAAAGTTCAAAGTTTCCCGCCAGTGCACAGTGGCTCGATGTTCAATAGTCACTAAATGGCGGGAAGTGGCATCACTTACCCCCTCCTGCTCCCCTTCTGCTGCGTAAAGTATACGCGCCACTGATTTACAGTTCACTAGATACTAGATGGCCTTTCAGGTTAAGTTTTTACAATTACAACACCAACAACACCAAAACGACGAATCTATGGAATATTATGATAACATTTCGTATTATATATATAATAGTTCACATATTATATATATAATAATTTATATATAATAGTTCACTTGCTTTTACAATAGCAATTTCTTCTTGCTATGAACATCTTCAAATCGTTATGTACCTGCTTCCATATATAAAAAAATCCTGCTTGATTTAATTATTTAGAACACGCTTTTAAATTATTTTTACCAATAATTGGGCATGTAACGCAGATACGCAAGTATACAGAACCAAGAAATTATTATTATGATAGTTAACGAGTAAGTTCAGAAATCATGTAAATATTATTTTTATCATGTGAATATCGCAAATCCCATCCTCATAGTTTAGGTATGTTTTAAATTGATTATAAGACGGAAAAGAGAAAGTGAGAGGGTAGTAATTAGTAGATCTACAAAAAAAGCACGACTAAAGCCATTTCAAGCAACCGCAACGTTTCATTTTTTTTATTATGGTCGATACTCTCAGTAACCAGAGGGGCGATCCTAGATCTACTTAAGGATAAGAAATTGTCCTTATCCTTAAAATTAATGACATTTTTGAAGTGTAATAATATCAACTGTGATTCTATTGTTCTCGGAAGACAGCGAAAGTGTCGTAAATTTAAGGTTAATAACATTCTTTTACATCTGGTTGAACTAGGTAGTTAGAACGCTCCTATTTAACGAAAAATCGTTAATTTAAGGTTAATGATAATTCGACACAGGTATATCCCAGTGAGACAGGTATCGAAAAACCTAATGTAAACATACTTTATATAGATAAATAAATAAAAAATAATATTCCTTATCATTTGTATAAAAATGTAACGTTGTAAATGTAATGTTTATAGTGTATATGTCAAAAAAATAAATAAATCTACCCGTCTGGAAAGATATAATCATTACATTACAAAGGATATTTACCACGAAATATTCATGCAAGGACTTGCAAGATTTGCAAGGACTTAGGAATTGTGTATGACGCTCGCTTAACATTTCATGCTCACATTGAAAAGATCTGTAAATCAGCCACAAAGATGTTGGGTTTTGTCATACACAATTCAAAGGAATTGACCAACCTCACAGTTATAAAGCTGCTTTACTTTAGCTTGGTGCGTAGCATTCTCGAGAGTGGATCTCAGATATGGGGGCCAGAGGACATCGTCTATGTACTAATGGTCGAGAAAATACAAAAGAAATTTTTACGATACCTCTATATGAGAGAGTTTGGTTTTTACTCATGGCTGTTTCCAACAGCATTTATCTCGGGAATGCTGGGTATCTGCAGCCTTAGTTCCAGAAGAGATGTCGCATTACTGCTGATGGCTTATAAGCTTCTAAATGGTTTTGTATCGGTACCAGATATTCTGGCTGAAATAGGATTCTATGTCCCGGATAATTTCACGCGAGGCCGCCAACACAGGCTTTTGATTCTTCCTAGGTGCAGAAATAACTTACCAATAGTGATGCCCCTGGGACGACTCACTAGGTTAATTAACTGCCTCGCAGGAAATGTGGATATATTCCACATTTCCTACAACGATTTTAAGCGTGAAATAGCACTTATGTTTTAACGAAATGTATTACTAATAACTGTAAATGTATTTATTATGTATCTTTTCTTACCGCTCTTGCAATGTATTTGTTTTATGCTGTTTTTGCAAATAAATAAATAAATTTGAAGTACCTACTGGGAAGGCCTTAATCACATCGAGTTTGCCTAATTTTTTAAATTTAAAAAAATATTTGAATTGTGGTTTTTACCATTTAAATTCACATAAATTTAAAAAAATTAATTCATTTCTGTTTGATCTTAAGAAATATCTCAATTTTACCAATGTATTTAGTTACAATGCAGGTAATATCAGTTAGTGTTATTTCTAAAATACTTCACGTTAAAAATTTACTTAATGCGTTGTACGATAAAATTAGCTCTATTTTTAACACATATTGTATATTAGACACACATAGCATAGGTGTCGGTTTTCGTGTTCTACGGAAGTAGAATTAATGAACACTAATAGTAAGGTAGTTAATAACCAACTAAATTTAAATAAAAGTCCCACACTAAGATTGTTCCCTATTGACAAAGAACACGCCCGTTCCCGTCCCAATTCTCCATCTACACCTATTCCTCTTTCCTCCGTTACTTGAGGAGTCCAGCCCATTTGGTTAAATCATGTATTATCTATATCACACATGTAAATTAATTTTAGTAGAGATTGTACTGCCCTGAAGAAGCTACGGTTGTAGTAAAACCCGGTCGGCAAAAAGTATAAAAAATAAAAGTGGTGTTTACAAAGTTATTGTTTTATTTTAAATTAGAATTAATGACCTGAATTTTGTATTTTTTTTTCGAAATAAAGGTATTTTTTTACGTCTTTGGATGAATCGTTAAACATTTCAGGAATTTCAAGCCTATCTGTTCTACCTTCATATGCATTTTGTGAATTATATCATTGTCCTTCTCTATACCTACTACTTGTAGGTTGGTCGTGGCTCACAATTTTGTTTTAGTTCTGAATACCAGAATTCACCCAAATCACTCATTTATTGGTAATCTGGATAATCGGTCCCCCCAAATGGTTCGCGACTTAGCAGGGGTTCCCGGGATAATAGGGTTAGGCTTGCCCTTATATTATCTTGGATGCGTCTGCAGACCTTTTGACTTCTCCAGCCTGTTTCTCTCGACCCAACGCCTTGCGCCGCAGTAGGAGGGATTGATTCATAGGTCCGTCGCTTTTGGACACACTGACCTCCAGGTTCCTACTCACCACTCAAACCTTTTTCCTTGCCAGAACTTCCTCTCCTTATTTTCCTCCTCTACACATCATCTCTTAAGACGACACTGGCCGTGATTAAAATTATTTATCTCCGGGCCTCCTGTAAAAAACTGTGGGGATACTGTAAAAAAATCTACCCTACGATGTATGTGGAACATCTACAGAGGCAATTGAAATGTTTATAAATTTATTAAGCAAACCGTTTTAGAGAAAACTGTTTTATATTCATTAGATATTACTCGGGATTCGAGAGATACCAAGAAGCACTTGGTATGTTCAAAACTGATTATAGATGCTGAGATGGACACAGACAATAGTAATGCAAAGTAGCCAGAAATACTTAAAAAGGCGAAGGAAAACTCGTGAAATCCTCATTTTTACCTTTACTAAACGTTTTAGCATGTACAACATAGATAAACATGCGATTTCATTTTTAATAATCTAATGGATTCTATATCACGAAACGAGGCTTTCCTAATGCAATTTCCCGGGTTGATGGCCTCACCACTCACCGGCAGTACCACCACTCCAACCTCTAAATTACTGCAGCCTCGCTCTTCTCTCTTCTGTGCTCCTGATAACTTGTGTTTGCTCCTTTGTGGGATATGAATGCTATTCGAAGTTTGAAGCACTGCATAGTGAATTCGATAAAATTATTTTTATTCGCAAACCGGACTGCAAGCATATTGTTTAAAATAGCATAATTACATGTACCTCTCTCCACACAATCTCTATTTTTTAATGTTTGTATGGACCATAGAGGTTTATATTCATTCATTGAAAGGATGTAAAATGTTTAATTAAAAAATCTATAATCAGACATTCAATTATACATATAACTTTTTATCAAGGAAAGATTCCTCATTATTTGGAATCAAGCATTAATATATTGATCATTACGATAAATTATTTTAAATATATAATGTTATTGGTAGACAAATATATAAAAATTAAAAATACCCAACGCTAGCCAATTAGGTACATATTGCATATTTTATTTATTACTTTTTAGTGCGTTTTGGGGTTTTGAGACCCGTACGGCTGTTGTTCCCAGTCCTACTGGTCAACTGTTGAGCCAAAATTTCGTCTCAGCACTCCTCAAATGCACAAATAAGCTCTTCCTAACGCAACTCTCCGATCATAGTTCCATGTATCCGACAAACAGGCGAATTGAGCTTCACTAAACAAATCACTTAGCTGATCGGAGAACGATCGAAAAGTTAGGAATAACGGCCGTAATCCTACTATTTTTACTAATATATATTATGTAGGTACTTTACAAGATAAAAAGATTTTATGTTTTTTTTTTCGTACAAATTTCACGCATTTTTTAAACAATATTTAGTTTTCATTCATTTTTTATGCAAAAATGATCTAATGTCAATTGTATGCTTTTGCTCCATTTTCCTTGGAACAACGGGTCTCTGGTAATCTAATTATGTAATTAAGTGAATACCAGACACTGATAAAAACACGGTTTTTTACGTAAGTTTAAACTTTTTTTACGTAAATCCGTACATAAATCATGTAGTATCAAAAATCAACACAATCCTGAACTATTTTTCAAATCATCCACAGAATCGTAATCATCCAAATAAAAATACATAGAGTTGATATTGAGCCTCACGTCTCTACAACGTGCGCATTCCCAATCGCGTATGTACGAGTAGTATGAAACCTATAGCGGCTGAAGCATCGCGCTCAGTAATGCCAATTGGGGAGCGTTTTCACAAAGAAAAATATATACAAAAAGTTTTAAGTGTTAAATATTTTAAAGATTAAGTTAGTAACAAGAAAACTTAATTCATTTGTGAAAACTATCTTTGAAGAAGTTGG
This sequence comes from Limnephilus lunatus, assembly GCA_917563855.2. NCBI lineage: Eukaryota > Metazoa > Arthropoda > Insecta > Trichoptera > Limnephilidae > Limnephilus > Limnephilus lunatus. Next base: position 49,265,577 of record OU830600.1, read on the forward strand.
GAAATTTTACAAAGCGAAATATCAGAAAACTTTTCTCGAAGCAAAATATCCCCTACATTTTGGTTTTAATTTTCTTTTATTTATAAAAATAAGAATAAATCGTAAATATCGATCCATTGGTCGCATTAACATCATGTGATAATGAACTCTAAAGTATCTTACTACATATCCCATTATCTTGTTATTTCAAAGGGTCGAAATGTTGGCTTCATTAATCTAAGACCCACTCATAAAAAAATATTATAGATTGACGGTCCCGAAGAACGATGCCGGATGTGCGATTTTGTAGCCTTACAATAGAGATGTTTTTGCATTTACTTATTACGTTTTTGAGACAAAGAAATATAATATTTATTTATTTTTACAATGCTTTTACAAATGTTCTCACAGAGGTGCAAACAGTTACATACATCTAACCAGAATTATTATAATCGGCATAAATTTAAATAAAGATCAAAAAACAAAACAAATAAAAAAGACAACCATGCGAATCTATAAAAAATTACAAAATGACAATTAATGCAAAGAGAGGCAAAAGACACAATAGACACAAGAAACACAAGAGACACAAGAGACACAAGAGACACGAGAGACACGAGAGACACAAGAGACGCAAGAGACACAAGAGACACAAGAGACACGATTAGAGACACAAATGATGTTGTTTTGATATATTGCATTTCATTCAAAATTTCGAAAATAAAGAATTTTATATCAACAAAATAAGTCAACAGAAAGATTTTCAACTTTTGGCTAATCCGACATTGTCCTTCGGGACCGTCCAAATAGTCGAAAATATTTTTTTAAACATTGAATCGTTAAACATCGACCGTTGATGCGTTCATATTTTTTGGAAATTTATTTATTTAGAAAGACAGGTATTATGGAAAATCTGAACTAACCATTTCATCGACACCCGTACAGGGTGCTAAAGTGAGATGGGGTTACAAAGTACTAGACTTACTTTAACTAGCGATTCCTGGCATTATATTGAGTCAAAATGTATATGAAATTTTTGTATCCGGTGACATTTTGAATGTTTTTTTATCTAACATAAAACGCAAAAAATCAGTAGGTAATTGGACAGTAAGGGTTTGTTTGGTTACTCGGCTGAATGACCAGTCATGACTTGTGGAAGAAAAAAAGTTAATTAGGTGTTGAAGAAAAAAAAATACAAAAGGGTCACCGGAGGCCAAAATTTATTTTACATTTTTTAATCCAAATAATGTCAGGAATCAGGAATTTTAATCAATTGATTAAAATGAGCCAAGTACGTCTCTTGACGTCCTGTCCCTTATTATAAAAAAATAATAAAAAACCGTTTGGTGTAGATATTTCAGTTTGTGAAAAGGCTCCTCATAATATGAACTCAATGAGATTGCAAGCCAAGCAGGATTTGTTAATAATACCAAGAGAACAGGCAATGATTACGTTGAAGCTCGGAGTTACGTTAACTGGAGCTTCTGATTGTTATTTGAGGTTCTATGGTTATTAATTGAATGTTATTTCAACAAGAGAACTCAGTTGATTCCTTCGTCTTGTTGCTTTACAATAGAAGGCAGGAAAATAATTTCATTTAATGCAACGACGTGTTTAATTGCCTTTATATTAAAATTATAATTTTCCATTTACAGATTAAAAGCTTTTTAGTATGAAGGTACGTTTCTATACTTTTAGCACATTTTAATTTCAGTATTGAAATACATAAAGTATCCAAACTAACAATAAAAATAATAGTAAGGTTTATATGGTGGCCCCCTGAAATTATAATTATTATAAAATCATAATTTTTTGTGCATTGTTTGCCAATTTCAGACCGAAAATCGACTTCAAAAATACCTTTTATAATAATTTGGAATGGATATCAAACGAATTTATTTACAGTGTCGTTTTTTGTACATGTATATTGAGTATATGGACAAGTAGTTATATCCTTTGAATGAAAACATGTTTTATTATTTGTGGCAATTAAAAAAAGGGTTCTCAAATAAAAATACATAATGAATATGTTTTAAAGGTAGCATGAATATATATGTCTATCCAACAAATTAAATGAAAGTGCAATCAGGTATCTATTGTAAAAGCTTATTGCAATTACTAATATAAGCATAATGTATTATTTGTTAAGGATTAGACTAAAGTCCCCATTGATTTTAAATATCTCAGGCGCCATATCGTGTTTACGTCTCAACCAAGTATTTAAGAAAAGCTAATTTATTGTTAAACAATGTTTGAAAATAAACTGATTTGAATTACGAATACGAAAATTCCATTATTGTTCGATTTTTTTGAGGATTCGCTGCATGCCCGTCTAATACTGTCAGATCCCAACTGAAGTGAGTAACGTGACAAGCATCTCGGTTGACTATCAAAATGTAGAGTTAAAGATTTTCGCGTCAACCGACTTATTTGGTGTGATCATCGGGAAGAGGGGTTAGATCATATGTTCTCAACGTGGGCGATAACGCCCCCTTGGGGGCGTTTGAGACCTTCAGGGGGGCGGTAGAAGATCCAGAGACAATTGGGGGGCGTTGAGATGGCCCAGGGGGGCGTTGGCAAGTAAAAAAATATGGTATAAAAAAGACACACAAAACACGCTAATCACATACTAATAAAGCAAAGTAAACTTTAATGGGTAAATTTTGTTATTGTGTGTATTTTAATCATTTTTATCACGTTTGCGAAAATTCATTCGAGAATTCGGGAAGTGAATGAAAATTGAACTGATAGATTCCGTTACATTCAGATCTACATTAAATTTTATGAATGAAAATTTTAATTGGTTGATTAGAATAAAGATTTTTTTTAAATTTAAATGTTCCGATTTCACGTGAAATATCTCATACATACATACATACAGGCGAAGTTAATAAAAGCGTGTTATATTTATATTAATAAATAAAAAGTTTGTAGCTATTAAATTATAACGTTTTTTGTTAAATAACGGGATTTTTGCAATCCTGCAAGAATTGACAGTATTATCTGTGTATTGATCTAACTTGCTCAGTGTCGTCAATGCATTCGGGAGTCAACGAGTGAGCTTACATGCGTCGACAAGACAGCCCCTTAGCCCTCGATCCATTCTGTTCCTGCGTCGCCTTTGTCTCCGCGACAAGTCCGCGTTTTATTTCTGCGCCGGGTGGCGTATTTAGAAAACCTATACCGGTTTAGTAACGGCGGCGACTGAAATGGGATAGGTTTTGTTGTGCAAAATCATCAACAAACCTAATACCATTTCAGTCGCCAACGTGCTTCGTTGCTCTATCTATCTGTTTCAGAGACTGTGGGGACCGTAATTATACAGTAGCTTCTGTTGGTGTTGGTGCTGGTGCATTTCCATGGTTATAATATATTTATTTCGTAAATTAATAAAAACGTGTACAATTCATAGCTTCCATTATATTCTCAAAAGGTATGAAACTCATGGGTGAACTCAAACTATGTTGGATCATAAGTGCAGTTGCAGTACATTTTGACACGTAATTAAAACTAGCAATACATATTTTGTCATTTACTGCACACTCCTTGCTTCAATGACATTCCTACATCGTTAAATTTACATACAAGTCCAAACCTACCAGTTCAGCCATCCCAACAGACTATAATACCGTCAGATAGTTTAACCGCAGGGGTAGGCAGAGATGGTGGATCGCCAAATAACTCGTTCACAATGCTTGCTTTAACCACATTTATACATCGTCTTGTTTACTAGTCTTTATTATATACCCACCATTTCCGTTATGGTAGCTAATAATATCAGGCCGCTTCTCTAATAACATCAGGCTGCTTCCCGCAGAGGGAGACAGAGAGGCTAGACCGCCAAACAACTCGGTTCCATTGCTTGCTTAGTCACATTTATACGTATGAGAATAGATACATCTTACTAATATTTTAGGTATTGGTATTTAATAGTTGTTTGGCGGTCATCCTATCTCCTACCCATGCGGTAAAACTATCTGATTGTATTGTAGTTTTTGAGATGTAGTTACTAGTAGGAATGGACTTGTATGTATAAAACAGTTTAACTGAAGCAGAGAGAGCAACGAAAGAAGCAAACGAAACAGTTTGTTTAGGGTTTGTTGATGATTTTGCACATTTTCCCTATCCCATTTCAGCTGCCGCGGCCGCCGCGACTGAACCGGTATAGGTTTTGTAAATACGCGACCGGGTGTTGAAAGCGAGTCACTGCGTGTTAATTTTATTCCTGTCGAAGCGTGTTATATGTCTCCAACCTATAAAAAGGCACCGATTTATCATTTTATGTTCATTAACATTAACGCGCGCCATTAATAACAGGGTTTTAAGAGTTAATCTTTTACTCACGTATCTCTAAATGTCGGAAGTAAAAAAGAAGATACGGCAATTTGGTGTGGATTATATTAAATACGGATCTATCGAAAATCCTACAAATCCATCATCGCCAATGCGCCTTATTTGTCGAAAAACATTTTCAAATGTAGCGATGAAGCCTTCTAGGCTTCAAGATCATTTTAATAAAATCCACCCGGATAAGAAAGACAAAGACGTGACCTACTTTCAAGACATGAAAAAGAAGTATGAAATTCAGCCAATTATATCAAAACAATTTTCGACAGCTTCTAAGCAAGACGATGATGGACTTCGAGCTTCGTACATTATCTCATTGTTGATTGCTAAAACAGGCAAACCATATACTATTGGGGAAGATTTAATTTTACCAGCAGTAAAAGAAGTAATAACCACTGCTCCATAAACCAGCTGCAGATATTATCCGAAAAATTCATTTGATCAATAGTTCTGTGCAAAGACGAATTGATGAAATGGCTAAAAACATTGAAGAATCATTGTGCAATCATCTCCAGTCTTGTCGATTTTCAATTCAGCTGGATGAGTCCACTTTACCAACCAATGAAGAATTGTCATTGTCATACGTGAGATTCATCAAAGATGGGAAAATATGTCAAGAATTATTGTGTGTTACAAATTTGGAAACAGATACAAAAGGAGAAACCATATTTAATACACTGGAAAAGTTTTGTGACGAAAAGAAAATTCCTTTAAATAATATTTTGTCAGCTGCTACGGATGGCGCCCCAGCTATGACAGGGCGTTACAAAGGCTTCATAGCGTGCTTAAAAAATAAAGTTCCTGACTTGCTTGCTGTGCATTGCGTAATTCATCGCCAGCATTTGGTTGCGAAAAATCTGAGTGAACGCCTCCATACATCACTGCAATATGTTATCAGAGCAGTTAATAAAATCAGAAGTAACTCATTGAATGACAGATTATTTGAACAGCTTTGCATTGCCAATAATGAAGATTTCAACCGATTTCTGCTTCACACAGAGGTGCGCTGGCTGTCAAAAGGTTCATTTTTGACTCGATTTTACAATCTGTTTGAGTCTGTGATAGAGTTCCTAGGAAACAAAGACACAGAATTGCGCGACAACCTCACCTCATCGAAGAACGATATTGCGTACTTGACAGACCTGTATAAATTGTTTAATGATGTCAATCTCCAACTTCAAGGCGACGACTTAAATTTGATTAAGACAAAAATTGTGTTGCAGCTTTTGTATCCAAACTGCTATTATACAAAATAAATATCGGCAGACGGGAATTTAATAACTTCCCAAATTTATCAGCAGTATCATTCAAGAACGAAGACTTGCTTGTTTACAGTCAACACTTGGAAAACCTCCACAGTGATTTCAAGGAACGATTCCAGGATATTTTAAACATGGACATACCAGATTGGGTTTTGGATCCTTTTTCAAATGTCAACACAGCAGGATCATCCCAGTTAGAAGAAAAACAAATAGAACTGACTACAAATGAGGAATTAAAAATTAAATTTAAGAATGGCTACCAAGAGTTTTGGCTGAAGAAGCCGATTTCGCAACTGTACCCAGGATTATGGTCGATAGTTCAACGATTTTTAGTAGCATTCCCATCGTCCTATTTAGCTGAACGTGGATTCAGTGCTGTAGCAACGTTGGTAACCAAAAAGAGAAATAGGCTCCATATTACTGAACGCGGCGACTTACGTTTGTTTTTAAGTAAAATCGAGCCTAATATTAACAAACTTCTTAAAACGCATCAAATTCAACCATCTCATTAAATAAGTTATAAATTCAATACCTTTTCTATGTTAATAAAAATACTTAATCTATATAATTAAGTACGCGTTTTAATTAACAATCTTCTTTTCAGAAATAGGATAGGAGCCATAACCCATCGCCCTCCCCCCCCCCCCCCCCCAAGATGGTATGTAAAAGCAGTTGGGGGGCGCCAGAAAAAAAAATATTGTCAAAGGGGGCGGTGGGCAAAAAAAGGGTGAGAATCTATGGGTTAGATGATTTAATTCGCTAACCCGTTAAAACTGTTGTTATTCAGTGGTACTCCGTCTCTGCATATCCTTTCGGAGACACTTAGTCATATTTTATAAATGTAGGTAGTGTACCGTATTTTCCCTAAACCGACTGCTTTATATAAGTTTGCCGGAGGGCCAACTGTCGGGCATAAATATACCAAACCACCCACCTGTCGGGGTACCAACTGTCATGGAATAGGTTAACATTACGGTGTTCAAAATTCTATTGGATAGAAATTGGTTTCTCAATACTCACAATTTTCTTTGTAACATATTTCTAAAATTCATGTTTCGTTTATTGCCAATAATTATCCAACCATTGCCAAATACGAAAATATTCGTTTCATTCAGATAAATCTCTCATCTCATACAAATGCGCTTCCATATCAAACACTTATGGTTCCTTCTTGAATAGAATTGACGTATTTTGCCGCCTAACTTGTCGGGACAGGTCAGCATCTGCCGCCCACGTTGTGCTGCCTGAATTGCCGCATGGGTGACGGCAAAACCAGTGGGCACGGAGGGCGGCCTGGGCGGGATAGGGCGGCATGGGGCGACACCATACTGCATTGAGGCAGCAAAACTCGAACAACCTCGAAACGCACAGACCAGAAAACTGAAAACCAGCTGTAGACCTACAAATTATGAAAGAGTTTATGGTTTAATAATAAGGATTTCCAAAGCCCGTTCATCTTTCGGTTATCAAAATCGGCGAAAAAATATTAGAGTGAAATGATATTTCGTTGATGTTCACTACAAATATAAATACGATTTAAAAAATTATATTTTTTTTACAAAGCGCCACTCCTGAGTGAGTGTTGGGCCCGAGCTCACTCAAAACCACACCCTGCATAAATAATGCATTATTACGGTGCTCCAGATTTTATGTCCGGGTTAAATCTTTCCCAAATGAAAGACTAAACCCTTCCACACACTTTTCCACAAATGATTATCTAGTAAATTCACGCAATGTAAGTGCACTATATAAGTATAATAAATACAAAACAATACAAGAATAATACGTCAATCCACCAGACACATAATGGGAAAATATTTCACCGACTCCAGATATTTTCATATCAGAGGGTTCGGCTCTGATGAAACCCTAACTGGTCCGATAAATCCTACTGATCCCTCAATATAAATATTTAAAAAATCTTTCGTAATCCTACATGTATTTAAAATGACCGACTTTTGCATTTTTATGTACAAATTTTTTGACAAATCTAATACGCCTAAATTTTGAATTAAAGAGCTAGGTATAATGCCAGTAGCCGAAATAACAAATGGTAATATTTTTATAGTCTGAGAATGCCAAATTCTTTTAATTTCATTTCCTAAATCTGTATATTTTCTTATTTTTTCAAAAACAGTTTTCTGAATATTACAAGAATTTGGAATAGCGACATCAATGATATAAGTTATTTTCTTAATTTTGTCATGTAAAACTATATCGGGTCTATTATGTCTAATTGTTCTGTCTGTCAGAATAGTTTTATCATAATAAATTTTATAAAATTCATTTTCTAAAAATGAATTTGGTTCATATTCATAATATGGTACATTACGGCAGTCAATCAAGTTATGTTTAATTACCAAACTTTGGTGAATTATTTTTAAAACTTGATTGTGCCTAAATGTATACTCGGACGGCGCTAATACAGAACATCCCGATATAATTATGTTCTATATTTTCCGGAAAAGCCAAACATTTTCTACATAAATCATCAATTTGATTTGTATCTTTGATAATATGCTTCCTATAATTTTTAGTATTAATGACTCGATTATTTATGTATTTAGTATTAATGACTTAATCTTGAATAGCAAGCATAAAGCCTTCTATTTCTGCGCTCAACTCTCCAATACTCAACCATTTGTTTGACGAAAATTTGTCAACATATGTTTGGTTGAGATAGTTGAAGGGTTTTGCGTGAAGAATTTTATTTGACCAGGAATCTAATAATTCCTGGTCGGTATTTATAAGAATGCTGGCATTCTTGTCGTATAAATTTAATGGCGAAATATTTCTATCTTCCTTGCAAATTATTTTGTGCATTTCTGAACTATCAGCTTTCCTATGGAAAAAAAATTCTTGGCATTTCTACCTGATTATGTTTTAAAGATGTTATTTTGACTATATTATTTTTTATTATTATTATTTTTATTTGTCTATTTATTGCTTCTTTACTGTGAAAATAATATAAAAATAGGTATAACTATATGGTACGTGTGGGATCGCACTATCCTCCCCAAATCCTGGAATAAAGAATTATTATCATCACCATTAAATCAATTTCCAAATTAAACAGCAGCCTTTATGTTCAATCTAAAATCACTGGAAACACACATGAAACTAACTAATGTTTCTTTAAAAAATCTAAATATTCGAAGAGATGTTAAAAATTTCAGTTGGTACATTAAACAATTATTAATTCCTGCTAATTGATTTTAGAAAACATTAACCTAAAGATGCAAACGATATAGCGGTGACCGGACATCTCTGAATCACGCAACTTCAACACCTCCTTTGAAAAGTCATTCAAAGTGATGAAAAAGATATAAAAAATTGGTTAAATAGGTTACGTTAGGAGAGGTTATGGGCTATTTTTAATTTTTTTATTACTTTTAATGACTTTTCAAATGGGTGTTGAAACTGCATGATTCTGAGTTGTCATGAAACCGATATAGCAGGGTGAAATACGTACGGGTCCAAACCAATTTAAAAAAAAGTTACAACACAAACTACCATTAATAGACCAGCTAGACAAGCGAAAAAAAAACAAGATCTCTGACGGAAAACACAAGCTTTGTACAAAGACACCACAAATATCAGGCAATAAAAGCATTCAACAATCTTATCACTCGATACAAAACATTAGGGAAAAAAACATTTCAGATACGAAATTAAAAGATGAATCACAGAACAAAAAAGTCAATATTACAAGTATGTTATAATTTAAAAGAATAAAACATATAGGCATATATGCAATACATACTTTATTATAAACAACCGAATCCATTAATATAGGCTTTTTTCATTATTATTGTAGTACTTCTTTATAATTGTACTTTATTTCATCTCATTTTATTTGATTTCATTTCAATTTAATATTTCATATATAATTTTTTTATTGAATTTTAGAAAAATGAGGTCCTCAGCACGGGCAAAGTACCCAATGAGACCCATATTGTCATATAATATTTGAATATAATAATATCATTGTACCTATAATTTTTTTATAAATAAAAATAAAATCTGTCTTACTTTTAGGTACTCGTACAATGAATCCCACCACGAAAATCTAAAAAACTTAAACATTTTGCTAAAAGGTTATTTTAATTTACGAGTTTTTTGAGCCACACATGCTTTGGTGTCAATCTTTTTGTTTAGAAAGCTCGTAACTTGTCGCAAAAACTCGCTGAACAAAAAATCTTTTCAGCAAACAGCCGTTCTTCCCATATCTCTTTTACGCACAAGCGAAGAATGTCCTCAAATGTCTCGCAAATTAGCGACGTTATTATAACCCGAGCTCCGTAAACTGTTACTTTCTGGTGAATAATTACACTCCGTCACGGTCAGTGGGCCGCGACCGTGCTGACCGCTGTGCACGTCGTTATAGGGGCCATTGTTGTGTGGCAAATGACTGGCCGGCCATATATCTGCCATACATCTGTGCTTAAAGCTCGGGCTTTGCGTGAGCCGGGGAAAAGCACAGAGGACAAATCACTGCGATTAATATTACGGAACACTGAATTTTGGCAAGAAAAATAGTTGGATTTATTTGAACTCTGTTTTGCCGACTTTTTCAGATTATCAGAGTTTGTGGTAATAAAGTTGGAGTATTCATTTTCTTAGTGGATTTCTTTTACATATTTGAAAGTGTATAAATTTTTTGCTGAAAATAATAATAGGCCGATTATTGAAGTAAAAGCTTTCACGATAAAACGAAGAGGCGACACTAAAGAGAGACAAATACATACATCCATAGAATTTAGCCTGCGAGAGAATGAGATAGAATAATCAGTCTCCTTTTTGTGTGGTGCATCGTGGCCTCCCCACTCTTGTCTACTTTAGTTTTCTAAGGGTTTCACTTGTACCGCGTGTGAACTGCACACGCGTATATATATATTTACAGTTTTGTATCTTTAAATTATCAGAATAAAACAAAAAACAATTTATTTTACGTTGTAAAAATACTAATTAGATTCAAATGAACTAAAATTTACATTCAGGCTCTGGGAAACAAAATGTAAACTAATAACTGTTTGCAAAAAGATGCAGATTACTCTTTTGTAAGTTCTTATGGTGCTATTAAAAATATCGAACACTTCTGCATATTGGTTACCTAAGCTATGTACGATTATAGTTAGAAATTAAAGGTTAGAGATGATCGTGATTTGAGAATTAAAAAAATGAAAATTAGGATTTATTGTTTTCTTTAAGGGGTATTCTAGTCTAGAGGCATAAATTGTAGGTATTTTTCAGGTGCAATAAAAAAAAAATATTTTCACTAGCCATTATTTTACCAAATTTTTATTAAAGTTAAAAAAAAGAATACATAAAAAAAGCGAAGGAAAAAATTAGAAAAATACAGGGCATTGAAGTGGGGGTCTAAAATAAATGGCTCGCCCTGGTTGACACGATTGCAACCCTACCACTAATTTGAAAAAAAAAATTAATCCAAAACAAATGCAAATTTTTTACCACTTTTTTTTTTACTTTACAAATTTTTTAAAAATAGATTTTTTTTATATAGTTTTAGTTAGTGCGATAGAATAATGTACGGAGAAGGCTTACACCAAATTTTAAGTAAATTGGTTCAGTAGAACCTGAAATATCATGACAACCATCTCGAAAAAAGTAGTTTCGGGAAAAACGCTTTTAAAATTTTGTTCAATGTAATTCTAGTTAGATTCCGTCTAAACCGCAACCCTAAAATGGCTATAATTTTTAAAATAATTCAAATTTTAAGGAGATATTTTTATTTAAAAAAAATCTAGACCAGAATACCGCCTTAAATGAATCGCACATCAAAATACATTATTTAGTAAAGATTTATGTTTTATTCATTAGGAAAAACACATGTATGTCTAAGTTCTGCGATTCGTAGACCGAACATGATTCAAAAATGAGAAATAAAACTACAAAACCTTAAAATGCAGCGCATAAAAAATTCTCGAATGATAATAAAACAAGGAATGAAAATGCACGTCCACTGTTCCCCATGAGTTGTAATGTAAATTTATTATTAAATTTTATTTATCGAGAGAAACGTATTTTCTTGGTATTCATTGATGCAGAATGAGAGAGGATGGTAGTAAGCCAAGCGAATATACCTACAACGTATCTAAAGTGCCCTTGAAACAAAGCTCTTCAAATTGAGTACAGCTTATGGTCACTGATAAAGTGAAAAGAATAGCTTATTGTCACTGATAAAGTGAAAAGAATAGCTTATGGTTACTGGTAAAGTGAAAACTTAGAGAAGCAGAGGAAGATCTTTGAAAAAGTACAATAGGCGTTCGGAACGTGAGTCGTGTCGCGTCGGATCTCGTCGTGTCGTACCGTGTCGCGTGTGAAAGTGAAAACTTAGAGAAGCAGAGGAAGATCTTTGAAAAAGTACAATAGGCGTTCGGAACGTGAGTCGTGTCGCGTCGGATCTCGTCGTGTCGTACCGTGTCGCGTGTGAAAGTGAAAACTTAGAGAAGCAGAGGAAGATCTTTGAAAAAGTACAATAGGCGTTCGGAACGTGAGTCGTGTCGCGTCGGATCTCGTCGTGTCGTACCGTGTCGCATCGTCGTTGCGTCGTGACACGTATTGTCGCGTCGTGTCGCGTCGTGTCGTGCCTTGTCGCGTCCTGTCACGTCATAGTACACGACTCTCTATCCAATCCAAGGCCGTCAAGAGAGGTGTTTGGTTCTTCAGGGTAATCAATGTGTTGGAATCGCGATTTTTTTAACATTAACTCCAGGATGCCATGAAGAAAATAATTTACCTCAGAGCCTATGTAAGCTTTGGGGAAAAAAATATTATTAAAACATCTGTGGGACCTGTACTTACAGTACAGTATGAAGGAAAACAACAATCTGGCGACATCAAAGTCAAACAATATAATTGGGCTCAGTTTTATCGAAAGCCTTGGGGAACATTTTATTAACTCTAATTCAATGTTTCATGCCATCTCATATATCGACTGCCCGCCGCGAAGCCTTAGCATTGGTATTCAGGCTGCGTTTTGCTGCACCGGGGTAATTGTTATTGACAGGCTGTTACCAGAGCTCACCCCACCGGAGTAAAGACACGCGGGAGATGGAAGGCATCACTCGAGAATAAAACATCATCCCCCTCTACCTACCCCCAGGGATGAACTTCTTTCAACATGATTTAAATAAATAAAATGAAACATAATACATATATTTGCATGTGTTCAACAAATGTTCAGCGAAAAACGTGCACTTTTTAAATCTATTAAATTATTTACGTGTTATAGGTTTTACGCAGAGTTTTACGAAATCTAACGTGAAACTTAACTGTATAAAATTTGATTTTTATAAGAAAAACTTTCTTTTTATGAATTTTTTTTTTAAGGTTATTCCCATCAGTGAAATATATCATATTAGAATAAGTTAACAATAATATTCTAAACGAAAATATGAAAGAGAACAAGACCCAGAAAAACAGAAAAAGACAATGGTCGCAACTGGGACTCGAACCCAGACCTCTCCGTCTAACCGGGACGAGCGCGTTAACCAATTTTGCCATTGCAATACGGAGAAAAATAATTAGTTGATAATAATGTAATTCTAAAATTTGAAAATATGAGATTGGCAAATATGACGGCTTTGACAGAAGGTGTAAATGGCGAAATTGGTTAACGCGCTCGTCCCGGTTAGACGGAGAGGTCTGGGTTCGAGTTCCAGTTGCGACCATTATCTTTTTCTATTTTTCTGTGTCTTGTTCTCTTTCATATTTTCGTTTAGATTATTATTGTTAACTTATTCTAATATGTATAAAATTTCATCATTCTCAGAATAAAACTGTAGATTTATACAAAAATCAAATTCGCCCGGTGTTCGCCGGTGCCCACTAGCCACATAATAGTTTTTCTTATTTAAAAGGAGTGCAGTTGACTTCGTGATTAACAGTCATTCCTGACATTATAAGCCGTTTAAGCTGAAAATGAAATTTTGGAGTCCGGTGACTTCTTTAATATATTTCATTTTCATTTTTTTTTTCTTCAAAATCAAACGCTTCCACATTTCATTACTGGTCACCCAGCCGAGTAACCATTCGAGACCTCACCCGTTATTACGTGATTTTATGTTTTTATTTAATCACAGATTAAATTAAATCAAGTAAGACCCTACACACCCTGTATAAATATATTATGTATAATGGGTTGTATCTGTACCTACCACGTGTAAATCAATGTGTACCTACTAATGTGCATTTAATGCATGAAATCCTTTTCTCGCTTTTCCCAAAAAGACCCCAACCCAGCATCTCTGATTATGACATAGGCACTGAAAGAAATTATTTTCCTACGGGCCTCATTTGTGAAGTCAACGTTAAATAATTTATTATTTATATTAATTTAAGGTCCTAGAGATAAAAAAAAAACTTCACAACAACAGTGCAGTGCAAATGATTTGACAATTATTATTAAATAAGCGTAGAAATACAATATCGTAAAATCTTATTCTTTTATTTCACAATATTTGTGGAATGTTGTTTTCAGTAAGTGCACAATACTTAAACTCAATGTCCCTGGAGCCGGTAGAAACTAAAGGAAAGGGGAAGGAACTCACTTAGGAAGATTTTAAAGCTCCTCAGTTACTATGCATTACTACAACCAATTAAAAACGACGTTTCAATTTTAAATAAATTTTGTTTTTTTTTTACGTTAACTCCACACAGCAGGCCCTGAAGAAAAAATTTCCCTCAGGGCCTACGTCATCTGAGATGCTGTGTAGAGGGTCTTTTTGAGGAGAGGAAGGAATGAAAATTGGTCTTGAAGAGACCCATGTTGTAGGAAGAAGGAAATACAGAGGCCGGCAAATCGTTACGCAGCCGAGCTGTTGAACACAAGAACGAGTCAAAGAAGCGACCCGTTTTCATGTGACAAATGTCAACCGTGTACATATGTTGGGCACGCGTTTGGCGTGTTTCTCGACTATGCACCGGTGCAGAAGGGATCAACGCTAGTTTCTCGGAGCATCTTCCATTGTAATACCGGTAGAACAAGGATAGCATTCATAAAGATTGCAATCCGTCTGTTAAGATGGGAGAATCTATCAAACGTACCGCCCGTTTTTGCACAGAGTCGACGGTATTTTTCAGGTATTTTTGAGCTCCAGACCAGAGGTGGCTGCCAAATGCAACCATTGGGCGCACTTTTGATTTGTACAGGGTTAGCAGTTGTGTACTATTAAAGTATCTGTGGGCCCTGTACAGTACGCCCAGTTTTTGGGAGGCTAACTTTACTTTGGCTTCGATGGAGCCCTATGTTGTTTGACTAGTATCATTCACACTTTAACATTTATGTGTATTGTTAGCAGCATATTTAAATATTGCCGCTCATCTGCCGCCAGAGGTACTGCTATCGCCTCTGGCGGCCAACAAGGAAACTACACCAGCTATTGCGGTCGGTAAAGAAGGGACGCTTCCTGGCTGGCGGCAATGGAGAAGATCTACCGACTGACACGGACAGCCAACGGCTGGATTTACAAATGGCGGAACACGGAATATAATCTTGCTGATTCTTGAATGTTGTTATTGTCAATTAACGTGGAGACAATATATTTCATCATAAATATTAACTTAGCGTTTTATTATTGCTAACATCAGAAGTGGGATTCGTAAAAGCAAGTGTTAATTGGCTTTTGTTTCGTTCACCTGACAAAAACTCGTGTTTTGTATACAAACGGCGTCCATCATGGCGTCTCTCGAGTTTGTTTATGTTTGATGCCGGTGATTTAAATGACAATCTGTGTATCGGACTTCTGAAAATATGTGAAATGTTTGGACTTCTGTTGTGAATTTACGTAAAAATGCCGCGTAATTACAGTGATGACAGATGCATTGATGCCCGATATCGGAGGAATGCGTGGATCGTGTTTCCGCCGAAAGGACGCATTGAAAATTTTAATTTGGTGCTTGAAAACTCATTTGTGGTTCAATGGGTTTGTCAAAAAGACCTTTCCCTTTCATGTTTATCATCGTGAGCCTAATTTGATGATCGAAGACATTTGTCAAAAATGTCAACAAAGGACTGTCAAATAAAGTCGCCAGCATTGTGCTGGGCGCGTAATCTGAGGAAAGCTGACTTCAGGGCCAGAAGATAGCAGATGGATATGATCATATGATCTTTTGATGGCAATTGGTGAAATCTTCGGAACTTCAAAATGTTACAAAATTACGTTGCTGAAAATTTACGCGGCGATGATAAAATCTGATCTTGGTAGCCGTCTAGCTGACAAAAAGGGATGAATATTGTGATTTGCTTTTGAGTATGGACATCGCAGATGCCTTATTGCTATAACTAAAAGGAAATATGTTTGCGAAAATTAGCCCGTTTATGTGTGGCGAAAAGAAGTTGTAATCATGTTGAATTACAATTATGCCGACTATCTATGTCAAAACCTAGTATTATGGTTCGAAGTTATTTGAAATGGTTTGGAGTTAATCGAAATGATTCAAAGTGGTTTGAAATGATTCGGAGACAATCAAAATGATTCGATGTTGAATGGTTCGAAGATATTCTAAATGGTGAACACCTAGAAATGTCAATTGTGGCGTTCTTTGGATTCTTCATGATGAGATTGGACATCGAGGTGTTAATCAAACACTGGCTGCCGTCCGGGACAAATACTGGTTTCCATGGAAGAGGAATGTTATCACAAAATATTTGAAAAACTATTTTAAATGTTGGTTGGAAAATGAGATACTGGGCGATGTGATATGTGAGCCCGGGGTTTTTCGAAAATGGAGATGTCTTTTGCTGTTGCGTTGAGCAGGTAGATCAATTTACTATGATCTTTCGTGAAGAGCGTGAACGGAATGCTGCGTGTTATTGCTCTCCAGGATGGCTTCATGAAAAAAACTGCCGATTAGAGGCAAAGGCAGAAACAAGCATGAAAGTTGTCATCATGACAATTTTGGCGATGGCGTACCTTTTTGGGGTGCCACGGGTGCTTTTGATGAATATCAAAAGCGGCAGATGAAACGGTTCATCTCGAACCGATTCATAAACTCACAGGTTGGTGAGTGGCAGGACCTTATGGTCATACGTGCTGAGACACGGGTGCTTTTGATGAATATCAAAAGCGGCAGATGGAACGGTTCATCTCGAACCGATTCATAAACTCACAGGTTGGTGAGTGGCAGGACCTTATGGTCTTACGTGCTGAAACACGGGTGCTTTTGATGAATATCAAAAGCGGCAGATGAAACGGTTCATCTCGAACCGATTCATAAACTCACAGGTTGGTGAGTGGCAGGACCTTATGGTCATACGTGCTGAGACACGGGTGCTTTTGATGAATATCAAAAGCGGCAGATGGAACGGTTCATCTCGAACCGATTCATAAACTCACAGGTTGGTGAGTGGCAGGACCTTATGGTCTTACGTGCTGAGGCACGGGTGCTTTTGATGAATATCAAAAGCGGCAAATGAAACGGTTCATCTCGAACCGATTCATAAACTCACAGGTTGGTGAGTAGCAGGACCTTATGGTCTTACGTGCTGAGGCACGGGTTTTTGATGAATATCAAAGGCGGCAGATGAAACGGTTCATCTCGAACCGATTCATAAACTCACAGGTTGGTGAGTAGCAGGACCTTATGGTCTTGCGTGCTGAGACAAGGGTTCTTTTGATAAATATCAAAGGCGGTAGATGAAACGGTTCAACTCGAACCGATTCATGCTTTTTGATGCAGATCAAAGGCGGCAAATGAAACAATTCAATGCAAAACGGTTATTTAAACCTTCGTATCGCGTTGGCGATACAGTTTTAATACGGATTTCTGGGGGAAATCCGGGGTACAGAAAGTTGAAAGGTCGGTTTCGGAGTTTGCCTTATAAGGTGGTAGAAGTCTTGCCGAACGATCGTTTTGACGTGTACAAAAGTTGAAAGGTCGGTTTCGGAGCTTGCCTTATAAGGTGGTAGAAGTCTTGCCGAACGATCGTTTTGACGTGGTGGGTACCAGACCCAATGGCAGCACTCACAGAGTGATGGTCGCATATGAAAATATGAGGAATTGACCAAATGAACAAATTTCTGCAATGGTCAGGAAGGGCGAGCAGGGTAATCTGTTTGTCAGTACCATTGTGGGGTTGAAAAAATTTCAATCCCTCTAATATTTTTTTTTTCTTTTCTTTTAGCTTCCTGCTTTGAGGTCAAAGCAGTGGTCAGTATGGCCGTGTTAGCAGCATATTTAAATATTGCCGCTCATCTGCCGCCAGAGGTACTGCTATCGCCTCTGGCGGCCAACAAGGAAACTACACCAGCTATTGCGGTCGGTAAAGAAGGGACGCTTCCTGGCTGGCGGCAATGGAGAAGATCTACCGACTGACACGGACAGCCAACGGCTGGATTTACAAATGGCGGAACACGGAATATAATCTTGCTGATTCTTGAATGTTGTTATTGTCAATTAACGTGGAGACAATATATTTCATCATAAATATTAACTTAGCGTTTTATTATTGCTAACAGTATATATGATTTAGTTCTAAATAATTTTGAAAAATAATACCGATGTACATATAAAAATTATAACGCTGGTTTTTATTATGCGATCGTAGTGCTCAGATCAAAAATCATGCCATTCTACTTCGAATCAAATAACTATCTGAGTAATTTATTTCGTAAAGTATTTGTCAGTACGTGGTTGTCCATTTGAAAATGTGTTGAAATCAACAATCTTTTTCAAGCCATTCCCATTCCCTATCCATTTTTCACTTCCACTTGAAGTTACAAGTTGTGCACTGAAAATGCCTGTCGTTTAATCTACCTTTTTGTAGACCTGAGAGATTCTCACATTTCCCTACGCGCCGGCAGCACCAGCCACAGCGGGAACAATAGGGGGTGCTGTTGGGGGTAGTTTAGTTTGCTGTGTGAATAGTGAATATTCATTCCCTGTGATCTTCCACTCGAGATGGCGCTCTGTTCCGGGGAACTGGGCGAGACAGACTGACGCCTGTTACTTCCAACAATTAGATGCCGAGGTGGATGATCGAGCGAGTAATTCCGCACAATGCGATCCAACTGTCCTATTCGTAATTCTCGGTGATTATTACGTATTGTTTCGTGATTTGACCCCGTGGAGCACAGACATGCTTAATTTATGTAACGGATTTCATGTGAGAACGTTTCTGCCAGGGCCGTGCAGTGCATAGAAACTGTAAGCTCCCAGCACCAAAAGTTCATTTCACTCCCATAAACCAAATTTTAGCCAAAAACAAGCAAATTTATAGTCATAAATACAATACTGCTACTTGGATAGTCTGTGTTTTGACCATTGAAAAGAGAATGACATAGAAAGTTCACACATAATAGAGAGGGAGAGAAAAAAAGCAGATAAATGACTTATTAACATCGCATAGTTGCACTCTTAAGATGACAGATATCGGAATTCATCGCCTGGTTCTTTTTTTTACTACATTGTCAAATTACAGTCGTCTGTTCAGTTTTAAGTGAGACGCCATTATTGTTTGGACTTTTCTTTTGTTTTTTTTTTTTTAATTCACTAGATTCTTATGTTCTTGAGGAGATGAATCATTTAAATTTACTGAATTTAAAGTTAATGTTCTTTATACAAATAGAACGGCGTCATATGCGCCTTGCAATTTTTACCGCTTGTGGGTATTTAAAATGTTACCTGGCTATTATAGGCTTAAAGGTCTTGTGTTTTGTCGGTTGGGAAAAAGTGTTATGTAAAAAAACCCAACTAAAATTGCATGTTTGGCACAGCCCAACAAGCAGGACTGCAGCCAAGCTCGGGGGGAATATATACATACGTGTGTATTTGTGTTATGTTGGGAGTGGGAAGGAGTCGGTCATGTCCTTTTGTTTGGAGCTCTTCCGCATTTGCCTTCGGGAATGAGGAAACCATGAAAAACCTCATCCGGGAAGAGTCGGCCGAAAGTCAACATGAAACTTGCCGGCCTTCAGTGATTTCAGTGTATGAAATCCTGCATTCTGTGGTGAGGGGTGTGAGTGGCTGTTTTTATGTGAAATACATACTTTATGGGAGATTTAGGATAAACATACATAGACATATATAAAAATAAATATTATTATATAAATATATAAATAGATATATAAACATAAGTTGGGGGAGGGGTCTGGTGGTTAGGAATACCTACTGCTCGTTCAGTCATCCGTGTCTGAAAAAGGGTTGTGCCAAATGTGATTTAGGTCCATCAGGATATGTTTAGGTAGTCTGTGTTTGTATCTGAAGGGAAGGTCACTAGGTGCATCGTATTGACCGATTTCCTTGATGAGTTTATTTTTACTGTGTTTTAATGACTTGTAAAATCGGTCTGTCAGTCTGTGCGTGTATTCAAATAGGGTCGGAATGTTTTCTCTGGCATGTAGTCTTTTCAAATTTGTTCTGATTCTAGTGTTGTAAGTGATTTTAATGCAGAGATTTTGTAAGGTCTGTAGTTTAGTATGGTCAGAGTATGAGATGCTGCCCCACACGGGAATAGCGTAAGTCAGTACCGGTCGAATGAGCGAGTAGTAGATCAGGAGTTTGGTTCTGGGAAGTAGCGGACTTCTTCTGTTGAAGATTGGCTTCATCGCGCCGACTGCCTTTCTGGCTTTCGCATTCATCTTGGCTACGTGAGATTTCCAGTTGAGTCGTGAGTCCATCGTCAGGCCCAGGTAGACGACCTCATCCTTCCATTCTAAGACATGTCCTCCCATTTCGATGTTGACGTCTGGTGTTCTGGTTTGTTTCCTCGTGTACATTATGACTTCGGTCTTGGCCTCATTTAGTTTGAGGCGCCATTTTTTGTAGAACTCTACGAGGGTGTCGAGCGCCCTTTGTAGGTACATGGCCGCCATATCCGCTTTCATCGAGGAAACATAGAGTTTGACGTCGTCTGCATAAATTGATAGGTTGCATCTCTCGTCTCGGGGGATGTCGTGCGTGAAGATGTTGAAGAGATGAGGTCCCAGTAGACTTCCTTGCGGCACGCCTTTTGGAATCTCACGTAGTGTTGAGAGCGCGTTCCTGATGAAGACTCTGAAGGATCTGTTCTTGAGGTACTCTTGTATCACTCTCGTTAGGTATATGGGCGTGTTAAGCATGTGAAGCTTGTGCAGCAGCCCTCTGATCCAGACGGTATCAAATGCCTTCTCCAAGTCTAGCAGTGCAGCGGCGGTGAAGCGATTTTCGTTGAATCTTCTAGCGATGAATTCCGCTACTCTGGAGAGCTGGTGGGTAGTGGAATGCCTTTTCCTGAAACCGAACTGCTCGTCTGGCAATGTGTCTTCGTGGTGTGGTAGAAGTCTGTTGAGGATCACCTGTTCAAATACCTTGCTCAGTGTGGATAGTAAACTTATCGGCCGGTAGTTCGTCGGCTGCCTCTTATCTTTGTTAGGCTTCGAGAAGGGCAGCACGGTTGCCGTTTTCCAGATCTGAGGGAAATGTCCGGTGATGAGGCAGGCATTGAACAGCTTTGTAATGAAGATGATGGCTTTCTGTGGTAGATGTTTCAGTACTATGTTATGTATTTGGTCGCTTCCCGGCGCCTTGTTTGTCTTTAATCGCCTGATAATGACGGCTACTTCGCTCGGCGTGCAGAAATGTATATCGGCGGTGTCCGTCTGCTCTGCTTGATCAAGATTTTGTAGAGACTCATCTACTAGTCGATCCGTTTCCGGGTCGGATAGGCCGTCCGTGGCTGCGTAGGCTCTCTCGAATCCGTCAGCGAGCGCGTTTGCCTTTTCTTCAAGTGAGAGTGCCAGCCCTGAGCCGTCTAACTTCTCAAGCGGGGGGATCGTGTGATCTTCGTGTCTCAGTGCTTTTGCCATTTTCCATAGGCTGTTATCTTTGGGCGTGAGTGACGTAACTTTCTTCGTCCAAAGTTCGCGTCTGAGATCGGTTATTTCTTGTTTGATCTCCCGCTGCAGGGTGTTGTAGGCGGTTTTGAAGTAGCCGTCGCGCGTTTGATGGTAGATGCGCCGCAGGCAATTTTTCTCCTTGATGAGCGATAGGACATACTCGGGAAGCTTGATCGTAAAAGTCTGTTCGTCTTTGTATGGTATGTAGTTGTCTTGTGCAAGTTGGATGATTTCGGTCAGAGTGCTTGCGGCTTCGTCGATTTCTTCCTTCGAGCGCAGGGTTGCCGACGATAGGTATATTCGTTCGTTTATCTCTTTCTTGAATCCTTCCCAGTCGGCCTCCTTGTAATTTCGCCGTTTTCTGGGGCTCCTTGAAGTCGTCCCTCCAATACTGAAGCTCACGGGCAGGTGATCTGATGATAACTCATCCAGCGTACGCAGTGGCGAGATGGTCTTAGCGTTTTTCTCAAGTACGATATCTAGTGTACTTGGATATATTGCGCGTGCTGAGTCGTGAGTCGGTTTGTCCGGTGCCATTATCGAGTAATTGTGTGTTTGCATATGTGAAAAGAGCGTTTTCCCATTCGCGTTGCCTCGGTGGTTGTTCCAAAAGTTGTGTTTAGCATTCAGATCTCCTCCTAAAACAACAATGGGGCGCAAATTAAGTAATTTATCTAAATCTTCTCTTACCAGAAGGTTGGGATTATTGCAGTAGGCGGCGATAATGGTATGCGCTCTATCCTCTATGATGACTTCGATAACTGTGGCTTCAGTATGTTTCAGCTTCGGAGTAGGGATTCTCGTAGATGTGATGGTTTGACGAACGAATATGGCGGTACCTCCGCCTTTACCCTCAGGTCGGTCGTCTCGGTGTACTTCGAAGCCGGGCACTCTCAGGGGTGTGTCAGGTCTCAGGTAGGTCTCTGTAATTAGAATAATGTCAATGTCAGTATTGTTTACCAGGGCGAGCAGTTCGTCGATCTTGGGGCGGATGCTGTGGGCATTCCACAGGAGGACGTTCACCATCTTGGGATCAGACATTGATGGTGGACGTGATTAGATCCATCAGGATCATTGCTCTTTGAAGTTCGTCTGAGCCGGTAGCGGCCAGCTGCGGTCGCACGCGTCTCAATCCATGGAGCAGAGCCATCATCAGTGCGGCGTCGTCTCCTCCGGTGTAAGCCTCTCCTGTGGGCTGTTGCGGGCGGGGCTGCGGGCGGGGCTGCGAGCGGGGCTGCTCCTCGTGTCGCTCCTCGCTCCTACCGCTGGCTACGTTGGCCCAGCTGCGTCCATCTGTCCTCGGCGCCTGCTGCGCCTGAGGATGTGGCCTGCTGGCTCCTGGGGCCTGACGTTGGGGCTGTCGCTGGTGCTGCTGGAGCGAGGCGACATAGGCTACCCTCTTCGGGCAGCCTCTGAAGTTGGCGGGATGGGGGCCTCCGCAGTTGCAGCACGCGGCAGGCTCGTCCCTGGTGGTCTTGGGGCATTCGGCGGAGGCGTGCTCGACTAGGCACTTCACACACCTTGCTGTGTGGGCGCAGTTTCGGGATCCATGCCCGAAGTTCTGGCAGCGGTAGCACTGCGTCCAGTGCTGCAGGTGGTTGCTGCGGTGTTTCTGCAGGCGGATCCTGCAGTGGCAGAGGTATTTGACGACCGCTCTCAGCTGGCCCATGTTCACTTCCTTGTTGAAGTGAGCCAAGTACATGGGGTACTCGGCCGAGGTGGTCGTCATCCTTATGACCTTTACTGGGGGGTAGCCCTGCTCAGTGAGGTCCGCAGTGATTTCGTCTGTGTCGACGTTGGGCAGGCCCTTGATCACCGCCTTTTTCATCTTTTCCGCCTCCGCCGTGAAGGTGTGGAAGCCGCGTGCTTCCGCTCGCAGACCGTTGGTGAGGGTACGGTGGTCTGCCATGCTTCGTACAAATATATTTGCTGTCCCGCCCCGGTTGTACCGGAAGGTGAAATTAGCGTGGCCGATGTGGCCCTGCACCGCAGAGGTAATCTGCGCATGCGTGAGGTTCCCCAGGGTCATCACTACCGGGGGAACTCGATCTTGCCTCGCTGCATGGCCGCTGGTACCTGCGGAAGAAGAGGCATGATTAGTATTGTTATTAGTACGTGTATAATTCGCATTAGTAAATTGATTGGCGCGTTTTGCTTGCGGCGCGCCGCCGCCCTCGATGACCTCCTTGAGGTCGCCAAAGCGGTTGCCGACAACAACCGCCTTGGGGCCCTGTGGGGACAGGGGCCGTTTGACGGGGTTGGACGGCCTCGTCCAACCCTCCTCCTGTCGGGACATCTCCATATCCTGGGGGGGCTGCTGGGGTCTTGGGGGCGGTACGTAGCCCGAAGCTGGTCCTACTGGGGTGCGGCTGGGTCCGGGTGCGGGGGTGGTCATGGGCATCTCGGGGATCGGCAGGGCTGCGGCTGCCGGCTTGGTCCTCGGGTCAGCGGGGTGGCTTGGGATCGTCTGTTCTGTCTTGGGGGGGGGGGTCTTGATGGTCCCGGTCTTGGTTCTAAACTGGAGGGCGGGAAAATCCTCCGTGCTCGTGTGAATACGCCGCGCGGGAAACATCCGCACGGCAGGTGATCTGTATTTTCGCTTTAAAATGGTTGCGCTGGTGTTATGGTCGTCGGGTCTCGGTGGGGGGGCCAGGTCGTCCTTCTTCTTCGTGCCTTGAAAAAGGCAGTTGGTGGCGCGGGCGCCTGTGCAAAAAGCAGGTGTCTGGCCGTGCGAGCACAAGCCAGACAGAGCGATTCGGGGGAGAAAAACGGTGGCGTCTCCAGAAGCGACTGTCGCGGACGGCAGTCACTCAGCGAATCCGTTTTCGTTTTAATTTTCTTCAATCGTTTTCAACTCGACTTTTCTTTTGAACTGTCAGTCGGCTAATTATAAAAATGAAAACGGTTCGGCGTTGAGGCCATATTGGCCGCCATTTTTGTAAGAAATGTTTCAACAGAATGTTTTATCGTTATAGTAAGTCCTGCTCTTAGGTATTTAGTTTAGTCATTGCTTTTGACGAGAAGTCAATTTTCCAGATTATTTCCATGATTTTTTTAACACTTCTTTCATTACTAATTTGAAGGAATTTACATTTCTCTCTCGTGGCGTGCATCTTACCAACCTACGAGGGATGTTCGGAAAGTAAGTGTACTGAATTTTTACTTTTTAATTGAAAAAGAGTATTAGAAAAAAAAATAGAGGATATTGTTGATACACTTGTTGACTATTTTTCCAAATAATTGCCAACCCGTTAAATGCATGTGGTGAGCCGTGGTACAAGTTTTTTATGCCCTCCTCGAAGAATTCTCCCGCCAGCTCTTTCCCCACTTCAGGACCACTGTCGGTTGAACATTTATTTTCATCTTTACGTGCCTGTAGGAAGGTTAAAAAATGATAATCTGAAGACGCCAAGTCAGGGGATTACGGCGAGCGGTTCAAAACACCCCTATCAAATGAGTCCATGATCGTATTGGTGGCTAAGGCTGTGTGAGGACGGATGTTTTCGTGAAAAAAAGCACACTTCTCTTGTCAGCATTCCCCTCCTTTTCTTTTGAATGCTCCTTTTAAGTTTTTTCAGGGTACACAATATTATTGTGCATTGATGGTCTCAACCTGAGACCGAAATTCGACCAAAATGGTGCCTTTTCGGTCCCAAAACACTGAGGCCATAATTTTTTTGCCCGAAGTTATGTTTTTCAGATGGGGAATAGGTGTGACGCTACTTTGAGGACAGTTTTTTTTCCATATATGTAATGAGTCACCCACTATCATCTTCTGTCACAATAGAGCTCAGAAATACTCACCCTTTTTTCTTGTAGATGTTATTCTTTCCGTGAATAAAAAGCGAATCACAGCACTTGGCGGAATTTTTAACCGACATCCTCTACGCGACTTGTCACTACAACGTGAGTTCACGTACTGCGGTGTTCCTGTGACAGTGTTGCCAACTCTCAAAAATATTTACCCCTTAACTAAACTCAAAAACCCCTAGAAACCGGCAAATTACTTGAAAATACCCCTAAAAATAATATTTTGTAATAAAAATTAATAATAATTAGCTAGGAGCAAACATATTAAACTCTTAAAAAAATCCCATCCCACTTATGTTCCCCCTAAATCTGGGGGGAAAACCCCTAAGTTGGCAACCCTGTCCAGTGATGCTTGCTCTGTTCAAAAGACCCTCCTCTACCACTTAGTGTTACCAAACCTCAAAACAAACAAAAAAACAGAGTATACTTACTTTCTGAACATCCCTAGTATATGGTCACAGTATACTTACTTTCTGAACATCCCTAGTACATGGACTGCACGTATATGGTGTTTACAAAAGCATCGCATGGATATTCAGTACAATGCTAACAGGTATATTAACCCAACTACATAATACTAAGTAATTATGTTTGCTTTCGTAGACTGATTTAATATTATAATATTATGTATAATTGTGCAATGGTGTGACATTTAACTCAGACCACATCTACAAATGTAGATGTGGTCTGAGTTAAATCAACGTTATCAATTATTTCGACTATCGTGACGTATAATCACAATTATTTTTATGGCACAAGTCAAACGTGATGAGTAAGCTAGCGTCTGTGTAATACTGTAACCAGTTATGAACATACATATTTAATTATAATTTTTTTTTTAGATAGCCAATTTTTCAGCATATATTTACCCAGCAGCATAAAGAGAAATTAGAACATAAATACAGCACTAGATTCACGCGCAACGACGGGTTAATAGTTCCGAAATTTAATAATAAGTACGGACAGAGAACGTTTGAATACAACATACCGAAAATATTAAATTTATTACCTGATACTACAAAGCAATGTAGTATCAGGTAATAAATTAAAATAAATAAATAAGGTTAAATATATGCTGAAAAATTGGCTATCTGAAAGAAAATATTTATATTTAGATTGATTTGTATGAATGATGTTGAATTTTTAGATATAAGATGTAAAATTATAACATTGAAAATTTATATGTATTTTAGTTATAAGCACCTGCTGACAAGCCAATTCAATTGGCTTAGCAGGACTTGTTTTGTGATTTTTAATAACTATTCTTACAATAATAAATAAAAAATAGAAATTACCTTTTACCTTACAATTCAGTTGTCATCCTGTCCCAGCACTGTCGATGTGACCTGGAAAAATATAATACAAGATACGAAGCTTTCAAAACCAGGGTTTCATAACAGTTGATCCCCGACATTTGGCCCCCCGACATACTTATATACGTACAATATGCAGTCGGTTTAGGGAAAATACGGCAAACTTACTTACCCAAAATATAACTAAGTGTCCAGAAGCTACGTGCAGAGAAGATTTTCCGCCGAATAACAAAATTATAAAACACAATTTCATTCAAATGCATCAAGGATTTAACTACTGGTATCTATATACTGTATTTACCACTTGTTTAACTAAAAAAATATTATTTCATTGATTTTTTTTCTTTTTATTTAGTTCAGCATATTTCAACATTTACTTTTAGGAGTTCAAATTTAATTAAAATCACTTTCTGAAAGATATTATAGATATTCATTAAAATATAAATGTAAACCTCCGAAAAATTTAGCTTAACACTTTTTGTAGATTTAAGTAAGAAGATACACTTTATCAGAATTGTTTTATCAGGTATAGTTATTGTTGTATATTTTTGTATTATGGTTCTAAACTTCAATCTGTCGGTTCCATGCCAACTCAGAATTAAACCAACTCAGAACCACCTCAGAAAGGTCATTAAAAGCTATCAAAAAATATTTTTCAAATAGCCGGTAATCCTAACCTTTGAACCTAACTAAACCTATCTAACCAATTTTTTTTATCATCACTCTTAATGACCTTTCTGAGGTGGTTCTGAGTTGGCCAGCCGAGGGACGGCTGAAAATTAATGCACACATGCTTGTACAGCGCGAACCAAATGACCTTCAGAAGCGCCCGAGGTGGAATAAGGAAGTGACATCCCTTATCTATCATCTTGCGATTTTTATTTTTTCTTCTACTTAAGAGACACCTCAAGAGCAAACATTACAACTCGGATGACGAGGTGAAGGCAGGTGTCAAGTCCTGGATTCGAGAAACGTCGGAAGAATTTTTTAGTTACATAGGTAATGAAAAAACTTGTTCGACTTTGGGAGAAATGCGGCAGCCTTAACGGTGACTATGTTGACAAACAAATATATTATTTTGAAGCTTAAGAATCGTACTTTAACGTACTGTTTTGCCCGATCTTGCTATTTGTTTTTGTTCGTGTTTTACAAGCATGTGTGCATTACTTTTCAGCCTATCCTAGTACTTATGGCGTCGAAAATATTGTGAAAGAGACCGTTTCGGCGGTCTTAATTGGTTTTATATCTATTTCGTTTTATGTTTTCTTTCTAATTTTATTCATGTAATACTTTACCTAAACTACTTATTTTTTCCTAACTAATAAAAATTATCCTTTAATTCTCTAGGGCTCTAGGGAATAATTCCTTCTGGGGAATCCACCTCATGACCTTTATTAAAGCGACTTTGCAAAACTACTGTTGTCAACGGAATAAGTTTAAACATTAGAGTAAGAAGTTAAGGATATTCTCACTATTTTTTTATTAAAAAAAAAAATTAAGAAAACGAAAAATATATTTTTTTCTTTTACGTTGACGAATAAATTATCTGTGATGATTTAATATGTGTCACTGTCGATTTTCCGCCAAAACTGATTCGCTTTTATTCGTGAATTTTGCGGCGTTGACGTCAGGTCTTATCAACCAGTTGCGTTTTTTGATGTCATAATGACGTTGCAGACACTTGGAACCGTTTCGGAATGTGGGGTCTTAGATCGATTTTTTAAATCAATAATGATGAATAAAAACATAATAAGATAAGTAAAAGTCCAAATCTTCCACATATTTTTAACGGTATTCATAGTTTGAGAAAACATCCCATTAACTAATTAGTGCTTACACGAGCCTTACATACCATCTACGAGTCAACTACAATAATTCAAAATTAAGCAGGTATTAAACAGATTTCAAGAAAATTGGCTTATTCGGCATGTTTTCCATCCAACCATGCGTAGGTATCTAAAGAACCGTAAAATGTTCCGAGCCCAGGGGCATTAATTCGTAATTATAAAGGAAAACATTACTTTCGTAACTATAACGATCAAGAAAGTCAAAGTTCTACGCAAAATAATGCTAACGTACCGTTCCCCAAATTAAAAGAAAACATTGTTGCTCTCTCAGCTCACAAGCATTGTTTATTTTTCTTCCCTCCTTCATTATTATATGTATCAGTTGATATAACGTTGAACTTCGCAGAGAGAGGTTCATAAAATGTTTTTTATATTAGCTCCCTAAAATCAGGCCTCAGGACCTACGGATGTGGAGGTCCTTTTTAAGGTAAAGAAGGAGAGGAAGCTCAGGGAAGGAAAAATATATGAGAAGTGGTTAGGAATCTCAGGGGCAATCTATCAAGAAGTATAAACGTATGAATCCATTCCTCCCTCTGCGGTCCAAGGCGATGGATTGAGAGTGTCCGGCTGGTAAGAAGTACAAAAACATACTTTATTATAATCCTGTCAGGATAGTAATATATATGTTTGTCGGAGGTTTATGTTTAAATTACGGTTTTCTTAGAGACGTTATTTACAAACTTGTTACATGTTCAAAGTCTTGTCTCAAAGTGACGCGCCAGTGGTGCCAACCTTATCAACATACGACAAGTGTACATATACAACACACTACCCACAGACGGGCATAAACAATCAGATGGCAATTTCTTCATTTTTTTAATATTCCAATTGAATTAAATTCTAAGTAGACTTTTAATTAGCAAAATAAATTTCGGCATTCCTCAAACAAAGCAAAATTAATTTCTTTCATATTGTATTTTTCGCGACTACCTCCAGTGAGGGACAAAGTTGCCCGGCGGGACACAAAATATAAAAAAAGCTGAACAAGGGACAGGTCACGAAAAACAATGTTATTTTGAAGGTAAAGGTGCAATCACATCGCGTGTACTGCAAGAATGAATGAATTTTTATAAAGTATTTATTTTCAAACGACGAAACGAAAACGAAGTTGGTCTATAAATCTACAAAATTAAATATACAGACTTGAATTTGAAAATGACGGGGAATTAACTTCAAAACCAAAGATGATCAAATTTTTATCGATTTCAATCCAATTTCTTATGATGCAGTTACGAGTACTAAAGTAAAATACTCCTTGTTGATGTAGTATACCAGAAAAAATTGTTCGTTTATTTCTCTTTTTATTTGCCTACATGATAAAAGTATTAGTCCAGAGTTAAGTAATAAAAATTTCTTTAAGAAAGTTTTTTAGATACCAAAATTCATGCGAAATAGTCTGGATGACATATCAACGCAATGGTGTGCGTCAAAAACAGCGTTTAAATGTAATATTTTGATTTAGTTGTTAAAAATATTCATTCCAATGGAGACATAAACCTAATCATCTTTGGTAAGATTCATCTGTATTTTATTTTCCACGGTTTGTATTACCTCTAGCATAATAGCTTTGAGAAATTGAAATAATAATGTTCTTAGACTCTGTCAAAGACTGGTTGACAAGAATTGATCTTATTAAGAATCTGCTTTCTTTAACATGAATAAGTACCAACGCAGTAGTCTGCGTGGACCTTAACTGGCCCGAGAGTTGAATTAAAATATGATAGCGTAAACACGGCGAGCCACCTGACGGGAGGGAGTAGGAGAGAAAATTTGGGTGGTTGGCGGAGTAATAGAGAAATGGGGTGGTTTTATTACTTTGTTATTCCGCTGGAAGTAACCTTTTCCGGCTAACTCTAAAGGACTGTCAGTCACGTGCTGGTATCTTGTTACAATGATTATACATTTCAGACCTTAATTGGATAAATTACATTTTAGCCATGTCTTTTATGATAACTGAAAAGCTATTTTAACTAATCCACGATTCTTAACAATCAACGCCAAGACTACGCGAAAAAATATTTGATTATGTTTTCCAGCTCGAACTCGAACCCACAACTTTCCGAATCAAAGTAACATCCATCAAACCTTATTCTGGAGGGTTATTATATCGGTATTTCGTATTGTATTCATTGTTCATATGTTTAATTCGTAGAACTCCATTTAGTTTGTTTTTAAATTTAATTTTAAATTAAATTTGATAGTCTTATTATCAAGCTCTGCAAGTATTTTTGTTTTTTTGTTACAGATGTTTCGGTTTACAAGACGTCTCAATGTGGTTTAATCACAGTTTGAAAATGATCTTGTAAACCGAAACAGCTGTAAAAAAAATACTTACTAAAATACTTTACTTAACATTATCAAATTTAATTTTTATTAAATTAAAGAATGTATCGAATTGTGTACCAAATTAGTGTTAACTTGTAAACTATCAAATTTCTGAAAATCTGTTGATGTCATAAATATTGACTTACTGCTAATTCGAATGTAAGTCAGATGATTGATTTAATAAGCGGAGACTAAAAAAAAAAATTATAAAAAATTGCAATTTTAAAGCGATGGATGTCACATTATTCCGCCATGAAAAGCTGTAATTAAATATGATATCTAATCTTCCTTTGAATTATTTTACAATTACTCCAAAAAATAACACGAGCTTCTGAATAATTTTCCGCTCCAAATGGGAATAATTTGTATTCGTGACAAAAAGAAAATTCCTTTCACATTTTCACACATTAATAAAACAATTTTATTATAGACCCTTCATATTTGTTTAGATTTTCTCTTTCCCATTTGCTGTATTCGTTTTGTGGAATTTCCCACAGGGTTCCAAAACACCCTCATTTTTCGTTCCACCCTTTTTGGAAATTGATTGTTAATTTTCAAATTTGGTTTATTAGGTGGGATTTTGGGTTGGTTTTCTGCAAATGTTTTATTTTATTTCAGGGAAATCAGTAGAATAAAACGATAAAACAATGCGATGGCATCAATCAAAATTCTGTTAATTATTTATAAAAGGCACTTGTACTCGATTACTTTTGTGAATACAAAGATAACTCAATTGCTGAATTAATAACTTTATTACGATCATATAAAATGTGATAGATATTATGGCTTTTATCTATCACTAGCTGGGTTACCCTGCTTCGCACAGAACAATGTTCTGGAATGTTCCACAATGATGTTTCCGATTTCCTATTCCGTAATATTCCACGTCATACTCCGCCACTTCTTCCAGAACTTTCTAGAGCTCTATCGAACATTCTAGAACTATCCAGAAGACTGTTCTAGAAATTTTAAGAGGGCGAAGCTTCCAGCCCTTATATCTTCAAAAACACGCCTTTTAGGTAAAAACGGGAACCCTCATCCTGGAAGGGAGATAGAGATCCACCACACCATATAACTCCCTTGATCATAACAGAACTCTTTCTGAGTTTTTGCGAGACGCACATTTTTTTGGACTTTCTTTTATAATACGGTGCTTTAAATTTTATGTCCGGGTTAAATCTTCCCCTCAGGATAGACTAAACTTTTCAACAAATGTTTATCTAGTCAATCCATGCTATGTAAGTGCACTATATAAGTTTAATAATTACAAAACAATACAAGAACCATACATCAATCCACCAGAGACCAAATGGGCAAAAAATTCACTGACTCCAGATATTTTCATATCAGAGGGTTCGGCTCGGTAGAACTCCTAACTGGACCGATAAATCCTACTGACCCCTCAATATAAATATTTAAAAAATATTTCGTAGGAATGTATTTAAAATGACAGACTTTTGAATTTTTATATATAAATTCTTTGACAAATCTAATAAGCCTAAATTTTAAATGAGAGAGCTAGGTATAATGCCACTAGCCGAAATAACAATGGTAATGTTTTTATATTCTGAGAATGCCAAATTCTTTTAATCTCATTTCCTCAATCTGTATATTCTCTTATTTTTTCAGAAACAGTTTTCTGAATATTGCAGGAATTTGGAATAGCATTTATATCTTTGATTATAATTTTGTTATTATTATTTTTATTTCATTTTTTCTCTAGTTTTCTTTGCGCAGCCGTGTACGTGACCCGCCTTACTGAATAACGATTTTTTTTAAATATAATTTACCAATTTAAAAAATGATGATTTGTTGTTACTCCTTCTACGAAGCACTTTTATACAACGCTTACTCTAAAATGCATTAAAGAATGTCTTCAATAACTCTTAAAAACCTATGACCCTAAACTTTTCTCACAAATCTGATACCAACATACCTAGTAACGGCGCGTCTATAAAAATAAACCATTTAATATTATGGATCGTTCCCGGTATAGTGCAAAAAGTAATATTTGATTAACGAAGTCATCCGTGAATCTCCATTATTAGATCTTAATATTTTACAACTTCATCAGAAAATGGAAGAAGCCCAGATAGAGATGAAATTACGCTGCAGGAAAGGGGCTTCCACACGACCCCCGTGTGTCGTATAATCATGGAATAGCTCCTTAAATTTTTGATACTACCAATAAACTTGTCAGCCATTTTGACTTCGTTATTATACGTTTATTTAAGGGATGATAAACTACATTTTCTTAGAAAGGAAATACCGATAATTGAGAAAATCTAGCTGTGTGATATACGCAGCAGTTAACGAAATTGGTAGCACTGACTTTATGAATATTGCACAATATTTTTTTATCTTGAAGTAGCTGACCCGGCGAACTTCATACCGCCTCAGAATCAATAACTCTTATGTTAACTTATATCTGAAATAAATTAAGTTTTTTTATTAAGTTAAAAATTACAAAATGAAGCCATTGTCGATGCGCAACAGTGCGTGTTTTGTTTTTGTCAGTATCAGAGATGGATTTGTGTACGGATTTATATTTTTTATGATTTTCTTACTTTTCAACTTTCTTACGGGAATTGCGTTTCATTTTCTTTATACGTGCGAAGGAGATTTATTATGCATAGTTATTGTATTTTTCCTTTGGAGGGGTGCAGACATACGTTCACCGTTTGTCTCATTTTTTACTGCTGAAATTTAGTGTGTAAGAAAGAGGGGCAGCATTATGTGTTTAAGAGCAATGGCAAAACAATCAGCGCAATTGACATTTGACGTTTTTGAATTTTTTGAATTTCACACACTATTCAATATTACACTTATCACAATATTGCTACAGCTCTTTCAAAATATGAGAATTCATTCCATACAAAATTTATGAGAAAATTTTCCGATATTTTAATAGCTAGGTACTCTGCTATTCGGGGCGGAAACAAATCAAAGAACATAAAAATCGGTCAAGACGTTCTAGAGTTATAAATGGTGTAACTAAACCGACTTTGTTTTATGTATTAAGATGGTTAGATCGACGAAAACATTGTTTATTTTGATAAAAGATTTAGAGAAAATAGTGTGAAAACTTTTGGCGAAGCCAAGTCTGTTTGCAGTACAGTTTTTTTGCTTTTTCACAATCTTGATCTAATTTTTTTGGGTCCTACCTAAGGTGATATCGTGTTCAAAGGTATGTTTGTTTTTTCTCAAATTATCTTCAGCTAACATGTTTATATTCTATAATTTACTATTAAAAAATCACATTTCTCAAGTGTATTGTTACATATTCTGCAGTCATTATTTCATAAAAACTCAGAGTTCGCTAAATCGTACCGCCAGTGGTTTGATAAATCGTACCAGTACGATTTACCATACGTTGTTTTCTTGTTTTCTAGTTTTTTTTTTTATTTTTATTTTAGATGACGTCGAAAAGAAAGTATTACCAGTGGTCTAACGCAGATTTGGAAGCAGCGATTTCGGCCATCAAGAACAACGTAATGGGACCAAACGAGGCTTCACGAGTGTTCAAAGTTTCTAAACCTACATTAAGAAGACATATGCAAAACAGGAATGTATTTGCCAATAACTTGGTTTTACAAAGGGGAAGACCGACGATTTTTCAAAATCAGCTCGAATGTATACTTGTAGAGCATTTGTTAAAACTTGAGGCTCATTTGTTTGGTTTAACCATAAGTGATATTCGTCGATTAGCTTACCAAGTTGCTGAGAAGAATTGTATTCCACATACTTTTAGCAAAACCAAAAAAATGGCAGGTAAATCGTGGTTTTACGGTTTTATGAAACGCCACCAAGAGTTGAGCATCCGACAGCCAGAATCGACTTCATTAAACCGAGCAAGGGGATTTAACCGCGAAAATATTAACCATTTTTTTGATTTATTGGAAAAAATCATCAATGAAAATAAAATCACAGCTACCACTATCTACAATATGGATGAATCGGGATTTTCCACGGTGCAAAAGAAGCCCCAGAAAGTGATTGGACAGAGAGGCAAAAGACAAATAGGAGCTATTACAAGCGGAGAACGAGGAGTTAATACTACGGTGGTCTGTGCTGTTAGTGCTGCTGGCAATTATGTGCCGCCCATGATTATATTTAAAAGAAAGCGAATGAATTCACAACTGGAACAAGGCGCGCCTGCTGGAAGTGTGGTTACAGTATCTGAAACAGGCTACATTAATGCCGATTTATTCGTCGTGTGGATGAAGCATTTCATTTCCGTTGTAAAGCCAACAATTGAACATAAAGTTTTGGTACTGCTTGATGGCCATACCTCTCATACTAAAAATCTAGAAGCACTTTTACTGGCTAGAGAAAATGGAATAGT
This sequence comes from Limnephilus lunatus, assembly GCA_917563855.2. Taxonomy (NCBI): domain Eukaryota; kingdom Metazoa; phylum Arthropoda; class Insecta; order Trichoptera; family Limnephilidae; genus Limnephilus; species Limnephilus lunatus. The sequence goes on from OU830600.1 coordinate 49,300,644, forward strand.
ACTCTTGCATTTACCTGGCCATACCACCCATCGACTTCAGCCTATGGATGTTTCATTTTTTAAACCTTTAAGTACATATTACACTCAAGCCATCGAAAAATGGCTGCGGGTGAATGCTGGGAAACCAGTAACACAATATCAGGTTTCACAATTGGTGAATGAGAGCTACGAACTTTCAGCTACAGTTGGAAATGCCGTGAATGGTTTCAGAATTACAGGTATTTGGCCAACAAATAGACATGTCTTTCATGACTTGATACTTCATTGTGTCTTAGCAATATTGATATAAATGTTCCCAATTCCCACTGTTTAAGACGCCATAATATGTTTCACCTGAATATATTTAAAAACAATATCGCCTATTTTAGCCCTCTGACCCAAATGTGTCGACTATATAATAAGATAGAGTGCGCTGAAATAGATATTTTTGTCGATAATAATTTATATGGATTCAAAAAAAATGCCCTGAGATTGCTGAAAAATATGTGCTAATTTATTATGTACCTATCATTTGTGTCTCTAATTGTGTCTCTTATTTTGCCTCTCTTTAATTATTATTTGAGTAAACTTAGTATTTTAACAATTTCTATTCTAACTGTTTATGTTTTATTTTATCTAAATTTTATTTAAACGGTTACAAAATTTATGATTGTATTATTTGTATTATCTAGTTGATTGTATATAAATTCTTACTTTATTATATAATTCTTATTTGTATAATTAACTGAGTTTTTATAACTGGGTTGTTCTCACATGTGTGTGAACAATCTGTAAAAACCCAGTATAAATAAATAAATAAATAAATAAATGACCACCACTTTGTTGCTTCTGAAGCTTTAAGGAGTTCGGAACAACAACCACAAGAGATTTCGTCAGAGCTTTTGTTGCCACCACCACCACCAGTGTCCTCATCACAGGCTTTGTTACCACCACCATCACCAGGGACCTTATCAGAGCCTTTGTTACCACCACCATCACCAGTAACCTCATCAAAGCCTTTGTTACAACCATCACCACAATTGGGGCAAACGAATTCAAATGCGTCGACATCTTTTCAATTATCAATTAATGAGATTTCTCCAGTACCAAAGAACCAAGCAAAAAAGTACACACGCACGGCACAAAAGGCTGCCGAAATAACTACAAGTCAATATAAAAATGATTTAGAAGTTGCTGCTGGTAGACGCTCAACTGTCAAAGTTCCCAAATTAAAAATTGAGAAAAGGACAAAAAAGTTTATTAAAAAAACTGACAAAAATTCCAATAAGGGTAAGAAGTGTAGTCGACGAAAGAAGCCTAGAAATTGCAGTAGTAGCGATAGTGAAGATGCTGATACTATTGTCGTTTTGGATGATTCGGACACGGATTTTGATGATGATGATGATGATGATGAAGAAAACGTGTGCCATTTATGTTTTGGAAATTATTTTGACAAGGCCGGACCCAAAGGAGACTGGATCCAGTGTGTTCGTTGCCATAAATGGGTGCATGAAGCTTCCACCAATAACCCAGACATTTGCGACGCATGCATGCCTTAAAAATGACCATATTTTCTTTCATGTAAATTGACATAATGTTCTAGGTACGATTTATGTACCGGTGGTACGATTTACCATACCGGTTGGCCAAACCGTACCGAAAATCATTTTTTATAAAACCTTTAATTTGAAAACTTTACAGATGCATAAAAAATATGATTTAAATATACATGGTACCCAATAAAACAGGCTTTCATTTGAACCTAATTCCACTTCTCTAATCCAATTCCATCATACTGTATTGAGAGTTAAGATCAAAGTGGTACGATATACCCTACTCTCCCCTATATATATATATTTTTTTTTTATTTTTTTTTTTTTTTTAGAAATTTAATTAAATAAATTTGATATGTTATTATCGAGTTCTGCAAGTATTTAAGAATGTATTTTAGTTACAGCTGTTTCGACTTGTAAGGTCATTTTCAAACTGTTTGAATTAAAATGGAGTTCTACGAATTAAACACAAAAACAATTAATATATAATATATTGGTTTAACTTGGGCTTACCTGCAGATAAAAGGTTTAAAGTAAAAACACGGCAATTCTTGCCGGGAACGTTCAGAATTTTGATTGCAAAAGGGGTATTTTTGCTTCAAATACTATTCGAAAATATTTACACTTTATTATTTTATGATGACTTCAAGTGGTGTCAGGAATGGATAACTTTTTCTGTTTAACTATTGGATGAATTGTTTACTTTTAAAATGTTCGTGTAAAATCGGTGATCTCCTTGGTATCATATCTCAGTGGAAAGATTTATCTATTCAAAAATATTTAATTGAATTAAGGTGAAGCGTCACGAAGTGATGCAAAATCGTGGTTTTTTGGTTTGAAAATTTGATCTTCAGAAATATTTTAGATGCTTTCAATAAACACTGCGAGTAGAACACGTCGTGGTATTTGAAAAATCGATTAGTTTTTAGTAAACCTTTTTATGAGCCCAGAAAAAATAAAGAACCAAGGCCTAAAAAACTGTTTTAAAGTTCAAAATCTCCTACACCTAACCCCTTCTAGGTTATGGTTTTATTACATAATGTGGTAATTTAAGTTGTTTGGAAAATTATTTTAAAACATGTATGTACTTGTTGCGGAACTTTGCAAAATAAAATAAAACTCAATTTTTGGCAATATTTTCTTTCTCACATAAATCAAAGTAGCCTAATAACACTTAATCATTATTTTATTTTGCATTTAAATGATTTCATTAGATACTTATCAATACAAAGTAAATAGTATTATTTGATAAACATTAATAACGTCTTGTAATTTTATGCATTCACATATAAATCCTATAAAATAAGTCAATTTGTCTCTATTCAAAGAATAATAACTCATCTCATTACGGTTGAAATAAGTCAAATCAAGAACATTTGCAACAGTGACTAAACAGTTGTAAAAACTTATTTAGCACCGTTGTGATTTGAAACAGTGACAAACAGTGGTAAAAACTTATTTAGCACCGTTGTGATTTGAAACAGTGACAAACAGTGGTAAAAACTTATTTAGCACCGTTGTGATTTGAAACAGTGACAAACAGTGGTAAAAACTTATTTAGCACCGTTGTGATTTGAAACAGTGACAAACAGTGGTAAAAACTTATTTAGCACCGTTGTGATTTGAAACAGTGACAAACAGTGGTAAAAACTTATTTAGCACCGTTGTGATTTGAAACAGTGACAAACAGTGGTAAAAACTTATTTAGCACCGTTGTGATTTGAAACAGTGACAAACAGTGGTAAAAACTTATTTAGCACCGTTGTGATTTGAAACAGTGACAAACAGTGGTAAAAACTTATTTAGCACCGTTGTGATTTGAAACAGTGACAAACAGTGGTAAAAACTTATTTAGCACCGTTGTGATTTGAAACAGTGACAAACAGTGGTAAAAACTTATTTAGCACCGTTGTGATTTGAAACAGTGACAAACAGTGGTAAAAACTTATTTAGCACCGTTGTGATTTGAAACAGTGACAAACAGTGGTAAAAACTTATTTAGCACCATTGTGATTAGAAACAGTGACAAACAGTGGTAAAAACTTATTTAGCACCGTTGTGATTTGAAACTCGATAAAACACACGCCTCTAGGATTTAGGCTGCGAGAGAATCGGTCTCCTCTTTGTGCGGTGCTTCGTAGCCCATCGGTCTCCTATTCGTGCGGTACTTAGTAGCCTATCGGTCTCCTCTTTGTGCGATGCTTCGCAGCCTCCCCACTCTTGTCTACTTTAGTTTTCTGAAGGCTTCACTTCTTCCGCGTGTTGGTTCCAGTCCTAGTTGCTATCGTTATATTTTTATATTTCTGTGTCTAGTTCTCTTTCATATTTGTAGTGTTATTTTCTTCTTCAAAAACTATTTTGTAATAAAAAAAAGTAGAGTAAATATCTAGGACATGTGCTACTTTATTTATTTAGGTTTTAAATTATAACATTTAGGCCATTAAAGGATTCTATTTTTTCTTGATTTCATAGGCAACTTCGGTAATTATTTTTACTTAAGTTAATGTTTTTTTTTCTTTATAATTTGACTTTAATAAATTATTAAAAGCAAATTTAAATATAATGAAAGATAAATTAATTATATAAACAATTTTAAAAAAATTTCTAAATAAGCTGTTAAGAAAAGAATTTTGATGGGCTTAAATTTACAATTAAAAATTTCCGATTTGAGTTGGAACATAAATTTATCGCGTATAAATTTAAAGTTCTGCCCAAAAAACACATTTTTTACGAAGTGTTATTTTTATTTAATATTTCATGATGTTTACTTATTTTTATTTTATATTTCATTATATTTACGTAGTATGGTTGGATAAGATTCTTTTCTTATTAAGTACCATTAACCCACAAAAATTGTCACAGTTACCTCTAAAATCCAGATAATTTGAATTCTCTAATAATCTTTATTTTATAATTTAAAATACCTGAGATGTTTCCTTAAATTTTGATTCAATTTTTTTTTCAGATTGGTTAAGAAATTTAACCTCAAATACAAAATCTAATCTGTTCCTCTTACACAGTTTGGAAAATAAATATGTTACGGTGAAAGTTGTGTTCTTTGTAAAAAAGAACAATTGTTTTACTTTTTTTTAAATGTAGCTGTTAAAATAAATATCCAATATTCAACCCCTAAAATAAAACGAGGCTTAAAAATGGTTAGTGGAGATTTTAATTACTGAGGAAAGTTTCAAAAGTTGGGGTAAAGTTTGGATGTGGTTTTCTGAATGCAATGGGGATTGTGTCGGTTGACTTTAGGGTACTCGGAACCATGATGCAATTCTCCCTCCTTCTTAATCAAACATTTCGAACAAACTTGCAATTCTATCATATAAGAAGATATTGAAGCTCGAAAAGGGGATGGACCACGGATCAAATTCTGAAAGTAAATTAACGTTATACTATTGACCTCGTTAATCTTAAATCATATCAAATCACAGTTAAATATTTTAAGTAAATTCTTTCATATAAAAAGTATATTTTCATATAAATATTCAGTAAATTATGTCAGATATATAAAATTTAAAACATAAAATCTACGAAACTGATTCTGTATCTGCAAAATCTGAACCTGCACAAATCCTGAACCTGCAAAAAAATCTCTAACTGGGAGTTCCGGCCTCAAGAAATTCGGCATTTTTCTGTTTGGAATTTCTAGGGCAAAACAACTATTTTCGCCTCACTGTTAAAAAAATAAGACGAGAAACCACAGCGTTTATTCTATTCATTTCATTGAAATCTAGGGCGAGACCGTGTAGTTATGGTAGTTCTCATTTAAACAAAAAAAAATTAATAAAGTCAAATATTTAGATGCTACGTTTAGCAAATGAAGAACTTAGCTAGCAGAAGGACGAGCGACACTTTGGGCTAGGTCAATCACAATTACTAAAAGTTGTAAGTCGTATCTCTTTTCGCTTTTTCTATTAATTTAACGAGAAAAATAAATACATACTAGGTACTATATCATTAAGGATAGTAATCAATATTATCATTAATTAAAATATTGATTACTGTCCTTGGAACCGTAATCAGGAAGTGCCACTGTATTTCATTAATACTTCATCTGCAGTCCGATCCGTTCGAGCTACTTGCTGCGAGTTACTTGAGTGCTAAATAAGGGTCCTGACCTACAATTCTCCCTTTTAATGTTCCAGGCATCAATACCAAGTTCCGTGGAACCTGTTCCAGGTAGTGTCGAGTTCCGCCGCTGCCGCCATCCAGAGAATTCCGCCCGAGCTATCGGAGCGGCACGGTGATTTTAGGCTTACAGATTATCTTCGCTAGACACATACAAGTTTTCCAGAACTTTCTAATAATAACAGACTATATTCCAAGTTTTACGTTGCAGCCATTAATGTTTACATTGGCGAAAGAGGCAATTCCTTGTGCAAAGAAAGTCAAAGTTGAGTTGATCAATGCTTTATTTTTGTTCCACGCTTGCAATAATATCGTACATTTTTGAGAGAAAATAGGGGCGGAAAGCTTTTATCAAATTATTTTGCACTGTTTTGAGCTTTGCTAAAATGATTTCAAAATTCATACCATTTTCTATTGCTCGTAAGTATAACTACAAAATGTGTGTGCGTGAGTTCCGTCAACGTTGAGTTCTGGCGTCGTGTAGTTTTAAAAATATATCTCGCAAGGTTAGAACATTAGTTAGTTATCCACTTAGCTGTCAAATAATAAGACAATCAGCCGTTTTATTTGATTTTTGTTGTTATTATTTAAAAGAAAAATGTTTCTTTAAATAACTGTTGAAATACCCTTTGCAGCAACTCGAAGACTAAAATTTTATTTATTTTCATAAAAACCTCATTCGATAACCTCTGTCTAAAATAAGACTTTAAATTCAATCAATCTGAAACTTTCCTCCTGTCCTGTTCCTTTGTTAATAATTAAATAAAATTGAAGTATCCGCCAACGCTTTATTTATTTTCAACGCCTTGTCTTTGCCTTTTAAATAATTGCCTTGTTCTCAAATAAACAAAAACGTAAAGACGAAACAAAATAAAATTATAATGTTTTAGGATTAACTGGTTTTTTTTTGTACATTTTTCTGTTTCAATTCATTACTTCCCAGCTTAAATGTGTATTCTAAAATCTACAAAAAATTATTAAAAAGATTAAAAACGTAATCACGGTCTAAGAAATTCTTCAAAAGGGTTAACTCATCAGTAGAGATTAAAAATCCATTAAAATTATTAATGGGTAAAATTTTGTGAAAAATTCAACGACCGGGAATTTTGCTTAAAAATCAACTACAAAATTTACAAAACTCTTCTCAGATATTTTTAAAGCACTTAGAATTAAATTGCCTTTAAATTTCATTTAATATTATAAATTATCTAACTAGCGTAAGCGCGTGAAAATTCACGGGTCTGTTGTAAAGGTGCTCTTGCGTACTCGTCTCGTATATCTCGTCGAAACGTGTTTCACTATTATCACGCGAGTAGCAGTCCACGGAGACTGGAATCGGTATTTTCTGGTCTTTCGATGTTAGAGACCGTTATGAGCGTTGAAGGTCAAATTGAACTTTTTGGAGGTAAAAAACGTGGAATCACATTTTCAGATCATGTCTCTTCTATGGGCTTAGTTCAAATTCTCGACAATATCTTTGCTCTTGATTGTCTTTGAAATAGAGTCCTGCTATTGAGAGCTCCGTTGTAGCTCCCATTTCCGTTGCCCACAACCTACAATCGTTATGGGAAAGAGGAAGAATTTTCAAAGGGATCTCTCAGCGGTAAGCAGTTACGTAAAAAACAGTTCTAAAGCAGTCAAAATACTCAAATGCTGATTTCTGGTGTCAGGAGATTTACAATTTGGAATGTGCTGCTTTTTATACTCATCCCGTATATTTCATCCCGATCTACATAAATTTCAATTGCAATACCAAAATACAGCATAACAACTACCATTCTACAAATAATTATACACTCTTCACACACCAAAACTAAACCAGACTGTAATTCCGACGTACACCACCACAAAACACAAATCACAAAATCAAATACACTAATTGTCATCTACTCAGATAACTAGGAGTTATCTCCTTACAATACGCTACATATGGGCAATATAAGAGCATTACGTAATAACCTAAAACATCCAGCATCAAACAAAAAAATCATCGGCAAAAGCTTTTAATGGATACTTTCTCAGCAGCTTTATTAACCAGTGACATTTTCATAAATCTTTTTTGTAACTCTTATACATCTTTCTAAATGTATTTGTGTATGAAATATTCTTCAATTATTTTTTCAAGTGTGTCTAGTCTGATTTGATATCTATGTACTTTTTATTATTAACTCCCCTTTAAAATCATATTCTTGTGTAAAAATAATTTTCTTTTAATGTATAATGTTGCCCTTCCCGAAATGAGTTTTATAAACCTCATACATAATTAATATATATATTTTTTACATTAACTCCACACAGGAGGCCCTGAGGAAAATAATTTCCATCAGGGCCTATGTCATATTTGGGGATGATGTATGGAGGGTCTTTTTGGGAAAAGGAAGGAGTGAACATGGGTCTTGAAAAGACCCATGTTGTAGGAGGAAGGAAACACAGAGGCCGGTAAATCGTTCCACAGCCGAGCTGTTCAACTCAAGAACGAGTCGTAAAAACGACCCGTTCTCATGTGACTAATGTCAACCGTGTACAAATGTTGGGCGCCTGTTTGGCGTGTTTCCCGACTATGCACCGGTGACGAGGGGATCAATGATGCTAGTTCCTAGGAGCATCTTCCATTGTAATACCGGTAGAACAAGGACAGCATTCCCACCTGACGCCTGTGCTCTAAAGATTGCAATCCGTCTGTTAAGAGGGGAGAATCTATCAAACCGACCACCCGTTTCTGCACAGAGTCAAGGTTTTTTTTAGGTATTTTGGAGCTCCAGAGAGAGAGGTGGCTGCCAAATTCAACCGTGGGGCGCACTTGCAATTTGTACAGGGTTAGCAGTTGTGTACTATTTTAAAGTATCTGCGGGCCCTGTACAGTACGCCCAAATTCTGAGAGACTATCTTAACTCTGGTTTCTGGTTTCTTAATATATATTAAATATTATTGTTATGGTTTCGTAAAATATTATCAATGAATATAAATTATAAATGTAAATATAAAATGTTTCTTTAAGAAAAAATGTGTATAAATGCGACCTAACCTTAAAAGGGACTTGTGGAATTATCCACTTGCAGCCCGGAATAAAACAAATTATATTATTGTAACATTTCATTAAATGAAGATAATGTAAGCGAAACTCAATCGAAAATCTGGAAACAGAAAAATCAGAAAAAGATATTGGCACCTCTGGGACTCGAACCCAGGACCTCTCGCTTTTCGCCCGGAAAGCGAGAGGTCCTGGGTTCGAGTCCCAGAGGTGCCAATATCTTTTTCTGATTTTTTAGTTTCCAGATTTTCGATTGAGTTTCGCTTACATTGTCTTCATTTAATTAAATGTTACAATTTGAGGTTTTACTCATAACGTTAAAATAAAAATTATATATACCTATTATTGTAATTAGAAAATACGTTGTTGCCGAAGTTTTGAAGAAAATAAAATTTCACAGGTACTTCATAAGAGTAAACCATTTAATTTTCTGGTGTTGACGTAACATAACACATTAGTTATTGAAATAATAAATTTAAAAAACTAAGTTAATTTTTTTAAAACCATCAGGAAAGTCATAATTAAAATACTTGATCTAGATTACCATGGCTCCTTGACAATAACTGTCAAAATACTGTATTATCGGATGGGGCAGTGCAAATGACCATATCGATGGAGGAAATTTGAAATGCTATAAAGAATAAAAAATCCAAAAATGATTTAAAAGTCATTTTTCTCTTTCGATCTGCGTTCTGGAAACATTCTAGGAAAATAAGTGTTTTCTTTACGACGTGAATTTTAAGAGGATTTTTTTCTAAAAAATCAAAAATAAACTAAATTCTGAAATATTTTAATTTTGTCCTTCGCACCATTTCAAATTTCCGCCATCGATATACTAAATCCACTAATTAAAACCCAAAAAGCCATATTCAAAATTGTATTTAAAGTCCTCTAAGAACCAGCAAAATCTTCAACAATCTTAACCCAAGTCAATTAAACAACTTTATTATAAACTGTACTCCTTTACATTATTATCTACAAAGCACCATGAATAGCAACTAACATATACTCGTATTAGAATCGCTAGATCTCGGTCAAAAACATATCCAACAACTAACTACAAAGATAATATTTGGACAAAAAATCTTCCTAAACTATAGTACTAAAAACTACAAAAAAATCCCACTCTTGCTCAAAAACCACAAAAACACTATTACATTTAAATCGCAAATAAAAAGCTGGATACAAAATACATGGAGATCAGAAATAGACTATTTACTGACACCAAATACAGACTGATATGTTTCAGTCTGTATTAGGTGAAACCACTCAACTGCACTAAAACACGATCTAATATATTTGTTAAAATTATATCGTAAAACATTAAAATGGAGTTATTTCTAATTATAATGAATAATAAATACTTCCCTCTTCAAACTTCGCAAAATTACTTTGTGGCATCATTAATTATATAATGAATAACAGATCACTTTGTATAAACCACTATATTATAAAAAATATCTACATGTTTCGATAACAATGTTAACTTCATCAGGATATGTTCACATTAAACATAGCCTGATGAAGATAACAACATGATAACATTAAAATATTAACATATCCTGATGAAAATAAAATTGTTATCGAAACATGTAGATATTGTTTATAATATAGTGGTTTATACAAAGTGATCTGTTATTTATTATATAATAAATACTTCGTTTAAACCACTATAAAATTAACAATATCAACATGTTTCAATAACAATGTTATCTTCATTAGGACAAGATGTTTATTCATATAATAAATAAACATTATAATAACAAATATTTTTTTTTTCATTATATTAATAATGATGCCACAAAGTAATTTTGCTAAGTTTGAAGAAGTTAATAGAAAATTACTATAAAAGGAAAATAGAAGAATGTAACAGTGACTCCAGAAAAATATGTAAGATTATCAAAGAAATCACTAACTCTGAACCCTCCTACAGCAAGAAAATGATTGGAGAATTAAACATTGACATGATTCCTACTTCTTTTGCAGAGCATCCATTCAAAATTCTGGAATACATTAATAAATTTTTCACTAACATAGGCTCGCAATTGGCAAATAAAATCACAAAACCAATTACTAATGAAAACGAAATAGAAAATAATGAAGACTTAATCCAAGATAACACACTAAATCTAAACCAAATAACTAGCAACGAACTAAGAAAAGTGATTGCTTCACTAGATAACAACACTTCTTCAGGAAATTATCCTATCTCAATCAAAACTATAAAACATCTCCAAGAGGAGTTGATCCTCCCCCTGACATACCATATAAATCTCTCTATATCAAAGGGGATTTTTCCTTCTTGTCTAAAAAGTGCTACAGTTTTACCAATTTATAAATATGGAAGCAAAAATGACATAAATAATTATCGCCCTATAAGTATCCTAAGCACTTTCTCAAAAATCTTGGAAAAAATTTTGAAAAGCCATATCGTCCACTTACTGGAATTTAATAAAAAAATTTCCCCGACACAATATGGATTTCGGGAAATTTTGAGTACCGTGAATGCCATTTAACATTTTACAAGAATAGCCATAAAAAGTTTAGACGATGGAAAAAAATGTCTGGCTGTTTTTATAGATCTAAAAAAAGCCTTTGACACAATAGATCATAAAATTCTTCTCACAAAACTTTAAAAAATTGGCATATCTGGCACTCCACTAAATTTATTGATGACGTACTTGACAGGACGAACACAACAAGTACAAATAGAACAACAAAAAAGCAATCCTCTTCCAATAAACTACGGCGTCCCTCAAGGAAGTATCTTGGGACCAATCTTATTTCTCATCTATATAAATGAAATTACCAAACTTCCCATCAATGGAAACATAATTAGTTTTGCCGATGATCCTGTTATGCTATTCCACGAAAAGGACTGGATGGACACTTATAAAGAGGCTGAACATGGACTAACTGTACTTCATAATTGGCTTCGGATGAACTCTTTTACGCTCAATGTAATTAAAACTAATTAACTAGCCTTTTCAATAAACTCAAGAGGTCAACCGGGTAAAGAATACACTCTCAAATTGCACGAGTGTCAAAATGTGTGTCAAATGTCAAAACAATAAGTCACATTGCTCTTGCCCTACTATAACAAAGACAAAAAGTATTAAATATCTAGGAGTTGAAATAGACGAAAACCTTAGATGGGACATGCATACAAATGAAATCACTAAAAAGCTTACGAGACTTGTATATTTCTTCAAAAACCTAAGAAACATACTACCTATGAAAGACATCAAAAAGTATTATATGCTTTATATCATTCCCGTCTTGAGTACGGAATTCTAGTATGGGGATCTGCTACAGCAAATCATATTAACCATTTAGATATTGCTCAGAAGAGCATTATATAAACCATACTAAAATTACCCATCAGAACCCCCTCAAAAGATATTTTTAAGTGTTTTGACATTCTAAATTTAAAACAAACATATGCCAAGAATATTCTTATACATCATTTTAAAAACAGAAAATCTCCTAATGAAACTCGGATACATGACACAAGAGCCTCAAAAAGGGATATACAAGATGTTCCAAAATTCATGACAAGTTTTGGCCAAAGAAACCACATATATATCTGGCAACCAAACTTTACAACATCCTTCCTCCAAGTTTGAAAAAGATAGAAAAGATGAATAAGTTTAAGGAAAAAATCAAAACATGGGTGAAAGAAATTAATGCAGACATACTAGAGAATGTATTAAAAACATCGTAGAAACTAAATAACGGAAAATCAAAGAAATCTACCAGTCCGCCTCAGCACAGGACTACGTAGTGAGGAGGACTAAGAACAAACTAAAGAAATAGTTATATACATTATCATATCTTGTAATTCTCATCAAACCTGTAATTAAATAGTCACTAATAAAAAAATAAAAAAATAAAATAAAAAAATTTATACTCTGCTCATGAAGAACGAAGAAGACAGTGTATGGTTAACTAATCAAACATCACACCGTTTCTCCGTAGGGTTAGGCTTAGAGGACGAACCGCCAAGTATGTACTAGCACACACTCCTTGCCTCATTAAAATTCATTTACCATCACCTGTAAACTCTTCTATTATTCTGATTCTTGTCATGGCCCGACAATGTATGAATGTTCTCTCAAACACAAGTTTCAAGGAAAAAAAGTTATTTCATCCGCAAAATTCTTCATTTCCACTCGGCTATCATCTTTCATTTCGCGTAAATATAAGCTTTAACAAACATGTTTACAATTAACATAAATTACCTTCTTATTTCTGATTTTTTTAATAGATATTAATTTGTAGCCTAATTTACGGAATCCATTAATTCATTTGTATGAAAGTACCATGAAACAATTAAAAACACTGCGCAACTATTTTGACTCCCACAAAGAATCTGTGTAGGTTTAAAGTAAGTGCAACCTTGCAAATCTCCGTCTATTTCAGTATAATACGGTAATAATAATAATAAAGTAAGTACCCAGCGAGGCCCAATTACCAGATATTGTTTTAAAAAATAAAAAAAGAATATTAAAAATAATAAAAAAACGTAATATGAGGGCCTCCGTGATTATTGTTGTAACTCCGGGTTATCTCAAACTCTTTAAATCTGGGGTCAAAAAAACACTTTCATTGGTGATGACTTTGTTAGCAGATGGTAGGAATATTTCTGGGCCTTGGGCTTGCAATCGTATTTATCTTAGTCTGAATCCCTGCATTGTCGACGGCTTTAATGTTACCAGTGCCATCTATGATCTATTTATCCGGAGTTTGCGGGTTCAAATTCCAAAGAGCGCAAATTAATTTAAATTGATTAATTCGTGTTATTTAACAATTTATTAATTAAAAATAATATTTTGTATATTTTATGCACGTTCAAGAATGGCGAATACTTTCAGTATCACCCCGATGAAAGACAATCATTCGGAATCCAAGTATCTATTGCTTGAAATTGCTATAGCCGGGTTTGGTGACCAAATCAGAATGGCCATTTACTCCAACCTCCCCCCCACCCGTCTCCACTACCTACCCTCTGTCTTCAGCCTCACAACATACCTACCCTAAATTGGGGGTGCCAAAGTCTCACTAGCTCGAGAAGGTTGGGAGCTTTTGAAAGTCTTATACTGTACTCATATAAAAAAATATAATCATTTAAACTCTAAAACTTTGTAAGGTGTAAAAAAAAATCCCATTTAGGAATAAGGTTTCTTAAAACCATAATCCTGGAACATTATAACCCGGAAAACGGTTGGGCCATTCCAACTTAAACTAAACCGTCCTCGCTCCACGGTCATTCCGAGTAATTAAGAATTGTCGAGTCAGATTTCAGCTTTTATAAATTAGATTAGGTGCTGGAAATCCTAAATAAATGCCACGTTAAATATATTGTCTTGTTACCCCCTTCGGATAATCAGTTCTAACCCCCTTGCTCAGACCTTCTAGAAAATGACATTTAGCTCCCTTACCATGGGATATGAAGCGTAAGATTTAATTATATTTTGTGTAAAATTACGCGTATTATAATATCTTATAATACCTCATTTGGTACCTATCACATATAAAATATGACGGTAAATGTAAAATTTGCAAGTATTTAAATTATGATCTCTGTAGGAAGAAAAGATGTGCAGATTCATCACGGGGGTAATAATTTTAATCTTTAATCATATATTCATAATTAATATATCGTCTTTCCGTATTTATCAGCTAAATATAGTTAAACGGTCACTGGCTGAGTTTGCATCGCAACCCAGGCCTCGCGTGTTCGATTCCTCGGCTAGCTAAGTCCTCCGTCAAGACACAAGCAACATTTTCCGCTTACTTTGGTGGTAGTAGGATATTTTCAAATATTTTCAGGTTATTCATAACTTGGGAATGTTTGCCTATCTTTTAAATTTAATTAATTCATTATTTACAATAAATACACATATAAATTTGTTGTAGAATTTAGGTAAATTATTAAAAAACACTAAAGATAGAGAAAATAAATTTAGCCACTCAGGCATTTACCAACTATGTTGCAATGATTGTCCTTCGTTCTACATAGGTAAGACATCTAGAAATATAAATATTAGAGTCACAGAACATTTAAGATGCTTAAATAATAATAATTTTTCAGAGTTTGCTAATCACCTAATTTCCACAGATCACACTTTTAATAAGGACACAGGGGTTAAAATTCTTCACCGTAAAAATAAAAGCAAAAAATTGGATAGCTTAGAAGCACTTGAAATCAGAAAATCCCTAAATAGTATTGCTAGTATTTTAAATAACCAAATTAACTTATCTTTTAGTCCCATTCTAAATATTTTTCCAATTAACCGCTCTGTTCTTCCAGGAAATCCCGCAATTACCCCCACCCCGTTGCTTTCCCCTCACTCGAACACCTAAAATTTGTATATCTGTCAATATTGTGTATAATAGTTTAGTTATAATATTCTCCTGACGAAGGAAGGGTGCTTCCGAAACCGGTAGAGTGTTCATAAATAAAAGTGGTCTACAACAAATTTATATGTGTATTTATTGTAAATTATGGCGAGCCACAAAGTTAATGCTTTTTACAAATATGTAATTCATTATTAATCAGAACTTTCACGCTTCGAGATGTATTTCACCAAAGGTGTTGTTTTCATAAAATAAATTATACCGCTTAATGAGATAAAATGGAACAGGCTCTCTTAAAGTTTTACGATAAGAGTCAAAATAATTAAGAAACTTTCGTCCTCATAAAAGAAGATTTGTAAGAAGGTACTTAATTAAATCCTACACGCTTAATTATAAACACCAAAAAAAGGTTTAAACTATATGTTTATTAATTTAAAAAATATATTAATCAGCTTATAGTATTTGAAATCTAAAATAGATGGTCATGGCGATCTACAAATTGAGAAAAAAATTGTAAACACACGCATAATTATATTGAATTATTTTTGCCTTGTTTTACGAAATTAAGGGGTTATGTACAGACAGGAAGCCCAAAAAAGCGATTTTTCAAGAATGTTTGCTAAGAAGTCTTTAAAATTTATTAATTTAAAAATTTGTGCATATTTTATGTTAACTTTAAACTATATTATTTTAACGTTTTTGTATTCGATATAATAATAATTTTGAAAGCTGCTATAGCTGATTTTCAGGAGCTCCTCTCAAAAAACGTATCCTTGCGGTGACCACTATATCTCTAGACTGAATATCTAAAATGAAAAAACCAAACGGATTTTATTAAAGTATTGTATAATTTTCTAATTAAAAAGCAAACTAAAAGTAGGTACGTGGAGATTCGCGAAGAATGCAAGCGTAATGAGTAAGATTAAGAAAGGGACGCTCAGATGGTTTGTGCATGTAGAGCGAATGAACGAGGAAAGGAGTGTAAGGAGAATATATGACGAAAATGTGAATGGTAGAAGAAGTCGGGGACGCCCGAGGAAGACATGGCATGACCAAGTGAATCAGATACTTGAGTCGGGCCATGTGAAGAGTCGGAATAATAGAAGAGCATGTAGGAGACGATATATGAATGTGAACGAGGCAAGGAGTGTGTGCCAAGAACGAGTTGTTTGGCGATCCGTCCTCTCTGCCTACCCCTGCGGGGAAACGGCATGATAGTAGTTAGTTAAATTAAAAGAAAATTAACAAAATGACGACTTATCAAAAAAATATTATGTTTGACCAAAATTTTGGCCTAAAATTGTTTATAAAAAAAAAACTTTGTAACTTTGAAAATAATAGCAGGATTGACTTGAATTTTTCAAATGCGTGTACTTAAATAAGTATATGTACATTACAAAAATGATGTATATAAACAGTTAACAAAGAAGCCAAAAAGAAGTGCTAATGTACTTGAAATTTGACCTTTTGAGACGTTCAAAATTATACCTCCTTTTTGAAGTTCAAACTTTAAGCCAGGCCTTGTTTCACATTATTCCCTCATTGGTTAGGTGCTCCTGGTGAATTTTAAATGCATTATTTATAGACTTACCTCCCCATTAACCGGAGCTACCCCGCCATACAGGCTCTGAAACCATGAAATAAATGCACTACCGAGAGGGTATATAATTACGCCACATCAATGTACAGGATTGACGAGAATGGACCCAAAAAACTACACAATTTTTATTTGTAGGCTCATTATGTTTATCAATCGTTTGTATGTCAGATAGAAGGGCGGCGAGAATGGGTACCGCCGCCCCGGGAACCTTTATTGGATAACCAACACCTCTGCCATAGGTCACCCCAAGTGGTTCGCTTCGTTTGGTGATTTAGCGGGGGTACCCGGGTTCATGGGGTGAGGTTTGTCTAGATCTTGTAGGCGGATGACCAGGATACACTGAACCCCAGATTCCTACCCACCCTTAAACACTTTTCCATCCCAGAACTCTCCTCTCCTTCCTTTCCCTAAAAAAACCCTCCACACAGCATCCCCAAAGATAACATAGGCCCCGAGGGAAATTATTTTCCTCGTGGCCTCCTATGTGGAGCTCATGTTAAAAAAATGTATACATATACGGGGTGCTAAGGGGCGTACTTTAACCAATGATTCCTGACATTATTTGAAGTAAAAAATGCAAATGAAATTTTGTCCTCCAGTGTTCAGATTTTTTTTTCTACTAAAACATAAATTAATAACATAAAATAATGGGAGTTATTTGACAGTTGGAGGCGTGGTAATGGGTTGGTCGGTTACTCGGTTGAGTGACCGGTTTTTTCCGAATAAATAATTGAAACACATGGAATATAAAATAGTAACTTCTTCCATAAACCAGGACTTCTAGGTAGAGAGGATCATTGTGGAAGGTTTTCTAAGAGAGAGTCTTTTTTTTCTAATTTCATAGTAGATTATGTCGGTATTGGAAATTTGAAATACTGTAAAGAGTAATAAATCCAATAAAACCGTAATTTTTCTCGATCTGCGTCGTCAAAATACAAGTACTAGTAATTCTTTATTTATTAATTTATTTAAACGCCATAAAATGGCTTTTACATTCAACGTGATATTATAAGCATACAGTGGTACACAGGAGATTATTAGTATTACAATAATAATAAAATAGGAATGTACATTTAAAAAAGTATGTGTGATAAAAGCAATTCTTAAAAAATATGTGCGTCTTTTGCGACCTGCATTTTAAGGGGATTTTTTTTTCTGAAAAATTAAAAATAAATTAATTTCTGTTATTAAAGAAATTTACAAAAAATTTTAAATATTCTGAAAGGTCTATTTAATATTAATTTATAAAAAAATCATAATTATAAGTCTATAATTATGATTTTTTTATAAATTAATATTAATTATTTAATTTAAAATTATATTCAAATTCTGAACCAAATTTCGAGAAAATGATTAAAGTAGTTAAAATTTTTTCAGATGATATTAAAATGACTTTTGGTTTAGATAAATGTAGAACGATCCATATAGAGAAAGGTAAAATTGTAGATGGAGACGAGGGTATATTTAGAAATTTCAAAATTGAAAGTATGAAAGGGGGTGAGGTTTATAAATATTTAGGATATCCGCAATCAAATAGATTAGATCATACTAGTATTAAAAATGATATTAGGATTAAATTTAAAACTAGGATCAGAAAAATTTTGAAATGCAATCTATCTGCTAAAAATTTAGTAAAGGCGATAAATACTTGGGCAATACCTCTATTAACTTACTCATTTGGCATAATTAAATGGTCTAATACAGATTTAGATAGCTTAGAACGATTAATTAGAACTACATTAACTAAATTTCATTGCCATCATCCAAATTCAGCTATAGAACGTATTAATTTACCCAGAAATTTAGGAGGTAGAGGAATAGTCAAAATAACATCTTTAAAACATAATCAGGTAGAAATGCTGAGAAATTTTTTCCATAGGAAAGCTGATAGTTCAGAAATGCACAAAATAATATGCAAGGCAGATAGAAATATTTCACCATTAAATTTATACGACGAGAATGCCAGCATTCTTATAAATACCAACCAGGAATTATTAGATTCCTGGTCAAATAAAATTCTTCACGCAAA
This sequence comes from Limnephilus lunatus, assembly GCA_917563855.2. Taxonomy (NCBI): domain Eukaryota; kingdom Metazoa; phylum Arthropoda; class Insecta; order Trichoptera; family Limnephilidae; genus Limnephilus; species Limnephilus lunatus. Next base: position 49,319,330 of record OU830600.1, read on the forward strand.
ACACTTCAATTATCTCAACCAAACGTATGTTGACAAATTTTCGTCAAACAAATGGTTGAGTATTGGAGAGTTGAGCGCAGAAATAGAAGGCTTTATGCTTGCCATACAAGATAGAGTCATTAATACTAAAAATTATAGGAAGCATATCATCAAAGATGCAAATCAAATTGATGATTTATGTAGAAAATGTTTGGCTTTTCCGGAAACTATAGAACATATTATATCGGGATGTTCTGTATTAGCGCCGTCCGAGTATACATTTAGGCACAATCAAGTTTTAAAAATAATTCACCAAAGTTTGGTAATTAAACATAACTTGATTGACTGCCGTAATGTACCATATTATGAATATGAACCAAATTCATTTTTAGAAAATGAATTTTATAAAATTTATTATGATAAAACTATTCTGACAGACAGAACAATTAGTCATAATAGACCCGATATAGTTTTACATGACAAAATTAAGAAAATAACTTATATCATTGATGTCGCTATACCAAATTCTTGTAATATTCAGAAAACTGTTTCTGAAAAAATAAGAAAATATACAGATTTAGGAAATGAAATTAAAAGAATTTGGCATTCTCAGACTATAAAAATATTACCATTTGTTATTTCGGCTACTGGCATTATACCTAGCTCTCTCATTCAAAATTTAGGCGTATTAGATTTGTCAAAAAATTTGTACATAAAAATGCAAAAGTCGGTCATTTTAAATACATGTAGGATTACGAAAGATTTTTTAAATATTTATATTGAGGGATCAGTAGGATTTATCGGACCAGTTAGGATTTCATCAGAGCCGAACCCTCTGATATGAAAATATCTGGAGTCGGTGAAATATTTTCCCATTATGTTTCTGGTGGATTGACGTATTGTTCTTGTATTGTTTTATTCTTATATAGTGCAATTACATTGCGTTAATTTACTAGATATTCATTTGTGGAAAAGTGTGTGGAAGGGTTTAGTCTTTCATTTGGGAAAGATTCAACCCGGACATGAAATCTGGAGCACCGTAAAAAAAAATATATATATATAATCAGGGTGTGCAATTCACACGCTGTAGAAGTGAAACTAGAAAGTCGCTAGATGTCGCTTTATTTTCTTTTGCTTGTTTATTTTAAAGTGGTTTGAAGATTGGATATTGATTTTACAAAAATTAAAGTGTTTTTTTTGTATTTGGTAGGATTCGAACCTCCGTTCGCTTAATAATAATAATAATTGGACAATTTGTAGAGCGCCGTTTTTGTGAAAAATCACCTCAAGGGCGCTTAATGTCGCTTATGGGCGCTGAGAGTCAGGCGCTTTACGCCGCTGCGTTATCGGAGGCTCGCACGGAGCCGTGAATTTACCGCATTATATTATAACCGAGGACTTCTTAAATAATATATTTTAGTGATGCACTTTTCATCCGAATTTCACTTCAAAAACATTATTTTCGCTCTGTTATTAAAGAAAAAAAAATAGCAATAAACATTTTGTCCTTTACAGCATTCAAATTTCCATGATTGATATTACAAGTGTACTTCAATAAAATATACTTTTTTAAATTCCCAACCACACGATTCTCAAGATGAGAAATTGAGAATGTTTTTTAAATAAACATAATTATATTTTTTTATTGCCCATCCCATTAGTTGCGAAACGGCAGTGTTGACATGGCAATATACATTACATACCTAGATACTTACCAATTTATTTAATTATATACATTTAATAATAATTAAAAAATTTATTCATCAATAGATTTTTATAATTTTATGCAATTTGTTTAGTTATCATTGATTCTATTAACAAAAAGGTCACTGCTCAGCTATACATTCAGGTTTTCTCCTAGAATGCAGCTTGTTTTCAGCAATGCCTCACATTTGATAAAAGCAAAATTTAACAAAAACAAGTCAGGTTCATAACGAAAGGGCCACTCTCGGAAGAACATTACTGCTGCCCTTGAATAACCACTTCCGACATGGCCGGGTGTATTTTCACTACATTATATACCAGGATACGACGTATTCCCTTAGTTTAATTATGAAATTGAATATATTTTCTTAGCGAGAAATTTTTTGAAGAATTACGGAAACATTAATTATTTTAGATACCAGATTTCGTGATTCAATTAAATGACTTTTTCTCAATTAAGTTTATTAACTTTTCGGTTCATCCAAACATCAATGGATTAAAGGCATTACAAAGTGTTTCAATTAATTAATAAGTTATATACTAGTATTTTTATATATATAAAAAAAAAATCAAACCTACAGCAAGCATACAAGCACAGCAAGCGTTGGGCGTTATTAATAATTTCCACCCCGCTAAAGTATAATGCCATTTGTTTCTACTCTCATTATTCGCTCACCAGGTCACTCCATGACTGTTGGCATGAGTGCATAATGCAATAAATAAAAGTATAACACAATTCAAAATAAATCTACTGGACGTAACTCGGACAGTTCGTTTTAGAACCAAAGTTCTTTTAGCAGTATTTCATCCAAACCGAAGTAATAAAATATGACTTTAGAACTTACGAATACAACTCCCGAAATACAAATAGAAGTAAAACCTAAAATCAAAATCACGTATTTTTTAGCTTGGTTAAGGTGTATTCTTTTTCAGTAGCAAAATATTGTACTACTTTATAAAATTTTACGTTTAAAAACAGCACGTTACCTATGGGGTCATATTTTACGTCTACTTAATAAGTACGCCTGCTGGCGAAAGGCTCATAAAGTTGTATTTTTATATCACTTGTCGAGATTTTTTCGGAGAATCAACGGCAGATATTAAATTTTATAAAGGAAATTTTTGCAATAAATTTTCGAAGCATAAAGGGAGATCAAAACAAGAAACGGAAGTAATAAAAATTCTGAAAAAAGGCACTGCCAAAACAATTTTACGGCCGTAATTCTTCATGATAGATCGGCCAGGGAAATGCTAAATAATAAAACCTTATACAAATTGTTTTCTTTGAGTTTTACAGAATGCTGCTTCTGAGATATGACGCATCCATCTTTTAAAATATGCAATTTAATTTGGAAACACCTGAATCCTTAGGCGTTATTACTTGTAAAATATTTTTTGCAAAAATTCTTATTTTAGAAACCTCTCGTCTTCTTACCTGATTTCAAAATACGGTAGATGAGAAATAAGAACGTTGAAACATAAAGTTGATTAAATTTTTATTTATCCTCTGGAGCGATCACGCGAAATATATAAATTTGCCTCGATTACTCGAGTTTTCCAGAAGATAATTTTTGAAATTTTTCGCTAACATTAAAAAACATCGAATTTTAACACGGAAACATAAAAATTTACTACAGTGCTATATAAAGCCAATGAATTAGCATGTATTTTACCTTTTAGTAATATTTATTTAAAAATATATAAAATAAAATATACGAATACTGCGTGTTTGTTACTTTGAAACTGCCGTATTTATTCGTGTCAACGTAGAATATTTTCGATTTCTGTATGTTGTCTTAGGTTCACTTAATAATGAAAGGTGCATATCTACGGAAAAAGGACTTAATTTTAACCGTAAACAGCTGATCAGAAATTCTGCGTGAAAAAAATATTTTTTAAATTTATTTTTGACATCGTTCTAAAATAGTCTACGAAGATCGGATTTGCAACATCTATGGTAATAAAAGATTTAGCATTTTAATACATTCCCTTTAAGTCCAAAATAACAAACATGGCAGCTACAAATATTTTTTTCCATTTGCCGAATCAAGATGTTTTCAAATCAGTATGTTTTTCTCCATATTTTTATTTTATTTTTATAATAGCTGAAAAAAATCTTTTTCACCCTTTCTACCTATGTAATACTAACTTTATATTTTAAATATTTTTTTAAGTCTATTTTATGCTTTGGGTACTTGGAAATATAGTATTTTGTTTTAATATTACCAACACTCAGGCAGTGCCTTAGTGGGTTTTCATTTCTTGTTCATACTATTTGTTATTATACATTATGTTATTATAAACTATTTGCTATTATACATTATATGTACAAAGAAATGGGAATAAATAAAGTTTATTGGCTTTTTTAATCCAAAAAGCAATCGGAGACATTTAAAATGGCGCCAACATATGGCAAAAATCACTCCAGTTGGTAGTAAGTCTAAAATTTAAAGCAAAATAAAATATCACTTCGGCTAACAAAGTTAGTGAAACATAGCACGGGAATAGATTTACTCGGTTAGAAAGCCACAATAAACGGATTAATTTATTTGAACTTATTTTTATTTTTGACCGTACTGATATCGCCCTGCCAATACAGAACCATACTTTGGCAAGGATATCGGTAGCAACTGCGGGGTAAATAACAATGATTTGTTTAGTGATATTGCTTTTAAATTGAAAATACTTTATATATTTTTCATGGAGAGTTTTTTTTTATATTGTGGAGACGAGTAGCGTAACGCTTTATCAATTGTTTAAAAAAAAACTTCAAAACTTGTAATTATCCTAAAATATGAAAAATAATGTTTCATTGTTTGTCTCTTATGCCCGCAATGGTTTTTATATATAATAGTGAGCTCTGGCGTTATGCAATTATTTCTTATACTATTTATCCGATTGCGATAAAACATTTGTGATATAATGGGGCGGGTATGGGAATCGCCGCCCCGGGAACCTTTATTGGATAACCAACATCTCTGCCATAGGTCACCCCAAATGGTTAGCTACGTTTAGGCGTGAGGTTTGTTTAGGTATTGGAGGCGGATGACCTGAACACACTGAGCCCCAGATTCCTACCCACCCCTTAAACCGTTTTCCTTCCCAGAACTCTCCACTTCTTCCTTTCCTTAAAAACCCTCCACACAGCAACTCCACAGATGACATAGGCCCTGAGGTAAATTATTTTCCTTAGGGCCTCCTGTGTGGAGCTCATGTAAAAAAAAAAGATGGCGCGTGAGTTGTTTGAAAAATAAGTATATTTCATATAGTTTAGCGACAGGGAGTGAAGGAGGGAGGGGGAGGGGAAAGAAGGAGAAGGGGGGTTCACGGAGGGGGGGACGAGGAAGGGGGGGAGGCGGGAAAGGTGAAAGGGGAACGCGTGAACGCGGGAGGGAGGAATTCGCGAGACGGATGGAAACGGAAGAGCGAAGGATTGGTGACAGAGAAAGTGGAGGGGGAACGTGAGAGGGGAAAGGGAACGGGAATGAATTGGAAAGGACACGCTGGAAGTAACATTTTATTTTATTTAAGTGGATTTGCAACGCATGCCGAGAACTCGTTAGTAATTTATAAATACTTACCTGGATTCTTGATAATTCTCGAGCTAAAATTAAAAAATATACAATTCATAAGAAAAAAGTGTTTTTTTGAAAAATTAATTTTAATCTGTTACAAGAATCTACTTAATACTTTAACAACCGCCTAATTCACCCTCTGGTCTATAATAAAGCTTCAGGGAACTTTAAAAGTAAAACTACGGCAAGACGATAAGGGCAACATCCCCCGAAGTTCCGCTACAGCCGATATCGCGGGGGACATAAATTGCGGTCACTCGGGGGGGATGAAAAAATGTCAGCGGGGTAGTGAGGGATTGGCTAACCGAGGTGGCCCAAATCCAGTGGATAAATGGGGGTTCTTACCGGAAGATAATGGACGATGCTTTCCTCAAATAATAATGTTTGTGGATGAAGTGGTGAAGAAAACTAAGTGTATTTAATGTATTTATATGATACAGCGTAATATTTTGTAAGGCTGATGGAATGAACTGGGCGAATGAGATAAAAAAATAAATTAGGATTTACTAATACTTGCATTATGTCTTTATGGTGTTCTTCTTATATATCACTTTTATATTCCAAATGTTTCTTCGGCAGGTTGCCGCTCTTATTTTTATTTTCCTTTAACACCTTAATTTCTATTATTCATGATATATCTATATATATTCATGATTATATCCGACTTAATATTTATGTTCAAAGTTGTAAACGGTAGAATTGACAGTCCTGATTTAACAAGTTCATTGAATTTCATATTCCCACGAGAGCCACTCGTTCTAAAATCCTGTTTAAATGCACCACTAACAGGACTGAGTATACGAAACACTCGCTTGTACCTAGGTTAATTGAAGCAAGTAATAGATATACAGATGTGGTAGATCTATTTTACTGCACGGAAGGTAGGTGCAAGAGGGCTATACTAAAAAATCTTTTCAATAAAAATATTAATTCTATTTGTACTATAGATAATTGTAAATCTGGTGTCATTTCTCATTCAAACGCCACAATTATGTGTTATACTCTTTTTTAAATTTTTTCTAATATTTTTTCTATGAATTTGTGACACATAATCAGTGCTTATACCGTTCATATTAAATAAATAAGTAAATTTATTTTAGAAGGTATCTTCTATGGGTTTCAGCATCTATTTTATTCTGCCGACTGACCCCAAATGCAGAGACATTGGAGGGTCTAGTGTCATTCAAAATAAATGTAGCTTCGTTCGAAAAAGAAGAGTCTCGGCTTGTGCGGTGAAGGAGGAAACTATATGTGTCTTTATAACGTCATAGGGAAAGTGGTGAGACTCTTCCGACGACGAGTATTCCGTGGATTATGTGCCAACCGATCTCAATTTTTTTGATTATCTTTATCTTAAGTTTATGACTAGAATTTTATTTCGAACTCTCTAAAAGTTCTGTAAAATTTCTAGATATAGCATTTTTTCAATCTAATATACCTAAAAATCACGTTTCACGCGAAGCTAATACACACATTCGAGGTATATCTCCAAGGTTAAGACATTTCTTTAAAAATATTATTCGTTCCACTGCCCGAAGACTCCGTCATCACTAGGTAATTTTAAGAAAAGGAAAATATAATGCCCAACTTCGGAGGAAGCCCGAAGTCTACTGGTTTTAGTCCCGCCCAGGGTGGCCTTATAATCCGCCCACAGCTTTGTGAAGGGGAACCGGCCGTGATAAGGTTAATCCGGCAGTACGGAGGACTCGTATCAAGATTACATCCGAAGTGAAGAGGTTAATGAATTACCCACAAGCGGGGCTGATGTCAAAGGGATAATGTTATATGTTTTCTTAAGCCACACCGAATGGCTCCTAAAATAAGACGGAGCTGGTAACAAAAAGAATGTGATGGAGACAAGTTCATCTACTCGTGGAAAGATACGTTTTATATAACGGGTGGATGTTTATTTTTTCATCAGTTTTGCTTTTACGACAAATGTGAAGATATTGTTGTTAGGTCCATCAAAATTAACAATCAAAATCACAACAAGAGTTGCACATATAATGATACAGTTCACGGCAATTTACTTATTTTAAGTTATTAATAATTTTACTTTGAAACATGAAATAGTTTACCAAAAATATTTTTTTATATAGTCTTCTATATAGCCTATATACGGCTGTAATGATGGGGGGCATGAACCTAGTGTGGTGATCGTGAGTCGTGATAATGCAAATGATTATTGTAATGTGAAAATTTTATATAAAATAAAAATAAATAAAAAATTAGCTTGAAACACTCTCATTAATTTATATATTAATGACACGCAAAAATTTTAATTAACAAATTAAAGTGATTTTTTTTTTACATTTCCACACACGAGGCCGAAATTTCCCTCAGAGCCTATGTCATCTTTGGGGATGCTGTGTCGAGGGTTTTTTTTAAAGGAAAGAAAGGAGAGGAAAGTTCTGGGAAGGAGAAGGGTTTAAGGGGTGGGTAGGAATCTGGGGTTCAGTGTGTCCTGGTCATCCGCCTCCAAGACCTAGACATAACTCACCCCATGAATCCGGGCACCCCTGCTAAATCACCAAACGTAGCGAACTACTTGGGGTGACCTATGGCAGAGGTGTTGGTTATCCAATAAAGGTTCCCGGGGTGGCGGTACCTATTCCCACCTCCCAAATTGAAAAAACTTTGTTTAAGACAATTTATAAAATCTTCTTAAAATTCACGGCTTATCCATGGAATGAGAAAGTACTCTAAATCGAAGGGAATGAAATATTACTTAAATCAAAAAAATCCCAGCATAGCGTTAAAAATATATCTAGTCTGTCGCCTCACGCGCCTTACGGCCTACCGGAGTTAGATATAATGAGTGGATCCGGAGAACAGGATGGCATAAAATAATGACGACACTCAAATGCAGCTTTCTGCTAGTTTCCATTTGAACATAATTAAACAAAAAACATCACAACACATCACATATTTAGTTTTTTAGTGTCACTACCGGGTCGTCACTCGTTTGAAGGTTACCATTGCACTGAGCTTTTGATACACTTGTAGGTGTGAAATTTTAGTTTTTTGTACCAACACCTTTTGTGGGTATGTCTTATGCCAAAAGTTTTGGGGAGGTACAGGAAGGTAGAATAATCCTTCACAATCAGAGTGGGAGATAGTCTCAGTATCGCCCCGGTGTATTACCACCAATTAGAATTGAAACGTTGCTTGAAATGACTTTGGCCGTGTTTGGTGATCTGAATAGCCAGGTACTTCCCCATCTTCCCCTTCCCCGTCTCTTTTCCTTTCCCACTAATTTCAGCCTCACAACATATCCCAATTGGGGAATGCCGTAGTCTTACTGGCTCCAGACGGGAGCAGCTGGGACTTTTGTGAAGTATTCAAATAAACAAAAAAATCACACCCTTTTTACCCGTAAGTTGGGTGACCTGGCACACTTTACGCGTTGCCTCCATCCTCCATTCGGTAGGTTTCACCAGTGGTCATAAGAACGTCAGCGAGGCGGAAGCTTGGTATCGCGCTGACAGCTGCAATGACTATTGATATAATATAAGAAAAAATCTGGTTTTGATGTCGTTTGCTTAAAAGGCGGTTTTGGGTCACTTATAACAGGAAACAAAAAGTGATATCCCAAGGAGTGGTGCCAAGACTGCCAAGTCAAAAACAAGATAGTCACTGGCAAAGGCAATAAAAATCCCTAGGAATGAATAAAACTCCCTAAATTTTAGATAATCCCGCTATTTTTACATTTTAACTAATGTTTGAATCGAGGGTGGGGGGTGTAAAATAAAACTTGTGTTATATATTACATCCGAAATCTCGGAATTTTTCGCAGTTCTTGGGATTTTAGATTACGTAGTGCGGGAGCAATTTGTCCAATTTACAGCTAAATTTGTTTTTTTTAACTCTCATTTTCCCCTGTAATTTTCTGTTCCTTCTAAAATCTAGGAATTTATAACTTTTTTCGTCTGTCTCCACACGCTGTATTTTGACCCGACATACTGGGTCTAGAACGCAGAACAGCTGCCTCCACACATATCTAACATGCACATCTTTTTTAAGAAAACACGTGGGAGAGGATCAAACAATGGACTTGATTTAAGGATGGTCGAACGGCTGAGCCTTTCGACGCTGTCACATCTATTATTCACTTAGTAGGTACTGAACAAACTTCAACTGGTGGGCTGCTTTTTTCGTCGACTCAATATTTTTGTGTTGACATGTTTATATATGTAAACAAGAAAGGTATCTATAGGCTTCCTCCATCCAACCTACCTATCCTATCTGACAATATGTATTGACAATACATGTTTATATTTGTACGTCAATCAGTATGTTAGAGTAACTAGTGCCATGATCCACTGATCCCTCAGTTCTAATATCGCCCTTGAGATGATTTTTCACAAAAACGGCGCTCTACAAATTTTCCAATTATTATTATTATTATTATCGACCTGCCTGAGAAAGTCTCTGTGCAATGATTACAATTCAGTTATCTCTCAGTGTATATAATTGGAGTCTATTTAAGTAACCCGTGCAATTATCATCTCTTATGACACCTCGGTCACATTAATGTCGATTCGTACGGAAACTTGTGCAGTGCTTAATCCCGTGAGCCCCCGGTGCTGCAATATTGAACCAATAATTAATAATTCTAATAAAGTAATAAGGTTATTCAGATTCCCTTCCAGTGTCCACTGTTCACATATTCCCATAGTTGTGTCATTTTTAAAAACCCATATTTTTTATGTCTACAAGTCATTTACAATATTTTTGCCGACCTCATATTCCCAATGACCGAGTCGTTAAAGGCGTTGTCCCGTAAGATAGAAATCCTGGGTTCAATTCCCAGTTGCGACCGTTACCTTTTTTTTAATTTTCTGTATCTTTTTTCTTTCTTGTTTCGTTTAGATTTATTAGAATGATCTTCTTCTTGAATGATTGCTTTTATTTTATTTTCAAAATTCAGTTTCTGGTTTCTGGTTTTCTGGCTTCGCTTGCGGCTAGCAAGAATTAATAAATTATTTATAACAAGAAGTCATCTCTTTACTGTTTACACTTATTTAAAACTGATCTTCTTCTTTCAATATTAATTTGTGATGTAAAGTGATTGATGAGTATTTAGACCGCCCTACACGAATTGTAGTTGCAAAGTAGTTTTCGTTAAAACTGGACAAAATGAGGTGAGTGGACGCAGTTGCGACCGGTAAGTTTATATTTTTCTGTGTCTTGTTCACTTTCATGTTTCGTTTAGATCAGAGGTTCCCAAACTTCTTTTCTCGTAGACCACTTTCAAAATTTTACTGGTTACGGTGGACCCCCTGCTATTACATTTTTACCATATTCCCAAAATTGTTAAAAAATGTGAAGATTAGATTTAACGATGGAAATTGGCGTCGCGGCTGAGTTCCAACCCTAAATTCGGAGTGGTAAAATAAAAAGAAAAACAATTTATTATGTAGTTTAAAAAAAGCAAATTAATTCTTAATAAAAAGGCGGCTATCTGATCCATATGCCGGCCTAACTGAAAAAAAAAGTTCAATCCCGTGGACCAAAAAAAAAACTTATAAATTTGCTAAATAATTTTTTCGCGTTTTTTATCTGTTAGGATTGCATGAGAACCGTAGCTCCTAAAAATTTTAGACGAAAATCTAAAAATTAGAATCTTAAAGCCTCAAAATGCTTTTTTTTAAGTCTCAATATGACCATTTTTCACCGAAAAATATGGAATTTTTTTTCCTCCCTTAATTTTTTGAATAGTGTATTTATTATCTGCCTACATTAATGGGTAAAGCGAAGTCATTTTTCTTCATTACTATCGAAACCAGATACATTTTCGTGGCCCCCACTTACGACTTGTGATTCATTTTTTATCACGCCAACGTAGACCCCCATCGAGTCTTCCAGGGACCCCTGGGGTTCCACCTAGACTACTTTGGAAATCACTGGTTTGGATTTATCAATATTATCTTCTTCTTCATTTATTGATACAACAATGATGGGTATGACCTTCAAAGTTCTTCCACTAAAATTGAATAAAATAATATATTTTAACCTGGAAATTTCTTTCGGGAGAAGCTTGGAAAAGCTCTTTTCCGGAGTCCTTATTTGAGCTGAAAAATTCAACGCATTATATACGCTGAATTCCTTAAATGTTGTTTGCATGGCGCTTCCTTTGAAGTGGAACATTACTCGAATGCTTTCAAAAGATTTGCGTAATGAAAATTCTAATTTTATTCCCTTTTTATTATTTAAAAAAAAACACACACAAATTCAAGTTACATTTGTAATGCTCAAATAAAAGAAAACAAATACTTCTTTCTCTGAGAAATATGTGTTTATTTGCATATTTTTTGTATTATTCGTTGAAAAGCTTAAATGTAACAAAATATTATAGAATACAATTCTATTTTCCTTTGAATGTAACTCATTACTTCGGTTATGTTAATGATCCTGGATACTGAAGTACATTTTATTAGAGAATTTTAGTTTTCGAAATTAATTCGTTTAAAATAATATGTATAACATTTGCGGCACGTTTCCAATGTGGAAGATACTCTCAGTATCGCCCTTGTGTAAGACCACCATTCAGAATTGAAACGTTGCTTGAAATGATTTTAGCCGTGTTTGGTGACCAGATCTATAGTCAGTCACTTCTCCACCTTCCTTTTCCCCATCTCCTTCCCCTCCCAAATACCTTCAGCCTTAAAGCTTACCCTAATTTGGGATGCCATAGTTTCACTGGCTCCATATGGGAGCAGTTGGGACTCTTGTGCTGTATTTACATTAAAAAAATAAATCCGCTTTTTATTTGTTACAAATTGCTTCTTCATGATAAATACATGTAGTATCATATCTGGATCAAAAGGGAATGTTCATAAGAATGAACAACAATCCTCGTACGTATTTCGAATTAGGAATGACCGAATCATGAAGTACATGAATTAAAACGGTTGGTTTCTATTATTCCCACTCACGTGTACTTGTATGCTCACTTGCCTGAACTGGCATATTCATGTTATTTTGGTGCATTGCGGAAAAATTAAATTTTTTAAAAGTTTCCGTTCCATTAACGATGTAGCGAAATGTATAAAAACTCAATCCAACCTATCCCGTACGCTTGCCAATGTGAAATACTCAAAACAATATTTAAAATATGGAATTGAAATAACAATATATATGTTTCATAATATATGTATAAATGCAAACGTCATAAACATACCGTGATCTGTCAACAATCAATAATTGGTTATTGATTGGTTATTAAAACAGTCCTGAGTTCCTGAGGGTCATTTAAAAACTAGAACTTAGGAAATATGTATACACTATACATATACAAATTTAGCACGTCTAACGTCAAAACCAAAATAACTAATACACTTTTTTTTACATTAGCTCCACGCAGGAAGCCTGTGGTTAAATTCCCTTTAGGCCTGTGTAATTTTGGGGATTATTTGTACAGGGTATTTTTAGGAAAAGGAAGGAGAGGAAATTCTGGGAAGAAAAGGGGGAAAATATGAGGGGTGGGTAGAAATCTGGGGGCCAATGTGTCCAGGAGTGACGGACGTATGAATCCATTCCTCCCACAGCTGTGAAAGAGAGTCTAGCTGGAAAAGTCTAGGTTAGGTCTCCCTTATCCAGTCTCTGCCTGTCCAGCCCGTTACGCAGTAGGATGACAAATGCATTTGCCGCCAAGACCTTGACAAACCTCACCCCATGAACCCGGGCACCCCTTCCAAGTCACTTAACATAGCGAACCATTTGGAGTGACCTGCGAAGGGGTGTTGGTTATCCAATAAATGGTTCCCAGGGCGGCGGTACCTATGCCCGCCTGCCAAATTATATCTGCACAACAAGATTCCATTATTAAATATCACTCACTATTTATTGCGTTTCAATGATGTTCCCAAATGATTTAATAATTCACGACAAAGAGAATACAAGGTTTTATTTTAAGAATGGGTGCAAATTTTAAAAGTATGTCAATTTTAAAAAATCTCTATTGCTCGTTAGTACGAAGCAGATTAGAGTACAATTCCACCGTATGGTCACCATACTATAAAGTCCATTCTCAATCATTGGAAAAGGTGCAAAACAAATTCCTTGGGTACATCAATTTTAAACTGAAAATTCTAATCGAAAGTATAAATTATAATAACTTGCGCGCAGAAACCAGACTCCATAAATTATCAGATAGAAGAGTGTTATGATTTGTTATTTTTATACAAAATTATCAAATCTTTAGTCGACAGCCCTAATTTGTTGGAAGTAATTTGCATAAATATACCTGCCAGACAAACTCGAAGTAAAGATATTTTGAAATGTAACAATAAACTCAATACTAACTACTCTATTTATTCACCAATTTAGACCGGGCGCTAGAGGTAGTAGTTGAGTATGCAAAATGTGAGGACCGAATTCTACCAATGGATTTGAGTTGAAAAAAGGTCAAAGATTAATAATGTGGATCTTACCGGTCAATTTTTTGGTCTATTTTTTTTACCCCCTCTACTCTTATTTGTAAAGGAAATTTATCAATATCTGCATAACGTTACTCGTTTATTAGCTGTCAAATTAATGTTCAGAGGGCATTGCCATAATAGCAATGAAAATATATGCTCTTCAAAGCGAAAAATCTGTAACAGAAAGAAAACTTTTAATTGAAAACTTAAAAATTTCTGGGTCGAAGCAATTATTTTTAGACTGATCGTCATTTCATTCAAGAGCAATGGAGCTTTAAATAATATTATTTCAGTTTAAAAAAAAATAGAACAATGTGTTTTCTAAACTATAGACATTCTAAACTATTTCAAACCAATTTTAACCCCTATCGGTGATCGGTGTGCACAAATACTTTAAACCGCGCACTCTTTAAAATGATTGTGGGCGTTTAAATAAACAACATTATGTAAATACGTTTGCATACAATCTCTTAAATTACAACATCTCATATTTAAGGAAAAAAATTGTGATGGGTTGCCTTTTTGTAAGTAACTCTAAATTAATGTTTAACACGCTTGCTTTTAAATTTCTTATTCTAATTCTGTTGTACAAGAAATTCCGCCCGCCATGTTGGGGAGGGGTGAGGGGAGAGGGGATGGTTATATAAATCAGAAGCGGCGGCCGCACACCGCGGAGGAAATGCCAACGCTATCAAAAGAGGACCGGCTCTTTAACCCGACAAATTACGATATATAGCCGACCTTAAATAAAAACTACATTATAACTCAAATTTCACACAGCTTTTTATGTAAATAACGCTAATGGCTTTTAATGTACATCCACTGAAGACACTAATCGTTTTAAAAAATTGTTGGATAAAAAAAAATTATTAAATGTATTATTTCATATCAAAGTTTCCACGGAAACAACTCTGTTTAGAGTCATTAATTTCATTAAAAAATTTTAACACCTGTAATACTTTTTTTTTTTTTTCAATTATTTCTGGCTTTCACCCTTCAAGGGTGTTCTAGGCCATCATTTAAAATTACAGAGAAAGGGATAGATGAATTTATATATTAATTTTATTTAAATGTACAAATTTCAGAATTATATGGAAGATTGGAGTCGAGTTCAGACTTAGAAGAGATGAAATGTTGAATGGAGGGGAGGCAATTTTAGATAACGCTTGATAGAAGAGAGGATATTTATTTAGAGAGGGACAACCAAAAAATATGTGATCTAAAGTGCCCACATCTAGACCACAGAACGTACAATCTGGGGAGTCAAGGATGTGAATTTTAAAAAGGTGAGAAGGAACGGAACAATGACCGATTCTCATTCGAATAAGTGAGGAAATTTCTTTTTTGGAAAAATGGGGAAATTTTTGAAACCACGGTTTTGATGGGATAGTCCTTTGTATTGAGGCGTAGCGAGCTCCCTTGGATTGACTGGCAATGTTCCAATACTCTGTCCAAACATTGCGGGATCTATCTTTGATGATGGAAAAAATATCAGATAGGGGAATATGGTTTACGAGGGTAACAATAGGGTTGGACGCTCCTTGTTTTGCCAAAGAATCTGCAATATCGTTACCCACTATGCCAATGTGTCCAGGGATCCAAACAAGAATTACGTTTTTTCCAGAGCTTTGAATGGAGGCTATCAGCACTCTAATGAGGCATACAAAGTGATCATCAGGATGAAGAAGAGGACAGGATTTAAGTTTTTGGAGGGAACTGAGAGAGTCAGAGAGAACAAGGGAATGTTCACAATTATTTTTGATTATATATTTGAGTGCTTCAATTATTGCAATGCACTCAGCAGAAAATATTGATAATTGGTTTGAAATTGAATAAAATAATCTATCATTAGAATTATTGTGGTAAACGTTAATACCTATACCACAGTTAGGAGAGTCAGGAGATTTGGAGCCATCAGTAAATAAAAGAGAAGAGTTGGGTCATTTAGAAGAAATAATGTCATTGAACATATTATTAACAGTACGGGCTGGGAGATTGGAATGACTTTTAAGGATGCCGATCCCTTCCAAAATTGTTGGGGATAGGGTGACGTGACTATATTTTAATTTGTATAGTGGAAGAAGATCATTTTGGATAATTTGAAGCTCTGAGAGAGAGCGAAAATTTTTACAGATGGCAGGAAGAGGTTTAGTTCGAGCTCTGATTGTAGATGAATGTGTTGAGTCTTTGAACAACGAAACTCTGGGAATAACCTGATGACATTTAGAATTTAAACATTTAAGAACAAATTTGTCAGCAAACAGTTGTCGCCTTAAATAAAGTGGGGGATCAGAACATTCCACTTGAAGGGAATTGATGGGCGATGACTGCATCGCTCCAGTTATTATTCGCAATGACTTCGATTGAATTTTGTCTAATTTACTGAGTGCATTTTTGGAGGCCGTACTAAAAAGTGGGCAGGCATAGTCGAGATGACTTCGAATAAGTGCATTGTAAAGCAACTTAATGCAGGTAGGGTGAGCACCCCACCAAACGCCAGTCAATGATCTGATGATATTTAAATTTTTTTCACATTTTGTAACTATATTGTGAATATGGGAAGACCATTTAAGTTTCCTATCAAATGTTACTCCTAAAAATTTAACTTCAGAGGCGTTGGGGATTGGAGAGTTTTTAAATAAAATTTGAACAGGAGGATTTTTATGACGGTTTGAGAAGGTGACACACTGACTCTTTTGGACTGAAAGTTCCAGACCATTTAAAGTGAGCCATGTGCAAAGGGCATCCATGGCTTCATTAAGATATTTGACGGCAAGTGGGATGATTTTGGATGATAAGAAGAAAGCTAAATCATCTGCGAACTCAATAACTTTTACTTGAGGGGGAATAGAGACATGCATATCGTACGTGTATATATTATACAGTATAGGGGATAATACATCGCCTTGGGGTAAACCTTTCCAAATTGATCTACTCTGAGGAGTAACATCTGGTAGCTCAATGAAAATTTTTCTATCAAGAAATAGATTAATAATAGATTGGACAAACATGGGGGGAAGGACAAGGCCTAAAAGTTTTTTTTTAAGGATTGGGATGGAAACATTGTCAAAGGCACCTTCTATGTCTATAAAGACTGCAAGACATACTTCATGGTTAGACATGGATAAATTAATATCAGTGCTGATGATGGCAAGGTTATCTTGCGTAGATTTTTTTTTCCTAAATCCAAATTGAGATGGAGAGAGAAGCTGATTACTTTCGACAAAAAATTCTAACCGGTTTTTAATTAATTTTTCATAAATTTTACTGAGGGTGGATGAAAGAGCAATTGGCCTGTAGTTGGATCCAGAATTGGGTGATTTGTTTGATTTTAGGATTGGGATGATTATTTGAGAACTCCAGTCATCAGGCATTATGCCAGACTGGAAGATTTTATTTAAGATGCTTAGGAAGTGATTTAGAACATTATCATTACTATTCTTGATAATGCTATAAGGAATACCATCTCTGCCTGGAGATGAGTCTTTGACTGTTGATAAACAATTTTTTAATTCAATTAAAGTGAATGGAGAGTCTAGCCAATGATCAGACATAGGAGTGTTGTGGATGGGAGTTATTTCATCTAAATTAGGTACAGAAGGGGGGGCAATTTTGTCCAAGAACTCATCTATCCATTTAGAATGAGACGCTCGAGGAGATGTTGAACTGAAGGAGGATCGAAATCTTCGAATCATAGACCAAACTTCCGAAATTGGAGTATTCGGAGATACTGAACTGCAGAAGTTGTACCACCCAGATCTTTTTTTTGACCTCAATACCCTTTTGGCATTGGCTTCGGCATTTTTGTATATAAGATAGTTCTCCATAGTCATATTGTGACGATACGAAAGAGATTTAGCTTTCCGAATTCTCACTACCTTAGAACATTCCTCATCCCACCAGGGAGTCGGAGGGAGTTTTTTAAGAGATTTGGTTTTAGGGGGAGGATTTGATTTATGTATTGCAGTTATGAGCATCGATTTGAAGTCATCGTAGTCATCTTTGACAGATAATACATCGGAAGAGGGTAAATTTTGTATAAACTTATCCATATGCGAGTTAAATTCGTCCCATTTGGTGTGTTTTGTTTTAATCTTCGTCGAAATATGGGACTTGTCTGAATGGAAAGAAGTTTGATAAGTGATGGTGATCGGGAAATGATCACTGGAGCAAGGATCGGGGGACACCACCCACGAGGAGAGAGGTGCCAGATTTGTAGAGCATATGGAGAGATCCACTGCACTGGGGTTTGTGTTGGGGCGAGAGATTCTCGTAGGAGATCCGTCGTTCAAAAGGAAAAGGTTGGATTCATCTAAAAAATCTATAACATTTCGACCATCTCGATCAGAGAAAGCAGAACCCCAGACGGGGGAATGGGCATTAAAATCGCCCAATAAAAAGAATGGAGGGCTTAGTTGACGGACAATTTGTAACCAAGCTTGCTTATTGAAGTGAGATGATGGGGGAATATAGATAGAAACAAAGGATTTGTCCTTTATTTTAGCTGCAACCATTTGAAAGTCAGCATTGGGGGGTTTGATATTATTTATTGGGGAAAACGGAAGGGATTTTTTAATAAAAAGGGCAGCACCGCCGCCCGTACCTTCCAGGCGATCATCACGGAGACAGGAGTACCCTCCCACATTAAAGTGGGTGGATGGAGTAAACCATGTCTCCGAGACAGCAGCCACAGAAACAAGGTTTGAATTTAATAGGTTAAGAAGGTTCGATTTGTTAGAAATAGCACTGCGGCTATTCCACTGAAGTATTCTGACATCTTGAAGTGCCATTTTGAACAAATGATTTTAACGTGGAAATAATAGAAGCAGCGTTGGACGGTAGATTAGTTTGAGAAGAAATTAGGTCAATTAGAAGCATAATAAGAGTTTGTATAAATGAAGAATTATCTTGCGAAAGTTGTTCAGAAAGCTTTTGATGGTTTGTTGAGGACGAATTATAGTTGTTTGCGCACCCATTTGTGGCATTTGAAAGCGGAGAACCATTGGGATTTAAGAGAAGTGAGTTGTGTTGTTGCCGATCGTATCCAGGAGCCGGTTTAGAGACAGGGTTTTTGTACATTAATTTAGTTGAACAAGAAGATGTTGAGGAGAAGGGGAGAGGATTGGATGGAGAGTTACTGGATAAAACCTCGGCAAAAGATTTTTTGACAGGCGGGAATAGTTTAGAAGCCTGCAGAAAAGACAAGTTTTCAGAGGCCATGGAAATTTTTATATTTTTTTGGCGAGTTTGTTCAGGACAAGAAGAGTGAATGGCGGAATGAGCGCCTGAGCAGTTAAAACATTTAGGTGAAGAGAGAGAAGAACATTGGTCAGCCGTGTGGTTTTCTCCAAATTTGAAACATCTGGGAGGGGATCTGCATGCAGCTTTGTTATGACCAAAACGGCAGCAATTGTAGCATTGGGTGGTGGGGTAAGTGTAAATTTCAACTGGTAAGGAGTTGAAAAATAAATAGATATGGGAGGGAAGAGATTGTCCTTCGAATGTGATCACAACGGATTGGGAGGGCTTCCAGGAAACGTTGCCCTCAGAGGTGTCCTTATAATTTAGCCTCCTGGCTTTTATGGGATTGCCGATATGTTGAGGGGTTGAAAGAGAAGAAAGAATTTCTGGAATGGACAGATCGGTCGAGATACCCCTGACCAGGCCCATACGAGTGACATTGAAAGTTGGGATGTACGCCTTGAATTTAGAATTAGATGTAATAAAAATGTTTTTAATAAAGTTGTTGGCGGCTGAACCTGAGAGGAATTCAACAGAGATTCGGAAGCGACCCTCGGCTTTTACACCTCCGGGCTTAATCGAATGGTTCTTGTTGGTTGAAAGGAATTTACCAAATTCAAGAGGATGAATGGTTTTACCTTGCTCAGTTTTTTGCGCTTAAACAATGTAGGGGCCACAGGAATGAGTAGAGTAAAAATTGGTTGGAGGGGGTTGAGGAAGATCTGGTAGAGACTGAGAAGTAGAAGGAGAGTCATGCTTTACTGGGGAAGAGGGACTAAACTTCCTTTTTTTGTAGAAGTTAGAATGACAGATTCACTGTCAGAAATTACAATATTTTCACCATCTGGGGGGTCAGGGGGAGGATCTGGGGGCTTTTTAGGATGTCCAGGAGGGAAATCCTCCTCCATTGTTCACAAAATTACAAAAAAAAATATGTATGGAAAGTGACAGTAGTGAAAAAAAGGTTATAAATATCTGGAAATCAGTGACGAAAAGTGACTCCTGGAAGATCAGAGGGGAGAAGAATCCTCAAGGAACAACACACTACACTTTATTGACCAGAAAACATAAAAATATTAGTTAAAATACTTTGATTATATAATGTCTAGATAGAGCGCTCGAGCGTCGAAACGCCAAAAAAAATATCAGTCAACTGTTGGTTCATAAGCTCGTCCTGTCCGCTCAGTGGCGACACTATCGTTGTGCGGTAAACACGTGTTGTGTGACATTTGAAAATGACGATTTGCGCTATAACAGTGTGCAGGAATTACAAAGGACGATTGAAAACAACTATAAATGTTACCTATCATCGATAAGTAACCTTTAAATAACCATTTAGTTAAAGAAACAATTCAGTTTTAATGGTGTAATTTGGTCTGACAGTTTGATCTTAGGACAACGCCATTTGACGCCATGTTTACAGGGTTGCCTGTTCTTCAAATAAAATTTTCCCATGAGTGCGTTGTTAATTTTAAAACAGGTTTTTGATAATTACCCAAAAGTACACTATCTTACTAATATTATAAATGCGAAAGTTTGTGTGGATGGATATGTCGTTACTTTTTCATGCAATAAATACCGAATGGAATATAAAAATTCTTTCACTAATCGAAAGCTACATTATTTGCGAGTAACATAGGCAGTAATATATTGTTTGTTATTTGTTTTGGTTACTATGGAGATTTCTTTGCTAATATGAATATTTAGTGTAGGTAGATACAAATATAAAATAGGTACTAATCTACATTTTGACCTAAGCCAACAGCTATACTAATATTATGAATGCGAAACGGAGCGTATTTGATTGTTGATTGATTGGGAGGGGTAGCGGGGCGGGGGGGGGGGGACGAATATGCGAGCGAAGCCGGGGGCAAAAGCCAGTATATAATAATATAAATGTGAAAGTTTGTTTTTGCGTTTTAAGTGTTTGTAAATTCTTCGCGTTAACACTATATTTTAAAAAGTTATGAATACGAAATTTGTTTATTTATTAAAATTACAAAAAATGTGATAGGTGTTTTTGGTGAAGTATCAAGTAAACTTTTAATTTTATTTAGTTTTAAAAAGTTTTATTGTCTTTTTTAGTGTGACATGTTGTTGGTGTGCCTAAATAAATAGATAAAAAATAAAATCGTGGGGCGCAGGGGAACCTGAGTAAATATGTAAATAGTATTTGACAATGCCTTTGCATTTGATTGTGTATGTCTCGGGAGTAATCCATAAATAAATAAAGAATGATATGACTGTTGATAGAAATTCAAGGCGTCACACCATTTTTTCGTCTGATCAAATGAAAAGAGTGGTGTGACGACTGATACCTAGGACCTACCTATTAATGTTATAGCTTTTAATACATTATCTATAGTATTATTACATTTCTTTCTAAAAAACTTAATTTTTTAAATGTATTTTTTCTTTATTATAGTATAACTAAATAAAACCGGTTCTAATGATTTTCGTTGTCTTTATTTGTTAAAATGATCAAATAAAAATAAATCTCTTTTAACAATGATTTTCTTTTCATTTATATCATTATATGTAGAAAACTATCTTACTTAAATGAATTCAAAATTGAACGAATTATAGGTCCCGCAAAATCGAAACATATTTTTTACCCACTTTTATGGGAAATACTCGGGAGCTGGTATCACTCAGCACGACTGCCGCGCTTGTAAAACCATAGAAGTTGCGCATGCTTGTGTGTGTATCACACACACAAGTGTTTCAAATCTGGCCTGTTGTTTTTGTCGGAGTTACAGCGCAACACTCTATCTAGACATTATATAATCAAAGTTAAAATAATAAAAAATATTATTTTTTTAAGAGAGAAAACAAAACAACTGGTGACAGCCAAATGTTCAAAATTCGAATCCCCTGTAATACTTTAAATTATTTAAATTTACGAGCAGAAGATACTTTCTGTGTCGTCATGACTTAAGAGGAAACCGGGCGGCGTTTCGTCCTCACAAACTTATTCACAGATTTTACTTCTCTTGGTTTTGACACTACTGCAAATATTTTTAATATGATATAGATGTCGACCACTGGCGTTTCGGTATATTTTAATTTTTTATAATAATTTATTTCTTACAAGAGTTAAGACCCTCCAAAAATCATTAAAATTGCCTTCTTTGAACGCCAACAACAGACGTTCATTGTACAAATTAGACGATGTATTTTTTAAATCAAAACGCACAGACTTAGTATTTTCTTCTAACACGGTTAGTACAAAATACTTTAAAATCTGTTCAGTTTTGGAGTAGAAAAATTGGAAATAGAAAACGTCGATTTTGATGATTTTATTTAGGTATTAATTATCAGCTTGAGGTGCAGTTTTTTTTTTTTTTTTACATGAATACTGCACAAGAGTCTCAACTGCTCCCGTCTGAAGCCAGTGAGACTATGGCATCCCCAATTGGGGTATGTTGTGAGGCTGAGGGTAGTGGGGAAGGGAAGGAGATAGGGAAGAGGAAGGTAGGGAAGTACCTGGCTATTCAGATCTGGTCACCAAATACGGCTATTGCCATTTTAAGCAACGTTTCAATTCTGAATGGTGGTCTTACATCAGGGCGATACAGATAGTATCTTCCACTCTGGAACGTGCCGCAAATATACTATATATTATTTTAAATGGATAAATTGTGAAATAACACAAATTAATCAAATAAGATTTATTTGCCACGCCGGGATTCGATCCCGCGACCTTCGGTGTGCGAATCAAGCGTCTTACCGCTGCGCTACGCCGGCCGTCAACCTTTTTGCCGGCAGTTGTCCTTTTCGCTCAGTAGGTATTCGGGAGAATAAGAGTTTATGTTCAAAATTCGCGGGGACCGGATCTCCTCATAATTATATAATTTAGAATTAAAATTTATTTGAAATGGGTTAATTTCAACTCTTTTCTCCCAGATTTCCATCGTCATAATTTCCCAATATTAGAAGAACTAACGACGTCCCATTGACTCCCCTCCGAAATGCTGAGACATTATTTTTGTTCATTTTAACCCACATCGTATTTTCGTAGCCATATGGTATCATTTTCTCCTTAATTTTTTTTTCATACCAAGCCTCGGGCAAAACCGGGCAGTAAGCTGGTCATTGTATAAATTTCGATGAATAATAATCGACTGTATTTTGCATATTTCCCAAGTTCTAAAAATAACACTGTTAAATCCACTATAGGTATAAATTTAATAATATTAAGCATGGGTTGTAACACAGAATTTGAAAAATTTGTCAAATTTTGAGTTTTTTTTTAGTTAAAATTATATTATTTCATCATGGGCCGATTACTTCACAGTACTTGGATAATAGTAGGGGAGGCGAAGCAGGGATTTTGGGATTTACTCAAGCGCGTCAGATTAACTAAGGGGAGATACCTTCCGACCCTGTTATGGACTACCACCATTTATGAACCAATAATATTGGTGGGTGCAGCTAGGGCAACCGATTAGATTAGTAAAAAAAATCGATCCCCGTAGTTACTCGAGCGTTTCAGATTAAGGTATTATGAGTTAATTACATGCAGAAAAGTTTACATTTTAATAATCTGTCGATTTTAACGTGATGTAAGAAAATTAGCGAGTCACAAAGTTGCAAAAAAAATGTCACGTGGATTTACTCGAGCGCGGTTAATTTTTTTTTATTTGAAGGAAATAATTTAAGGATCACAGAAATAATATAATCTGACGATTTCAACATGCCGACGAAGCTAAAATCATCACTGAGTGTGGAGCGTACAGCGGCTGACGGCGCTGAGAACTGCCCACTAACTGTCGAGTCCATAGACGTAGGAATATTCTAGACCTGTCCTAAGTGATAAAAGTGGTCTGCCTATATTTAAAGATGAAAGATTTGATTGTTTGTATGTTTGCATTGAATAGGCTCCGAAACTACTGAACATTTGAAAAATTACTACGACTCAAGAGGCGACATTTTAATTAAATTTTAAAAATAAAATAACATTTATTGTGGCATAACTATAATAGTTAGACATATGCTGTCGCGACACTTTTTGTAAATAATGATGTGTTCTGCAAAGTCGTAGTACAATATTTAATTCTGTCATCAATAGTTTTTGCAGCGCACGCGATGTAAAGAATATTTTAGGTATTTTTTTTACACCTTGGGTAACATTATTGGAGTTTTAGTAAGGAGACCTAATTTTTTTAAAATATAATATAGCCCTTGTCACACGGGAATAGTGTAGCTTCCTAACAGTGAAAGAATTTTTCAAATCGGTTCAGTAGTTTCGGAGTCTATTCAATGCAAACAAACAAACAATCAAATCTTTCCTCTTTATATATAGGCAGACCGCTTTTATCACTTAGGGCAGGTCTAGTAATATTCATATATCTATGGTCGAGTCGTACGTTGATAGGCGCTTGCTTGTTTTATATTCTGTCGCAGAGCCGGAGGCCCTTAGGCCGCGCGTTCGTGTACAACGCTTTGGTTTATTCATTGTGTAAAGAAATTTAATAACTGAAATTTTTAAGAAGTTTAATTAAGCGATTTTCTTTTTATCATTATAATAGGTATATATTATTTTTTGATCATTGTTATTCTATTCAGTAATAAAAAATAAAATAAAAAACTTAAAACTGTCAGATTATGAAAACCCCCCCACATAATTGTCAGATTATAGGTCAGCACAACAAGGACATCAAACTGAACAGTCTGTATAAAAATCTGATGCGCTTGAGTATGTCAAGGTCACGATTTTTTTTACATTTTTAAAAATCTGCCACGAGTTTAGGTTACGTCCAAATCGTCAGATTATTGAAATGTAAACTTTTCTGCATGTAATTAACTCACATTACCTTAATCTGACAAGCTCGAATAAATACATTTTTTTTTTCAATTTTCTACCTCTTCATACGGCCACCCTCACCACTCAACTCGTCAGATTAATATCTCTCCGTTACCAGAAACACGTAGGGCTTATACGCTATTAATATCTGACGCGCTCGAGTAAGTCATTATGACGATTTTTTTTTACATTTTTGAAAATTTATACTTGTTCCCCCCACCACTGAAAGGGTATACATCACATAAACTTTTTTTCTTTTTAGCATCTAATCTTTGCAATCCAATAGTTCCCCACAACGCTCGAGTAACTACCCATTTAGCGTTATTTCCTCCCCTACTATAAATAACAGATCCTGAATATTAACTTTCAAACTTGACAAAATATTCTATTGTGGTCCGTTACTATAATTTTAAGTAATAAACAATATTTTGAATGAATTCCATAGAAGCGGTGGGCGAGTGTTCGAGCCGTAACGATTTCAATTTGACTAACATTAGAAACTTCTACGTGATCTCACTTTTAATAATCTTTTGGGGTTTAACATACTGGCATTGCAAAAGTTTATAATTAACTTTTTTAAACTAATTGAAGCTTCTTACTTTAACTAAATTATCAATAAAAAGTTATTTCGCAATGCCACAGTTCAACCCTATAAAGAACCTAAAATATGAAGCAAATTCCTTGCAAATTGTTTACTAGCCCAGCCTTGGCCCGGCTTTTCCTTCGAGATGAAATAAAATGAACCAGCTCTGAATACAAATGTATATGATTAGCATAATTTACCTTTAATTTTAATCTCTACAGTTGCCGAGTTTTAAATTAACAGTTTGTGGTAATATATTGTAGCGCAGGATATATTATTTTACCAAAAGAAAATATACATTTTGGTAATGGCGAAGGTCTTTTTGGAATAACTACCAGGGGCTACAATATATAAGGCAAAGAGGGTGATCCTGGTAGATAGGTTTATCATTACGAAGAAATACGTGAGAATATTTTATTAACGTCATTCATCCAAAGGGGTGAGTTGGATGAACAATACTTAGTGTTATCGCCGCTCAGAATTTACCTACATAATATTAGTTGGTGCAGATGAAAAGTTTTAAGTTTTTATTCCAGAAAAAAAAATTACATTACCACTCATCTTTCTAGAAATTACTAAAATAAATAAAAATTACCATGCGTTATTCATACATTTATTACATTACAATAATATTATGTATCTTTTGACTTTTATGAATAAAAATTAATAATTTTTTTTAAATGTACTTTCACTCTTGTCATTTTTTTAAATTGTCTGGAAGGCAATTATATAAACCTCCCTTCCTCCCCTCGTAACCAGTGGATTGCTTACTACAGAGTATGTATGGTGTTTAAACGTATGTTATCGTGTAAAGTGTGTGTGTACGAGTATTTGGAACGTTTTAATGAATTCTGTTTTTATATGTATGAGTTTATTATTTATTTTGTATATAAGGTGACATGTATTAAATTCGGATAGTTTTCTTACTGTTAACAGTTTACTCTACATATATTTTGTTTACTATTTTTGTCAAGCACATTATGTTTAATTCTAATCTTTTAACTTCACCTACCACAACACAGGGACATCCCTATCATGGCGGGTGAAATAATAGTAAAAAATGTACCCATTTTTCGTGAAAAACAAACAATACAATCCGTGGTAAAATAGTTTTTTTAATACTTTGTTTTGAATTATCTGTAATTGTTTGTTTCATATGCGTTTCCCCAGATTTCAATCAAGTAATTTAAATTGAATGCACGAGGCTACACTTTTTTCAGCATATTTGTTAACAGATGGGATAACCGGCTACATACCAAACTAAGGGGATGATTTTATTTTTAATATCTTGTATACGCTGTTTAAATTTGAAATGCTTATCAATGCACAGCCCAAGACATTTTTTCTGT
This sequence comes from Limnephilus lunatus, assembly GCA_917563855.2. NCBI lineage: Eukaryota > Metazoa > Arthropoda > Insecta > Trichoptera > Limnephilidae > Limnephilus > Limnephilus lunatus. The sequence continues at coordinate 49,345,990 of OU830600.1, forward strand.
GCCTGGATTTTCAAGTCCTTCTTGTCATTTTTTAAGGAGGAATTTTTTGGGTTGAGCATAAAGTCAGCTCAGTGTTGCATGACCTGTATCTGAGAAAATAAATGTTAATTAGTTAAAAGTTTTATTTAACGGTATAAAAGTAATAACTACGATTATTCGCATCTAATAAATTAGACACCATGCTAGTTGTGAAGAAGGAGTTTTATTTCAACATTGATACAGAGCTAAAACGTAATATATAACCGAGAGATTGCCATAATCTTTTTGTTTTAGGAATTAAGTTGTGCTAATAATCCTGTTTTCCTCTGGTGTAGAATGGATAATCTTTTTTGAGCTGAGAGTACGCACTTAGTTGGTACTAAAATCCCCGCAAGTAGTTTAATGTGGCTTAGAAACAGGCTTTTCCGAGCAAAATTACTACATAAAGGCTTAAAAATGAAAAGAGTGATTCTGAAAGTTGACCCCGGCAATAATTCAGAACTTTAAGAGCTTTGTTGCTGTATCATAATTTTGTTATTACAGTGTTTGCTACCGAATAAAGCAATTTCACGCAAAAAAAAGTAACAAAAAGGGGAACCGTTACTCACAAACTAATATATTTTTTTGAAATGTGATTAAAGCTAAACTTCAGCATCAGAAAACTTGTGCGATTATTAACTAACTGTTCTAAAAGCCGGACAATAATAATATTTAGCTTGCTTTCTGAGCTTCGCTAACTAACGGTGGCTTAAAGGCTCAAAAGTTAGCTTAGCAAAGCTTTTAAGCTCACTGTTGCGCATAAAGGCCGCTGGGTACTGGGACATTTAGAACAAGTAAAAAAAAAGTACAAATACTTAACTAAATACAAATATATATCAACAACTTATATTTTCTGTAATAACAAAACACTATGTTTCGGTTTTAGATAAATATTAAATACTTTCCTAATTATTTTCCCACATTAATTAAATTAAGCAATATTCGAATACTCACCGTAAATAAAATATTTTTTACATAAACCAATTATTTTATTTATTTTTATTTTTATTAATCATTAACGCCCTTATGGGCTTTTACATACATTTACATTTTTTTATATATTTTAGTGCATATAGGTGTGTTCAGATGACAAAGAAAACATAATAGGTTTTAGACATGGTACACAGAAGTAAAGATGGTAGGTAAAGAGTACAGCATTATACAATAAAGAGACAGAAAAAAATCAGTTTAAGAGATGCAGATAGCATAATAAGTATATAACAAATAATAATAATGTGTGAGTACTTAACATATGTATAATTTTTACGTGTTGAATACATGGCGAAGTTGATTTATTAAACAAAAATACACACTACTGACTTGCACCGCACTAGAATTATTATTCAAAGCGATTCTATTTTGACCAATTACATTTACGACAGAATTTCTTGCTTAAAGAATTCAATTTCAGAAGACAAAAAACTTTATATTTATAATGCTACCACAGAATACTTAAGGTATAAACAAATAATGTCAGATTGTTGGGTATACAATCACGGAAAGTAGAAATGAATTCGATAATATAATATAACAGAGTATTTTATTTTAATCAAATTCAAATATTAATTAAAGTTTAAGTAGTTAAGGTAATTTTGTTATTATTATTACAACGATAAAAACGAATAGTTAATGTAAAATTTGTTTATAAATTACTAACCTTTATTAAGCACTATACGGTAGGTGTTTTTCGGAATATAACTATTATTATTTGTCTGTGTTTTACATATTAAATATGCTTTAAGATAATACCGGGAGACTTAACGATCTGGTACAATAGTACGACATTTTGAAATATCCTACTGTTGACCAAGAGATCAACATTTGTTTAATTCACAACGAGTTTATCTGCATTATAATTGATTGTTTGCTTTTATGAGTAATCAGAGTATTTTAACAGATAGAGGTTACAGTTTAACATAAACTGCATAGTCAACTCAAACATCGATTCTTCGTAGATCTTTCTTTACTATCCTAAAACGGGAATCTTTCTACTAGTTGGATAGTCCAAGTTTTCATTCATTTGGCTAATAATTTCTGTATTTAATCTATAAACTAATCAAAAAATGTACGATTTGACTCTTATAGAAATGGAGAAAAACTTAATTGTATTAAAAGTACAATGCTACAATAACCCTCATGGTCACACTGCGACCACAACACAACCAATTTTAAAATTTTCTTAAGTGGAAGAAAAATACAATGAGAAGACGAAGAAGAGAAAAAATAATGGAAATTTGGAAAGTACCTTGCTATTCTAAATGCATCGGTGTTCTCACAGCAGGAACATTTTTATTCGCCGTTAAAATAGGCTGTAAAAATTATCTTAAAAAGAAACAAAGAACTGGAAAAAATATTTTTTTGGCTAATATTTTTTTTATTTACACGTTGTGCCGAGTCACCGCGTGTCGAATTGGCAAGGGAGTCAGATTAAAATTAGCATCTTATCTGTAGAACCTGGATTTTAAATATTTATAAACAAAAGCTTTCTTTAACGAAATACTTACGCGGTTCTCTGTTTTACCCACTTATAGCAAGATTTTTAGAATAACACCATTTATTTTTACTTTAAATTAAAATAAAAAGTTTTATCATCAGCTCTTACTTTCCGACCGTGACCTCTTTTGAAAACTTTTTAACTTTGTAATTTCAGCTTTTCCTGGGTCAGTGGAGATTAAACCCCTAAAGTTACAATGAAATTCCATCCCACCTCAGATTGGAATTTCTATTCGAAAGACATACTTTTATCCATAGGTGCACAGTGACCCGAATTATGACATAGAGAAAAACACCTTTTTGATATGGGTCTTGCGTTCATTCGAAATAATTGTTCGATTCTTCTTTTGATATTTTTGACAAATGGCATCAAAGAGGATGGTATTATTTGAAAAAAAAAAATCTCGAAAACATTAAAGTAACATGACACTGAGATTTACCTACACGGTAAGGTAAGACTGTATTTGATGTGCCAAGGGTATTAAGATTTCAACAAGACTAAAAAGACAAATATGAGATTTTCAAAAAAAAATCTCTATCGGGAAGTACATACTTTTAGTTTACTTAGACAAAGAAATTACTTTTCGTCACTGAATAGATCGAACTAAATCGTGGACGTATCTGGTGTGCACGATCAATTTATCTTCCTTGTGAGAAAGTTTAATGATTAAAATATCAAAAATCGAGATTCTTTTCAGAGAGCAGGAGTCGATATGTCTTACATACATTGGCAACATCACCATTCTTTCAATTTTTTATTGCTCCCTAATTCGAAGAGACGCTGCATTCAGAAAAGATTCAAGCTTTTGTGACTCTTGTTTTACGCAAAAACAGCGTCTAAAATTTATTTTCATTGCTTCTAGGGCATTGTGATATGTACGAATACATAGTATTATTATATAAATAAATTGAATATATTTTATATAAATATGTTCTGTATATTCCATAAAAAGTACATTATAACTAATTCCTGGTATACCCACACACTGGTCTTGACTATGTGATTTTTTTGTTATATATATTCATTTTTTCTATTTTTTTTATAGTTATAGAATAGATTTTCGCCACAACAAACGGACGAGTACAAAATGATATTATGTACTTACGAGATGGTCTATTTCCTTAATTTTACTTAAAAACGAGAATGTGATCACGAAAAACACCAACAACTTGCTTCCGAGGTAGTTCCAAATCTTAAGTTTTTAAATCAAATACATTTGAATTTTCACTATTTTTATTGCCATTTCTCCAAATTTCACATACTTTTCCAGCAAGGTGATGGTTAGGGAGAGGAAGAAACTACTTAAATTACATCACGATAGGTACTAAGCATAATTTCAAAATCTAACATCTACATATAATATACTATTATGCTTTATTTCTTTCCATTTGCAAAAAACGATTATGTTAATATCTTTTCATATGTATTTATATAACAAAAATGATTAACATAAATAAAAATTGTTACAGGATGCTTTTCAGCGATTATGATGGGCAAGAAAAACTTCATTTTTCTTCCTCCCAATCTGACCAAGGTACCTTTTCTTACTTAGCACTGTCAACACTAATGAACTACTTACTACCCACGATTAGGTCAAATCGTCCAATCGTTTGTGATCGTCAATCGTTTCGGCCCCGATTTAATATAGCGGGTTAAGTGCACAGGGATTTTATCTCGGGAGTGCACTGGCGGCAAATAAAGGGGTAGCCAGGTTTCGACACTTAAAATGGAACAGGGGAAAAGCTGGACACCCCAATAAGGATAGGCGGACTTTTTTATGAAAAGGTTCATGCGATAGGAAGCCTTTATTGGAAAACAATACTCTCCGAGATTTTATAAAATTTACGAAAACTTGCTTCTTCTTCCATTACTCAGATAATTTTAAATCTATTAAGTTGACTGTTTCATTGTTAGGGACTAATTATTTGAATCCCTGTCATATTAATTTGTCAATTTAATAAAATAGGCACTCAGCACAATTTTTTTCACATTACCCGTTTCAAACAATGGACTCCGTTAACCGCCGATCCTTCACCCGTCAGTTTCTTGTATGTTTTTTACATTAGCTTCACACACGAGGCCCTGAGGGAATTTTATTTTTATGTCAACTTTGGGAATGCTGTGTGGAGGGTATTTTTTGGGAAAAGAAGGAGAGGAGGTTATGGGAATCAAAAGGGTATGAGGGGTGGGTAGGAATTAGGGGGGTCAATATCTCCAGGAGTGACGGATGTATGAATGCATCCCTCCCACTGCGGTTCAAGACGATGGGTGTAGAGTCAAAACAGTCCGGCTGGAGAGATCAAAAGGTCTCCTTCAACCAATCTCTCTCAATCCGGCCCGCCACGCAGAGGGTGAGCAAACGCATCCGCCGCCAGGACCATGACGAACCTCCCTGCTAAGTCACCAAATGTAGCATTTGGGTCGACCTGTGACAAGGGTGTTGGTTATCCAATAAATGGTTCCCGGGGCGACCATAGCCATACCCGATTCCCAAATTGACCATCAACCAAATATAAAATTAGACCAAAAGCAGGCGGGCATAAAACGATAGTAAGTGGTAATACGCTTTCTCTTTCTTGAGCGAACGTTTTAAACAGTCGTCTGAATGTATCCACAATCAGCTCGAGAAAGGGTAGGAATCTCAACACGTCTTGTCATCTCATAAAAGCGAGCATCTTCGTATAAACTACTTGAGATAAATGATTCAGTATAACCCATTTGCACAGCACGAACTCATCTGTCAATAAACAGTTTGTATATTTAGTTCAGAGATCCTCCGCATCGCTGTTTGTTCATTTGTTCGGTATTTGAATATCTGTGACACAACTGTGCTCTCAGGGTTAGAGTGCTGTTGTCAGGGAATCAGGACTCCAGTATTCTTTATGCCAGGAGGGGTGGAAGTGGTTGCTTGCTGGTGCTGCAGGAAGGGTGGGGGGGTTATTGGAAATGTGGGAATCTTCCCGCCATCAGAGATTCAGCACGAGAACCATTCCACAGACAATGCTGTTCGAAACGGTTTTCAGTTCAGAGCCGGTGGCTAAAAATGCCCAAATTATTAATAGGTAAATAAATACTTTTGAGTTCATGAACTGTTTTAGAAGAAGCTAAAAAAATTCTGCTTTCATGGCAACTCAAAAAAGTGACATTTCAACACCCCCTTGAAAAGTCATTAAAAATGCAGATTTTTTTTAAATGGCCATAACCTAACCTTACAAACCTATTTATGGATGTTTTTTTCATCACTTTTAATGACTTTTCAAAGGATATTCATCAATAGATATTTTACAGTATTATGCATTTTGTTCTTTTATCATTGAGTCTATTGATGAAAACGTCACTGCTCGGCTACAATTAAGGATTTCTCCTGGAATGCAGCTGGTTTTCAGCAGTGCCTGATGATGAAATTGTACATTTTTTATTATATTATTAGATACTATTAAAAACCCTAGCCGTTTTATAATAAACTAGTTGGTACCCGGCATACGTTGCGATGCCATTCTAATAAATAAATTAATTCTCCCTGCATGTCCTTTCCCATGCGGCCCCATTCACTTCCCGACTCCCCTTCCCCACCCACGTTCCCCTTCCACCTTCTCCGCCTTCCTCCTCCCTCGTGACCCTTCCCGTGAACCCCACCTTCCCCTTTCCCCTCCCCATACTGCCTTTCCTCCTTGCCTCTAAAATGCATGAAATTCACACATTTTCATTTATAAAAAATTTCATAACGCCAGAGCTTACCATTTATAGCATATAGTGCGCACAATAAATCACCAAAGTTTCTTCGCAATCTGATGAACGGTATGGCAGCGCATGAAATACGAACAAACGAACAGATAATGATTTTTACGTATAAGATTACAAATTCAAATAATGTTACAACACCATGGTAAACCATCGTGGTAAATCATCAATTTCATCTAACAAGTCAGAACATAAAACCTTTCATAATTTTCGTTACTCGAATGTGTGAAAAACAAGTGAATCACCCCAATCCAGCCCTCTTGCATCTCATGGCCGATTCCATTTTACCTTTTCTTATACACTTGAGCGTTGCCTTCCCAACAATAGCAGTCCTACATTGTGTATATATTTCGTGATTCCGTTCTGCTCGGGAAGTAAACTCAGTTTATTTTCAGCGAAATTCTATGTATCTTTACAGTTCAAGGTTTCATGGTATTCGGTATTTAAAATGGTTTTCTACAGTGATGTACAAAACACTAGGTTATGCCTACTCTCATAATCAAGTTTACGCGATTGAAACAAATGTTAATATTGTGTAAAACAGCACTTTCATCAAGCAACGAAGTCGATTGCTTCTGCATATTGAGGTGACAATAACTTTAGCACCGTTGTGATTTGTAAAACGAAAAAGCTACACTAAAAAGAGACGAACACATACATCTATAGGATTTAGCCTGTGAGAGAATGATATACAATAATCGGTCTTCTCTTTGTGCTATGCTTCGTAGCCTTCCCTCTTGTCTTTAGTTTTCTGAAGGTTTCACATCTACGGCGTATGAACTGCACACCAACTTATTCATTATTTATTTTGCATATTAGTTAACTAAAGCATACCAGATAACCTAGATTTTTCATCTGTACATATGCACACTGTGCTGCCAGATTGAGTGTGGTGGTGGTGCTAGTTTTCTTTAACGAATCTCATCAACTTTTACTTGTTTTTCATAAGAATAATGTAGTCGGGTTTTCATGAAAACTAAGCAATATATTATTTTGGATACCACCAATCTTTCACCGACTATTTCCATTGATTTTCTAATACACGTTTCCCACACCGTAAGTAATACTCGATCCATTATAGAAATTCAATAGATTTTTTTGGGGGGAGAATGTAATACAAAGCCGATAACTTGAAGGTACTTGGAAACAAATTTTAGTTACAATATCTTTAGGATTTGTAAGTTAAGATTACATGTAGCACGAGCGAGGGGTGATTTATTTTAAAGAATTTTTGGCCCCGGTACAGGGAAAAGGGATTTACGCGTTTTATTTTGAACATCTGGATTAAATATATTTTCTCATCAAATCAATGCGGTACTAAATAAGCATTTGACTTATTTCTACCATTTTCGGATAATAACCAATAATATTGTTGATTGCCTTAAAAACAGTGGGATTTCTAATTTATAGTTTGCAGTACAATCTGTCAATTATCGTTTTCCACTTTTCATTGAAAATATTATTAATTTATTTATTTAATCATGCAGGGCAAACGCTTGACATCATAAATTAAATTAAACACGACAACACAGCAACATGTTTTAAACCTCCATTTATTAACATGTTTGATGGCGGCAGGGTTTCGCTTCATCAGACTTTCATTTTAACTAATTATAATACATAATTAAACATTAATGAAGTTCGAGTCAAAGGAAATCCCGCTCGACTAAAATTTAAAATAGAGCAGTTAACTGTTTTATTTTTAATGTGACGTTAATTAATCATTGACAGATTTAAACACAAGCACACACAAAAATAAATAAATGAGTACTTTTTTAGAATGCTTTAGTGAAATTGCGCTCATCATTTCAGTTTTACGCTTGGAAGAAGAAAATATTATTCTACCAATGTTTTACTCGATGCTCAAATGCGTTCACAATTTTAAAATTTAAAATACGTTTGGTTGAATGCTTTCCTGGTTCGATTCAACCTGGTATAGAAATAGCAGCCGTACCTAACGTAACGCCCATGTATTTTTTTAAATATTTGTTTAAATTTTAACAATGTCGAGTGCTTTTCAAATGTAAGCTTTTATCATAACGACGATTTTATTTATGCGGAAACTTTTGCGGAGCGATGTTCTTCAGAACGAGATAGATTTTAAAGTTTTTATGCATTAGCTCCACATAGGTTCCCTCCGAGGAAAATATTTTTTCGATGCCTATATCATCTTTGTGGATGATGTGTGGAAGGTATTTTTAAGTAAAGGAAGGAGAGAAAGTTCTTAAAAGGAAAAAGATAAGAAGAATGGGTAAATATGCGGGGTCAGTTCGTCCAGGAGCGACCGACGTGATGTATAAATCCATCCCTCCCACTGTGGTGTAAGAGAGTGTCAGAAGAGGTATAATGGTACTGACAGACATGCTCATTAGTAGCATGCTTTATTGCCACTAATGAGCAAATGCTACCTAGTAGCATGTGTATTACAACCAAATTAACCAACAAGCTACAGGATTCGCGGGTGGAAGGGGAAATGAGCATGCTTATTCATTAGCATGTGTATCAGTACCATAAATGTCTCCCTCAACCGGTTTCTCCTGATCCGGACCGCCACGCAGTAGTTGGTCTAGACATACTTCACCCGTGAACTCCTGCTAAGTCACCAAACTTATCGAATCACTTGGGATGGCCTATGAAAATTGTGTTGGTTATCCAATAAATGGTTTAATCGCTCGTCGTATGAAAAAAAAATTGATTGGAAAAAACAATTTTGATTTAGACATTCATCTTTTACTTATTTTACTATTTTAATCCTACCATTTTCATTTTCTTATTCTTGAAGTTCATTCAAATTAAGATAAAAGCAAAAAAAATTAAGTTATTTTAAAATACCAAATATTGCCCACACAGAATTATTTTGATATCAACCACGTCATTTTTCAAGACAACCATATTGTGAAAGCCCATTCCTATATTGACCAGTAAAATGTATTTCGTATTATTAATCTTATTTCCGTCCATCTATCTTTCTAATATTTTGGTCTTATTATTTGACATATCTAAGGAAGGAAAAATTGCTAAAGAATGCTTAAAAAACACTCGATACAGATGGAAGAATAACTTTATAAGGCCCAAATCTTCCAGAAATGTCGAGGCATCTCTTACATTTTATTTGTCAATCAATCATACGAGTCAAAATGGCTGCCACTGAAAATGGATTGAAAGAAATAATGGTTAAATATAATAATGTATCTGTTGTAATGAAAATAAATAATTTTCTACACTTCCGTATGTTATCATTAAAATAAATAATTTTCTACACTTCCTTATGTTATCATTAAAATAAAAATATTAAACTTACTAGTTAGTTACTGTTACTCAGTGAGTAACAACTACTTTGTTTTTTGTTACTATTTGAAGTATCGACGTGGATAATTACTCGTCCCATATTTAAATGGTATTAATCATAATAAAACATTACTAATTTCGATTGTCTGCGCTGTACGTTAGTACTGTTTGAAATCTGGTTTAATGAATTCAAATCTGCTTTGAATTTAAGCTTCAAATTGGAATTGATTGCGTAAAGAATTAAGACAAGCGATAAAGTTAACATCTACCTATAATATAAGATTTTTTTACACATTTTCATAATTTGTCAAGATTTTAGACCATCCCGTGATTTTTCACGGGTCACACCAGTATGTACTAAGACATATTACATTAAGTATTTTTACGTTATTTTAAATTATCTTCATTAATAACATGCTAGTAATCTTCTACGTAAAGCCGTGAATACTTAGAATAATCCTTTAAATTAGCCTTTTTATTCTTCAATTCTCGCTGCTAAATAAATGTTTTTTGCTGTAGCAGTATTTCTACAGTAACATCACTATTACTTATCGGAACTGTGTACAGTGTGTCCCAGGAAATCCCGAAACACGACCGTCATCCCTTAGGTCAGCAGCGTCATCGGCAATTGGAAGTTTGGAGGAACCAAAGCGCGCACCAGATGCTAAGTTCGGTGAGCGTGCTTTCGGATTGTCTAGGATTTAAGAATAATCACAGACTAGACAGAATTTAGCGCTAAATTTAAGGCGAAGATTTGCTAAGTCACCACCTTCGATTAATTTTTACTACGAATCGGTTTAGATTATGATTACGTTTTTGGACAAATTTCCAGTTTGATTAACTTTTTTCTTTCTTGTGAAGTTATTCACAAAATAAATAAAAACCACTTATGCGATTTAAATCGTGACCTCTGGACTTCGTTTGCTGGGCGATGTTTTTGCCATTTTCTATATTGATAGCTTTATAAAGCACACTAAGAAAACATACATACATTTTTGGCTTTTGGCTTTTGGCCTTGTCTAAAAACGTATATTTTCATTAAGAAAACTTTCACCTTCACTGTCCGCGACATTGTAAATAACTAAACGTGTAAAAATGATATTTACTTTTGATAATTTCGAATATAAACCTAAGTACAATTTTTAAGGTTTGGTAAAGATTTAGGTGTCTTACTAGAAAATACTATAACAGACATAGGAAAAATCAACAGTTGGCTCCAATCAAATATTTTAACAATGAATGTTAAAAAAACAGAATACATGATCTTAAGCTCAACCCGTAAAATAATTCCTCGAGTACCCTTAAGAATTGAAAACAAGTACCTGCAAATCTTGATCCAGGAAAAATATCTTAGGCTGTGCATTGATCACTATTTGACATTTAAACAGCATCTACAAGGGATTAAAGATAATTAAGACAATTGCCTTCCTCTTAATTAGCGTATTTAGCCGGCTATCATATCTGTTGCCAAATAAATTTTAAAAGGGTTTATGTTAGATTCTCGTACACTCACATTTAAATTATTTGATTGAAATATTGGGAAACGCATGTGAAACATACATAATGAATTTTAGGTAATACAAAACAAAGTAATCAAAAAACTATTTCACTACAAGCCCAGAAAATCCACAAAAAAATAATATATGGAAACAAAACTATTAACATTGAGAAAACAAGCGCCCTTGAGGTGATTTTTCACAAAAACGGCGCTCTACAAATTGTCCAATTATTATTATCATTATATGAATACAATACATGTCTCCTTATATGCAAAATAAACAATGATCTCATACACACAAACACAGAATTCATTAAAACGTCCCAAGTACACGAACACTTTACACGATAACATACATTTAAACACCATCCACACTAACTATGTTAAACAATCCATTGGTTACGAGGGGGGGCAACTTATATAATTACCTCCCAAATGATATTAAAAATGAAAAAAATCTGGGAAAGCTTAAAAAAATATATATTAATATTTATTCTTGATAAACAAAATAATTAAATGGAATATCGCTGTATTGAAATATTTAGTTTAGTTTAATGTGTTTAATTACTTTTGGTTAAATTGATGAGAATTTAATTTTGTTTATACTGGAATAAAAAAAAGGTTGTTTTAAAAAAATCTCTAATCCTTAAATTGAACAATAAAAACACCATTTTTTTAAATAAATATCAAGACCAATCATTTTTTAACATTGTTCGTTCTTAATCAAAATTTGGTTTTCGAATAAACTCTTTAAATTAATGAATTTAATTTAAGTACTCACCCAAATCGAAATCTAATCACGAATTATAGGAATTTTAAATAGGCAGATACCTATTTAATATTTAGCCTCTATTATCTAACCCAAAGTAACCTATTTAATCATTTATTTTTCTTCACTTTTAATAACATTTCAATGGAGTGATGAAGTTGCACATTACTGAGTTGTCCGGCCATCGTTCTGAGACCCATCAATTTAAAATGTGATTAAAATCTTGCATAAAAACTATATAAATCCTCTCTGCGCAATAAATCCAGACAAAACGCTGGCATAAAAATTAAACTAAATGGAAATTCGATGAAGGTAGATTGATTATCAAACCAGGGAATCAATTCTTGAGCGCTGATTTTTAATAACACATGTGAGGGGTTTTTAGCGGGTTAGGCCGGCGACTGGTAGAGATTTTCGCTTTTTTTTTGTTAATTTTAGTATGAATTAATAAACTAATAGAATTTTTATTTCAGCTGAACGTAACACCATGATTATGACAAGTGATAAAGTTACACTATTTGATAGGTCTACAAATTGTCCAATCGCCCAATAAACTTCTAATAACAATCGTTAAAAAGTGTTACAAGGTAGTTGATTTGGTGACTGGTATTGGGAAGCATCCGAAGGATTTTATCCAGGGATTCCTGAGCATATTTTGAGCGGTTCTATGACAACTGAGAATAAAGGCAACTCAACACCTCCTTGAAAAGTCATTAAAAGCATTTTTTTTAATTAGCCGATAACCCTAACCTAACGTAAACCATTTAACCAATTTTTTTATATATTTTTTGTATCACTCTAAATGACTTATTGGAGATGGTTCTGAGTTGGTTTCATTCCGAGTTGTCCAAACACCATTTTTAACATGGTAAAAAAATGCATAATTACATCATTTTGCCATCCGATTCAAATTAAAAACAATAAAAATATGCGTATTTTCCATCGCACGTCGCAACTGAGTAGTCGGATATAGCTGGGTAACGTGAAATGTATTCCGTCTCGCTCCAACAGCACGGTAACACACGAGCGCTCGTTTCACTTGATCCAGTCGTGACGTGTAGGAGTGTGATCATTTTTTTTATTATTTTTTTGTTTTTAATAGAAAAAATATATCATCGGACAGTAAAATGACATATACATTTCGTACCTACTCCAAATATAATAAATGGAACCCTCCCGGTACGGGCTGTTACATCCTGTATAACAATTATCCTTTGCCACGGTTATAAATTGCGGTAATTCCTTCCAAATAAATTTACAGTTGAATAATGCTGACGGAAGAGATTATCAACTAACTCTAGATTGAACATTTTCAGACTTGAACTGTCCGTCTATTTAAAACCACCCGTAAAATTTTCCAAAAAATGTATATATTGTAACGATGGAGTTACAGAATTCCACCCCTTAACTCGAAAAGTACTTGCCTTGGCCGTAAAAATAAATTCACAGTACCTGGCCGCACTCTCCGGCTAGATTTATAAAGTAAAAAGAATAGTAGGTACCAGTTTTCCTTGAAAAAAAACTTGGGCGCTGAATCGGCGTTCCCGCTCAATGGAAACTCAATCTGAAGTACTCCGAGTGCATAAATGTCCTAGAAAAAAATTACTGTCGTGTAAAGAGTTTTCCGAAGTTTTTTTTCTGGCAGTCTCGCAAGTTTTTAGCCGTACAAATTTATAGAGGAATTTATCATTTTATCATTTTCCTGGTTTTGAAGGCAAAAATTTGGGTTTAAATTTTTTACTTATTTGAAGCGATCTACTTTATAGTTATCTAGAAAAAATGTTTTTTTTTCTTGGACATTATGAAATTAAGTTAATTTATTCTTATTTTATGTTTTACTTTCAGATCTAGGTCATCCACGATTAGCAGTGCTGAGATAGTTAGGTAAGTCTTTAGATCAATTATCTTAATATGTAAAACAAAGTCGGGTCAGTTACACCATTTATAACTCAAGAACGGCTGGAACGATTTTTATGATCTTGGATTTGATGGATTTGTCTCCACCCTGAATAGCAGAATAGCTATTAAAACATCGGAAAAGTTTACGAAAAAAAAATTGTAATGAAAATTCTTTTCCGCATTCATTTTGTACGGAGCGAAATCTCATCTTTTGACAGAGCCGCAGCAATATTTTGATAAGTATAATATTGAATAGTGAGTGAATTCGAAAAATTCAAAAAAGTCAAATGTCAATACGCTGATTTTTTTGCTTTTATTCTTAAACCTAAAATGCTGCCCCTCTTTCTTACACACTAAATGTCAACAGTCGAAAATGAGACAAACGGTGAACGTATCTCTGCACCCCATCCAAAGAAAAGATACAATAATTATAATCAGTCTCCCTCACACGTATAAAGAAAATGAAACGCCATTCCCGTAAGTAAGTGGAAAAGTAAGAAAATCACAAAAAATATAAATGCGTACACAACGCCATCTCTGATACTGACAAATACTTAACACGTACAGTTGCGCATCGATAATGATTAATTGATTCATTGTGCATTTTTAACTCAATAATTTTTTTATTTAATTCAGCTAATAAGTTCACAAAGTTATTGGTTCTGAGGCGGTAAGAAGTTCGCCGGGTCAGCTAGTTTTCAATAGAACGAAAAATTCGAGGGGGTTTACTTGGCGTCTCTTCTACTTGTAAACAAAATCAAGCTCTTTCTATATCCAAATATGTAAAATGAATTTAACGAAAGCTTACCTACACAAATACTTGTTGTTCAAAACATTAATAATGCTTTCCTTTTCAGCAAACTGTTATGACTTACGTCGATGTCGGTAATTCACCTCTGGCCCAAAATCAGTAAAACAATTTTGGTTTTTCTTACAATAATTCCCAGAATTAATATCTTATCATTCATAAATCAAGTTTTTTCATTCAGATTATGACAAAAAGAATTGTTCTACAAAGGGTGGCTCATAAATTACTCCTGTTAGAATATGAAAATTGCACTTTTGTTATTTATGGTCTGGTATTACGTAACCGAACATGTAAAATATTAATAGAGGTCGAAGTATTCCCAAGAACCACGAACGTCCTCCGATGACCACATAACAAAAAAGCCAGAAATTCATAGACGAAAAAATAACTGGCATGTATTTTCTTGACACCTTTTTATGTTTTTTCTTTACAATACCGCATTTGTTTAAGCAGAAAAATTGGAGAAAGAATTACTCTTTTATAAAAAGCTATTCACCTCACGATTT
Source organism: Limnephilus lunatus (assembly GCA_917563855.2). Taxonomy (NCBI): domain Eukaryota; kingdom Metazoa; phylum Arthropoda; class Insecta; order Trichoptera; family Limnephilidae; genus Limnephilus; species Limnephilus lunatus. The sequence continues at coordinate 49,361,011 of OU830600.1, forward strand.
GCCTCCGAGAACTGTCTACCCTTTACAAAGCACATTTTGGCTTTCGGTTTTCATTTTGCCCTTTTTTTTGGTTCGTAGACAATGTCGGCAGCGGTTTTACTATACTGGGCGGGTGTTAAAAACAACGAACTGCCAAGTTTGAGTAACAAATTGAACACAGCCAAGAAAACCGAAATGAATACAGTTTGAATAAAGTGGACGTAACTGTGATTATGATACTTTTTGTATTCCAGATAATTATCATAATACAAGAAGTGGATTCAGTTGAATATTTATCGAATTCTATTATTTATCGTCGTTTCATTAAACGAAACAATGTCTAAATGAATATTTAGATGCATAATACATGTACATATTGAATGAACGTATTGTAGTTGAAACAGATTTGTTCATTCCGTTATTTGTTTTTGGGGTGTTATGCCGTGTTACCTCCTTCTTTAGCCAACGTTTCCGACAGGAATTCGAGGAACAGGCTATTTTGGAAAATTGCCTGTCTAGGTTACTTTATACCGGTGACTAGCGATCACTGGATGACATGTGCATTCGAGGAACAGGCTTTTTTGGAACCAGTTCCTATTGGAGCACGCCTGATTATGGAGGCAATTGAAATCTACAACCATTTTGAAATACACTGTAATACCAGCTCGTAGTGGAGTGGAGCTGACAACACGGTATCACTTCCAAGTACATAAGCACACATTTCACCATTAACTATTACACATCTGCTCTGATGATGGACACTGTAACGCTGTCCGAAACGTTGGCTAAATAATGAGTTAGCGCAACACGGCATAGCATCCGTAAAACAAATAACGAAAATACCGTGAAAATCTAAAAACATATCAGATTTGTTCTTCCTTTATTTCAACTTTATAAAAACTCAGAGAATCGATCATTAAAGTCTATTTCAGATCTTGACTTCTGAAATGAAACAAAATTCAAAATAAAATTGTAATTAAAGTTTATCGTTTCATTCGATCTTTCTTAATTTGACAGTTTATATTGACGAACATTATCATTAGATATGATTAGAAATTTACACGGTAAAAAAATTATTATCATGATTTGTTTTAGGGGTATTATCGCTTACTATATTAGGAGCCAGGACGCTGATAATACGTAAAATACAGCGTCCTTGAGATTTTACTAGCGCCGTTTGGCTTATGGCCGGACCTGCTCATATTTATTTATTTTATTTTAATTATTTATTTAAACGCCCATAGGGCTTTTACATAGAATGCAGTACATGTTTTTTTAAATACAGTGAAAATAATGAGTTTACAAAATACAGGTAACATTATATATGTTAAAAACAAAATATTGGTTACATAAAATATAAGCGATAACAAAATACAGGTAACATAAAATATAAGAAATAAAATATAGTCCATAAAATACATGTAGGAGTTGACATAAAGTAGATAGAATTGAAATTAAAAAACTTTTTCACTTTGTTCCACTTATTTATTATTACCAGGACCGGTTTCATCCTACATCCTACATTTTCAGACCAGTCTGTAAGACCAGTCTGACCAGTCAGACCATTCTGAAAATGTCCGTAGTAGGATGAAACCGGTCTTGGTAATAATAAATAAGTGGAACAAAGTGAAAAAGTTTTTTAATTTCAATTCTATTACAATGGAATTCCACCACGAATTAATAGTGCAAAAACTAAACTCATAAAGTAGAAACTAAAAAACTTAAATTGTTGTTCACATTAGTATGGGATAGGTAGAAATATATAGTTGACGCATATGGCATTTGAAGTTTGCTAAATTCAAATTATTGTCAAATACATCCATATTGTTTTTTTTTCAAATTATTGTCAAATACATCCATATTGTTTTTTTTTCAAGTCTAGGTAAACTCTTTTATGTAAACTTGTTTTGGAGAATGCAAATCATAGTTGGAATGAGATGTACGTACATAAAATGTCAATGTTTGTCTAGTTGCAGGAGTTCACAACAGTCGAATTTAGAGTTTAATAAAAAGGTAAGGTCGTTTATTTTTCCTCTGTTTTCTAAAGTTGGAATATTTAAAATATTCATCAACGAAGGGTAATTTGCTCTAAAGGTATCTTATGTTTAAAATTTACGAAACGTAGAAATTTTCTTTGAATTCTTTCAATATTATGAATATAGCCAACGTTTTGGATAGCGTTGCAGTGTCCTTCGTCAGGGACACATCTGCTACGATAATCGTTATCACGGTCCGAAGTGTACTTCTTGCTCGTATATAGGGGGCAGATTTGGTGTCAAAGGTCATATCAATAGAATTAAAGCGAACTAGAATAGTACATCGCGTCAAACTAAAAGGATCATAGGTCAGTTTTCTTAGTAATTGACCTGTTCTGATCTATAGTTAGTGTTGAGATTGGGCGTTTTAGAATTATAAGTATATGTACGAACGGCGCCCTTTGGGTTATTTTGCGCATGAACGCTACATAAATCAACCAAATTAGCAATCAATAATATTATAATTTAGGAACTCCTAGTTTTCTGAAGGGCTTTAGAGTCACGAGATTTCATTTTATTTACCACACGCCCCCGTCTTAATTTGATTATTACTTAAATTACTTAACTGCGCTTGAGGACACTTACGGCGTTTTAGTGCCCATGTCCAATTCCCATTCCGTTCAATCATTTTCTGTATCGAAGGCCTATCTGTAATATTGTATATCAACGAGTCCGGTCTACTTCTCTACTTTAGCAGCCCGTCACAACGATCCCCGGGGAGAGGTTAGTAGTAACAAAAGTGGTAGTTATTTCTCAGGAGGAACTACGGGATCCATTTCACTTAACTTGCTGTGTTCCTTATAATAGAAGACATTACATACCGTTTCGTTATTTTATTTCATTGCAGTGCCTTCACTGTGTACGGGCGGAGTAAATATCATAGAATGGTTTATTTAGATAGCATTTTAATTGATATGGGCTTATTAAAATTATGTATTAATTTTTATATGTCCCGAGAGACTTTTGCATAACAATTGAGTACTTATAGACTACGAACTAACAGTGTATTCATAAATAGTGAAATTGGCAGAAAAAATATGAAAAGGAGAGATACGATATATGTTGAAAAATAGACCAGCTGGATGATGAAAGAAAATGTTAATATTTATTCATTACTAGCTGACCCGTTGCTGTGACTAACGAAACGCAACGCTATCTACTGGTTGGTTACCCAACCTTTATAACCAAAGACATCTGTTAATTTGCATACAAATCAAATCCACAACGCCCGCTTGTCAGCCCGCTCCCTTCATATATTATATATTTCAACCAATTTACACAAAACCTTGACAAACTATATATCTGAATCTCTCTATCTATTTTTGAAAACCGCATGAAAATCCGTTCATTAGTTCTTGAGTTTATCGCGAACAGACAGACAGTCAGACGCGTCGAAGGACTTTAATTTATAATATGTAGATATTTTTCCAAGTACTCTTCTTCTTCCTCTTTTATTCACTAAGTACTTACTTTATTAATTCTTCTCCTTCACATATCCAAATTTAACACTATCTAATCTGTCAAGAACATTACAAATGACATATATTTATTGCACCTTCCTGTCACCTTCCTCTGAATAGGTTACACGTAGTGAGGTTGGAAATGCAAAGCATGTGATTAAATTGTGTAGAAAAATTTGTATGGTACCTACTAATATTTGTGTTGTTATTTTTTATTTGTATTAAACTGTAAAAATTATATTTTAATAAACGCCGATTAATCGGCACTGCACCGAAGTACTTATTGCAGAGAACAAAATTATTAAATTTAAAGTTGTGTACATACTGACCTACAAACATAATATTAGTAAAAATAACAAAGTTGACTGTTTGGATATTATGGTAACATACAAAAATGTTGCGTTTCTTATCAACGACGGTTATTATTTCCTTATCATGGTCGTGATTCGTTAACAAAAGTTATTCACCTTCTCTCTTGATTGCTTGGAGTGATGCTGAATCATTTAGCTAAAGTTACATACTCTCCCTCTCTGTGTTGCTTGGAGCGATGCTGAATAATTAAACTAAAGTTAAATACCTAATCTCCTTGTTACTTAGAGTGATGCTGAATCTTTTAGCTAAAGTTGCATAGTCCCTCTCTTTTTGCTTGGAATTACGCTGAATCGTTCAGCTAAAGTTACATACGTTCTCTCTTTGCTTGGAGTGATGAATGCTGAATCATTCAGCTAGTGTTATAAACCTCCTATTTTTGTTGCTTGGAGTGATACTGAATTTTTCATCTAGTATTATAAACCTCCTCTCTTTGTTGCTTGGAGTGATGCTAAGCAATTACTTGATTCTGTATCCTAGGCCAGTGATTATAACCGTAAATATTATAAGATTTTTTTTATTAAGTCGGTGCTTTAACGATTTTCAGTTATTTATTTATTTTTTTGTTTTATTTGAAATATACATATATAGATATAACAGATTTACAAAAAGAAAATATTTGGTTCATAAAAACTGATTACAGATAAAGTTATTTCTTGTTAATGAATCTACCCAATTTAAAAGAGAAAAAAATTCTCGTGTTTGAATTGGGGAGTTGTGTTATTATAGAAAAAGATAAAGAAAAAATAATACACATATATAATCTTTTTTTTTTAAATTAAGAAAATAAACTTATGAATGATAACAAATATTTATAACGAAATTTAATTACATAGAAGTTACTAAATTAGATATACATGATACATGTATTATAGATAATTAAAAGTAATAATATAGATGAAGTAAAAATAATATTATTACATTTCTCATATTAGGTAGGTGTTAGATGGTAAGTACAAATAGTTAATTCTAACAATTTCGAATAATAATAAAATAGGTATAATAATCACGCTAACTATGCCAGTTCTTAAAAACCGTGTAACCGTGAACTAAATCTAATTGAACCAGCAATTTTAAACAAATTTAAATTTAAATAGCACTCGTTCGTTCGTCCGTTGAAGCTGCTTTCGGTATTTAGGTAGCGTGTACCTACATATCAGGTCACCTATCTGTCGTGTCACAAGTCACAGGTCACAGAGTGCTGGCATTGTAATTTATTACCGAGCCTGAGAATAATTATTTGTTGGAAAAATAAAATACGTTCAATTACCATTCGAACGATCATTTTAACGTTTGCAGAGTGAAATTTCGCCTGTTTGGCACAAAAACAATAATCACAAGGGGGTGGATTTTATCACATTTTACCACGAATTACAGGAAATATCCCTACTTCTATTATCGTTATGTATGATTAACGAGAAAACACAAAAATAATTAATATGCAACAGTCGCAAATGACATAAATAAATCAAAAAAGTTTCTAACACAAGAATTAATTTTTAACATATTTGCCGAAATACTACATTTACACTTACGTCTTTGTTCCGCAAAAAGTTTCACAATTTATTATTTGCGTCGCAATGCTATTGTTTATCCTGGTTTAGGATTTAACCCTTAAAGGAAAACAACCCCAAATATGTTACGTAAATCCCTAAAAACGAGGGTCATTTCGTATATTTTTTTAAAGAAAGTGACCGTCATATTTTGTATTATGAGGCATGCGTGTTTTTGCAATGAACCGACCCTTATTATTTGAAAGAGAGTGTGGGTCAAATTACGAAACCCTTTTAACCCATAGTAATAACATGTACCTAATATTACATAAAACTTCAACAAGAATGAAAAGTTCCCGTCAGTGGGTTATCGCAATGTGATTTTGTAATTTTAGCTTATTTATTGCACTTTATTTACAAAAGCCTTTCAGAAACTTATTACTATATCCTACGATAGACTTTGGGTGAAATCCTGGGGTAATATTAGAATGTTTTTGTGATTATGGCGTACGGTATATATCTAACCGCACATTTTGGGACGTGACAAGTATCACAACCTTCCTCAGAAAAGATTCCATTTTCAATGAATTTGCACAAAACTTTTGGAAATTATATCTTTACGGAAAAAAGCATTTGGAAGTTTTTTTCTTGTCATACAGTAAATAATCAAGTACATAGAGATTCTTATAAAATATTATGATTGCCATGACATTAAAGTAGTACCTAATTATAACGAACTATAGATAATCAGATAGGGGATATAAAACTATTATATTTAAGATTTAATTTGCTTCTGTGGTTGGCAGGTATAAATTGGTAAGTATGTATGTAAATCATTCTGAGTTAAGAAGTTTTTTTCGCCAATTACAGAATTATTGGGTTTTGGCACAATATACTGTAGGTGCTCACAGTGTTTTATAATAATTTTGTCTTGGTATATATCAGTATATCGAAAATATTGGGTATTAATCGAAACAGTTTTTATGATAATGATACTACATGACAACCAGTTTGTTTTCGTTTATTTCTAGTCATAATTTATGAGGCGGATATGCCGTTTATTGGATAACCAACACCTCTGCCATGGGTCACCCCAAGTGGTAGAAGGAGTGCCCGGGTTCAAGGGGTGAGGTTTGTCTAGGTCTTGGCGCCGGATGCGTCCACCCACTTACAGCGTGGCGGGCCGGATCGAGAGAAACTGGTTGAAGGAGACCGTTTGGTATCTCTCGACTTTTGACTCTCCCGAACCATCGCCTTGTACCGCTGTGGGGGGGATAGATTCATATGTCCATCACTCTTGGACCCACAGACAACCAGATTCCTACCCCCCTCATTCCTTTTACCTTCCCAGAACTTCTTCTCCTTCTTTTCTTTAACATACCCTCCACACAGCTTCCCTAAAAATAACATAGGCCCTGAGGGAAAATATTTTCCTCTGGATCTCCTGCGTGAAAAATATAGATTCTAATACAGTTTAAAGTAGAATTCCAATTTAAAAAGATGGAAATAGCATTTCAAATGAATCGATAATAATCAAAAATTAAGTATTCTTACCATTTATTATGATAAATCATATTTTATTTACAAAGCATTTTTAACAAAAATAAGGTATTCGTTGATGTACAATCATTTTAATTGAAATTGAACTGAATTCTAGTATTCACCGTAGATAATTATTATTGTTAATTGAATTTTCACCTTTGAATATATTCCTTTACAAAATAACAAAGCCAAAGAACCGAGGCATTTAAATAATAAATTGCACTATCGCCCACGTATTTGATGTAAACTTAAATTATCAAAGCTTGTTAATCAAAAATTTATCATAATTGCCGACAAAGGGGGCTCATTTCAATAAACTTGAAGTTTGGGTGGAGGCCAGACGACCTCCGAAGTTTCGAACTAAGACGATCATGTGTGTATTAGTATATTATTTACGTTTTGCTTATTGATTGGCTGATGGAATATGGAACAAATAAAACTATTCTACTTAGTGCATCTACCGGCGCGGCGGGCATCCATCCTCGGTCATGCCATACACTACACCGATAGCCGAACAGTGAACTGAAAACATTGAAAATGTCGAAAAACATCGAAATGACGATAAAAATCGTACTAGTATTTTTTTAATAATTTTATTGGAAAAATCATGTTGGTCACTTGAGCCAAATTTATATTATGCAACTAGTTATACACAAGTTGTTTCGTTACATTGGTTGCACGCTAGTTTCACGTGTAAACATATGATTTCATCGTGCTTGCAATAGTGGTATGCCACATAATTGGAAACGCGCTACCGCGAAATTACAACAACACTAGTGGTATGCAACTAGTGTCGCGAAAACGTTTCGCGAAACTGTGTGAGAGCTGTGTACAACAAATGTGCGTTGCAGAAAAAAAGCTTTGATGTGATTGGTGTTAGAAACATTCTGGAAGTTAGAAAAAAAGGAAGCATAAACTCCCACAAATTTCCACATTCCACTTTGCACCGATTATCACCAGTTTTTAATTTTGAAGGTTTTCACGTAACTCGTAATATATCAAAGAAGTCAAGATACTGAGCATAGAATACGGTTTTTACTTTGAAGACTGTCAAGGCTTGACTGTCAACTTGTGACTTCTCAGATGTAGGTAGGGACTAGGTGCGGGTAGGAATCAGGAAAATGACAGGAATAAACGCTAAAAATTGGTGCCATGATGGGTGGTTTGGTATATTTATGATGTCATGGTTGCTGTGATACTGAAGGTTGCACAATACTAAGTTTGCGCAATTTATACCAACGTTTTGGTGTCATGCATTTATTTGGAACATGCATGCAACTTGTTTCGATAACTCTTGGAAACCTGTGGTGGAATTGGGCCGCGTTAATTTTGCGCTGAGGAAATAGGGAACAGAAAATGAAACTGGGAGAGGATGCCACCAGAATAATGAATGTCCTACCTTAGTATTGTCTGGAATTCTCTCTTGTTCCCTCTTAAAGTTGCACAAAAACGCACGGCGAATTATTACTTTGACCATGACAACATTTGCCAGTTGCATATGACAATGTGTTGCTCAGCGAGGTAGAAATTGTACTAAAACTCTGTAGGAACAATCCTTCTCCTGGTGACAGATAGTGGGTAGGGTAATATTGGTAGGTAGGTCGGACAGTATGGAAGTAGGGAATATGAAATGTGTACTATTTATGAGTTTGTGCCCGAACACAACTAGTTGCATTAATTAGCCATTCAAGTGATGGGATTTTCGGGTTGTTCGGCTTTCTATTCGGCCTATCGATTTAATTATTATCACACCTCCAAATATTAATGCGAAACATATTTATGAACTGCTTACTGCGGCTTAAAGATAATGAATCAACCTAGATTTCATCGACTTATCTTTAAAAAAAAAACTTTAAATTTATGATTCAATTTTTATAAGAAAACTTTCTTTTTATACTTTTTTGAAGGTTATTCCAATCAGTAATAATTCATTTTAATTTTTAAAAGTCATCAACGAAAATTTTGTACCCATCACTTGTGTAGCCAAATTATAGCGGTAAGTACCTACTGCATATTTTTTCATCGTGTTATCTAGGGAAATTATTACATGCGACTGTACGGTATCATGATTTTAACTTAAAAATGTACGAATTCCAAGGCAATTTCAATAAGCCATTTAATTTTTTTAAATATTTTATTGGTATGTAGATTGTAGATAGGTGCTTACTACGTTACAGCTTGATAGGAAAAAAATATATTAGTGTGCATAATAGGAACGTCAAGAATTTATATTAGATGTCAAATGGATATTTTGACGCAGATGCGATTTTATAGGTAGGCACCTACTCGTAGACGATTATTCGTAATCTTTTAGCCTGATAGTGGCAATTTAGAGGAAAAATGTATTTAATTACTAGTTAAGAGATGTATTCCATTTTTATAGATCATTTAACGTATTTAAATATAAATATTACGTAGGTAGGTAGGTACTTGGGAATTTACATTTTGGAAATCAAAAACAACACAATATGTAGGGCAACCACTTGCGTGTACACAAGTAACTGTACATGTACATATTTCATTGGAAGGGCGGTGGTTGAAGAAGGTTGCTTACTCTATATTTCCCATGAAATCCCTTCACAAATAAACAAGCCGAGTAGTTACTGCCGTGAGTAGGCTCAATGATTTTACAGAGGGAATAACCAGTAAGGCAAGCCATTAAGGGTCTCCCAAGGGCCCGCGTCCCTTATTTACGCCTAAGTCTATCAAATCCTCAAGGGCGCGACATTCCTGGGGTTCGCCGGGGCGCGGGCGGCCGCAGGAATATGGGTCGTTCATCTTACTCTCAAAGACTTGCTGAACCAGCTTCTAGCCATTCATTTCCCGGTAAACAGATATATTTTGATGGTATTTTGGATGGTGCGTACGTAATATCAAATCTAGTAAGTTAATATATTATCTTCTTCGCTGGAACTGGTACGTTATTGGCTATTATTATTCATTCTACAAATAATATAAATAACTAGCAGACTCGGACACACATTGCTTTGGTTAACGAAACATAACGCCATCTACTGACAAAGCCATTACCCAACCTTTGTAACCAACGCTATCTGTTTATTTGCAAATATATCAAATCCATAACAAAAACAAAAAAAACTACTCTGGCGCATATATTCTCCTATTTCTTTCGCAGAAAGAACTTCAAAACTGAACATAAACATAATCATCGACCAAGATATCATACGTCAGTGGGAAGAATACTTGACAAATTTTATTTCTATCTTTTATTTCAATCTTTTTTTAAATATCTTTATACACTTTTTTCTCAGCTTTCTTCTAATTCTTATATTTTTATCTGTATTAGTATTTATCTTTAATTTTATTTATCCCTAAATATGTTCTTTTTTTCTTTCCTTTTTATATATTTTATTACATGTTTATTTAAAATAATGTATCATATATGACTACCACAGCACGGGCAATAGCCTAGTATGGTAGTTTAAAAAATTGGCTGTATTATGTAACTTGTAAAAATTTATGAAATAATAAAAAAATAAAAAAAAAAATAACGCCCGCTTGCCAGCCCGCTCCCTTTATATATTATATATTTCAACCAATTTATGCCAAACCTTGACAAATTATATACTTAAACCTTCCTCATTAATCACTCTATCTATTGGTGAAGACCGTATGAAAATCCGTTGCGTAGTTTAAAAGATCTAAGCGTACAGACAGCAGGAGCGACTTTGCTTTGTACTATGTAAAGATTAACTTCAAATATATACAATTATCAAATATTTTAAGCTAATTTTCACGTTCTGTGAAAGTTCTATTCAAGTTCTGTGATTATTTCAGTTTTATGAAGCAACTGGCAAAAATGATATTATAATAACAGAACTTGAAGAGAACATACACAGAACGTGAAAAATTGTTCAAATTTTTTAAAACAACCCAACCTAAGGCTAGTAAATCCTACCGACTCGACTGTGCCATTCATTGTATTTGCATATAAGAAGTGTTTAGGTAGATTGTTGAGATGTTTAATACAGGGAAGGTACCATAGAAAACAGAAGCCGAAACACGCATTCGTGCCTTTATTATTTTTTTTACTATAGCTGCAGAAAAATTACAAAAATAATACCTAAGGGCGTGTGTCATCATTGGGGTTGCTGTGTGGAGGGTCTTTTTGGGGAAAGGGGAAAGTTTTGGGAAGGAAAGAGGTATGAGGGGTGGATAGGAATCTGGAAGTCAATGTGTCCATGAGTGACGGACATATGAATCCATCCCTTCCACTGCGGTGCAAGGCGATGGGTCGAGAGAGTCCGACTGGATAGATCTAAGTTGGGTTTCCCTCAACCAGTTTCTCCCAATCCGGCTCGCTATGCAGTAAGTGGGCTAACACATTCACCTCCAAGACCTAGACAAACCACACCCCATGAACCACCGCCAGGTCATCAAACATAGCTGACCACTTAGGGAAACCTATGGCAGGGGGGTTGGTTATCCAATAAATGACACCATACCCGCCCCTTAATTTTTTTTTGTGACATCTGTTCGGCAAAAATTCTACCCTTCCGTGTACACATTAGTGTCCCGCACGTTATTATTTATAAATCGTATTTTCAAATAGAGATTGACAAAAAACAGGCCATTTTGAGGATCTAAAAATACTTTGATCTTGCTGAAAAGTTGTTCAGATAATTCCTGGCCATTTAAAAAAAAAAATTAATTGAATTTTTAAATTGCTTAATAAATGTGATGTTTGTGGAGGGTTTTGTTAAAATACAAAGTACACGAGCAATTTCAGGTTCTTCGAAAAACTTGTATATTACCCCAAGACTGAATAATGCTGAAATTTGCTCACGACGTTTAAAATGAGTTGCTGAAAATATTGCCAATTTTTTTTAGAAACATGCATTTTTGGAGATATGTACGAGTATATATTATGATGGGATTACTTTCTTCACGGTCTTTTACAGGAAACTTCACTCGACAAAAGGCGAGTTGTATATTATTATTTATTTATTTATTAATTTTCGGGATATCGATAGTTTACATTTTTTTTAAGTTTGTACAAAAGTATTATATAGCCAAAATAAAACCACTTATGGATTTCCTCCTTGTGTCTTTTCCTCTACTGAGACAACATAATAAGTAATAATTAAATTAAATAACTGATGTAATTATTTTATATTTTAACGTTATAACCCATACCGGTGCGTGGTGTGGGGTGATTGACCAAAACCTAGGGACTAAATAAGTGACAAAAACTTAAGTCAAGTACGCGATGATTATCGTTTCTTTCTGGAATCTTTTCGTATTTCCCAACTATTTGGCCTTTGACTCTGGCTTCATAAATCTTTATGTTTCTATCCTCGGCTTATCCTCTTTTTGTTTTCATTCTGCCATTAATCATCAAACATTCAACGTTTCACAAAATCTATCTTGATTTTAGTGCCCATATTATATTATTATTTTATTTTATTATTTAAATTGTTACAATGATACTTAATACAATGACGTGAGAATTTCAAGTTCTACGCCATTCAAGACAGTTTGGTGTATGAACAAAAAATAATAATATAGTGGACAATGATATAATTAGGTATATATATTATCTTAAGTACAGGATGTGGTAACATTAAAAAATATAAATTCAGTTAGAAATGAAGTTATTACTTAGTGTGGAAAAAAGAGTAATTTGAATGTTAAATTTCACTGTGTCTTAATGGTGAATTAAGTTCTAATTGTTTCAATGTTCATCTTTGGAAAGTAGGTTGTTTTTTGTTGAATTGCTTTAATAATTAAGGCTTACAATTTTTTCATACGCTCCTCCCCATCTAATAATTCCACACCAAATTAATGACTAGCCGATAACACTTTTTTTTTAAATTATTTAACTAAATAATATATCTTTTTTTATTATTTAAGACAATTCACCCTAAAAAGAGTGCTATGTAGAATATATCTTAATCTAACAAATATATAAATACATTTTTTAACACGCTTAAGAAGTTCACTCATGTGTCTGTACAGTTTCATGTGTTTCAATTAAATCGAGGTAATTTTGGTTCAATACGGTAATCGAGCTATTACAGCTAGTTTTTTAACATTTTTTATTGTGTATACTTATCAGATGGGGTATTGTTAAGTTTAGTAAATGTGGGTTTGGGTAAGTTCTGGACTTATTTATTGAGAAGGGAATATATATTTTTTTAAATTAAGTGAGCCCAGTATTCTAGGATTTTCGTGTCATTATTAGCATTTTCGTCTACTATATTCTGGTCATGACCTGTTACTGTGATGAACGTATCGTCCGCGTAAGAAATAACGCTACCACTGAGGTTTGGATTAAAAATATCGTTAATATACCCTATAAAAAGTAATGGACCCAATTCAGTACCTCAAAATCAGTATTTCAAAATCACTTGAAAGAATAAGCCATGGATTATTTTTTCAACTTTTAATATTTTGTGAAGATAACTTTTTAGTCACTTAACATTAACATAAATCATTTTAATAAATCATTTTATGCTTATATAAATAAGAAATACAAATCTTTTTTAATAAATGGTGATAGGTCCTTATTAACCCTAGATCACTAACCTTATTTTACAACGCTTATTACTAACCTTCGTCGTTTCGGCTACGCCGTTGTAATATTTATTAGATCTTTACCTACCTTCTTCTACATCCTTCTTACTATGTAGGTACTTTCTCCCAGGCTATGTCTCTCTCAGGTGTGGATTCTCAACCCTCATATCATTGATCAGGATAGGTTAATGTCAAATTAAACAGGTTGTTTACTTTAAAACATGTATTGTGAATCTGAAGTCGGACAGTTATGCAAGTATTCCTACCTATATTGGCTCATCACGAATCTTATACAATAATGTTAATGGGGAAATCATACGCTTTGCCGTGGTCCTTTCTTGATGGCTTCGGTGGTTGTTGAATGCAGCCGATGATGTGGGATGCCGACGCCTGCAGGCTGAATGCCCAGACGTCGGAAGTACGTGAGCAGTTGGGTCTCCTCGCCCGTGGTGCAGAAGCTTCCCTATAAACTCACAACCGGGACCAGACCTCCGGTTGGAGCTGTATTTACGTGACTGATTACGTATGAATTAGTCTTTATTTTAACAGTCAATATCAGAGTCTTTCTGCGTAAGGATTATTATTGAAATCGCTTCTTTATCACTTTGGTAATTAGGCTAGGTATATGAATGCGCTGTCCGAGTGACAATTGATCCTGCGGGGAGTTCGGTTCACTTAACTGATGTCCGTATTGAATTGTGGAATTATACGTAATTCGTGATATAGTCTAGTATGTCGGTGATGAAAGGTTAGTCCGGGTTTAATGCACATGACTCGGTTGGATAACGAAATGTTTAGATTACATTTTTAAACGGATTTGGGCTATTGCTCCCGACACTTCTTTCACTTTAATTAATACATTTCTCCTCCCATGATTTACGCCTGCACGTAACGCCTACCACCGACGTGACCTTTTTATCTAGAACTCCGGGCGCAACTAACTGAAGTGGGCGATCCGTGGTTTATATACCCCGTCCAGTTATGCCTACGTGACCAGTGCTCCTTGGGACGAACCTGAGGAGGTAGCGGGCGTCGGGGAGTGAAGGGCTTCCTGTTACTGCTTGTGTCCAGCCGACGGTCTCGTGCTTCCTAATGGAGAAACATTCAACGGCTGCATGCTCTTGTCCCTTGTGCGGACCGGAGTGAGAAGCGGGGTGAAGGGTTTGTTTATTCATATCCTCGTTTTGACTGAAGTGCGGAGCGGTGCGCGGGGTTTCCTGTCCGTTACAATTGCGCTGTTTTATACTGATGTAACATCCTACGGTCGCATGTTTCTGCCCCTAGCGCGGACCGGGAAGAAGCGGGGTGAAGGGTTTGTTTACTCGTTCTGAATTGCGTTGCTTATGGTTTGCTTGGAGTTTTAACACATTACACTATCCCCCTTTTCAGGCAAAGTGAAAAAAAGAAAACAAAAAAAGAAAAAAAAAACATTACCTACCTAAGAGCCAAAACCTAATACTGCAACTAAAAGGTAACTACCTAAGAGCCAATTAAACTTAAATTATTCGAACTAAGGAATCTGTTTGAAGATCACATTAATTAACAAAAACAACTTAAGTATTACTTATAGGTAACTTATTGGTAATTACAAAATATGGAATGTAATTGTAGAGGTTCGAGTGTCCCTTGTTGATTGAAATATATTTATATTTTTAATTTTAAAATATGAATACAAGAAAATAATAGAAATTTTGTCATTAATAAAAACTGGTGAGAAAGTTGCAAGAAAGCCACCCAGAAAAAGTATGAAATGGTCTTCGTTGAAAGCTAAGAGAAGGTAATTATTAGAAAGTAAAATAATTAAATATTTAAATTGTTATGTGGCAAGATCTGAACAATTATTTAAATTAAAAGTTATGTGAAGAAAAAAAAAAAAAGAACCTCTTTACAAATCGTGCTGAAGTATTATATAAACGATTAATACACAAATAATGGTTATTATCAGATATTCAACTCTTCCTTATTAATTATTACATGAATGAAGGTATGAACCTAAAACTAACATTGTTATTTATTTATTTGTATACATATATTTTTTAAACAACTTTAAAAGAGGAGAGAGCTGCTAATAATTGGGAACATTTTATTGTTTGTATTTAATCAAACTAATACCTAACGATTGTTGACCACACAGGTAATTTATGAAGAAGAATTTAATTACACTTATAGTAAACACCATGAAAATCAATTTTTTTTTAATAATTATATAAACTAACGTTTATAAATTGTTACAAACATTACTCGCAGCTGCGATGTTCTCTATTCCCTTCAGGAATCATTAATAAACAAAAATTGTTGCCAATGAAGGCAACAGCTGACCTATGAGAACACTTATAAATATTGGTTACAGGTTATTTGTAAAACTTGCCTACCTAACAAGAACCAGGAAAAACGGTAAGACGAATAGAAAGAACGGTGAAGAGAAAGAATGAAAACAAAAAAAAAAAAATATGTATAATAACAAAGAGAAAAAACTGAGATTATTTTAAAAATATCCCGTTGTCAAACGTAGTAAAGTTTATAATTTTAATTGTCAGTTTCTCAAAAACTGAAATTGTTGACACCAACAAGCGTAAATAAGGTTATGATGAAATACACAAGTTAATTGTCAGTTTTAATAAACTGAAATTCTTGTATTAAACGATTATACGTTTTAAGTAAATATATAAAAAAATTACAACAGCACAATTAACATAATTATCGGTTTTAATAAACCGATATTATCTCATTAAACGATCTCACTTACATTATCGTATACAACGATATCACGTTATTCAAACGTTATAATACACAATTACAACGACATCACGTTATCCAAACGTAATATAGGGTCACACAGACACTGATATAAAATTATCAATTTTAATAAATTGACATTATTATCGTATAAAACGATCTCACGTTATCAAACGTAAGAGAGGTCACACAGACACTGATATAAAATTATCAATTTTAATAAATTGACATTATTATCGTATAAAACGATCTCACGTTATTAAACGTAAAAGAGGTCACACAGACACTGATATAAAATTATCAATTTTAATAAATTGACATTATTATCGTATAAAACGATCTCACGTTATCAAACGTAAAAGAGGTCACACAGACACTGATATAAAATTATCAATTTTAATAAATTGACATTATTATCGTATAAAACGATCTCACGTTATCAAACGTAAGAGAGGTCACACAGACTCACTTCTTAATATAGGTCACACAGACTCACTTCAAATATAGGTCACACAGACTCACTTCAAATATAGGTCACACAGACTCTGACATAACTCCAATATTCCAATTGGAAAAAGGCATCACGTTTTATAACTGAGCCAACAATAATACAATGACAAAATAAGGCACCACCTTACAGGTGTGTTACCTTTAATTAATTATGCATAAAAGATACGCATAATTATAACAAATTCAGAGAGAGCAGTCTCTGATTGATATGGGGTTACCCAAACACATATTTTGAGTAATCTTACGATTACAATTAGGTATTACCTTGACAAGAAACTGTCCGTATGGACGAATCTTCAATACCTATCCATAATAATAACGTATTTCTTCCGTAATGATGAACAAAATTTGAACTTGCACGGGTCTGCCGTGAGTTCTTTGTGGACAATTACAAAAATTACATAACTTTTACGAGCAATACACAAGCTTGTACGTACAATTCTGACGTTTTGTCGAACCTAGATTAAAAAAAAAAAAATTACGTAAATAAAAGCCTATATGTGTATGCAATTTACTCCTGCGGGACACGTTCGAGTGTGTTGTCACTTATGTTATGACGTCATTATATTTAAAATAATGATAAATACGAGGTGGATTAGTATGAAATTAGTAAAAGAATGAATGAAAGAAAGTGAGAAACAAATAAGAGAGGAGAGAAGGAAGGGCGCCAACATGTCTTTTATGCGTTATTTACATTATTAACAATATATTGTTTATTACATTTCTTTATTTTCTAATTATGGATAGACATGTAAACCATTATAAACTTGAATTGATAGATTAGATTTGTATGATAATAAAATGAAGTATATAGGTAGACAAATAGGGAAAAAACATACTAATACACACGCGTTTTCGTAACCGCTTGACAATTGGACCCTTATCGCCAAATAGCGGGGCGAACATAGTGACAGTGGTACCTACGTAATACGATAGTGGTACGTATATAATATGATCATACGACACCGTTTGCCTGTTCTGCCGCGTCCGGGCGTGCACTCCCATGACATAGCGTTACAAGCAAGCGTGTGTTACGATCGGTAAAAGAAAAAAAAAATCGATAGTTATAAAAAGACACGTTGCGACTAAGCGACATTCGCTAGAACGCGGGCGGAATGATAGGTATAGCTATATTCCTGCTTTCAATATTCAACATCGAAGTTGTGAGCCTATTTATTTTTGACTAAATAATTTTAATGAATCGATATGTAAAAGGTATAATGAAACGATTATTATTGAATCGAACCCCGGCTAAGTGATAGGTATTAATTTTATTGTAGTTGCCGTCGGCGACATTCGCGGTAATTCTTGGTTCTTTTATTTTTTAAATTTACTTCAATAATATTACGATGACATGATTCATAACATAATTACAGGTAATATTAACAATTATAGAAATACATATATTCTACAATATAATCTGTACAAAAACCTTTGCTGACACAATGATATGTTTGTTTACTTGGGCGCCAGTGTAATATTTATAAAATAAATTATTGCCCTCTCATATATCTTTGTCAGATAAAGGTAATTGTCAAATTATACAGGTTATTTAAAAAAAACACATTGCTAGATCTGAATGAATGACAGGTATAAAAATTCCTACCTAAATTGGCTCATCACGAATCTTATACAATAATGTTAATGGGGAAATCATACGCTTTGCCGTGGTCCTTTCTTGATGGCTTCGGTGGTTGTTGAATGCAGCCGATGATGTGGGATGCCGACGCCTGCAGGCTGAATGCCCAGACGTCGGAAGTACGTGAGCAGTTGGGTCTCCTCGCCCGTGGTGCAGAAGCTTCCCTATAAACTCACAACCGGGACCAGACCTCCGGTTGGAGCTGTATTTACGTGACTGATTACGTATGAATTAGTCTTTATTTTAACAGTCAATGTCAGAGTAAGGATTATTATTGAAATCGCTTCTTTATCACTTTGGTAATTAGGCTAGGTATATGAATGCGCTGTCCGAGTGACAATTGATCCTGCGGGGAGTTCGGTTCACTTAACTGATGTCCGTATTGAATTGTGGAATTATACGTAATTCGTGATATAGTCTAGTATGTCGGTGATGAAAGGTTAGTCCGGGTTTAATGCACATGACTCGGTTGGATAACGAAATGTTTAGATTACATTTTTAAACGGATTTGGGCTATTGCTCCCGACACTTCTTTCACTTTAATTAATACATTTCTCCTCCCATGATTTACGCCTGCACGTAACGCCTACCACCGACGTGACCTTTTTATCTAGAACTCCGGGCGCAATTAGAAAATAAACACTCGTTTGATAAAGACAGAGATGTTAAAGTTCTTCATACTTGCAATATAGGTCATAAACTAGATAGACTAGAATCTTTAGAAATTACTCGCTTAACTAAAAAAATAGACCCTAACTTTGTAATGAATAAACAATTAGAATCATTTGCTAAGTCTCTGGTTTTATATCCATTGTAATTTTCATAATAATTTCGAAATTTAAAATATATATTTAGTTTAAACCATTCCTAATCTAATGTAAACATGCATCCCTTCTAAAAGTAACTTTGTAATTAATAAGCTATTAGAATCATTTACTGAAACACCAGGTTTTTATCCGGTATAATTTTCATAATAATTTTGAAATTAATTAAAATATGTATTTTGACCATTCCCACTCCAATGTAAACATGCATCCCTTCAAAAAGCAATTAAAAAATCCCATTGATCATAGATATGTATAATAACGATTTGACAATAAAAATAGTCCATTAATAATTCAAATTACTTGTAAGGTTTTTCCCTAATCAATAGATATTGAAGTGAGCTACAAACCCAAAGTAATTAGCCCACTGGAATTACCAAAATACTTAGAAATTCGACAGTCTAAAACGACTTAGTAACAAAAATAATTCATTAAAATCCTTGTAGACTACCCTCTCCCCCTCCCCCATATGTTATGTATATAAACCGTAGGCTAAGAATAATTTGTACCAGTCTGAAGATGGCTCTGACGAGCTGAAACCGGTTACGGTCAAATAAAATTAAGTGGAATAAAGTTTTTTTATTTTTTTTATTATAATCTATTATAATGGACTTCCACCACGAATTATCAGTTTCAAAAATAGAAATATTAAATAATAATAAGTCCGTAAAAGTACATAACTCTAACAAACGGTAGATGAGGAAAGACTTATGTCTAGCAAGAAGTAAGATAATATATCAAGTTTAGTAAATTCTACTCAATTACGATACTTTTTTGTAGTAAAACTGTACTAAGCCGATTTGACTCAAGGTAAGTGTGTTATATAATATAGTGTATTATTTTATATCGAAAACCGACTTGATTCAAAGCTGACTCTATCGTATATGTTGGTTCGTTAGGAAACGGCTATCCCCAGTTCGAGTAGTTCATTTTATCAGCATTTTTCAGTCCAATTCGGCGGTGAATTCCTCCACGGGAGCCACTGCAGGACGTCTCGGGCGTTAATAGGTCACGTTTTGCAACGTAGATAAATTATAAGTAAGACGAATGGGGGAATTTATATGGGAATTGGACAACCGGGCTAGGCCGGCTCGTGGTGCGGTTGATTTTTATCTGGACTGTATTTAACTGGGCGAAAAATGAATAGTGAAGTAAAATTTTCGTTCCGCCCAAAGGTATTGAAACATAAGAGATGTTCCATCCGCAGTTTTTACTGGGTGGGACTATGCGTCCTGGTGTCGCCGATATAGTTAACCAAGTAATGAATAAACTAAATGAATGAATAATTAACGAATAAGCTAAACGAACGTTAAACTAAATGCACGAATTCTTTCCGTATGCAAACAATATTGTTAACCACACTAACTAACTTCACACCTTCAAAAAATCAACTAAATGAACAAATTATTTCCGTATGCAAACTATTCCCATTAGGTAGTAGTCCGCCGACAGACGGGCGGACACCATAGCATATCTCTTTTGTACTTCAGTATCTTTGATTCCGCCTGATGTGTACAATATTTACATATTTTATATATAGACATATTTCCTGATCACTTGCTCACGTGATACTGCATATGAGTTCAAACTTCCGAAGCCAGTTGAACTATGGTGTTCCCATTGTGGGATTGTTGTGAGTCTGAAGGGAGGGAAAATAAAAAGAGTATATTTTTAATTTTGTTGAACTTACATTTCAGAAAAAAAAAATCGGTTGCAGAAATATTTAATCTGGTTACTAAAACAATGTTTAAACCATTTCAAGATGCAAATTTTCGATTCTGAATTATTGTGGTATTATTGTGATGATGTTTACCAGGGCAGTGTAAGAGTATCTTCTACTCAAGAAGAAGGTGCAAAAATGAAACTAGTAAAAATGCGTGCTAGTGTTTCATTCTTCACTTGAAGTAACAAATATTATTTGAGTGAAATCTCCCTATAAAGGTATATGAGGAAAATGGAAAAACTCCATCAATGGAAACACGCAGTGAATGGGTATGGTTGGGTTCGATTTAATAAGCTTTTGTAACGCTACTGCAGCAGAAAATTAGGTTTTGATTTTTTTATGTGAATACCGCACAAGAGTCCCAACTGCTCCCAACCGTCTACAGTCTGTGAGTCTACGGCATCCCCGACTGGGGTATGTTGTGGGGCTGAAGGTAGTGGGAAGGGGAAGGAAATGAGGATGAGGAAGGTAAGGGAGTACCTGGCCTTTCAGATCTGGTCACCAAACATTTTTTAGCCATTTCAAGCAATGTTTCTAATTCGGAATAGTAGTCTTACAGGGCGATGCTGAGAATATATTTTACTCTGGAATCCGCCACAAATATACTACATATTATTTTTAATTAATAATTTGTGAAACAACACAAAATAATCAAATGAAATTTACTTGCGCACGCCTGGGCTCAAACCAGTGAACGTCGGAAGCCTTACCTCTCGACCACGGAGGCCCTCAAATATAAGATAAAATCAAAAGTTATAGCGAGTATTACATTAAATACATAGTAAGCAATATTCTTTATTAAGGGAATATCAATAATTATTGCAAATAAAATGTGATTTTGTTATTCAATAATGGATAAATAACTATATCTAATAACTAGGTTTAGAAGGTGTAAATCTTTTGAATTCATGCCAACGCGAATCCACGAAAGCTTTAATCAAGTACATTTTCTGTAATCCTTTAGATTGTACCTACATTTCCACGAGCCTCCCTTGCCGTTCCGTGTCACACAACTAATTTTCTTGACCGTGATTGGAGGAGCGACGGTGTCTCGTTAAATCCTATCCAATCATAGAAATCCTTTGGAGGCCTCAATAGCTTCTAAATTTCAGAAGATTGTGTCGCAAAAGCGGAGAGTGGAGGTAAAAGACACAATAATTAGTTGAATTAAATTTTTTTATCAAGTTACAGATTGCTCATACTAGTAGATAGTAGGAAACAAATTTATTTCCCAGATACCTACAGCTAAATGGCCTCACAGCTATCAAAGGGGACATTACTTTATTGTTACTAATCGGTTTACTCCGTTAATAAAAAAGTAATTTAAAAAAAATATGGTGAACATAGAACTAATCATTTCATCACTTCTTTGAAAAGTCATTAAAAGTGTTGAAAAAACTTGGTTAAATAGGTTAGGTTGGGTTAGGTCATGGTCTATTTTTTAAAAATCAGAGTGCAATTCACACGCAGTAAAAGTGAAACTATAAAGTCGCTAGACGTCGCGCGTCGCTTTATTTTCTTTTGTTGTTTATTTTTAAGTGTTTTGAAGATTATATTGATTTCCCAAAAATATATTTTTATTTTTTTGGATTTCTTAGGATTTGAACATGCGTTCGCTTGATGTCTGTCTCTCTGGCCGCTATCACCGACCGAAGTCCAGCGCCGATCCGCGAATTTACCTCATTGCACCGAGGACCGTCAAATAATACATTTTTGGAACGCATTTCCGTTTCATACGAATTTCAAATCGCTAATGAGGCTAAAAAAGTTTCACTTCAAAAATTCTTCACTTTATGATTTTGCAAAAGGGTGTAGAAATGCCACTTTGTTGGGTTGTCATAGAAGCAAAAATCATATTACAGGTAGACATGTACCTACGTTTTTACTCAGGAAACAGTATATATATTGTACCTTACTCGGTGGACCCTAAGTACCTTACTCGACGGACCCTTATCCATCGGTTCTGAAACATGTTGAGTAAAACAAACATTAGTTAAAGAAAAATGTTTTATAATTATTATTATTATTATTAAGGAAGTGCCTGGAAGGCAACTGTGTGATAGCATGTTCTCTGGTTAATCTTGCATCTTCTACAAGAAAAGAATACTACGAAGAATAATTTAGTAACCTGACGATTTATTTATATAGAAGTAGAAATAAGACGAAATAGAGAAATTTATTCTTCCTTCCAACAAGAACATAAAATGACCACATCGTTTCAACGAGGTAGCATACTCCATATTACATACTTGAAGCTTATAAATTTGTATTGGTTAAAAATTGAAAACAGAATCAGTCCTATGGCAGATAGTTTTTGTAAAAACTGTACAATAAAAACACTACCTTTTCCGGAATCAATAAGGCTCACTTCAAGGTTGTTGTATAAATTATAATGTTTGTAGGTAACTATAAAAAACTGAAAGAATCAAATAACATTTCTAGCATACTAACCAAAAAATTCAAGTAAAATATTTTGATTGCTTATTCGGAATTGTAATATGTTTATGTGGAATTGTACAATTGAAGAGGAATAAATATGTACTTGTATCGCTTTAGGTACGTCTTAGGTACTGTTGAAGTTGCCCAAAAACTTGTGTTTATCGTACAAAGTAAAATTTAAAGGATAAATGGATTTCCAATAAGATGTTTTTTTTAAATCTATAATAACAAGACACAGAAGCATGTTAAAGTTTTTTTTGTGTAATATTATTGTGTAAAGATGTACGAAATATTATGCTTTTTATAACAAAACAACTTTGTTTCAATCAAAAACAATATTATTGTCTTATCAATAAAGGGAAGGAATAACAAATAAAATAATAACAATGGCAATTGACTGATCTAATATGTTTACATAAAATTATTCACGGCCATCTTGATACTACATTATGTCTTAACAGTATTGAAATTAATGTCCCCAATTCCCATTGTTTAAGACGCCATAACATTTTTCATATGAATACATTTAAAAATAATATCGCCTACTTTAGCCCTCTGACCCAGATGTGTCGACTGTATAACAAGATAGAGTGCGCTGATGTGGATATTTTCGTTGACAATTTGTACGGATTTAAAAAAAAAGTTCTAGCGCTGTTAAAAAGTACTAACTAATTATGTTGTGAGAATTGTCTTTCTATGCATGCTCGCGTATTTCATATGTCTTTTACCACTCATTGCAATGTGTTACTTGAGTGACCTTGTATATAATTCTGTATTTTTATTTGTGATGTTTTTGTTTTTCTAATTGTATTTATTTGTATTTAATTGTATGTAATTGTAGATTTTTATAATTGTGTAATAACTGAGTTTTATAACTGGATTGTTCTCATGTAAGTGTAAACATCTGTAAAACCCAGTATAAATAAATAAATAAATAAATAAATCAAATGAAAATAATTAAAATTTGCTTTGAAAAAACGCGCAAAATCTATAAAATGTTTTTATTACAGTATATTCCACCAGAAGGTGTACAGAAGTAGTTTGATACAATACATGTCATGAATGATGGTGAATTAAATGAAAAATGATAATAATATCAAGAGATATGATTTAACAAAGTATCATTCTGATAGATTTTTGGGTTACTATGCCGTGTTGCGCTTCCTCCTTCTTTAGCCAATGTTTCGTACTAACCCAAAAATTAATATGAAGGTAATAACAAAAATGGAAAAAAAAATCATAATGGTATGCAGGTATATGCAGAATCAACTCAACTCAACACCACTTTGTAAAATCATTAAAGGTTACGAAAAAAAAGTGTCTGAGAAATAGCCCATAAGGGGGCATCCATTAATTACGTGAGCACAAACTGGGGGGGGGGGGGGGGGTCCAGCAAAATCTCACGTTACTTGAAAAAAATATACGAATTGGCTTAAATTTATCTCACCGAGGGGGAGGGGGGGGGGTCTAGATTGGAAGAAAAACTGCTCACGTAATTAATGGATGCCCCCTAACCTAACCTGACGTAACCTATTTAATATTTTTTTTTTTTTTTTTCATCTCTTTATGACTTTTCGAAGGAGGTATTGAATTGAGTTCATTCTGTGTTGTCCAGACACCGATAATAACATATCAGTCCAGCTCGAACAGAATTTCCAATGAGTTTACAAATCCTAAAAGTTTTTCTGTTTCTTTGCAAAGTACGCTCAATCTAAGTTGGCTTGCCAAACGACGTAGTATCGAGGTTTGTCTCAATACGCGACTGTCCTCCGGCATCCGGGGCGCAATTTCCGTCGCAGGAAGAAATCCCCTTTACAGATTCATAGTGGAAATCTTGATTGATTGAGAGGAAATATTTCAAATGAATCCTTTTGAGGCTTCCTCTGTATAAATAACTCCAAGCATAACACGAAAGGGAAATAGAAGAGAAACAGTCGCTTTATTTTGGCATGCTTTCAGCGAGATTCTTATACATTTGTCAACCGAATCAAATGCTTTCAATTCTTGAACCACGTCCATAAACTGTTATTTTTGTGTGTTAACATTTTGTAATTATTCACTGCTATACATATAAAATATTTACATAAATATCTAGTATTGTATTAATTTTAAATGAAAAAAAACTTATTTTTGAAGTAAAACTTCTTTTACGCTCGACTTGGGGGGTAAGCTGAAGAATGCGTTACGAAAAGGGTTATACGTTACGAAGAGTGTGATACGTTACGAAAAGTGTGATACGAACGGTAATCGATGCGAACGGTGATCGATGCGAACGGTGATCGCACGAGGCGAACGGTCGGGCCTTTACGCACGCATGACTTGGGGAGTAAGCTGGATAAGGATAAGGATGAGGTTGAGGATGAGGATGAGGATGAGGATGAGGATGAGGATGAGGATGAGGATGAGGATGAGGATGAGGATGAGGATGAGGATGAGGATGAGGATGAGGATGAGGATGAGGATGAGGATGAGGATGAGGATGAGGATGAGGATGAGGATGAGGATGAGGATGAGGATGAGGATGAGGATGAGGATGAGGATGAGGATGAGGATGAGGATGAGGATGAGGATGAGGATGAGGATGAGGATGAGGATGAGGATGAGGATGAGGATGAGGATGAGGATGAGGATGAGGATGAGGATGAGGATGAGGATGAGGATGAGGATGAGGATGAGGATGAGGATGAGGATGAGGATGAGGATGAGGATGAGGATGAGGATGAGGATGAGGGTGAGGATGAGGATGAGGATGAGGATGAGGATGAGGATGAGGATGAGGATGAGGATGAGGATGAGGATGAGGATGAGGATGAGGATGAGGATGAGGATGAGGATGAGGATGAGGATGAGGATGAGGATGAGGATGAGGATGAGGATGAGGATGAGGATGAGGATGAGGATGAGGATGAGGATGAGGATGAGGATGAGGATGAGGATGAGGATGAGGATGAGGATGAGGATGAGGATGAGGATGAGGATGAGGATGAGGATGAGGATGAGGATGAGGATGAGGATGAGGATGAGGATGAGGATGAGGATGAGGATGAGGATGAGGATGAGGATGAGGATGAGGATGAGGATGAGGATGAGGATGAGGATGAGGATGAGGATGAGGATGAGGATGAGGATGAGGATGAGGATGAGGATGAGGATGAGGATGAGGATGAGGATGAGGATGAGGATGAGGATGAGGATGAGGATGAGGATGAGGATGAGGATGAGGATGAGGATGAGGATGAGGATGAGGATGAGGATGGAGATTTAGTTAGTGAAGTTTTACTTCGGTCGTGTGGTCTAAAAAACACTCATTTTTTTCTTCATTCATCTTTGTTAATTCTATTACAATTGGTATGCTATGCCTGTCTCACTGGGAACTTGTGTGTTATGTTGAAAGCAGGTGCAGTTTATAACAGAAATACAAATATAAACACAATATTAATTTAAAAATAAATGACAATCAGCATCGTACCATTGGAACGGATACTTTTAAGTGGAGGCTGTGTTTGAAGAGATATGCTAGTTTATTTTTGGCATAATATTGCCCAATGTCCAAAATACAGATTCTTCTAAAGATTTCATCCAAACTGCTAGTGATCGGTAGTTTTAGAATAATTTTTATAATAAGTTTCTGAGCTTTAAAAATCGGATCAACGACGGCAGCGTTCGCTCCTCTCCAGGCTTTAATTCCTTATTTATTTATTTATATGATATAATATCTTACATTTCAAATATAATTCAGCAATGTCGAGCGCACCTATGCTGAGGCCTCCATTTTATAAAACCAAATTAACTAAAAATTATAATTTATAATTAAAGTAAAATTATAGGTAAAATGAATTATTTTATTACTTAAATAAATTTAAAATCGGTATATTTTATGTGTTGTATGTTTTATATTGGTTTTGAGTGTTACGTGTTAAGAGTTATTATTCGATTAAAGATTAACATAGTGAAGAGTAAATTGTTTTGAGTTGATTTCTACGTTTGTTTACTGTAGTCATAATACGTTCTTTCTTCTTTAAATTACTGTCAAAAATAATTCCCAAGTACCTATTTGATTTTGGTTTCTGCAGTAGCAAAATCTATCCAACGGCGAGCTCGTATGAAATTCGTACTGCTTTTGCTGTTCTTTTTCTTTAAGGTGTGTTTATTCAGTTTTAATTTTACAATATTTTATCTTACGAAACTGATCAATAAACTGATGATCTGATTGTCAGAAATCTCGCATTTTTTATAATGAATTAATACTACATACTTTTCAGTTTTACATAATTATTATTATTGTTTCTATTTCTAATCTATGTGAATGACATGACAAAGTGGGTTATTAAAGGAACTCTACAACTTTATGCGGACGATACAGTAATTTTTTATAATAAACTGAACATAGCGGAGCTTGAAACGGAAATGAATGCTGATGTTCCTAAACTCACAAGCTGCTTAAGAATAAACAAACTAACTCTTAACGTAAAAAAAACTCATTATATACTTTTTGGCAACAAGAAAAATTTCAGCCTCAATATCAAAGTTGGTGATAACTGCCTCGAAAAGAAAATGAGCACAAAATATTTGGGCCTGATCGTAGATTCCCAACACTCGTGGGATCTCCACATAAATCATGTAAAGGAGAAAATTACCCCCATAACTGGTATACTATATAGACTCCAAGGATTATTACCATTCCTTTACTAACATCAGTGTACTACGCCATGGTACATTCACACCTTTCTTATCTCTGCTGTATCTGGGGATTTGCCTCAAAGAAATTGATAGCTGATCTGCAGGTGGTTCAAAACCGAGCTCTCAGAAATGTTTTTGGACTTCCATGGGACACCCATGTCAGAAACATCTATTCAGTTTCCGGTATTCTTACAATCACAGTCCTTCCTAAACATGACATCACAAGCACCATCCTACAAATTACTCAACAATCAACTCACACTAACATCAAGCCACTTTACAATCAAGACATTCACACTCACAATACTCGAAATAGCAATAAAATCCGCATACCTCAAACACACACTACAAAATATGGGATAAAATCTCTGAACTATGTTGCCTATATACTATATAATTCGCTTCCAGATATGTACAAGGGAATCCAGCAAAATAAAAAAGTTCAGAATAATGCTTTAAAAGAATATTTTTAAATACGTTTCAGGATGAAACTATGTAATTTTTCTTGTCATGTCTCAATTGTCTTGTTTCCTTTTCTCTTCTTTTCTTTTCCATTTATTTGTAATCATAATCATCCACATTTGTATAACCTTGTTCCTTGTTTCTTTAATCATTTTCTATTGTTGTTTGCTCACTCAACCTGTTTTTTTTATTTATTTTTAGTCTATGTTGTAAGTGAAACTTATATTTTTAATATCCATTTTCCAAGTAAAACTGTAACTATTTCCTCACACCCATGAATTTTCCTCCTGTCCTAAAATGAGTTCTGTAACTCATCTAGCAAGTAATAAAAACAATAAAAAAAAAAAAAAAACTAAATGCTTAATATTAAAATACTAATTATTACAAAATACTAATTATTATAATGTTTATGAAGTGCGTTGTAGTAAAAATATTTTTCACGGCAAAAACACATGATGAGAAAAACAAAAATAAAAAACTATATTATTATTTTGGTTTCATGTTCTACGGAGGTAGATAGATTTCACTTTTGTTTTGATTTTTGAATATTCGATATTCTATATATTGTTTGATATTCTAGGTCATTAAGACGCCATTTTTTTTAAATTTCACGTTATATATATTTTTTTTTAAATCGAAAAGTAGTCCTGAAACTTTGGCGGCGCTTGGTCATAAAGATTGTATTCCCGGAAAATGTTGGAATGGTTCAAAATATTTTAAGAATGTAAGAAATATGTGGAAATGTTTTGTGGAAAAGGGTTCACATAAAATACACTATTAAGCATATACAAGAGATAACACAAAATATATAGTAAGATGGTACTTAAATATGGGTAATATTAAATGTCGTGTACGGTGATCAATTTTACGGTCTCTGTACCTAATGGTCCACGCGTGGTCCACGCATTTGATTACGGGTTCGATTCATCTGGCAATGCAAAAATTCATAAAAGCAAACATTCTTCGCTGTGTGGTGCGTATTACTGACTTTGATGAACTGAAAAAGAGAGAAGGAAGAAAGATAAATAAATGTGCAGAATTTTTACTTCTTTGCCGACATATCCGTTGGATTGAAAGTGTCTTCCAATGTTTTATAACAAAGATGACATGTTCGTTTTATTCGTATGAAGTATCGTCGCTAACTAGGGAGAACACAATGCTCTAAAATAAAAAAAAATATGCGATGCCTGGCCCCGGCGTATTGGACGAATTGACTGTCGAATTTACCCTATCAAGTACTCAGTGAAGAATTTTAAATACGTAATGAAGAAGGCGTGTACAAAAATATTCGGCGCGCGGCCCGGCACTTTGAACGGACCTATAGCTATAGTCGAATTTACCTCAGGAGGAAATGGACCTTTCCGCGATGTATATTTTAATTCATTCTCAAATATTACTAACAATAAAATCCCTCGTATAGTTTCTAATTCATCCCATAGAAAAATAAAATCTTGTACATATTGTATTTAATTTAGTTTTAAGCAGTTTTTATTTTATAATTTTACCTTTCAATGAATTTAAAGGTGAATTAAAGCAATTAATAAAGAAGTCCACAACTTGCTAAAATGTTCCTAATTCTTCTGTGGCCTAGAAAGAAGTAAACTCTCGAGTTACCCATTCTGTAAGCTTATTTTTCCCGTGCATTTTTCCGCCGTTAGAAGTCCAAGGCAGGTTTTATTCAAAGCTGCGGAGGATAAAGCTTAAGGCAGTATTTTAAGGCTCCGCTAGCGCTCACCTACTTAATTAGAATCTAAACAAAGTGGAAAATAAAACACCGCCTATATTTTTTCCCCACCATTTACATAAAACACTTGGATAGCGTCGAAAGTAATCCACTTTTCTCAGTTTAGTAATGACAAAATATGTCCAATTCTTTACCATAATAACCCAATACTAGATACCAAATTTATGTTTTTATTGTAAATGTAAGATTAAAGAAGTTTTCCTAGTTACCTTATCTATGTCACTATTCAACAATAAGAGAGTTTATCCATTATCGTGATTGAGCGTGAGTTATGTTATATTTTATTAACAGTAATCATGAATGACAATATTTAGCAATTGAGGTGCTTCCTTTATGGAGAATTTACGGTACAAATAACAAGCAATTCTAGTTTCCGTCTGTGTTATAATAATTTCAATTCGTCCAGCAAGATATGAGAATCTGTCTGGCGTTTCTGCGCAGTGAATTTTTTTCTGATATCCGGGCCCCCTGACAGTTCTACATGTCTACAGAAATCTTTTTTTGATTTTAGCGGCTGTGGGCTCTGCAACAACAAAAGTCTATTTCTAAACTATCTGAACAGGCATCAAAATACTATCAATTAGCAATAGCCTAAATTCAAGGCATAGTATCTGTTATGATGGTCCTTTCATTATCTTCCTCTTTGATTTAGCAGATCAAAATGAATTTTCCGTCGCGAAAAAATATAATTTTGACTTTAAAGTTAGAAACATTTTTATTTCGGCAAATAAAACAAATTGTACGTTTAATTGGGGCAATAATTTATTGAACACCACTGCGGTCGGAATATATAATTAAAGTAGGTAAGTTAATTCAAAATAACCTATATATTTCCTCAGCGCCTATGCAGTGTAGGTGTCTGTAGGTGAAGATTTCATTTTGATTACTTTATTATTAGGTGCCGTTTTCTGAACTCACGTGTACAATATTTTTTTCAATATGTTTCGCCGAGTGCATCGTGCAGGCGTAACAAAAGAAAAATTTATTATAACTACGTGAAATAATAAACACTAGCCTAGCGCAAAGTTAGATGCAGAGGTAAATTCAGAGTTGTGGGTAAGCTTTTCAGATCAACGAATTGTTGAGAAATTTATAATTTCCGAAAATGATAGTCATCACCGCGGATGGTGCGGGTTGTGGAATGACGCATTGGCCGGTGCTCACGTAAAACTATGGCACTCTGGATAATGAGAAATACCAGAATATCTCTGGGAATTATTTAAACTAATTCCGCCATATGATGATTCGGTAACAAATTATTTTGTTTGATTTACATTGCCGCTCCATTTGAATATTCGGCTAATTGCGGTGGCTCTCGTGCGGTGCTCGGCGCTCGGTGGTTGAATTTACCACATCAAACCTTCGATACACCGCAATTTGTATTAATGTACACAATAATTCACACGTGCGCTTATGGAGTCGCACCTGTACTATCAGTGGTTAATAAAACATATTCCTGAAAAACTCAATTTGATCGCTGGCAAAAAAATTATTGTTTTGTAAAAACTTTTCCGAAAATTACGAGAGATGGGAAGGCTGATAGAGATATCGAAAGAAGGGTTAATACAGGCAACTTCATTAATGGAGGACTAAACGCCGTTGGCGACAACAAAAAACTGTCCAAAGAAGCGAAGTTAGCTGTCCTTAATGGAGTGCTGGTACCTACCCTAATGTATGGCAGTGAGGCATGGAACCGGCAGAGGAAGGACGAAAGTAGACTGAATGCTGTAGAATGAGATCCCTGAGGCGTATGTGTGGTAAAATCATGTAC
The DNA here is from genome assembly GCA_917563855.2 of Limnephilus lunatus. NCBI lineage: Eukaryota > Metazoa > Arthropoda > Insecta > Trichoptera > Limnephilidae > Limnephilus > Limnephilus lunatus. The sequence continues at coordinate 49,392,955 of OU830600.1, forward strand.
GATCGTGGCTGATGTTATCGTAATGAGTAAGATTAAGAAAGGGACGCTCAGATGGTTTGGGCAAATAGACCAAATGAACGAGGAAAGGAGTATAAGGAAAATATGTGACGTAAATGTGAATGGTAGAAGACGTCGGCGACGCCCGAAAAAGACATGGCACGACCAAGTGAATCAGACACTTGAGTCGGGCCATGTGAAGAGTCGGAATAATAGAAGAGTATGTTTGAATGTGAACGAGGAGTGTGTGCCAAGACCGAGTTGTTTGGCGGTCCGTCCTCTGCCTATCCCTGCGGGGAAATGGCGTGATGGTTAGTTAGTATGTTAGTTTCCCGAAAAGTCGTTTTTTAGTCGTCGTTAGTTTGTCGAATGGCGACATTCTGTCATCAACGCTGATTAGCAAATCAATTTTAATAAACAGACAGAATTTAATAATGTGACAAAGATAATAGATCATAATAATACAAATAAATAACTCAGTTTCAAAATTAGAAATGCGATAAAGATACTTCAAGACTTCATGGATACACCAGTTTGCCTGCTAAGCTAAACTAATATTCTACATTAGTATGGATTTTCCAAAGTCATACGACATAACATTAAAATAGTGTAAGACTAGCCATAGTTGTTCGGAACAGGGTAAAATAACATTGTGTGCACACTCAAAATTTTCAATAATAGCAAAACCCTTGGTATCGAAAAGAAGCAAATAAAATTCATATGTGTACAACCAAACAATTGAATCATTTTAATTGTTATTCATACCTATCAGCGAGTTAGTACTTCACACTATTACAATTATTATATACTGTGTATTCTTTTGTATATTATAAATAAAGTGGATTATAAAAAAGTAATTTTTCATATAAATTATTATATTTTATATTTATTTTTCTAAAACTTATAATTAGCAGTAATAAAAATAATAAGCGAAAGTAAAAAACTTTGATGGTAAAAAAAAACAATATATTTTGAAAACGTTACGACCTTCGTGTGAAATTTCTTAATTTCTTCACACCCTATACGCGTAGAATCATAATAATATTTTTACACATGAGAAAAGAAAATTAGCGCTTCGCTTTTTATCTCGTTCATACAATTAAAAATTATTAAAAAATATATATATATATAATAATTCCTCAAGAATAACTGAAAAATCCGTCATTTAGATTCATGTTGGCACTATTTAAAAGTTGATTTCTCGAATTTTTATTTATTTATACACGCATAAGGGGTTTTAGTATTATTAAAAAAAACATTATTTTCAATAAAGTTTTATTAAACTCACAAAAGTCATTTAAAAAAGTAATGGTTCAGAAATAACCTATGTATATTTAACCGTTAGCAAAACTATATTAACTACAAGACATTATTTAAATGATTAAAACTGAAAAAATTACACTAATATGATAGTAAATTGGTCATTATAATGCAAAATGTGGAACAAAAACATTATTTTAATTTTTATTTTATAAATAAAAATAAAAATAATGCGTAAAATATCAAGTATTGAAAACTGTTATTTTTATTTTAAACATGGTGGACTGCACATGCGCAGATCCACTGAAGACCAGTGTGACCATTGAAAAAATTTTTAATCTTCTAAAAAAATAAAATGTACAATCTTTACACGGTGTGAAACAAAAACATCGTTTAACGGTCATTAAGTGTTTTTATTAGTAAGCTGTATGCGTTCCATTATTATAAATTGAAAACAAAAAAGATCCATCTACTGTTGAAGAGAGTGAATTATAACGACTGTGTAAGTACCTACAAATGGGTATAAGAAGCTAACTTTCATTTTACGGGAAGATAATATTTGAATATGATTATCTAGCATCTACCAAGAAAAAAAAATACCCTCATAAAAAAAATATTGGTCTTTTGATGTTTTTTTAAGCATTTCATTTCACGATATTAAGGTATGACTACATTGTTCCATTTTATTCCGAAACATAAAATTTCAACGATAACCATAGTTTCCCATTAAAAGGATTTGCCTTTAACATTCATGGTAGCTTTCAATTGAAAACGGTCTTTGAGTTTTCCTAATGGGCGCTATTTACGCTCCCCTAGCACCTCATCACGGTTGATTAAATATTTTTTTATGTTTTTACGTACGCCGCATCGTAGCAGGTTTGTTCTGATGCTGCGACTGAGTTTCTCATTAAAAACTCAATACGCTTTTCTACGATTTAATATGTAATACACACAAGAAATGCCTTACATTTTTTATTAAATATTAATACCTCCCAAGAGTCTCAACTGTTCCCAGTGGAGACTATGGCATCCCCAATTTGGGTATTTTATGACGCTGAAGGTGGAGGGGAGAGGAGGGAGATCGGTAAGAGGAAGATTAGTTATGTGAACTATTGGCTATTCAGAACTAATCATCAAACACGGCTAATGTCATTTCAAGCAATGTTTCAATTGTTAATTGTGGTCTTACCCATGGCGATACTGAGAGTATCTTTCACTCTGGAACGTGCCGCAAAAATACCTTATATTATTTTTAATTATTATTAAATTGTGATGTAACACAATCAATCAAATAAAATTTACACGCGCACGCCGGGATCTGAATCCGCGACTCCCGGGGCGACAGCCGAGAGCCTTACCATCGACCATGGAGGCCGTTGAAATTGTATATAAATTTGATTGGAAATTAATGTCGCCACTGATGTTGATTCAAAAAATTTGAACAATTCATCAAATATTTTCACGTTCTGTGAAAGTTCTTTTCAAGTTCTGCAATTACTTGAGTTTTGTGGAGTTGCCAATAATGATATAATAACAAAACTTGAATAGAACTGCGCAAAACGTGAAAATCAACTTCAAATATTTTATGAACGGTTCAATTTTTTTAAACGACCCGTCCTAAGAAGCTTTTTGTTTTTATACATTTAGAATGGGTTCTGTCTCTCTTCTACTTGTCTGACATCGTATATCACTTTTCCATTTAAATTTCATAGTGATGATAAAACAGAAAGTAATGTATTGGAAAATTTTAAGGTCCGATTGGCCAGACTCTTGGAGATTCGACCTTTCCGCCGCGTTCATTTTAATTAATTCTGAAGTACGTGTTGCAAATATTTAAAATGTGTCTCCATGTCTCACTCCCGAAGTTATTAATTCATCGTCTAGAAAAACAAAATCTGGTGCATACCGCTAACTTTATAGTTGAACAATGGGTTATAAAGTTTTAAAATCGCTGTACGTTAAATATATTAATGGTAAGGTATTATTTTTATTAATCTTAAATCTGAAAGAATTTACATCCCCAGTGTTCTGTTGGAATAAAAAAGTTATTATAGTTACAAATTTGCTGGAAATGTTTAAAATATGAGTTTTGAACAAATAAAAATTATTAGGGTTGTGTACCGTCTTGACTTCGAAATTGGATGAATGGTTCGAATTCTCGAACAACTCGTGTTTAATCTTTCAAAGTATTTATTTATTTTTTGATATAATATCTTACATTTCAAATATAATTCAGCAATTTTGGCCTCACTGGGTAGCTCACCAGTGCTGAGGTCTTCATTTTATAAAACAAAATAAACTAAAAATTAAAATTTATAATTAATGTAAAATGAATTATTTTATTACTTAAATAAAATTAAAATCAGTATATATTATGTGTTGTGTGTTTGTGAGTGATGTGTATTTTATATCGGTTTTGAGCAGTATTATCTCTGTGACAATTCATTTCATATTAAAACACAATAAACACGGCTTTCGTAAAGACCTAAGCACCGAGGATGCGATATATGAATTGACAAAAAAGATATACTCATCTACCGATAAAAAAAAGAAACGTCTTGCCATATTCCTAGATTTAAGAAAAGCTTTTGACACCGTAAATCATGATTTAATCATTACAAAAATAAATCAACTAGGCTTCAAAAAAGACACACTAAAACTACTCTCTTATTCTTAAAGACAGACACAAAAAACAAAAATTGGGAATAATTATAGTTCAGAGTCAAAGATAAAAAATGGAGTTCTACAGGGAACTGTGCTTGGCCCGATTTTATTCTTAATTTATATTCATGATTTATGTAATTTTGTAATTCCTAGTAAAATTGTTTCTTACGCAGACGACACGGCAATAATAGTGGATGGTAATCATTGGAAACAAATTTTTTCGAAAGCAACTGATTGTATTTCACTGGTTTCAACATTGCTAAAATACAACAAACTCGTTTTAAACTATGGCAAAACATTTTACTTACCTTTTTATAAAACCATTAAAAATAAACCTAAAGACAACCTTAAAATTAGAATCCATATTACTAGTTGCAATCAAGAAATGTGCTTCATGTGCAACGAACTTACTAATTTCGAAAATATAAAATATTTAGGAGTATCAATAGATATAAATCTTCATTGGAAATCACATATTAATCATATCACTTCTAAATTAAGATATTTGACCTACATATTTTATTTTATAGACTTAAGGAAGTTCTTAACATTGAGAAATTGAAAATGATCTATTTTTCCCTGGTGCAATCTTCAATCACTTATGGCATTATAGGATGGGGTGATGCACTTGATACATTTATTAAGCCTCTACAAATAATTCAAAAACACATAATTAAAGTAATATATTACAAAAATAAAACATTCACGACCAACTTATTATACAAAGAAACTAAAATATTTAATACTAGCTGTTTCCCGGCATGCGTTGCAATGCCATATTCAAATAAATAAAATGTTACTCCTTGCATGTCCTTTCCCGTGCGTTCCCCTCCAGCGTTCCACTTCCATCTTCCCCGCCACCGCTCTCCCGCTCCCCCGTCCCGCCAACCCCCCTGGCACTTCATTTCTTGACTCCTCTCCCGCCCGGCCCGTAGCCGAAACTTTTTTCTAATACTAACATTTTTAAACTCGTGATATCTTTCTAATTAAATATCCGAATTGAAAAATTCAAATAGTTAAATAAAGGTATTGAAGCTGTCTTGAATATGAAGTTATTTATTTTGATAAGGATTAAAACCAAGATACAAATAAATTTAAAATAAAAGAATACTTATTGTGGCATAACCATAATAGTTAGACATATGCTGTTGTAATTTTTTTGTAAATAATAATGTGTTCTACAAAGTCGTAGTACATTATTTTATTCTATCATCAATAGTTTTCGCAGCGCACGCGACGTAAAGAATATTTTAGGTAATTTTTTAACACCTTGGGTTACATTATTGAAGTTTTAGTAAAGATGCCTATTTTTTTGAAAATATAATATAGCTTATGTTACCCAAGGATAGTGTAGCTTCCCAACAGCGAAAGAATTTTTCAAATCGGTTCAATAGTTTAGGAGCCTATTCAATGCAAACAAACAAACAAACAAACAAATCTTACCTCTTTATATAGTGTGGTAGATACGTAAATTATTTATATTACAAACTTTGAAATATGTATTTAAAAACAAAAATAATTTCGAAATAAATGAAAACAGAATGAGCAAAAGAATAAATAATATATTTTACACCCCACAAACCAATACTAAATTATTGCAGACACATAGCAGTTTCATTGGTCCTCGTCCATTTAACCTTCTACCACTACAAACTCAAATGATAAAATATTTAAAAGAGGTAAAATTATGGTAGAATTTTCTGTAACTTTCTAAACTGTAGTACAATATGTTTTCTGTTTATTTATTTTTTTATAATAGTTTTAAAAAAAAAAGAAAATTAAAAATCAGTATGTTTTTCTCCATATTTTTATTTTATTTTTATAATATCTGAAAAAAACCTTTTTCACTTATTCTACCTATGTAATACAAACTTTTATACAAACTTTATATTTTATATGTTTTTTAAGTCTATTTTATACTTTGGGTACTTGGAAATATAGTATTTTGTTTTAATATTACCCACACTTAGGCAGTGCCTTAGTGGGTTTTCATTTCTTGTTCGTACTATTTGTTATTATATATTATGTTATTATTTACTATTTGCTATTATACATTATATGTACAAAGAAATGGGAATAAATAAAGTTTAAAAAAAAGTGTTTCTTTTCAAAGCAGTATTTTTTGTACATATTGCTATAAAAAATAATATCGGTAAGTATAATAATGTATGTAATGTAACAAAAAAAATGTATCAAAGTGTTGGAAGTGTTTATTAGTTGATGTATGAGTGGATGGAGAGTGTTTGATGAGGAGATCCTCTCCACGTCAGGCAGGATTGCCTTCATACCTTACCGATATTGAGGTTAAAATGCTCCTTGAGATCACGGCACTTCCAAGCCGTGATCTTGTGTTCAGGCTTATAATAATGATGATGTTTAATTGAAAACACTTAATTATCCACGATATTAAGTTTTATTTAAAATATTATTTACAACGAATATAGATTCGCGTACGAACGGGCAGAGAGGTAAAATTGCCGTGCAACCGGATGGATCGAGTACTAGAGCCGAATAATAATAGGATCCTATCTCGGGGCAATCGGTGACATTTAGTGTCGGTCATCTGGGATACCATACGCGTGAAAATAAGTAATGTGAATAAGTACTGCCATAAAAGAAAAAAAATAGTGAGGAATAATAATAAAAAAATCAACCCGTAAAGAACAAGGTTTCCTACCCATAAATTGGAGTAAAACACCCTAAATGTGAAAATACTGAAACATTAAAACTGTGTTAAATACCAATCGAATAATACTGACATTTAAAATGCCATAAAATTTCAGAGAAATGCATATACATCCGCGTCTGTGTGCATGATTACCACGTTGATAGATATATTTATTTATGTGAATACCGCACAAGAGTCCCAACTGCTCCCAACCGCCTGGAGCCAATGAGATTATGGCATCCCCAGTTGAGGTTTTGTTGTGAGGCTGAATGTAATTGGGGAGAGGAAGGAGATGTAGAAGGGCTAGATCAGGAAGTACCTGGCTATTCGGATTTAGTCACCAAACACGTAGCTCAGTGGTTAAAGAGCAGTTGACCGGATATCAGAAGTGCACGGGTCCCGTCGGCGGCATGTATATTTTCTCGGAAGATTTTTCTCAATTTAGATTAGTGTTTCAGGCTTATAATTATTACTTATAATAATTGTTACCCTTTGTGCTATGCATAAAAATCTTTTCTTAAACTTTAGTTTATCAATTAAAAATAACAATTAATATTTGACGACTTAAAGTAGGTACTTCACCAAAAAATTTAGACATAATTTGTCTCGATGCCACCTGGTGGGAGATCTAGCACTTACAATGGCTTTCTTATATAAATAAAGTTGGTTGTTTGCAGGTGGAAAAATGTAATCAGCAGTAATTGTTGAATGAAACACTAATATATATTGAATTATTTGGCGGGTAAGAGATAAGCCACCGTAGATCAGGGATTAAAGAGCAGTTGCTATGCATATTTACCCATTATATTGTCTTTCATCTTAAACAATATTTCAAACGCTTATCAACATCGAAATGACATATGCACAAATAAATTCAAAACTACAAAAGTAATATAACATGTACCCATCACTTTCTTTTATAAAATGTGTCTAATTAGTACGATATTATATAAATTATTAAAATAGCATTTTGCTGCACCAATTGAAAGCAAGGCGATCAATCTTATGTGCAATCTACAAAGCACTCTCGAGCGTTTCTTCGACTAATGCATTCCTAAGTTGCTCCGACACTGGAAGAAAGTTAAAGTTAGCGAGATTCGAACTAATGCTTTCTTGTTTACGGCGGAACGATCTGACGTATGGTATGATTTACAACCTATTATTTGAATATTGATGAACAAATTTTCTCTTTAGTAAATGGACTTACTTCCAATTTACAAAATTCAAAAAACACGCTTTGTATTGGCCTAGTGTGGGTCTAGTACAAATTCATTTTTTCCCATTAAGGGGTTTACATTCGTTAATTAATTTCTAAATAACCCCAACTACGAAACAAATATATTTATTATGACAACTGTCGACAGCAGATAATATTACAACATGTTAGAACAACGATGACAATTATTTTCCTGAAAATGTGTTTTAACAACGCAAAATTAATGTAGAAAATCTGAAACACGATAAGCTTCTTTCAGAATTAGAACGGCGCAATACCATCTTTTTTTGTTATTTTTTTTAACTAAGATTACCTTTTTTGAATACCTAGACTTTTAGATTTCTAAATATCTCATTCTTCCTGAATTTTTTTGGCAAGAAACTGCAACCATGTATTCCATACTGCATTGTATGCCAAGATTAAAATTCATTATAAATATGAGCATAGTCGTAATAAATATTCAATTCTGCAATTAACAATACCCATTTCTTACGCGAGTAAGTTAAGTCGTAGAAATAATCATTTATTTTTTAACCATTAAAATTAAGAATGAAATATAGATGGCATTAGAAAGGAGAGATGGAAAATCTTACTAGGGGTTGTAAAATGTTTCTTTGAACTTTGGTAGTTTGCCTTTGAGTAAATTTAATTTGGAGCAGGCTCCGTTAATTAACCCCGGGCGGGAACGGCATAATTAGGGGGAGGTAGGTTTGGAAGATTTTGGCCTAACTTATTGCCCCGTAAATATGAATTAATGACAAGGATTTTATCAATTGTTTTAAAAATTGAAGGACAACATTAACGTATACTATGTGTTATTATTAGGTTTTATCACTATGTTATGTCTTATCTTATTTTTTTACAATTTCGTATCCTGTTTATACCAATCTTCCATTAGAGGCATTTGCTTGTGGGTGGAAGATGAGTGTACATTTGGAAAGGGACGACAGATTGACAATATGACAGATTGACAATATATAGTACACCTGCCGTTAGATGGGCATGATCGAAAGAGACTAGTTGAGAGAGGTCTTTTATCCTCTCCAGCCGGAATCTTTCGACCCATCGCCTCGCAGGGATGGATTCATACGTCCGTCGCTCCTGGACACACTGACCCCCAGATTCCTATACATCCCTCACACCTATTTACTTCCCAGAACTTCATCTCCTTCCTTTCCTTAAAAAAAACCCTCAACACAGCATCCCTAAGACGACATAGGCCCTCAGGGAAATTATTTTCCTCAGGGCCTCCTGTGTGGAGCTAATTTAAAAAAAAAACCTCTTAGAAGTTAACATTTTGGTCGACAGTGATTTGGGTCGTATTGTGTGAGAGAATGATTATGTAAGATTATTTAAAGAAATGGAGGTATATTGTTAGTGTTAATTTCGAAAGGGCTGACTTTATCACTATTTAACGATAGGATGTTATCATCAAATCATTTTTCTAGATTATTTATATCACTGCAATTTTTAAGTTTATTGTTTCCCATATTTATTCTATTATTATAAGAACTGTATCATCGGCATAATAAATATGAAATATACATTCAAAATGAACAATATTGGTCCCCAAACGGCGCCCTGTGGGATACCAAAATTTGATGTTTCTTGGTTGCTAGTTTTGCCATTTATACGAGTAATAACAAATTGTAGACGATTTTTCAAGTAACTGCTTATCCATTGGACTTCTTTATCGTTGATGATATTTGATGTCAGGGTCTTTAATAAGTTTTACGTCTGAGATACTATGGAATGCTTTTCTTAGGTCTCTGAATACTCCTACACATTTATTGCCTTCATTAAGTGCCGAGTATATAAAAGCTGTTAAATTTGCTATTTGGTTTGTGTGATTTTTGTTTTTATGAATCCTAATTGATTGCAGGGTAATATAACATTGCCCTCCAGAAAACCTGCAGTTTTTTCACAATCTTTTCAAATATTTTTGATATATTCGATATTAGGGATAGCAGTCGATAATTTCATACATTATGTGGGTCACCTGCTTTAAAGATAGATGATATTATAATTTTGCATTTGAAGAAAATGTTAGAAAGGCTTTAATATTATTAACTTTCAAAATTCACAACACCCATGTCAAATTCCAATACCTAAAAAGAAATAACAGGAATTTTACTTAACCATCACAAGTATATTATCCTTATGGCTTTTTTTTAATACTTGTCATCTACATCTACATTCCTCATTTGCTTCATTATCGATGCTTTAAAGGTAGTAAATTATCAAAATTTAAATAATTAACTTTGTTTAAACTGAGTGATATATTTCCCTTACCCCAAAGTGATTTTTTGTTTTTGTCCGAGACTGCGTGAATCGCCACCGCATCCCGCATTTCTACCGATTTATTACATGTTTTCCTTACACTTTTAAGTTTCAAAGCTCTTAAAAAATATATGTTATTTTTTAAGATAATATCTAGACGTTTCCCACGCCGAAACGCAAATTATATGAAATCCCCTCGTTAGAAAAAAATCGCAAAGTATGCTCCGAAAATTATTGTAAACAAGTTGTATTCTCTTATTTTAGAAGTTATATCTATGAAAAATTCACAGTGTTTCTTTAAATGCTATTTTAGGTATTCCTTACGAGATTTTTGCTCTATTTTAAAAAGGTCGTTTTTAATTAAACATTTTCACAATTTTCGCTTAAATTTTATTGTTTTTAATATTAGCGCGCTCTCTCACATTCGCATTCACCTTTATCTCTCTATCTTCTTATTTTTGAGCGGGTACACGGCCGCGGCGCCTTAAAGACATTGTTATTTTATTGCTGCTTAGCGTTTATATTACAGTTTGGGTTCATTAGCAATGTGTTATTTTCTTTGTAATCAATGAATGTATTATAAAGATCAGGGCCTTAGTTTATCGAATAAGTACACTAGAGCATTTTAATGTTAGCATTGTGTTTTCTAAGAATAGCTTTGTTTTGTTGTTTAACCATACGCGGTAAGTCAGATGAATGGGTCTATTTTCGAATGTAATCTTTTTTGAGTGGATTTAGATGTAACTACAATTTTTTTTTTTATTTAACAATATATATAGTTTGAATATTTTTATTTTTAACTTTATGAGTAAAATCTCAAATTATAATATTAATTAAGTTATGTGTGTTAAGAAAATGAAAATAATGTTGGTAGTTCTTAGTCGAAGTTTAAAACCAACTGGTTGCTCCACAACATCAAGCACACACTCGTTTCTCATCAAACCTGGGCTGCGTGGTCCCTAAAACTAAAACCTCATTCGCTCAAAGACAATTCTGGTTCATCGCTCCTAAAATATATAATGCTTTGAGTGCCGACATAAAGTCACATAATTCTAAATCTCTTTTCAAATCCCATTTAAAACTTTGGATATCTGAAAAAGGAAGAGATTTCTTCAAAAAACACATAAGAGCTTAACATTATATTTAAAAAAAAAACTACTCTGGCGCATATATTCTCCTATTTCTTTCGCAGAAAGAACTTCAAAACTGAACATAAACATAATCATCGACCAAGATATCATACGTCAATGGGAAGAATACTTGACAAATTTTATTTCTATCTTTTATTTCAATCTTTTTTTAAATATCTTTATACACTTTTTTCTCAGCTTTCTTCTAATTCTTATATTTTTATCTGTATTAGTATTTATATTTAATTTTATTTATCCCTAAATATGTTCTTTTTTTCTTTACTTTTTATATATTTTATTACATGTTTATTTAAAATAATGTATCATATATGACTACCACAGCACGGGCAATAGCCTAGTATGGTAGTTTAAAAAATTGGCTGTATTATGTAACTTGTAAAAATTTATGAAATAATAAAAAAAAAAAAAAAAAAAAAAGAAGTATGATACAGTTAAAAGTGACCGAATTGGAAATGGGTTCCATAGCTCAATCGGTAGAGCACTTGCCATGTAAGCATAGGGACCTGGGTTCGAGTCCCAGTGGAACCAATATCTTTTTCTGATTTTTCTGTCTCCAGATTTTGATTGAGTTTCGCTAATGTCGTCTTCATTTAATTAAATAATATAAATAGTATTAATCAAAGCGATACTTTATGTATCAATACTTCTTAAACTATACATTATCTTGGTTTTTGCAATTTCCAAATTGATTGCCATTCTGTAGTTACAATATTTAACTCTAAGCAATTATTTAATATTATTCTGCAAAACATCACAGCGCCTAAACGGGCAGTGCATAAATATTAAGATAGTGACCAAAATTCATATATATCTGCTGCGATGGGAATCGAATAATCTAACATGTCGACAAACAAAATAACAATTTGTTTTTTTAAGATGATGCCATACTAAATAATGCAAAATCAAACCAAATAATTTGTTTTAAATAAATATTATAGATGGTTCAAATACATACTGGGTGTAGAAAATATATTGGCCCTTAAAAACATCGATCTTTTAATAAGCCTGGAAAAAAATAAAGTATTAGGTCTATAAGAAATCACTTTCAAGTGCAAACTCTCCTACTTATGAAAACCATTTCGGGTATGGTTTTATTTTTTAATGTAGCAAATTTTTTTTTATAATAATCGCAAAAAAATTATATTTATGCCCGAACTTCACAAATTAAAATACAATTTGCATTTTCGCGTTTTATTTTTGCCATCAATCATTACGGCGGCAGTCGACGAATTTGGATTTTCAAAGTGAACATTATGCCGTCCACCCAAGAACTACTGACTTACTGTCAGTCCGGCCCCGGCCGGAGCGGGGAATAGACGTATTAGGCTCCGCGTCGCTTGGTTCCGTGAAACCAATTTAAAATTTCCGTTTTATTACAATAAACAATGCGTAAAAAATGGTTAATGTTTTTTTACAGGCCTTTACGAAACCCATCTATAAAAAAAATTCTCAAATACCTTTTTCAACCTTTCCAAAAGCTTTTTCTCAAGAATTTTTAAACTCCTCCCATAAAGGGGGGTGAATTCCGATTTCAATTTTTTTCCTTGACTATTGGATCATCTTAAGTATTAAAATTCGTGTACGGCAAAAGGGAAATACAGATGAATTCCCTGTAAGCAACTCGTATCTTACTAGCGCCATACTCCCACCTGCATTGTTCTACGTTAAATCCAGTTTAGTTCCCTCCATCTTCCCGGCTCCCATGTCTTATCACCTGCTTTCTAATTCAGGCAATTCCCGCCCCGCCAGACAACCAGACAGGAGGGGATATTTCAGACGACGTTGCAGGCGCGAGTGCCTCGAGACCCTGAACCGCCCGAAAGACGTCGGTAAAAGAATGCGCTTTATTTCACAAACCCCCCGCTGAGCAATTCCCCGCAACGCAACGCGCTGAAAAATGTCTGATGACGTATTTCAGCAAGGTTGAACAACACTTGTGGGCTGACAGACTTGCTCTATACTTAATGTGACCAAACGTCACGATTTCACCGGGATTTCGCGTTTTCAAGCAGCGTGTCCCGGTGTCCCCGAACACAGCTTCGGGGCGCCATAATGTCCCGTTTTCGAAAAGAAACCATCATGCGCCTACAGAAACATACTGGTAATCTTGAAATATATAATATACCTAACCCTAATATGACACGAAAAAACATTACTATCTTGGGAGGCGTCTACTAATATCTAAAGGAATTCCAAAAACTGAACAAATATCACTAATATCTAGGAGAATCTATTTTCTGACTAATATCTATACGAGGTAACCAAAGTGAGGACGAATATCTACAGCTCAAACTTCTGACTTATATCTATGGAACAGGTGATGTCGACGAATAATATCTACAGCACTGGCAGAGGTTAGGTTAGGTTAGGTTAGGTTAGGTTAGGTTAGGTTAGGTTAGGTGCTCAGCTGCCCTCTGTAGATATTAGTCCCACCTACGCTCCATTGATATTCGTCACCACTGGACCGTCATAGATATTTATCTGACCTTAAGCCCATAATACGTGACATCTTTTTTCAGCCCGATTCCAATTAGAGACAAAAGTCAACATTTTTCGCTTTACGCGATCGCTATTTTCATCTCTATTTTCATACCTACGATTTCATACAACAAACAGTATGGTTCATGTGTTATTTGCAGTGATGACAATTGAATTCGTAGATATGAAAATAGAGGTGAAAATAGCAATCGCGTAAAGCGTAAAATGTTAACTTTGGTCTCTAATTGGAATCGGGATGAAAAAAGATGTCGTGTATAACGGCCATTAGCTCTGTATATATTAGTCTTCTCTCTGAATATTTGTCCAACATATGAGCTGTAGATATTCGTCCGACATACAGGCTGTAGATATTAGTATCTGGAGTCCTATCTTGTCAATTGTATTGTATGCTCCTAAAACAAATAAGTTTTAAAGATATTTTTTTTCATATGAAGCAGATACTTTGTGATTTGACATTATAATTTAAAATAAAACATTTGTGATCACCACTTTTATTTTATATACTTTTTGCGGACCGGCATAGGTATTTTATTTTATGTATTAAGGGACTAGAATTCTAATAATCCATGCGCTTGGTAGCTGCAAGACGAATTGTGATCTAGCCTCCTACCTACATAGTAAAGTAAATTCACTCGTAAAATCGGTGCTAATTTTAGTCAAAAACATTTTTACTGTAACATATTGCTTTATTCCGTTTAAATTTTCTCTTAATAAAAAAAAATCTCTTTACATTTTGAACAAGGGTCTAGAATTCCAATCGTCCGGGCGATTGGTAGCTGCAAGCTGCAAGATGAATTGTAATCTAGTCTATTTTGTACAGCGCTCTTGAGGCAATTTTTCGCGAAAATAGCGCTATATAAAATGTTCAAATTTATTATTATTATTAAGTACCTACCTTTTTTTCAGTGTCCCGGTTTGGGGTAAATAATAAATGGTCACTTTAGCTATACTCTCACGGCGTAGCCTATTTCAGCACATCGCACGCCATACATTCCCAATGGGAAGGTATGGCTAGCAATATGCTTAAATAGGCCAAGCCACGAGAATACAGCGTCTGACACAGGCATTACTTCTGCGCATGCAGGGCTTAAGGGTGGAGATTTGGATGAGACGCTACAAACATGTATCCGGCTTTTACAAGTGAAAAATATGAAAATTATAGGAACGTTTTTATTCAACAAATGCGCATTGCGAAAATAAAATTGAATTTTTGAAGTGAAACTTCTTTAGCACCGGTATGATTTGAAACTCGGATGAAACGAAAATGACACTAAAAAAACACATACATCTATAGGCGTCTGCGATAGAATGAGACAGAATGAAACCTTACCGCATTGGCCGCTTTGATGATGAGCTCACTTTTCAAGGCTCCTATTGATTGAGATTGTGTGGGCGAATGTTTCACTTCTACCGCGTGTGAACTGCATCGATTTTAGAAGTGAAACTTGATTGTGATTTGGATTTCGGACGAAACAGAAATGACGATTACTGCACCTGTGACGCATCAACTGCGCTTATTGGCCGCTTTGATTATGATGTCACTTTTAAAGGCTCCTATTGGTTAAGATATGAAACGGAAATTACGCTAGGTCTGCGCTCATTGGTCGCTTTGATTATGACCTCACTTTTAAAGTATTGGTTGAGATAATTTTGGTAAAGTTTCGCTTCTACCGTGTGTGAACTGCACTCGATTTTTTTGTTATTTAACTGCTGACGTAATAGTGACTCAAAATAGTTAAAAATAAATATTAGTGCTTAAATATTTGAGGAAAATATATCTAATTGATTCGTCTACGGGTAAACTTTGTTGCCTTATTGAAAGGTTTCTTCCGGAGGTAATGTTAGATGGATGCTAATCAAGTTTCCCAAAGATTATAAGTTTCCTAGAAGATAGCTTGTATCTGCGTGATCTTATGGATGTCGACATTATCAATGTTAGTATAAATGTTTCGAGGCAAATATAATTATTACATCCTTAACTTTAGGAGGAGGCTTTATTGCAGCTTAAAACTGATGTCAGTTGGGGCATAATATATTATGTGGAAGCTTAATACACTTCCAAAATAATTGTTTAAAAATAATATTATAACTCTTTAGTTTTGTGTTGCCCATTGACGTATTGATCGAAGATATTGCCGAAATAATTTATTCTTTGGCATATGTTTCCACGGTTTTATGATTCAAACTAGAGCACACCCGTGAAAAATCACGGATATGCTCTAGTTGGAATCAACTTAAAAAATCATCTGCCGTAAATTTAAACAAATTAAATACACATTACAATTATTTTTCAATATTATTTTTTTAATGCTATAAAATAATTTTCTGATTATAGATAGGTACCTACTTTATCCCATGTTATTTACGTAATTCATATATTCACGTAATCATCAATTCCAGTTTTGAAAATTTCATAGCAAATTTGAGTTTGTTGATCGTGAGGAAAATTTTACATCACGCAAATCATCACATATAAACAGTATGTTTGATGTTACCATTAAATACTTCGCATTTGATTATGATTGTGTTACCGATACTGATAAAAAAAGTATAAACAATTTGGGAGTAAATAAATTAATCGAAATCTTCCCCGTCTTTATCAATTTATTGACAATGATGACCTTAGTTATATCTTTGGTTCTACGAAACTTAAGAACGTTTAACCAGCCAGCGGCCGAAAATCCGCATTTCGTCAAAAGAGGTTCTTACTATCGTACAGGGCGGTTCCAATGAGAAAGATTAATTACTCTCCGTGCCAGCTTTTTCAAATTATAACTCAATATCGATTTTATTTCATTCCAAATTTAGTTTAATTTATTTCTACATCCAAAAATGCTGAAAGGCGCGTTGATAAAACTATTGAAATTATGTACTTTATGTAATTATTTTTTGATCATAAGTATTTATCATTTTTTGATAATGTCTGAGCAAAATAAGAATGTAAAAAAATCTGAAATATATTAGTCTGTAAGTGCGCAATAAATACACAAACGGACCAATTTTCATCAAGAAACACATTGAAGTACTTATATATATTTTTTAATGATTTTATTTAAACTAAAATTAAAATTCTGTTACTTACGTTTACCAGATAATGTATTTATTTATTTTATTGCTTGATTATACGATTTGAAATGGGTTTTGTATAATACAAAATATTTTTTGAAAACTTAACAAATCTGCCAACGACCCATGGTATAACTTTAAATATAAACTTTTTTTTCTCAAAATTTAAAACATACGTTAACTAGATAAAAGTACAATCTTTCGAAATCAATTAATATTTTTTTTATGGAAAAGAGTCAATACGTCTAAACACTGATTTAAAAATGACATATTTCTGGTGTTCTCTGGTTATGCGCTCTACAAATCTTGGCTTTTCCATTGTACCTCCATTCTTTTACATTCTACATCTTCCGATCAAATTCGTGTAACTCACGGATTCATAAAATTAACCTTGTTCAGAAAATATGGGATGATCGTGTATTGCTCTGGTTTATCGCCGTAATATTTTAAATATTTCACACAAAGATGGCGCTATCTCCTGTAATCGAAAATTTGCTGCGATATATTTTTAAAATATTTATACGGGAATCCATTTCCACGCTCGCGTGCAACGAGAATTTATACTCCACTAGCACCATCTGTCGAACCCACTTGGAAGCGGCCATAACATGTGCACTCTGATAGTATTATCGAATACGTAGGGTAAACTATACTATGATTGCCCCCAACCAGTGATCGCCCACTCTCACTTTAAATGGCATTTTTTGTTTTCTCACTAACGTATGTAAATATTTCGCCGAAATACTTTCATAGACTATCACTACGAACGTAGGTATCATGGAACATGGACATATACCTATATATATCGGCATATATCATTGAACGTGGGCAATCACTGTAAGTTTTCAGTTAATTTGAAACAAATTGTCGTTTCCTTAATAATTTAATTAAATTGTCGTTTACTTATGTTGAAATATAGGCGATGGGAGGATTTGATAGGTAATCAATTAAATATAATGCAACTATTTATTGTTTGGTAATATTTTGGGTGGGACCAAACCTACACTTATACAAAGGCAACTTGAGCAATTATTTGTGAGTAAATTTAAAATAGTTTTACTGTATTTAATTTAAAATATTATGAAACATAAAACATGATTAAAAATGCGGTTTTTGGTGGAAATTTTAATTTGACGTTTTATATATATTTTTTTTTAAATATATATTAAAAATTTGTCATTTAAATTTTCACCTATCAAAATAATTTCTTTTATTCATTTTTATTTTTATTCTAAATTTATATTTCATAATATTTTTATAAAACATACAGTTAAATTATTTTTTTAGATGTTTTTCATTTACTTACTCACAAATAATTGCTCAATTTGCCTTTGAATGGGTGTAGGTTTGGTCCTATCAATTGAAACCGTAACAGATAATTTTAATTACGAAGTTATGTATTTTTTAAAGCATTTTCTTAAATGTGTTCATACATTACTAATGAAAAAACACATTTTGTAGTAGTTTACGTTTATATTATATTATTTAACAATTATATTTTCATTTATCCAAAACCTGTTTTGATGTATTTTTTATGTAAATCGATTTGTAATAAATATCAATCGAAAACAGTGATTTAGCATTAATTTTTGCCTTACGCTGGCAGTCATTACTAATTTCACCTCTACCTACATAAAAATAATATAAAAATTTTACTACAGCGAAATGAATTTCATGAATAATTGTCGGTGGATGCATGCAGCTGAAAATGTGCTACGGGAATCAATTTAATGCGTGTTTGAATTTCAACCATAAAAGATATAAAATAAACATCAGTAAAAGTGTGTTATAAATCCATTTATATGAACGAAAATACTGTGGTGGACAGGCGTTATGGATTTCATTTATATAAAAATATACCATTTTATTCCGAGGCCGACAAAATTTTTCACAATTGACCTTCAAAACAAGAAGAAGTTCACTGTCTGAATTGAATGTTGAAAAACTCAGTGCAAAACCCAAGCCTCGCGGGGAACTTTATCTAATGTATGAAGTAAAAATTCTCAGTGGTGTAGTATTCTGAAGGGTTCACTGATGATCCTCGTGATACGTTCTTTTTTTTAAAGAAGTGTTTACAATTTATTTGAGGATGCTGTGCGGAGGGAATATTGAGTTTCATGCTTCATAATAAAATAATTTTACTATTTTACCTTTATCGAAGATCCTGCCTATTATCTAATCTACTTATTCCCAATTTACCCGTCTCCCAAAAAGTAGAGTTTCCAACAAATATATTTCAATAATAATTATTATACTATTTGGTTTACAATGATTTGATTGTCATTGACTAGGTTAGGTCAGCTAAGTCGGGTTACCAACCCTATGCACAAATGTTATAGTAATCGATAAGATAGGCAATGTATGGTTACCAATAATTGAAACAGATTGCACCCATTACACTGATTAAACAGCCCCATATTGTTCTGTAATCATGGATACTGCACTTGGTGAATTAACTAATTAATTTTCAGTAGAGTATTTTAAAGATCTCGAAGAAGATAATTATTGAAATCGCAATACCAGTGGGTGGGTAGGTACGTGCATTCCCTGTACCTATTATTTTCAGTGAATATACCTACTGAGATGTCTGAGGTATTTTACTTAGTCATTGATTCATTTACGCTTTATTCATTCCATTAAACGTGCACCGTTCTATTTTAAAAACCGCACTCCGCATATATTACGATACTTTCCTAATATTTCGGTATTGGAAACAACATTCCGAATAAATTTTATTTCGTGCGTCTTTCTTTCCGTGTTGGAGACATGTAAATTCCTTTCCGTGCATGTTTTGGAAACAACATTCCTTTACGTACTTCTTTCTGTTTTGGAAACAACATTCCGTGTAAATTGCTCTCCGTGAATCTCTCTCTGTTTTGGTGACAACATTCCGTGTAAATTCCTTTCCGTACGTCTTTCTGTTTTGGAAACAACATTACGTGTAAATTTCTTTCCGTGCATCTTTCTGTTTTAGAAACAACATTTAGTGTAAATTTCGTTTCGTGATATTTCTGTATTGGAAACCTCTTAAAACTCTTTCCCGTGCATCTTTTCGTGTTGAAAATCGTGTTCCGTGTAAAATCCTTACATTGTTAGTAGTCACTTTTATTATTAATGGCACATATAGAGTTGAGTAGGTAGGTAGGTACCTAAGAAGGTTAAATCGTAAGCAAGCGCATATATCATAGTTTTCAAATTTACAAATAATTTAACATACCGTATTACATACATTCTGTTTCCGGTTGCAATTAAGGCCCGGCTTCCCGCATACCCGCATTTCTACCGATTTATTACATATTTTCCTTAAATACTGTAAGATTTGTAAAAAAAAAATCGTAAAGTATGCTCCTAAAAATGTTGTAAACACGTTTATTCAGTTATTTTACAAGATATATTAGGTACTTAAAACATTCACTTCATAAAAGATTTATGAAGTGAATGTTTTTTAAGTGGGTACACCGCGCATTAATTTTTTTTCTTTAATTTCGGTATTTTTATTCTTTTTAAGGTTACCGAAAAGTTCCTTTACACGAGATATCATATTATGATGAAGCCTAAGGAAATAATATTATATTACATCTCACGTGCGGCTGATAACGGCGAAAGCGTGACTAACGTCGGAAACGTGATCGATTTAAGCACTGTTTCATCTGTACGATATTAATATAATACAATTTTTCTTTCAAGATGAAATAATAAAAAGAATATAATTATTTTTATCAATCACCGGCCGTGCCTGCGGCGAGATCGAACTATTTCGTTATTTCGACGGGTCCGCCATCGGCCTCCGTGGCGCAAATGGCAGCGCGTTCGGCTGTTAACCGAAAGGTTGGTGGTTCGAGCCCACCCGGAGGCGATTTTATTTTGCTCTTTTATATTTTTTTTCTTACATATTTAACAAAAATAATATCCCATCAAAACCGTGGTTTCAACAATTCCCCCATTTTTCAAAAAAAAAAAAAATCCCACTTATTCGAATGACAATTATTGGACAAAGTTTCATTTCTTCTCCCCTTTTTAAAATTAAAAAAAATAAATATGTATCATTATTATTCACAGAATATAGTAACATGTTCGCTGTAATTGAATTCTTATCAAATTATGATTTTTAATTGAAATATTCTGCCATAATGAAATGAAATATTATAGCAGACGAGAAGATTTTATTTGTCCATAATATTTTGTTTGTCAATAAAATCTTCTCATCTAACATCAGGGCAGATGACACATCGCCATCGCCGTGAAAACCTCAAATTGTGTTTGATATTGTAATGTTTTTTGTTGAGTTTCACATGCTTGTGTTGTGTTCTTATTACGCAATGTTTATTTTCGGTGATGCGCCTGGATTAATTTTATTCCGAAATTTGCACAGCACACTCGCCTTGACTGCTTTCTAGACGGAAAACTAATTAAAAAAACGAGTGTGCTTTAGACTTTAGACCACACGACTGAAGTAAAACTTCACTAACTTATAAAATAAGAATGAGAGAAAGAGAGAAAGAAAATGTGTGCTCGCACCACTACCTCTTGCCCCTACAGTAAATACAAAACGTACCTAACTCTCTTTCTATCTTTACTAACTTATATCTCCCTCTCAACTTCCGTTCGCCTCGCCGGATCACACTTTTCGTAACGCTCTCGTCACGCATTTACCAGCTTACTCCCCAAGTCAAGCGTTCGTAAAGAAGTTTTACTTCAATAATATGTAGATTTTACCTACAATAAATTTGTTTGAAATTAAAGTTTGTGTACTTCGGACTTCGGATGCAAACCCTTCTGTTGCAAATTAAAATTACTATTAAATTCAGTTTTTTTCTGAATTGTTCCTAATTAATACTTGTGTGATTATATTATCATCGAAGATTTTTTTTTAAATTATTTTAATAGTCATTACAAATCACAAACAAGTCCTGCTAAGCCAATTAAATTGGCTTGTTAGCAGGTGCTTATAGGTTACATAGTTTAAATGTGATAATTTTACATCTTATATCTACAAATTCAACATTTTTTCATACAAATCAATATAAATATTTTTTAAAAATTCCGATAGCCAATTTTTCAGCATATATTTAACTTTATTCATAGAATTACATTGCTTTAAAGTATCAGGTAATAAATTAAATATTTTCGGTATGTTGTATTCAAACGTTCTCTGTCCGTACTTATTATTAAATTTCGGAACTATTAACCCGTTCTAATTTCTCTTTATGCTGCTGGGTAAACATATGCTGAATTATAATTTTGTGCCATAGTATTGCCTTAACAGGTAAAATTTTGGCACTCTGAAACAGTAATGGTGTATTATGTCTCCGTTTGAAAATATTAGGGACGACTAATAATTTTACAATCGCGTTTTGCACAACTTGGACTTGTTTCAGATTTGTTATAGAAGTATTTCCCCATATTGTTAATCCATATCTTATATTGGATTCTGCCAGTGACATATAAATTATTTTTAGTGTTTCAATTGATAAGAAAAAAATTAATGTGTACATTCTGCCAGCAATTGATCTGAGTCTTTCACAGGTTTTTTTAAATATGTATGTCCCATTTTTTAAAAAACAGTCTACGGTAACACCAAGATACACATTCCGTAACTAACTCTAAACTTTCACATTTACAATCAGTTGGAATATTTTTATGGATGCAATTGAAATTATGAGAAATAATATTAGGATTAAATTGAAATTTGGCATTAGGTGATCTTATATGAATTACTTTGGTTTTTTGGCATTTATTAATAGTCCTGCATCATGAGACCATTTACAAAGTTGATTAAAGTCAATTTGTGAGTTCAATTGCAGTTTTTAGATATTTATGTGATATCACCAATGCCGTATCATCTGCGAATACAAAATGTTTAACAAAAGAGAAAAAAAATTTCATTATAGTTACATAAATTATATATAGTGTAGGTCCCAATATGGAACTATGTGGAAATCCTGCAGATACCATTTTGTTTTACTAAAAGTATTATTTAGTTTGGTACATATTTTTCTATCTCTAAGATAATCTTTAAATAAATTTAACACATTTCCTCGTATTCCAATTTTTTCTAGAGTTTTTTGCAGTTTTTTTTTAGTTAATTACATGTTATCGATAAATAATACAATAACATGTAATTTATTATTTAATTGATTATTTATGTAATTGGAAAAATCTTGCAGTAGTTTTACAATATATTTTTTTCTTTAGAAGCCGTATTGATTTGGATCTATGATAGCGAATTTTTCATTGTAATTATTTAATTCATTTGATAAAAAAATTTCGAGAATTTTTTCTAATGCTTCTCAGTTACATACTAATAGGCATATAATTTCCCAGTTCAATGTGTTTTCCACCTTTAAATGTTGATCTGGTAATGCTACATTTAAATTCGTGTGGAATTTTTGCTTGCTTTATTAACATATTGAATGAGTGATAAGTTTTTAGATTTTCACGGCCAAAAGCATTTTTGTTGTTAGTTTTTGGGGTCCTATGCCGTGTTGCGCTACCTCCTTCTATAGCCGACGTTTCGGACACCGTTGCAGTGTCCATCATCAGGGTAGATCCGGTAGATCCGACGATGTGTAATTGTTAGTGTAGAGTCACTAACATCGTCGAAATAGTCACTATGTGTACTAGACGATGATGACTATTTCGACGATGCTACACTAACAATTACACATCGTCGGATCTACCGGATCTACCCTGATGATGGAAACTGCAAAGCTGTCCGAAATGTCGGCTATAGAAGGAGGTAGCGCAACACGGCATAACACCCCAAAAACTAACAACAAAAATATTGAATGAGTAATTATTGGCCCAAGAGTTTTTATATTTCTTTTTAAATCAAACATTCTTGTATTGTCAATACCTGTTCTTTTAGAGTTTTTCATTTTTTTAACAATGTTTTCAATATCAGTTATAGTAGCTCTTGGTATATATTAACTGTGAGGTAGTTCTTCCAGTACTATATTAGTAGCTTTGTGATTGCATTTATGTAGCATTTTGCTGATCTATCCGAGAAGTAATTCACAAAATCATTTGACACTTACATCGTGTTATAGTTTCATCACAATCATTTTTGGGTTTACGTCCTAAAATAATTTAATTAAATTTATTGATTAAACTAGCAGACCCTGCCACACGTTTCCGTGGCTAACGAAATACAACGCCAAGCCATTACCCAACCTTTATAACCAACGCCATCTGTTAAATCAAATCCACACCGCCCGTTTACCAGCCCGCTGTTCGCTGCCCGCTGCCGCCTGGCCAGATATATTTCAACCAATTTTCACAAAACCATGACAAATTATATACCTAAAAACCTTCCTCATGAATTACTCTATTTGATTGTTTGATCGTGATGAAGTAAACATTGTTTACGAAACATGTTGATTGTGTACCAATAAAAGTGATGTAAACAAAGTTATTGGTCTTTTTCTTAAAATAAATAATGCCATCACAAAGTGAAAACCTTTCCGAAGATGTTTTCTTCGAAAAATTAATTACTCTATCTATTGGTGAAAACCGCATGAAAATTCGTTGCGTAGTTTAACAGACAGCGGGATTGACTTTATTTTATGTAAAGACGTATGTGCGATGTGGTTGTTTTATACAAATTTACATACTTGCTTTCATCAAAATATTATTTTAATAAAAAGATAAATAACTTTGTTTACATCACTTTTAAATATTATTCATTACGTACGTATTTTACCAATCAATAAAAAGAAAATAAGTCGTATAAAAATATTATTGTTCTCGTGCCTTTTATTTTTGTTGAAATATCAAAAATTTCCAAAGATTACTCATTCAGGTAGGAAAAACTTTGATCACGCCATTTTCGCGTACAAAAATAGTACACTCGGATAAAATACAAACTTCGAGTTTTCTTCTTGCAAAGTTGCAAAAATCTAAACAAAATCAAATAAATATGAACAAATAAATAAAACTAGATTAGCTCAGATAACCATTTTTACATAACATTCTTGGCCTTTTTTAATTTTTGTTTCATTTTGACACATCGCGTATTTCCAGCAAAATTTCGTATGATAGACGTCTCACATTACACAATCTGATGAAAAATTGTTTTTATTATACTTGGGTAGGTCTCTGCGTTAGAGTATTCAGTGAAGCGCTTATACTCGAGGGGCCATTCTTAGGACGCCATTGTGGGACTTTTTTACATTTAGTTTTTGCGCCGAAAGCAAATATTAAAAAATTTGTGTCGAGAAGACAATATCTTTTTATGAATATTGAAACATTTCAAAGTTTTACATTAATAAACTGTGTGATGCCAGTTGACTGTTGGCATTGAGCGAATCCTCAGTTACATAAGTTGAGTGATATGAAATTGAGCGCCTACCTATGTCATATTAAGGTTATTTTCTTTAACTAGACTTAGTTTTCATCTGAAAAAGAATCATTAATCATGTAAGAGCATTACTATGTTAAAGTGTAGTTTTTTATATGTTAAATATCCACTTTCGCTAAAATAATTACTTTACCGGAAATGGTTGCAAAAAGCCACTCAATTACTCAGACTAAAAACCTTTCAATATTTATAAAACCGGTAAACGTTCCGCTATTGAGTCCACGCTCAAAACACACGTTAAAAAAATTAAAATAAATTGTACTAGGTAGATAATAGTTAGTAATAAGTAATTCAGTAACCAGAATTTAAAAATATTGCGTTTTAATGATTATTTTGTTTACTTTAAAAATGCGAAATGTCATTTTTCAAGGACCGCCATCTTTTTAAATAAGAAGGCCATTCTTGTACCGCGTGAAACTGCAATACGCAAATTTTAAATACGCACTACCAACCTAAAATTCAAACATTTACGTAACCAGTTGTTTCAAATAATATAATAACAATTAGTTGTTGTAAAATAACCTACCAAGAAAAACATCCCAATTTCAAGTAGTTTAGCAGCTTTGTGTAACATGGTTTATGATACAAAAGAAAGTGCCCCTTTATACCGCCTGCTCGCGTCAAGGCAAGAAAAACATCCCAGTTTTCAAGTAGTTTAGCGGCTACGCTAGGTTTGTGTAACATGGTTTGTGATACAAGTGCTTATAAAATAAATTCTCTAAAATAAACTCGCATGTCATCTTAATTTAAAAACATCCCAGGTTTTGAATGGTTTGCTTGGCAAAGCAGGGTTTATCTAGCGGGTATGTGTAATAATTCTAATACATTTCTTTCCATGTTCTTCTGTTATAAATACAGGTACAAACTTGTCTATAATACTAATCCTACTTGCAGTACAAACCTTTAAAAACTTGGGTGTTATTGAAAAGAAAAACGCGTGCGTGTTCTTTTATTTACTTTCGTTTTAGGTATTAAAATAATTACATACGTAATTTGGCAAATCAGGTACTTTCGTAATAATATCGTCAATGTATCGCTTCTAGCTACTCGTTTCGTGAATGCTTTTTTTATTTTTAGGTTGGCTCATTTGAAAATTGCATGTAAAACATGTTTCACATGGAACAGTTGTGGGTGGTTTATGGTTTGGTATAAGGAACAGTTTCATATTTCATATAGGCTTGCGTCTCGCGTCATGCACGCGTATGATTTTTTGAATTTACGAAACCTAACAAAATAATGATTAATACGCATTATTTATCATTTTCGAAGATTGAAATTCGTACTTATTATTGTGTAACTGACAGAGAGTGATTTTTCCTTTTAAAAGTACATATTTCATCGTCGTAATTAATAACATGACGGTCCTTGAAAAATGACATTTCGCATTTTTAAAGTTAACAAAATAATCATTAAAACGCAATATTTTTAAATTCCGGTTACTAAATTACTTATTACTAACTATTATCTACCTAGTACAATTTATTTTAATTTTTTAAAGTGTGTTTTGAGCGTGGACTCAATAGCGGAACATTTACCATAAAACCTCCTATTACCACCACGGGAAGCGGAAAATGGTGCTTGTGTCGTGATGGAGGACTTAGCCAGCCGAGGAATTGAACTCACGACGCCTGGGTGGACCCAGGCGCAATTCAACTCGATCCCTGACCGGTCAGTTGGTAACCGGAGAACTCAACATCATGCAACTTTATCACCTCCTTTGAAAAGTCATCAAAAGTTATGTAAAAAAATGGTTAACGTTAGGTTATGTTATAGGTTATTTAAAAAAAAAATCATAACTTTAATGACTTTTCAAAGGGATGTTGAAAAGCCACTTTTTTGGTTTGTCGTTGATTACCATAAAAATCGTCTCTAGTGAAAATAAAGTTATCACTGTAAAAGATGGCGATATCTTTCGACTATCTAAATGCTCATTTCGGGACGCAACACAACTAGCTTTAGGGTCATCATTATATGTATACCATTCTATGCCGCCCGGCATTTCAACTTTGCACTACAAGATCAGTTCGATGTTTGGTCAATTTAGATGTGTATAGGTTAATGGTGAAATAAACGATTATACATTTTCCTATGAAGCCGAGAGTGTTGGGTCACCCTAACGCTATGTTCCGCCAAATTGTGAAGAATCGTTTGAGTTTATTGTTGCCAAGGAAGTAGTATTTCTTTTATCGTGTTTCGATATTTCAGAGTGGGCGAGGATTGAATCCATCTGGATGGATTGTCCACGGGTGATTGGATTGACTGCAAGACGCTCGCGCTGGGGTAGATATCTCGGAGAGTATGATTAATGCCTTCCACGTTACATATTGGGAGCGGGATAAGATTTGTAGTGGATAGCCGATTGGCCACGTCACAGAGGAGAGCGGTGGCCTCTATAGAGGACGATGGACATGCTGAAGAATTCACAATTTCAGATTCAATTTTATTTCCAAGTGTCGATCAATTTTCATATTTCCTTAAATGTTCCTCGATGAACGTATACACGGTGTCCAGAAACTCGAAGTTCAGGTGAAAAACCGGTGAATCTACTTCACATACGGTGTCGATTTTGTTGAATAATTTTTTTTTATTAGCTTTCGTTTTCGAGCAAACGAGTCCGAAGTTGGATTTTTTATAGAATTGAAACATACAAAAAAATATAATTATATGTGCTTTTCTGTTTGTTTCCGTATTGTTTACTTTTTAATTAATTAATTAAATTAAGCATGAATTCTTCTCTTAAAACATACTTTAATTTATATACGAGTAATAGGTATACATTTTAAAGTTAGAGTTAAAATAGTGTTGAAAACGTCATCATACATAACATATAATTCCTTTCCGTGATAGTGTAACTATCTGACATTATTTTTATTAATCTGAAATGTCATGGTAGCAGTATAAAGCATTTTCTTTTCTGAAATTCAATTCGTTAAACAGAAGTTCTGACGATAAAGTAATTGGTTTAAGTAGAATTGTTTTGAATATTAATTTTAGTACTGAGCAAATCGATAGTGGGTATTTTTGTTTTTTTAAATCTACTTCGCTATGTATTTAGCATATACAAATAATGTATTGAACCCACACATTTTTATTGTTTGTTATATTTTATACCATCTGCAGTTCACAAACTGATTGTTTCTGTCTCTCTTATTGTAGGGTAGACTGGGGACGATTGAAACACGTTATGATTGAAACATCTCAATTTACTCGAAAACTATAATACCTAAGAGTGTGATACAACACTCGAAACTCCGTCAGGTCTGTTGGGACGTTTCTACAAAAGCGCAGTAGCCGGCGAGTGACTCAATCGTGCATAGGGGACATTATTGAATTTCGCACTAAAACGTAAATATTTAAGACATTATTGTTTATCTTATAACTCATTTTACTCTCGCAGCTTGACGAAATGTTTCATTACATTCTCTTCTTTATCTACTTAAGAGTATTTATAATGCATTTGCGTGGCGTTAATGTCTATTTAAAAGGCATGTTTTTGACTTTGAAGCAGAAAATGCAGCGTGGGGATGTTTGAAACAACTCATGTGGGGATGATTGCAACGTTTCAATCATAACCATGTTTCAATCGTCCACACTGAGAGAAAATTTAAAAGTTATAATGAAAAAAGGTCAGAAATTTAAATCATTAGGTATTATTCAAATTCAAATCATTAAGTCTAATGTACTTCTGTGATCTTGAATGGTGAACTTTTGTGATCTTGGTTGATGAAGTCGATCTCATTCGACCACATTCGACGTCACACACCCTCACGTGACAATTTCGTAATAACATATCTTTATTGATTTTCTTACATTTATAACTAAAAAAATCAACGTTAATAGTATACATTGTTTTATCAATTATGTAAGTACAAAACAACAGAGAAAAAAATTATGTTATGAAGAAAGTGTGTCCCCCTTCTCAAGAAACCGAGGTTGCAAACTATGCTAAAAAAACAGCCATCATTTACCTATTTTGGGCTATCTTCAAAAGATTTAAAACAATTGGCATTTGATTTGACCACACAAGGCCAGATTCATGGTACACAAATGGGATGGCGGGAATAGAATGGCTCCGAGGATTTTTGCGCGCCATACAGAATTTATTATCTATAAGATGTGCCCAAGCCACGAGTAGGTATGGCACAAGCAACAAGTTTTAATTAACATAATGTTGATGAATTTTTCAACAATTTAGCGAACGTGATGGATAGTTTTAAATTTGAACCAAAGGACGTCTATAACGTAGATGAGGCCGGTGTCACAACTGTTCAAAAACCTAATCGGTTTATAGCCAGGAGAGAAACTCGGCAAGTAGATGCAGTAACGTCGGCCGAACGAGGAATTTTCATAACTGTCTGTAGCGGCAAATGCAATTGGCAACTCAATTCCTCCGATGTTCACATTTCTACGTATCAATTAAGCCATTTCTTAAAAGAGAGTCCGATTGGTAGTATCGGTACCACGAACAAATCTGTCTGGATGCAAGAAGAAGATTTTACCAAATTTCTTATTCATTTTAAAAAATTCACCATTTCGTCCATAGATAGCAAAGTTCTTTTATAACTTGATAATCATTCATCGCGGTCGAATCCTACGAAATCAAAAAAGAATATTATTTTTTAAAATCAATATTTAGTCTTCAAACCATTCCAAAATGAACAAGCAAAAAAAACTACACCTAGAGACTCCGAAGAAGAAACCACAAATAAGATGACCAATGTATAGGAAAAGGTGCACTGAAATCCGAGGACAAAAATATGAAGAAAAAAATCACCCTTTACATTGATAAAAAAAGTGCTTCGTAGTCTCCACTCTTGTCTACTTTGGTTTTCTGTATATTTCACTTCTACCGCATGTGAATTGCGCATCCAGATTTTTCTTTTCTTTTAATAGATAATATTTACTTGGTTAATAGATTTTAATGCCACTTAACAGATTATTTTAAAAAAAATCTAAAATATTGCGATATTTTGTATAATGATGTCACATCCCAAACCATAAATTCAATAAATTTGTATTTTTTCGACTTCTTAATTGTTGAATTTTACACACAAAAAATGCTCTTAATTCAGAGGTAAATTATACATTGTTATGATTGAAACAGTGTGATGGTTGAAACAAGCACTTTTGTATGAAAGCAAAAAACTTATTTTTAATACCGTTCTATTCTGCTCCAGGATAATATCGCAGTAAAAGTATGTTGATTATGCCAAATACTCATAATAAGTATAACTAAGAGCACGTAAACATAAATAATAAAAAATATATTTAAAGTTGTTTCATTTCAAGACATTTATGTTTATAATTTTTTAAATACTTGTGATATGTTTAATCACTATTCATGATCTCATTGAGTACTGTTTTAATAATGAAAATGTTGAACATTGATTAAAATTATTCCAATTATTCCATAGATATTTAGAGTGTTTCAATTATCCCCACATACTGTTTCAATCGTCCACACTATGGGGATAATTGAAACAGTTTTCCCCATCGTCTTAAAGTGGTCATTGTAGCTTACCTGTACGAGTTGTGGCCATACAATAAATTTAATTTGATAACTAGATAGATCATAGAACATCTGGTATAAACATCTTTTCCATAAATACATAAGAAATATTACTACGCTTAGTTAAAGTAAAAGTGTTTCAACCATCCCCAGTCTCCCCTACAACGCAATACTTTTTACCTACCACCTTTACACTTATGTACCGTGTGCAATTCCCATTTATGTTGTCTACACTTTTGATACTGTTTTTGCCACCTGAATACACAAAAACATAAAAAAATGTTAAAATATGTAAAAGCCCACGAGAGCGTTAATGATTTATAAATATATAAACATATTTAAGTATTTTCAAACGGTACCAATACATATTACATACATGTATAATGGTGATGGTAAATTAACAGGTATTGATTTACATTAACGATGACGGAGAGCAAATCAAATATTTATTTGTGTTTCTTTTATTATTGTTATTCATTACAAGCAACCACTAAACTGCCAAAGCAGTTTGTCAGCATGTCAATTTCACAATATTAATTATAACACTAAAGCACACATATAACGAGAAACCACGTTATAGAAAATAGATTATAGAAGAATAACATTTCAATTGACTACAATACACAGGTATAAAATGCACAGTCAGAGAGATATAACACAGGCAACATACTCATAGGCATACACACACTGAAAATCATAGAGCATACTTAAAACACTCGCCTTTCCCGGGCGCAACTCTACCAACTGAGCTAATGTGTCCCTATCCAAATCGGTCATATTTAACTGTATCGTACTTCAACTAACAACTACCAACATTATCTTCATTTTCTTAGTGCATATTTTTATTGACTGCTATCTTTATGTATCGTTTCAAGATTTCACGATTCCTGGGTTCGAGTCCCAGATGTGACCGTATTTTCAGATGTTTCTGTTTTAAGATTTGTTTCGTTAGTATTGTCTTCATTTAATTAAATATTACAATTTGAGTTTTTCCTCGTTATTTTAAAAATCAATAAATAAATATTCATCCTAGATCTCATATTATTAATTAAAAATAAAAATTTATCCAAGACACTATCTAGATAACATTTAGTTCGGGTTTGAATCTTGCAGAAAGGAAGGGTTGTTCCGAAAATTGTCGGCTAACATAAACAAATACAATGGTTTTTTTTTAAGTTGTTTAATTTATTATGAATATATTGTTAAAATAGTACTGTTAACTACCTTGTTGCAATCATGCTTACTGACTTTATAATATTAATAAGTTGAAAAATGTAAATGTGGTGAGAGTTGAGACGTACTGTTTTCATAATATGACCAGATCGAACGATTCCCACTATTGTCGTATTTTATGCCTCCCAACTCAAAACTAAGCCAGTTATGGTAAATTTATAATATCAACTTCGTATCATTTTCTCACCCTTAAAAATAATATTACTTTAAGCGGCGTTTTTTTTTTTATTTCTCTGAATCCAAATTGCTTTCATT
This sequence comes from Limnephilus lunatus, assembly GCA_917563855.2. Classification (NCBI taxonomy): domain Eukaryota; kingdom Metazoa; phylum Arthropoda; class Insecta; order Trichoptera; family Limnephilidae; genus Limnephilus; species Limnephilus lunatus. The sequence continues at coordinate 49,425,112 of OU830600.1, forward strand.
TCCCGTGACCTTTGAAATTATGATTAATAGAAATAAAGCCATTCCGCGGGGAGACTTCGCCTTTTCCCTTTTCTTTTTGATGTGGCCCGCTTTCATTTATCGCAAATTTGGGTCTACTGAACGCCGGGGAGTTGCGGGAATATTTAGGCTTTTTTTTCCGGAATTTGGGTAATTCACTGGATTGCTATTTATTTCTGAATATTAAAGAAGGCGTAAAGTTTTTAAATGTGAATTTAAAAGACGTTTAGATGGCAACAGTTCAAAAAGCAAGAGAGATTATAAGGTTTCACTAAAAAATTTGGAAAAAGGTAAAGTAAAAGTTATTTTATTTTACTAAAATGATAAAAGGATTCTGTGGGTTATATTTGTATTTCGAGAAAATAGCGTTATGAAAATTAGAGAAGAATTTCTTAGATATGAATGATTTAACAATTTATGTTTCGTAATGTAGTGATTTTCCTCCCTCTACTCTAATCGAATGACTTAACCAGTTTTTGACTGTTTTGCATTTCATTCGTCTGTAAATTGTACGTTCAGTTTCCGGCTCAAAAAGTTGACCATTTTAATAGATTAGTAAAGATTATTTTTGCAAATGTGAAATGGTTGTGTTTATTTGGACTTTCTTTTTTGCATTTTATAAATATTACGGTACCTTTTATTATGGAAAATTTTGAAATTACAATTGTAAAGTAATTAAGTTAATGTAATTGTCATAAGGAACGTTTATTTGAATCAATTGTATCATTCATTATTTTAAATGTGACTTACAATATAATCATGGTTTATAGTTAATTTCACAAAATTTGTCTTAAGATTTTGGTTTTGATTTATTGAATAAGAGAAAATTAGTAACATACTTTTATTTCCACGAGGTCTAAAACTACATTACAGAACTAGTAGTGTTCATTGTTCATTGCTAATAAGCTAAAACCAACCAGTTTACTGGAAAATTTATAATGTTCATTCCTTGAAATATGTTTGAATAATGATAGAGAAGACAAAAAAGTTAAAATACCTAAACTATATATATATATATATATCTTATGTTGGTACTGGTAAAAACGACAGCTGTTACGTGCTGACTGTTGGTAGTCCTGTCGCGTGACTTGACGCATAACCTTGAACGTGTAAACAATGTGTAAACAACGTGTAAACAAACTATATTAATCGTTTAGCCTTAAGATTTATGAAGATTTCTAATCGGTTCAAACCAAAGATATTGATATATAAGGAGATGTGCTATCCGCTGTTTTACTAGGTGAGACTGCGCTTCCGGGTGTCGCCGGTGTTGTCTACCGATTAACGAATAAACTAAACGAACGCTAAACTAAATGAACAAATCCTTTCCGTATTCAAACTACATTGTTAACCAATAATAATGCACACCTTCAAAAAATCAAGAAAATGAACAAATTCTTTTTGTATGCAAACTACGCGCATTAGGCCGTAGTTCGGCGACAGTCGCGCGGACATCATAGCATATCTCTTTGTATTTGAATATCTTTGGTTCAAACGTATTTTTTTCTAATATCGTTGTTATATTTTGATATCAAAACTTATTTTGCAAGGTTGTGATTTGAAGCGAAAAAGCGTCATAAAAAAACAGACACATAACTCTGTAGAATTTAACCTGCGAGAGAATGAGATAGAATAATCGGTCCTCTCTTTATGCGGTGCTTCGTAGCCTCCCTACTCTTGTCTACTTTAGTTTGCTGAAGGTTTCACTTCTACCGCTTGTGAACTGTACACACGTATTTTCTGTCAATATTTATTTATAGTAAAATAATTATTAATAGGAATTGACAAAAAATAAATGTTTATTTTGAAAATATACAAAAATCTATAAATATAAGTAATATATAGAACTTTAATGAGTAGATAGTAGTAATATCTATATATAGAATTCGATGACTGTGCGATTTATGAATTGACATTTGGTTCGAATAGTTTTGAATAGATCTTATTTACGTCGTTAATACCTACGAAAGTCCTTACAAAACCAAAATGAATTGTATTTTTTTTATTACGACGAGACGCCGCCGTGGGGGAAAAGGGGGTTTTTGATTATTATTATATTCATTCTAATAAAATAACTTTTTTTAGATCACCCACATTTTCACGTAATACTTAAATATTTTAATTATGGTGGGTATTAATGGTTCGGTTCTTATAAAGATCACGTCTGTACTTAATATAAATGTGAACTCATGGGATGGGTCTACGTAAGTAGTTCCTATGAACTAAAGTTTTTAGCTCGACTAGCTAGTCGCCCACTTGGTACGGAATGCCCCGCACTTGACCGGGCGATATAGTCCCGGGTTTATGTCCGTGGAAACTAAAAGACTCGAAGGTGCCGTTGGGGGCCCTGAAACCCAGGGGCGTACCTAGAAGAAAACTACATTACATTCAATTTAGAGAACGTGGACCTGCACGAGTTGGTGCTTTTGCATGGAGAGTCTAGTTTTCAAACAGATCTCAGTTCTTGGAAAAAGAAACATAAATAAGATATAATTTATTTAAATGTGAGTAGTTTAAATGCGAAATGGTGTGTCATTCTAAACTTTTTCTTTGTAGGAAAATTTAAAAGGAATATGATGTACCTATGTCTGTACGTGAAATGGAATGGAGTTCGTATTTCTCTAGAAATACGTGATAAGTTGACATTTGCGTGTCAGGTCCTGAATAGGAATTTGTAGAATATATAAGAGATTATTCTGCTTTAAGAAAATGTTGAAATTGTAAAATAGTATCGTAGCTGTGCTCCTGGATGGTAATTATTACATTAAAATTTGCAATATAATTTCTTTTTGTTGTAAAGCTGATGTTATTTGATATTTTACTTCATAATTATTTAAAATGATTAAAGTAATGTTACATGTGCGTTTACACGTAAACATTTGGATTTCGTACAGATTTTATTGGAAACAGTGATTTGAACAAAATTTGGTAAATATGCAATATACTAAACATAAACAAAAATATAGCAAACTAGTGAAAAATTACGAACTTTTATAATTGTGGAATTGGAGAAGCTGAGAGAATTTTCTTTTAATATTTGCATCATTTGAGTTGAGCGCCATTTTTATGAAAAATCACCTCAAAGGCGCTGTACAATTTATTATGGGTTCTTAGGCTTTATCTTGTTTTATTATTTACAAACAGATATAGAAAAAATATTTACCTGGCAAGTCAGTTCTGATAAACACACAGTTTATGCTTGGAGAAGATACGACTTTGAACGCGGAGGATACTATATTTAAAACACTGAACACTGAACATACCCCCCCCCCCCCCCCCCCCTAAATTAACAAAATGACAGCCTACGTCAAAAATTTACTTAGCAATACGCTTTGCCAATAAACGTATTATAAATAATTTCATAACGTCACAGCTTATTCATAACGCCAGTGCTTACCAATTACAATATCCATATTCAAGCGATTGAAACAGTCCAGCATAGATTCCTTAGGTATATTAATTTTAAATTAGGTATTCCAAGAGAATCCGTGGACTATAATTTGTTATTAAACTGGACTAATCTCGTAAATTTATCAGATCGCAGAAAAATCTGTGATCTATTAATATTATATAAAATAATTCACTCGGTCCTGGATACCCCTGATTTAATAGAACTAATACGATTTCATTGCCCTGGTCGCGCTAACAATAGACTCACTCTACCGCTCTACTATAATAACACACATACATTATCACATTATTATTCACCAATCAGTCGATTACACATTTTGGGAAATGAATATGCTAACATCGGCGACATTTATTTCTTAAAATTAGCGCAATATAAACATGCACTCAAAAATTATTTTTCCAAAATGTAACTTTATATACACAATATGGACATGTTGAAATGAAATGATGATATTTCTCATTTTTCTTTTTTTGTTATTTTTTGTTGTGATGCACAAAATGATTGTATCTTATTTTTAAGTATAAAACTACTATTATGTAATGATATTATTTTTCTTACTTTTGTACTCTATTATATGTTTATTTATAAAAGGCAGTAAAGCCGTTTATGTATTTAAAATTAAAAATGTATATAGCCTATTAGCTATAGGTATTGTATTTATTGCGTGAAATAGTAACGAACACACATCCATATAAACTTTTGCCTTTATAATATCTATAAGATTTCGTCATTTGGATAGGTTTCTTACTACGCCTTATCATTTTCTAAGGTTTCTATGTTTCCAAAGACGAAATTTCGAACTTGTAAGCATTAATCTTGCATGTTTAAATTTTGAAAACCAACAATTCGTTGAACTTGTAATTTCAATACAGTTTCAAATCACACAAACATGTAGATATTGTATTTTTTAATATTTTCTGGGTTTTCCCTAATAAATCGGCTGAAAATTAAATCGCTTACTAGTTCCTAGTTCCTATGTATTTAAGAACTGCCAATAATTGAGTTGGTACATATTTTTAAAGTTTCATACCGCATTTAATTAGCACAGCAAATTGTTCGAGCGTATGAAAAGTTTTATTTTAAACCAAACCAATTATGGGCAGGGCTCTCTGGTAAAATATACATTCTACGCCACTGGTGGAATTGGTAGAAGTTTAACCTCACAGCGGCTGTCATTTGGGATTAATCCAATTATTCCGAACACCAAAAACCATTCCAGGAAAAATAATAAAAGAAAATAAACATTTTTTTCTTCAAATAAAAGCTTATTTAATTGATACGGTAGCGCTTTCAGTGGTTCTTGGCTAGAATATAATTATATTTATATTTAATTATTGTAGTTACAATATAAACAATTTTTCTGCATTTTCCTTTTGTTTATCATTTATTCTAGCGTAGTCCCGTGAAAAATTACAGGATAGTCACAGAGGCACTATTGCATACTAATATCTCATCGCAACTTGTTCAAAATGCGGGGCCGGATTCGGTAGTTTCCGGTCGTTTGGCGTAAAAGTTTTTGTAGCCTTGAAAGTAAAAATTGACTAATTAGAGGGGGAAAACCGTCTCGTGTCTCGTCTGAATATATTACATATATTACAGATAGTCTAAATTACCTTCATTTCAGTAGGAAGTAGGAACAGATTTTAAAAATGGGAATTAAAGTAATTTTTCGTTAAAAATATTAAATTGCATAATCAAAAAAAAAATCTAATTGTTACTTTATCGCTAAAACAAACACTTTCAATTTTGAGAAAGATATGACCCTTAACCACTCCGATATATCGCGAATATGCACTTTTTATGTTTTAAACGACATGTCAGATTTACGAAAACTTTATGTTATTTCCGCTTCACAGTTAAAGCACTATAAATGAAACATTTCTGAACCTAGCCGAATATTACAAACTGTTTTGAAAAGGTTACAAAATAAGCTTTCAAATTGTTATATTTCAAATAAATATTAACATTTGTAAATATTAAAATTTAGAAAGCAAACATAAAAAAATGTAAAAAAGACTCACACAATGTTTTTATGTGAAAACGGTACTAAAATTACGGATTATATAAAAAAAACAATACTTATTATATTGTATAAATATATAATAAACAATTTTGTCACCTCACTTTTCTATCATTTCATACAAGAATATTTAATAAAAAAATAATACAATGGGTTGGCAATTTGGCGGTCTATCATGTATCTGACAGAGAAGGTTTTATAATGTATTTCTATGGATAACTTGAATAGTGATGAGTAGCTTGATTTATTGTGGAGCTTCTACTTTTTGTTTTAGGGATGTGACTAGAACAATAACGGAGTTATAACGATTTCTGTGGAAACATACGCGTTGACGTGAAAACACGCTTATTGTACTTGACTGATGTTGTCATATTAACGTGTATATATCTGCTTACGGCCCGTTCACACATGTCTCCGTTTTACTGTTCCGTTTTATTGTGTACGTTTTTTTTCGTCGATGGCGTATGTAGTTGTATGAGCGACTTCACACATGGCACAGTATTCTGTATACAGTAAAAAATATCGTTCCGTAAAAAAATGACATTCCGTTTTGTCATCGAATACTGGACGACGGAACAGTAAAAATATACGGATAAGTAGAATTTTAACGGATAGATACTGTGTGCGTGGCGGGAGGTGTGTGCGGGGTGTAGGAGGGGGAGTGATGCGACAGGTTTTGTTTGACTCACATTTTCTATTGTACATTCCTAGAGAGCGCGCGCGTGCATTGTGTGTAAGTAGACATTGACATACGAAAGTAATTGAAAAATTTCGATTCATCACCTCGTAACTGACTCATAAGTAAACTGTAAGCACCCTCTCTAGATCTTTGGGCCATAAGTGGATGCTGCCAATAACGTTGAATCTTCCTTCTCCGACGATAGTACCAATACAACACGACAGAGTCCATCCTTGTAGAATAGCGGCGGTATACTGTTCACACATCGCATCCAGTAATGACGGATCCGTTAAACGTTATACGGTGCCTATGTGTGAACATAGCATACATTTATGACGTATCCGTTAAAAACGTACCAGTAAAACGGACTCCCATGTGTGAACGGGCCCTGCTGAGTGGTTAAGTCAAAGCAAATTGAAGAGTTCATCAAACCGGAGTTACATTCAGACAGATGTAACAACAACCGATATTAGTATTTTTAATGGTCTTTATAATCCAGAAATTTATTTTACTCTACCGTACCGACCACGGTTTCACTGTTGACAGCCGAACCGATATTGACAGGACTTAAATAAGAAATCGATAAACGCTGGTAACACTATGAATTAACCTTTCAAAGCGTCAAACGCAAAACAATTACTTTAAAATATTAATAAATTGACAATGTTAAATTAAAATACTGACCTGAATATACATTGGCAGTGTGCATTTACATTTTGACACTATAACGGGTGTTAATTAATAAATTAGTATTTAGTCATATTCAACAACTTTTGTTTCTCAAAGATCGACCGCAATAAATGATTGCGTTTTAGATGCATTATTTAAGTTTATGGATCGCATATACGACTTCTTTCAATTCTAAGAGCTTCGTTACATAGTTCAATAAATTTTTATTTCATTTAATAATCCAGTAATTTGCACAACGAAGGACATTATTCAAAAATATGTGTATATTGACAGTTAACCAAAACTCATGTCATACTATCGAGGCGCGCTAAAATGTATCTATCAATCGTCGCGTGTCGGTCGGAATATCTGTTATCAATCATTGACCGTGCTCGCAGATATTGATAACTGACCATAGATAATGGATTTAGTCAATATCGTATTAATGTAGGATTTTCCTCCGGATTGGGAGTTGGGATTATCGCGAACTCTCCATGAAACACAGAAAATTAATTTTAAGTCTGCGATAATCAAAACGATATAATGATAAATAAATATCCATTCCTGAAAAAATGAATGAACCCGTATTATTTGTAAATTGTTTAATTATTTCGTTTTAAAAAATGCTTATATTAGACCTCGCGAGTTGCCCTGAGGGGGCACATTAACATTGATCCCGGAATCACTACTTCACGGTGGCCGTCATGAGAACTGAGCAATAAAATCTAAGTACCTTCCTACATTACCTGCAGATTTTCGCATTAATACAATCGTTTAATATTAATATCAGAGCAGTTCGCCTTTTCCTCGGGCCGGCACTTCCAGCCGAATTCGTCAGATGTCTCTAGGATGCCATCACCCATCCTCTTCCCCTTCCCCTCACCGGGATCCATTATTCATGATTCTCAGGATCCGGATATGTTGATTCAGAGCCAGCAGAAGCAGTCGTCTCCACTTGATGGGACGTAGGCTTAAAGAGAGAGCGTTTTATCAGAACCTTCAACTTACTTATTTGTTCGAAACAAATAAATTTACATTACAAAGGCGACGTGAAAGAAATGGCACGAGTACCTACATTCTCGAGTACAGGGTCGTATTTCGGATTAATTATTTTATAAAAAAAATATTAAAATAAATGTGCTTTAACAAAATTGAAAAGAAAAACAAAACCTAAATGAAAATGAATGAGATGAATGAACGGAGATATCGGTACGATTAGGTAAAAGAAAATTGATTGTACTAAAAATGTATCTGATCTGTATACAGATCTAAAAAATATAGGTAGGTTCCTAACTGATATCTAAAATATCTAACCGATACACCATTACACCGCCGAAGTAGTAGACAAGGACGATGGAACGTCATGCAACTCCGTCTGGTATAGCTTCATTAACAATTTATTGTAGGTACCCCATAATACAGATTCTTGACATGACACGGCTAAAATATTTGAGTCTTCCTGGGTCGTCTCCAACTTCTCTTGATAATACATTAAATAAAGCATGAATAAGAAATCAAACCTCATAAATTATTACAAAACTTCCACCGTATTTCGCCCTAAGCAGCTACACGTGTTAAAGATATCCTCTTTCGGCCAATGCCACATTTACAAAGTTCAAAGTAATTTCCAGTTATTCCTCAAAATACTTCCTTTAACACAAAAATAATAACCATTATTTTTTTGGAAAAACATTATGTTTCCATCTCTTTGCACTTTATTCATCCCTCATCTTTGAGCATTCCATCCACGGCTCACGTTGTGTCAGTTACAAGTGTTCAATTTATGGATATAAAATACGCAAGATTGGTCTGTATTCTACATAAAACCAAACTTAAAGCGATTTTTTGTTAATACATAACTTTTGTAACAGATTTTTAAGAAAGGTGAATAAAATTTCCTTACTCTTCCCTATTTTAACTTCCGTCAAAATTATCCTGTGAACACAAAGTGTAAGAGTGTATCGGCAAGTGACTAAAACTACAGCTTTTTAAAAAATATGGGCCTGCGGTACCCACGTGATTAAATTCAAAATTTTGAAAACCGCTTTAAAAGATTCCCTCCCTTCCAATGACCAGTCCGCCCCTAGTAATCGATTTGGTTTTGCAGTTGCATGAAACGAGTTAATAGTTTTTTTTGCTTCATCTCCGTCCGACGGAAATTACCTGTCATATTAAAATTAGGAATAATAAGGTGCCCAATTTCCTTTGGGTAGTTTCGAATCATTTCACGGATTCTGTTCGCTTATACCGCAACAACTGCGAGAGAGTTCTACTGTGACAGAGTTCATTCTGTTGGCAACTTAACAAAACAATTTCTCTACCTTTACTTAACTTAACAACTCGGAAGCCTTTACTTAACAACATGACAATTTTGCTACAACCCCAACTTTGCTAAGCCTCTTGTTAAAGGACTTAGTTTTCCTTTTTTGAAGGCTTTTGAGGAAAATAATATAGCTAAACGCTTTACTTTCTAGCAGTTTTTATAACGTCTGCGTGAGCATAATATTATTATGTAACCCTTAGATTATTTTTCTTAAATCATCCAAATTCCTCTTCTTAAAGCAAAAGAAAACCTCGAAGACTAGAAAATGATTGATAGTTGATACTTTCTACGTCGTGTAACGCAATAGTAATTTTTAAGATGGTTTTAAAAAAAGAACTCGCATCTTTCCTTTTTTTCCAAAAAAATTAAGATTCGTAAACCCTAAAAATATTTTTTTATATCGTGCTTCTATGAAACATCTTTACTTTTTTAAACTTACTTTAACTTACTACGAAATAAAAATGTAACTTTAAAAATATTTATTTATTATTTCATAAATGTTTAGATGTTACAGTTTTTGCTATTTTTTTAACCACCGTTTTGTGGTAGTCATCCATGAAATATTATTTTATAGAAACAGATAATAAAATATAAGAAGAGGAAAGAAGAAAAAAACGTATTTAGGGATAAATAAAACCAAAAACAAATATAATTACAAATTAAAAATATTAAAATTAAAATTTAGTTGAAAAATAAAGAATAAAAGATATTTTAAAGAAACAAAAATAGAAACAAAGATTTATTTCGAACGAAAAAAGTTTTTTACTTTGTTAAAACTATTTCGTTCTGTAATTTAAGCAAACGATACGGAAAACTAACGAAATTTATGTGTTTCAAATGGCTGTTCAAATGCAAAATGGTGTATTCTGAGGAAATTAAGTTAGGTACTTCGATAAATTACACCTACCTATTTATACCCACTAGAGGCGTTTCCTGACTTCTATCAAAGTATCAAATCCGTAAAACACATATTATGCTGTATTATCAATCCTATTTTTCAATATAAAACCATAGAAGAAATGCCGAAGAAGTTCCAAGTAACGATTTTACGACAAAGAAATAACACAAAATATTTTTACGTTGTATTTTCAATGCAGCACATTGTTTTGATATTTTTCTTCTTCTATGTTTTAGAAATAAGAGCTAGTGGTATCGTATTCTTCGACAAAAATAATATAGGTTTTCTCGAGAGCACAGTTTTCATTTCATTCGGAATTTATTTTCATATTATAATATAATATTCACAGCTCGGTGTATTTTCTTATCCGGTGAGGATACCCGCAGACAGAATGTCTTATTCTAGGCAAAGACAATTATTGTTATATTCTATAGTTTATCCAAATCTCTTTGAGTTTATCCTTTTTAAATACCTAAGAATTACTTAACCCTGATCTCCTACCGTTGTGTAGCCGGTAAATATAGTGGAATGTAAATACAAAGATTGCTACTAAAACACAATATTTAGGTACTCAAAACTTGTAATCATAAGAAATACATTTCGTAATTGGTGTTCTTTTGGAAAATAATATTTGAATAATGTTTTTGTGAAAAATATTGTGGGCGTATTCTTGTTTCTACAGTAAGCTCAATTTTCTATTAAGGCTTGTGAATTTAATCCAAACATTTTCAAATACCGAAATTATTTCTTTAACAAATTATCAATTTCATTGGCTTATCTGTGGTCCAGAAGTCGATGGGTCTTGTGAAAAACTATCTTTCAAATTGCTGTAGATCGCACTTCTAGAGATTATTTGTATACAACGGGAAGACTGATATGTTATCTCACAAAACTGTGAATAAAAACTAGATAGAAATATAGATGGCTTTGAATATACTCATATGTATATTTCATTTGTTTATTGTTTCTTTACACTGCATCTAAAATTTTACAATACAATTTGTCACCTCACTAGGAGAAGCCTGTGTTGAGGTCAACAATTATACAAATTAAAAATTACACAAAATTATATATATTTATTTTTATTTTTTTTTATTTATTTCAAGAATTTTTGTTTTTACATTACAAAAGATTAAATATGTAAGATTGTACAATAATTCATTTTTTATTACTACTACTCCATAAGTTGAGCTCGTGTTTATGGGAGGAGTATTTACATGCAAAAAAAGAGTGTTTTAATAATTTTTTTAAACAATGATCAAGGAACTTATGAAATAAATACAAACATTATTCGACATACGTACATAATTTATAAAAAATAGTTATAGAATGACAATAATAATATTTATAGGTACATTTTTTTTTTAATACTAAATATTACAGTTTAAGGGTAAATTAAATTACGAGTACAATATATCATTACAGGGACTTAATTTGCTTTTTAAATATTTCATATTTCAATGTTTATTTGAAAGAACAATATTGTTGTATTTCTTACAGATTGAGATTATGGGTAGGTACCTACCTACTAAACTGCTGGCGCTAGGTAGTATAGTACATTAGTATAATCATTTCATTGCAATGTATTCATTCAGTTACTTATTACTATAAAAAATTAAAATAAAATTGGTTGTGTGTCTGTCTCTCCTGCAACTATGGTTCGATGAACTCGTATTTGTTTTGATTTTAAGTGTCGCTTTCAAAAATGAGACAAGCGATAAAGTACCTTCCTCTAATATTAAATTTTATATTTTATCAGAAAATTATTTTTAATTAGGATTATCAAAATTGAAACTGATGTGTCAACAATTCAGACAAGAGATATTTCCATACAATTATATGTTTTTACCAGAAAATTATTTCATTTCTATATTTTATTTATTTATTAACGCCCTTTTTCGGGGCTTTTACATATGAATAGTATGAAATATACAGTATTTATTTTACATAACTAAACTGTCTCAGTAACAATTTTTTATAATTGTTTAAGGATAAATTGAAGATGTCCACTGACTTGGTATAATTGTTTCCCTCCATTAGTATTCTGGGCAAAGAGAAATACATATGGTAGTTAGTTCCAGAATATCTCCACTGAAATAAATACCGACTACAATCCTTCTAATGGAATCTGGAAACTTATCAATTCAAGCAATACCGGACTATCAACTAAATCATTTTGAATTTTATGCAGAAATACCAAGCCAGTGAAAATTCTTCTGTTTGACAATTTGAGCATATGCATATCATTTTAAATATGTATTTCATTGTTTAAATTTCTTTAAGTACAAGTGAAGTCAGATTTCATGATTTTTCGTGGGTCTTTTTATCAAAAATGTATTTCAATCCTACACTTATAATATTTCATTAATTTTCACGGGTCTAAGCTGGTAACTGCTATAAATGATGCATTACGTAAAATTTTTGCCCGATAACAAAAAAATCCTTCGGTCTACCTTTTTTATTGTTGTCACTTGTTGGATATTTAGTCTTATGTACCATGGCGCGACAGGAGAGCTTATTTAAAGTGGCCTAAAGTTAATATGAATAAAAAATCTCACCAATTTTGAACTAACAAAGTGTGCGCCATATTAGAATATTAACAAAACGTGCGCTATGAAATGTGCGCCGGCCGACATTCCATTTTGTATGTAATAAATGAGTTACATTTCTCGACCAGAATCCTGCTTATTATGGCGGCAACTGGGAAAATGTTTCATTTCGTTCCCCGGATAAGGCAGTTATGTAATTCCAGCATTACCAACATGACACAGTATTCAAATCTCAGAACACTTTAATTCATTTTAAAGATGGAAATCCTTGAAATTTTTTTTAACAAATTGTGTTTATCTAAAAACGGTAGATATACCTACGTACTACACGCCAAATCGATGGTTAAATTTCCAACACAGAACTGAGTTTACGAAAATCAAATAGGATGGAGATTTACGATCTCAGGCGACTGTAAAGGAGACAAAGAGCTCGGCTTTTGAAATACATGGAATTTTAGGTCAACGCAACTATTTTTAGCTCGAAAATAGGTATTTCCGACTGTAAACTGTGAGGATTTAGATGGGAAATATACTAAAATAAACAAAAAATATATAAGATGCCAGATTGCTTCCAGAATTCTCAAAAATGCACTACATTGTAAAAAAATAGTGTCCGACTGAAATTAGTTTTTACGGCCGAAACCGAAACCGAAACATCCATATAAGGTCATGCTTTCGTGGAAAAAAATTGTCAATCTTAATCAGTCAGCCTTTATTTTTAAATCATATATCAATCATTCAGTCTCTGATATTTGAAGAAAAAAATAATATAACATAATTATCACTCCTTATTTCAAATAACAAAATTAAGTAGAAAACTAAATTACTTTTTTTAAACCTAATTGGTTTAGGTACACTAAACAAAAAATACTCTTTCATCTTAAGAACAAAATAATTTCTTATAAAATCAAAACAAGTGTTTAACCACTTAGCCAAATAATTTCTTCTAAACTTTGTTCATATTGTATGGCACTCTTTTTAATGAACTACAATATAATTCAAATTAAAAAGTACCTACCTACCTACAATAACAAAATATGTTTAATGAAGTTATACATGAAAATAAAGAGTTTTCACACGAATCAAGTCCTGACACGACTATGAGCGCGTACGCAGCAAAATGACTCTTCGTGGCTCGCAGTTCAGTGCACAGGTTCTGGGTTCGTGTCCCAGTTGCGAAAATTTTCTTTTTCAATTTTTCTGTGTTATGTTCTCTTTCATGTTTTCGTTTAGATTATTACATTATTACTTCTTCAATAATAAATATACTAGTTTCATGATCGTACGCTAAAAGTACGCTATTTATGTAAAACGGTGTATCTCGAAGTTTAAAATTGTATTTGACGGCAGCGTTAATTACTTTTACAAGCACCCAATACGTAAAGAAAGCTTTTAAAAATCTTTTTTTCTTGCAATTGGATTTCTTTATTAATCTGAAAGTTTAAATACAGAAAACAATATACAAATACAGAATGAACACGAAGCAGCTTGTTGAACGTCTGGAATATTCTTTTATAACAATTTCGCGAGTGATTCTCGCAATAAAGAAAACAGAATATTTTATTTTCTCTAATTGTGATTCAGTAAAGAATACAATACGATACTCCAAAAGAAATTTATACTCTCAAAATAAAAACAAATTAAAGATGGAAAAAAAGAACTTGAAAGGTGAATAACGAGATATTTCATTACTGTTTAAATTCATGAAATACGTGTCAGTATAATAATTGAATTCATTAAAAAAACATTATTTGTCCGTGGGTTATTTGAAACGCAAAAAACATTGTAAGGAATTATGTGGAAAGCGATGACATTAATATAATAATATTAATTTAAAATATATAATAAATGTCACAATTTTTATTATTCATTCCTATAATTCCAATTATAGGTTAAAATATTTCATGTTAAATTTTGTGTTCACACAATCAGTATATCTCCAACACGTCTTGGAAGAAGATTTCACTTAGGGAAGAAATAGAGTTCTTCGGTTAATCTAAGTTATATTAATACTTCGCATTTTACAAGTTTGACTGCGAGTAGTTGACTTAACTAGAAGCTAGCTCGATTAGATCTGAACGAGCCGTGTTTGTTGTGGAGATCTAGAAGGTATTGGTTTGTCCGTCACCGACAGGAAGGAGGTATTGGTTTGTCTGGGCTCCTGCACCTCTAGCCGCCATCTTGCGGACTTTTAGGAAATTTGAATCGTACCTAATTTTTACTTGACTTAATAAAACCGGACGTCTAAAAATAAATACCAACTTATGTCAGGCAAGAGGTAAGAAATATCCATACATAACTATTAGACAGCGTCTATTTCAGCCCCTGTGGCACAGTAGTTTACGCATTCCATTTTTGTAGGGTGAAAGGGAGGGTTGCAATAAAGCGAAAAAACTTTAATAGGGGACCTCGAAAAAAAATACACATTGCTTGTGATAATGTTAGGTACCATCATCTTTTCTATAATATTATTTAGTCAATCGTGTCGTAAAGTCTTCGCTTCAATCGTCAAAATCAATTATAAATATTCTATGTTGCATTTTAGTCGCTTTGTCGTCTGTATATATATTTTAAGTGTAAATTACGATAATAAATCTTAAGTCTTCTTCTTGTTCCGTATAATAATATAAAGTGAAAATGAGAAAATCTGCGAAGTTTACTCAAGATCAGAGGCGGTTTTTCGCAAGGTGTGAAGATAGATAAATTTCCCCGAATGTTGATAACGTCTAGAAATAACTGTATTCTAGAGGTAATTAAATCCTGCGGTTACTAATTTAATGAACCTTCACTACAAAACGGTTTAGCAGTAAAGTGGAGTCAATTGTACGACGCATCTGCAACTTTTTTTATTGTGCAAAAAATAATTTACATAACACGGAATAAATCACGGAAAAAAATTCTCATTCCCCTTTTTTTAGACTGTTGTGAGCGGAGGGGAATTAAGACAAAAGAAAAGAATAAGATTGAAAGTTTTCTGCATTATAAAATCGCATTTATAAATAAATAAACTATGTTAAAATGATGACACAAAGTGAATTTACAAACATTGAAGAAATAAACAAAGCATTATTTATTCCAGAATGTGGGATAAAGAATTTGAAACTAAAGGCATTTCAAATTATGCATCTGATTTCTTGTATGTACATTCTTACTTTTTACGTGTATATTTTTGTACTATGCAAACTATAAAAAGTGGAGTGTGTTCAAGAAAAATACAAGAGAATACTTACAAATCTGGAATACATCGGAATCTAGATAACTATGCTAAAAGACTTATAAAGAAGTGAAGAAGTCTCACTCGAGAAAAGATGACATATATCAGATGTAATTTCTCTGTTTAAAATCATAAACAACATGTATGATTTATCTTTAATTAATCTTAAAAGGCCGGAATTTACGAGAAACCCCGTAATCTTTTTGATCGATATTTATCGTATTAATATAAGAATGACTCTTCTTCTTCCTTGTGCTTTCCCAACTCATTGTCTAGGTACCTAAGCTGTTGGGGTCGGCTCTTCTCGTTTTCAGGTTGAAGCTTCTTCGGTTCTGAGCATCACCTTCATCCAGACCGTTTCTCTCAAGTATTTTGGAGCATCGAGTCATCACAATGTCAAAACAAGTAGCAAATAAATAAAATTAAATAACAAATGAACATTTTGTAATAAAACTCTTCATAAACTATATGGTTAGAAATAGTTACATAGTTAGTGCCCAAGAAATACAATACCCCCCCCCCCCCCCTCCCTTTCCCCCAATCAAATACGCGCCGTTTCGCATTCATAATATTAGTATAGCTGTTGGCTTAGGTCAAAATGTAAATTAGTACCTATTTTATATTTGTAAATTGAATATTAATATTAGAATTTTTGCTATCAACCAAATCTCCATAGTAACCTGAATAAATAACAATATAACAGCCCACGTCAAACATTTACTTAGCAACACGCTTTGCCAATAAACTTATAATAAATAATTTCATAACGCCACAGCTTATTTATAACGCCAGAGCTTACCAATATATATAGCCTATGTTACTCGCAAATAATGTAGCTTTCGATTAGTGAAAGAATTTTTAAATTCCATTCGATATATATTGCGTGAAAGAGTAAGTCACATCCATGCATACAAACTTTCGCATTTATAATATTAGTAAGATGGAGCACCTACCTACCTACCTGTTTTTATCGATATTGTATTCAATTTTCTGAGATTGACCCCACCCGTAATTTCTTGGGTTGGTCAAAATTTTCCCCACTCACAAAGCTATCGCAAAATTTACATTCCTATACGGGTTTGATGACAGATAAAAACATGGCGCGCATTAGCAAAAAATATTTCTCAGAAATAAACTCTTCTTTATTTGGCAAAGTGCAACTCAATCAGTTGTTTTGCAAAGCTCTGAGTAAGAGTATCAGCAGTAAATATACAATGTTTTGAGTCTGTTTCCAGTATGGAGTTTACTAACCTAATAACATTTTGGAACGATAATAACTTTTTCTAACAATTGCTATGGCTGCTAATAACATTCCCTTGACAAAATTTCCCTGATTTTAGCATTAACTTTTTTGCAACCTTATACTAGGGGGCATCCATTAATTACGTGAGCAGTTTTTTTTTTCAATCTAGACCCCCCCCCCCCTTCCCCTTGGTGAGATAAATTTGGACCAATTTGTATATTTTTTTCAAGTAACGTGAGATTTTGCTGAACCCCCCCCCCCCCCCCTGTTTGTGCTCACATAATTAATGGATGCCCCCTTAGGGTCTAATGTATGTAGGCTAATAATAGAATAATCAAAGAGCAAATGCAAAACTATGCTTATAATTTTTTTGTCCTACTTAAATTTAAAATCTTTTTATTAACGCATTTTATTAACAGCGACCACATGTCCCAAAATAATGTTCATACCCACGATGCGATGCGATGGTTGAAACGTACTCTCCATGCTCGAAACACACAAAAAAGAAAGATATGATTCACCAATGATGCTTGCACTCCGAGCTTTTCAATTCGACTAATTATTTGTGATGCACTTTTCTGTTAACACAATGCATCATGTTTAACCCAGCGTCATTGTGGTGGAAAAAAAGTTACACTAACGTTGAGGTGGGTCATTATGACCCTGTTACAATTGTTACTATTTTACCTTGTATAAAATAATTTTTTATTTTTAAAATTCGATATTTATAATATATAACTGTAGATATATGTAATCAGTAGGAGCAATAAAACACATTGGTTATAAATGAAACAATTTTTATTTTTAACTTTCACTCTCTTCGAAATATTATCATCATTTTTTTTTTAACAAAAAAATTATAGTTTCTTACAAAAATATACTTAAATCAAATCTATATTACCTAACCTTTCTATCATTGGAGTATTAATTACAGAAATAATTAGTCTTTCGTACCATAAGTCTTTTTTAAAAATTTTAACGTATACAATATGAAAAAAATATATACTGGCACAAAGCAGCAACGTCGCCGTTGAGCTGGGTCATTATTACCCGGTCGCAGGTTTACACACGTGTTGCTCCTTGCGTGGGCGATGGACGGCTAAAGTGAGATACACGAAGAGGAGGGATTATGTGTGAATTTGAAGAAATTTTTCGTATACAAAACGTACAGGGGCATATTGACCCTGCCTCAATGACGCCGGGTTAATGACCTTGTCCATCGCTATCTGTGATTGTGTCCTGGTACGGAGCCGCAGCACTGTACGGTTTGATAAAACAATAGATAAATTATGTGAAACCTACGACCGGGTGAGACATTTATTAGTGAAACATAATGCCTTTATAACAACCCTTTTCATAATTCATATTAAAACACGACAAGGATTCAATAATACAATCTATGTTGGTAGATACACGGATACTAAATGAATTTTATTACTTAATCAAAATTTCCCCGATGCGAAGTGTCCCCAATGACTCAGCTAACCCTTGTCAACGCGTTAACTAAAATTCCCATTTATTATGACAGTAAAAACCACAACGGGATATGAATATTCCCTAACCTAAGTGCTTAACAAGGAGTGAGAGGTGGATGTGGAACACTGAGACACCGGGGTGTAGGCACACCGCTGACAGATCCATTGCAAGCTCTCTCTCCTTCTCATAAACGACGCATGTCACAGAAAGAGAGGTTAAAATGGAGGTCTCAGGGGCAGGACAATAGACGGTAGACGGTAGAACTCGGATGATGACATGCTAATTATAATACTTGCTCTAGAAGTAACTCAATACCGAGAAGGGGGACCTTTTGTTCGCATGTTTGCTCGCTTCTTATTGTTATATAAGGCTGTTTCGCTTTTGTGATTAAGCCGGAAAATGGGAAAACACTTGTATCAACGCCGGTTTTGTTGACTGTTCCTTAAATATACGAGATTTATCTTGTCGTTTCGCCATCTGCGCAATCTTAAATAATGATTTCATCCCCTCTTTACCTTCGTAAATTTATTTCCTTTAGAAATTGCACGCGACCCATAAATGTTCGTTTTGTTAATTAATTCTTTATTACTTTCAAATTTTCATTAATAAATAATAATAATATTTGCAATATTTTTGAAGAACTGTTTTCTGATGAAATCCATACGAATTGTGGCTTTACAATGAATATTACACAAAAAATAATTGGTATAATAAAATAACGGACGAAGAATTAAGATGAATGGATAAAGGTTAGGCAAATCGTGCCATTGAAATCTAGTTAGCAGAGAACGCAAAAAAAGCTTTACATGCCACTGGAAATTAAACCTGAATCTACCAAATTCCGGCGGCCCTGTTTCCAATTCCACTACGTCACCTCTTTTCCAACCTGAGATTTTTTTCTGTATTACATAGTGTATTATTTATTCCTTGTATTTTGTAATCGAAGATTCAAATGATAACCTCTATTTTATTTGTTTATTTATTCAACTTAAGTAATTAAATTACGTTGATTATGTGCTGTGGCTGTCTCACTAGAAATTCCAGTATTGAGAGCAGGCACAGTTTATAACAAAAAAAAACATTACAATATTACATGTAAAATAAAAGACAATCAGCGTCGTATCATTATCGAAAAAATAGAAACATTCAGGGATGGAATCATATGGTTGCAGCCAAATACGCAGAATCCAGACGCGCCTTTCTTTCATGGCTCGAAGCCGGAAAACCGCTCTCAGGGCCGGTGACCGAAGACAGGAAGAAATACCGAACGATTTTCAAAGTAGCTCTGAAAAAATGTCAACAGACAGAAATACAAAAGCGAATGGATGGTATTGCCACCTCACTAATGAATAAAGATTTTCATAAATTTTGGCAAAAAACATCTTCAGAATTGAAAACGAATATGAAAACTCCTCTCTGTGTTAATGGAGTAAGAGGAAAGGAAAATATCGGCAATGAATTTCGTAATTTCCTCTCTATGGCGGGTGAAGAAGCTGCAGAAAAATCTCTGGATATAAATTTTTGCTTGAAAACTGAATGTAGTACCACCGCTATCAATATTACTCCGTGTATGGTTGAAAGAGCTTTAAGAGAAATGGCAGCAGGAAAAGCCACAGGACATGACTCAATAGCTCTTGAACACATTAATTATGCTGGACCAGCAATTCATTTCATCCTAGCAAAACTATTTTCAAATATTTTGCGTTACAGGCACATCCCGAATGAAATGACAAAAACGGTAATTATTCCCATAATTAAATCAACAAATCTTGATCCATCCGTGATCAATAACTACCGACCAATTTCACTCTCAACCGCCGTGGCGAGATTATTTGAAAAAATTTTATCCGTTGTTGTAACAGACCATCTAAAAACCGAAGATAACCAGTTCGGATTCAAACCTGCAGTGTCAACATCTATGGCAATATATTCCCTAAAAGAAACCATCAGCTATTATAAACTAAGGAAAACGCCAATCTATACCTGCTTTCTAAATCTAAGCAAGGCGTTTGACCGTGTACGTCATAATAAACTGTGGGAAAAACTAAGGAAAAGAGCAGTTCCGGAAGATGTAATAGCGATTCTTTCAATTTGGCACACGCAACAAGAAAATATTGTGAAATGATCTGGGGAGCTGTCTAATCCATTCTATTTGAAAAGTGGCGTAAGGCAAGGAGGAAGCATGTCTCCGGTTCTGTTCAATCTATATACCGATGATCTTATTAAAAAACTTAATGACACGAAAATAGGATGCCATATACATGGAGTATGTGTGAAAAACATGTATTACGCAGATGACATGGTTTTTCTTCACCGTCACTAAGCGCATTACAGAAGTTACTAAGAATTTGTGAAAACTTTGCAAAAAACCATAACCTGTTATATAATACTACCAAGTTAGTAGTTATGGTTTTTTAAAACAAAAACGAAACCATCCAAACACCCTCAGTATGGTTAGATGACAGGAAAATGAATGTTTATCACAGCGTTAAGTACCTGGGACACATCATCACAGACGACCTTAAGGATATCGAGGATATGGAAAGGCAGAGAAGAGCGATATCTGTTAGAGCGGGTATGCTGTCAAGACGTTTTTACCTATGCAGCCCAAAAGTAAAAAGAATATTGTTCAACGCTTTCTGTACCTCGCTGTACACATCAGAACTGTGGGTTGACTGCACTGCATCCCAATGGAACAAGTTAAAGGTTGCTTACAACAACGCATACCGTCAACTTTTCCGCCTACCGAGATACTGCAGTGCTACGGAAATGTTCCTGGAGGGACGAGTGCACACTTTCCGAGCACTTCTCCGCCACCGCATGGGAAGTTTATGGCGCAGACTACGCCAATCGAAGAATGCAATCATCACCACCATGACTACCTGGTTGGAGTCCCCCCCTGATGGCCCTCTGGAGACGGGAGACGATGAAATACCCTCCGTAAACAGCTGCATGAATTAATTTTACTGTTTATTATTATTTTTCTCATGTTTTTCATGCTTATTCGTTTTTTTTTTAAATTTATTTATATGTTGTTATTTACTTTATTTTTATTTTTAACATTAACCCATTTTTTGTTTCAAAATATGGAATGTATTGCATTGCACTACCCCTGCATACCCCTACATACCCCTGCATAACTATTATTATTATATAGAGGTTATAGAGGTGCGTACTTGTATAGAGGTTTTAATAAAATCTAATTATATGAAGACAATATTAGCGAAACTTAATCGAAAATCAGGAAAAAGAAAAAACAAAAAAAGATATTGGTACCTCTGGGATTCGAACCCAGGACCTTCGGCTTTCCCGGCCCAATATATTTTTCTGATTTTTCTTTTTCCAGATTTTTGATTGAGTTTCGCTAATATTGTCTTCATTTAATTAAATATTACAATTTGAAGTTTTACTCATAAAATTAAAATAAAAAATAAATATTTAATAAAATTGTTGATTTTTTGTCTGGCTGATGATCCAAGACTTGGAATCTAATTTATGTTATAAATTAGATTCCATGTTATGGTATTGCCAGTGAAAGTACACTGTACAGCTTTGTTGAAAATTATCTAAATAGGAAAGAGATTATGCTCTTTGGTTCTAGTATCACGAGCATTTTGGACATTCTCAAAAACAGTTCTGTTTTTGAGAAAGTAACATAGTATTATTTTGGCATTAAGTTGCCTAATGTCCAAAACACAGATTCTCGTAAAGATTTCGTCCGAACTGCATGTTATCGGTAGATTTCTTTAGAATTAGTTTCTGAGCTTTAGAGATCGGATTTGGCTAATAATTTCATTAATTGTGTCCGGGGATCATCTACAAAATTATATTAATAATTATTAATCATTAATATAATAAATAATAAATTATATTTATTTATAATTATTAATCTCTGACATAACGATACTGAGCTCAAAATTCATCGAATGCCTACCCTTGCGCATTGTTTACCTGGAAATCTGCAATACGGTTGGCAGCTAATAATATGTAATTTGTATTGTTCCCGGTACAGTGCATATTGTATTCACAGAGAGATGCCATCAAACAATGGCGGGATTAGGTTATTATCAGGTCGTAGTTGGCACGTCGAGCGTCCTTACGGATCAGGGTAAGTCGCACGTTCCCACCTAGTACAGCCAATGACTTTTCATATGGATTAATTATGCTCAAATGTATAATGTTATTAGACTACGACGGTCATCAAACCTACCGTACTAAAAATGATATAATATTATTGCGTGCCCCCGGTTGTGTAATACTTAATTATGTAATAAGTGGTTCAAACAAAGTAACATTGTTTCATTTATAATATACTTACGTTAGTGTTTACGTGAAATACCGTTCTTACAAATAAAAGTGTTAACTTAAAATGCTGTCACTGAAATTCATATGAATCCTTAAATCCAATCAAATATTGGTTTAATGGAGCCAGTTTGGTGGAAATTCCTCTAAAATAACATTATGTCGATAATTGTTTGTGAAGGCGAATTAGTGACCTAATTCATATAACGATTATGTACATCACTGAAAATAATACAATATTGCCTTCATGTCGGTGCATTTCAATCATAGATATTCAATTGTGTAGATGTCAAAGATTATTACTGTTGGCTTAGCTCCTGTCAATATCTGCTGATATTCGAGGAATTATGTGCTTTAATCCGAAGCAATAATTTATATTCTAAGTAAACAATAGTTTATAGTCGACAACTGCGAATTTCATGAACTTATTTTCATTTAATTAAATGAAGAAAATATAAGCGAAACTCAATCGTTGTTCCAAAAATTAAACTTTTTGCAGATTTTTTTTTTAATATATTTCTACATAGGCCTTTGTTTTTAGTAAGAACCCGAAACTTCCGTCGATACTTTCAGAAAACGACTTTCAAAGATCAACCCAAAGCCTCTTACAACACGCCCATACAAATTATGATCTTTCACAAATGCTTTTTTTTAATTTTTGTTTTTTCTAGGCTATAAAAAAATATATCATTAAAAATTCGCGATTATATCAAAGCAGAAGATGTGCCCTACTCTCACGCAGTATTTAAAAAGTATTTATAATATTTTTTCTAACCAAAAATTACGTGATTTTGTATAACTTCGCATTGCATCGCTTTAATCGTGTAACATTCAACCAAGAATCAGTACCTCTGCTTGAACTTCTAGCAGCAAACAATGCATAATTAGTTTAACGAGTTGATCCTCTGTTATCTAACTTACTTAGTTTACACGGCGGAAAATACTCGGCGCTGCGAGACACTCTGGGCTTTTAGGGGGTTCGCGTTAAAGTTTCAATTTATTATTCTATTAGCTATTACTAAGAGGCCTTGTGTATTATACATCATTATTCTGTTCTTTGTCAAGTTTGCCGGAGATTATAAATTCTAGGTACAATTACTAAATGTATCCTGATAGCCCCAACATTAAGCTTTTATCCTCTTTCTATTTTTACTTTTACAATTACTACCCTTTGTTTGACCAGCGTTGTTTCGTATTCCTAATATATACGTAGTAAGTAATGATGTACGAATTTATGTATACTGAAGAAAGAAAAACTGGCAACTATTTTGTGTAGTTGCCAGTAATATTGCTTTCAAAATTGTAAACAGGGACATCGCTTAGGGCCAGATGTTTCAGAGAATTTGAACAATTCAGCAATAATTAGAAATTAATAAGTGATGAATGAATGTTCTATTAATACTATGAATGTTCTATTCAAGTTTTATATTTATTTATTAATTTTCGGGAAATCGACAGCTTACATTTTTTCAGTCAGTAATATCATATAATTTACACCACTAATATAGCCAAAATAAAACCAATTATTATTTGACTTCTGTGATCTTACTAATATTATAAATGCGAAAGTTTGTATGGATGGTTGGTTGGATGGTCCTTACTCTTTCACGCAATAAATATCGAATGGAATTTAAAAATTCTTTCACTAATCGAAAGCTACATTTTTGCGAGTAACATAGGCTATATATATTGGTAAGCTCTGGGGTTATGAATAAGCTGTGGCGTTATGAAATTATTTATTATACGTTTATTGGCAAAGCGTGTTGCTAAGTAAATGTTTGACGTGGGCTGTCATATTGTTATTTGTTTAGGTTACTATGGAGATTTCTTTGATAGCAAAAATTCAAATATTAATATTTAGTGTAAAAATATAAAATAGGTACTTATTTACATTTTGACCTAAGCCAACAGCTATACTAATACATATTATGAATGCGAAACGGCGCGTATTTGATTGTTGATTGATTGGGCGGGGGGGGGGCGAATATGCGAGCGAAGCCGTGGGCAAAAGCTAGTAATAATATAATTATTATGATATAATAACACAACTTGAATAATAGTTTCAGAACTTATGGGATTTTGAAATTTTAATTTTAGACTTACAGAATTCAATACCTAATTCGTTTGTGTGAAAGCCCTATGAAACCATATTGATGATGATGATATGATTTTACTTAAATAGTAAGCCAGAACTTGGCTTTTACCTGTGAAATTTGATGAATTGCTCAATTTCTGATTGAAATGGCTTTACCGGTATTTGCCGGTCAGATCTGAATAGCCAGGTATTTCCCCACCTTCCGCTCCCACATCTCATTCTCCTCCCCACTACCTTTAGGCTCACATTATACACCTTTTTTTTACGTTATCTAATACCTCACAAGAGTCCCAGCTGCTCCCGTCTGGAGCCAGTGAGTCTATTGTACCCCTAATTGGGGTATGTTGTAAGGCTGAAGGTACCGGGAAGGGGAGGAGATGGGGAAGTGAAATTTAGGGAAATACCTGGCTAATCAGATCTGGTCACTAAACACGGCTAAAGCCATTTCAAGCAACGTTTCAATTCTGAATGGTGGTCTTACACCAGGGCGATACTAAGAGTATGTATCTTCCATTCTGGAACGTGCCACAAATATACTATTTATTATTTTAAATGAATTAATCGTGAAATAACACAAATAAATCAAATAAAAATTATTTGCCCTCGCCGGGATTCGATCCCGCGACCTTCGGATTGCGAGTCAAAAGCCTACCGCTAGACCACGCCGGCCGTCAAAAGTGTCAATTGGGGATGTCATAGTCTCACGAGTTTCAGATGGTTAGGAGTAGTTGAAACTGGCAACTATTTATGGCAAACCGCTGCCCGCTTGCCAGCCGCTCTCTTTATTTATATATTTTAACCAATTTACCCTAAACCGTGACTAATTATGTACCTAAAAACCTTTCTCGTGTATCACTCTATCTATTGGTGAAAACCGCATGAAAATTCATTGCGTAGTTTAAAAGATCTAATCGCACAGACAGTGGGAGCGACTTCATTTTATACTATGTAAAGACTAATGGGAGGTTTGTGGATTACTATATGCACATTAATAAAATGCTTTTGGCAAAACATGTTTTTCACGAATTAAGAAAAAAAATTAAAATAAGCACAGTATATATATATAATACCAAACAGTTCACTTCATTTTTTTATAATTTAACCGATTTTCTCGTTATGGATATCTACATTCCCAGGAAACCACTTCATTAAATTGCTCGCTTATTTATTGCGTGAGTAGAATATTATTTACTAGCTGGGTTACCCGGCTTCGCTCAGGACAACATTCGAGAGTGTTCTGGAATGTTCCACACTGATGTTCCCGATTCCCTATTCCCGAAAATTCCACGTCATACTCTGCCACTCCTACCATAATTTTCTAGAGCTCTATGGAACCTTCTAGAACTTTCCGGAAGATTGTTCTCGAAATTTCAAGAGGGCGAAACTTCCACCCCTTGTATCTTTAAAAGCACGTTCTTAAGGTAAAAACGGTTACCCTTATTCCCTAGGGGGGATAAAGATCTACCACACCATATAACTCCCTTGATCGTACCGGGACTCGTTTCTGAGTTTTAATGGTGCGTACGTTTTTTTTACTTTGTTTTATAATATAAAGCAGTTTCCCGGCATACGTTGCAATGCCATATTCAAATAAATAAAATGTTACTCCTTGCATGTCCTTTCCCGTGCCCCCATCCCGCCAACCCCCCCTGGCACTTCATTCCTTGACTCTTCTCCCGCCCGGCCCGTAGCCGAAACATTTTTCTAATACTAATATTTTTAAATTCGTGATATCTTTCTAATTAAATATCCGAATTGAAAAATTCAAAAAGTTAAATAAAGGTATTGAAGCTGTCTTGAATATGAAGTAATTTATTTTGATAAGGATTAAAACCAAGATACAAATAAAGAGCCTTTTCAAGCGGCGACATTTTAATTAATTTTTTAAAATTAAAGAATACTTATTGTGGCATAACCATAATAGTTAGACATACGCTGTAGCGACCTTTTTTGTAAATAATGGTGTGTTCTACAAAGTCGTTGTACATTATTTTATTCTATCATCAATAGTTTTCGCAGCGCACGCGATGTAAAGAATATTTTAGGTAATTTTTTTACACCTTGGGTTGCATTATTGATGTTTTAGTAAGGATGCCTATTTTTTTTTAATATAATATAGCTTATGTTACCCAGGGATAGTGTAGCTTCCCAACAGCGAAAGAATTTTTCAAATCGGTTCAGTAGTTTCGGAGCCTATTCAATGCAAACAAACAAACAAACAAATCTTACCTCTTTATATAGTTTATAGTAGATATAGTAGATAACAAAGCAGAATGGACGCTTACAAGAAAATTGATATGACAAATTTTATTTTCTCGCTGGTGGATTAAATAATAATGGATTCTGGAAATATTTTTAGCCAACAACGTGTGTCGTATTTTTAATTAAACAATGTATCTTTCTTATCAATAAAACACGCCATTTCTTAAGTACGTACTTTTATCATAACTGGTTGTTTGTTAATAAATTCTGAATATGAATTGTGCTGGGATCATCTAAAATTGCACGTTTTCTCCAAAAATATATTTTTGTCATCTTTAAACTATGTATTCCATTTGCAGTAGTGTAAAGATAAAACATTGCACAGAGACATCTTTTATCTATTACACCATATAAAGAGGAAAGATTTGATTATTTGTTTGCATTGAATAGGCTCTGAAACAACTTTGAAACCGATTTGAAAAATTCTTTCACTGGTGGGAAGCTACACTATCCCCGGGTAACATAGGCTATATAATTTATAAATTTAGCTAGGAAGGGGATGCGGGAGGGGAACGGGGATGCACGGGAAAGGTGATTCCGGGAGAAAAATGTATTTAATCACAATGCGTAGAGACAAATCATAAAGCAGAAAACTTTAGTGTACACTGTGTGGGGGGTATTAAATCTTTTTTTTTAAATTAAAATACCGAAAAATAGTGCTTAACCTGTGGTTCTACCAAGAGTGTTTCAGGTTCAACGTGATCCCCACGTACGTGCATATTTCTACTAAAAGCAAATCCTCAGAAGCTATAAAAACTGCGCAACGAGCACAGAGGATATTTCTAAAGGAGAAGGTTAAGGAATGTTGTCGGAAAGGGGGTACAATACTTCACTACATCAAGGTTTTGCATTCTGAATTAACTTTTAAACTCTTTCTTTCGGAATTTGACACCCTGGATTACGATATTCGTGAACACATCGGCGGAATTATACTTTATGAATTCAAAACTCAAGAAATAAAATTTTTTTAAACTTTCCGAAAACTTGTTTGATAAATGAACAAAAAAATATAATTCGCTCGCATCTCTTAGACATGTTTAAACTGATGTAAAATACCAGAGAGCATAATAATACTTAATTACGCTGAAAAAAGAAACCCTGAGCCATCATTTTGAAATAATTCATTTAAAGGCTAAGTCAAATTTAAACAATTTAGTAATTGAAAAAAAGTTACAAAGGGTAATAACCACAAATATTATTGAATATACAAAAGAAATAAAAATCAACGGGGGGGTCTAAAAAATTAACTTAATTAATTAACAAAATATTAAAAATAATATTTCTCACTCAACTCATTTTGGGAAAAAGACAACAATATACAATATAAATAAAATTATTTTTACATAAGAATGCAGGACGTTTAAAAGGACGAAGAGTGTACATATAGATTTTAAAACTAGACAGACTTATTTTTCAACTAACTAAACATAGTTTTTTTTATAGGTTACATAAAATATATTTATAATGTGCATTTAAATGATATAATAATTTAAGTACATGTTCAAATATTTTAATACCACTCTTTCATGGAATCATTAGCTTGTGTCTGGAAGAGTAGTGTACATTTTTTAATGCTATATTATAAGTAAATTACAATGTGAAGGGAAAAAACAATAATTTGTAAGTTTGGTGTTATATGATTATAAGTATCTACTATCGAACAATTTACTAACTAACTAACCATCACGCTGTTTCCCCGCAGGGGTAGGCAGAGAGGACGAACCGCCAAACAACTCGGTCTTGGCACACACTCTTTGCCTTACCCACATTCGTACTTCGTCTCATACATTCTCTTCTATTATTCTGACTTTTGACATGGCCCGACTCAAGTATTTGATTCACTTGATCGTGCCATGTCTTCTTCGGACGTTCCCGACTTCTTCTACCATTCACATTTGCGTCGTATATTCTTCTTAACAATTTACTATGTATTTGAATAATGTATCTAGAAATATTGTTAAGAACAAAACAAAATTTTTTTTTTTTTGGAGAATGGAGTGTCACTTGGAAACTGAGTTTTAAATTATTCTTAAATTTAAATTAGTCGGATAATTTTTCTTTTTTTTAGATTGTCATTAAAATATTTTTTTCAGTGTTTTTTTTTAGATTGTCTAAAATATTTTTTTTTCAGTAAATTAATCGAAAAATATAATTAAAACTATAGTTAATTGAAATATATTTTAATAAATACGAGTTACGATAAAAAAATGTTTCAATAATGTTGGTTAGGAAAGAATTACAAAAGTTAGAGAATTCCAAAGAAATTTTGAGTCACTAGTTGATAAAGCTGCTGAGAAAATATCCTTTAAGAGCTTTTGCCAATGTTTTTGTTTGTTGCTGGAAGTTTTAGTTTACTAGGTAATGCGTTGGATTGCGTCAATGCTATGTATTGTAAGGAGTTAATTCCAAATTTAATCGTGTGAGTAGATGACGATAAGTTTGATTTTGTGCCCAGTATTCCTAGTCTATACTAATACGTCAATTGGACAGTTTTCAATCGATTAAGTCATAATTTTCCAAAAAACGATTTTTGTAGTGTTCTTTCTCGTTTCATGAATATAAAAAGAAAAAATGTTTTTAGTAAAAGGAGTGACTTAGACCAGAATATATTTTTTTTATTTCCATATGATTTGAAGTATATTGAAGGAGTTCTTTCTAGAAAAAATAATGTGTTCGTCGAAAAAGCTTTTAAATTAAACATTCGTTTTTAAAATTCTTTTAAACACGATTCCACTTAAGTTTAAAAGTTAAAATTAACAGTCTCCTCCGCGGCGGCTACTGAGAGTGCATATTATGCAGGGGTAATGGATCCCTAATCCTTACACATAAATACTTGTGCCGCCCAGAAAAAGATGACGATGAACTCAAGCTACCCGCTTTCTTACACCAGACTGGGGAAGATTCCAGGCCCGGACTTAAGGCGCAGGGGCCCTAGGTACTTACAGAGTCGGTTTGCACCAACACACTGTTTTTTTTAAAGTGAAAGCTTATTTAGCACCGTTGCGATTTGAAACTTGATGAAACGAAAAAGCGACATTAAAAAGAGACAAACATATATATCTATAGGATTCAGTCTTCGAGAGAATGAATAATCCGTTTTGTGCGGTGCTTCGTAGCCTCCCCACTCTTATCTGTTTTAGTTAGTTCAAAGTATTTTATATGTTGGTTATTTGAACGAGTACAACTGTATACCGGGGGTGTATGAACAATAAAGAACAAATGTAAAATACACTTACACCGTCCTATATGTTGAAGCAGTGATTTCCGAGATTTTGATTTCTTTCGGGAACGGAAATCTTATTTTATTTTTCCTCAATGTGTATAATTTTGGCACCTAGCCAGGCTCGTCTGAAGTGGGGACCCTAAGAAATTTCTTAAAATCTTATTTCCGAGTCCTGTGTCTTCAATTAGTACAATTTTGGCAACTAGCTGGTCCCCCGTCCAATTTGGAGACCTAGGAAATGACGTCGGGGCCCTATGCCCGGGCCTTTCGTGCCTCTTGCGAATGTCCGACCCTGCCTTCTCCGCATCTTGATATGAAAATTGCTGTACCCAACTTTTAACTTCTACCATCTGTGCATGGAAAATTTTCATTATAAACTTTCCCGTCCAAAAATTATTATTTGGCGGTAAAGTTAATATTTCTCAACACACGAATTCATCCCAAACTTGGGTTAATGAAAAAACGATTGTCTCAATAAATAAATCAATGTCTAACTAAGCCGCACAACGCACCGAGCCGTAACCAACTAGAAAGTAAGATAATAAATTATTGAACATTGATGGAAAGGCCCGAATACACTAACATGGACATAATTGACTTCATGCACTTTATTTTGTTCTTTTGACTGCTTAATTAGGGAGCGGCTCGGTGCGTTGTGCGGCTTAGTCTGGACGTAGCCAATGGTTTGTTGTAGAACGTTAGGAGCAAATAGTTTCCGGAAATTCAGAAAAAAGGCATATAACTAATAATATACAAATATTTTCTTATAAACATTGATTTTAAATGATCCCCTTATGTGTTACCGAAGTCACCAAGTTATATATATAAAACATTTCTACCTACTGCTATACCCTAGACCAGGGGTCTCCAAACTACGGCCCGCGGGCCAAGTCCGGCCCGCCAGTGCCATCAATCCGGCCCGCGACAGCTAATGACCGGTGTCATCAATCAGGCCCGCGGCATCTAATGGCTTATTTTTGTTGTGATAAGTTACATAAAAAATACACAATGATAGTAACTAGGTTTTATTTACTCACTAAGTAAAGCTTATTGACAAGTATAATTTCGATATTATTCGCGAAAAAGTACTACTAGAGCTATATGTTAGCGATGGATAGAGGGTACTACGAGTATTTCTACCTATTTCCGCGTGTACCAGATGTCGTCGAGTGTTGTAGTTGTGAAAATAATACATAAAACACAATAATAATTGAATTAGCGAATTTAGCAAGCGTATTTTTTTTTCATTAACTCCATATGGGAGGCGCTTAGGAAAATATTTTCCATCAGGGTCTATGTCATTTTAGAGGATGATGTGTGGAGGGTCTTTTTAAGGAAGGGAAGGATAGGAAGTTCTGGGAAGGAAAAGGTATGAGGGGTGGGTAGGAATCTGGGGTTAGTGTGTCCAGGAGTGACAGACGTATGAATCCATCCCTCCAACTGCGGTGCAAGGCGGTGGGTCGAGATAGTCCGGCTGGAAAGGTCAAAAGGCCTCCTTCACCTAGTCTCTCAATCCGGCCCGCCACGCAGCAGGTGGGCGGACGCATCCCCCGCCAAGACCTGGAAAAACCTCACCCCATGAACCATGAATGATAATGGCAGGAAAATTAAAATGGTTTTGGCCCTAGGAACTTACTGGAGTCATCAGTATGGCCCTAATGCTGAAAAGTTTGGAGACCCCTGCCCTAGACAGTTAGACAGGCCTGTGGTCCAAGAAATAATTTCGATTTTTTAGAAAAAGAAAATATTATTCTTGCTCCTGGCAAACCAAAACGCCCTCAACTCGGTTCTTACTCAATAATAATAACATATTTGTGTAGCGTAATTTTGTGTCATTTCACTTGAAGTGCGCTAAAATAATCCTACAGTCCATTACAGTGCTCCTTACGAGTCCATTACAAAATATTGATAAAGTAATATAAAATTGTTTATTATTGTTTATTGTTTTTGCAGTATTTTAAATAGGTACATCCTTTTAGGTTACCCCTCATCCACAGAGAGCGTCAAAACACACGTAGTTAAAAAAATTACTTATCCTGTGATGAAAGTTAGTTGTTGATGTTGATGTTGAAGTCCCCTCCGCCAGGTTGATTTGTAGCAGACTTTCTAAAAGTTTTACCTTCACGGCTAAGCTGCTTAGGCTTAGTCTTATTTGACTTCGTCGAGTGCCAATCCGAGCGACAAATCCTGAATGCTTTGGATGTAACCTTAGACCAACAAATGTATAGATGTGAATAAAGATAATTCTTCCTTCCATTGCTCGGGCGGTGCAAACAAAAAATGGTATTGTGTTAACATACGACCTAGCCAAAGGGTATTTGCGCGGTGGCTGACTTTTCAAGTTTCGTCTTCGTTCTATTTAAATTCGAGAAATTTATATTAAAAATATTAATATAATGAATAACATATCACTTTGTATAAACCACTATATTATAAACAATATCTACATGTTTCGATAACAATGTTATCTTCATCAGGATATGTAGAATAAAGATAGATATATAAAGATGTAGATATAAAGAAAAATAAATGACAAACAAGTATAAATAAATTAGAATAAACTAGATCATAGACAAAATATTAAAAAGTAGAGGTGATTAATTGCTTAAAAATCCTAAAAATAGTTATTCAAAATTAAATATAAAAATTATTTAAGGAAAAATAAAATTGCATTTAGATAATAAAAAACTTTTAAGAACAAATAATTAGTCTAAATCAAAAAATAAGTAATAATATATTTTTTAATTTGTTATTTGTATATAAAGCTGGCTGTACATTATTTGGCATGTTTTTAATTATTAAATTTGAAATGCTATTATTTAAAAATAAAAAATTTCTCCAATTTTTATCATTTTCAACAACGTGTGGATAAACAAAAGATCTAAAAAACTTTTTCTTATATTTTTTGTTTAACGTATTGTCTATTAATTTTGAAGTATAACCGTTATTTATTGCAATTTGTTTAATAGTATTTAATTCTGTTTTAAAATTACTCAAAGATAAGGGAACATTATTTAATCTACTTAGCAAGGTATGAAAATTATATATAAGATGATGCCACAAAGTAATTTTGCGAAGTTTGAAGAAAAAATACGAATATTCATTTGTGGTGCATTTATATGTTTAATTTATAGAACTGCTGGAATCATCTTATTAAATGTGTTTTTACCTATCGTAACCTAACCTATTAAACCAAGCATTGGAACGTTTTGACAGAATAAAAAGTAGGTAATTATTTTGTATTGCATCATCCGCAACAAAATTATGTTTTAGTTTTTTTTTACATTAGCTCCCCACAGAAGGCCCTGAGGAAAACAAAATTCCCTCAGGGCCTATGTCACCTTTGGGGATGCTATGTGAAGTGTAATTTTTTGGAAAGGAAGGAGAAGAGAAGTTCTGGGAAAGAATATGGTATGAGGGGTGGGTAAGAATCGTGAGACATATGAATGCATCCCACTGCGATGCAAGACGATGGGTCAAGAGAGTCAGGCCTTCCTCAACCAGTCTCTCCCGATCAAGTTCATAGATGCCTCTACAGAAGATTGTCCAAATGATCGTGCAACTATTATACGACAATCTTCTGTACCTATGTGTCTACTTCTAACTTACACTGGTGCCCAATATTCAGCTGCAATCATAGTTGTTCTTTGGGTGTTAGTACCACAACCCCAGCTAGTTCCAGCTGTATTCTTGTGATATTTGAATATTGAAAATATTGCAATCCACCTATCGAATATTCTCACAATTTTCTAAGGCACATAATATTACACATATTATAACAAAAACAAAAATATTAACATTACGAAATTTAATCAACGAAATTACTCAAGTATTTTAAAATTCTTTAAAAAAAAACGAAGTATCGAAGAATTTTTTTTTTATCCTATCGACGTCGCTAAAAATGTCACAATATATTCACCTATAAATTTAGCAATAAATGCCCTTTATGGTCAGCAACAAAATAAGACTTCTTGTCCATGAAAACCATTTGGACCCGTGTTTAACATCTTCCTGAAACAAAATTAAACAAGCTCAAGTCAAAAAATTGCAAAGAATATTTTTTTAATAAGGTACAATAAAAATCACCGTTCATTAACACTTGTATTGTAATAAAAAATTAACCAAATTTTTTAGAACCTCTGAATTTTCAGTTCTGTGAATTCTACCCTCCTGTTAAATAACAATGTTCGCTTATAACTTTTTGGGAGATATTTTTAACTCTCAAAGGTCATTGTAATTTAAACAACAGAGGAATTATGGGATGTGCAAGGTGCTTTCATGAGTGGAAGGGGGTGCATGGACCAGATTTTCTCATTGCGTATGCTCACTGAGAAGTTTCTTGCAAAAAACCAGAAACTCTTCTGTGCCTTTGTAGATCTACAAAAAGCGTACGACCGAGTTGACAGGAAAAAGCTATGGAAGGTGTTGTCCAAGTACGGAGTGAATACGAAGCTCATTCAGGCAATTGCGTCGCTATATAAGGGAAGCGTTGCATGTGTTAGGGTGAACGGCGATTTTACGGAGTGGTTTGACATCACAAAAGGTGTTAAACAAGGCTGCGTAATGTCACCGTGGTTATTCAATCTATACATGGATAATTGTATGCAAGAATTGAAAGAGATGGGATTGGGCGCAAAATTGAGTAATCTGGAAGTATGTTGCCTTTTGTATGCTGATGATGCGGTGCTAATTTCTAGCAGTATGGAAGATCTACAGTCTCTCGTGTCTAGGATGAACGAAGTATGTATGAAGAATGAGTTAATGATGAATGTAAGTAAGTCTAAAGTCATGGTGTTTGAAAGAGAGAGTACGAAAACAGTATGCAATATAGTTGTGAATGATGAATACTTGGAGCAGGTGGATGAGTTTGTGTATCTGGGTAGTATGTTTACGAAAGATGGGAAGGCTGATAGAGATATTGAAAGAAGGGTGAATGCCGGTAACTCCATTAATGGAGGACTGAATGCCGTTGGCGGTAATAAAAAAACTGTCCAAAGACGCGGAACTAGCCGTCCATAATGGAGTGCTGGTACCTACCCTGATGTATGGCAGTGAGGCATGGAACTGGCAGAGGAAGGATGAAAGCAGACTGAATGCTGTAGAAATGAGATCCCTGAGGCGAATGTGTGGTAAAACCATGTACGATCGTGAGAGAAACGTGGATATCCGCAAAGAATGCAAGGCTGACGTAAGCGTGATGTGTAAGATTAAGAAAGGGACTCTCCGATGGTTTGGGCATGTAGAGCGAATGAACGAGGAAAGGAGTGTAAGGAGAATATATGATGCAAATGTGAATGGTAGAAGAAGTCGGGGACGCCCGAGGAAGACATGGCACGACCAAGTGAATCAGATACTTGAGTCGGGCCATGTGAAGAGTCGGAATAATAGAAGAGCATGTATGAGACGATGTATGAATGTGAACGAGGCAAAGAGTGTGTGCCAAGATCGAGTTGTGTGGCGGTCCGTCCTCTCTGCCTACCCCTGCGGGGAAACGGCGTGATGGTTAGTTAGTTAGTTAGTTAGTTAGTTAGGAATTATTTTTTAGTCTCCATTAGGCGAATGGAGGGGTTAAATTACTTTCATTTTCATATTTTGCATAACGATGGCTGTATGCTGCTTCATATACATATAATGCATGTACGAGTATTATGCTTTCGTTAATTCCATGAACGCAATATTTTTTTTTTTTTTTTTTTAAAAGAAAGACAAACATTCCCAGGTTACGAATAACCCAACAATGTTTGAAAATCTCCTACTACCACCACAGAAAGCCGAATATGTTGCTTGTGTTGTGATGGAGGACTTAGCCAGCCGAGGAATCGAACATGCGACGCCCGGGTGGGACCCAAGCGCTATGCCCACTCAACCACTGACCGGTCTCCCACTGCTCTCTTTGAAAGCTATAGAGAAACAAAACAAAATTAAAACGAAATTATTAATTCTATCCGCGTGTTATTTTGACAGAAACAGTAGAAAATTACTTCTAAAAAGTTTAGCAAAGCCAGGAGTAACGGGTGCCCACGTTTAGGGGCCGTCTGTTTCAACGCTCGCTAAAGTAAAAGTAAAGCAAAAAGCAGTTACTAAAGTTAAATTTCGCCAAAATGCGTTTTTCAATCAATTTGACTGCTTGTTTTATGTTACTTTTAACTTTTGTATTAACTTTCCGAAAACCGATAGTTACTCTAGAGTTACTCCGCCATATTGGCATATTTGACAGTTCTCAGTTTATTTATAACAGTTCTGCTCAACAAATTCCGCGCTTTAACATAGTAATCATGATAAATATTGTAGAACACGATGATAGTGACAATGAATTCCTCATCCAAAATGTCTTGTTGCGAAAATCAAAAACATTTTGACCCCGCGTCAAGAATTTGGTTGTCTGGGATGATCTCGAATTTTTGGCGCGGCGCCGCATATTAAAAAAATCTTGCTGTTGAACAGAATCAATTCTGATATCGACATATTTAGCGTTACTTTTTAAAGACAAGCTCTATTAATGTATGTATAGCAAGTTTTACAAGACTTCAAATCGATTTATTGTATCATAAACATTACAAAAATATAACATGAGTAGTAGGTAGGGCCTGAACCGCCTGAACAGAATTGTTTCGGATATCCACATATTAGCGAGTGAAGCTGTCTTTAAAAGACAAGCTCTATCAATACTAGTATAGTTTGTACACCTACTAAGTACTAACATTTAATGTAATACTCTTACAAACGGATTTAAAAAAACCTATAAAATGTATGTTTTTCTGTTTTCGATACCATAAATAAATTGAATTGAATATCTCGAAAAATATGCGACACTTTAAATTCAAGGAGATATCACAACTGCTGGAAAGTAAAATACATTCATATTGTATAGTATATGTATTATAATAGGTCGTCATTTCTTTGTAAATATTCATACAAATACTTTTTTATCGGAACAATGCCGTCAGATACTACGGTGCGCAACAAAATACAACTGGATATTTTGACAGTTGTTCCGATTTAAGTATTTAGTTTACGGTGTTGCCGCATAAAAAAATACTTCGATGTGTTTTTCCACATAATTCCGAGGAATATTCTTCCTTTTAGACTGGCCACACTGACAACTATTACTTTAGCGAAAATACACTTGAAACAGCGCGCGGTCCTATTTAACATCCTTGTTACTTTAAATGACAGTTAAAATTTAACTTAATGACGCGATTTAGCTTTCTGTTGAAACAGACGGCCCTAGAAGAGTTTAGAATAAGTTAACTAAGGTGAGCGGTGCTTCTAGAATATAACAAAATACTGCGAATGGGAAAAGAAAAAAAAAGAAAGTAGAATTTTGCTCCTTCTTTTGTTTCAACATAGCGGAATAGTTGTTTTCCATATTTCTATATAAAGGAATTAGGAGAAGTTCTGGGTAGGAAATGGGTGAGGGGTGGGTAGGTATTTGGGGGTCAGTGTGTCCAGGTAAAATATATGAATCCATCTCTTCCAGTGCGTTGCAAGACTTTGAATCGAGAGTCCAACTGGAGAGATGTACCCCAGCTGATGGACAGGCGCATCCACCAAGTCCTTGACAAAACTCTCAAACCCCATGCCCCATGAGCCCAGGCACCCCTGCGTTACAAAGTCACCAAACGTAGAGAACCGCTGGGGGGACCGATTGTAGAGGTTTTGGTTATCGAGTTAATGGTTATCTGGGCGGCGGTATTCGTGCCTGCCTTCTAAATTGAAAATTGGTGTTAGAGAGACAAGAAGTAAAACAATACTTCGGAATTTTAATAAATCATACAAGTTTAGTGTCCCCCTTCACAGCCAGCAGACGAAGTCACCCCCAACCGATGACATATCTGGTATAATAGAAATTGGAGGAATGATAAGAGACGAGGAGGAGAAAGTTTGAAAGTACCTGCCTAATCTGTTTTAGGTTTTATACAAAGTCAAGAATCACTAAGGATATTGGAGTATCTTTCACACCGGAACGAACTTTAAACTTTTTACAGTAATATTTCTATTTGTATGCTCAGAAAAACTATCGTCGATTAACTACATTTGAAGTGTACACCGCGCACCGGTCGCAACTCACTCACGACCTAGCAGTCTCGCAAAGAAATAAATAGAAACTTCAAATTCTCCAATCTAATTTCCAATAAAACTATTTAAGGTGAAGTTATACGTGAAATCCTATTTAGATACTATTTAGATTCATCTTTATGACGAATTGGCTTACAGTATCAACATCAAAAAATATGCTACGGATAAATTGAAGCTTTTACTAGGTTTTATATGTAACGGAATTACAATAAAATTATTATTTACATAACAAAAAAAATAAGCGTAAACCACTAAAAAAAACATTTTTCATGACTTAACTGTGAAGTAATACAAGAAACATTTTTATAAAAATACCCCTTTATGGCTAAGACCATTTTTGAGGTTTTCTATGTTCTAACTTTTTTTCACTCTTATAAAATTATGTTATTATTTATAGTATATAGTTATTTCACTATTATTTTTTCGCTTACTTACCTCGCGCAAATAAGACGCTCGATTGCAAATTTTGCAGGCACGAGAATCGAAATATTTCTAGCGTTTATATTCCTCTTAAAAAATGTTATCAATACATAAAAAGAAACACTTGCGCTTTTTCGTACTACGAATAAAAAATACTACCCAAACATAATGATATTACCTACACATCGACCAACGTAATCTACATATCTAATCTAAGTACCTTTGTAATTATTTTGGATCTAAAATATCCTATTAACCTTAGCATATTTTTATAACATGATAATATTATATAACAAAACTGTACGTTTACGCCTTCAAGTTCTTCAAAATAATGTTTTTTCTCTTACCAAGAACATTTTACCTTGTCGATCTTCCCCCGAACCTCTTGTCAGGTAGGAATGGTTTGGGCGGTGGTATCCCCTGGGATTAATAAATATTTCGAAATATTCACAAATTTTCCACCGAAAATTTCGTATTCAGCTGGCAGAGTGAAACGTAAATTTGGTGAAATTGTTTCAGGAGACATCTATGTTCGTATTATTTATATGTTTCACCCATGAAATAAAGTATTGTACCTATACATTTATACAATATGTACTCCCTTTGAGCAGTTGAATGAAATAGGAACCATCAATATGACCCCAAAAATCGTGTTGAATCCATTTGTCTTTTGATATTGGATTGTAAATTTGATGGAATACATCAAAGCTTTTTTAACAAAAGATTTTTTTCGGCACGTATAATACGATATAATATGATATTATAATACTTATTGATAACGCAGCGAGAGTTGGAGGCAATAAAAAAGCTTAAAGAAAAGTACGTCCCTTAATACCCTATATAATATGGTAAGCTCGGATTCTGAAAAATCCTACGCTTGTAATATTTATTTAGCGTATCAATAGTAATAATTAGTAATTAATAATGCACTTTTTTCCACAATTGTGAAACATCGAGTCAGATGCGTTACAAGCACATTATGACAGCAAGGAAACAGGATTTTTGTACTTGTATTTTTTTGCACATGTCACGCAAGCTGTAACAATTAAGGTTTTCGGAGTAAAACAATATGCATTTATAATTGTATTATTTTTTTGTCTGTGTTCAACTTACATCGATGCTAATGATATTAGACGAAAGAATTTGATATTATTATTAAGCTAGAGTATTGATATAATATGCTGATAATCCTTTTTTTTATTAAATCGTTATTATTTGTTCGAATTATCTATACATATATTTATATAAAGACGAATGCGGACACCGCACCAGTCGGGTGGTGTTGAATTGATTATTATACTAATCTACAGTTTTATTCCGAAATTATATATGGCGAACACCAAAACCATTAGTAAAAATACTTCTAAAAATATCTTTTTTCACTAATGCGTAAATAATTTAGTACAGAGTTCAAATCAAGGTGACAGAATTCGGCGAACGATTCTCTCTCTAGGCATCAAGATTCTCGACGTGGGTTGTACGATATATCTTCTCAATGAACAGATAATCTCTAGAAATGTGATCTATACAGACAAAAGACTTATCGACTCCTGGACTCCAGAATGACAAATGAAATAAATTTTCTTTTCAAGAGAAAAATTAGATATTTGAGAATACTTTATCAATTTCAACAGAATGAAAAGCTTACTTCCCACGGATACAAACAAGACCACAACACACTATCGGGTTATCAGCAATTCGTTATGAAATAATTAATTTCATAAACATAAACCTCCCTAAATTTCATTTGTCCAAACTTGCTCCGTCTTCCCATAAATGTTCTTCAAGGGCGATTTACGAATTTACCTTTTTTATACGTAGGCAACACTAGCAGAGCGAGGGCCACGTATTTCCATTTTCCGCTCTCATTTCTTGCTTACGTACGGATTTGAACATCGTGGTAAGGCTCTTGACTCGAACACCGAAGGTCGCAGGATCGAATCCCGGCGTGGCAAATAAATTTTATTTGATTAATTTGTGTTATTT
Organism: Limnephilus lunatus; assembly: GCA_917563855.2. NCBI lineage: Eukaryota > Metazoa > Arthropoda > Insecta > Trichoptera > Limnephilidae > Limnephilus > Limnephilus lunatus. The sequence goes on from OU830600.1 coordinate 49,465,980, forward strand.
CACAATTTATTCATTTAAAATAAAATATACTATAATTGCGACACGTTCCAGACTGGAAGATACTCTCAGTATCGCCCTGGTTTACGACCACCTTTCAGAATTGAAACGTTTCTTGAAATGGAATTAGCCGTGTTTGGTGACCAGATCTGAATAGCCGGGTACTTCCCCACCTTCCTCTTCCTTATCTCCTTCCCCTCCCCACCACCTTCAGCCTCACAACAAACCCCAATTGGAGATGCCATAATCTCACTGGCTTCATACGGGAGCAGTTGGGACTCTTGCGCGGTATTCTTATAAAAAAAGCGACATTTAAAATTTAAAAATTAAAATTAGTAAAATAATTAGTCAGTTAAATCACGAAAACGATGACAAACTTACTGGTTGCAGGCTCCATTTGAAACAATGCTTGTTTGAAATGCAAATGATTAATGATCTTAGAAATTTCAATATTTTGTATTCCACATGGTTACGTTTTAGATCGTCTAAGCTCTAAGCATTTGTACGACGTAATATCGCTCTTACCATTTAATATGAAACCAAATTGAAGTCTGATGTCACTCAAAAGTTCCACCTTATTTTTGTAATATAACTTTCAACACAATACTATTAAGAGAAAAGGCTGCGCAGCCTTTTTCATACAAAACTTAAATTCGGAATTGAGGACAAAATACCCAACCAAATGGTAAAATACATTTTTTAATCAACAGGTTAAGCAAATAAAGGTACGTGCTGTTTTATTTATTTTTATTCTAAATTATAAAATATAAGCGGTTAAAGAAGTCAATTTTTTTTTTAAACTTTTATTAGTAAAAACTCAAATTATAACATTTAATTAAATGAAGACAATATTAGCGAAACTCAATCAAAATCTGAAGACAGAAAAATCAGAAAAAGATATTGGTTTCACTGGGACTACATGAACCAATATCTTTTTCTGATTTTTCTGTCTTCAAATGTTAAGTCAATTTTTCATGATTTATGAGGCAATTTTGGCAATTTAATCATAGATATTTAAAAAAAATATTTTGTCCTACGTTCTTTATAAATACAATAAAATATAAGAAATTTTAAAAACTCATTTTGATGGGCATAAATTAAACTTGCAAATAACCGATTTACGTCTGTACACAAATTTGTCGAATATAAATTAAGGTTTTGACCCAAAAAATATTTTTATTTCATTGTTTTAATTTTTTAATTTTCATTATACAAACAAAGTAGTTTGGAAAAACTTTATTTTTTAATGAGTAATGTTAACTCACAAAAAATTTACAAACTTTTCTCCAATTTCAGTAGTCAAGTAGCACATACAGTGGACCCGCGGTAATCAGGACCCTGTCTAATTCGGTGCCCCCTGTAATCCGACACGCCTATCACTGTTGATTGTAGGTACATAAAAATTTCGGCAAATATTCACTAATATAATGCATGATTGGACGGGTTACACAAAAAAAACTAATATTTTATAAATTGATTGGTATATATTATCCTCTGTATTTTTAGTTTTTGATAATTAATATTTTTTTAGTAAATATATACATTTGGTTGAACATAATTATTTCCTAACGTAAATAAGTTTAGTTATTATTTTTTGTAAGTTCTAGAGCACTTATGATGTTATTTCTAAAATAAAATATTAGCTCTCCATTGTAATGTTTAGTTTACTATTTTCCACATACATATTATATACATGATTATGTTGTATGATTCGTAGTTCAAATAGATTCTTTGATTTGTAATTTGTCGGATTACAACGCATGTTCTTATTCGAAAAATTCCGGATTATAGAGGGTCTTAGGCAGTACTCTACAATCCGACAAATTCCGATAACCCGACATCGCCCAGCAAAACGTTTGTCGGATTACCGCGGGTCCTCTGTATATGTATTAGATATTTGATATAGCTTTTGATTTAAAAAAATGTATTTTACAGTTTGGTTAAGTATTGTAACCTTAATTCCAAAAATTTTATTTTATTATGAAAAAAGCCGGGAAGCCGTTACTCTTAAACGGGATTATATAATATTATGTCTTTCTGCGATATTCCGTTTCACATACCTAACTTTGATAAATTTGCTTACGCCGTCATGCAATATAGTTGCCAAATATATTCGAAATAAATCAGGCACCTAAGAATATATTAAAATAACATTTTGTCATTGACGATCTGAACTATGCGGCGGAATAAATGTTGCATCGTTTTATATTATATTACTTTTGTTTAATTACATTACATTATTTTATTGTATATATTTTTTTTCGTTTAGAGCAGATAAATTACCCGACGTTTATGAATATTTTAATTATTCCAACTTTAGAAAACTGAACAAAAATAAACGACCTTATCTTTTTATTAAATACTAAATTCGATTATTGTGAAATCCTACTATTAAAAAAAAATTACCGACTTAACCAATCGGTACTAAGCGGATTTTTTAAAACTCAATAATGCATGATGTAAATTACATTGCGCGACTTGAAAATAATTTAATTGACCTGAAAATATTCAAGACTGAAAAACCGTACCAATTTCATGATACTAGAGCTCACACTTCGACATTAAGGCTACTTTAAATTTTACGGTATGCGATTATTATTCTTGTGAATGACTGTTACACACTAAGATCACTGGACATTTTTTCACAAATTAGAACAATATAATATAATATTATTATTAAAATCTTTTAAAAGTCATATACGTGCATTTATGTTTCATGTCCTAACGTGCACAAGTAAATTTTATTTGATTAATTTCTGTTATTTTCATATGTATTACTTTAATATAATATTTAGTATATTTGTTGAACGTTCCAAAATGGAAGAAATTCTCAGTATCGTCATGGTGTAGGACCATCATTAAAAATTGAAAAGTTTCTTGAAATGGCTTTAGCCTGGTTTGCTGGGCAGTTCTGAGTATTCAGGTACTTCCCAACTTTCTCATCTCGAACTCCCACCCCTCCCTACTACTTCCACCGTCACAAAATAACCCAATTGTGGATGCCATGGTCTCACTGGCTCCAAACGTTTGGAAACAGTTGGGAATCTTCTGAGGTATTCACTAAAAAAATTAAAAGGCTAGGAAAGAAAATTTCATTTTAAAAGGTACCTACCTAAAACTTGCACATTGCACAATTTTTGTCAATTTTATCAAATAAATTAACAAATTATTTCTCCAGCTACTCTCGTTGCGTTATCCTCAAAATTTAATATAAACCACCGAAATACCAGCATTTGGTCTTTTTCTAAATAATGCATCCCATAAATAAGGCCACTGTTCGTTTTCTACTTATTGTGTTAGTGCTCCAGCGATTGCCATAAATTTTGGAATGCAGCAAATTGGCAAATGCATTTCCTGTAGCGTATAGAGGAAAGAGAGAAGCTTATAAAAGAATATAGTATATGTTATAATTTAAAACATTCTCAGCAATCAATTCAAATACCCTCTTTCATTTCACCCTGAAAATACTCACTGTTTAGGCGAAGCTTAATGTGAAATCACTGTTTTAATGATGCTTCAAGCTTTTCGTTTCATTTCGCTTGGGTTATATTAAAATAAAAATTATTTTTAACTTAATGAGTAAGACCTCCAATTGTAATATTTAAATGATGAAGACAATATTAGTGACACTCAATTAAATATCTGAAATAGAAACAATAGTTAGATACTATCTAGGAATCGAACCCAGGACCTTAGCCTTGTCGGGAGGTGCTCTGCCCCGGAACACTGCCCCACCAAGACTAAGCTCCTAAGTTGGATTTCTATACGGATCTTTTTCTGTTTCAAATTTTCGATTGGGTGGGGCTAATATTATCTTCATTAATTAAATTGTTAATCACAAAAAATATATAAGCATGAACGACTAATATTTATTGTAATTAAAAAAATCATTTTAATTCTACTCAAGCGAAATGAAACGAACAGTTTCAATTTATGCGCGGTTATTTATGGCACACTAACATTATACACATTTTTGGCATGTGTATTTCAACAGCCCTCCACAATAACGACAAGTAAAGTAACACCCATATGCATAGTCGGTTTCTCGAGATTTCCTCCACTCGACTGTGACTCGACTCAACCTCAAGGATAAAATCGGTATGCAGAACTGAAAAAACTATCCTCGACTTGAGCAAATTCCTCAGTCGAGTCGAGTAATGAACTGTCAAACTCAAGGTATGTCGCGATCTACCTTGAGGTCTCCTCAAAGCTTGTTAACAGTGCTTTCTACATTATTTCTGAGGTTATTTCAAGTTTTATTAGCATAATTAATAATTTCCTTGATTTTATTGACTACCTGTAGATTTGCACCAATATTGTCCCATATTGCGGTATTTACTGGATGCAGAAAATCCGCTGGAATATTTTGTCACAAAATCACAACTGTGCCAAATATTATTTTTTCTTGTGCTATTTTGCACAATATTAGTATACAAACGAATGAAGAATTGCCAGAGCCACTAAGAGAACCAGAGATTGCCTTACCTGTGGTACAGGAAAATGAACGTGGTAGCATTATTAGAAATAACTTTATTATAAAACATTTTACTTAATTATTTTTAATAAAAAATCAAAAACTTAAAAACAAAGACAAATATTATAATCAATAATTCTCAGCCTGAAACACTCATCTTCATTGAAAAAATCTTCCGAGAAAAGATACTGGCCGCCAACGGGAATTGAACCGGTGTCCCTCTGATTGCCGGTCAGGAGCTCTGACCACTGAGCTAGATAAGCTAGCTTAGATAAGCCGCCATAGCTCCTGACCGGCAATCAGAGGGACACGGGTTCAATTCCCGTTGGCGGCTAGTATCTTTTCTCGGAAGATTTTTTCAATGTAGATGAGTGTTTCAGGCTGATAATATTTGTTATCTACCCTTTGTGCTATGCATAAAAATCTTGTTTGAACGTTAGTTTATCAATTAAAAATAATAATTAAAAACAATGGTTTGTGTTTTTTTTTTGTCTTTTTATCTAGAACACAACAACAACAAAATGTATAAAAAATTTTAAATCTTTTTTTATCATTTGTAACCTAAGTTCTGCCTCATCCCGTTGGACCTGGTTGAAACGGAGAAGCTCTTCGGCCCATACTGTTTACATTTGAATTTCCTGCCCCGATTGTTTCCGTGGTGGTTAATTTGTACTTTAGAATTAATTCCCTCAAGCATGCCTTTTCTATTTCACTAAAAACTGCGGTAATAATTTTCTCACTAAACGTGAAAGACGAACGAAATCAAATTAACCAAATCCTCTTTGCACTCGACAGTTGAGTTGAATGACGACAGAATTGACAGATAGCCCCACAGAAGTAGAACACAATCTCAGAAGAAGACAGCCCACAGATGAAAAAAAGTGAACCATAAACTATTCTCTACAGTTTGCCAACATAATAATAAGAAATTTGATTACGTCATTCCTTCACTCAACCTCAACTCGGCTTTATTGGAGGTTCCTCACTGGAGGGTGAAGCCGTAACTGAACGTACTGATTTCAGGGGAGTTTTTATTCCTTGAGGTGACCTCGACTAAGGTCGAGTGGAGGAGGTCTCGAGGAACCGACTATGCATATGGGTGTAAGTATTGCACAATCCAAAATAAGATTTAATTCTACGCTGTGAATCGCAAAAAATGGAATAGTTTGACAAAATGTTTTCAAAACATCCGACCAAGACAAAAACAGTGGATCGGGACCACAACGTTTTTTGTTTTTCGCCACATGTTATTTTTATTTTAGTCTGATGTTTTGAAACCATTTCCCCGCAGTAGACGCGCCTTAACGTTGATAAATATATTGTTAATAGATTTCCATTACGTACATTAAACATTATTATTGCGTGGAATGAACGTTATTCAATAGATTATCATTTTCATCATCGATTACTAGCTTAGACCCGTAAAAATAACGGGATAAAAAAATTAACAAATACATTTTTTTATAAAATCAGCTAATGCAGGAAATTAATAAAATTATGTACTAAACATGTAAGAATTACGTATTTTTGAATTGTTTTAAAGTTGCGTACTCATCAATCAGATTGTTTATTGGGAATTTAGTGAATATAAATTAGAAATTTATTCCCAAATCGATGGTAAATGATTTATTTGGCGGTTGCAGAACTACATTTTTTGTTGTTGCGATTTATGTCTCCGATACTCAATAATTGAATTATGCGTACCGCAACATTTTAAAAGAATTTGGTCGCTGGAGTGGAGGGTCGTTAATATTTATTATGGATTATTGCAAATTTTTGACACCTGGGTCGAGGTAATAAAAAGCGTGACGAGATAATAATTTTAGATCATACAATCGCATAATATTACTTCCATAATTTCATCTAATTTTGTCTATCTAAGAATGTGGTTTGCCAAATTGTAACTCCAAAAGCTACCCTCCAGAAAACCCGGTTTCCAAATGAGCAAGAACTTAAAACAATTTTTTTTTAACTTTATTTTTTTGCATCCGCCGCCAAGACCTGGACAAACCTCACCTCATGAATCCCCACCCCTGATAAGTCACCAAACGTAGCCAACCACTTGGGGTGACTTATGGCAGAGGTGTTGGTTATCTATAAATAAATAATTAATGAATAAATAAATAAATGGTTCCCGGGGCGGCGGTAATCATAACCGCCTGCCATACATCTCACAATATACCTTCTTCAAAAAACTAAATCAAACAAAGTTTGCTCATTTATTTTTTATTGACTTCGGTCTTTCGAGAAATCAAATATCTATAAATATCTACATTACATGTACAAAGGCAAGAACTTTTAGAATTATTTATTTTTTTAATAAGGTACTTGGATTCTTAATGGTTAAAAAAAAGGTAAATGTTCCGCTATTGAGTCCACGCTCAAAACACACTTTAAAAAAATAAAATAAATTGTACTAGGTAGATAATAGTTAGTAATAAGTAATTCAGTAACCGGAATTTAAAAATATTGCGTTTTATTGATTATTTTGTTAACTTTAAAAATGCGAAATGTCATTTTTCAAGGACCGCCATCTTTTTAAATAAGAAGGCCATTCTTGTGTCGTGTGAAACTGCAATACGCAAATTGTAAATACACACTACCAACCTAAAAATTCAAAAACATTTACGTAACCAGTTGTTTCAAATAATATAATAACAATTAATTGTTGTAAAATAACCTTCCAAGAAAAACATCCCAGTTTTCAAGTAGTTTAGCGGCTTTGTGTAACATGGTTTGTGATACAAAAGAAAGTGCCCCTTTATACCGCCTGCTCGCGTCAAGGCAAGAAAAACATCCCAGTTTTCAAGTAGTTTAGCAGCTTTGTGTAACATGGTTTGTGATACAAAAGAAAGTGCCCCTTTATACCGCCTGCTCGCGTCAAGGCAAGAAAAACATCCCAGTTTTCAAGTAGTTTAGCGGCTACGCTAGGTTTGTGTAACATGGTTTGTGCTACAAAAGAAAGTGCCCCTTTATACCGCCTGCTCGCGTCAAGGCAAGAAAAACATCCCAGTTTTCAAGTAGTTTAGCGGCTACGCTAGGTTTGTGTAACATGGTTTGTGATACAAAAGAAAGTGCCCCTTTATAACGCCTACTCGCGTCAAGGCAAGAAAAACATCCCAGTTTTCAAGTAGTTTAACGGCTAAGCCAGGTTTGTGTAACACGGTTTTCGATACAAAAGTGAGTGTATTATTTATAAAAAATAATTACCGAAATTGTTTAGAGTTTATTTTATAGAATTTATTTTATAAGTACTTTATAATATAGTGCTTATAAAATAAATTCTCTTAAATAAACTCGCATGTCATCATAATTTAAAAAACATCCCAGGTTTTGAATGGTTTGTTTGGCAAAGCAGGGTTTGTCTAGCGGGTATGTGTAATAATTCAAATACATTTCTTTCCATGTTCTTCTGTTATAAATACAGGTACAAACTTGTCTATAATACTAATCCTACTTGCAGTACAAACCTTCCAAAACTTGGGGGTTATTGAAAAGAAAAACGCGTGCGTGTTCTTTTATTTATTTTCGTTTTAGGTATTAAAATAATTACATACGTAATTTGGCAAATCAGGTACTTTCGTAATAATATCGTCTATGTATCGCTTCTAGCTACTCGTTTCGTGAATGCTTTTTTTTTTTATTTTTAGGTTGGCTCATTTGCAAATTGCATGTAAAACATGTTTCACATGGAACAGTTGTAGGTGGTTTGGTATATTTAAGGAACAGTTTCACATTTCATATAGGCTTGCGTCTCGCGTCATGCATGCGTAATAAGTAATGATTTCTTGAATTTACGAAACCTAACAAAATAATGATTAATACGCATTATTTATCATTTTCGAAGATTGAAATTCGTACTTATTATTGTGTAACTGACAGAGAGTGATTTTCCTTTTAAAAGTGCATATTTCATCGTCGTAATTAATAACATGGCGGTCCTTGAAAAATGACATTTCGCATTCTTAAAGTTAACAAAATAATCATTAAAAAGCAAATTTTTTTAATTCTGGTTACTGAATTACTTATTACTAACTATTATCTACCTAGTACAATTTATTTTAATTTTTTAAAGTGTGTTTTGTGCGTGGACTCAATAGCGGAACATTTACCAAAAAAACAGTTTTATGACGAGACTACTGATATTTTGCCATATAAAATGTAATTGGAAATTCGATACACCATTCCAGTTCAGCCCGAGAGTCTGAAAACAAAATCGTAATTGCTGGAATATGTTTTTTCTTCCGTGAATCATTTACGCAGCATTTTATATGCGCCGTAAACTTTAATATATTTTCTAGCTGCAATATCAAGTTTACGGCAAGAAACCATTGAGATATTGAATATGAGACCCACCGTTTAAACAAGAAAAATCTAATAAAATCAAGCGTGATTTTATCTTCATATGAAAAGAACCCCATGTTACCTATTTTAATTCGGAATTGAATTACAACATCAATCAAGATACGTGGTTTAAATTTTACACAACTGATAAAAAACCACGGCTTCCATTAGTAGTTGTTTATCAGCTGTGTAAAATTTAAAACACCTGTATTAAGTAATAAGTAAGGCCCTAAAACACCACCTACATAGATCTGATTACTGCTATGGACAGCCAGGCGCACCAATCTACATGTTCATTGCGGAAGATCTATGCATGCCAATTAAACATATCTTTTGGTGAGAAAAACCATAATTCCTCACAACAAAATTATATAACAACCTTCCAAATGAAATTAAATATACCAAGGAGATAATCAAGTTTTTAAAAATATCATAATACGACGAAGTTAACAATCAGAAAATGAGAAAATCATAAAAAAATTTAAAGTAACACCAACCCAACAACCTACAGTCAACAAACATGAAAATGCAGAAATAAACGAAAATGAAGATGAGGTCTAGAAGCACAAAGATGATGAAATCAACTAACGCAGTCTACAAACATAAATATTAGGTTGTCATAAAAAGCATGAAGTAACAACGACCTACAGTCAGCTAACATGTCGATGAGGAAATCAATAAATATGAAGATGAGGTCAACAAACGTAAAAATTAGGATTCGTAGAAATTATGGATTAACACCAACACAACAATTTACATTCCGCTTCAGAACCGGAATCCCTGGTGAGGAGGACTTTAAATATATTCTTATATTATATCCAAGGGCGGCCCGTAACTTTTCGCAAAATTCGACCCCGATTATATTAATATATCTCTAATAGTGGTCAATAAAAAAATATTCTAACAAAAACTGTCTATCTACAAAGTTTTCTTAGATTGTTTAGACACGTCGGTCGCTTGCCAAACTGAGAAGATACTCGAACCTGATGAAGCTCATGATATCACTAACAGGTGAAAGGAAGGAGAATCAGACTGATCAAGTACTTATCAACAATTTTCGAGTAAAACATTGGATATTTGAAATGGGGCGAGCTTTAAAGAAAACATCAATTGAAAATTACGCCTCACATATTTCATCAGTCTTTTTAAATTTTAATAGAGTTTACTCTTCTTTTGAATTGGTATATATACACTCTATACTCTGTACAGTTGTGACATAATCCGTATATATATCGCAAGCCTAGATAGCATCAGTGTTACATGGATAGTCTGTAATTTTAATAGAGGGATGTGCTTTTTTTCTTGTCAAAAAAAATGCTGTTTACGTGAGTGGTAGTTAAGTCTATGCTTTTTACTGTCATCAGGAAATAGCAATCCACGCGATCTTTGAAAATGTCAATGACGGCAGTTTATTTCATGAACCTAAAATATTTTTAGGCGGGTTGATTTTTGATAATGTTCCTCACTTCAATCAGCATGGTGCTTATCCCAGCGAGAGTTCGTACCCTCTTCTTTTCACGCGTTTGATTAAAAACGAAAAAGACATAGATACTAGAACGATGACGTCACGTACGACCTCTCGCTGGCACTAGTATACTATTATATACTAGGATACAGATTTTAAGTAGTATTTGTTTTGCCGGAGTCATGCACTATTCATGAAATTCATGGAAACAAATTATCCTGCCGAGCGATTCTATATCTTTTGTGGGATCGTTATGGGAAAACGGACGTGATATCCTGTCAGATTTTTGTGATTTATTTGCTTCTTCTATATACAACGTACACTAAATGACTAAATAATCATACATACTTGCAGGAATTCGTGTTTAAAACTAATCTAAACTAAAATATGTGACACTAAAAATGTAAAAATCACACATATCTGACAGGAGATCACGTCCGTTATCTCGATAACGATCCCACAAAATATATAGAATCCCTATACAGATGTTGAAACTTTTAAAATGCCGTACAAGACGATTTTAGATTGATTATCAATTTATAAAATCGACATTCCTCGTCGCTCGACGAATATAATAGTTCATACTTTTAAAATTAGGCAACTTGTGTAAATTTCGGTGATTTGGAAGTATTCCATTATTTACGTAAGTCATGTCAGATTTGACAGGATTTCGGTGTTGTGAAACATTCTATTATTAAACTAAACTTGTCGGATTTAAGATGTGACTGCTAGCACCTCAGCGTGTTAAAAGGGAATTATTCTGCTGCTCATCATGGCTTGAGCGGCAGATTTAGATCGCTGAAATTTAAGCTAGGATACGGACTGACTGATTTCCATAGGTGTCTGCCCTTTCTGGAACGTCGCTTGGCAGCCAGCTGCCGTTGCGTGTTCCTAATCACGTCGGGGTCACCACTTTATAGATGGTAATGGTTTACTTACCTAAAACCACCACTCTATAAAAGGTCGCCGGAATAATAGACTTTTTATGTATTATAGATATTTTTTTATTTATTTATCAAAAAAATAATTCTACCACGACACTAATCATAAGGTTCGAGAAGTTAAAACAAAGCGAGCGGTCGGATCAAGTTTCGGATGCAATGGCCGCCGCGCGCCCGGCGCGCCGGCTCGAATTTTCTAACCGTCTTGGGGTTGCCGACACATATACAAAAATGATACCTGCGTAAAAATCGCCATAACAGGAACGGGAGGAGTGAAAGGGCATAGTTCGCCAGGGTAATTAGACCGAGGGTCACGATCATCAGCGAGGAGACAACGACTCAAAAAGAAGACGTTATCACTAAAAGGTTACTAATGAAATGCCTTGTCTGTCTTTTGAAGACTGGCCGATCGATATGGCGTCATTTTTCATTTACAAAACCACTTGTGAATTCCATTTCATTGCAAGAAATCTCTTTGATAATATTCCCTGATCGAATTCTCAAATCAAACGAACCCCATTTATTCAAAAGCGGGACCTTTTGCCAAATCAACGGTTTTTTTATTAAAGGAAAGACATAGAAGGTGCTATTTGCTTTAAATATCTCCATTTTCACACAAAGCGGGAGGCAGTTGTATCCATAAATAGGATACGCCCCTTCGCCGAAATGGTGCCATTTTATGGGTTACCAAACCGATATAAACTTCCGACCTAAAGCACTACAGGGTGAATTATAAATAACTATCCCCTTTATACTTGCCTAAAAGTACATTAACTTCAGAAACACACATGTGAGAACGGCGTTAAAAGTCAGACCCGGAACAAAACACTGGACTAGTGAGTTATAGTTTTAGATTTTGACAGAAAAAAAACTTTCGATCTTTCAAACTTTCTTGAAACGTTTCAAGCATTGACATTGTATAATTATTATTATACATGCATGGTTTTAGTTATTTAATAGATCAACCCTTTAAAGTTTTTTTTTACTATAATACAATTTTTTTGAATTTTTAACAGAGTTGCGCCATCTCTTGAGCCGGCTAGTAGCCAATTCAGAGAAATACGTGTATGTTCGCATTATCATCAACAACGAATCTGCCGACTTTCAGCTCGCTCGGTTGTCGGAAAGTGGATTAATTTTCACTTTCAAAATTTGCATTCATTCATTCACGAAAAAAATCACATTCAAAAGTAGACACTTTTGTTGCCCGGTAAAAAACCATGTCTGGTTCGAAATAGTTTTTTGAAAAAACCATGGAAATATAAATTACTTAAAGAGGATGAAAAAATCGTTAAATAATGCAAATGGCAACACTGACACTACGTGTTTCCGACCATGTTTATGTGTCCCCGCTGGCGATGGAGAACACATAAACAAATCAGTTTCGCAACAGAACAGACGTTGCTGACACTTGTTTAACCCCTTTTGGGCGGCTGGATACATTTGCAGTGCAGTGAAATAATGATTACCTTGAGGTGCCCTGCAGTTTGCAGTGTGTAGAGCTAGGTTTTAGAAGTTTTTATTGTATTTCATTACCGTCAAGACAATAATTCCAAAGTAAAAAATGTTGATATTGTAAAAGTTTGTCTTTTATTTAAAATATAATTTTCAATATTACATTTTGCTTTGAGATATTTAATAAATTCTACCCGCCCTGTAAGGGTTTTAAACATGGCGATAGTGTGGGATGACGAAAAAAACAGCACTACCTCCTCAGGCATATTCGAAACAACTAACTGATAACTGATGTGGACGGCAAGATCTCCGAAACATTTTTTTCTGTAAACATCTACGTGGTGTTTCAAAAACTTATCCGAAACATCGTGGCTTTAACATATTGTAATACCACCGATTAGTTGCCGAATAAAACTTGAAGATCTGACCTAAAACATATATTATTTTATTCCACCAGTAAGCATGATATCATTCAAACATAAATTATTTTATTCCGCCATAGCAAATTTTGGTAAAGTATAATGGACAGTAAGAAAAAGGTAGATTTTAATACTAGGAAAACCTTGTAGAATGTTCAAGTCAATTTTTCAAACTGTCAGTTTCAAAATCCCTATGAAACCGTACTGATATGACACAACAAACTGGTTCAAGAAAACATTGTTTGTTGTGTTCTACTGTACTGTTCATTGTGTGTTGTATTCTACTTTCGAATCCCTCACATAAAATCGGCAAAGAAATGTTTATTGAAATGAAACCTTTTATGTGCGAATGTGAAAGTCAAAGGATTTATGTGTATTATCTAACCCTGAAACCAAACCGTGAGAAAATAGCACTTTAAACAGTCAACTTGAAAAAGGCGACAAAGCAATCTACCAATTCTCAAAAACATTCACGTAAAAACGTAGAAATGGTACATGAAAAAAATTGTATTTAATTCTTAAAATTTCAGGTCCAAACGAGGTTGTTCTGTATTCATTTATTTATTTAACGTTCTTTTCGTCTAAATATTTCCCTGGGGAATAAGACAGTCTGCTTTCTAATTGGAGTCTTACGATATCGTTTGTTTTACTTCATAAAGATTTCCGCCAAACATTTATATTTTTTTCTTAATTACGCTTTTCGTTCAAATAAAACCATTTAATTATATAAGTATGAATTACAATCTAGTTACTAGACCATGTATATTATAAGAAGTATGGAAGGCGCCTTTCAATTCGTCCAATAGTTGGATTATAAAGGCGGTTTGCACATTCTTCTTCTTCTTCTTGTGCCCTGTCCCTTCAACGGACTTTGTTTACTGAGGCCCGGAACAGCTCTACAGTAGACTGGCTAAACCACTGTCTTCGGTTTTTCAGCCATGAGGTTCTTCTTCTTCCAGAACCCCGTCTTCCGGCAATCCTTCCCTGCTGTTTGCGCATTATTATATGGGATTGGTTGGGTATTGCATTCGCAGACTTGGTGGGTATAATATGTCAAATTCCTGATTTTATCCCACCTACCTAATATTCCTATCCCAAAATGTCACCTCTTCTTCATGCAACAATTGCTCTTTTTCAAGTCCACGTCTGGATAGAAAACGTTTAAATGCGTTTAAAAAATTGTCCGTGCTTAGATCCGATACCAATTCTATATGTATAGCCTTTGTCGTTAAACAAATAAATAGACATATATATGCCTTTTGACTTTTTACCCCCCGACGCCTAGAAAGGGTTATATTTATCGGTCCGGCAAAATCTACACCAGTATGTGTAAATGCTTTTGCTTCTTGAACTCTAGCTGTCGGTAAATCAGCCATTGGTGGTATAATATTAGAAGGTGCGGTTTTAAAACAGAAATTACACGCATGTACTCGTTTGCGTATTAGGTTTCTTCCCGATAAGATCCAATAACGCTGTCTAATTATAGACATAAGGAGATGAGCACCAGTATGACAATTCACACGATGGTAAAAATCTATAATTATATCGACAATATGATCCTGTTTTGGCAGAAGTATTGGATGTTTGTTTTCATAAGGTATATTCGCGTTTGTTAATCTACCACCTATACGTAGCAATCCATTATGATCGACAAACGGATTTAATTTTCGAATCGAAGATGAGCATAGTTTTTTCCTCTGTATTAATTGTATATCGGCATAAAAATACCTTTTCTGTAAAGCTTTTAATACATTTATTTCAGCAATATTTAATTCCGTGGAATTTATAACTGTTGAACGCGATAACTTTCGCGTAAATCGTAAGATATATACGACAATTCTTAGCAGTTTTGGCCATGAGGAAATTTTTAAGGCAAGATTATATATTGGAGAATTATTCTCTATTGACGTTATCGTGAATGTATGCGATTTTTTCAATTCCAAAGTATTCTCCTCCTGCGCTGAGGGAGAAAAGCTTTTGACAGGCCACTCGGACACTGGGTTCGCAGCCCAGGGTGGACCGTGCCACCAAAGAGAATGATCAATAAGCTGAGCGGGCAATAGTCCACGTGATAAACAATCACTAGGATTGGTAACTCCATCTATATGATAAAAATGTTTCGCGGGTAAATTTTCCTGAATTTCACTAACTCGATTAGCTACAAAAGTTTGCCATCTGTGCGGGGATGAGTGAATCCAAGAAAGTGCTATTTTTGAATCTGAAAAAGCAAATATATCGTTTATCGAAACGCGATTCTTATAAGTATCTACAATAGATCTAATAAGTCTAGATAAAATAAGCGCTGCGCATAATTCCAATCGAGCGAGCGAAATTATTTTTAATGGGGCTACCTTGGATTTCGAACATATCAAATTCATAGTAGCGTTGCCACCCTTATCTGTGACATGAAGATATACTACGCACCCGTACGCTTTCGTACTCGCGTCTGCAAAAGCGATAATATTTATCGTGCAGTCCTCTTTTACTCCCAAATATCGAGGTAAATTTAAATTAGAAAGCATCGGTAATTCTTCCTTGAATTTGACATATCGATTAACAATACTTTGGGGTAGTTCTTCGTCCCATCCCACTTTCTCTAACCACAGCTCTTGTAAAAGTAATTTGGCATATAAAATTACCGGAGCAACCAAACCTAATACATCGAATAAACGTGCTATTGTGGAAAGAACTGATCTTTTACATATAGTTTTCTCCTCCATGGGACATATTATAAAACGAAAACAATCAGATACCGGATCCCATTTTAGTCCTAAAATGCTACAATTATCCGAGAAATCCATCGTTGCGCGGTGCGATTCTGGTAATTGAGCGAGCAAATGAGCAGAATTACTCGACCATTTAACTAATTCAAATCCTCCAGACTTGAACATCGCCATTAATTCTGTAGACAAAGTGACGGCTTCACTTATAGTATTTACAGAATATACAAAATCGTCCATATATAAATCATTAATTGCAACTTCTGCGGCTTTCGGGTGACGATTTCTTTCATCGCTCGCTAGCTGTCTTAATGTTCGCATCGCAAGGAACGGTGAACAATTTAATCCAAAGGCGAGCGAATTAAAATGATAAACTCCAATTTCTTCATCTTCGTGAAATCTATAAAGAATTTTTTGATATTTACGATGGCTTTCCGTTACCATTATACGTAAATACATTTGCTTAACATCTGCGGTCAATGCTATAGCGAATAAGCGAAATTTAATTAAAAGTGTAAATAAATTAGATTGCAAGTTTGGACCAGTATACAAAATATCATTGAGTGACAACCCTGAACTGGTCTTTGTACTGGCGTCTAATACAACACGAGTTTTAGTTGTTGATTTATCTTTACGAATTACTGCGTGATGAGGAATGAAATATCCCTCATCAATATTAGATGAAGACGGAACTTCATACCTTATATATCCTTTTTCCAGATATTCAGAAATTACTTCATTATAACTCCGATGCAATTCTGGTGACGTATTAAATTTCCGTTCTAAATATTTATATCTGCGTTGCGCGACACTGAGCGAATTTCCTAAATTAATAGGATCTATCTTAAAAGGTAAAGATACAATATACCTTCCCGAGTCATCCCGTTGGACGGACTCGACATACATTTTCTCACATTCCGCGTCTTCAGCACTCATCAATGACTTAATAGGCATGTCTTCAATGGTCCAAAATTTGGATAACGCATTGTATAAATCCACGTTGGTTATGGGGCCAAATGTCCACGAAACATCCGGCGTACACTTAGGTATTTCACCCATTACAATATATCCGAATACCGTTTGTATAGCGGGTGGTGCATTCATATTATGTTTAGATAAAAACTTATTTCCCAGCATAATATATGGAAATAACTGAGCGCCTAATAAAATATCAACATCAGATGGAACGTTCCAATTTTCATCCGCTAGGTTTAAACCAAGTAAATGCTCACATGACTTTGTGTCAACATATTGTGTAGGGAGCTTGTCCGTGATTTTGTCGACCACTAATAGGCTTATTTTATATTTATCTTCTGAAACACGGGATTTAATTGTCAATGCAACATGCCCCAATATTGGTGTCTCTACCGAACCAACACTTTTTATAACTGAATTATTTAAAGGAATTATTTTAAGATTCAATTCATTACAAGTATTTAAACTAATTAAATTTTGTTGCGAGGCGCAATCAATTAAACACCTGACGGTTACTTGATTATTTTTATTGTCATAAGCAAATAACTGCGCGGTTGACAATAGTACATTCGTAGTTAAATTACCCGCAGTAAAATCATTATGGTGTTTATTCCTTGTTATTAATACAACAGCTTCGTTTTTAGAATTACTTTCGTTGTTCACCGTACCCTCAAAATGCAATGCGGTATGGTGACGTTTTTTACAAATTCTACAATCCGATTTAGATGAACATTTCACCGTCCTATGTTTATCGCTTAAGCAATTTACACATAAGTTATTTAATTTTACAAACTGAAAACGTGCCTTAGGTCTCAATTCATTAAATTGTTCACACTTAAACAATTCAACATGATCGCTTCGATTGCATTTCCGGCACTTATTATTATTACTTGTAGTACGATTATTATCAAACGACTTCGGTTCAACCACAGCGAAAGAATGCGAAACTTTATTTTTATTATTATTAACTTTACTATCTAGTCCAGTTCGTTCAAGAATTTTAACATGCGAACGAATATATTCTATTAAATCGGTATATGTAGGTATATCTTTCTCCCGTATAGACATTTCGAAATTTTGCACCAATTGTATATCTAATTTTTTCAGTGCAATATGTAGAATTATAAAGTCTGTTAGGTCATCAATACCTAATTCCTTGAGCGCAGACATGGAAGACGCAAACCGTTCAATAAAATTATTTAAATCATTTGAGTTAGAAGGTGCCAATAATTTTAAATTTAATATATTGTTCAGGTAAAAGGTACCTAGCACGCGCTTGTCTTGATATTTCTTTTCGAGAGCATTCCAAATTACAAAATAGTTTTTTTCATTCGGAAGTACTCCAGCAAAAACCGATAACGCCTTTCCTTGAAGTTTTCCTATCAAATATTGCATCTTTTGCGAAGTATTCAAATTTTCATTAGAGTGGATGTTTAATTTAAAAGCTTCGTAAAATACTGACCAATTCTCTTGATTTCCGTCGAAGGATGGCATATCGATCGCTGGAAGCTTAATAAATTGCGAATTATTTAATTTCTGCGTACCACCTAAATCTTGCTTCGCCACAATACTTTCGCGTATACTAACTACAAAGCAGTACTTATTTTCGAATTTATTCCATAAATCGAAATTTATATTATAGTTTGGATCCCTTTTTAATTGAAGCGAAAGAAAGTCATCACAATACGTGTTAAATTGTGAATAATATGTAGCTACATTAACCGTTTGTTTAACAAACTCATCCGAACTCCTTGTCTCTCTATCAGCGATAATTTTCGCTTTCTCATATAACTCATTGAGACGATTATGCATTAAATTAATCTTAGATTCTAGTAATTTGATTTTAACTAGATCCTGAGTACCATCACTCGTCGCCATGATTAATTCTATGTAGGAATTTTAATGCAACAATAATTACAAACGTAGTTCGGTACAAACGAATTTACAAATTATAAAAAGCAAATAACATTAATTTGCAGGTTAAATATATTAATTTGCAGGTTAAATATATTAATTTGCAGGTTAAATTTATTAATTTTAAATACCCCGTTGGTAATCAGGCTCGAAAGAACCAAAAATGGTGTCGCGAAACTGCGACTCCACTATAAAATTGGCGGTTTTGCTTCAGAGCAAAGCCCTGACGCAACCCTCAAAGGACCAGTCCCGATAACTACGTGTTCGCTATGTTATATGGGACGATTAGATAGCATGCACTCGCAAAACCTGATGGATAGTCAGTCGATGTTCAGATCTGGGCTTTTGGACAATTAGATAAGCCCAGAACGGAAAGGGAAAATAGGACTCACCAGTTGCAGATGGGGCCTCTCTGATCTCCAGGTTTTGGTGCACTTCACTATGTTTAATAACTTGCAATATTATTTTTGCAACAGTATATGCTCAATATGTGCTCCCTGTCTGAGACATTAATTTGTACTATTTTGGGATAGGAATATTAGGTAGGTGGGATAAAATCAGGAATTTGACATATTATACCCACCAAGTCTCCAAATGCAATACCCAACCAATCCCATATAATAATGCGCAAACACCTGCATTACGAGATGCAAGATCTCATACTTCTCTGGATGTCTCATCACATGTCCAAGATATTGAAGTTTTCGGATTTTTATAGTTTTAATAACTTCTTTTTCTTTATTCATCCGAACCATAACATCTTCATTCGTAACACTGTTCATCCAGTTTATTTTAAGTGTTCTTCTGTAGGTCCACATCTCGAATGCCTCAAGTCGCCTAATTAGTTCTTCAGTAGGCGTCCATCCTTCCATTCCATAAAATAATATCGAAAACACGTAGTATCTGACCATTCGCATTCGTAATCCAAGGTTGAAATCATGACTGCAGAACATCGTTTTCATGCGAATAAAAGTTGCACCAGCTTGCTCTATGCGGCATTTGATTTCAACCGAAGGATCCCATTTTTTTTATAAAATAAAAATATAAAATTTTCAAAAATATTGTTTATTTGGCAGTTTAGGACCATTTTACATAATTAACATTATCCAATCCACAAATCTACAAAATAGAAAAATATTATTATTTTAATTGGCAACATTTCGTTTCATGCTACAATTTGATTCTGAACACAAAAGTTTGTCATATATTCAGTTTCGCGGTTCATTGAAGTTGAATGGATAAATCTCATTATTAATTTTTATGACTTTTATGAGTTCCGGAAACCAACGCCATGGAAAAAGGAAACGGAACTTCTAAATATCTTTGAAGTGTTGAATTATCTTAATTTTTCTCTTAACGCTTTTAAATTTCAATAATTTTCCAAAAAAACATCGGAGAAATCTAACAGCGGCGATAATGCATATCCAATATATCCTATATTTAAAAGAATTAAGGCAATGATATGTAATGCAAAGAAGTTTAATTAATTTTATGATTTACAATATTTTTATTACCGTTTGAGAAAGGAAAAGAAGAATAATTATGACACAGATTAACTTTAAAAATATTTAAATATTTTATATTGTTTATAATGAATCCTCGTCATAGCCGTGGATAATTCGCGGCAAAACATTTAGATCAGTGGTTCCTAACATTGTTGGAGGTGCTGACCCCCACCAGTTTCATATGCGCATTTACCGAACCATTCTTAGTTGGAAAAATAAAATAAGATTCTTTCAAATTCAAATCATTATTATACATAGGTGCAAGAAATGAACAAAACCATTAAATAACAAAGAACAAAATCATTAAAACATGATTTTCACACAAAAACCAAAACATAATAATGAATATATTTTCTGCAAATCAGTGTGACTTCTGCTGTTGCTCTTGACCTCTGCCGAACCCGCGAGACTGACTCACCGAACCCCTGGGGT
The DNA here is from genome assembly GCA_917563855.2 of Limnephilus lunatus. Classification (NCBI taxonomy): domain Eukaryota; kingdom Metazoa; phylum Arthropoda; class Insecta; order Trichoptera; family Limnephilidae; genus Limnephilus; species Limnephilus lunatus. The sequence goes on from OU830600.1 coordinate 49,486,621, forward strand.
TCGATCGAACCCGGGTTAAGATCCACTGATTTAGATCTTAGATTTATCTTATTTTTTGTAAGTAAGAAACAGCTCCTACGTAGAATACAATACGTATATAAATAAATATGAATGTATTAAGTCAACCCAAAAAAGTCTCTCATGCTAATGTTGCTCGCAAATGGAGTCTATTAAAGTATATTCGGTGCATTCGGATTCTAAAAACATTCAATCAAGGAATGGATTGCGACAGGAATTGCAGGCGAATTTTCATTCTATTGAATGAAAAATCATCACGCATTATCAAAATGCTGACCTTGGCTGTGTTTTAAGGAACAAACTTTGTTCTTGCTATGTTTTAAATAACTAATTGCTGTGTGTTTTAAATTATCTTCCAATCAGACTTTTCAATTACGCTTATTGCTATATGGTATTTTTCGCTTTTGTCAATACAGAAGTGAATAATTTTTACGTCCGATTCCATGCATTTTATGTTGTATCGTAGAGAAAAACATTTCAGGAATCAATTTATCAGATTTCGTCCTAGTTTTTACTGCTATTCGAATGTTTTATATTTTATCTATAAGATTAAAAAGAAACTTTTGAAATCAAATATATATGTATGAGTTTAGTTTGTATCCGGCTACTAAATAAAGCTTATCCATAAGACATCAAAGTTACTATGGATTCCAGAATCTTCTTCCTTCGAGAGCAATTTATGAGATTGGCACGGGACGATGTACGACCATGCGAGGACGAGTCAATAGGAAAATACATAATTCAAACCAAAAGGGAGCACTCCGAGACGGACTGGTCAGTATCAAACACAGAGGGAAGGTTCGTATTATATGAAATTAAACTTACATACCTACATGTATTGGTGTGATAGTTCGTCTATATGTAGTAAGTAAAGAAAAGTATGAGAAAGATTGATTGTTATGAGTTATGAATATATGATCTTAGTGAGCACAAACGGGGGGGGTCCAGAAAAATCTCACGTTACTTGAAAAAAATATACGAATTGGCCCAAATTTATCTCACAAGGGGGGGGGGTCTAGATTGAAAGAAAAACTGCTCACGTATATAATGGATGCCCCCTTATGTTATACTTTATAAAACGCATAACTTGGTAAACTTCCTAGAAAACAACTTTAACCGTTTTCTTAAAAAATCTGCAAAACTTCATTGCATCTATTACCTGCACATAATTTTATCAGGTTTAGATATTATTTATTTTTCAGAAAGTTGACAGCAAATGTTAAATTATATATACGTACAAGAATAAAATATTTTATGCCAATTTTCAACTTTCTACTGATGACAGTGAATGATAAAAACTTGACATAAGTGTGACATAAGTGTGACATAGGTGTGACATAAGTGTGTTTTTTTATTAATTTATTTTTTAGTTACAATATGTGAGGGAGGTGGGGAGGAGGAACATAGGATTAGAATTGGGAGATGGATGACGGGAATATATGAGAGGGTAGATTGAATGATCTAGTTTGAGTCAGTTATAAATTTAACGTTTTGTGTCTAAAGTCGAGTTAAAAATGTCAACGTGGTAATAATTTAAGTAATAATCTTAGCAGCTACGTGCATCATCAAAAAATGTATTTTATAGTGTGTTATTTTAGGAGTATTAAATCGTGTTGCGCTTCCTCCTTATTTAGCCAACGTTTCGGAAACTATTACAGTGTTCATCAGTAACCGATTACACATCTGCTCCGATGATGGACACCGTGAAAATCTTAAATCATGTCAAAAAATATGTGTGTTAGTTTTGGAATAATTAAATATTTATCGTACAACAAACTTACATTAATTTAATTACAAATCAGCATTCCTGCCAGCAATACTTGGTCGATGCTGCTAACCTACATAAAATAAACAGACGGTAAAGTTATGTTTTTAGACACGTTCAGTGCAAAAATAACAGAAAGTTTTTTCTGCTAATTTGAGAGCCAAAACTTTACACAACCAGCTTCCAAGCTTAGGTGAGAAAATATGTTCCAAAGTTCTACTCTTTTTAATGAAACAAAAGGAAAAAGGAAACTAAGCTTTGGAATAATTTACCCGAGGTAAGTAAGCAATGCGCCAAAAAGAGAAACAGTTTTTAATTAAGAGCATTTGTTGGGAAAGTTTCTACGCCACTGGGAGACTTATTATAAACGCCGCAAACTTTTCGCACTTGAGAGGTAGGTGACTCAAAAGAACCATTGTACCTCTGTGTGTGGATTGCCTTCCGGAAATCTAACCTATATTGCAGTGGTTTTGCAGTACATACACCTACACGGTTGTTTCCGTAATAAAATAATGCCAGGTTTTATCTGTGTTTCGTGCTTATTTTCCTCGCAGTAAATTATTATCCTGGTTTTAGTTTATGTATCTACTCGAGACGAGCAAATTTTATTTTGCTTAATACACTTTTAAAAACAGAATAGTGTTCCCACCTGACGTCCAAGCTAAAAAAACTGCAATCCGATGGATGCCCCTTTCTGCATAGAGTGACGAGTATTTTTAGATGGTAGATGGCAGATGGCAGATGGCAGATGGCAGATGGCAGATGGCAGATGGCAGATGGCAGATGGCAGATGGCAGATGGCAGATGGCAGATGGCAGATGGCAGATGGCAGATGGCAGATGGCAGATGGCAGATGGCAGATGGCAGATGGCAGATGGCAGATGGCAGATGGCAGATGGCAGACGGCAGATGGCAGATGGCAGATGGCAGATGGCAGACGGCAGACGGCAGATGGCAGATGGCAGATGGCAGATGGCAGAAGGCAGATGGCAGATGGCAGAAGGCAGAAGGCAGATGGCAGATGGCAGATGGCAGATGGCAGATGGCAGATGGCAGATGGCAGATGGCAGATGGCAGATGGCAGATGGCAGATGGCAGATGGCAGATGGCAGATGGCAGATGGCAGATGGCAGATGGCAGATGGCAGATGGCAGATGGCAGATGGCAGATGGCAGATGGCAGATGGCAGATGGCAGATGGCAGATGGCAGATGGCAGATGGCAGATGGCAGATGGCAGATGGTAGATGGTAGATGGTAGATGGTAGATGGTAGATGGTAGATGGTAGATGGTAGATGGTAGATGGTAGATGGTAGATGGTAGATGGTAGATGGTAGATGGTAGATGGTAGATGGTAGATGGTAGATGGTAGATGGTAGATGGTGGTAGGTGGTAGACTAGTGGTGGCAGCCAACTTAGAAATGGTGCGTACTGAATTGATTATGTTTAATATTCAAACCATGAAACACATAACATAATATTATAGTTTTAAGATAGATCGGTCTTGGCGATTTGGTCTTGACCTTGGTCTAGTAGGAAATTTTCAAATATTGTCAGGTTATTCGTAACCCGGGAATGTTTGGCTTCTTTAAAAAAATAAATAAAAAAAGATATTTCATAAACTAAAAGGCCAGATTAACAAACTGATAACTATTAAATTACATGTTATAGACGTTATGGAAGTGAAAACAAGTTTCCAAACTTTTCTTATGACTGGTACCTACCTACTTTAAATCAATCAGTTCTTCCAATAAAAAAAGCATGCAAATACATAGTATGGAAGTGCTTACTAAGCAAGATTCCCAACTACACGCAGTCAATGGGAGTATGGAATTCTAAATTGGTAAGTAATTTTCTTAGGAAAGAAGTGGAGATAGGAAGGAGATGGGAAAGGGGAGGGTTGAGAAGGTTAATAAGTACCTGACACGGCTAAAGCCTAGCAACCTGAATTGTGGTATTTCAACAAGGCGATAAAGCGCGTATTTGATTCTCAGGGGTTCTATCTAGCATGGTTGATCGATATAAGTTTTATCGAAAATGTCGGTAACTTGTCATCGCTCCCGAGCACGACTGCAGGCCGCTAACGAATTAACAACAGTTCAGAACGACTAGGGGTTCCTATTTTTTTTTACGTGAACTGATATTATTTGTTCGTCAGCGGCGTGCAGTCGTGCTCAGGAGCGATGACAAGTTACAGATATTTTCGATAAAACCTATATCGATCGACCATGCTAGCTACCCTGGGACAGTGTGCAAATGTACCTACTAAATTATATTGTTTTTTCTTACAACATTTTACATGTCATAGTACAATCATAGAGAGTATAAATATATCAATGAGTACAATCCAATAATGTTGGCCTCACTATGTGGCTTAGTATTGAAATTATTGAGTATTGAAATTTTTGACCATTAAAGTAATAATGTGAAATAGCCTTTTTGAAGTGACGGGATGTGAATGGCGACTATTTACACCATTTCCACGATGCATAAATAACTGCGCCCTCTGCCTACATTATGTTTGGTTCTCTCCATGTGAAGCATTTTCTACGTGTTAAACAGCAATCACTGAAGTTCTGCTCAGTAGCGTTACGAGTTTTTTTTTCTTAAATCCCCGGTGCAGTGCACATCTGGAAAAATAGCTTTCGAACTGCACAATTTCGACTTTTGGTTATTCAGAAAATATTAATTTTGGTTTAAATCTACAAGTTTATCTTTCAATTATTTTAACAGCATCTAATTCTTGGCCGTAATAGCTTGTAGTTCTCTAAATATCTTGTAATTCTCTTAAAAGTGGTTAATAGCTTGTAATTTTAGTTGAAAACATTTCGTTCGTCACTTCGACACGAGTTATCGAGCTCTGAAATATTCATTAATCTTTCGATCGCCGCTATAATACGTAAAATATGCCTGGTCTGGTATACATACATAAATGTATATCACTGAATAAAATTTTTGACCGGATGGCTATTTTTCAGGTTTTTCAATTGTTTAATAAGAAAAGGGTTCTTGAAACTCCTATTTGCGATGCGATAAATTATTTTCCTTAAAACGCTTAGTACAAATGTAAACACATAAATTTATTTTAAACCACTAAAAAGTGGTAGGTAAAGCGGTTTAAAAAAATTTATGTGTTCATATTGTAAGTATGGCAAGTCACAAATTAAATGCTTTTACGAATACGTTAAATACTTATTATTTCAAAAATTGACAACCTTTTCGATGATAACCGGTTTTATCCAGTCCATCAAAATGATTCTCGCCATTTTAAAGTTTTCATTTTTATTTGAATGTCTAAAGTGGAGTCCGGGGCATTAGCCCACGATGCCCAACCTTTCGCCACGTCACTGCCTTTGGTCGTTCACAAAGGCCTCTGTGTTTATCGTCGGTTCCACTCGGGGGTTTCCGTGCATATTACCATTCAGAATAAACCTATTTACAAAAGCTTATGCTAATGAAAATTCAACACAAAAACCTACTCAAAGTGTTTTTATCCTATTACAATGCAAACGAGTTGTTTCTCTTCGCTTTTACAAAAACAGAAGCTCTAATTAGCGATTGTTAGCCTAATGAGATAAAAATATACGTCCCGCACGCTGCCCATTATGGAGATGTGACTAAAAAGGACCCGTATCATAAAATAGAATTTAAATTGTGAATTCTGTACATTAAATAAAAAAAATTACAAACAATAAGGGACGACACTCCAATTACTAGTGTAATGTAGTGTCAACAAAAATTATTAAAATGTCAGTAAAATTAATAAATCCGCACGAAATCAATAGGGGGATGCCTAACGTGACCATTTATTTTTTCCTCCACACCGGACACCGATAAAAGGCAGATACTTAATAATCGTAATAAATTTGGACAACTTATATAACACTTTTTTAGCATAAAATAGCCTCAAAAACGCTGTGCAAAAGAGGCTAGATTACAATTCATCTTGCAGCTACCAATCACATCGACGATTGGAATTCTAGATCCTTGTTCATAATGTATTTATTTCAAAAGATATTGGTTTTACCAATAACCAAAATAAATCAATATGTTAGCATGGATTTTACGAGTGAATTTACTTTACTATATAGGAGGCTAGCTCACAACTCGTCTTGCAGCTACCAAGAACCAGAGAAAACCAGTAATAGGTATGTCATTTTTAAATCAGTGTTTAGACGTATTGACTCTTTTCAACAAAAAATTATAAATTGATTTAGAAACATTGTTATTTTATCTAGTAAACGTATGTACTAAACTTTGAGAAAAAATGTTTATTTTTAGTAAAATAAGGTTATACCATAGGTCGTTTGCAGATTTGTTAAATTTTCAAAAAAATATTTTGTATTTTATAACATCCATTTCAAATCATTTAATTATGCAGTAAAATAAATCAATACATTATCTGGTAAACGTATGTTACAGAATTTTAATTTTAGTTTTAATAAAATCATTAAAAAATATATACGTACATGCGTTTCTTAACGAAAATTGGTCCGTTTGTGAATTTATTTGCGCACTTACAGTCTAATACATTTCAGATTTTTTTACACTCTTATTTTGCTCAGACATTATTGAAAAATGATAAATACTTATGATCAAAAAATAAATACAAAAAGTACATAATTTTAATAGTTTTATCAACACGCCTTCAGCATTTTTGGATGTAGGTATAAATTAAAGAAAATTTGGAATGAAATAAAATCGATATTGAGGTATAATTTTAAAAAGCTGGTATGGAGAGTAATTAATCTTTCTCATTGGAACCGCCCTGTACGATCGTAAGAACATCTTTCGACGAACTGTGGGTTTTCAGCCGCTGGCTGGTTAAACGCTCTTAATAAATCAAATAAAATATCTTTTAAACTTATTCATTTTAGGAATCTCACACATTCACACAATACAATTGACAAGATAGTTATGTATTTTTCATGTCACATTTTATATATTTATCTATTTCAAGATTATCTGTATGTTTCTGTAGGAGCATAATGCTTTCTTTCGAAAACGGGACATTTTGGCATCCCGAAGCTGTGTTCGGGAACACCGGGACACGCTGCCTGAAAACGAGACTGTCCCGGTGAAAACGGGACGTCTGATCACATTAGGGATGCCACAAGGATCTGTGCTGTTTTTTATGCACATGAACGTTGTCGTTGAATGTGCACCAATTTATTGCTAAACTGATTACAGCATGGTTCGAAGTGTTATTTTTTGTCAAGCCCCCTTCCACTTACGATGTCCGAACAGGTCGGGAGATTCGTGCCTGGGGTAAGGCCGACCTGAAGCGCGATTCTGGTTCTTTTTGCGTTATGTCTACTGCTAACCTTCACTAACAATGATAGCGCTTGTAAGGATCCGAATTAGTCGCATCCTTACATTAATTTTCAACAGAGCGATTCAGTTTCTTCCATTGTCCTTACAGGAGCGGGTAAGGCGAAAGACCTAGTAAAAAAATCTAAACAAAGGTCGTTAAAGCCTCGATGACACACGGCGAGTATACAAGCTGCTATCTACTAAATTTAAAATCGGGTGAATCGGCGAGTGAGATTGCCATGATGACACACAAAACTGTCCACTCGCTCAGTAGCTCGCGACATTTTTGTAGGAAACTGGACTCGCACGTAGCTGCTAGCGCCAATAGCGGAAATAACGTGAACTAATCCTTCAGACAGTTGACAGTCGAAATCAGCTGGTTTTTGGCAGCCATATTGGAAACACAAATAAACCAATCACGAGTTGGCTTGTAGCGCGTAAAGTTGAGGACCTTTCAACTTTTTCCGTGGATTGTCAACAATCTGCTAGTTAGCAAGTAACACGATGACACTGAGCGAGTTTACTAACAGATAGTGAATTTCCGAGATAGTAGCTTGTAAACTCGCCCTGTGTCCGTAGCAAGCTGCTTGTCGCAAGCTCACGCAAGCTCTGGGAAACGAATGGCTGGCGTCCCCACACTTGCAAGCGCGCCAGTACATTCGCTGCGCGCGCAGCGCCCAAAGATGGCGGACGTCGAAGCAGCTGCATCAGCTGTCATTTTTGAAAAATGCTATTTCTATTTTAAAGCGAAACAAAACGAAAGAAAGCGAAGAATTCGAAAGAGAAGATAGTGGATGATTAAAATCCATAGAAATCGTACCAGTTAATTCATTTAGTATTCTAATATTTTGTTTATTGTCCGTAAGTTGGACCAACGTGTGGATGCCACGCCAGCGTTTGCCGCAAGCGCTTGCCGCTTGTGGCCAAAATATCCGACCTCGATCGGATCGGTGGCAAGCTCTCACAAGCTTACGCAAGCCAAGCCACACGCGCGCTCCAGACGCTGGGACTTGTGGACGCTTGCGGAGGCTTGCCATGTGTTTGGAGCCGGTATAACAATCATGTCGGTGCGTTTATTTAACGATATTTTCCTGCACAAAGCAATAATGAGGTAATTAAATGCTATATAATGTATCTAAAAGCACATAAATATACTCACATTTGGCTCGAACCGAATTATCAACAAGATTATAGCGGCCATTAGACGTAGAGTTTGGCCTGCGAGTCTCACTACAGTTCGCGCCGAATCGTTGGCGGAAACGTGCGTGTAAAGGCGACCGACTCGCAGGCGAAACGCTCGGTTCACCCGCCAGTTCGTATCAGCGTTTGGCCCGGTTGAGCCAACACACGTAAGGGTTGGAGCGGGTGTCGCGCGAGATGTCTTTCACTTTTTTTGTTTGTTTATGGCTGTTTGCCGACCATAAATATACTAATGCCGACTGATTTTATTCAAGAATTAATTTATCTACCATTCATTGTTACCAGATGCGTGGTTTTTTTGGGTCGTTTAAACCTCCACGGTTTTCTCAAAAAACCATATCGAACAAGGCATGTCTTTTTAGCGGTCGCCAAATGATCTACTTTTGAGTGGATATGATTTTTTTGCATGGGTCGCGTGAGTGAAATGCCGAATTCAGGAATGTAGTTCTTGAACTTTAGTACGGGTGTACGGGTTCACAACGTCTTTTTATTTAATAATGATATGAATAAATTAGTAAAATGATTTGAATATAACCATATAAGTAACTTTAATAAGGTACCTACTCTAGGTACCGTAATTTTTCATTATTATTGTTATTTATATTTTAATCTTAATATTTAATTGAAAATAGAATTCTGTAAATTCTTGATAAAACAAAAAATAAAAGTTATGTATACATATATATGGTATGTATATATATATAGTATATGTATGGTGTTTTTTTAATAAGTATTTTCCTATTTAAATTTTCAATGAAGTCTTTCTAAAAATATTTTTTTATCCTCAAAAACATGGTAAAACGTGGTTTGCTTATCCCTGAAATATGTTTTTTTTAAAACTTTTGGGAAATGGCGTCACATTACATAAACCTACCAATAAACAAAAAAAGGCAAATATACATATAATCAGTACCTATATATTATACAAGATAATGTACAATGTACGTGCCGCTAAAACTCAGAAACGAGTCCCAGTACGATCAAAGGAGTAATACGGTGTGGTGCCCCCTAACCCCCATTCACGAAGAAGGTTCCCGTTTTTACCTGAAGGACGTGCTTTTGAAGATGTAAGGGCTGGAAGTTTCGCAGTCTAGAAATTTCTAGAATATTACAGAACATTCGAGAGTATTCCACAACATTCCAGAACATCCCGGAACATTCTGATATTGTGGAATGTTCGGGAATAGTCTGAAACGTTCGGGAACATCCAGATCATTCAAGATCACTCACGAATGTTCTGGAACATTGTGGACTATTGGAAGCCTTTTTGGATGGGTGGGGCGTGGGGCTACTCATAGGTAGGGGTATATAAAGCCAGACATATCGTGGGTTCGAAATTCAGTTCAATCTCATATCAACTCCCTGAGCGATGCCGGGTACTTAACTAGTTATACATAACTCCCTGAGCGAGGCCGGGTATCCCTGCTAGTTATATATAACAAGCTAGTGAGTTTTGTGAAGGAATTTTTTTTCCATCTTTTAAAAAAAATGTTTTCAAACCGGGATTTGTTTGCAAAAAATACCATCTAGGTTTAATCATCAACTTCTAAAATAGCTTTGCACGTTTCGAGAATAATTAGTATAATTAATGCAGATACTATTTTTTATTTTTTATTCGGAAGTACAACCAGTCGCAAAAAATTTCAATGTGGCTGTGAAATGTTATTGTTCTAATAATAAATATGTATTTTCTCATAACAGTATTAGTCATTTTTAATGGACCATTGCAAGTAAACTATCGAAAATTTCCCAGTTCGTATGTAAGTAATTTTTAAAATCTTCTGAGTAGTTAAGGCGCAATTTTTTTAAAATTGGTAAATGGTTCTCTTAGCAAGTTGTTCCCGAAAAACTATATATTATATTTAGTCATTTATAGTACACATCATTCGTACTTTACCATCGGTATTTTGTATTACAAAATGGATTTACATTGAGATTTTTTTTCTATTTCTTCCAGTGTGTAAAAGAAAGGCTAATTGACGTAACCAACATTTGGTCGATTTTCAGTTTTTGATGCCATTTTACTCGAAAAAAAAACTGCGTCGATCTGTATACTCGAAGTTTGTATATTGTGAAAATTTAAGTTGAAGTTTGTATAGGTATTGTTTTTTTTTTTGCGAAAGTCCGACCTTAAATTGACGTAAATGATGGAAAATCCGACGTTTTTTAATAAAACGCGAATTACTCCATTGAACCCGGGCGTATCCAATGTTTTAGTTTTAATTTACTAAGAAAAATTATAAAGTATAGTCAAAACCCCGTGAACTTTCATTGGATAACCAACACCTCTGCCATAGGTCACCCCAAGTGGTTCGCTACGTTTGGTGATTTAGAGGGGGTGCCCGGGTTCATGGAGTGAGTTTGTTTAGGTCTTGGAGACGGATGACCAGCACAGACTGAACCCCAGATTCCTACCCACCCCTTAAATCCTTTTCCTTCCCAGAACTCTCCTCTCCTTCCTTTCCTTAAAAAACCTCCATACAGCATCCCCAAAGATGACATATGCCCTGAGGGAAATTATTTCTCTTTTAGGCCCCCTGTGTGGAGCTCATGTAAAAAAAAAAAAACAATAGCCTTTCCGTGTTTTAGTAAACATTTTCGCTTACGGCAAAAGGCTGACTAAGGTTTTATTTGGTTACATTAATCCTATAAGTTGTGCCGCATCGAAAATTTTTTAGTAACATCATTTTGTAAGTTTAAAAACTTTATTAAATATAAATTAACAAAATAATTTTTTTAAATGGGCTTAAATTGTATTGTATCTAAAATACTGTTTTATCTTCCTTTCTTCAGCTAACTCTTTTTTGTCTCTTTTAAATTACTTGTGTCTTTTTCAGATTTTTTTTTCTTCTAGCCCAAACCTGGCACACCGTAAGTATAATTATAATTACCTTATTTTTTTATGTTTCCTTTTTTTCTACTGTTATACAATTTATCGGCACATCGTATTGTTTTTTTTTTATATAGGGTGAGTTGGAGTAAATCGGGAATTGGGGGAAGACCGAAAAACTCGATTTTGGCGGTATCCGTGTTTAATACGCGCCAATACCTCTACAGGAGCGCTATTTCATTACGCTTCGCACCCCCTTCGGTCTCATCGGTTCTAGGAAGCTAAAGTGTAGACTGTGAAGCGCGTTTTTTAAACAGGTTGAAACAGGCGATCTTACCCTCATCATAAATATCTCCGGATCCAGGTAAGCTATGGAATTGATTTCAAATCCATTTTGAATTTTTTTTAGATAAAAAATAGTTTAGGAAGGCTCCAGTGCCTATTTTTGAGAGTTGGCAACACTGCATTACTTTGGCCTCCAAGTTCTCCGAGGATAACTGTCAACGCTGTCAGCTGTCATATGCAAATTAAAGCGAAAAGATAACGTATGTTTTTATTGTCCCAGAGTATTATTTTGTGATTTCGAAACAACACTGGTCATTAGAGCAAATAAAATTTCAAAACTGACAGTTCAAAAATTAAAAATAATTTTTCGACCATTTCTCCAGATAATATAATTATCCATTACTATGTGTTTTGATGAGAAGCAAGACTTACATTTGTCTGTAATTCATACATTTTATTTGATTATCGTTTGCAGAAAATGTCTCCTACATGGTGGAGGTGGAATATGATTAACTCTGCGGCTGATCTCTGCCAAGGAGTTGAAAGACGAAAATGAAAAACATTAGAAAGAATTCTGAATTGCGAAACCGTGACACCGCCGACGAGGAATGGGTGGACGTATTTCTTGAAGAAAGACTTGCTGTCAATGACGGTATGCAAAATTATAAATTGTTGTTCTGTAGATACTTTCTATGCTATACTTTGTTTATTTATTTATTACTGATAGATACAAAATAAAGTACAAAATACATATTAGGTAGTTTTGCCTGTCCAACTAGGAAAGTTTTCCGTTCCAGGACAGACAAATTGACAGGTTTAGTTCACATTATTCCTTCAGAAATGTATATGTAATTACATAACAAAAAAAATCTATTTTCTCTGAAACTAAGTTGTATAAAGAAGAAATATATATATACATACTTTTTTTGTGACAATGTACATAGAAAAAGTAACCTGGTAGCATATATTGAATTCGGATTTACCGAATTAACCTGGTAACATATAATATATTTGGATTTACAGAGTATGAGATAAGTATAAGTAGGTAAGTTAGTGGTATTGAAAAGTGATAAAAACCTAATAACAAGATGGAGGAATCACAATATAATTTACAATATAGATGAAGTTATGTATTTAGAAGTGTGAACTTATAATACATAGTACACTTATAAGAGAAACTACATTCAAATTTACAATATTGGATATAATTTATGTATGCAATAATATATATGATTTTTTTAAGCATTGTAACTACAATGCGTAATAAATTATGTGCAAACATGATTATTTTCACATATTATTTTATACGACAATACGAATATACTTAATAATATATAACTATAATTACTATATTGAAACACTTTAGGTGGAAGGGATAGTTCTACCTTTTACGCCGGTTCTACTTGAATACCTGGAAAGGTAATGGTGTCAAGTATTTTTATATGAATACTAGCTGACTCGGCCACGCGTTGCTGTTGCTAATGAAATACAACGCCATCTATGGTTACCCAACCTTTATAACCACCGCCATCTGTTCATTTGCATACAAATCAAATCAACACCGCCCGCTTGCCAGCAGACATTCTTCTTTATATATTTCAACCAATTTACACAAAAACTTAAATTATATACCTAAACCTTCCTCATGAATCACTCTATCTATTGGTGAACACCGCATGAAAATCCGTTAAGTCATTTTTGAATTTATCGCGGACAGACAGATAGACAGTCGGAGGACTTTAATTTATTATATGTAGAGATTGTACACCAATTTCTTGGTAAGGGTTCCAACTATATGTATATGTAAAAACATATAAATATGTATATAATATATATGTATATGTGATACAAGACGGGGAAATCTTCTTATCTCCTTGTCATTTGTGTGGAATAATTTTTATCACAAGGAAACTTACACTTTGGCATTAGAGATCAAATTGTTCGTTTTTTTGTAATAATTTGTACCAAAGTGAAAAGCAATTTTTTTGTGAAGTAATAAAATACAAACATTTTTTATACACAAAAAGGTCACTAAATGTCCCTAAACTGACTTAAACTTCTGTTTTTGGATCCCTATTACGAATTAGGCTATAATTTTGGACAAAACTTGTACAGTTACAAACTACAGAAAAAAAAATTAGATACATCGATTTAAAACAACTCCCATTTTCACCAACGGGTTCCTGGTTTTCGCCCGCCTGAAGTTTGTTAATGCTACTTTTGGCACAGGGGGTAGCAAATATAAAATCATGCAATGTCCAGTGTTTTAAATATAGTGTCCTCTGCGTGCAAAGTCGTATCTTCAAGCATTAATATTTTACATTTTTATAATTTAATAATGTTGGCCTCACTGTGTGGCTTACCAATGCTGAGGGCCCCATTTTAAACAGCTCTTTATCTTAATTATTATTAACTTTCTAATAAAAGTGTATTGTCCCATTAATATAAACAAGTTATTGAAAGATTATCTACAAAAGTCTGTGTAATGAATAATGTGTGTACAAGTTATTTATCAAGGACCACACTTAATTTCAGATTGTACGAGCTGGTACAGAACCAGTATGGGGCGAAGAGTTGCCAGCAGACCCCCACTGATGAACATCCTCATCCATCCGCCAAGAGCAATGACGAACCGAGACCTTCACTGGAGGCAGCGCTACATTGATACTCAAGACACAACCTGCAATTTTAACTTTTCTGACCTGTCTGAAAATTTTACTGCTGGATATTTGAAATGATTTTTTTTGACAATGATATAATTGACAATACGGTAGAGCAGACTAAGTTGAGTCGTTGACGTATGCACCTCAGTTGAAGAAATAGAGAAATTTCTTTACCTTCATATCATGATGGGTATTATAAAACTAGCACAGGTGCATCTCTATTGGTAGAAGTGCCTGAATATTCCTTACATAAGCAATGTTAAAGTTAAGCAATGTCAAAAAACAGGTTTCTCAAATCTAGAGCCAACCTGCATTTAAATAATAATGCAAAAACTCTTCAAAGTGAGTCTACTGGTAGATGATGCCTTCCACATTTTGCAAAATATCAATCCAAACAACTCAATAACATGGATGAATTCATGATCCCTTGCAAAGGGTGAATGAAACAAGAATTCGAAATCTACTCTCACAACAGATGGCGCTAGTTTCATTATTTTTAGGAAAAACATTTTTTGCAAGTTATACTTTAAAATATTAAGTGGAATTAATAGTTTACATATACAATATGAATATAAATAAATAATTTTGTCCATAAACAAACTCAATTCTTTCAAGAAAGGAATAAATACTTGTACAGATTATTTATTTATTAATCTTAAGTTAGCTCACATCTTTGTGTGTGCTAATATTTTATAAAGATATAAACATTTACATTGGTTGGCAAACATAATTAAATAAACATTCTTTAAATATTACACATAAATAAAGACATTAATAATTGAGGTAGACATACTTTTGTAATTATTTTTTAAACTTATTTATATTTTCTATCTCAGTAATTTCAATTTCATTCGGGATGTTGTTATACAGTTGGACGGCCTGGTACATCAGAGATTTCTGGGTGCTTGATTTTTTTCTTGTCGGCAGTCTAATTTGCTTTGAATTTCTTGTCCCGTACAATATACAATAATGTATCAACCAACTAACAATGTAATAACAACCCTTATATACAATAATGTATCGGCGATTCAATCCGATGTTATATTTGTATACCTTTCTTGAAAGAATCGATTTTGTTTATGGACAAAACTATTTATTCATATCATACATATTTATTTTTTGTTAATAATTCAGTTCATAACCTCACTAGGTCAAGCCTGTGTTGAGGTGCTATATGTGCAAACAATTAATTCATCTTGATATTTTAAGCATAAGTTGCAAAAAGTGTTTTTTCCTAAAATAATTAAACTAGAGCCATCTAGGACAAACCTTATCATCTTAAAGGATAAACCACGTTAATTCAGATATGATTTTAGATTTTCATTGCCAAAAGTATTTTCAATTAAATGAAAACAAATAAGTTCATGTTTTTGTAGCCGGAAAGCGATTTTCCCATTTAAGAGGAACGGCTGCCCAGCCTTTTTCAAACAAATTTTAAATTTGTATTTGTGCCCAAAATACTCAAACAAACTGATTATAATTTTTTTAATCCAAATGTGAATAAAATATCTAGAACAGATACTGATCGTCCAGTTGATTAATCAGATATCTCAAAATACTAAGTTTTGGGATAATGAGGAAAGGAACATTTAAATGTTCACTATAAATCAAATATTATTTACACTTGTCTGTGTTTTATATACTAAAAATGATACAAAATAACCCCGGGAGGCATAACGGCCCGGTATATTAGTATGAAATTTTGAAATATCCTACTAGTGACCCAAAAAACATCAACAGTTTGTTTAATTCACAAGTTTTTCTGCATTATAATTGATTTGATGGTGTTTATAGGTAAACTGAGTATTACAAATAACTGCATACTCAACTCAAATATTGATTTTTCAGAGTTGTCTGACTAATCAACTGGATGATCGTTATGTATTTTATATTACGACATATAGGCCATTAAAGAAGTAAATTTTTCATGATTTTAGAGGTTTTAATACACACATATTTGAAAGTGCTGTTCCAGTCATAGTAAAAGATTATAATTTTTATATGAGAGGTGTCAATCATCGCAGTGTGCTAGTTGAGTTGTTGAGTTGTGTGCATCACCAACATATGTTCCCGCGACCGGTCAGTGACTGAGTTGGCTTTGAATCTTGAAGAGACCCAAGTTTGTAGTAGGGAGGAAATACAGAGGCTGGTAAATCGTTCCACCGACGAGCTGTTGAACTCAAGAACGAGAAATACAAATGACCCGTCCTCATGTGACTAATGTCGTGACCGACCCAGTGGCTAAGTTGGCATCGCGTCCAGGAGTCCCATTGTACGATTCCTTGGCTGGCAAGTCCTGCATCACGACACAAGCAAAATTGTCGGGTTATTTGTAACCCGGGAATTTTTGTCTTTCTTTTTAAAAAATATAGATTATATTTTATGTACACGGTTGACATGCTTTTTTTTTTTTTAAAGTCAAACATTCCCGAGTTACGAATAACCTGACAATGTTTGAAAATCTCCTACTACCACTACAGTCAGCCGAAAATTTTCCTTGGGTCGTGATGGATGACTTAGCCAGCCGAAGAATTAAACACACGATGCCCGAGTGGGACGCTTGTTGGATTGCCAACTCAGCCACTGTCCGGTCATGACATTTATCACACAAGAACGGGTAATTTTTAGGATTTGTTCTTGAGTTCAACAGCTCGGTGGTGGAACGATTTGCCAGCATCTGTGCTTCCTCTTCCTACAACTTGGGTCTCTTTAAGACCCATGTTCAGTCCTTCCTATCCTCAAAAAGACCTTCCACCCAGCATTATTTAGAAATTATTTTCTTCAGGGCCTCCTGTGTGGAGTTAGTATAAAAAATATCAACTTTTTAAATCCTAGCATAACCGAGACAACCTTTAATTTTATAAGTTATCACAGCTATAGTTTATTTCTTCTGTTTTTTTTAATGTAGTATGTAAATAAAAATATGTTTCATAAGGTAACAAAAATGTTTTATTTATCTTAATACTAATAAATTATGCACCTCTCTCTAACACAGTTAACAACGCTAAATAATGCCATAAGTCTAAGTCACCCTTGTCAAACCAATTTTGAATCGGATCCACATTATTCTCGGACTTACACAATCATATTCCAACATACATTCCACCATTCTGGGAGACAGTAGCGCTATGGTAGCGCTGCAACACCCTGACAAGCCCTCTCCGTATCTGGTCTCCCAGACCAGATGACGAGCCTATCGTTATGCTGCATTCATACTCTCTGTCACACAAAGTACGTCCAAACATTTACTATCCATTGTAAAATAAGTACACTTAAGTTCTTTTACAATTTATTGTAAATTCACTTTTTGGCATCGTTCTAATGAAAATAATATGAAAAATAATTAACTTATGAAAATAACTAATTTCACCCTTAAACATTATCAAAATAATTATAATATGCTTGTAGCGTCAATGATAATATGGTAATTTTTTATTAAAATACTGGTTTACAATTTCATTCGTATAAATAATTTGTCGCCGCCGCTAAAACTGTCAAAACATGATAGGTGACAGCTGACAAGCATGTGATAGGTATCATCGATATGGTCAAAACCGCAGCAAAAACTTTTGAACTGCACGACATGTCCCGCGACACACCACAGTTCGCTCCGAACGCTTGAAAATCACTTTACACGTACACTTCCGCGCGAGGGTCGCCCAAGGTCACCCTTTCAACGATTTCGCCTGCCCGCGGAATTGTGGCGACTTTTTTACCCAAAATAGTGTACCTGTTCGGCCGGCAGGCGGACACGGCGTTTCGGCGGGCTGCTTGGCGAACACCATAGACATCCACCTTCGTGAGTGCACATTTGTATGGAGCTTCTATAATCTATGGTCAGAACTGAAGGTTTGGCCTGCCCGCGGAAGTGGGATGACTTTTTAGCGCAAGGGGTCGGCCTGCAGGCGGACACGGCGATTCGGCGGGATGGTCGCATGCCGCTTTAGCCTGGGGGTCGAGGCACGCGGTCGGAAGTGTACGTGTAATGGCCCCTAATGTCTGTCATTTGAGGTTACCTTATTCAAGTAAAAATCGAGACAGTTCATTTAATATTTTACAGAAACATATTCTTTTTACTGTATTGTTGTGTTAAGAAACATAAGAAAAATATATGTATAAAACAATTTGTCTATTTGTTGTAATTTTTTATTAATAATGTGACATACAAATATCATGAGTTGCTTTGCTGACAAAGAAACTACAATTTAAGTTATTTGTCCATCTTCAAAATATTATATCACTTTGTAATTATAAACTTATTTTTCAATCTTCTTATTACTTCAATCTGTGCTACCCAGCTAGACAACAAAACAACCACCATCTGTCATTTTCTGTCTCCATGATAACACCTTTTTAAAATTCGAACATAAAGGAATCCTATGCATTTCTAGGTAGGTATTCCTTTACATCTCCCACCTAGGGTTAGAAAATTTTTCCGGAGATTTTCGTCTCTTTCAATTCCTTTTTCTTCTTTCTAATCTTCATTTTCTTCTAGGATGGGGGCAGGAATAAGTTTTGTAATATGGAAAAAATTTGACTCCATCTTTCTATGTCCTGTATTAATCTTGTATATTGATTGGGATAGTTAGATAATGGACCAATCCTTAACTCATCTAATTTTCTTCTATTTAGTGTGTGACCATTTTCAACATATACCATATCGCCTATTTTAAAATTATGAATTGTTCTTTTTTTATCAATTAATATTTTAATGTATTTATGTGACTTAATTGTTCTTTCTAATGCAAATTTTCTTTCTCCAATTCAGTCATCTGCTTCTTTTTTTAATTTAACTTCATTTGGTATGAATGAAACATCAGTACCATCCAATAGGTATCTCGGTGCAAAGCCTGTTATTGAGTGTTCCGTGTTATTATATCTATCAACACAATTATGAGCAATAGTTGTCCATGCTTTAGTATTTAGATTTTCATTTATCTTGCACCTTATTTTATTTACGAGTGTTTGGTTTAGTCTTTCGTTCAGTCCATTAGTAAACGGCGAATTTACTGCAGTGAAAATTAGTGTGATTGATCTTTCATTTTAAAAAGTTTTAAACTCTTTTGAGTTAATTCCAGGATATTGGTCGGTGAGAACCATGCCAATTTCATTACAATTTGGTACAATATTTAAAGTTTTATAAAGTCCTTTGCACTCTGTGTCTTTGAGGTTACTATATAAGCATATCGAGTAAAATGGTCGAATAAAAGGTGCAAATATTTTTTGGTTGATCGAGAGCCCCCCAAATCCCCCAATTGTATCTACTGAGACAATTTCAAGTGGTTTTGTGGCAGGGCCTAAGTGTGACATTACACCATATTTAGCCTGTCCTCTTGTCTTATTTTTTATACATATTTCACATTGTTTGCATAAATTGGTGATATTTCTAGTTAAATTCTTTGCTGTATAAATGTTTCCTATTTTCTTTTGAATTTGTTTTATACCTATATGACACATATTTTCATGTATCAGTTTTATAAATTTTATACTGAGTTCCTCTGACAGTAGTATTTTTTCTTGCTTTCTTACCCTCTTATAATATACTAGCTGGGTTACCCGGCTTCGCTCAGGACAATAAGATAGTGTTCTGGAATGTTGCACAGTGATGTTCCCGATTCTCTATTCCTGGTCATTCCACGACATACTCCGCCACTCCTTCTACAACTTTCTACAGCTCTATGGAACCTTCTAGAACTTTCCGGAAGACTGTTCTAGAAATTTCAAGAGGGCGAAACTTTCAGTCCTTATATCTTTAAAAGCACGCCCTTTAGGTAAAAACGGATACCCTTATTCCCTAGGGGGGATAGAGATCTACCACACCATATAACTCCCTTGATTGAACCGGGACTCGTTTCTGAGTTTTTGCGAGCTGCACGTTTTTTTGGACTTTCTTTTATAATATATGCCATTTTCAAATAAATAAAATGTTACTCCTTACATGTCCTTTCCCGTGCGTTCCCCTCCAGCGTTCCACTTCCACCTTCCCCGCCACCGCTCTCCCGCTCCCCCGTCCCGCCAACCCCCCTGGCACTGCATTTCTTGACTCCTCTCCCGCCCGGCCCGTAGCCGAAACTTTTTTCTAATACTAACAATTTTATACTCGTGATATCTTTCTAATCAATATCCGAATTGAAAAATTCAAAAAGTTAAATAAAGGTATTGAAGCTGTCTTGAATATGAAGTAATTTATTTTGATAAGGATGCAAATAAAGAGCCTTTTCAAGCGGCGGCATTTAAATTAAAATTTTAAAATAAAAGAATACTTATTGTGGCATAACCATAATAGTTAGACATATGCCGTTGCAACTTTTTTGTAAATAATAATATGTTCTATAAAGTCGTAGTACATTATTTTATTCTATTATCAATAGTTTTCGCAGCGCACGCGATTTTAAGAATATTTTAGGTAATTTTTTTACACCCTGGGTTACATTATTGAAGTTTTAGTAAGGATGCCTATTTAAAAAAAATATATAATATAGCCTATGTCACCCAGGGATAGTGTAGCT
The DNA here is from genome assembly GCA_917563855.2 of Limnephilus lunatus. NCBI lineage: Eukaryota > Metazoa > Arthropoda > Insecta > Trichoptera > Limnephilidae > Limnephilus > Limnephilus lunatus. The sequence goes on from OU830600.1 coordinate 49,507,203, forward strand.
TCCCAACAGCGAAAGAATTTTTCAAATCAGTTCAGTAGTTTCGGAGCCTATTCGATGCAAACAAACACACAAACAAACAAACAAACAAATATTACCTCTTTATATAGTGTATATAGAGTATAGAAGTAGATAGTAGATATTGTTTTTATATATTAACTTGTTATTGTATTTTTTTATATCCTCATTTTTCTCTTGATCTGTTAATATATCATTCAATGTTACTAAGTTTATTATTTTTAATTGTTCATGTTCATCTTTATTAGCTTCTGATACTGGGTTTCTGCTCAAGCAATCTGCCTCTAAATTATTTTTTCCTGGTTTATATTTTATTTCGAAGTCATATTGTGATAGGTAATAGGATAAATCTCCTAACTCTTCGACCGTTCTAGATTTAATATTTAAATTTTCCAATGGTTTGTGGTCGGAATATACTGTGAAAGGTTTGCCTATTAGCCAGTACTGCCAATATCTCATGGCCTCTTTAATAGCTAAGCATTCTAAATATATAGCCTTTTTTTTCTTTTAGACTTCATTTAATTTTTTTGAAAAATAAGCTACAGGTTTTTCTTTTCCGTCTTGTTGAGTTTGTTTCAGCACTGCTCCAATACCTTCCAATGATGCATCCGTATATATGTTTATTGATAAGCCTTTATCAAAAATTTCTAAGATTGGTTGTGAACACAATAGTTGTTTAATCTTTTCAAAAACTTCTTGGCAGTCTATTGACCATATGAATTTTTGGTGCTTCCTTAAGTAAATTATGTAATGGTTCTAAAATTATTGAACAAATAGGTATGTACTCGTGGTAGAAATTGAATCTTTGGTGTTGGGAAATCTCTTATTGAAATTAAGTTATCTCTCACTGGTTTTACTTTATTATCATGTATTATATGTCCGAAGTATTTTACCGAATTTGTTGCGAATCGACATTTTGTGAGCTTAAGTCGGAAACCTTCTTTTTCTATCGCCTCTAAAATCTGTGATAAATGATTTATGTGCTCGGTATAGCTTTTTGAAAATATTAAAATGTCGTCAATAAAATTTACAGCAAAATCTGTTAACTTGTACTTTCTCAATATGTTGCTTAGTATTCTTTGAAATATGGCTGGAGAAGTTTTTAAACCGAAGGGTAAACATGTCCATTGATAGTGGCCTTCCTGGGTTACAAAAGCAGTTTTCTTTCTATCTTCAATTCGCAGGGGAATAGACCAGAACGCATAATTTATATCTAATGTTGAAAAGTATTTACAGTTTCTGGTTTTTGTTACTAAGTCCTCAATCAAAGGAAATGGTTGAGCCTGAGGTACCACCATTTTATTTAATTCTCTAAAATTGATACACAATCTTGTTTTTCTATTGTCTTCTTTTTTGAAAGCTAAGGTTACTGGTGCTGCAAAAGGGCTATATGATTCCTCTATAAGATTTCTTTCAAGCAATTTTCTTACTTGTTCTTCTATCTCTAACTTATCTTCTATTATTCGTAGGGTCTTTTACTGCAGTATTTGTCCACAAGTAGATCAATGCGTGCTTCATAATCCTTTACTGTTTCAATATCATATTTATCTTTTGCAAAGCTTGATTTATATTTATCAATAAGTTTTTTTATTTCAGATTTTTGATGTATCAGACCTATTGTAAATTCTTTTTCTTTTGTATGTTCCTTAAAGTTTATAAAGTTCAAGTTCTTTATATCTTCATTTTCATTAGGATTGTTTTTACAATGTATTTCCTCTTTTTTAAAGCTTTCTTCAGATTTCTGAACAATTTCCAAATTTTCATTCTGAATCAAATTAAACTCTTTCATAGTATCAAGTGCAATTAGAAAATTGTATTTGAATTCTTTTCCATCTACAATATAACATCAATTTTCTTCTCTATATTAAATATCTTAATTTGTATTGTTGTTAAGCCTTTTGTCTTTCTTACACCATTAATCGTTAGTAAGTTTGTATTGTTATGTATATTTTTTCCTTCTTCCTTTATTCTTAATAATTTAGAATTTATTAAGGAAACATTGAGCTAGAATCATATACACCAAATATGTCTAATTTTCCTTCTAATGATAGTTTTACTTTAATTAATGGTGTAATTATTCGTTTTTTTACTCATTATCATTCAGTTCAACATCTAATACAGTGTTGTTTACATTCTTATTATAGTTTCTTTTGTTCTCGTAATCATCAGTTTGTTTAAACCAGCATTTCTCTTCAGAGTGGAAACGGCTACCTTTATTTAATTTTTCACAAGTTTTTCAGGGCTTAATTTTATCAACTCTTACTTTATTAACAAATGTATTTCTCTTGAATTTATCATAATTATTTTTATTGACTGTTTGTTCATGTTTACCAATTTCATTGAATAGATTTGCAGTCGATGTTATAGATTCCTTATTCATTTTGTACATTATATAATCTGGTAGACCCATAACAATAAGATGAATCAATGTCTGTGTGTCAATATTTTTATTTATTTCTAATATAAATCTGTCTTTCTTTGTGGCATATTCTCGTAATGAACCTCCCCGAAATTTAAAGGCAAATGCAAATTTAACTTGTGACCAACCTTTGTTTCCAAATGTTTCACAAAAATTTGTTTTCCATATTGCCCATTCTGCGTTTACTGTATATTTTATTAACATACTAGTGTACCAATCTAGGCACTGTTTTTCAAGTAAATACTTTAAAGTCTCAATTTTTTCTGCCTCCTTTAAAATCTCGAAACGTGTACATTCATTTTCAAAATCATTGATCCATTGGTGTACATTTGATGTTTTTCCTGAAAAATTCTCGAGTAAAAATCTTTCTGCTATTTTTCCTAGATTTTTATATTCAGTACTAATATTATTGTCAGAAAGTTTCGTGTCATATATAATTTCTTCCAGGTATTGGTCACCAAATTGTAAATTCTCACCTTCATCTAAGTAAATTTTCCTCAAATCTTGGGTTAAGGGAAACCATATTTTCCGTGTTTGATATCTTTTCTTTAGAGAATTCTTAATTTTGTTATAAAAATCCGTAGTCGTTATGGCGGTATGTTTGCTTGCATGTTTTAAATCATCGGGAATATCAAATATATGTCCATCGGGTGTCTCGATTGAGGTTACGCAGATCACATTGCTTTTCCATTCGATGCTGCCGACACTATAAATGTGAATCTTAATTTTTCCATTTCTAAGGATATTGTTTCTCTTCACTAAAATTGTAGTTTTATAAGACAATTGGTTGTAATTTTTTATTAATAATGTGACACACAAATATCATGAGTTGCTTTGCTGACAAAGAAACTACAATTAAAGTTATTTGTCCGTCTTCAAAATATTATATCACTTTATAAACTTATTTTTCAATCATCTTATTACTTCAATCTGTGCTACCCAGCTAGACAACAAAACAACCACCATCTGTCATTTTCTGTCTCCATGACAAAACCTTTTTAAAATTCGAACATAAAGGAATCCTATGCATTTCTAGGTAGGTATTCCTTTACATATGTAATTAAGTAATGTGACGTTAATTGGCGTAAAATTATTTTTCAGCGTTTTGATAAACAAACTGTTTATTCCACATATGGAATGGAGAACAAAGGCGGTTGAAGAATCAAATGTACCCGAAGACGTTCCCAATGATATATGTATTTTTATATTTGTATTGTGCTATATTGTGTTTCATATGTACACAATTAATATTGATAACATGTGTTGAACTGTTTTTGGTTAAATGCAACACAGCGTATATCACCTTCCGCAGACAGAATATTCACAGTAAAAAATACCTGATTTTGAGATACAGAAATTTATTTGCTAGCAACAAGTAATATGTGTTATTTTAAACATAATGCTGTATGATACAGTTTGATGTTTATTTCTTTTACAGACACTAATGCGGTGGCAGTAGGATTCGCTGCAGCTGATGATTGATGTTGACGTCCCGCAAACTGGTAGCACGAGGATAATTATCTGGACGTCAACTAGGATAATCCTTTCATGAAGAGAGGCGGTCAAAAGGCTCAAATATGCTGAAAGACCTTTCCCATTGATGAAGTATGTATTTAATATTTTTTTATGGTATATTGTGTCAACTGATATTGGTTACGCCTATACACATACCTACACATACACACACCTACATAGCACGCATACATACTGTTGCTGTTTGGGATTGGTATTAATATTGTTGCAAATCCTGTCCTACCTTGTTCCAAAATCCGCTCCTAAAAATATTATCACCATGTGCTCCAGTCTGCAATCAACAGCCCGCGCCGCAACATATACTATAATAGCCACTGTGCTCCCGCTACCTGTGAATCGACATTGACATAATTCCGCCGTGTTCCGCCGTGTAAACGAAACGCACGCCTATTGCTGTTTCTGTGCCTATTGGACGGGGAGAAAGAAGACAAAATTGCCAGCATACAAGTTCTTTATCCTGTTCGGTGAGTCCTTTCCTTTATATGCAGCATATGTTTTTTCCTCATTCCAAGCAGTAAACAGTAACACAAAAATCAAGGTCCTTTGTCAGTCAATCTTCGCACATATCAAATCCACTCTACACACACAATCTCATTCATCTTGATCCAAACGAGCCGGACATTTTTGAACCATAATATTAGTAGATAATAATCCAGCAGAGTGTGAATACGTTTTACAATACCGCATATAAATAATTAACCGCATTCCCGCAGTTTGATATACCTACATGAGTAATTTTGTTTCTTTATACCTATCGTATTATGGTTGGAAATAACATATTTACCCGCTGTTAGAATAAATAGATACAAGACACTGCTTTGATATTTATTTCTGATAACTCATGTAATTGTATCTTGCTAATCAAATCGCATTACCTATCTTATAAATAATATGATTATTTCTTAATATTCGTATTGTTTATATTATTGGATTACATTACAAATAGAACAATACGATCGTAATATTTATAATTTGTTAATGATTTACCCACGTAGTGCACGGCGCATTCGTAAACCTCTCACAGCTCACCAGTCAATTTAACCCCGTACGGTGATCACTGTGAATTAATTGAATACTAGCTTATGCCCATTGCAAATGCAACTAACGGGTTAAAACTAACTTGACTTACTTACTAACCGAAAAAAAAAATATTTCATAGTAAGCGGGTAGGTACCTACGGTTAAACACACAGATATATATAAAGCTACCCACAGGGCCTAGCAGCAAAAACCTGCCATACGTTAGTATATAGACACCATTGTAGGCATGCACACATCAAATCTCCAAAGTTTCATGGCAATCGGATGAACGGTTAAGCAATGCGTAATTTCATGATGCCAGAGCTCACTTTTGTATACAGAAACCGTCGTGGGCATGCACACATCAAATCTACAATTTTTTATCGCAATCGGATGAATGCTTTAGCAACGCTTAGCGGTTAAACACACAATTATGTATAAAGCCGCCCGCAGGACCTAGCAGCAAAAAGCTGCCACACTACATACACTAATTCCCGGTACATTTAGTTTTCAAACAGCTCGTGCGCCACCTATTAAATTTTTTTATACAAATTTCGTGAAGCCAGAACTCACTAGTAGTTGTATACAAACCTTGTATTAACAATAACGAACACAACAAAAAAAGAATTTTTCAATTTGTTGCAGTCCTTCAGAAGTTATGAGCGTACGTACATTTTCATAAAAATTTTATAATGCCAGAACTCACCAGTAGTTTTACTGCTTAAAAAAAGCGCTATACGAATTTAATACTTTAAAAAAATTTCCCGTTCAACTTCGAGTAATTTCTGTAAAAGTTCGGTTCGAATTCTATTCAAGTTCTATAGATATTTTTGTATTATGAAGCAACTGGCATTTACTGATAAAAAAAAATAGAACTTACACAGAACGTGAAAATGAACTTAAAAAAATTGTTAAATTATTCAGTATCGGTGAAACATTACCTTAGTAAATTAAATTGCATTAAAACCTAAATAATTGTCTAACTACCCATTCCGGTAGGTACCGGGGCTTTTCATTACAAAATTCCGGCAATGGTTTTGCTTTTTTATCATATTTGCAATACTACCGAGATAAGTAGGTACCTACCCTGAATTAATAACATTTCAATTTGTACCTACTGGCCGGTAAAAATCTACCCTTCAGAAGTGAATCTATGGACACGTATTTTCTTGTTTTTTTGGAAAATTTTATAGGTTTTTCGGCGACCCTGAACTTTTTTACATGGGACGGACACCTTATATTGTTATCAAAAGATGAGTAATGTTTTCGGGTACCGAATTTTTTAAAAACATCCAAGCTGGAATCGTTTTTCCGGCCGCAATTCCGTTTCCCGAAAAACAACAACCCAAACCGCTGAGAGATCCGTTTTGTTTTGACATGTAAGAATCCTGACCTAACTCAACATTCGTAGCAATTTCTTTTGCATTAAAACTAATGGCCAAAATGACATCTTTTTTTTTAAGTACATCTGTCGGCAGGAAATATAACTAAGCCGAATTGAGTACTTTTATTTGAGGTTCCAGTTTTTGCCGCTGATTTGCTTCAGTTTTCTGTGAATAAATCGCTAGCAAAAATGTAGGCAAACAAAATGCTTAATTTTTCCGTAGTTTTCTCAAGTACTGAAAAGTGTGCTTTCGTACCCAAAAAAGACTTTTTTCTTTCCCTTTTTGAGCCTACGCGTACGTCGCGCCGTTTCAACGGGTGAACCTGACGGCGGGAAATAGAACTAAGGCCGAATTTCTCCGTCCGTGAGAGATTTAATTGTAGTTTTCGCCGTTTGGGTGCGCTGCTAACCGTGCAGCGGTGTTTTGTATGAAAAATGTTCCGTAATCGGGACACGATTTGGGGCCGTTACCCTAAATCCGATAATGGTCTTTGCGGTCTTTGAAACTCGAAGAGCGTAGAGCTCATTTTCGGATCCATCAAAAGTCTTAAAATTCTGTATCCGAAAGTGAACCTTGAGGTTGGTGAAACTTAAGGGGCGGCGAGGTCGATTTTGCCATAAAAAAAAGTGAGCTCGTCTTCAAAACTGAGCATTAATATATAGTATACATTAAATATTAATTAATTAATTCCGCATAAATAATACAGACACATTATTTTAACCGCATTTTTAGTTGTTTATCGTCTCATATTTTGTAAAATATAACCGGAATAAATAAAATGGCTACAAGCGCGTCATCCGGGTCGTCTCGGGACGAAAGACGTCTCAAACGTTTAAATGCTAAACTATCAGCTAGCTTTGCAAGCTTACAGTCGGTGTATGACAAGATAAGGAAAGCTTCGGAAAGCATTAGCAATCGCCAATCTTTTTTGTCAGGCGCAACTACTGTTGAAAAAATTCGTTCTGAATTTATAACAATTTTAGATGAAAAGGTGGATTGCGAACTGGAATTGAATCCGGAAGCAATTGCTGAATACTCTCAATTAAATGCATTTGAAGAACTCTTCGGGGTTATTAAATATACAGAAGCAAATATGCTGTCTAATCCAGTTGCGAAACCTCGCCGTCAAATTAAGTTATCGCCTTTGGAAATAGCGTGCTTCGACGGAAAATTAGATAATTGGCCTCTTTTCTATGAAACATATAATTCGGTTATACATTTGAATGATTCTCTGGATAATACTGAAAAGATGCAGTATCTGATGTCTAAATTAACCGGAAAAGCATTGAATATTTGCAAAACTATTACGCCTACTGGTACAAATTATCAAGTTATTTGGGACGCATTGTGTACTAAGTATAATGATCAACGCGTTCTTGCTGAATCATACTTTGACCGATTGCTGAAATTGCCTCCAGTTAACTCGGCCACGCCCGCTTCTTTAGAGAATTTCGCAGATGCATACTCCGCTAACATCGCCGCGCTGAAGCAATTAAAAATAAAAGACCTCGCAGAATTCATATTGCTACAACTGGGTCTTAAACGGCTTGACATAGAGACTGTAAAGGCTTTCGAATCTTCTATTAAAAATAATGAAAATTTACCTTCCAGCGCGGAACTAATCGACTTTGTAAGACAACAGCAACGAATTCTCAACCGCGCGCAATTCACGCAACCGACCTCGAGCCGCCTTGGCTCAAATATTAATTATACCGCTAAACCGCAAAAAACTAATTCCGCAAAGGCATTTATTAATGTCGAAAAAATCGATAATCACTCCATCGAAATTTGTTTTTGTTGTCAAAAGAGATCGCACCCTTTATACCAATGTTCTAAATTCACAAGTCTAGAACCACGCGATCGATTTAACTTTATTAAGTCATCGAATATTCGTGTTTGTGTGAACTGCCTCAGTACTAGGCACATCACGAAAGCTTGTAAATCAAAGAGTACATGCAAAACATGCGCGCTCAACCATCATAGTTTATTGCATTTCAAAAAAACTGATGGGCGGAAGTCACAAACAGACCCAATACCATCTCCCGCGTTACAAGCAGATGCCGATAATGATAACTTAAATTCTTTGAATCCGGTTTCGCTATGTGAAACAAATTCATGCCTTAGTTCAAATACTACTGCACTCTTAGGAACGGCTGTTTGCACTACCAGAGACGCTAAGGGCCAGGTACAGACGATACGAGCTCTAATAGATAGCGGCTCCCAAAGGGACATAATTACGCGCAAATGCTGTTCACGCTTGAATCTTACGGTGCGGTCATCTCCAAGTACTTACGTCACGGGAATAGGTGACGTAAGAAATGTGACAAATGGCGTAACTTGCTTAAAATTACATTCCCGCTATGACATCACTCAGTCGTATACGATTAAACCATATGTAGTAGAAACTATAACCAGTGAGTTGCCTACTGTTAACATTAACCGTTCCTCTTTGTCGTATCTTGACAATTTGCCCTTGGCAGACACAATATTCTGTACGCCCGGTGAGATTGATATTGTCTTGGGATGTGACATATTTGCTCGCATTCTAAAGGCAAACAAAATATCAGGTTCTCTCGGCCAGCCATTTGCTATTGAAACCACTTTGGGATATCTCATCTTGGGTACTGCCCCAACGATGATTGAAAACCCAAGTATAAACGCCACGCAATCATTTTGTACGTTCACGCAAAATAATGATTTTTGCCTGTCGCGCTTCTTCGAATTGGAAGACATTCCAGATGAGAAGTTTTTAACGCCTGATGAACAAGAGTGTGAGGACATTTTTAAACTCACCACCTCTCGTGACACGGCAGGTCGTTATATCGTCGCGTTGCCGTTTCGAAACAGTCCCTCTGTTCTCGGTGAATCGTTACCCGCCGCCGAACGCAGGTTTCGATCTCTCGAACGCCGCTTGATATCTCAACCCGCAATAAAGTTAGAATATGACAAAATATTACGCGAATACCTACAGAAAGGGTACATTTCGCCGGTCGACAATTCTGACTTACCTCATTACGTTATACCGCATCATATTGTAGTTCGTGAAGATAAACTTACTACTAAAATTCGCATGGTGCTGGACGCGAGTATGAAATCCGATTCGGGTTATTCGCTTAATGACATCCTACATACCGGAAAGAATTTACAAGGTGATTTGTTTCGCATTATCCTCAATTTCCGATTGTTCGCAATAGCTATAACCGCTGACATAAAACAAATGTACCTACAAATCGTAGTGCAAGAAGAATGCCGTCGTTATCAGCGCATGCTGTATAGATTTAACAATAGTGACCCTTTACAATTGTTCGAATTTAATCGCGTCACTTTCGGCATGTCTTGTAGCCCATTTTTGGCCATGCGTTCACTGCGCCAACTCGCAACGCATGAAAAACCTCGTTTCCCACTCGCGGCAAACTTGGTGGAAAATGGCTCATTCTACATGGATGATTTTGTCACCAGTTGCTCATCAGTCGAGGAAGCTACCGAGTTGTCGACGGAATTAATTCAGTTATTCGCTGCCGGAGGATTCGACCTTGTAAAATTCTCTTCCAATTCTCCAAAGTTTTTATCCACGATTCCTACAGCTCGTCGTGTTAAGGAACATGTGGAATTTAATCCCGATGAAAACCTAAAAATACTAGGGCTTCATTGGATACCCGCTTCTGATCAATTTGTATTTGTCGTACACACCGACGAAAGAACATGTACTAAACGAAACATTCTCTCGACGATTGCTCGTCTTTGGGATTTGATGGGTTTCGCCGCACCAGTTGTATTATTGGCTAAGCTGATAATTAAATCTCTATGGGAGTATAACCTGGATTGGGACGATACTCCTCCTGAAACAGTTGTCACACTTTGGCGACAGTTTAAAAGGGAATTGCCATTACTGCAATCTATTAAAATTCCTCGTTTTTTAGGAATCGAACCCCAATGTGTATTAACGCTTATCGGGTTTTCAGACGCAAGCGAACGCGCATATGGAGGTGTTATTTACTTACATGTTTACTGTCCGAATACTGATAAAACCACAATTAATTTATTATGCGCTAAATCCAAGGTCGCTCCGGCTAAGACGATTTCACTTGCGCGATTAGAACTATGTGGAGCACTAGTACTTGCACGATTAATGCATACGGTCAGTAATACCTACACATCAAATTCGAAAGCTCATATGACTTTAGCTTTTTGCGACAGCACGGTTGCTCTAGCTTGGATAAATTCACCGCCTGCAAAATGGCAGACCTTCGTTGCCAACCGCGTCTCACAAATACAAAACCATCTTGGGGCTGAATGCTTCCATAATATAAGAGGTCAAGACAATCCCGCCGACTGCTTATCGCGGGGTCTTACTCCCGCTCAGCTAATAGACCATCCATTATGGTTTAACGGTCCCGTATTTGCCCAGTTACCAAAAAGTGATTGGCCTTTACAACGTTTTGATACGAAATCGATATCTGATCCACCCGAATTAAAAACAATAAATTTGATGTCCGTTCAAGACAATAACTGCCCCAAAACAATTGCTCCACCGTTATTGTGTGCACTAGCTTCTCGTGTTAGTTCATGGCCGAAATTAATTCGAATAGTAATTTATGTTTTTCGTTTCATTAAGAAATTACCACGAGCATTCGAATTAAGCCATATCTTAGTTGCAGAAATCGCTGTTATAAATTCTATACAGCAAGAACATTTCTCCGAAGATATAAAGGCAGTCAAAGATGGGAAGAAGGTTCGGCGAGTGATTGCAAAATTAAATCCGTTTCTTCATGACGGAATTCTAAGGGTAGGAGGCAGATTGAGTAATGCTGAAACAGAATTTGACAGTCGTCATCCAATTCTATTACCCGCTCGTGATAATGTAGTCAATTTAATAATAGACTACTATCATATTAAGAACCTACATACGGGTCCTACGTTACTGATGTCGCTGCTAAGACAAAGATTTTGGATACTTTCTTCGCGCAATTTGGTTCGAAAACGTGTGCATCAGTGCAATACGTGCTTCAAAGTCAATCCTAAACCACAATTCCCATTAATGGGAGATTTACCCGCAGGCCGCGTCCGCGAAGCTAAGGCCTTTCTTCACACGGGGGTTGACTACGCTGGCCCGCTTCAAATAATCCCTTATAGACGTCGGGGGGTGCGAAGTCAAAAGGCATACATTTGCTTATTTATTTGCTTGGTGACCCGAGCAGTTCATATTGCACTCGCTTCGGATCTTTCCACCGAAGTCTTCCTCAACGCTTTCAAGCGTTTCCTTTCTCGTCGAGGTCCTGTGAGTATAATGTACTCCGATAATGGGACGAACTTTGTGGGAGCCAAATCCCATTTAAGGTCTTTATTTGCACTTATAGAGTCACCCAATTACAAAAAGGAATTCTCAGACAATCTGTTGGAGAATCGAATCGAATGGAAGATGAATCCACCGCAAGCTCCTCACTTTGGTGGGATCTGGGAAAGTAACATTAAATGCCTGAAAGGTTATTTAAATAAAATAGTAGGCACCTCTCTACTGACTTATGAAGAGATGCAAACAGTGCTTTCTCAGATTGAAGCAATTCTAAATTCACGCCCGCTATCTGTACTTAGCGTTAACGATGTTTCGGCTCCATTGCCGCTAACCCCCGCGCATTTTTTAACGCTCACTCCCTTAAAATCTTTACCCGCTGCTGATTTGTCAGACGAACCAGTCAACTTGGTGCAACGCAAACATCTCGTGGATCGTCTTGTTCAGACGTTCTGGAACCGATGGCGAATTGAGTATTTAAATACTTTGCAAGTTCGCCAGAAATGGAATACAAATGCTAATTCGGTAAAGACAGGCACGGTAGTAATGATTAAGAGTGACAACATCGCGCCCCTTCAATGGACTATTGGGGTAATAGTCAATGTCTACCCCGGGGCAGATGGGGTGATCCGGGTTGCGGAAGTTAAAACTAACTCCGGAACATACCGCAGGGCAGTCGTTAAACTCTGTCCCTTACGTCACAATAGATTTAACGACATCTTAGAAGTTAGTTCATAATACTTTAATTTTTTAAAATCAATTAGATTAGTTTCATTGTTAAATAGGTACCAAACCCTACTTCTAGTTTTATCTACCGCAGGTTCAGTATTATTTATTGAATCCTTTCAAATCATATTTTCGTTTCAATGTTTTTTTTATTTTTTTTATTTTCTTGCTATATCAGTCATTTTGACCATTTGGTAAAAGCATTTATATAACTTACATAATATTTTCTTACCTTGTACATAATTTATTACATTCTACCGCGTGTCATTATAATTTTTGTTTGCGCATTGAAACGTATTGGCACTCTTTTGGTTTATGGAAGTGGATTCTTTCATCCCCTTCCAGGCGGGGGGCATGGTTACGCCTATACACATGCCTACACATACACACACCTACATAGCACGCATACATACTGTTGCTGCTTGGGATTGGTATTAATATTGTTGCAAATCCTGTCCTACCTTGTTCCAAAATCCGCTCCTAAAAATATTATCACCATGTGCTCCAGTCTGCAATCAACAGCCCGCGCCGCAACATATACTATAATAGCCACTGTGCTCCCGCTACCTGTGAATCGACATTGACATAATTCCGCCGTGTTCCGCCGTGTAAACGAAACGCACGCCTATTGCTGTTTCTGCGCCTATTGGACGGGGAGAAAGAAGACAAAATTGCCAGCATACAAGTTCTTTATCCTGTTCGGTGAGTCCTTTCCTTTATATGCAGCATATGTTTTTTCCTCATTCCAAGCAGTAAACAGTAACACAAAAATCAAGGTCCTTCATCAGTCAATCTTCACACATATCAAATCCACTCTACACACACAATCTCTTTCAGATATTGATCATGTGTGTTGAATTGTTTTTGGTGAAGGTTTAACGGAACCTACGTTATAATCTACGCATTTTTTTTTTAAATTAATAAAAATTAATTCTGTAACAAAATCAAGAAGAGAATAAGAAGGGAAAAGAAAAATGTTTTTCAATTTTCATTTTCTTTAAATTTAAATACTAAAATTTTTTTACTAAATTATTTAATAGTTTTTCAGATTCCACCCTGCCTAAGCCAATCAGCCATTTCGTTATTATAGAACCAATGTGGAACATTTTACAAGCTTTAATATTTAATTCTAGGGGAATTTTGTTGTATACTTTTGGTCCAGGATATGTACGTGGTGTGACTTCTTGTGATGTGTTTATGATCGATTTTTGAATATTTTCTAGGTTTTTATGTGCGTGGATGATAGTCCTTTTTATGTTGTTTTGACGAGCATCAGGTGCATGGAAGTTTTTGTGGAGCTGATCGCTGGAATGTCTGTAGGGTTTACGCAAAATTACTGTAATTATGGATTTCTGGGCCTTCACAAGCGGATATAAGGTTGTTCTACCCCACGCTCCCCGACCAGTGCGGGCGTACGTTGGGATGGGGTTGCACAGTCCGGGATATGTTTTATGTTCCTTAATGCAAAGAATATGTTAATCAATTTTCTTACCCTTGTTGATGGGTTTTCTGTGTGGTGTTCCGTTTGAGATGGTTGTCTACAGTAACATCTAGATATTTGATGTTTTCTACACATTCCAAATCTTCACAGTTGCAGCTTTGGAATGTGTAGAAAAGTGCATATTACGTATCTATTTTTTATTTTTTATATAACTCTATTTTTTCCACGCTTACGAAGCTTCTTTCGGATTTAGTTTTATTGTAGTGGCTGATTAGTTCTTTAGAGTACGATTGAAAACACTTTAAACATTTTTGAAAACCTTTTATGCTAATGATTCTGATATTTTTTGTATGCCTCTACTGAAGTATAAAGCTGTACTAATTAAACAATTTAGCTGTACATATTTTAATAAGGTCACTGTATAACAGGTATTTTCTGTTTGTTTCTTCTTCAATGCTTTCACTAACTTTGTACTAATATGTATTATTCTTTTGGTTTATTTATAAGTAATCTTTTGGTTTATTTATGTATTATATATGTGCTATTTTTCTTTGGTTTATTTGGAAGTAATCTTAAAATTTTACATTTCTTTCTTCTTTCTATATTGAAAAAAAAACATGTACGAAAAGGACACTGTGTCGTTAATTATAAATTATTAAATATTTTTTGCCTCAGTAAGAAAGATAAAGTTATTTGGCGATGATTTTTTGATTTGTGTCCCAATATAAATCAATCATCTGTAAATTAAATTTACGCCTATCAAAATGTTTCTGTCAATTTGACTGTCCTAGAACGGGAGAATCCTAGTTGGACAGTCAACGCTTCTTTGTATTCTTGTAACAAAATTGTTACAAGAATACAATCTGATGTATTCTTTGTAACAAAAACAAAACAAATAAATAAAAAATAAATAAAAAATAAAAAAAAATAAAAATAAAAAAAATTTACAGATGGCGCCAATTTCATTATTTTAGGTTAAAACACTTATTGCTAGTTAGTAGTTATGCTTTAAAATATTAAGATAAATGAATAGTTTGCGCTCGCTCGTATTCAATATGAATATGAATACATAGTTTTGTCCATAAACTATTTTGCAAGAAAGGCTTACAAGTCCAATTTTGTATAGATGAGTCAATCCAATATTGTATTTGTTAGCCTTTATGGAAAGATTTGAGTTTGTTTATAGAATAAACTATTCATATTCATACGGAATAAATTCAAGCACAAACAATTAATTAACTATTTTTAATTGATAAACTGACGTTTAAACAAGATTTTTATGCATAGCACAAAGGGTAGATAACAAATATTATAATCAATAATTATCAGCCTGAAACACTCATCTTCATTGAAAAAATCTTCCGAGAAAAGATACTGGCCGCCAACGGGAAATTCCCGTTGGCGGCCAGTATCTTTTCTCGGAAGATTTTTTCAATGTAGATGAGTGTTTCAGGCTGATAATTATTGATTATAATATTAATTAATTTACCTTAATATTTTAAAGCATAACTTGCAAAAAGTGTTTTTACCAAAAATAAATAAATTGGCGCTATCTGTGAATGCGTAGATTATAGCATAGGTTTCGTTTAACCTTAAATGCTGCATAGTAAAGCGTATGTCACCTGTGAGTGGTAGTAGAAGTCGAAGACGCCCAAGAATGACATGGCACGACCAAGTGAATCAGTTACTTGAGTTGGGCCATGTCAAGAGTCAGAATAATATAAGAGCATGTATGAATGTAAACAAGGCAAGGAGTGTGTGCCAAGATCGAGTTGTTTGGCGGTCCTTCCTCTCTGCCTACCCCTGTGGCGAAAAGGCGTGATGGTTAGTTAGTTAGTTAAATTTCATATGATATAATTTGATACTTTTATTTCTTTTTCAGAGATTTCTTCCGAAACTGATGGAAGTGGCGTGGTCGCTGTATAGTACCTACTGTCGCTGATAACTGCTCTAGAGTAGTGAAGAAATGCTGGTGACTGAGGCGATGATATCCTCACTGGGATCTCCTGTGCTGGGGATTTCATTTGCATTTTAAAATTTATTTTATAAATAATATGAAGTTACTGAAAGAACTATAAATATATGTGTGTTGATATTTTTTTAGCGAGGTCGAGTATTTATATAGGAAGGAGTACACTTGAGAGTGGGTCGGTGGTTTAGAGCCCACACCAAGTCAAGTATTCCCTCATATTGGAGAAGGTTCAGAAGAAATTTCTGAGATTTGTCTACCTGAGGGAGTATGGCTACTACCATTGACTCTACCCTACTGACTTTCTCTTGGGCATGCTCGGTATTAACCATCTACACGTCAGAAGATATGTGCTCATTATAATACATTTCTTTAGACTGATTCGCGTACGGTTCGAAAACTCGGCTATCATGGAGAGCATTAGTTTCTATGTTCCCGATGGTTTTCTCTGTCACCGACAGCATAGACTGTTTTATATCCCCGCGTGCAGAACTATCTTGCCAATGGTTATGCCAGTCGGGAGAGCTGTTTTAATATCGATATGTTTAACTTCAATGAAGCACAATTCAAACGACAAACTTTGTTGCTGTTAATCTAAATTTGTTTATCTTAAAATCTGTAGATATTTTCTCTTTTAAAAACGCTTTGAAATTGTAATTTTTTAATATTTTTAAAATGAATAAATTAAATTGAATTGTATGTTTTGAATCCAGCTTTTTTTTAGTTTTGATTTATAATGTTGCTGTTGATTGTTAAATTAAAGTGGGGTTTAAAAGTAGTATTGTTTCACAGCAGAATTGTTTAATCGACACGACGCGACGTTAAGATATTGAAAATTTCTTCAGTGCTAGTTTTTTTAAGGCCTTTCAATATAATTTTCAAGACATCTTTTTGGATTTTAATTAGAGAATTTATTAATAAGAATATTATAATAATATATTATAGTATTAAAGTTCAGTTTTCCCCAATTTTTTTGTATTTTCGGGTTGAAGTTCCGGGAAGGACAAAGTTACTAGTAAACATAAGAAAGGCCCAAGTTTATGTAGGTAAACCTTAAACAACTCGACCTCCGTAGTTCAGTGGCTAAGACTCTTGACTCACAATCCGGAGGTCGCGGGTTCGAACCCGGCGTGCGCAAATAAATTTTATTTGATTAATTTGTGTTATTTCACAATTATTTATTTATTTATTTATTTATACTGGGTTTTTACAGATTGTTCACACACATGTGAGAACAACCCAGTTATAAAAACTCAGTTAGTCAATTAATTCATTTAAAATAATATATAGTATATTTGCGGCACGTTCCAGAGTGGAAGATACTATTAGTATCGCCCTGGTGTAAGACCACCATTCAGAATTGAAATGTTGCTTGAAAATGGCTTTAGCCGTGTTTGGTGACCAGATCTGAATAGCCAGGTACTTCCCAACCTTCCTCTTCCCCACCTCCTTCCCCTCCCCACTAACTTCAGCCTCACAACATACCCCATTTGGGGATGCCATAGTCTCACTAGCTCCAGACGGGAGCAGTTGAGATTCTTGTGCGGTATTCACTGTAAAAAAAAAAAAAACAAAATAAAGTTATAAGTAATTATTTGATTTATTACCCTTATGTGTTTTGCAATTTGAGTATTTTTAATAAAATAATGTTTCTCTTCAAGCCATATTAATTATTTTTACCTATGAACCATGTTTTCCTATCTCCTTCAGCCAGATATATTACACATACTTTAAACATGTAGTTTATTGTTATTATCACTATTATTATCACTCTAATCAAACATTTTGCAAGTTATGTACTTTAAAACCCCTCAGGCTAATTTATTTGGTTTTCGGAACAACTCACACAGGTCTCGTTGTCTCCCTTACTATCATGGTTAGAAATACGAAAGGAAGAATATGGAAAGAGAAAATACTTCACTTTTTATTTAAATCTAAAAGTTAACCACAAAATAGTTAAAATGTACACCTATATGAAATCAAAGTTGCTGGTGGCAATTTGAAAAAAAAACAAGAAACTTTGTGAATTTTTAAAAAATTATTTTAGATGAAACGACAAAAAAATAAGGTGATGATAACCTTTATAATACATTCGTCTAATCAAATATGTGTGTTTTTATTTATTTTTTCATAGCCAGTAATTTTGGTGGGAAAAAACGTAAGGTGAGACATTTTCATGTTGCATTCAAGATTTTTATATTTATAAAATTACATGGTTACTTCTAATAATAAACTTTGACAGCTTATTTCATCACCTTTCGAACAAAGTTTTTAGTTTTCGGATAGGTTCACAAATATTTCATTAATTTGGAATTTATTATTATTTATTATAGAAATTATTTGCGATGCAGAAACATTTTGACCTTCCGAAAAATAGTCCCGAGTTCTGACTAGTTAAAACATCGCAATTACGGTAATTCGGTACATTTAATAGCATTATTATGTGAAGAATAGTTCACTAATCATGTTTACAGTCAAAACTTACGACAATATTAAGTTTTCTTTGTTAAAACACGCAAATATCGACAATATTTGTCAATGTCACACTTTAATGTCAGTCACTACCTCGCTAATGACAGCCCACACGGTCTCCTTTAGATCCATTTAGATCCTTTCCTTTGTGAAGTTCAAAGGAGAGGATTTAGCTGTCATCGTGAGAACGTGAATCGCAATTGGAAAAAAAATCGTTAACTTGAAGGAAAGGAGAGAATTACTGTCGTTAAAAAGAACCAGAATCGCGCTCCTGGCCAGTTTCAAAATCTCAAAAACCCAAGCCTGTCTGATTTCGGCAAAGAGGTAGATTGTATTTTAGGATGGGTACCGCCGCCCCGGGAACCATTTATTATATAATTAACACCTCTGCCATAGGTCATAGTTTTGGTGACTTAGCAAGGGTGCCCGGGTTCATGATTGTCAAGGTTTGTCGTGTGTTTCTACTACTACTTATTTGAACCCAAAATCTTCACTTAGATCGTTGTTTATTCTTATAATCAAGTTAAACTAGAACATTGTCGTCATCGCTAGAGTCATTTGACATCGTATTAACTCCATCAAGTACAGTAGGTATATTTCGGGTAGCGCCGTGTACGGAAACCATTATTAAAGAGTAATATATATGTAGGCTACTTGTGGTTGCGTCACAGTCACGTAGTTTCTAAGAATCTCCACGGACGAAAGACCTTAGCCAGCCGATAAATTGAACTTACGACGACCAAAACGCCGTTCTAACTCAGCCACTGGCCGGTCATTTGTTAACATTTTGTCATTCCGCCTTTGGTTTTAGCTGAAAGTTTTGAACTATCATCGTTTTGAACGCCGTCGCGAAGGCGTTCAAAACGATGATAACATAAATAACATTATACATGCATAGGAATTTTTAATGTTTTTAAGAATGTAAATTAAATGTGTCGTTATTATTTAATTCTTGTAAAATTATTAAAATCGCAGCAAGCAATTTTGCACATTAAGTCACCCTAATAACACATGAACACAGAAAAGACCAAAGCTATGACAAATGGGAAGCAAGAACCTATCATCTGTCGAATCTGATCGACTATGTGGATGAATATACCTTGGTCAAATAATTTCTCCTTTAACCACAAAACAAATAAACAGTCGTATTGGAAATACTTGGAAACAATATTGGGGTTTGAAAGAAATAATGAAAAATAGTGAAACCAGGATAACTATCAAATGGAAACTTTTTCATACCTGCATACTTCCTGTACGTACTTATGGTTGCCAAACTTGGGCACTCACAAAAATTCACAATAAGAAGTTCGAAACATTGCAAAACTCCATGGAAAGAAGTATGATAGGGAAAAGACTGTCCGATAGAATAAAAATTGCAACCATTAAGAAACAAACAAGAACAAAAGATGACATAAAAACAATAAAAAACCTGAAGTGGAAGTGGTCAGGCCACACAATCAGAAGAAATAAAAAACGGTCAAAATTAGTCACGAATTGGTTCACAAGTGACAAGAAGAGAAAACGAGGTAGACCATTTAGACGGTGGGTTGACGACATCAAAGCCATAGCCGGTGGTACATGGACAAGAGTAGCTAATGATAGAGAGAAATGGCGACAGTTGGAGGAGGCCTTTGTCAACTAGTGACACGCAGACAGGGAGTCGATGCATGATAAGTGTTATAAAAATGTGAAAAGTTTATTATAAATAATGTAATGTAATTTACTGTCGGAATAAAGGCTATTATTATTATTAAAACATTATCACGAAAATATTTTTATAATTGTTTACCTCACTCATGAATGCCCTTTTCTTTTTTGATATGTTTGACACTCGGGGCTTTCAGAAGGAGCCAGCTGATGTCAATTTTACCGGAATTTAATGGGTTTCAGGAAAATGCTAAGATTTTATATGGGTTTAGATATCGCTGCATCTTTCGACGAAGCGCGTCTTGGTTTCAGCGAAACGATCTATTTTATGAGTGTAAAATAAATATTCAAATTGATATTGAACTCGATTATCATAATGCACTGAGTGAAATTCACTGAAAAATTGGTGTTAATATTATTGGAATTGGCCATCTTCCACTTACTACTAGAACCAATAAAATATATTTGACAGTACTTAAGTACATAAATTTGACGAGTAATGGTTTAATTAAAACAAATATCGAACTTATTCTACATAAAATTATTAGACCGGGGTTCTGTTGGTTGCGGGTTCAGCCTGGCATGATCGTCATCTGAAGATAATAAAAGTTTTATATTTTTTTTAACGTTCCAAGTTCCAATGTAATTTGAATGTGTAGTGAAATTGCGTGGGTTTAGAATGGCCAAGTGGAATTAATTAATGTTTGTGTTAAGTATGTGTTATTCCGATGTTACCAATCATAGCTATTTTAAAAATAGAGAATTTGATCATGCCTGCATAAAAAATATTTCAGAAATGATTTTTTTGAGAAAAATTCAATAAACCGATATCATTCCAGTCTCCTTATAGGTTAAATTAATAAATTGCTTTAAACGAAAATACTGTAACCTTTTGGATCGATACTTATTGCAGAAATTCAAGTTTTTTCAAAATTTCAATAAATACCTACTCGATTATTTAATAAACTGAACTGTGAATACTTGGATATATTTTCGAATTCAATCTTCAGAAGGAATTTATACTTTCATATACCTAATGATCTCCTCACTTAGAGCCACGTTGTAATTATTTTACCGCGTTCCTACTTACATACATACATCGGCTCAATAATATGTGAACGTATGTATAATGTATATGTGTGTGGATGTGTTTCTGTGTGTGTGTGCGTGTGTACATATATTTACAGTGTACACACGTATGCATATATGTGTATATGTATATATAACCATAAGTTACTTTAAATTACAAAAAAAGCATAGTGGACAAAGATCAAATATAAGTTTATTAATATATTTGATTTTGGTCCTCTAGGTTTTTATGTATCTATTTGTAATTTAAACTAACTTGTCGTTGCACAAAGAATTTTGCGATTAATGGTTTGCTCACCTATAATTGTAATCATAAAAAAATGAATTAATCTTCCTTTTAAGTATTTAAAAAAAAACTTTAATCCAGAGATCTGAGGTTATCTCGGTGTTTTAGCTAATTTGAAAAAATACGATTCGGAGCAGATCCGGGAATCGTCGAATGAGCTCTAAAGAAGTGAGTGTATTATTATGCAAGAATTCTCCGCAGCAGAAGCCTCGCTCCGAATTATCCAAAGCACCGGATAATGGAGAGTCAGGCGATCCAGCTTCCCGTTTTATTGGCTTACATAATGCAATCAGCATAGCATAGCTAGTTCTAGCGCGCCGTAGTCAGCGCGAGGGGCCTCGCCCGGATGATATTGCGGGCGTAATATGGACCGCAGTCTCTGGTGGCGAGTGTCTGCCTTTTTACATTTTATAGATTGCACGCTAATGCACATACAAATTAAGGGAATTGGGTGAGTCCGTAGATCAGTGTTATTGCACTGAAAACTGCCCCTTAGCAAAAGGTAGGTAGGGCGATATTATGGGTTATCTCGTGGACGCGAGCATCGCAATTTCCTAAGTTCTTTTGCAAATTCTAACTTTCAACCCAAAGGAACATTGGCACCACCAACATTGGGAAATGTTGTGCGGCTAAAGTACTGGGTGAGAGCGAATCCGAATGGTTCGATAGCTCTGATTTTATTATAATAAGGTTATACCATTGGTCGTTGGCAGATTTGTTAAATTTGCAAACAAAATGTTGTATTATACAACATACATTTCAAAACATATATTCATAAATCAATAAATTATATAGGAAAGTTACTTTTCAAAATTTTAATTTCTGTTCAGATAAAATCAAAAAAAATCCGCGCATGTGTTTTATGACAAAAATACTTCAGTTTTAAAAAATTATAAATACTTGTGATCATAAAATAATTTGAAAAACTACATATTTTGAACAATTTTAACATCACGCGTCTGAGCCTTTTTATTTCTAGCTTGAATATAGATATATAAGTAAATTTTGTATGAAATAAAATCGATATTGAGCTATTATTTAAAAATAACAATCAAACTTTATCATCGACATAGCCCTATACAGTTGTAAGGGTACGATCGAAAGATCATTTTTTGACGTGATTTGAATTCTCGGCCGCTGGTTATGCGCATTTTGCTAAAGTCAGTGCCAAAGAATATTAATTATTTCATAGCAAATTCACCAAAGCCATTTTCAGTCCCTAAAATTTAACAATAAATGAAGGCAGAAAAACTAGAATAATGTATTTCTGCAATACGAAGGGCATCGGACGCGTATTTTTTTATGTGAGTAGGTACCGCTCATCAGTCCCAACTGTCCCAATTGTCTGTAGGTTTCTGTAGGGGATGGAAAGTAGATTAGGAAGCGGAAAGTATGGGAGTTTCTGACTATTCTATACTATTGACTATAAACACGGCTAAAGTCATATCAAGCAACGTTTTGATTCTGAATGGGCTTATTTCACCAAGGCTGTAAAAACAAAAACAATATCAAAGTCACCGTAGTACTTATAAAATACCTATGAAACAAAATAAATAATGGCTAATATTTAATTAAATGAAGACAATATTAGCTAAACTCAATCGAAATAAACTTGCAGAAAAGTCAATAGATGTCGCATATTAAAAACAAATTGTATAAAAAATTATCCATACACTATCTCGATAGCATTTAGTTCGCGTTTGAATCTTGCAATCATATATAAAGATACCAGCCAATAACATGTGCGTTAAGAAAATGGAGATAATGTGGGTAGTTCTTAATCGAAGTATGATACAATTAAAAGTGTCCGAATTGGATATAGACACTTAAGCTCAGTTGGTAGAGCTGTTTCCATAAAAGCAGATGGTCCTGGGTTCGAGTCCCAGAGGTGCCAATATATTTTTTTCTGTCTCCAGATTTTCGATTGAATTTCGCTAATATTGTCTTCATTTAATTAGATATTACAATTTGAGGTTTTATTCATAAAGTTAAAAATAAATAATGGCCTTAACAACTGTGTTTAATTTTATTAAGATAATAACAGAGAGTCGAGTGGGAGTTATCCTACTATTAAGACCCTTGCGAAATGTTATAAAAATAAAGCATTAAAATAAAATTTTATTATTGATGTTTAACATGTTCATGAAATTTCGTGAAAAGTGGGTAATATAAAAATCCAACTCGGTTTTCTTATTGTACGTCCCTACGTGCTGGAATACACTTAAACTCCATCCCCTACTCACATAACCATAATCCTACTTTACACTTTTAATACCCTTGAACCTAAATAAACAAGAAATTAATATTTTCCGCTTGACGTGTTTGATTGTTGAATATAAAAAAAACTTTTACGATTTCCTTCCTGCTCGTAGGTATCATGAAATATTAATTTACCCACAAAACTACCCCGCGGTACCCGACGTATGTAAAGGGGATGATCAAATTTTCACAGCGGCTCCAAAATAGGGAATACCGGGGTTTCCTATATCGCCCTAAATAATAGCATAGCATTTACAAATTTTGACCAGATACTAGAAAGTCTCTTCACTTAAATTAAATACTCTTAAAAATGTTAAAAAGGAGGTAAATCTTTTTAAAATTATGCATTATGCAAGATAATGCAATTAATATACCTACACAAAAATAAATAAGTTGTTTTGTATAAGCCACCTCAACTGACTCTATTCCGAGGTGACAGGAATTTAATCTAATTTTAAATGGATATGACATGAAAAATTAAAATGATAACTTTAAATAGATAAAATGACATGAAAGAAATAAATAAAAATAAAAGAAATGGAGAAATATAAAATAAATGAATGAAAGGAATAAAAATAAATGAGAACACAAGAGAAAGACAGGCGTGAAGTGTGTTGTTATAATATTGTAGAAGTTCCGCCCGCAGTATACAATGCCTTTGTTACTAATCCATGTGTGAATTTTGTGTTTTAGATTTATATTTTGTGTATTTAATATCTTTTACATAATATATATTTTTATTTTTAAATTGGAGCCATGTTATGGTAATTTATATGGGTGGTATTTGTATTCGGAGTCAATATGTGTTGTTTATTGGTCTATGTCTTGTTTCGTAATCGTGTTGAACAGTGTTTTGATAATGTAAGGCTGTAATTTTAATCAATTTATGTTCTTTACAGCGAAGTCCTTAAATAACTGTATTGTTGAGAATCTATAAGGTTTTTTTGTAATAATTTTAATTAAGGTTATTTTGTGTTTTTTCGGGGGGGTATTATTTTAGTATATTAGTTTTATTAGCAACTCCCTAACCAATCATATCATTGGGCTAATGCATAGTAAATCTTTTTTAGAGTCTTCACTGGCATTATGTTTCTAACAATCTTAAACAAATTTATAATTGTTCTAACTTTACCCGCTATTTTATTTATTTGTTCTGTCCATCTAAAATAGTTGTCAATGTAGTATTTGATTACCTTTTTCAGAAGTGCACTCGTGTACGGTTAAGTTTTCATCGAGTCTTGGTTGACTATGCCAAATTTGGGATCTATGCTAAATATCGTGAACTTTTTCGTCTATATTTAGTATCAGCAGGTTATTGTCTAATCAATATTTAATTTTATATTTTCATTTTTATTTCAATCTTCTTTAAAATATCTTTTTATTCTTTATTTCTCAGCTTTCTGTTTATATTTTTATTTGTAGTAGTATTTTTTTAGTTTTATTTATCCTAAAATATATGTTCTTTTTTCTCTCCTCTTGTTATATTTTATTATCTGTTTATATAAAATAATATTTCATGTATGACTACCACAGCACGGGCAATAGCCTAGTATGGTAGTTAAAAAAATTGGCTAAAATGTAACATGTAAACATTTATGAAATAATAAATAAATAAATAAAATAAAATGCTTAATCCTGTTGATTCCTTCAGTAGCTTTCTTATAAACACTTGTCCAGGAAAAAAATGTGAACACAAGAACTGTGTCTTGTATCACTAACAACTTTTTTTTTTTAAACAACTTAATGTAGTGTCCTGTTTATATTGAGGTGAAGGTGAAAACTGAGGTAGCAATGAGGGTATTTATTACTTTTTGAAGTCGAATTTAGTTCGAATAAACCTTGGACTCTTGAACTGCCTATACGAACAAGGAAATGGATAAGTTATTCACTTCTTTACTTCACATTTTAGTAAAGATATAACCATTTACAAAATAATTTTTTTTAATAACTTAATTAGTAAAACCACAAATTTTAATATTTAATCACTGAAGACAATGTGAACGATTCTCAAAAGAAAAATTTAAAACAGAAAAATTAGAAAAATATTCGGAAAAATTCGGATAGATCAGGAATTGAACCCTGGACCTCAGACTTGCCGGAGTTTTGCTCTACCACTGAACTAATTCTACCCTATCACCCTTCGGTCATGTTTAACTGTGCCACACTTTGCCTCCAGTAATAATTATGCGTTAAGAAAATGAACATAATGTTTGTAGCTTTTAATCGATGTATGATTTAATTAAATATGACCGAAGGCGATAAAGTCGAATTAGCTCAGTGGTAGAGCAAATCTCCGACCAGGCCGAGGTACTGGGTTCAATTCCTAGATACGACCGATTCTTTTTTATTGATTCACATTTTTTGTTATTTTTCGTTAACATTGTCTTCGATGATTTCGTTAAATAATTGCAATTTTAATATTTTTTTTATAAATTTAATAAAGAAGTGAGGACGTGTGAAAAGTGCCAATTAAATTTTCTGAAAACCTGGCGCATTTTTGTGTAATCAGCCACCGACTGGTCTAATTGCTAATAATTATTTGTTTATATTATCTTGAAAAATTATTCTAAGTTTTATGTTTTTATTAGAACGTAATATATCCACTAACTATAACCAAAACACAAAATTTAGTTGTTGCACTATTTGATATTTAAAAAAATCAAATCGGATATAAAATAATCGGGAACATTTGTGCACTCTGTAAAATAATAATATGTAGGTACCTACGAATATGTAGAGTATTTCAATTTTAAGTGGCTAGTTTATAATATATAAAATTCGTTAGTCGATAGGTTTTTGAAATGAACAATAATATTGTTAATTAACACAAAAGCTTGCATGACCCACACGTGTGAATTGAACAAAATCTACAGAATATTTTTTTTTGTACTGTTGCGGTAATTAATCGGCAGTAGTCAAAATATTTGTCGAATTAACCAAAATACACAGAAAAAAGACCCGCAGCGCAATGCAATCAAAAATGTCTATGAGATGTAATATTTTTCGTATATTTACCAAGGCGAATTTCCAGGTAGAGAAGGGTTATCCAGGTTATTTATTTGGTGAAGGGTAGATACATAAAAGTCTTTTAAAAAGATTCGGGATAAAAAAGGTTAATATTTTTATGGCAATGTAAACATACCTACTTATATTTTTACAAATAAAAATTTACCGTTTTACTTATTATATACTAGAGAGTTCCCGGCATGGGTTGCTATGCCACTTAATAAAAAAATTTTTCTCCCTGCGTGTCCTTTCCCATTCGTCCCGTTCCCCTTTCCCTCACGCGTTCTCACGACAATAACGAACCCAAAAAAAAGAATTATTCAATTTGGTGCTGTCGTTCGGAAGTTATGCGCGTACATACATTTCGGCGATTCTAGGTATACATATATAAAAAAAATATATATAAAAAAAAAATATACATGTAAATAAATATATTAATAAATAGAAGATTATATTTTTCAGTTCAAATTTCGATCTGCGTTGAACATAACAATACCAACCAATAGAATATTTTCCCTTGGAAAATCTCAAGACAGGTAACAGCAATACACGGATTCTATAAAAAGTTTGCTCGCATCTTGAATATTTGATATTACCACCTATAAAACTCGAAGGTGTTCCCATACATCCACAGGGTGTTCTCATTTCATGCTCTGTTTGGCGGGACCATGCTCCTGGCATGTAAAATTTACAGCCAGTTGTCGTTCAATATTTCATTTGCTTCGTCCCAAAGAAACACCGCGGGGTCACCCTCCTCCCCGTACTTCCTCCCACCCCCCACCCACCGTTACCTAAGACGGTCTTCAGCTTTACAATTTACAACCAAGTCATTGGGAATCGGGAAGGAAAAAATAATAATTCAAATATAATGTCGGTTTTGAACACAGATTATTTTATTCTTCGATCAGGTAATAAGAAAATCTTTATGAGAACGGAAAAAATCCAAAAGTGATCAATTCTATTGATAAAATTATTATCATTCTAAAATCATTAGTATTAGTGTTTTGTTTACATTTATTATTTTTGTTTTCTTTACTCCGTGGTCGAGGGGCAAGGTTCTCGACTAGCGATACGGAGGCGTATTTTGGTAGAAAGCAGTCACTTTGTGGTTTGACATATTAATTGAAATAAAACAATAACTTTGTTTGTAACCATGATTTAATTATTATTTTTTTTTTTAAGTTTTTAAGTTTAAGTTTAATTTTATACCCTGAAGATGCTTGTGTTAAGGGAAACCGGTCGGTATGGATTAAATTAAATAATTACATCGTGGTTACAAACAAAGTTATTATTTTATTTAATTAATTTGTATTTTCACAATTTGATAATTTTAAAAATTATAAGGTATATTTGCGGCGGGGAAGAAGAGAAGATAGTAAGATACTCAGCATCACCCTGATGTAAGACCACCATTCAGAATTGAAACATTGCTTGAAATGGCTTTAGCCGTGTTTGGTAACTAGATTCGAATGTACTTCCTCACCTTCCTCTTCCCCATCTCCTTATCCTACCTACATTTAGCCTCACAACATACCCAAACTAGGGATGCCATAGTCTTACTTACTCCAGACGAGATCACTTTGGACTCTTGTGAGGTACTACATAAAAATTATTAAAAAATTCAGTGCATTGTTTATTACATTTGTTGTTAATTAATTACTTAGATACATTTACTTTATCGCAACGGAAATATATAAATGAGAAGAGAAAAAATATCTTTGGTTGTAAGCTTATATCCTGCATCAATCTTCGCCTATGGAATATGTATGACTTATTCGGCATATTTTGAAATGAAGAATTATTCTCATATTAGAATAAGTTAACAGTAATAATCTAAACGAAAATATGAAAGAGAACAAGACACAGAAAACAGAAAAAGCAATGGTCGCAACTGGGACTCGAACCCAGACCTCTCCGTCTAACCGGGACGAGCGCGTTGACCAATTTCAAAAAAAAAGTATAAAAAGAAAGTTTTTCTTTTAAAAATTGAATATTCATTTTTCGTAAAAGTCAATTGTTCCATATAAATAAAAATTCGGATATATCTATCCGAGACGCTATCCAGGTTACAAAACAATTCTTAGAATGATTGTTTCCAATAAAAAGGTTAGTTGCCCGTAATATGGAGAAAAATAATTAGTTGCTAATAATGTAATTCAGAAATTTGAAAATTATGAGATTGACAAATATGACGGCTTTGACAGAACGTGGCAATAGCGAAATCGGTCAACGCGCTCGTCCCGGTTAGACGGAGAGGTCTGGGTTCGAGTCCCAGTTGCGACCATTGCTTTTTCTGTTTTTCTGTGTCTTGTCCTCTTTCATATTTTCGTTTAGATTATTATTGTTAACTTATTCTAGTATGATATACTTCACTGATGGAAATAACCTTAAAAAAATATATAAAAAGAAGGTTTTTCTTATAAAAATTGAATTATTCTCAATTTTTTCAAATGCCGAAGACGGAGTTTATTAACTTAATGGAAATGAAATTTTGTCGTGAATAAGTCGTCTTTAAAAAAATGTTTTAATGTTATAAACAATATTGTGTGTGATATTGAAAAATTAAACCAGAATATTCTTTTGATATTTCAT
The DNA here is from genome assembly GCA_917563855.2 of Limnephilus lunatus. Classification (NCBI taxonomy): domain Eukaryota; kingdom Metazoa; phylum Arthropoda; class Insecta; order Trichoptera; family Limnephilidae; genus Limnephilus; species Limnephilus lunatus. Next base: position 49,536,351 of record OU830600.1, read on the forward strand.
TATTTGAGATATTTAACGGAGACTACGTAGTAAAGGTCACTTCCAAACCTGCATTTCCAACTAAAATCTCAAAACTGCATTACCATCCAATCCCGAAAACTGTTTTACCAATTAAAAAAATATACATCATGACCGTGCCGACAATGCCTGCGTACTACGTCATATTTATAATTGACTGAGCAGTGCGAAGTCCTTTTTTAACGTTCCTTTACCGGTTTTGAAAATCTGCCACTGCCATTTTTTTATTCAAGTGAGGCTTACTTTTCGAGATGGCTAATTTTGACTAGGTGGTTAACTTTGACTAGATAATTAAAATTAACTAATTTACGTTTTCGAAAATTTTCTGCATCAACTTTATTACTTAAGCAAGGCTTACTTTTACTGGATGACTAATTTTGTCTAAGCTTTTCAATACTATATTACCTGCCTGCCTGAAGAAAGCTAAAAAAATGTTATTTAGATAGTGACGTTTCTTTGAACAGATTGTATAATGCCTTACTTTATTTTTTTGTAATGTTACAATAATGAACTAATATCTTTGTGCTATGCATACAAAATCTTGTCTTAAACATTAGGTTTCCAATTTTTTTTTAAATAAAATAATAATTATTTTAATTAATAATTAACTGTTTATTGTAGAAAACAGTTAATTCAATAACGTACAACTATTTACAATTATTTACACAGGCACATATATCAATTGAGATGCAGCCTTGTGTTAAAAAAAAATCATTATGTTCTTAAAGTCACTGTGGTTTAAATGAAAAATGTCTATCTTGAAGAAATGTGGTTTAATAGTGTAGTCATTCTCCCCAAAGGTATGATCATTTGTTGGTTGGTTCTGCCTCTTAGAAAAATAAAAAGCCTGTTCTGTCCATCTCTGGTGAAGTTATCGGGGACATAAAGCGTAAAGCGTTCAAGAAAACTAAAATTTCAAAGAAGCATAACATGAACATAAATTTTTTTTATGGTTTATAATTAATTAGGTCGGTAATTAAGTACCTACTCACAAATCCTATGATTTCAGAGGAAATTTCAGAGAACTATTTAAACATAAATATATAAAATAAATAATTTAATACATAACCAAACTATTGCAATCAGAAACGTCTGCCTTGCATAGATATTTATTTTTATTTTTCACGAAATCACTCTCCTCCTTTTTTCAATTTATTTATTGAAAATTGACAGATTTTTAATGTTAAATAATATACCAACACTATATAGAACGTAATAATTTATTTGTTTTGGTATTTTCCATTACACCTGTCGGGGCTTCAAAAGCAGGAAATGGGCGATCTAAGTAGTTTGTAAATAATTAGGTACCTTCTATTTGTATTCTACTGCAAGAAATTACCCACAGAGAAAATAGTGCCATAGCGCGGCACGTAAAATATGAGACCGGAGAAAAATGCGTAAGATGGATTGGATGTCGTAATAGGGTGTCTTTTTCTGATTGTAGCGACATGTACAATGGTACAGAAGCCGTATAATGTTGAAATTCTAAAGGAAAAAAAAACAATCGTTGGAGGTTATATGCATTTTACTTAAACTCAGAAGGTAACGAATTCAATACCTACTCGCCGCAACAATGATTTATATTTGTACTCGCATATAATGTCTACGAATTATGTGGACGCTGTCAAACTCAAATGTTAACTTTTAGGTTAGCTGGATCTTTTTGAAATGGCTTTTCAGCAGTCGTATGTCGTGAGACGTAAAACTCTACGTAATATATTTATTGGCTGTCCTATGGTAGATTTGTTAGATCCCTTGCAGGGGCGGCTCGGGGTAGCTTGGCGCCTCGGGAAGCCATTTTCAAATGCGCCCGCATGATGAAGTGTTATTTTCGTTTTCATTTTTTTATGTTGTAGTGCCGCTTATTCTAAGTCGTTGGCTCTGTCGTGTAAGTAACTGATGAGTGCGCAGTTCTGCATAGTTGTTCTGATGTTTGCCAATGTCCGTTTTATGACGTGAAAATTAACGAACATCCATAATCAATATATATTATAAAAGAAAGTGTACTACAATGTGCGTGCCGCTAAAACTCAGAAACCCGGTACTGTCAAGGGTGTTATATGGTGTGGTAGCCCTCAATCCCCCATCCACGAAGAAGGTTCCCGTTTTTAACTGAAGTGCTCCTGAAGATATAAAGGGTGGAAGTTTCACCCTCTAAATATGTCTAGAACAGTCCAGAACACTCGAGAGAATTTGAGAGCATTTCACAACATTCCAGAACATCCCGGAACATTCTGGAATATTGTGGAATGATCGGGAATAGTGTGGATCGTTCGGGAACACCCCGAAACATCCCAGATCATTGTGGAACATTCCAGAACACTCTGTTCTGGAATATTGTGGACCATTTGAAGCCTTTTTTGAATGGATGGGGCTGGCCATTGGTAGGGATATATAAAGCAAGATCCGTAGTGGGTTCGAATGTCAGTTCAATCTCATTTCCCCGAGCGAAGTCGGGTACCCCAGCTGGTACAATATAAATCTCCGGATGAAAATTAGCTACTTTAGAACTACAAAATCTTGAATAGGAAACAAATGGCCAATTGATATTCTAAATTGTATACATATTCTCATTGAATTTTACAATATCTGATGTCCGTCCATAAAAAGATTGGTAAATTTTGGATAGGGCCTGACACGCTTATTACGAATAATTTTTAGAAAAAAACTTTATATTCGCCTTAATTACTATAAAAGGAAACTTTTTGCATTTCGGGCGGCGGAAAATTATGCATTTTAATTTTCAATTGCGTAATTGGCCGCCAAAACTGTGTGAGGTTTAATTGGCAATGGTTTTATTCTGAACGATGATGAATTTTCAATTTGAAATATATTTCTTTGTAAATATTTTAAAAACAATAAAAGATTTGTTTTATTTTCTAAAATATAAAGACTTTTTTACTTCCATTTTCACTTCCTTCAATAAAAATCTATTTCTATTTTTCACATCTACCAGGCGTCCCGTGACGGTTATAATTTGTTTTTTCATCCTTATTTTAATTTTTTCACTGATAAAATATTAAAAAGTTTAATAAAATAAAATACTGTTTTGTTTAAAACCACGAGTTTTATTAATTTTTTGAACCGACCGGTTTCGCTTTACTCAAGCATCATCAGGGTACAAATTAATACTGGTAAGTATTAATTTGTACCCTGATGATGCTTGAGTAAAGCGAAACCGGTCGGTTCAAAAAATTAATAAAACTCGTGGTTTTAAACAAAACAGTATTTTATTTTATTAAATATGTCAAACCACAAAGTGATTGCTTTCTACAATAATATTAAAAAGTTATAAAGGTGTTTTTTAATCCATGAAAAAGTCACATTAGATTTAAACAGGGTTCCTTTAATAGCATTCAATCAACCTCCTGGCCCTGTTCCCAAAGCATTCAAACTACCCTGAATCCTTTCCCAAGTCAAGTGTCCGCCACCGCCCCCGCCACGTGCCACGAGGCTGTGGACAAACTATTTGTCATCTTTCCATCGCCAGACATTTCCTAAATCTTAATGGCTACGGGACCTCGAGCTGATAGGATATTGAGGGGTATAAAAGCAAAACTGCCACTATCTACACTTTGTTCATGTTGACCTAATGATTGATCAGTAGTCTTCAACTCACTGTCTACATCATACAATCTTCCAAACAAAGCACAAACGCCTCTATATTCCTCAATCCTCAATATGGCCTCCGTGCTGGTTGAAGTTCAAAATCGCAACCCTAACAAATATGTTCAAAAACACCACTAAACTGGGGGGAACTGCAAAATCTACACTAATAAAAATATATTTGTTTTTAAAGCAGAAACAAATCGAAACATTATTGATTTGAACATGCGAATCTATAACAACATGCATAAGATTGCAATTTTATTTTAAAAAAATCAGATTGTGTAATTGACAAGCGATTTTTTTTTTTAAAGAAAGGCTAACATTCCCGGGTTACAAATTGTTAAAATCTGGAGTGATCCTTTTAAATAAAATCTCGTTCTATTCACAAACTTTCACTTTTATTTTCAACTATTGAACATGGATAAGTTATAAGAAACAAAACGGTAAGAATAACTACTGCTACACTAGCTCCGACTTATGAGCTGCCTTATATTGCGTTTATTGCAGAGAAAAGAACATAAAACACATGATGCGAGCCTTTTTAAAGAGTAAATCCCATCCTTCAAAACTGCAATTCATTTACAGGAGTGGGAGACTAGAAGATAAAACGAAAATCTACAATATCGATCAATATCCTGATAATCATCCATAAGCAAGGACTCACACCATTTGGGTGAAACATAGTAAGCTGAATTAATCGACCACAGATGTCGGTAGCCTTCACTTTTTTAACATATTGCCCGGGGCAGGATTCACAAATTTTATTAAAATTTTGGAATCATAATCTATTTAAAATAAACTATAAAACAAACAAAATAAACCAAAAAATCCTTAATCTAAGTACCTATACCACAAAAATACTAATACAATAATTCAAAATAGCATAAATTAACTAAAAACCTTTTTTTTTATCCTACACTGAACTTATAATTTAACTGTATAAATGCTGTTGAATTACTCTATTAATTAACCAAAAAAATAACTAAAAATTATTAATCCTATTAAATAACTAAAATATTCAAATGACTAAATTACACAAGTGTACATACTAAATTTTACATATTTAAATTGTCCAATAACACAAAATAATATTGTTTACACTGAACACAACACAATTATTGTTCTTTTTTCTTCTTTCTTCTCAAGTCTTCTGCTTGATCCATCCAAGGTGTAGTCGAGAAGATAAGTACCATAGTGTAAGGTACATAATCAATCCTTGGTAAGGTCCGGGATGTCAATTACAGGTTTAGTATCTGACTCCAGGGGCATCAGACATATCTTTGTGATGGGCCTCACAAAGATTCCTTGAGGTGTTTTTAGGGTAACAACTCGTACTACTCCATCCGCTCCAGGGTGTGTCTGCAGAATTCGGGCCATTTTCCATAAAGGTGGAGGTAAATGGTCTTCCTTTAAGATCACCAGATCGTCCTTTTGCAGTGCCCGTTGAGTGCTGGTCTGCCATTTAGTCCTCTTTTGCAGTTCAATCAGGTAATCTTGCTTCCATCTAGACCAAAAAGATTGAATTAGCGAACTGATCCTCTGATATTGAGTTAGCCTGTTGTCTGGTATCGCCCGGACGTCTCTCTCTGGAATGATAGAGGATTCAGTGCCTATAAGGAAATGGTTTGGGGTGAGTGGTTGGTAATCATGGATGTCATCGGACAAGGAAGTTAATGGACGGGAGTTCAGACAGGCCTCAATCTGACAAATTAAGGTATACAAGAGTTCAAAGGTTAATGAAGAATTATTAGTGATTCTATACAAATGGAACTTTGCTGACTTAACTGCTGCTTCCCACAAACCTCCCTGATTAGGGGCTCGAGGGGTTATGAACTTCCACTCAATACCTCTGTTCACTAAATAATTTTGAATCTTGTCGTTTTTTTCCCTCAAACTGGTGTACAGCTCTTTGAGCTTGCTGCAAGACCCTCTAAAGTTACTAGCATTGTCGGAAAAGATCTTTTCAGGTTGTCCCCTACGGGAGATAAACCTTTTTAAACTGTTCAAAAAAGCATTGCTAGATAAATCCGAAACTAATTCCAAGTGAACAGCTTTGGTTGAAAAGCAAATAAAGATACATAAATACGATTTCACGAGGGAAGCTTTTCTCAGCGTCCCACTTTTAATTGGAATTGGTCCGGCATAATCGATTACAGTGATTGCGAAAGGACGACTCGGCGTGATTCTTTCGGGTGGCAAATTTCCCATGATTTGATGACCGGTTCGGGGACGACATCTAAAACACACAAAACATTTATGTAATATCTTTTTAATAGTATTTTTCCCAAAGATAGGCCAAAATTTTAGTCGTATTTCAGCTAACAGAGCTTGAGGTCCTGCGTGTAAGTTTACATAATGGTAGTGACGTATTATCAATTCAGTTAGCTTATGTTTAGCTGGCAAGATAATTGGGTGTTTTTGTTGGTACGATAACTGTGTAGCTAAATTCAGCCTACCGCCCACATATATTAGACCATCATGTAAGAAGGGATGAAGAGATTTTAAATTACTTTTTCTGTTGACGATGCCATGTTTTTTTTTTAATTCCTTCAATTCCTTTTGAAAGGCGTGTATTTGAGCTGATCTCAGTAGACATTTCAAGCTTGATTCCAATTCAGCTACACTTAAATTGCCTGAAATTCTACCTTTAACACTTCTGCAGTTATTGACAAATCGCAATACATATGCAGTAACTCTTTTCAATTTAATAAATGATGAGAATTTTTTAAATATCTCACATTCTTGAACATCCGTGGATAATAGAATATTTTTGCCTTTGAGTTCCGGAGGGTTTGAAAACGAAATCTTTGATATAGGCCAAGCGTTGACTCCTTCGGTCAACCAACTTGGTCCATTCCACCATGTTGCAGAATTTATCAATTTATCTGTAGTGGTTCCTCTTGAAAGTATATCCGCTGCATTGTCTGCTGAAGATACGTGTCTCCATCGATCTGGATCACTAAGTTCTTGTATTTCAGCTACTCGGTTTGCAACGAAAGTAGCCCATCTCGTAGGTTGACCTTTCAGCCAGCACAACGTTATCATGGAGTCACACCAATAATATGTGTCGATCTCCACTATATTTAGCGCTTGTTTTACATTTTTTATTAATTTTGCCAGTAGCACAGCACTACAAAGTTCCAACTTTGGCAGTGAAATACACTTCAATGGTGCTACTCTTGATTTAGACGTTATTAGGTGTGAATGCCACTTACCGATATGGTCCACTGACACCATGTAAACGCAGGCTCCGTAAGCCTTCTCAGATGAGTCGCAAAAACCGTGTAGTTGTAGATATTTAGATTGCCTGCAAATAATTTTTCTTGGTATTTTCAACACATTTAATTGAATTAATTCTTGAAGGTAGGACCTCCAGGGTGCTAATATTTCATTAGGCAATGGATCATCCCACGCTGCTTTAGACTGCCATAACTTCTGCATTATCAATTTGGCTACAACTATAATCGGTCCTAGCAGACCTAATGGATCAAAAGTTGATGCAATGCAAGATAATATCTGTCTTTTACTCTCGGTTCGACTTGATGGTTTCATTATTACATAAGAAAAATAATCAGATTCATTATTCCATCTTAATCCTAATATTTTCTCAGTCTTTGGATTGTCAGTAATAATTTTTTCAGAATTGCCTGATTCGGCAATCTTAGCTTGGCCCGACTCGGCTGACAACTCCAAGACATTAGACCTCCATTTCCTCAAGGTCATCCCCGCAGACAAAAAGATGCTGATTAATTGCTCTTTTAACTCTCTACAGGATTCCATGTCATCTCCTCGGGTTAACAAGTCATCCATATAGAAGTCATTTTCTATGACCTGACTAGTTCTAGGAAAATTTATATTGTTATCCATACCAATTTGCCGTAGACTTCTAGTGGCTAAGAAGGAGGAAGGGCCCAGACCATATGTGACTGTCTTCAGACGGTAATGCTTGAGCACCTCCTGCGGCGACTCGCGCCATACTATCTTCTGCAGGTCACGGTCCGCTTCACACACGTTAACCTGGCGGTACATCTTCTCGATGTCGGCCGTCAGGACCACTTGATGTTTCCTGAAATGCAATAGTTGGGTGTATAAGTCCTTTTGTATAACAGGTCCTGTCATCAAGGCGTCATTGAGAGAAATTCCATTTGAAGTTTTGGCGGAGCCGTCAAAAACGACCCTCACTTTAGTAGTAGTGCTTGATTCTTTTATTACAGCGTGATGAGGTAAAAAATAGGATTCACGATCCCCCTTTGATTGGTCACACACCTCCATATGACCCAATTCCTCATATTCACGCATGAATTGTATATATTGAGTCTTCAATTCGGGATTCGACACAAATTTTCTCTCTAAATTTTTAAATCTTTTTTCAGCAGTGAGCAATGAACTTCCCAGCTGATCAATGCATGCCCGACGCGGTAAACTTACTACGTATCTACCGTCGTCTTGTCTGGTATGAGTACTAGCAAAACTGGCTTCACAAGACTTTTCTTCATGATTTAGAATCTTAGTGGGATTAATCTCCTCCAATTTCCAAAATTTTTCTATTTGATGACTTATTTTATTTATAGATAAACTACAAAAATCTGATACAGGCCTTTGCTTGGGGTACATGTTGATCGGTCCTGATATGATCCATCCCAGTTGCGTTCGTTGAAGTGTTGGTCCCGACTCGAGTTTCAATCTATCGTTGGTTAGGATTTCCCAAAAACTTTCCGCGCCCAACAGGATGTCGATGGGTGCAGCTATATTGAAGTTCGGGTCAGCTAGCTCCAATCCTCGTGGTAGCTTGAAGACTTTTTTCTCCATTGTCACTTGTGGTAAGTTTGTTGTAATCTCCTGTAAAATCAGACATGATATTTCGCGTTTATAATCAGTATTAAGCGAAGTCACCTCCACTGAAATTCTCTTTTTTATGTGTGTGATATTATTATGGATCCCAGAGACGGGTTTGTTTATCAATTCACATGGTAAATTTAATTTATTAGCAAATTCAGCTCTCATAAAATTTGACTGGGCCCCTGAATCAATCAGAATACGGGCTTTAAAAATCTTATTGTTACTACCCACAACTCCTATGTTGGCAGTTGACAATAATATTATTTTTTCTGCTTTATCCGATGCAGAAAAATTTGATACTGAAACCTCGTTATCAGCATCCATATTGGAGGCCTCCCGCAGAGGTACCTCATTGTGTAGCAAGGTGTTGTGGTTATCCTTGCCACAGCGCCTGCAAGAAAGGTTTGCCTTGCAACTCTGTGCATGGTGACCCACCTTTAAACATTTAAAACATGCTTGGATTGATTTCGTAGCATCAATCCTCTCATGTAATTTCAATTTTATAAATTTTTTGCAATAATAAATTTGGTGACCTTTCTCGTTACAATAAATGCAGTTGTTAGCCTTTACCGCTAAAAATACTGATGAATCTTTTTTGTAATTATTGTTGCTTATTTGTGTTTTATGAAAGCTAGAAATCTTTTTCTCAGAAGCGTTCATAAGTTCCAATACTTGTGCTCTAGCAGATAAACATTTTAAGAATTCCTTTAACGTAGGTAATTCGTCTTGCATTGTATATTGCTCCCAATTTTTTCGGGTAGATGCGTCTAATTTATTTGATATTATATAAATAATCAACGGATCCCATTGATCTACCTTGATCCCGATATTTTGTAATGCCTTTAAACTAACGTTTGTTTCATCAATTAAATACCTCAATGCTACAGGCTCTTCTTGTTTCATGTCTTTTAATTGAAATAGAGATTGGATGTGTTTATGCGCGGTAGTTCTTAAATTTGCATATCGTTCATTTAACAATTCCCAAGCGGAAAGGTAATTTAATTCCGAAACTTCTAGATTAGCTATTATTTTTAATGCGTTTCCCTTTAAGGTGGATTGCAAGTAAAAGAATTTTTGCACATTGCTTAAAGTACTGTTATTATGGACTAAAGTCTTGAAGGTTTCGACGAAATTAACCCAATTTTTTTGATCTCCATGAAATTCCCGCAATTGAAGGGTGGGTAGTTTTATTTCCACCTTACTTTGATCGACGGATTTGATCGCGCCTTTGGCCGTTGCCAAAACTGAGAAATATTGGTTTTCGAAAGCTTCTCGTTGACTATAATTTTCAATTTCGTCTGAATCCGGTAACATTTCAATTTTCTGTTGAACTGCTTCGAATTCATCTAGCAATGATTTCACCCGATCATATCTTAATTTAATTTCATTTACCGACAATGCATTTAATGAATCTGCGAACCTAGTCAATTTTCCCTTAATCACGCCACGTTTGCTTATTAATGATTTCATATTTTCCTTTTTTGATTCTATATTGTTACTTTTGCTTGACAATTATTTTATTTGAGCAAAGCACCCGTTTGAAAGAATACCAATGACAATCTTGACAATACTATTTGAGAACACTATTCAAGTAATATTATATTATTATTCTTAAGTGGGTAGTGATTTTATTTATAATAATGACTCTATTTAAGATAAATCTCGTTTAAATACATGAGGTCTGAATAAACATAAGATAGATGTGATAGGAAGGCACTGAATACTTATCTCAGAATTGCTATGTGGTCCACTTTCCTTAATGATTTCCAGGTTCAATCAATTTTGTATTTTTACAATCTCATTACAATCTCCTGATTGTAATCCGGTGGAAGGATCAAATGTTAAAATCTGGAGTGATAAGAATAACTACTGCTACACTAGCTCCGACTTATGAGCTGCCTTATATTGCGTTTATTGCAGAGAAAAGAACATAAAACACATGATGCGAGCCTTTTTAAAGAGTAAATCCCATCCTTCAAAACTGCAATTCATTTACAGGAGTGGGAGACTAGAAGATAAAACGAAAATCTACAATATCGATCAATATCCTGATAATCATCCATAAGCAAGGACTCACACCATTTGGGTGAAACATAGTAAGCTGAATTAATCGACCACAGATGTCGGTAGCCTTCACTTTTTTAACACAAATAACCCAACAATATTTAAAAATCTCCTAATTCCACCACAGATAGAAGTGAAACCTTCAGAAAACTAAAGTAGACAAAAGTGGGGAGACTACGAAGAACTTTTTTATCAATTATGTGAAGGATGATTTTTTCAATGTTTTTTTCGTCGAATTCCAATGCACCTTTTCATATACATTTAGTCATCTTATTAGTATTTGTGTTTTCTTCTTCGGAGTCGCTAGATGGCGATTTCTTTTGTATATTCTTTTTCCTGTTCACTTTGGAGTGGTGTGAAGATTGGATATTGATTTTAAAAAAAAAATGTTTTTATTTTTTTTTGTATTTCGTAAGATTGGATCTTTGGTCCGCTAAATGTGAAAGGAGAATTGCGTGGGACTGTGGATTTGGTCATATTGTGTTGGAACCGAGAACCCTTGAATTAAATAAATATTTAAGTGCTATCTCATTCTCTCGTGTGTGTTTGTATCTTTTTAGTGTCGCTCGTTTCCGTTACATCGAGTTTCAAATCACAACGGTGCTAAAGAAGTTTTTTACTTCAAAATCGACAAAAAGTTTAAAAGGAAATATGAAAATCGTGTTTAATTTACATACTGAACATTTTGCATTAGTGGATAGTGGCGGTTTTGCTTTTATCCTCCTCACATAGAATGTTAGCGCAGGACACAGGTGGAACTGCCATACACACTTTTCAAACAGATGTAAATCATACAATTATTTATTCTCACTACATATTTCAGCCTGAATACGTAGCAAATATTACGTGTTGCCTACCTTTTTTTACTAACTGGTTCAGTTTTCATTGAAAACCATATTCATTATTTTATAATGTAACATGATATAACATTATGTTGAAGATATCTGGATGAGAATTAAATGACTTAAATTAATGTCTAACGAAATAAGTTCTGAAAAGTCACCGTTTCATAGTATTTTAGATTTAAAAAAAACTCATCAGCCGTATCACTTGATAACATCGTTATGTAATCGTGGATGAGCTCGTTTGGTCGATGGTAATGAGGTACATATATAAATATAATATCTGACAATCTTCCAATCATCGTACCAAAATAAAATTGTCAAATACCATCTACACAAAAATCATTATTCTAACACTTTCAACCAATTTTATACGAAATGAAAAAACAGCAACCTTTCATTCTTTCAAATTATCGTACCGTGGTTTTAATAATACAATGATAAATTTATTTTTAATATTACTATCTATCTATCTAAATAAAGAAGAGGGCCAGACTTTTATATGCAAATCTCCAATTTTATTCCAAGGTTGGTGTCATTTTGCATACTTGACTTTGATATCAAAAGGAAGGTCAATGTTTACATTTAATTTCGAAAAACTCTGCGTAAAGCCCGGTCAACGCCGAAGAATTAAGCTAGTTGTAATATTTTCATGTTCTTCTGTGGTGATATTTTACGAATGCCAACTGGTATTATTATAAATTAAGAATGTAAATTTCGTAATCAAATTGCTAAAACACACAGGTCTGAAAACCATAATTCTCTTTGCTCGGTGCGATTTCTGTTTACCCAAAGGATTTATGAAAATTTCCTCTGAAATCCTATGATCCTGCCGGAGATATACGGCGTGATACACTGAAGAGAAAAGCCGATAGAAATTTATTGTGGTATGTAAGCTCAATTTTTTCTTTCTTCTGGTGAATTTGGTCAATCTTCTCAAAAATATTGAAATTGGCCTGTCTAAAGCACACGAGTTGAAAAATATTATGTACGAGTATTGTGACAGTTCTTAATTACAACATATTAATTAATGTAGGGCACTGATGTTGCTAGCCGGTTGCATACTCCTTTCTTCCTGACGCACGTCTTCAGAATAATAATACATTTTAATCACCTCCCTTGGGTGCAACGGGCAAAATGCTAGTCAATCACATTTTTATAAGGGGGTCGTTTGCGCGGCCCGTTTCGGCCCATTTCATACAAACCTTAATTTTGAATTTGAGATGAAAATACCCAGCCAAACTAAAAAAAAATATTTTTGTAATCAGAAGGTATATCAAATATCTAGTACAGATATGAGCTACTTTATTTATTTTTAATTTAAATTATAAGCTATAGGCCATTAAAGATTTTAATGTTACATGATTTGAGAGACAACTTGGGCAATTATTTGTAAGTAAATGAAAAACATTTTTTTTAAATGTATTTATTATGAAAATAAGATGAATTATAAAATAAATAAAAAAAAGGAAATCATATAGATGAGTGTTAATTTAAATTACCAATTACCTATTTACGTTGAAACAAAAACTTGTCGTTTATATATTAAAATTAGGTACTACCCAAATAAACACATTTTTGAAGATGTTTTATTTTTTTTATTTTATTAAAAATTAAAACAAATCTTTTCATGTTTTTCATACTCACAAATAATTCCTTTGATATAATATTGTACTTGTAATTGTAATGCATTGTACTAGATATTTAATACACCTTTTGATTACAAAAATAGTTTTTCAGTTTGGTTGGATATTTAATCTCAAATCCAAATTTAAGATTCGAATGAAACTGGCCGCGCGAACTTTCCTCTTAAACTAAGAATTACATGCTGTCTGTTTTGCGTTTGATTTATTATTTGTGATGAAATACAAAAGTTATTCCGTTGCATTGCATTATTCCTCTACAACTCAACAGCTTTAGAAAACGTTTTTTGAATGATATTTTTGTTTATGCGAAATAGGCAATCGAGGGGTGTTTTCCGGTGAACCAATGTGTAAAAATGTTAATTCACTGAGATTTTTTTTTAATAAACTGCAAAATATAAACAAGGAACCCAACATTTATAAATTATTTTGTTAGGGCCCATAGAGTTCGCTGCTGATATTTTATTCACGTAAATCTTTCCGCTGCCTGTAGGAAATTCCCAAATGCCTCGAAGTTTCAATGAAAAGTTCAACAACTCTTTTTGTTTAGAGTTTCCCTTTTTGTTAATTTCGATAGTCATCGACAAAAGAGCGAAAGGTTTTTCAATTCAAAAAATATTCGTAGAAAAATTATTTATATTTCCATACCCATTTTTTATTTTATTGTTAAAAGTTATTAATTAAAGACATGCATACGAAATTCTACAGTAATGTTATTAAATGATAAATTTCAATAATAACAGACAGTTCACAGGTTCTCAACCCCTGTTTAGTAAATAAATTAATTAACTGAAAGCGTAGGTGCATCAGATTTTATGTTTGGGTTAAATCTTCATCACAGGAAAGACTAAATCCTTCCACACCCTTTTCCACATTGTTCATCTAGTCAATCCACGCTCTGTAAGTGTGCACTATATAAGTATAATAAATACAGAACAATACAAGAACAATACAAGAACAATACGTCAATGAACCAGAGACCAAATGGGAAAATAATTCACTGACTCCAGATATTTTCATATCAGAGGGTTCGGCTCGGTAGATCTCCTAACTGTATCGATAAATCCTTCTGATCCCTCAATATAAATATTTAAAATTTCGTAATACTACATGTATTAAAATTACTGACTTTTGCATTTTTATATATAAATTCTTTGACAAATCTAATAAGCCTAAATTTTGAATGAGTGTGCTAGGTATAATGCCAGTAGCCGAAATAAAAAATGGTAATCTTTTTATATTTTGAGAATGCCAAATTCTTTAATCTCATTTCCTAAATCTGTATATTTTCTTATTTATTCAGACACAGTTTTCTGAATATTACAGGAATTTTGAATAGCGACATCAATGTTGTAAGCTACTTTTTAAATTTTGTCATGTAAAATTATATCGGGTCTATTATGACTAATTGTTCTGTCCGTTCGAATAGTTTTATCATAATAAATTTTATAAAATTCATTTTCTAAAAATGAATTTGGTTCATTTTCATAATATGGTACTATATTACGGCAGTCAATCAAGTTATTTTTAACTAGCTGGGTTACCCGGCTTCGCTCAGGACAATAAGATAGTGTTCTGGAATGTTGCACAATGATGTTCCCGAATCCCTATTCCTGATCATTCAACGACATACTTCGCCGCTCCTTCCACAACTTTCTACAGCTTGGAACCTTCTAGAACTTTCCGGAAGACTGTTCTAGAAATTTCAAGAGGGCGAAACTTTCAGCCCTTATATCTTTAAAAGCACGCCTTTTAGGTAAAAACGGATACCCTTATTCCCTAGGGGGGATAGAGATCTACCACACCATATAACTCCCTTGATCGAACCGGGACTCGTTTCTGAGTTTTTGCGAGCTGCACGTTTTTTTGGACTTTCTTTTATAATATATGCCATATTAAAATAAATAAAATGTTACTCCTCACATGTCCTTTCCCGTGCGTTCCCCTCCAGCGTTCCACTTCCACCTTCTCCACCACCGCTCTCCCGCTCTCCCGTCCCGCCAACCCTCCTGGCACTGCATTTGTTGACTCCCCTCCCGCCCGGCCCGTAGCCGAAACTTTTTTCTAATACTAACAATTTTAAACTCGTGATATCTTTCTAATTAAATATCCGAATTGAAAAATTCAAAAAGTTAAATAAAGGTATTGAAGCTGTCTTGAATATGAAGTAATTTATTTTGATAAGGATTAAAACCAAGATACAAATAAAGAGCCTTATCAAGCGGCGACATTTAAATTAAATTTTTAAAATAAAAGAATACTTATTGTGGCATAACCATAATAGTTAGACATATGCTGTAGCGACTTTTTTTGTAAATAATGATGTGTTCTATAAAGTCGTAGTACATTATTTTATTGTATCATCAATATTTTTCGCAGCGCACGCGATTTAAAGAATATTTTAGGTAATTTTTTTACACCCTGGGTTACATTATTGAAGTTTTAGTAAGGATTCCTATTTTTTTTGAAAATATAATATAGCCTATATCACCCGGGAATAGTGTAGCTTCCCAACAATGAAAGAATTTTTCAAATCGGTTCAGTATTTTCGGAGCCTATTCGATGCAAACAAACACACAAACAAACAAACAAACAAATCTTTCCTCTTTATATAGTGTGTTAGATTACTAAACTTTGGTGAATTATTTTTAAAACTTGATTATGCCTAAATATATACTCGGGCGGCGCTAATACAGAACATCCCGATATAATATGTTCTATAGTTTCCGGAAAAGCCAAACATTTTCTACATAAATCGTCAATTTGATTTGTATCTTTATAAAAGTTATATTATTATTATTACTTTGTTTGATTTTTTATGGCAAACTTCTTGAGAAATACTTGTTTGAGGACACTAAATTTTTTTCAATGTAAGTTGATTGGAAAATTAATGTGATTTATTTTTATTAAGACGTACACAGTACATTATAATACAAATGATAAGGTAATAAGGTATAGTAAAATAAATTATTATGTTTTAAGTTCATGGAATGTTATTATGGAATATAATTTCGCGAATAATTATAATGAAAAAGTGTGTAGAGAGATATGCTCACGAATGTAATAGACTGTTAATAAAAGTTTAATGAAAAACTGAATGTAAGTTAGTTGTGAAATATTAAATTTCTCATAAGAACAATTCTCTTTTTATAACTCTTGAAGGTTTTTTCTATCAATGTAATATAAAATATATTATTGAAGGAGAAGATAACACTTATAATATAAATGAAAATATGAAAGAGAATAAGACACAGAAAAATAGAAAAAGATAATGGTCATAGCTGGGACTCGAACTCAAAACCTTTCGTCTAACCGGGACGTGTGCTTTCACCAATTCAGCCATTGCCAGCTTCTAATAAACTGTCATAATTGTCATATTTTCAAATTTTAGAATTAACAATATTATTTTCGACTCATTTTTCCATATCATAAGCAACTACCCTTTTTATTCTAATAACTGGTTTGTAACCTAGATAATGGATAAAAAATATATCCGATTTTATTTATATGGAACATAAAATATCATGTCATAAAATATCATGTGGATTCAACACGAAATGACTATTTTGAAAGCATGCACAAATGTCTATGTAAATATTAAATAAGGGTGGTTCGATTACCCACGTACGATGCAATCCATTTATTGAGATCACTGTGACTTCTTTGACCTAGTAAATGAATATAGTGATGGTCAAATGCTTTGATAACATCTACCTGGCCTCGCATATCCACCTTATTACTTTTTAAGCATTTTTTTAATGTTAAACGAGGTTTCATGAAATGGCTGCATATTAATTGTTGCTTTACTCATCGGATTTCGCCGGCTGATAAACGGTTCCGATTGCTGGGTTAATCTGTCAGGAATGAAAACTAAAGACACGAAAATCCGATAAATATATAGTTACACATATTGAGCCTCACTAAAAAAAACACAGCATGACAGATAACCTTTATACACTAAAACATATACACTATACACTAAAACACGAACTATTACTAATAAACTATCTTCCGGGGTCACACTTTAAAATGCGTTTTACATCTGGCAACAATGTAATTTTTTATAGTGCACTTATTAAATTGTTTGTTTTCATTCACAACCGCTAGGTAGGGATGGTTAGTGTGCCTGCGCATTTGTCGTTCGCGCTGAAAACACATTATCTGCGAAAAAAATTTGGCTCTCCGGATGTGTGTTGTAATGTAATATTACTTATTTATTATATGTCCAGTCCATGATAGCTTATTGTTTGACAAGCCTCCAAAGAGCACACAAACCCCAATAGCTCGGAGGGCTTTGAAGCAGAGAATGGACGGTTACCTCGAGAGTGTTTTCTCTTGGGGTTAGAATAACCTCGTCGAATTTAATGTTTCAAAGACCCAATCATGTTTGATAACGTCTAAAAGGGATCGAAATGAAAATCTAGTCTCCTTCAACGGAAGCATTCTTCCGAACAGGACCTCCATTGATATGCTTGGTGTAACTCTAAGTGATCAGCTCAGGTATGGGGGCTCCATCGAAACCAGAGTTAAATTAGCCTCTCAGAAACTGGGCGTACTGTACAGGGCCCGCAGATACTTTAATAGTACACAACTGCTAACCCTGTACAAATCGCAAGTGCGCCCCACAGTTGAGTTTGGCAGCCACCTCTGGTCTGGAGCTCCAAAATACCTTTAAAAAACCCTTGACTCTGGGCAGAAACGGGCGGTCCGTTTGATAGATTCTCCCATCTTAACAGACGGATTGCAATCTTTAGAGCACAGGCGTCAGGTGGGAATGCTGTCCTTGTTCTACCGGTATTACAATGGAAAATGCTCCGAGGAACTAGCGTCGTTGATCCCCTCGGCACCGGTGCATAGTCAGGAAACACGCCAAACACGCGCCCAACATTTGTACACGGTTGACATTAGTCACATGAGAACGGGTCGTTTTTACGACTCGTTCTTGAGCAGCTCGGATGTGGAACGATTTACCGGCCTCTGTGTTTCCTCCCTCCTACAACATGGGTCTCTTCAAGACCCATGTTCGCTCCTTCCTTTCCTCAAAAAGACCCTCCACACAGCATCCTCAAAGATGACATAGGCCCTGAGGGAAATTATTTTCCTCAGGGCCTCCTATGTGGAGTTAATGTAAAAAATATATATATATATATATGTGATTTTAATTTCTATTAATATGACAAATTCACTCTTATATTCATATAATTGATTTACCTATTTACCGTGTTTTTTGTGGTTTTTCATAAGTTTTGGTCAAGTTATAATAAAAATAATCGTACTTTGAATGTTGAATTGTCAGAAAATTATTTTATATGATAAATGAAAATTCAAATTTACATTTAAGGATCTTTATTTTATGAGAATTTCTGATGAAAAGTGGTGTTTTTTTATAATATTAATATCTAATACATGTGGTGGTAAACGTATCAAAGAAATTAACGTCTTTAGAGAAGCAAGAAATCCGTTTGAAATATCGGTTTTATTTTTAGATTTTTTTTTGGCATTATAAAAAACTTTTAAATTTTAAGTAAAATAAAAAGGACTGTATTTTTTAAATTTTGTCTACACTTTCATCAAAAATATGTTGGTAAGAATTTTTTTTCAATTTTTTTCCGCGTTTGAGTCTTAAAATATTAAGTTTAAAAATAAAGTGTATTTCAAATACACAAATCTAAAAGGTAATTTTTGTCTAGTTTTTATCTAGTTTACCTTCAAAAATAAGAAATATATAGAAAATTCAAAATAATTTGTAAAAATACCAAATTTCGTTCAGACATCATTAATAAAACAGTCGTACATAAACTACCCTCTCAGGCTGTGTAAACAATGTAGATATCTTTATTTCCATGAACAATTTTTTAATTAGTATGGTTTTCACATCCGCGGCCGATTGTCAGTTGAATAAAAATTTTACGGGGTTTTTTAGTAAGGCTGATTATATTTACCTTTACCTAGCCCCAAAATAAACTGCCAAATTTATTATGTTTTATATAAGTACTAGATAAACGAACAGTATTCCATTTCACATGTATATTTTCCTTTTCAATATATGCATCCCAGTTAATCTAGAAATAGCGTGTAAACATTCTCTGATTTATTACTACGAAAGATGATAAAACTTTTGATTAAATCTCAGTTGCTGGATGGTTTTCTAATCTGCTTCAGACTAGTTGGATGGCATCCGAAGTGGCGAACATCGCATCGTTTCGCTCACCTTCCAGTTTCGCTACATACCTACTACAAGTAGCTCGTAAAAGTCTAATATTGTAAATGAAATAGTGCAGCCATTCCGGGAGCTTTACCAATCTTTCCCTGCAGCCTGCAGCTGGTTTCGGCTAAACCGGGCTTTGTTATAGACTTAACCGGTTATAGCGAGATTCATTTAAAAACCTTGAGAAATATACGATATTCTTTTAATAAATAATTAATAAAATAATATGTATTTTTCTATTTATTTTATTTTTACGATTTGGGGGCGGGTATCTCGAGGATGATATGGGCCCTAAGGGAAATTATTTTCCTCGGGATCTCCCGTGTGGAGTTAGTTTAAAAAAATCAGAATGTGCAATTCACACGCGGTAGAAGTGAATCCTTCAAAAAACTAAAGTAGAAAAGAGTGGAGAGACTACGAAGCACTTTTTTTATCAATTTGAAGGATGAATTTTTCCATATTTTTGTCGTCAAATTCCAGTGCTTTCCTATAGATACAATTGGTACTCTTATTAGTATTTGTGTTTTCGATGTCGCTTTCTTTTGTGTTTTCTTTTTCCCGTACATTTTGGAGTGCTTTGAAGATTGAATATTGATTTTATAAAAAATAAAAATAAAGTTTTATACCACCAAAGAAGACTTGTGTAGGACTGTGGATTTATCGTATTATATTGAAACCGAGTATCCACGAATTTTATAAATATTTGATTGCTATCTCGTGCTCTCGCTGGCTAAATCCTATACATAGATGTATGTGTTTGTCTCTTTCTAGTGTCGTTCGTTTCCGCTTCATCGAGTTTCAAATCACAACGTTACCAAAAAGTTTATACTTTAAAAATCATGATAATCACGATAACTAAATGTCATTCAAAGCTGGAAAATATCTGTTAGAATAAAAGAGTTGACATAAAATTAACAGATTTAGTATGATGAGTTATAATGCACCGGGGAATCATATAATCCGTTTCCTTGATCAAGACCTTGGATCCCTGTACCTTAGATGTTATTTTGAATTTCATTTTCATTTTCCTTTTCTTAAACTATACGCTTTATGGCAGGGTTTGCACTATAAACTTATTCGTGGCAGTCGTGCTAAGTATATTGTTTCTGTAGATACCCATCTACTACGAACGTCTGTCCGCTTTCCTAGAACAATTGACTTTCATACTCGTATTTAGATATGGATATAATATTACGACGACGCTAAAGCATAGAATTTCTCCGAGGAACGAGTTTAGCGTGAACATCTGGTGAGTTTCGCTTTTAAGACCACGTCCGCGGACCGTATCGAGCGAACTTACATAAAATCGGACAAAAAAGACGAGAATGGGGACTTCGTATTTATTATATTTACCTACGTCATTTTTCTTAAACTTCTATAGAATAGAGTAGGTTCATTCACCTATTTTTCTACATCGGTGCCGAAAAGTTTAAACATCTCAAGAACTGCGTTATAGTGTAACGCCTAATTGGTTCGACCCTAAATTTGGAAGTAACGGTGTCCGGGGATACAGGAATATGGATTCCAATTGAAGATATAAGCAAAAACATGACAATATTGTTTTTGTGTTTGGACAACTTAAAAACAACTCAATCAACACCGCTTTTAAAAGTCATTAAAAGCCATGTAAAAATAGCCCGTAACCTAACCTAACGTAACCTATTTAACGAATTTTTTTCATCACTTTTAATAACTTGTTAAAAGAGGTGTTGAGTTGAGTTTGTTTCTGAGTTTTTGTATGGAGTGTGTAATACACAAACTATAAACCGCGGTAAGAAATGCTATAGGTAGGTACATAAAACAATTATTACGGTGCTGTCAAACAATCCTTTAAAGTTGCAACCTTTTTGAGCTTGGCCTATTTCAGAAAATCGCTTGTCATACATTCCCAATGGGAATTGGTAATGGGAAGCCACAAAAGTATAGCGCGCATATAGCGCGATATAATTTAATCGATTTTTCTGACAGGATATAAAAAAATGTTTTTAATTTTATTAAACGACTTCGAAAAGGAGGAGGGTATTTTTTTTTTTAATGTTTGTTACCTCAGAACTTTCGATTGGGTGAACCTATATTGATGATTCTTTTTTATTAGAAAGCTGGTGCTTCCCGTGTGGTCCCATTTTAATTTGGTCCAGTTCTGACAATGGGATCCATGAGAAAACCATATATGTCTTAAATTTGCAATAAGTATGTGCGCGAAAAATGGACGAATAACTCAATATTACGCCAACAGATTTCGATGATTCTTTTAAGTAAAACTTCTTTACGCACGCTCATCACTAAAAATCAAAAAATAAACAAAAATTTTAACAAAACAAAAAACGACTTCAAAAAATGCACTAAGAAGTAAAAAATAATTTCGTACGATTGTTATTTTTGGAGTCAGTGTCAGCCAAGATCTCCACATGTCACCTATAACTATCTATGTATGTAGTTACCTTGGCTGACACCGACTCCAATCGTACGAAATTATTTTTTTACTTTTTAGTGCAATTTTTTAAGTCGTTTTTTGTTTTGTTGAAATTTTTGTTTATTTTAAAGAGAAAGGGGCTTGAATAGTGCAGCCCACACAAATAAACAAAAAGTTACATTTTATGTTTACGTTCTTATTACCTACTAGTATAATTAAAAAACATATTTTGAAATACTCGTACAACAAAAAATTAGGATTCGTAACTCGCACGAAAATCCGCATTATTGAAATACCGATAAGGCAAGAACAAATTAATATGCAAAAATTCAAATGGAAAACCTAGTTTACGTCCATCAGAGAACAGCACTTGAAATATACCCATTGAACTCTAAAATATATAATTTCCTGAATCAAACTGAACCCCTGGAAAACCAGCATGTTTTAACTCAGTTCTTATTCAATCCACGTGTAAATTATTACCGGCCCTATTTGCTCGATGACCTGAAAGAAACGTAATCATAAAGATATTTGTTTCTCGATGAAATCGGAAATGCACTCGGTAAATATAATTGGGGACTTTATATGAAAAATTGTTGTAAATATCTAAACTATCAATATTAATTTTATGGGTAGGTATCTATTATTTTTTTTAAATTGGCAATTTACCCAAAAAAAAGTGTTTTGTATGCACCTACTATTCATCGTGAAATATAATGATGGTATTACTTTCTTATTTTATACAAACTAAGTAAGGGGCCATCCTCACTACCCCCCCCCCCCCTTGAGGTGTGACGTAATTTATGGGTGGCCCCTAAGTAGAGAAACCGTTATTCAATCTACAAACAAATAAAATATTTTCTAATTTATTTTCGTGAACAACCAAAAAATAAAAGATTTTTTCAACTCATAATTCCACGTTACGTTTTAAATACCTATTCATCGAAAACATTTAAATAAT
Organism: Limnephilus lunatus; assembly: GCA_917563855.2. Taxonomy (NCBI): domain Eukaryota; kingdom Metazoa; phylum Arthropoda; class Insecta; order Trichoptera; family Limnephilidae; genus Limnephilus; species Limnephilus lunatus. The sequence continues at coordinate 49,558,948 of OU830600.1, forward strand.
CTTCTTATATTTTTATTAAAATTTCTTTGACAAAACACTTCTAATACACACAATTCGCATAAAATTTCTAAGGGTAGGTAATACATTTTCGGGACTGCTAAAAATTCATTAAATTTCCAACCCATTACTGGACTTCAAATTAAGCAGAGTATTAAATGCTTAATCAAATTTCGCCATGGAATTCCAATATCCAATGAATATTTTAATTTTGAAAGCACCTTTAATTAATCAAATTCATGTTCAGATTTCAGTCTGTTCCCACTCGACATTTTCGGTTTAATATTTCGAATATTGCTTTTATTTAATCCGACTTCACAAAAGGATCTCCCTTTGGTGATCACATTTTTGTTGTTTATTATGCCTATTCGAAATTCAGTTCTTTGCGTTGTAAATGGGTAGGTATTTGTTGTGTGTAGGTCTGGTAGGTACCATACTGATCATACCTGCCCAACGTGATAAAATTAGCCGATGTTGTTGTTTTTTATGTAACTCATACATATGGCTCGCAACAATAACATTTGGCCGTCATCAGTTGTTTTGTTTTGCTCGTTCTTTAAATAACCCTAAATCAAAAACAAAAGTATAGTGTGTTGAGCCTTGATGATTTTTCTCCCCTCGTCTTCCAGGAGCCACTTTTCCAGATATTTATAAACTTATACTGTCACTTTCCATGCCCTTGTTGTTTGTGAATTTGAAGAATGGAGAAGGATTTTGACGAAGACTTTCCTCCTGGACCACCCTAGAATGCCCCCAGATTCCCATCCCGACCCCCCTAGACAGTGAACACACCTCATAAATTTGGGCCATTCTAAATTCTTGAAAAAAGGAAGTTTAGCATCTCTTTTCCCTAAAAATGCAACTCGCCTTCGACTTCTCAGTCCCCACCAGCACTTTCTCAACTCCCTCCAAAAAACTTTGACTCCTATCATTCGCGTGGCCCGTATATATAGTGTACGCCCAAAAAACCGAGCAAGGTAAAACTACCACCCTCTTGAGATTGGTAAATTCCTTTTGAGCAGCAAGAACTTTCCAATTAACCTTGGATTGGAGGTGCAAAAGTCGAAGGTCGTTTCCGAATCTCCGTTGATTTTCTTACAGGGTCAGCTACAGTCAACAACAATCTACATTTCATAAAATTCAAATTCAAGGCTTACATTCCAACTTTTAACGTCACTCGTATGAGCCTGGTCAGAGGTATCGACCAATCTGTCCGTCGTAGAAATAAATCCTTGTCTTCACTCCCCGCCCCCCCCCCCCCCCCTAAACATATCGGCAATCCCATCCAAACCTTCCAATGTGTCATCATCACTTTTGAAGGACAATCTCTTCCCTCCCGTATATACATATTCTTCAGCTCGTTAACGGTTGAAATGTATACGCTTCTCCCACCACTCAATGTTTCAATTACTGCCGTTTTGGTTATACCAACGCTGCATGCAGATCCCCGTCTAAATGTTTTTTTTTTTTTCAATTATTTCTGGCTTTCACCCTTCAAGGGTGTTCTAGGCCATCATTTAAAATTACAGAGAAAGGGAAAGGTGATTTTATATATTAATTTTATTTAAATGTACAAATTTCAGAATTATATGGAAGATTAGAGTTGAGTTCAGACTTAGAAGAGATGAAATGTTGAATGGAGGGGAGGCAATTTTAGATAACGCTTGATAGAAGAGAGGATATTTATTTAGAGAGGGACAACCAAAAAATATGTGATCTAAAGTGACCACATCTAGACCACAGAACGTACAATCTGGGGAGTCAAGGATGTGAATTTTAAAAAGGTGAGAAGGAACGGAACAATGACCGATTCTCATTCGAATAAGTGAGGAAATTTCTTTTTTGGAAAAATGGGGAAAATTGTGAAGAAAATCACACAGCTTACCAATGTCCTTTTTCTTCCCCACATAAATGCTTCATTTGCCCCGGCCAGCCCCGGCACACATTCCGCCGGTTCCGTGACGACTTAGAATCATGCAATTTCAACACCCATTCGAAAAGTCTTTAAAATTTATGAAAAAAAAAGGAAAATAGCCCATAACCTAAGGGGGCATACATTAATAACGTGAACTCAAAAAGGGGGAGGGGGGTCCAGTAAAATCTCACGTTACTTGAAAAGAATATACGAAGTGGCCCAAATTTATCTCACCAAGGGAGGGGAGGGGTCTAGATTGGAAGAAAAACTGCTCACGTAATTAATCTATGCCCCTTAACATAACTTTTTTTTTAATTTTCTTCATCACTTTTAATGATTTTTCAAAGGAGGTGATGATTCTGAGTTGTCCGGCCATATAATGTAATACCAAAACAAATTCAAACAACTTATGGTTGAATGGGTTCCATGCAGTGGCGTAGCTAGCATGGGTGGCACCCGGGGCGGTAAGGGCGGATAACGTGGTTTGTCCCCTCCCCCCCCATTAAAGTTGACAAACACTAATTTCGACTCATGAAAAATTGGTCTGTCCTGGGGGGGAGGGTGGCTAGAGAATTGGGATTGGGGGGGTGCCACCCGACCGAGTGTCACCCCCCCCCCCCCCCGTCGGGTGGCACCCGGGGCGGTCCGCCCGCCCCCCTCGCTACGCCACTGGTTCCACGCCAACTCAAAATCAAGTCAACTCAACGAAAAAATCATTAAAGCTATGAAAAAAATAATTTTATAATATTCCATAACCCTAACCTAACGTAACCTGTTTAACCAATCTGAGTTATCCGGTCACCGGCTGAGTGATATCGAATTTAGATATTGAAACATAACAATAATTATATTTTTTACGTTAGCTCCACACAAGAGGTCATGAGGAAAATAATTTCTCTCAGAACTTATGTCATCTAATTACATAACGTAACTGTAACTTCAAAATTTTATAAAAGACAGTAACTTTCATGCTGTTATAATTTCTTAAATAATTTATGTGCAATTACTTATAATACCCACACAAAGGCAGCGCCTTTTGTAGCTACTTATATTATAATTTCCCTGAAACCTTGTTTAAAAAACTATGGAAAAATTAAAGGAATTAAAATACCTGGTACTTAGGTTATTACTGTTCTACTTACTGCTTACCTAGAAAATTACGACCCGTGAGGAATCACGGGACATTATAGTAATTCCAATTTTGAAAAAGGTGATAATTCTATTTTTGAGATGTATTTCCTTTGTTTCAATTTTTGATAGATTTCGTAATTTTCAAGATTATTTAATAACGGTGTTCATTCCAAAGGTAAATTTCTGATAGTCTTTCTAATTTGTTAACAAAAAAATATTATCATATTAAGGTGGTATTTCACCAAAGTCTTGATAGCTTATCCATGCGATATAGTATATTTTCGATTTTTGACTTATTTATTTGTAAATTCAGAGTTTTCTATTCGGTACTTCAACCTATGAATAGTGGCTGTATATCGGATAAGTTAGCCGAGTTTTCAAGTATATAACGTTATTGGAGTTTTCTACCAAATTCCAATATTTTTTTTGAATTATTTATTAAATACGCGTTATCCTATGGATATGCTATCTAGAGGATGGTGATTAACCCCCTAAATAAAATGGACAATATTTGTTTTTTAAATGCCGAGATTGATCCTGAGGCAAATATTTTATAAATACTTTCAGCTTCACAAATTCCACAATTATAATATCCCGTGATTTTTTACGAGTCTGCGTTAGTAACAATACAAACGAGGAGAAAAAATGCATAAGCTGCCTTCTTACTAGGTATCTTAATTTTATCTATCAGAAAGAAAAATATCATTTACAATTTAGTGTCATTATCAAAAATTATTTTGTGTAAATTGAGGCAGTCCAATGGAAAAATCAGAAACGGGAATCGGCCCGACATCACATTACAAAATTGGACCATTTGGGATATGTCAGGATGGCCGAGCGGTCTAAGGCGCTGCGTTCAGGTCGCAGTCCACTTCTGTGGGCGTGGGTTCGAATCCCACTTCTGACAAATCTTTTTTTATTTTTTTTTATATATTCCCATTGATCAAATCCAACTTTATTTTATTAAACACAACGTTTTTGTTAGATGCCACCGTCATATTTTTTATTACGTAGATTATCAACCTGAAATTATTATTATCATTTAATTTTACCCACAATGACAATGACGTTCACACTGGCCAAAACTTACACTTCGTTGTAAGACTACTTCGTAGTCAAGAAATTCGTTGAAAGAAAACTTTAAAAACTCCTTTTTAAACAAAAACAAAAAAATAATAATAAAAATAATTTTATTCCCATTGGGAATGTATGGCGAGCGATGTGCTGAAATAGGCCAAGCTAAATAACGCTGATGCTTTTACCTCTAGGTGTTACACTAGCTTTACGGTGATAAATAATATGATTTAAACCAGTTATAGGAAACCTGCGGCCCGTCAGCCCACTTTGTTTTGCCCGTGGGCCTTTCCGTAATGCCCACTTGACTAAATAAAATATCAAAAAATTGCAATTTGCAATGCAGAATAAGTTCATCAGTTCTCATATGATTGGACATTTTCACGGCTAAAAGTGTTATCGAGATTTATTTTTGGGATATTCTGCCGTGTTACGCTACCTCCTTCTTTAAATTTTTAGCCCACGTTTCGGTCAGCATTATAGTCTCCAGCATCAGTTCTGTTTTGCAAAAGGGTTTAGCGGAAGACTTCAGTATTTTTTCAAATTTTTGCATCCGCCGCTCTAAATAAGAAGATTTTTCTACAATATCCCTAAAACGACAAAATTTTGTGGTTCGATCTGTGTACAAAAAATTTAGGAAATTTTATTTTTTGAAACCTTTGCATCGCAGCGCTTTTTTATTGCGATCTATGCAAAGATATTCAAATATAAAAGAGATATGCTATAATGTCCGCGCGACTGTCGCCGAACTACGGCCTAATGCGCGTAGTTTGCATACAAAAAGAATTTGTTAATTTTCTTGATTTTTTTGAAGGTGTGCATTATTATTGGTTAACAATATAGTTTGAATACGGAAAGAATTTGCTCATTTAGTTAAGCGTTCGTTTGGTTTATTCGTTAATTATTCGTTCGTTTAGTTTATTCGTTAATTGGTAAACAACACCGGTGACACCCGGAAACGCAGTCTCACCTAGTAAAAACGGCGGATAGCACATCTCCTTATATTTCAATATCTTTGGATTTATGTTTGTATGCACATTGAAGGTTATCGTTTTATATAAGTAATACCTACCAAAAGCTTTCTTGTCTAAATTTTGTTTAACTTACCGAACGATAAAAAATCAACAGTTTTTTTAATACGTTCTTTAATGTTTCAGAATGATAAAAATCGACAGCATTTATTGTTTTGGCCTTGGAGATAAAAAATAATCTTCGCCTGCGGCGCTTTCTCTTTGCATTATATAAAAATTTGTTGGAAAATTGCGGTTTTTAAAATTATATATAGGTTTGCGATATCACCGAACGCAAAGTAAACCATAAGTCATATGTACCCTACCCCCTGTGGCCCGCAAAGAAAATGAAAATTAGTAAATTTGCCCTCAAATTAAAAAGGTTGTTACCTATAATCACTGATTTAAACAGTGTTGGAAAGAGAGAATACCGCTCTTTCAGTTTGCATTAAAAAATCGCCATAAACGCTCCCAATAAATTTGAAAAAAATCTATGAAACGACGCGACGCGACGTTCAGCATTTGAAAAATATTTGTCGATACATATTTGCAAATTATTAAATATATCTTTTTATGTCAAACGAAAAAAGTGTATTATTAATTGTTTTTGTGTTTGTCAGAATTGTCAAAATTGCTAAATATTCATTAATAATAAATATTTAGTTTAACTCCTTGCGTTAAAGCGGCCTGAGACATTTAGTAAGAAATTGATTATTTTTATATTTTTCAAGTACTTACCAGTGGCGTAGCTGGGGGAGGGGGGAGTGGCCCGCCCGGGTGACACCCGACCGAGTGTTAACCCCCAAGAGCACAATTCTCTAGCCACCCCAATTTTTCTTGAAGTTGTGCCGTTTTTCAACTTTAATAAGGGGGTGACACCACGTTATCCACCCATGCTAGCTACGCCACTACTACCTACTGACCACTAATACTAATACACACAATACATATATTAATAATGTAGGTTGGACCAATGGCGTCATAATAATATATAGACGCGTGGTAGAAATCTTAAAGTGGCAAGCCAAAAACAAGGCAATTTTATTATCTTCGATTTCGTAGTATTTAAAGCAACTCTCACACCTGAACACAAAATTCGACGGCTTATGTCATTTGTATTTGCAATGAAAAAGGTGATTAATTGTTATTGTATAGCACTTTGGTACTGTAACCGACGTGTTCACACCCTCGAAATATTTTTCATCAAAGCTCATCGCTTGGCCGGTCCTCTACAGTTTTGTGATCATTTTTGGGAATCAGAGAAAAATGGCCTGCCCTCACAATACTGGAGTACCGTGCCGCCGGCGACGCTTTGATGGAAAGTATTTGTTCTAGTTAGAAATGTCTTTTTTGTTATTTACTTATGATTTTCTTATTGGTTTTGAAATATTTAAGTTTTTTATTTTTCATGTACATCTTCCCCGGTGCGATCAATAAATAATACTTTGAGAAATCGCTACTGGGGAGATTGTAAACTCGTTTCAAATATGTTTTATCTTGTACTAATTTTAAATTTTTTATATCTTAATTATTATGCACACGGGCCTTGTAGGACAAATGAAATAAACAGTTTTCATTTGAAATCCTACAAGGTCTCGAGTAAAGCCAAGATTTATCTCACAACATATTGGGTAGCAAAAATAAAGTCATTTTTGCCTACCAAAAAACACTTAGAAAATTTCGAAGGTGAAAATTTTATGTTTTTTCAAATATCAAAACCTGCGGGCTTTGTAGGGCAATGAAATAATCAGTTTTCATTCTTGATCCTACAAGGCCTCCAGTCAAACTGAGATTTTGTTCTCAAAATACTTCGCTTTAAAATTAGAGCTCATTTTGCTATGTCAAAAAGACTTAGAAAATTTCGGTCATGACATTTTTACATTTTTCCCTTTACAAAATTCTAGGGACCCTGTGAGACGGTGAAATAAACAGATTTCGTTAACTTATCTCACAGGGAACCTAGGAAAAATAATTATAACTTTATTAATCATAAAATATTTTCTTAAAATCATAAATTCTTAAAATCACGGTAACTTCACCAAACAAAAATTCTTGTTATAAATCTTGGCTTTATTTATATGTTTTTACAATTTAATATGTGTTTTTTTTATTAATAAAGGCTACAAAATTCATAAAAGTTGCCAAATTTAGACGAGCACTTTTACGGATTAAGCCGACAAAATAGAGAATGAGCAGTTTCTTGCCCTTTGTATAGGAAAGGTGCCGGGGCAAAGTTTCCCCCTCCACTTTCCGTCAGCCACCAAATCGAACCACCGATTTGGTATAAATACGGCGCATTTTTCCAATGCAAGTCTGAGTAAATTCGCCTACGTCATGGCCGCACCATCCGACGTGTCGAGGAAGTCCAAGGGCTCCCTCGAGTTCGTGGACTTCCCCGTTCCATTCGGGGCCATCACGTCTAGGGTCCACGTCAAGACCGGAACCGTGGAGTACATCTTCGCGGCTCCAATCGAGGCTCCCATCCCTCCCCCTCCTACCACTACCGCACCCCTTCCCACCCCGGGGACCAGCTACACTCCCATGGAGGCTGAATGGCAGAGAGCGCCAACATCAAAGCGCTGCCACTCCCCAACCCAACCCACTTCCACCCCATACCTGTCCCAGAACAGGTATGATACCCTCCCTGAGGTCGGAGACGGAGACATCTCCGCATACTCTGCTCCTCCTCCCAAGAGACGACCAACAAACGTGACTGACAACCACCGACAGGTCACAGCCACCCATGCACCAGGCAGAAAGAGCACACGAGTGCCGCCTGTAATCATGACGATCGGCAGCATGACGCATGGCCAGATCACGGCCGAGATAAAGAAGCATATCGGAAATTCCACCTTCAATTTCCGATACAACAAGGGCGGCACCATCAGCGTCCTCGTGAGCTCTGTCGAAGCTCACACACAGCTCACGATTGCCCTGCGTCAGGAAGCCAAGTCCTTCCACACCTTCACGACAGAGACCGAGAAGGTAAAGAAGACCGTCATCAGAGGCCTTCCAAAGCTGATAACGGAAGAGATCAGCAATGATCTGAGGGACCAGGGCTTCCCAGCAAAAGCCATCATAGAGATGACGACCCCAGGGTCAGAATACCCGCTCTACCTGGCACACTTCGGCCGAGAGACCAACATGGGGCAGCTGCGAGAGGCTGTGCGCTTCATCTGCTTCTGCAGAATATCCATGCGCAAATACCGAAGCGGACATCTGCAGCACGGCACACAGTGCCACAGATGCCAAAAGTTCGGCCATGGGTCGAGAAATTGCGCCCACCCTGCCCGCTGTGTGAAGTGTGAAGGGACACACGCAACCGGCGATTGCGCCAAGGTCACACGAGAGCTACCGGCCGCCTGCTGCAACTGCGGAGGCCCTCACCCCGCCAACTACAGCGGATGCCCGAAGAGGGTAGAATATGTGGCAGCCCTACAGCAAAGAGCTAGGGAGAACACCACACAGAGGGCCGCAGAGCCGCGCCAGAGGGCCTCAGAAACACGCCAGCCCCAAACATCGGGCTTCGCAAGCGGCCGGATGAGCTGCTCTCAGGCAGCGGGTGGCCAATCCAGGGCTGCGCAAACCCAAGAAGAGCCTCGCAGGGCTGCCCAAAACGACGAGCGTCGTGGGCCAGGGCCCAACACACAAAGGTCCCAACCTAACATCGCCTCTGATGACGAGGACATCATGTCTCTCCTACGCTGACTCATCAAAATCCGTGGAAGGCTGGCAGCCTGCACAAGCAGGGATGAGAAAATGTGCGTTCTCATGGAATTTTTAATAAACACCATCGATGGCTAGCTCGGCCCCAGAGGTTAAGCTCCTTATGTGGAATGCTTGTAGCATTCGACAGAAAGTCGAAGAATTACTTGACCTGGTCAATAGACAACAAATTGACATTATTCTTCTCAGCGAGACGCAGCTTAATGATCAAACCAGATTGAGAGTGCCAGGATTTGACATACATAGGAATGATAGACCACCCGCAGGGGATAGAAGATCACGAACCTCGGGTGGCACGGCGATTCTAACCCGCCAGGGCCTTCTGACAACGAGACTCCCTACGCCTGTACTACAAAATATGGAAGCCACTGTCATCAGGATTGAGATAAAAAACGAAATGCACACCATCATCGCTGCATATTGCCCGTCAAACGCAAATAATATTGTGAGAGGCGATCTTGACAAGCTGTTCGCGCTCGGTACAAAAGTACTCATAGCTGGAGACCTAAATTCCAAACACAGGTATTGGAATAACTACAGAGCCAATAAAAACGGAAATATCCTGTTTAAACACCTGGAAAGCCACGACTATCAAGTACTTGCACCGGACAAGCCGACATTTTACAGACAGCGAATGAAATATCCAAGCACTCTTGATATTGCGTTGGTAAAAAACATAACAACGACATCTCCCCTGATGACACTGGACGAACTTCCATCCGACCATCTGCCGGTTAGCTTCACAGTGGGCGGCAAAATCACGAGAATAACGAGGACTCAACTTGATTTTTAAAAAGCCGACTGGAAAAGATTCAAAGAAGAGATCAACGCTCAAATATATCTAACATCCGAGACTCTAACCACGACAGCCGAAATCGACGAAGCCGTCGAATCGCTGACTGATATCATACAAAGAGCACGAGACGATTGTATCCCCAAGAAAAAAATCCAGCCCTTTACTGTGAAGCTAACACCGCACATAAAATTCCTGATCACAGAAAAAAATAGACTTCGCCGAATCCATCACAATACCCATGAGAGGTGCTTCAAGACGGCAGTAAACTCTCTGGGAAGGGAAATAAAAGACGAAATAGCGACCCTGAAAAATACTCTGTGGTCAGAGAAAGTAACATCCCTAAGTACGCAGGATAACTCGATATGGAAAATGTCAAAGGCCCTGCGCTATCAGGATAACAGCATCCCGCCTCTCAAGTGGCCCAACTCGACAACCCTGGCACTCTCGGACGAAGAAAAGGCAAACGCCCTGGCCGACGGATTCGAGAAAGCATATCAAACCACCGATGGGATGGAGGACCCGGTTGTAAATGAAACGGTGAACAGAGCACTTGAAGAACTTGAACTCCTCAATCAAACGGATACGGAGGATGTACATCTTTGCACTCCGAAGGAAGTGGCCAGCATTATAAAGCGCCTCAAACAGAAAAAGGCCCCAGGCGAGGACCAAATTGTAAGAGGACACAATGAGCAAAGTTTTGGAACAAATCATCCTCAATCGATACCTCCCACATCATAACGAAAACAAGACCCTGCCGAACGAGCAATTCGGTTTCAGATGTAACCACTCGACGGTCCACCAACTGACACGTGTCACAAAAGACATTTCAAGAGCTTTCAACACCAAGAGATACGTTGCCATGGCACTACCTGATCTCGAAAAGCTTTCGACACAGTATGGATGGACGGGCTCATATACAAACTGTATATCACCAACACGCCCTTATACATTATAAGAATAATACTTCAATACCTGAAAAACCGAACGTTCACCGTTAAGGTGGGAGATGCGAAATCATCATCCAGGGGTGTGCCAAAGGTCGTGCCACAAGGAAGTTTACTCGGTCCGCACCTTTTCAACTTATACACCTACGACATCCCTCCACTCGTGAAATGCGAAAAGGCAACCTACGCCGATGACATGAGCCTGTATGCCACATCTGCCAAGGCCGCAATTGCCATTAAAAACCTACAAAAAGGCCTCGACGAAACATCAGCCTATTATAAAAAATGGCGCCTGAAGCTGAATGAGGCCAAAACAGAAGCCATCATGTTCACTCGACGGATTAAAAACAGAATACCGCCAAAGAAAATAATCATGAGTGGAATTGCGCTCGAGTGGAAACCGGAAGTAAAGTACCTTGGCCTAACCCTGGACACCCGACTAAACTGGAAATCACACCTGCAGAATGCAAAAACCAAAATGCTACAAGCAGCAGGCTCGGTAGGGCCGATCTTCAACAGAAAAAGCCCTCTCGCTGAGAAGAAAAAACTACTACTGTATCTGACTCAGATTCGCCCAGCCCTGACATACGCACTCCCCGTGTGGAGCAATATAGCAGATACAACCTACAGGAGACTTCAAGTCCTCCAGAATAAATGTATTAAAATCATTTATAATACCCCGAGGTACACCAATCTACAAAAACTGCACAATAGGAAAGAAATCCCGACTCTTCAAGAATATGCTTTCCAACTGACTACACAATTCTATAGAACTCTGAACAAGGATAATCCACTTATCAAAGGGCTGGGCAATTACAAGTCACCAGATGATCTTCCTTTCCGCTACAAACATAGGATGCCAAAACACCTCATATTAAAAATTCCTGAGAACGAAGACAGCGATGACGAAACAACAGATGACAACTGACAGACGCCATTTTTACGGAAATACCTACCGACATACCTGACCTACACCAACATACATACCCGACCTTCCACAACATTCCACATTCCCGCTCGTAGAAGCTTGGGCACGGTACCCTGAGCCGACCAAAATTACGCGCATACCATCTGCGCATCCAGTGGCGTAGAATGGGCGAGTTTACTCGGATTTTTTGTGCTCGATGGGCGTTGGTGTAAAAACCAACGCAGATCGAGCCGAAATTAATTATGTTTTTCTTCCCTCTTTCCTCCACTAGTCATAGGCACCAGAACCAGCTCCAAGGACGAGACGCAGACCTGAAGAAATAAAATACTTACATTCAGTAAAAATAAATGTAATATTTTGAGAAAAAGTTCAGAACTTATGTTCCCTATTGCTTTGCAACTTGCGTGAGGTTTTTTATCCAGTAAAGACTTTTTCCTCACGATGACACTAATTGTAACTTAAATTCAGTCAATTAAATACGACCTTCAGAAGGTAATAGTAAAAAGGCCAAATGAGCCGTAGTACTAGTAGCTAGAAACATGAAGGGTATTACAAAGCCCTAGCTAGTTAGAGGATTACGAAAGAATCCGTAGAATCAAAAAAAAATCAAAATAAATCAGTTCCTACGTTTACTTTAATCTACGTGTTTTACTCCTTCCTCTGGAAGAAACCTCTCTCCGACCTGCCTCCTGCTGAAGCTCTGCCTGAACAACAAGTCTGGTGCCTACCTCCTCAAGACAAGCCGGCCCAACTACTGGACAACGCAAGGCGCCAGGCTCAGGCAGAGACCAAGGACATCCAGGGCTACCACTCACCAGCTCTGGGTGCAGGGAGGCAGATCCAGGGTTACCACCCTCCGGTACAGCAGGGCTGTCACCTTCAAGGAAGGCCAGCCAGTACTGAATTTCAAACGATATTACAATAGTCGACATCCACGTGCACAGCCACCGGTGCTCTTTTCTACAGTCTTGTAGCACACGTCTGTTACAGGTACAATACAATAACAGTAACGATGAGATGTTGACATTTTACCTAATGTTTTTTCTATATTAAAAGCAGTTAATCTTGAATAAAAAACGCCTTGACTCTTCACACCTAAAGACATTCGTCAATCGATTTTTCAATATAAATGAGGAGCATATGAGGAGTAAAATGACAGCACCTGTTGAAAGTGAATAAAACTATCGATGACGTGATGACGTCACACGATGAACCATAGATATGGTGGTTTTCGAGGGATCTTAAAAAATCAAAACTTTGAAAATTATTTTAAATATTAAAACTAACTCTAAAAATAAATAAAAATATGCAGTTATTTAAGTTAGAATGTCATTATTCATTAAAAAAATTAAAAAATTGGACTGGAGTTCTCTATTGGAACTAAATTTTTTCATTACTGTGGCAACACCGAATTACTCGCTTTGTCTATGACGTTTCGTATGGCTGTTTGTTGGTTGTCATCCGATTTACTGTCTTAAATTCGTGTAGAATACACTGAATATCGCTCATTTAATCATTATTTTTTTCATTGTTTGCCTGTGCATTGTTTGAATTGAATAAAAATTAACAAGCCAATACTTAGTGGTGCAAGAGAAGTTATATACTACATTTTTCAACGCTGCCTAGCCGATCATTGCGCGAAGAAGCTCCTATGTAATTTGGAAGATGTTTACAAACGAACTACAGAAATGACTGGTACGTAGTATAGTTTTTTTAATGAATTTCATTAGTATTACAAGATTTATGCCAATTTTCGAGCGATTATAACCATTACAATCTGATTTTAGGTTATGCTTAAAAATCCGAATTTGACACTTCCATTTGACAGTTCATACGAGGCCACAAGAAAAAGGGAATAACTCAATTAAAAAAATATATATATATATAATATGCAACTTCTTTAAACTCATAGAAAAGTTACTTTTTTCTTAATTTTCTCTTTCTTTCCTTCTAAGCGAACGTTATCTAGTGTGTTTTTTTAAACCACCTTCTATAATAATATTTTTAATGATGTTGTTCACACACAGGTAAATCTGAATCAACGGTAAGACGAATCGTCAAGGAAGGGGAAAAGGTAGATGGAAAATTTGAAACACCTGGAAAAAGGAAAATGGGCATAATAATAATATAGCATAAGTGCTGATGATTGGAAAAATTGTTACAAAACGTGATGAAAATTGAGGCAGAATATAATACACGAGGCAGTACTATATATTATAATATATGATGATATCGATGAACTGATAATACGTTTAGATGAAGATAAAGATACGGAAGAAGAAGAATCACATGAGGACGAAGACAATAATGTCGGGTGTTGAATTAATAGACTCAAAAATTTAAGTTTCTACGTTTTAATATCGAAAACGCCCACTTAAAACTTGTTTTGTTTTATTTTACTTCTATTAAATTCCAGTTTTTTGTGCAAAAATTTTGAAAATACAAATACGCTATGAAATATGCATTTTTGCCGAAGCGTTTTTTAAAACATACATCCATTGTCTTATGAGCCATCTTGGTGTTGCCATTGAAAACCTAGAAAACGATCACAGCGCCATCATTTATTTTCTACACTTAATAGCCAAACTGTACAATAAAAATATTGTTTTCAAATTACGAATTGTTTATAAATTTATAGAATAAATCATTCTTTCCAAATGCAAGTTATCGTCAAATAAAACTTTTAAAAATGCTAATGCAGGTCGTAGGACCGCCCCGGGTGCCACAATTAGTGTTTGTACAACTTTAATGGGGGGGAGAGTGACACCAACTACGTTATCCGCCCTTTCCCCGCCCCGGGTGCCACCCATGCTAGCTACGCCACTGGATGTACCCATGTCATGTAGTGTAGTATTTTAATGAGCGATATCAATGTAAGCTATTCTTTCAAATGCGTGTCCAAAAATATCCTCCATCATTTATTTAACGCTCCTATTTGAGATGAATATAGTAATAGAAATCTCAATTTTTTGAAAAATTACTACCATTTCACAATGGCTGTGACAATATTGTAGAAATATTAGTTTCGACTTTTTTTATTCGCAGCACCCAACAATAGTGTTTTGTTTGAGCATCAATATTTTGATGGCTGTCAACATTATTTTTGAGCGCTGACAGCATTTTTTTTTATTTTCCTCAAACGTCAGTTTCTCACTATATCTATGGTTTGATGTGAAGAAAAGAAAAGCGTATTATTTTTATTATCAAACAAGATATTTCTGAAATTCTGCATAATGTTTTGTTAATTTAATAATAATTTTAAAGATGACTCTTTCCTGGGACAGTTTGTGTCGCCTTTGTGTGAACAGCCAAGGAGCTGATAACGTTTTATTCAACATAGAAGGAGAAAGTAAAGCGATTTTTCAATTAATTGAAAAATATCTATCGATATACGTAAGTTGTTTGGATTATTGATCATAAAATAATGCATACGTAATTCTTTACCTATTTTCCTGTTAGTTTTTGTATCTTGCACCTTTACTGCGAATAAACAAAGAATATTATGGATTTGCATTTCTCAGGTGTCATTCAATCAATTTATTGTTATTTCAGATAAATCCAGACGATTCTTTCCCTAGCAGTGTTTGCCGTGAATGCACCGATAAACTGATAGGATTTAATCATTTTGCATCCCAATGTGAAAAATCTCAAGCATTCCTTGTTCAGATTAAAAATATTAGCCTCCAAGATGACATACATTTACAATGTCTTAAATCTGAATTTGAATTGGGCGAAAATGAAATTAAAATTGAAAAAAATGATGCAAGTACCATAATATCAAATATTAAAATAGATGACTGTACATGGGTAAAAATAATTCAAATATCGTGTTTAATAGGTACACTGCCAACCTTGGACAGTGAAAAACTCTGACGTGTAATCTTAGAAAGCTGTGTCACATTGATTAAAGAATCAAAATGCTACAACTTTTAGAGTGGGTAGTCAAATGCCGCATGTTTGATTCATTGATGCACAGGGCCAGTGTAAAAACAACACATTGCGACAGTTGCCGGATCTTCATTGAGCATTGAAAGTTATATTGACGCACACGTCAATTGGCGGGCGCTCAGTTTCTTGAAACATTCGAACTCTGTCAAATTGCAGGGTTGGCAGTAAACCTGTTAAATATATTATTTTATGTATCTTATTTTAGACCTAAGTATTGCGGCAGTTATAGTTGGTGAATGGTAATTAGGAATTTGTTTTATATCGATGGATAATTTTATGCAGGATGTTGACGCTCCAAATAATGAAGATGATGATTTAGATTACATACCTCTGAGTAATCTGAGAATTAAAAAAAAGAGTTATGTTGAGAAATCCAAAGTCGGTAAAAAGAAAAGAGGAAGGCCTCGGAACAGGAAATTTTCCGAGGACTTTGAAAATGATAAAATGCTCAGTGACTTAGAGAAATTAATGGACGGTGAGAACCTAATATTTATTATTCTTCAAAATAGTTGTTAAATCTATTATTTTTAGTTCTCTTTCATTTCACCTGCATCATCTGCAGATCTGACAATTATGCAAAGAGCACCGCATGAAAACTATTTCCAATCTTTGACTGTTTTGTGGTTAAGTCTTGGTAATTATATTTTTCTGTTATGACTGTCTTATAAGTGTGGCCTAGCAGGCGGGCCGCAGTCCCCATTACACTCTTTAATTTCTTTATTGGCTAATTGGTTATTTTCATTATTTAGTTCTGACGAGTTATTTTGTGGGCCGGGCTTTGTAAACAAATGTGAAAGAGTACCTACTTTAATTTTTGGTTAAAATATTAACTCCAAAATTAAGTATTATGAATAGTTTTAATATTTTGTTGCTTGATATATCTTCTGGATGAACGAACATACCAAACTATGACATTTGCTGGTTTGAATAAGTGTTATGTTTAGTGTTCAAACGACTATGTTTTTAGTAAAATTTCCTCACTCCGCTTACATCTTAATAATACACACAAATTATTGAAATAACACTTTATTTCAACTAAATGTACAAGAAACAACTACTTATGTGGGGAGATGGTAAAAATTGCATTAAATTCCATATTTTTCCTTTTGACACCATGTTTGATCTCATTACCTATGTAGTATGATGTGACGTTTGCCGAAAGGCTTCAATCTAAATATGCACAAGTTATTCACCTCTTAACCTATTTTTTGCATGTTTTTCCATCTCCATGATAGCTATGTGGGTATATGTAGGTGGTAGAGATCAGAGTATTTATTTACTACAAAAGAGAATGAAACAGAGAATGTGATGTGGCTAGCTCGGCCTCCAGTGATTTGTTGATGAGTCACCAAGCAGTTGTTAGTCTGCAGGGTTACCGCAGAGCTGTTTTTTGTACTCCAAGGTGAATCGAAGTGCTATTTCAATAATTTGGGCATATTTAGAAGTAAGGGGAGTATGGAAATTTTACCATGTTTTTTTATAGTATTTGTATGCCTAGAAGCAATGATCCGAGGGTCAAAAGTATCAGATGACTAACTTTTTATGTTTGCTTTTTGAGCTTTGAAGAATTTGCCACTTCTCATTGTTGTGCTACTTTTCTTTCTCTTTTATTGTTTCTGCTATTTATTTTTGACATCAGTAACCAAACTACACTATAATTTTTAATACCCTTTTTTCTACTGATCCAACCTTTCCAGCCAGCTTATACCATCTTCTGTCTGCTGCCTTTTTTTCATTTTTCAACATTTTATACCTAAATCAATAATTTTTTTGTTAAATATAATAATATTAGTTCTGAATTTGAACAGAATTCCAAATTATTAATATTGGTTCCAAGTTGTCAAAGTATTAATAATAAGAAAAAAAATTACATTATTTGTATTAAGTTTTTGTTTTTTTTATTTCTTCAGGAGAAATGATGGACAGCCCCGAGCCACTGGGAAAAAGGAAAGAAATAAAAAAAGAAATTTCACAAAGCGATAATGATAATGATGATAATTTATGTTTTGATGACTTTGACACAGAGATTGAAAAAACTTGGGAAAAACGTAAAAGAAAATGCAAATCCTCCAAGTCACTCAAAAAAAGGAAAGAAATAAAAGAAGAAATTTCAGATAGCGATAATGACAATAATGATAATTTATGTTTTGAAGACTTTGAAACAGAGACTGATAAAACTTGGGAAAAACCTAAGAAAAAATACAAAACCTCTAAGTCACCCAAAATACCTGATGTAGATAAAAAGCTGTACGCCAAAAGGACTAATTATTCAATGTTCAAGTATGTAACTTAACCCTGCAGTTTGTTTTCTAAAAACTGAGATTCAGCTATATTTATAATGCTATAGCATCAGGGTACGTCAGACTATACTAGAACGTAACAAGCGTTTTTGGTCTTGGCCACGAAAGTGTAGCATAGTCGGACACATGCATAATTATTAAAATTATTATTACATTTCGCAGGGCCAAGTCACAAAAGTTCAACTCTGTTGGAAATTTGACTACCTTGAGTTATTTTATCAGTAATAGCCACAGACCGGGAAAACTGGGAATTTTACCAAACTAGGAAATGTCAGGGAATTTATAATTTTTTTTTTTTCTTTTTTCATAAAATAACTTTTGTATTCAGTTTTTTAACAGCTTTTTAGACCACCACACTAGGCCCATGACCATATTATGGTAGTCGAAGACAGAATGCTGAAAAATTTCCATCATTACGAGGTTATAAATCGTCCTAATTCGTATTATTATTTCATAAATATAAACCTGGCAGGCCAGCCGCAACTGTAATCGGCCGCAAAATTTCGATTTACTCGGAAATATTTTCTTATTTTTACAAATTTACGTTGAATACCTGAATTTACGCGAAAATAAGTCGACTTATTACGAATAATACCTACCTGAATTTGTAGTATTTTTTCTTAAAATCAAATAAAACTTTTTTTTTTTTTTCAAATTATATTAATTTATTCGAATCTTCTGGTGTGAATGAAATGTAAAAAATTTAATTTTGAAAAATGCGCCCCTAAATAAAATAAAATATGTCAGGGAAAAATTAAAAATCTGCTTTGGAAAACCTAGAATTATCAATGAATTTTGAAATCCGTTTTTTGTTGCCACCCTGTAAGTGGGATGCATGTGAATAATGCAAGGAGTTCTCGCCAAGACAAAGTTTTGTGGAAGTCCATCCTTTCTGCCAGTGGCGGTTT
This sequence comes from Limnephilus lunatus, assembly GCA_917563855.2. NCBI lineage: Eukaryota > Metazoa > Arthropoda > Insecta > Trichoptera > Limnephilidae > Limnephilus > Limnephilus lunatus. The sequence continues at coordinate 49,577,625 of OU830600.1, forward strand.
GCGAGCTTGAAAAGGGGAAAGGCACAAAAATTTTTTTAAGTAAGTGTTATGTATACCTACAACTGACCGAGTGTACCTAAAAAAAAAAAACAATGCAACTATTTATTACCTACGACAAACTAATAATAATTTACAAACATGATGAAGTTAATAATTACTAGACACATAAAGACAAGATAGACCGTCATCTGCAAATTTGTTGTACTAAATTAATCCAAATAGCCGTACTCCATAGGTACTGCTGCTTACTATCACAAATAACACAAAACCAAACAGAACTTGGTCACTAGAGCTAATCGTAAATGATCGGTTCGTTTTCGAAAGTGTCCCTTTTTTTTTAAAGGTGCGCCTCAAACTAACACTACGCAACGGCTAACGCTCATTTCGATTCCATGTGATTTCTCCACTCCTTTCTGCCCACATGAAATCGCCACTGCTTTCTGCCTATTATACCCCTGCGGTACAATGGTGTGTTGATTAGTTAGTTACAGTTATAATATTTAATTTTAGAAGAATCGCGATTATGCACAAAAATGTTGCACGTCCTTTTCTAATTATCTAGAATTAATACAAGATCCTTTACAAAAACACAAAAAAAAAAAATTCTGAACACATTTGTCCTCATTTGCAGATTTGAATGCCACTTTTGTGAAAAGGAATTTTTGAACTGGAATGCGTTGAAGTTACATGTGAAGAAAGTTCACCAAGGTAAACCCAAAGTGTTGTGTCTCTGCTTCAAGTACTTAACCACCAGAAGATCCCTTCAACTTCACATGGCCCAACATGACCCCTCCAAGTCCTTCAAGTATGTTGCATTTAATACCATTTTGCCCAAAATCGAGCAGTCATATAAAGTTATTTCAACAAAAATTGACTCCTATACCAGCATTACCAAAAATTCCAGCTCACATGTTTGTAAGAAAAAAGACTATTTGAAAAGAGGTTCTAAAAATATATATTTGAGCAGATCATTTATGGATTAACCCTTTGCATTCCAATGTTGAATGTCACTCGACAATGATTTTGTTTCACCAGCTCCGCTGTCGAGTGACACTCGACATGGTAATACTTCTGTTTGCGGACAATTTTAAAATAGAAGGGATTTTTTTAACAAAAATTTTTGAATCACGATTGAAAGACACTGCTGTTCTAGAATCGCACAATACTTTAGCACCTTCTATAATCGAGGAATAAATTAATTTTGTTTAGGGCTTCGCCTCACCGCAGGTATCGATGTTACAAATATATACTAGTAGTTATCGCACTGTTCTTTCGCCAACATCTTATCCCCAACTATGCATTATCGTGTTTGTTGAATGGATATTTTGTGATTTATATCAGCTCGGGGGTCCGTATCTCCATCCAAGTCCCTCTAGGAGGAGCAGGCGGTCACCCAGAGTACCAGGTGAAAGTCACGCCTGAGTCAGCTCCTGCCAGTGTTCCAGACATCGGCCTTAGATCCCGCGGAAACCAAGTTGTCAGGCCGGTAGCATTTGGCGAGAACCGACGAGTTTATTTAAGACCGGGCGTTTAACAAGATCTCTACCGTATCTTCGATCCGTGTGTTTCCAAAAACTGTCAGCATTAATACGGACACATGCGCAAGTCCTGTGGCTCCCGTGTTCAGCCCGAAAGGTATATCTCGCCAACTTTCGACAGCGCGAAACTAAGTATTTCACAACACGCTGCACGCGAACTTTTCAAACCGACCCACATCGACTGTGTCCGGAACAATCACCCAAAAATAGGTTAAAAAAACAAATAATGACTTCATGGTCATAATAAGCATTATGCTCCACTGCCCGCGAACCGGATTACAGTAAAAACTGCAGTTTACATACATTTTTAAGCATTTCAAAACTCGACCGTCGAACCAAAGACGTGTGCCTCCGGCGTCTTTCTGTTCAAAGGTAACCGGAAAAACCCTCTCGTGACAAAAACCTTCTCGCCAAATGTTACTAACGTTAAAAAAGAAACCCTTATAGGCATTGTGTAATATTAAAGTAACGAGATAAATAAATAAATCATATTATGGTTTCTTTTCATAACACTCTATTTGTAGATGAATAGGTACTATTGTGTACATTATTATATTTTACAATGTGTTTTTCCACAGTTGTGAATCCTGCGACAAGGTGTTTGGATGCAAGGCATCTCTGGACACCCATGCCTTGTATCACCTTCCAAAAAATGAGTTTCCGTTTGTATGTTGCAAGTGCGCAAAACGTTTCACCACAGCTCGAATATTGAAATCCCACGAACTAACTCATGTTCCCCGAGAGGAGCGATTTGTTATACCGTGTGATTTATGTGATAGCAAGTAAGACACATTATAATAATTTACGATAATAACTTTATTAATTATTTACAAGGCTGGTATGAGTGCGGTTCTGTTTAGTTTGTAATGGTGTGCCAGTTCTGGCTTTTGACTCCAATTGTGATGAACCCTACCTAGCTGATTTACTTTTCTAAGCTTCTACCTCGTAGTTTAAATCTCGTAGCTCCTGTCTCGTAGCCACGCTCATAATTCTACCCTTATGTCCTACTGATCACACCACTAGGTATGATGGCCTGACTCAACCCTCCTTTCGGTTTATTTCTACCTCAGGCTCGTGATTTCTAAACCCCTATACCTTATAATCTAGCTAAACCTACCCTATCTTCTTAAATCCCTGCGATTTTCTCACAGTAATCAAGATTTAAGATTTTTGTTCACATTATTTCTATAATCTGCGTTGTGTAAATTTTTTGTTTTAGATTTTACATCTGTTTGCATACTTAATATGCACACATATGTAGAGAAGATAATGTATTACGTGTGGTAACCCATAGATTCTTTTAGAGAAAGGGTGAGAATTTTCCGATCAATTTATTTATTATTATTTTAGAATATTTAACCGAGTTTGATAAACTACCCCCGTCCTAAACCTTGTGTCTATTTGATTTCCATAGGAATTTAGTGTGTTTATTTAATTCTTCCTATCACCGCTGATACATCGATAACATAAACAACAGTTAATAAATTAAACATTTCAAGAAAGCAAACCTTACCTTAGGATGATCGAACTCGAAGGTCCAGTTTTCTCAATTGAAGTCCTTGTCTGCAACTTCTCCTAACATAATGTGTTTGTAGTCATAGTTAGTGCTATTGGTTAGTATTCGCAAAATTGTTGAAAGAGCAGGAATGGAGGGATATGGGGAGGGGATAATATGTTTGCTTAAAAAGTCGGCACCTCCGCTAACCAAGTGAAAACCGATGAACAACAATTCCAAACCGGATTCTCCCAAGTACGTTTGCTAAGCTTATCCTTAAGTCCGAGTTTTACTCTCTTCGACGAGCGTCTCTTGTTACGAAAGGGACTCTTCACGCCAGATGGGGGAATACCAAGTCTTCATGCCGTTTTTCTGCCTCACTCCGACTTCCATCTCCGCCGGATTGAAATTAACTCTACTGAGTCTAGAAGGGGTATTTCATGTCTTCCCTTATCATGCCTCTATCCGTTAAATGTGGCGTAAGCTTGTGACGGGCAGATCCTTCCTCCCACGTAACCGACCCAGCGTTACATTCCACCTCTGACTAGCTGACATAAAACTCACCTCGTGAACCTTATGTTTGCTTTCAGGTTCGACAAGACTCACGGTATGCAAATAACCTGTGGCTTTAATGCCGCGTCAGCGTACTGTCCGCATACGTCCTTCCTCTTCCCCGCATGCCCACCTCGACAATACCGCCACAAGATCAAAGCCGTCCGTTCGAGAAAGGTTGACACTTACATTTCCAGATGGCTCATACCTACATACAGAAGCCTTGAAGTTTACGTTCGAAGACAAGTTAGGATTCAGGACTGTATGAGTATTTGAACACCAGTGTTGTTTAAATGAGGTCACTAGCTCCTCGTGTGTTAGGTATTTAGGATAATGGGTATTTATGGGTTCTTGGATACCTACTTCCTATAAGAAAGATTTAAAAATGAGATAAATCAAGTCGACATTGAATCAATGACCTCCTGAATAATTGTGATGTGCTCTCTTAGAGTTTGAAGCTAGTCGCAGTACTTTACTTTGCGAAATTTTTGCATGCTGAATCAATGCTACCTATTGGCGATCGCTCTAGTAAAATCAAGTCGTTTAGAATTGAGTGAATTTAACGTCAATGTCGCCTTCACATATTGACCGCAGATTTCATCTCAAGCTATAATTGATAAACTTGTCCCTGACGTTAAGTTTTGTTTTGTTTATTCGTTAATGAATTTAGGTGACTGGGTCAATGGATGGCCTTGAACTCAAATCGAAATTTTTGTACACTATCGAAGGTCATATAACCATACCCTAATCGTGCTAGTGAAAAGAAACAATAGGTATTTATCTTACAAATACGCTAAGATACCAAAATTGATTTAGTGATGCGTTTCTATCTAATTATGTGTTAAGTATTTGTCTAGCAACATTTCATTCCGTATGGGAGGTGTGACATGCGAATGCTAATAAATTGGTTAATTATTTATTTACCCTTACTTGGCGTTACGTCCATCAGTGTCAGGATATCCACAGGAACCTGTAAAAGCTTAAATATTGTAAGGACTCACCAAGCTCTAATGTCTTAATTTCAGCTCCACCGGGTTTCTATCATCGGCGAGAAACTTATTAGAGCATCCAGACTACGTTTTCCTTTAATATCTGCCGTTATTATTGGAGAAGAACGATCCTATCTAATTATGTGTTAAGTATTTTCCAGATTTCGGATCAATTATTATTATTGCGTTGTCACCTAACGATAATTAATATCTCGTAATAAAATTTCCAACTTTCGACCTAAACGTAAATTTTTTATTTAATGAAACTTATTAGACTGTAATTTTCTTTATATAACCTCGGACTAAATAACTCTATTTTAACCTTCATAGAACAAATTTAAAGCGATTCAAACACACTATATTAAACTCCTCCCGCATTGAATTTGTAATTAATTAATTAATTATTAGATTTTATTGAATCGGAAATTATTGCAAACACTGATTTTAGATTTATTATAAGATCATACACTCCGTTAAATTGCACGATTAACCCTATCCGGGCACTTCACTCCCTGTTTTATCAAAGTATAAACTGATTGTAGACTCTATTTTACCACTGATTTTTTTTAAGTATAAAAACTGATTCTAGATTCTATTAATTAATTACCAGGGTAATTCTCACAACATGCGCGACGTTTTAATCAACCTTGCCAGTTGTCGAAGGACCCCTTTTTTTATTTTAATGATAAGTTGAATTTATAAATAGATATATTATTATTCAATGCTGTTATAAAATTCTTTAAACACTGTTGTTTCTTTTTAAATTCGCTACACTATATAAACCTTTTATTTTAATGACAAGTTGAATTTATAAATAAATATATTATTATTCACTGCTGTTATAAAATTCTTTAAACACTGTTGATTTTCTTTAAATTCGCTACACTATATAAACCTTTTATTTTAATGACAAGTTGAATTTATAAATAAATATATTATTATTCACTGCTGTTATAAAATTCTTTAAACACTGTTGATTTTCTTTAAATTCGCTACACTATATAAACTTTTTATTTTAATGACAAGTTGAACTTATAAATAAATATATTATTATTCACTGCTGTTATAAAATTCTTTAAACACTGTTGTTTCTTTTTAAATTCGCTACACTATATAAACTTTTTATTTTAATGACAAGTTGAATTTATAAATAAATATATTATTATTCACTGCTGTTATAAAATTCTTTAAACACTGTTGTTTCTTTTTAAATTCGCTACACTATATAAACTTTTTATTTTAATGACAAGTTGAATTTATTGTAAAACTATATAAAACACTTTATTTAATTTTCAACACTCCACAGATTTAATCACGACCGTAATTTTTATAAGTCCCAGAATTCCCACTCCGAATTTTTCTAAGTCTCAAAATTTTACAACACTTAAGAAATTTTCAACTAATAACCGTTTTAGACGCTACGTCACGTAACTTCCACGTTTTAACCCGACGATTGGTCCCCGACGACTCCTTCACGACAACTAACACCGAAAACTGATCCCGATTCTTCTAAGTCCTAGGTTTTATATGTACCTCCAGGATTAGAACATCTTAATTACGCGTTCATTGATTTTCTAATTCAAACTCTAACAACTCGAGATTTCATATATCAATTCTGTTATATTCGTATCAACGTGTTAAGTCCGGCCCCTTTGATTTTAGAAATCTTCCGTCTCTTACGTAAATTGTTCCAGTGTCGAACCTACCATTATGTCAAATTTTGCCCCGTCGTTCCTTTGTCTTCAGGTCTTCATAATATGTTTTATAAACATGGTTTTAATCTTGTTTTTTTTTTCAATTTTGAACATTCCCATAAGTGATCTGCTAAAACTGTGTTTTAATTGGCATAAATATTAGGGAAAACGTAGATTCTTCGGTCTCCTAGTTTTAAACGCTAGTTGTCCTGTATAAATTTCCACGAAAATTATTTCTTTTCCCCTAGTCTACGTAAGCAATTATGTCTCAGAACCGTATTTCCATTATTTATGTGGCATATTCAACTTTTCCATTTTCCCACCTAATTTTCCTTCAAGTAACGGTGTTTTAACAACTATTCTTAAATGATTTTCCCTTCGTTGTTAATAAGGAATCATATCCTGGTTCCGTATCTACTCTACTTATAACGTTTTGAGTTTTTCCCATTTCCTTATCTGAGTTTTCCGGTTATGTCGGTTTTCCGTTCTCTCCCCCCACTCCTAACCCAATGATCCCTTATTGAAATTTGACGTTTGCCTTTTTGCCGTGATTCCATCTCCCGCTAAAACCCTTTTTTCCTTTTTTGATATATTATTTATGGTGTTTTCCGGCCCACTAACTATTCCTATCCTGGGATATCTGTCAAGTTAACTACTTCGATCAAATTCCGCCCAATTTTCCATCTCTCTCTTGTTCAAAATCCCATAAACTGCAAGCCCTGACGTGTGTATACATTACGATTTCTACATACTTGGCGATAAATCCATTTTAATGTGTTTATAATTAAATTTTACGGAAATTCTATAATCTAAATACTAGGTAAGAGCAATGTTAATTTTTATGACCCTTTTTAATGGATAATGGGCCTTAAATAAACAAAAGGCATGTTCGAATATTCCTTGTTTATATCAACAATATACATGTGGGGTCGACAACCTTTTTTTACATCAATTGCCTCAGCAATTTGTTCTATCGTCTATAGTATTTTCTCATAGCAAATGACGTAAAAACGATCCCTTCCTTTGAATTAATCTAACGTAATATAACTAGAATAACCATCCTATTTCAAATATATAACGATATCTATTTAAACTCGTCTGAAAACGCAAAATTAAGTCGAAATCTTATATTGTTCAATAAATACTTCCGTTTAAATGTCCGTTTTTTTTATTAGATTTTCTTTTCAAATCGTTTTCCCTGACCGTATTGCTTCATTTAAAAGTGACATTCCTAATTTCCATCGTTTTTCTTTCTTTTAAATATCAAACGTACGTTTTCCTCTGAATCTGGCCTCCTTTTGTTCTTCACGTTCTCGTTATGCAATTGAGTATCCCTACAGTAGCTTTTCCCACGTTTTCCAGGTCTTTTCTTTAATCTTCCGTTCATTATATTTCCTTGCTATTTTATTGCATCATTTTTTCAACATAATATGGATTTATTTGTTCGTTAACTGCGGTTGTCGATTCCTCTGTTGCACTCAATATTTACCTTTAAAATTAGGGTCATTGTACCAAATGCACCGAACGTGGGATTGTGTTTATCTTAAAGCGTATTGATCTCTCGGGTTGATGATGATTTTTACCCCATAAATCTCAGACTAATGGTCTAGTCCAAAGTCCATCTCTTTGTCTTGAAAAAAGGTAACCTCCCCCTTCTCTGATTGGTAGATCAATCTTAAGTGTTTATAATTGGATCCCTCTGTGTTCTATTTATCAAAACTTGACATTAATTTAATAATTATAGATCTCTGCAGTCTCCATGGCCCAATCAAACTTAATCAGCTAGATGTCGCTAGTGTGTTGATTTCGTTATAATTCTGAATTATTATTTATTCATTCGTAAGGTGGAAGCTACTATATTTTCGTATCCACTGCGATTCATCACAGCCCCCCTATAGTTATAATTCCAGCGGTAAACACGCCTCCTAGTGTTAGTTGATGGAATTAAAACTAAACATAGGCAATCTAATTTTCTACAATTTTCTTTAAGTCTTCTTTATTCTTATTTGCATTTTTTTTTTTTTTCGAAATTCTAACTGGTTGCGCGCCCCTATCTTTCACTATTTCATATCGTAGAATCCTGTTCGGTGTTCCTCTGAGCTGAAACCATTTTTCAATTTACTCTTGTCTACCCAATGGCCTATTTAAGTCGGCTAACTTACGTCAGTTGCTGTCCCTACTCTTTGTCCTACCCCCCTAAGATTCTTACCCCTATACCTTCCCCCCTATGACCCTTACTCCCTCTTCTTCATCGAGACGGTTTCCAACCTTTGATTTTCCTTATTCATATATATATATTTTTTTTTTTTTTTTTCGCGATTCTAGAATTCCACACGAATTTTTCTCGCAGGAACGTTTTAATGGCAACAATGCGCATATGAACATACACGTATTACACATATATGCACACATACACACCCTTTTTTTTTTTTGAATGGGATCAACTTTTATGTAATCTCTTCATATGCTGTTCTTATTTATCTTTTATCTGAGGTTTATTTGATCTATGTTGTATGTTTACTCATCCGAATGCACTCCATAACGTTTACTATCTCATTTTTTTTTTTCACACCGGCTTTGTTTGTTTATTTATTTATTTGCACGTTTACACAATTGTATAATGTACCTAAACCCCGTTTTAAACAAGCCCCCCCCTCCTAAATTCGTATGCGTTTTAAACCACTCCGCTTATTTGCTCTTTATTGCAAATCGGAAATAAACCGGTCACCCGAGAAATATGCCAACCCCCAGTAAGGCTAAATTTCTAATTTATTCAGCTGACATCTATGTAATGGTGTATCTAAAGGTCCAATCCACCCCTGTTAAATGTTTGAATGCAACGATTTGAAAAGCTCACTTTTATGTTTTATGTGTAATATTTTATTTTATTTTTATCCGTCCTTTGCTTTGTATGTTATGTTGATTTTATTTATTTTTATGTCGCCGTGTCAAAAGAAGTATTTATTTATAAAATCCTTCAACTCGAAGGAACCAATAATACCCTCGACCACTATTAACATAAACAACGTCATTTTATTAACTATCTAAGTATCTCTTTATTATTTAAAGTAATATCTCGGGATGTTCCAATGCGAACATAACAAAGATTTATCTATTCTGTTACGAACATATTTATCAGTAAGACCACTTATGTTTGTGGCAACACAAACATACCCTCGCGACGGTGTCTATTCAATCGCTTGTTTACATTCGGGCTTCAGTCAATGAACCAATTTGAATGATAATATTATTGATCACCGAAGGAATGCGCTTTTATTTATATAACGGCTTTTTTTTTTTCAATACGCACCACCCTTCTAAATCTGGGTCAACATTCCTAGGCGTTATGTGATTTATGATTTTTATCTGGTATAAGGCACGTTTTTCACTTTTCGTTTTAAAATATTTGGTTTTTGAGTTATTATTTTTTTTTTTCGACTGTTTTATTTAATGGTACGTTTTTTTTTTCCACTTGTATCACGTTTAATGAAGATGTTTTAAAGGCACGTTTTTCACTTTTCGTTTAAATTATTTTTTTGATTTATTGTTATATTTCTACTGTATAATTTAATGATGCGAATTTTTTATTCCACTTGTTTTATGTAATCTGAAGTTGTTTTAATGGCACGTTTTTCACTTTTCGTTTAAAATATTCACTTTTTTTTTTCCAATTAATTATAATTTCATTTATTTGTTCATTCTATTTTATTTTTATAATATCTCAGAATTCTCTCAACTTGTAACCTTAACTCTCCTGGTCACGCAGCAACAGTTGTAATGGTGTATCTAAGTTCTGGCTTTTGACTCCAATTGTGATGAACCCTACCTAGCTGATTTACTTTTCTAAGCTTCTACCTCGTAGTTTAAATCTCGTAGCTCCTGTCTCGTAGCCACGCTCATAATTCTACCCTTATGTCCTACTGATCACACCACTAGGTATGATGGCCTGACTCAACCCTCCTTTCGGTTTATTTCTACCTCAGGCTCGTGATTTCTAAACCCCTATACCTTATAATCTAGCTAAACCTACCCTATCTTCTTAAATCCCTGCGATTTTCTCACAGTAATCAAGATTTAAGATTTTTGTTCACATTATTTCTATAATCTGCGTTGTGTAAATTTTTTGTTTTAGATTTTACATCTGTTTGCATACTTAATATGCACACATATGTAGAGAAGATAATGTATTACGTGTGGTAACCCATAGATTCTTTTAGAGAAAGGGTGAGAATTTTCCGATCAATTTATTTATTATTATTTTAGAATATTTAACCGAGTTTGATAAACTACCCCCGTCCTAAACCTTGTGTCTATTTGATTTCCATAGGAATTTAGTGTGTTTATTTAATTCTTCCTATCACCGCTGATACATCGATAACATAAACAACAGTTAATAAATTAAACATTTCAAGAAAGCAAACCTTACCTTAGGATGATCGAACTCGAAGGTCCAGTTTTCTCAATTGAAGTCCTTGTCTGCAACTTCTCCTAACATAATGTGTTTGTAGTCATAGTTAGTGCTATTGGTTAGTATTCGCAAAATTGTTGAAAGAGCAGGAATGGAGGGATATGGGGAGGGGATAATATGTTTGCTTAAAAAGTCGGCACCTCCGCTAACCAAGTGAAAACCGATGAACAACAATTCCAAACCGGATTCTCCCAAGTACGTTTGCTAAGCTTATCCTTAAGTCCGAGTTTTACTCTCTTCGACGAGCGTCTCTTGTTACGAAAGGGACTCTTCACGCCAGATGGGGGAATACCAAGTCTTCATGCCGTTTTTCTGCCTCACTCCGACTTCCATCTCCGCCGGATTGAAATTAACTCTACTGAGTCTAGAAGGGGTATTTCATGTCTTCCCTTATCATGCCTCTATCCGTTAAATGTGGCGTAAGCTTGTGACGGGCAGATCCTTCCTCCCACGTAACCGACCCAGCGTTACATTCCACCTCTGACTAGCTGACATAAAACTCACCTCGTGAACCTTATGTTTGCTTTCAGGTTCGACAAGACTCACGGTATGCAAATAACCTGTGGCTTTAATGCCGCGTCAGCGTACTGTCCGCATACGTCCTTCCTCTTCCCCGCATGCCCACCTCGACAATACCGCCACAAGATCAAAGCCGTCCGTTCGAGAAAGGTTGACACTTACATTTCCAGATGGCTCATACCTACATACAGAAGCCTTGAAGTTTACGTTCGAAGACAAGTTAGGATTCAGGACTGTATGAGTATTTGAACACCAGTGTTGTTTAAATGAGGTCACTAGCTCCTCGTGTGTTAGGTATTTAGGATAATGGGTATTTATGGGTTCTTGGATACCTACTTCCTATAAGAAAGATTTAAAAATGAGATAAATCAAGTCGACATTGAATCAATGACCTCCTGAATAATTGTGATGTGCTCTCTTAGAGTTTGAAGCTAGTCGCAGTACTTTACTTTGCGAAATTTTTGCATGCTGAATCAATGCTACCTATTGGCGATCGCTCTAGTAAAATCAAGTCGTTTAGAATTGAGTGAATTTAACGTCAATGTCGCCTTCACATATTGACCGCAGATTTCATCTCAAGCTATAATTGATAAACTTGTCCCTGACGTTAAGTTTTGTTTTGTTTATTCGTTAATGAATTTAGGTGACTGGGTCAATGGATGGCCTTGAACTCAAATCGAAATTTTTGTACACTATCGAAGGTCATATAACCATACCCTAATCGTGCTAGTGAAAAGAAACAATAGGTATTTATCTTACAAATACGCTAAGATACCAAAATTGATTTAGTGATGCGTTTCTATCTAATTATGTGTTAAGTATTTGTCTAGCAACATTTCATTCCGTATGGGAGGTGTGACATGCGAATGCTAATAAATTGGTTAATTATTTATTTACCCTTACTTGGCGTTACGTCCATCAGTGTCAGGATATCCACAGGAACCTGTAAAAGCTTAAATATTGTAAGGACTCACCAAGCTCTAATGTCTTAATTTCAGCTCCACCGGGTTTCTATCATCGGCGAGAAACTTATTAGAGCATCCAGACTACGTTTTCCTTTAATATCTGCCGTTATTATTGGAGAAGAACGATCCTATCTAATTATGTGTTAAGTATTTTCCAGATTTCGGATCAATTATTATTATTGCGTTGTCACCTAACGATAATTAATATCTCGTAATAAAATTTCCAACTTTCGACCTAAACGTAAATTTTTTATTTAATGAAACTTATTAGACTGTAATTTTCTTTATATAACCTCGGACTAAATAACTCTATTTTAACCTTCATAGAACAAATTTAAAGCGATTCAAACACACTATATTAAACTCCTCCCGCATTGAATTTGTAATTAATTAATTAATTATTAGATTTTATTGAATCGGAAATTATTGCAAACACTGATTTTAGATTTATTATAAGATCATACACTCCGTTAAATTGCACGATTAACCCTATCCGGGCACTTCACTCCCTGTTTTATCAAAGTATAAACTGATTGTAGACTCTATTTTACCACTGATTTTTTTTAAGTATAAAAACTGATTCTAGATTCTATTAATTAATTACCAGGGTAATTCTCACAACATGCGCGACGTTTTAATCAACCTTGCCAGTTGTCGAAGGACCCCTTTTTTTATTTTAATGATAAGTTGAATTTATAAATAGATATATTATTATTCAATGCTGTTATAAAATTCTTTAAACACTGTTGTTTCTTTTTAAATTCGCTACACTATATAAACCTTTTATTTTAATGACAAGTTGAATTTATAAATAAATATATTATTATTCACTGCTGTTATAAAATTCTTTAAACACTGTTGATTTTCTTTAAATTCGCTACACTATATAAACCTTTTATTTTAATGACAAGTTGAATTTATAAATAAATATATTATTATTCACTGCTGTTATAAAATTCTTTAAACACTGTTGATTTTCTTTAAATTCGCTACACTATATAAACTTTTTATTTTAATGACAAGTTGAACTTATAAATAAATATATTATTATTCACTGCTGTTATAAAATTCTTTAAACACTGTTGTTTCTTTTTAAATTCGCTACACTATATAAACTTTTTATTTTAATGACAAGTTGAATTTATAAATAAATATATTATTATTCACTGCTGTTATAAAATTCTTTAAACACTGTTGTTTCTTTTTAAATTCGCTACACTATATAAACTTTTTATTTTAATGACAAGTTGAATTTATTGTAAAACTATATAAAACACTTTATTTAATTTTCAACACTCCACAGATTTAATCACGACCGTAATTTTTATAAGTCCCAGAATTCCCACTCCGAATTTTTCTAAGTCTCAAAATTTTACAACACTTAAGAAATTTTCAACTAATAACCGTTTTAGACGCTACGTCACGTAACTTCCACGTTTTAACCCGACGATTGGTCCCCGACGACTCCTTCACGACAACTAACACCGAAAACTGATCCCGATTCTTCTAAGTCCTAGGTTTTATATGTACCTCCAGGATTAGAACATCTTAATTACGCGTTCATTGATTTTCTAATTCAAACTCTAACAACTCGAGATTTCATATATCAATTCTGTTATATTCGTATCAACGTGTTAAGTCCGGCCCCTTTGATTTTAGAAATCTTCCGTCTCTTACGTAAATTGTTCCAGTGTCGAACCTACCATTATGTCAAATTTTGCCCCGTCGTTCCTTTGTCTTCAGGTCTTCATAATATGTTTTATAAACATGGTTTTAATCTTGTTTTTTTTTTCAATTTTGAACATTCCCATAAGTGATCTGCTAAAACTGTGTTTTAATTGGCATAAATATTAGGGAAAACGTAGATTCTTCGGTCTCCTAGTTTTAAACGCTAGTTGTCCTGTATAAATTTCCACGAAAATTATTTCTTTTCCCCTAGTCTACGTAAGCAATTATGTCTCAGAACCGTATTTCCATTATTTATGTGGCATATTCAACTTTTCCATTTTCCCACCTAATTTTCCTTCAAGTAACGGTGTTTTAACAACTATTCTTAAATGATTTTCCCTTCGTTGTTAATAAGGAATCATATCCTGGTTCCGTATCTACTCTACTTATAACGTTTTGAGTTTTTCCCATTTCCTTATCTGAGTTTTCCGGTTATGTCGGTTTTCCGTTCTCTCCCCCCACTCCTAACCCAATGATCCCTTATTGAAATTTGACGTTTGCCTTTTTGCCGTGATTCCATCTCCCGCTAAAACCCTTTTTTCCTTTTTTGATATATTATTTATGGTGTTTTCCGGCCCACTAACTATTCCTATCCTGGGATATCTGTCAAGTTAACTACTTCGATCAAATTCCGCCCAATTTTCCATCTCTCTCTTGTTCAAAATCCCATAAACTGCAAGCCCTGACGTGTGTATACATTACGATTTCTACATACTTGGCGATAAATCCATTTTAATGTGTTTATAATTAAATTTTACGGAAATTCTATAATCTAAATACTAGGTAAGAGCAATGTTAATTTTTATGACCCTTTTTAATGGATAATGGGCCTTAAATAAACAAAAGGCATGTTCGAATATTCCTTGTTTATATCAACAATATACATGTGGGGTCGACAACCTTTTTTTACATCAATTGCCTCAGCAATTTGTTCTATCGTCTATAGTATTTTCTCATAGCAAATGACGTAAAAACGATCCCTTCCTTTGAATTAATCTAACGTAATATAACTAGAATAACCATCCTATTTCAAATATATAACGATATCTATTTAAACTCGTCTGAAAACGCAAAAATTAAGTCGAAATCTTATATTGTTCAATAAATACTTCCGTTTAAATGTCCGTTTTTTTTATTAGATTTTCTTTTCAAATCGTTTTCCCTGACCGTATTGCTTCATTTAAAAGTGACATTCCTAATTTCCATCGTTTTTCTTTCTTTTAAATATCAAACGTACGTTTTCCTCTGAATCTGGCCTCCTTTTGTTCTTCACGTTCTCGTTATGCAATTGAGTATCCCTACAGTAGCTTTTCCCACGTTTTCCAGGTCTTTTCTTTAATCTTCCGTTCATTATATTTCCTTGCTATTTTATTGCATCATTTTTTCAACATAATATGGATTTATTTGTTCGTTAACTGCGGTTGTCGATTCCTCTGTTGCACTCAATATTTACCTTTAAAATTAGGGTCATTGTACCAAATGCACCGAACGTGGGATTGTGTTTATCTTAAAGCGTATTGATCTCTCGGGTTGATGATGATTTTTACCCCATAAATCTCAGACTAATGGTCTAGTCCAAAGTCCATCTCTTTGTCTTGAAAAAAGGTAACCTCCCCCTTCTCTGATTGGTAGATCAATCTTAAGTGTTTATAATTGGATCCCTCTGTGTTCTATTTATCAAAACTTGACATTAATTTAATAATTATAGATCTCTGCAGTCTCCATGGCCCAATCAAACTTAATCAGCTAGATGTCGCTAGTGTGTTGATTTCGTTATAATTCTGAATTATTATTTATTCATTCGTAAGGTGGAAGCTACTATATTTTCGTATCCACTGCGATTCATCACAAGTTTTACCGAGTTGTAGTCTGCAGGGTGTTTGTCCTGAGATGAGGACAACCTACAGTTGGAGAAAGTACCAGAAGAATAAAAATTGATGTCTGTTTGCTTCTGCTGTGATACTCAATTTTCTATCTCGATAGGAGTACATCATATTTGCTTGCCCGTGTACTTATAACATTTGAATCTCTTTTTAACAGATATTTTACTTGAGTTAATCCCTTCAGTATGTGAATGTATCTTTTATTGCAATTTTCAGTGCCTTTATATTTAGTTCATGGGTTGAGATGAATCATGCATGCGAGGGATTCACATGTCCATCCTCATATCACTCCTGGATACACTGACCCCCAGATTCCTACCCACCCGTCATACCATTTTTTTTCTTTCCAGAACTTCCTCTCCTTCCTTTCCTTAAATGGCATCCCCAAAGACGACATATGCCCTGAGGGAAATTATTTTCTTCGGGGCTCCTGTATTTGTAAAAAAAAGATGAAGTGTATGTTAGTGTTTATACTTCAAGGTGGTATGTACACGAGATGATTTCAATTCAAACACATTTTGCTTTGTGCATTAACTTGTTAATATTATATTATTATGTACTGACAGATCCTATTTAAGTTTCAATCTATTGTTGGTGATGAAAAACTATGCCTTAGCCGGATTTATATTCGTCTGACGTGTCGTATCGTGGTGTGCCCTGAAGTTACGGCTAGCTTTCACATCTATGTCACCTTCTGTGGATATTTTGAATCAATATGGTCGTAGCTTTCGTAGAGTGCTACATTCCCATTGTTTTCCCATGAATCTTCCAATTCTGATTCAGATTATGAAGAAGATATTCAATTCATGGTGTTGGCAACTCTTCCAAAAAAAGAAAGAAAGAGTAATAGAAATTGAGATATTATAATTTTTTATTAAATTATTTAATGTAATATTTATTTTATTATTAAGATATTGTATATATTAGACTTTATATTGTCATACTATTTCGATCAGGTCATCCATACCTTTAAATTTAATTCAATTTTATGTAGAGACAAATATAAAAACGGCTCTGACGCGTCACAACACGGCACTGGCACACTTTTCTGAACTGTCGTGACGCGGTCGCTCCCCCGTCCCCAACCCCCACCTCCACCTCTCTGACGCAGATTGGATTTGCTTCTGATGCGACACAACACATTGCGGCATGCTAATATAAATCTCACCATACTAAATGTATGAAACCGATACCATTCTGACACGTCACGTCAGACCGATATAAATCCATCTTTGGTGTTACTATAATATAATATTTATATTGGATTCAGAGATTACAATACCGATTCAACGTGATATCTTTTGTTAATAACTAAACATACTCAGTATAAATATCAATAATGTAGGTATTATTATTCTTGATTTATTTCAGATTTGCTACAAAGGGAGCGCTTTTAACTCACACTCGCGTCATTCATGAAAAGCTCAAACCTTTTGTGTGTGACACATGTGGCCATGCATTTGCACAAAAATCCAACTTGGACGAGCATGTCATGCGCCACGGTGATGCCAAGAATTTTGTTTGCCATGAATGTAATAAAAGGTGAGATTTTCTTCTGCTTTTCACAAAATCTGATTATTCTACAGAGTACATACAGCTAAATCATTTTGAAGAGACCTTTGCTGGGTAGTGGTTTTCAGATTAGATAAAAAAATAATTTGGTTTTTAAATTAAAACATAATTGATACAACGATATTAACCTCCAGGCGGCGGGAAACACATAAAGTCATTTCACAGTGCTTGCCTCTCACACGGGAACCATCTTAAGTCATTTCTATGTTTGAGTCTTCACTGTGTTGCGCACAAGCATAATACAGAACCGAAATTTATTTGTAAAAATTCTCTATTCATATCTTTAGCGACATCTCTAGAAATATGTTCATTACATTTATTTGTTATCTTCGCAAAAAGGATTTAAAGCCACCGAGTCAGGTTTTCTCCTTCAGCTTATTTTGTTTTGTGTTTTAGAGAATTTATGTGTATTGTAAAAATAATTTAACTATTAACTATTGTGGCGCCCAGAAACCTAAATTTTAAATTTATTTAAAAAAATATATATGTGAGGCTGAAAAGAAATATCCTACCATACTTGATAAAGTGACATTTTCTCATCTTTAACTAACTAGTAGACGATCCAGTCGTCCGAAAGAAAAATTGATGAATAAGATCGACTCTGCAACTGCAGTGCTTCATACCATACGTGGGCACAATTCTCCAGCACTGCAAATGCAAGGGTCTGTCCCCTGGGGGTTAAAATTATTTTCCCTTGTGTATGTTGGTACTGATTCACTAATGCAGTCTCTCTTTCCAGATTTAAGACCAAAGGATCCATGGTGCGCCACCAGGACACCCACAAGGGAACGGCCTACCAGTGTCCGCAATGTCCTGTCATCCTGAATTCTCGAAGAACTCTACGGAATCACATGTATGTTCATGAAACAAAAGCGAGACACGCTTGCCCGTTCTGTGAAAAGGCCTTCAAAAGACGGAAAGATGTTAAGGTAAAACCAATTTAATTTAAGTACTTGTCTCTTTTGTTTTCTGTCTTCTATTTGAGAAGGAACATATCCTGAAGACAAAATCAGGTTCCACCATAATAAAGCATATGTCTATATTTCACAAAGTTGCACAATTTAGGACAGGTTGTTTAAAAAAATGTTAACAACATTTGAAGTTAATTTTCACATTCTGTGTCAGTTCTATTCTGTTATTAAATCATTATAGGCCAGTTGCTTCATAAAACTGAAATAATCACAGAACTTGAATAGAACTTTCACAGAACCTGAAAATTAACTTAAAATATTTTATGAATATTTCAAATTTTTTGAAACAACCCGATCTTAGTTAAGGTACTTTAAAATTTATTATCAAAAAATGGAATACTTTATTATGGGACGACCATCATTATTATTGTGTGGAGTATTATATTATTGGAGTTATGGAGTATTATTATTATTGGAATATTTGGAATATTATGGAGTATTATTGTAGTATTAATGGTGTATTATATGTGAAGAATATGGAGTATGTATTGTGTGGAGTATTATTATTACGAAAATTATGGAGTATATTATTGTGTGGAGTATTATTATTATGAAAATTCTTTTTCTACTAATCCACATCCATTGAGTCCAGGGGCGGTTCAGACTTTTCAGTGATAAAATTTAAAAAATCAATTTTTAGTTGTTGAATAATTATGTTTTTAATAAAAACATTTTTTTTCAAAATCTAAAATTTTATTTAAACATTTTTCTATCTTTTATCCAGTTTTAATACAAAAAATTTAAACATTAAAAAAAAATCAGTTGTGTGAGGAATCACAAACTGAAAATCCAGCACAGGATTGAAAACAGTCTTGGATTGGATAAAATGTATGTACACGTCAGGTGGAAATGTATTTATCTGATGGTATTTCAATAGAAAGTGTTCCAAAACGTCATTGTTCTCTTCAGCACCAGTGCAAAGGCGGAAAGACACTTCAATCATATGCCACTCGAAATTTGTCACTTGGTAATGGGTTGTTATTGCAATCCATTCTTATGCACAAAAGCTCAGCAGTAGAAAATTTGTCAATTTTAATGTTTCCTCCCTCCTGCAACACTGGGTCTTGTAACTCCTTTACTCCTTCCTTTAAGACCCTTTACAAAGCATATACATAATAATAAATGTTGCCCTCACAGTGCCACATCAAGCTGCACACGGGTGAGCGCTCCTACACGTGCCCGTGGTGCACGCGCACCTTCACCAATGGCTCCAACTGCCGCATCCACAAGCGCCGTATGCACCCCACTGAGTTCCAGATTGCTGAGGCCTTCAACCCTTTTGCACCCTCACACGGTAAATATCCCTTCATAGAGATTTAGGAGAACCTAACATGGACCAGTTGAATGCATTAACATGACTTCCATGGCAGAGCGGTAAGCTTTTCGGCTCTGAACCCAGAGGTCGCAGGTTCAAATAAATATAGGATATTTGAACGATGAAGATACTTTCAGTATCTTTCTGGTGAAAGACCTGCATTCATAATCAAAACATTGCTTGAAATGGCTCAAGGTGTGTTTAGTGATCTGAATAGGCAGGTACTTCCCAAACCTTCCTCCTCCCGTACTTCCTTCAGCATCATAACATCTTCTCGAAATGGGAATTCCATAGTTCCAGTGGCTCCGTACAGACTCTTGCATGTTCCTAACTAACTAACTAACCATCACGCCGTTTCCCCGCAGGGGTAGGCAGAGAGGACGGACCGCCACACAACTCGATCTTGGCACACACTCTTTGCCTCGTTCACATTCATACATCGTCTCATACATGCTCTTCTATTATTCCGACTCTTCACATGGCCCGACTCAAGTATCTGATTCACTTGGTCGTGCCATGTCTTCCTCGGGCGTCCGCGACTTCTTCTACCATTCACATTTGCATCATATATTCTCCTTACACTCCATTCCTCGTTCATTCGCTCTACATGCCCAAACCATCGGAGAGTCCCTTTCTTAATCTTACACATCACGCTTACATCAGCCTTGCATTCTTTGCGGATATCCACGTTTCTCTCACGATCGTACATGGTTTTACCACACATTCGCCTCAGGGATCTCATTTCTACAGCATTCAGTCTACTTTCATCCTTCCTTTGCCAGTTTCATGCCTCACTGCCATACATCAGGGTAGGTACCAGCACTCCATTATGGATGGCTAGTTTCGCGTCTTTGGACAATTTTTTATTACCGCTAACGGCATTCAGTCCTCCATTAATGGAGTTACCGGCATTCACCCTTCTTTCAATATCTCTATCAGCCTTCCCATCTTTCGTAAACATACTACCCAGATACACAAACTCATCCACCTGCTCCAAGTATTCATCATTCACAACTATATTGCATACTGTTTTCGTACTCTCTCTTTCAAACACCATGACTTTAGACTTACTTACATTCATCATTAACTCATTCTTCATACATACTTCGTTCATCCTTGACACGAGAGACTGTAGATCTTCCATACTGTTAGAAATTAGCACCGCATCATCATTGCATGTTCCTTACACAAAATAAATGGTTAATTATGACATCATCAATAATTATATATTATGATAATATTATTTTTCTTCAGAGCCAAAAACCGAGCCGAGAAACGTCATTCACACCATCCTGAGAACACAACCTCTTCCGAGTCCTCCTGTTACTGAGGACTTCAACCTGATTGAATCCACAGAACATCGACCCTTCAAGAAAGAAGTCCAAGTTGACGGTTCCAGCGTAGTAGAAGAAATGAAATCTACAAGTTATCCCATTATATGTAAATAATATGTTGTTATTAATGTGTCTGCAATTCATGTGCAATATAAAAATATACAAGAATCATACAAGAATCATGCAAGAATCATACAAGAATCGTACAAGAATCGTACAAGAATCGTACAAGAATCTGTACTATGTAAATAATTTAATATTAAGGGGAAGTTACTGGAAGTGGCCTGATCGTGTTCCAGGGGCATAAAGTATTATATATTTATTATGATTTAATTACTATGAATGCAATATATTTATACAGCCACCATTATAATGGTGGTATTCGAAAGTTGGTGTCTATTGAGTAATGAAATAAATTGAAAATAAAGAAAATGTGAGTTGAGATTTGGAGTTTCAGATTTCACCATTTGTGTACTTTTTCATTTTTTTATCACATAAAAACCTCATCCAGAAATTTTTCTCTGTAACCCATTGTATCCTTAATTTTCTAAGTCTGTTATAAAGCTTAGTCCATTTTTATTAAATTATGAATCATTAGTTACACCATTAATTTCATTACAGTAATAATTGTAAATTCACTGTTCTTTTCTCAAAATACACATGAAGTAAAATCATAATTCTCATACTTGGTCGAAGGTATTCTCGTAATATGTTTAATTCCAGTAGGATGTTAATAACTAATATGCATGTAGAGATGTACTTTCCCTTAGCGTTGCAATTAACCCTCTGTTATGAAACTAAATTCATATCAAATATATAATAATATTGTTTTTAACCTTGTCACATACATATCATTAACACATATATCGTCATCTCATTTGGATACGGTTCTGACATTTTTTCAAAAATGACCTTTGATTGCTAAAGCATTTCTTTTGCTCATTTCTATACCCAAATTAATTTTCAGATCCATCTGTATTGTATTTTCGTAGATATATGTATGACAAAGTTATAACATCAAACATTTTAAATAATCATTCATTTTATAAGGTTTTAAAATCACTCATTTTGTTTGGATCTGACAGTTGATCGTTATTACGAGGCACATTATGGTTCACCACTTTGGTTGGATAGGGTTCTAACTTCGACTTACCATGTTTTATGGTTTCAAAGTTTGCAAAGACGAATTTTTGTAATCTGTTTTACAATTTTAGTTAAAGTTTTTTATATTTAGATGGGACGTGGTGTTAGCCTTGAATTGCATTGGGGATATGTAATTAGAACCTTGTGCAACTAATTATTATGCCTTAGCTAGTTGCATATGGTTCTGTTTGCAAGTTTAGGTATGTTCTAAAATGATAAGTTTACGTCCTATTTAAATATTTTCCTTTAAAATACTTTACACAAGATTCAAAATCAGAAGTTAGTAAATAGATAGTGAGAAATCGTCTTTTGCAAACTTTGACACTTCATATCTCAGAACAAGGTGAAGTGAAGTTAGAACCCTATCCAAATGAAGTGACGATATACATTGTGTCAAATCATGCTGTGTGTTGGGATAGATTGCGTTGAAAAGGCCAGCATTGTAAAGTTGAGGACATTCACCTATAAATTTCAGGAGATGTTGTTATCTGAAATGCCGTGTAGGTTCATCTCATGTGCTCTCTTGTGGGTACTCCTAGAGAACATCTTTCCACAGCATCTACAGGAGTGCCGGCGGACTTTTATATGAACAGAAAGGTGTTTGCTTCGACCGGCTGAATTTGAGAAACTCATATCGCAATAGGCGCAGTGATAGTTTTTGCTATCGGAATGACTGAAACACAAATAACTACTATTAATATATTTTCAAATGTGAATTGAATCTATTTTTAAGGAGCTCGTAGACAAGCAAAATATATTGTCTATTTTTTATGTTTATTAAGACGTACACAGTACATTATGATGTTAGTTATAAGGGGAGCGAGAAGGAAATAGATTCAGCCAGGAAATATTGTCATAATTTCAGTAAGCGACCGAACTCCCTAGTAAGAGACAGGGCAATATATCAAAGAGAATAGGCAATAAACAACAATCTTGCGGTATATTTTTTGACAATATGGAAATCTTAACAGAAATATTTTGCCAGCTAGATAGTGCTGTTAAAAATTGCTTGTTTACACAGGCCCCATTAGACAATTTTTAAAAGCAAAAACGTATTGCGAAAAAGTTTTACGAAATTATTCTCTAAGGTGATATATTGTAGTACTTAATACAGGAGACGTTATTTATAAGCAAAACATTCATAAGAAAATCAGGAAGTATAAAATTTTGTTTACGTCAGTTCATGATTTTTTCTTGCCGATGAGGTTATGAAAGCTTTAGCACATTGACCGCATGGAAAAGGTCTCTCATTTGTGTGTGACCGGATGTGGATTCCTAATTGGTACTTATCAAAGAAGCCTTTGCTGCACAGATGACATATAAAGTTTCTCTGGCCAGTGTGAGTGAGTCTGAAAGAATAATTACACATCTGCAGATCTAGGGACTATATTATAGTCGATACCGCTTATTTGAGACACATCAGGAACCAAACACTTTGTCCCAAATAAGCGAAGATTAAGAGAGGTAAAAAAAATATTTATTGAGGTTTTTTATGTGTATAACTATATATTACAATTATTGGAGTATTCTCAAATGTGTTTTTAAACTTTATTAAAAATATTTAAGTACAGGAAAATAATTATGGATAGATTATACAGGTTCACATCGTAAATAAAGCCGGTATAAATATCGTCAATGGGTACGTAATAGTTAATCAGTTTCTTTATTTGGTTTCTTTCCTTAGGTTTTGTCCAAAATAACCGGCTGTCCTAATAAACCAGTGTACCAATTAAGCGATATCGACTGTATATGGAAATGTCGATATTCCATGTTGCTAGTTGTCAATCAATTACAATCCCAGTTTAAAATAATACAAAAAAAACTGAATGTGGCAATCATTTCCCAAAACCACAAAAAGCTGACTTACTCGTGTCTTTCTAGACCTGCTACTTTATGAAAGGTTTTATTGCATCCTTCCACGCTGCATACAATCTTTTTTCTATTAGAGGAGTGTGTTTTTAAGTGCGTGCCCAAAGTTTGCTTAAGGTTAAAAACCTTTTCACAAATTTCACATTTGAATTTTCCAAAGTTTACGTTCTTGTGCATTTTTACATGTTCCTTCTCATTTTTGTAATCTAAAAGAGTATTAAGAATATTGAGCATCATATTTATTTATTGTTTTTTTCTTGTAATAATAATAAAATAAACGATTTCATACTTTTGTTGCATATTTCACAAAAGTATCTTTTAATTCCTATATGTGAAATCTCATGGGCAAATAGGGAATGTTTCCACTTGAAGATCTTGGGGCAGAGAGAGCACGGCCACTGTTTCTTCAGAGATATCTGTGTCTCTAGCTTTTTTAGTTTTAATTTAACTTCCTTTCCATCTTTTAGTTTAGTTTCTGAAAAACGGGCATTAATATTATTTTCTTAATTAGGTCAATATTACATAAACCCAATTATTATCGCTAGCGGAAAGCCACTCGAGTATAAAATTTAATAATAGGTAGATACTTATAATAAATTAATCATAGTTATATAATGTGCGTCATTACTTT
Source organism: Limnephilus lunatus (assembly GCA_917563855.2). NCBI lineage: Eukaryota > Metazoa > Arthropoda > Insecta > Trichoptera > Limnephilidae > Limnephilus > Limnephilus lunatus. Next base: position 49,602,291 of record OU830600.1, read on the forward strand.
TTCTTGTGCCTTCCTTTTTATTCATTGTATTTATAGATTCTATTTGCAAAGAACTGGCTTGGTCTGACTCCTCAGGAATGGGAGATAGTCTGTCATCATCCAAATCTTCTTCCCCTTTGATATAATCTTGCTCATCCTTGATGTCTCTCTCATTCAGTTTCATTCGGACTACATTTGATTCAAATATATTATGAAATTCATCTTTCTCCCACTTTACTTCATTCATCGATTGGTCGTTGACTTCACCGTTCTTTACAAAGCTAGCAACATATCCCAACATTGTTTTGAATGAATTTTCACATAGACGGCGGAATTTATAAGCTAAACATAGCTGTTTGTGACATTCACCGCAAATTTGACTAGGAAAACCATCTTTCTCAATAACCTGTGAAAAAATATTTTTTAAAAAAATTATGTTTGTATATCGCCAAAAGAAAAATTTGGTGATCATCAATGAAGTTCATAACATGCGAAACATGACTCACAGTTACTGTAGCACAAGCCAAAATCATATCAGTAAAAGAAATATAGCTTTCTCCTACTTGTTCTTGGGTTTCAAAAATTGAAATCAGGGTACCTTCTCCTAAACAAATCCGGCATATTTTGTCGAATTGCATTTTTAAAATTAGGCGTAAAGATTTTGACTAACGAAACTAATTACGGTACAAATTAAAAATTCAAGTTTTGTTTTTTAATTGAAGCTTCGATCAAAGTAATGCTATTGACTGAATATATTTACTAGATATTTACATGACTGGTTTATTTATGATATTTACTGAATAATAATCAAAATGTTTAATGCATAAATCAACCAGTCGTTCAATGCAATGCACGCAATGCATCTGCATAAATATTGTGCATCTGTCATTGGCTGTCAAATGCCATAAAGCATAAAGTATTAGTTCATTTATGGTCATAAATAAAAAAAATAAACCAAAACCAGTGTCAACAACGACCATAAATAAAGACAATATCATAGACAACAACCTCACTAAACACAGTAATATACAAAAGTAGTAATCTTAGGTTCTCGTCTCCTAAACACAAACATCTGTTTTATCACAAGAGTGTATGAAAATATAATGTAAATCAATATTATTAATTATTACGTTGAAATAAAAATTTTGAAAAAAAATCTGCCAAATAATTAATAGGGCCCATTACAAGTACAGTTCTACCCGGGCTACCCAAGTTCGTAGAAAATGTATGGTGTAAAATTCTGGATTGTCGCTAAAAAATACACCCCTAATGTAGGTGGCAAAGTTTAAATTCCTGATTAACACGAGCCGCCTGTTTTGATTTATTTATGAAAGAACATCACCAAAAAGCGTGCTTTATTTTATTTTGCAAAACTTGGGCACAAATATTTAAATGTGAGGGAGCGGATTCCGGATCGGCAGAGACGTGAGAGATAAATGAAAGGCGTCAGTTGTGGTGGTGTGAGCTGCGTCTTTATTGTAGCTGTAGCAAAAGTCGATGTGGAGTGTGTAGACCATAGATTCTCAACCTTTTTATGCCCACCGCCCACTTTGAGAACATTTTTATTTCTAGCGCCCCGTAACTCGTGAATCCGAACGGAGGGGGCGTAACGGGATACCACGACGGAGGGGGCACAATTGGATACCACGATGGGGATAGGGATTTTTTTAAAAGATGTGATGTAATTTATGAATGGCCCCTAATGGGATGGGATGGGGCAAGATATGATGGGGTGGGATGGGTTTCTCTGGGTCTCCTACCTCCTACCGCCCCCTGAAAGTCTTAAACGCCCCCCTTAATTTTCTCTTGGTCTTCTACCACCCCCCTGAAGGTCTGAAACTTTATCGCCTTCTTTATCGCCCACGTTGAGAACCTATGGTGTAGAGTGTAGACTGTAGACGGACGCGTAGCCAGTGATATTCGTTCGTGAGAGGTGATGAAAGCTAGGAAGCTGCGGCGGTGAAGATCGGGGATTTCAGATCGCCAGCATGTTGCTCGACACCGTGTGTGGTGGAGGATTACCTGATCCAGGCGGTCGCTCGACGTCATAGGGACGGAGATGACGGTTGTGACTCCGGTGAGTTGGAGAAACCTGTGGCGCAGGAAGGAACCTTGTGAGGCGATGAGGATGATCTCTGTGGCAGTGAAAAGGCGACGGGTTAAAATAAAATAAATAAATAATTGTATTATTCCATATACCTGCATGTTAGGAGGCTGAGGGGTAATGGAAGGGGGAAGAAGATGAAGGTGGGGAAGCATCTGAACATTGACATATATGGTCACCAAATATGGCTACATCCACTTCAAATAACTTTTCGATTCCTGATTGTGGTCTTTCACCAGGGCGATTCTGCGAGTATCATCCTTTGTGACGGTTTGTATGAATAAATTTATTCTCATTGTCAGTGGAAAAATGGACTTCAAGCTATGTCCGAGTTTTTAGCCAATCACCGCTACACCCCCTCGATTAGCTAACCATGAAATACATTTTCTACGAACCTTGGGCCGGACCGTTACCCTTAAGTCACTGCACTATCACTACCAATCATGCCCCATAAAATGAGGTTACGCGTAACCTCATTTTAAGGCACGTAATTTCATTGAAACTGTGTGGTTTACGCAAATCTCTATTCAACACACGTCAAACACGCGCCTTATTAAAAGAATTTCCTCAATATACTTAGCCTTGCAGGTTGTGTACTTTGCGGATCGGTTTTCGGCAGGCGCCAATTATGCGCCTTAAAATGGAGTGTATGCAATCTGCATACCTTTGAACTTGGGTAGTTTACGGAATCTCTGTTTAGCAGGCGCAAAATGTGCGCCTTAAAATGAGGATTCCGCAATCTGCGTAGCTTTGAAGTTGTATAAGTTGCATAATCTCTAATTAGCGGGCACCAAATAGGTATGCGTCTTAAAAAAATATTTTCCACAATCTATTTAGCTTCGAAGTTGTGTAGTTTACGGAATCTTTTATCGGCAGCGTCAAATATGCGCCTTAAAAAAGGATTTTCCACAATCAGTTTAGCTTTGAAGTTGTGTATTTTACGGAATCTTTTATCGGCAGGCGCCAAATTTGCGCCTTAAAAAAAGATTTTCCACAATCTGTTTAGCTTTGAAGTTGTGTAGTTTACGGAATTCTCGGCAGGCGTCAAAAGGGCGCCTTAAAAATTGGGGTTTCCGCAATCTGCATAGCTTTGAAGTTGTGTAGTTTACGGTATCTTTTCTCGACAGTGGTGTCAAATTACTACGAAAACGAATTGTAGTAACAATTATTATAAGCAATAATTATTAGCCTGAAACACTCATCAATATTGAAAAAATCTCCCGAGAAAAGATAAATGCCGCCGACGGGACTTGAACCCGCGTCCTTCTGATATCCGGTCAATTGCTCTTTTATCCACTGAGCTACGTCGGCTTCAGTAAATAATAACGAATTGTAGTATCATTATGAAAGTGTGGTAGATTTAAACGCATGAGGAAATATACTTATGAGAAGTTTACTAACTCCAATCGCTGGTACTGATATGTGGTAACACAGTAGTGTCTACAAAACTTTAAGCTCATGGAATATGTAGAAGTCCATTACAGTAATAGTAGGAAGGAACCCAAAGAGTTGACTTTGTTGAATCGATGCGCCAAATCCCTACCCTTAGGAGTCAGAATATGTCGTCTCCGGGAATTCTTTCTAGCTCATATTGAAGGTGTGGTAGATTAGAAGATCCCTCATGGAGGTAGGTGTAGATTTATGACTTTGCTTGAAATAGGGGGCAATTACTAGAAAAATAAAAGAGATTATAAAATTGTAATCAAATTGATACAAAAAAGAAGGAATATCTGATCATCCCGTGACCGACCTTTTTTAAGTACTAAAACAAATAAATCTCCCCAGTTTTTTCAACAAAACACCTCAAACTTCATGAAAACTCCCCCGGTGTTATATCACAGGCTTTGAAATACACGAGGATGGTCCCAGAAGTACCCGACCTGACGTACTTCTGGTGGTTGTTGCTTTAAAAAATTTCTATGGTAGAAAGTACTAACCTTACAAAGCTTAAGTTTCAAGGCTCTACGTTGTTTAGTATTTGTTTGGCAGCCATCAGCAGTGAACGCTCTCGGTGAATTTGCAATCATGGAAAAAATTGGTCAACGTTATGTAATACAATACTTTCATTTGAAAGGTCTAGGTCCAACCAATATCAAAGCCAAGCTAGATTCTACTCTGGGGGAGTCTGCTCCTTCGTTTACATCAGTAAAATATTAGGTGGCAGAGTTTAAACGAGGCCGTACGAGCTGCCGAGACGAACATCGCAGTGGTTGACCAAATGTGGCGACCACGCCAGAAATTGTAAAGAAAATCTACAAAATGGTATTGGATGACCTCCGAGTGCCTCTGTAGGGGCACGCTGATGAGGTTAAAAATAATATTGGTAGGGGTGAAATAACTTAATTTCAGCCATTATTGCAAGGAAGAACATGAATTATTTTTAGTCTGTTGGACAGGGAACATCTATAAAACCTATATCGATAAAAAAATATGTGAATCATCAAGAGATTTCAATATTTATGACTTATTCTTATCAGCTATTAAATGATAATAAAAAAAATCAACGGTTCCTATTAGCTTCAGGTCTGCCATGATAAGTCTAACAAATATACTAAATTTAGAGCTTAGCACGCATCTGAAGAATGATAATAACAATGGCTAATTTTTAAATTTTCTTGAAACATTCATCCAACAATTCGATTTCACATACGACCTGTATTTATAAATAAAAACAAAAAAGATTACACTAAACTTTTTAACCATTAATAAATATGCAGTCAGAACAATATTAAAATCTTTATTAAATATTTAAAAGTTGGGAAGCGTAATGGATCATTCCTCTAATTAAAACTAAACCATTTGAGAGGCTTTGTCATCAGAAACACCGTGCATTGCCATCTCATGTCGTTTCTTGTTGTCGTATCTGGAAAACTTCTTGCTGCAAAATCTGCAGGATTGGAGTTGTTCCTTGGAGTGGATAAGGAGATGTCTCTTGCGTCCAGATGAACACACAAAACTCTTATCACAATAATCACAGTGGTAGTTCTTGGTATTGGTGTGCCTAAAAATAAACACATAAAATATGTTGAATATTAATTATAGTACAGACGCTCTTTTTAAACAAGGGTATTTAACATTTTCGGCAGAACAATTATTGGGTGTTGTATGATTTACAATTAAATTACTGCCATCTGTTAACACATTTGCACCATGGGCAGGATTAAGAGATTTAGGAAAAAACCTCGTAACCCTACTGAGCAGAACTTCAGTGTTTGCTGTTAACACGTAGAAAATGCTTCCCATGGAGAGAACCAAACATAATGTAGGCAGAGGGCGCAGTTATTTATGTATCGTGGAAATGGTGAAAATAATCGCCAGTCTCTTCCCGTCACTACAAAAAGGTTATTTCACATTATAATTTCAATACAATATAATTCAGTAGGCACATTTACACCTTGTCCCAGAGAATTGGATGCATGCATTATCGGCTTGGTGAAATACCACAATTCAGATTACCTGATTTTAGCCGTGTCAGGTACTTATTAACTTATGGAAGATATAATTCGCTCATAGCCGGGAGTAATCAGGTTGAGCCCCGATTTTTGGGACAGGGCATGCCCTTGGTGTCGTATTGATACTCAATACAAATCTATTGCTTCAGTTTAGGGCATAGGGCATAATTTTTGCATCGGATTGACATTAATCATTGATTGACATTGACCCTGATCTACATTCATAATGCAGTCGTTTTTATAATTTTAAAAAGTAAAGAACGAATTATATGGTAAATTGACAAAATTAATTTTACCACCGCTCGTGTGAAATTCTCGCCGAAGACGTGATGAAGGTTTTACTACAAACACTGCATGGAAAAGGCCTCTCATTTGTGTGTGATCGTATATGGATTTCCAATTGATATTTATCAATGAAACTCTTACTGCACAAGTGACAGATAAAGTTTTTCAGACCGGTGTGGGAAAACCTGTAAAAAAAAAAAATAATAATAATAACCAAAATTCAGACAGAAAGTAAGATAACTATTTTTTATACGCGACAGCCCGAGATTTTGAATCAGAAAACATGAAAAACAATAGATATTTATATTATTATTAATCTTAATTTGGCACATTTAAATCAATATTTCTAAGCTCATGTTGGAAATGACGTGAAATGAAAATAGAGAAATTCCAGAAATTTAAACTTCCAGAGGATTTGTGCCTTCACTTATGTATGTCCAATGTGTTAAAATATGCTTGTGCATCATGAGGAAGTGTTTAATTACAGTAGAATTCGGATATAACGACTTCGCTTATAACGGCTTACCGCTTTTAGCGACGACAATGTAAACTCAAGTTAGGTATCATAGTTAGGTGCCAGGAAAACATATCCGTTTTGTGCGACTCCGTTTTAAGCGACCAACTGCTTAAAGCGACCAATTTTAATTATAATTTGTCTGGTTAGAACGACAGGCAGTGTTTTGTTTACAAAACCCACGCACCGATACCTTGCTGCCCCGCATCTCGACTTCTCCCCGCGCCCGGTTACTCCCTGCGCTCCATCACCTATCCTTATTAGCAAGCGTGTTGTGACTAGGTTAAAAGCTCGACACAATGAGTTATGTTGTTATATCCGGATTCTAATCTATAATATAGCAACCACAAGTAAAAGCTAAGGAATTACAATTCTACTACAAGATTTTAATATTTAACCCCATGAGTAGGTATTGCTGGATGCCATAACCTTAAGGATATGCAGGCACAGGAAGGGTTAAAATCTCGTGCATACCAGGCAACGGGTAACATACCTATGTCGGTCCAGGCCTCCCAAACTAAGGAATGTTTTGTTACACCCCTCCACAGAGCAGACGATCCTCTCTCTGTCAGAAGAGTGTGTGGCTACGTGTATGACTTGTTTTGCCTTGGTGTTGAAACATTTATCGCACACTTCACATTTGAATGTGTTCCCGCGCCTGTGCATGTTCCTATGGTCCTTTTCACTTCTATAAGCTAAATATTTTGAAAAACAATGTACATGTATTATATAATATATGTATGTGTAATCATCAGAGTTCATAGATAATGCTATTGTATGGTTTTTTTTAAACATTTAAACCCGCTAAACTACTTATGTAGTTTGTCAGCAGGTACATATTGACAACATTTTATGTAATAAATTGGTACATTTTCAAACAGTGTATATGTATAATGTTGATGCTAAAATAACAATTAGATAAATTGTTCAAATTACAGAATAGTTTAGTTGTTAATACATAAATAGCAGTATAAGCCGTATATAAACCAGTACAAACGAATTTAATATAACCAAATGAATATAATCAACAAGTAAATAAATAGTTTCACATGAATTATTACAAAATTATAATTATATTACAAGGGCTATATAAAATTATTATTTATAAGGGCTTCGGTAGGGCATCAATATGAATCATCAGTATCTAATAACCATTTCCTTAGATTATATTTGACTTTAGCAGTAAAGACGTTATTATTTTTAATTGTCATTGGGAGTTTATTAAATATTTTTGGTACAATATAGTTTAGGGTTCTTTCACCGTATTTATTGCTACATTTCGGAACCACCAATCCTTCATTTTGAGTGAATCTTGTATTATGTTTATGGTAAACTCTTTCCCTATACAAGGAATCAGACAATCCAAAATGTTGACTTATAATATTATAAAACAATAATCCTCTGACAGGTAAAACATTCAGAGACTTGTAAATTAATTTAGTATTGCTTCTGTGTTCATTAGTATACTTGTACCGGACGTATTTTTAAGATTAATTATAGTATAATTTATTTTTAATTTTATGTAATATTTTATGACAGAATAAACATATTCACGGGGTCAAGCAGTCAGCCTAAGACAAAAAATAAAGCTTGACCCCAACCCTCTGTGTACATACCTACACACTACCTTAATTAAATTGACTTTTTCCTTTGCACAAATTCGATCTGTGCGAAGCCGTTCCTATACAAACCTTCGCACGGGTCCAATTTGTGCAAATCTCTATTATTTACACTTGCACAAATTCAAATTTGTGCAACCTATGTATTTGTATCTTTATAACACTTGCACAAATTCGAATTTGTGCAACCTATGTATTCGTATCAGTATAACAGTTTTGCACAAATATAAAATCATTCCAATTTGTGCAGACTGTTCATACCCTATGTAAAATGTAAAATGTGCAAACTCACATAATAAACGAATGATCGGAGAGGCATCGAGAGTAGGTCGAGATAAAACTCTGTGGCGTTCTCAGCTTCGTTGCGCAATAGCGAAACGAACGCGGTGGCGTTTTACAACTCTAACAGTCAAAATTCTAAGAATTTCATCTCAGTTCGTAGAATTGAGATGAAATTCTTAGATGAGATGGGCAGACTCCCGTCTCTGGACCCTTTAAATACGGCTGTTAGACCGCCAGATCGGTAGAGTTCCAGATCTCATCGCCACAACAGCATCTCGCCTTCTCTTCTGCCTTCTCCGATCGACCCACTGGACAACTTGGACTTCTTCTTGGCCCTGGCCGAACCGCCCTCCCTGAAGACTTCAACGCATACAATTGGTCGATCGCCTTTTTCAAGGCGAAGGTTTCCCCTCTACCTCTACCCCCCTTCCGCCCCCCTTGCCTTCTACCTTTCTCCCTACATTTACCCAATTTTCCTGAAATCTCCCCACTTTTCCCTCTCCCTACATTTTTTCCTCACTTTCTCCCTAGGTGTCGAAGCGGCCAGCCGGCAACTTCCCACTTCATCGTCTGTGCGGCTGGCGACTACAGTGCCCGTCCCGTACAATACTTATGGATTAACAATTTGTAAGGGAGTTTTGTAATGTTTGGATATAACTTATTATTATTAATCGCTAAAAAAAAATGTTTTAAACCACTGCCAACCGGTATGCTTCGAGTATGTTTGTAATCCTGTTTTGTGTAATATTGTGACAATAATTTGCTGAATCTACTGTAGCCTGAGCCCTAATAATTAGTTAGGCCATTTGTCTGACTTGCTTCCTTCTGCAGTTACAACTGTGAATAACAGATTAGAATTAAAATCATGTATACCTTTTGCAATAACTTGCTATAACATTACTTGGATACCTACTAACACGTATTCCAATACATCAAATTTCAATATTTATAGCTTACTTGGTACTTTGTTTTATGTCAGGTCTTATATAACCCTAGTATATTCTTTTTCTATTGTACGACTACATATTTATTTTGTATTTCTTTTCAATTTTATCTCATTGTACTTACAATAACAACTGTATCACTTCAGCGATATTACTTTTGTATACTTGTACATTCTTATTTTGTTCTTATATAATACTGACACCTTCCTGTGTATCTCTGTATACTTTTAATCTCATGTAACACTTTAATGTAAAAGCCATTTTATGGCGTTTAAATAAATAAATAAATAAATAAATATTAGTTTTACAAGAATGTCCCCAAGAAGTGATTCCATAACGGATGGTGGATTCAGCCAGAGATACGTAGATTAATTTTAATACTTATAGGCACGAAATATTTTATTTTGTAAATCCTACCCACAATAGCCCATAGACGTTTACAAACATTAGTATATTAAATTATGCATTTAAAACCCATACACACAAAATACAAGATGTCATTTTTTTAGTTCAGAGGTAAAATTACTTTTGTTTTGAAAATCTCACAATTGTGATTATTTATAAGTTGATGTAATAAATAATAAATAAATTCATATAATTTATTGTATGTATAAAATACACAAAATACAGTAAGTAAATACAAGAAGAAAAATGAATACCTATACACAATTACGATTACAAATTGATGCCTTTAATTTTAAGGAAACTAGATATTACTTTGTATACACATTTGTTGACAGAGAACAGGGATGCAATTTTGAAGGGGGGCAATATACAACAGGTCCTGAGCCAAATGGCGCCTGGCGCCAGTGAAAATCTCAAGGGCGCTGTATTAGATGCTAGGAATTATTAGCGCCTTGGCGCCTTAGCAAGTTGGCGCCCTGACAAATTGGCGCCCGGAGTGGACTGCTCCAATTGTGCATGTACAGGGCCGGCCCTGGCAATTCACACATACTGATCAAGTCAGGGATGAAATTTTTATACAAATTATTTATGGAACAACTGAAAAAATGTGTTTGAGGTCCCCTTCATCAAGACGACATTTGCACAAGCAGAATTCTTAACATGTATTTTTTTCGGGTGGACACTGTGGCAGCAGTGCCTTATCCGCATGCGGCAAATGGAGGATGTTGAGAATTTGTTCAAGGAGAGAATGAAAATTATTGCCTTTGTTTTACTAGATTCATCCCAATGATTCTGCCATGTGGAAGTCATGTTTTCTTTAAATTTCATGAAAGTGTCATCAGGGTTTAAAAAATTATACAAAAACTCTCTGGAAACAATGGCTTCTTTCGCCAACAAACCTACCTTTTAATTTCCAGGGATACCGCATTGGCTTGGATACCAAGCCAACACAATTTCATTGCCAAAGTCGGTTAATTTATGAATTAGAGTGCAGAGGAGTTTAATTTTTGAAGTGCACTTAGGGAATCGGAGAAAAGTAATGATTAGTGTGATTATCGTTAACGTATTTTAGAGATTCAAATATAGCTTTGCATTAAACAGTGAAATTCCACTTCAACATGGTAGGATAAGGAAGACTTGGAATTGTGCAAATAGTTTTCCAGCCGAAAATATCTATGACATAGCACACACACTTTTTAAGCGCAGTTTTAAGTAAAAAAACAATTATGTGTTTCGTAAAGCATTTATCAAGACTATTTACTTTGACAGATGTTTCATGGAAATTTTACATGACTTATTTCATCTAGCATAATTAGACATTAATTTTGTTGTTTTTCATCTTATAATTAATTAAACCCAGAGTAATCTTATAAATTGAATTTTCAAATTGCATTTAACTCATGTGTGCGAGGCTATCAATATTCCGAAATTAAAATTTTGTTAAGCTTAATTCGAGTTTTGTGGTTGCTAATGATGACGTGTGAAATTATTTAAAAAGTATTCAAATTATTAACTTTAATTATTTAACTATTATAATTAATAATAATGATATTGTTAACTTTAATTATTAAATCGCTAGGCTGAATTATTTTCAGATTTACGCAAGCAAATTGTTTAAATATAGTGTTTTTTTTAATCAAATGTGACTTTTTGTATTGAAGGAGATTACTTCAAAGTTGGAATTTCTTTACTTTTTAATCCATACAAAATATGATATATTATTGTTCTAGAAAATAAAAATGAAAACGTACATTTTCCGCACAATTCACAAAAGTATCTTTTAATTCCAATATGTGAATCCTGGTGAGAAATTAGTAAATATCTCCACTTGAATGTTCTGGGGCAGAGACTGCACGTCAATTTTTCCGATTTTTCTGCTGTTGGTCTCTTTATCTTCAGTTTCATGTTTTTTTTTTTCGCTCGTTTCAACTCTGCAAAAAAGGCAAAATTATTTAATGTGCGGGAATAATAAAATTATGGAATCCACAAATCTGACAAAGAGATTTTAAAAAATTTTATGTTTTAGTAGCTTTTCATTTATAATACTAACTCCACAAAGGCAGCTCTGACGGAAACCTAATAAATGTTTGACGTATCTCCCGACTGCGCATCGGAGCAGAAAGGGATCAATGAAGCTAGTTTAGCATCTCCACCTATCATCTTGTTTCAAAGATCAAAATCTATCTGTTAAGATACTATGAGTCAGGTTTTTTTTCAGGTATCAGAGGGTTACCAAAGTCAAAGTCAGGGCGCACTTGCATTTTGTATAGGATAACAATTGTATAATATTGTAGAATCTGAGAACCCTATGCGCTACGCCCAGCTTCTGAAGTTAACTTTACTTTGGCTTCAATGGAGCCCGGTGCCTGAGCTGGTAAGAGCTTAAAGTTAAACTGTATATGTAAATGAAAATGTTTTGTTGTGAAAAATGCTGAAGTTGAAGAAGACTAGCTAAACATTTCACTTCCTCTTAGTCATTAGTCTGACATGGGCGTAAATAAATAAATGAATAAAATAAATAAATTACAAAAATATATTCCCAATCTTTCTCCATTCCTTTTTCCTTTCCCTTTAAGCAATATCTTTCAACTTCGAAGTATAACAGAACACTGTGTATCAAATAAGTAAGCTACCAAGTTATTTAAATTACTGTATTGTACTTACTTCTTTTCTCATGCGCAATTTCTCGTAACGTCTTATTAGAATTCGACTTTACAGGGATATCTAAGCCCTCATCAAAAGGAGAAGCTCTTTCATCGTCCATATCATCAAAATCTTCCACCTTGATAGAATCGTCTTCATCTTTGATATCTTTATCAGACAGTTTGATTTCAAATAAATTTGAATCAAATAGAGGTGTTTCTTCATTCTCCAGCTTTATTCCGTTGTCTTTTATGATGTTAGCCACATACTCCAGCATAATTTTAAATGAGTTTTCACATAGTCTGCGAAATTTATAAGCTGAAGATAACTGCTTGCGACATTTAACGCAGATCTGGCTAGGGAGTCCATCTTTCTCAGATACCTGAAAGAAAATACATTATAATTACCAATAAAGACACACAATTCAACTGTATAATAATTAACTTGGTAACACTGTAAATAACTCACAGTTACTGTAGCACAGGCCAATAACATTTCCGTACAAGGTATAGAGGAGTTTCCGATGTGATCTTCGATTTCAAAAATTGATGACATGTTTCCTTCTCCTAAACAAATACGGCAAATCTTTTCGAAGTGCATTTCAAAAAATTACTTTGATAAAAATCACAAAAAACAAATACTTATTGCTGTTCAACTTAACAGAAACTAGGACTGTGTTTTGGTCAAGGAGTTATTACACAAAAACACATTTTTTATGAGGAAGTTCAAAATAAATATTTTTCCACTTCTCACAGAATTTACGACATTACAAAAGTTACACACAGTAACTAAAACGTTTAAAAAAAATAGTAAAAAACAAAGTATCATAAATTCATGTTCAATTGATAAGAAACATTATTTTACAAATCAATTCTAAATTAAGTTCGCACTATTATAATAATACAAGGCAAACATTTTTCACATTTCCATTATTAATTGCTTTTGTATTTCGACTTTTGACTTTGACAGATTTCATTTTGCCAGAGCAAAGATAAGAAGAAACGGAAGTTTTGTATTTTGTAGATGTTTTGTAGGATACACACGATACGAATCAATGACAATGACGAGTTCACTAATGAGACTTGTCTTGTTATTATTTTAGGTACCTACCTAAATACAGTGGTGGGCGGAATGCGTTATCGAAATTTTGAGATAAAATTTTATAAGTTCGTTTCCGGGATAAATTCTGGTCGCTGAAATATTATGATAAACGAAGTTCTCGTTTCTGATACCCTGTTATTATCGAATTATTTTAATTATAATAATAAGTTGACATAACCATTTAGCTAGGACTGAAAACGTTCATATGCGTGCTGGCAGACTGCATGGCAACAGGACGGGCATAAATATATCAAACCACCCATGGGACGGGCATGGGACGGGTTTCTTCGGCTGGTGCTGATTTGAACGGAAATATATGTATATTATAGTACTACACGTATAAGTTGACGGTAGCTCAATAATAAACGAACGCTATATCTTGCTTTCTGAATTGCGCTGTATTATCAACCAATCAGGACAAATAAACAATATTACACAAATTTATATTTTATTCAAAACATATTAAACAAATGACCGGTCAGTGGTTGAGTGGGCATAGCGCTTGGGTCCCACCCGGGCGTCGCATGTTCAAGTCCTCCATCACAACACAAGCAACATTTTCGGCTTTCTGTGGTGGTAGTAGGAGATTTTCAAACATTGTTGGGTTATTCGTAACCCGGGAATGTTTGTCTTTCTTTTAAAAAAAAAAAAAAAAAAAAATACAACTTGTAAGAATCGTGTATCCCTTATCAGGTACAAGAGCTTCTCTTTTCTGATAAAGGTATACAAGACAAGACAAATAATTACCTGAAATATTATATTTTGTAAAATATATTTGTATAAATGTAACTCATATTCTATTTATTACAATAAAATAAACTTTTTTTAAATCTGGCAACAAACACCTACTATCGTTATTTCATAAACCAGAAAGTTTGGAGACCCCTGTCATAGACGATAGCGCCATCGTTTTTCGCCAACTTATACGTGTAGTACAATACTGAGTGGTGGCACATGCAAATCGACCATTAACACAGCATAAGCAGCGCCGGACCCGACTGACAGTAGGTAGTTTATTTCTCATCGGGAGGAATGGACTTAATTTTTTGAAGTAAAACTTCTTTACGCACGCTCGACACTTGGAGGTAAAATGATGAATACGTTACCAAAAAATATGAAACGTTACGAAAAAATATGAAACGTTACGAAAAAATGTGAAACGTTACGAAAAAAAAACGAGTGTGCTTTAGACCACACGACTGAAGTAAAACTTCGCTAACTTATGCCGTCCATTATTAATATAACAATAACAGGAATAAAAATATCCCCATACCCTCAACATCTCCATCAACTCAACTCAACCCTCAACTCTCAACTCTCAGCTCTCAGCTCTCAACTCTCAACTCTCAACACTCAACTCAACTCAACTAAACTCATATCATTGATTAGCGTTTCACATTGATAAGCGTTTTATATTGATTAGCGTTTCACATTTTTTCGTAACGTTCCATATTTTTTTAGTTGAGTTGGGTGTTGAGAGTTGAGAGCTGAGTGCTGAGAGCTTAGAGCTGAGAGTTGAGAGTTGAGTTGAGTTGATGGGGATGTTGAGGGGATGGGGATAATTATATTCCTGTTATTGTTAATGGACGACATAGGTTAGTGAAGTTTTACTTCTGTCGTGTGGTCTAAAGCACACTCTTTTTTTTTCTTTAATTCTGTTCAGTATTCCATCGTATGTGTTCGTATTTAGGCGCGAACGCACAACCGACCAGTAGCCAGACAATATTGCGGAAACATGATGTTATAGTAAAGTTGACGAAAACTTGTGTCATCCAGTTGAAATAACCGGCCGGTCACCGCTTGCCACCAGTGTTGCCAACTCGAATTTTAAAGTAGAGCTAGGCGAAACCCAAAAAAGAGCCAAAAAGGAGCTAAAATTTTGAAAATTACCTAAAGCATGGTGGGGGGGTGGGGGTTGTTAGAGAATTTCGGAGAAGAAAAATTCCCAGTTTCCTCCGGGGGGGGGGGGGGGGACTGTCTTCAGGATTTTTTTGGTTAGACAGCGACTGGTCCTCTAAAAGACGCAATGCAATATGCCAGTGGTTTTCAACCTGTAATACGCGTACCCCTGGGGGTACGCAATAACGTGGCACGCATGTAGAATCACGGGTAAAATATGGCAGAAGTCGTGTTACACTCTGCATAAAATTGTTACATTCATGTAATAATTAGAGTATTCAAAATTACAAATGAAACACGTCTTTCATTACACGTGTACATAAGATAGATAAAGAGTACGGGGAACAACAAATTTGTAGTAAGAGTCAGAGGGTACGCCGGTTCAAAAAGGTTGAAGACCACTGCAATATGCAATACGCAATAGCCCTAGTACCATAGTCCCTGTACCGATGTTTCCACCATAGCATATTTAGTAACTGTTAACTTGTGCAGGAGTTCAGGGAATCTCTTTTTTTGGGAAGTCCTGGTCCCAATGTTGCATTTTTTAATATTATTTATTATTTTTTTCAATATTATTTCACGTGAATAAGAGCTGAAATATATGAAAAACGAGCTAAGAAGCTAAATGACTTTTTTTGGAGCTGACGACGTCGATTTAGAGCCAAATCTAGCTCTAAAGGAGCTGAGTTGGCAACACTGCTTGCCACGCAACATTTTTAATTAAAAATTAACAACTACAAATTGCCTTTGAATCTAAAATTAATGGATATATAATAATGTAGGAAGCTTTAAAGGTTAATTTTTTAGAATCCTAACAAAAAACATATACTTAAATTAAATAATGCACTGAAGTAACAATGACTTAATACAAAAAATAAATTAGATGTTTGTCCTGGAAATGAAGATATATATAATTAACAACAAAAAAAATTAAGCGTTTTTTAATTTCTCAATGGGATATTTCGGAAATATCCATCGATATTTCGAAATAAATATGTCGATTTAGATTATACCATCGCTCACATAGCTGACAGGTTGAAATTTCATAATCTATGGCCTGTCTGTCATTGAAAATAAGGGCAAAGTGACAGATTGAATGACAGTTCCACTACATTTGCTCTACACTTTGAACATTACAATGAATAATTTATTTATTTTATAATCCAATAATTATTGGAAACACAAAATATAGCTTTCATATAAAAGTAAATTTAAACTTAATTAAATTTCTCAAATATGGATTTTGAATTGATTTGCAGAGTTTGTTTGAAAGAGGGTTCAATGAAATCGATTTTTTCAACTAGGAAATCGGATGGAGAGCGAAAAGTTAGCTGTTCTGATATGTTAACCTCTTGTGCTACAGTAACTGTAAGTGCCCTCATCTTGAAATATACATTGTTTATTATAGTTAAAGAAATATGCATATTTCGTTTTCTAACTACACAGTTCAGTGCTATCATCATAAATATATACTACTACTACTATCTTATTAATATATTAAGGCTGGCTTTACGCTCGTAAGCGATTTATAACCCAATATAAACGACACCAAAAGTCACTTAACGTAATTTATAGCAAGTTACAGGAGTTCTTTTGCAAGTTTTTTGATGGGTCTTATTGCGTCCGCGTGAACTGCCAGCCTTCTCACAGCATATCAAATCAGTTTGATAAGTTGAGAGACTTGCTATAAGAAATGGTACCAAAATGCGACATTGCGAGATTTCAAAAATTAAAAGAGTTGTTTTCGAGCGATTTTTTTCCTATAAAACTAGTATTTATTAAAATCTGATTAGGGTGTTAATTACCCACCTTATTATATACCGAAAACCATATAAAAATAACACCAGAAAAAAATCAAATTAGCACTAGGTACCCACCAAAACAAATTTAGACGAAAGAAACTTTTCTGATTCCAAAAACCGAAGAGATATCATTTATTTTTCTGGTGGAAAAAAGTTTTCTGTAAATGAACATCCTGCTATTTTTATCAGTCCAATCCTTTTTAATCTCAATGTTGCTATTTATAACATTACGTATTTGAATTCGAAGTCGGTTGCAGTCAGGTAGCTGTCATTGGGATAAAATGAAAGAACTCCATTAAATTCCGCCTTTGAGGGCATAAAAGCGCGTGGAGAATTGTTTAATTCAAGCCAAAATTTATTTCAACACTTTATTTGGGCCTTTTCGTCTTTATTGACAAAATCGTGCAAATTTGACAGCAGCAGATCGTTGTTGACGGGAAAGAAGCCATCTTACCGCAAATAAATTTACAGATGTAAACGGTTGCTACTATCGTTTCTATGTGCATTTACACATGTTGAACTTCCGAACAACTTACGCGAGATAAATTTTTTTTTTTTTACATGAATACCGCACAAGAGTCCCAACTGCTCCCGTCTGGAGCCAGTGAGACTATGGCATCCCCAATTGGGGTATGTTGAGAGGCTGAAGGTAGTGGGGAGGGGAAGGAGATAGGGACGAGGTAGGTGGGGAAGTACCTGGCTATTCACCAAACACGGCTAAAGCCATTTCAAGCAACATATCAATTCTGAATGGTGGTTTTACACCAGGGCAATACTGTGAGTATCTTCCACTCTGGAACATGCCTCAAAAATACTATACATTATTTTAAATGAATAGATTCAATCCCGCGACCTTCGGATTGCAAGTCAAGAGCCTTACCGCTGGATTACGCCGGCCGTCGAATGCATATGTAAACGCTCCTGACTAAAACTTACGTTAAGTCGTACATTTTACTCACGAGTGTAAAGCTAACCTAAGAATAACTTATTTGATACCAATAATTTATTACGATTTCATATTTATGTTTGTTCTCAGGTCTCTCAAGAAGATGGACTTCCTGGCCATATTTGTTCATCCTGTTTAAAAAATTTGTGGTCTGCTTATAAATTCAGGCAACTGTGTGAAAAGTCCTTCTCCTATTTATTAAACTGTGCTCCAAAGCCATCTGTGATAAATGAAATAAAAATAGAAAAAGTGGACAATGTTCCGACGATCGACCCATCGGAGGTTTTGAGGTCCATCAAATTAGAAATAGATCTGACAAATGAGAATTTGCTGAGCGGAGAATCTGTGAAAGACGAGGAATTACTTCCGGAAGACCAGGAATCTTTGATGCACAATGTTTTTGATAATGTTGATGAGAGTGATAACTCCGATAATGATTTTCTGTTGCCACCCAATTCTGAATACATTCGAAAATCTAAAGAGAAAAAGAAACAGAAAAAAAGTTAGTGCTCGTAAAATTTTTACCTGTGTTGAATTGTATTTTCTATCTAATTTTTTTTTTAACTTAAAATGTTTATTTACTGATGTGATAATGCTTGTTAATTTGATTTTCTTATTTTTTTACAGAAATAAAATTAGAGAAGAAAAGGTTATTACAAGAGCGAGAAGCAGTTGATGAAGAACCGAGGCATATAAAAGGGAAAGGTTTTCCATGTTCCTTCTGTCCCAAGATATTCGATAAAACGTCCCGCCTCGTTACTCATCAAGACTTCCACATGGGAATCAAGAGGTACTATTGTGATATCTGCAGGAAATGTAAGTCAATAGTCAGCATTTTCAGTAATGTAACATACACACATAATTAGAATAAATCATATAAACATTATTTATTACTAGCTTATAGATCTGAAATAGACCACAAGGGGATGCACAAGCGAGGATTAAAGTTCAAATGTGAAATTTGCACTAAATTCTTCAACACCAAAGCTAAACTTACCATTCACACGGAAACACACAACCAAAATAGAGAGAAAATTATTTGCGGATTGAATGGCTGCACT
Source organism: Limnephilus lunatus (assembly GCA_917563855.2). Classification (NCBI taxonomy): domain Eukaryota; kingdom Metazoa; phylum Arthropoda; class Insecta; order Trichoptera; family Limnephilidae; genus Limnephilus; species Limnephilus lunatus. The sequence goes on from OU830600.1 coordinate 49,621,327, forward strand.
AAAGTTTTTATGACTCCTGGAGGTGTGCAAAGACACAGGTAACCTAACAACCTGAACTGATTAGCATTATTATTTTTTTTTAATTTCTTGTGATATATATATATCTTGCTTTTTCCTATCTTCTACCCTTCCCAACTCTTGCAATTGGAATTCTTGTGCTATATCATTTAAGAAAAATGATGCCAAATAATTAACACTTACAAAAGAACAACAACAGTCGGATTCTTTTATTAAAAGGAGTTTGGAAATGGCTTAAATGTTGCATCTAAAGTAGTGTTACATTTGTTGTATTTTATTTTTACGTTGTTGTGCATATTTAGATGTTCATTTTTCTTGAAAAAAATAAACATGTAAAAGCCCGGCCGGGCTTGAAAAAATCAAATAAATAAGTGTTTAATGCCATTTGAAAAAATCTAATTTCTATGATTCTCTTTTCCTACATTCCAGAAATTTTCCAATAAAAATGCAACTAACCATTTTATGTTTATTCTATAGATCTTATCACGACGGTCTGAAAAACTTTATCTGCCACCTCTGCAGTAAAGGTTTCATCGACAAATACTTGCTAGAAATTCATATCCGAAGCCACAACAATGATAGACGTTACCCCTGTTCTTATTGCGATAAACGCTTTATCCAATCATCTGCCAGAATAGCGCACGAAAGAAGGTCAGTATTACGAAACCAAACAATACAAATCGAACATTCAAATAATCTATTTTTATTAGCTACAAGTCTAACAGGTCTAGGATTGCAGAACTGTTCAACTACACTAATAACTATATTAGTTATGACTGGATATATAATTTGGCCGAGAGTGCAAGCCACAGAACCTATTATACTTAGTTTTTTTAGCTTCACATCTAACACTGTAGGATTGATTCAACTACCCTAATAAATATAGTAGTTTTGACTGGACGTGTAAGTGGGCTGAGCAAGCAGTTAGTTTTATTAAACGACTTCGAAAAGGAGGAGGTTATCAATTCAATGGTATTTTTTTTTTTTTCCTTCAAGTCTAACATTGTAGGATTGTAAAACTATTCAACTACACTAATAAATATAGTAGCTTTGACTGGATGTATAAGTGGGCCTAGCAAGCAAGCCACAGAGCCCCTTATACTTAATTTAATTTTTTTAAATCAATTATTATTCATTATGTTGGCTATCTGCTTATTTGCACGGTAACTCTAATTAGCCCTTGAACAATGGTGCATTTTAATACATGGACTGGGACTTGGTAGACACGAAACAAATGGAAATACCATTTTTTACCTTACAAACTGAAATATTTAAATTTGTTGGTCTTATGTTTGGACTACTTTCAAAATCTATAATCTTTTTAACCTGTACCTCGTTTATTTTTAGACATACCAATACAAAAAATTACCACTGCAACCAATGTGAGAAGAGCTTTGTTTGTTCATCAGTTTTAAAAAGACATCTTTTGTGCCACAACAAAAGCAACCATGAATCCTGCAGATTTTGTGGCAAAAAGTTCTCAAGACTCGACAATAGGAAAAGACATGAAGCTGTCATGCACGGAGTAACAGATAACACAGATGAGAAGATGGTATCATGATTCAGCACAAGCTCCTTTTTTCAGGCACAAATATTTAAATCAAAGCATTTATAAAATTTTGTATTTCAATCCTCTATTTCGCAGGCTAATTACTACAACTAGCACCTGCAACTAGAAATCAGCGTTTTCGAGTTACACACAAAACCATAACTTCATTTCCTCATCCATGTATGCCACAAATGGTTGTGGTTATTGCTTTAATGCGCTCATTTCAGAGTTATCTAATTGTAGTAAATTACCTCGCATTTGATAAAACTAGATATCACTGTTTGAGAGTTTTCACTGCTTCATACAATCAAATTTCTGCTCTACACCTAAAGATTAAAATATTTCAATTCAATTACTTAATTAATTTATTGCTTTTTGGAATGTTTTGATTTCTAGACATGTAATTGGATATTACAATCACCCGACAAGGATGTAGCGACATAATAGTCGGTGATCTCTTTAATAAAATGTGCATATTACATAAATAATTATAATAATTTCACTTACCCGTTTCACAGGTTGCAAGATTTTTTCAGTATCGCTTTGGTGAAATATTATTCAGAATTAGCCCCTCCGGCCTCGGGCCTATTTAGTCGTAAGGTCTAAATATTTCCGCTTCGCAGTAAAATCCAAATGAATGGTATATTTGTGAACTCATCCGAAAACTAAAAATTATTTTTGAAAGGTGATGAAGTACGCATTCAAATTTCATAATTCTAAATATAATTTTGGAAATACAAAATTTTTTAATGCAAAAAAAAATGGCTCACCTTGTGTTTTTTTTTAACTAAAATTACTGATCATTAAAAAAAATAAAACCATTCACATATTTTTAAACATTATCGTCAACTCACTTTTTTGTCATTTTATGTAAAAATAATAAATGAAAAATTCCCAAAGTTTCATAATTGATTTTCAAATTGCCGTCGGAATCTTTGGATTCATAAAGGTGTACATTTAAATTATTTTATGGTTAACTTTTAGATTTGAATATAAAGCGTGATGTTTTCTCTTTCTAACGCCGTTTAGATCATATTTCTAACCATGATAGTAAGGGAGTCACAACAATTTCTATGAGATCTACTCCGAAAAGAGAAATTATCCTTAGGGAAACAAAAAAATTTACAGTCCTCATAGATTTCAATTTTTGTTATATAACACGTGAAAACTGAAAATTCCAAAAATATATTTGCGACACCATTGTTTCAGAATGTTTACTGCACATCAATGTTTAATTTTTACTCATACTTATTTTGTGTAATTATTTATAAAACTTAGAAAGATTTATGGAATTAAATCAAATATTTTGAGAGATTATAAGATAATTTATACATACATATAATGTTATTTGTTTTATTTTTATTTTATGTAGTACCTGTAGAACATTCCCAAAATCGTTACCCTAAAGCATAGGTTCTCAACGTGGGCGATAACGCCCCCTTGGGGGCGTTTCAGTCCTTCAGGGGGGCGGTAGAAGGCTAAGAGAACATTGGGGGGCGTTTCAGGCTTTCATAGGGGCGGTAGGAAACCCAGAGAAACCCGTCCTATCCTGCCCCCATTCTATATCCCCTGCAACAGAGGGGGCGTAGTGGGATAGGATGGCTCAGTTGGGGGGCGCTAGAAAAGAAAATATTCTGAAAGTGGGCGGTGGGCAAAAAAATGTTGAGAATCTATGCCCTAAAGTATTGCTCGAAGCTTTTGTAATTGTGTTTTAATTTCACTGAAATTTAGGTGCCCCTATATGTCCAAAACAGTGGGGGGCTTTAGAATCATTTAATACTAGCTTCGTTTTTAAAACAAAACTGGAGTAGTAAAAAAAAAAGTACCAACACCCCTGCCATAGATCACCTCAAGTGGTATGCTATATTTGGTGATGGTTGAGGGAGACCTTTTGAGCTCTCCAGCCGGACTCTCTCGACCAATCGTCTTGTACCCCAGGAGGTAGATTCATAACTCCTGAACACACTGACCCCCGGATTCCTACCCAACCCTCATGCCTTTTTTTCCCAGATCTGCCTCTCTTTCCTTTCCATTTTTTTTACACAACTCCAAACTGGAGGCCCTGAGGAAAATAATTTCCCTCGTGGCATATGTCATATTTCAAAATGTTGTGTGGAGGGTCTTTTTGAGGAGAGAAAGGAGCGAACATGGGTCTTCAAGAGACCCATCTTGTAGGAAGGAGGAAACACAGAGGCCGGCAAATCGTTCCACAACCGAGCTGTTGAACTCAAAAATGAGGCATAGAAGCGACCCATTCTCATGTGACAAATGTCAACCTTGTACATATGTTAGCAAGGGCGGATCCAGGATTTTTTTCTGGGAGGGGCACAAGGGGCTGATGGAGGCCAATTCTCTTTATGAAGTCAAAATTTGTGTTCGTCAACTTTTATGGCGGGGGGGCTTTTCTGACCGCGCTTTCCCCCGACCGTACCGCTCTCGCAAACGCTTATCATCTTTCATTTTCAAGTGCGTAAAAAGGGATGCATCGAACAAAATTCCAGCCAGAAATAGACAAGAGTTTGACTCATGTTCTTTCTGTTATTTTATTTATAAATTTTAACGACTCTGATAATTTGATTTGCTTAAAATACCGTCTGGGGGGGGCACGTGCCCCCGTGCCCCCCCTTAAATCCGCCCTTGTATGTTAGGCAAGTGTTTGGCATGTTTCCTGGTAAAACAAGGACAGCATTCCCACCTGATGCCTGTGCTCTAGAGGTGGGTAAGTTCTGCATTTTGCCGGAAGCTTCCGTTCTAGGAGCAGGTCCCGGGTCCGAGTTCTTAGGTGCGGACTGAGCACTGGGTGTTGTTGCGGCGCACCGAACCGGGACGCACGGGTTCAAAGAACTCGGAGCCAGGACCTACTCGTAGAACCCGCACGAGAACTTAGAGCCCCGTAGCCGGACAAGACCAAAATGAGGGCTCGGACCTGTCACCCGTGCAATGTAGGTACATTACACGGCTTTTATTGAGAATTTAAATAAGTACATTAGCTGTAAGCTGTGATGCTTTCTTATAAACTATTATTTTATAATGCACTTCACCCTTTGATTATACCAAGATAACATGCTCTAATTAAAAAACGACTCCGTGTCTAGCCGAATATTCAAAAATCTAATATACCTACTAAACAATTCCGCGTTTCCGCGAGAGCAGTATACTATTACGTCAAGCGGTGACGCACGTGTATGTCGATCAAAGGACAGTGATCGAATGAACGCCCGGGCCCGGCGGCCCGGCCAGTCGCGAAGTGTCATGGCTTAAGGGGAAGTGGTTGGCGGGTCACAAGTCGCGGGTCGCGGGGAGTGTCTTGTGGTTCACGCAGTTCCGAGGACCCGAGACTCGCGACTCTGGAGTGGAGTGGAGAGTGGAGCGTATCGGGGACGCCGAACGGTGATTCCTAGTTCCTACTACCTACTCAGTACTCGCGGCGAACACGGAGACGCCCGCCGGCCGGTGGAGGCATCCGAGTTTCGGGTTTGGAAACGAGCCCGAGTTCGGAGTGAGTGGCAGGAATGTATCGTGGTTCGAAGGTCGCGGGAATGACGGGAGTGGCGTGAGAGTGGCGGGTTCTTGGTTCACGTGGCTCGGACCAAGACGCTTGGGTTTGAGCGTACTCGGCGAACTCGGGACTTGTATTCGAATGGCTAGGAAAGCCGGCGCCGGGCCGCGGCTTTGCGCTGCACCGTTGGGTTACTCGGACCGCCGGATTTATTTGGATGCGAGTGCTGGGCCGGGTTCTCTGGGAGTAGTCGATTTGAAAAAGGAGTGGGAGTAGGAACCGCTTCCCGCAAAGGAGCGGATCACACGAGCCACTCCAGCTGAACCGACACATCGCTACTGTGCTCTAAAGAATGCGATCTGTTCGTAAAGAGATTTCCCTAAAAAGACCCCCCACACAGCATCCTCAAAGATGACATATGCCCCAAGGGAAATTGTTTTCCTCAGGGCCTCCTGTGTGGAGCTAATGTAAAAAAGATATATATTATTTATTATAAGTGACAGCTGTTTCGCCTTCTGAAGGCATTATCAGTTCAGAAGGCGAAACAAATATCACAGAATTAATTATTTTTTTAGTAGTATGTCATACTAGAGCAGTCAAGGGCACCCACCACTTTCCCCAACCGTTTTATTTGGTCACCGGCCAACTCAGAATGAAACCAACTCAGAAAGGTCATTAAGAGTGATGATAAAAAATTGGTTAAATAGGTTAAGTTAGGTTAGGGTTACCGCCGTTACCGGCCATTTTAAAATTATTTTTTCGTAGCTTTTAATTACCTTTCTGAGGTGGTTCTGAGTTGGTTTCATTCTGAGTTAGCATGGAACCGTTTTATTTACTAGATGGGTCCCTCTATCAGTTCTCACATCAAGACTGTTTATTTATTGTTATCAAGTTTAATTTGTAGAACTTCGTGTTTTCATTTTTATATGTTCGATAATGTTTTTATTTAATTTATAAAAACAGTTTATTTATAAACAAGTTCTGCTGTGTAATTATTATTACATGTGCAGCTGTTTCGCCTTCTGAACTGCCTTGAGTGTATAAAATTCTGATTGTGTTGTATTTTTAAACTAGGTAAACTAATAATTTATGTCCAAATAGGTTAGTTTATAATCTTTCACGTTAAACAAAACATGCCTTTTTAAACAATAATAAATAAACCAATGAAAAAAAATACTATGACATATATACAAAGCAGTTTTTTATTATCTCTTTACAGCGTGCTGTGTATGTATTTACAAACAAAATAATAAAATTATTATTATTTATAATAACACGATAGATAGAGCTGTAGGAAGAGGGTAAATTACTTTATTTTGTGCCAAAAACAAATAAATTAACCGATTCTGGGAGAAAAAGCTGACAAAATATTTCATTTTTGAGAGAAACCATCAATTTCTTGTAGAAACTTCTTGGAAACACAAGGCTCTTTAGTGATGAACAAAATATATTTAAAGGTTAGTGAGTGATGAAACAAAATTGTTGGTGTCATCAAGTCATCTTCAAGCGTTCAAGCCATCAAAATGCTATTGAATTCAAAGAAAATATATAGATATTAATAAGCAAGAAGTCATATTTAGGTGAAGACAAAATGTACACATATACATACATAATAATTATAATGAAAATTATGGTTGACACTTATCAAAAGCACTTTTTATCTCAAAATATTGTTGTCTGTAGTATTAATACACTAATGTCTGTTGTAAACTCTAGCTCCACGAGTTAGGTAGAAATGGAGGTGCCGGCATATATAATTTTCAAATAGAACGGCCGAGCGATTCTATATCTTTTGTTGGATCTTTATGAGATAACGGACGTGATCTCCTGTCAGATTTGTGTGATTTTTACACATTTACTGTCACATATTTTAGTTTAGATCGTTTTAAACCTGCAAGTATGATTATTTATTCATTTAATGTACGTTGTTCATAGAAAAAGCAAATAAATCACACAAATCACATAACGATCCCAAAAAAGATTTACATAGAATCGTTCTTCTGTTGAAGTTTTCATAAAGTAGGTGCACATTCTGTAAAGATATGGTTTTCCTCTTTGATACTGGTTGAGTTTAAAAGCGATTTTTTTAGGAACGAAATGTACTAACATTTGTATGCCGTTCATGCTTGCCAAAGCCACCGACTGAGGACCTAAGTAGAAATAAGCTAGCTTCAAACAGAAGTGGTGCAATCTATAATCTTCAAAGAGAACTACTGAAGTCCAAATAGACAAATTTTATGATTTTCCAATGTTTTCCACTGATATTTTTGTTCTTATTTTCGTTATTCTTTGTATTTCACACTTTGGAAATGTCTGAATTTGACAATACAGTGAAACCCTCTTAAGAAGTTTCGTGACTTAAGAAGTTTGGTTTATTCGATCCCTCGGCCTAAAATTGGCCCAATTTTTTCCACATAAAAGGTTTTCCTGTTAATATGACAATACAGTCAAGTACAATAAGCGTGTTTTAAGGTCAACGAGTATGTTTCCACAGAAATCATTATAACTCCGTTATTGTTCTAGTGACATCCCTGAAACAAAAAGTATGTAGAAGCTCCATAATAAATCAAGCTACCCATCACTATTCAAGTTGTCCATAGAAATACAAAAAAAGACCTATTCTGTCAGATACATGGTAGACCGACAAATCGCCTCCTGCCATTAGAAATTGTTATTTTTTATTAAATATTCTTGTATGAAATGATAAAAAAGCGAGGTGACTAAATTGTTTATTATACATTTATACGATAAAATAAGTATTGTTTTTTACATAATCCATGATTTAGTACCGTTTTCACTTAAAAAAATTTTGTTTTTTAATAAATAAAATAAAAACGTTTGCATTCTCAATTAAAATTTTTACAAATGTTAATATTTATTTGTAATATAACAATTTGAAAGCTTATTTTGTAACCTTTCAAAAACAGTTTTTAGTATTCGGCTACGTTCAGAAATGTTTCATTTATGGAGTTTTAATTGTGAAGCGGAAATAACACAAAGTTTTCGTAAATCTGTCATTTCGTTAAGACGTAAAAAGTGCATATTCGCGATAGATCGGAGTGGTTAAGAAGTTTGTTTTTTCCAGTCCCTTGGAAAACTTTTAAGAGGGTATCACTGTATTTTGTATATGATAAGAACATTTTTGCACAAATCTTTATGGCTGTTGTATGTGCAAAGGGGCAAAACTCTACTATCAGGGACCTTAACTAAATTTGGCGAAGCCTAAAAAAAGCCACCGGCAGGGCCTAGCAGGTAAAAACAAGCTTTTGTGGTTTTTAACTGCTAGTTGTCATAATTTCTCTAAAAAATAAAATCATTATGTCATGTTCTGTCATAATAATGAACGAGTATTATGTAAAGTTAAAATGCTGCTAGGACATTCTATATCAAACCTAAAATATTGTATTGCGTATATAAATAAAATATTATTACAAATGCAACAAACCAGTATTCATTTATTAAACTATTAATAAAATAAAATGAACTTATATTGGAATGAGAAAATAATCTACTTACTGATAAGATTAAAGCTTGTGACTTTTATTTTATGTTTACATTAATTTTATTTTCTTTGAGTATTGAGGTGTTCTCCTAACTAGACCGAAGGAAACCTGTTCAAAAGTGAGCCTAATGTTTTTTTATCCACAGAAAAAAATAAACATGATTAGGTATGGTTAGTAAACGTGATCTTTGAGTAGTATGGAAAGTGTAAAAATAAAAATATGGAACGTTTCACAATGTAGTTATTGCGTCTCATCTGCCTTATTTCAAACATATCGATGGCAGAAAGGCTAATTGATGTAACAAACAATTTTTCGATTTTCACTTTTTGATGCAAATTCAGTTGTTTTAATGACGAAAATTATATAAACCTCGAGTGTAAAGATTGATGCAGTTTTTTTTTACAAGTGAATTTGCATCAAAAAGTTAAAATCAAAAAAAAAATTGGTTACGTTAATTAGCCTTTCTGTCGTCGATATGTACATACAGTCTTATAAAGTTTCTCAATGTACAGGAAAAAATCTTTTATGCTGGAAAGCCTTATACGGTTTGAAAAAACATTGTGTTATGTGCAGGTTTTAATATAATATGTACTGCCGAAGCGAGTATGTACACTTCATAAATAGCCAAAAATGAAATAAAAATAGTACAAAGTCTGAAATATATTTTTTTAATGAAAGTGGGACAACTTTATGCATTTTTTAATCAAAAAGGTCAATTATGATATTTTTCCTTGCACCTATTAAATAATGAACAATACTAGTGGTAAATGATATAAACTAAGTAAAAAAAAATAATATATATAAGCTTCAATTGCACCTGCACAGAACCACCCATGTATATGTATATACATTTCTGACTCCTTCATCAATCTATAATAAAATTTCACCCTTATTGCTACTAAAAATAAAAATAATTTAGATCTACATATATATTGCATGCATTCAACAATAACATTCCCCCTAAAAAATTTACTAGTATAAAATATTTTAAAAATGCTCAAGTATAATAAAATATATAATTAAAATAATGCTTCATTATCATAATAAATTTTATTTTTCGTGACTTTTGTATTATTTCTATAGATGTTTCTGCCAATAAGGGGCCGTTCAAGTATTACGTAATGCACTTGGGGGGGAGGGGGGATCTAGTAAAACGTTACTGTGCATTACGGGGAGGGTGGGGGGGGGGGGTGGAACAACGCGTTACGTAACACGTTTTTTTATTATTTAAATAAAAAATAGGGAATTAGAAACTTAATGCGCATTCTTAAGGCTATGTCAAAATTTGGGTAAATTGTTTTAAGTTCTTTATTTCTTAGATCCTAAAATATAAAATCGCTTTGGTTTTTCGAGGCAGTTCTCCATCTCGAGCTATCGTTGTTAAATAAGATTGTAGACGGATACATTCATCAAAAAAGCACTTTTCTAAACCTCCAAATTTATGTCGTTACTAACAAACTTACTAGCACTATTTTAAACTTCTTCAGTGTTCAAATTTTGATGGAATAAAAATTTTCTGATAAAGGTTTTTTCCACTGTGGGTAAATATATGATTTTTTAGATATCCCTTTGTAGTACATGAATAGTTGCAGTCAGCACAAGAAAAAGGTTACTCTACACTGTGAATCAGCGAGTGCGTTCTTGGACGTCCCTTTTGAGAACATGATTAGTTGCAGTCGGGACATGAAAAAGGTTTTTGTCCCCTGTGGGTTAATACGTGATTTTTTAGATTTCCCTTGCGATAACATGAATACTGGCTATCGAGACATGAAAAAGATTTTTCTACTCTGTGAGTAAATATGTGATGTTTTATTTGTTATTTTGTAGAACATGTATATTTGCAGCCGGGACCCGAAAAAGGTTTTTATCCGCTATGGGAAAGCATGCGATTTTTTTTGATTTCTCTTCGTATATGCATTCAGAACATGAAAAAGGTTTTTTCTCCACTATGAATCGCGCTGTGGATTTTTAAATCTCCCTGTTGAGAACTTATAAAACTGCATTCGGAACATGAGGAAAGACAGTGTTAAATTGTGGATATCCGGAAGGAATAATACTTGAATGCCCCCTAAGCTATTTGAAGTAAATTATCGAGTTGAGATTTGTATGATAATAATATAGACAATTACATAAACAAAGGAAATTCTCAATTACAGAATTGTTTCGAACTCATTACATGTATGTATAAAAAATTGCATTTGTTTGATCCAGTGAAATTATATATTTGCTTTATTTAACTACATGGCTGTCTAGCAGCTAGCTTGTATAATAAATTCATAAACAATAAAAATTATGTGAGTCATTAAATAATTATTAAAGAAATTTAGTACACATACGGCCACACAAATAATGCGCAACGTCTAAATTTTTGATAATATACATAAATATAAAATGCGTATTTTACAGATAAAATCATTGATTCCAATACATAATTTAAAAAAGCTTTGATAAAGCATTGATACTTTTAAAGATCAGAAGAATAAACTTCTTTGCATTTTTTCCAACCCAAGATAACTATCACGTTAAATGAGTTGACAAATTAATAATCATTGCACAAAATAAGATTTTGAACACTAAAGGCTGTTTTGTTCCATATTCATTTTTAAACTATCTTTAGATTCATTCCCCTCCGCAATGTTTGCATCATACTGCGCCATGTTCGGCGGCATTGTTTGTAAGTGGTTGATGACAGAGTTCTGCACATGATTATGTTCGTTCTTAATGCTATCGATGTTATTGCGACGTTCCAGTTCTATGTCCTGCTGGTTAGCAGCATACCGCCCCGAGGTGTTGGGAGCCATCATGGCCAATTCTTCAGGGTGGCAGCGCTGCTTGTGAGAAAGACATGCAGAACTGTAGGTGAAGCTCTGTGGGCACCAGGGACACTGAATCGGAGTATCATCCGAGTGACGATTCTGTTCCATATTAATTTTCAAACCATCTTTAGACTCGCTTCCTTCCGCAAGGTTCTGGTCGTACTGCGTCATGCTTATCGGTATTGCTATCTGGTTGATGACAGAGTTCTGCATGTGTTTATTATGTTCGTTTTTGATGCTATCGACGTTATCGATGTTATTTATGCCAGAGCAGTGTTCCAGTTCCATATCCTGCGAGTTACTAGCATACCCGCCCAAGTTGTGGGGAACCATCATGGCGAGTTCTTCAGGGTGGCAGCGTTGCTTGTGAGAGCGACACGCAGAACTGTAGGCGAACCTCTGCGGACACCAGGGGCACTGGATGGGAGTGTCTCCAGTGTGGCAAGTCAGGTGGACCTGAAGGATGCAATGCCCTTATTATACACTGTTTCGAAGAGAATTACAATAAATTATGTTATTAATATAATATATACTATAATAATATTTTGATAATTAATCTTAGTTATGTTTATTATTTTTAGAGTGCAAAGCTATGTTGCGCCTTTTCTTTCGTAAGTTACACATACAGTACACACCTAATAATATTTTTTTAATAATTTTTGGGCTGCTTTCCTGTTGCCATAATGCATATTTCCCCGGAGAGAATTTAAGTACATCAAAGAAAAAGGTTAGGGTAATTTCCTTCTGCGATTTCACTTCCAATTTACATTCCAAGAATTTGGCAGATTACATATTACCTAAATGAGAAATAATAAAATCTAACCTTGAGTGTCTGTCTTCTCTTGAAAGCCTTATTGCAGAATGGACAAATATGTCGACAGAGATCATCGTGGACCAGCAGATGTTTCCGGTAGGTTCTTCTGCTGTTGAGGACCTTGTCACAAGTCCCACATGGATAGGACGTGGAGTCGTGGGTGTCCAGATGCGCCTTCAGATTTGAACCAGTCTTGAATCTTTAAACATTAAAAATAGGTTCTAAATTGCTGAGAAATGTATTTGTTTACAAAAATACATAATCAGTTGTCAAAGTTAATAGTGTTTAACTTTATTTATCAATACAGCAATAAATATCAAACATAGATTATAATGACTTATTTATCAATTTAATTAATCAATTGAACTGTTAATTTTTTTTTAATTTCCACACGATATGGTAATTTTTGTCTTCTGAATTATATATCATACTTGACTGATATGTTATATTTGTGATACTGGAGTAAATAAATAAAGATTCCACCATTTAAGAAATTGTGTTTGAACAAGACCGGGGGCCATCTTGTCTTTCAGTTCTGGGTCTTTACAAAATGGGATTTTACAAAATATTAACAAACACAAACAAATGCAACCACCCCATCTATGCTAATGCCAGGTTGAAACGAACAGGGTAAATAGGCGAGACAGTGAAAAGAGTGACATTCTGTTCTCTCGGCTAAGTGATTGACCTTCTTAGACAAGCTTCTCTGCTGGTGTCATTTCCATTGAAATGTTTGGAATAAATATCTTAGAACGGCTCAAGTATCGGGGCTCCATAGAGAGGCCCGAGTAAATCTGGCTTCCAAGAAACCTGTCGTCTTATACAGGGCTAGCATATTCTTCAATAGTGACCAGCTTCTAACCATGCACATATCTCAAGTACTTCCAACAATTGAATTTTGAAGCCTTTGATAAACCTACCTGATTCTGTACAAAGGAGGGCAGTCCGTTGAGCTGACAATCCGTTGTTAACCGTCTCTAATGCACAGACGCAATGTGGGCACACTGAGTCTGTTCTACGGGAATTTCAATGAAGCCTGCTCTAAGGAGCTAGCAGCATTGAACCCCTGTGAACCGGTGCGTGCACAAGAAATTCAATGGACACGAGCAGAATAGTTGGCTTCACGAGAATGGGTCTTTTCTTCGACTCGTTTTTGTGAAGTCAGCTGTGGAATGTCCTACCGGCATCTGTTTTTCCTCTTTCATTATATTCCACATTAATAAATCTCTTCCTACAACCCCTACCTTAACTTGCCTCACAGCGCTGCCCAACCGGGTGGCGATATAGTTCCCCTATCTTTACACTGTACCGTTTACGGCGCTCTTGCAAGGCACACATAAAAACAAATAAAAAACAACTTAAAAACTAGTAGCCCAATAGGTAATTTATGAAAGATGTAGAAGAATGATGGATTACTTTTTAGGGCAGCGGTTGCATTGGAAGAGCTTCTCCTCGCTGTGGATGGCGCGGTGCTGGATGAGCTCGCCCCCTGTGCTGCAGGCGTACCCGCACACGTCGCAGATGTACCGCTTTATCTTCTCGTGCACGGCCCGCGTGTGCCCCACTACTGCTGATTTGGTTGTGAACCTAATACACAAATTAATATGTACGTGTGAGAATTGACTTAAATATAAATTACTCGGCGAACCTGATATGTTCTATCAAGGGTCACTACAAATTCAAGATAATAGACAAACTAGTTCATCAAAGTTAACCGGACAAAACCGAATAGTGACAAAACAGAACCACTTTTTAAAAGTGATATGAAAAGTCATGAAAGTAAATGAAAAAAAAACTACAAAAATATGTTAGATTAGTTTTTTCATCACTTTTATCATCACAAATAAAAACGAATACATATGTCTAAATGCAGTGATTATTAATTTTACCATTTTTCAAAAATAATATGAAGTCATGAAAAAAAAACTACATAAATACAAGTTACAACTACATAAATTAAAGTTGTCACCCGATATTCTTTGTGTAACAGACGTGTGCTACAAGACTGTAGAAAAGGGCACCGGTGGCTGTGCACGTGGATGTCGACTATTGTAATATCGTTTGAAATGCAGTACTGGCTGGCCTTCCTTGAAGGTGACAGCCCTGCTGTACTGGCGGGTGGTAACCCTGGATCTGCCTCCCTGCACCCAGAGCTGGTGAGTGGTAGCCCTGGATGTCCTTGGTCTCTGCCTGAGCCTGGCGCCTTGCGGTGTCCAGTAGTTGGGCCGGCTAGTCTTGAGGAGGTAGGCACCAGACTTGTTGTTCAGGCAGAGCTTCAGCAGGAGGCAGGTCGGAGAGAGGTTTCTTCCAGAGGAAGGAGTAAAACACGATGATTAAAGTAAACGTAAGAACTGATTTATTTTGGAAAAATGCGTCGTATTTATACCAAATCGGCGGTTCGATTTGGTGGCTGACGGAAAGTGGAGGGGGAAATTTTTCCCCGGCACCTTTCCTATATAAAGGGCAAGAAACTGCTCATTCTCTATTTTGTCGGCTTAATCCGTAAAAATGCTCGTCTAAATTTGGCAATTTTTACGGATTTTGTAGCCTTTATTAATAATCAAAACACATATTAAATTGTAAAAACATATAAATAAAGCCAAGATTTATAACAAGAATTTTTGTTTGGTGAATTTACCGTGATTTTAAGAATTTTTGAGTTTAAGAAAATATTTTATGATTAATCAAGTTATAATTATTTTTCCTAGGTTCCCTGTGAGATAAGTTAACGAAATCTGTTTATTTCACCATCTCACAGGGTCCCTAGAATTTTGTAAAGGGAAAAATGTAAAAATGTCATGACCGAAATTTTCTAAGTCTTTTTGACATGGCAAAATGAGCTCTAATTTTAAGGCGAAGTATTTTGAGAGCAAAGTCTCAGTTTGACTGGAGGCCTTGTAGGATCAAGAATGAAAACTGATTATTTCATTGTCCTACAAGGCCCGCAGGTTTTGATATTTGAAAAAACATAAAATTTACACCTTCGAAATTTTTTAAGTGTTTTTTGGTAGGCAAAAATGACTGTATTTTTGCTTCCCAATATGTTGTGAGATAAATCTTGGCTTTACTCGAGACCTTGTAGGATTTCAAATGAAAACTGATTATTTCATTTGTCCTACAAGGCCCGTGTGCATAATAATTAAGATATAAAAATTTAAAATATGTACAAGAATCAAACATATTTGAAATGAGTTTACAATCTCCCCAGTAGCGATTTCTCAAAGTATTATTTATTGATCGCACCGGGGAGATGTACATGGAAAATAAAAAACTTAAATATTTCAAAACCAATAAGAAAATCATAAGTAAATAACAAAAATGACATTTCTAACTAGAACAAATATTTTCCATCAAAGCGTCGCCGGCGGCACGGTACTCCAGTATTGTGAGGGCAGGCCATTTTTCCCCGATTCCCAAAAATGATCACAAAACTGTAGAGGACCGAGCCAAGCGATGAGCTTTGATGAAAAATATTTCGAGGGTGTGAGCACGTCGGTTACACTTTGGCTGTAATTTTTTTAATGAATGAAAAATTTTGGTTCTGCATTTGGATTATGTTTATTTGACATCTGAATTTTTTTCCATTAAGTCGAGAAAATGATATTGGTCAAATGGCCACCGCCAGAATTGATGACCATATGGGCCCTTTCCATCACTCTTTCCAGAACATCCGGAGATATGTTCTCACATTCTTGGCGGATATTTTCTCTCAAGGCTTAAGAGTCTGAGGCTTGTTGACATATACTCGTGACTTCAAGAGACCCCACAAAAAGAAGTCTGGAACGGTTAAATCGGGCAATCTTGCCGGCCAGTGCAAATCACCAAATGAGCGAGTAGGCGACACGGAAATGAGTTTTTTTTCAAAAAATTTCCACGTTCTTGAGGAGTATAGCGATTCATGTCTTGTTGATGTCCGTTCACTTCACAAATGTCAAAGCAGAACTGACTTTTGCGCCACCTTGTATGTTGGATTAGTTTTTCTTCATCCCTTTTCATGACTATCACTTTTAAAAAGTGTTCTGTTTTGTCACTGGTCTGTTTCATCATGGAAAAACATAAGGAATAAAAACGAATACTTGATGCAGTGATTATTAATTTTACCAACTTCACTCCAAAACTACAGCTTCATTGATAGTTGAAAAATAACAATTTTGTAAAACAACCCTAAAATGAACAGAGGACTGTCTTCTTTTTATTTCTTCCATACATCCACGGTAACTTCTAAGTATTTTAAGTCCCAAGCTAGACTAGTTACTGTTTTCCTGAAGGTTTTCAAAAATCCCTTTAATAACAGAACAAGGACTAGATTTGAGCGGAGCTGTAATGCAATAACATGCTGTAAATAACATAAAAATCAGTAATATTCTCACTTATTGCCACAGACGCTACAGGGATAGATGTATCTCTGGAACAGTGGAATGTGGACACGTTCGTGTGACCTCAAGTTCTCCTTGGAGTTGAACACCTTGGAGCAGCCCGAGCAGCTGTACACGCGGTCAGGTTTGGGGATGTGCCTCATCTTGTGTTTGTCCAGGTCATCTTGTGTCTTCATTATGCGCGAACATTTGTCACAACTTAAATTATGAAAAAAATTGTTTAGTCATTATCAAAAATATATCGAGTTCAGAGTTATATAGAAAGATGAATGTAGTCGAAAAGTCTTATGGAGATTGCCAATATCAGTCTTCTTCAAATCACACTTCTTGGTATTAACTAATTCAGTGGATAAAGGGAACAATTGAGGAGCCGGATGCAATAACAACTTACGATGAAAAATGTAGTTTTGAGTAAAATGCGTTGAAAGTTTTTTTGAAATTCGTAATATTCCCTTTTAACTTGTAACTAGTATTCAAACTTTTGTGTGAAGTTCCTTCTGTGTAAAACCTACAGAACTAATACTTAAACAGTAGATAAAGCGATGGAGATACCAAAAAGGGTTCCATGCCAACTCAGAACCAATCCAACTCAACATCTCTTTGAAAAGTCATTAAAAGCTATGAAAAATAAAAATTGAAAAATAGCCTATACCTAACATAACGTAACCTATTTTTAATTTTTTTTTTCATCAATTTTAATGATCTTTCAAAGGAGGTGTTGGATTGATTTCATTCTAAGTTGTCCGGTCACCGCCAAAAAGGTAATGGCATCAAAAAATGAATTGTGCGCTTATAAATTATTATTGCATCCACCTCAATTGAGGTAATTGTCTTAACAGTTTCCCGCTATAATTTTATTTCATTTCACTTTTTTTTTTCTTCTAGAATAGCGAGTCCAAAATGTTTTTTTTTGTTTCAAACAAAAAGTTAAATTTGAAATATGTACATACATTGGAAGTGCAATATTTACAGACAGGGACTGTTAACTTTTTTATGCTGTTTTGTGCATCCTGTAATAACATAAATTGTGGCAACTGAAATTCTGATACTACGAGTTTAATCTATATTAAAAGAGAAGTACAGCCCATTCACATAAATTTTTATATAATATTTTTTTATTTGAATATTAAATTGTATTTTTTAAATGCACAACACAAACAAAATTTTCTGATTTGAAAATTCTCATTCTTTTGATTATTATAACATCGAAAACATTGGTGAGTTTTTTTTATTTAACTTATTTTTTTAATATTATTTTGATTATTTAATGCAAAAATGTGTAAAAGTTGCGTAATTGACCAATTCATAACATTATTAAAAAAATTAAGTTTTTGTCGTGGTCCAATTTAATTTTTTTAAATATTGAAGTTTAAAAATACAAAATTGTCCAAAGGTACACCACTTAAGGGGTAATTTACGAAAACCGAAATAATATTTCGGGGCGGGGAAGCATGAGGCAAGCTGGAACGGGGAATAAGCTACGCGCACCGTCCATATTGTTACTCTGAGGTCCGAAGTCAGAGCAGCGAAGAAATCTAGACTAGATGGTACCCTTGAGTAAGATTTGAACATGAAACGTTAAATAAATAATGGGCATCTTTCAAATTATGTTTATTAAGTTGAATGTGCATGTTTTAGGTAAATTTAGATAGAAACATTACCTATTGCAGAAGGAGCTCATGATTTTATGACTCACAATCAACTAAACTGCTAGACGGTAGACAGTAGCTTATGACTCGTAACTCGAATTAAATTCCAAATTTTTCGAAAATAAATCGCCGAAAATTAAAATTTCTCGGCCGCAAATTCGAATTCGGGTAGGTTCTTCGGAATAAATTCGTAATAATACGACTTATTCCCTGGGTAAGTCGAATTTTTGCAGCCCATTACCGCCGCGGACAGCCCTCTATTCGAAATGAATTCACAAAAATACGATATTTTCCGAGTGAATCAAATTTTCGCGGCCGATTACCGTCGCGGCCATCCCTTTAAACTCATAAAAATGTGATATGTTACGGCGTAAATCGAAATTTCACAGCCTATTTCCGATACAGCAGGCCCTTTGAATTTAGATACTAAGTTAATTCGTAAAAATACGATAAATTTTGCATAAACCGAAATTCCTGGACTATTTTTAATCAGTTCCAAGAATTGACGCTTATTTCTTAGCTCCTGATTCTTAAAAATCTTAAGATTGAAATAGTGTGTAAATTGACGCGATTTCGTTAATGAGGTGCAGTATTTTTCTCGGGCTATCGCCCGGTGTTTTTGTCTTCCAGGTATTCTACCGGGAAATGTTCAAAAAGTGATTTTAATAAAAAAAATTACAGATAGTGAAGATAGGATACTTTTTTCCTAGTAAAGTTTTGATAATTCATAATAAAAAACCAGGAGGCGGGATATTATTATATGTTAGAGATGAAATAACTTTTCTACAAAAATCATTAGAAACAAAATATTTTGTAAGTGTATTTGGCATCATAACATTACCTAATAATACATCAATGAACATTTTAGCAATATACCGCCCTCCAAATCAAAGTAAATCACTGTTTCTGAATGAAATCTCATCCATCTTATCAAATGTTATCAACCCCCTGGAAAATATTTTCTGTTTTGAAGATGCTAATTTAGATTTATTAAATCCTCAAAACCCTGTTATTATATCCTACGAAAACATATTATCTAGCCATTATTTAATAAAGTGTATCAACGATGTGACAAGGGAGGCATTAGTAGCCGGAAATGTTACTAGCAGGCAGCAACATGGTGACTCACTTTCATCTTGTATTTTCAGCTCTGAACATCAGACACAGTAGTTTAAGGTTAAACGTCACGTTCGTTATAATCTACGCATTCACAGATGGCGCCAATCAAATTATTTTTGGTTTTTATTGCTTTTTGCACGTTACGCTTTAAAATATTGAGGTAAATTAATTGTTCGCGCACGTACACATTTAATTAGAAAATAAATAAATAGTTTTGTCCATAAATAAACCCAAATCTTTCAAGTAAGGCTGAAAAATTCAATTTTGTATCGATGTTTCAATCCAATAATGCGTTTTTCAGCCTTTCTAGAAAGATTTGGGTTTATTTATGGACAAAACTATTTATTTAAATTCTAATTAAATGTGTACGTGCGCGAACAATTAATTTACCTTAATATTTTTAAGCGTAATGTGCAAAAAGCATTAAAAACTGAAAATAATTTGATTGGCGCCATCTATGAATGCGTAGATTATAACTCGCGTGACGTTTAACCTTAATTACAAAAACCAAACAAAGCAGTATTTAAATATTATCTCAAAAACGAATTGATAAATACATACAAAGTTATAATTGGAATGCCCTGCTTGCGGAACAAGATTGCGTTGACATATAATAATGAACTCAAAAACGTTTTTAATGACGAATATGAAAAAAGTAAAACCTCTTTCTATCCAAACCCCAAAAAAGCACCATTTGCAACAAAAATGTGGATGACGAATGACATCTTAGAAAAAATTAAAATCCGAGATTCCATGTTTAGAAGATGGAAAAATTCACCTACCAATAAAAACTACTAAAAAAACTGCAAATCATTCCGAAATACTGTTTCCAAATTAATCATAAAAAGTAAAAGTACACATTTTAATGAAACATTTAAAAACTACTTCAGCAATTCCAAAAAAACGTGTGATCAAATAAACAAATTATTAGTAAGAAAAACAAAAACAAATTCATAAAAATACGATATATTTCGCGTAAATCGAATTTTCGCAGCCGATCCCGTCGCGGCCGGCCATAATGAAGATACCAATTCGGAATATATTCATAAAAAAATCGATATATTTCGCCTAAATCGAATTTTCAAGAGCGAATCCCGTCGTGGCCAGCCATAATGTAGATGCCTATTCGGAATAAATTCTTAAAAATACGATATATTATCGCGTAAATCGAATTTTCGCGGCCGGCTATAATGAAGATACCTATTTGGAATAAATTCGTAAAACTACGATATATTTTGCGTAAATCGAATTTTCGCGGCCGAATCCCGTCGTGGCCGGTCCTAATTCAGATACTTATTCGGAATAAATTCATAAAAATACGATATATTTCGCGTAAATCGAATTTTAATAAATAAACAAGAAGTTTCACTTCTGTCGCGCGTGGACTCTTTACTGTTACGCACACTTTTTTACTGTTTATTTTATTTTCCCATGTATAAAATAGGTTTCAACAATTTTTTTCGTTAGTCCTATATTTAATTTTTAGGAGAGTGTCGACTTCTTTTTGTTTGTTTGCAACCTATTTTACAATTTTGTTACTTTTTCATAACTTTGTAACTCATTTTATTATTCCATAATTTATTAGATATACCATTATTCCAACATAACTGTATAATAAGAAATTTATGTAAAAGCCCAGTAGGGCGTAAATAAATAAAACTATGAATACGATTCTGGTGAAGGGGCACTCTAAAATATTATATGCCGCTGGTTCTCGCTTCATTCCGCGGCACAAGCGGCTGCGCGACTGCGGAATGGAATTTTGAGTAAAAAAGTCAACTTGGTTCTGAAATAATACACAATAACATAATGACTAGCCTTTAGTGTGACCCCTTTTCTCATGTGCCAACACATTTACGTATTTATTTTTTGCAAAAATTTGACGTGCTCTCACTGTGAAGGAATTTCACATACTAACGGGAAATAACGTGTGCCTTGCTTTATATAAAGACGTGAGACAAATAACGATAGCGTAATATTGAAAAGCGGTTTTTATTTATTTAAGCATTGTTTTAATGCTTTTAAAAATAATTTTATTATCTATTCGTTTAGACAACATTGATGTGGTGATAATTTATATTTTTATAATTCTCCTGTTTTAAGAATTAAAGGATATAATCGAACTTTAAGCTATTTTTAGAGGTTTTGTAAATATTTTTTTATGCAATTGTTTTAAACATTTTAACAGGTTTTGTTATATAATCATTTAGAAGAATAATTTATTTGTTCAAAAAATAATAGTTTTGTCTAATAAACAATATAGACATTTTCTAAAAACTGCATCAAAAACCTGAAAATATGCTGCGATTGCGGTAATCTCCCCTTAACCCTATACCTTTTACTTAACACTAGAAAGACCGGGTACTTCTCCATACCTGTAAAGACCACGACCGTCATTTTGACGGCTGGTAACTTTTTGCCAATTGGTAGGTGAATATGGGTACCGCCGCCCCGGAAACCATTTATCGGATAACCAACACCTCTGCCATAGGACACTTCAAGTGGTTCGCGATATTTTTGGTGACTTAGCAGGGGTGCCCGGGTTCATTGGGTGAGGTTTGTCTGATCTAGGTGGCGAATACGTTTGCCCACCTACTGCGTAGCCGATCGGGTCCGGAGACACTAACTTGTTGAGGCAGACCTCATCTAGACCTATCCAGCAGGACCTCTCTCGAACCGTCGCCTTGCACCTCTGTGAGAGAGATCGATTCATTCGTCTTATACTCCTAAATACATTTACCAATTTCTCCTATTCATCCCTCACACCTTCTTCATTCATCCGTTACTCCTGGATAAATTTACCATTTTTTCCTATTTACCCCTTACACCTTCTTCCTTCCTAGAACTTCCTTTCCTTCCTTTCCCTAAAAACACCCTCCACACAGTATCCCCAAATAAGGCATAGGGCCCGGTTTTTTTTCTTTTTTCGTTTACCTCCACAAAAAACCCAAAGGAAAAATATTCCCCTCATGGCATTGTCACCTTTGGGGATGTTGTGTGGAGGGTACCTAAAGGGAAAGGAAGAAGAATAAGTTACGGGAATTAAATTATGTGTGAGGAGTGGATAGGAATCTGAGGATCAATGTGGTGACATACGTAAGAATCTATTCCTATCACTGTGATTCAAGAAAATGTTCCGAGAGTCCTGCTGGCGAGGTCAAAAGTTCTCTCTCAACCAGTCACTCCCGATTTGGCCTGCCACGCAGTCGTTTGGTAGAAGCATCCGCCACCAAGATCCGAACACACCTTCCCCGAATCAATTCCCAATTTGGGAGGTGGATATGGGTACTGCCGCCCCGGGAACCTTTTATTGGATAATCAACACCTCTGCTATATGGCACCAAAATTGGTTCGCTAGGATGAGGTTTATCCGGGTCGTGGCGGCAGATGATAATAATATTTGGCTAATTTATACAGCGCGATTTTTGTGAAAAATCACCTCAAGAGCGCTGTACAAATAAATATGCATCTGCCCATCAGCTGCATCGCGGGCCGGATCGGAAAAGATTGGTTGAGGGCGTCCCTTTGACTCCAGCCATGCTCTCCCGGAACATCACGGATGGATGGATTCATATGTCCGTCACACCTGGACACACCGACCCCCAGATACCTACCCACCCCTAATATCCTTTTCCTTTCCGGAACTTCCTCTCCTTCCTTTCCTAAAAAGACTCCCTACACAGCATCCCCAAAGATGACATATGCCCTGAGGGGAATTATTTTTCTCAGGGCCTCCTGCTAGCAAATGTAAAAAAAACCTAACCCCATGAACCTGGGCACCCCTGCTAAGTCACCAAACTTAGCGAACCTCTTAGGGAGGCCTATGGCGTATGTAGGTATTTGTTATCCAATAAATGATTCTGCCAGTTCTTCAGGAGCTAACCCAGCTGGACCAACTCTGTTATATGTATGCATACCCTGTCTTTAGTTCTCTGACGAGCCATAAAATAAATTTGGGCCAGAGATATATTTTTTGTGGTATTTTTATAAATTATATGATACGCGATAGCGAAAGAAAGAGACATACATATTAGTACTATCGTGGTACTATCATAAACGAGGAGGAATGGGCCTGTTGTAAACTTGGGTAAGGAAGGTTGAAAACAAAATCAGCATTATGGCCCAAACCGTCACATTGACGGCGGCGGTCTTTGTAGGTATAAGTCAATATATCTCAAAAACTAAATAAGACCTGTACCTGTTTTTTTCACCATAGTTGTAAAATCATAAATCATGAAATGTGAAAAAAAATCATACAAATACAATAATTATTAAGCATTATATCGTCACATTACTTCGGCCAGCCGTCAAAATGAAGGCTCCGGTCTTTCTAGTGTTAAATGCACTCGATTCTATTTGACTAGAAACATGAATTCAAAATCATTTAACTAATAACTTCAATACTATATTCATGCATTTGTATCATACAGAAGAGTCTATTATGAATTATGAAACCCTTGAATTTGTGACCTATGCGTAAGTGAGTGAGTGTTTATTAATGTTACTATTTTATTTTTCCAAATTGGTTCCCGAAAATAAATTTGATTAATTAGTAAGCATATATATTGAGCAAGGAAAATATTAACCATCCCATAATCTATGTAGTGTTACGTTGCACATTAACACGCCTAAATCAAATAACGCACGGAATGTCTGTTAGTTTCTAATGCCACCGTTCACACACACTCGTTCAGTGCACGCACTCGCTCCAAGGCTGACCTGTTAGGAGTGTTAATGTGCAACATAACGTACCTAGAAATCTTAAACCTATAAATGCCTGAATCAGCGCAAACTTTAATGTGTGATATAAAAGTTATGTTTTTACCTCGACAGGTCATGTTCTATATTGGTGAGCGATGGTAGTGATGACACAATCGCTCGATACATTATCACTTCTAAACTGACTCTGTAATTATGTTTCACATATATAAATGCTCTTATTATTTTCTATTTTTCTTTATTAGTTTTGGTTTCCATTCTTTGATGGCGCAACTGAACTGTACATATTACGTATCGTCGTTCCCCCATGAAAAGGGAGTGGGATAGACCCTGTCCATGCATATTGCCAGGCGAACACACGCCGGAGCGGTCTTCCCGCGATCTGCCCGCGCCTCCCCCAACGACATGCGTAGGCTTGAGGCATAACCACGCGGTCTCGATGCCCTTCCGCCCCCCCTCCGGTAACCCGACGCTCATCTTTTCCTTAAGGTCTTCAAAAACTTCCCCTTCTCTCCCAAGTGCATTTCTTCGAGGCAAAATCGGGGAGCCGGCTAAAGGGCGCGGACTTCGAGCATCGTCTGTGGTTGGGCCGATAGCTATACGCATTCTCATTGGGACTGCCCGGTGATCTACGGAATACCTTCTCTGGCTATTCTTTTCTTTTTAAATATTTTATTTTCTTTCTGCCATTGTAATTATTTACATTATAACTTAAGCATACAACTGTTTTTTCCTCATTACTTCTTTTATTTTCAGAAGGTTTCTTCAACCGGTTATAGCTGTTATTTTTCTTTTTCTTTTACTAACACTATTATCTCTATTTTTATGTTACCTATTTCAGAAGAATTATTCCACGGGCTGCTACTTCTATTTATCTTCTGTATAATGTTAATGTAAGTACTTGCATACTGCTTACTAACCCCGTATGAATGGACATTGGAGGGTCTAGAGTCATTTAAATAAATGTAGCTCCGTTCAATAAACAAGTAGAGTCCTGATGTGTGCGGTGAAGGAGGAAACCATACGTTTCCTTATAACGCCGTTGGGAAAGTGGTGGGGTCCCCTCCAGTGTGATATAAAAGATGACAATAGGAAACATTAAAAAAAAAGTTAATGGGAGAAACCTTTCATGATCCAAATAAAACCTTTTGTAAAACATTATTCTTAAAAAAAAATTTTTTTTTTTCATGTAAAAATGTTTTTTAAATGTGAATACCTTAACCACTCAGGTATTCTGCATTTGTATAAGTTTTTTGTCTTAAACAAACTGTCAGATTTATCAAAACTTTGTGTTATTTCCGCTTCGCAATTAAAGCTCTATAAATGAAACATTTCTGAATGTAGCCAATATATTACAAATAAATATTAACATTTTTAAATATTAAAGTTTAGAATGCAAACATAAAAAAATTGTAAAAATGACTCACTTGATGTTTTTATGTGAAAACGATACTAAAATCACGGATTAAGTAAAAAAACACTTATTCTATTGTATAAATTTATAATAAACAATTTTGTCACCACACTTTTTTACCATTTCACACAATAATATTTAATAAAAAATTAACAATGTCTAATGGCATGTAGGCGATTTGGCGGGTGAAAACTGTTTTTACAAAATAAGTATTTTTATGTACTTCTATGGACAACTTTGAACAGAGATGTGAAGCTTGATTCAATACGGATCTTCTACTTATTGTTTTAGGGTTGTCACTAGAACAGTAACAGAGTTACAATGGTTTCCGTGAGAACACTCGCGTTAGCGTGAAAACACGCATATTGTACTTGACTGCTATTGTTATGTTGTCGTGTAAACACGCTTACGGGTCGGAGTGGTTAAAAGAGTTCTAACTGCTCCCAACCTTCTAGAGCCGGTGAAAAAATTGCATCCCCAATTGTGGTATGTTGTGAGGCTGAAGGCAGAGGGGAGGGGAAGGAGATGGGAACGAGGAAGATAGGTGAGTATGTGCCTATTCAGATTTGGTCAGAAAAGACGACTAAGGCAATTTCAAACAATGTTTTGATTCTGAATGATAAATCTTTCACCAGGGCAATACTGTGAGTATCTTCCACTCTGTAAGGTGCCGCAAAGACACTAAATTATTATTTTTAATTAATTAATTGTGAAATAATACCGCTCATGGTATTGATAAGTGGTTGTTTGTACAAGTTACTGATTGTTAAATGGTGAACTGCGTGATGAATCAGTGATTTTTATTGCCTTCATTTGTAGAAAGAAATACTGTCTTAGGTGAAATCAAGAAAGTATTAGAGCTCGCATGGTTTTGTACCGTTACAAATTAAATTTTAAAAATTTGCACACACTGGGATTTGAACCGGCGACCTCTGGATTTGTAATGGAGGATGTTAAGCACTACTCGAACACGGAGGTGGTGACCGCTAGGTTGAGGTTGAGGCCAAAGAATGAAGAAAGGAGACACTTACGCAAAGCTACTAGGGTCATTATGTCCCGAGACGTGTCGATATATGGCAGTTTTAGATCTGACGATGCAGCCGCACTCGCACTGGACCTTGGGCTGCTGATTGTGTTCCTGGACGATGTGGGCCTTCAACCTGAACCAGTTGGCGCAGAGCTTCTCGCACACGAAGCACGCAAATCTAAAACCATCACAAGTTGCAATCAAATTGAGATTTAAGGGGGATACCATGCCAATCCAATACAATTTGTTATATTTAATCACACAGGAGATCTACTGGATGGATTAGTAGTTTAAACATTAAATAAATGGGAGGATGATGAGAACGGGTTTCAGAAAGTTAACATTACCCATTTTTTAATATTTCTATTTTTGAAACTGTTAATTCGTGGTGGAAGTCCATTATAATAGATTATAATAAAACAAATTAAAAACTTTATTCCACTTAATTTTATTTGACCGTTCCACTTAATTTTATTTGACACTCATTCACAGACTTTTACATGTGCCTTTGAATTATATAAATTATAATAATGAATTAAATATAATAAAAACCATAGCAAAGAACAATGGATACAAAAGCGAAACTATTGATAACTTATTAAAGAAAAAGGACAAAAAACTTACATTAACAATTATTTCACAAGGCCTTAAAAATGAAAAAGATTTCACTAAACAATGGGTTAAAATCCCTTATATTGGCGAAATATCAACAAAAATATCCAGATTAACTAATAATGATAAATGGGTGATTCCACAAAAATTGGGTAACTCAATGTCATTAGACAATAGAATAGTGTGTTATTATATTTTGTGTAAATTTTTAATGTTATTTTAAAACAATTAAACGCCTTTATTTGGTCACTCAATTTCAGCTACTCATTTTAAATATAAGTTTGTAAATTTCCACAATATGTTCTCAAAACGTCAGTACTTTGGCATGTCACAATCCCAAAAATGCGCAATGAAGTGGCTGTATATTAAATATTACCATGAATATAAGCAAAGTTACTGTTTACCTTCAATCTATGAAGTAGTTAACAATGTAAATTACAACTTTTATAATATAATATTCTTACCGCTGTTGTAAAAATAATAAAAAAACTTTGTGTTCACTTTTATACGTCAGTCCGTTGTGTGTTGTTCGAATTTGAATTTCCCGCTAAATATTGTCGACTCAAATTAAAATCCCTCTTAAATTTCAACGTTGGTAGTGAAGTTACCTGCAGGCAGGCGCCATTCTACGGCGGCCAGTAGTATGCCAGTGCTAGCGTTGTGTTTGTCACCGAAACACGCGCCGATCCAGTCAAAATATCAGTCCTATGGTGAGTCAATATTTTCTTGTAAACCTGTGTTATATTTTAATTTATACATAGCTAGCTTTGCTTGTTTTAAATATAGCTTGTTGCTATTCAAAAATATCAAAATGTACGTTGGTTCTAATGATAACCTTAAATTCATGTCTTGTTCGTCAGTCCGTTGGCGTCAGTCCTTTGTCTGATATTGCGCCAAAGGACTGACGTGTTTCCAGAGTACTGATATTTAGCTTGTGTAACCTTTTTTTTTTTACTTATTTCAGTTTAAAACATTTATCCGCCTCCTAAAAAAAAAACAAAATATGTCTAAGGATAGAGAAGATATATTAAAAAAGAAAAGAGAAGCCGAAAAGGTTCGCTTAGCTAGAATCAAAAGCGAACCTATTAAATTAGCCGAATACAAGGAGAAACAAAGGTTACAGTACGAAAAAACATTAAAGAAATGACACCCCGGGAGCAACGATTAACTAGAAAAAATTGGAAAAATTATTCATCATAGTACAGGCAAAAAAAACAACAATTGAAACGTACTACTGATAATTTTGTACGCCAGAATACTCCGTCACCTCACGATGAAGCGGCAGTTGGTGAAGTAATGAGACATATTATTAACGAAGACCAAAGAGCAGAAGAGGCAAAAAAGAGAAGTCGAAGGCAGAGAAAGTTAAAAAATAAACAGTTAAAAAAATGGAAAAAATCGTTTCAGAACTGAGAACTAAACTGAATACTCAGCGTCGAAAATATAAACGAGTTAAAAAACAGTTAAAGAAAGTTGTAAAATCTGTTGAAAATACTCCAAAAACCAGATTTGAAGAAATGAGTGAAGATAATACTAAAAAAAGATATTAGTGAGGAAAGCCCTTTTCGGGGAAGTTATTAAAATTCAATTAGAAGGAAACTACACTAAAATAAAGAGTCATGAAGATAAAAAAGTTCAAATATCGGCTGAACATAGTACACGTTTAACTACTTCTGCCGTATTTACAGACTCTGAAGATGATGATATTCTACTATCCACTTACGTGAGAGACATTAATGACCACTCTAAATTGGATATCAATCTATCAACACCAGGAGTTAGCGGTAATTCACAACAGCAAAGTCTTTACAACAGTTGGCATTATGTATTGGTCAAATATGTCACAAGGAATACGGAATATCGTTATGCAGCAATCTGCTCTTCTGTTGATGATGAAGAGGGTGAATTGAGAGTGACTTTCCTCAAAATCTGTAAACAGAATGGCACTCTGTTTCAATTGAATGAAAGAGACGTATCAGATGTTCCGATGGATCAAGTAATAAAAAAAATACCTGTGCCAAACCTCATTACAAAAGGTAATAAAGTGATTTACCAATTTAAAGAAGAGATTGATGTTTTTGAAAAATAATTATTGTAGTGTTAAAGTATTTTAAGTATTCATTTTTTTTGTGGAGAAAAAGATCTAATTTTTTATTACCTGCCTTTAAGGCGGAATGTAATGATAAATTATTTCGAAATAACGAAAATTTTATTTCGTAATACGATAAGTATAATGTTTTTATTGGGAAAAAAAAATATTTCGTATTTTTAAAATTTACAGGGGGTTAGCATTTATCAAAAATAAATCAGAAATCAGACCCTTTTCTGACCGCTCTTCCATATGTTTTACAAAATATTTTCAAATGATGAAGACCCTTAAAAATACTCTGGAGGTTTTTCTTTAAACCGACATACGTAAATTTAAAAAAAAATCAAGAATAAGGTTTTGGTTTAATTTTTTCATAAACCCTAAATTCAATGTTTTTTAAAATTCAAATTACAAAACGTAGGTTAAGTTTATTAGAAAAAACGAAATGACAACAACATATTAAAATCTTTCTCCATTTTTTAAAGATAATTTTATAATTTTAAACTACAATTTAACAATGACATAGGGGATTTTAAATTACTAGCAAATGCCCACTGTCGTGTGGCGCCGTTTTATCTTTCGGCTTACGGGACAATTTTAAACTAAAAGCTTTGTTCAAATTATTTCAAAAGATGGCAGTAATCAAACGCGGTGAGAATCTAAGATATTATTATGGGAGGTAAAAAAATCATAAAATTCGTGTGACATAATTTAGGATAGCCCCTTATGAGGTATTCACAAAAAAAAAATAAAAACTACTTTATTTATTTTTGTTATGTAGACCTATCACTAGGTATTTATGGGGTCTACATACATTACAATCTGAATTCTGAAATGTGGTATTTCAACAGGGTCATTTAGGTACCTTACCGTACACAATTCTTGCCATTGCCACGTGGTGTGTTTGTGTTGTAAAAAAATGTTATTTTATGTATTTCTAGTACCTACGTCAAATGCGTTGAGTACCAATACCATATTTACGGCATATTCCAGAGTGGAAGATACCAGTATCGCCCTGGTGTAAGACCACCGAACACAATTGAAACGTTACTTGATTTGGCTTTAGCCGTGTTCGGTGACCAGATCTGAATGGTCAGGTACTTCCCTACCTTCCTTTTCCCCATCTCCTTCCCCTCCCCACCTCACTGGCTTCAGACGGGATCAGTTGGTACTCTTGTGCAGTATTCACATAAATGTTTTTTTTAAATCTACAAAACGGTCAAGGTATAATTTGGGAGGCGGCTATGGGAGGCGGGTAGGAAATGAAGGAGAGGAAGTTCTGGGAAAGAAAAAGGTATGTGGGGTGGGTAGGAATCTGGGGGCAGTATTTCCAGGAGTGAGGACGTTTGAATCCATCCCTCCCGCTGCGGTTCAAGGCGATGTTCCAAGAGATTCCGGCTGGGGAGGATAAAAGGCCTCCCTCAACCATTCTCTCCTGATCTGGCCTGCCATGCAGCTGGTGGGCAGACGCATCCGTCGCCAAGACCCGGACTAACTACACCCAGACAAACCATGAACCCGGGCACCTCTGCTTATCCAATAAATGGTTCCCGGGGCAGCAGAACTAGCAGACCCGGCCACACGTTGTTGTGACTAACGAAACACAACGCCATTACCCAACCTTTACAAAATCCACACCACCTGCTTGCCAGCTGCCCGCTGCCTGCTGCCTGAATTGAATATTTCAATTTATCGGCTTTTCTCTACTATAATAAATATGTATTATACATATAAACCTTACTCTTAAAACGTTATCTATTGGTGAAAATCGCATGAAAATCCGTTGCGTAGTTTAAAAGATCTAAGCGCACCAACATTTTGAGCGACTTCATTTTATACATGTAATGATTAATAATAGAAGCGTTATAGATAGTATTAAAAAGCAATGTTATAATATATATAGTATTGAAATCTATATTTTCATATTTAGTAGTAGTCTATATCATGATTGATCATAATCTCAGATGGATACATCAAATAATGGAAACAATAAATTCAGCAATAGATAGTAATAAAATCGGACATCAAAACTATTATAAAAGTACTAGCTTTTACCCACGGCTTCGCTCGCATGGAATTAGTGGGAAATTACTGGCATAATTATTGGCATAATTGTTATTATTCTTGCTTTTTTGTCTAATAAAAAATAATTATTGTTTAACCCTTCAAGATTTGAGTTATATTATTGATACTGCTCATAAAAGTCCTGTCAAATGCCAGCGATTTCTTGAGAATTTCCGCGTTTCAATGAAATCAAAATAATTTAAATATTTCTAAATGTATCCAAAAACTAAAAACTGTTTTTGAAAGGTGATTAAATAAGCTTTCGTGAAAGAATTTTTAAATTCTATTCGGTGTTTATTGCGTGAAAGAATAACACTCATCCATACAAACTTTCGCCTTTATAATATCTATAAGATTACACAAAACGAATGTCTGACATGGATCAAGTTGGTATTCAACACATTTGACGTAGGGGAGGGTGGGGCGTGTTGAGACGGGGGCGTGTTGATACATCGCGTTTAAAATTCCCGCTAGTTGACTTAGCTGCGCACGCATCGCGCCGTTTCGTGTGAACCCCGTACCGCCAGTTTCTGTCAAAACGGTGGTGCCGTGCGGTCGGTATAATTAAAGTTATACGACAAAGTGTGATTTTTAAGTGCTAAACGAACTTTTCCAGGAAATTTTCGAAGTCGTCTGCCAACCTGCTAACACTCGGTAAGTCGTTATATGTTTTTTTCTCCACAAACTGTATCTTTTGACTGTGTTATTAGTTATAAATCGAGTTGTGGCAGACGTAACTCGCCGCTAGAATTTAGTTTTTTTTACGTTTATATAAAATATGCATTAATACAATATGTGTTATGTAAACAGGTGTATTTTTTAACATATTATGAATGTATATATGTATTACCTAGATACATTTCCTTTTTGTGCCTATTTGTAATTCTATTTTTTTTTCAGTCTTGCAAAATGGTCCGAAAATATTAAAAAAAAACGAATAGAGGGGAAATTCCAGAAAACGTTTATGAACAAGCTGCAGCTGAAATCATTACTACAAACGTGTCACTTCGAAAAGCTGCAGTCTCTTTTGGAATTAATCATATGACACTAAAGCGGTTCATCGAAAGGAAAAAAGCTAGTCCTCTTACAAATTGTAAGGTGGGATATTCCAATCCTGGTCAAGTTTTTATTCATTCACAGGAAAAAGAACTTGCTGATTACATCGCAAAATGCAGCAAAGTTTACTATGGGCTTAATACACCCCTACAAAGAAAAAAATAGAATAAGAAGACAAACTAAGAAAGGAAAAGAAAGAGAAAAAAATAGAAAAAAGCGTACATACAAAACTAACTAAAAAAAAAACAAGCACCCAATAAAACAAAGGCGGTGTCAAAAACAGAACCACATAAAAAAAATATTTTAGACGTAAAAAAACGAATTTTGGTGTCCACATCATCCAGTAAAACTGAAGAGGAGCCACCACTTATGGACAGCGATGCAAACGAAGAAGAGCAATGTATATTTTGTCGTAACCCCTATTCTAATGATATTTCTGGTGAAAGATGGGTGAGGTGCATAAAATTTCATAAATGGTGTCATGAGTTATGTGCCGGAGTGGATGAATACATTCCTGACTTCATCTGCGACTTTTGCTTGACTGGCTGAGATTTATTTTAAATGTTTTTATTTTTTTTATTACATTGGAGGTACACTACAACCACTTTTATTTAACTGATGATAATATATTATCAGGACTTTCGGTTTTACCAATTTTATTTCGTACCTACCTAATGCTTTTACTTAATTATTTGTTCGTCTCAACACGCCCCACCACCGTCTCAACTAGCCCCAAGGGTGGGGCGTGTTGTGCCAATTCCCATATTTTGTAAAATAATATTTTGTCACTTTATTCGTATGTTAATAAGATTAATAATACCAAAATAATGTAGCCAAAGAGTTATTTGTTTCCATTAAAATGTCAAACTTTGATTTCATTAAAGATTTTTCTACGACACTCAGTTTTGTAATTTTGTCACAACACGCCCCACCCTCCCCTACTATAAATATATAAAATTAAATACATTTTTTACCAAAATAAAATTTTTCAACCAACACAAACTAACACAAAGAATCCAATAAAGCCCGGCGCCCTTGAGGTGATTTTTCACGAAAACGGCGCTATATAAATTAGCCAAATATTATTATTATTAAAGACAAGCCTACGCACAAAATATAATAACTTCATATATATCTGATATACATATAATAGCTGTATACATCTGATCACACTGAACATTTTGGTTTTTGAGCATTTATAACATGTTCAGGTTCTCTAATCTTCATACCGCGTTGAATTCGGCTATCCGCTAACTCTGGCAATAGTGATTCGTTGAAAAACTTTGTCAGACGTGGTAACACTTTCAGCTCAAAATCATTGTCAGGATATATTCTTATTACTTCTATTCCACTTTCAGAATAAATTATTATGTCACAGAAGTCCTTTCTTGTAATGAACAATTGGCCTTGAACTTGAAATGAATAATTATGTGACTACTTCAATTCAAGTATTCCGTTTTGCACGGCGACGAAGATGTTGTCTTCCAGAGCAGCGTCAAAAATGGGTTTATTTCCAATTGAGGGTAGGCATTTTACTTCCACCAAACCATTTTCTCCAACCAATCCATCTGGACTTGCCCCCAAGTATGGCCATTCCTTTCTTACAAATAGACCTCCGTAGTCCAGTGGCTAAGACTCTTGACTCACAATCCGGAGGTCGCGGGTTCGAACCCGGCGTGCGCAAATAATTTTTATTTGATTAATTTGTGGTATTTCACAATTAATTCATTTAAAATAATATATAGTATATTTGTGGCACGTTCCAGAGTGGAAGATACTATCAGTATCGCCCTGGTGTAAGACCACCATTCAGAATTGAAACGTTGCTTGAAAATGGCTTTAGCCGTGTTTGGTGACCAGATCTGAATAGCCAGGTACTTCCCAACCTTCCTCTCCCCCACCTCCTTCCCCTCCCCACTACCTTCAGCCTCACAACATACCCCAATTGGGGATGCCATAGTCTCACTGGCTCCAGACGGGAGCAGTTGAGATTCTTGTGCGGTATTCACTATAAAAAAAAATATAAAAAAAGACCACATGGCAATACTTTTACCTTATGTCTTTCCTCGTATAAATTTATCACAGTCTTTTCGTTGATTCTGCCATAAATTACAGCTTTAGTCATAAGCTCTCTCCGCAGAAGCAAATTCTCTGTTTGTGTATGGTGTTTTACCATTTGAGAATCATTGTGCATGGTGTTTGACCATTCATAAACGATAATAAATCAGTAGGTATAGGATCTCTGTCTTGACACATAACTCCTTGCTAATAATTAATTCCGACGAATTCGACGGAAATATAAAATGTTATCATTATCCGTTGTTAGTTTTTTACGAGTTTTTTTGTCTTGAAAGCGGTTGATTTTGTCCACCTACTACGTGGCGGGCCGGATCGGGACAGAAAGGTTGAGGGAGACCTTTTGACCCATCGCCCTGCAGCGCAGTGGAAGCGATGGATTCACACGTTCATCACACCTGACCCCCAGATTCCTTCCCGCCTCACATACCTTTGCCCTTCCCATAACTTCCCCTTTCCCTAAAAAGACCTATTGCACGGCATCCTCAAGGATTACATAGGCCCTAAGGGTTTTTTTTTCTCAGGGCCTCCTGTGCGGAGATAATTTAAAGAAAGGTCCCACGTCCTTCAGCCTCACAACATACCACATCTGGAATATCGATAGGTACCTACGCTTTCATATGTTCTAGAATTATTATTATTTGTGATTACGGTATATTACCCTCGGTCGGAATTTTGCCACGTGTAGACATGCGGGTACATACAATGCGGGTCTCGATGGAACCATAAAATGTTTTTATGCTCCTTTTTTTCCGTGTTTTTAGCGACATCTTTCGAAAACAACCCAAACTTTTTGAAACCAAAAATATTCCAAATTTATCGAAAGTACCATAACGTCCGCTAGAGGCTCTCGATGTAGTTTTATGTGAAAAATAGTACCGATTATAATCCAACTTAATACAAATGACTATCCCATCCAAACCGTGGTTTCAATAACCCCCCCATTTTTCCAAAAAAGAAACTTATTTGAACGAGAATTGAACATTGTTCCTTTTCTCCTAACCCTTTTAAAATTTATGTCCTTGACTTCCCAGTTTGTACTTTCTGTGATCTAGAAGCGAAAACTTTAGATTACATATTTTTTGGTTATCCCTCTTTCGTATTTTTTAAATTTACAGGGGGTTAGCATTTATCAAATATAAATCAGAAATCAGACCCTTTTCTGACCGCCCTTACATATGTTTTACAAAATATTTTCAAATTATGAAGACCCTTTAAAATACTCTGGAGATTTTTCTTTAAAGCGACATACGTAAATTTAAAAAAAATCAAGAATAGGGTTTTGGTTAACTTTTTTCATAAACCCTAAATTCAATGTTTTTTGAAATTCAAATTACAAAACTTAGGTTAAGTTTATTAGAAAAAACGAAACGACAACATCATTTTAAAATCTTTCTCCATTTTTTAAAATAATTTTCATATTTTTAAATTTTGTATTAAAAGAGGTTTTCGGGACTTTTAAAATAATGAATTACATTACCGTAACATGGCGCTTTATCATGCCCGTGGCCCAAACTTGAACCAAAAGCTTTTATTTTTTGGCAACAGGATACGGAAAGCGATACAATACACTGTTGCCAATTAATAAAATCATCGCCTTCCCTTCTGTCCATGAGTTTAGTCTTATATTATAAATAATGTCGGACTCTCCGACTTTCGAGTTAGCTTAGTGGTAAAGCGTTTGATTTCGGACACTGGGAGGTAAGGTTCGAGCCTTGGTCAAACCAAGTTTTTTTTTTTTTTTTTTTCAATTTAAAAACTAAAATAGATGGTTACGTTCCATTGACGGTATACTTGGTCGAAGCTACGTTCCGATTATTTTTTAAATACATTCCTTTGAGAAATAGTTCAATTTTACTTGAAATTGCTTCAGCCGTGTTTGACCAGATCTGAATAGCCCGGTACTCTATACAGGAAAGGAAGGAGAGGAGGTTCTGGGAAGGAAAAAGGTACGTGGGGTGGGTAGGAATCTGGGGGTAGTGTGTCCAGGAGCGATGGACGTATCCTACTACGGTGCATGGCGATGTTCCGAGAGATTCCGACTCGAGAGGATAAAAGATCTCCCTCAACAACACCACTACAACACGGGCATGTGCCTAGTGTGATGGCCAAAAAATTACCCATTTACTATAATATATAAACTTTACTGAATAAAGAACATTAAAAAAAAAAAAAAATCATTCTCTCCCGATCCGGCCTGCCGTGCAATAGGTGAGCAGACACATCCGTCGCCAACACCCGACAAACCGCACCCCATGAACCCGGGCACCCCTACTGAGTCACCAAACGTAGCGTAACACTTGGGGTGACTTATGGCAGAGGTTTTGGTTATCCAATAAATGGTTCCCGGGGCGCGGCAGCCACACCCGCCTCCCAAATTTATTGGATAACCAACAAAAAAGGTTTGCTAGGTTTGGTGAGCAGGAGTGCACGGGTTCTTGGGGTGAGGTTTGTTTAAGTCTTGGCGGCGAAGGCTTTAGCCCACCCACTGCATGGCGGGCCGGATTGGGAGTGACAGGTTGAGGGAGACCTTTTGACCCGTCGCCTTGCACCGCAGTGAAAGGGATGGATTCGCACGTTCGTCACTCCTAATCCCCCCAGAACGTCCCCTCCTTCCTTTCCCTAAAAATACCCTATTCACGGCACCCTCAAGATGACATAGGCCCTAAGAGCATTTTTTTCCTGAGGCCTCCTGTATCGAGATAATGCAAAAAAAGGAACAAGCACAAATCATTCTGTGATCCACGTGATCTCGAGATTTTGGGTGACGATAAATTGGCCAAGCGTCAGAAATGTCACTAGCTACAGCTGACGTGCGACGCGACGTTGCCATAATGACTTCAGGTAGTTTTTTCTCAAAACTTTACTGTATTGACACGTGCATAGTACCCTTGGCCGGCTAGGCCCGAATTATTTGATGCAACCAGATGCGACATGTTGAATAATAAAATAAATAATATTTATTTTTCTAGTGGCATCTTTCGGATTTTAACGAAACTTTTTGAAAACAAAATAATCTCAAAATGAATGATAAAGACCGTTCTGACCGCTGGAGTGCTCTGTTGCAGTTTAGTACGGATATTATACCTATTCCTTCTTCGCGTTAAGGGGCGGATTTTCATAATTTTAGTTCCTATTACTTGTTAGTTTCTTAGAAAATGTACACTGATAATTCAATAATACTGAATCCAAATAAATAATTAACTTATTTATTTATAAGTTAAGTGTTAAAGAATTTTGCAGTATTTATTTTTTTGTGGAGAAAAAGATCTCATTTTTATTACCTGCCTTTAAGGCGTAGATTTTTATAGTTTTAGTTCCTATTACTTGTACTGATAATTCAGTAATACTGAATCCAAATAAATATGTTAAGCAACATAACAATATTAAAAATGTCAGAAGGCTATTTTGAAGACTGAAATAGTTTAATTTCTTTGTTATAAATTCCATTAAGGCAGAATATATCTTCAAGGCAGAAAGAGTCTTATTTTAGTTTCAATTGTTTGTTAATTACTTAGAAAATGTATAATTTTAAAAGGAGGACAGTTAAACTACCTCAAACTACACTGTACTAATACTTAGTTAAGTAATATAACATTATTAAAAATTTTACAATCGCTGTTTTAAATGGGGAGAAAAAAATTTCTTACACTATTAATGGTTTTTAATTGTTACTTAAGTCAATTAAGACTCAAATGCTATTTTTAGATTCTAAGAGATTTCTTCTAAATATTAATAAATTACATATATATCTTATGAAATTGTGTTTTTTGTCAGTACTATGTCACCCTCGTCAGTCCTTTGGCAGTCAAATTCAGAAAAATCGAAATATCTCAGAATCTACTTGAAAAAGTGACTGGCCCAAATACGAACAATATATTCATTATATTAGCTATCTTATATGCCCAAATTTATGGGAATATTAATAAAAAAGTATCGTAAACAAAATATCCCTAAAAGTTACCCAATTTTCGTGGAATCACCCAAATGCAAAACAGCTTTTTATAATGTGAATTCTCTAGGGAGAATTTTAATCAATAATAAAGATAAGAGAGAAAAACTTGAAAACTCAGGCGTTTACCAAGTAAACTGCGCTGACTGCCCATCGTATTACGTTGGTCAAACAGGGAGATCATTCAAAACCCGAATTAAAGAACACTTTACTAACTGGGTGAATGACAAAGGAGAATTGTCGAATGTAGCATCACATTTATTAGAAAATAAACACTCGTTTGATAAAGACAGAGATGTTAAAGTTCTTCATACTTGCAATAAAGGTCATAAACTAGATAGACTAGAATCTTTAGAAATTACTCGCTTAACTAAAAAAATAGACCCTAACTTTGTAATGAATAAACAATTAGAATCATTTGCTAAGTCTCCGCTTTTGTATCCATTGTAATTTTTATAATAATTTCGAAATTTAAAATATGTATTTAGTTTAAACCATTCCTAATCTAATGTAAACATGCATCCCTTCAAAAAGTAACTTTGTAATTAATGAGCTATTAGAATCATTTACTGAAACACCAGGTTTTTATCCGGTATAATTTTCATAATAATTTTGAAATTAAAATATGTATTTAGGTTTGACCATTCCCACTCCAATGTAAACATGCATCCCTTCAAAAAGCAATTAAAAAATCCCATTGATCCTAGATATGTATAATAACGATTTGACAATAAAATTAGTCCATTAATAATTCAAATTACTTGTAAGGTTTTTCCCTAATCAATATATATTGAAGTGAGCTACAAACCCAAAGTAATTAGCCCACTGGAATTACCAAAATACTTAGAAATTCGACAGTCTAAAACGACTCAGTAACAAAAATAATTCATTAAAATCCTTGTAGACTACCCCTCTCCCCCTCCCCCATATGTTATGTATATAAACCGTAGGCTAAGAATTATTTATACCAGTCTGAAGATGGCTCTGACGAGCTGAAACCGGTTACGGTCAAATAAAATTAAGTGGAATAAAGTTTTTAATTTGTTTTATTATAATCTATTACCCATTTAATGAAACAATCGGAATGCAAAAATTTTAAATCATAAAACAATGTTCCAAATTAACCCCTCAGGCCTCGGCCATATTTTGTCAGAGGGTTAAAAATATTTCCACTTTACAATAAAATCCAAATAAATGGAATATTTCTGAACATATCCGAAAAACTAAAAACTGTTTTTGAAAGGTGATATAAGCTCTCTAATTTTGTAATTCGAAATAAACATTTACTTAATTTTCTAAATATAAAATTTTTTAGGTAAATATAAAAAGTTTTAAAATTGGCTCACCTTACATTTTTTCTAACTAAAATTACCAACAAGGATAAAAATAAGAACACATGCTTATTTTATTAGATAAATGTATTATAAACGTTATTGTCTTTGCACTTTTTATCGTTTCTTATAAAAATGATTAATAAAAAATTCCTAAAGTTTCATTTTTAATTTTTAAGTTCCGATCCGAAACTTCGGTTTCATAAAGGTATACATTTAACTTCTTTTGAGGTTAATTTTTAAATATGAATATGAAGCATGGTGTTTTCTCTTTCTAATACCATTTACATCATATTTCTTACTACAATAGAGGTAAGGGAGACACAACAATTTCTATGAAACCTATATGAGTTGTTACGAAGAAAGAACAAATTAGCCTGAGGGGTTAAGATAATCTTGAATTGGTTTGTGTGGTCAGTGCGTTTTTCTAATGCTTAATTGTGGTTTTTTCAATGCTCTGTTAACTCCAAACTAAAGACTTTGTTATCATACCATAAAGCTCCTAATACTTTATTTTCTTAATATTGCCACCCAATTGGTATACAAACTGTTTACAACACCACAAAACAGAAAATTTTACATTCACTATGGATAATACTTACGAAAAATACTTTTGTAGATTAGGATCAGACTTTTTATAAGGTGCAGGATCGGAGTCGGAAGCGGAAGAGTGTTTCAGCTTCAGTTTCTTTTTCTTTGAAGATTTTAATTTCTTTTTCCTCAACTTTTTAGGAAGAAGATCGCTTATCGGGTAGTCCAGACCATCTTCAAATAATGAATCTAAAGGAAACACAAATCATTGTAGCAGAGACAACTAAATTATTTTGATTATTATCATCATTATTATTAAGAATCTTACTTGACATCTCTTCATCCATATCATCCAAGAGTTCTTCTTTAACCTAGAAAAATATGATAAGGATTATGAATGGTTCTGCACTTTAAAATTTTTTACCAGTAACACCGAATCCACAATAAAAATAATATAATGACTGCTGATAATATGGTATATGGGCGTTTTCCAAAAAAGATATCGGTGACGTAATAGGAATTCCTCTTAAGTGAGATACTGCATTTCGATTAAAAATATACGTAAATTTATTAAAGAAAGTATGAACTTCATGACTTCAGTATTTAATATAAGAATATCAATAAACTTCTAAAATAATTGCAATTTAAGTTTAAAACTCTTGGTAAGAAATTCTTTTACGTCACTTATATCATAAAGTTTTTAAAGAAAATTAAAAGAAATTCATTATTTCAGATATTTATTTACGAATTGAAAACACAGTCAGTCTTCTAAAAAATATGAATAATCATGCTTATTGAATTAAATATTAAGTTTTTATATAAAAATATTTTTATACACTACTTTTGGATACTTTGTACTATATGTAAATTATTCGTTCCAGAAAGACGAATGTAAGTTTTTGTTTTACAAATGTTTAATTATAACAAATTTAAAATTAACCATAAACTATATCTTTAAAAAATAGAACAAATTTCTTTGAGATATAATAATTAATCTTAGTAAAATCACAGCAATAATAGGACAGTGACATAAAAAGAAACACTTGGTAAAGTTTAGGAACTCTAAGGCAGCGTTCAGATGTATTTACAATCTTATTATAATTGTTACAAAGTTTTCTGTGTATAATTTTTAACGAATGAGAAGTATCGGATACTTTATTACGTGATTGTCGCGGTTGAGAATCCACTTGTTATTTTTTTATTTTCTTTTTGTTTTCTTTTCTGTTCTATATGTATCTAATATGAGAATTTTTTTTCATTTTATTTGTTTTGTTCAATGTTATATCACTCAACCCGCAC
The DNA here is from genome assembly GCA_917563855.2 of Limnephilus lunatus. Taxonomy (NCBI): domain Eukaryota; kingdom Metazoa; phylum Arthropoda; class Insecta; order Trichoptera; family Limnephilidae; genus Limnephilus; species Limnephilus lunatus. The sequence goes on from OU830600.1 coordinate 49,662,840, forward strand.
ACCTACAGGTAATATGTTACATTATGTAGATACGTAAAAAAATATTAATTATTGGAAAACTCCATCAGGTGAACCGACCTTTAGAATTCCATTACGTTACTTTTATGTTCCATCCATGAGACAGTAGAGTGATAGAAGTAACGTAATCACATCAATATTTTTTTTAAATGTATTTAACCCCTTGGATACGACCAACTACAATAGCAGTGCAAAGAAATCATGACTTCACCTACAAATGCACTGCAATGTGTGGGTGTAGAGCTAAGTTTTAGAAGTTTTTAACGCATTTTGTTATTGTTCATGAAAATTAGAAAGCAAAAAAGTTGATTTTGTAAAAGCCTGTCAATTATTTCAAATGTAATTTTCAACATTAGATTTGGTTTTCAGATATTTACAAAATACTATCTGTCTTCTAGGGGTTAAATAAATTATGAAACTTCTGTTTATTCTAACTAAATATTTTATAAAACAATAAATGAATAAAATTAATACAAAATAGAGTATAATGCAAGTTGTTAAGCGTTGGTGGAATACTTTTTTAGCACAGCCGAGAGCAATCGCTTCTGTTCCGAATTCTTGGCAAACTGGATGTCAAAAATCAAACATAGCTGCCCTCATGCACCAAATAATGTTGCTATTTTCGAAAACATGCATCAATTTGGCAAAATTTTGTCTGGAAGAAGTCAATAATGTGGTCACGTAGGCGGAAATTCCACCATACGCTATTTCGCAGGACAACTCAAAATCTGGTTTTTAAATTGTTTTGCACGATAATTAATCTATATTTGAGTTTCAAATCGAAAATACAATCACATAGTATTGGTACAATTAGAAATAAATACGGGGATAACATAAAATAACATTAATTTTTGAACTCTTAACTAGTAGTGATAGGTGTAGGACATACCGAAAACAGTGACCTGTAGTCTTACTTATTTTGAAATAACATAGAATTTTAATAGATTCGTTCATTATTTTTAGTCCATAAAGGTATTTATTTGTTATTTTATTGGTAAAATATATGGGTGGTCATAAAAACAGACACAATAAAAGTTATTGATCCTGAAAGTGACCGGACACTGACTTTTTTCTATGTACATTTTTTTTTTAAAACGCCCATATACATATATGTATTACACAAATAGCAAAATACAGATCGCTGCACAAGTTAAGACTTAACTAAAATTCACCCTAAGTGCATTGTAAATTAATGTTACTAAGGCCCTTCTTACACAGAGATACTTACAAGCTACATGACTGTGATGCAACCACAAATCGCCTACGCCTGATAAGCTACTCTTTAATGCTTGTTTCCGTACACGGTGCTATCCGAATTATACTGAACTTGATCATTTTTTCATGTGTAGCCATGGAGTTAATACAATATCAAGTGACTTGAGCGATGAAGACAATATTGTTCTTCTATGCCTTTATTATAAGAATAAAAAACTAATTGAAAGAAGATTTTGCATTCACCCATGCAGTTAAATAAATATTACTTGTAGGACATTTGATGTCATCAAGGAACTACATTTTTTCCAACCTCAATCCACGCCTTCTCCGCTAAATCCTTTCTTGTGTATTCCGGTAAATTATAGTTATATAACTAACTAACCATCACGCCGTTTTCCGCAGGGGTAGGCAGAGAGGACAGACCGCCAAACAACTCGATCTTGGCACACACTCCTTGCCTCGTTCACATTCATATATCGTCTCATACATGCTCTTCTATTATTCCGACTCTTCACATGGCCCGACTCAAGTATCTGATTCACTTGGTCATGCCATGTCTTCCTCGGGCATCCCCGACTTCTTCTACCATTCACATTTGCGTCATATATTCTCCTTACACTCCTTTCCTCGTTCATTCGCTCTACATGCCCCAACCATCTGAGCGTCCCTTTCTTAATCTTACTCATTACGCTTACATCAGCGTTGCATTCTTTGCGGATTTCCACATTTCTCACATGATCATACATGGTTTTTCCTACCTCCAGATCAAATTTAACATACAAATCATGCACCATTTCTGTCAAACGAGTAGTAAATGCGTACGCAACAAGCATGGCATGCTACCATCACTGTGTTGCGTGAAACTGACATCAAGCCCGTTGTCGACATACACTAGCAAAATGGAATAGCGGATACTCACGAATGACGCATATGCTACACGTACAAAACTTGTAAGTATTTCTGTGTACGAAAGGCCTAAAAGGCCCAATGTACCCAAGCACAGAGCTATATAAATAATTAAAGGCGCTACTGCATATTAATATATCGTCGAAACTAATATCTCGTTGAGGTCAAAATACCAAATCAAACTGAATTATAATTTTTTGAATCAAAAAGTATTGCAAATATCTAATTTGGATATGCACTACTTTATTATTATTATTTTTTAAATTATGCAATATTGGTATATTTTTCATTTAGATTCATTAGATTTTAGAGGCAACTTTGACTTTTTTTGTGAGTTAAATTAGAATTATAAAAAAAATTATCTTAGCTAAGTAATATAAAGAATAAAATAAAAAATCATAAAAAAGCACTTCTTTCGGTAGAAATTTTAATTTATGTAGGACATTTATTTGTGTTAACAACGTAAATCGGTCGTTTGTAATTTGCATTTATGCTTATCAAGATGCTTTTTTAAATATTTTTATTATTTTATATTTTTCGAAAGTAAATAAAGCAGCTTATTCTAATAATTATCATTACCTCACAAATAATTGCCAAAGTTGCCACGAAAATCATGAAAATTGATTTCTTTAATTACCTATATTTTATAATTTAAAACACAAATAAAGTAGCACACATCCATACTAGATATTTTCAATATCTTTGGAATAATTTTTTTTTTCAGTTTGGTTAAGTACTTTGGCCTCAACTCCAAAACTAAGTTCTATGTGAAAGGGGCTGCACAGCCGTTCCCCTTAAAGTACTTGGTCCAGGGTTTGATTCGCCATCTTGACAATTAAACTGGAAAAATAAAATGAAAAAAACAAAAATTACGTAAGCCAAGGGGTGGGTTCCGGGGACAAAAATGACTCGGATGTAGACTTTGTATTTATTTGATGGAGCAGTCTACCCTCCTGTGCAATCTCAGTCAGAATGTAGGAAGGTACTGTGACATGCTGGGCTGACAGATGCAGAAGGGAGGAGTTTCGATGCGGGTCCCATGGACTCAGGACATTACTTAATCATTTGAGTGCCGATTGTCATCCGGGTGACAATATTTCAAGCATATGCGGCCACATTCGGCACACAACAAGTTAAGTTCTTGACCTTTGACACTAAATTTTCGCTGTGCGCCAGCTTATTATATTTTCGTAATAACTTACTGTTCCCCTGTTTTTTGAAAAATTATTCTTTTGTAAATTGAACGTTTTACTGGATAATGTGTTTAGGTATACTCGGGGTGAAACAGCACTTACCCGAAGGATTTTAACCAGCAATTCCCGAGCATATTTGGAGTAAAAAATGTAGATGTCATTTTGCTGTTTGATGATTTTTTTTTATCTTAAACAAAAATAAATTTTTCTATCACCTCGCCACTGTTAACACTCTTACATGTTGTAAAGGGATTACGCATGCTGTTTCGTGTGTTAGCTGGAACGAGACAGTGTGCTTATCACGTGAACCACTAGGCTATACCTGACTACTCTTATAATATTATACTACTGTATAAAAAAATATACATGTAGATTTTTTACTCCCAATATGCTCAGGAATCGCTGGTTAAAATCCTTTGGGTACGTGCTGTTACACCCTGTAAATTATATAAAAACAGGGGGATAGGCCACTTGCATGGATTTCACAACGACTTGGAAAAAATCGTGTGGATAGATTTTTTTACTAAGATTACGAAAATGTTAGTAAATTTTTTTTAATGTATAGTTTTTTTTTATTTTTAAATAAATCCATTATTTTAGCTCATGACGTCACTACATGAAAATGTCCCGTCTCCGATTATGTTCCCTTAATTTTGTAAAATTCCACACTGATTAATGTTTTTTTATATGGCAACACATTTGGCATTTCCGGCGAAATTTTTGAATTTACGTTCATTAGATTTATTGTTTGTTCTATGTGAACTTATCCTTTGGTTTGATTTTTTGATAAAGATGGCGGTGTTTTTACAGATGTTACGAAGAGAACCCCGTACAATTTATTGCTATTCTTGTGGAAAACGTTCTTTTTTTTAAATGAATTTCAGCTATGTAATTATCGTTTTTTCGCACCCATAAAATTATGTCCTGTCTTTCCGGTTTATAAAAAATGGTCTGAATTTTCGGATTGAAATTTTCAGAAAATCGCCAGGGTTTCAAAAATTCAATTTAAAAAAAAAAAAATACAGAATGTCTTAGAATATTTGCCTTCAGAAATTTTTTTAAAAAAATGTGATGCAAGTGGCCTATTATTCCTCTGCATTCTGCACCTTTAGGCACAGATTATGGAAATTACACTTCCTTTCAACCATTACTACAAGAAACAAATATTTACAGATACGTTTTTAGATTTTCACGGCAAAAAGCATTTTTGTTATTTGTTTTTGGGGTGTTATGCCGTGTTGCGCTACCTCCTTCTTTCGCTGACGTTTCAGACAGTGTTGCAGTGTCCATCATCAGGGCAGATCCGTTTTTAGATTCTAGAGGCTTCCGTAACATGAGAAGCCTTTAAACATCGTGTTGCGCTACCTCCTTCTTTAGCCAACGTTTCGGACAGCTTTGCAGTGTCCATCATCAGGGCAGATCCGGCAGATCCGACACATCTGTCGGATCTGCCCTGATGATGGAAACTGCAACGCTGTCCCAAACGTCGGCTAAAGAAGGAGGTAGCGCAACACGGCATAACACCCCAAAAACAAATAACGAAAATATTTACAGGCTCAAAATAGGTTATTAGGTTCATAGTTTGGGTTAACTAAATAATTCATGCTTATTTAGATTGAAACAAAAATCACACAAATGTCATTCCATACAAAAAAAGAATTAAGTAAATGGAGGCAAAGGAGTTGTTTCATATACGAAATTTTGAACTTTGAATAAAAATGGAAATTTCTTTTACTATCCATCCAAACTGTGTATCCAAAATGTTAACTTTTGAAATCACTGGACATGCTTAATACAAATATTAATAATTCAATACCTAGCAAAATTTCAATTATGAGTATTTTCCATCACCCCAAATGCAAATAGTTGTCTTTTATAGTAATTAAGGTGAATCGAAAGATTTTTTCTAAAAAATATTTGTATTGCGTGTCCAGTGATTTCGAAAGTTTATCAAAATAGTATACGATCTAACATAATCAGTTTTCCCAAAATAGCTAGTCATATTCAGAGAAAAGATTTTTTGAATGTGTAAGGAAATGTCGGCATACAAGAGGTTGGTTAAATAGAATATTACAAATACACACCTTGACATCATCCTCTTGCTTAACCTCGCCTGTGATAGCACCCAGGTCAGCGGCCAATTCACATTTGACAACTTTAAATAAGTCTTCATCTTTATTAATTTCAGTCTCACTATTATTTAACTTTAAAAAGAAGTTCTGAGCACGCAAACACTGTTCAACATATTCATCAAATGATTTTATTTTTACTATACAGCATTCGCAAACTTCTTTGGGAAAAGTATCTTCAGAGGAAATCTAAGGGCAAAAAAATTCATGTAAATAAAATCACGGAATTCATACAGAAAAAATGTTAATCCAGTTGACATTTACCGAAATATCAAAGTATTTTAGAATTATATCAGCCATATTCATGTACTCGGATTCATCTGTCAATATATTTGTCATATTCTGCCCCCCGGGCGTCGCACATAATCTACACATCCCATTCGTTTGCATTGCCATTTTTCATGTTTTGTTAAATAACGCAATTTATCCCTCTGAAATAAAAACCGATCAAAACTAAAAGCCGAATACAAACTTATCGTGGATGTCAAATTATATCAATCAACAATCTTTCGCATTTTAAATTCTGCATAGTTTATCCAGCTCCCCAGTGAGTTTATATACATCCATATAAAATATTTCCAAGGGTAAGAACTTTGCGAAGGTTCTATACATAATGCCAAGTCTCATTGCACATCCAAATATTTTGGAGTTCATAAAAAATAAAAATAGGAAAACTTAAATTTAAAAAAAAACTCAACGAAATTAGCGGCGATTAATTAAGCTACGGTGCCGCGCGCAGAAAAGTTCCGTAATGGACTGCGTTGTAAAATGTTACCTTACTTCCAGACCTTACTTTTCTGCGCGGCGGCACATGGCACCTACCAGCGCTCCGAAGTGTATTTATATTATTTTGTAACTATTAACTTACAGTACCTATTTCCAGATTTCGCCCTCAGTTTCAATACTTTATTGCCCCGACATGTTTAATCCGGCCCTGGCAAAGGGACCCCTATGGTAAAGGGGCCCTGAGACCTGCATTGCCTAGGCCTAGGGGCCCCGATATGTTTAATCCGGCCCTGTGTATGAGATGATGTATGAATGTGAGTGAGGCAAAGAGTATATGCCGAGACCGAGTTGTTTGGCGGTCAGTCCTCTCTGCCTAGCCCTGCGGAGAAACGGCGTGATGGTAAGTTAGTTAGTTAACCGTTGAATGGAATTTTCAAATCTCCATATCTTACAATGGAAATGGGCTAAAATAGTTACATTGATCTAGAATGAACGGACAAAAAAGTTTTGCAAATATCTTGGTGGTCAGAACAAAACTCACCGTTGGAGAGTTTTCATTACTGCGGGTTTTCACACTAAAAGACTCTCTGACTTTTACGTCAGAAGTATTAAATAGAGGCATGCCTATTTTCTTATATATATATTTTAAATAGGCACGTATATAAACCTTCCTATTTTGTGTATCTGTTGTCGGTTGTCGGTCAAAATTTAAACATATAAATTAAAATTTCTTTTGGTAGTACCTATATTATGTTCTCTCATCTTGTTAATTTTTTTTTTAAAGATCAGCGTTTTCCTTCTAATTTATGAGCATTGCTAAAACGTGTCGTTTTGTAAAAAGTACTCTCCTGCAGGAATTTTCTCGTGAATGGATAACTTTATATGCGCAATGGTTTAGCGACGACTACTCTCAATTCGGTGCCATTTTGATTTTTATCCAATCAAAAATAAGATTTTTCAATGATACCTAAATTATACCATGATTATACCACTGTGATTGGCTGTCGGAACAGAATATCGTTTCTGAGATCTAGATACTAGTGAACATGACAATTTCTTATTTACAAAACGGCTTTTTTGGTTTTTCGGTTCTTCGGAGAAATAATGAGCAAATGCATTAGCGTTCCGAAAATTGTACCTGCTATTAGGAAAAGGTTGACGACAATGAGAATTTAACAATATCCCTATTGTCTTTTTGCGTATTTCTTTAAAAACTGTCATTATTATTTTACCTGTTTTAAAATTTATCTTTGGAATGTGTTTTGAAAGTCCGGGAATGCTACGGGAGTTAATGACGGAAAATAACGGTTCAAGTAAAGCAGTATATTTTTGTTTGTACCGAATTATGTTATTGTGTTTGTTTTACTCGAACAGATATGTTGGTTAGCTCCTAATGCTGGACTTTTGCGTTAATTTAGCAAAAAGTTTAATTTTTTGTCAAACTTCTAGTGATTGTGTTGTGTTCTCCATGGCTAAGTGAAAGTAAAAAGCTGCTTCAAAATACAAGAAACAAACAGAGGTGAGTGTTTATTTTGTTGTGATTTTTTTATTATTGTACCTAGACTTACGTATTACTTCAACTGATAATGGCCCAAACTAAATGGGGCAGTTTGCTAAACCAGTATACGTTTTCCGAGAGTTTATAAATTGTACATATTTTGACATTTGCACTAATTTGCCAGTAAAATATTACCCTTGACATTTACTTGAAATAAAAGCAATGATTATATATGAACTATTCGAAAGAGGTAGCTTGAAACTAAAAGTAAATAAATTGTTAACAAGCCTATTTATTTATCATTGATTTGGTATATAGTAATATGGATTTTGTAAATTGGTGACTAGTTTTATCATCTAAACTGTAAAAAGATTACGATTGTCATTTATATAACATGTAACATTATTGCAGACATTGCAAATGAACAGACATTGCTTTTCTATAAACACTGTTTTGTCTAATCTCACCTCAAGTGAGCTTTTTACACAGAAACCCAAAATAAATGCACCGTTGTTGCTGTGTTGCTTATGGCTAACGCAAATTCACAGCGCAATTCAAGTGTAGGCAGAGAGTGGTTGATAAAAGAATCGCTCCTCTTAGTGCCCAGTGCGCAATTGTTGGAGCGTTCACTCACACAATATTAAAATGTGACTGTACCCTGTTCACCCAAAAGAGCACTTGGTGATATGAACCTTTGATTAATCGCACACTATTTCACCCAAGCAGATTCAACCAACTCTGTTCTCTCTTGGGTAAAACCATTTACATCTCCGATATACATTCTTAGGGACTAACTTACTTTCTAAAATCTTCTAAGAATACAGGCAATTTATTAAACCTTACTTATTATTTTCCAGGGCATGATGAATTCCCCGGAAAGCGGTATGATGATATCCTCGGACTCCCACCATATCTCCATCTGCAAAGATATCCGAACGGACGACAGTGGCTATGTCACTGTCACCCCGAGCTCAGCAGAATCACTCTTGTTGGACAGTTCCGGGAACTGCTCGCAGCGCAGGTCTTTCTACAGGTCCCAGCATGAGTCACTGTTCACACCTGACGAGGCCGTTCACCCGCCTCGCAGAAAGTCTCGCCCTTACCACTCTAAGCCCAAATACCTCATGAGAGACTCCTACCCAGATGACTCTACCTTGGACAAACATTGCTCTCTCGATTCCAACATTGCGGATGCCAAAAAGTTTCGTTGTAGAACTTTGCCCATTTTACATGAGATAAACCATGAATCTCAAGATAGCTTCCTTAAAAGGGATGGAAAATGTTTGAAAAGACAGAATGCCATATCGGATGATATGGAGTGGCCCTGCGAAGCCACAACCCATCACTTGGTCTCCCCCTGTGATAGCCACTCCTACATCACAGTTCTGCAAAACCTAGACGTGAATGATCAGGAAACATTACGAGTACACGACAAGAGAACTAACTATAGAAATTCTGTCATCACCAGTTCTGCCTCTGATCCCAGTGATTACGTTGATTACAGACCTATTTCCCTTTTCGTTCAGCCAGAATGTAGTGGCAGCTCCAGTAAACAAGAAGGTACCCCCTGTGCGTCTTGCCCGATAACTCCGATTAAGTATCGATACAGTGATCGAAAAAAAATACGAAGACTGAGTCCCGATGAATCTTACCAAGATAATCTAACCAGAACTCCTGAAAAGGTAGAGGACAACTTCTCGCCTATATTCAAATTCGAGAACCACTTTCCTGATCGTAAATCTGCTAAAAAACTGGACTTCAGTCAACAAAAGATCGGAACACCGGAAAAATATCAAATTCTCTATCCTCAATTGAAGCCTGTTACACCACCCAAAAAGATAAAAACCCCCGAAAAGATCAGAAAAAGTGCTCTCAAAGCTAGCGCATCCAAGTGCAGGAAGAGCCTGCAGTTGAAAAGGCAAAACTTCTGTGGTAGGGAAAACATTGATTTTCTCAAGATGTTAGGAGAGAAACAATCCCACTGGCCCGCCATCAAGGCAATCTTGAGCCAGTTATCCTGCGATGACCTAAGCAGCGTGTGCCAGGTCAGCAGGTGCTGGAGGAATGTGTGTCAGGGAGAACCAGCTGCCGAACGTCGCAGAAAGAAGAATGTGGTGCAGAAAGAAAGAATGAAGGAGAACCTGATGATCCCCAAGCCTGCTCTGTGTCCCAAGAGACTGGACAGCTTACCCCACGGGGTGAGTACTGTGAGGAGAGACCTGATGGAGATACAGAACCATTCTAATGTTATGCCGCTTAAGACTCCAGCCAAAGCCAGGAGTCCTCCAGTCAGTCCAGGAAAGAGACGCTTCAACATGTTTATCAAGGTTTTATTGCTTTCTATGTTTTGTACAATAATTATTTTAATAATTTAATAAGAAATAATTTTGCTAGTTGCAGTTCGATAACACATTCAAACAACAAAACGGTATTGCGAAATACAGCTCTTTCAGTAATCTACTATAATCTGCCATTATTTTTATTAGTTTAAAGCACAAAATTACAATTATTATGTTAATGTAATGTTTGTTAATTTCAGGCTGCGTCCGAGGATTCCACCAGTCAGTTGCGCAGCTGTCCTCGCTGCAAGCGGCCTGCGCGGGTGCGGGGGCAATGGGCGGTGTGCCCGGGACGCGGCTGTGGTAACAGCTTCTGCGCCCGCTGTCTCACGGAGCGCCTGCCCAACCACCCCTGCTGCCAGCGCCCCATCGAGGCCCCCAGTCCCTCCAAGCAGGCCCACTCCAAGATCTACATCGGCACTAAACAGAGCCGGAGGAACCTCCGCAGGTTGTGATCCACCATTCCATGACATATCATGCAGCTTGTAGGTAACTTCACAGAATTCATTGCTGAAAATAATAATGTATATTATTATATATTTTTAGCACACCTTAATGAAGTAAGGAACTCTAGGAACTTTTAATTGTCAACACTTAAGTGTTATGTTTCCTGAAGCACAACAAAATATGTAACATTACTCATAAGCTTAATTCATAAATAGCGTCGCATCAGAGTTATTCATAAGTCGGGTGTATCGAAGCATTTACTATCTGCATAATAATAACAACTTTTTAAGGCTTTTAATAATATGTAATTGTATGCAATTTTCTCTATGTTTTCCGTTGTTGTACAAAAATCTCTGATGCGATTTGATCTCAAAGAAACTGCCATAGCTGTTTAATGTTCAAATTCAGTAATGCTCTATGAAGATATCTACATGCCCCAACACCTATTCCCGCCCCAGTGTGCAAGCAAGCATATTTAATGTGGTGTTCAAATTGATTTTAAATGATGTGTGTACATGTTTTTAATTTAGTGACACCTTGGTGATAATATTTTAGATATAAATTAGCCTGCAGTTATTAGAGCGATTGGGAATGAAGAAGTAGTTTGAATGAGAATGCGTGTTCAATAATTAATATACATATCTGCAATCTGCAACCTGCAACACCCTTTTATGAAAATCATCCCAGTGACTTTGATTTTTTAACTTTAAACAATTTTAAGTTATTTACATTCCATGAAACCAGTTTTAGATAGTTTGCCAGTGTATTTGGAATTTTAATCATCTTGTGAAGCAATCCTTATCACATGTTTTTTTATTGTAAGAAAAGAAGAATTGTTTGTATTATAGTTTTAAATATACGTATGTCTAGTTAAATTGAGAGTTCTGGATGGAATACAAATTGGTAATGATTATTACAGCCTCAGGAAATGAGATGTGGTAACATCTCCTCCTGGAATACGTAATGAGAAGAACAGATTTGGAAACATTACTTAAGTATAAACCTGCAAAATGTATTGTCATCCTTCTAGAGTTAGTCTTTTAGTATCCTCAACTGACAATACTCAACTGAATAACGATTAGTGTACTTAGAGTTAATTCTTTGACAGTAATACATAATACTTAATGTTCAAATAATGTGTTTTTACACACCTTCAATTACAGGGTTATCAAATTAGTAGAGCACTGTTAATAATGCATGCACCAATTTTATTCTATCTGATATTTTAAATAATGTATGTTTGTAATAAGTATTTTTTATCAATGAATATGCTGTGTATATTATTAATTATTGTATTTACTGTTTTAATTTATACTTTTTATTCAATGGATATTGTGATCCCTGTGTTTGTCTATTTTATCAATGAATTGTCTTACGTATCTAATACAATAATTCTGTTTTTAATATTTGACTACTTAATTAAAGTATATATCTCAGTTCCTTATGATTGAAATATCAAATGTTTAAAATATAACTTAGTGTGATATCACAAGAATGCTTTCTAATGTTAAATTATTTCATTTCATAGTCTCAAAATTCAATCAAGATAAAATGAATGTAAAATACAATTACCAAACAAAATTTCCTCAATTTTGCTCAAATATGCATTATTATTGAGGGTTTTTTATAAATCCAAATGTTATGATTGCATGTTTGTCAAATGTTTCCCTTTTTAGTCTTTTAACCACTCTTCTGATCTATCGCGAATATGCACTTTTTATGTCTTAAACGACATGTCAGATTTACGAAAACTTTGTGTTATTTCCGCTTCACAATTAAAGCTCTATAAATAAAACATTTATGAACAAAGCCGAATACTAAAAACTGTTTTTGTAAGGTTACGAAATAAGCTTTCAAATTCTTATATTACAAATAAATATTAACATTTGTAAATATTAAAATTTAGAATGCAAACATTAAAAAAATGTAAAAATGACTCACATGATGTTTTTATGTGAAAACGGTACTAAAATCATGGATTATATAAAAAACAATACTTATTCTATCGTATAAATGTATAATAAATAATTTAGTCACCTCACTTTTTTTATCATTTCATACAAGAATATGTATTTAATAAAAAAATAACAATATCTAACAGTGGGTAGGCAATTTGGCGGTCTACCATGCATCTCATGCATCATATTAATGTATTTCTATGGACAACTTAAATAGTGATGGGTAGCTTGATTTATTATGGAGCTTCTACTTTTTGTTTTAGGGATGTCACTAGAACAATAACGGAGTTATAACGATTTCTGTGGAAACATGTGTTGACCTGAAAACACGCTTATTGTACTTGACTGCTATTGTCATATTAACGTGTATATCTGCTTACGTTGCTGAGTGGTTAAAAGATTGTCAATTGTGAATACACATCCAATAATGAATCCTATGTATGATATGATTTGAGATTTTCACGGCCAAAAGTATTATGGTGATTTATTTTTGGGGTATTATGCCGTGTTGCGCTATCTCCTTCTTTAGCCAACATTAACCGTTTCGGACAGCACTGCATTACACGTCTGCCCTGATGATGGACACTGTAATGCTGTCCAAAACGTTGGCTAAAGAAGGAGGTATCGCAAAACCCAGCATAATAACCCAAAAATATGTCACTAAAATCCTATGTGTGTTCTATACGAGACTCTTGCTACATTTTACAATAAACGCATTTGTCTTATGTATTACAAAAGATGAAATGGTTTTGAAAAAGCTTTTTAAGCTCTCGATTCATCTCTAATTTATAAATCTAATGAACTGTACGTATTTGTACAAATGTACTAAGAATTTAGAGTAATTTTAACTAAAGTTTTGGAAATTTTATTTCAAGGTCTTTATTTTAGCAATATATAAATTTTTCCTTTTATTTTTAATATGTGGACCAAACATGATACTAAGTCCTTTTTAAAATGAATATGGCTCTCGAACAATTACAATGTGTGATATTTTATATTTTTAATTTAAATCTAAAATGTGTAGCAATAAAAAATATCCATAGAAGTGTTGTGATCGTAGTAACGTGTTTAGCAAATGATTAGCCTTTTGTGATAATTCTTTATCATCGTCTGACTTACACAATAATGACCATCACGTTAGTCGATAGTTAAAAAAAATTATATCTCATGAATGCATTTAATAAATGAAAATATTTTTAAATCACCCTAAACTCATTTCAGCGACTTATTAGAAATGTGCCAAAATCTCACTGATTCAAATACTTCTGTCCAACTAACTAACAATACGTATTGTGTTGGGTTGGAACAGAAAAGCAGTCAACAGTTCTGTTTAAAAATAACACCACACCGAGACAGTACCGACTGACATGCTAAGCATTTACAATCTATGGAATATTGATAGTTAGTGGGTGTCTATAAATAGGTGGCAGTTTTATGATGCCTTATAGTTAGGTGCTAGTTTTCAATTTGTCCTTATGTTTGATACCTCAACAAATTGTGATATGAGATCTGACACATTTTGGGATTCTCAAGTTTAAAGGTGAACTTGTATTATGTATTGTAATTTTTGTAATTAACTGTATTTTTATTGTATGTAATTAGTTTGATGTCAAACATCGCATTTTATCATAGGTTAGTTATTGCATTTAAATAAATGACTGAATGTAGTTATTGAAACACAGATCATTTTTGTAACAACATACATAGTCTAATTAATTGTAAAAAAAATTTTTACATGTTTATAAATAAAAATAATAAATAAGGTATATGAATCTTAAAACTATGTGGTCTTTATTAACACAACCCTCGTAACTCATAATATACATCTGCTTAGAACACAGTAGAAGGACAATAATAAAATTATAAATGTACTATAATCAATAATTATCAGCCTGAAACACTCAACTACATTGAAAAAATCTTCCGAGAAAAGATACTGGCCGCCAATGGGAATTGAACCCGTGTCCCTCTGATTGGCAATCAGAGGGACACGGGTTCAATTCCCGTTGGCGGCCAGTATCTTTTCTCGGAAGATTTTTTCAATGTAGATGAGTGTTTCAGGCTGATAATTATTGATTATAATATTTGTTATCTACCCTTTGTGCTATGCATAAAAATCTTGTTTAAACGTTAGTTTATCAATTAAAAATAATAATTATAAATGTACATAATAATATCAACATTTCATGAATTCGTAAAGCATAACAACAGTTTTCTGAAAAGAAGAACATTCTTAATTTAATTTGAACTGAGAAGTTTAACTTTTACAGGAAAATAATATTATCTTGTGTTTGAAGACTTTTCTTTTATAATGTACAATTTATTTATTTATTGAAAAAAATAAGAAATACATCAAAACATAAGCTGCACATCTCACTAGGGCAATATACTTTTATAATTCAATATTGCTTTCGACAGGAAACAATTTCTGTTATTTGAGAAGTTTTCACAAAAGTAGTTTGGTTTTTTCGGTATCTTGAAGACTGAATTTTAAAAATGGCCCAATTTATCCCTCATTTTAGAGTCCCGCCGTTTAAGAAGTTTTTTCCAGTCCCTTGAACAGCTTGATAGCTTCGTTGAAGAAAAACTATGTTTAAACATGTTTGCACACTCCATAGATTTTTTTTTATATTTTACATTTTATCTCCGAAAAGTAAAATTATCATGATTACTATGCCCCACGAAAACCGTATTTAAGTTAAAACACTTCATCTCCGCAAGATGTCGCTAGTATCTCTTTTTGACGGGGCTGCTTTTTCATCATTCATTCATTTGTTTTCGCTCTCCGTATACTTTTGCTAAACCGAGAATTGAAGCTGTCAGAAAAAAAATTGACCCTGAACAAAACCAATTTCAAACTTTTTTTTTCAAATTATAATATTTAAAAATATTATATACTTTACAATTTCGTGAAACAACATTTGCAGACTAGGCTACACTGGGAATAAGGATCAAATCGGAGTCAACAGAAATCTATAACAAAATAAGTGTGGGTTTTATAAAAATAGAAAAAAAAAATTGCAGACCGGACATTTTTACATAGTGACATCAAGCTTAAAAATCGGATTTGTTAATTTTATTTTAAATAAAACTATGTACACAATTCTAATTTTTTTGTAACATTTTCGAAATCTTCGTAGAAAGATCTATCCACACGATTTTTTCAAGTCACTGTAAAATGTATGCAAGTGGCCTCTTCATGCAGAAGAAATACAAACAAATTTAACACTTGTAGTTGACATCCTATCCCTGTTTTATAATTTACCCTAATGGCTTGGAAATGACAATCCATGCTGCATTTCCTAAATAAATATATTATGTTGTGAGAGACACAATATTTTTGCTTAACCCCTCAGGCTAATTTGTTCGCTTTTGGGAACAACTCATACAGGTCTCATAGAAATAGTTGTGTCTCCCTTGTTAGAAACATAATCTTAAAGGTGTTAGAAAGATAATTTGAATAAAAGAGAAAAGAAAGATATTCAAATCAAAAAGTTAACCACAAAATAATGAATAGGTACATCATTACGTAACTAAAGTTTCTGACCACAATTTGAAAATTTTTGATAATTTGGGAATTTTTTTAAACTATTATTACATGAAATGACAAAAAAGTGAGTTAACGATTATAAAACATTTGTCTATTTTTTTCCATTATATTTAATTTTAGTTAGAAAAAAATAAAGATTTTTTTAACTTTTGCAAAAAAAATGTATTTCAAAATTGTTTATTTTGAATTATAAAATTTGAAAGCGTATTTATATTTATAAAAAAGTTTTTAGTTTTCGGATGCGTTCAGAAATATTCCATTTATTTATATTTTAATTCAAAATGGAAATATGTATTTTGACCTTCCGACAATAGGCCTGAGAATTGGACAAGAGAATAATTTAAGGTCCTCGGAGAGGTCATTGAATAAAGTGTAGTTCATTATCATTGCGTTATCGCACATAAATTTAAATTGATTGGTGGAGATTTATAATAATTCTCAGGTTCAGTAAATGTTTAACTAAAATCAATAATTTATGTTAAGCAACAACGACACTGGGTTTTTCTTAAAATCACTATGGAGATATGTAGTTACTTACATTATACATTATTAAAAAATACAGAATCATTAATTTGTCAGTGTGGCAACAAGTTGTGCTTAGAGCCAAATGATCCTAATATGTAATGACAGCGAGAATATATATTCTAAACAATTAGGTAGTTGTAATGGAATGTAATAAAGAGTGGTCCCATGTAAATGCAACCCATTTCTGGCATTCTCAATTTGGTTACAGTTGAATAAGTCAGAAAAGGTTTGCATCAACAGAAATTCATACAACAAATGGTGCCTGCTTTAGATATCTTTAAATATCTTATTTTTTGAGCAATATAACTGTCTACTATTTTATTATCATCGAAGGAAAAAAGTACAAATTTCATTTTTAACTCTACAAAGTAAATCACAACAATATGTTACATGGATAAAGCTGCAATATAATGGATATGTCCATAGCACCAATGGGAATAATAAAATCAGCTCCCTTTTTTAAATATTGAAATAAGCTCCTTTTTTTTAATTTTGAAATAATATATGTAAGCAATCCAAAATTACTATGAATGAATAAAATATTATTTTTACAATAAATTTAATGAAATTGATTTAAGATTACACTAATTGTTACGACGCTGAAAAGGAAAAATGGCTTGAGCGCTATCCACCTACAAAGGTAAAATGGCTTAAGCGCCGTACAGCTGTATATCACTTTTCTTTTCCGGCTGCATGGCGCTTTAGCCATTTATCCTTTCCAGCGTTGGTATGTTTATTTCAAATTTGTACACATTCAAGTAGTACAAGACTTGAAGGTTGGCAGTGGTGTTGCGAACAAAGTCCCGGTCAAATAAATAATTTCCTATCATAATGCCATCAAAAGTCTCATTCCAAATAGATTTATCACAAGAAGTCGCATCGTTCCTAGTTGGGGTGCAGCGGGCGACCCTGAGCCACCTCGCTGAACTCAGCCGAGACCCATCACGAACTTGGGGATCTGGTACGCAACGTGGGGGATGTGCATCAGCATCGACATTCTGGAAACATACAACACATGTTATTCAGCCATAATATCTTCTTGGGAATGTAAAGGTATACCGTTGGTAACTCCATTCTACCCTAACGATACATTTACAGAAAAAGACGTGACAACCAGCTCTCAGATGCAAGATCATAGTAGGGTTAGATCCCATTACTGATGCCGCCATGTCTAGACTTGGTAAAAAAAAAATACAAAGTGGCGTCAAATTAATTATAACTTTATAATAATGACGTTGTTCTGAAATAATGTGGCGTCTTATTTTAGTTTTTTAACAGTTAAATGGATATTTCTAACATTAGTTTACCAATTAAAAATAATAATGGATATTTCTAAGCTGTGCAGCTCATCATTGAAATGATGTTGCGATGCGTTGATCAAAAGAATTACAATTACCAAAAGATGTGTCAACGTCATGGTGCCAGATCTCACCATACAATAGTTTTTCCGGAACAATCAGATTGTTCTGCTTAGTATTTAATATTATATGTAATAACAAGAATCTGGAAATTGGATTTATATGTGTATATTAATTTTAAAGAAATCACTCACCAGTTTAAAGTGGACACCCCCACCAATATTCAGTGCGCTCCGTTCAGCAAGCTATGATACAGTCATGAACAGCGGTAGGAATTTTATACAGCGGATTACCAATCATTATTTTATTAATGTAGCTTCAACCACCAATCATCAGAAAAGTATTAATAGATTAACAATAAGAGGCCATCCAAAAATTACATAACACCTTAAGAGGGGGGGAGGGGAGTAGAGAAGTGTGACAAGGGGTATGGGGGGGTCATCAGCTGTGTGACGTCACGTGTAAAAAAAATTTGAACTACTGTTTTGATTATTTTTAGATGTAATATTGCAAAATATGTGATGTCACACTATGGGGGAGGGGGTCTCACAAATGTGATGGAGGGCGTCTCACAATGCGTGCCGGGGGGGGGTAAAAAAAATCATGAAATCCGTGTGACGTAATTTATGGATGGCCCCTAATCATGGAATCAATGGTTTATTTTATTCTTTATTGTTGATATGCAAGAGGTGAACAATTCACATATTAAATATGATATTACTATTTACAAATTTAAAAATAAACTACGTACTAAGTAGGTATGTGTAATATTAATTATTATAAGTGAAAAAAGGAACAGAAGAATATAATTTTAACAACACGAAAACAATAAGTATGTACTATGTTTAAAAACCCTTTTTGTTGTATAAAATAATGTCAACTAGTTTCGCTGAGAATTACGTATTACAATAAATTGTTTTTAAACAATTTGTTCATATTTTTTTCATTACATAGCTAAACTTATTGTTTGTAAAATATATTTTTGATACATAATATAGAATTACATAAATAGGTTTTATTGTTTTGACAGTTTTAAAAATGAAAGACTAATATTATATCACAATTTATGTACTAAAAAATAGATTTTTGGTGCATTAAATATAAGAAACATTACACAAAAATTTAATGGAACAAATTTTTTTTTAGTTTACATCGTTCCTTGTCTGTACTTTTCACAAATTCTTGATAAAGGATAAAAATAAATTTAAAAAAAATCAGAATTTGGCTGTAAGAATTAAAATAACTACAGAAATAATTGGTATTCAAAGTTAACATAATTTATACTAGATAACAAGATTTATTCGAGTACGTATGTTGCACTTGATCACAAGAAGCACTAACAATGGCTCTCAAAACATAAAGTCTCAGTACTTTCGATAAAAGGCCATTTATCACTTATTAGACACTGAAGCTCCTGTGTGTTGGTTCATACGTGGTCCGTACAATGTCTGCACTGGGGCTTATACCATTCTGTCCACAAAAAAATTAGTATTATTTAAAAGAAAATTCCACCACCATTGAAGAAGCATTGCCACATGTTCAAAAAAGATCCAAACAGCAAAAATTAAATTATTAATTGAAATTCGTACAACGTTCCATCAAACTAGAATGATCTCTTGTGTTGTTTGAAAATGTGCATCATAATAACAATTAAATATTGGCATGCATTACAAGAAATACTTCAATATGGTTTACAAAGCATGCTTTATTTATCATACTGATTTGACAATACATATTATTAAAGGATGCATAAAATCTGCGATGGGGTAGTAGTGTATTTTTGTAAAATAAAGGTAATAATTTTATTTAAGAGCAAGAATTTCCTGGACAAGTTAATACTATATAACTTATATAATAAGAAATATCTTTTTTTTTTAAATGTTTAATACTGCTGTGTATGTACATAATTGGCTTTTATAAAAGTGTTAAATTCTAAAGATCTAATCGAGGAAATAAAAAACTTATCATATACACATAAGTAAATTCAGCAATTGAACGTGTCGGAGAATTAAAAGAAAATGAAGTTAGGATATTGCCGCTAAGATAATATTTTGTAAACCTCCTAAGTTAAAATGAAAAATAATATATATTCTAGAAAATTCAGTGCTAGTGCAATGCAATACATTCCATAATTCACAGTAAAACAAAATAACAATACACAAAATAAAAACAGAAAAGAAGTGAAAAAACAATAATAATAAAATATAATTTGTCTCGACGCCATCTAGTGGGAGAGTTAGCACTTATAATGCTTTTCTCACAAAAAATAAAGTTGGTTGTTTTCAGGTGAAAAATGTAATAAGTAGTAATTGTTGAATGAAACACTAGTATATATTGAATTATTTGGCGGGTGGGAGAAAGCCGACGTAGCTCAGTTGGTAGAGCAGTTGACCGGATATCAGAAGGACGCGGGTTCAAGTCCCGTCGGCGGCATTTATCTTTTCTCGGGAGATTTTTTCAATGTTGATGAGTGTTTCAGGCTAATAATTATTGCTTATAATAATTAAAAAAATATTATTTAGAAATTATTCAATCATCGTTAATGGAGGATATTTGACTGTCTCCCATTTGCAGAGGACCACAAGAGGGAATCCATCCAGGTAGCCATGGCGGTGATGATGGTATTCTTGGGTTGGCGTAGTCTGCGCTATAAGCTTTCTACACGGTGGTGGAGAAATGCTATGGAAGAGTGCACTCTTCCCTCCAGATTTCCGTAGTGCTGTGTTATCTCGAAAGGTGGAATAGTTCGCGAAATGCATTATTGTAGGTGACTTTCATCAGTTTAACTTAATTTTTTTCAAATTACATTATCAAAGTTGTTGTGGAAGTTGCTTTAATAACAAAGTAACACCTTTTTTGGTTGAATACAATAATACATATTAGTTAAGCTGGCATATTTATGAGTTTACGTAACATAAAATTTTGAGATAGGAGGTTTACATAAATATCTTAATGACAATATGTGAAAACATTGGCAATTTGTCAAGAACCTACAGCAGAAAAGTAGTGCGATATACAATTAGGAATCCCACAAGAACCCGGTAATGGTGTAGTAATGCTTTCGGGTGTGTGTTATAGAGGTTAGGAATTCCACAAGAAACCGGTAAGAAAATTAGAGATGCCGTACGATACTGTGAAGCCATTGTAGAGCCAGGCACCCCAGGACTGGCGCTCAGTGGACTCGATGCGCGCCTCCAGCGTGCCGCATAGCGCGCGCCGGTCGTGTGAGCGGCCCGAACGCGCGTCGCACAGGATGCGCTTGCGGCAGTCCACGTCGCATGGCGGGCGCAAGGGGCTGTTCTTCCAGTAGTGCCTGAGAATTCATAATAATATAATAAGTCAAATTCCATCCTGTGATTTTCCATGGGTAAAAACTGTGTAATAATTTCCAACTTTCGACCAAGTATATCTAGACAAGGCTTGTGGGTCTTAAAAGTGACACCGGAACCAAAAATATTGGTTTACGAAATTATTTATCAAAAAGGAAGTGCATTATCTCAATGCCAAAAGATCGCAAGAAACAATGGTTTTTATCTTTGTTGGTCTGCATAGAGCTAATTTGTTTTCCAGCAAGTTCGCGGCGACAGAATCACAAGATTTGTGAAGATCATTTTTAAGACACAGAATCGAGGCAGTTAGAAATATTTTAGGTATGGGCTGTAGTGGACTTTATTATTAACAATTTAATCAGTAATATGAATACTTAAAAAAATATATGCGTAACATATAGATTCAAGGCAGCATATCAAGAAAAGCAACATTTGATAAAAAATGTTTAATTTCTTCCTAGCAAAACAACTACGTCACACAAGAGATGCGACAGAATTAGATGGGTGGTTGTATTATGAAATTACTCATAGGTGGTGTTACTTTTGTAAGGTGATTGAAATTATGTATGGAGTGGATAATCTATAGTTATTATATCGATACTACCAACTTAATTTGTGAAATTTAAAGTACGTACACCCCCCCCCCATCACAAAATATAAATAAAAGCATAGGTACTTGTAATATAGGTCATAGAGATCTTCCTTCTCAGTGATCTCCGTGATGAACTGGTCCCAGTCCTGGGGCCGGAGCGAGGGCATCTGGTAAGCCGCCCGCGCCGAGTAGAGCTTGTACCAGATAGGGTAATCGTACAAGTTGGCCTCTTTCAGGTTCATTATCCACGACTCGTGGTCTACCACAAGCTGGAAGGAAACGCAAAATAATATTAATTTTGCAAGAGACAATTATCATTGATATGACATTCACCAGAAATAAACATGTAATTAAGTACTCTTATTCACTCAACAATGAACCTGTTATCTCTAAAACGGAATGTAAAGATCTTGGTGTTTGTCTTGATAGCAAACTTATATTTAATAATCACATCGACTCAATCGTTCACAGGTCATATAAAATGCTTTGTTTAGTTCTTCGTATAAGTAAAGTGTTCAGTAACCCGCGTACAGTAGTTATGTTATATTTTGCATTAGTCAGAAGTATACTGGAATATGCCTCGCCAATTTGGAACCCACAGTACAAAGTATACATAGATAGCATAGAACATACAGTGAAACCCTCTTAAGAAGTTTTCCAAGGGACCGGAAAACAGGAAAACCTTATATGTGGGAAAAATTGGGCCAATTTTGGGCCGAGGGACTGAAAAAACCAAACTTCTTAAGCTACGAAACTTCTTTAGGGAGAACTTCTTAAGAGGGTTTCACTGTATTCAAAACAAATTTATAAAATATCTTACCTTCAAATTCAACAATAACTATGAATGCACATTTCAATCTTTACAACAAAGACGAGTAATTGCTGATTTGACATTTATACACAAAATTTTTAATAATAACATTGACTGTACCGAACTTCTTTCCCTAGTTAATTTTAACATACCATTAAGACATACATGCCATACAGAACTATTCCACACGCTTAATTACAAGACAAATGCAGCAACTAATTCGCCAATCAATCCTGCTCTTCATGTATTCAATAATATTAATCTAAATTCTAACCTCGACATTTTCTCCGATTCACTGCCCAAATTTATAAAGAGCATCATGTCAATCATTTAAATTGTTTAATGCGCATACTTACATACACACACACCCGCACATATTCACACACACACACCTTCTCACTACACACATTACCCGGTAATTACTTAATATACACACCATAAATAAGACACTACAATGAAACACATAATAGGTACCCACCATGAATTATATTTATTAATTGTAAATTTTTTCTCACCAATGGATAATATAATGTGCTGTTTGTTTCTGTTTATAAATAAATAAATAGAGATCTAATAACTAAAAAAACAAAAAAGTTTTTTTTTCATCAATAGATTGTAATGACAAATTATGTGTTAAAGGGACAATCGTCATTACATAGGCCAGTCAAATGAGTTGTCTGATTATTGGTTTGTTTAGTAGGAATTCACTTTTTGATGAAATTAAAGAAATATCAAAAAACGGTTCAATTAAGATGAATTTAGCTATATGCATTATAGTAGGGGAGGCGAAGCAGGGATTTTTGGATTTACTCAAGCGCGTCAGATTAACTAAGGGGTGATACCTCCCGACCCTGTTATGGACTACCACCATTTATGAACCAATAATATTGGTGGGTGCGGCTAAGGCAACCGATCAGATTAGTAAAAAAAAATCGATCCCCGTAGTTACTCGAGCGTGTCAGATTAAGGTATTGTGAGTAAATTACATGCAGAAAAGTTTACATTTCAATAATCTGACGATTTGAACGTGACGTAAGAAAATTAGCGAGTCACAAAGTTGCAAAAAAAAAACGTCACGTGGATTTACTCGAGCGCGGTTAATTTTTTTTTATTTTGAAGGAAATAATGTCAGGATCACAGAAATAATATAATCTGACGATTTCAACATGCCGAAGAAGCTAAAATCATCACTGAGTGTGGAGCGTAAAGCGGCTGACGGCGCTGAGAACTGCCTACAACTGTCGAGTCCATAGACATAGGAATATTACTAGACCTGCCCTAAGTGATAAAAGTGGTCTGCCTATATTTAAAGAGGAAAGATTTTATTGTTTGTTTATTTGCATTGAATAGGCTCCGAAACTACTGAACCGATTTGAAAAATTACTACGACTCAAGCGGCGACATTTTAATTAAATTTAAAAATAAAATAACACTTATTGTGGCATAACTATAATAGAATAGTTAGACATATGCTGTCGCGACACTTTTTGTAAATAATGATGTGTTCTGCAAAGTCGTAGTACAATATTTAATTCTATCATCAATAGTTTTCGCAGCGCACGCGATGTAAAGAATATTTTAGGTAATTTTTTTACACCTTGGGTAACATTATTGGAGTTTTGGTAAGGAGACTTAATTTTTTGAAAATATAATATAGCCCTTGTCACACGGGGATAGTGTAGCTTCCTAACAGTGAAAGAATTTTTCAAATCGGTTCAGTAGTTTCGGAGTCTATTCAATGCAAACAAACAAACAATCAAATCTTTCCTCTTTATATATGTATAGGCAGACCGCTTTTATCACTTAGGGCAGGTCTAGTAATATTCATATGTCTATGGTCGAGTCGTAAGTTGACAAGCGCTTGCTTGTTGTCGCAGAGCCGGAGGCCCTTAGGCCGCGCGTTCGTGTACAACGCTTTGGTTTATTCATTGTGTAAAGAAATTTAATAAGTGAAATTTTTAAGAAGTTTAATTAAGCGATTTTCTTTTTATCATTATAATAGGTATATATTATGTTTTGTTCATTGTAATTCTATTCAGTAATAAAAAATAAAATAAAAAACTTAAAACTGTCAGATTAAGAAAACCCCTCCACATAATTGTCAGATTATAGGTCAGCACAACAAGGACAACAAACTGAACCGTCTGTATAAAAATCTGACGCGCTCGAGTATGTCAAGGTCACGATTTTTTTTTACATTTCCAAAAATCTGCCACGAGTTTAGGTTACGTCCAAATCGTCAGATTATTGAAATGTAAACTTTTCTGCATGTAATTAACTCACATTACCTTAATCTGACACGCTCGAATAAATCCATTTTTTTTTCAATTTTCTACCTCTTCATACGGCCACCCCCACCACTCAACTCGTCAGATTAATATCTCTCCGTTACCAGAAACACGTAGGGCGTATACGCTATTAATATCTGACGCGCTCGAGTAAGTCATTGTGACAATTTTTTTTTACATTTTTGAACATTTATACTCGCTCCCCCCACCACTGAAAGGGCATACATCATATAAACTTTTTTTCTTTTTAGCATCTAATCTTTGCAATCCAGTAGGTCCCCACAACGCTCGAGTAACTACCCATTTAGCGTTATTTCCTCCCCTACTATTAGTAAAGTTGAGATCCTACAAAAAGTGGCTTATTTAAAAAGATAATTTTTTTTAATTTAGTCAAAATTCGAAATATTTAAGTATTATTTCTAATCGTATCTCTGCACCCAGATATTGAGCACAGCAAGGCAAAGTTTAAATTTTATTGTTCAGATTCTATAATTCTATTTAACTATTCAATATCCCCTTCCACCAATGGCAGGCCGCGCTACACGGAGCAAGGGTAGCCATCTTGTTGCGAAAGGAGCTGTCAGTGAAAGCACTACTTTATCTTGGTTTGTGCAGTGTCTACGATTTGTGTTCAGGATCCACTATCGTTAGTAGTATTTGCATTTTCTTGTTAAGGTTAAACGAAACACAAATCATTACAAACTATAGATGGCACTAATTAAAATGTTTTAGAAAAATATTATTTTTACACGTTACGCTTTATTTATTTAATATAAGAATATTGTACATTGTATATTATTTTTGTGTTATTTCAACCGCCATGCTAGGGATGTCCCTGTGTTATGGCGGGTGAAGTTTTCAGAAAGTAAATTATACATGTTATGGTTGTAAAGTAAAAATTTAAGTTACAAATTAGATCAAGTTGCAAATATTTTATATCATGGTTTTTAAATTTAAAATAGACAAATTATTGCTTGGGCATGAACATGCTGATTATGAATATGAATAAATAGTTATATCCATATAAAAAGTCAATTTTTTCAAGAGAGGAATAAAAATACAATATTGTATTTACATGCTTTTCTTGAAAAATTTAAGTTTTTACACAGATAAAACTATTCAAATTCAAATTCCTTATGCTTGATCACAAGTACCGAGTAGATGTGCGAGACAGTGCTCTCGGCTGAGTGCTCAGTACGTGTAAACACATCACCGAGTGCTCGGCCAAGCGCTCGGCCGGCGTCACTAGGGGGGTGTTCAAGTATTACGTAACGCAATTTTTTAAGATTTTTGACCCCCCTCCCCCCCATGTAACGCGTCGTAACGATTTCCTATGCGTTAAAATAATATATATATAATAATAATAATATAATAGTCATCATCCAAATTCAGCTATAGAACGTATTAATTTACCCAGAAATTTAGGAGGTAGAGGTATAGTCAAAATAACATCTTTAAAACATAATCAGGTAGAAATGCTAAGAAAATTTTTCCATAGGAAAGCTGATAGTTCAGAAATGCACAAAATAATATGCAAGGCAGATAGAAATATTTCACCATTAAATTTATACGACGAGAATGCCAGCATTCTTATAAATACCAACCAGGAATTATTAGATTCCTGGTCAAATAAAATTCTTCACGCAAAACACTTCAATTATCTCAACCAAACATATGTTGACAAATTTTCGTCAAACAAATGGTTGAGTATTGGAGAGTTGAGCGCAGAAATAGAAGGCTTTATGCTTGCCATACAAGATAGAGTCATTAATACTAAAAATTATAGGAAGCATATCATCAAAGATGCAAATCAAATTGATGATTTATGTAGAAAATGTTTGGCTTTTCCGGAAACTATAGAACATATTATATCGGGATGTTCTGTATTAGCGCCGTCCGAGTATACATTTAGGCACAATCAAGTTTTAAAAATAATTCACCAAAGTTTGGTAATTAAACATAACTTGATTGACTGCCGTAATGTACCATATTATGAATATGAACCAAATTCATTTTTAGAAAATGAATTTTATAAAATTTATTATGATAAAACTATTCTGACAGACAGAACAATTAGTCATAATAGACCCGATATAGTTTTACATGACAAAATTAAGAAAATAACTTATATCATTGATGTCGCTATTCCAAATTCTTGTAATATTCAGAAAACTGTTTCTGAAAAAATAAGAAAATATACAGATTTAGGAAATGAAATTAAAAGAATTTGGCATTCTCAGACTATAAAAATATTACCATTTGTTATTTCGGCTACTGGCATTATACCTAGCTCTCTCATTCAAAATTTAGGCGTATTAGATTTGTCAAAAAATTTGTACATAAAAATGCAAAAGTCGGTCATTTTAAATACATGTAGGATTACGAAAGATTTTTTAAATATTTATATTGAGGGATCAGTAGGATTTATCGGACCAGTTAGGATTTCATCAGAGCCGAACCCTCTGATATGAAAATATCTGGAGTCGGTGAAATATTTTCCCATTATGTTTCTGGTGGATTGACGTTTGTTCTTGTATTGTTTTATTCTTATATAGTGCACTTACATTGCGTTAATTTACTAGATATTCATTCGTGGAAAAGTGTGTGGAAGGGTTTAGTCTTTCATTTGGGAAAGATTCAACCCGGACATAAAATCTGGAGCACCGTAAAAAAATAATATATCCCTCCCTAAACGTTACCTAACGCCCAAGTGACAATTTTTACCTGAAAGTCACAATTAAGTTGCGCAAAGTACTGGAAAGTCGCTTAAATACCTTTTTTCATGTTTTCGCGTTTGCGATAATAAATACTAACTCGCGATGCATGCGTATATTGTTTATTTTATTTATTCAATTGCTATTTATAAAAAAAATGTAAATTATTAATATTTTTATCGGCCTTGTATTCCATCCGGATCTTCACAATTTAACACTGTCTTTCCTCATGTTCCGTATGCAGTTATCCAATTTATCAAAAGGAAGATTTAAAAATCCACAGTAGGATTCACAGAATAGAAAACCTTTTTCATGTCCTGACTGCAACAATTCGTGCTCTCAAAAGGGATGTCTAAGAAGTTACTTGCTGCCTCATATCGGAGAAAAACATTTTTCATGTTCCGACTGCAACTATTCATGTACTACAAAGAGAAATCTAAAAATCACATGTTTATCTATAGTGGAAAAAAACCTATTTCATTCCCTGACTGCAACATTTCTTTTTCTCGAAAATATGACTAAAACGGCACTTGCTAACTCACAGTGATGAAAAACCTTTTCCATGTCCCGACTGCGACTATTCATGCGCTACAAAACGGTATCTATAATTCACATGTTTACCCACACTGGACAAAAACCTTTTTCATGTCCCGACTGCAATTATTCATGTTGTACAAAGAAACTTCTTAGAAATCATTTGTTGACTCACAGGGACATAACACCCTTTGCATGTTTCTTCTGCGACTATTCATGTTCTAAAAGAGGAACCAAAAATTCACATGTTAAACCACAACGGAAGAAAACCATTTTCCGTCCCGAATGCAGCTATACAAGTTCTCAAAAGAAAGATGTAAAAATCCACAGTAGGATTCATAGAAGAGAAAAACCTTTTTCATGTTCCGAGTGTAACTATGCATATACGAAGAGAAATCTAAAAAAATCGCATGTTTTCCCATAGTGGATAAAAACCTTTAACGTGTCCCGGCTGCAAATACACATGTTCACAGAGTAGAAAAATCTTTTTCATATCACTATTCATTTTATCGCACGGGATATCTAAAAAATCACGTGTTAACCCACTGTGGACAAAAACCTTTTTCGTGTCCCGTCTGCAACTAATCATGTTCTCAAAAGGGAAGTCCAAGAACGCACTCGCTGATTCACAGTGGAGAGTAACCTTTTTCGTGTACTGACTGCAACTTTTCACGTACTACAAAGGGATAACAACGATAGCTCGAGATGGAGAACTGCCCCGAAAAACCAAAGCGATTTTACATTTTAGGTTCTAAGAAATAAAGAACTTAAAACAATTTACCCAAACATTGACATAGCCTTAAGAATGTGCATTAATTTTCTATTTCTCTATTTTTTATTAAAATTAAAAAAAGACGTAAAATGTTAAGTAACGCGTTGATCGACCCCCCCCCACCCACCCCCCCCCCCCCCCCCCCGTAACGCACAGTAACGTTTAGCTAGACCCCCCCCTCCCCCCCCAAGTGCGTTACGTAATACTTGAACAGCCCCTAGGACCATGTTCTATTTGCTAGATCGAGTGCCCACCCCAGCTCTTCCCCGCACTGACTCGCTTGCCCAATCGGCAGGTATAAACATACATTCGGTGCGTACTCGCTACTAGGCACACTCATGTCACTCGCAGCACTTTATTAAATTATATTTTTGCGATCCATTAACTTGCTAGTCTGTAGCGTCGCAACTTAACTGACTGACTGACTCAGTACTAAATTAAAAAATACAAGTAAACACCTATTCGTCCACCCAACTCTCTCAGTCTAGTATCATTTTGCTGTCTCGCCCATCTACTCGGTATGAGTGATCCAGGCATTAGGTACATGAGCAAACAAACAATTCATATTAATATTTTAGAGCATAACTTGCAATAGTTAGTTTTCCTAAAATAATTAAATTAGCACCATCTATGACCATGAAATGACCTTCCCCAATAATTGAGTGTCGAAATGATACTTACTCTTGTTGTCTCATCGTGGTCTCCATCTACGTAGTATATTCTGTAACCAGGATTTAAATCATAATAAGGTGTGACCGAAGGACCGACGTATGCTATACTCGTTGCTCTTCCTAGAAATAAACAAACTCAGGCAATTAATTAGAATTGTATTATTTAAATTCAATGTAGTTTTATAAATAAATAAATAAATAATCTCTTGAAGTTATCTCTCTTACGCAAAATATTTTTTTTTTTTTTTTTTACAGTGAATACCGCACAAGAATCTCAACTGCTCCCGTTTGGAGCCAGTGAGACTATGGCATCCCCAATTGGGGTATGTTGTGAGGCTGAAGGTAGTGGGGAGGGGAAGGAGGTGGGGAAGAGGAAGGTTGGGAAGTACCTGGCTATTCAGATCTGGTCACCAAACACGGCTAAAGCCATTTTCAAGCAACGTTTCAATTCTGAATGGTGGTCTTACACCAGGGCGATACTGATAGTATCTTCCACTCTGGAACGTGCCGCAAATATACTATATATTATTTTAAATGAATTAATTGTGAAATAACACAAATTAATCAAATAAAATTTATTTGCGCACGCCGGGTTCGAACCCGCTACCTCCGGATTGTGAGACAAGAGTCTTACCCACTGGACTACGGAGGTCGTCAAATATGTAGCTTAATTAAAAATCATTCAATTTCTTACCTAGATCTTTTGGATCATAAAACACTTCAAATTCATCATAATGTGTGTGTCCAAAGAATTGCGCTGTTATGGTTGCTTCATATCTGTTTATGATTGCATAGTAGTTTCTGCTCCAAACTTTCAGGCAGTCTGAATGTCCGGGGGGAATATGGCCTATAATGTGAACCTTTTCAGCGTTAAATTCTGCAGACTGAAGTTCGTATATGAGCCATTGAAGTTCAGTCCCAGGGTCTGTGCTGTTCAGCAAGAGCCACCTAAAAAAGAAAGTTTATTATTATTGTCCATTACAGAGAGACGTTCTATGGATAAATTGTGAGATAATTTTAAAAATGAAAATAATATGAACACAAGACAAAAAACACTAAACAGATACAGAGCTTTAATAATTTAAGAATTTGTATTTGGTCCATTTGAGAATAACCAATTACATAGTTTTTTATCGGTAAGCACATGAAGTGCATTGTAAAGGGTGCATACTGCATTAACTAATTACCAATTCTTGTTATTGCAGAAGTTCATGTTGAGGGAAATAAGGCGGAAGCCTGGTCTGACCAGGACGGAGTAGAAGGCGCCCCTCCGAACAGTGTGGGAGACTCCCGCTGGAAGCCAGTGCCTCCAATGACGGTCCAGCTCGTCATAGAGCCACGAGATGCTAGACTCCTCAGAGGAAACATACGGTGGTGGGAAACTGAAAAATTGAAATATAATTCGATTGTGAGGATTGTTAGGTAATTTTTGTGGATTCATGTATATTATGTACCTTCGTTTAAATTTAGGTTATATAAATTTTAGGGAATTTATTCATGCTAAATTACCTATTGACTGGAGCAGACTCGTGGTTTCCAAGAGCAGGGAATATGGGAACACCGGGAAACATATCAGACATCTGTTTCACTGTATCCTGCAGAATTTTCAGATTCTCTTCTTTAGTCTGGTTCCACACATCGTGAGGTGGCAAATCTCCAGTCCATAAGATGTAGTCTATGTCCTAAAAGCATTCAACAATAATCATTAAAGATTAAAAAAAAACGATATTTTCAGAAATTCACTCAGAACTACCATTGGAATTTGAGTTATATTTAGTTAGTTGATATTTTTACCGTGTGGGTGTCAGCGATGTGCTTCAGCATGTGGTCAACTGTTCTCTTGGGTGTATCGCACTTGCGGTAGTCTCCCCACCTGCCGGCCCCTCCACCCGGAGTTTTAGCCGGGCCATTGGTCACACGGCAACACAAGGGTTCATCACATGCTGCGTTAGAACCTGAACAAATTAAAATAATATTTTATCAGAATATATAATAATTTCCGATGATGAAATCAAGGTTCTGTAGAAGGTGTTTGAAAAGAGCAAGATGGTTTGAAAGAGAGATATGTAAAAACTTGTTAGAGGGAGCACTAATATTTAAAAAAACTATTATAATTAAGCAAAAAATGTGAAAATAATTAATAAAACAAGACTAGTTTAAAATAAAGCAAAAATCTCTCGACAAATATCTAAAGTAGCATTTAAAGATACAATGTGATTTTTTTCATTCCTATAACATGTCAAATAACAGAAGAAAATGTGTTTTTAATAATTTTCAGATCATGCTTGGTGATTTTTTTCTATTTTAGTCTTTCATTAGATTTCTAGTAAGAATTCCAAATAAAATGAATGTTTATTTATTGAAAGTTTATAAAAAAAAAATAACAACAACAATGATGATTATGCAAAGGTTAGAAGAAATAATCGGGTCAGTGAATACAGCGATTGGTAAATGCATTGATCCTGATTTTTATCTCTGCCAGGGTCATCATTGTTTATCAGATAATAAATAAGCACGCCATTTAATTCACATAGAACAATTTTTTTGTTCTAAGAATAGATTTTAAATTAACTTATTACTTTCAAGAATTCTGTAATAAGGCTATTGGGATCATCCACAAGCTAGCTATGCATCTAATTATTATTATTAATCTAATTTATTATAACGTTCAAATACATCTACATACTAAATTTGCATACATGAATAAATATTACGGTAATCGATAGCCTGGTAGGAAGTACACTTGATTAGCAGCTGTACGAGCCGGGTTCGATACTCACAGCAGGTAACCGACCTACTCCCTTTTCAACACCAGAATGCTTAGTGAGAAGGTGTACTTGTAAAAACTATTACAAATTATAAACAAACGTGTGGGATTGCACCATCTTCCCCAAATCCCAGAAAAAAACATATTATTGTGTTTTTAACCCATTGAATGTTAACATCACAGCAGTTGGATTGCAAGTGGCCAGGCTTTGTACGCGGATGTTACAGTAGTTTTCTTGCGAACAAGTATTAACGAAAAAGTGCCGTGTACAGGGGCACATAACTTCGAAAAGTCACAGTCGTTCAAAGAGTTAATTATAATCCCTATGTATTATAAAATAAAGTGACCAATGTGCCGCTACAACCCAGAAACGAGTCCTGGTATGATCAAGGCAGTTATAGGATGTGGTAGCCCTCTATCCCCCATCTATGAAGAAGGTTCCCGTTTTTACCTGAAGGGCGAGCTTTTGAAGATATAAGGGCTAGAAGTTTCGCCCTCTAGAAATTTCTAGAACAGTCCAGAACATTCGAGAGTATTCGAGAACATTCCACAACATTCCAGATCATCCTGGAACATTCTGGAATGTTTTAGAATGTTCGGGAATAGTCTGAAATGTTCGGAAACATCCCGGAATATCCCAGATCATTGTGGAACATTCCTTAACACTCAATTGTTGTGGAGTGTTCTGAAACATTGTGGACCTTTCAAAGCCTTTTTTGTATGGGTGGGGCTACCCATTGTTAGGGGTGTATAAAGCAAGATCCGTTGTGGGTTCGAATGTCAGTTCAATCTCATGTCAACTCCCTGAGCGAAGACGGGTACCCCACCTAGTTTTTAATAAAACAGAAAAAACCATAAGACTTTTTCAGAAGACCTGCAAGATAGCAGACAAAGCAAGCTCTCCGCGTATATGTATATTGAAAAAAACCATTTCTATCATAATTTTTCTTACTCACCTTCTGCATAGTAGGGATCATAATGCGTGTCTGAGATGTGCAGAACCTTGAAGGTGGGTGCGCTAGGCTGGGGTGCCTCTACCGCCTTCACCACGGGCTTGGGCATGGGGGGGAAGGCTACCTCCCACTCATGGTAAGGGTTGTACACATCCCCGCAGGCGTCACCAATCACAAAGCTGCAAACCTCGTCCGGCCCGATGGATATGCGCTTGAGTACGTAGACCACTTCGCCCTAGAAAATGTTAAATTATTAAATATATTTACTTGGTTTATTATCTGGCTTCACTTGCTTTTTAAAACTGTTTTTTTTTTCTTATCTAATTATTGAAAAATTTTTTACTTTGTTCGTTGTTTGTTTGACAGCCTCCGTGATCTAGGGGCAAGGCTCTCGACCAGCGATCCGGAGGTTGCAGGTTAAAATTTCGGCATACGCAGATAAATTTTAATTGATGAGTTTTGTTTTCACAATTAAATTATTTAAAATAATATAAGGTATATTTGCAACAGGTTCCGGAGTGGGAGATACTTTCAGTTCCCTGGTGTAAGACCACCATTCAGAATTGAAACGATGCTTGAAATGGCTTTAGTTGTGTTTGCTGACTAGATCTGAATATCCAGGTACTTGCCCCCTTTCTCTCCAACATTTCCTTCCCCTCTCCACTTACCTTCACCCTCACAAAATACCCTGATTGGGAACGCTATACCTAGTCTCACTGCTCCAGACGGGAGCAGTTGGGACTCTTGTGAGGTATTCACATAAAAAAAAAGTTAAGGTGATTGACATTTTTTCAAAATTCATCGAACAAAACAGTCGACATCATAAATTCCAGATCAGTAGATTAAGATTCCAAATGTAAAATCGACAATTTCTTGTTCGTTTGACCAAAGATAAATGTTTATACTTTTATCATTACACATTCACATCCGCCGCCAAGACCCGGATAAACCTCACCCCACAAACCCAGGCACCCCTTCTAAGTCACCAAACGTAGCGAACCACTGTGTGAGTGAGGTGTTTTAGATTTAGATTTGTGAATGAAACTCACTCCAAACAGCCTGGTGATGCCTTCGCACACCCTCGCAGACTGAATTTTCAGCGAGACGCAGAACTGGTAGATGGTCTTCTTGATCTCCTCCTTGCTCTTGCCAGTGCGGATGTAGTGCTGCAGCAATCCGGCGCCGGCCTTACACGCTGTGCACGACACCTTGGACATGACGGAAGTCTCCACCTCGTAGGCCACCTGCTTCAGGTTGAACAGCTTCAGCGCTTTCTCCACGAACAGCGGCAGGTTGGAACCGCGCTCGCCGTCATGGCCCCACATCCCCAACATCCTGGGGGATTGAAGAGATTTAGTGATTGTTTGAAATTGGAAAAAACTGACTAGGAATCTTCAACAATCTTCACACAATGCAAAACATAAGGTAAATAAAAAAAAAATCAAATATAAAATTTAAAAAGGCAATATTACAAAAACTTTGTAATGTAAAAGAATAAAACATATTTAAGTACGCCGATTTAGGATTTTTTTTAACGTTGTTTTTCTCTATTTTATTTTATTTCATCTTAGTTTTATTTTATTAAAATGTATTATTTAATATTTCATTGATTTTTATTATATTTTAAATGGGGGTAAAGCAAACAGTGAAGCATTATCAAATAGTGTTTTAAAATACGTAAAGTTATTAATATTAATCTAACAAAAAAAAATATATAGGGAATAAAAGTAATCCTGTGATTTTTCACTAAGCAGTTACCTACTATAATAGTATTATAATGCATAATAACGGCACCTAGGCAGGATGTTAACCATAATATAGTATCTACTAGGCAAATAATTAGTTTTTAATTGTGAGCAATTTGTTACGGATCCGTGATTTTTAGTATGGCAAACACAACACACCTATTATACAACTAGGGCTAGTATGGAATAAACCACTATCATCACATTTAAAAAAAAATTCCGGCTTAGGCAAATATTCTAAGACATTCCGTATTTTTTTACCGTATTTTTGAAACCCTGGCGATTTTTTGAAAATTTCAATCCGAAAAATCAGAACATTTTTTATAAACCGGAAAGACGGGACATAATTTTTGTGGGTGCGAAAAAACGATAATTACATAGCCGAAAATCATTTTAAAAGAAGAACGTTTTCCACACGAATAGCAATATATTGTACGGGGTTCTCCTCGTAACATCTGTAATAATACCGCCATCTTTATCAAAAAAAAAAACCAAAGGATAAGTTCGCATAGAACAAAGAATAAATCTAGTAAAAAAAAAAAACAAAGGATAAGTTCGCATAGAACAAAGAATAAATCTAGTAAACGTTAAACGCAAATTCAAAAATTCGCCGGAAATCAAAGTGTTGCCATATAAAAAAAATTAATCAGTGTGGAACTTTACAAAATTAAAGGAGCATAATCGGAGACAGGACATTTTCATGTAGTGACGTCACGAGCTCAAATCATGGATTTATTAATTTAAAACAACAACAAAAAACTATACATTTAAAAAAATTTTTACTAACATTTTCGTAATCTTAGTAAAAAAATCTATTCACACGATTTTTTCCAAGTCGTGAAATCCATGCAAGTGGCCTATTGTCTATGACAGGGATGCACAAACCGAGGCTTGCAGGCAGCATGTAGCCAAATTTCACTTTATTTGTCGCCCAATTTGTTTTAAAAATCGTCGATCTGGAGAAAAATCTCAAGAACTGGTTGTTAAAAACTAGTTGTGTGGCATTACTTTTATTAATTAATAAGTTCAAAGCTTAAAGTTCAAAGTGCAAAGCTTCGAAGATAAAAGCTCAGAGATTTTTTTTTCTTCTAAAATCTCCTACTACCACCACAGAAAGCCGAAAATGTTACTTGAGTTGTGATGGAGGACTTAGTAAGCCGAGGAATCGAACATGCGACGCCCGGGTGGGACCCAAGCGCTATGCCCACTCAACCACTGACCGGTCAAAGTTCAAAACTAGAAGCTCAAATCTAAAAGCCTTAAAAAGTTTAAAGCTAAACGCGTAAAATTTAAAATTAAAGCTAGAAGATAAAAACCTACAGCTCAACGCTTTAACCTCAAACCCAAGCTCTAATAAAGCTTATATCTAAGGTCAAAACTCAAGCCTTAAAGCTCATAGATTACAACTAAAAGCTCTAGTAAACAAAATGCCGGTATTGTCTATGACCTCACCTAGAGTAGTTCCCCCTCAGCGCCTTCAAGCCGTTCAAGACCTCCTCGTCCGTGGGCACAGGGGGCAGGGTGTGGTTATGGTTGTGAGGCTGCAGCAGGGGCTCCGGCGCCGCGGCAGGAGCTGGGGGCGGCGCCGGCCTCCAGTGGTCGGGGGGCGCGGTCCAGCTCACCAGCGCGCGGGGCTCAGGCGCCAGCGGGCCCCATAGTGGGGTGCCTGGAACAATTATTGTGCAATGATGAATTCCAAACTATTTTTATCAATTTTAATAGTTTCAGCTTTTCATTTTTTTAACCCGCAAAAACGCCCAAAACAAAAGGTTATCATTTAGCGGGGTAACGAGTAGCGACACGTATGGGGGCATACATTAATTACGTGAGCAGTTTTTCTTCCAATCTAGTCCTCCCCTCCTTGGTGAGATAAATTTGGGCCACTTAGTATATTATTTTCAAGTAACGCGAGATTTTGCTGGACCCCCCTCCCATGTGAATAATAAATATCTTTTAGTGTTTTTAATGATACAGCAGTTTCTTGTAATAATACTTACTATTAAATTTACGCTAGTTCGTAATAGGAAAATCAAAATCTTTCAATTGTACAGGACCTTCCTGAACTAATAAACTAATGGAATTTTGAGATAACTTTGGCCAGCATCCGGGATCTTTCAATTCAAGCTCTGAAAACAGAATTAAATTTAAACTGCTATCAGTAACGTTATTTTTATCTTCTAATAATTCGACAGTAGGAATTTGTGCGAAAGATATCTGTTTAGATGTGCTCGGGACCATTGTAACGTCATTGCGCGGGACATCATTTTTTATCGGTGCTGGAGAAATTGGAATAAAAAAATTCCCAATGGAAACGAGTTTTATTATGTCATTCTGCTCTTTAATTCTAGGTTTTAGATTCTGCGAGCCTGAAAGTTTTTTTTTTGTTAAATATTATTCTATTAATTGTAATCCACAGTACTTTTATATTTAGTTATAAATTAAAAAATCTAATAAGAATATAACCTCAAATTTGTACCTTGCATTTCCCCTGTGTTGACGTGTTGAGCGAACAAACACCATACAAACACTAAACACAATACAAAAGCTTACGAAAGACGCTTACACTGACACTGACACCGTAAAATAACAAATCCAACAAATCTAATAGATATTACTTATATATTTAACAATTTAACGAACTTCAAATAATATGTCAAACAGTCAGTCCTAGAGACTTAAATCGTACAAAATAAAACAACTAAAATTGTCAGCATTTTGAAGGCGCAAGTCGGTTTATTTGATTCTTTTGAACAAAAATACGGCGCTGTGATTGGTTATTGAATTTGGATCGCACCCACTCGTCGTAAAAGACGGTAAAAGGTATATGGAAAAATAGATCTTACGTTTAAACTAAATATATGGAATTTGTAAAAAAATTCTGTAACTGACTATAAATTCGTAAACCGTTGACACCGACCTGATGCGCGCGCATTCTGTTTCTTTGGAAAGTGTTGCTAGAGCGTAATAATTATTTCGTACTAGGGTAATTTTTAGACGATTCAGGGAATATTATAACTAAATTTTAATACAATATTTATTTTCTCACGGCGCCCCTTCGGAGTTGGCGCCAGGTTTTTTGCACGTTTTTGAACGTATGGCAGATCCGGCGCTGGCCGTATATGTAGGCACAGCGGCGTGGTTTCTGAAGGCGATAAACCCCGTCCGGAAAACATAATGGGTTTAGATATTTTCTTGATTACTTAGTTGAATCCCAGTAACATCAATTCGACAACCGACGCCGCGACGGGCCGTTTAGACTTCGTTTCACATTATTTGTCACTTCAAAAATGATTCTCGGCCTGTCAGCGTTTGGTCAAATTTGTATTGCAGTTATGCTTGCCGGCTGATCAAACAACCCAACAACACTAGGTCATAATAAATTTCCATGATGACTTAGGGGGCATCCATTAATTACGTAAGCAGTTTTTCTTCCAATCTAGACCCCCCCAGAGATAAATTTGGACCAATTCGTATATTCTTTTCAAGTAACGTAAGATTTTGCTGGACCCCCCCCCCCCCCCGTTTGTGCTCACGTAATGAATGGATGCCCCCTTAAATAATGTACTTATAAAAATCGATGTTTACAGCATTATTTGATTTTTTTTGTACCTTTAGGGTTGTTTTACAGAATTTGACCAAATTAACATATTTCAAAGATAAAATTCAATTCAAAATAAGTTTTGTGAAAGCCCTATTCAAGTTCTGTTGTTATCAAACGGTCCATGATGAAATAATAACTGAACTTTAATAGAACTTTCGTAGAACTTGAATTTTAACTTTGAAATTTGATGAATTATTCAAATTCTGTTAAACAACCCTTCCTTACTGTCCTTATTTTTACTGTACTTAATATAATATGACGGCTTCCGTGGTCGAGAGGTAAGGCTCTCGACTAGCGATCCGGAGGTCGCGGGTTCAAATCACGGCGTGCGCAATTAAATTTTATTTGATTGATTTGTTTTATTTCACCATTTAATCAATTAACAATAATATAAGGTATATTTGTGGCACGTTCCAGAGGGGAAGATACTCT
The DNA here is from genome assembly GCA_917563855.2 of Limnephilus lunatus. Taxonomy (NCBI): domain Eukaryota; kingdom Metazoa; phylum Arthropoda; class Insecta; order Trichoptera; family Limnephilidae; genus Limnephilus; species Limnephilus lunatus. The sequence goes on from OU830600.1 coordinate 49,701,911, forward strand.
TCGTATCGACTCGGTGTAAGACCACCATTCAGAATTTAAACGTGGCTTGAAATGGCTTTAGCCGTATTTGGTGACTTGATATGAATAGCCAGGTACTTTCCCACCTTCATATTCCCCCTCTCCTTCTCCTCCCTACTACCTTCGGCCTCACAACATATCCCAATTTGGGACGCCATAGTCTCATATGTCTCCAGGCGGTTGGGAGCAGTTGGAACTCTTGTGCGGTATACACACTGAAATAATCCATGATATGGGCCAGTTGTTTCACAGAATTTGAACAATTCATCAAACTTCAAAGTTTATTTTCAAATACTGTAAATGTTCTATTCAAGTTCTGTTATTGTTTCATCATTGGCCAGTTGTTTCACATAATTAAAATATGAACATAACTTGGATGGAACTTGAAAATTAACTTTGAAATTTCATCAATTGCTCAAATTCTGTGAAACAACTGGCCCTTAAATCATGTTGTGTCTCGTAGTGCTTTCGCAGAAACAAAGTATTGAATTCCGTAAGTCTAAACTTAATGCGTGTATAATAATTGGAGGACTGGATATACAAGTAGACCGGGTCACAAAAATACTTCTGCGATAATCGCTTCAAAGTCTTGTTACCGTCATTAATGTATTTTTATCTCTATTTGCTAAAACAGAAATGTTTTTGCTAATAAATTAGAAATGTTTTTGCAAATAGAGATAACAATAAATTATTGACAGTGGCAAGAAGTGCATTATCTCAGAAATATTTTTTGGGACCTGGTCTAATTGTATTTTCAGGCCTCCAATTATTAATGAAAATATCAGATGGTCGTTTACAGGCAAAGTTAATAATAATTCCACATAGTCTTTAACTGTCCTTTTTAATGTTCTCAAATAACACTACATTATTTTATCAGTAGATAATAGTTAAAAGATCTAAATAACAAGGGTTACATTATTTATCTATCATAATATTATTATCTACCCTTCATAAAACTGTTTCCCAATAATAATCCACCTGTATAGTTTTTTTAAGTACATTAAAAAAGGAATAACTAGGTACATCAAGAAAAATACCTACCACAGTTCCGTTTATATTACTAGCGCAGACCAGTGAAAAATCAAGGGAATTGTTGAATTTGTGAAGCTAAAAGTATTTATAAAATATTTGCCCTAGTATCATTGCCTCTCGAAAAAATAATTAGAGAGTATCAGAAATTAACCATTCGAATGAACACCATTAGTAAACTTTAAAAATCATTTTTCATATCGTCTGTATTTTTGTAAAACCTTTCAAGCCACATTTTTAATGTTATTTTCAGTGGTTTCTCATGTACAATCGTCGTCGACGTCTAAGACGGTAAAACAGTTTTTGCTAATTTACTCACTTTTAATACTAAAAACTATATTTATGCGTAAATGTATTTTAGGTTATTTCGAAAAAACCATAGATGAAATTACTCAACCCTCAAATCTTTCATAATTATAAATAGAATTGTAAGATTTTATATCAAAATTTTGAAAAACCAATTACCACTTTCATTTATAAATTTCAAGTTTTTAATTTTTTTTACGAATTTGTAATATTCGTTTTTACCGTCTTAATTTTTTTTGTAAAATTTTCATTTTGTGGCTTGGAGGGTTTTAGAAAACCGCAGTCGATATGTGAATCCATCCAAGATTTAAGATGTAACTCCCTAATAGGGAATGCAATCCCGATCCCGCGGGATCTCGATCTCGCGAGATCTCGTGACATTTTTCGGGATCAATCCCGAAGCATAATATGACGAGATCCCGTTCGGATTGGGCGGCAGTAGTCAGCGACGCTACACAGCAAGGGCGGATCCAGGTGAAGTCAACTTTAATGGAGGGGGGGGCATTTCCGACCGCGCTTTCCCCCGACCGTACCGCTCTCGCAAACGCTGATTATCATCTTTCATTTGCAAGTGCACGAATGGGATGCAACGAACAAAATTCGCAATTCCAGCCAGAAATAGACAAAAGTTTGACTCATGTTCTTTCTGTTATTTTAACAACTCTGATAATTTGATTTGCTTCTAAGTATGTGCTGTGATGGAATCTCCACAGTACACAAAATACCATCCTGGGGGGGCCCGTGCCCCCGGGCCCCCCCCCCCCCCCCCCCCCCCTAAATCCGCCCTTGCTACACAGTGCAGGCAGCCATTTGTTTGTTTTAGTTGTGCAGTTATGGTCATTACTTTTTCTTAAATTATGCATTTTTATTGTTCATGTGAGTTAAATAAACATATTTTTTGGATTCTTACGTTGTTAACACCTTAAAATGTCGAAAAAGAATCCAGATCAAGTGTATGTTGAGTTTAACAGTCGTTTACCGGTAAGGAGATACTTCAAGAAAGTAGTTAATAATTTGACCGCTCAATGCAAGTTATGTAAAGCTGTTCTCAAAACCACATCCGGGTTTACAAAAGGTTTACCCGTCCATATGATGTCAATCCACAAAATTGACACAAAAACATTGAATGGGGGAATCGGAAGAACATCAGGTAAATTGCAACGGATATTAGACGCCGTTTAGCAGATAGCACCCTTAATACACTTTGTTTTTGAAGAAGTTATTTTCAAAATTACCCGTAATTACTTTCTAATCTCCGTGAGGATTTTTTTTTTGATTATTTTAATTTAATTTAAAAATAAACTGTTTTATTTAGTAACTAATATTAAAGAATAAAGATTTTTGTTTTATTTTAAATAATATTTTCTTTTGATTAACGAGATCCCGAAAATTCCGAGATCTCGCGAGATTGTAATTTCTAATCTCGCGAGATCTCGAATTTGCAATCTCGAGTCGAGATTGCATTCCCTACCCCCTACACATAAAAGAGATGATGACCTTGAAACGCCTGAATAGATTTTCATGAATTGTAGCTAAGAACCATCTCGATCACGTCAGCTTTCAAACAAAACAAAAACATCGTAATCGGTCCATTTGTTTAGGGGCTACGATGCCACAGACAGTCACACAGACACGTCAAACTTATAACGCCTCTTCTTGCGTCGGGGGATAAAAAATCTGTGAAAATGTGTATATCTATCTAACACACTATATAAAGAGGTAAGATTTGTTTGTTTGTTTGTTTGTGTGTTTGTTTGCATTGAATAGGCTCCAAAACTAGTGAACCGATTTGAAAAATTCTTTCACAGTTGGGAAGCTACACTATCCCCGGGTAACACGGACTATATCTAACACACTATATAAAGAGGAAAGATTTGATTATAATTTATAAAGTTAGCTGGGAAGGGGATGCGGGAGGGGAACGGGGACGCACGGGAAGGTGATTCCGGTAGAAAAATGTATTTATTTGAATATGGCATTGCAACGCATGCCGGGAAACAGCTAGTTATGTATAATGCAGAAAGCTATGCATGAAACAAATTTACACAAAACCGATTTTTATAATTTGTATGCATAATTGCACCAAAAGAGAAACCGTTTAGGTATATATTGTATTCTATTTGAACTGCGGCTATTTACCTCGGTTAAATCTGAAACATTTTGTTCACTGTTTAAATATTGCTAATCATAACTATACGTAGAAAGGTGACTTCGTATTTTTTTTATTAACAATAAAATTATGATTTATGTACCTATTTAACTATTCAGATTATAGGTGACTATAGTTTTGCTATTTTTCTGGGTTGTCTGTGTAGTCAAGGGTGCTCTTATGAATATTTCAATAATCTAAATATCTGGAATCGTTCGCTCTAAAGAATGAACAAAACAAAAATTCATTAAGAACAGCTGAAATTTCGTTGTTTTTTTAAGGGGAAATCGAGTTTTTATTTCAATATTTGCTGTCCGGACGATTGATTTTCATTTGGATGAGTTGTTTTAAAATAATTTGAACAATTCATCAAATATTTAAAGTTAATTTTCACGTTCTGTGTAAGTTCTGTGATTTATTTATTTTTTCTTTGTTTTACAATTTTTTAGAGAAAAATGTGTCCTTACTAGGGTACCCCGTTTTAAGGTCACATTGTACATGTTTTCGAGTTTGAAATATAAGTATTTTATTTTATTTTGTATTAGTATTTTATTTTGTATTTTAACATAATACCTATGTTAAAATATTACACGAGGAAAATAATAATTTTTAGAAATTTAATTAAATTTAAATTTGATATGTTAATATCGAGTTCTGCAAGTATTTAAGAAAGTATTTTAGTTACAGCTGTTTCGACTTGTAAGGTCATTTTCAAACAGTTTGAAAATGACCTTACAAGTCGAAACAGCTGTAACTAAAATACTTTCTTAAATACTTGCAGAACTCGATATTAACATATCAAATTTAAATTTAATTAAATTTCTAAAAATTAAAATGGAGTTCTACGAATTAAACACAAAAACAATTAATATAGGAAAATTATAAAGTTATATCTAAAAGAAAGCACAATACAAGCATTAATCTTTGTTAGATTATTATAGTTTTCCATCCCATGTCCATAATCCATATATTGATTATTTCAGTTTTATTATGCAACTGGCCTAAAATGATATAATTATGGAACTTGAATAGAACTTATACAGAACCTTAAAATTAATTTCAAATAACTGATGAATTGTAATTTTTTTAAAACATCCCCGTCCTAAATATAATTCGATAATTTCAGTGTTCCGATTATGTTCATCAATGGGATTAAAGCATATAATAGGTACTATGGGTGTACATGACCTATACAGGACTACTAAATATACGAACATTTTAGATAGAAACTTAAAAATTACAGGAATGGAAAGACAAATTAACGAAAACCTTTTGGAAGGTATTCTTAAAATACCAACAAAAACACGTCGCAACCATAATAATTGCTCTCTCAGTGCATCGCTTCAAAGATCACCGCAAAATTAATTGTTATACGAAATGATCATGAGAATAATAGTGATTAGTCGGCAATCGACTGAGATAGAAAACGCTATTACGGAGCACGTTACTCGGTCATTTGCACGCGAACGAGCGAACTTGGAGAACGTTCCCGAACGCACGCGAAAGTTTGCACGCCTTCGGATGGCGCGAGTGAAAATACACGGGAAAACTGTGGAAAACGACGGCTCTGCGCGCGCTCAGGCTCGGTGATTAAACCTGTTTTAAATAAAATGATAAGTACGTACTTACGAGGATTTTTTTCAATCACACAAATATTTTTTAAAACGCAATTTCAAATAAGTGTGACCTATACTTATGTACCTATGTTAATAATAAATAAACAATAAAAAAGAGATTGATGAAACAACGACTTTGGCCGCCTAGCGTTTGAGCAGATGAACAAATATCTAATCGGTTTCGTAAATAATAATTATTCGTATCACGCCACCGCTCGATACATTAACCTCCTTCTGGACAATGACGATTCAATTAGGTGTTTAAATTCGACCCGTGAACTGCGAACACCCACTCTCTATCAGATCAAAATCAAATTTTTAATTCTGATCTGAGAGGCAAGAACTCAGATCATTCTAGCTAATTCTGGATTTTAAGTGAAAGTTACGATTGACGCAGAGATGCACGAAAAATATATTGGAACTAACTGAGCCGACGAACTTTGTACTGCCTCAGAATCAATAACTGTTGTGTTAACTTATTAGCTGAATTAAAATCAGTTTTTTTATTAAGTTAAAAATGACACAATGAAGCATTTATCGATGCGCAACTGTTTGTGTTTTGTTTTGTCAGTATCAGAGATGACGTTGTGTACGGATTTATATTTTTTATGTTTTTCTTACTTTTCCACTTACTTACGGGAATTGCGTTTTATTTTCTTTATACGTGTGAGGAAGATTTATTGTAATTATTGTATTTTTCCTTTGGAGGGGTGCACACATAATACGTTCACCGTTTGACTCATTTTCGGTTATTGACACTTAGTGTGTAAGAAAGAGGGGCAGCATTATATGTTTAATAACAAAAGCAAAAATAATCAGTTTTTAAATTTTTGGAATTCACTCACTATTCAGTATAATATTTTTCACAATATTGCTAAAGCTCTTTCAAAAGATGAGAATTCGTTCCATACAAAATGTATGAGGAAAATATTTTCTTCATAATTTTTTTTTCGTTAATTTTTCCGATGTTTTAATAGCTATTGTGCTATTCGGGGCAGAGACAAATCCAACAAATCAAAGATCATGAAAATCGTTCCAGCCGTTCTTGAGTTATAAATGGTGTAACTAACCCGACTTTGTTTTATGTACTAAGATTTTGACTAAATTGCAATTTTGACTAAATTGCGACCAGCTCAGATATGGAGGCTCCATCGAAGCCAGAGTAAATTTAGCCTCCCAAAAACTGGGCGTACTGTACAGGGCCCACTGATAATTTAATAGTACACAACTGCTAACCCTGTACAAATCATAAGTGCGCCCTACGGTTGAATATGGCAGCCACTTCTGGTCTGGAGCTCCAAAATATCTGAAAAATACCCTCAACTCTGTGCAGAAACGGGCCGAGCGGTCCGTTTGATAGATTCTACCATCTTAACAGACGGATTGCAATCTTTAGAGCACAGGCGTCAGGTGGGAATGCTGTCCTTGTTCTACCGGTATTACAATGGAAGATGCTCCGAGGAACAAGCGTCATTGATCCCTTCGGCACGGTGCAGTCATGAAACACGCCTAACGCGTGCCCAACATATGTACACGGTTGACATTTGTCACGTGAGAACGGGTCGCTTCTTCGACTCGTTCTTGTATTCAACAGCTCGGCTGTGAAACGATTTGCCGGCCTCTGTGTTTCCTCCTTCCTACTACATGGGTCTCTTCAAGACCAATGTTCATTCCTTCCTCTTCTCAAAAAGACCCTCCACACAGCATTTCCGATGACATAGGCCCTGAGGGAAATTAATTTCCTCAGGGCCTCCTGTGTAGAGTAAATGTAAAAAAAAATCAGACAATTAAAAAAAAACATTATGTTTAATTTTTTTTAAATAATTTGTTGCCTAATGAGAAATACAGGAAAAATGTATAATATCGAATTTTGACTACAATAAACCAAGATTAGATAAATTAGACAATTTTTTTTTTCAATATTTTCTTGAAACAACTTGTTGCCTTAGATGTATTTATGTCGAAGTTTGGTGCTTATTTGGTAGACGTCCCTAATAAAGACAAGATAATTAGTTTTAGCTTACCAATGATAATAAGAGGTAGTGTGACTATGCCGAGTATCAGACTCCATGATATCCTGATGAGCATAATATCGCTGGTAAAGAAACCCTAGCACCCCCTGCAACAAAGGAAAAAATAAATATTAGTTGGGTACAAAATTTATCCATCGTGCTTGAATTTTAGTCAAGGATATTAAGTCATAGAATAAATTCTAAACTTCCAGAGTGAAAAGCCTAGAAAAAACCCGGAGAATATAATTATTAGGTAATAATGACGGAGAAAAATAAAAGCTCAATTATCTTTATGCAATTTTTTGGCAAACGCAATAAAAATCAATTTTTCAAATTTCATTTAGAAATAAATAAAAAAATGTGTTTCCAAACCATAATAAACCTGATTTAATTTTCGCAAAAATTTCGTTTTAAAATATAACTTTCAGCAACAAAACTTAATTTCTTGTGCGTTAAAATAATATATACCTAAACAATATCAACATGAGATTGCAGATTAAAAAAAAAAAGAAAAAGAGAACAAATTTTTTTACAACATGCATGTCGGAAATGATGATTTTTTCGGTCGATAATTTTTTATTCAAAATTAAATTAAAAGGGTATTTTATTGGGACTTTTATTATATTATCTTATTTTATCTGTTACTTTGAAGTTAAATAAAATGATTTAAAACTAAATAAAAATATCCCTTACTTTTCACTTCAATAATTTTAAAAGTGCATACATTTTGATGTTAAATTATGTCCCTTTCAGACCGAGCAACGGGTGTAAGAGAAGAGTATAACGGGTAGGCACTTGTCTGAAACAGTAATCATCTACGCATCTTATCGTTATCACTGTTATCAACACTGTTTATATTTTATATCAATCATTTCAGCATATTATATATAATACACGAATAAAAGTATTATTTTCAAAAGTAAATATGCTAACACGTAATTGGATACAGTTACCTCTCGGTACCTACTAGTGCAAGGCAATCAAAAATCCAGAGGACAGGCAGCGGCACAGTTTTGAAACATCTATAAATTATAAACCTCCGTTAGATTCGGACAAGTTACCTTTGCTCTATAAACGAAAACCACTGGAATCATACTTAAAATGTCACAACCAGTAACCAGATTCGAGGCCCGGTCATAATTTCATATCGGAAGTAGGACAAACCAGGGCAGCAGCGGGTTTGGTTAAATTGACAGAACGGGGTATGATGTCTTATTCAATCAAAAACGACATTATGCTCATCGATTAGTAGAGACCAAAAAGGAGTGAATACTGTAGTACCTACTTACACCCGTGTAGGAATCTTATTTTCAGATAATGAGAAAATTTAATATTACCTAAGCACTAGCTTTTACCTTAGGCTTCGCTCGCGTGGTATTAGGAAGAAATTACTGTACAAAGAATTTTCCCACGGGAATGAAATGTTTTTCCGGGATGAAAAATAGCCTGTGTCACTTCCCAGTCCTCCAACCATCCCTATGCAAAAAAACACATCGCTCCGCCGATGTGAAATAAGGACAAACAAACAAACACACTATCGCATTTATGATGAGGCGACCTCCCTGATGGACGATAAAAAAATATATATATATATTTTTCTTTTGTATTTTAATTTCTGTTTAATTTTATTTTATTTTTAATTTTATGGTTATTTTTTTTTTTTTGTTATTTATGTTCAAATTGTATTTTCATTAGGTACCTACCTAATAATATGATTTTTATTTACTCCGTATGTAATATGGCAGACTGGGATTGCACTACCCTCCCAGTCTTGCTGGAATAAAAACTTAAATAAAATAAAAATAAAAATAATATTGATCAGGATTAATTTGTTAGAAAAATGTTTAAGGTATGTCCACAATTTATTTTTAACAAGCGACCGATAAGGTATTCCTCCATTCGAATCTTCACTGAGTATAATGTCTTAAACATACGCCACCTCCATCTGAAATTTATGCTAACAAGTTTCTCATACAGATACAACAAAAAACTCTCTTACATAACAACACATTACACCACCGGAATTATAATAATCAACCAACACTCCAAAGTACCTATACTACACGCTATGTCAACATATAGACTATCCATCTACCGAGCTCCTAAAATCTTCAACCTTCCCCATGATAACTTTAAAACCGATACCCAACTCCATACTTTCAAAAAACAAATAAAGCTATAAACCTTACAACTGCAATACGATTTAATCATAATAACCATACATTCTACTATATAACCTCAAACTCCCTTCATAGACACATTCACTATTTAAAAATAATAATTTCAGTGGAGTTTCTGCGTCACATGTTACTGAATTCAATGATTTCCGATTTTAACTTTCTTTTTTTTTTTTTACACTATCTTTATTTTTAGTTTAAATTTATCTTAATCTTATGTTTTGTTTTCTTCACCAACGTCCAACAGTATATATATATATTTTAAATGATATTATTTTGATGTATTTACTGATATAAACGTTCTACTGTTTGCAGATGACATGAAACTATATAAAGAGATTAACCACATGAATGATTGCATTACACTACAAACTAACTTGAGATATCTTTTTGAATGGTGCACTGTCAACAAACTAGCATTGAACATAAACAAATGTCAGTTCATTTGTTTTTCCAAAATAAATAATCCTATATTATTTCAGTATTCATTAAATGATGAAAATTTAAATTGTGTTAGTGAAATTATTGATCTAGGCATTATATTCGACAGTAAACTCACCTTTGTATGTCATATTAATAATATTATCAATAAGGCTCTTAAGACTCTTGGTTTTGTGTTGAGAGCTGCAAAAGATTTCAATTATTTGGGTACATTTATCATGTTATATAAAACCCTTGTCAGATGCCAACTTGAGTATAACTCTACGTTATGGTCTCCCTTTTACAATATTCATTCAGATAACATTGAAAAAATTCAACGTAAGTTTCTTAGGTGTATAAACTTTAAATTGCATATTCCTATACAAAACATTGATTACAATTACCTTCTGGATAAAACTTCACTATTGAAACTTTCAGAAAGAAGAATAAGCACAGATTTAATACTATTACATAAAATACTGCATTACAAAATTGACTGTCCTGAATTACTTCAATTTATCAATATCCATGTTCCTAAAAAATCATGCCGACATTTATTACCCTTTTACTTCCATAACACCAGGACACTAGCTTATCAAAATTCTCCGATTCTGAGACTTCACAGTCTCGGAAATAAATATTCTGATCTGGGCGATATATTTCATCTCAAAACTAATCAGTAAAAATATTGTTTATTTTATCATTTTTATTCTTTAAGACACAAGTAGACCATAGCATAGAAGTTATTTGGTAGGTACATACTCGTACTACCAAATAACTTCTATGCTGCTACTATGCTGCTACTATTTTGTTTTGTAGAATCTTTTAAATTCAATTGTGAGGATTATTAGTTTCTGTTTACATTTTTATCTATGTATTTTGTTTTGTGTTTTGTTTCAACGTTCTTTGTCATTATCTTTATATTTTTCTTTATTGTTTAAATTTTTAAGTTTTTACTTTGAATAAAATATTTTGTAAAAAAATTATAATAAAAGCCCACTAGGGCGTGTAATAAATAAATAAATAAAATGTATTTTTTGTATTATAAAATGGAAGCCTCAGCACGGGTAAGCGACCGAGTGAGGCCAACATTACTGGACTGTACTATGAAATTTAAATAAAAAATGATCTCTAGAACCAGTTTTGCCAATTCGGTTTTAAAAATAAAGCCAGACGACACCCGAAAAGGAACTAAAAAAGAGCTTGAATCTTCTATAGCCTAAGTTGGGAGTAATTAATTAACCAATCGCCATCCCCGGGTGACTAGAGTAATTCCGAAGAAATAAACAGGTTCCTTCGAATTTTCGTGTATCCCAGAGGGGGGACCAGAGAAATTATTTTTGTGTAGGGGTGGAGGCTAGTTTTAAGCTAGGCTAATTCTGAGGGACAAACCAAGTTTTCATGCAATCGAAAATGGCCGGCTCCTACATAAATAACTCCTAAACTGTAAATTTTTTTCGTTGTGTTGTATAAAAAGACGAGCTTATTAGAGAAACCAGAAAAGAAGTTAAACCACTTTTTTTTGAGGTGACGGTGTCATTTTGGAGATAAATCTAGCTCTAAGGGAGCTGAGTTGGCAACACTGTCTAGAACTGAGATTTGGTTCGATTTTCAAAATTAGAATTAATTGCGGGATTCCGATAAGCGAATCCTACAATCATAATATTCAATATTTTCATACCAATAATGTAATACATCAATCTTAATTGTGTAATATAATTATTATAATCAATCGTACTTATGTCATAATTCAATGTGTAAAGTTCACCCACCATAACACTTCTACAAGGCAAATACTAAAAAAAAATTATAAGTGTATTACACAAACTTTTTTTGCTTGAAATAAAAGAATTATTATGACAAAGCGTTTCTATAAAATAAACCCAACTTTCTAAAGCCAAATAGAATTATTTTGTTAATTTATTTGTTGATGTTTTTAATAAAATATTCAATAATTTGTGTTACTCGGGATGAAATATAGCTGTTACGTTTAGCAAAATAAAGAAGCATCCGAGTAAAACAATTTCGGGCAGTCATAATTTAATTTAATTAAATTGAAGGTTAGGTTAGATTCTGTAGATTTACAGTCTCCGTAAAAGCCCAAAGGTCGCGGCTCAAACTCGGCGAAGTGCAAATAAAGAGATGCAAATTTTCATAAAAACAAATCAAAGCCTATACAGAAGAGGACGAGACATCACATAAAGAGCAGGCAATAAAATTCTTATACACGGTTAGTGCATACACAAGTAATGCACGTAATGTTCATCCAAAATGTAGGTCAAAAAATTTCCGAATATTCAATATTAGGCCTTTACACTATCCGTGGCATGTTTAATTTCTATTTAGGCATACGAAGCTAATTTACAAGTTCAAAGTGAATCACTGGGAAGTAGGTAATAAAGATGGTTATAATTACCATAAAAAATGAAAGACATAAGTTATAAGTTTGTAGGTCAAAATAACAGGACGGAGTGGCGTGATCTGTGATGATGTGACGACACCGCGCGCTGTGACCAACATTCGCGGCAGACAACGGGTTGTGAACCGAAATTCCAGTACGTTAGGCACTGGTAGAGATGATTATTTACATATTATGCCCACGATCACGGACATAACGGGAGTTGACTAAACAGAATCGACGGATTCGAATAAATTTCTCCACTTTCGTTCGAAACTCGCCCGGCAAACAGGAAATGTGGTCTCACGAGCGACTATCACTATTATTACCACTCGAATAGGAACCTGCCCGATTCACTTGTATTTATAATATCTCGGTTCCGTCTGAAACAAGCGCCAGACGAGAATATAACCTTATTAGCATAACCAAGGATGTTGGGGCTGAAACATTCCCTCGGTTCCTGTAGACATCAGATATGGGTAGTCACGCACTTGTAAATCGTTCAAACGAAGAAAATCTCGTAAATAATAATTGTTTGATCAATAAAACAGCACTCAAAATATTGTGAACAAGCGACATGTCAAAATTGAAAAGAAATATAATTTTTCAAATTCGAAACTTGCAAAATTTACAATCCAAAACTACGGCCGTAGGGTACCTACCTATTCACCCGTATGGTTTCAAATAGGTGGGTAGGTACTTGCTTTGAATACATCTTGAATGTATTTTCAAAAGTACATTTTCTATGATTAATTTTCACGGGTTCTAGTAGAATAATAGATATCGTTTTCATTGATTTTACCCTCAAATAATAAAAATGTTAGGAAAGAAAGGACATTAGGTATTTACAATCAATACAATGAAAAAGCCATAATTATAATATTATGAGAAGGTAATACAATCATGGTATTGGGGAAAACCTACTATCACGACAGTGCTCATTGGTGCTCATGACACACTTATCAAGGAAGTTAAAAATATTAATTGATTTTATTCTTTATGTTGCATTGATACCTTAAGATCAGTGGCGTGGCGACAAATCCCTTTCTGCATAAAAATGTGCAAAAAGACCAAAAAAAAAACAAATTTTCAGCAAAATTACATTTTCATTTAATGCTTACAGTACAACAACCTTAACTAACCGGCAGCAGAGTTTTAGTCTTCTTCCGTTGTTTGTTCTTTCTTGTTGAAAAATATGGAGCAAGCAACAATATGGAATCTTTTCATAAGAATTGAAATTAAAGAACTTTTTCACTTTGTTCCACTTATTTATTTTTACCATTTCATCCTACTACGGACATTTTCAGACTGGTAGTTGAAACTCTTATGCTACTGAATTTATACAAACTTAGGCAGGGGTACACAACATTGTCTATATATAATTAATGTTTCTATTTTGTTAATTTAAGGTATTATAAGTAATTTTGTTAATTTAGGGTACATCAGGTAATTATAAAGTTAAGTGGAACAAAGTGAAAAAGTTTTTTAATTTCAATTCTTATACAATGGAATTCCACCACGAATTAACAGTGCAAAAACTAGACTCATTAGAATCTCTTCATATTTATTGACAGCTAAGCGAACATTATGCTATGATATTAGAAATGGCAGTCAGAAAGCGCTGTGACATTTTATAACGCCAGAACTCACTTTTCCAGAGTTATTGCTGCCTTATGCAAAAAACAGATTTATAGGTACCACTAAAGATAAAGTAAGACTAAATAATACCTACATTCTTTTATCTGGTAAATATTTCTTTACCGGAGAAAATCTTAGACGCAGATGGTAATTTAGGATAATTTCACCATGATAGTTTTATTATTTGTAAGTAATGGATTTAACGTGATGTCTCGTGTCTTGAAGGTCGCCATACCGCTACTAGAGATCCCAAATTAAACATAATACAATTAGTTGAAATTATAAAGTGTAGGAACCGGCTCTTGATCTGCGTGCGTACTACCCGAGGCGGTCGGAAGTGGGCCAATGTGTGGGTCCGTTATGTCACACAGCCATCGGTCATTCTCCGAGCAACCTACCAACCAACTTCACAGCCCAATCGCCCATCAGGCAACCACTCCACTTCGCCGCCACTGGGCCACGGGGCAACCACGAAAGCCGAGGAACATTCCCGATGAAAATATGCCACGATCTGCGAACCAAATACTGAATATTCGTCACTGTTAATACCCGCTAAAAGAGTTTGTTCCGTTCCCAACGGTAAAGCATAAAACCAACCACGTTCAATTGATAACTATGTATATAATTATGAATGTGTACGAACCATTGCGGCATCAGCTCAGTGGTAAGAACGCCTCCTTACAATACAATAGCTGTAAATACTTAATGATCAACAAATTAAAAGCTATGAAAAGCTTTGGGGAGTGCAGAATCGATTCCTTATGAAATGGACGAAAAGAACAATGAATTGGTCATATTTACTTGGCTTCCTATCAACATAATTATTGCCATTATGTTCGGTCCGTAGATCCAATACTCTCTAGCTCCTTTAGGCTCCTATCTTGAGCTATTTCAATGGGTTTAGTCCATAGCAGGTCGTCTTCTCTCAAGCATTCTGCAAAGGGGTATTTCCACGTTTTATTTCTTAAAAAATTAAACAAAAATGACTATAATTATAGTATTATTATTTTATTTTTTTCTGGCGAATAAATTTTCTACAGCGAGCCAAAGCTTCCCATTTTTGAATTACCACTAAAACGATATTTGGGGCGGGACTTAGTGTGACGTCATGAGCTTGGACCCTCACTGACAGTGTATATTTATGCTGGCCCAGCTGAGCGACGCTTGTGACGTCACAATCCGATTTGCCAACCACGGGCCGTTTTGATTTTGTCAGTTTTAGATTGTTTTTAAAATCAATAATATTGAATGAAAATATTAAAAACAAATATTTTTAGTAGGATTATTAAAATCAGAAAAATGAACTTTAAATATTCCGTACATTTTCAACAGAATCCCTCGTTTGTGGAAATACCCCATTGTTTTTCCCAGCTTCTTCTGGGATGACTAACTAAACGTTTTTCTCTCTCGATAGAGTGTTTAACTTACTTCAGTAACTACCTCATCTGCATCCTTTTCCTTAAAAAGTAACAGAGGTTTGATGCTGAAAGTTCGTCGAATAGTGAGTTTCTTACGGTATCACAGTGGAACTTCCATCACACCAAGAATCTCATTTCAGCAGCCTGGACCCTAGAACGCAGTCATTCAAATAATCTAGTACAAATGCTATGGGCGTCAAAATGAATAACACTCTTTTAATTTTAAGAAATAACAAAAATTTTATCACAGAATCAATCTGCAGTCGATTATTATAAATAGTGTTCGGATAGTTTGTCATAACCCGCATGCATTTCTAAATGGAGAAAATAAAACATCGGTATGCATAAAAACACAACAACAGCTGTTTTATATGGCAATTACATCCGAAGTTAATTCGTCAATCAGCATAGCATATAACCCAAGGCCGTTACGTCGAATGGCCTTTAGAAGAGATTTTCTTTGATTACGTGATGAATGAACGGAAACTGTATTCAAAACTAAATCTGACCAAACGTTTTACCGTTTCAAGTATTTTTTGCGGCCTTTTAGTATCGTTTATTAGCGATTTTAAAATCGTCTTTACTGATTTTAATTTCTTAGGGAACCTTCTCATGACGACTTCCCTTCAACGTCCTCCGTGGACGAGGAGTAAGGCCCTCCTTTTTTATGTAAATACCGCACAAGAATTCCAACTGCTCCCAACCGTCTAGAGCCAGAGAGACTGTGGCATTCTCAATTGGGGTATGTTGTGAGGCTGAAGTTATGTGGGGAGGAGAATAAGATGGGGAAGAAAAAGAAGGGGAAGTACCTATCTATTCAGGTCTAGTCATCAAACACGGCCAAAGCCATTTCAAGCAACGTTTCAATTCCGAATGATGCTCCGACACCAGGGCGATATTGGGAATATCTTCCACTCCAGACGTGCCGCAAATATACCTACCTTATATTATTTTAAATGATTAAATGAAAGAATGAAAGGTGAGCAAGGGTTTCTTAACACTTTAATATTAATAATAATCCTTATTGAAATATCAGTTAAAAATTCAGTATTTTCATTACAAAAATACGAAAAAAGGTAAGGCGACTTTTATAGAAGTAGACATAATCTTTATTATTTTCGAATGTGATAATTTACTTTAAATTTATATTTTATTATTGGGTCATTACTGACAGTAAAAAAATAATCATAACGTCGGTACGGTCGTTTTATTTTCTCCGTCACGCTCCGAAAGCGACATTTTCGTGGTACAGACCTCAGGCACTCACTAGACTGGGGCGTAGCAGGCCCTAGACTTGATTAAACGATAAATAAAAACAATACAATTGGTTTCAACACAGAAATTATACATGTATAAATTTATCATTATTGAAAACTGTTGATTTCCCCAAACTAAAATAAATAAATTATTAAAATAACACGAACTCAGAAAACAAAAAAATACCCCCACAATCTTGTTAATTATTAGCAGGAAGGTTTTTAACAAGGAATGGTTTCCAAAATGAACGGCGTATATAATTTACGGGTAATATAATTTATTGGTCTTAATTTATCATCTCTGTCGTAGTCGCGAAGTTCGCTACCTTTGGTGGCATAGCAAGGGTGCCCGGGTTCACGGGGTGAGGTTTTTCCGGGTCTTGGGAGCAGTTGCACTGGTAGTTGCAGGGTAAGGGTGGGCCTTTGCATGGCAGGCCGGATCGGGAGAGACTGATTGAGTGTGACCTTTTGAACTTTCCAGCGACTCTCTCGGAATATAGCCTTGCACCACAGAGGGAGGGTTGGATTTGTACATATTTTACTCCTGGGCACACTGATCCCCAGATTCCTACCCGCCACCATACCTTTTCCTTCCCAGAACTTCCCCTTCTTCCTTTTCTAAAAAGATTCCCCACCTAGCATCCCCAAAGATGACACAGACCCTGACGGGAATTATGTTCTACAGGGCCTGTGTGGAATATATAAAAAATATACAAGTGTGCAATTACACCCGGTAGAAGTGAAACCTTCAGAAAACTAAAGCAGACAAGAGTGGGAAGATGGTAGATGTTTTTGCGTCTTTTTTTAGTGTCGCTTTTTTGTTTCATCGAGTTTCAAATCACAAAGGTGCTAAATAAGTTTTCACTTCAAAACATCATATTTGTAAAATAGATAATAAAAAATGTAAATATTATGTAATATGTTATTTTCCTCATTTTACGGAGTTTTATCTTACAAAAAATCTTTTGTTACAAAAATCAATGTTTTATCTTAAACACAAGTAATCTTTGATTCACGTTTTTTTCATTTTCGAGACATATCAGCGAGTGAACTAAACACCGGCTTGAATAGAAAGGCCACTCACAGACACACATGACAATGTGCCATTCTCAGAGAAACATAATTAGAAGTAAATTGAGGGAAATAATTGCTAATAAATATTGTCACGGCACGCCACTGTCAACAGCGTAGGTACTCAGTTTTCGGCTCGTGCGTAGTGTTTCTAGACTATTTTCAACTTTAGCCAACTCACTTTCTACGCAGAAATGTTAATCAATAATAACAAGTCATGCCTCAAGAGAAATTGTACGTAAGAGATGCAAATGTACCGCGGTTAATAACCTAATCTAACTTAACCGTGCAGCCATAATATTTTACATATACTACAAACATAAGCAAAGATCGAAAACTTGATCATGGTCATGACGGCCTCCGTGGTCGAGGGGTAAGGCTCTCGACTAGCGATCCGGAGGTTGCGGGTTCGAAACCCTGCGTGCGCACGTGAATTTAAGTTAGTTGATTTGTGGTATTTCACAGTTTAGTCATTTATTTAAAATAATAGTAATATGTGGTATATTTGCGGCACGATCCAGAGTGGAAGATATTGGCAGTATCGTCCTGATGTTAAGACCAACACTAATAATTGAAACGTTGCAACGTTGCTTGAAATGGCTTTGGCCGTGTTTGGTGACTAGATCTGAATAGCCTGGTCCTTCCCCACCTTTCTCCTCTACACCTCCCTCCCCTCCGCACTACCGTCAGCTACATCTTTGGTTTCAATGTACCCCTATTGGGGATGCCATGGTCTCACTGGCTCCAGGCGGTTGGGAGCAGTTGGGACTCTTTTGCAGTATTAATTAACTAATTTTTTCACTGTCCATGTTTTAACACGGTCGTTTGGATTCCGTCTGTCTATAAATTTATTTGTATGTTTCATTTCCGTTACAAAACGGGGGCTATTTCAATGGTTTAGTAAAGATTATTTTTTCAAATATGAAATCGTCTTCTTAATCGCATTTATACAATATTATGGTACCTACCCGGCTACCCGCTTGAAGAAAGTTAAAAAAAGAACATTCATTGAGATAGCGACGTTTCTTTGGACAAGCTGTATAATTCCTTAAAATATTATATTTAATAATTATGTAGTACCTACTTACAAATCTTATGATTTCATAGGAAATTTCGAGTTTGATTTATTAAATGTGATAAAATTAGAAACATATTTATTGGACGCCAGGTCTACTTTCACAGAACTACATAGTAGAATTTAGCATTATTTTGCGGGAATACATAGATTTTAGTTAATAGGTGATATAATATACTTTCGAAGAAAGGCTTCTCTTTGTTTTAAATTCACATAAAACAAATAGGCACGATATTAAATTGTTAACACAGTAGATATATTATAAATTATACCTTATACCCAATGAACTCTATTTATACAGGAAAGCCAACATTTGCACACATAACATTGCAAAATATGATAATATTGTCCAACGCTTGCATAATGTTTACAAGAAAATCTACGTAACTAACATCCGGATTGTTATGTAAAATAATTATCATACCCGCACTATTACCTATGATGTAACTAGAACTAGATAGTCAGAAGGGCAAACAGTAGGAAAAAATCATTTCTGCTTTTTGCGGGTGGATGGGAAATAGGACACGTAAACATAATTGTTTTTATCTACTTTTATGCGACATTGTCATATGGGCAGTAATCACCGTATATATATTTATATTTGCTATGAGGAATGGCTGCGCGACCTTTTTCACAAAACATAAATTTGGATTTGCGACTGAAATACCTAACCAAATTAATTGAACAATTATTTTTTTAATCAACAGATATAGCAAATATCTAAAACTTACATGTGCTCTTTTATTTATTTTTGTTGTAAATTATGTAATATAGGCTATTAAAGAATTCAATTTTGCACGATTTTAGAGGTTATAACACTAGTGTGTTATTATTTTCTAGACTTAAGAGGAACGGCTGCTCGGCCTTTTTTAGGTTGAGTTATCTATTTTTTTTTATCTGTGTACCTATATCTATTGTGTAGAATATGTACGATATCTATGTAAACCATGGGTTCGCACTAGAAATTACAGTGACAATAGACAACAGTTACGATTTGCCGTCATTATTTTAACATCAGTGCGAAGATAGAGGAAGCTAACCTCGCTTAGATTCAAATTAACTATTCATAATTTCTGATCATAAACAGAATGAATTAATCAATTAATTGCCATTGAAATTAATTAATTGTCATTCAAATCAGAGAATCACAATGACATTAAAAAAATCACATAAAAATCCACCTAGTGCTTCGGTCAAATAATAGGCAGCTATTCGCAATGTAATGGCTAATCAGTAAGCACAGTAAGTATCTACCTACTATTTATGTTGTAATGTTTTCGGACAAATGAATTAGAAAATGTACTGTACCTACTACGAGGATTGAGTAAGGCAGCAATATTAATTTAGTACTAGGAGACCCGGCCACACGTTGCTGTGGCTAACGAAACACAACGCCACGTCATTACCCAACCTTTATAACCAACGCCATCTGTTAAATCAAAGCCACACCGCCCGCTTGTCAGCACGCTGTCTTTATTTATATATTTCAACCAATTTACACAAAACCTTGACAAATTATATACCTAAAAACTTGCTTCATGAATCACTTTATTGGTGAAAACCGCATGAAAATCCGTTGCGTAGTTTAAAAGATCTAAGCGCACAGATCAAATATAAAAGAATTCCAAATCTACACTTTTGCAGGTGGCGATAGTTTAATTATTTTTAATTGTTTGCGCCCATCATAGAGATATACTATAGAAGCGCTATCCCGTACATAATTCTCCGAGATTCGTGTTCAAATCATGCACGAACAGGCCTTCGGGCTAACTGAAGCCACCGCGTCGAAAGACGCGGACCGTCCTTTCCTTTTACTCAAGCCCATGGTTTCATCATTTTCTTGTTGTTGTTGTACTAATAGAGAAATGGAGGTAGCAACCTACGATTCCGTTGAACCAATTTATCTATGTATATATATATATCAATGGCGCCCATTCGCACGCAATATGAATATAAATAAATAGTTTGATCGATAAACAAACTCAAATCTTTCAAAAAAGGCTAACAAGTACAATATTGTATCGGTGACTCAATCCAACGTTGTATTTTTTAGACTTTCTTGAAAGATTTGAGTATGTTTATGGACAAAACTAATTTATGCATGTCCATATTGAGTATGTACGGGCGCCATAGGCCTCTTGCATGGATTTCATAAGGACTCGTGTGGATAGATTTTTTTACTAAGATTACGAAAATGTTAGTAAAATGTTTTAAAAATGTATAGTTTTTTTTTATTTTTAAATAAATAAATCCATTATTTGAGCTCGTGACGTCACTACATGAAAATGTCCCGTCTCCGATTATGTTCCCTTAATTTTGTAAAATTCCACACCGATAAATATTTTTTTTATATGGCAACACTTTGATTTCCGGCGATTTTTTTAATTTGCGTTTAACGTTCACTGGATTTATTAGCGAACTTATCCTTTGGTTTGATTTTTTGATAAAGATGGCGATGTTTTTACAGATGTTACGAAGAGAACCCCGTACAATTTATTGCTCTTCGTGTGGAAAATGTTCTTTTTTAAAATGATTTTCGGCTACGTAATTGTCGTTTTTTCGCACCCATAAAATTATGTCTCGTCTTTCCGGTTTATAAAAAATGGTCTGATTTTTCGGATTGAAATTTTCAAAAAATCGCCAGGGATTCAAAAATACGATTAAAAAAAAGAACAGAATGTCTTAGAATATTTGCCTAAACCGGATTTTTTTTTTAAATGTGATGCAAGTGGCCTATTGAACAATTGCCGTCATTGAAAGCGAAGATTATGAATTCTTTTTAGTACCTATTACATTAAAATAATTATTTTGAAAAAGGAATTTCGAAGTTCCACGAGACTATCCTAAAGTCAGTTAGTTCAATTACACTGGCTAAGAAACCTGCCTAAACTTATTTTTGAAATTTTAACATTTAAACACCCAGGTCAAGTCTTATTTAGTTGCTGATATGTCGTAGTCATCAAACCATCTCTAAATACAGTAAGCAACGGTAGGTACTAATCTAGTGAGCCCCTTTTGCGGACCTATCCCCAGAGCGCGAATAACGCACGAATGACAATATTATTTTTTTTAATGTAACTAGCTTATTCTAATTTAAAATTTAAATACCTATGAATAATCTATGGTTCCATGACATCTCAACAAAGTGAAATTTCAACACTCATTTGAAAAATCATTAAAAGTGATGAAAAAAACATTAATTACGCGAGCTCAAAATGGGGGGAGGGGTCCAATAAAATCTCATCGAATCTCGTTTAAACTGAGGGGGGGGGGGGGGTCAATAAAAATCTCCCGTCAACTTTAAAAGAATATAGTTATTATTAAGGAGCTAATAAAAATAAAAATTAAATTGATTAAAAATTAAGGAAGGTGGTGCTCTTGTCTGTTATATTATTAATTTTAATAAATTTAAATGTAGCCCTTTAACAACTGTAGTGTAAATCTCACGTGAGGGGGAGGGGTGGGGGTCCCACCATATCTCGCCTAATCTCACCAAGGGGAGGGGGGAGTCTAAATTGAAAAAAAACAGCTCACGTAATTGAGGGATGCCCTCTAACCTAACGTAATTAACCGAGATTTTTTCATCTATTTTAATGGCTTTTCAAACGGATGATGAAGTCATGAAGTGCCACTTTTTTGAGTTGTTCGGTCACCATAATCCATATAAATTAAATAAAAAAAAAATAATGCGGTTAATAGTACTGTTTGAAACGATGCAACGCAAATATAAACACAAAAGAAGACAAAACCGTTCAGGAAAAATGAAAAATTAAAGCTGCTCTAGGAGCCATTAGACTTGTTGTGTGGCTGTTACCAATGAACAAGACTTTCTTAAATGGTATAGGAACCTATATTGCAAGTTACTAGTTTACAACATATTATATAAATAATTCTACCCAAATAATTTAATCGAGTTCGCGCCATCTTCAGTAGCCACGTTTTCCATGCAAACGCTAGCATTAAAATTAAGCAGGGGACCGCGGTCCCCCAGAGGAGAGAGTGAATTCTGATAGATTGTACCGAGCGGCAAACACCGGCGCTGAGCGATTCGAACGAAAGCGGCCCCACTTCACGCTACACAATACAACAGGTATTCCGTATGGTTATCAGTATCACTATCACCTTGACTAGGATAAATCTAAATTAAACAAACCACTCTCAGAATAATAATAATAATTATTATTAGACAATCTAGTAATGATTAATAGAATCCGGAATAATTAAAAAAAAAAAAAAAAATTGTTTTTAAATATACAATCCTAAATCTAAATTAAACAAATCACTCTCAGAATAATAATAATTATTAGACATTTTTAGATAATCTAATAATGATTAATAGAATCCGGATAATTTAAAAAAAATAGGATTTTTTATTGTTTTTAAATGTACAATCCAGTTAAACACTTAACGTCATTGGTTACCGCAATTAAGCAGTTTATCAACAGGATGTTAATGTTCAATTACAATGTAAAGATATACAGGGTGTTAAGGGACGTACTTGACTTATTTTAACCAGTGATTCCTGACATTATTTAGATTTAGAGTAAAAAATGTTCATGAAATTTTGTTCGCCGGTAACATTTTTAATGTTTATTTTTTTTTCTACAAAAACATAAAAAATGGTAGGTGATGGACAGTTAGAAGCGGAGTAAGGTGTTGGTCGGTTAACCGGCTGAGTGACCAGTGACGACAAGCGGAAGATTTTTTTTTTTGTTTCATCTCGAAGAAAAAAAATGTCATCAAAAAAGTCACCGGAGACAAAAATCCCAATTACGTTAAATTAATTTAATTTAATTAATGGTTATAGTAAGTCAAATACGTTCCTTAACACCCTGTATACATAATATTTTTAACGGTGTTCCAGATTTTATGTTCGGGTTAAATCTTTCCCAAATGAAAGACTAAACCCTTCCACACACTTTTCCACAAATGATTATCTAGTAAATTCACGCAATGTAAGTGCACTATATATAAGTATAAAAAATACAAAACAATACAAGAACAATACGTCAATCCACCAGAAGCATAATGGGAAAATATTTCACCGACTCCAGATATTTTCGTATCAGAGGGTTCGGCTCTGATGAAATCCTAACCGGTCCGATAAATCCTACTGATCCCTCAATATAAATATTTAAAAAAATCTTTCGTAATCCTACATGTATTTAAAATGACTGCCTTTTGCATTTTTAAATATAAATTCTTAGAAAATCTAATACGCCTAAATTTTGAATGAGAGAGCTAGGTATAATGCCAGTAGCCGAAATAACAAATGGTAATATTTTTATAGTCTGAGAATGCCAAATTCTTTTAATCTCATTTCCTAAATCTGTATATTTTCTTATTTTTTCAGAAACAGTTTTCTGAATATTACAAGAATTTGGAATAGCGATATCAATGATATAAGTTATTTTTTTAAACTTTGTCATGTAAAACTATATCGGGTCTATTATGACTAATTATTGTTCTGTCGAATAGTTTGATCATAATAATGTTTTTTTACTAATATTATAATTTAACTATACAGAGTGTCTCTGTTAACACACATGACTTTGTATAAAGCATCTCTATTTAGCAGCCATTTTTTTAGAAGTATTAATTTAGGTGAATCGCATTTTTTTATATTTATTGGTAACATGTCCAATATTTCGGGCACGTTATATTCGAGGATTCTTAAATAATTCTATTACAACTGATGATGTGCTATGCCTCCATCACTAGGAACTACTGTGTCGTGAGCAGGCGCAATTTATAACAGAAATACAAATATCAACACAATATTACGTTTAAAATAAAAGAGCATCGTACCGTTGGAAAAAAATACTTATAAATTGGTTTTGATAAAATCTTTGATGTTAAATCAGTCTTGGCTGATGATCCAAGACTTGATGTCTGATGTATATTTAAAATAAGCTTTTTTGTCTAAATGATCAGTTGTATAGGTATGTTGCAGAGTATCTAAAATTTCTTTGGTCAAAAGCTGTTTTAGCGAAAGTAAGAGATGACCTTTGGTTCTAGTATCTCGAGCAGTTTGGACATTTCAAAAGGCAGTTCTGTATATGAAGAGGTATGCTAGTATAAAGTTGCCTAATGTCCAAAACACAGATTTCATCCGAACTTCTTGTGAACAGTAGTTTTAGAATAATCTTTATAATTAGTTTTTTAACTTTAAATTTAGATCAATAATAATAATACCCTACTCGATTAAATATGAACTTTATTGTGCATAATAAAATTGTTTTAAGTTCATTCAATTGAACTTAATGTTTTGTAGAAGCTTTTAAAAGTGGATATGTATAAATAATAATGCACTTAGGTTTGTCCCCATACCCTGAGTAAATACGTGAACTAAGAAGTTCTTCATCGATTGACCAAATATTGTAAATTGTGGTACATATAAAAAAGAGGGAAACTCTAATATCGTAGTCACACGAGGAGCGACAAACACAAAAATACCCAACAGATAATCGAGGAGGTAAAGAAGACATCCCTCCGAGTGTCTTTATGTTTAAATTTTTTGTTGTTAAATAGTTGAGTTTTTTTTTTAATTGATTTTAATTGTTTTAGGCCAAAATGCTTTCTAAATAAGTAAAAAAAACCTAACACAAAAAAAAAATTATTTAAAAAAATTAATTAACAGTGACATGAATAAAGATAAAAATTACACGAAAAATTATTATTATGAATCCCAGCAAGTAAAGACCGCCAAACGGGACCTGCCACAATATTATTGCGGTATTTGTAGCGGAAATGAGAATTGAAACCTAGCATCATTCTCTTCTTATCTATTAGAAAATGGAAATTTCATTTTTTTGAATCAATTTGCGCTGTAGAACATAAAAATTAGATAAGTATCCAAATTTTATAATAATTATTATCATTCATCACAATACGTATCAACTTCTTGCACCTTTGTTTATGTACAGCGTACAACAAGTTTTATACTTTTTATTTAAATATTGAATTATGGAATGGACCATAGATTATATAAACCTTCTATGTTCTGAGGTTCACACAGAAGATAAACGAAGAAGTATCCAAATTATTACGAACTAAAATATCAAGGTGTGCATGTTTGCACGTTAAAGACATTGTGGGAAAGTTAAGTTAAATAAACAAAGGAATGATAAAAATGACATAAAATTGAACAATTGGATAATAAAATTATTAAAAAACGACGGCAAAAATAGTCTACCCAACTTATTTGAAATGATTAATTTGACAACGTGTCATTAATTTATTTTGCCTACACTGTTTCGACACGTAATTTTCAAAATTAACTTAATGTCACATTCCAACAATACCTATAAAGTAAGAACACCCATCTGAATTTATTTTTTTAGTGCAGTATTGTTATGTAGATATAATTAAAACGGTGAAATATCTCCAGCTTCCGCTGTGTAAATTTAATGTAATGCTATTATTATTATCTTCCACAAATCATTTGATGCTACCGGGATGACCAAAAAGTAAGTTCTAAGAAACCAGTTTTCTTTTCAATCTCATTTTGTCTTAATTAATTTAATACCTAAATCACAATAAATAAACTTAACATCAAGAACTACCAGGATATTCCCATATCAAGAGAAAAAATTTCATTGTTAATACTTAGAAATAATATATAAAAACACCTGTGAACATGCTAATTTGATCGTGTTAAAAAGGAAGTGCCTACAATGTGTCACTTGAATCTTGTATAAAGAAATGAAGGAAGTATTAAAAAAAAAAAAAAAATTTCAAAGAGCCATCTAAATCAGAGATGTCAACATGTCAAACTAAATAACTCATAGCAAAGCAAAGACTTTTGGAATTTGGAATCCCCCAGGGAACTGTCGTAGGACTAATATTATTCATAATATATGTTAATAAAATGTTTAATTTGTAAAAATGATGACACCTGAATAATACTCGAATAAAATTAACGAAATACATGGAATGAGCCAATGCAGCCAATCGCGACATAGAGGTTATTAAAAAAATTGTTGACAAAATATTGTCATTAAACACAGAAAAAAAACATTTGATATTACCTTCACTCGTCAAGAAGAATCTTCTAAATTTTACGATTCACGACACAAACTGTACCAACATTCTTAATTGTGATTGGTACTAGAGACGTGCTAAACTAAATCAGAAGTCAAACAAGTAAACATCTTGGAATAATAATCATAAAGCAAACTAAAATGGAGAGACCACATTAATCTTACTGTAGAACGGTTGCGTAAGCTTCTCCATGTTTTCCACAACTTACGGAAAGTCGTTGACAAGAATACAACCTATTTGGGAGGGGTGGGTTTATAAAATCTCTCTACCTACAACCATTAATTTATTATTTAAAAAATATTTAATAGAATCAGGTCAAAAAAGCCTTATGACTTTCCTACCCTAACATTTTTTCAAGAATTTAAGATTATTTCAATTACAAAGTTAAATAAGCAAAATGCCACACTTTAAATCTACTTCACTTAAAAAAATCACCCACTATATTTATGTCGATAGATTAAAAAAAAAATAATATCCATTCAAATGTTGAAAACCACCTCGGTTCAATATCATTATCATCTTCTCGATGTAAAAGGGTTCAATAAATTACTATCTAATAAAGTTAAATGACAAATTAATAAAAAATAAATATTTAAAAAATTAGATAAAGTCTTTGAATTTAGATAATGATTTATCGTGACATAAATTTGAAATTCCCGAGAACTACATCATTATTTTTATATTTTCAAAAATGTTGAAAAGACCCATGCTCTGAAAATCATAAATCTACGTTCATAATATTATTGTCTTATTCTTTCTTTTATTGTTATTATGATGCATTTAATTAAAAACACCAACTCTACAAGAATTTATTTCGTTACAGACCATAGTTCATATTTAGAAAATTAATTATAAATATATACAAAATTTAAAAAAAAAAATAAGTTTTATAATATTATGTGCATAATCAAAATACATTACATCCATTAGACTAATTAGTTACATAAAAGTATGGAATTTTTATTATGTACCCACGGTTGCTAATATAAAATAACCAGGTGCAAACAAATGTCATGCACTGTCTTAGTCATTATTTACTTTACTTATCAATATAGATGTTGACAAGTGTTATTTTGACGACGCTTGGTGTGTCTTTACTTGCATTTTAATTATATGAAGATTTTCTAAAAACATATTTCAATTTTCACGTTCAATTAAATTCATATAACAATTTGGAAAAGAAACGATTAAAATGTTTATTTCAGTTATGGCTGTACTAATGATTGAAAAAGTCATTGTTAATAAAAGCTCACTCGGAAAAAAAATTAAAAACATCATTGTCGTTGCAACCTGTGATATTGGTTTTAAGTCATAATAGAAGATGGTTATTCAACATTTCCTGCGGAAACCATTGTTCTTATAAACAAAGACTGCTCAACAATTTTGTTACGTAGGTATACAATTTTGTTTAACATTTTTTTTCATATTTTTTAATACATTCCAGAATGGAGCATCATTTTTCTCTGACGTTTAATAATAGGTCAGCAATGCAAAATGAAATGTTTTTTTGTTTATCGACAGTAAACAGACCACGATCATTGTTTAATATATTAGGCACGTCATTATTATTATCTTAGTAAAGGACTTACGTACAAGCATACAAAAATAATATTTTTTTATAATACGCGTCAGTTTTACATTATATTCTGATTACAGAAAGTATTATAGTGAAACACATATTGCTTAGATGCCCGTATTTTTCTACAGTGATAACAAATAATAACTGACAAAATAATAACCAACGTAAATAGTTATTATTTTGTAACTTTTATTTCTATATATCTGTAGATAATCTTTATGGACGGTCACTCTATTAAAGATAAATAATAAAAGCAAAAACTACTGCCAATCGGCAGTCCATTGCTTGTTGAAATTAAATACAAATAGTATTACAATATTCATATCGATCACGGGCAATTGAAATGCTTTGAAGAAAAATATGTTAATTGTTCAGGAGAGCGAACAGAAAGTTAAAAAAAATCAAATCTCCTATTTTTTGTAGATCTATAATTGTGAATTCTTATTATAAAATAACATTCAGAATACTAAACACTTTTTTGTAAATTTCTTTAATAACAGTATCTAATTAATTTTTAATTTTTCGTCAAAAATCCTCTTAAAATGCAAGTCGTTAAAAACACACTTATTTTCCTAGAAATATTCCGACGACGCAGATCGAAAGAGAAAAAAATGGCTTATTTAACTCAATTTTTTTAATACTACTAAACTTTATAATGCGAATTTCTTTTTTATAAATAAATTGGAAGTAATTATGTCTTCGTATTGGCGTTGATGCACCTTTGCAAAATAACACATTAAAATATATTTTGATATAAATGTAGCACGAAAATTAATAAGCAGGGCAATGACAATATTCTGATCGACAGAATCAGACCCAATAACAAACGAGGTCCGCTTTCGTGCACCGGTAGGCTATTCATAAAACAGGACAGTGGAGGTGTGGGAGGAAACAGACAATATAAGCATAATTACCTCCGTGAACTGATTTCCCCTGGTGAATTTACACTACTTTAACACGGTGCAGCCAGAAAACTTATCTCTGGCACTGCAGGGCTTCGACTCCGGGAATAAACTTCAAACCTTCATTTAAATAGCTCCTCGAGTCAGGTCAGCGGATGCACAAGATCAGGGCTGCATTTAGAAGGGAAGAGGTCAAATGTCTGGCCCGTAAAATAATGTTATGTGCTACCTACTGATTTAAAGATGGGATTATGTAATAATGGTAGTAAAGCAATGAATCATAAATTCAACATTAATTTTGGCCTTAAAACTAAAACTATGTAAAGTCTTTTCCGACACTTTTTGTGTCGCATAATATGAAAATCTTAAAATTATTCATAACTGCTCGTTCTTGGATTGTGGCGCTAATTTGATTATTTTAGAAAAAAACACTGTTGCGTGTCATGCTTCAAAATATTAAGATAAAGAATAGTTTATTTTCGTTTGTTCAAATGGTATATGATATGAATGCGAATAAATAGTTTCATCCGTATAAAAAACTCAATTCTTTCAAGAAAGACAAAGAAATACAATATTGATCGAACATAATTGATACAATATTACAATATTGTATTGAAGAAATTGAAGAATTGACTATTTATTCACATTCATGAATAATTTAAAGTTTATTTGCCCAAATTTATAGAAATTCAGAAGAAGCACTAAAAAGTGAAGATTACAGAATTAAGCCTATCAACATGTACAGCACAGATATGGTACACCGCAGGTTTTGTCAGAAAACTTTCACAAAAATATAAATTCAAAACAAGGCGATAGAAACGGTAAAATGGTGAGACCTCATTTTAAAATGCTACCAAAAAGGGATTAGTGCATTGTGTAACAAAACCTGATAAACACTTAACCCCCTCAGGCTAATTTGGTCACTTTTCGGAACAACTCATATAGGTTGTGTCTCCCTTACTATCATGGTGAGATACATGATCTAAACGGTGTTAGAAAGAGAAAACACCACGCTTTATATTCAAAGATAAAAGTTAACCACAAAATAATTAAAATGTACACCTTTATGAAACCAAAGTTTTCGACCGCAATTAAAAAAATTATGAAACTTTGGGATTTTTTTATTAATTACTTTTATCTGAAATTACAAAAAAGTGAATTGACGATAATATTTTAATATACTTGGCTAATGTGTGTGTTTTTATTTTTTTTAATATATGTGTGTTTGCATTAAAAAAATTATTTATTTATTTTGAATTATAAAATTTAAAGCGTATTTTATCATCTTTCAAAAACAGTTTTTAGTTTTTGGATACGTTCAGAAATATTCCATTTACTTGGATTTTAACTTTAAAAATATTCCCGAGACCTGAGGGGTTTAGTAATTGACTTGTTGTATGGTGTTGACAGTGCTGCAATAGCAACACGTTTAAAACAATGGCGACCCTTATAGTTGCTATAATTGTCGGAAAAAAGCAACGAGATCTGAACTAATATTATTTAGTAATCCAGCACTGTTGACGCGTACCTTGATGTGTATATTCGTGGTCCAGAGTTCCCCACGTGGTGGTTGCAAGGCCACAGAGAAATGATATAATGAATAATGATGAATGTGAAAGGCACTACCTGCGACCACTAACGACCTGGCGAAAGCGCGCGAGATCACTCTCCTTTGTGAGGCAGAGATTCCCTAATGATCATGTTCCGGAATTTATTCCATTACTGTGTCAAGGCTGACCCCAAACCTAGCCTTAATTGGTCGTTGGGACAGGTAACTATTAGTTTTATTATTACTAGATGAATAAAAGGCCACTTACTTATAATTAGTGTCCGACCGAAACAGGACTTTCTACCGAAACCGAATCTTCGGT
The DNA here is from genome assembly GCA_917563855.2 of Limnephilus lunatus. Lineage (NCBI taxonomy): Eukaryota > Metazoa > Arthropoda > Insecta > Trichoptera > Limnephilidae > Limnephilus > Limnephilus lunatus. The sequence continues at coordinate 49,732,889 of OU830600.1, forward strand.
ATCTGTCTCAGTTTCGGCCGAAACCGAAACCATAACCGAAACTTTTTTAAGACATGTTAAAAATCTGTGGATTACTGAAATTTGGCTTTTTTTTTACTTATGCAGACAGTTAACACGTGTTAAATGAAATAAAAAAACAAAAATTGAAATATTATGTGAAAAAAATATATATAAACAAACAAACAAAAATTATAAAAATTAACAAAATATGTTAACTGTTAACTACTTCTTGGAACAAAAATTTGTCAATTATCAACACTTACATTATAAAGAAAGGAACTCATTATTGTGTATATTAATTTTAATTGCATTTACAATCACAACATTCTTGTTACACGTGTTAAATGAAATAAAATAATTTAAAAAAAAAACAATAATTGAAGTATGTGAAAAAATATATACTACATATGTTTTTTTGATATTACTGTTATAAAACAAACGAAAATTATAAAAATTAATACATAAACTTATATCACGCTGCACTGGCAGGCTTCAGCTGATGGTGGCAGGTGACACACGAGCCACGAATCACCTGAAGTCAGCCGAACGACGGGCTATAATTCACGAACGCAGAGTTTCGGTGCGGCCGAAGTTTCGGCAGATTTTCTGCCGCCACCGAAACTGATGTCGAAACTAGATTTTTTTGCCGAAACTTGCCGAAACCGAAACCGAACCTTCAGTCGGTCACTACTTACAATATCTACTAGCGTTTTTCCACAAATCTATGGTTGGACCGTTGGGCACAAACGTTTTTACGCCTGTCCAAATAACTCGTAGGGTTTGAATGTACCGCTTGAAAGTCTCGCTCATGGTACAATAATAATAAATAATAGTTGTAGTTATTAACCTACAATGCAATGACCGTGTAAGGTCGTGATTTTAACGTTTAATGGAATAATGAACGAAAACACCGCAAGTTATTAAGGCGGCCGCTGACCAGCGTTAGTTTTCTCTCACTTTCTCGAACTTGTGAAGATAATTATTAGGTACTTGTTTCATATTCTTAAATACTACTTAAAAGTAAAAAAAATACAAAGGGCGTTTGCAGAACCGATCCTATTATAAACCAATTAATCAAGAAAATGGTTCAGATAATTACTATCTTATGAAGAGCCATTGTTAAAGTTAAAACTCAGTAATAATTTCCTTTATTCATGGGCATATTATCATATAATGTGAGGCGAGAGTTTGTGCTAAACATATAATTTAGTCAGTTATAGGATAACTATCGCTGAATAAGAGCTCGCACAATACATTTCCCCCGCAATAATTTACTCGCGACGATTTCGCCTATCATTAACAATTCGAATTATTAGAAAAAACACATATAAATTATAATTTTATTCAATCGTGTTTGGAATGAAAAGTTGCACCCCAACAAAAATAGCATCCACAAATGTAGTAAGTATAATTTTTTTCCATAATTTTTTACAGCATTATAATATTGTTTGACATAATATTTTATACACTCTCCTAATAAAGCAGATTCTTGTGCTTAGGTGAGGACAACTCATATATTATTACAACTATATAAAAACTTACAGAGTTAAGTAAAATAATAATTATTAATTCCCAGTGTGGATTTCTAATCTAAGATAGCAGATTACACGGTAATAAAGAAAACAATATATTCATAATAAGAGGTATGGCAACTTTATCAGATAATATTATATAAAAGTAATAAACAATATAGATAAGTTTTATATATAATACATTAGAAATGACAATCAAAACATAATATACCGAAGAATAAGTAAAAATTATATGGTATTACTACAAACATTTTTTTTTTAGTTTTTTTAAATTGTCGTTTTTTCTGACCGCATTTTAAGGGGTAATTGATAGAATAATTTTAAGTAGGGGAATCGGGAAATCTTGGAATACATTTGTTGTTGGCGAGTAAAATGTCTTTAAAAAAAAAAAAAAAAATTTCATGTACGGATGATTTATTTGCACCCAAAGCCACCCATTCCATCTTTTAGTATGATATAGTATTTCTAAGTCCAAAAACCATTTTTTTTTATTTATTTTTTATTTTTTTTATTTGAAATATACATATATATAACAGATTTACAGAAAGAAAATATTTGGTTCATAAAAAACTAATTACAGATAAAGTTATTTCTTGTTAATGAATCTACCCAATTTAAAAGAGAAAACATTTCTCGTGTTTGAATTGGGGAGTTGTGCTATTATAGCAAAAGATAAAGAAAAAATAATATACAAATATATAATCTTTTTTTTTAAATTAAGAAAATAATCTTATGAATGATAACAAATATTGATTAATACATTTAAATCAGTTTCTCATTCTGTCTACTGTAGAGTTTAACTTTTCCATTTGACGTTATTATCGATAATTATTCCAAGATATTTTATTTTTTCTTTACTACTTATGTGTAATACAATTTGAGTTACAGTAGACTAAGTAGACAATTTCTTTCGTGAATTTTAATGTTTACATTTATATTTCAGATATGCTCTGTTAGGCTAAATAAAGGGTAGAAAATTATTTTTTTCAACATTTAGCGACAATAAGTTTTCGTCAAACCGTAGTTTTATAACCCCGCATAAGGCATAATATTTCCAATTATTGGGAGTTCAAAAAGTTCATAAAATATAATATGAATAGTGAATAGTAAAGGTCCTAACACAGTTCCTTTTGGAAATCTATATTTTGGATTTCACTTAGTTGTTTACTTTCACCTGCTGTATCTTTGAGATAGAGATAAATCTTTAATGATTCAGCTTTGCCAGTTATTCCTATATTATTTAGTTTATTAATTAACTATGAATGTGAAACACTATCAAAAGCTTTACGGAGGTCAATGAATATACTAAAGCATTTTTTTCTCTGTCTAATGTGTTAATTCTGAAATTGCTTCTTGCGTGCTTAATTTTTCTCTGAAACCGTATTGACTAGGGTTAATACATTTTTTTTCCAAATAATCAACAACTTGTTTTTTTAATAACTTTTTCGTGTATTTTTACTATGATGGATACTTATTAGGCAGTAATTGTTTACTTCTTTCGAATCTCCGAATTTGTGCACTGTTAGATATCTATGTTATAATGGCTGTTTTAGTTAGATGGGAATATTCCATTTTCAATGTTTAAATTAATTATATTATTATTTTCGGTTTACTTTTAGTCAAACAAGTAGGTATAGTAAATTAATTTCACCGAAGCAGGAAAAATAAAATGCCTCAATAGCGTCGGTGAGGTTTCCAGCGACCTAGATTAAGAAGATCCGCCGCATTCGATAGATATGCGAAATTAACATACATACATTAAAAAATTGCAGCGCAAACGTGTTCGAAAAAATATATAGAAAAGTTGACCCACCCTGGAATGCCGTAATTTGTTGTTTGTTAAAATAGTTAGGTACAAGTTTCAAATCTGTATATACCTACGTATATTAAGTTTTCTACTGCCTTTGCGTATCAACGCTCTTTCTTCTTATTAAAAAATTAAAAACATGGAACAGAAAATCTGACGTCAGACTTAAATGGGTATTTCAAAGCTCTAAAGCTGATTGAAATTTAAAAAATCAAATTTAATAACATCAGAGCTCATCGATCGAGAGTTTCTGAACACTATACAGATTTCAGCTTTACATGTACGACGATTTTGTATTGTTTACGAAGGGATAATATTTTTGATTTAGATAAGTAGGTAACTAACAATCGAATTGCCCTTGAGAGTATAACCAGAGTAAAGCCGGAAATATGTATTTTTTAAATTAAATTTTAGACTTATTGACTTTTTTCCACAAAAAATTATAAATTGTTTTCGAAAGATTGTTCTTTTATCTAGTAAACGCATGTTTTTAATTTTTAGAAAAAAGATTTATTTTTAGTATAATAAGGTTACACCATGGGTCACAGATTTGTTAAAACGATTAATATTATTTTACAAGACATATTTCATGTCATGTAATCATACATTATTGTAAATTAATACGTTATCTAGTAAACGCATGTTTCAAATTTTTAATTTTAATTCAAATTAAATCATAAAAAAAATATCCGAGCACTTATTTGTGTCGAAAATGATCTATTTTGTCTATCTATTTACGGTCTTACAAATTAATATATTTCAGATTTTTTTCACATTTATTTTGCTTAGACATTATTGAAAAATTATAAATACTTACGATAAAAAAATAATTACAAAAAGTACATCATTTTAATAGTTTTATCATCACGACTTTCAGCATTTTTGGATGTAGTTATAAATTTAAACAAATTTGGAATGAAATAAAATCGATATTGAGTTATAATTTTAAAAAAGCTGGTACGGAGAATAATTAATCTTTCTCATTGAAACCGCCTTTTAGGATCGTAAGAACATCTTTCGACGAATTGTGGATTTTCGGCCGCTGAGATTAAAATATCTGACAGAACTAAACGCGAAAATAAAGTGTTGTTTTGGAATTAGCCATCTAATGACATCTAATAATCTAGGTATCTTTTTTTTTTTTTTTTTTTTTTTAAAAAGAAAGACAAACATTCCCGGGTTACGAATAACCCAACAATGTTTGAAAATCTCCTACTACCACCACAGAAAGCCGAAAATGTTGCTTGTGTTGTGATGGAGGACTTAGCCAGCAGAGGAATCGAACATGCGACGCCCGGGTGGGACCCAAGCGCTATGCCCACTCAACCACTGACCGGTCATCCAATCAACATCAATCAACATCATCTACCTACTATTGGAAGTATTGTGTAGAGTTGTACTTATTACTTATTTTCAATCACTTCAGTTAAATGAGGTCAAAAATTACGTCACGGCGGTTTATTCGTACGTGCAATTTATCAATATTAGATAATAGTTTAGAAATCAGTTTTGAGTATGTTTGTTTGAAATAAACTAGGAAGCTCTGTGATTTGATATCTCGTCGATGTAAGGTCGTGACATTTCTCAAATAGATATCTTTCAATAAATAAATATTCTAAGGTCAAAAATCTCAGTAATTAATGAATACTTATTCGAAAATCGTATCATCATTAATAATTAATATTCAGTCCCATTCTTAAATGTTCTGTTCTTTCTGTAAATTATCTGATCACCGTATTTTATTTATTTTGTTTCTTGTATTTCTATTGTATTCTTTTTATTATTGTTTGTTTCTCACGTTCAAAATTATTTCCAATGATAAATAAGGGATACCTAGATGTATATATACGAGCTGTAAATAAAAATAAATAAACAATGTTTAACATTCAACTTCTGAGTCAAATAAAAGTTGTTATTTTCATTTAAAAATAATATTTCAGTGGGTTTATGACTTCTTGTTATTATATAGATAAAAACGATATAGCATATACCTTAAGTTCAAAATAAAATAAAATAAATTCTTTCTTTGGGGTTTTCAACCTACGTCACATTTTGATTGATAATTAATCAATTCCATTTTATCTTTCTCATATTCGAACAGCAACTATCATTTGAACACCGACTACCTTAACAATACAACATATAAACAACCTTTCACTTTACATCAGTGGTTCTCGACCTTTTTTACCAGGGACCACCATGATATTTATTTGTTCTCACAAGGTACTAGAATGAGATCATCTTGGACTTCTTCAGCTACCTCTCCAACACTAATACCAAAAGGGTTGCAAATCAGCTTTTGGATACCTTTCGATTCGATTTTGTAGTAAAAAGAACGTATGTTTCTCTGACCACATTTTAGATTCTAGTCCACGAACCACCGGTTGGGAACCAACTGCTCTACATTAAAGTTTATCAGTTGAGTAAAATTTAAAACATGCTTATTAGTAAGGCTCCGAATCTAAAGCATAGCAACAAGTCACAATTTGATAAAACGCTGAAACAGGCCGAGAAATGTCAAAAATAGTAAATGGCGCTGATAGTTCATTTGGTCGTCAATTAATTGTGATGGGGGTTGACACACCCCAAACAAGCAGCTCTTTTGGTTATATAAAATATACAAACATAAATATGAAAATACACGAATGTGAATGTTAGAAGAAGTAAGCGACGTCCGAGGAAGGATCACAATCAATTGAAACAAATACTTCAGTCGGGCCATGTCAAGAATGAGAATAACAGAAGGGTAGGCATGTTTGAGACGATGTATGAATGTGAATGAAGCAAGGAGTCTATGCCAACAACGAGTTGTTTGGCGGTCCGTCGTGTCTACGGGGAAATGGTGAGTCAGTTAGCAAAGACATGTTACAACTTAGAACAAAGTATCGTCAGTTACCACATTTGACAAGAAAGTATGTGTGGGGTAAGTTGGTAAGTAGGTTCGTGAATACCTCTGAATGAAACAACTTGTATTGTAGATGGTAGTAGACGTATTTATAATGGAGGTGGTTGTACTGTTTGTATTGGACATATGCTGGGGGTATTCATATGTGTAGTACCTATATACCTCAATGGCTGGGAGTTGAAGTGATTGACCGTCTTGAAGGACAACTTCCTCGATGACAATAATTATTGCTAACGATACTTCTGATGCTGATGTATCGCATCTAAGTGAAATAGATGATTTTACAGAGTATTTTAATACTTAATGTTGAAATTTTGCACACTTGATGTTTAAAATAAGACAAAAATTACTGTCTATATCAGATTCCGAAAAGAAGTGTTCCGATGTGGCTTTGTTTTTTTATACAAATCATTAGATTTATTCCGCGATTGATGAAATATACTTGACCTTCATGACCAAGAGGAAGGTCACTGTCTATATGAGATTTCAAAAAGCTACCCCCATCCCATTCTCCAAACCCTTTTATACATTTGATGTTCAAAATGAGAGGGTTATTACTGTCTCCATCTGAATTCGAAAAACTCTGCGTAAAGCCCGAGCAAAGCCGGGGACATAAAAATTTTTTCGAACTTAAAGACCAAAAACATTAAACTCAACAAAGTTCAAAGCGTGAAGCTCAAAGCTCGAAGCTAAACGCTGAAACTCAAAGCTAAAGCTCGAAGCTCAAATATCGAAGCTCAAAACTTCAAACTCAAAAAAGCTTAAAGCTCAAAGCACAAAGCTTGAAGCCCAAAGCTCAAAACTCAAATGCACCCAACTAAAAGCTCAATGTTTAAAGCAGTGGGCGATTCACACGCGGTAGAAGTGAAACCTTCAGAAAACTAAATCGACAGGTGGGGAGGCTACGAAGCACCGAGGAGACCGATTAGTCTCTCATTCTCTCGAAAATCCTACAAATATACGTGTTTGTTTCTTTTTAGTGTCGCTATTTTTCGTTTCATAGAGTTTCAAATCACAACGGTGCTAAAGAAGTTTTCACTTCAAAAATAATGCAAAGGCGAAACGACAATGTCGAAGTCTGATTTTTAAAAACTCTTTGTAATATGCCAGGGAATTCAGATAGAACTTTAACAACATCCAGGTAAATAATCATATATACAAAATAAAACGTTCATCTGGGAACAATAAAAATAATTATCTACTAATTCAACAGCATTCCTGTTGTCATGCTTTGCCATGACAGGACATCATATTATCTGCTCTGTCATGACGAAAATGTCAAGGCATCTACTATGACTGTAGTTTTCTGGCACGAATCGAACGTAATACATTAAATGAACTTAACAGAAGAGATTTTTTTATCTTCTACTGTTTATGCGTACCTACTTATAGGCAACTACTGCCAAATCATATTATTAAAAATCTGGGTTTTCCTGAAAGTACCCACCTTTTCATTCTCGGAAAGATTGTGCCTCTTTAATTACTTATCAATATGTATGAGTTTGGTTGTTCAACGTAATAAGAAAGTTTATCTCGAATCGTCTAAATCAGAGGTTCCCAACCTTTGTGGGCCCATTGCCCATTTATCAAAAAAAAATCTTCTGCGCCTTTCCCCCATATCAATTAGGTATAGCGTATAGCGCATATAAAAAAGTGGAAATTTTACGAGGCCCACGAAAAAACCAATAAATGTTATGGTTTTTATCGTTCGGAAAGCCAGATTCCATAGAAAACTTTTGTCATGAAATAATTTGGAATTTTATGAAAGGGAAACCTTTAAATTGCATCAAATGTAGAACTCGACAAAAATGCGGAATTATTTACAATGTATTTACAAAGTAAGTGCACAAAGTATGCCTATTGCCAAAAATCATAATAAAAACGCTCCCAAAGCACTTTCTGTCGATCGAGCGACACCAATTGGTGGACGATATTGCCCAGGTTAGGAATCATAGGTCTACATAAATTCTAGTTTGAATCACGCCGGATTCACACAGGAAATGTAATTTTGCAAAAACGCGCTTACTAACTTCTCGAACAACTTTTTTTTTACGGTGCTCCAGATTTCATGTCCGGGTTGAATCTTTCCCAAATGAAAGACTAAACCCTTCCACACACTTTTCCACAAATGAATATCTAGTAAATTAACGCAATGTAATTGCACTATATAAGAATAAAACAATACAAGAACAATACGTCAATCCACCAGAAACATAATGGGAAAATATTTCACCGACTCCAGATATTTTCATATCAGAGGGTTCGGCTCTGATGAAATCCTAACTGGTCCGATAAATCCTACTGATCCCTCAATATAAATATTTAAAAAATCTTTCGTAATCCTACATGTATTTAAAATGACCGACTTTTGCATTTTTATGTACAAATTTTTTGACAAATCTAATACGCCTAAATTTTGAATGAGAGAGCTTGGTATAATGCCAGTAGCCGAAATAACAAATGGTAATATTTTTATAGTCTGAGAATGCCAAATTCTTTTAATTTCATTTCCTAAATCTGTATATTTTCTTATTTTTTCAGAAACAGTTTTCTGATTTATTTTTGTTATTATTATTATTTGAATTAAAATTATTTCAACCAAACATTACAATACATAGAAAATTGTTTAAGAGACCTAGAAATCTTCTTCGACGTTTTATGAAAATTACAATTTTCTGTGGATGATACAAACGTTTGCCTTTTATGGAACAGTAATATCCATTGTCAGTTTTTCTTATATAAAAATTAAAAGACAGCACCAAAAGAAAGGGTTACACCGCCTTCTTTATCATACGCCACATCCGGTTCCTTTGTATTTATTCATATTTCGGCACGTTTACGTGATCTCCCGCGTGCCAAAATTCACAACAGTCATTTTAGATCCGGCTGAAAAATGTGTAGCTAGGTACTGAAAAAAATCATCTGATACAGACCTGTCATGGTTTTATGCAGGACCTTACAAAGCGTTACAAAAGAGAAGCCACTGAAATAAATTTTATGAAAAAAGATTCAAATTGACAGATAGTCCCTTCACATCTGGCAATGACTAAAATCTAGTGAAAGTACATACTACGAAATTTAAGATTCAATCGAAGAGTCGCAAAAAAAATCGAAAATACAGCTCTGCTAACCAACACAAATTCGTTTTCTATAAATTTCTGTTTTAATTTATAATTGCCTAAATTAGCATCGTAAAATTTTCCAATTAACTCGGGAGAAAACTGAATTAAGACGTAAATTGCAAGGAATTTAACGAATTTAGAAATAAAATAAAATACAAATCGATAAAAACGTATATTTATGATAGTTGCACTTTCGATTTTTCCTATTAGATTTTTGATTATTTTTTGACACAAGAATTTGTGCTATAGTGCAACTTACGTGAGTAGCACATATGGGAATATCTGGAAATATGGCACAACAAAGTAACACGCTGTGTTTTTCAATATCTAATTTAACTTATTGACCATTTATATTCACCTCGTGTGGGCCAACGACCGACTATGAATGAAGCCATCGACCCAAATCATATGGACACGGATCGGAGTAATAAAACAGCAAGAACGCTGTTCAAAAACGGTGGCAATTTAAATACATAATTATTGTATTCTTTCCTCGTCAATTGGCTTTTATTTTCCAACGTCTGCAACGAACTAGAACTTTGTCGCGAATCAATAAGAGTCGAGCCTTGACCTAAAACTTGCCTTGCGCAAATCGTTTGTTATGCGAAGAGAACAATGTTTGGGCAAAATTGGTGTGATAGTTACAACTTACAATAATTATGTACAACAGACCTTTCTTGTTTTTATTTAGTTACTATTTTAATGTTTACATATCTATACATACATGTAAATATTAAAATAACTTCTATAAGTTACATGTTAAAAGAGATTTATTCTCGTTATTTGTTTTGGGGGTGTTATGCCGTGTTGCGCTACCTCCTTCTTTAGCCAACGTTTCGGACAGCGTTGTAGTGTCCATCGTCAGGGCATATCAGGCAGAACAGACAGATGTGATACACATCGGAGAGTAGCGTGAAGAATAATATAATCTCTTTAAATCCCTAGTTGACAAGATTTTTGTAATTTTTTGAAGCAAATGAGTTTTGTTGTCGTCAATTTCGATCCCAAGATATTTAATACTTTTGGTATGGGTTATATACAGGCAGGACCATTGAGGAAAATTGTTTTGTAATTTGAGTGTATGCCCATTCGCTGTTTTCTTTTGTGTTTTGAGAATGTTACATATTTAGTTTTATTAACATTTAATGTAAGGTAGTTTGCTTTTAACCAGTTTTGAAGTACATCCAGGTCACCCTCCGTCACATTGTAGATACTTGTAAAATCTTGTTCGTGAAATATATTAACAGGATCATCAGACGGGAAGATTCATAAGGTCCTTTATATAAATCAGAAATAGTATTGGTCGTAATATGTTTCCCTGAGGGACACCATAGTTAATTGGTAGAGTTTTGCTACTTTTTTTAACAATTTGTACAAATAATTGTTCTCTTCCAGTTAAGTAACTTCTATGTAGGTTTAAAGTTATTTCGGTTATTCCATTTTTTTAGTTAATACAATATTGCATGGTCAATTCTATCGAATGCTTTTTGTAGATCAATGAAACCTGCTAAGCAATTTATACCTTCATCCAGTTTTCTAATAATTGTATTTGTTACTTTAGCTATAGCATCACTAGTATCCAGGTTTTTCCTAAAACAGTATTGCGTCGACGATAATATTTTATTATTATCCCAAAAATGTAAGCACTTGTTTTTTTTATTATCTTTTACAATATTTTCGATACTGTAGATAAAAGACTACCTTGATATTTTTATTTAAATAATGAATATTGGATTTTTCAATGTATATACAGAATAAATTATGCTCAACCCTTAAAATAATTCCTCCTCATGTACCCTTGAAAATTGAAAAGAATGGCTTGCTAATCTAGATAAAGGAAAATATATTGGGCTGTGCATTGATAAGCACTTACACAACATATTTTATTTTTTCTATTTTTTTTATTTTATTTAGGAAACAAACAGTCATACAAAATGATAATATAACAAAGAACATTTATATGTTGTAGACCAATTAAGTTCCATTAAGTTAAAATTTTGGTATAGTTTTTTTTACCTATTCAACTTATGTGACAAAAAAATAAACATAATAAGGAAAAACATAAAAAAGAAAAACATAAAACGTAATAAAGAAGAGAGTATATACAATACATTAAAGATAAAATCACCCCATTAATTAGTGTATTTAGCCGGTTAACATATAAAATTTAAAAAGGTTTATATCATAGCCTCGTACATTCACATTTAAATTAATTGATTGACATCTGGGGAAACGCATATGAAACATATATAAATAAATTAAGGGTAATAAAAAAACGAGGGTAATCAAAAAACTGTTTAACTAAAGATCCAAAACATCCGCCAAAAAATTTATACCTGTGTAAACAAAACTGTCCAAATTAAGAAAACTATGTGTCCTTACAATACTTAATACAAGTGTCCTTAAACACAAAATAAATAATAAAATCATGCGTACAAACACAGATTTCATTAAAACGTCCCAATTAGACATACACTTTACACGGCAACACGACAGTTGGATAACATTTAAACACCATACATACTCACTAAGGTAAGCAATCCTTTGGTTACGAGTGGGGGGCAATTTACATAATTGCCTTCCATACAATATTAATTTTTTTTTAAATCTGGTACATTTAAAAAAGCAATTTGTAGGTTGGGTTGATAGATTTTCAACACTCTAAAACCAATTATTTTGAAGTTACTTTGAGTATCTCTATCTGAGCTGGCTCAATATTGAAAACGAAAATGCTATTGATACATTTACAACCAAATAAAAATTATTTTTTATATCTATCCATTTATATAAAAATCAAAATATGCTTGCTTGGGTGTATATATGTGAGTATATGCGAGTATGTGAGTACATGAGTATATGAGATGTCTCTCTCTCTCTGGTTTCAATCCTGGGATTGGTTTGCAGCAATTTCCTTTAATTTGAGATGTCTATGTATTGCTATATTAAACATAGGAAATGTTTGAAACTTTCAAAATACCTTTTTAAACCCCCACGAAGGTTTCTGGATTATTACAACCACATGACAATACATCTTGAAAGTTTTTTAATCATTACAAAAACTCTTGCAAAACTATCAAAAATGTAAAAAAATTGAGAATGACATTTTGCAAAACAATGATTGTTAAAACAAAATTCAATTTTCGAAATTCTGATTTGACTTTATTTGAAGTAGGTACTCGCCTTATACTTTAAATCGAATCAAGAATTATAGATATTTTGAATAGGTACCTGCTAGGTACCAAATTTGATTGATTGTTATTATAATATACAAAAATTAATATTTGTAATACATGAAAAATGAAAATATGAATAAAAAAATTGTAATGGTGGCACGAGAGCTGTTTGAAAATTGAATGTACTTGGACTGAATATATGGAACGCGGGAGGGCGGTTGGCGGGACGGGTGAGTGAGGGATGGGAGTGGGAAGGCGGGGAAGGTGGAAGGGGAAAGCGGGAGGAGAAGGGGACGCGAGAGGGGAATGGGGAACGGGGACGCACGGGAAAGGACATGCAGGGAGAAACAAATAATTTCTTTGAATATTGCATTACAATGCATGCGGGGAACCAGCTAGTACCTAGTAAATAAATGTTTCATAGGAGAGTAGAAATCATGTCAGGAAGAAACGGGAGATAATATCTTCAAATTCTAGAGAAACAAAATAAAATTTAAAAAATCGATTCACAGTGAGGTTTGTCTCTTCACCGCGCGTTTAAACATAGATTTTTTAAGCTGTACCCGGTAGTAATTATTCTTTTACAATATAATATTAAAGTAGTAGGTTGTCGGCAGGAGGTATGACGAAAAAATAAAGGGATTGCAATAGTAATTCATAGCGCCCTTGAGGTGATTTTTTACAAAAACGGCGCTCTACGAATTATCCAATTATTATTACAGCAGATACACTACAATAATAAAAAAAGAGTAAATATACGTGGGTGGGCTGAAAAGTAATGCACACATGCTTGTACAGCGCGAACCAAATAACCTTTAGAACCGCGCCAGGTGGAATATGGAAGTGACATTCCTCCTCTATTCGTACGCGCAAGTTTGAGGTCGTTGAATTCATCCAGTGTATTTTGAGAAGCGGAAGTATAGAGCGTGTTTTAGTGTTATGTCAACGCAGGGTAAACAGCGTGCTGTTATCGAATTTTTAACTGCTGAAAAAGTGAATCCTACTTAGATTCGTCGTTGTTTAAAGGATGTTTATGGTGACGATACTGTTAACAGATCTATTTTAATTCGATGGGTAATAAAATTTTATGATAATTAGCCTGGAAAAACAATAACTGTTGATGAAACACGCAGCGGACGTCTGATCATTGATACAGACGATAAACAATCCAAACTCGTCCACGATTGAATTCAAAATGACCAGCGAATCACTCGAAAGCGTATCACAAACCATTTTGGATATCCAAGGAACATGTCGGCTTCCTTTTTGAACAATAAGGATACCGTAAAATCTGTGGACGATGGGCACCACGCCGTTTCACAGACGAGAACAAACAGCGTTGATTAGAGCCTTTGCAAAACCTAAAGTTTGAACCGATTCCACTCCCTCCTCACTCCCCTGATCTTTCGCCTTGCGATTTTTATTTTTTTCCTCCACTCAAGAGAACCCTCAAGGGTAATCATTACACCTCGGATGACGAAGTGAAGGCAGCTGTCAAGTCCTGGATTCGAGAAACGTCGGAAAAAAATTTCAGTAACGTAATGAAAAACCTTGTTATACGTTGGGAGAAATGTGTAAGCCTTAACAGTGACTGTGCTGAAAAATAAATAGGTATTTATATGATTTTGAAGCTTAAGAATCTTGCTGTAGGTTATTGTTCGTGTTTGACAAGCATGTGTGCATTAATTTTCCAAAAACAATATCAATGCTTATGTATATTAAAAAAATAGGCGGATTCCGGACATGCGTATCTTTCGTTTTCACTAATTTATGTGTTTTAACTTTTAATGAACTACCTGCTAACAAAATTATTTATAAAATAAGTCGGTATTAGCGTTGTTCGAATTTATATTGCCGGTTGATGATAATGATGATTGATTATGAGTTTGACTTAAGTTATGTTGCATAGTCGGATTGTAGCATACATGACTCCACAATGAAAACAAAGTTGTTTGCAAATTGAAAATAATACTATTTTTTATTTAGTTGTAAACATTATTTAAATGGTAACTTGAAAAGTATTGAGGTACGTTGTCATAGTAATCCGCTGATTCTTCCACGATTAATATAATATTATTACGCAAAGCCAAAATTAAGAAATGTATGGCGAAATTCCCAAAGACCAAATCAAATTTAGTGAAAGGTACCTGTTTTTTTTTTTAAATATTAATTAGCAATTGCTATGGACTTGTGTGGTGATAAGACACATTGTGGAACCAGAATATATAACCTCATTTCCAATGATAACCCTGGTGAACTTTATAAAAGGGGTCGGGTTACTGTTAAAGGAATAAGTTAAAATAGGCGATAGCACAACACGCCTGTGGTCTCGGATACATTCAGAAATATTCCATTTATTTGGATATTTTGCAAATCAGAAATACTCTGATGGTAGAATAAGCCAGAGGCCTGGGAGATTAAACATGAAAATAGTACAAAAAATTATAAAACAATAAAGGTAAAGTATGAGAAGGAAAACTCAATCCTAAAATAAAACTTTTCATAAATTTCAACGCAATAAAATATAGAATAAACCACGATCATTTTAATAATGCGTTTGTAAACTAATAGGAACCTTGTTGGATGACAGCGAAATTCCGTGTTTTCTTAAGCGCATATTACAAGTTAAAAAGCTAACTGTAAACTGTATCAGTTAAACTAAATGAATAGTTTATTAAAAATAAGCCTGTATTGGTAATAAATAACAAATTAATTCTAGGTAGTTCTTGGTAATAAATGACAAATTAATTCTAGGTAGTTCTTGGTAATAAATGATAATTTTTTTTTTTTTTTTATTGATCTATATACGTGATGTTTACAATATATTGTTCGATGCCTGTCTCGCTAGGGTATACCTGTGTAGAGACAGGCGTAGAGGTACATAATTACATATCATATATAAGAGTAATATAATTAACAATTAAACATAAAGATGATTAATTCTAGGTAAGTTCTTGGTAATAAATGACAAATTAATTCTGCAAGTAAAAATCTTCGTGTCAGTTTTTATGTTAACATTTATCAAAATTAATTTTAGTACGACATCTATTTGATATTTACTCGCCTCGTCTTTTCACTAGGTACCTAATAAATAAAAGGTCAAATAAATTTTGGAAGTCAAACTATTTTAGCTAGTCACCAGGAACATTATCTTGTTCTTAAAGATAAAAATAAGCGTAGTTTTCCTTCCACAGAACAGATAAAAGTAAACGTTTTTTTTGTAAAGTTATTGTTTTTTTATTCTTCCAATAGTAAATATATAGTATATAATAGCAAGAAGTAATCCATAAATTGGAGTGATTCGATTTTTTTCTGTTAATTTTTTTTTTAAATCTTCAATATTCGAAAATTCGCTTTGTGGTGTCATTTCATTGAATGAAAATAAATCACTTTGTATATGTCGTAGCTTGTATGTATATGTCGTGCCTAGCCAGATCGTGAAGTGCCTGAGGCGCATTGCGATCTTCCTGATTTTACGATTGACCTGCAACATATGCACCACTTATTTAATCAAAATTATCAACATGTTTCGAAAGCAATGGTTCATTCGTCAGGATAAAATTAATATTAAAAAAATTATTTTATCCTGACGAAGGAACCATAGGTTTCGAAACATGTTGATAATTTTGATAAAATAAGTGGTTTATACTGGTGTTTTGTTTTCATTTAGTTTCATTAAATATTTATAACTATACGCTCCCCAATATAATAATGCACACATGCTTGTAAAATAAGAACAAAAACAAATAGCAAGATCGGGCAAAAAGTAAATTAAAGTACAATCTTAAGCCTCAAAATCATACATTTATTTTTCAACATAGTCACCGTTGAGGCTAACGCATTTTTCTCAGCGTGTAACAAGTATTTTCATTACGTAACTGAGAAATTCTTCCGACATTTCTCGAGTCCAGGACTTAACAAACTGCCTTCACCTCATCGTCCGAGGTGTAATGAT
Source organism: Limnephilus lunatus (assembly GCA_917563855.2). Taxonomy (NCBI): domain Eukaryota; kingdom Metazoa; phylum Arthropoda; class Insecta; order Trichoptera; family Limnephilidae; genus Limnephilus; species Limnephilus lunatus. The sequence goes on from OU830600.1 coordinate 49,749,383, forward strand.
TACCCTTGAGGTGTCTCTTGAGTAGAGGACAAAATAAAAATTGCAAGGCGAAAGATCGGGAGAGTGAGAAGGGTGCGGAATCCGTTCAAACTTCAGATTTTTTAGAGGCTCTAATCGACGCTGTTCGTTTTCGTCTGTAAAACGGGATGGTTCCTATCGTCCACAGATTTTACGGTATCCCAATTGTTCAACAATGAAGCCGACACGTACCTTGAATATTTCAAAATGGTTTGAAATACGCTTTTGAGTGATTCGCTGGTCATTTTTAATCAAATCGAGGGCGAGTTTCGATAGTTCATCGTCTGAATCAATGATCGTACGTCCGCTGCGCGTTTCGTCAACAAGTATTGCTTTTCCAGACCCACAATCATGAAATTTTACTACCTATTGATTTACAATAGACATATCATTAGCATCGTCATCATAAACATCCTTTAAAAGACGCTGAATCTCAGTAGGAGTCACTTTTTCAGCATTTAAAAATTGAATAACAGCACGCTGTTTACCTTGCGTTGACATTACACTAAAACACGTCTCCATACTTCCGATTCTCAAAATACACTGAATGAATTCAACGACCTCAAACTTGCGCTTACGTATAGAGGAGGAATGTCACTTCCTTATTCCACCTGGAGCGCTTCTGAAAGTCATTTTCTTCGCGTTGTATAAGCATGTGTGCATTACTTTTTAGCCTACCCCCGTATAAGTACCTAATATCTACAAACAAATGTCCATGCATATGTGTGTATGTACGTATGTAGACATGTATTTTAATTGTCTTACAAAGTAAAGTAAAATAAAATAGAAATAAAACAATACAATATAAAGGCAAAACAAAATTTAAAAAAACATCATAGACAAAAGATAACGAAAATAATAAACTATGTAAAGATTGTGCGTCACTAAAAACAGATTTACAAAAGTTTTATAGTAATATACATAATAATTTATAGTAACGCGCATAATAGCTTAGTTCAGTGGCGGTTCTTTACAGGGGGACAATGGGGACAGTCCCCACCAGTTACACTCAAAACCTACTAAAGGAAATAACAGTCGATGCCGCCAAAATGAATGAATTCTTTAAACATAAAAGTAATTAACATTAGCAGAAATAAAATACAAACAATTATTCCGGATGATTTTAATAAGACCCTACGCGCGTACAGCGAACAATGTACGGCGCAAAAAAAGCAGGTCTATTTCTCAGTGCGCAGAATTACTGCGCACTTGGGGGACAATCCGAACTATCCCCATACTTTCCTTGCGTTGTTTCGCGATCGTATGCAACTGCGCATGCGCAGTAGTATGTGAGTTCAAGCATCTGCGGGGACAATCCTTTGGATCCCCATAGAACCATTTGTTTGCGAAGATACGGGCGGGAATCGCTCGCGTTCAAATTAGTTTGATGATAATCTCGCAAGGTAAAGCATTATTTTTATTATATTTCATTGTAAATTGGCATATTTCTATAGACATTTTATATTATTTTGTGTTAAATATATCCGACTAACATGATTAGACCATCAAAAATTTTTTTGAGAAATTTTATAATTTATAATAATAATAATAATATTCTACGGGTGGTGAGATTCCGGTACGTAAAAAAGTCGATCCCCACCACTAAAGAAGTGCTCGAGCCGCCACTGGCTTAGTTAGTATGTTTTTATGATTTTTTTCAAGTGAGAAGCGCCTTGCTTATTTAGTGCAAGGTTTTAAATTTTTCTGAGAGAAACTATAATGTAAATATTTTAAAAATAAACATTATTTTTATACTGTGGGGATGGGATGAGATTTACGAAAGGACGATCGGCTATGGTATTTTTGAATTTTCTCCAAATTTGTCTAATGGTGAAGGGAACTGAGGAAACCTTGTCAAGAGAAAACATCCTATTGAGTGTTTTCATTTCTTTTCCGACTTGGGTTCGCCAAGCAGAGTCTTTGATAATAACAACATTTGGATGGTTTGCATTATTGTGAGAAACACCTCAAGGGCGCTTTTCTGTAACGATAGATTATGTAGGTATATACTCTGTTCATTTTACATAAATATCTATAAACAGCACTTATTCCAAAGATTTTAACTAGCGATTCCCGAACATATTTGTAGTAAAAATTGTAGATGTCATTTTGCTTTTCGATGATTTTTTTTTAAAGTTAAAAATAAAAACAAAAAAATATATATGTATACAGAGGAGAGAGAGCGCATATCACGCGATCCCGTCGTTGCCACGCGTAGCGGTGTTATCAGTGGTGGTGTGTGATGGAAACATTTTTTTTCTTTTTATTTGAAAAAATATATTATCGGACCGCAAAATATTTTCTTCCTTTTTTGTGCTACAAATATGCTCAGGAATCGTTGGTTAAAATCCTTCGGGAACATGCTATTACATCGTGTATATATTTATTTATTTAAGGAACATAAACAGTCATAGTAATAAAATATACATAAGAGGGTGGCAAAAAAAACAGACCAATTATTAATGTTCACAGATAGGTATTTAGAAACATAAAAGTAACTGAATGTAAACTAGAAAATTTAAGAAAAATAGAAAAAATAAAACCAGAACTAAGCAGCAATTTAAAAAAAATAATAATACAGATGTTAATTCAACAAGTGATAAACATGTTATACACAATAATAAAATAATTAAAACAATACTTAAATAGACTGCGAAATAGGTATTTGGGTTGGGACGGGTAAGGTGAGGAGAGGGATAAGGGAAAGTTGCCACGCAAGTAATATAAAAATATTAGGTACAATAAAATTAGTCATGAATATGTGTTATTCGCACCTACATAGAATGTAATACAAAGAAATTCTGTAACGACAGTAACTAGCAGTGAATATGTCAGCAAGTGTGTCTATATGTGCAAGTAAGAGAGAGTATGGCGGAAAAAAAAAGAGTGTGGCGGACGGGCTGCTATGCTTTAAAAAAAATAAAAATACAGTATTATTCCGAGATATGCGAAATTTTGCATACTTGACCTACAAAACAAGATGAAGGTCATGTCTGCGTGAGATTTCGAAAAATCACCCTTATCGTCTTTCCTCACCCCAAGCAGAATTCTGATACCTACTTCTTGATGAAATTTTGAAAACTGACGTTCAAAATAAGTGGAAAATTACTATCTATATATGATTTCGAAAACCTCTGCGTAAAGACCAGGCGACGTTTAATTCGTACTTTGATATAAACGATATCAACTAACGGTAAGACGAACTTTTTTTTTAAAATTAGACCTTATGCTTTTAATTGGTACAATATCTAAGATCGTTGTACTATTCCAAGGAGTGCATTCGCCTCTGGATGGATCCGCCAAACACTGATTAACATTCGTGAATTTAAAATGTGATGACTAGTTGTTGGACCATTGCCCAGTGGTGAGGGGAAGGGGAAGGACTGCCATGGCCGGCGCCGAGGGGCCGAGAAGAAAGTGATGTGTCACCGGAGGAGAAAGCAGATTCCTGGATGCTGAAGGTACCTACCTCCGCAGGTAGATACTGTTTACCCGCGAAGGTCGCCACGAGTTCAATATGATCCGAAATGAGAACAAGTACCTACCTACTTACTCGGGATTGTTCAGAGAATTCAGCAGATCATTCCGTACTGTGTCATCTATATATCAACCATTATTGTGTCCTTTAGGTGATTTTTTTTACAAAAAACGGCGCTATACAAATTATTAAATTTACGATTCAGGCAAATAAGTGAATGCTCAGTGTCACTTAGTTAAGTAGTTACCTACTAAACACAAATAAGACTATGGGGGTATTTCACCATCCTCCTCATAGATTATCCATACAAAAACGTACATTTTCGATCAATTAAACACGATTTATTTATTTAAAAAGTCTGAGTTTACTACTCGGTACTTGAACCAGTGAATAGTGGCTACACATAGGATAAGTTAGCCGAGTTTTTTTACCGGTTGTGAGTATTTATTTATTTATTTATTAATATTCGTTTCTTATGGGTAAGCTAAGCTATCAGTAGGAGAGTGAAATACCCCCTATTATTACTAATTTGTGATTAGTAGGTAGGTATCTACTATCATAATTACATAGTATAAAATGAAGTCGCTCAAAATGTTTGGGCGCTTAGATCTTTTAAACTACGCAATGGATTTTCATGCGGTTTTCACCAATAGATAGAGTGATTTAAGAGGAAGGTTGCTTATTATATAAGCATGTATTATACATATAAACCTTAGTAGAGAAAATCCGATAATTTCAAATATTCATCATTACATAGTATAAAATGAAGTCGCTCAAAATGTTTGTGCGCTTAGATCTTTTAAACTACGCAACGAATTTCCATGCGGTTTTCACTAATATATAGAATGATTAAAGTGGAAGGTTAATATGTATAAAACATGCTTATTCTAGTAAAGAAAAGCCGATAAATTCAAATATTCAATTCAGGCAGCGGGCAGCGGGCAGCTGGCAAGCGGGTGGTGTGGATTTTATAAAGGTTAAGTAATGGCGCTGTGCTTCGTTAGCCACAGCAACGTGTGGCCGGGTCTGCTATAGTTAAGAATAAACTAAGTTTTTTTTATTTTAGAAAAAACACAATTGCATCTTCACTTATTTAACTAGAATTACATTTCACATAAATACACTATTACATTAGAACATTATTCACTTTCATTATTTTGATGATTAAACATAAAAAGTTTTTTTTTTTAAATGTACTTAGACTTTTTTATATTCTGAATTTTATAAATTGCTCCATCATAACCAATGTATTGTTTACCATCTATGTTGTTTAAATGTATCTTATCGTGTTGTTGTGTAAAGTTAAAAGTATTTTATCCACATACATTTTTTTGTGGATGTTTTGACACGCTGTAACCGCAGATGCAATATTACTCTTTGTTTTGAAGAGTTTTAATTTTCAATGTAGGTACATTTGTTACTTTATATATAATTTTTCTGCTAACGGTTTCGACATGTGTTTCGACATTCCGTGTCATTCACTAGCAAACTTAAAACTTAAGTTTTTAATTTGCTAGTGAATGACACGGATGTGTCGAAACCGGTAGCTGAAAATTGAAAATATAAAGTAACAAATGTACATTGAAAATTAAAACTCTTCAAAACAAAATGTCTACAAATTGTTACATAATGAATGCCGAAGAAATACAAAAAAAGCCATGCTACTTCTAATTTCGTGAAAGCATCAAATACAAACATAAAGGAGTTTCTCGACGGACTCGTATTCGTGTGCTCTAATATCCAATCTTCGTATAGTATTAAGTTTTTTGTTGATGTTATCAACATTCTTATTTATCTTTAAAACCTATAAATATTTCGAATTTAACTAATTCATACTACTAGAATATCATCATAAAATTGCATGTCCCATAATGTGATTTTTGAGTTTTTGGTGGAGGTAAAATAATGCATTCTTAAAAACATCTATGTATTTGAATTTCGATTTTGTTTTCGAGAATGAATGAATGCAAATATTAGAAGAGTAAATTCACCCACTTCCCGACATCCGAGCGAGCTGAACTCGACAGATAGACTCGTTCTCCATGATAACATTCTAACTATAACTATTGGTGGCACTCACGTATAAAATTAGATACATTAAAATAAACAATTTTGGTGGCACTCACGTACAAATACACGCACATACACGCACTTTTCTGAAATTAGATACATTATAATAAATACAAACATAATGTGATATCGAATAATATAATGCTAGAAACGCAAAAAACTGAAAAAATCATCAATTTTTGCACAAATTAAAAACCCTTATTTTTACTATCCAATAAACAATTTTTAATTTTCTTTGAAATCGGGATCATGAAATTTAACACTTAACCTCATTTTCTAAAGTAGGGTAAATACTTTTAAAAGCAATAATAACTGTAGACCCTTTTCAATACTTTTAAGTATCTACCCGCGTTATAGGTAGGTACTATTCGAGTAGGTTTTTATGTGGAAAATCATGTACGTAGTTACTCGTAACATCAGGTGTAGAAACCGGACCAAGAAATTTCAGATTTTATAAAAGACCCGCTAAGTAATGTCGCCAATAGTCGCTAGTTTACAAATAAATCTTCAAACAAATGAAACATTCATACATCAGTTTAAAAATAACAAGTTCTAAAGAAAACTCATTGTCACTCTTTTTGTCAGCTTTTCTGTTGAAATAATAATTTTAAAAAAATTGTGTCTGATGTGCCGAAGTAAAGAAAACGTCCCTTACTTTAGGTAAAACCTGATCAAACTTTATCAAAAAATATCGACTATCTTTGTTCAACAGACAATCAATTAAATTGACTGTCTGGGTCTGGGGGCCTAGGAATCGAAAGTCTCTACCTATCAGTCTCGGACATATTCTGTCAGAAGGTCAGGAAATTTTCGCTTTGCAATAAAATCCAAAGAAATAGAATATTTCTGAATGTAGCCGAAAACTAAACACTGTTTTTAAAAGATGATATATTTGCATTCAAATGTTATTATTAAAAATTTTAATACACACATAAAAAGTTTTAAAAATGGCTCACCTGACGGTTTTTTTTTTTTTTTACATTAACTCCACACAGGAGGCCCTGAGGAAAATAATTTCCCTCAGGGCCTATGTCATCTTTGAGGATGCTGTGTGGAGGGTCTTTTTGAGGAAAGGAAGGAGTCAACATGGGTCTTGAAGAGACCTATGTTGTAGGAGGGAGGAAACACAGAGGCCGGTAAATCGTTCCACATCCGAGCTGTTGAACTCAAGAACGAGTCGTAAAAACGACCCGTTCTCATGTGACTAATGTCAACCGTGTACAAATGTTGGGCGCGTGTTTGGCGTGTTTCCCGACTATGCACCGGTGCCGAGGGGATCAACGACGCTAGTTCCTCGGAGCATTTTCCATTGTAATACCGGTAGAACAAGGACAGCATTCCCACCTGACGCCTGTGCTCTAAAGATTGCAATCCGTCTGTTAAGATGGGAGAATCTATCAAACGTCCGTTTCTGCACAGAGTCAAGGGTTTTTTTAAGGTATTTTGGAGCTCCAGACCAGAGGTGGCTGCCAAATTCAACCGTGGGGCGCACTTGCGATTTGTACAGGGTTAACAGTTGTGTACTATTAAAGTATCTGCGGGCCCTGTACAGTACGCCCAGGTTCTGAGATGCTAACTTAACTCTGGTTTCGATGGAGCCCCCATACCTGAGCTGGTCACTTAGAGTTACACCAAGCATATCAATGGAGGTCCTGTTCGGAAGAATGCTTCCGTTGAACGAGACTAGATTATCATTTTTTAAATCTAAAATTAATAAAAACGAAAAAAAAAAAACACATGCATATTTTACTAGGCAAATGTATTATCAAAGTTATTATAACTGTCGTATGTTTGTCTTGTATGTTCTTGTTATGTATGTTTGTCGTTTCATGAAAAAATAATTAATAAAAATTCTCGAAATTTTATACATTTTTCTCAAATTGTTAGCGCAAACTTTGGTTTCATAGAGGTGCACATAATTTTTTTTACAGTTAAATTCTAGATAGGAACATAAAGCGTGGAGTTTTCTCTTCCTAACACCGTTTAGATTTAGATCATATTTCTCACCGTGACAGTAAGAGAGATACAACGATTGAGACTAATTTGGTCTCCTATACAAACGGCATTAGTTTTCTTTCTAATCGGTATACACTACATTTTAGGGACTTTCTTTTCAGTGTTGTGACTCAAGGAAGCCAAAAACCTGTGGATCAATAACATCCTGCATTGCAGATATAAACAAGTGCATGTAAATTCTTAATGCTTTAATTCTAAAGTCAGCTAAAGAGATTCATTCAAGTTTCTATCTAAAGTTTTAGTTCGTTATTGCTAGCAAAAAAAACAGTACCTCAGCGGTTAACTATTAATTATTCACCCTCCTAGGCCACAAATTAGACCATTTATAACTCAAGAACGGCTTAAACGGTTTTTATGATCTTTGATTTGTTGGATTTGTCTCCGCCCCGAATAGCAGAATAGCTATTAAAACATCGGAAAAATTCACGAAAAAAATATTATGAAAAAAAATATTTTCCTTATACATTTTGTATGGAATGCATTCTCATCTTTTGAAAGAGCTGCAGCAATATTGTGTTAATATAATATTGGATAGTGAGTAAATTCCAAAAATTCAAAAACGTTTAATGTCAATGCGCTGATTGTTTTACTTTTGTTCTTAAACATATAAAGCTGCCCCTCTTTCTTACACAAATGTCAATATTCGAAAATGAGACAAACGGTGAACGAATGTGTGCACCCCTTCAAAGAAAAAACACAATAATTATAAAAAATCTCCCTCACACGTATAAAGAAAATGAAACGCAATTCCCGTAAGTAAGTGGAAAAGTAAGAAAATCACAAAAAATATAAATCGGTACACAACGCCATCACTGTTACTGACAAAAACAAAAAACAACGGACAGTTGGGCATCGATAAAATTGCTTCATTACGTAATTTTTGACTTAATAAAAAAAATTAATTTAATTCAGCTAATAAGTTAACACGACAGTTATTGATCCTGAGGCGGTACGAAGGTCGCGGGGTCAGCTAGTTATTAATAAATAATGGTATTGAATGTGTTCTTTGGTCTACAAAAGATGAATTCAATATCGTGAGAATAACGCATATGGATGAACTGAATATTGCATTTAAAATCCCAACATAAATGCAGTAGCTATATTATTGAGGATATATTATTATTGTAGAGTGACGATTGATTTGATATTCCTTCACTTGGTCTATGGGCAGTTTAAATCAACTGTAAAAACATTGGCGACTCTCTTTTTTCTTCTCTCAAATAAAAATTTTCAAATTTTTATTTGAGAGAAGAAAAAAGAAAATTCAGAAAACTTTCGGTCGCATATAATAATTGATACCAGGACCTTAGCCTTGCCGGGGCTCTGATCCACCATTAAGAGCGAATAACCAGCAAATTTAAATTCAGATTCCGACGTCAGCGCTACACACTCGCTAGCGGGCATTTTTAGAACTAGAGTTCGTTCCGCTCCAAGCTTGGTTTCGAGATATACTAGCTCACGCGCTAGGACTGTATAGACACCACAGTATGGGTCAGATGAAGATGTTAAATTCTCGCTTCCAGAATTTTGATGAGTAGTAGTTATTTGTAATTTGTATATCGAAGTGCATAAACATAAATAGATACAAGTAAAATGCGTAAACCCAGTAGGTATTAAGTAGATACCTACATGAATAAACAATTTGTTATATTCTTTTTAATATTTTGTTTTTAATTGTATTTTACGGCCATTAGATATCTCAGTATCGCCCTGATGTAAGACCACTATTAAGAATTGAAACGTTGCTTGAAATGGCTTTAGCCGTGTTTAGTGAACAGATCTGAATAGCCAGGTACTTCCCCACCTTCCTCTTCCCTATATCCTTCCCCTCCCCACTACATTCAGCCTTACAACATACCCCAATTAGGGATGCCATAGTCCCACTGGCCCCATACGGGAGCAGTTGGGACTATTGTACGGTATTAATGAAAAAAAATAGTAATAGATATTCAGTTGGATTGTAAAAAATTACTCATTTTAAAATATTTATTCGTGTGCATATTTGTTTATTTTATATTTATGTGAATACCGCACAAGAGACCCAAATGCTCCCGTCTGGAGCCGGTGAGACTATGACGTGACTATGGGGTATATTATGAGGCTGAAAGTGGTGGGGAGGGGAAGGAGATGGGGGAGAGGAAGGCGAGGAATTACCTGGCTATTCAGATCTGGTCACTAAACACGGTCATAGCCATTTCTAGCAAGTTTCAATTCTGAATGGTGGTCTTACACCACCCAGGGTGATACTGAAAGTATCTTCCACTCTGGAACGTGACGCAAATATATTATTTTTAATTTAAATAATTGTAAAATAACCCAAATTATTCAAATAAAATTAATTTGCCTACGCCGGGATTCGATCCCACGACCTTCGGATTGCGAGTCAAGAGCCTTACCCCTTGACCACGCCGGCCGTCAATAGGTAGTATCAGTAATTTGTAAGGCGGGTATGGGTACCGCCGCCTCGGGAACCATGTATTGGATTATCAACATCTCTGCCATAGGTCACCCCAAGTGACTTAGCAGGGGAGCTCGGGTTCATGGGGCGAGGTTCGTCTACGTGGAAGGTCGGATCAGGAGAGACCGTTTTTTTTACAATCGCTCGACACACTGCCTATCTCTACTTTGGGAATGCTGTGTGGAGGCTCGTTTTAGGGAAAGGAAGGAGAGGAACTTCGGAGAAGGAAAAGGGTATTAGGGGTGGGTAGAAATCTGGGGGGTCAGCGTGTCCAGGAGTGCGGATGTATGAGGCCATCCCTCCCACTGCGGTGCAAGACGATGTTCCGAGAGGGTAAGGCTGGAGAAGTCAAAGGGACTCCCTCAACCACTTTTTCTAGATCCGACCTGCCATGCAGCTGGTGGGCAGACGCATCCGCCGCCAAGACCTGAACAAACCTCACCCCCATGAACCAAACGTTGCGAACTGTTTGGGATGACCTACGGCAGACGTGTTGATTATCTAATAAATGGTTCTCGGGGCAGTGGTACCCATACCTGATTATCGTGTTTGTTATTTTTGTAATACGAAAAATGGATATAAAAAAGGCCTACCCTCCCACCCCCTCTCAACCCCCCCCCCCCCCCCTAAACCCCCCTCCCCTTACCCCCCACCTCTAACACCTCTCCACCCCCCCGGCTCCTTTACCCCCCCCCCCCCCCCCCCCCTCAGCCACCCCTTTCATCTCATCTCAACTCTCCTCCAACCTCTCTCCCTTGGGAGCTGTTGGACTCTTATGCGGTATTACATAACAATATTTTTTTGGAGCATTTGGGACTCTCGTGCGGTATTCACATAACAATAATTTATAATATATATTTTTTTAAATTTAGTGTGCTTTAGAGTCTTTAGACCACACGATTGAAGTAAAACTTAACAAACTTATAACAATAAATTTTTAAAAAAACATGCTTCTCAAACGGACAGCTGTATGCGACCTGCGGACATGTCGGACGAAAACACAAAAATTTATGTGAACCTATTCAAAAGCACTTCAACAAACAGAATTAAAGCGCACAAACCCTTTCTTTCTTTGAGTGGCCTGGCAACGCCCGCCGGGTGTCCGCTATATATAATGTTATATAGTGCAGGCGCTTGCATTATAATGCAGTTTTCCGGGACTTGGGATGGAACCATTACAGTTTAGTTGACCCCGAGGTTATAGTGGCCTTGCAACGCATGCCGGGTACCCGCTGTATTTAATGTTATATAGTGCAGGCGCTTGCAATATAATGTAGTTTCCCGGGACTTGGGATGGAATCATTACAGTTTAGTTGACCCCGAGGTTACAGTGGCCTTGCAACGCATGCCGGGTACCCGTTGTATATTATGTTATATAGTCCAGGCGCTTGCAATATAATGTAGTTTCTCGGAACTTGGGATGGAACCGTTACAGTTTAGTTAACCCCGAGGTTACATTGGTCTTGCAACGCATGCCGGGTACCCGTTGTATATTATGTTATATAGTCCAGGCGCTTGCAATATAATGTAGTTTCTCGGAACTTGGGATGGAACCGTTACAGTTTAGTTAACCCCGAGGTTACATTGGTCTTCAACGCATGCCGGGTACCCGTTGTATATAATGTTATATAGTGTAGGCGCTCGCAATATAATGTAGTTTCTTGGGACTTGGGATGGAACCATTACAGTTTAGTTAACCCCGAGGTTACATTGGTCTTGCAACGCATGCCGGGTGCCCACTGTATATAATTTATTTATTTATTTACGGAAAAATAGTCCATTAACAATAATACGAATAACATGCGTTCGTTAAGGCCCGACCCGCCTAGCAATCGATCACCGTTCGCATCGATTACCGTTCGCAGGACATTTTTCGTAACAATCATCACTTTTCGTAACGCATTTACCAGCTTACCCCCCATGTGTCGAGCGTGCGCAAAGAAGTTTTACTTCAAAAAAATTATTTTGAAGCTGTTGGGACTCTTGTGCGGTATTCACATAAGAATAATTTACAATAAAAAAATATTTCAAAATTTTCATAAAAATATTCAATGAACATGAATTTTTGCGTTCGGTAACCCTGTAGTTTTTACAAACACGAAACAATGAAATCGTATTATTTGGTTTCGTTTTAAATTCGTCTTTTCCAAATATTACGATACAGAGCGCCGCGGAGACAACCGCCGGCTGCCACGTTTGCGGGCAGAGTGAATTCTCAATTCTCGAGTCGTCGAGTTATAAGAAAAATGGTAAAACGCGAGCTGTAAATTAATTAATATTAATTACTTCTTATAATTATTTTTCGATCAAAATTTTTATGACTTGTCAATAATGTCTTAGCAAAATAAGTATTTAAAAAAATCTTGAAATATATTAGTTTGGAAGTACGCAAATAAATACACAAACTGGCCAATTTACGTCAAGAAACACATGTACGTTTGTATTTTTTAATGATTTTATTTAAACTAAAATTAAAATTCTAAAACATACGTTTACCAGATAATGTATGGATTTATTTAACTGCATGATTATATGATTTGAAATTGGTGTTGTATAATACATGTACTTTTTTGAAAATATAACAAATCTGCCAACGACCTATGGTATAACCTTATTATACTTAAAATAAACATTTTTTCTCAAAATTTAATCCATAACTTTACTAGATAAAAAAACAATCTTTCAAAATCAATTTATAATTTTTTGTGGAAACGAGTCAATAAGTCTAAACACTGATTTAAAAATGACATATTTCTGGTTTCTCTGGTAATGTCCTCTTAAGCTAAATCACGTAAATATAGCAATCAAAATATGCATAAAAAAATGAAGATATCTAATGTTGATAGTTCTGAGTCGAAGTCTGATATCTACAGTAAAGATAGGGTCGAACTTTTTTTCTTTTTTTTTTCTCTTTATTTTTTCCCATTGTATCTACATACATACAAAAGTTAGCAATAAGTAAAATAGATAAAAGACAAGAATAGGTAATAGGAACCCACTAGCTCAGTGGTTAGAGCAGAGCCTCGGTAAGGTCTGGGTTCAATTCCTAGATGCGACCGAGCTAACTCACACAAAGATAGCCAATAAAAAGAAAATGAAGGTTAGTTCTTCGTCGAAATATACAGTTAAATATGACCGGAGGGGATAGGGTCGAATTAGCTCAGTGGCTAGAGCCGAGTCCCGGCAAGGCTAAGCTCCTGAGTTCAATTTCTAAATGCGGCCGAATCTTTTTCTGTTTCTAATTTTCGTTTGAGAATCGCTAATATGCGTACCTAAAATATATCGCTTCAATGATTAAATATGTATGTAAAAATAAGTTTTTATTACCGAGTCTACTTTCTGGACTGGTAATTCGTGGTGGAATTCCATTGTGCAAAAATTGAAATTAAAAAACTTTTGCACTTTTTTCCACTTATTTATTTTCACCAGGACCGATTTCATCCTACTACGGACATTTAAGATGTGGCTTGTGTGACATTTAAGATGTGTCTATTTCAGCATATCGCTTAATATATATTCCCATTGGGAATGTACGGCAAACGATATTCCGAAATACGCCAAGCCACAACATTTTTTTTAGCTGCATGTGGCACAGGTTTAATGGTATACATAAATAAATAAAATATTACGTATATCCAGTATGGATGATTAAAATAAAAATTTAAAATAAAGTGTTCAAGTAAAATTAATGTTAAAAAACGTTATATAAAATAAAACAGTAAAGTTATCGGTTTAGAAATCTCAACCATAAAGCAGAAAATACATGTGCTGATGCAAAAAAAATATCTGATGGTGGGCTACGGCGTTATGAAATTTGCAATGTTTTTTTTGTTTGGAAATTATAGCTCAAACAGTTTTTTTTTTTACCTTGCAATGCTTTTCTCATATGAATCATTAAAAAATCAAATTATCCGTGAAAACAGGACAAGATGCCATTATTAATTATTTTTTAATTGTTCAATAAGAAAAAATATTTCTAGAAAAGGGGGAGTAACCTACAATTAACACAAATAGCATTAGAATAAAACATATTTGTATAACAAAGGTTTTTAAAATTTGAACTTAAAATTAATAAGGTATAAATTTTTTTTCTTCATATTTTTATTTTATACCGTAATAGTAGGAATATGTTAGAGGGTCTTTTAAATGGTGACCGGACAACTCAACAATGCTCAAACGCTCAAATTCATCACTTCTTTGTGTTCAAGTTATTAAAAATGATAAATAAAAAAATATTTTTAAAAAACTTGGTTAAGTAAGTTACGTTAGGTTAGGTTGTGTCCTATTTTCTTCACAACTTTTAGTGACTTCAAATGTTGAATTGCCACTTTGTTGAGTTATCACGGAGCCCTTTTAAAGATATTTTCATGTAAATACGTTTGTAATGAGATGTTGGATACAGGTTTTATACCAACTGCATGCATTTCAAGGGCATTTACATTATTCATTACCTTTCTAAAAAATGTTAATTAAATACTTGTAAAATAACGGACCACCGTCAGCCGCTGGACGTTCTACGTCACTGTTTATTTACCTATTTATTAAAGCATTAAATTTATACGAGAAGTCAATTAAGACAATTAGTTCCGGCCATTATTCTAGTTGGAATACGAAAAAGTGTCACATTGGCGGGTTTTATCTAAAATAAACCAAATATATTAAATGTAATAGAGCAAAATTAACGTTTTATTAAATATTCACTATTTTGACTATAAAGCAAATAATTATGAATCAGCAAAAACTCTCGAAAGGTGAGCTGGGGCGAAATGATATTTGCTGAGATTTATTAGCTAAACAATTCTGCATCAAAGAAACTACATTCAGTCTCATTCAGATATCATTTGAGATTTTCACGGCCAAAAGTATTATCTTGATTTTGTTTGCGCTACCGTAACGTTAGCTAAAGAAGGGGGTAGCGAAGCATGGCATAATACCCCAAAAATAAATCACGGTACACTTCGTTCAGTTCGAATCATCTTTTCGATCACGAGCATTTTATTTATACGTCCATTTAACTTTTTTTTAAATAAATCAAGGGGCTACATTTTGTTTCCATATTTTTCAACTGCTCTTTTATGATGTAAGAAAAAGAGTGTAAGGCGAAACCTGGTAGTTACTACTTACTACAAGCATAGATATATATGCATATATATACCTAGCTATATAGATACTAGCTGACACGACGAACTTCGTACCGCCTCAGTATCAATAACTGTTGAGTTAAATTCAGTTTTTTACTAAATTAAAAATTACACAACGAAGCAATTATCGATGCACAACTGTCCGTATTTTGTTTTTGTCAGTATCAGAGATGTCGTTGCGTATGGATTTTTTTAAATGATTTTCTTCTTTTCCACTTATTACGGGAATTAGGGAGGCGGGTACGGGTGCCGCCGCTCCGGGAACCATTTATTGGATAAACAACACCTCTGCCATAAGTCACCCCAAGTGGTTCGCCACGTTTGGTATTTTAGCAGGGGTGCTCGGGTTCATGGGGTGAAGTTTTTCCGGGTCTAGGCGACGGATGCTTCTGCCCACATGCTGCGTGGCGGGACGGATCGAGAGATACTGGTTGAGGGAGGCCTTTTGAACTTTCCAGCCGGACTCTCTCGACCCATCGCCTTGAACCGCAGTTGGAGGGATGGATTCATACGTCCGTCACTCCCGGACACACTGACCCCCAGATTCCTAACCACCTCTCATTCCTTTTTCCTTCCCAGAACTTCCTATCGCCCCCTTCCTTAAAAAGACCCTGCACACAGCATCCCCTAAGATGACATAGGTCCTGAGAGAAATTATTTTAAAATGAAAAAAAATGCGTTTCATATCAGAGACATAGAGATTTATTATAATTATAGTTTGGAGGGCTTGCAGACCAACGTTCACCGTTTATCTCATTTTCGACTATTGACATTTAGTGAATAAGAAAGAGGGGCAGGGGCATTATACGATTAAGAACAAATGACATTTGACGTTTTTGAATTTTTGGAATTCACGCATAGTTCAATATTATACCTATCACAATATTGCTGCAGTTTTTTCAAAATATGATAATTTGTTCTATGTTCTGCATACAAATCAAATCCACACCGCCCTCTTACCAGCTCGCTCGTCCACCACATACAGACATTCTCCTATAATTATGTATTTCAACCAATTTACACAAAACCTTGACAAATTATATACCTAGAAACCTTCCTCATGAATCACTCAATCTATTGGTGAAAACCGCATAAAAATCTGTTCAGTAGTTTTTGAGTTTATCGCGATCAGACAGACAGACAGACAGACGCGGCGGAGGACTGAATGAGACTGAATGAGAATATTAAATTAAAGAATTGACCGTTTTCAGCAAATAATTGAATTACTTACAAAATAAATTTCTAATTTTTAATTTAAAAGCATGGATTAGATTTTGATACCTATGTTTATTGAACTTGCAAGAAAACACCTGTGTCGAGATCAAATGAATCTCCGACTTCAAAAATATCTCTCATCCATACAAATATATATATTAAAAAAAAAAAAAACGTATATAATGGCACTGCAGGAATTCTATAATGTACTATTTTCATGCAAACGTTGGCCTAAAAATCCACGAAAATCCAAAGATATTGAAATATAAGGAGATGTGCTATCCGCAGTTTTTACTAGGTGGGACTGCGCTTCCGGGTGTCGCCGATATTGTTTACCAATTAAAGAATAAACTAAATTAACGAATATTAAAGAATAAACTAAAATGAACGCTAAACAAATGAACGAATTCTTTCCGTATTTAAACTATATTGTTAACCAATCAATACTAATGCACACTTTCAAAAAATCAAGGAAATGAACAAATTCTTTTTGTATGCAAACTACCCTGATTAGGTAGTAGTTCGCCGACAGTCGCGAGGACATCATAGCATATCTCTTTTGTATTTGAATATCTTTGCGTAAATCGAAATTTAAGCAGCAACACGCCACTGGTTTCCATATATTTGTTAGGTGTATGTAATTCATATTTTTATCAGTTTTGTGTTAGTTGTTCAGTTAATACAGATCGTATTCCTTATTCAAAATATTGTATTGGTACCTATTTTATTAAATTATGACAATATTAACCCATAGGAAGACGCCGCACTTCTTGGTCTTAAATTATTGAACGTAACTGATACGATAGCAGTTCTAGAGTTGCTAAATAACACAAATTAACCAAATAAAATGTATTTGCCCACGCCAGGATCATGTCCAGCGACCTTCGAGCCTTACCCCTCGACCACGCCGGCCATCAGTAGTAATATTGTTTACAAATGTATTTTGAAGTAAAGGCACGACTTTAGCAAAGGTACACCATATGATTCAAATTTGATTTATTTTTGGTTTTGTTGTATAGGCTCGTCTGGCAGTGTTGGGCTCGAAAGGGGGGGGTCGTCTAAAATCTCACCACATATCACCAGGGGGGGGAGGGGGGTTAAAAATTTGCTAAAAAACATCACGTAATTAATGGACGACCCCTAACTCACGTAATTCTAACAAATAATTATATTTTTGACACACACTGCCCGGAGCCAGTGAGGCTAAGGGTTCCCGATTTGAGGTAGGTAGTGAAACTAAGTGTAAATGATAGGAAACTAAGTGTGAGATGGAAAAGTGGAAGGTTGGGATGTACCTGCCTATTCTGATCTTGTTACTAAACACGTAGGTGTGTCAATTCCAATTCTAGCAAAGTTTCTATTCTGAATGGTGATCTTGCACCAGGGTGGTACTGGAAGACCAACAACTCTGGGTTTACATTATAATACGCAATGGAAAAGGTTCCTTGATTATATTATTTAAAAAATTTTTTATTAAGAGTAAAATATGCATAAACCCTAATATTTTCTTATTAATTAGGTACAAAAGAAATGCTGCTTCGGCAAAGAAATATTAAATGCCATTAATTAAATCAAAAGTATACATTTATTGTTATAAAAGAATGCACGATTTGTTCGTCTACAATGGAATTCTTGAGGCACACAAATAATATAAATGTGGGACACTTTCATCGTTGTTGTCCAAACGGTACTATTCATCGCCCCATTGGAGTTTCTATCAGGTACGCGTTTCTCGTACGATCACACCACCTTACTAGAGACTAGAGACGACCACTGCTCGGCTGCCGACTTTATTAAATATATCGCGATTAATGATATCTCCTTCTCAATTAGTCATCAGAGCTATACGGAGTCGTGTGGTTTGTGAGAGAAGTTGGGTAGGTACTGGCAAGTACTGAGTACTGTGAGTACTTGAGTAGGCGCCGCATACTTTTGCCGTAACGAAGAAAAAAGTAGGACAAGAAATGGGTAGAAACGTTCGGTGACAACTCGCGAAATCTTGTAAGTGCAGTTGGATTTCTGCGTTATTATTTAAAATTTCACAGGGAAATTAGCACTTTTTATGCGATTTATTTCAAAACACTAACCCGCAAATATTTTTTTAATATATTGTAGATTGTGTCTGACATTAAAAATGTAAATACTTAATTATTTTTGAAAATTTAAGAAATAATTCATAAGATTTATATAACATTACAATATATATTTTATATAATATTTTCGTAGCTGTTATCTGATTAAAAAATATTGAAAGTTTATTGTCATTTAATTGATAAAAAATATATAAGAATTTAATAATCCACCAAAATAATTTAATTTCTAAAATCAATTTTTAATAATGCGAATATTATATTGATAATTAATTAATTAGCAGCGTCTCAACCGGTGCAGAGTATAGTTGATGTGGGATGTACGTACCTTAAATCGAGTATGTAGAGCTGGTTAACAGAGAGAGCATCTGTAAATATGGTAATCCAAAAAAATATAACTCCGATCACAACATTTAAAAGTCACGAAATCACAGATACACAACACCGAACTCCTCCAATCACGTTTTCCAACTGACAGCGATGCGGTCTGAAGTTCATAGCGAAATGCGGTTGTTGATTTTATGACGCGCGCATGCTCACATTGCACAGAAAAGAGAGTAAATACCCTTTACGGCGGGATATTTGAAAATATGGAGGCTTTGGAGGATTTTTTGGTTTTTCTGCCCCATGTCTGCCACCAAGTTAATTCCTCCTACCATTAATTCGGAAACGAACGATGTGAACGTACATAAAAAACCTATGGCGTTTTTCACCCACATTGATTGTTGGCCAAGAAGCTCACATTATTTTACTGTTAGTAGGTATAGTAACCGGTAGGGATTTTAATTACATTATTGTATCTATAGTAGGGTTAGGCAAATAGGGTGGACGGCCCCACAACTCTGTCTCGGAACCCACTCTTTGCTTCATTCATTTTCATATATCATCACATCCATTCATCCTCTTCTGTTGTTATGTTACACTCTTCCTGTTCACGTTTATTATTATTATACTGATGAAAAGTTTTACCCAAAATAAATTTATTTGCGTCGTCTATGAACGTATTGATTATAACGTATGTTTCTAGTTTCGATACGCAACATAAATAATTTCATTCGTTTGTTTTGAATGTTGTGTCGAGTTCACCGATAAGTTTTTATTTATTTGATAAACCGTTACTGCCATCTTTGGACGAATAGAAGTACGATTGTGTTTAGCGTCATCTTTGAACGAGTAGATTAACAATATAGTTCTTAATTATTTTAATAGATGTCAGTAATCTTGGCAGTGACAATAAAAATAAAAATAATAAAATTCTTTCTGGTGATGGTTATTTCTACTAAAGGGTAGAAAATTTTATGGACTTTTGTTTTTGTGGAATGTATTCTAAGCACACTCTTGCCCACGACATTGCAGTTACTTTTCTAACTATTATTTATTTGGTTGGGATGACGACTGTTTTTTTATTATTAATTTTAAAAAAAAACATTACTGCCTCACTATCGAAGAGTCTCAGTTTTTAAGTTAAAAGTGCCATCTTTGATGGAGTAGATCCACAGAATCATAGACAGAATGGTTCAAAAATCATGAATGATGTCAAAAATTATCTATTTTATTTTAGCGCCATCTTTGAACGAGTAGATTAACAATATAGTTATTATTGTTAATCTACTTGTTCAAAGGTGGCGCTAAACACAATCGTACTTCTATTCATCCAAAGATGGCAGTAACAGTTTTAAAAAAAAATTAAACTTATCGGTGAATTCAACACAACATTCAAAACAAACAACACAGTACCTGTACGGTATGAAACCACTGAAAAAAAAAACACTTTAGAATTAATTAAAAAAATATTAGGTAGTATGTTGAAAACAATAATTATTTTATTGAAGAAAAACTGGAAAATGAAATAGTTCTGATTTTTTAACTATTCTGTCGATCTACTTAATCAAAGATGGCACTTTTAACTTAAAAACTGAGACTCTTCGATAGCGAGGCAGTAATGCTTTTTTAAAAATTAATAAAAAAAAACTAGTCATTCTGGTGATGGTTATTTTTACTAGAAGGTAGATTATTTGATGGAATTTTGTTTTTGTGGAATGTATTCTGAGCACGCTTGTCCGCAACATTGCAGATACTTATAATTATTGTTTTCAACGTATTACTTATGTTTTTTTTAATTAATTCATAGTGATTTTTTTCAGTGGTTTCATACTGTGCAGGTACTGTGCCAAAACTTTGTTAGTAATGCACACAATGCATTAAATTTGTGGGAAACTTTTTAGGATTAATTTTGTGGATGACTGGTTTATTTATGTTTTGTGGGTACTTCGCAGGAGCCTTGTACGTCAATGTATTTTTGTAGGTGGTAAAATGTACTTCGTAGGACCTTTGTGGGTGGAGTAAACCGGAGACCGAGAGTGTATATGAGGGATGGGGTTTAGAAGGTTCATCGACCTCAGTATTGTGTATTGTGTATGATTTCATTTAAAGCACAATAATATTATTTGCACCTTCTCTTTATAAATGTGATGAAAAGAATAAGTTGTGGTGAGTAGAATTTTTTTTTCAATTCCCCCCCTCCCCATTTCTTCCCTGTCATCTCCCCGGATCGGACTTCCCCCCCATGTGAATGCTATAGTTACCCCCTTGCCGGGGACACTTGTAACAACGGGCAGTGGCGTAGCAAGGGGGGGGCGGACCGCCCGGTCGCCACCCGAGGGGGGGGGGGTGACACTCGAACGTGGAGAAAAATCGAAATGAAAGTGAAAAATTGCCGCAAAAATATTTTGTGAACACTGACTATTATTTAGCTCTATGGCTCGGTTGGTCGGGGATTCCCGAAAATATGTTTTATTTTTTTATTTTCGTTCCTAGCTCGAAGTATTGCTCGGTCGGGGATTTTCCTGAAATATTCCTTGTGTCATTCTAATTTCGTTCGTATATTGTGATTGACGTAAATTTGTGAAGTGAATTGTTTTCCATTGACTGACCTGAATGAGAATTATTCTGTTAGCGTTTTTATTAGTGCTGAAAGATTATTAAAAAAAAAACAAGTTAAGTGGATTTGATAGTTCACTTTTCTAAAAGACGCAAAACTTTGATAGTATTTACCCTAAACGATTAGCTGTTTTCACTGGGGTAGTTTCGCAAGCTAAGTTAATTCGTCTACCAAATGTAAGAGCGCCCTCAGATTTCGATCAGTTGTCGATTCTTTGGGGAAGAGGTCACCTAGCATTACTAGCGCTGTAAATCATAACACCTAAATTATTTTATCCATATTAGGATGGGGATTATTCAAAATCTAGTTAGAGGATTACTAAAAATAAAAAATTTAATTAAAAAAAAAATTTAATTAAAATTATTAAAAATTAAAAATTTAATTTTTTAATTTTTAATAATTTAACTATTTATACAAGTATAAAATTGATAAACTAGTAATCCTTAAATCAGATTTTTGCCTTAGTCCTAATTTTGAAAAATATTTTTTTTTTTGATTGGCGACGTTACGTGAGTACGGGGTCTATTTATCGGTGTATTTATTTGTTGACCAGGCCTATACTAATCTCACATTTTTACAGTTAAGAGTGAGTCCGTGTAAGAATCCAAAAGCTTGAACTAAAGTTACACACGGAACAAGCAAGTGGTTTTCCTCCGAATATTGGAGCGTACGGTGTGCAACTCAAATTTAAAGCTCACCTCAAAACTGGTTTCAAGTAAAGATTGAATATGTATTCGGTAACTCGTTTTAATTAAAACTACACCCATAACATCAAAATGGCTTTCCTCCGATATTTGCAGCACATAGTCTGAAACTTTCATATCTTGTAACGCGGGGAATATCTTGCAATAGTGGAACTCGGGAATGGTTTCCTTCGAAATGGGTCCGCAGATGAACAGAGTTTCAATTGATATTTCAAAGGAAACCATTTTCGAGTTCCACGTGCAAGATTTGAAAGTTGCAGAATATGTGCTACAAAGATCGGAGTAAAACCATTTTCATGTACTGAGTTTAATTATTTTATGCATAATATAAAAAACGGTGGCCAATTTTTAAGCATGAATGAGTTATATGATTTGACGTCTGAGGCAACTGGAGTATCGCAGACTAGTATTCGACGTATCGTAACTGGAGTGGCAAAGCAAGCAGAAACACAACCGTCGTCATCGTCAACTCAACGACCAACATTCAGCACACCAGGGAAGAAACGACGCAGACTATCAACCAAATCAGATGTAGATGATTTCGATAAGGAAGTTATTAGAAGATGTGTCTATGATTTTCATTTAGTTCATAAGTCTTTGCCAACGTGGAAAAAGATTCATAGAGTTCTGAAAGGAGACATCGATTACGCAGGGTGTATAACTACGTTAAGGAAAGTTGTTCACAATTTGGGTTTTCGTTGGAGAAAGACGGAAACAAATCGAAAGTTGCTTATTGAAAAAAATTATATCCGACTTAAACGTACCACATATCTCACTAAATGAGAAGAATACAGGAATGACGGACGTCCAATTGTGTATTCTGATGAGACATACATTCACAATACATTCACAATACATTCACAGTACACCGAAAAACAATTAGGTACCTATAAATTTCGATTGCCGTAATTTCCGTGAATTAGGGTCATTACTAGACATCGGATTATATGCATTTGCATATGCAAATGCATATAACTTTCTAATTACGGCGTTAATGCATATTTTAAGCCTTTTTTCCCAATCGTGCATATTTCGTTTCGTTTTCGTCAATTTGACAATCCTGAGGCCATTGCAATTCAGTCAAGCGCAAGCTAGCATTTGAAAACGCATCCACTAAACAAAATATTACCTTCATCTCAACACATTTCCACAAGTTACCAGATGCCATAGTTAAATTGAAAACAAAACACCTTCCTCTATTTAAATCAATAGAAATATTGGAAACAATGATCGAACTTGCCAACGCCCTTCTTAATTCAATATCGGAAAAGATTCCCAAAAAGTTAGATGCTATTTTGCTTAGGAACCGAGTCTAGAAGACATGAAGAACATTAATGCCTGCATCAACGGTATAGGTGATATCCTGCCTAAACAGGTATCTCCAGAAATGGCGCCAATTTTTAAATTTTGCACAATGACGTCAATTTTCGGCGTACAAATGAATACTGGGTGACAAACGTCACAAATTAGCACTCGAAAAGTTGGAAAAACAGTTAATTGTATATTGTCACTAAAACAATCCACAATTTTAAGAATACTTCGCTGTTATTGTACCGTCATTAATTAAAATATATACAAATAAAAATGGTTTTTTGATTTTACATTGTGCATATTTTGGCCAAATCAAGAGTTTTTTGTGCATATTTCGGCCTTTTTAGTGCATATTTGCATGCATATTTTGGCACTTTGTTAGTGCATATAATTCGATGTCTAGTCATTACCAATGGAAGTTTGTTATTTACAGTATTCTTAAATAAATGGCTAAGAATTATTAGCAATACCATTGTCTTTTTTTATGAATACCTACCCATTTGAATTCAATCCTGAAAATTATCACATTTACTTAGTTTAGAAAAAAAAATTGATAATCTTCAGTATTTCAGTACAGATTTTGTAAAACAAAATAAGTTTTATATGACCGACTTTAAAACGCTTTGACTTCGAATTCTCAATTGTGAAATAATCATTAATTGTTTTTTTTTAAAGCCTAAAACGAAACACGCTGATGAAAGTTTTGCATCTGTGTGAGTACTGTGATGAAGTCAACTTAACTTGCGAGACCTATACCAAAGCGAATAACTCAGCCTAATTTGTTTAGCTTTTCGGACAAACTCGTATAGGTCTCGTAGAAATCGGAGATCCTTATCATTGTGAGAAATATGATTATTTTTTAAGAAAGACAACATTCCCGGGATACGAATAACCTGACAATATTTGAATATCTCCTACTACCACAACAGTAAGCAGAAAATGTTGCTTTTATCGTGATAGAGGACTTAGACAGTCGAGGAATCGAAAACGCAACGCCTGGGTAGGCCCCAAATGCGATGCCAACTCAGCCACTGGACCGGTCTAAATATATAAACGGTTTTAGATAGAAAAAAACATCACGCTTTATATTCTAATCTAAAGGTTAGCCACAAATGAAGTAAAATGTACACCTTTATGATATTATCACATTCATACGAACGAAATTTATGAAACCAAAGTTTCGGATTACAATTTTTTATTTTTTTTATTTTTTACATGTAACTACAAAAAAGTGGGGTGACAATATCGTTTTTAATACATAAATTTGTTCGATAAAACCTGTGTCTGTTTTTTTATCAGTAATTTTAGTTTAGGCGCCAAAGAGCTAAAGAGCCAAAGTGCTGATAATACCTACCTAACACAACTCTTATAAGGTTTTACTAGCGCCAGGCGCTTTGGCTCAGGGCCGTTCCGATGCGTGAATAGAGGCACAAACTGCCAAAAATACATACCTATACGAAACTTGTTTGCCTCTTTTTGAAGTGACAACTTCTTTAGCACCGTTGTGATCTAAAATTCGATGAAACGAAAAAGCGACACTAAATAGAGATAAATACATTCATTTATCCTGCTGGAGAGTTCAAAAGGTTTCCCCCAACCAGTATCTCCCGATCCGGCCCGCCTCGTATTAGGTGGCAAACGCATCTGCCGCTGAGACTTACACAAACCTCACCTCATGAACCCGGGCACCCCTGCTAAGTTAGTTATTCAATAAATAATTCCCGGGTCGACGGTATCCATTCCTGCCTCTCAAATTGTAAATTGCCTTTTTTTCAATTCCACGTTAATATTTTTCAAGCTTTAAATAATCAAGGAGAAAACCAAATAAAACATTTAACCCTCCCTTGCGTATTTTACGTGCAATGTGGTGCCGCCCTACACCGGGGTAGAAACGATAGTGTCCGCACGGGGCAAGTTGTCAAGTAAATCTGAAGGTGGTAAAAGGGGCAAATTAAACACATATGAAGTCAATCTAAATAATATTATATGGAATAAACTTTTCACGTCATAGCCACATACTTAGTTAGAAATAAGAATATATTTGGAGGCACATCATTAAAAGACTGTGTTAGGAAAACATATTATTGTATAATTCAAGTATAAAGCTTATTTCGAAAAGACTATTTTGTTTAAGATTTTAATTATGAGTGAGAACCTTGATGTTTCCTGAAGAGATAAAGCCTAGTTTGCAGAACGTGCGTGATAGTTAAGTAAATTGTAAATATTGTTTTTATCGTTTTTCTTGTTGAATAATTGGTTTTTCTTATTTTTAAATAAATAAATCCATTATTTGAGCTCGTGACATCACTACATGAAAATGTCCCGTCTCCGATTATGTTCCCTTAATTTTGTAAAATTCCACATTGATTAATTTTTTTTAAATGAAAACACTTTGATTTCCGGCGAATTTTTGAATTTGCGTAAACGTTCACTAGATTTATTTTTTGTTCTATGCGAACTTATTCTTTGGTTTGATTTTTTGATAAAGATGGCGGTGTTTTTACAGATGTTACGAAGAGAACCCCTTACAATTTATTGCTATTCGTGTGGAAAACGTTATGTATCTGTATATCGTTTTTTCGCACCCATAAAATTATGTTCCATCTGTCCGGTTTATAAAAAATGGTCTGATTTTTCGGATTGAATTTTTTTTTAAATCACCAGGGTTTCAAAAATACGATTAAAAAAAAAATACAGAATGTCTTAGAATATTTTTGCCTAAACCGGAAAAAAATTCAAAAAATGTGATGCAAGTGGCCTATTGAAAAGAACAAGCTATTTTGCGCCTTATTCTTTTTTTTAAATAGTTTCATTTACTTTACATAGAATAATATTCTAAACATCTATAGTTCATGGTAGAATCAATGGAAACCTAGAAAATGTTGACAGAAAAGTTTTACAAATTTGATGACGCCAGAGCTCATCGTTCATGATTTTTTGCATCTTCTGTAAAACTATAAATTAATAATCATATCAATTTGATAGCGGAGATTTGAAATGGTGTGAAGGACAAGAAATCCTAAAAAGAGTTAAATATGTAATTTTTCTCCGTTTATAACTTCGTTTACGAAGTGCTTTTAAAAAATGAAATTGTAAAAAAAACTCAATTTCGTCATTAGAGAAATTTACAAAAAAGTTTTCTGAATCATCTATTTATTCAATGTTAAGATGAACGTTTCTTTGTTTGTCCCTTATGTGTTCCTAAACCATTCAACCGATTGCCATGAAACTTTGGTCATTTGTTTTCGATTTGTTGCACGTCCGCGGAGGTTTCTATACATATTATTGAGCTCTGGCGTTATGAAATTTGCTTTAAAATTTAACAATAGGTGACGCGTGAGTTATTTGAAAAATGTGTGTATCTCAGATAATTTAGTGGCAGGGAGGGAAGGAGGAAGAGGTTGGGGATTCCGGGAGTGGGGAGGGGAACGAAGGATAGGGGGGGGGTTCGCGAGATGGGAGACAAGGGAGGGGAGAAGGCAGGGAAGGTGGAGAAGAAAATCATAATTATAGGTCTACAAAAACAGGAGATATGATTTTTTTTTCGCTCTCCTGAACAATTAACATCTTGTCCTTGGATTGTAACTATTTTGTTGAACAAGTTTAGACAAGTGATAAAATACCCTCCTATGATTTTAACAGAAAATAATTGTCTTTTTCAAAATTGGAATAATCCTGTGATTTTTCACGGGTATACTTTCTATTATTATAATAACATTGTTACGTAAGTACATTGTTAAGCAAGTCTGTGTACCTAGGTACTTCTTTTGAAATGAACCTACCTAAAGGATCCTTTTTTAAATTTCAAACCAACAGGCATGTGTAGAAATACAAACATAATTGCTGACAACCAAACACACTTATTATAAGTGGGCATTTAATTTGCTTGCCATGAAAACATTCGCATTGCCATCTGCAGCCGAATGTTTGATCATATCACACGACCGCGTTCATTCAGTCTGAAAACCCACAGTGTTGCGAGTGGACATCACGTCACTTTACGTTCTAAGTTCGAATTTATTTTATTTAAACTACTTACATTTAGCACATCACACAAGGTAAGAAATATTTTACTTACTTCCACTAAATATATTCCAATTTCAAAATAAATAAAAACTCATTAATATTAATAAAATTATCTATTTTTTTTAAATCTGTGATTTTAACCGCCATAATTGTTTGTTTGTATTAATTGTGAATTTGTGATGAATATCAAACATAAGTATATCATTTATTTACTGTCGGTGAAAATTTTATGTAATGACTTTTTTTTCATGTTGCGTCATAGTGTTGCTATGGTTACGCTAACAAACTACAGAATTAAACGTTTCACGTGCTGGCCACATTTTCCCGTTTCCACCGTAAAATTTTATCGTCCCTTAAATCACCATAGGTTTATGATATGAAAATGTAATAATTGGTAGCTGGGTTTATAGATAGATAAATCGTACGATTTGAAATCAATCGAATAAAGCCTAAATGCTAATTATAATTGTCATATTGTATTACTGTCGTGTAGTTTATCCACGATTATTTTGATTCAGCATACAATCACAAGCATCGTAAAAAGGTTTTTCTAATTGAAGCTTTTCAATTAGTAACGTAACAATGTTTATTAATATTAGGGGTTAAAGGTATGCATATAATAATGCCCTCTGAAGGTTATCCGCCAACTACATAATTATTAATTTCTAGTTTTACGTAGGTACTACCCGGCTTCGTCAAAGATTTAAACAAACTTTTTTTAAATGTACCTATGCTTTTTAAATTGATTTGGTTTTCTTGAATAAATGTACGAATGAAGTGGAAATTAACCCACTTCCCGACATCCGATCGAACTGAACCTCGGCAGATAGACTCGGTGTCGATGACTATTCATTATTTCAACTTTTGGTGGCAATAGCACATACACACGCGGACACATACGCATTTATCTGAAATTGGAAACAAATAAATGTCGGCCTGTCCAATTGGGATTTGGCTCAGTTGTTAGCTTTGTTGACTCCAGTCCCCGGGAAGAAGGGCTCAGTCAAGCCAATTTGTATTATTAAAATTTTAAAAGTCATTTGAAAATAAAATTGTTAACTTTTTTTACGGGCAGATTTTTAAATACATTAAATTTATTTAAATTTCCATTTATTTATTGGATGAATGCACATTTTGGATGTGGAAATTAACCCACTTCCCGACATCGGATCGAACTAAAACTTAGCAGATTGATTCGTTGTCGGTGACAAAGCATTCGACCATGGTGTGTGTGCACACGCGCACTCTCTGAAATTGGCTACTAGCGGAAAATAGTTGCGCTGACCTATGAAGTCTAAATAGAAAGGCTGTGCAAATTTCAAGATGCCAGAACTCACCAATCGCCAGTTTTTCCGCGTCATGTGATCAGATTTTAAGCTTTATGAAAGATGATAGGAAGAGTAATGAATGAAACATTCCCATAAATGATAACTTTTAAAAATATTTTCACATTAAATAAAAATATTGTAGGTACAAAATAAAGTGTTAGGTAAATAGTGTTTGTGCGAATCTTGAATAAGACATTGGCAGAGATTTTTTTTATTAAATTAAGAAATAATAAAATGAAGATAATGCTGGTGGTTCTTAGTCGACGTATGATACAGTTAAAAATGACCGAATTGGATAGGGACACCTTAGCGCAGTTGGTAGCGCAGCGGCCCGGAAAGCCGAAGGTCATGGGTTCGAGTTCCAGAGATGCAAATTTCTTTTTCTGATTTTTCTGTTTCCAGATTTTTGATTGAATTCGCTAAAATTGTCTTCATTTAATTAAATATTACAATTTGAGGTTTAATTATAAAGTAAAAAATAAATATTTTGATATACATATATATATATAGGTTTTGCATCTAGGTTATAATACATTTATTTACTTGTTGGATATTTTGGATACGATATTCAAAAATCTTCCTTGATAATATGAACAGGACTGTTACAGACTGTATTAGACTGTAAATAATTGATTCATTGTTTAATTGATTCATCGCCAATTGAGAGATTGTTTTACATAAGTAGGTAGAGATACAAGTATGTATGCGTTTGATTGTTGGAATCGTACGTTCATTGGGTTATTGAGAAAATTATGCAGGTCTGTAGAAATAGAAAGAGATGAAGCATCAATTAATATTTGAATAACTTGGAAACCGAACCCGTGCCGTATTATAAGTTAGATACAAGTTACAAACTCATTTTCTTATAGATAATGCAATGAACATCGCAATAAAAAAGCAATTTATTTGTGTACACGTCTCATTGCATGTTCACAGAAAATAATAATATGTCATTGCTTTGGAAGGTTTATAATACAAAACCTATTAAAAATATGGGATTTTCTTTACGTAGGTACCTCGTATCTCTCTCACTACTCAACTGTCCAATATTATAAATGAAATGAAAAATTACGGAATATTATAATTCCAATTTTGAAAAAGACAATTAAAATAATTTTATGTCTGTAGTAAGGTACCTACGTACTTTATATCGCTGATCTGAATATTAAATTATTAATTAAGAAGAAGATAACACTATTAATCTAAACGAAAATATGAAAAAGAATAAGATACAGAAAAATAGAAAAGGATAATGTTCGCAACAGGGATAATGGTCCCCAATGGTCTTAACTGGAAGATAATGGTCCAGTTGCAACCACTATCTTCTTCTTCAATGATATCTTACATTGATGTGAACAACCTTCAAAAGTTATTTATTTATTTTTATTTTAATGAAATTTTATTGGTTACAGATTTTTGTTTGTTTTTTTTTTCTACCACACTAGGCTAATGCCCGTGTTGTGGTAGTCATACATTTAATATTTTAAATAGGAATCAAATACTATTTTATTGAAACAGATAATTACCATACTAATTAAAAATTAAGAAATACATAAAAGTAAGTAAAGAAAAAAATCATATTTTAAAGAAAAAATAAATAAAAATTAAATTCAAATTTTGAAATACATAAACTAATATTAAAAAGAGGTGGTTGTTCTTATAAAAAATGAATAAATTACTATTTACAGCGAAGTTCCAATTTTGAAAATACAGAAGAGGAAGTGCTGGTCGGCATTTTTCATACATAAATTTAGATTTGAGGCCAAAATACTTCACCAAACTGTATAATTTTTTTTTAAAGGTATATCTAATACGGATATGATTTATTTATAAAATATGTATAGACTATTAAACATTGAATTAATATAGAAATCGATTTTTCACGATTTGAGAGAAAACTTAATTAATTAAACCAAATTATTTGTAATTATTGAAAAAATAATTTTGCCCTACCTAACATGTAAATATAATGAAATATAATGTTTAAAAAATCATCATCATCATCTTCTTCTTCTTCCCCTTGTCCTATTAGGGTTGGGGACCCATTGCATCGACAAGGCTCCTCCATACGTCCCTGTCTTGCGCTGTTCGGCCTCCGTCCATGGTAGACCCACCCTCTACTCACACAGTTTCTGGAGTTGCCTCGCCCAACCGTGTTTGGACGTGAATAGTTTCACTCAGGAATAACGCACATACAGTTTGGCAATTAAGTGTAGAAAATAAATGATAGCGCTGCGATCGTTTTCTAGGCTTTAAATGGCAACACCAAGATGTCTCATAATACAATGGATATATTTTTTTTAAAACACTTCGGCCAAAATGCATATTTCATAGCGTATTTGTATTTTCAAAAATTTTGCACAAAAAACTGGAATTTAATAGAAGTAAAATAAAACAAAACAAGTTTTAAGTGGGCGTTTATTTCGATATAAAAACGTAGGTACCTACTTAAAATTTTGAGTCTATTTATTCAACACCCGACGTTATTGTCTTCGTCCTCATGTGATTCTTCTTCTTCCGTATCTTCATCCTCATCTAAACGTGTTATCAATTCATCGATATCAACATATATAGTATTGCCTCGTGCATAATATTCTGCCTCAATTTTCATCACTTGTTTGCAACAATTTTTCCAATCATCAGCACTTTTATGCTACTAATAGCATAATAATAATAATATGTACCTAAGTACATTATGCTACTTTCCGTTTTCCCGGTGTTTCAAATTTTCCATATGCCTTTTCCCCTTCCTTGACGATTCATCTTGCCGTTGATTCAGATTTACCTGTGTGTGGAAAACATCATTAAAATTATTATTCTATAGAAGGGAGATTAAAAAAACACACTAGATAATATTCATTTAGAAAGAAAGATAGAAAATTATATAGAAAATAAGTTTATTATTTTTTTTTTGTTAATTGAGTTATTCTCTTTTTCTTGTGGCCTTGTATGAACTGTCAAATAGAAGTGTCAAATTCGGATTTTTAAGCATAACCTCAAATCAGTCGAATATAATCGGTCGAAAATTGGCATAAATCTTGTAATACTAATGAAATTCCTTAAAAAACTATACTACGTACCAGTAATTTCTGTAGTTCGTTTGTAAACTTCTTCCAAATTACATAGGAGCTTCTTCGTGCGATAATCGGCTAGGCAGCGTTGAAAAACACAGTATATAACTTCTCTTGCACCACTACGTATTGGTTTGTTCATTTTTATTCAATTCAAACATTGCACAGGCAAACAATGAAAAAATAATTATTAAACGAGCGATCTTCAGTGTGTTCTACACGATTTAAGTCAGTAAAGCCCAAGAGCCATACGAAACGTCATTGACAAAGCCAGTATTTCGGTGTTACCATAGTTATGAAAAAAATTATTTCCAAATTAATAAATTCCTACACTTTCTTGCCAAACTATAACACACTATCGAATTTTATTCGAGTTTATTACATCATTTTCCTATGCAAGTACTTTTAAAAGTATCTGTGGTGCAAAATGTCACATCGTAGTTTTTATCACAATGATTATTACCCTCGTCATTTCTGTTTATTTTCTTCTTTTTTTGCCCATATATTTTAATATTGGTTTTTTATGTTAATATCGCATAAGACTCCCAACTACTCCCGTCTGGAGCCAGTGAGACTATGGCATCCCCGATTGGGGTATGTTGTGAGGCTGAAGGTAATGGGAAGGAGAAGGAAATGGGGGAGGGGAAGGTGGGAAAGTACCTGACTATTCAGACCTGGTCACCAAACACGGCTAAAGCCATTTCAAGCAACGTTTGAATTTCTTAATAATGATGGTCTTACTCTTACACTTACTCTAACTGAGAATATCTCCAACCATACTTATATATAATTTTTAATAAATTAATTGTGATATAACACAAATTAACCAAGTAAAATTTATTTGCACACGCCGGGATTTCTAGGATTCAGCATTTGAAATAATTTTATCTAACTTTCCTAGAAAGAGAGGTACTTTTGTTATAAAATATGATCTAGGGCTCTAGGGGGTATTGTACAATCCTCTCGATAAGCGCTATCCATAGAATAAGGTATTATTTTCGATTTACGTTTTATTGTCTTATTTATTTATAAAGTACGAATTTACTATTCGGTACTCCAACCTATGAATAAAGGATATACTATATTGGATGAGTTAGACCCCTCCCCCCCGATCGGCCTCAGTATTGCGTAGGAAAAAATAGAAAAGTAAAGGTTGATTACATTCCTGGAAAATACAACAACCCCCCGCCCCTCTCTCCCTCTTCTCCCTGACCAGAATCGACTCCCCCCCCCCCCCCCTTAGGGTCGCACCCACCCCATGTAAATTCTAGAACACAACCCTTGGAGAAGGGTCTCTAATATAAAGGTAAAGGTAAGGTACATAAACATTACAAATATTTTTCGTTGTGATAAGACTTTTTTATTGAACCACCTTTAAAACTTTCTCCCACTTGACCGGACTGGTTTCATCTTCTGAAGCTTATGATCACCCT
Source organism: Limnephilus lunatus (assembly GCA_917563855.2). Lineage (NCBI taxonomy): Eukaryota > Metazoa > Arthropoda > Insecta > Trichoptera > Limnephilidae > Limnephilus > Limnephilus lunatus. The sequence goes on from OU830600.1 coordinate 49,782,683, forward strand.
GGCATCGTGAAATTAGTATTTTCTGACAGCATATTTTAAATCGACGATACTATTTTCATCTCGTCACGCTTTTTACGTAAGAAAAATTTTACCATTCAAATATTAAGGCATGATGCCATACGTTTATTCAATATTTTTAATTTGATCAAAGTAGGTAGGTACTAGGTACCTACAATAAAAAAATTAAATCAAATAATAAAACGAGTGGGTAAATTATTCGTCGAGGTAAAATAAAAATAAACACTATCGTGTGTTGATAGCAATATCAATACCAATCTATCACGAAATCTAACGTATTTACATATATCTTGGAGTAGATATTATATGAATGTTTCATTATATTTTATTGATATCTGTAATATGATAGAAACATGTTTATTTCGTGTCAACTCCTGCGGATGTCGCATGTAAAGTTTAAAGTGAGTGTTGTGTGCTGATCGCATGATAGACCCGCATTACCTCGAGGTTCATGTCAACTTCTGTCTGCCTCGTGCAATGAACAGAACAGATAAAAGCGTTTGGTGGGCAGGTCCGTGTGTCCGAAATAAGTTCATTTTTTTCTTGCTTCTAGTGAAAGTGATTAAAGATTTTCAAGTATCAAAAATCAAAATTCTTTCTATAGTCATATTTTTGGCCCTCCTATAGCTTAGGATTCAAAATGTTTTTTGTAAGTTGGCGACTTCACTTTTTTTATCAAATCAGGGTAAATTACATATCTAGGTTTTATCTGTGCAGTGGTACCTACGTTAGTTTACTTTGTGGTTTCCAACTGAAGTGACGCAAAAAAAAACTTAATACGGCAAATGATATTTTTAATGGACCTTCTCGTGAATTTGAGACGTTGTTTTTTGTCGCATTAGCGTTATTCGGTTCAGTAACTATGTCTAGATTTTACCTACTACTATCAAATACCAATTTTATTTTTTTAAACTGAAGTCTCGGCAACTATCTTTATTCATCAGGTTTTCCATAGGCACCATTATTTTTATGAGAGTTGAATTACAATTTATGAAAGATTTTCGTCGTTAGCAATATAGGAATAACGTTACTAAAGTCGTTCTAAATTGCATCTTACGGTGGTAATTACAGTCCTACGCCACAACTAGGATTGAAATGTTTTTTTAATTATGCGAATTATTGTACCTACAATGTGAGAGTATCACAGCTGAACTAAAATGCCCTTCGAATAGGTTCTCATCTCAAATCTCAGCAGGAAGACAATTGTCTCTCCAACTGTACGGATATGGATTTACACCTGTTAGTAGCCCGTTGATGAACTACCTAACGTGGGTTAGAATGACCTTGCGGCCACTCTTTGCTATAAACGCTTATAGACCTCGATACGATTTATGCCCAACCACCAAATAAGATCGGTATACACAAGAAGTAATACCTACTCACTGAGGTGTTTTCTGGCTGGCTGTTATTCGGCGACAGTCACAGGTTATCCATAAGCGTGCGATATTGTTTATTTGGGTTAGTTCATAATCCGCGATAGAAATCTGAGTCACGTCACGATTCACGTAGGGAGTTTACACAAAGTATACGATAGAACTACGATAGGATTATACTTTATGTTGCGATAATAACACTTCGACGTAGAGTGAAATGTCACTTTACGATATGTTCCGATGTTGTTGACAGACTGGCGATATTACGGTACTTGACTCCTGTTGCTACCGTGTTGTTATGTACCGCAATGTGCGGAATACCAAAATCTGGATTCCTTCCGATCCTAAAGGCCGATTGGAACACAAATACGAACGAAACCCATCAGCGTTATGAAACAACACCTCTATGAGATATTTTTTAATCGTAAGTAGGAACTGTAGGTAGGAACTACACATGTATACTACTTACCTACGGTACCTCCCTACAATATAATATTTTTATATTAGAATATTAATTTATTTCTATATTTGAAATGTGTGAATTCATTATTAGGGTTAAAAATGATTTCATGATTCTTCAAAAGTCTGCGCTTTTTTGTAGCATCTATCCTACAAATAATTATAATAAGCCTAATTTTTCAAGGGTACACAATATATAATGTACCTCCTTCTAACCAAAAATTATAAATAACAACGCTTTATTTGTAAACAAAATTTGAAATCTTCCTTATTGTGGGCTACACCCCCCCCCCCCCCCCCCCCCCCCCATAGCATAGTTTTAAATACTAATTACTTTGATGTGTAACTTCTTCGTTTTGAAAACTTTTTGATCTTAATGCGCATTTTTTCGCCAAATCAGTTAGACATGGTTTTGACAAACAAAAATGAACTTCGAATTCAAATCATTTTTTTGCTCATTTCTATAACCAAAATAATTTTCAGAACCATGCGCAGGCCCGGACCATTTGGGGCCCTCCGCTAAAACCTGTAAAGGGGCCCCCTAACGTGGGGAAGGGGAGTGGGGGGGGGGCAGAAAACGGGGGTCCGGGGGCCTCCCCTGGATAATTTTTGATAATTAGGTGCTTGAAAACAATGAAAACACGTTTCTACGCTATATTGGCACCTATAAAGAAGAAGAAATTCAGATAGCTTTTAATACGAATATTATGATTTTCGACTTTTGTTGACTTTATTATTTATTGAAACAAGAAACTCACGGTATTTTTAGGATACCACAACACTACTAAACACATGCTGTCAGTGGCGGTTCTTCACAGGGGGACAATGGGGTCAGTCCCCACCAGTTACACTCAAAACCTACTAAAGGAAATAACAGTCGATGCTTTGTCTTCGCCAAAATGAATAAATTCTTTAAACATAAAAGTAATTAACATTTGCAGAAATAAAATACAAACAATTATTCCGGGTGATTTTAATAAACCCTACGCGCGTACAGCGAACAATGTACGGCGCAAAAAACAGCGAGTCTATTTCTCGGTGCGCAGAATCTAATGCGCGCTTGGGGGACAATCCGAACTATCCCCATACTTTCCTTACGTTGTTTCGCGATCGTATGCGACTGCGCATGCGCAGTAGTATGTGAATTCAAGTACTTGCGGGGACAATCCTTTGGATCCCCATAGAACCATTTGTTTGCGAAGTTACGGGTGGGAATCGCTCGCGTTCAAATTAGTTTGATAATAATCTTGCAAGGTAAAGCTTTATTTTTATTATATTATATTGTAAATTGGTATATATCTATAGACATTTTATATTATTTTGTGTTAAATATATCCGACTAGCATGATTAGACCATCAAATTTTTTTTTGAGAAATTTTATATTATATTCTACGGGTGGTGAAATTACGGTACAGTACGTAAAAAACGTCGATCCCCACCACTAAAGAAGTACTCGAGCCGCCACTGCATGCTGTAGAACTGCCAATAATTATAACGGAGTTCAAAATAAAGGGCAGGATTTTATTCACACCAAAGCATTAATGAATTATGTCAAAATTATTTGTGTAGTAAAAATAATGACGAACGGATTTTAGGGATTAGAAAAATAATAATAACATTAAAAAAAAATCGTGTGTGTTTTAACAGTTTACAATGTTGTATACTAGAATAGAAGGGGCTTAACTTAACTGAAAAAGTGACAGTTTCTTTGTAAGCAACTCACTTGTTAAAGCTACTCCATCTATTATTTTATTTTTGTCCAAATTATAAAATAAATTCCTCTCAACATTAATAAAAAGCAGACGGGACATAAGGTCTTGGCCTAAGGACGACCGAAGTCGATTTTTGACGATTTTAAGTTTAGAAAAAACTCGTTCACATGTGACTTGGGTACAAGGTATGGTAAGAACAAATTTTACAATATACCTACAGGTTGGTAAACAGTCCAGATTGAGTAAGTTCAAACAGAACAGAAAAAGCACATGTCAAACACTAGAAACATGGTCTATTTTCAGAGCAGTAAATGTCAGCATTTGTTTCCGCTGCCGTTGGGTCCAAATCGTCTTCTTCGTCACTGCATCTGTCTCCGTAGTTCTCAGTGGACTCTGCCGCTATGAAGTTGCTGTATTGTTGTGTAAACTGTCGCAGCTCTATCAACAGCCGACTTCTTTCAACTTTACACAGTTTAGAAACACTGTAAACAAACATTACCAAGAAAACAAAATAACTACTAACAAGACGAAAACTTTTTTTTTGTACGTTTTGTGGGGCCCCTTCGGGACCCCCTCGCGCCGTGCCCTCCGCAATCGCGGACCTGTGGACCTGGCCAGTCCGGGCCTGACCATGCGTGTTGTATTTTCGTAGTAATTACATGAATGAAGAAATTCTAAAATCAAGCTCCATTTATTTTACAAGGTTCCAACATCACTTGCACTCTCTATTTTGTTTGTACCTGACAGTTGATCGTTGTTACGAGGAGCATTAGATATAGTTCGTCACTTTGGTTGGATAATATAATTAATATAAAAAACAAAACATAATAATAATAAAACTATTTGTTCATATCCGTATTCCGTATGTACCGGCGCTAATAATAACTTGTTCTTAATATTTTACAGCATAACTTACAAAAATTTAAATTTCCGTCATCTACGAACGAGCAGATTATGAATTATTTTAAGTTTTTAAGTTTACCCTTAATTGAATAATACCGGTAATAATTACGAAAACATAATTATATTCAGCTTAGTAGACAAAATGCGTGTTACCTCACATAATTTTCCCAATTGTTGCAAAAAGAGGGAAAAAAACAGCCGCCACGAGGAGATTATAAAAAATGGTCTTCGTTATCCTGTTATTAAATCTACCAACAGAATATCAGCATGAAAAATAATATCTATCGTTTCCTGATTTTTATGAATAAACGGGTTTTTTCCTTGCCCTAACGTTGAGTTTTCTATGCGGCAGTACCGCTTACGTAATGCTCTTCCATAAAAGGGTGGACAGGGACAGCTACTCGTAACTCCTTAAAAATAGTATTTATTATGTGTTGTACTTATTTTCTTATTTATTTATCTACTGGACGATTTTCTATTACAACATCTGGTGTTTGCGAGATATTACAACTTTCACCGATACACGAAACCTACTTGCTAATTAAAATTCGTTGCGATTCTAATATTGTGATCCTTGTTAGGAATCGCAATATTACGTATTGCGACGATATCTCAATAATTTAAAATATTCAAGTCATCAGAATATTGTAACACTGATGCATACATTTTCAAATTATCATGTTTTAGTTTCGTTAGTTATCCGTTGCTCGCGATACAAAACTTATAAGTTGTTCATAAGATTTAGTATAGATATATATAATATTGTATAATATCTTTCAGGACTAAAACTTTTAACTTTTCTAAATTACCTTGGTTTCTGTGTGAACACTGGCAACATAAACTAAATTCTTAGAATTGTCTGCATATTATTAGGCCGCAGAATAAACTATTATTTTTTTATATGTCGCTCAAGTAGGAACCGACACTTTTTTTTAATTTTAATTTTAGCTGTCAAATAGAGGACATTTCTAAACTTCACAGTTGTAAATTTTATTAAACTCGTTGGGAATAATGTTATGATTTTGTAATATATTATCATTAAATAAATAAAATATTGTTGAAAATGATAGCAGTAACCTTCAAATTCTAAATACAAAAAGTTTTGTAACGTTTATGACGGCAGAGCTGCTACATAGAACAGATTTCTTCTTTATTATGTGAATATGTTATGAATGTGACTGGAGTTCTGCAAATATCTGTCTGCGTATACCATATACAATATACAAGCACAGAGGTACTCGCATTTAACAGTTGTTTAAACTTGGATACCTAATAACTAAGTGATGACTACTCTCTACTCTTTATACTCCCTTGTAGTTGTGATTGATAAAACCGTGTGAATTTAAAACAAAGGTGGCCATGAGAACCATCTTGACTACGTAACTGGTAAACTAAAGGAAGATGAATATTGTAGGTACCGCCTAGAATGTGTGTTTTTTCTCAAGTGTACCGAATGGAATTTTATTGTAGTAAAAGTATTTCAAAATACGAAGAATTTAGTGCGCTTTTACAACTTTAGTCCAATGATTCCCAGAGTGAAAGATGTTCCCCCCTCTGAAGGCGTTGGTGTGATTCAGGGAGGGAGTGGTGTGATTCGATCGCGGCCTCGGGGATGAGGGCGCAGTAAAGTGCAGTACGGTTATGGCTTATGGCATTGGGAAATAAGAAATAATTGAAATTTAAACAAAAAAAAACAACATTTAGATACCCTTAAGAATCACACCCACCGATGAATCATTCAATATTCATTCGATATTTTGTTGAAAAAGAGATCAAAAAATTTTAAAATTGTTTAATTTTTCGCCGAAGCGAATTTACAGCTATCTAATTTTAATTCAATTTATGAATGCAGTAGTAGGATAAATAAATTAGTGTACCTAACTATTGTGCCATTTTGTATACGCTGAAGGATGCTGTAAAAATAACAGCATGTAAATAGCAAAATACTTGTGACTTTTGATTTTCACGGCCAAAAGTAGAAATTATCGTGATATTTTTTTAGGTTTTTGTGCCGTGTTTCGCTTCCTCCTTCTTTACCCAACGTTTCGAACGCCATCATATGCCCTGATGATGTACACAAACACTGTCTACCGCTGTCTAAAGTTGACCACAGGAGGAGTTGGCGTAATGGGCCTTATGAGCGTAATACACGAGCCCGATTCCAATTAGAGACAAAAGTCAACATTTTTCGCTTTACGCGATCGCTGTTTTCAACTCTATTTTCATACCTACGATTTCAGTAGGCATCACAATAGACAGTATGGTTCATGTGTTGTTTGCAGTGATGACAATTGAAATCCTAGATATGAAAATAGAGGTGAAAATAGCGATCGCGCAAATCGAAAAATGTTGACTTTTGTCTCTATATGGAATCGGGCTGAAAATCAGGCTCGTATATTACGCTCATTACGGACGATTCAATTTGGTTGAGCGATTGTTATCAACTTGATAAAAACAATAACGAACTCCAGTGAAAAATATTATGGCTTTAAAAATATATGTTCATATAGTTATAGACCAATAAACGCTGATTTTGAATATATACATTTTATAATATTAAACGTAGATATAGTTTTAAAAAAATATATTAAAAAGTCGTTTTTAATCGTATCATTAAAACACACTGTCAAGTTGGTATTATTGAATGTTTGGTGCTGACGTCACTGCTCACCACAATTTTCCAGTCATTGTATTGAACTGTATGACACAAGCCATCGGTATTAACAACATTTCATGTTATTCGTTTAATTACATACTGTTTGTAGAGATTTAAAGGAGAAAAATGGAGTCATCTCTATTAGTTTATATCTATTATTTAAAATATTCAAAAACTTAAAACAGTACAAACAAATTGAAACGCTACTTCGACACCACCCTCCGAACTACGAACTCTAAAAGGGGACCGCCATTAATCACGTGATGTATTTTAGCAACTTTTTAACCCCCCCCCCCCCCCCCCTGGTGATATGTGGTGAGGTTTTATACTACCCAGTGGCGTAACGTGGGGGGGGGGGGGGGGGGGGGGGGTCGGCCCGCCCCGGGCGGCACTTTTGGGGGGGCGGCAAAATTTCACAATCAATAATCATCTTGTAAAAATTTGGATTGGGGAAGTCGCGGGTTCGATTCTCGCGTCAGGACTTAAAAGTTTTTTCTAGTTTATAGTTTCTTAACATCTTTCTAAAGTTTTATATACTGTTAAAATCAGAATATTAATAACAGACGTTTTGTTTTTATTTCTAACACATACATTATTTTTAAATAAAAATGTAAATAGCAACAGTATCATTTTAGCTCTAATTGATAGTCGATTTGTGTTGTCTAAGTGATATTCGCGAAGCTTTGTGCGCCCTGCTGAAAGCGCACAAAAATTACACTTATACGGTTTTCTTCCACGTATATATCACGGTGTATATATTTTAAATTTATTATCACAGAAAAGTTAAATAGCTGACAGGTTTGTGCATACTTATTCGAAGTGCAGTTATAAAATTCTAGATGCACACTATCTATGTGCTGCCAGAATCAAAGAAAACCCATTTTTATGTTCTGAGTGTAGTTTTAATTCGCCGCATACATATATACGGTGTATATATTTTTAATTTATTATCACAGAAAAGTTAAATAGCTGACAGGTTTGTGCATACTTATTCGAAGTGCAGTTATAAAATTCTAGATGCACACTATCTATGTGCTGCCAGAATCAAAGAAAACCCATTTTTATGTTCTGAGAGTAGTTTTAATTCACCGCATACATATCTAATTAAAAGCAGTTTTGTGTTCAAAATGTAAAATTCCAGTTGTGGATTCATCTGACGATACATTTCGAAGGAAAACATTATATTATTTGAAGTGCTTTTTAAAATTCTTGCAGAAAATTTATGTGCCACCAGAATTAAAGAAAAACCTTTTTCATGTTCTGAGTAGTTTTAATTCACCGCATACAGATTTAATTAAAAGTAGTTTTGTGGTCAGAATGTAAAATTCTAGTTTTGGATTCATCTAACGACACATTTCGAAGGAAAACATATTATTTGAAGTGCTTTATAAAATTCTTGCAGACAATTTATGTGCCGCCAGAATCAAAGAAAAAACATTTTCATGTGCCGAGTGTAGTTTTAATTCACCGCTTACATATTTAATTAAAACCACGTTTGTGTTCAGAATGTAAAATTCCAGTTGTGAATTCATCCGACGACACATTTCGAAGGAAAAACTTATTTGAAGTGCTTAATAAAATTCTTGCAGACAAGTTTTGTCCCGCCAGAGTCAAATAAAAACCTTTTTCATGTCCTGAGTGTAGTTTTAATTCACCGCATACAGATTTAATTAATAAAAATTGGCAAATAAGTATTAAAAAAAAAAAAAAAAAGATCACTACCACCCCTCCCCCCCCCCTGAAGGAGTACCTATATAGGGGGGGGGGGGGCAAAATTTTCCTCCGCCCCGGGCGGCTGATACCCACGCTACGCCACTGATACTACCCCCCCCCCCCCCGTACCCAAATTCACATGTATTTTTTTAGTACAAAGTATATTGAAATTTTCAAAATATGTTGGTTTAGAAATGGTGCGTTCAACTAAAAATAAATACACGTGATATCTCATTATATCCCCCCCCCTCCTGCTTGTGATATTTTGTGATTTTTTTTCGACCCCCGCCTTTTGAGCCTTCACGTAACTCTCCTGTAATAATATTGAATAATATAATAAATAATTCCACCTAAATAATGTTTTCACTTATAGAATAGTTTCATAGCTTCTTCCATATAACTGTCATACAAAATGACAACACCTAAAAGGTTTTAAAATAAAACAAACTTTTGGCGAGTGATGACGTCACACGATTCACCATACATACGGTGGTTTTCGGGGATCTTGAAAAATTAAAACTTTGATAATTATTTTAACTATTAAAACTAACTCTAAAAATAAAAATAAATATGCAGTTATTTAAGTTAGAAGGTCATTATTCAGAAAATTTTAAAAATTGGACTGGAGTTCCTTAATACAATCAATTGATTACAAAATTGATAACAATCGCTAGTTATTGATCTTGTAGTCAATTTATTTTAACGAAAGTGTGCAGGTGGGTTGTGTTAACCGTGTTGAGGTGCATTGTATGCGATAAATTGAGTGCTCTCTATAGCCCATAACACGGCATAATAACCCAAAGATGAATCACAAAAAATAACAAAATATATTAGTTATCTATTTGTGATTACCTCCGAAAGTAAACCATTCATTCAGATATTGTAGTGCGAATGTCAGATAGAGCCATTTGCCATTAGTGAGATAATTTTGAATTAAATATTATAAAGGTCAGACAAGATGTAAAATCTACGACGCTGGGTCAATTCTGCTCCAAAATGGAGATAAACATAATATATCGTTACGATAATATGTATTTCGAAATGGCACAATAGCCTCTATATTCTATACAATCTTACTAGCCTCTATATTATTTAATTATTGCTAAACCATTTTTATATTAAAGTTACAATATTAACTTAGGCGCCATTAACTAATAAATATAATTCAGTGTGCCAATTGAACTCATAATTTTATCATTCAATTCAGTCATATAAAAATTGCGTGGTAATTATCTTTTAGTTAGGTAGTTGAGAAATGTTGATATATTTTTATAATACACAAACGTATTACAATATATCCAGTGGCGTTGCGTGCCTTGGAGGGGCCCTGTATCAAAATTATTTGGGGCCCTTATTATTGCTCGGTACAATACGTAATCATGTATTTTCATGTATTGAAGGTTGCCATTGTTCTTTCAAAAACAAAATTCACCCTTCGCTACTGGTAGATAAATAGGAAGTACTTAACCATTGCAATCTAAATCACCCACAGAAGCTAATTGCTGAAAAAATGAAGAAATTTTAGGCATTTTTTTATAACCTCCTCCCTTTTCTGTTTACTTTTTCTTTTCATAGCTCCACTGGGATAATCTCTTTTCCATTCAGTCATCGTTTTCAGAAATCAAACTAATTAACCAATAAATAATCAGAAGAACAAGATTGTATTGTATTACAATGCAATAAATAACGTTTGAACCGGAATGAAATAAAACGCTTATATATTGCTCTCCGTGGTTTGTCATTAAACATCGGTTATTGCGGGATTCCCCCGTTTAATTGAATCTTAAACGGGGAAATCCGGCAATAATGGATGTAGGATGTAGCCAACTTTTGAGCGCACGCTTAACCCGGAAAAAAAAAAGAGATTGCTTTTTATGACTTTTGTCATTTCTGAAGTAAAAACTCTTTAGGCACAAATGAAAGTTTTTTATATGTTTTTTTCCCGGGAAGCACGAAATTATGTGACATTGTGGATAAAATATTACAAATTTTTGCTTACACATGTTAGAGGCCTCTGTAGCCCGGGGGGCCCGTATCATTGATACGGCGGTAGCTACGCCCCTGAATTTATCACCACCGCACAACGTTAATATTATTTTATAACAATTTCGCTAGATCAGTAATATTCTTATAAATAAGATATCTTATATTGATTATCAAAAAAAATTATGAAACCAAATTCGTTTTGGTAATGAAATAAACAGTAGGTAGGTGTAGGTAGATACCCTTCATATGAACAACGTGCAAAGTGCGATTTTTCAAATAGAGTGTAGGTACAAATTTAATATAAAGAAAAATCATACCTATACGAAAAAGCTTTATCTTCGATCTGAAGCTATATTTCTGTAAAATTATAAATTGTAATCTGATAAGAAACACATTAGAACTCAAATCTAATAAATATTTTTTTATAGCACCTAGGTGTTACGAGTTTTTCATAATATTGTCTGGTTGATTCTAGTTCCATAAAAACTATGGCCTTTCCTTGTTACAGTTTATTCGACAAAATATCATCCGACAAAAATCCTACGGACAAAACATCCCCCAACAAGATATATAGGTACTAAAACTTAACTTTTGTCTTTTCAGGATATCTGTATTATTTTTGTCCCATTTTTTGTTGGGTTAGGTTAGGTTAGGTTTTAGTAGATATTTTGTTAGGGGATGTTTTATCCATAGGATATTTTGTCGAAAGATATTTTGTCTGAGGATATTTAGTCGGGGATATTTTGTCGCGGAATGAAAAGTCGTGGAACCTGCATTCATTTATCTCGGGACTTTATTGCCCTTTTCGGCATTGTGACAATAATATTTTTACATGCTAATCTATTTTTTTCCAATGACTTAGCCCGATTTTTCGTAAGCTCAAAAATGTTATGTTGTGTCATTTGTCGGACTGGGTTGTCAGGATTATCAGTTACCACCATATTTATATCTTAAGCCGAGCTTAAAAAGCAACTGAAATACCGGCTTTTACCGGTAGGTACTGTTTTTTTTTCTTCACATTTTATAACAGCCGATTATCGTGGTCATCAATAAGGGTGCCGTCTTCGAAGGGAAAATTATAGAAACCTATTGAAATCATTTCATAAATTATGTACATATTTATTTACGTGAATACACTCCTATAAGGGCTTTTACAAACACGCAACATACATAATAATTTTGTAAAACAGTGATTTGCTAATTAAATTATATACTTAGAACCCACGCAGAAGAATAGTAGTTATTTTGATAACATTGCTTATTCTGATTGAGGTATATTATTATAGCTTATTTGTAACTATATTCCGTGCACTTCAACACATCTACTACTTTTGAGAAAGTATTGCCAAATACATGCAATTTATGTACACTATCTTTATGAATATGTTAAAAACGTGATTTTTGTAAGTAGGTACCTATTTAGCTACATATGGCACAACTCAAAAAAACTATTTTTCCAGGAGAGCAGTTTGAATATTTCGTTTGAGTGTATTAAATCAGTTTATTAACCAATAATTTATTTATTTATTACACATAGATAAAAAACATTTTAACAAAAGTTGAAAAGCAGTACATTAATATTTATTTGGTTTAATAATAATCTAATGGTACAATGATCATTTTCCCACTATATTTGATTGAATTCGAATAAAATATTTTAAAATAAAAACGACATATTCGCTTTTAAGGCCACAATAACGTTTTTAAGAATTGTGTCGTTTTTATCGAAGATAGAATAAATATCCAGGAACATTTCTGCATACTTAACTCAAAAATACATTTTTTTACTTGTGCCACTGTTATCCCTCAGGTGCGCGTGTAGCTACGTTATTACCTATAAATCTTCTTTTTTTGTTTGTTTTCAAACCCGTTATTTTTATCGCCGAATAGCACCCTCCATTATCATTAGTGGCGCCCGGTGCATGCTTCGCATCAACCACCACACCAGTTCACCAGTTCACCAGTTGACCAGAACAGTGCAGTTGCGCCAGGTGCTAGGTGCCAGGGTTGAGGGTGGGTATGGCATCCGCACTGGCTTGTTGTTTCGACCTATTGCCCCCGCGACAAGGGGCAAGTGTCATTTCACACGCCACTACGTCTTCATTCAGTGGATATCGCAGTATTGTACCTACTATCAGTATTTGAGTATTTATCTTGTGGTGTCTCAATTCTGAATATGTTATGTTTGATAAAATATATATACCTAGGCTCTCTTTAGGTACTTGCATCATGGAATATAATGTTATATTTAATAATAGGTAGTTTGGTTCCAATATATCTATATATATCTTTAGGTACTTGTCATTGAATATTATGTTATACCTAATATTTCATAATATAGGTAGTTTGGTTCCACCTATTGCGTATCACTTATTTTGACAGCCTTCGTGCATGGTCGAAGGGCAAGGCTATCGACTAGCGATCCGGAGGTCACGGGTTCAAATCCCGGCGTACGCAAGTAAATTTTATTTGATTGATTTGTGTTTTCACAATTCAATAATTTAAAATAATCATATAAGGTATATTTGCGGCACATTCCAGAGTGGAAGATACTCTCGTATCGTCCTGATGTAAGACCGCAATTCATTTGAAACGTTGCTTGAAATGGCTTTAGCCGTATTTGGTGACTAGATCTGAATAACCAGGTACTTCCCAACCTTCCTCTTTCCCATCTCCTTCCCATCCCCATTTATGTTGGGAGCAGTTGGAACTACTGTGTGGTATTGACATTAAATATACCTAATACCTATGTCTATATCTATATATACATAATATATCGGAATATTTTATTAACCGATATACATGTATAGATTTTATATTGTATATATTTCGGAATATGTTTTTGTTTTCTTTGAGTGTAAAATCGTTGAAAACTGTACTTACCTAACCCCTTAGTGCAGTCATTAAAATATAAAATTTAAATAACACCAGTACCTACAACAATCTTTCATAATATCTAATAATAACCTGCTACTATTACTAAAAAAGAAAGACAATAATCATTGTTGTCTATTGCAGCTGTTTTTCGTGCCATATTGCACGGAAGTGCCCATTTTCGTGTTCATCGGGTGTGAAGAGAACACATATTAAGGTATGTAGATATGTAGGTACCTATACCTACCAATTTCTTCGTTCCTACCGGTACGACGCGGAAATAATCATTAAACTGACAACACATGTTCCATTTTCAAATAAGAGGGAGTTATCGGGCTATCTTAATTTATTATGCAGTAGGTAGGTACCTACATAGATAGATTTGACAAAATACATTTATGCAACTATAAAAACTGCGTAATTTTTATACAAAATCCTTCGTTATTCATTATCATAATTTGTTTAGGCACAGATGTGACATTCGAATATGAATGTTTATGTAAAAAATTCCACCTGAATTTAACGGAAATATTATCAGCGAATATATAAATCATATGGGTAGGTAAATAATGGAGGTAGGTACCCCAGAGAAATAGTACTTACCTACAAAGGTTGTCAGAATAAAGTAAGTAGGTATATTATTATTATACCCAGTGGCGTAGCTAGCATGGGTGGCACCCGGGGCGGATAGGGCGGATAACGTGGTTGGTGTCACCCCCCCCCCCCCCCTTTAAAGTTGTCAAACACTAATTTCGACTCATAAAAAATTGGTCTGTCCTGAGGGGGGGGGGGGTGGCTAGAGAATTGTGATTGGGGGGGTGCCACCCGACCGAGTGTCACCCCCACGTCGGGTGGCACCCGGTGCGGTCCGCCCCCCCCGGACCCCCTCGCTACACGACTGTTATACCGTTGCAATTTTGTGTTAACATTATGAAATGAAGAATAACGAATATAAAGCACAGTTTAGAAATTGCTCACATTTATTTAATACTAACTTAAGTACCAAGCGTTGCCCGGGCCTTAGATCGTGTCTCTAATTTTAGATCTGAATATATTTAACTCATTCAGATCTAAAAGTAGTGTAACTAAACTCACCATTAGCGATTCTTCCTTTCTATCTACTTTTAAATTAAAATTTACGTTAAATTAAATTAAAGCAAATCGCTTTACAAAACACCTTTTAATCAAATTTATGTCACGAAGAAAAAATGTTTTTTAAAATGTGGTTTACTGTGTTCTATACATTCAGTGTCATTGCATTTTAAATGAATATTTGACAGTTAAATTGGTGTTACCAGCCTACAAATTTTGTAGTTCCATTTTTTCTATTTTCTACTCTTATTTGACAGACGTTTTATTTTGGACTGTGATCAATAGCAAGACATATTCAAGGGTTGCGTAAGAAATACTTAGGTATTAGAATCTTTAAATATGGATTTTTTTAGTTACGGCATTCGAAAAACTGATCTAAGGTCGATTTTCACGAAATTCATAAAAGTGTCGTAAATATATATCTCAAAAACTAACGACTTTTTACAAAAGTCATGTTATGATATTCTGGTCCGTTTTGAGTTGACTCCCTCCAAAGAATAAAACTTTGACTTTTGGGAACCTGTGTTATTATAAAGTACCTATGGGTATACACATTTAGCACGCAAGGTACCTGTAACTAATTATATAGAAGACATCCAACTGCTGTCTTGTTTAATGACTTAGAAAAATTGATTGTAGGTAGGTACTTTAAAATAATGAAACCTGAAACGGTCATATTATATTGTAAAGTACCTAAAAGATAGGAATTTGGAGTGTCAAAGGGCACACAATCTAAGAAGAACCGATTGTAATACCTCCCCTAGTTAATAATAATTAGTTGTAATTCTATATTCTTCATGGGTTGGCAACTAAATATCGAATATCTTTAATCTACTTGACATGGACAGTGCTCAAATTGTAGGTACGATATAAGACACTTTGTTACGAAATAAAGGTATAAATACCATTATTATTAGTTACATTTACGAATTTAGCTTTCTCTAAATGGAAGTTTATTTTTTTTAAATTTTTGTTTTCGTGATGTCAATAAACAAAAACTATTTTATAGCCTGGAGGTAGGTAGGTCCTACTTAAATAATTTTCTTTATTCGATTGCAGCGCCCTCCATTTTTGTCTCCTACTATATGCAATTTTAATTTTGAGATCAGTGGTTAACTATGTATATTGCAATAAGGGGTCGTCCATTAATCACGTGATGTTTTTTAGCAACTTTTCAAACCCCCCCCCCCCCCTGGTGATATGTGGTGAGGTTTTAGGCTACCCCCTCCCCCCCTCTAACCAAAATCACATGTATTTTTTAGTACACAGTAGGATATTGAAATTTTCAGAATATTATCTTTAAATAAAGGTATAATCTGATTAAATTTTGGAAAATTAAGCATCGTGATAAAAATTACCAGAGAGCCATTAAGGTTGCGGGTTGTTTTTGGCTGGCGTTTGGTTTAGAAATCGTACGTTCGACGAATAATAAATACACGTGATATCTCATTATATCCCCCCCCCCCCTCCTTATGATATTTCGTGATTTTTATCCGACCCCCCCCCCCCCCCCATTTAGAACCACACGTGATTAATGGACGACCCCTAAATAAATATTTTCTTCACTTTTATGACTTTTTAATTTTTTATAAAAATGTACGTTACACAGCTTTACTTTAACACCATGAGTAATATGTTTAGTATTGCCATTTGAACAACAGTGGCCCCCTCCTATTTGACAAACTACTCTTATTTGACAAACTGTAATACCGGCTCCAAACACATGGCAAGCCTCCGCAAGCGTCCACAAGTCCCAGCGTCTGGAGCGCGCGTGTGGCTTGGTTTGCGTAAGCTTGCGTAAGCTTGCGAGAGCTTGCCGCCGATCCGATCGAGGTCGGATATTTTGGCCACAAGCGGCAAGCGCTTGCGACAAACGCTGGTGTGGCATCCACACGTTGGTCCAACTTACGGACAATAAACAAAATATTTTAATTTTAATTTTAATTTTAATTTTAATTTTATTTTATTTGGGAGACCAACAGTTTACATTCATAACAGAGCATAATAGTAATTAAGTGACAGTAATTGAACCATTTACAGGTTTCCACATGGGTATTGTATACAAGTGTTGTGGTTCCATAGATATTTGCTAAAGAAGAAAAAAAATTACATTTCAAGAGACAAGTTAAATGAATTACCTGGTACGATTTCTATGGATTTTAATCATCCACTATCTTCTCTTTCGAATTCTTCGCTTTCTTTCGTTTTGTTTCGCTTTAAAATAGAAATAGCATTTTTCAAAAATGACAGCTGATGCAGCTGCCTTGACGTCCGCCATCTTTGGGCGCTGCGCGCGCAGCGAATGTACTGGCGCGCTTGCAAGTGTGGGGACGCCAGCCATTCGTTTGCCAGAGCTTGCGTGAGCTTGCGACAAGCAGCTTGTCGCAAGGGTCTGGCCGTAGCATAATACCGGCTCCAAACACATGGCAAGCCTCCGCAAGCGTCCACAAGTCCCAGCGTCTGGAGCGCGCGTGTGGCTTGCGTAAGCTTGCGTAAGCTGGCGTAAGCTTGCGTAAGCTTGCGTAAGCTTGCGAGAGCTTGTCGCCGATCCGATCGAGGTCGGATATTTTGGCCACAAGCGGCAAGCGCTTGCGGCAAACGCTGGCGTGGCATCCACACGTTGGTCCAACTTACGGACAATAAACAAAATATTATAATACTAAATGAATTAACTGGTACGATTTCTATGGATTTTAATCATCCACTATCATCTCTTTCGAATTCTTCGCTTTCTTTCGTTTTGTTTCGCTTTAAAATAGAAATAGGTTAATACAAAAATGACAGCTGATGCAGCTGCTTCGACGTCCGCCATCTTTGGGCGCTGCGCGCGCAGCGAATGTACTGGCGCGCTTGCAAGTGTGGGGACGCCAGCCATTCGTTTGCCAGAGCTTGCGTGAGCTTGCGACAAGCAGCTTGTCGCAAGGGTCTGGCCGTAGCATTAGGTCCTTCGTACACGTGACTAACTTGTGACATCATTTTCAAATTTTTGTTTGTACGCAGAAAAGCCAGAAATTTTATATGTCATCAAATTTTTTAACGCCAAAGTTCTTCACAATCATATATAACTCGAAACTCGTACGGACCTCTTCAGAAATTGCATCTTAAACAAAACACACTGATTATAAGACTAGAACCGTTTTTTATGAAAACTGATAGTCCTCACTTTCAGGTACTATAATTAATAAAATGGTGCATAAAAGCAACTTCTTACAATTTAGTCTAGTAGTTAAGATACTAAAGTATACAAAACAAACCATAACATTACGGAATCTGGTGGAACTTTTAACTATTTGCCTCGGTATTTAATATATTTACAAAAAATATTTCATTTAAATGGGTGTTTGTTTTAATTATTTTTTTTGTAATTGTATAAGGTTTTTAAAAACCACTATAATATAATAAAAGTACCTACATACCACCAGACATCGTATCCATGTTGAATTGGATCTGAACACTTGGTATATTTAGCTTTTTTTTGAACTTGAAACGTATTGAAATTTACTCGACTGCAAAAACTGATACGGTCTTCCGCACAGACATCAAGTTCAAACTGATCTCTTTCCGTCAGTATTTCGATAAGGGCGATACGCTTCGGGGGAAAATTATGAAGCATTTACCTAATGAACTTCAAAACTAGCATACTTTTTTTCATTGTAAAGAACACTTGACTTTCTGAATTCCAACGCGGTCCATTAAGCTACCCCATTGTGCGTCGTTCCGAACTCGTTTTAAAAAAATCTCGTTTCTCAGTGACGACGCGACGGCGCGCGGTGGACAAACGCCCTTACGCCACTTTTGTTTCTCACCTCTGTAGCAGATTTACGTGTTTGAAACTAAATTGCATTTCAAATTGAATCTGCAGGCCGAATTACAGTTTTTGGTTCCGAATTCTGAAACAAATATTTAGTTTTAAATCCGGAATTGCCACTTTCAATTCATTTTTCGCAAAAAGATTGCCGCCTTTGAAATTATACGACTCAAATATCGTAAATGAATTGAGACACCTGAAGCAGGAAGTGCGTGCGAGACAGATAAAAAGATTTTTTTTAAAGATGCAAAAATGTTTTCTTGCAATCTGCTTCGTGGCAGGCTTTTCACTTTGTGATGGCATTATTAATTTTATTAAAAGACAAATAACTTTGTTTACATCACTTTATTTTTTACACAATCTACATGTTTCGTGAACAATCATCAGGAGGTGATGAATCACTGAGGTCACAAATTAAATACCTACAGATTAAAACACAGATACTTACAGATTTAAATGGTAATAGCAAATATGAGTTCATTAAAAAATCATTTATTAAAAAATGAACATACATTTGATGATTTGATACAAACTTAGGACTTAAAATACTACATATTTATAAGGCCTCGCGGATAAATAGTTTTGAAATATTAGAAATAAGGAAAAATGTTGATACCAAAACAGATATAAGTGAATTATCTTTTGAATATTTTCCCACTTAACCGGTCTTTTTCCCTGCTAATGATATTGTAATCCCTAATTCCAATAAACTTCCCCCACTCTTACCCCCAGTGGCGTAGCTAGCATGGGTGCCCCCCCCCCCCCATTAGTTGACTTTGGGAAATTCAAAACCCAAATTTCGACTTCATAAAAAATAAAAACATTACTACCTAATCAAATGTAAATTGGTTTAACCTGGGGGGGGGGGGGAGTGGCTAGAGAATTTCTGGGAATGGAGGTGACCATGTAGAGTAGATAGTGTTTAAAATAAAGTGATGTAAACAAAGTTATTTGTCTTTTAATAAAAAATAAAAAAATGCTGTATTTGAAGAAGTGTATTAATAAAGTAAAGACCTCATTAGGTTCTGATGTATACAAATTACATTAATATTGTTTCACATTATTCTATGCCTCTGGCAGCAGATTGTTTAGAACAGAGGTGACCATGAGTCCGGTGTGACAATAATAATGTTTTCGGTCCACATACAGTCAAACTGCTGGTGTGACGATATTAAGCCTGGTTAGGAAAAAATTTAAGGGAATCTGGACAATATTTGTAAATTAGCCCAACCATAGCTTATACATAATGTGTAAATGTAATTGAATTAATTAATGGATTTATTTTTTTCAGATTTCAAAAAATACCATGGATTTAAATAGTTCGTGACACATTATTTCACTATCATAATGGCACAAAGCATTTCTCTTTCCGTGGAATCTTCCTCATTTGTTAACGTAGCACCATCTTTACTGCCCCCATTTGGGCATCAGAGGCGCTATGCAAGCCAAACACATAAACGGAGAAAAAACATATTTTGTACAAATACTCTTCCTCACCGAATAAAGAAAGACAACAGTAATCAATCGACTCTAAGGAGACAAGCAGATGTGATTCGATATATTCCAAGTAAAAAGGAAGATGGGGGAGAGTTGCAGCACAACCTGTTCTTCCAAACCTTCGCCCCGGGAATTCACTCTACTCCTATCTATAGAAACAAGGTTGAAACAAACAGTTCACAAAAACAAGCTTCGTCCTGTTCACTTAACGCCAAACCAAGCCCACAATTGTCTCCTCCATCATCCCACGGTTCTAATATATACCTCAATGACTATGATTTATTTAAATCAAGTGTGAGAAGCGGGGTTCCCAGTATATCAAGGAAGGTGGACATAGAGAGGCAAGCGGTGAGCGGGACAACCTCAGTGGGATTGGAAAGTAAAATAATCAAAAGAAGAGGAATATGCTGTGAAGTCAGCTGGATCCTGCGACTCGCTCTGAGAGACACGACAGTAGGGAAAATATACAGAAAGCAAATAGGATGGATAGTTTTTATTTTAATTATATTTGTACTTATCGGAGGATTATTAGTTCATTTCTCTAGCCAAATTTCCAGCTTACATTTAGTGACTTTTACTAATTTCACCCAAATCCCTCCAAAAATAGTATTAAACACAACATTCTCTACGACTACCACGGCCGAGCCGATGTACTCTGAAGATGCAAACAGAACAATCCTAATTTATAATGTACCTGTAAGTAATGATCTTCCAAATGCACACTTGACGGCAATGACAAATATATCAGATGTATACAATAAAACTTCAACAAAGCAATCAAATTTAAAGACTGAATATATAGCTTGGAGAGAAGGAAATCTACAAAATAACTCAGTAAAACTGGATAACTTTACCAATGAATTGACTGAGTTGTGTAAAGGATGCAGAAAGACTTTAGATGTGTGTATAGCGGTAGCAGACAGTGGCATTCCTGTCTGCAGACCAGCAGCCGATGTTGCTGACCCCACAGGTACATTATAATATTATGGTGCACATCTACCCTCTTATTCTTATTCTTAGCCCTACCTTGTGTGGAAAACCCTTAAGCATCACTTACTTTTCAGGTTGTGGAGGACTGTGTGCTTTGGAAATTGAGGCCTGCCATCTACTGAATGCGAAATACTTCATATACACTTGCCGTCCCCTTGAAACTCTAAAGCCGTGCCGGGCGGATGAATGGCGGTGTAAAAACCATTTCTGTATACCGAAAAGCAAACGCTGCGATGGAAGCACTAATTGTTACGACCGATCAGATGAGACTGAATGTTGTGAGTTTGAACTTTTACCATAAATGAATAAATTAATAACAATAATTTCTATAATACGTAAACATCGTACATATGAATTATTTATCTGTTTTTGTTTTAGCTTGCAATCTGGCCACAAACTTTCACTGTGGGAACAAAACATCTTGTTTAGATAATTCAAAGAGATGTGATGGAATAGTCGACTGTTGGGATGGAACGGATGAATTGAATTGTACAATAGGTATGCATGAACATAATATTATTTATGAATAAATAAAAAAAAAAAACTTTCTATTTTATTATTTATGACAGTACATTTTTTTCCTTCAACTTCAACTCTGCCAGTAAATCAAACTATGTTGTGTGTATATAAAAATTTCATTTCATTTTTATAATAATAGAAAAATGTTTGTTACATCTATCTGTACACACAACTTTAATAATAACTGTCAACCAGAGGTTCTAGTCATAAATCTTAACTTATAATTATTATTATGGCAACTATACAATATAATAGTCCCAGGGAGAGATCGTATCTAAGTCTATAAAAATCTCTCGTCCTAAAAGCCGTCCATAAAAATCTTCCTTCTCACACATGTATTATGTAAATGGCACTTGTGCCGTAAATTCTAAACAAATAAATAAATAAACATCTTGCCTGAAAAAAAGACAGAAGTTACTAGAATGTTGAATCTCTTGAATGTCCGTGGTCAAGGAGTAAGGCTCTCGACAAGCAAGCCGGAGGTTGCGGGTTCAAATCCCGGCGTGCGAAAGTTAATTTTATTTGATTAATTTGTATAATTTCACAATTTACTTATTTAAAATCATATATGTATAGTACATTTGCAGCACGTTCCAGGGTGGAAAGTATTCTCAGTACCGCCCTGGTGTAAGACCACCATTCAGAATTGAAACATTGCTTGAAATGGCTTTGGCCGTGTTTGGTGACCAGATCTAAATGGCCAGGTACTTCCCCACCTCCTTCCCCTCCCCTACCTTAAGCCTCACAACATACCCCAATTGGGGTCACCATAGTCTCACTGACTCCAGACAGTTACCAGCAGTTGGGACTCTTGTGCAGTTTCATATGAAAAAAAAATGTAAAAATGATATTCCAATAAACATTTCGCAAACTTAGTTTCTTTCAAATGGTATAACTATTATGGTATTTTAAGGGTGCCCGCAGACGAGACACTTTAGACATGGCGACAGTTAGAAAACTATTTAAAAATTCATACAAATTCAAAAAAACTCTTCCAACGAAAAAATCTTTCATGTGCGCACCTCCACATACTGTAATAGATTTATGCCCGCAACTGCTGCAATTCAACTGTCTCCGAATCTAAAGTCTCTCGTCTGCAGCCGCCCTAAATATATCTCTTGTTTTCATTTTGTGAAAATGTCATTTAAGATTTTTTTGTTTGTTATTTCAAAAATTTAATGTAACTTATCAAATTTTATTTAACCTGATTTGATGTTTCCCATGTATTCATAATTATTTCTTTAGACACATTTTCGACTGAACAAGAAAACATATGCATATAATTTCTCACATTTTTATTTCAATTCCACGTGATTATTATGTACGCATAATAAAAAAATACATTATGAATCTTAATCATCAATGTACCTAGGTACTTATTATGTTCTATTGTAAAGCTCCGGTTAAATTTAGAAAACTGGTCACTATCACCCATTAATAAGAAGCAAGCTAGGACGTACGTTCCTTTATGACTTAGATACAAGCTTTGTCTGGGAAGACTTTGTATAATTACTTGATCTTTATCTCTATAACAATGCTGCCTCTTCCTAGCCAATGGTTACTGAGCTGTCACAAAAGATGAGTGCTTGGGGAAGAGTTATATAGGAAACCCATTACAGCTTTATAACCGTGTGATCAACGACAATAGATCAGGGACGGAGAACCTGTGGCAAGATCAATTAAGAATAAAATCATTTTATTTTTATTTTAAAGAGATACATCAATTTTATGTTTTCATACTATTTTATATTTGTTTTGTTTGCAGAATGTCCCGCTGGTAAATCCCCTTGCAATAACGGAGAGTGCATCCTGAAAAGTTTATTCTGTGACGGGGTGGTTGATTGCAGCGACAAGACTGACGAGCCCACCGGCTGCGGCATGGAGTGCGGAAAGCGTGAGTTCTTGTGCGCCAACCGGAGGTGCATTGATAAGTCCATGATGTGCAATGGAGTGGACAACTGCGGAGATATGTCGGACGAACTGAACTGTCCAAACGTGAGGACTTCTTGATTTTGTCTTCCAAAATTCAAATAAATAAAAAAATGGAGATATTAAATATATCAAATATTATTTTGATGACTATAGTATGAATAGAATGCCTTACTTTGTTGATTACAAAATTAATTAAAGAGCTGCATAGACTAAAGTTCCTGCAATTGTGAAGAATATTGGAGATTATCTATTTGAAAGATTTATCATGAAACTATTGGCTAGATTTATAAAATGGTAAGATAGGGAGAGCCAAAAAAATATAGGTGCTAAAGTGCTAAGACGAAATATTGTATTAAATTTTTCCAAAATTCATTACACTTGGTTCTATAAAATGTTACACTTGTGGTTGATTTTATGAATTCATTGTCAACAATGGTATCTCTAGACTAGAGACCATATTAATTTAATTTATTTACTTTAGATTCAAAGACATTGCTGGTAAAATTAATGAACATATTAAAAATTGCCAATATCAATAACATCTAAAACCATTCTACATTTTTTTCCAGAATAAATAATGTGTTAAAAGTTCCATTTATTGTTGTGATTTTTCAATGCATACAGCATTTCCAAAATGTCTACTTTCTGCCCTACAAACTATAAACTGCGAAGTCAACAAGGGGCTCAGATCGACTAGAGAAATGATTAATTGGATTATTTAATGGCAAATATGATTAATTGTTTTAACAAATGGCCTGTGTATATATTCTAATAGCCACGTGTTTTGAGTGTTTGAAATTGATGTTCACTATTTTTGTAGGAGATTTCTAGTACAAATTGTTAATAAGACAATAATAAATAATATTATAGAAATGAGATTAACATTTGCATGATCGATTGATTTTATTTACCCTATAACCTTTGAACGCTTGTGGTCTTAATATAACTTGTGGTCATCGTAAACAAAAATAGTAATTAATATTATTTACCATATTATTATCACATGTGTTATCCGGGTATCACTAACTTTATTTTATCCCAACACATTACTCATTGAACTTACTGACCCTTATATGTACATAATTCAATAATATCTTGCCAAAATTGCTATAATTTATCCAGCATTTGTTGGTTTATCACGAAACTTAGATAAACATTCAACACAATAATTGAGGAACTGGATGAAATAACTTAAACGCCTACTTTTTACTCCCATCGCCTTTTGGGTAACTCCAATCCCTTCTATATCTGCTGTGCAGTGTTCTAAATTGAAATCTCCGTTCCTGCTAAATCGTGACGGATCAATGGTCAGAATTCCGTCAAATACCCATGCTTTCATACATCCAGGGGGGGGCTGGTTAGAGAATTTCAGGGATCAAAATTTCTCCGTAAATCCATAATTATAGGCTTATTTCGCCTATAAAAGTACGTAATTTGTTACTTTATTAAAGTCATCCTGTAAATTCCGTTAGACAAAAAAATTTCCCATTTCGGGACATTCCAATCCGCCAGATATTACAGGAAATCTGTTAAGTTGGCAACACTGCTGCTGTGTAAATATTACTTGAGTAGATTTTACACAGATGGAGCCGTACGCAAGTTTAAACACTAGTTACAAGAGACTCGTTCTGAAAAAACTTTAAATGCGAATTTTCATCATCAGTTCTTATGACATGGCATCCAGGTCCTCAATTGTTATACGTATTAATAAAATAAAAACATTT
This sequence comes from Limnephilus lunatus, assembly GCA_917563855.2. NCBI lineage: Eukaryota > Metazoa > Arthropoda > Insecta > Trichoptera > Limnephilidae > Limnephilus > Limnephilus lunatus. The sequence goes on from OU830600.1 coordinate 49,807,940, forward strand.
TTTAAGCAGGTTCTTTTATTGATAAAAACATAAATAAGTTTACCATTAATACAATTTAATGATATTTCTTGACAAAAGTGACTTTTTTAACATGAAATGATAATAATTGAGTTTTTACAACAAATGGTAATAAAAAGATATGTTAATTAAACATATTATTTCTGGTTTGAATAATATTAGCATACCAAATGCCCATAAAATCATAGATATAATATTATATTATATTTCCATTGTAAGGTGTTCAAAATCAATCGGTTTAAATATTATTATTTTTATCAGTGAATTAAACAGTCACATAAAACAATAGAGTTAAAGATACTCCAAAGTTAGGATCTTCAAGTAAAATATAAATTATGTAGGATGTAAGTAAACCGAATAGGAAGCGACAGTGCGATGGAGTCGCTGGCTGTCTCGGAGAGAAGTCTCATATGAACTCTTCGGGTTCTCTGGGAGCATCGAGGTCTCGGTAGTGAATCACCGGGCGGAAATCTGACGCTCCACCCCTTGAATATAATACACCAACATTATCATCAGAATAGAGCTCATCGCATTCATTCAGGGATGGACAATGAACACTGGACACTTGACACCTTGCATGCAACCTTCAATGCTATTATGTGGTAGAAAGTAACTCTGGATGGGCGTCCATTTATTACTAAAATTACTTCAAGCACTACAATCTACTTTACACAAAGAAATAATATGTTTATTAACACAGTATTATTATTATGGTATTTAATAAGAGAAACTATCCAAAAGCTCTTTTGGATTAAAAAATGCAAACCATTTGATATTTTTAAAACTCATTCTAATGTTAATTTGTTCAAGTTAAGATTAAGAAAATGAGTGTTTTAGAATGTCTTTGAGTCAGTGAAAGTAAGTATATACTTACCCCCCCAGAGCTAGTGGAAGGATTAAGGAATAAAGGATATTCAAAATAATAAAATAAATCAATTTAAAAATTTATTTGTCAAAAGTCAACAAGTTCATCATTGACATGATGTATAAAAAGTTTTTTGTTCTACGGTAAGAACGGTTTTGTAAAAATACCAATATGTAATTGGTCTCTTAACAAGAAAAAGGAATATATACTTATTTATAATACATTAAAAGAAAGAGATGTCGCCATTCTCTGGGAGGTCTAGGTCATTGTATGTTATCAGCGGTCTGGAGCGGTCCACATGTGTTTCCCTGAAATGTTTCTTTTTCTTTTAAAACTGAACATAAAACTATTACACATTCTGTATTTATAGTTTTGATGCATTTTTTTTTTATATCACCTTAGAAAATTCAAATGGCCCTTTGTCAATATTATTGGATAACTGAATAACTCAATAGAGTCATTCTCAGTTATTTTATTCAATTTATTTTTTCTCATGTGGTCCTCATCCATTTCTTCCTCCACGCCCATTTCTTTTTACTCAAATATCTATAAAATTCATTCATTATTTTGCAACCATCACTTTTGTTCACAACTGATACAAATATTAAAAGCATAGGTACATGATGGTGCTTGAATACTTTTAAGGAGTTACTTATAAAGCCCGAGTTAAATTAACTAAAGCATCCTCAATGCTCTATGTAAAAAGGATTGCCTCAAAAAGTAACACCCTTACAATTATTCAAACACCTCATGAAAAAAAAAACAAAGCTATATTCAAATAAATGAAACATATACATACAGTGAAACGCTCTTAAGAAGTTTTCATGCTTAAGAAGTTTGATTTTTTTCGGTCCCTTGAAGACTGAAAGGCCCAATTTATCCCACATATAAGGTTTTCCCGCCCACAAAGTTTTTTTTTACCAGTCCTTTGGAAACTTTAAGAGGGTTTCACTGTATAGACAACACTGACAAACGCAAGGCAAAAGTGCAGCACTAATGGCAGCACAAAACATCTTTCCAATTTACAGGACTCGAACCTGTTCAATTAAGATTAGAGAAGAGGCATTCTAGCTGTAAGTTAAGATTCTTACAGCCAACACTTGTATGTGGTATTCAGAGCCGTGTTGGACTTGTTCCTCCACTGACAGTAGCGTTAGGCAGCCTTGCAGTGTGAAGTGTGAAGCACCTGGCCAGATGTGTTGGATTATAATTTTAGTTTAGGGAAGAAAGAAGCCAAACACGGCACAATATCCCACAACACAATCAAACAACACAAAGCATTTGGTTGTTTAGAATCAAATTACCAATTATTATTCAAAAGTGCAAAATATTACTAATTCTATGAAATAAAACTAGTGTCATCATTTCATTGAGTTTTATTACCAAAATAATAAAAATAAATTCGCCATCAACAGTCCATAAAAATATATTTGATTGTCAATATCATAATATTTACAAAAGCACAAAAATAACATAATTTGTTATATTATTAGAAATAAAAAGATAGAATTTACTTGTTAAATCATTAAACACTAAATTTAACAGTCTTGTCATGATAGATAAATGGCAATAGTAATCCAAAATTATAGATTAGTCAGACGGGTTATGATGTTAGAATGGCTTAAAAATACCCTAACAATGAAAGATGCTTAAAACGAATTCAACAAAATGATGACACCACTTTTACGCACAGGATATGAAACAAAAGAATTCAACAACCCCTCAGTCCAAGTTTATTTGTTAATACAATTGGTATAAGGAGCCTCAACCATAAATAACTAAATTCTTAAACAGTTGATAAAATTTAGCTAACATTGATATAAAATACACAAATTAGTCATTTGGGCAGCGAACAGATAATTTTTGTTATAAGACACGTAAAGAGAAATAAGATGGTACTTCAACGTAAAAGGATGGCTTTATTTTATTATGTAATACTAACCAAGTGAAGTAAAATATAAAATTAAAAAAAATAATTATACCTTAAATTTCATTCCAATTGATTAATAACCCGTATACAGCTGTGTGCATACAATATTGCGGAAGTAATTCGTGCCGCAATGTGTATGCAATCTTCTGCTACATCAGGATGGCAGTGAAAAGATTTAGGCAGAATAATTAAAATAAATAATTGAAGTGATAAATCAGAAACCTAATTATTAAATTTAATTGTTTATGAGGGCTCATCGAGTGTATTCTATACGGATGTATTAAGGACTGTTTGAAGGGTGTGCTCGTTTGTTTGCACCCCGGAGTGATCATTGTGCGTACCTTCCCCTGGCAAAAGCCCGGCCGTGGCGCGCCGGTGCGTATGAAGCGGGCGCGTAGGCAGGCGGCGCGTAGTACGGCGCGTGGCCGTAGCCATAGCCCCCTCGGCCGTAACCACTGTAGCCTCCGGAACCGTAGCTGGAACGAACAAACAAATAGAGCACTTCGTAAGGGTAACAAACACTCCACAGAAATGCACATTTACCAGTGATATGCCCATCGTGCTCCAGAGAACGTTGTACATAACACCATCCAGGCTGGATTTTTTGGTGTTGCGATTTTAACCTTTATGCTTTCAAAATTGCAGAGGACAAAATCAGAATCGCTTGCGCTAATGTCACAGTAGATTCTACTTTTATTTCATGAAAGTAGCCTCTATGACAGCTTACGAAATAAATTGTCTATGAATGTCAAAATTCATTTTCATAAAACCCCATTACAAAAATGGACAATATTTGAGTTTTCAAAAATAGTATAAAGGTAATTATTTTTTTGAACCAGTTTATATATTCATAAAAATATTATTTTTTTTAACAGTTGTGTCACAAAGCTGGTCAGGTGCTGAGTTGGTGTCGCGTTTAGGTCCCACCCAGGCATGTTCGCACGTTCGATTCATCGGCTGGCTAAGTCCTCCATCACGACACAAGTAACATTTTCCACTTACTGTGGTATGAGATTTTCAAATAATGTCACGTTATTTGTAACCTGGGAATGTTTGTCTTTCTTTAAAAAAAAACAGTATAACAGGAGATTTTTAGGTTGTTGATAAAGTTAGCTATTGTAGGGAAATGGCAAACAGACAACAATTAAAAAAAAATTAAAATCTTAGTTTTTAGTTCAATTTTTAAGCAAAACTTATCAAGGTAATTTTCACAAGGCTCCGCTTATTTTCGTTTGGCCATTGAGTGATTCTGAGGATTTACTACTTCGGTTCTCCAGCAGGTTAAAAGGGATTAATTTATGAGAAACAAAACATATTTAAATAGTGATGAAATGACAATTACCTGGCAGGATAAGCAGAGGGCTGGTGGGCAGGCTCCGGCCTTCTCTGAGGGGGCTCGGCCAACTGAGGACGCTTCATGTCTCGGAGGTAGTTGTTGAAATACTCCACTTCTTTTCTGACCTCGTCCACCTAAGCACAAACAACATTAGTCCTATAAATAATCACAACTAATACCAGACCTATTAATGATCCAAGATGGTTTTCAGGCATAATTAGAAAATACATTGTTGTATTACAAATTAACTTTGAATTTATGTGAATTTCAGTGGGCAGTCACAGAATTATTAATATGTACTACTACTACATATTTTGAATTTGTTATTTCAAAATTTGGTTTTGAGGATCTGTGGATTTCAATTTAACCACTCCGATACATCGCGAATATGCACCTTTTACGTCTTAAACGACATGTCAGATTTACGAAAACTTTGTGTTATTTCCGCTTCACAATTAAAGCTCTATAAATGAAACATTTCCGAACTTAGCCGAATACTAAAAACTGTTTTTGAAAGGATATGAAATAAGCTTTCAAATTGTTATGTTACAAATAAATATTAACATTTGTAAACATTAAAATTTAGAACGCAAATATAAAAAAAATGACTGACGTGATGTTTTTATGTGAAAACGGTACTAAATTCTATCTTATAAATGTATAATAAACAATTTGGTCAACTCGTTTTTTTATCATTTCATACAAGAATATTTAATAAAAAAATAACGATGTCGAACAGTGGATAGGCAATTTGGCGGTCTGTCATGTATCTGACAGAAAAGAGTTTTTATCTATTTCTATGGACATCTTGAATAGTGATGGGTAGCTTGATTTATTATGGAGCTTCTCCTTTTTGTTTTAGGGATGTCACTAGAAAAATAACGGAGTTATGACGATTTCTGTATAAACATACGCATTGACGTGTAAACACGCTTATTGTACTTAACTGATGTCGGCATATTAACGTGTATATCTGCTTATGTTGCTGAGTGGTTAATGGGGTTCCACTTCCTTGATGTTGATAAATTCAAAATGAAAAGCAGTCTGATGATGCCTGCAGCAGAATAAAATCGGTAAAAACAAAAAATAAACAAGTTGGGAAATAATAATAACCTTTTCTCCATGCTTATTGAAGATATGCTTCCTGATAAAGTCGGGGCCCTTGAACTTCTTGCCGCTGAGTGGGCACAGCCACTTGTCCTTGGCCAACTCCTGCGTGTTGGCCAGCACAAACTTCTCCACCTCTGCCTGGCAGTCCTTGGTGCCTAACTTCAGCAGCTCCTGTTCGTCCATGGTGGGTATGTCCTGCAGGAAGGCTGACATCTTGCCTTCGAAGGTGCGCATGTATTCCGACAGTTCGTTAGGGGTCACCTGAAAAATTTAATTCACTAAAATGCAGCCTGACTTGGAAAATTAGTTTTTCTTGAAACAATACCTATAAACTATAAAGCAAAAAAAATAGGGGGTTGAAAATGAAAAATCAAGTATTTTCAACTCGGACCATTTCCAAATGAAGTTTTGAAATAATCCATCAATAATAATCCAACAACAAAATGCCAAAGATTCTTCCATATTTTGTGCAAAGGGACAATAATAGTCCAACTGCATACATGTTTTTTTTTTCAGTGATAAATCAAAGGTGTAGGGAAAGTGGGGGAAGGAAAGAAGATAAAGGGAGGAGAAGTAGGAGGCTATACAATGATTTGATTCCGAATGGTGGTCTTCCACTAGGGTGATAATAATATCATATGTAACTTTAAGTTGCATACATTGTAAAAGTAAGAATGATGACAATACTCTTCATACACAAACTAGAATGATGACATGACAAACCTTGGTGGTGGGCGCTGGTCCACGTGCGTGCATGATCCCGCACCTATTGGGCATCTCATCCTCGTATGGATACTCGCAGTGGTTGTAATAGTCCATGGAGTGCACGATCCTCAGGTACAGGATGAGGCGGTCCAGCACGGCCGTGAGCTGCGGGTCCCGCTCCACCGTGTCGCCCCCATCGGTCGGGGTGGAACCCTCGCCAGTGCCATTGGAGGCCCCCAGACCCAGGAGCTCATCTTCCTCGGCCGAACCCTCCTCGATCAGATACTCGGTGATGTTGTGCAGGACGGGGTTGGAGGACACCAGGCCAAACTGAAGAGGCAAAAGTTTTTAACCTTATCGATGCAGCTGTTGCACATGCTATCTAACGGCAGCTTCTCTAAACAGGATTGAGTCAAGTGCGCCGCGTAATGAGATAGATAGTGTTGAAAAGGTCAGCGTTTAAAAAGATAAACTTTTCAGAACGCTTTTATTGACTTGAAAAATATTTTTACTTCTACGCACAAAGGTTGGAAAATATAAATAATTACTCTTCAGGAGTGATTTAAAAAATAAATAATTTAATAAAATCCTGATACGTTATACATCTTGCGCTACCTCCTTCTTTAGCCAACGTTTCGGACAGCGTTAGGGGGCATCCATTAATAACGTGAGCATAAACAGGGGGGGGGGGGGGTCCAGCAAAATCTCACGTTACTTGAAAAAAAAATTTTTTTTTTTTTGGATGCCCCCTTACAGTATCCATCATCAGTGTCCGAAACATTGGCTAAAGGAGGTAGCGCAAGACGGCATAACACCCCAAAAACAAAAAACGAATAATACAATCCTTTTCACACTGATTACAGAGATACTCCCCCTTTAGAAAATTTGTTTTTCAGTCCCTTTGATGACTTAAAAAATGGCTCCATTCTTTCCGGTCCCGGTTCAGTAACAAATTGATACTGCCAATCTCCAATAGATTGCCTACAAATCCTACCTGCGTATCAGCTCCTGCCTTAACTGAGTCTCCCCACAGGCCGGCCTTGTTGTCCAGCAGGTGGCACAGGCGGGCGGCAAGACGGGCATCCGACCGCACCACCTGACGGTGCAGCGTGAGGCCGCTCACTGGACGAACACGACGGGATAGATCACGATTCACGATGGCACCGAGTTCGCAATCACGCAACTGAAATAAAACAAATATTATACAGATATTATTCGAGAGAGTCCTCCAACTGGGGAGTTTCATTGTAACCTCTCTTTATAGTTACATACATGCTTCATGAGAGGGAAAGGCTAAAAAGGAACTATCAGCAGCATGGTCTTTATCAATAAGCGTTTCAGCTCAAAAAATCATTCTGTATGAAAAAAAAATTCTGGGGACTTTTTTCAGGAAAAATTTGAAATTATGCGTTTTTTCGAATTATCGGGTTTTGAATTAATGAGGTTCTACTGCACTAGTTGTTCAGCGTTATAATTGATTTGGTGGTGTTTATTAGTACTCTGAGCAGTGAGTATACACTGATAGAAGATAAAATCAAATGGACGATCAATATGTCTGGAAGTGTATGCATGATTGCCACCAAAATATGATGAATGCATTGTCATCAACGAGTCTATCTACCGAGTTTCAGCTTAATCAGATGTTGGGAAATGAATTAATTTCCAATCCCAGGGTTCATTCATTATTGTTCATTAAGTCGTTATATCCGAATAGGCCACTTGCATCACATTTTTTAATTTTTTTTTCCGGTTTGGACAAATATTCTAAGACATTCTGTTTTTTTTTTTTTTGGTATTTTTGAAACCCTGGCGATTTTTAGAAAATTTCAATCTGAAAAATCATAAATTTTTTATAAACCGGAAAGACGGGATATAATTTTATGGGTGCGAAAAAACGATAATTACATAGCCGAAAATCATTTTAAAAAAAGAACGTTTTCCACACAAATAGCAATAAATTGTACGGGGTTCTCTTCGTAACATCTGTAAAAACACTGCCATCTTTATCAAAAAATCAAACCAAAGGATAAGTTCGCATAGAACAAACAATAAATCTAGTGAACGTTAAATGCAAATTCAAAAATTCGCCGGAAATCAAAGTAATCAGTGTGGAATTTTACAAAATTAAGGGGACATAATCGGAGACGGGACATTTTCATGTAGTGACGTCACGAGCTCAAATAATGGATTTATTTATTCTTAAAAATAAAAAAACTATACATTTCTAAAAAAAATTACTAACATTTTCGTAATCTTAGTAAAAAAATCTATCCACACGATTTTTTCCAAGTCGTTATGAAATCCATGCAGGTGGCCTATTCTACAGTATATAGAAAAATCAAAATAAAAAGTAGTATCGTAGGACTATTGCGGAATAAGGGAGGACTATGGGCAGGACTTCCAAACTAGTTTGAACCAGTTTGACGCATTCTAAAAATTAAAAAAAAAACATACAAAAGTGTGCTCTTTAAAATGATTAGCCTTTATATACATTATCCTTTTCAGAATATTTTTTTAAGGTGAAGTTATACGTGAAATCCTATTTAGATACTATTTAGATTAATCTTTATGACGAATTGGCTTACAGTAACATCAAAAAATATGCTACAGATAAATTGAAGCTTTTACTAGGTTTTCTATGTAACGGAATTACAATAAAATTATTATTTACATAACAAAAAAAATAAGCGTAAACCACTAAAAAAAATGTTTTTTCATGACTTAACTGTGAAGTAATACAAGAAACATTTTTATAAAAATACCCCTTTATGACTAAGACCATTTTTGAGGTTTTCTATGTTCTAACTTTTTTTCACTCTTATAAAATTATGGACAAAATAAATAAAAACCACTTTTTCGCTTACTTGCCTCGCGCAAATAAGACGCTCGATTGCACATTTTGCAGGCACGAGAATCGAAATATTTCTAGCGTTTATATTCCTCTTAAGATATAATTTAGAAAAGTGATGTAAATCAATCATACCCTAATGTTGTTGAGGTTCCAGCAGATCTCTTTGATGTTGACTTCTCTGTGGAAGGTGACCCAACCCCGGCGGAACCAGCGGCGCTCCGGAAGTGGATCTGCCAGGGCTACTCGTAGAAAGCCTCCGTAGCGCTTGCACATCTGCGCAATAAATACATTTATAAACACCATTTCATCACAGTGAAGACCCCACAATTTTCAAATCAACGGCTGACCAGATTTAGCATCAAATCAAACTGATGAAATGTTGGGTCAAGCAAGGGATTGTACCGTCAGGAGGCTGGAAACAAGCAATTTTTTCAAGAATTTTTCCTGGAAAGACATTTTAATTTATTAATGTATAAATTTATATACATGTTGCTGTAACTTTTAAGTTTATTGCAATTTTTTTTTTTAAAGTCGGTGAGCAAATTTTCACAGTAACGGCAAAATCGATCAGGCTCAAATTTTTACACATGTATATTTTTGAGTAGTTAAACGAAGGTTTTTTTCTTACCGATAAATATTTTCCACCTAATAAACCATTTAAGGCCAAAATTTTGATAAAAAGTAGTTGTTTTTTTTTTGAGAAGCCACCTTTTTGTTAAAAAATAATATTTTGCTTATTCCTTTAGTTTAAATGCTAGACCGTACCGTATTTTAACTTTTTTTTATTTTTGAAGATCCAGAGATATTGTGCTTACCATAAAACGTCTTTTTTAGAAGATCTATATAGGATATCGGCTACAACAGCTTTAACAATCGTTATTTTAAACCAAAAAATATCAGAATGAAGTTAAAAGTTACAACATGTATATAAAATTTGGCATTAATAAATTAAAATTTCTTTTCAGGAAAAATCGCTTTTTATCAGCATCCTAACTGCGAATATCTCCTTTAACAGGGAAGGAAGCTATGTAGACAGCAGGAATTATAAAATATTCTAGTAAATACAATTGAATAAACTAGGATACTCACAGCTTCAACTTCCGTCTTGGTGATAGTTGGCGAAAGATTTCTAAGGAAGATGGACGTGGTCTTGTGCATGGCTCTGGGCTCCTTCTTCTCGGGCTCCACCACCTTATTCTCAGAGTCCTGACTCTGGTCATCAGTTTGTTTCTCCACTTCCCCCTCCTCTGCGGGCTTGTCATCGCCTTTCTCTTCTTCCTTGTCATTCTCGTCCTTGTCGACGGCCATCTCCCCGTCTTCATTATCGGCATCCGCTGGTATCTACAAAAATAATAAATTGATCAAAAATCAAAACGATTGATAACAAAAATGTATTTACAACAATTATGTATATAATAATAAATATGGATGGATTACTTCTTTCTTCTTCTCAGGTTCCTCCACCTCGTCTGTGTGTCCGGGCGGCTGAGGCTCTCCCTCGCTCTTGCGGCCCGCCCCCTCCTCTCCCTCACTCTCCGAGGAGTCGGAAGAGGAAGATGAACTGGACGAGGAGCCGCTGGAGCTGTTGGAGGAGGCACGGCTGCGCTTGCGCTTCAGGGCGGCCTTAGCTACAAGTTGAACAATACATTACATCTCAGGATTATTGTAGAAAAAAATCGCAAAGTATGCTCCAGAAATTATTATAAACACATTTGTTTCAGTTATTTTACAAGTTATATGTATGAAAAAAATCACAGCGTTTCTTTGAATGCTGTGACAATTATCGCGAGATTTTTGCTCTATTTTAAACGAGTCGTGTTTTATTAAAGATTTTCATGATTTTTGCATCGATTTTATCGTTGTAAATGTTAGCGCGCTCTTCTAACATTCGTAATTTCATATCTCTCCGTCTTCTTCTTTTTGGGGCCGGGAACTGAGCCTTAAGGCTCCGTAGTAAGCATTCAAAAAGAAGAAGAAGATGGTATGAAAGGGAGATATGCAAACATGAACATTAGAGGGAGCGCGTTAATATTTAAATAATTAAAGTAAATAATAATATGTAATTATAAGAAGATTAAAAAAATATTTAATAAAACACAACTCGTTTAAAATAGAGCAAAAATCTCTCTACAAATGCCCTAGTTGCGTTTAAGGATACACTTTGAATTTTTCCATACCTATAACATGGTAAATAACGGAACAAAATGTGTTTTTAATAATTTTCAGAGCATACTTAATTTTTTCCTATCGAGAGAATTTCATACAAATGGCTCTACAAATGTATAGATAGTACTTCAAAAATAACATATATTTTTTAGAAACTTAAAACTTAAAGTGTTCAAGAGAAATATACTATAAATCGGTAGAAATTTGGAATGCTGGGCTTAACCAAGAATTACAGGAGAGAACATTGTGAAAGAGTTTCGTAGTACGTACTCAGTATGTTGTTCCCAAAATTGGAGAAACATGGAGTTGCAAGACGAGAAAGGAAAAAAGAACGATATGATCTCATTGTAGATTCAACTTACACTTACTTTTGACAGGGGGCGGTGCAATAGCTGCTGCCTCTTCCTCCGTGTTACACTTAGAGAAGAGTTTAGCCTGCTCCTGCAGCTCCCGGTGGTGAGGGTCAATGTCCATGGTCAGCGGAGCTGTCTTCTCGGGCTCCACTGGTGCTTTGGGGACGCTGCTAGTGTCTGGTTCCGACTTCTTGTCTTCGCCCTCGGAGTCTGCCGCCTCTTTCTTGACATTCTCATCCGAGTCTAGAATTATCTCCACTGGTTTGGCTGCAATCAGATCGCTATCAGTATCTAACGAAATTGAACATATGTATTTCATTAACTGTTTTAGAAAGCGATTTTTGTTGTTTTTCTCTAAAATTTATAAATAAATGTATACAGAAACCGACAAAAAAATCAGAGTGTGCAATTCACACGCGGTAGAAGTTTAACTAGAAAGTCGTTAGTCACTTTCTTTTCTTTTGCCTGTTTATTTTAAAGTGGTTTGAAGATTGGATTTTTTTGGATTTCGTAGGATTCGAACCTCCATTCGCTGGTTTCTCTGGCCGCTGAGATTTGTCACACGCTTTACGCCACTACATGTCAAATCACAACAGGGCTAAAGAAGTTTCACTTCAAAAAGCACAATGTTGTACAGCTTCTCTGTGAGAAACCTGCTACGACAAATATTGTGTGAACAAAATTATTTGGTATTATTTGGGTCACATTGTAACATTTTGTAACAGTTCCATTGGGGTGATCTTTCTCAGAAATGGTACTTCATATAGACAAAAGTCAACCAATAATATAATATTTATTTTAATGAAAAGACAAATAACTTTGTTTACATCACTTTTATTTATACACAATCAACATGTTTCATAAACGATGTTCACATCATCAGGATCAAATGTATACTAAACTTAAAAATTAAATATAGATCACATATGGGAGGAAAGAGTAGAAGGGGAAGGCGTAAAAGTGGGGAAAGTTTATCAATTAGGGATTTCAAAGTCATTAGCAGGGAAAGACTGGTTAAGTGGGAAAAGGTTCAAAAGAGTAAGTTTAGTATACATTTGATCCTGAAGATGTGAACATCGTTCAAGAAACATGTTGATTGTCTATAAATAAAAGTGATGTAAACAAAGTTATTTGTCTTTCCATTAAAATAAATAATGCCATCACAAAGTGAAAACCTTTCCGAAGAAGTTTTCTTCAAAAAATTAATATAATATTTGTTATTTTGCAAGACGATTATAGGGTGTTGAAATGAAAGACATACCATTCTTCTCTTCTACGGGTGGTGGTTTAGGCTGCTCATCCAGAACCTTGAGATCTTCATCAGTTCCTCCTTCCAGCTTTATGACCACGGTATCCAAAAGCCGGATTATCTGTTCTGACTGGTCCACGTCTACCGTTATCTTCTCCATGAATTGATTATTCAACAAGTCTAAGAAAACTTGAAGGCGGTTCTAAAAGAAGGTTATATTAGATTTTTAATATCTGTTTAGAAATAGAAGCAATTAACATCAAAAATTTAATAGATTTTTTTAATAATAATAACACAGTAACCTCTCGCTAATCCGCCACCCCAAAAACCAGGCAAGTATCCAATTAGCGAAAGTGACAGATTGTAGTGCATACTTACAAAATAAGCTTAAGTTAGTTTGTAAAAACAAACAAACACCGCCAAATAACGAATATGAAGATAGTAAATATGATTAATGATAATATTTATAATAGATATAGCGTAATGGGCGGAAGTAATGGACGATAATATCAAGTTGCAAAGGCGACGAAAACAAAAATTGAATGACAAAGATTTCTTTAACCGTTTTCGAATGTCAAAAATGCTAGATGATTGGTTTGTTTTTTGTCCAGTAGCTTGGTTTCGTGTTGACACGGGGAAGAATAAAGTAAAACTAACATAGATACTGATGTACTTTCGCCGCATCAGAAAAAGTCAAGTTAAGACTTTATTGAAGTGAAAACTTCTTTATCACCATTGTGATTTTAAACTCGAAAAAGTAACACTAAAAAGAGACAAACACATAAACCTATAGGTAGCCTGAGATAGAATAATCGGTCTACTCTTTGTGCGGTGCTTCGTAGTCTCCAAACTCTTGTCTACTGTGTGTGAACTGCACACTTGTAATTTTTAAAAATATATATACGTGTGATTGTTAAAAAATCTTAAATTTCGCAACAAAATCTGAAACAGAAAAATCAGAAATACGGACACATCTATGAATTGAAAACCCAGGACCTTAGTCTTGCCTTAGCGTTGCTCACTGTGTGTCCGTGTCCCACTGAGCTAATGGGACCCGACCCCCTTCAGTCACTAATATTTTCTTCAATCTGAGGTTTTACTCTTAAGTTAAAATAAAATAAAATTTCAGATTATGTATTAAAGTATTTAAAACAAATTATATGTATTAATAATATAAGTACAATATTAATTTAACATTAAATGTCTATGAACGTCGGTGGGGCATTCAAGATTATCAACGATAAAAATGTTTGGATACAGGGGAATCGAGCGTTACTAAACAAACCACTCGGCTGATCAGAGAATTAGATTGAAAGCTTAGCGCTCGAGTCTAGGCACACGGAGGACTACTGAATTTGACGTACAAATCCCAGCGAATTATAGACCTTGATTTTGTGCTTTCAACTAGTAAAAAGGAGTGTAAGGAGAATATGTATATGATGCAAATGTGAATGGTAGAAGAAGTCGAGGACGCCCAAGAAAGACATGGCACGACCAAGTGAATCAAATACTTGAGTCGGGCCATGTCAAGGGTCAGAATAATAGAAGAGCATGTATGAGACGTTGTATGAATGTAAACGAGGCAATGAATGTGTGCCAAGACCGAGTTGTTTGGCCTCTCTGCCTACCCCTGCGGAGAAACGGCGTGATAGTTAGTTAACTAGTAAAAATAAAGGTGGATAATAGTAGTTGTCGAATAAGTGAGCGGTGGATTACTGAGAGAGTACTATGGTTAATTTATACAGCGCATTTTTGCGAAGATTCACTTCCAGTGCACTTTACACTAAATAACCTAACTTAATATTTGTAATGAGGACCTAACAGATATATATTATATGTATGTAAATTAAAATATTCATTAGCAGCATTTAATTTTAGAATTTATACCTTTAGTGAGTTTTGTTGTTCTTCTTTGCGTTTCATCGACTCCTCAGGATGATACTTAATCTTGAACCTATAAAGTTAATAACATTAAATAAATTAACTAGCAACCTTAAAACCTTATATTTTTCATTTATATTAATTAGATGTAAAATGAAAGGTGAAAATTACTAGTGAAATTAACAAATTCACAATGTTCCACAAGCGAACAAGAAAACACCACTCTGAACTCATGAAATCATAGAGCACAGAAAACTCAAATCGTGAGACAGTGCGGTGACAAGGAATGGTGCATGAGAAAACAAAAGAATTCTTTTCATTTTTTTCATCAGTGGAACATTGTTGAAAAGGGTGAATGATGAAAAGAAGAGATGATGAAATTAAACAAATAAATATAAGGTTTATCCTGCAAAGAATGAAACGAGGAGTAATGTAAAAAAGACACTTCATCTTCTCACCTGTTCTCCATAGAATGTGGTGCCTAAAGCTAAGCTAACACGCGATGTCCGAGGCATTGCGCGCCCCGGACGCAATACGAAGCTACACGGTATCAAGTATAAAACGCGAAGCTAAGTTTGTTTTCTAAGTTTGTTGCACATTTTTATGAAAAATGTATTCAGTTTTCTTACGGAGAACAGCGCGAAGCTAGCCGGACTGTCGACTGTAGGGACAAATTTTCATACATTAAGATTTCTATCCGGAGATTTAAAAGGCTTATAGATACATGTTTTCGAGTATTTTGTATTTAATGGTGATACTTTATTTCAGTTACATGCGAGCAAATATAAGCCATTTAATTCTCAGTGATAAATAGTTTAAAAAACACATCTTTCTCAGTGATAAAGATATGTTACCTGTTTTTCTTCGATAGGTTATTCGTTGTTATTTTCTAAAATTCTTCATGCAAATTTATCTAGTGATCCAAAAAAATTGTGTTAATTCTTGAACATTATTTAGATAAATTATGCATCATTTAAACAAGATTATTCAGCAGCGTAAAGAAAACATAATTATTAGGTTCGGATACTAAAACCCAGATTCAGTGCTGCATAGTGAGAAACTTCTGTACTAACCACTGTTTTGTTTGTATGTACATTTGTACATACATATTCATTTTTTGAAAATTATAAATATTACAACTGAAAATCTGAAGTGTTCATGCAAACTCTTTCATGTTAGTTAAAAATATGCATTGTCAAACCAGGACAGTAGTATCATCTTTCTGTTTTTCTTGTTGTGTTCATCTTGTTCTACTATTTACTTAAAACAATAATAAAACTTAGGCCCGATTGTTTCACAGAATGTGTGACAGTCATCAAATGGCCATTCAGCACCATTTTGATTTTTTAAGATTGGCCATTGACATTGCTTGAATTCTAGGGGCGTTTCAGCTTTCTATCAAATTGTGACGAACTGGCAAACTTAACAACATTATAGTTGTCCTCGTCCTCTTCTGCTGATCACAATTTCTTCAAAAACTGAAACAGACTTAGAATCGGCATTAAACTGTAAAAAAAACTAAATGGCGCTAAATGGTCATTTGAATTTCTATGAAACAACCTGTCCTTATATTTTTCAAAATACAAACATTTACATACCTAAAAGAATTTAAATAATATAGTGGAACTTCAAACATTGTAGCAACATGAATGCATCCAGACAGACTTTAGAGTGAATTAAATTTTCTCTTAACCCTTTCAGACCTGAATTAAAACTGGCAGTGTTATAATTAGTAGAGGTGTTTTAGATATTTTATTTTTTTCAATATTTCAGTATTGCTATTTTAATTTGAGAGAACAGATTATTATGATACTTAATGTGTGTTTCACACAAAATGATAAATCGTACACGGTATACCAAAAACATAACATATAACTTTTTTTTTTAAATTACTAAAAAATTAAACATGTCTTCAAAACTTACATAAAAGAAAATCAGAGGAAAAAAGTTGGTCAAGATTAACCACAGAAATCACGCTTCAACATTAAAAAAATGGCTACCGCCTAAAAGGGTAACTAAAATCTAATAAAAACATTATGTGCAAAGCCAGTTATACCAGCAATTGGAAATAGAAAACTGCCAATTTCCATTCGCCCTAGATCTATATAGTGAGGAAAAAATTGTGAAATTTATCTATTTTCAAATATACATACGGTCTAAAAGGGTTAAAATTTAAGATTCTGAAGAGTTAGATTTTTAAGTTTCTAATCTAATTGAGTAAATTATTAATAAAAATAACAGTCATTAGCAATCTTACCATTCTTCATCTTTGTGCGCTACAAAAAACTCGTTTAGCTGCTGCCTCCTGAATTCCAGCTTGTAGTCATTGTACTTCTTGATGGCATCCTCATCGGTGATGGAGTCATCTTGCGCAGCGAGAAAGGCTTTGAAGGTCATCATGGCAGGCTGGGTCTCGCCTGTTGCAGCACCACCGATGCCTGTTTCTCTATTCATTCAAAAATGCTTGGTTTAGATCCGTTGTCTACGTGAAAAAAACACCGTTTAGATTTAGATTCTAATCATTAATAATTGTATGATTCGGTTAGTTAATAATTTGCATCATTTCTAAAGTTATTGTTATTGTTTCCATCATAAAATACAATGGTACAGATTAACTAGATAGTTAGCCCGAATCACTAAATAAAATGCAATGTTGTATCACTACTTATCGAAGTTTTCAGGTTAAAAAAGCATCAGCCATCATGTCAAATTATTATAAATAATTTAAGTAAGAAATATCAATCCAGTTGATTAGTCAGACATCTTCAAAAATCGAAATTTGAGTTGAGTATGCAGTTATTATGTAAACGTATACCCTTCTATCTGGTACAAAACTCAGATTACTCATAAACATCACCAAATCAATTATAATGCAGAAAAACTTGTAGTAAATTAAACAAAATGTTGACGTTTTCTGGGTGACTCACTAATAGGATATTTAAAAATGTCATCACTCCCAGTGTTATTTTATAATACACCACATAAGACATGTGAGCATTCGAATACTCCTTTTCTCATTATCTCAAAATTTTGTATTAGGAGATGTCTGACAATCAATAATATCACTGGCCGACTGCACTTACAAAAACAGCTTATATTATATTACAGACAAAACCATAGTTAACCAAAGTCATCATTATTTAATGATAAATTGATAGTGTAGATTATTGTGCTAAATTTCGTATTACGTACTGCCAAATAAGTTCATAACTTTAACTTTTTTTTTATAAAAACAGAATTACATATATAAACTCACCACTAACATTGAAAACGTAAATTGAATTTATTTTAAGATGGGTAGGTATTAATTTTCAAAAGCAATCTCTCAGTGGTGGCACAGTAGCAACTATTAAAAATACATCATATTTTTCTAAGTAGGTCGATGATTTATCCAACGTCTATGATTTAAAAAATTATAATATTTGTGATGATACACGCAAAATATTCTTGAGTAAACCTATTACGATAAACAGAGCTATTATATTTTTATTTTATTTTTAACTTAATGAGTAAAACCTCAAATCATAATATTTAATTAATGAAGACAATATTAGCGACTTTCAATCGAAAATCCGAAACATCTAGGAACGATTAAATAAACAGAACTATTATCATTAGCATGTGTATTTTTTTCAACCTTTACAACCCTGGCCATTTCAACGCATCTATCCCACGGATAGATAGATGCACGTTTTCACAAAATATCACATAATGTTACATCAGCTTATGGGGATAGCTGCCCACGGATCACCTACAAGACAGCCACGTGAATCAGGTTAATAAAAATAATAGTGCAAGAACCCACCTTAACGGAGGCTGATGTGCGTGCATAGGGTAAGCATGATGTGCCGCATGACCGTAAGCATCATGCGCCCATCCGTATGCGCCATAATCATTGTGTGCCTGTGCGTAGCGACGCTCATCGGGCCAGTCAGGTCCGCGCGCCCGCTTGGCTGCGGCTCCCTCACCTCGAGCGGGGCTATAGCGGCCGGCACCGCCGCCGCCCCCTCCCCCCCCTCTGTACTCCCGGTACTCTGCCCGACCGCCACTGCGAGCTCTACAAAACAAATTAATAATACTTGGATAATTGTAGAACCACATTTAAAATCACCTCAGGGGTGCTGAACAATTTATTATGAGTTCCTAGTCTCTAACTTTATTATTTACAAACAGATACAGAAAACATCAAAGATATTGAAATATAAGGAGATGGGCTATCGGCAGTTTTTACTGGGTGGGACTGTGCTTCCTGGTGTCAAAAAATCAACTAAATTCCATATTTATTCAAACTAGCACCGTTAGATCTTAAGACGACAGTCGGGTGGACATCATAGCATATCTCCTTATATTTCAATATCTTTGGAAAACATACTTACCTGATAAGTCACTTTCGATAAACATGCATTTTTTTATTAGAAATTTTATGCTTCCAGAAGATAGAACTTTGCAAGCAGAGGACACTTAAAAAAAAAAACTGGACATTCCAAGATTTCACCCTCCATTCTAATGATATTACATTTATTAGAAAATTAGTGGCAAAAGTAGAGATGATATTTAATTTTTTTAAACTGGAGAATTTGGGAGGACTGGAGAATTTTTATTAGAAAATTATGAAATTATATTAGAAAAGGTGAAAAGGGTATCTTACATTGCAATATTTTCACACAGAGACGGGACTTAAACCACCACCATCTCATTATCAAAAGTGTAATCTATGTACAACGCTAGATTTAAAGAGTACAAGTCGAAAAAATAAAATTTCCGACTGCCATTATTTTAATCTTAGGCACAAAATATTTACATATGAGGTATCTAATTCGGTATTCGATTGTGGACGGTTACACCTGTGAAATATATAAAGAGGCATATCAGAGACTAAGCTTGCTGGAAAATGATAATCACTGGGAATTTGCTTTGAAATGGCAGCAGCAGACCAGGTAAAAAAAATATTTGCCGTCATACTGACAATGTGCAATCCATCAAATCCAAATCGTCTATGGATCAACCACCGTAAAAGTATGAGTGACAATATATCGGCCGAAATGCGACAAAACCACTCGGATTCGGAAAATCATTGGAACATGGACAATTGGACATCTTCAATGTGATATTGGTGGAGGACAAATGGATTGCAATGACTAACCAAAGTTTAATTCAGCTTGGAATACAGCCACCGCTACGAAATGAATACAACATTTGAAGGAGAAAAGTTACGACGTTGAAGATTTGCAATGTTACATCGAACGCAACAAAACCGTTGCTATTCGATAGCCAAAATCAAGCCTATAATATCATCATAGACCATGTAAACAGACAACAAGACAGCATTATATTTTGGAATTGCACTCGCCCTGACTTCATCTGGAATTGTGGCTATATTGATGGACAGAGGTTGAACGGCACACTCCGATTTGAAGTTGCCGTTAAATATAGCTGAATGGAAATTCCCAGTGTGTGATATAACAAGATCGTCAGCACGTGGCCAAATTCTCAAACAATGCAAGGCCATCATTTGGGAAGAGTGCACTGTGGCTCACAGAAAATCATTTAAGGCACTGGACAGGACACTTCAAGATTAGCAACAAAACATGAAACTTGGGAGGTGCCTTCCTATTATTATCAGGCGATTTCCATCAAATGCATTCCTGAAAACCTCATCCATTTGGCTGCACGTCAAAAAAATATCCTTGATGACAAATATGCGAGTACGACTTTCGGGTGATGAAAGAACGAAATAAAGGAGAAGGCACCTTTCCAATCGATAAAAATTCTGGCCAAATCATCTTAACGAATGAGTTATGCAACTTAGCCAAAGCACAGCAAGCAGTTTATCCAAATATATGTTGGCGAAAATTACAGGAGCTAAGAATGGATATGTGAGCGAGCCATTTTAATGACCAAAAACGAGATTGTCAATAACATCAACAACATGATTCCCGGCCAAGAAATAACCTACAATTCCATTGACACAATGAAAAATGAAAACGAAAGTGTCAATTTTCCCACAGAGTTTCTGAATTCATTGAATGTACCTGGAATGCCGTTACACTGCCTAATCTTGAAAGTCGGCTCGCCAATCATGCTGTTAAGAAACCTCAACTCCCCAAAATTATGCAATGGTACACAATTATGAGTGAAATAATTGCAAAAAACATCATAGAGACAAAAATAATGACTTTTTTTATATGAATACCTCACAAGAGTCTTAGCTGCTCCCGTCTGGAGCCAGTGAGACTTTGGCATCCCCAAAAAACACTGGAAAGAACAACAAGGGGAAACGGTTTTCATACCACGAATTCCTCTTATATGCACCGAACTACCATTTAGCTGCGTTTACAGTTTTCTGTCAAATTGGTTTATAGAACGACCATCAACAAGGCTCAAAGATAAACATTTAAATATTGCAGAATCAATTTGATGGAATCGTGCTTTTCACACGGTCGGTACACAAATCGGAAAACCAGAAAAATCTTTTTATTTACAGTCCAAACAGTAAAACTTGAAACATAGTTTATAAGCAAGTTTTGTAAAAAAGACTGATATAGAAGTAAAGAAAAAAAAATTACAAAAATACTATTTTTATTAAATCGCAATCAAACCACAAGAAACTTTAAGCTTCAGATTTATTTCATCAGCTGTAGCTGAGAATCGAGATTAATCGTTGATAATGGATGCAGCAAGCAAGACATCACCTTTCAACGCTGATAATTAAGTATTGCTGTAAAACAGTGCAGCTACGGTGCGCTATAATAGCAAAGCAATCATAAGTGCCGAAACCAACAAAAAAGAGATGTCAACGCAATTCTATGCTCACCGAATTATGGTCCCGGGCAAAGCCGGGCCAACCAGCTAGTATACTATATCAGGTATTCCAACCGAAAACTCAATTGTAAGGTCTCGAGGGAGAGGGGATAATTACAACAGGGATACCAGTGGAATGCGTCATTGATGAAGTCTAAAAGAGAAGTGGCTGTTTTTGACTTGTCATGATAACTTTATAATTTATCACTGCTTCTTTGCCGGGGTAAGTGCCACAAGTGGATAGATGAAACCAATAATAATCTTAAATAACCTTTTAACCAATAATAGTTATTCTATTATACAAAGCTGGAGACTTTCAATGGTTTGATGAAAGTGAGCTACGTTTAACATTTGAAACACATCAGAATAATAATATTAAAATGTCTTAATCCTTATTAATAAATAATATTTAGAATTAAAATTAGTGATATACCTGTTTGGCAGTTTCCCGAAGTTAGAGCGCCCTAGTGGTATATTTTCTTTAGAGTGCTTCAATCTGTGGATAATGGTTATATATATCTAAGGATATTATAGGTATATTTACAAGATCTGCAAGGAAAGGATGAAACAGGTAGGGCAGGAGGGAAAATAGAAAAATTAATAAACCAGATATTATAATCCCCTTTCCAAGTCAAATTCAACAAATGCAGTACCGAAGGTATCAACAAATAACTCACAAATTTAAAAAATTGATGAGAATTATTTTTCATAAAATAAAAAAATTATTATTCAAGATAGCAGTGCATCTGATAAAATAGACATCACACCATCCGACTATCAAGTTGAATATAAGAGTATGAAAGATAATTTTTAGATATTTTAAATAAGATTTACATTATTCATAGCAGATTTAGAAGCAGGCGGCATGATTGTAAATTAAAATAACAGAAGGCATTTTTCCGATATTCATCACTTCACCCTAGGATGTTATTGAAAGGTTTGGAATTTTGGCTTGTAGGGAATATATTTTAGGTTAACATGGGTAAATTGAAAAGAACTATCCAACCTGTCTTGCCATTCCTCTCGACCTCTGGAGCGTTCTTCCCGTCTGTCGCTTCCTCGATAATTATTTCCTTCGGTGCCCCCGGTTCCAGCGCGTTCCCCACGGAACTTGTCACGTCTTTTACGGTCGTACTCGTCGTCACTGTCAGCCATTATGATGGATAATTATTAGTGTTAATAAATATTAAAACCACTATTCGAACTTCGCTGAATGAATATTGTCACGATTTAGTTTAAATAAAAACGTAAATCTTTTGACCTTTCCTTAGCCCACTTTCAGATTATCACGGAACTAAAAAAATTAGCCCACCAAAGGACAGACGCGCTCCAACATGAAATGAGCTGCAAGCACTCCAGGAGGGGGGTATAACTCCGACTTATTTTGTGACCAAATCAATGTCTATGGCTCGTGACGTAATAAATATCATTTCTGCCATCTTTAGATTTGATCCACCAATCATACGGACTTCCAAGTCCAAAGAAAAACTGAGTGGTATGCAGTGGGATATCTATGGTTATATTATGTCAAATAGCACATGGCCGAACAATCAAACGCCAACGCAGGGGGGTATAACTCCGTCAGTTTTTGTAACCCGGTCACGTGATCATGACGACGTCATAGTAATGACTACCAATAGGAATCTTACAATTTCCATAGAAAAACTTTTGAGAACTGAGTGGTATATACGGTGGGATATCTATGGTATTATATGTCAAATAGCACGTTGGCCCGGTTGGCCGAAACAATCCGAACATTCAAAACAACGAAATATTTTGAAAAAATGCTTCCTAAATATCGTTTCAGTGTCGAAGGCTGTGAGGATAGTGTTTCAGTTCGACACAGAGTACCTAACTGCGAAAATAATGAGAGTCGTTATGGGAATGGGCGTTGAGAATCGGCAGATCTGACTATTGCTTATCCGATATTGGGAAGTTGTGGTTATGTTTGGTTCCCATTTCACTAATAACTGCAAAAATTCCAATGGCACGTTAAAAAAAGACGCTTTGCCGACCCTTAATCTTCATGGAATCGGAACACATCGGGGTTTACCTAAAGAAAACGTAAACGATCGTAGGATACCAAAATACAGGTGCGAATCTTTTGTTTGTTCAGTGTTCCTAATATACTTTGTAACTTTTCCCTAACTTCACCTAAAAATTGTATCTATTTTCATTTTTAGACTATCCATATTCTACCTGGAGTGTCCAGCACGAATGGTGCCGTCCAAGACCACAATTACAGTTTAAAAGGTATAAAGTCTTCTCTGTACTCTATATGGCATCAACCTATTTTATTCATAGAGATAGATGCTGATTCACTGAGTCTTTCTTATTATAAAGATATTCAATACATTTATTATTTCTTCAAACACAGCAATTCCATTATTATTAAGATATTTAATATGACAGGCGCGTATCCGAGACGCGTGGTCGTTGTTCTTAATTTATTTTCTCTTTTATACTCTGCAGTGGTAGGATATAGTTCATAGGATGAGGCTGGGTAATGTAATGAATTTTTTTTTGTTTCAGAACCAAACGTGTTCTACCTGGGCCGAGTACCGTGCGTTTTGCTGCCAAAAAGTAGTGGAAGATTATACAGGTATAAATCTGGATTTATATTTCATTAAAGGAGATAATATTATATGTTTTGCTTGCGAACTTTGGTTAATGTGATGAATATGTTTATTTCAGAACCAAACGTGTTCCCTGGGCTGAGCAGCGTACCGTGTGTGAATTGCACTCTGTTATTACATTGTCTTCAGACCTCTGCAGCCATACTCGGTCAACCATCGCCTTAGCCGCAGTAAGACGCATAGATTCATACATCCATCACTCTTGAACATATTGACCCCCAGATTCCTAACTACCCCTCTGTACATTTTTCCTTCTCAAAACTTCCTCCCTTTCCTTTTCCTAAAAAGACTCCACACCGCATCCCTAAAGATGACATAGGCCCCGAGAGAATTTTTTCCTCAAGGCCTCCCATGTGGGCTAAAAATCTATCCAAACACTTCCTTTTTTATTATTATTACTCATATTTTCATTAATTATGATTAAGTTCCTTCTAAATGTGTTTGCACATGATTGTATTTCCGTTTTTTTGTGTTATTCTGTATAAAGCAATAAAATACTACATGCAATTATGAGTTTTTCATTTTATTTTTAAAATAATTTTTAGGCTAATGATTTGGGTAGGTACTGATATTGTCCAAGGTAGTATCTTTTTTTTTTTTTTTTTTTTTTACTTTCCTCTATCCTTGTCGATGGTCCGTGACGTCATAATCGCGGAATGAGCATTATTTATGGTCAAATAGTGTTGACACCCGTTCCATACAAAAAGCCAGAAGATATCGATCTAGGTATTAGTTCATTTATGCGCCAACGTAAATATTTTGAAATGCCACCTAAATACTGTTCTAGTGTCGAAGGCTGCAAGGATCTGACATCAATTCGACATAAATTAACGCGAAACGAAAGTTATTACAGGGAATGTGCATGGAGAATTGGCAGAAGTGACTTCGTTGTTCATCCGATTTTGGGAAGTTGTGGATATGTTTGAGGGTCCCATTTCGAATACAAATGCAAACATTCCAACGGTTCGTTGAAAAAATATGCTCTGCTGTCCCTTAATCTTCCGTCGGAAAATCTAATCAGAAAACATCGGACTTTACCCAGTGAAAACCTTAACTTACGTAGGACGTGGTTGCCACCAAAATACAGGTTAGAATCTCTTTTTTGTGCAGTGTTCCTAATGTAAGTACTGTGTAAATTATCATTGTTCGCCTCAGAATTGAATCTATTTTCGTTTTTAGATCGTGTTCTACCAGCAGTGTCCAGCATAAAAGTACCAGAACCAAATGTGTTCCGCCAGCAGAGTGCCTTTTGCTGTCAAAGTGATCCTTGAAGGTATACTACATCTGTATTTATATTTCGTAGGAAATAATATTCTATATTTTGTTTGCGAACTTTGGTTAATGTGATGAATATATTTATTTCAGAATCAAATGTGTTCCCTGAAGCGGAAGGGACGTGGGACAGGAATGGGACGAATAGTGAAGGACACGCAGGGAGAAACAATTTCTTAATTAAATGGCATAGCAACGCATGCCAGGTACCAGCTAGTAATCCAATAATTGCAACTCCTTTCTTCAAAGTCTTATTTTCACAAGATATATTGACATCAAAAGACATCACAACGAACATCTTGTTTTTGGAAATCAGCAAGAATAATAATCATAAAAATGGTTTGTGATGAATATATTTAAACACCTTTAAAATGTGTTTGTGTGATTTATATTTCGTGTGTGAATGTAAAATATAAATGTAGTATAAATTGATACAAAAATAAAAAAAGTACTATTGACATTTCAGACGTTTTATTTTTAAAATATATTTTTAGGCTAATAAATTGGGAAGGTTTTTAAATTGTCTATGGTAGTACCTTTTTTTTAACTTTCCTCTATCTTTGTCGATGGTGTGTGACGTCATAAATTTGAAATTGATAATCTTTTTTATTATTTATGGTTAAATAGTGTTGAAACCTGTTCAGTACTAAAAGCCCGAAGATATCGATCTAGGTATTAGTTCATTTATGACTCCAGGGTTGCCAATCTTAAAAAAAAATTCCCTCGTACGAACGCAGCTAAAAATCTCGTACTTTGACTTTCAAACCTCGTACATTTATTACAACTACTGGATTTAGGACTTTTTACTGAATAAAATAAACCATTGCAAGTTTCCTACTAAATAAAACATCCATGTGTGTTGTATTTTAAAAAATCTTTATTATTATTCAAGTTAAAATCACAAAAAATTAAATGTAAATCAAGTTAACATAATTTACATCTCCTCTCCAAATATTATGTCAGGAACATCCTCACTGTCATCGTTTTTTTCTGCCGTATATTTTGTCTGTTTGTATTGTACTCTGTATCCAATGTACTTGTATGTATCTTACGGATTGTACGGAAGGCCACAATAGGCTCCCCCACACGCACACTTCGGCGCGACCGAGTCCCGCGCCACTTCAAGCCGCCGCGCAGAAAAGTAAAGACCGATAGGTTTACAGCGCAGTTCACCGTGAAACTTTTCTGCGCGGCGGCCTGAAGTGACGCGAGACTCGGTCGCTCCGAAGTGTGCTATTGGGGGGCACTATTGATTGGTTTATTTATGGCCACAAATCTCGTATTTGTACGAGGAACCTCGTACGGTTGGCAACACTGCAAGCAGTCAAGCTGGCAGTGTTGCCAACTTTCAAAAATATTTATCCCTAAACTAAACTCAAAAACCCCTAGAAACCGGCAAATTACTTGAAAATATCCCTAAAAAAATATTTTGTTAAAATAATTAATGAATGATATGCTGTAATGTTTTTTAATAATATTTGTTTATAAATTATTTAATACATCAAATATTGCATCATTTTCTTGAGAAAAATCAGATTTTTTTAAATCATACATATTGACATTGAATAAGCTTAACATTTCAGGAGATGGATTAAATGAAGTGCAATATCTACCATTTCGATTTATTTATTTATTTACACATGTACGGCACAACACGTGCCATAAACATAATTGACATACTTATTAATAGTACAACAGCATGAAGAATGTAAGTGAAATTTAAGAAAATAAATTAAAAAGAAAAAATGTAATAAGCTGTGAATAAAATGTAAAATGTATAAAAGTAAATTATAAAGTGTAAAGTATAAAATATAAAGTATAAAGTACAAACCATAAATTATTAGGTAAAAAGTAAAAATAAAAATTTAAAGTCAGAAATAAAACAATAAAAGGTAAAATGTAGAAATATAAGATATCTCTAAAAGTTACCTAAAAAGATTTAAATATAAAAAGTAAAAAATCCTGGATTATGTTATCCGATATGATAAATTTTACAAGTGCCTATGATTTCTAGTACATTAGTAGTTTTAGTGTGAAGTACTGGTAGGCATATAATGTTTACATGATGTATTGTAATATTTACGTGGTACTAGCAATCAAATTTTGTTTAATGCATCTTTTGTATGAGGCCAGATTGCCGGCGGCGTGATCGATATTAGCATATTCATTGCCTAAAATATTTAAGCGATTTATGATTGAGTTTTGTTCTGCGTTCGTCAACCCATGTCCCAAATATTAAAAACCATGTTCCAGGAATAAAAAAACATGTTTTGTACGAATGTAAAAAATCATGTTTTTCAAAGTTTTTTTATTGAGAATATGAATAAGAATATAACGGTACCTAAGTAAATAATCTATAATGCTTCATTATAAAAATAATTTCATATTTTTCTTTCGAATAATAGAAAAAAAATATTCCGAAAAAACAACAGATTTTTTTAAGGAAGAGTTTTCACTTTAATAAAGATTTTTTTAGTACCACACTTATTATATCTTTTTTAATATTTTTTTTTTTGGTCGAGGGAGAAAAAAATCCTCACAACTTTTCTTACAGTAACTAGTACCTTATTAAAGTAATGTAATTTATATTAATGTATTCATATTTCTTATCGATAAAGTTAAATTAGATAAAGAGAAATTGTGAACCCGTGCTTAAGTTCGAGAACTAAATTCCTGATTTCAGGATTTCGTTAAAAAAAAATCGTATCCCATTCAAAATAACACACTTTTATTGACCGAAACATGTCTTGTTTTTTTTTTTTTTTATTTTTTTTAATGGCTTTTCACCCCAAAGGAGTGTTCTGGCCAGTGTCAAGTGAATGATTTTTGTGTGTAATTTTGTGAGTGTATTTTTGGTCAATATTTACAATTTTGGTATCAAGAACATATCTACATTATATAATAATACTATACAAATAATAATAATAATACGCTAAATTCTTACAACACGAGATGATTTTAATTATTTACATATGTATAACGAGTGGAAGTAACAGGAAAATAATAAATATGCTTATGTAATTTATTATACATAAAAAATAAACTAAATAATGAAAAATTTTAAACTAAACTTACAATTACAAATTGATGCTGTTAATATTCAGGAAATTAGCCAATACTCTATAAACGCGTTTGTTTTGAGAAGATAACAGACATGCAATGTTGTAGGGAGGCATTATGCCCGTACTGATAAGGTGAGGGATGAAATTTATGTATGAATTATTTATAGGGCAACTGAAAAAAATATGATTGAGGTCCTCTTCACCAAGACGACATTCACACATCGCAGAATTCTTAACATGAATATTTGTCAAGTGAACATTGTGGCAGCAATGCCCTATCCGCATGCGGCAAATCGAGGATGTTGAGAATTTGTTCAAAGAGAGTCTAGAAAACCACGGTTTTGAAGGAATCGTTGGCTGAATTATGAAAAAGTTATATCCTTTTGTTTTACTAGACTCATCCCAATGATTCTGCCATGTGGAAATCATGTTTTCTTTCAATTTAATGAAAATATCATCGGGGTTTAAAAAATTATATAAAATATCCCCCGAAATAATGGCATCTTTCGCCAATGAATCTGCCTTTTCATTTCCAGGGATACCGCAGTGACTAGGTATCCAAGCCAACACGATTTCTTTGCCAGAGTCGGTTAATTTATGGATTAAATTGCGGATTCCAACACAGAAATCGTCTTCTGGGTAATGGAAGGGGGAAGAGTTCAATTTTTGAAGTGCACTCAGGGAATCTGAGAGAATTAAAAAGTTTCCAATGTGATTATTGTCAATGTATTTGAGGGATTCAAAAATGGCTATACATTCAGCAGTGAAAACGGAAGCCTCTTTTGGAAGTTTGATTTTTCTATTGACTTGATCTGATGGGCAATGGAATGCCGCTCCCACATGGTTTGATAAGGAAGACTTGGAACCATCCGTGTAAATAATTTTCCAGTTGGAGTATTTAGAATTTAAAATTTCGATAAGCTTTCTTGGAGCTTCGTGATTGTTAATTATGCCGAGAGAAAGAAGAATATTTGGTTTACGTAAATGAATACGAAAGGAGTTAGCATATAAAGGAAGTCTATCAGATGGATTTAAGAGGGGTTTATACGCACTATACGTATGGAGACTTTTAACAAGAAGAGGGATTGATTTGTTCCTCCAATAAGGAAGTGATTTCACTTGAGCAGTGAGTGCAGTAATTTTGTCTATCAGTGGGTGATTAGAGAGTCTTAAGCATTTAAATAAAAACTTGTCTGCCAAGAACTGTCTTCTGAAATGAAGAGGAGCCTCCACAGCTTCCACTTGTAAAGCGTTAATTGGGGAAGAACGCATTGCACCGATAATCAATCTTAAACTTTGAAATTGGATACGGTCCAACCTCGCGAGGTTCTTTTTAGAAGTGGGTTCGATGAGGAATGATGCATAATCCAAATGACTCCTAACATATGCGTTATAAAAAAGTTTTTGGGTGAATGGGTGACTTCCCCACCAAACCCGTGAAACGGCACGTAAAATGTTGAGGCCAGCTTGACATTTGTTAATGATAGAATTAACATACGGGTTCCATGTTAACTTAGAGTCTAAAATTACCCCAAGGAATCTTATCTGTACCTGCATAGGGAGAATTGAATTATTTATTTGGACTGTTATACGCGGAGGAACACGTTTTCTGGAAAAAACGATAACATTGCTTTTGGACGGAGAAATTTCTAAGCCGTGATTCGTTAACCAGGTGTCAAGGTTTTTCATGCAAATGTTAATTATTTCCTCCAGAATAGTAATTATTCGTCCTGAAATGTATATGAAAAGATCATCCGCATACTGAAGTATTTTACAAGATGGATGCAAACTCCGATGCAGGTCAAAGGTATATATATTAAAAAGGATAGGACTAAGGACGGAGCCCTGAGGCAAACCCTTGTTTACTATTCTTTCCAGTGGAGGAGAATCCAGCACCTGGATTTGAATTTTCCTGGTAAGAAGGAGGTTAATTATAAAACTGGAAAGCTTACGAGGGATGCCAATTTTTAACAATTTATTAAATAAAACATCTAATAAAACGTTGTCAAAAGCTCCGCACACATCAAGGCAAACACCGACAAGGGATTCATTATCGGCCAGGGCCAACTGGATATCAGAAGTCAGGATGGACACACTTTCGATCGTACTTTTTCTTTTTCGAAAGCCAAACTGAGAACTGGGAAGAATTTTCTCATTTTCTACATACCAGTCTAGGCGTCTTTTAATCATATGTTCAGCTATTTTAACTAAGGAAGATGACAGAGCTATAGGTCTGTAAGAAAGTCCAGAGTTAGGGTCTTTCTGGGGTTTCAGAATGGGGACAATTATTTGAGTTTTCCATGCTGATGGAATTTTGCCGGAGTCAAAGATCAAATTTATAACTGAAAGAAAATAGTTTAATGTGGTAACCTCGCAGTTTTTAATAAAGCTATAAGGAATTCCATCTACACCGGGAGATGAGTCTGTGAGATCGTTTAAGACCTCCCTAAGTTCCGTCAAATTGAAGTGGGTGTCCATCCAACCCCGTGTTTTAAATGAGTATGTGAATTCTGTTTCATTAAAATTACTTGCAGTTTGAGGAGCTAGTTTATCGGCAAATTCCTTCACCCACTGTGAAGAGAGTGGTCGAGTCACCGATGGGACGTGAGAACCCTTAAACCGACGAATTGAATTCCAAACAACTGAAAGAGGAACTTCGGGAGATAATGATGAGCAAAATTTTTTCCAGCCTTGACGTTTTTTGTTTTTTAGAAGACGTTTGGTCTTAGCTTCAATCTGTTTATACTGAAGGAAGTTCTCCATATTCATATTTGTTGAATAAATTTTTGCATATTTTTTCCTCTTATCTACTGCGTCTGAGCATTCAATATCCCACCAAGGAGCTGGGGGAGGTTTCCCTTTGTTACGTGTCGTTTTAATGGGGATAAATTTTTCTGCGGACGTAATGACTGCAGACACCAATAAATCGTAACATTCCGTAACATTTTCTGTAGTTGGAGAGGGTAGACTTTGCACGGAGAACTTTGTATGATTTGAATAATCATTCCAGTTTGCCCTGGCCGTTAAGAACCTTGGTTTTCGACTACTGAACTTGACAATTTTATTGGAATGATAAATATTTGAGGATTCAATGAGGATGGGGTAATGATCACTCCCATGAGGGTCATCCAAAACCTTCCATAACAGGGATGCGGCTATGCTGGAATTGCAAATAGTAAGATCAACCATGCTGGGACGCTGACCAGGCACCTGAAGACGGGTAGGAGAACCATCATTGATGATACAAAAGTCTAGTTCGTCGAGTAGATCAACAATATCTCTGCCCATTCTGTCACAATTGTGAGCTCCCCATAATCCGTGATGGGCATTAAAATCTCCCAGAATAAGAGAAGGGGAAGTGACCTTAGAAAACATTGCTTTCAGGATTGATTTTGAAGGTTTGTTAGATGGTGATATATACAAAGAAATGATAGTAGTGTCAAAAACCTTTGCGGCCGTCACTTGAAAAGGACAACCAATTGGTTTTACATCTACTGGGGAGAATGGTAATGATTTTTTAATGAAAAGAGCGGAGCCGCCCTTTCCATCTTGACGGTCGTCTCGAAGACAGTGGTATCCCCTGACTCTGAAATCAGAATCCGGTTCCAACCATGTCTCCGAGATGGCAGCCACTGCAATTGAGTTTGAGTGTAATGTGTTTAAAAATTCGTCAGACTTATTTCTAAGACTATGACAATTCCACTGAAGAATCCTCATCAGAGGAGCCATTTCTAGTTGAGTTGATAATATTAGTAATTTGTTTAGCAACGTGGGACGGTATTTGAATGTTGTTTTTATTTAAAGTTTGTAAAATATGTAAAAAAGAGGTGATTAGTGTAGAGTTAAGGTCTATATTATAATTTTGTTCTTTACTAGATGACTTTAGGTAAGTATTGAAATTTGAACTGGAAGGAAGTTGTCCATTAGGGAACCACAGAAGGGATTCGTGATTAGTATTATTTTTTTTTGTTAGAATTCTAGGTTTCACAACCTTTTCAACAGTTTTTCTAAATGAAGAAGATGAAGGTTGAGAAGGGGTGGAATTTTTAGAATTTTTCGAAGTTACTTCAGAATAAGATGGAATGGATTTGTTAAACATTCTTGATGCTTCCGCATAAGAAATGCTCTTCTCAGCCATTGTGTGTTTAATATTGCGCTGCCTTGACAGCTCAGGGCAAGTTTTGCTGATGGACATGTGAATTCCGGAGCAGTTTAAACATTTATAATTTTCCTCAGTTTTATCGCAGGAATCGCCACTATGGGATGAACTGCACTTGAAGCAACGGGGTTCTGATCTGCAGAGGTTCTTTGTGTGTCCAAATCTGCAGCACTTGTAGCACTGCACAGTTGGGAACACATAGAGCTCTACTGGTAGAGAGACGTTAAACATAGTAACATTTTGTGGAAGGTCTTTGCTGTCAAAGGTTAGGACAACGGATTGGGAGGGTCTCCATTCTACAGAGTTTCCCGTATTAAACCTATAATTTAGACGACGCGCTTTTAAAACTTTTCCGAAACCTTGAGGAACAGTAATGTTCTCCAGGATGTCCTCTATCGACCAGTGCGGTGGGATCCCTTTTGTGACACCTAGCCTTGTAACCTGATATGTAGGTATAAAAACGTTGTACGAGTTTTTTTTGGCAACATCAGATTTTACAAAGCTATTGGCCTCAGCCGCTGTCCTGAATTCAACAGAAAGACGGTTACGGCCAACAGATTTAACTCCATTCCAGACAGGATGGATTTTATTTTTAAACATAAAATGTCCAAAGTTCACATCATATAAATTTGTTTGTTTTTCATCCTTTGAAATTTTAGTCACGTGTGTTATGTAAGGAGGTCTATCCAGATTATTATATAAACGTGACAAAGGAGTAGAGGGTACCAGTGGGGCGGCTGTAGTGAGTGTGGTGGAAGGGTTAGGTGGACTTGGGTTTGAAATCGAAGAAGAAGTGCACGGAATTACATCCTGTAAAACAGAAGAATTATTTTGAAGGGAGTCGTTTTGCGTGGAGGGTATTTTACGATGTATCTGTTCAAAATCTGTTGCATTTCTATTATCAGTTGGTTTAGCGATTTTTCTTTTTTTGGACGTGATCGTTACGAAGTCCGAAGCCTCCGGAATATTAACAGCGATAATTTTTTTCGTAACACCCGAGGATTCAGATAGCAAACCACCATCATCTGGGGGATCAGGTGGTTTTTCTTGGACCATTTTTCAACAAATCTAAATGACACAAAACAAAAAAAAAATCTTACCTTTACTGCTCCGAAGAACCAATTACACAACACAAATACTTACTGTGAAAACAAATATACAAGTTAAAACTATATTACACTAATATACAATAAAATTATAAAGCTATTATCTATTTAAAATGAATAATTTTGTAAAGAGGAATGAAATGACACTGGCACAGTTAGACGGTAGCCTTTGTTTTTTCAAACATGTCTTGTTCAACACGGTTTTTTGAAATAACTATGGATGGAGGTAGAAATTCAAATTACCCAAAAAACATGAAAACGTGGTAAAAATACTGCACATGGCAACACTGGCTAGGTCTGTCACTAGCACGAACGCCACGAACATTGATATGAGCACGAACAACGAACGAATAACAAACCATAAACAATAAATGAACCATAGACGTACCAATCACGAATTGAACAATATTAGCGGCCACTACACGTGCATTTCGGAGCGACGGTACCGCGCGCCACTACAGACCGCCGCGCAGAAAAGTAAAATACAAAAGTAAGGTAAAGGTTTACAGCGCAGTTCATTGAGAGCAATTGGGAGACTTCTGCGTGGCGGCCTGGAGCAGCAGCAGCGCGTAGTTCCATCGTGTGCGTGTAATAGGCCACTTGCATGGATTTCGTAACGACTTGGCAAAAATCGTGTGGATAGATTTTTTTACTAAGATTACAAAAATGTTAGTAAAAAAATTTAGAAATGTACAGTTTTTTTTATAAAATAAATAAATCCATTATTTGGGCTCGTGACGTCACCGCATGAAAATGTCCCGCCTCCGATAATGTTCTATTAATTTTGTAAAATTCCAGACTGATTTATTTTTTTATATGGTAACACTTTGATTTTAGGCGAATTTTTGAATTTGGCATTTAACGTTCACTAGATTTATTGTTTGTTCTCTGTGAACTTATCATTTGGTTTGACGTTTTGACAGATGTTACGAAGAGAACCCCCTACATTTTATGCCTTCTGTACCTGTTTTAGAAGTGTAATAGTAATGGTGCTGATTTTAACAAAATCAAATTTTAAAATATATTATAATTTACAAGTACAAGTATATTACATTGGATATAGTCATATGTAGACATTGAACATTATATTAGATGTAATATTTTTGGTATGCCTCGTTATTCTCCTGTGCCATTCGTGTAGAAAACGTTATTTTTTTAAAACGATTTTCAGCTATGTAATTATCGTTTTGTCGCACCAATAAAATTATGTCCCGTCTTTCCGGTTTATAAAAAATGGTCTGATTTTTCGGATTGAAATTTTCAAAAAATCCCCAGGGTTTCAAAAATACGATAAAAAAATGGAATGTCTTAGAATATTTGCCTAAGCCAAAAAAAATGTAATGCAAGTGGCCTATTGTCGCTATTATTCCCACAGTGTTTCCACAAAATAAAATGTTGAAATTGTACTAATGATGCATCAATCGACATTTATCAGTATTTCTTAGTAATGGTATCACAAGGCTTCTCTCGCCGCTTATATTATTATTCTATTGGCTCCCCCACACGCACATTTCGCGCGACCGAGTCCCGCGCCACTTCAGGCCGCCGCGCCGAAAAGTAAAGACCGATAGGTTTTACAAGCGCAGTTCACCGTGAGACTTTTCTGCGCGGAGGTTTGAAGTGGCGCGGGATTCGGTCGCTCCGAAGTGTGCGTGTGGGGGTACTAATGCCAGGGCCATAAATGCCAGGGCATGCCAAAGCTATGCCAGTGGATGCCAGGCAATGCCAGGGTTCTTGAAAGCAACTTGTCAGACGTGAATGACATAAGCCTCTCTCGAGCCAAGCTGAAAATACAACTGATATAACGGCCCATTTCAATTAAACCGGCTTGATAATTAAAGTACCTTTTGAAATTTTTGTCTAAAATAAGTAATTCATTCAGTCTATCAATAAGTTATTCTTTTATTCTAAAATAACCCATAATTCACCAAGCACGGGTCTTCTTGATGTATAATATTTTCTAAATATAAAATAAGTAATTCATTCGGTCTAATAAGTTATTCTTTTAGTCTAAAATAAACCATAATTCACCAAGCGCGGGTCTTCTTGATGTGTAATATTTTCAAACATTGCGGAACCTATCTTTGATGATGGAAAATGTCAGATAAGGGAATATGGTTTACGAGAGTAACAATAGAGTTGAACGCTTCTTGTTTTGCCAAGGAATCCGCAATATCGTCTAATTACCCACTTTTCAAACATGTCCAGGAATCCAAATCAGAGTTTCGATTTTTCCAAAGCTTTGAATGGAAGTTATCAGCACTCGAATAAGGCATACAGATGAAGAAAATGACTAAATTTAAGTTTTTGGAAGGAACTGAGAGAGTTAGAGACAACAAGGATGTTAAAAATTATTTTCAATTATTTTCAATGCAATCGGCAGAAAATATTCAAAATCGGTTTGAAATTGAATGAAATATTCTATCATGAGAATTATTGCGGTAAATATCTATACCACAGTTAGGAGAGTCTGGAGATTTGGAGCCATCAGTAAATAAAAGAAAATAATTGAGCCATTTAAATGAAATAATGTCATTGAACATATTATTGACAGTGCGGGCCGGGGAATGACTTTTAAGGATGCCGATCCTTTCTAAAATTGTTGGGGATAGGGTCAATTTGACTAATATTTTATTTTATATGAAGGAAGAAGGTCATTTTGGATAATTTGAAGCTCTGAGAGAGAGCGAAAATGTTTGTAGATGGCAAGAAGAGGTTTAGTTCAATTACAAATCCGTTTCCTAAAATTGATATCAGGCAAAAAAAAATCCAGTTATGTGAAGGTGATTATAAAAAAATGTTCTCCTTGTGTAATGTCCTCTATATACACAGTAAGGTAAATTACCAATTAACGCTAGATGAATTCTGGAATACAGAATTCAAAAAACCTGTAAACCACAACTACCCTACTAGGCATAGAAAAGCACAAATGTTTATCTACTTCTTCTACTATCTATCTACTATCTACTTCTAATATCTATCTACTTCTACTACACTATATAAAGAGGTAATATTTGTTTGTTTGTTTGTGTGTGTGTTTGTTTGCATCGAATAGGCTCCGAAACTACTGAACCGATTTGAAAAATTCTTTCGCTCTTGGGAAGCTACACTATCCCTGGGTGACATAGGCTATATTATATTTAAAAAAAAATAGGCATCCTTACTAAAATTTCAATAATGTAACCCAGGGTGTAAAAAAATTACCTAAAATATTCTTTAAATTGCGTGCGCTGCGAAAACTATTGATGATAGAATAAAATAATGTACTACGACTTTATAGAACACATCATTATTTACAAAAAAGGTCACGACAGCATATGTCTAACTATTATGGTTATGCCACAATAAGTATTCTTTTATTTTAAAAATTTAATTTAAATGTCGCCGCTTGAAAAGGCACTTTATTTGAATCTTGGTTTTAATCCTTATCAAAATAAATTACTTCATATTCAAGACAGTTTCAATACCTTTATTTAACTTTTTGAATTTTTCAATTCGGATATTTAATTAGAAAGATATCACGAGTTTAAAATTGTTAGTTTTAGAAAAAAGTTTCGGCTACGGGCCGGGCGGGAGAGGAGTCAAGAAATGCAGTGCCAGGGGGGTTGGCGGGACGGGGGAGCGGGGAAGGTGGAAGTGGAACGCTGAACATGTAAGGAGTAATATTTTATTTATTTGAATATGGCATATATTATAAAAGAAAGTCCAAAAAAACGTGCAGCTCGCAAAAACTCAGAAATGAGTCCCGGTTCGATCAGGGGAGTTATATGGTGTGGTAGATCTCTATCCCCCTAGGGAATAAA
This sequence comes from Limnephilus lunatus, assembly GCA_917563855.2. Classification (NCBI taxonomy): domain Eukaryota; kingdom Metazoa; phylum Arthropoda; class Insecta; order Trichoptera; family Limnephilidae; genus Limnephilus; species Limnephilus lunatus. The sequence continues at coordinate 49,845,243 of OU830600.1, forward strand.
GGTATCCGTTTTTACCTAAAGGGCGTGCTTTTAAAGATATAAGGGCTGAAAGAATCGCCCTCTTGAAATTTCTAGAACAGTCTTCCGGAAAGTTCTAGAAGGTTCCATAGAGCTGTAGAAAGTTGTGGAAGGAGTGGCGGAGTATGTCATGGAATGATCAGGAATAGGGAATCGGGAACATCATTGTGCAACATTCCAGAACACTATCTTATTGTCCTGAGCGAAGCCGGGTAACCCAGCTAGTTATCAATAAATCTCAAAATGTATACGGAGATAGAACAAAAAGGCATAAAATTCCGGAAATATTTAACGCATTACCGGAAAATATCAAAAAAGAGACATCTTATTCAAAAATCAAAACAACAGTTAAATCTTTCTACCTCCGAAGAACATGAAATCAAATAATATAGTTCCTTTCTATTTTTTTCTCACCGTATGTTTGTACTGCGTAAAATATTTTTACTACAACGCAATTCATAAACATTATAAAAATTTGTTTGTCGTAATAATTAGTATTTTAATATCAAGTATTATATTTAGTATTTACTATGTAAAACTGAAAAGTATACTGTATTAAATAATTAGAAAAAAATGAGAGATTTCTTACAATCAAACTGATTGATCAGTTTCGTAAGATTTGTAAAATAAAATATTGTAAAATTAAAAGAATAAACATATTTAAAAAAAAAAAAAAAAAAAAGTTTGAGCCCTGAGTGTAGATGCCCCGGAAACCATTTATTGGATAACCAACACCTCTGCCATAGGTCACCCCAAGTAGTTCGCTACGTTTGATGACTTAGTAGGGGTGCCCGGGTTCATCGGATGAGGTATGTTTAGGCCTTGGCGGTTGGTGTGCTTGCCAGACGCGTGGGGGACTAAAACGGAAGAGGCCGGTTTGCGGAGGCCTCTGTAGCTGGTCTTTCATCACAACGGGAGGAATGGATCCATCACTCCTGAACACACTGATCCCTAGATTCCTACCCACCCCCCTTGCCCTTTTCTAGAACTTCCTCTGCCTCCTTTCCTTTAATGACCCTCCACACAGCATCCCCAAAGATGAGAAATTATTTTCCTTATGGCCTCCTTTATGCGGTTAGTGTAAAAAAAGATGAGTTTGTTGAGTCGTTGAAAAACGAGCAACAAGACTCTGGGGATAACCCGATGATATTTAGAATTTAAAAATTTAAGAAAAATTTGTAAAAATGCGGGTACTTGAAACTTGAAACAGGAATCCTTCGTGTGTATCATGCTTAACATTATGCTATCTGTCTGTATGTATTGTATCTGTCAGTCAGTTTGTCCGAGAAAGCGGAGAAAGTGAAGTGCATGTCAAGCGACGCAAGTGGATCATCGGCGAAGATTTAGAAATAATCAAAGTGATACGGGCGATAAAGTGAAGGTTACTGTTGAGTGATGAACATTTCAAGTATACATTCCGTAAAATGCATTTTTCAATCCCGGATACTCAAGAATTTGACGGCGACAATGGATCCACTTACATGGTGATTACTTTGTTTACAATAATTAAGCGCTCCCTTATCATCTCCACTATCGTTTTATAAAACAGATGCATTCATTGTCATTTTCTATGTCTGCTTATTGATGATGGTTAGAGGCTTGCGGCTAAACACATTCTGGATATTAATTACCGAAGCGAGATGGTCCAAAAACTCAATTTCCTTCGAAAAGATGTTTTGTAATTGAACAGATGTTATGAAATTCGGTTTGCGGTGGGGGTATATGTAGTACGATGATTGTTTGAATCCAAATTTACACCAAGTTTTAATACATTTATGTTCCTATTCGAAAGTTATCAGAAACACATACCCTGAACCACATTTAATTTTTTTAGTCTATTTAACATAAAACATACTCGCAGTAATTCCTTAATAAGTACCCAATAGATAGTTATAAGTTTGCTCATCCATTCCTATCACTTGGGCAAGCTATGTGAATGTAGGGACTACAGTATATTGTAATAACAAAGTGTCTGTTTAGATGTCCGTAGTTATCACAACATTGTGATTGGGTGTTTTCAGTACCCACCTATGTAAAGATAATATCTTTCAGAGTCTAATTACTAGCTTATTATGTTCACATTCATGTCATATTCCGCTTTAATTTTGTTGCCTAATTTGCTTTCCTGTTCTCTATTTTGCATTCTCTCCCAAAATTGTGGTCTAACAAACAATAAATTATTACATTGTACATTTTTGTCTAATTAGATTTTAACTCTTTTCAGTAAACCTATGTACTTACTTATGAAATTTATATGTTGCTTCCAAAGATACAGTTTGGCAATTAAGTGTAGAAAATAAATGATGGCGCTGCGATCGATTTCTTGGTTTTAAATGGCAACACCGTGATGGCTCATAAGACAATGAATGTATGTTTTAAAAAACCCTTCAGCCAAAATGCATATTTCATAACGTGTTTGTATTTTCATAAATTTTGCACAAAAACACATAATTTAATAGAAGTAAAATAAAACAAAACAGGTTTTAAGTGGGCGTTTATTTTGTTATAAAAACGTAGGTACATAGGTATTTAAAAATCTGAGTATATTTATTCAACACCCGACATGTAATAATAGGGTACAATCACATTTTTTTTTTGTTTTACCAAAAATTAAAGAAAAAAATTACAAACTGGAATATTCAAACATTTTTTTTTTACGATAGGAAATAGTCCTTCAATAACGTTTTGAATATTCAATTTTCAAATTAGCGCTAAAACGCCCTTTTCGCGCGGTTTTGTCTTGTGACGTCACTGCGCACTTCTTGACAGATGTCATAAGTCGCAAGTCGTAATCCAGTAATCAGTCTGCAGTTGATCATTTATTTATCGAAGAAAATGTCCGTAGATACCGTTTATAAATACTGTATTGTACCAAAGTGTACAAATACAACATCTTCAACACCAAACAAACTATTTATAAACGTCACAAATAATGTTATTATGTGTAAAAAGCGGTGTCATGCGATGAAAAGGTACATGTAACTGCCATTATAATCGCGTCGATTTTTGGCAAATTATCAGACTGTCTTTGTAGAAAACCACTGTCTGTCATGATAGTATGTATTTACAATGTATGTTTTACACAAACGAATGGGCTTAGGATGCATAACTAAACGATTATGACTATCAAACTTATTCAAACCAGCATAGCAACTGGAACAAAAACTGTCAAAAACAATTTGACGTGGGACTAGGTGGGTGCGTTGTGACGTCACAATCTCGCAAGTCAATGATGACTCGTTTTTGATATATGAATTTTCATACAACTTTAAAAGTGAATTAATTAATTTAATAAATTTTTTCTGGGGTTTTAGGTGTGATATTCGAGATAAGTTATTTTTTTTACTTGTATTACATGCATTGAAAACACTATATTACATATACTGCATGTACCCTATTATTGTCTTAGTCCTCATATGATTCTTCTTCTTCCATATCTTCATCTTCATCTAAACGTTTTATCAGTTCATCTATATCATCATATAGAGTATTTCCTCGTGCATAATAATCTGCCTCGATTTTCATCACGTTTTTGCAACAATTTTTTTTAATCATCAACACTTATGCTATTTTCCGTTTTCCCGGTGTTTCAAATTTTCCATCTGCCTTTTCCCTTCCTTGACGATTTATCTTACTTTTCAGATTTACCTGTATGTGGAAAACATCATGAAAATGATTATTCTATAGAAGGTAGTTTTAAAAAAGCACACCTGATAATATTCATTTAGAAAGAAAGAAAGAAAAAATTAAGAACAAGTTACATTTCTATGAGTTTAAAGAAGTTGCATATTATTATTTTTTTTTTTAAATTGAGTTATTCCATTTTTCTTGTGGCCTAATATTAACTGTCAAATGGAAATGTCAAATTCGGATTTTTAAACATAACCTCAAATCAGATTGTAATGGTTATAATCGCACAAAAATTGGCATAAATCTTGTAATACTAATGAAATTTATTAAAAAAAACTATACCACGTACCATTCATTTCTGCAGTTCGTTTGTAAACTTCTTTCAAATTGGATAGGAGCTTCTTCGCACGATATTCAGCTAGGCAGCGTTGAAACACGCAGTTTACAACTTCTCTTGCACCACTACGTATTGGTTTGTTAATTTTAATTCAATTCAAACAATGCACAGGCAAACAATGAAAAAAAAAACACTAAACGCGCGATTTTCAGTGTGTTCTACATGATTAAAGTCAGTAAAGCCAAGAGCCATACAAAATGTCATTGACAAAACGAGTATTTCGGTGTTACCATAGTAATGAAAAAATTTAGTTCCAAATTAATTAATTTCTACACTTTCTTGCCAAACAATACAGTGGAATTTCTTCCCTACCCGGGAAATATTTCAAATTTATCATTATTTGAAAGGTATAATTTTTTTCCAATGTTATTCTTATATTTTTAAATTTGGAATGGGTTGTTCACAGAATTTGGACAATTCGTCAAATTTCAAAGTCATGTAAAAGTTCTATTCAAGTTCTGTTATTGTATCATAATGAACCCGTTGCTTCACAGAACTGAGATAATAACAGAACTTTCCACAGAACTTGAAAATTAACTTTGAAATTTGATGAATTATTAAAATTCTGTGAAACATCTGGCCCTTAGATTTCAATCTGTATATTACGCACTTTTATTAAGAGAAAACTGCTCCAACTGTCTTTCGTGGCTCCATAACTCGTCATATGAATTACCTCGCATTTTGAAAAGTGTTTCATTTATCTAGAAAATCCGTGCATATATTTCATAACCAGCTTTTACTCACGGCTTCGCTCGCATAGTATTAGTGGGAAATTACTGGCATAATTATTGGCCTAATTGTTATTATTCTTGCTATTTTGTCTAATAGAAAATAATTATTGTTTTAGAAAATTTCAAAATTTGAGAATGACATTTCGAAAATAAAAATTCTATTTTAGAAAATATTTGAATTATAGAAATAGAAATTTATTTTAAGTACCTACTCCCTTTATTAGTATTTTATTTATATTTGAATCCAGAGTAACCTAAAAATATAAGAAAATGACAGTCCACTTCAAACGCTATGCTTTATAGCAACGTTATGCTTTTTGTTAGGAGAATAAACATTTTTAGAGATATGTAGATAATATTAACTACGATGCCAAAAAAGTACTCATTTTAATCACAACAAAGCACTCTTTTTAAGCCTAAAATTAAAAAAAAAAACATTGTTTCCAAGGTAACAATTTGTTTGACGTTTGCAATAACTCGATTTTGTTAGGGACAGAAAACGTATGATACATAATTTCACAACGCCACAGCTCATTCATAACGCCAGAGCTTACCAATATATATAGCCCCTGTTACTAGCAAATAATGTAGCTTTCGATTAGTGAAAGAATTTTTAAATTCCATTCGATATTTATTGCGTGAAAGAGTAAGGACCATCTAACCAACCAACCAACCATCCATACAAACTTTCACATTTATAATATTAGTAAGATGACGAAGATCACCATTCAAGAGTTACATATACATGTATTTACTGCTTTATTGTAAGATAAATACGCAACATAATATTTTTTGACTCACTTTAAATTAAATCTACTTACTTAGTAAAGTATTATTTTCGTCACTTTTCTGCCATAGGTTTCCTGTGTGATTCATTATTACTTTATAATTATTCATTGTGATGTATATTACCAGTATCACTTTATTATTACTTTTCAACAATCAACGCCTCAATTTCAATCAAATTTAGAAATCACGCCAGTGAAAACATGGCTAGACTCAAACATACTTACACTAAACATATCGAAAACAAAATTTACAACGTACAGTTTAAATATAGTACAGGACAACCAAGAAACAACACAAACACTATAAAAATACACGAATGTTTAAATACTAACATCTGCAGTTGCCCTTCTCTAGAAAAAACAGAACAAATAAAATATCTAGGAATCATAATTGACCATAACCTTAGATGGACATATCATATATCAAACAAATCACAAATAAACTCCTCAAAACAATACACATTTTCCTAAACATAAGAAACATAAATAAAATAAAACAAAATGAAAACAATATATTTTGCACTTTGTCAGTCAATAATAGAATATGGAATAATTATCTGGGGAGGAGCAACAAACTCAGCTATAGATCACTTATAAATCGCGCAGAAAACGATCTTAAAGGTAATACTTAAAAAACATAGACTGACTGATACAGACCAAATATTCAACAGTTGTGACGTACTAGATATACGCCAATTATATGTTAAAAGACTGCTAAACTACATTTTTGACCAGAAAAACAAATTTCAACAATCTCAAAATATCACTAACAGACCAGTTAGACAATCATACAAAAATAACATAAAAACTCCGACGGTAAATACAAGCTTTGGACAAAGGCACTATAAATATCATGCTATAAAAGCATTCAACAGTCTTACCCTTGAAAATAAAATGGAAGAAAACAAAAATAAATTCATACTCAAAATTACAAAATGGATTAAAGAACAAAAAAGACAATATTACCAAAATTTCATAACAAAATAAGATAAAACACATAACTACACGTAACACTCAAAACCAATACAAAACATACATCACTCACAAGCACACAACACATAATATATACCGATTTTAATTTTATTTAAGTAATAAAATAATTCATTTTACCTATAATTTTACCTTAATTATAAATTTTAATTTTTAGTTTATTTTGTTTTATAAAATGGAGGCCTCAGCACAGGTGAGCTACCCAGTGAGGCCGTCATTGCTGAAATATATTTGAAATGTAAGATATTATATCAAATAAATAAATAAATCAAGTCTGAAAACTGATAAAGGATGCTCAATCACTTATTTCTGTGTGGACATCCTTCACGATTTATCTCTTATAAGCACTATTCAGGTCTTCTGGAAGCATTAGATTAATTTCTGATAAAAGCCACTAAACCCGTGGGGACGACAAGAAATTTAAAGATTTTTTTGTTAAATCCGACACGTAGACAATACCATACTTGATAAAGTGACACTTTTATTTTTACCTTTAACTAACCCAGTAGATACTTCTACTTCTATATTACTATATTTGCAGAAAAAATGAATATATAAGGTGGTTCAACTTGCTATTGCATGGCTCCGGCTCCTAGGGGTTAACCTGCATAATTTGCTGGTTTATTTTCCTAGTATGCAGTTTTATACCGTCAAGAGTGTTTGAAGCAAAAGATATAGGGGGAGGGAAGGAGATAGGAAAGAATACCATTTGGTCACCAAATGATATTGGTCATATTTGAAGCCATTTCAAGCAACATTACAATTCTGAATACCGGTATAACAAAGAATATACAGTACCTATATATAAAGCAATGCCAAAAGAACAAAATTAACAACAACAGTGCTGTTTTGGGTACCAACGTGTCCTTAGGTTAGGGGAAAAAAATACATTTAATAATTTTAACACCTCTCCAAGCTCAGACTTTTAGCAATGCCACTTTGTGATTGCTTGACATGGGTTCTTGCAATGACGTTGGTGTGTATTAATAAATAAACCATATTCTACTTTTATACTTCAGGGGATTCATAGTATTAGGTTATAAAATAAAGGTCTTTTTTTTACATTAGCTCCACACAGAAGGCTGGAAGGAAAAAATATCCCTCAGAGCATATGTCATCTTTGGGGATGCTGTGTGGGGGGTTGTTTTAGGGAAAGGAAAGAGAGGAATTTCTAGGAAGAATGAGGGATGATTAGGAATCAGGGGGTCGATGTGTCTAGGAATGACTCCCTCTCACTGCGATGTAAGGCGATGGCTCGAGAGAGTCTGGCTGGAGAGGTCTAGGTTAGATCTTCCTCAACCTCCTGATTCGGCCCGCCACGCAGTAGGTGGGCAAACGCATTGGCCGCCAAGACCTAGAAAAACCTCACCACATGAACCCGAGCACCCCTGCTAAGTCACCAAATGCAGCGAACCACTTGGGGTGATCTATGGCAGGGGTTTTCCAATAAATGGTTCCCAGGGCGGCGATTCCCATACCCGCCTTCCAAATTGGTAAATTTGATGCAACGGTTTTATGTTATAAGTAAGAACTAACGCAGGTGATTTGTGTTTGTTTTTTTGTAACAAGATGAGTGGTGAATAATTGTGCACCAGGAAATTAGTCATGTTTATTTGTAATAGGTGTGATGTGATCATAAATGCTTTCTCATCACTAAAATTGCATCAACTTACTGTTTAAATAAAACTATAAGTTGGATTGATTATTTGCTTCTTATCATGATTATATTTACATTGTGCACAAGGTGTGTGTGCATCATAATCGCTATACCTGCCATTTTATATCCTTCTAAACTTGTCAATGATCACTTGATGCAAAATATTAAAAGACTTAACGAAAGTTATCTGATCATAGAATTTCACGTTTGGGAGGGGGGTATGGGTACCGCCGTTCCGGGAACCATTTATTGGATAACCAATGCCTCTGCCATAGGTCACCCCAACTGGTTCTCTACGTTTGGTCTTAGCAGGGGTGCCCGGGTTCATGGGGTGAGGTTTGTCTAAGTCTTGGTTCCGGATGTGTCTGCCCACTTACTGCGTGGCGGGCCGGATCGGGAGAGACTGTGAGGCCTGTGTGGAGCTAATGTAAAAAAAAACACTCGAAAGTCAGCATCTGAAAACAAAACGTAATGGTACCTGTACTATTATTAGTGGTGTACATTGCTCTATGACCAATGCTCTATGGCTGTGTGTAGTTTAAGTTAGGTTATGAATTGTTAATTAAATATTTAAAAATGGCTATTTTATTATCATCTTCCACTGATTGTTGTGGCTGAATAAATGAGTGTACATCATAGACATCCAAATTGAATGACTTGCACCGACATAAAATCTGGGTATCTTTTCCACGATCTGGAGGCAAAGCATGTGACCATATTATTGGCACCAGATGGTTCCAGAGTACTTTGAATAAACTATGACATCAATCATAGAGCGCACGTTAAAATAACCAGACTCTGCACAGAAAAGATAAGTTCAACAAAAATAGAGTAAGGCAACGGTTTGCAGCGCAACTTTTCTGCCCAGGATCTGAAAGATTGTTTTTAAACGAACCGCCTGGCGTAGTGACTCTAAAAATGAGTAAGGTGGGTAAATTATATGTGTCTTAACTAAATAGTGTCACAAAATATTCAATTTTGGAAACAATCCCGAACTTTTGTTTATCCTATTTCGGATTAAGTAGTTAAATTTTTAACGCAGCCAGCAATTTGTGTGCCATTGTAAAAAGGACTAGTAATTTGTAAGCAGATTTTATTTTCGAGGATTTAATAGTGATTATCACAATGCAAGTTGCCCATATTCTGTCAGATTCATTTATTGACAAATCACAGAAAGGGAGACAGTCATGCTACCTCCACGCTCTGCGCAATTTGGTTTGTTCCCCTTTCCCTGACTGTCTGGTCTGTCAATTTGAATGTCTATGGCTTACACGTTTCTTGAAAAAAAATTTTTTTTGATAAAAAATTTTATGCATTTTTGTATTGTTTCAATTTATTTTTAAGGTGCGTTTTTCTTAGGGTGAACACAGCTTTTAAGCTTTTATTGACTGCATCCCACTAATAGTCACTTAATATTTTTCTGAATAACTCAAGGGGAGTAGAAATGCCAAATATAATGATATGTTGTTTGATTTCTAAATAAATAAAATTAAATAAGGTGAAGGGGAATAAGAAAAGAACAATGGATGTTCCCGTAAACAACTCATAGCCATAACAATGTTTTGTTTCATTACACACCTCATCTTTTGTGTATGTTGTATATTTTTCCATCTTCATAATGGTTAATTGAATTAATAGTATGCTCGTTTGATAGTTTTTCTTGTTTATGCTTACACCCGTATTCAGAGTCGATCCTTTAGTTCAAGGAGCCTTCCTTTCCTTTAAGAAACACCGTTTTGTATTCAGAGACACACCTAAGGTCGGTGTGACGTCACATAGTAAGGAAGCTACCTTCCGAGTGCCGATTGTCATCCGGGTGACCATATTTCAAGCATGTGCGGCCACATTCGGCACATTTTTTGTATTCAGAAACTGACGTCTGGAAGTCTCTACGACACTGCGCATGCGCATTCTTGCTTACTTTGACTTATAGCTGTCAAAACTCGAGGTTGGTGGGATAGGTACCTTTAACTTGCCAAGTGACCGCCAATTTAAGGAGCGATATCGGTTGGAGAAAACCACTGTAATGCATTTATTAATTCCTCTACTATTTCCAAATTACACTTTAGTAAATAATAGAGGCTTGCCCATGCCTCCTGTTATTCAGGTAGCTATCGCGCTGAGATTCTACGCTACTGTAAAATTAAATATCTATTGTAAAATTCTGTTCTACTTTTGTGAAACGAAAATATTGCATTTTGTGATGCAGCTATGATGAAACTTGTTATTTACATTATGTCTATACTGATTTGAAATCGACAAAGAATGAAAGAATGCATACTTATTTTGAAAACACGATGTTAACCTAAAATAAACCTTATGACAGGATGACTTTAGATGTATAAAAGCCGACCGGGGATGTTACTTGCCTTTGCTAAGGTAAGGCCAACACTTGACTTTTAAGGATCGACTCTGAATACGGGTGTTACTCTTTTCTCTTAAATATTTCGCATTAATTACCAGTCACCTTGATAAATTGGTGTAGGTACCTTTGAGTGGAAAAAATAGGAAACAAGCAGATTTATTGCCATGGAAATAAAACTTAAATACAGAATTAGTGGTTCTACTATTAAGGGGATTATGTAGTATATTTATGATTTAAAGTAAAATGAGAAATTAATATTTTTTACTTGTAAGAATTATTGTGGAAATAATTAAGAAACGTATGCTCAGGTGGCATAGTTAAGCGGAGTAGACGCCAATGAAAGAATTGTTAATCAAAATACAATGCAAAATAATGTTTACATAAATTAAGCAACTACTTTCCGAGTACAATAATTTAAGGTTAGAACCATTTTGCATTCCACTGGTGTTGCTGGGGTCACCGGGGAACAATCAAGAAGTGATGGATTTGTACAAAAACAAATAATTAATACATAGTAGTTGTTAATTAAAATACCTACTGAAGGAGAGGTTATCACTAATTGGTCCCCCAATCAGTTGCTTTGAATGCTTTATTTTGACTTCACTCCTTTCTGCTCCTATCTTAATTACGTATTAACATTTCTGTATGACATTTTATTAATTTACTCCTCATAACCAGTGTTAGTTTGCAAATGTCTTCTATTAAATTTGGTTTTGCATGTTGAATAGTTTATTTTAGTTTTCATTAAAGTAGTATTGGAATGGTTTCATCGATACTTACGAATGAGAGAGACAGTTGGTGAATTATATAAAAATGCCATGGCATGCCTCCTTTGATACTAAAATACAAGTAAGTTTTCTCTAGGATGATTAAAACTATTCTAGAATATGTAAGTCAATAGTTATCAATCTTAGTTATAAGCCACTTGTAGTATATAGGTATAGATTAAATGTATAATTGAATTTGTAAAGCGCCCTTGAGGTGATTTTCTCACGAAAATGGCGCTATAGAAGTCATCCAATTATTATTAATGTTTCATTGTTTGCAAATATGTAGTCTTATCATACAATATACCAACACAAAGTTTTGGGTTCTGAATGACATCATGATTCATTGTAAAGCCGCATTGAGGTAATAATTTTTTAAGGAAAATGTTCCAAATTATTTGATTAGTACAATTTGCCGTACGGAAGTAGTCTTTTTCATACTTTTATCATAAACTGTTCTAAAAAATTATTACTTTAACAAATTTTGAATAGCTTTGTATATATATTATTCAGGGTGTAACAGAACGTACCCGAGGGATTTTAACCATTGATTCCTGAGCATATTTGGAGTAAAAAATGTACATGTCATTTTGCTGTCCGATGACATTTTTTTTTCTATTAAAAACAATAAAAATATTTTTCCATCACACCAGGACATACATTCAATATACCCAGGAATCGCTGGTTAAAATCCCTCGGGTACGTCCTGTTACACCCTGTATATAATATATTTTTATTTAAAATAAAACAATAACTTTGTAAACACTACTTTTATTCTTTATACTTTATGCCGACCGGGTTTCTCTGGTAGTAGAAGTTTCTCTGAAGAAGCTACGGTTGTAGCGAAACCCGGTCAGCATAAAGTATAAAAAATAAAAGTGGTGTTTACAAAGTTATTGTTTTATTTTAAATTATAATGTCACATTACAAAGTAATTGCTTCATATGAACAAATAATATATTTTATTATATTGTTTTTGCAGTTTGCCTAATAATATTAGATTTGTCAAAAAATTTGTACATAAAAATGCAAAAGTCGGTCATTTTAAATACATGTAGGATTACGAAAGATTTTTTAAATATTTATATTGAGGGATCAGTAGGATTTATCGGACCAGTTAGGATTTCATCAGAGCCGAACCCTCTGATATGAAAATATCTGGAGTCGGTGAAATATTTTCCCATTATGTTTCTGGTGGATTGACGTATTGTTCTTGTATTGTTTTATTCTTATATAGTGCAATTACATTGCGTTAATTTACTAGATATTCATTTGTGGAAAAGTGTGTGGAAGGGTTTAGTCTTTCATTTGGGAAAGATTCAACCCGGACATGAAATCTGGAGCACCGTAAAAAAAAAAAATTTGATAATTTATAGAGCGCCGTTTTTGTGAAAAATCACCTCACTACTTAAAAATAATATTTCATCTCATATTAATGAGCCCTTGCTGTAGATCAGGACTGGCTAACAGCTAATTTCTAAAAGTTCCTATAATTACATGAACTGTAACTATGCATGTTGACAAAAGTCTAATTTAAATAGTCACAACTGACTCATAGTGGAGAAAACCTATTCTCCTGTTCAAACTGTAACTATGCACGTTCACAAAAGTTTAATTTTAATAATCACATACTGACTCGCAGTGGAGAAAACCTATTCTCTTATTCAAACTGTAACTATGCATGTTCACAAAAGTATAATTTAAATAGTCACATGCTTACTCATAGTGGAGAATAACATTCTATAGTAGCTATAGTATCGTAGCTATTCACATTCAGAAAAGTTCAGTTTAAGAGGCACATGCTAACTCACAGAGAAACACCACTCTTTTATTCCAACTGTAACTATTCATGTTCACAAAAGTCTAATTTAAGATGATAGACTTCGCTTTTCGGCCCATACAAAAAGGACGCCCGGGAAAAAACACTTTTCTACATCGAAAATTACACGAAATTAATTTATTTCTTTTATATTGCCTTCTAGAAAGTAGAAGCTATGTCGGTATGTTTTTGTATTTTCGATGCGTTTCGTATTAACGTAAACATTCACTATCAAACCTGCATAATTTATCGGAGAATATATTTCAAGGTAAAAGTGCTGTTAACTCAATTATTATAAAGAATTACAAAATTATAAAAACATACCGACATAGCTTCTTCTTTTGAGAACATATTACCGTTTTAAAATTACAATTTTGCGAAAGTTTCGGTGTAGAAAAGTGTTTTCTCCCTGAACCCTTCTCCGAGCGATTTCTGTAGGTGAATTAGATAGTTTACTGCAGTTGTCTCATTCGCACGTTTTACACGTCGCGGCAAGGAGTGCAGGTCGGGGGGATGGAGTCAATAGTGATGTTAAGACTACATAGTTTACCCAACAATAGTGATGGGGTTGATATATTTTTTAATTCATGAATTCTGTTTAGTTTTATATTAATTTATTTTAAAGATTACGGTCTAACACATTTATTACAATACTTAAAATAATACTTTTTCATATCACTATTTTATAATATTACTCTAACTAATTTCTGTGAACACATTATGTTACTTGCAAACTATATAAATAATGCCGAGTTAAACACAATAATGTGAAATATTTTTGGACTTTCGTGAAATCGAAACAATCTTCCTCTGATTTATCCAATAACATGTTTCGCGGAAACTTTTCTGTAAGTGATGGGCAACAAATTTGCAATCTTTTTAATGATTATTTTCAATTTGTTTTTCTCAAACTATAAACATTTCCACAAACAATATAACCGCCCGATTTACCTTCTATCAAACATATCAAAAATATATGAGAAAATTGTAAAAAAACAAATTTGGACACTCTAGAAGAAAATAAAATAATTAATGATAACCAATTCGGCTTCAAAAAAACACAAGTAAGTACTCATGACGCGATTGCAAAAATAACCAATTATTTATATACGGCCCTAGATTCCGATCAAAAATTAACTGAATATTTATAGACCTAAAAAAGTTTTCGACAGCATATCGCAATAAAATTAATAGGTAAATAAATTAAAATCGATAGGAATAAATAGAAAAGTCTTAGCATAGATAACAAGTTATTTACATAAAAGACCTCAAGGAGTAAAATTACTCAATCAATTCAGTGATTCAAACTATAGCGACTTTTCAATTACTCAAGGTACAGCTTTGGGACCATTGTTATTTATTATATACCTATATCAATGATATATTCCATATTTCCAAATATGGAGACATTGTCTCATACGCTGACCACAAAGTCCTACTACTAAAAGCAGACACCTGGTCTGAATTAAATAACATGGCAAATACAGATCAATGCACTAAAATTATGGTTTGATAAAAACTTGTTGACTTTAAAGTCTAAAAAACCTATTTTTTACCATTTTTCATTAAAAAACAAACAACATCTAAAGAAATAAACATAATAATCCACTCTTCTGTCACAAATACAGAAACACAAATGCAATATATTATGTACAAACATTGAAAGCAAGATCGATATTCAGTACCTGGGCATAACAATAGATCAGCGTTTAAAATGGTCCCCACACATACATATTCTGAACAACAGAATAAGGAAACTAACATAAATATTTAAATGTTTAAGAGATAATATTAACGAAAAATTACTTAGAATCACATACTTTGCATTCTGTCAATCAATTATACAATATGGCATTATAGGATGGGGCGGTACATATAAGAATGAAACACAAACAATTTACATGTCACAAAAACTAATAATAAAAACAATTCTAAAAAACCCTATACATATTCGTCAGAACTTTTATTCAAACAAATTTAGGTCATAAAATTAAGTGCATTATACATTTACCATGCAACATTAAAAATTTATAAAGATAATATTCAAAATAAAGTTGCACCTTTTAAAAATAACAGAAATCTTAGATAAACATCTATACTTCCTACTCCAACATGTAAAAAACAATACGATAGTTAAATCATAAATATCTCGGAGTTAATTTTTTTAATTCACTACCTGAAAAAATTAGAAACATAATTATTAATATAAAAAAAATTAAAACTTAGCTTAAAAATTATATCAAAAATTTAAACTGAATAAAAAAAATAAAAAAAATTATATAAAAAAAAATAAGAAAAAAAAAAATAAACCAATATAATAACACCCCCCATACACACAAGCCCTGCTTATTTATAGGGGTTAACGGAATATTGTATATTATGTTATTAGTTATTATATAAAATGTGTGTAATTTATATATCTTTTAGTTAATAAACATATATAGCTGGTTCCCGGCATGCTTTGCAATGCCATATTCAAATAAATACATTTTTCTTCCATAAACATCTTCCCGTGCGTCCCCGTTCCCCTTCCGCGTCTAATACTTTCTTACGTTCCTAATACTTACATTTTTAAACTCGTGATATCTTTCGAATGGTATGTCTGGATTGAATAATTCAAAAAGTTACACAAAGTTATTTAAGCATTCTTGAATATGAAGTAATTTATTTTGATAAGAACTAAAACCAAGATACAAATAAAGAGCCTTTTCAAGCGGCGACATATAACAGGGGTTTTGTTTTCATTACAAGACTCAAATTAGCGCAAATAAGGTGGTCGCAATCATAATTATTCCGATAGTTCCAATTTTGTCTATATGTTTTATAAAACATATTTTTTGAGAAAAGAGATGATCACGAAAACACAAACCTAGTCGCGCAATATTATGCTTGTTTATGCAAACTTTTACGAATGTTTACGGCTTTATATATCAGTAAATTTTAGAGATAGAAGAAATTAGTCAATAAAAGTAATTGTAACAAATTTTATGTTCCACGTATTTGCTACAGGTACTTTTGGCAAAATTTGCACTGGTAACGTGATATCATAGAAAAACACGATTTTGGCGTGATTTCGGCTGGTTTTTTCAAAATGGCGGCACGAGCACGGGTGCGCAAGGTCCAAGGATTTAACGTCAAGGGACCAGTTTATAAAACATATAAAAATTGGAACCATCGGAATAATTTTACCGCGGATAAATAATTTTTTAATCCCTAATCACGGATCGCTAATTGCACTGGCCTACAAATATCTACCAATGGCGATGATTTAGTATCCTTACCCGCCAACCAAATTGGCAAATCATCACCAATCACCATCTTCGCTACCGAAATGTATAATATATAGTTTTGAATAACATTAAACAAAATACATTATTATATTATATAATATTATAATGAACAATACTTTATAATATTATATTATAACAAACAATACATTATTATATTATATAATATTATAATAAACAATACTTTATTATATTATATTATAACAAGCAATACATTATTATATTATATTTTAATAAACAATACGTACAATATTATATTATATTATAATAAACAATACATTGTCATATTATATTATAATAAACAAAACATTATTATATTATAATATAATAAACTAAACTTTATTATATTATTTTAAAAATAAATAATACATTATCATATTATATTATAAAAAAACAATACATTAACAAATTATATTATAATAAACAATACATTCATTATCACTTAGCTAGTTATTGCCGAACGTTCAATAATTGATTATAGGAGCCGATTCCCTCTCAATATATTGATTGAGGAATCACTAAGTAAGAGAATCACTAAGTTGAAGAACAAATAATTATTATGCGGATTGCTTTGGAAGGTAGGTGAAGGTAGGTCTAGGTACGAGTATATGCACGGCTGTACGCACTTCCGAGTTCCGAATACAAGATGCTAATAGACAGCTAGATGCTAGACACAAAATGTATCACAGCTCACAGCTGTGCGGGTGAGGTGTAGGGATTGGTCAAGGGCGGGTGGGGTTTCCAGCCGGCAGTATGTCACCAAGTGTGTGTGCGCTTATTGTTTTGAATTTCGTAAGTGTGTGTCGGCTTGGTTCGAGCGAGACAAAGTAGATACAATGAAATACCTAAACGTTCTGCATTCGTTGCGAAATCTATCCTCTTAAATAGTCACACACTGACTCACGGTGGAAAAAAACCATTCTCGTGTCCGTGATTTGCAAGTAACAAAATATCAAAATTCATTCCCCAGTTGTGACTGTAGATATGAATAAAAAAATCAGTATTTAACATGTGCGTCCCTTGGTACATTTTAAAAGGAATATAATAAAGCTCAAGCACAAATTTCAAAATTATTTATATCAGTTTTTAAATTAATGTTATTCAAAAATTTAAATACATAGCTACTACTAGACACTTAAAAGATAGTACATACCAGGTATTTTCAGAAAGTAAGTGTACTAGATTTTAATATTTTTTTATAAAAAGTGTATTTGTAAAAACATGACAGTTATTGTTGATCCTTGTTGGCTATTTTTCCACATAATCGCCATCCTGTTTAATGCGTGTAGTGAACCGTGGCCCAAGGTTCTTCATAGCTTACTCGAAGAATTTTCCTGCCTGCTCCTTCTCCCACTTCAGATGAAAATTTAATTCCACCCATGTGTGCCTTCAGGGAGGTGAAAAGATGATAATCTGAAGGCGCCAAGTCAGGGGAGTACTGAGGGTGGTTCAAAACATTCCAACCAAATGAGTCCAAGAGCGCCTTGGTGGCTAAGGCTGTGTGGGAACGGGCGTTGTCGTGCAACAAGCACACTCCTCTCTTCAGCATTTCCCTCCTTTTGTTTAGAATGCTCCTTTTGAGTTTTTTTAGGGTCTCACAATATCGTTGTGCATTGATGGTTTCCCCCGGAGGCGGAAATTCCACCAAAATGATGTAAAAAACAAACACTATTGTCCGATTTTTTTGTCCGAAATTGTGGTTTCGAATTATTTGGTAGAAGGGGAATTGGTTTGACGCCACCATGACAACTGTCTTTTTGTCTCAGGTGTGTAATGAGCCACCCACATTTTGTTTCCAGTCACAATAGAGCTCAGAAAATCCACATCTGATATTACTTACGCGAGTGGTCAATCACAGCACGTGGCTCGCATTTGACGGGATTTCTTTCCGACATCTTTCACATAACTGAACACTACAACGTGAGTTTACGTACTATCGTATTCCTGTGATGCTTTCTCTGATCAGGAGATCCCCCTCTAACACTCAGTGTTGCCAACCCTAAAAAAACCATGGCCCGTTG
The DNA here is from genome assembly GCA_917563855.2 of Limnephilus lunatus. NCBI lineage: Eukaryota > Metazoa > Arthropoda > Insecta > Trichoptera > Limnephilidae > Limnephilus > Limnephilus lunatus. Next base: position 49,863,713 of record OU830600.1, read on the forward strand.
TGGTCACAGTGCACCTACTTTCTAAACATGTCTCGTACTTTAGTTAAAACCATGTAAAATCAAGTCCTTCAGATAGACGCAGTAATGTCGATCCAAGGAAAGGACGCAGATATGTTAACGGGGTATGTTTTGTACATATGCATATAGGTTGGGACCCTTTCAAAGAGATTGGTGTACAATATTTAAATAAAAATATTTGACAGCAATGCCTTTCCAGGCATTCAAGTAGGACCGACGTCAAAGGTGGAACTACCGTTTGCCGTTCAAAGTGTGGTAATGTAAAGGATTATCTAAAAAGAATTGTTCTTCAACAATAAATAACATTTCCTGGGTTGATTACGAATTACGACTTATTGTATGCACTAGTATAGTCATTTCCCTTATTACTGAATAGTGTTTAAGATAAAATTGCTGTGTGTTGATTTTTATCTAACACAGCATCCTCGTTGGGGAATATGGCACGAGCTGTAATTAATTATTAATGTTTACACTGTAATCCTCCCTATTTTAGTTCGCTTATCATCCAGTTTAAACTATTTGCATGGGATGATTCTGTTATTAATATTAATAACTTTAATGAAACCGCCAACCAAAATATGAAACTTATCGCTTACCACAAAAGGTAAATAACTCATTTTTATGAAAATTTTAAAATGTTATCGCTCAAAGATAATATTTGGTGTAAATTATAAAGTACATTTATGTGGTCTGAAATAATATGTTTGATGTACATATTAGACGTGGGCAAAATTGAATGATTGAATTAAATGAATAAATTCAATCTTGTAACACACTTGATCTGATTCTCATTTTCAAAAGGAATTAAATCTTTATTCCTTACTCTTGGCCTTGCATCCTACGATTTTTTAACTGCACCATATTTATTTTTATTTGTAGTAATTTATTTTACAGTTAAATTATTTCATGTTATATTGAGGTAAGAAAATAATAATGTACTCTTTAAATATTGTAGTGTTTCGTAGGAATTTATTTAAATATTATTCTGCATATTTGTTGCGCGGATAGGTACAAGTATCTACACCTACTACAGGCGGCGCGCCGCGAAATTGTCTATCACGTGTAGTAAGTATCCCGCACCCCGCGCAGTAAATCCACACAACAAAACCCCGTCGGCCATAGAGTCACTAATCCAAGCGACATAACCGCCAACCGAATCAGCCAAGAGCCAAGAGGCAAGGAGTGAAATAATTCTGAGATTCGAGTGTAGCGTGCCGGTCCCACTATTCATCATAGTCCTACAGGTCTACGCGGACCGTAGCGTTCAATTCTCAACTTCAATCAATGTTTCATTTTTATTCAAGGAATCAAAACATTTGTTTCTTGTTCATTTGTGACGTCGTTGTCCCAATTCCCATGTCCCACGTATCGAGTTGATTCGGCCGACAATTCAATTCCCATATGTTGTATCGAGGCTATGGTCCGCGGAATGCAATTTATTCAAGTCACAGCAAGACAAACAGCACATATTAGTCAGAAGTTCCTAATTTATTCCTTGATATGCCCGCAGAGAATCGGTTCGTCGTTAGTCCTCGCGCGCCAAGCCTCATATTAGGGCGAAACTTCTCACTTCGGACTCTGAACTTCTGCTAATAAAAAGCCGAAAGTTAATCCTATATTTTTCTCTCTCACACGTGCGTAAATTATGCAATGCGTTTAGCAACAAAACGATGTTTATGTATTATTGTTTTTTTTATGATATTGTCTATCTAGCCGATAGCCGTAAACAAAACAAACATCAGTCGCTGTCGTACCGTGATAAATGATAATCGAGTGATTTGTTCCTTTATTTTTGGAATAAATTGTATGACGCGTGTCGCTCAGACTTTTAATTAGTTTTATATTTGACGCATGGTTTTTACTTCACCATTGAGGTAGGTGCATTTAAAAATATATTTATTTATACTGGGTTTTACAGATGTTCGCACTTACGTGAGAACAATCCAGTTATAAAACTCAGTTATATATTTGAGTGGAGCTTATTCCAGGTGACCGGATCGGATATACGAAAGCGTGATAATAGTATATATATATTTTTTTATGTGAATACCGCACAAGTTCCAACTTCTCCCGTCTGGAGCTAATGAGACTATGGCATCCCCAATTGGGATATTTTGTGAGGCTGAAGGTAGTGGGAAGTTTAGATCACGTAAAGTGAAACAATTTTAATTTTAATAAATAAAACAAAATTGGTGAAACTGTAGGGTGAACCATAAAAATTGTTTAATTTTAAGATTTAATTGCTAGCCTTTATAAATATATTTTTCTGATCAAAAAAATTTTTTTTTGCAAAATAATAATATTTTTGGTACCTACAATTTTTCAGAACGACAAAATTCACCCTATACGTAGTGAAAACTTCTTTAACACCGTTGTGATTTGAAACGCGATGAAACGAAAAATAAACACATTCATCTAAAGGATGTAATCTGCGATATAATGAGATCGTATCATCAATTTCCTCTTAGTGATTTTTTTTTTATTTTTTTTATTTTTTTATTTTATTTTTTTATTTTTTTTTATTTTTTATTTTTTATTTTTTTTTGAATTAAAGGAATGAATAAAATGAATCAATTCAAAAGGCCGGGGGAATCAGACTGAATCGATTCAGTTCTAGGAATGAATCTGCCCATGTCTAGTACATATGTATTATCTAGGTAGGTTATAATATTATTTGGTTAGTTTACACATTTAAAAAAAATTATACACTGTTTGGAAGAATGTGGGAAATTTTTTTTTTTTACATTTGCTCCACACAGAAGGCCCTGAGGAAAACAATTTCCCTCAAGGCCTATGTCATCTTTGGGAAGCTGTGTGGATGGTCTTTTTAGGGAAAGGAAGTTCTGGGAAGGAAAAATTATGAGGGGGGTAAGAATCCAGGTGTCAGTGGGCGGGAGTAACGGATGTATGAATCCATTCCTCCCACTGTGGTGCAAAACGATGGGTCGAGAGAGTCTGACTGGAGAGGTCAAAAGGTCTCCCTCAACCAGTCTCTCAAACAGGTGGGCAAATGCATCCGCCGCCAAGACCTAGACAAACCTCACCCCTTGAGCCCTGGCATCCCTGCTATATATATCTATCGCCACCAAACGTAGCAAACCAATATGGGTTACCTACGGCAGGAGTTTTGGTTATCTAATAAATGGTTCCTGGATGGCGGTACCCATACCCTGAGTTACTTTTATTTTAGCGCAAACAATTATTTCACATTAATGTTTTAAAGCATAACTTGCAAAAAGTGTTTAAAAACTAAAATAATTAAATTGGCGCAATCTGTGAATGCGTAGATTATAACGGTTCCATGCCAACTCAGAATGAAACCAACTCAGAAACACCTCAGAAAGGTCATTAAAAGCTATGAAAAAATAATTTAAAAATAGCCGGTAACCCTAACCTAACTTAACCTATTCAACCATTTTTTATATATTTTTATCATCACTCTTAACCTTTTAAATGCCAGTAGGTAGAAGTGTAGCTGTGCACAGCAGGCCGTGAACTTTTAATCAAAATAAATCATTTTTAAATCTTATTTAAAAAAAAAAAAAAAACCAAAATCAAAAAAAAAAAAAAAAAATTTAAATCATCCCAATAGATCTCTCTGTGTGTTCCATATTTTAAATTAATAAAAATGGGACATATGTATGATACAGAGGCTCAAAAAGAGCGAGAATACTCGCTATTTTTCTATGGCCGGCCTGCTGGGCACGGCCAAGAATGCGAGATAACTCGCTCTTGGCACAGAAGTGGTTAATGACCTTTCTGAGGTGCTTCTGAGTTGTCTGGTCACCATTATAACGTATGTTGTGTTTAACCTTAAGTTTAAAATTTACGAAACATAGAAATTTTCTTTGAATTCTTTCAAGATTATGAATAAGAATTTTGTAGAAGGGCGACCAGTCTATGGAGTTATGTAAAGACTTGTGAGTTACCCAAAATGTTCAACATCTGTATTCCTTCTTCAGGGCTACAACATCCACATAAATGGAGCGTTTCACTGCACTGTGCGCTACAAGCAGCTGCACAGTCTGCACGAGCAGTTGAAGCAGCAGTACCCGGCCCTGAAGCTGCCGCACTTCCCACCCAAGAAGATCTTGCCGCTGACCAATTCGCAGCTCGAGGAGAGGCGAGCATTACTCGAGAAATATGTTCAGCTGGGTATGTTAAATATTTTTTTGTATAAAGGTTTTTTACTTCTTCACTATGCATATAATAATAACATCAACCTTTTGTACGCGATCATACGTTTGATACATATAAACTCTTGGTACAACAATGTTCGTTGCCGATAATCTTCCTCGTGGGGGTATTGAAAAATTTGGGCTAGTAAGACGGCCGCACACCATGCAACACATGTTAAAGATATTGATCATCCAGTTGATTAGTCGGACATCTCCAAATACTAAGTTTTAAGATAATGAAAGAAATATTCAAGTGCTCCCATAATAGACCAGGAGACGACATAGGTAAACCCTACGTCATCGAGTACACGGATGAAACTACTTTTTAGTGATAATGGACACATAGAAAACCTTAAAAAAGCTGGTCTGCCGGTGCGCCTCTTGGCAGGAGCAGCGCTGCCATGGAAATAGTCAGCGATTTTTTTCGAAAAAATTACGTCATCGAGTACACGAACGGGAATGGTGTCATATGATAAAGGTCGATTAGAAAATGAGAAAAAAGCAGGGCTGCCAATCGGCAGCCTGGCAAGTTCGCAGGCAGCCGGCGTCAAAGTGGGGTAAAAAATAGTAATTTTTACGTCATCGAGTACACGAATGAAACTAATGAATAACTATAGTCCAGATCATTCCGTTTAAGAATTTCTTGGTCTGCCGACCAGCAGCCTGGCAAATTTTTGTGTACGATTTTTTAAAGTTTTTTTTTTTTTTTTCAATTTTTCGTTTATCTTTATTATTATTTTTATTTCATTATATTTTAAAAAACTTTGAATGCCATATTTTAAAAATATGAACGATAATGAAAAAAAAAATAATGTGAGAGTTCCGAGTGTACCCATCCGTCAGGTGAGCCGTTCGACGCCAAACCACTTACGAAACCTGCCGCGGTGCCCCTCACCGCTGTCGCGTGTCAATATTATTGTACAAATTTATAAAATTAATAGTCCTTTTAAAATTGCCTAATAGTCCATAGTAGTTGGAAGTAGCGATGTGTCGGTTCAGCTGGAATGGGCTCCTGTGATCCGCTCCTTTGCGGGAAGCGGTTCCTACTCCCACTCCTTTTTCAAATCGACTACTCCCAGAGAACCCGGCCCAGTACTCGCATCCAAATAAATTCGGCGGTTCGAGTAACCCAACGCCGCAGCGCGAAGCAGCGCAGCGGAATACAAGTCCCGAGTTCGCCGAGTACGCTCAAACCCAAGCGTCTTGGTCCGAGCCACGTGAACCAAGAACCCGCTACTCTCACGCCACTCCCGTCATTCCCGCGACTCGCGAACCACGATACATTCCTGCCACTCACTCCGAACTCGTTTCCAAACCCGAAACTCCACCGGCCAGCGGGCGTCTCCGTGTTCGCCGCGAGTACTGAGTAGTAGGAACTAGGAATCACCGTTCGGCGTCCCCGACACGCTCCACTCTCCACTCCCGAGGCGCGAGTCTCGGGTCCTCGGAACTGCGTGAACCACAAGACACTCCCCGCGACCCGCGACTTGCGACTCGGGAGTGGAGTGGAGAGTGGAGCCTGTCACGACACTTCGCGACTGGCCGGGCCGCCGCGGCCGCGGCGTTCATTCGATCGCTGTCCTTTGATCGACATACACGTGCGTGACATCTCGACGGAACAGTAAACTGCTCTCGCGGAAGCGCGGAATTGTTTAGTAGGTATATTAGATTTTTGAATATTCGGCTAGATACGGAGTCGTTTTTAATTAGAGCATGTTATCTTGGTATAATCAAAGGATGAAGTGCATTATAAAATAATAGTTTATAAGAATGCATCACAGCTTACAGCTAATGTACTTATTTAAATTCTCAATAAAAGCCGTGTAATGTACCTACATTGCACGGGTGACGGGTCCGAGCCCTCATGCGGGTCTTGTCCGGCTCCGGGGTTCTAAGTTCTCGTGCTGGTTCTACGAGTAGGTCCTGGCTCCGAGTTCTTTGAACCCGTGCGTCCCGGTTAGGTGCGCCACAACAACACCCAGTGCTCAGTCCGCACATAAGAACTCGGACCCGGGACCTGCTCCTAGAACTCGTGTACTTTTAAAAGGAAGCAAGTCTCGGAAGCTTCCGGCAAAATGCAGAACTTACCCACCTCTAGTTGGAAGTTCGAAAAATCAACGCACCATCGCTGTAAGAGCTGCGTTCGTCCGTAAAACGACGGAAATTTCTGAAACCCCGTTCGTTTCATATCGGTTTCGCTTGCCCTGCTGCACCGATTACATCGAATACAAGATCAAAACTAATGAAAAACTGTAGTCTAGATTATCTCATTCATGACTTCTTTGGTCTGCCACCAGCAGCCAGGCAGTTTTTTGTGTACGATTTTTTAAAGTTTTAATTTTTTTTTTTAATACTTACATAAATTTTTTCAATATCTTTATTATTATTTTTATTTCAATATGGTTTTAAAAACTTAGAATGCCAAATTTTGAATAAAATAAGTGATTATGATAAAAAAATAAATTTTGAGTGTTTCGAGTGTAATCGATGCAGCAGGGCAAGCGAAACCGATGTTAAACGCACTGGGTTTTGAAATTTTCGTCGTTTTTCAGACGAACACAGCTCTTACGGCGATGGTGTGATGGTTGTTCGAACTTCCAACCACTATGTTCTATTAGGTTATTTTAAAAAGACTATTATTATTATAAATTTGTATAATAATATGGGCATGCGATGGCGGTGAAAAGCTCCGCGGCCAGTTTCCAGTAATTTGTTTCGCGTCGAAAGGCGCTCCCGTCCGATGGGTACACTCGGAACGCTCAAAATGTTTTTTTTTATCATTGCCACTTATTTTATTTAAAATCTAGCATACTAAGTATTCAAAACCATATTGAAATAAAAAAGTAATAAAGATATTGCAAATATTTAAAAAAAAATTATAACTTCAAAAAATTGTACACAAGAAACTGCCAGGCTGCTGGTCGGCAGACCAAAGAAGTCATGAATGGGATGATATAGACTACAGTTTTTCGTTAGTTTTGATCTTGTACTCGAGTAATCGATGTAGCATGGCAAGCGAAACCGATATGAAACGGACAGGGCCCGGAAATTTCCGTCGTTATCTGGACGAACGCAGCACTTACGGCGACGGTGTGGTAGTTGTTCGAACTTCCAACCACTATGTTCTATTAGGAAATTTTGAAAAGACTATTATTATTATAATTTTGTATAATAATAAGGACATGCGATAGCGGTGAAGGGCTCCGCGGCCAGTTTCCAGTAAGTTGTTTCGCGTCGAAAGGCTCTCCCGTCCGATGGGTACACTCGGAACACTCAAAATGTATTTTTTTTATCATTACCACTTTTTTTTAAAATTTGGCGTTCTAAGTTTTTAAAACCATATTAAAATAAAAATAATAATAAAGATGTTGAAAATAATAACAAAAAAAAATAAAAATCGTACATAAAAAACTACCAGTCTGCTGTCTAGCAGACCAAAGAAATCATGAAGGAGATGATCTAGACTACAGTTTTTCGTTAGTTTTGATCTTATACTCGTGTAATCGATGTAGCAGGCCAAGCGAAACCGATATGAAACGGACGGGGCCCGGAAATTTCCGTCGTTTTCCGGACGAACGCAGCACTTACGTTGACGGTGCAGTGGTTTTTTAAACTTCCAACCATTATGGACTATTAGGTAATCTTAAAAAGACTATAATTATTATAAATTTGTATAATGATATGGGCATGCGATGGCAGCGAAGGGCTCCGCGGCCAGTTTCCAGTAAGCTGTTTCGCGACGAAAGGCTCTCCCGTCCGATGAGTACACTTGGAAGACTAAAATTTTTTTTTGTCATTACCACTTATTTTATTTAAAATCTGGCTCTCTAAGTTTTTAAAACCATATTGAAATAAAAATAATAATAAAGATATTGAAAATATATTTTTTAGATTAAAAAAATGAATTAGAACTTTAAAAAATCGTACACAAAAAACTTCCAGGCTGCTGGTCGGCAGAACATTGAAGTCATGAATGGGATGATCTATACTATAGCTTTTGGTTAGTTTTGATCTTGCATTCGACGTAATCGATGCAGCAGGGCAAGCGAAACCGATATGAAACGGACGAGGCTCGGAAATTTCCGTCGTTTTCCGGACGAACGCAGCTCTTACGGCGACGGTGCGGTAGTTTTTCGAACTTCCAACCACTATGGACTATTAGGTTATTTTAAAAAAATTATTATTTTTATAAATTTGTATAATAATATGGGCATGCGATGGCGGCGAAGGGCTCCGCGGCCAGTTTCCAGTAAGTTGTTTCGCGTCGAAAGGCTCTCCCGTCCGATGAGTACACTCGAAATACCAAAAATTTATTTTTTTATCATAACCACTTATTTTATTTAAAATTTTGCATTCTAAGTTTTTAAAACCATATTGAAATAAAAATAATAATAAAGATATTGAAAAATTTTATTAAAGAATTAAAAAAAAAAAAAAAAAAAACTTTAAAAAGTCGTACACAAAAAACTGCCTGGCTGCTGGTGGCAGACCAAAGAAGTCATGAATGAGATAATCTAGACTACAGTTTTTCATTAGTTTCGATATTTTATTCGATGTAATCGGTGCAGCAGGGCAAGCGAAACCGATATGAAACGAACGGGGTTTCAGAAATTTCCGTCGTTTTACGGACGAACGCAGCTCTTACAGCGATGGTGCGTTGGTTTTTCGAACTTCCAACTACTATGGACTATTAGGCAATTTTAAAAGGACTATTAATTTTATAAATTTGTACAATAATATTGACACGCGACAGCGGTGAGGGGCACCGCGGCAGGTTTCGTAAGTGGTTTGGCGTCGAACGGCTCACCTGACGGATGGGTACACTCGGAACTCTCACATTATTTTTTTTTTTCATTATCGTTCATATTTTTAAAATATGGCATTCAAAGTTTTTAAAAATATAATGAAATAAAAATAATAATAAAGAAAAACGAAAAATTGAAAAAAAAAAAAAAAACTTTAAAAAATCGTACACAAAAATTTGCCAGGCTGCTGGTCGGCAGACCAAGAAATTCTTAAACGGAATGATCTGGACTATAGTTATTCATTAGTTTCATTCGTGTACTCGATGACGTAAAAATTACTATTTTTTACCCCACTTTGACGCCGGCTGCCTGCGAACTTGCCAGGCTGCCGATTGGCAGCCCTGCTTTTTTCTCATTTTCTAATCGACCTTTATCATATGACACCATTCCCGTTCGTGTACTCGATGACGTAATTTTTTCGAAAAAAATCGCTGACTATTTCCATGACAGCGCTGCTCCTGCCAAGAGGCGCACCGGCAGACCAGCTTTTTTAAGGTTTTCTAAGTGTCCATTATCACTAAAAAGTAGTTTCATCCGTGTACTCGATGACGTAGGGTTTACCTACCTCGTCTCCTAGTCTATAAATCAATATTATCTACACTCAAATTTGGGTCAGAGGGCTAAAATGGGTGATAGTATATTTAAATATATTCAGGTGAAACATGGTATGGCATCCTAAACAATAGGAATTGGGAACATTTATTTCAATATTGGTAATACATAATGTTTGTGTATCAAGATAACCGTGAAATTTTTTATGTTAACATATTAGATCAGTCAATTAAGTTCTAATTTAAAGTGTATTTTTTTAAGTATTCAAGATGTACTTCGTCGTATGATCTAAACTTTAAAAAGTGAAAAAATAGTTAATTATACGGGTATATCTAAGAGAGTGCAGAGCATGCTTGTTCTGGTGGGTTAATTAAAACGTACTTGACTAATTTTTACATTGCAATATTTATGAATTATCACCTCTGTGGGATTTAATTAACCATTTCAAAATTTTTAATACATATTCTTTGTATGGAACCTCTTAAAATAGTGTAATATAATGTGGCCTACATTTATTAAGAAATTACATTACAAAACAAGGACGCAGAATGCAGATTCGTCAGACGGTTTTAAATTATATTTTACCAAGCAATTTGACATTAAAAAATGAAGCTAGCATTCCACAATGGAGTGCCTTCCCTGGAACTGGTAGAGGAAGAATGAAAGTAGACTGAATTCTGTAGAAAATAAATGAGATCCCTAAGGCGTATATATGATAAACCCTTGAATGATCGCGTGAGAAATAATGCGGTGATTTGCAAGGCATGCAGAGCGAAAGAACGAAGAATAAGGAGATTATGTGACGTGAACGGTAGAAGAAGTCGGGGATGCCCGAGGAAGACATGGCACCATCAAATACTTGAGTCGGGAGTCAGAATGTGAAAGAGGCAAGGAGTGGTTGCCAAGACAGTGTTTGGCAGTCCATCCTCTCTGCCTACCCCTGCGGAAAAACAGCGTGTGGTTAGTTAGATTTGATTTGGCATTACAATTTAAAACATTTCATACTTGACCCTTTGCACTGTGAGTTTGGTGTCTCTTTGTTTATTTTGAGAATATATTTGTTAAATTTGAGGGTTATCCCATTATGGTTGGACATGACACCGTGTTCGCATTGTGCAATATCGTTATCATATTTATTTATATAAATAAATAAATATTGATACTCGTTTAGGCCGGACATCATCTCTTTTTTTTTGGCAAATGCTATCCATCATATATGGACATAAAATAATCAATTTATGGCTTTGAGAAAGAACAAGCAACTATTCGCCCACACAAATGCTGCCCGTACTTGCATCACAACTGGATAATATGCGTTTCATTTGCCCTGAGCAGCAGATTGAATGAGTTAACTATCCTATTAACTCCCACTCCTTACAATCAAGATACATAATCTTGTTAACTGATAATCTCCAATGATCCTGTGTTGTGACTGTTGGCATGACAAGTGTGGGTATGTTTGTCATAATAATATACCAACAGTAAATATCCTTGGCCAAATAGTATAACACATTCAAATTAAGCATATTAAATGCACACTATATTTGAATCATTGAGTTTCAATATTCTCCGTAACATAATGAATTTTGGTCAAAAATTAGGTGTGGTTGCCATCTAACGTGGTTTCTCACAAGGAATGCGATGCCGTTGTTATTATTTTCAAAGGTCTAGTTTCTTTATAAATTGTGTTTAAACTGTAATTATTAAAATGCCTTTTTTAAATATATATTAAACATTTAAATACAAAATAACAATTGTATCCAGTTCATATCATACATGATCATTCTAACTTGTAAAAAAATAAAATAACTGGAATCATGAAAACTCATCAGCCTACTATGCTTTTCTTGAATTACTACATTCTTGATTTTCTCAAAAGTAAGAAAATCAATTAGGGAGAGTTTGGAACTAAACAATTCATATCTGGAATTATATATTGTGGGGTAATTACCACAACTAGGTAACTCGGAAATCAGCATTTTTGAGTTACAAAAGCATAACTAATAAGCATAACTTTATTTCCTCACCTATGAATGCTACAAACAGATAAGTCTTAATGCTTTGGGATCATCAAGTTATTTGAATATGTTTTACGTAGGTGTCTCCAAAAAACGGTATCGTTTAATTCTATAATTAGGTAACTCTAGTTACCACAAGTGTTTTTTCCATTTTTCAGTTAGGCAACTAGACTTAGCTAGTTGTAGCACTAACATTTGTGAAAGTACTTAAGGGCCTTTAACCAGCCAGCGGCTGAAAATCCACATTTCGTCGAAAGATATTCTTACGATCGTACAGGGCGGTTCCAATGAGAAAGATTAATTATTCTCCGTACAAGCTTTTTTATATTATAACTCAATATTGATTTTATTTCATTCCAAATTTGCTTTCTTATTTCCAAAATATAAGTATGTATTACAGCTCCCAACACTTCAACCTACTTTTTAACCATACTTATCAGTATAAACATATGTACACCAACCGATTTACCCATCTTATAATTCAATTTCCCAACAAAGCTGATTTCAGGGTTACCTAGTTGTATAGTAACCCCAGGATATGTGTATATATATTATATATGCATATCGTATTCTATCATATATATTATATATGATAGAATATAATGCCAACATTTTAAAAGATTTTGGATTCATTTTGTTCAATTATTTGTTGTTTTTGAATAATGAAAACATCTGTCCTTTGTTAAAATTGCCAATGTAAAAGAATTCACAAACATTGTCTATGGTTAATACGCAGCTTTTAGTATTTCTATCTGAAAACCAGACTGTTATTGTTTATGCCAGTGTTATAAAGCAGCTGCAGAAATTTTAACATAAATAAACAGTCAGAATTCATAGATAACAAAAAACTCACACTACCTACTAACAGAGGCGGCCCGTGACAAAATTTGCGAGCAGTGCATTTCACAAAAAATGGTAGCATTGACATGGTAAAATAAAGTGATTTAAAGGGCGTGACATACCTAGAACAAACCTTCACTTGTAGAGAAAATCCATTCGTCACTCTTTCATTTGTGAAAATACTTTAGTGACACGATTATTAAACTCTGGTATAGAAGATATCAAACTTTTTTCGATGCTCATCATTGACGAAGCATTAAGTCGATCTTGGGACATAAGTGTTCCTCACAAATGTTTTTACACGTTTTAACGTAGAAAAACACCGTTCGCACTCAACAGTTGTCATTGGAATAGTAAACATTATGTTTAAAAGTTTAACCGTTTCAATAAAACACTCCACTAAGTTACATTTGATAAATTCGACGTTAATCGCAATGTTTTCAGTAGCACTCATTTTAAGTAAGTTTTTTTACAGAATAAAACTTGCGAAAACCCCGAAAAAATACTGAGGATGATGCGCCAGGCTGGCGACCGATGGCGTCAAAACATAACATTGTTAATTAGTTCTAAATTCGTTAAACATAACTATTTCATTCCAAAGGTTCGGGACCGCATTACGCAAGTTTAATGTTTTGTCATTTGCTCCGGCAATGCACGCCAGCACCATATGTCTCACCTGATTTCACACGTCAATCTTCGTATGGGTCTATCCCTGTCATGCTCATTTCACGGGCACGGGCACTTCAGCATCTGGAGATGACCCCAGTAGAAATATACCTTCATGTGACGTCACGCCTGGGCATAACAAAATGTGCACGAATTCCTTTCTCTTATGGAAGGGAGTCTAGTCAATTGGTATGGATTTTGTAACGAATTGGCGGGAATCCTTCGTGAGAGGATATACTAATTTACACTTCTGACGGATATCGAAGTTTGGAAGTGCAGTGCACAAATGCACCAAGGGAGGGGCCGCCTCTGCCTACTAAATCACATTACTCAAAAATATATAATTTTAATTAACTTTTTCTTAGACATAGATAATACTGGATTTACAAAAAACAAAAAAAAGTGATCCGGTAACACTGCCACATGCCTGCTTGTCTGCAGGGTATGTTTTATAGACCGATTAAAGTGTAATACAGTCTGACTTTTGAGCTCCTGCTCCATTTTGCGCTTCTCCTTTTTGAGTCAACATTTCAGATAGCCTTGCAGTGTCCTTCATCAGGGCACAAGCTGTCCTAAACATTGGCTGAAGAAGATTGAGGAAGCGCAACATGGTTCAGTACCCCAAAACTCATATATTGGCCTTGAGAATCTTAAACTAATTAAAACAAAATTTTTAAATAATTGGAATTTAAGTAATCTATTATGTAATCTGTTTTTATTTTTCTTTCCTTTACATGTTTTAATGTAATCTTTTATCTTTTCAGTGGGCCAAAACACGGTGCTCTCAAATTCAGATTTGATCATCGGCTTCCTCCTGTCGGCGCAGCAAGAGACCCACTGCGAGGTCCGCCGGGAGGTGCCGCTAGATGTGTTCCTGATGAACGGCTGCCGGGTTCCCCTCAATGTGCTGTCCACGGAGAGGTCGGATCAGGTGCTGGAGAAGACTTGCCAGCAGCTGCACCTGCCCGGGGACCTCGTCAAGTACTTCTCCCTGTTCCTGCTGCAGGTGGAGGGTGTGGAAGAAGATGAGATAGTTGTAATAAAGAAACTGGAAGACTTTGAATCACCGTACATATCACAGAAGGCCCTCAGGCCACATCACAAAATAGTTTTAAGAAAAGGGTAAGTTTGAAAGTCTTTCTTTTTTTAATTTTTCTTTATTCATTGCTTTAAATGGTTACATCATTTGTGGATTTTTCGACCACCATTCTAGGCTCATGCCCGTGTTATGGTGGTCGATGTTGTTTGATTCGCTGTTTCTTTTACTTTATCCTGAATGTTGATTCTGTATATTCTGTACCTTCTGACATATGACGGATTTTGCCTTTTTGTCCTAATTGTCTCGTAACACTGTCTTAACACAAAAGGTGCAGAATCACCCTTCTGTACGAGTTCAGCTTTATTTTAATCACCTCCAGGTGCATTGGGTAAAATACTAGTGTACTATTATTCTCCTTTATTTCCTTATCAATGTTGGCAAAGATTAACAGACATAAACCACACTTCCAGCAACTTTTTGGGTTAAAATAAATTGTAAGGGTGACTCACATAGTGGGAAACAATATTCCGATTCTCTCTAATACCCTCACAATAATCTGAAATAGTGCTTATGTCACCAAACACTGTGCATAGTGGTGACAACTTTATACCTAGCTAGTTTCCATTTTAATTGGCCAGAGATAATATCTTTCAAAAATAATCGAAGAAAAAAATAGAATCGTCCTCTTTCTTAAATACTTAGTTTCCAATAAGAACATCTGACATGATATTTTATTACGTTGAAAATTTTGCAAAATATTAATCCGATACCAGAACAAAATGCAAAGCAATACAAATTAGACCTTTCACAATGAGTAATAAATAATGAATTCTATCAGTAAAGTATATACTCATACACATGCTTTCATGAAACTTTCTCATATCTTGTTATCCCGCCATGCGATTTTAATACAAAAGTGTATTTGTAGTGAGTTTAATGATCACATGTGATTCAGCCACATCATGCCACGTCCATTATATGTAATTACCCCACAGAAAAGAGGTTGAGAATTATCAAACGTGAAGATGTAATTAATAGCTGCTAAGCCACTTTATAAGAATATCAAAAGAGAATTTCCAAAAATAGGCCATCCCAGCAATTCTTAAACTATTTACATATCGTCACAGGAAAGCAATACTGCTGTAACCGTCACTACCTACAAAATTACTTTTGAGGATTTTGAGGTGTGTAGATTAGTTAAAAAACATATTATTGACAAAATGTTTTTCCAACTTCGTACAGTACTTATTTATCGTTTTAGAGTCACGGGACCCAGATAGATCGACGCAGAAAAAAAACCCTGCAAAATGGTGTTTACAAAGTATTTTCATAGGTAGTGGCGGTTACAGTAGTATTGCTTTCTTGCGACGATGTAAACAAATTATTGAAAGGTATTATTACTATCAATCTCTCAGTCAAGTAAACAATCTCCACAACAGCTACCAAATCAACATCAAAAATATTAGAATCTATGATCCCAATGGAGTATAATCTATGAACTGCCAAAAAATCGAAAATGCTGCTCCCCTTACATATATTTCCCGGACAGAGCTCTTATCTACATTATCATAAACCATTAGAAAGGAATGTAACATCTTAACTTGCTTCTGACCTTTACAAATAGAATATGTTAATATTAGGGCTCGTTTACCAAACTTTGGGTTCACTGCTGCTAGGTATTTTTGGTTCTTGTAAACAAATTCGGCGGCCGCTAGACACCTGCGATATTCACTGTCTATTTGGAGTTAACGCGGCTAGGGTAGACACGATTTTGATAAACTAGTCAGCATTTTGATAAAATACGAATTAACAATAAACTTGCTTTGTAAAATAAAAATTTATTTACTAAATGATGGAAACAGCTTGATAGACTAAAAATCACATTAGCAATGGAACACCCTGGACCTTTTTTGCGTCTCAGTTTTTCACTCAATCTGACATAGAATCTAATGGTGTTTTGTCTTGGAAAAAAATTCTGATTCATATATTTGACTGTATAGTTTTCAGAATGATAATAACTGTTTTTTTTTATAATTTTACCAGAAAACCAAATGAAAACAAAGGGAAATCTGAAAATAAGGTTATGAAAAATATTTTTAAATGTGTGCCATGGAAATATCAAAAATGTTGATTTTTTAAAGTTTATTTAGATGATTTTTTCGTACTCAAGAAATAATTTATTTCACAATATGTAATGCAAAAAGGCCAATATCTTCGTGTAGGTATTATAAAGTCCACAGATGTGCTGCTAATTTAATCTGTCTTTTTTGTAGGGAAAAATTCACATGTTCACGGATACTTCGTGTGATAACGACGTCATTTATGTCGCTTCTGCTGTTTACGCCAACACATCCCTAAAAATAAAATTATTTAATTTATATAGCTATTTTATTTATGTTTTGTTTTAAATTATGATACATATGTAGATAGATAATTAATTAAAGAATTCAATTTTGCTTCATTTCTGAGGCAAATTTGAATTTTTTTATAAGTTAATTATAATAATTATTAAAAAAATATCTTGTCTTATCTACTGTGTTAATATAATGAAATATAAAATAAAACATTGCAAAAAATGCGTTTTTTTGGGTAGTAAATTTAAATTCTATATGACAAATTTATTGTTCGGAAGTAAATACATAGGTCATTTATAATTTAAATTTACACCTATTAAAATTCTTTCTTTTATTCATTTTTATTTTATATTTCATCACATTTTCATAATAAATGTACTTAGTCAAATTATTTTTTTAAATATTTATCATTTACTCACAAATGATTGCCTAAGTCGCCTCTAAAATCATGGAATATTGAAATCTTTAATGGCCTATATTTTTTAATTTAAAACACACATAGATAACACAAATCTGAAGTAGATATTTGATATACCTTTTGAATGCAAAAATAATTTTTCAGTTTGGTTGGGTGTTTTGGCCCAAAATTAAGATTTGTACAAAACGGGACGCACAGCCATTCCCCTTAAGAAAGGCGGATCGTGTAAGAACAAAAATAAATGAAAGATTATTATAGTTTCCGGTGGAATGCTTTTAACCGATGATTGGTCTAACACAGTGTGAAATTCCAGGTATTGGGATTCGTCCTACGACATGGAGCTATTGCCGGACCGGGCCGCCCTGGAACTGCTCTACCACCAGACAGTGGCCGAGGTGCACGCGGGCTGGATCAGTGCACCACCCACCATACAGGACCGCCTCAGGAGATATGAGGAAAACAGTCAGAAACGAGAGGTTTGCTCATACATCATATTCTTCTTCTCTCTAAACTACAGGGTGCAGCAAATCAGACAGTGCAGTTTTGAAAGGCTATTAAAATGGGGTTTATTTTATTTTATTCCTGAAGATGACATCAGAAAGATGATAGCCCCCAGCAGCGATACATTGATGAAGGCGATTTCTGAAGTTTTCGACTGCATTTTGGCACATCTCGATGGGCATAGCGGCGATTTCCTCCCGAATTTGATCCTTCAGTTCTTCCAAGATGTGAGGCCGATGTTTGAAAACTTTTTCCTTCAGATAGCCCCAAAGGAAGAAGTCGCAAATGCTTAAATCAGATGAGCGCGCGGGCCACCCCTCAGAGAGGCGAGGCGCACAGGGAACATCTGTCGCAGTTTCGTCATTGAAACTCGAGCAGTATGGGCCGTAGCACCGTCCTGTTGAAACCAGATGTCTCGCAGATCTGTTTCCACCGTTAATTCTTCCAATTGAGATTCAAAAAAAAAATTCTAACATGGAAATATAACGTTGAGTGTTGACAGTCACGGTTCATCCATTCTCCCCGAAAAAATACGGCCCAATCACCCCAAATTTGGAAATCGCACACCACACGGTCACTTGTGGGGAGAGACGATGTCTCTTGTGAAGTTGCCTCGGGTTATTTTCAGCCCAGTATTGAAAATTTGGTTTATTCACCGCTCCACAGAGATGGAAGTGGGCCTCGTCACTTCGCCATTTTTGGCCATTTTCAGATACGTGCGGACGGCAAAGCCCCGGTGTTGTCCAAACCAAACCATGGCAACGACCAAAAATAGCATGACCCTCCCAACACAATGAGACCACTCCCAGGTTTTTACTCCCACCACACGGGATGTACCGACCTTTCAAAACTGGACTGTTTGTTTTGCCACACCTTGTATTTTAATATTGCAATGAAATTTCCCTTTAATTTATTTGTTTATCTGTGCTCCTTCTGATAGCTGTAGGGTCATTTTGTTTAAGATTTTTCAAACTTAAGAGGAAACACGGGTGCTGAGAAATTTTAATAGGTATTTTGCAAAACTGCAGCTGTCACTGTCGCTGTTACCATCTCAAAGGGCGTAGTCCAGCGGTAAGGCTCTTGACTCGCACTCCAAAGGTCGCGGAATGGAATCCCGGCGTGGCAAATAAATTTTATTTGATTAATTTGTGTTTTTTCGTAATGTATTCATTTAAAAATAATATATAGTATATTTGTGGCACGTTCCAGAGTGGAAGATACTCTTAGTATCGCCCTGGTTTAAGACCACCATTCAGAATTGAAACGTTGCTTGAAATGGCTTTAGCCATGTTTGGTAACCAGATCTGAATAGCCAGGTACTTCCCCACCTTCCTCTTCCCTATCTCCTTCCCCTCCCCACTACCTTCAGCCTCACAACATACCCCAATTGGGGATGCCATAGTCCCACTGGCTCCAGACGGGAGCAGTTGGGACTCTTGTGCGGTATTTATGTAAAAAAAAAAAAAAATACTGGGCGAAAAGGACAACTGCCCCTCAGGCTGATTATACCTGAATAAAATTGACAACATCGGGGCTTTGTATTACCCTGTTTTCTACTCTAAAACTGGACTGATTTTTAAGATTCTTTCACCAACTGTATTAGAAGAAAATATTATATGTGTGTACGTTTTGCTTTTCTAGAAATACATTTGTGTACTGAACGTTGGTTGATGGCGTTCAAACTAGGCAAATTTGGATTTTTGATTTGCCATATTCAGGCTTTTCTCTTAGCATATTTTCAAAGCTTTTTTTGACATCTAGTTAGTGGTCTTTATTTCTGTCAAAATCTGACAAAAAGTTGATAATTTTTCTTAGTTCTTTGCTTATAATGTGCACAATTATACAACTCCATGACAAAACAAAACAAGAAAAGTGAAGGAAAAAAAAACTAATCTTTTTTAACCTAATATTTTACGAAGCTCTGCTTTATAACTGTTCTCTTTTATACGGTTACCAAATTGAATAACTGATAAAGTTTTGTTTCCATTAATGGCTATGGATATGCCGATTGGTATTTAGAAGAGAGAGTCTGCTGTTTCCCATTTACATTTTCCACTGGCTTATTCCCTATATTTGAACTTTTTTTGCTATTTGTCACACTGTTTCACTGTTTGTAAATAATATTCAAACTTGTTAAAAATTATATCTTGTTTCAGTACTTGGAATTGGCCAGGGGGCAGCGCCACTACGGCTGCGTGGTGGGGGGGCCCTGCCGAGCGGAGTGGGGTGGGCCAGGGGGCACCGGGGGAGTGGCGCAAGTCATCCTGGGCTCCTCGGGGCTCAAGCTACTCACGGCCGACAGGAGGGAGGCTTGCTTCAAGGTGACGCGCATGCGCTGTTGGAGGATCACCACACTCAGAGGGGTAACACTTCTTTTTACACATTGTCCACAACAATTGAAAATACGCAACACATTTCACGTTACAAGACGATTATTATTCAAGATATGGGAAAGGAAGATCTGGTTTCACTGCAATTTCTGAAAGGTTTTCTAAAATAAGTCACAATTACACATTTGAGCTAATTGGCCTTCCGAAATTTGTCCAAGCAATATGGTATTATTATATTAACTAGCAGTTAAAAACCCGCTCTGCAGTTTTTTACTGCTAGGCCCTGCGGGCGGCTTTTGTCTCGGCTTCGCCAGGTTCGTGTTGGTGATCATTTTATAAATCCAGCAGGAACTGGTTACAAAATTAGCCCGTGTATCCACTGTCAACAGTGTCAACATGTCAACCAGTGATTGCAGTGATGGCAACTGGCAAGTCACCTCGAAAAAGTACCGCGACGTCATATGTAATATATAGCCGCTTCAGACAACAGAGAATTACCGTCAATCTTCCGAAATCCGGGAGATACTCCAGATTTTTTATTATATATTGGTTCTTAGCAAGTTACAGGGAGAAATTAACCCCTTTGTCTTGCAAACTGTAGTAATGTCACCTGATGGATTTTTTTTTAACCCGATGTTCGGGCTGCCTTGGGCAAGATGAAGGGCATTCATATTTTTTTATTGCTTGTTTTAAATCTGCGAGTGGTATACATTTTGTAAAGATATATGCACACATACAGACATTTTTACATACACCCATGCATGTATGTATTCATATACCACAAATATGTATACCATAATAAATATATACAAGTATTTAATTTTTTATATAAGAATAAAAAGGTAAATTTTGTTATAGCCCGCACATCAAGGTGGATGAAGGATGGATATGGGCAGGCGGTGGAGGGGATTGTCATCGGGACTTGAATGCCCGAGACATGAGATGCTTGGGTTCGGATTTGAAGCAAGTTTTGAGAAAAATGTTTTGGCCAGGTCTATTATGTGTTTTTTAAGTGGAGGGGTTTTCGTGCCTGAATTAATAATGCTATTTCGGACGAACCAAGGACTTTTGGTGAATCTTCTAAGCAAGACATTTTGGAAGGTTTCTAGACTCTTAGTATTGCTTGTGGCCCAAATTGGAGCGGCGTAGGTCATGATGGGTCGTAATTTTGATTTGTAAATGAGAAGTTTGTTCTGAAGCGACGTTTGACTGTTATAATGTAAAAGCGGGTAAAGGGATGAAGCACCGTTTTTGGTTTTTTTAATTGTATGTTTGATGTGTGTGTGCCATGTGAGTTTTTTGTCGAGTGTGACTCGAGTGTGATATTGAGATACTCTAGATTCAAATTCGTAGAACTTATACCTAGGAACGGAAATGGAACCTCTACGTGTTGCCGACGAAAGTAGCGTCATCTTGTGATGAATTCTTGAATTAAAAATCGAACTACAATGGTAGCATTGTGTGAAACTCCACGTACACAGATGTTATTTGAGGTGCGGCTGTTAAACGTGGCGTCGACATGAACTCGTGACTGGGTTCTGAAATTCAACTGCACACAGATCCTAAGGTATTAATACTGTTCGATGAAAATTGGGGTTTACTTTATTTATGGATTTATGCTGGGTATTTACGGATGTTCTATCTTAAGGCGATCCAATAGTCCAGGAAAAAATCTAAATCGGATTTCACGCCCTTTATGGGAGAAGTTTAAAAATATTTGCGAAAATGCTCTCAGAAAGGTTGGAATAGGTATTTGAGAATTTTTTTTATAGCTTGATTTCGTAAAGGCCTGTAAAAAATATTAATTCCTTTTTTACGCATGGTTTATTGTAATAAAACGGAAATTTAAAATTGATTCCACGAAAGCAAGCGGCGCGGAGCCACACGTCTATTTCCCGCTATGGCCGGGGTGTGGCTGACACGAAATGGGTTGTGTCCAGTGCATGGTTCTTTGGCCCATGCCATAAGGGTCACTTCAAGATCCAAATTCGTAGAGTGCGGGCCGTATTGATTGATGTCAAAAATACCAATGAGAAAATGCATATTTTATTTTGTGAAATTCGGGCATAAATATCAATTTTTTTTGCCATTATTATAAAATAAACTGAATTTGACACATTATACAATAAAACCATGTCCGAAAAGGGGTTTATAAGTAGGAGAGTTTGAACTGGAAAGTGTTTTTTATAGACCTAATACTTTATTTTTTTCTAGGCTTATTAAAAGACTTAAAGACTATTAAAAATTACCAATATTTTTAGGGGCCAAGGTATGTTCTACACGCAGTATTTAATTGAAGCATCTATAATACTTCTTAGCGATCAAATTTTCAAAACAAAAAACATATGATTTTGTATGATTTTGCATTATTTAGTATGACTTCATCTTAAGAGGCCGCTCTCCGAATTTTTACCGATTTCTTGCAAACCTCCCTTAAACATTTGAAGTTTTTAAGCTCTTAAAAAAATATATGTTATTTTTGAAGATAATATCTATACATTCCCCACGCCGAAACGCAAATTATATGAAATTCCCTCGATAGAAAAAAATCGCAAAAGTGTACAAATTTTTTTATTTTCAAGTCTGTTTCCGTTATTTTACAAGTTATATGTATGAAAAAATTCACAGTGTTTCATTAAATACTGTTTTAGACAGCCCCCAAGCGATTTTTGCTCTATTTTAAACGAGTCGTGTTTTATTAAAGATTTTCGCAGTTTTTGCATCGATTTTGGCGCTGTAAATGTTAGCGTTCTCCTCTAACATTAGTAATTTCGTATCTCTCCATCTTTTTCTTTTTGGGGCCGGTAACGGAGCCTTAAGTGAGAACAATCCAGTTATGATTTTTGACATAAAAATACACTACGACGTGGACTGGACCGATCACAGGCCTCTCGAATTAACCCTACAAACGGAAGGAATACCGAAAACCGAAATTTATTCATGTATAAAAATCGACCGTGCAACATGGAATCCTAAAAATGAACACGATATCCATAGTTATACTCGAACTTCACAAGTTTTTCTACAAAAAATTAAACAAGATCTTACGCGATACGAGAGAAGTGACAACCCTGCTCGAGCTAACATCAAGACACTGTATACACGTATTATAGAGGCCCTGCGAAGCGCCGCGATTGCAGTATTTAACAATCGCAAACGAAGACTGCAACGACGTAAACAAATCTGTGGATGGAATGATTTTGTCGCACAAAAATACATAGAATCAAGACGTGCAATGATGATATGGATTGAAAATGGTAGGCCTCATGAGGGCTCAATTGCGGATGAACGAAAATTAAAGCGTGCTGCGTTCAAACTAGCACTGAAAAAATGCCAAAACGACTGCGAGCAAATTCAAATGGACAAAATAGCAGGAGATTTACACAGTCGTGATTTCAAACAGTTTTGGCTGAAGACAAATAAACACTGCAACGTGAAATGTAAAATTCCGTGCAACATAAATGGAGAAACAAACACTAAAGCAATCGCTAACATTTTTGCAGATCACTTCTCCATCTCTACTCCGACCTCACCGAACTCTGCAAGCAAACCACCACCTAGTTCTATCCCAAATGAAGACAGTGACCTCTTGATCACAGCAGACATGGTCAACACTGCCCTGAGATACATGAAAGCTGGAAAATCAGCAGGTCACGACGGATTGAGCACCGAACACATCAAACACGCTGGAGGACCAATTCTTCAACTGCTGGCGAGTCTGTTTACCGACATCTTAAAGAATGGATACCTACCAACTGACATGACAAGAACAATAATAACTCCCATTCTCAAATCAAAATCGTTGGACTCTACCTCCCAGGGTAGCTACAGACCGATTTCAATTGCCACCACCATCGCACGATTATTCGAACGTCTACTACTAAACCAGATCGGTCCCAGCTTGGAAACTAAGGACAACCAAATGGGCTTCAAACAGCAAATGTCTACAGATACTGCTATATTTACTGTGAAAAGAACCCTGGAATACTACAGGAATAAAAAGACCACCACGTATGCATGTTTTCTAGATCTGAGCAAGGCCTTCGACAGGGTTTCTCACCCTCTACTATGGGATAAACTCAGGGAAAGAGGCATATCACCGGCGGTGATACATATCCTCGACTTGTGGCATAGACAGCAGGAGAACTTAGTAAGGTGGAAAGATGAACTCTCCGAACCTTTCCTCCTGAAGAGCGGCGTTAGACAGGGAGGATGCATGTCCCCGATATTGTTCAACCTGTACATGGACGAACTCACCGATAGGCTAAACAATGCAGGGGTAGGCTGCCAAATTGGAGGACAGTTTCTGAACAATATCAGTTATGCGGACGACATGGTATTGATGGCACCATCTATAAGGGGCCTACGTATTCTTTTAAAGATCTGTGAAGAGTTTGCTGAAGAAACAAACATGCAATACAACCCCACTAAAACGGCTCTACTGGTCGTAAGATATGGACAAGGACCAAAAAATATTCCTCCAGCTACCCTGAATGGTGTGAACCTGCAGGTGACTGAAGGAACTAAATACCTTGGACACATAATCACCAGTAATCTGATGGATGATGACGACATCGATAGGCAAAGAAGAGCTCTCAGTGTTAAAGCAAACATGCTCAGTAGAAGATTCCGCCTTTGCAGTACTGCTGTAAAAAGGACGCTCTTCCTTTCCTTCTGCGCAACACTGTATACGTCTGAACTCTGGGCAAACTACAAGAAGAGTAGTATAGAAAGACTTCGGGTTCAGTATAACAACGCCTTCCGCATAATGTTTGGTCTCCCCAGATATTGCAGCGCTTCCCGGATGTTCACGGAGGGGCGAGTTCCTGGCTTTGCAGCCCTTATTAGATCCAGGGTGGCAGGAATGAGGGAAAGGATAACCAGCTCTGGAAACATCCTCGTCATGGAAGCCCGCCTCAGTCCATCATCCAGTATTGATGCACACTGGAGAAAAATACTGGCTCCTTACGTGCTCACAGAATCCTGAAAGCTTAATATTATTATTTCTTTTGTTTTCCTTTTACTACTATTAGCTTATTATCTTTTTTTTTTTTTTTGTTTCGTGTACATTCATATCCACCTTCCTTTTCTTTTTTTTTCCTTTCAAATATTTTATACTTTGTACATGTATGTTTATATTATACCCTTATGGAATGTGTGGGATTGCACTCTCCT
Organism: Limnephilus lunatus; assembly: GCA_917563855.2. Taxonomy (NCBI): domain Eukaryota; kingdom Metazoa; phylum Arthropoda; class Insecta; order Trichoptera; family Limnephilidae; genus Limnephilus; species Limnephilus lunatus. Next base: position 49,888,607 of record OU830600.1, read on the forward strand.
CCCCACATACTGGAATAAACACTTATTTATTTATTTATTTATTTTATTTATTTATAAAACACTCAGTTAAAATACAAAAAAAATTATATAAAGGCTCACTCAAATGACAAAAAATATAAATAATAAATCTGTATGGAGGGTATTTTTAGGGAAATGAAGAGTGGAAGTTATGGGAAGGAAAAAGGTATAAGGGATGTGTAAGAATCTGGGGGTCAATGTGTTCAGGAGTGACGGACTTATGAATCCATTCCTCCCACTGCGGTACAAGGCGATTGGTTGAGAGAGTCCGACTGGAGAAGTCTAGGTTAGGTCACCCTCAACAGTTCACTCCCAGTTCGGCCGCCATGCAATAGATGGGCAAACAGATTCGCCGCCGAGACCTAGAAAAACCTCACCCCATGAACCCGGGCACCCCTGCTAAGTCACCAAACGTAGCGAACCACTTAAGGTGACCTATAGCAGGGGTATTGGGTATCCAATAAATGGTTACCGGGGTGGCGGTACCCATACCCACCTCCCAAATTGGATGATTTTCATTTTTGTATAAATATGTAAATAATACATATGTAGATTAATCACCTGATTAGAATACTGGTACTACATGTGCTTCTTTCCAAAAGCCAGGAGAAAGTTCCCATGGTTAAAGATTCATTAAAAATAATAAAAAGCGGTAACCATCAAGAATATGTACAGCAACTGACATAGAAAGTAGGAATTTTATTAGGTCCACAACCTTTACTGGAATCTAGTTACTCAAAAAATATTTTATTTCATCTGCATTAAATATTTTTACCCAGCCGAGCTATTCCCTAATTTTTGTGAGATCTTAAGATAACGTGCGAGATCTCCTGTCAAATGAGTGTCAGATTTGGGTGGTAGAGTTGGCAACGCTGCCTGTCATACACTCAGATATGGGTGATTTTCTATGGCTGTTATTTGCTTTTTATATGGATATCAGCCAGCTTCAACGTTTTTAAATAGTTTTAAACACGAAATACTGTAAATATACATGATTATTTATCCACTTAAAGTATGTTTAAAGTTGTATACCGTGGATTTGACATTTGCGAAATTTCGTTTCAACCCAAATTCGCATGAATTACTTACTTAGTTTATCAAAATTAATCAAATTATATTTCACTCGTATTTGTTTGAGAGAATCAAGTTTGTTTATTCTCTTTAGTTGCTGAATGTATAATTGTTAGTGGCAGATAATGCCGGAAAAACACTTTATTTAGAAGAAATCTAACCACAGGCAAGTACAATCGTCGCAATAGTGACTTTAGAACTTCAAACTTGTATTACTTGAACGTATGTCAGTAAACTAGATGACAGCCAAACGTCAGTATGAAATTCGAATATTCGACATCACCCGTTGCTTTTTTTATTAACTTTGTCGTGCAAATTACCACAGTATGCAATTAAAAACGTAAAATAAATAATCAAGCATTCATAAAATATGTGACAGCTATGACAGCCCGCGTTGCCAACTCTACAATCTGACACTCATTTGACAGGAGATCTCGGACGTTATCGATCTCACAAAAATTAGGGAATAGCTCGGCAGATTGCTTTGGTTATGTTTGTAATGTTTGGCATTGTATAATCACCTGATTCCGACTTTGGTGAAAAATATTTAGAAGATATGTTTGCTATGTACTATTCACCATCATTTGCGGAAATATCATCAAAATGCGTTACTTTAGGAACACAATTGGTTTTTCAAAATGATTTTGAGAGAATATTACCAGAATACCTTTATGTCAACTTGGAGACTACTTTCGACAGAGTGTAGAGTCTGTCAAAAAAGAGTAGAAAATAAATGAGGGCGCCACTGTAGTTCAAATGGCAATACTAAAAATATAACACATGGTGGTAACTCAAAGCTGTGTAACCTAAATTTTTTGTAAAAATTCAAAAACACATAAAAGTAGGAAAAATATTTTTTTAATTGCAATTTTGACATCCACTGATCTCAAAATTAGAATTGCATATAATTAGGTATATTTGCAATTTTGTGGTAATATAATGAAGAATAACTATTTTATAGTAAAATAAATAGCACAGTTAGAAATTGCTCACATTTATTTAATACTAGCTTAATTGCCCGGACTTTCAAATCACATCTCTAATTTTAGATCGAAACCAGATATAAAAGTAGTGTTTTTTTATTACATAAATAATACCTTGTTTTGTTTTATACAAGGTTTTATTTAATATCACATACAAAATCATTACATTATATGCCTGTATACAGTATTCATTCCAAATCCCAGAACAAACTATAAATAAAGTATTTCGTAAAAGGCTTTAATAACTCTAATAACAAGTAGTTCGTGGTTTATTGTTCCGTGGTTGAAATTGCCCAAAACTAAACTTGTCAAATGTTAAATCAAGATGTTTATTTATTTATTTATACTTGGTTTTTACAGATGTGAGTGAATCACGTGAGAAGAATCCAGTTATAAAAACTCAGTTAATGCACAAATAGGCTAAAAAAATACATAAATAGTATAATACATAATACAATCAATCAAATCATACTTTGGTGAATTTTGAAATATATAAATTAAAAATTTATTAAAAATCAATTAGAAATAGAAAATTATAAAAATACTAAGTTCATTCAATAATACAAAGAGAGACAAGATACACAAGAGACATAATTAGAGATAGAAATGGTAATGATCGGTCAGTGGCTGAGTTGGCATCGCATTTGGGTCCTACCCAGGCGTCCCGTGTTTGATTCCTCGGCTGGCTAGAACATTTACCGCTTTCTGTGATGTTACTTGTTAGTAGGAGATTTTCAAATATTGTTACGTTATTCGTAACCCGGGAATGTTTGTTTTCCTTTAAAAAAAAAGTTATGTAATTAGCACAAAATATTTTTCAGCAATCGCAGAACATTTTATGTGAATCCATATAGATTATTGACAAAATATCTGATTCAGCACACCCTTTCTAATTATATAGTCGGCACATTCAGGTCAGAGGGATAAAATAGGCGATATTATTTTTAAATGTATTTGGGTTAAACGTATTATGGCGTCTTAAATAATGGGAATTGGGAACATTTATTTCAATATTGCTAAAACATAACATAATATCATTCTCCTTCTTTAACAATTCGCCTGATGGTACTTTCTGATTTACCTGCGAAAAAAGTGATAGCCACTTTTATAGTATATCTATGTAAATAAAATAAAATCATACATAAAACACTTTACAAATATTGAAAAAAAGTACTTTAAAATTGTTATTATTAAAATAAAACTGAAAATATCTTATTAAAAAAAAATGTTGCTTACAGTATTCTACATATACAGCGTCGTTGCACTTTAACAGAACTGTCAAATAATATGTAAACATAACCTTCAAAAAAAGTAATTTTCAAGTGTATTCAAGCAACAGTTCTCACCAAAATAGGTTCTTATCATGTCAACGTGTTACAGAATTTAAAAATAAATAAATATAACTTCACTACATACCAATCAATTCAGAAGTTCGCATAAAAACTTCGATTGTATCATCAGTTCTGGATTCTTGCATAATACGTTGAAAAACGTTCAAAATTACCTCCCTAACGCCACTTTTTAAGATTTTATTAATTTTATTTTTAGTTTTTACTTAGAACTCGAAAAGAATTACATACAAACCAATCGAAAACTCGTACGACGACACTTAAAAAAATACTTCAGCAATATACCATTGATAGTTGACAGTTATATTGGTGTTGCCAGCCTACAAATTTTTTAGTTCTGTTTTCTTTATTTTCTACTCTTTTTTGACAGACTCTACATATGATTTATGACATACAATTTGCATTTTTTTTGCCATTTTCCTTAAATTAGAGAATTCTCTCCAATGTGACATGTTACTACGTTTTTTTACCTTAAGTCTAACTTTATTTACAATCAATTGCGGATTAAACCAGGATTTATTGATTAAAAAAAAATATTATATTTTTTTAATTTTGTCAATAATTTTTTCCACAATTTTTCATAAAACAAGAGAACCATGCAATTCACATTTTTATTTTTAAAAAGTGTTATTTAATCAACGGTCAATATTCATCCTAGTTTCCCTTCCTGAAGCTAATTTTGATAATTTTTTTATTAATTTCTAAGAATTGATTTTTATTTTGTTTTGCCTTAATTTCAAATGAAGGGTGATAAAGATCTAATTTATTGTTAGGCTTGTTAAATTTATCATGAAAAACTCGTTAAACAAATAAAATAGATTTACCTGGTTGTTCCTTGTAAATATGTAGATGTAGGTAGGTACAGTGAAACCCTCTTAAGGAGTTTTCCAAGGGACCGGAAAAAAATATATTGTAAGTGGGAAAACCTTATCTCTTCTTCAATGGCGCTACAGCCCATTTCGAGCCTTGGCCTCCTTCAAGATAAGCCTCCGCCGCCCTCTGTCCTCGGCCGTCGTCTTCCAATCTGCAACATGGAGTAGACCTCTTGCGTCCTTCCTGACATCGTTATCCCATCTCAGCCTAGGTCTGCCTACCAAAGGCGGGTTTACCTCCCGGGTGTCCTGTTAGAACCTTCTTCGGTACTCGTGTGCTTGGCATTCGGTGCACATGTCCGGCCCATCTTAGTCTTTGGAGCCTTAACCTCTCAGAAATAGACTTTTGTTTATTAAGTGTCCCTTAGAAAACTGTCAAAACGTGATTATATTTGTGTTATTTACGATTTTTACTAAAAGCTTTATAAGGTTATATCAATGCATGTAGATCACCATGTCTCTCTCTCTCAGGTTGATGTAAGACCTAGCGATCTATAATGTGGGAAAATGCAAGGTTCTGCTTTTTTGTTCCAAATAATAAAAACAAGATTGTTTGGGAAGGTTCCATAAATGTATATTTAACCAACAAATCAAGGTAAAGAGGCAAATGCCTTAACAAAATTAATAACAGAGAAACCCTCATACCTGTGGACCAACGCAAACGGTGCTATTCTAAATCTAGTACGGAAAACGGCGAACAGAAGGTGACGGCACGCAATCCCGCGATCGCCAACGGAGGACTCCGGATGAAGGGGGCAAACATCTCGTGAAGAATCTCCAGACGGCCAGGAGTCCGGGCCAGATGGATCCGTCGAGCACGTACCGGGATGAGGGCTCTAAAGGCCAAATGCGAGGTTATTTCCTACCGGCGCGAGGGACGCCATCTTGGTGCCAGAGCGTGGTGATTTTAGCGAGGCTGTTTCCTCCGACAGTGGGCCACAAATAAATCGTTAGCGTCACAGTTTTATAACCGGAGTATATCCACGTAGTGGTTTTGCGCGGAATTTATCATCTCCAAAGCAGATGATTTGCGATTTTTCCGGAATCTCAGCAAGATTCCCCGAGCCACACGGCGTACTTCAAATTCAAACAACCCAAAAAGGTTACGCATGCGGAGAATGCGAATTCACCATTTCACAAGCGGCACAAACATTATTAACCGAAAATCCAGCCCGAAAAAGTTAAATAATAAACTCAAAACATCTTGTTGAGTGACCTCGTCAAAAATTCACCGGTTCCCTCACGGTAAATTTTCAAGAAAGTCCATGGAAAAAGACCCGGTTCAAAAATCAGAGAGAAAAAGTGTTGCCAGTCCAATACAGGCTGTTCAAATTACCAGGTTAGTGGTCAGGTAAATAATTATAATATCACAAATTGATAATTATTTACGTGACAGCTTCATAAATCACGTTTTGGGAAACGTAGCCTCATTCTAAAAACTGTTTTGGAAAGGTTATGAAATAAACTTTCAAATTGTATTATTACAAATAAATAATAACATTTATAAATATTAAAATTTAGAATGCAAACATAAAAAAATTGTAAAAATGACCCATGTGATGTTTTATGTGAAAACGGTACTAAAATCACAGATTATGTAAAAAAAACACTTATCCTATCGTATAAATATATAATAAACAATTTTGTCACCTCACTTATTTACCATTTCATACAAAAATATTTTAATAAAAAACTAACAATGTCTCGAACAAATGACAATCAAACAAGATAGAGGTTCCATTCGGCTCAGATAATTAATCTCTACGTTCCATAGATATTTTTGAATACATACGTGTAGCGTTGTTCATTATCGATATTCCGTTTTTTATTTCATGGTAATCCGTATACTAGTGATGGAAATAAATCAATTTTTGTAAAATCTTGCGCGTTTACGTCAAAAGACGCTCTAATGTCTTGACCGCTATTATTATATTCACGTCTTTTGACGCTCTCAAGCCCCGTTTCCACGCTTGCCAAGCCTACGCAAGCCTCCACAAATGCCAACGTGGAAACAGGTCGTTTGTCTTGGCTTGCGTAGGGTTGCGTAAGCTTGCAAGAGCTTGCCGCCGATCCAGTCGGGGTCGGATCCAGCGGCAAGCTTCGGCAAACGCTCAGTGTAATTTCCGAACTGACGGCAAATGCACGCCGTTTTTGCTCCATGCGGTATATCGATAATTAACATTACGAGACATATGTATGACGTAAGAGGCATGCCTGACTTATTAAAATGTATAAGTACATAATCTGCGTAACACGTCAGCAAAGATTGACTTCCCGAGCAGTCAGGACGTTTGTGTGAAAATGCAACGTTTGTTATATAACATTTAGGGACTGATAACTTTTTACACCGCTTGCTGGCAAACTTTTTTCAACTTTTGCGTCTCTACGGCCCAGTAATTTTTACATAATTTAATTAATGTAAAATTAGAGTGCTTCATAAATATCATTATTGTCACAGGTTCGGTTTTAAAGGGTTTTTTCTTCAGACAAAAGGAGTTATTTGACATAGTGATGAACTCAAAGTGTCAACAGATGGAAAAAGATTTTTATATTTGAAAAAATCTTATAAACCTCACAATTGCCTTAAAGAGGGGTTGGTTAAACTCTGTAAAAAGATCACGGGCTTCAAATTTTGCTTTAAAAAAAGATGGACAATTGCTCGTCGAGATGAAGCTAGATTTGTGATGGAAAATAAAAAAAGTGACTTGAGACTCCGATTGGTTTTATATTGCACGCGATTTCTCCTGAAAACGGCATGTCGTGGTCAAAAACACAATTTGAATGTAGTTCTGACCGATCCGAGCGCTTGAAAACCGAAGATCTTCGGAAAAGTGCACCACTTTCTCATTTGGCGTTTGAGAAAGAGGTGCACTTTTAGGTCAATCGGTTGCATCAAAATTATTAGAAGACATTATTCTAGGCGCTCATCTTTTAACAGACAAGTGGACGAAACATTTGAAGATAATCGCTCTTCTTAAAAACAGATGTTCATTGGGACGTGAGAGGATGCGGATTATTCTAGTATTTTTATATCTTCAAGTGTACCTACCTATGCGATTAGTTTGCAGGAAGTCTGACTATACAAACGTAGTGTAGCAGAATCCTTGCCCATCGTCCACCAGTTACAGGTAGGTGCAACTAGTTACAGGTAACCCCCAAATAAACAATTAAATCGTTTTCCTAAAGAAGTTTTCGATTTAATATTTCCTCCGGATATTCATTATATAAATATCTTTGGCACCGACGATGATGACGATTGTTCATAGTCTGCATCAGAATGTTAAAAAGCAAAACTAAACATTACTCGGCCTTTATTTTCACATGGATATGGACATAAATAATTTCAATTTTAAGATTTAAAAAAAAAAAAATTCTTCTTAATAAAATCCAGAAATCGTTAATAAAATCCAGTAAAACTTACTTAAACCAAATATTCTTATTTTTTGTAACCATACCGAAAAATAGTATCACTTTTTTTCCTCGTTAATCCTCCCTGTGAATTGTTTCCAACTTTTGGGGTATTTGGAACCACTGTGCACCGCCGGCCATCTTGTTGTCACTACGCGTTGATTGGTTTATTGGTTTACGGCATGGCGTAGCGAGATCAAGTACTTCGCAAATGACATGTTGAATTATGCTTGCAGTTAATTTTATGTTTTTTAAGATAATTTTCGTTAAATGATCAATTCACTGTGATATTAGTGTAATTCAACATAATTACCAATGCTAGCGTTACTTTTTTTTCAGTTTTAGTCCTTTAAATAGTGTTTTGTTAGTGATTTATTTTCGTTTTACAAAAGATTTTAGGTTACGTCCGAAATTTTTTTTAATGACTTTTCCGCATGAATTTAATAAAACTTCTATAAGTAATATTATTTAATAATCTAAAAGCCTTATGCATGTGTAAATAAACACAAAATAGAGAAATCAACGCATTAAATTGCGTAACACCGAATCCAAGATGTCATATTTTTTCAGTTATTTTTTCGGAATCATTAAAATATTTTTTTATCCTTTTTAATTGTATGAACGAGATAAAAAGTGAAGTGACAGTTTTATTCCAAATTCATAAAGCAAGAGGACTGTATTTTTTTAATTTTGAATTTTCCTAAATTTTTCGACCATTTTAATAGAATATGTTTACTGTCAGCTGTTTTTTTTTAAATTTTTTCATTAAAATACTACAATTTTCAAACACGATCGTATATGTCAGATACAAAAATCTAAAAGGCAATTCTATTTAGTTTCTATAAAGGTATATGGTTTTACGACATCTTCAAAAATAATAAATATATAGAACATTCGCTTGTGTCATACCTAAATTCCCATTCAAATGACGTACAGTGATCTTCCATCGTGACGTCACCACACAGCATACCAACTTGACGCTGTGTTTTAACGAGAATATTAAAAATGCACTTTTTAATATTTTTTTAAAAACTGTACGTTTAATATTATTTATTAAAACTTATATATTCAGAATCAGCGTTTATTGGTCTACAAGAACATATTTTTTTAAAGCCATAATATTTTTCACTGGAGTTCCTTATTGAGGGCTGCCAAACCATAACGTTTTAAGTGCCACACGAACTCAAATACGTTTTATTGCAGTAAAACTTTGTATGTGCTGGTGTTTACTTGCACTCTAAAGTTAAAGAGTCACTAATGACGTCTAGCCTAAATATTGAGAAACAGCATGCCATAACGTTTTAAGTGCCAATTGAGCTGCAAATGTTAGTTCATTCAAAATGTCAGAAGAAAACGGTGCATCAACGTCGAGAAAACGTGTTTTGGGGATTATATGTGCTGGTGTTTACTTGTACTCTAAAGTTGAAAGGTTACTAACGCCATCTGGCCTAAATATTGTGAAACAGCATGCCATAACGTTTTAAGTGCCAATTGAGCTAAAAATGTAAGTTCATTCAAAATGTCAGAAAAAAAATTCTAAAATTCACGAGAAAACGTGTTGCCGTATTTAGCCGGGGAAAGCAAATGGTTTTATTTATTTATTTTATTTATTTATTTGGAATTTCACGCCCGGCTGGGCTTTTACATACATTATTTTTAAAACAAAGAACATCTAAATCTAAATGTGCATAACAAAATCATAAACAAAACAAAATCAAAATCAAAATCGAAATCAAAATCAAAATCAAAATCAGAATCAAAATCAAAATCAAAATAAAAATCAGAATCAATATCAAAATCAAAATCATAACCAAATCTAAAACAAAAATAGAGTAAAAAAACAAATTGAAATAAAAACAAAATACTCCACCATGCAAGATGGAAAAACTGTAGACTGGGAAAAGTGCAATACATGTGAAATAATTCGAAGCAGAGCTATGCAGTTGGAATTATTAAATTTGTGGTTCTTCTTTCTGATATAAATTTTACTATGACTTGTTTATATTTAGTGAATGATGTGTTAAATATGTCAACAACATCTTTATAGTCATTAGCCAAATTTTGTATACGGCGAACAGGGGTATACAATTGTGATTCTGTGTTGGAGTTGTCACAATAGAATGGTAGATAGTGCCTCGATGTTGAATTGCGAGATATATGGAAAGAAATCAAGTATAATAGTTCTGGGCTGTCAATTATTGAATTTATGATTTTATGTAAACATGTTAGGTCATATACTATTCTACGTTCGGATAATTTTAATAAATTAAGTTGACATAGTAGATAATCATAGTTGATACATTCCCTTGTAATACCTGTTATGAAAATATTGAAATTATTCATAACAATTGTAATCAGGTACTGATTACCAATATAATTATTGTCTATGGTTTTTTTGACAGCCATATATTGATGCAAATAGGCAGGAAGTGTTTGATTCTTGCCTGGGTCTCCACTTCCCCGCGGGGCCCGATTGGGCACGGACCCTGTGGGAACGTCACAGTGCCAAGTTTAAAAATAAGTGATTTTTAAAAGTCGAGCGGAGCAAATGCTCTTTTAAATTGATCAAGGCATCCAATCCTGGATGAGTATGAATAATAAGTTCGTGTGCGAATCGCGAGTAAATACGCATGGTGCGTGAAACAAAACCGGATCCGCGAACGTAAATCGCGTGTCGGCGTATTCCGGAGATTCGAGATTCCATTTGTAGAATCGATGTGTCGGAGGGTAATCCTCGCTCGCTTCGAAACTGTTGACTGTCGGGATCGACTATTAGTTACTTTGATATCGGATGAGTTCCGTATTTGGGGGGCGAGATCGCACGTTACCCACTTTGCCGCGAAGTCACGCTAACACACGGATGGAAGGATACCGGAGGTCATCCACGAGGTCCCGGTATAGTTCTGGCCTGTATTCTGTACGAGAGACGAGCTGGCAGGCTGGATGCCGCTCTGAAGCAGTCGCGGAACCCTGGAGGAAGGCGTCCCCATCCATCGGTAGAGACATAGTAGTTAGGGTTTAGTTTTACGGTCAATGATGGGGGTAAGTTTTCACATGTATTTGTAAACCCTTACTTCTAATGAAATAGATTCTAATTGTGTTAACAGAAGATCTTGCCTTTCATTGTTTGAGACTACTTGTGAATAAGCACCTCATGCCCGTCCCTACTCATTAAAACCCATGCCTACACCGCATTAATTATATAATTATACTACATATCAAATGGCGCAACAACGCGTTGGTCTCGTAATAACTTATTCACAGGTAGATCTGCTTGTTACAAAATATTATGTTATAATTCCATGTGCTAGCATCCATCTTAGTCATATTACTGCAGGTGTCAATCACTTTGTTGTTGTGATGTCCATAACCTCAATTTATTTATGTTTGTCATTATAAATAATGCTCAGAAAATACATAACGGTAGTATACAATGTGTAGGTACTGCTTTAATCAAAGTCAATCCACAGCAATTAATGTTCAGCTAACAAAATTATCTATGATAATATTGATAATTATCTATTCAGATTTTATCTTTGACACAAGTGTCAAAACAAGTGTCGTGTTTTTACACTATCAAATATTGAAAACCGATGTTAAATACAATTTTCTAAAACTTATATTACATTCTTATTTATGAGGTTAAATAAGAATATAAGGTTAATTTAAATAATTATTCAAATGTTTATAAATACTAAGAACTAAGTGACATTATGTTCATAATTACGGAGGTACATTAATCAAAACAACAAATAACTTTGCAGTAATAATGATAACTTTTCAGTTTTATTATAATAAAAGGTACATGTACTTAATACAAACATTTTAAAAATATATTTGCACAATATTATTCGAGCTTTCTATAATGCCGGTACACATTCAAATTATGACTTAGTCGAAAATAAAATTACCTACACTATTAATGTTTTAAATATTATCAAACAAACGATTTGTTTATGTTTCAAAATATGTACGTACTACAACACGTGCAAATATCTGTCAAACTGTGTACATTGTCATCTGTCATGATGAAATCAAAGCATGCAAATATATTTTTGTTTATTATGCAATTACAAACGAATGACTTTATTAAAGGGATCGTTCATAATTTATATGATATATTATCATTTCAAATATTTTAAATAGTTACGAGACAAGAAGTTTATTTTAATAACAGTCGACATCTGTCACAAATATTTTGTTGTTGATTGTTTATTTTCTAATGTCAAACTTGATTTCAAAAAAAAAACTATAGACGACGGTAGCAGTCGGTCTATTTACATTTTAACACGGGTTTGAAAATCTAAATACTTTGGATAAATCTGTACAAATTCTATTTTTAATATTGATTACTAAAAGCTACGCCATAATATACTAAATTATTATTAGTAAAAGGTACCTATTATACAGTGCGTTTCATTAGAGATATGAACTATCTTTGTAATTATTACAAACAAAAAGGCAAGGTTGCCGCAAATTTTTTTTTTAAATCAAGGTTGCCACAAATCATTAAATTTTATTCCACACAAATCAAGGATGTCACAAAATTTATAAATTTTGTATTGAAAAATCAAGGTTGCCACAAATTTGAAAGTTTATTCAACTTAAAATTTATTTATTTTTCTCAAAAATCAGGGATGTCAAAAAAAATTTTTTTTCACAAAAAGGATTTTTTTTTTTTTTTTTTTTTTAAATCTTCACTTGTTATCATCATCATCAACAATTATTTTATTTTTCATAAATAATATTTTCAAATAATTTTTTTTGACAAGATGTCATATTTTATAAACATCATCAATTACAAATCTAATAAAGATTTATTAAACAAACAAAATTTAAATAAGGGCATACATAGAGCTAACATGGAGTCACTCGATTTTTTCTCATTCTTTGCGCAAGGAATGCAGAAATTTCAGGGTTACCAATGCTGGTTAGAAAGTTTCTTTCTTTCTAGTTTTTTGAGGTGGTGGGCCTATCACCACAAGATTCGAGAACGGTTGAAATAATCGATTGTATACCAATACACATAATTACAAATAAATAAAAAAAACAATTATTGTCAATTGCGACATTTTCTTAAATTCAGTTTTTTTACAAAAACGGGCATAATGTTTTGGTAGTTTGTGGACTTAGAGAATTCAAACTTTTTTTTTTTCTTTCTTTTCAAAATTTTTTTTGGGGACGTCGATGTAGTTATTCTGGTTTTGTTTTCCTGCCGTGCTTGAAGTACCGCGAGATACAATATAACATCAGTTAACACATCATTATAAAATTATGGAAGTACAATTGGAGATTGATATTTTTCCATATTTTGTCCACTTGTTCCGAAGGGATGAGAGTAGTGTATGCCGCTACCTATTCGTAACGCTTCGAATTCTTCGAACGTTCATCTTCATTCCGGGAGACGGAGTAACTATGGACAGATTATAGAGTTTGTGCCATAGCAGGGCCGTTGCCTGACGTTTCGGAACAGTATGCTCCAGCATCAGAGTGAAGGCGGAGGATCTATTGCCGCAGATGATTAGGCTGCCGGAGGTAGAAGGTCCGTTGTCACGCTGATCATTATTGGACATACCACAAGTGATAAATAAATCACTTCAGTATTCTCAAAAACAAGTCACAACATACGCTATCCAATACTTTACATTATATTACATTGGACTCATAGAATGAGCCAATCGCTTTTCAAGTCCATTCATACAGAATATTAAAAAAATATGAACAGTAAATAATTCAGTCTAAAATATCATGTCATCAACATGGAGAATCTAATCATTGACTTCAAAAAAATGTAAATTCTGCAAAGCCGAGTTTATATAGCTAAGTTATATGATAGTTTCCCAGAGTCTGGCCAAACATCCGAATAAATTTAATAAATTTGCAATACATAAAAATTTAAATTAAATTTTATTTTTTTTCATCATACAACAACGTACAATAATAATAACAACAACAACAAAAATAACATGAGACATTTTTCTTTTTAAAACAAGGGCATCATTTTTAATAACAATTCTGAAAAATTGTTTTGAATTTAAGTACAATCAAGTAATTGTCAACGGTGACATATGTGATATTTATTATCATTCTTTTTACAAATAAAGGACAATTTACACCAAATGTGCTAAGACTTGGAGAAAGTATTGAACAATGACGCAACGTCATTATTATAATTGGATGGGAGTTGACGGAGGTATATTCAGTCTAAACAACTGGGTCCTGGTGTTCAACTTACCATTATCATTGGAGGGGAGTTAACTGAGGTATATTCAGTCTGATCAACTGGGTCCTGGAGTTCAACTTACCTTTCCTTATTAGTTCCGAAGGTAAGGGTGGGTTTGTACCCCAACCGCAACGTATCGATCCGGTGTCGATTACGTTTACCTTACATGACAGACAGAGGGCGAGAGATGCTTGCTGTCTGCTCATCAAACCCTGAGCTGCTGACTCAGGGTACGGAACACAGTGTGCTACATTGTCAGTCGGAGGGCAGTGGATCCGTTGCCTATAGACGGGTTATTCCTATGGGAGGCGGAAGGACTGTTTGCCACTGATCCATGTGCATACGCAGTACTAAGTGGTGTGAAACTTGTTTGAGTGGTTCGGGTTGTTATTGGAGTTCTATTACCAACCCCAACACAACATTCTACAAGTATTTCATAAACTCTATTTGAAATCGAGTTGTATGTACTTCTTTTTCACACAGTACTTATGGTAGTGATTTCGGGGAAATCACAATTATTTTTCTCAAAGATATCAAGTCACAATTAATACGCGCACGCCTTTATATTGTCTTACGTTATACTCTACGTTAGAGTCAATAAAATTTAAGCCCATATAGTTTGTCACACATGACTCAAAAAAAAAAATCATATCAAATTTCAAGCTTCATTGAAATAAGTCTCAAATTAAAGTCTCATACATAAAAAAGACTATTTAACAAAAATGTCTCGTAACTAAATCTCAACTGTAACTAATTTGTGGAAATGCTTGCACATGGAATTGAAAAAAAACGTATGTCAAATTTAAACTTGGTACATTTTATTTATATCTATATTATAAACTTTGTGAATTTATAATTGGAACATGCAGGAGTGACAGCCCATCATTTCTTTATGTTCCGTATTGTAAACCTTATGAAACTATAAAATTAGAACATACAGAGATAACTGCCCATTATTTCTTTATGTTCCGAGTTTCAATTTTTGTTATTTTTTTAAGCTTTATGAGATGTCATATTACTGTGTACGCAAAACTTCTTGCTTAGTTGTCTGCGAACAACATACCGTTTATTTTTTTTTTGCCTAAAAAAAAAAAAAAAAAATCATGAATATTTACACTAATATTTTAACTACTATGAAGTGGATTTATATATTTTTCCTTGTTTTAAAGAAAAAACAAAGGTATGATACAACTTATATATTGTTTTTGGATTGTATAATTGGTTCAGTTATTACAACCCCCAAAAGACCAAAGTTAGGAAGTATAGTTAGGGATACTCTTCGAAGAAGTTTTTTTTCCAAAATGGAAGTAATATCAGTGAAAAGTGCAGATGGTACACCATCTAAAAAGTGTTGCCTGTTATGGCTGTTAAAAAAAAAAGGTTTTTTAAACAAGTGATGCCAAGTGCATAATTAATGTTCTGATGAACTATATAAATTGTTTATGTATTTTGTTGATACTAATTATAACTATGATAATTTTTGAAAATCTCATGTTACAGATGCTACGTCTACGGTAGTCCTCGACGAGAGTCATTTGTTCAACACCCAGCGTCTTATATGCTGTGGGTGCTTACGGACCCGTGCACGTATCATCTCATTTGTAAGCTATGATATGCTGTTTTATGTTATAATTATCAGTTTATTACTATCCATATTCTGTGATAATATGTTTATTTTTTTAAAATGCTATATTTCAGTACCCCATCAGACCAAGCTAGTTAGTTAGGAGCGTGAGTTTATTTTTGATTTTTGTTTTGTGTTTGAGGGCAAACACGTTCGGGGCGAGCGGGGTATTGTTATGAAAATATTGAAATTATTCATAACAATTGTAATCAGGTACTGATTACCAATATAATTATTGTCTATGGTTTTTTTGACAGCCATATATTGATGCAAATAGGCAGGAAGTGTTTGATTCTTGCCTGGGTCTCCACTTCCCCGCGGGGCCCGATTGGGCACGGACCCTGTGGGAACGTCACAGTGCCAAGTTTAAAAATAAGTGATTTTTAAAAGTCGAGCGGAGCAAATGCTCTTTTAAATTGATCAAGGCATCCAATCCTGGATGAGTATGAATAATAAGTTCGTGTGCGAATCGCGAGTAAATACGCATGGTGCGTGAAACAAAACCGGATCCGCGAACGTAAATCGCGTGTCGGCGTATTCCGGAGATTCGAGATTCCATTTGTAGAATCGATGTGTCGGAGGGTAATCCTCGCTCGCTTCGAAACTGTTGACTGTCGGGATCGACTATTAGTTACTTTGATATCGGATGAGTTCCGTATTTGGGGGGCGAGATCGCACGTTACCCACTTTGCCGCGAAGTCACGCTAACACACGGATGGAAGGATACCGGAGGTCATCCACGAGGTCCCGGTATAGTTCTGGCCTGTATTCTGTACGAGAGACGAGCTGGCAGGCTGGATGCCGCTCTGAAGCAGTCGCGGAACCCTGGAGGAAGGCGTCCCCATCCATCGGTAGAGACATAGTAGTTAGGGTTTAGTTTTACGGTCAATGATGGGGGTAAGTTTTCACATGTATTTGTAAACCCTTACTTCTAATGAAATAGATTCTAATTGTGTTAACAGAAGATCTTGCCTTTCATTGTTTGAGACTACTTGTGAATAAGCACCTCATGCCCATCCCTGATGATGAGAATCAAATGCCTACCCGCTGAGTCAGCATACCTTGCCTCCGGCAAGGTTTGGCGTCCGAGTTCCCGTCGGGAACAAAGCTGACCACAGTGATGGCCATTATAATATTTAATATATGTACCTACATATAATCATACACCCACTTAACAAGCGGTGTTTTAACCTTAAACGTAGAAAATAGCGATATGTTAATATAATCGCATATCATACCCATTCTGAAATTAATATATCTTAAGAATTTATTTTGAATTCTTTCTATCGTGAGTGAATGACTAGCATAACTAGGTGCCCATACTGTCGAGTTGTACTCGATTTGACTCCTAACCAATGACATGTACAATTTTTTAATGGTTTGAATATTTTTAAATTAGCTGCAAATTCTTATCACAAAACCCAACATTTTCAAAGCTTTATTTGATGTAATTTCAATATGATTTATAAATTTCAGTTTTTGATCAAAGTTTACACCTAAATCATTCACCTCGGTTACAGTTGTTAGAACTACATCATTAATGGAGTATTCATAAATTATTGGATTTTTTATTCTATGAAATCTCATAATAAAACATTTACTTAAATTTAGTTGTAGATGGTTCTCTTGGCACCAAACAAAAAGTTTAAACAAGTTATTAGACAATGTTTGACAGTCATTAATACTTTTTATAGCTTTATATATTTTCATATCGTCTGCAAACATTAAGACTTGGACATCGTTGAAAATAGAAAGAACATCATTCACAAATAACAAAAATAAAATTGGTCCCAAATGTGACCCTTGTGGAACGCCGCTGGTAGCGATAAATATATATGAAGTAAAGCCGTCAATTTTAACGGCTAATTTCCTGTTACTTAAATAACTTTTAAACCACTCGTATAAATACCCCACTATTCCTAATTTGAGAAGTTTTTTTAACAAGAGCTCATGATTAACTCTGTCGAATGCTTTGCTGAAATCGGTATAGACTGAATCAACTTGTAACTTCTTAGAAATGGATTCGGATATATAGTTTTGGTAAATTAAAAGATTAGACAAGGTAGATTTTCCTGAAGTGAAACCATGTTGGTTAGGTAATATTAATGGCTTGATACAGTGGATGATTGTATTTAAAATAAGTTTCTCAAACAATTTTGGGATGGTTGATAACAGGCAGATCGGTCTATAATTGCTCACCTCGTTTTTGTCACCCTTTTTAAATATAGGGGTGAGGAAACTGTATTTCCATTTTTCAGGAAAATGTCCCGTTTGTAACGACTGGTTGAAAAGAAAATGTAGTGGATATGAAAGAGTGGTGGCGCAATTCTTTAAGAAAACAGGTGGGATATTATCAGGACCACCGCTCTTACTTTGGTCCAGTTGTTTTAGCTGAGTCAGTACATCGTTATATTCAATTGTTACATTAGATAAATTTAAATAATGATCTGAGGAAAAACTGGGCGAGCAATCATTGACTGCTGTTGAGTCACGGACATAAACACTTTTAAAAAAGTCTGCAAATAAGTGAGCTATGTTTTGAGTGTCGTTGGCTCCTTTTCCTTCGTAGAACATGTTAGAGGGTATACTAACGTCATCATTTTGCATTGACTTTGTAAAATTCCAAAAATGTTTTATGTCACCATTAATTGAATTTTTTACTTTATTTATATAATTGTTGTAACAGATTTTTGACAAATTTTTGCATTCTTTTCTTATTTTATTAAACTCTACATAATTTGTAAGGGATCTCTCTTCTTTATATGTTTTATGTATTTTTTTTTTTTTAGCTATTAGTTGGATTAATTCCTTACTGAACCATTTTGGATGCTTTGATTCTTTGTATTCAATTAATGGTATGCAGTCTACGATAATGGCATTGATTTTGGAATAAAACGAATCTATGTTATAGCTCATATCGCTTTTCTCGAGAAATGACCAATCCACTTTGCTGAGATGTTCATTGATTTCATCGTAACTGGCATTTTTAAAATTATAACTAGAACTTGTTAGTTTATTACTTCTTTTTACATTGTTTGGAATAATTACTGACAGTGGAGGATGATGATTATCTATGGGAAGGATAGATTCTGATGCTTTACTAACTACTATGTCTTAGTTACTTACTACTTAGCGCGTTGACATATCTAAGATTTCCCTTTCGCATAATGTTATTGATTGGGAATCAATACAGTTGAAATCACAATTTGGAAGATTGTAATCTCCGAAAATTATGAATTTATGTTTTTTATATTTTGATTTTAAAAGTTCAACATCTTCGGAATGGTTTTTATATATAGATATATTAGCTGAGGGAGGAATGTACACGCAACCAATGACGTAATTTTGATTTTTATCGTTTACCATAATGAAAATTTGTTCAACATCACGATTTTTAGTTTTTAACACTTTTGAGGACATTTTTTTGCGTACTGCTATAAGAACCCCTCCACCTCTGGATCTGGAACTGGTGTTGATATTTCTGTCGAGCCGGTAGACCTGATGAAAGGGTAGACCGAGCTCCGCTGAGTGGATCGACGGTTCTAGCCAGGTTTCCGTAAGAGCGATGACATCGTGAGAAATAATTGGGGCATTTATCCTAAATTCATTCAGCTTTGTCCTTAGGCCTCTGACGTTCTGGTAGTAGAGTCTTCTCGATGACGGCTTGACGAGTTTTTTGGGAGCGAATTAACTATTTTGGGTGTTGAATTTCTGTATTTTATAGTCAAATTTGTTTCACCATTGTTTTGTCTATTTTCCAACTCATTCCACAAGCTTGTAATTTGTTGACGTTGCGGAACGGTTAGGTCGTGTTTTATTTTAATTGAATTTTTATCCAGAGGTATAGTTTTTTTCAGTAGTATAAGTTTGGCTTGGTTCGAATCTGGTAGTACAATCTTGATAGGGCGAGTTTTTTCAGCAGTTTTTCGTCCTAACCTATACATTTGGATATGGGTGGTGTCAATGTTGTCAACTTTTTGGAGTAAACTGGAAACTTGATTGCGATCTTCGTTTATGCAGTCCGATTGTATTGTTGCTGTGCTCTCTGGAACGTTGAACATTATAATATTATTGGCGCGTTTTTTCTCTCCTCCATTTCAGCTATTGTTTCTGATATTCCAGAAACGTCCGCACTGGTACTTGAAGGAAGTTGAGGAAGAGGTGGTTGGTTTTATATACGTTTAGTTCTCCTTCGAGAGTTGCCATTCTGGCAGCCATACCGGCTATCGTTCCCAGTATTTCATTAGTCTTCGGAATTATTTTCGCGATGTGTTCTTTTGTAAATTTACTGTTGGGGTCCATTACCATGTTAGTTAGTATATTTACGGCGTCTTTGGCCACTTTTATATACGCTTGAGAATCCATTTTGTGTAGTATTGTTTATTTTGTTTAAAAAAAAATAAACTTTTGGAAAAGGTATAAAAAAAAAATTAAGAAAGAGTAGGATTCGAACTGACTTGCTTCAGATATCTTAAAAAAAAAAAAAAGATCAGAATGAGTAGGATTCGAACTGACTTGCTTCAGATAGAAATTGCTTTTAAAATAAAGATATTGAAGGTGTTGAGTTATGTGCAAGTAATATAACACTTACAACGTTATGACTTGCATAAATAATGGCACTTAAAACGTTTTGTTCTTTTCATTTTTTTTATTATTTCCATATTTTTACATAGCACAATATTTATTTTAGATTAAGAAAAAATGATAATTTGATTATCATTTTTTATTTGTCCATTAAAAATGTTTTTTGTGTCTCTTTAAAATATCATTTTCTGGCACTTAAAACATTATGGTTTGGCACCCTTCAGTAGGCCACTTGCATGGATTTCACAATGACTTAGAAAAAATCGTGTGGATAGATTTTTTTACTAAGATTACGAAAACGTTAATAAAAATTTTTAGAAATGTATAGTTTTTTTTTATTTTTAAATAAATAAATCCATTATTTGAGCTCGTGACGTCACTATGTGAAAATGTCCTGTCTCCGATTATGTTCTATTAATTTTGTAAAATTCCACACTGATTTATTTTTTTTATATGGCAACACTTCAGGCAAATTTTTGAATTTGACGTTTAACATTCACTAGATTTATTGTTTGTTCTCTGCGAACTTATCCTTTGATTTGACGATTTTATAAACATGGCGGTGTTTTGACAGATGTTACGAAGAGAACCCCGTACAATTTATTGCCATTCGTGTGGAAAAAGTTCTTTTTTTTTAAAAATGATTTTCGGCTTGTGTAATTATCGTTTTTTCGCATCGATAAAATTATATCCCGTCTCTCTGGTTTATAAAAAATGGTCTGATTTTTCGGATTGAAATTTTCAAAAAATCGCCAGGGTTTCAAAAATACCATTAAAAAAAATAAAAATAAAACAGAATGTCTTAGAATATTTGCCTTAACCAGAAAAAAACCTTAAAAAATGTGATGCAAGTGGCCTATTGTAAGAATCAATGAAATTCTAATACTTTTACAATGTAATAACATTTCTCGGTGACATGTAAAATAAGAATATAACAATAATCAATTCTATTAAATACTTTTGTTATAGAATGAAGACTCGCTCTCACAAAATGGCCACCAACAGAATGGTTCAGAGCATCTAAACCCAGAACCTTCACAACTGGAACTCTCTTTTGAATATCTCATGAACAAGGATAAGCTACAATGGGTGACAATACTCAGCGAGAGGGCCATGTTCATGAGTGTCTGTCTTCAAGTAAGTATTCAAAATTATTAAAATATACCAAAGCTCTCGTAGTGCCAGATCATAAAATAGACATAAATATGGCGCTCCACCAGGAGACAAGACATTAATTTTCTCTTTGAGTGCTCATTTTTCGAATCTTTATGCATTTTTCTATCCTACAACTAAGCATTTTTAGGCAATAAAAGAATAAATAATGATTTGAACCATTAACATAAAAAATCAGAGTGTGCAATTCACATGCGGTAGAAGTGAAACTATCAGAAAACTAAAGTAGACAAGAGTGGGGAGGCTACGATTCTCTCGCAGACTAAATCTTATGGATGGCTATTTCGGTGTAATTAATAACTAAATAACCAACTAACCATCACGCCTTTTCTCCGCAGGGGTAGGCAGAGAGGACGGACCGCCAAACACTGGTCTACATTCATACAATGTCTCATACATGTTCTTCTATTATTCTGACTCTTGACATGGCCCGATTCAAGTATCTGATTCACTTGGTCGTGCCATGTCTTTCTTGGGCATCCTCGACTTCTTCTACCATTCACATTTGCGTCATATATTCTCCTTACACTCCTTTCCTCGTTCATTCGCTCTACATGCCCAAACAATCGGAGAGTCCCTTTCTTAATCTTACACATCACGCTTACATCAGCCTTGCATTCTTTGCGGATCTCAACGTTTCTCACACGATCGTACATGGTTTTATCACACATTCGCCTCAGGGATCTCATTTCTACAGCATTCAGTCTACTTTCATCCTTCCTCTGCCAGTTCCATGCCTCACTGCCATACATCAGGGTAGGTACCAGCACTCCATTATGGACGGCCAGCTTCGCTTCTTTTAACAGTTTTTTTGTTTGTGCCCACGGCGTTCAGTCCTCCATTAATAGAGTTACCTGCATTCACCTATTAATTAATTAATAAACACCTACAATATCAGAGAGCAGCCCAGAAGATTTTTCTATATGCATGGAAATAAATAGACTTAAGAGTATCGCTTATCCACTGGAGCGACCCCGCGAAATAAATAAATTTGCCTAGATTGCTCGGGATTTCCAGTAGATCATTTTTAAAATTTTGCCAACATTAAAAAAAAATCATACCTTCGAATTTGAACATGGAGACATAAAAACTTATTATAGTGCTATATAGCCAATGAATTAACCTGTATTTTACCGTTTATCTCATATTTGTAGGATTTATAAAAAAAATATTAAAAAATCGTAAAGTTTATAACCACGCGAATCTGCCGTGAGAGGTACTTATTCGAGTCAACATAGAATATTTTCGATTTCTGTATGTTGTCTGTAGTATACTTGATAATGAAAGGTGCATATCTATGGAAAATGAAGTTAATTTTAACCGTAAACAGCTGATCAAAAATTCTGCTTGAAAAAATATTTAAAAAAATTATTTTTAACATCGTTCTAAAATAGTCTATGAAGTTCGGATTTGCGACATCTATGGTCATAATAGATAATCAATAACTTCGTTTTAAGTCCAAAATAACCAACGTGGGAGCTACGGATATTTTTAAAAATAATTTTTGCTGAATCAAGAGATAATGGGCCTTTTTAACCGAACAGCAATCGGAGAAATTTAAAATGGCACCAATATAGGGCAAAAATTACTTCAGTGGTTATAATAAATAATGTAAGCCTAAATAGCCGGGCAAAACAATGTAACCACGGTAACTCCCAAAGTAGCGCAAATTTAACGATTTTTATAATGTAAGGCGAATGGTATTCAATAAAATGAACATTGGCTAAAAAGTTTTGAAGGTGCTCGAAGTATATTCCTTAAAAAATTAGAAGAAAAATCGTCTTCTGTAAAATTTCACTTTTGTCGGTTACTATCTTTTGGCAATCTTGGCGCGTTATATGCGATGATCATAAACATGCATCATATATGTATATGTAATGTGCGGCTGTGCAGATAAATAAGATTAAAATATTTATAATATCCATTATTTACAGTCTATTGTGGACGAGCTAATGCGACAGAAGAACTACGGTGGTCTTCTGGGAAGCGGCCAGAGAAGCACCATCTACCGGGGAACCTTCAAGAGGAACAGTCTCACCTATCTCAGGAGGGACGGCTCCAGTCAGATCATCACCCCATCCTCCTCCACTGATACTCTTAGCTCCGGAGTAAGTGTTCTAAATCTTCCCGTTTCTCTTCACATTATTAGTTTTATTATACTCGTCCCTGAACTAATGATTCATTTGAATTATTTTTTATTCCCACCCCCTTTAACACTAATTTGTTTTAATGCTAACCAATAAGCAGAGCATTTTTTTCATTTAGTCAACATCAATGCAGGGGTTGACCTGTTTTTTTCTGATTTAAGTACCTACATACTTTTACCTACTGTTTCCATAAACTTATTTTTAAAAAAAGTTTGCTATTATGTCATTTTATTGTCATTAATTTGCATGTTTCTTTTTCAGAATGGAGATTCCAGTTCGGTGACAACCCCCAAAGAATCCATCTCCATCAGACGGCTATCGGAGAAGTTCGCCAGCGTCTCCTTCAAGACTGGCCGAGATTGCGTAGAAAACGATGCGTTTGAAGGAATCGGCGATGACGATTTGTAAAAATCTTCCTGAAGTCTAAAAAAACTCCCCACACATTTTGATATACATTATCGTTAAATACGTTGTACTATATTTTTACATTTATCTGTTAAAGAAACATTTTATTTTTCTAACATTAAGATGACGCGCATTGTATATATTTATGTGTTATATTGTTGAACTCAATATACAAGGTTCATGGAATTTAATAGAAAAATGAGGAAATCATAAGATGGTTGGAGCAAGAACACGAGAACCTACTACACAGTAAGTAGTGAACAAGGTTGCAGTCATTCTGTTTATTATTTGTAGTTTCTGATTTTATGTTATCATTTCATCATCACCTGCAAAAAGTTCATCTACTTTCGTGTTGCCAACTCGGCTCTTTTAGAGCTAGATTTAGCTTTAAATCAAGGTCATCAGCCCCAAAAAGGTGGTTTAGCTTCTTAGCTCCTTTTTCAGATGTTTTAGCTCCTTTTCTATGAGGAGCTGGAAAATAGCTCTTTTTTAACTCCTTTTCGGGTGATCTAGATTTACTTTAAAAATTGAGTTGGCAACACTATTTACATTATGTAGGAATACTCGAATGAATGTTATTAATAGAAACGTTGGAAAATAGTTGCTACAAGACATGCTGAACATGCACAAGTAGAACAAAAGTTTTGTGAGAACTCCGTGGTTTAATCAAATAAAATATGTCAGACCAACATTTATTACTTCTTCACAATTTGCAAATATACTTTGTGGTATCATTTTTAATTAAATATAAACACACAACTTTGTAAAAATCACTATATAATCAATATTATCAACATGTTTCGAAATATACAATATATTAATCTTATCTTGACGAAGAAAACTTCATTTTCGAAACATGTTGATAACATAGATTATGTAGTGGTTTTTACAAAGTTATTTAAACATTTGTTAAGCAACTTTGTTAGCAGACCTGCATGTTCATTTCTTCACTATTAAATCACTTTGTATTCCATAATACAAAGTAAAATGTCAATTAACTGATCAAATAATTAAAATTATACAATAACCGTTAAGTTAACGCAATTAATTTTATACAATTATTACATATTGTTTTGTTTATTAACTTTTATAAGAAAATAGGAACATGTTTAGTGTATTATATTATGTAAATAATAAAAGCTATTTTAACACGACTAGCATTAGACTAGTTTTAGACTGTGGTAACACTTCTGAAGTTATTCTTAGTTTTTAAATCTCTCCAAATGGAAACAGATTTCCTAAATTTATTTGATGTTACCCGTAATTATAAAAACATATTTTAACATTTTACAAATTAAGTTCTTCATTTGTAAATAATTATTACTACGTGGAAAACCATTTTACTAAACAAATTATATTTGTATGTAACATGATTTATTGAGATTTCCTAAAATGATAAAAATTTACAGCAATATGTACTACTAACTGAAGAGAATGGTGGATCAATAATCCTTGTTTGATCAACTTGTAAATAAGTGTTTTAACTTTGGTGCTTCATAAATCTATGTACTTTTATTCCTATTGTGCCAAATTCATTTTTTATGTATCTTTTTTATCATTTTTTGATAATAATAATTACTACCCATGACATTTATTTTATGATAATATATTATGTATATCTAAACAGTCTGTCCAAATTTTAAGATAACTCCTCCTAACCAATTATTAAAATCTACGTAAGTATTGTACTAAAGTGGAAAGTTAGTGATACAAACTTAATTACAGATTCTCCGTCACTCTAGTAATCTTTTAAGGCACTAATTTTCGAAGTAAACAATATATACATATTATATTTCGTACAAGAAGCAATCCAGAACATTTTTCTTTTAAAATTACTTTTAAATATTTCAATTTGTGTAAGTTAATATGTACGATATTGAAAGTACAGCCTCTTCAAGTTTACAAAGTAATTTTGTAAACTTGAGTACACAATCTATATAAAACACATAACTAATTATGATAATTTAATCAATAATCACGAAACTTTTGTAAATCAGACAAAGGTAATATTTTGATTGAATAAAGAATAGGTGCTAAAAATTAACATAAAAATGAAAAAGTTACCTTATCATAGTGCAACCGCTCGAATGAAATAAGAATTGTAGATTGATGATTATTATTGAATAGATTATATTGTTACATATAAGGATAAAGGGAGTCACCTAAATTTCATTATTTTTAAACCTACCATAGCCTCGCCTTGCCTTTTGTTTTACACCACCCAGAGGAGCAATTCTTTATCCTTTTATGGATACGGAAAAGATACCATACGGAATCGGCTGTCAAATTTGTGTCACTTTCTATGACTTTCAATTACTTTTTCTATGGGTGATGTCGGGTGTCGCCAATTATAACTAGTTAGAAACACGATATACTGTAGGTATCAGTGGCGGCTCTCCCCTTAGGACAATGGGTGTTTGACCCCCCAAAATTTTAAGACATAATAATACATTTTTATGGATAAAACTGCTCAAAGCATCGAATTGTTTATTTGAAATGAATCGCGAAATAACGGCAGGCTAGCGGCGACATAGACGAGCAGTGACATCTATTGCAAAAAATGGAAACTCCCATTCGCACAGTATTCCCTGGGTCAATTTTGCCAATGCCCGATCTTCTCTCTCTATGCGCGCCATACAACAAATGAGATGGCACTATGTTCTTCGTCTGGAGTTGATATTCTCCCGCATAGGTAGTTAAGAATTCCTAACTACGCTTGGGTTATGTCCGTGAGGGAGACACCATTATGAATGTTATGTGTTGTTGAAAGAGATGGTGATATAAACATAGGTCGGTTTTGCTTTTTGCACGTATGTCTCGCATGAAACAATGGTTGTTTTTGTATTGAACAGTTCGGGAGACATTTGAAATAATTATTCACATTGTTATTGATGTAATTTGCGACATTTCAATTTTAATTTGGTAGTACATTGGGAAGTAGATCTTTTCAAAGATTATTTATCATATTATTATGATCAATTTTCAACGGACATAGAAAACAGCTTGATTTAAAACAATTTTTGCTTTATTTTTTTTTTATATAGGTATTAGGTATCGGTGTCTATTATTTCTATTAGCATAAGTTAACAATAATAATCTAAACGAAAATATGAAAGAGAACAAGACACATAAAAACAAAAACATTATAAAATAATAAATTATAAAAAGAAAGTTTTTCTTATAAACATTGAATATTATTTCTAATCTAATTTTGTTTTTAAATTTTGGATACTTAGGTACTATTGGTGTGCACAACTATATGGAAAAGTGCCCTCTTTAAAATGATGTGCCTTCAAGTACATGTATTATGTAGCGACTTTGCAATTTACAAATAATACCTATGTAATTTGAGTTGCGGATTCATGACCCTACCTCTCTTTAAATTGATTGATAATAATGTATCGGCATTTTTCTCAATATCAAATAAAGATTAATCACTTTTTTTTTCAAATGACCTTCCACAGCTGGAGCCCTAGAGCCGCCTCTGGTAGGTATACATGATTATTTATTCATTTAATAAGTCAGGTGCGCCTTATACTTCATATATATATCTGGTAATGTTATATTATCGTGAAAAAAAAGCTTGTGGGTCCGAGTGGTTAATGTACATTTGTAAAGTTGTATTCCATGGATTTGACATTTGCACAAAATAGGTTCTTAGTTTGGGCAAAGTAAGTAATTCATGCATATATAGATTGAAATAAAACTTCGCAAATGTCAAATCCATGGTAAACAACTTAAAAAGTACATTAAATGAATAAAAAATTATGTTTAGTTACAAAAATTTGTGTTTTAAACGTTCTAAACTAAAATATGCCACAGCCGACATCTGAAATTGGCTCACGTCACCGATAGAAAAAGCAATTGAAAGTCACACAAATTTGACAGCCGATGCCACATGGAATCTTTTTCACATCCACAAAAGATTCAGAATCCTCTTCTGGTACACACAACTGATATCACTCCATCTAAAAATCTGCACATACGATTTAATTTGTTGTTTTATCTGACGAACTAAGATTCTTTCACACAATTCAAAGAGTATTGAAACAAATTGTATCAACCACCTTCAGTAAAATTATTGTTTATAAAAATGACAAAAATAATTTTTTTTTAAATTACGATCACATAATATAATATGTATGTTTAAAGATTATTTTTTTAAGCACGTAGTTCCTAGATTCATATTTACAGAATATGTACATACTCAGTTTTATTTAAAATATTTTTAAAAGCACAAAAATTGTAACTTTACAATAAGCAAAAAATGACACATTCCTATCTGGCGTTTTTTACGCTCTTGTTTGATTTCAGGTGGAGGTTTTCTGTGGTACTCACTTTTGTAAATCAAACGCTTGTTTTGTGTTTGTTTGTCTGGTCATAATTTATTATTCTTTTATTTACATAATCCTGATTTTTTATAAGATTTATATTGTGATCTGCTTGTTGGAACACATTTTTTTATGTAAATAAAAGAATAATAAATTATGACCAGACAAACAAACACAAAACAAGCGTTTGATTTACAAAAGTGAGTACCACAGAAAACCTCCACCTGAAATCAAACAAGAGCGTAAAAAACGCCATATGGTCCTTCGAGAAGCCAGATGAAAACCAGCTCATCCAGCCAGCCGTCCGGTCTACATCATTCTTATTCATCATTACATATTCCTAAGGTATTAAGGCATTATAATATAACTTGTAAAATCACGCGAAGAATTCGCCACCAAGAGCCACTCTTTTTGCGTGATATTATAATCAACAAGATAAAATATTGTCAACCTAATATAATTTAACCAGTAGGTAGATTCCAAATAATTTACTCTATGATTACCACTGATTATTAAATAATATAATTTATTTTATTGTAATCTATTTATTATTCGCTCCCGCAAAGGTGGAACAAACAAAAGTTTATTTTTAAATAATTTAATGTGTATGTTTGTGTAAAAAATTCTGCATTATGCCACAAACATTAAAATCACTGGTGAAGAAGCGCGGTGAATTGAAGGCACAATTAACACGATTTAAGAATTACCTATTAAGTGATTCAGTTGATGTAATAGAAACGGAAACAAGATTGGAGGAGGTAAACACACTGTTAAATCGCTTTAAGAATATACAATCTCAGATCGAAGAGTTTGATAGTAACTCAGATGAAGAGGATAGCCCACTTGAGTGTTTTGAATTGCAATATTATCAAGTAGTGACGTTAGCAAAAAAATCAATAAAAAGCATTGAAAAAATTGATGATACTAACAATATTAAGATCCAATTACCTACGTTTTCGCTCCCAGAATTTAGTGGTGATTATTCGAAATGGTTATCTTTTAAGGATGCTTTCGTCACGATAGTGGGTAATAATAAATCATTAAATAATTTTCAGAAACATTACTATTTGCGTGATTGTTTAAAAGGAAAGGCATCACAAATATTAAACGCACTTGAAATTACCCAAGACAATTTCGAAATAGCTTGGCAGGTTTTATCAAATAGATTTGAAAATAAGCGTGTAATAGCTAATCAACATTTAAATTCATTGTTTAAGCTCAAGGAATTAAAACAAGAAAGTCACGTCGCCTTGAGAAGTTTATTAGATCAAACACAATTACATTTGAATTCATTGAAAAACATAGGTCTACCCACGGAGTATTGGGATGTAATAATAATTTATATTTTGGCCAACAAATTAGATTCCAATACCCGGATCTATTGGGAACAATATCCAACTAAAGAAAAAATACCGACATTGCAAGAATTTTTAAAATGTTTAACAGATCGAGCGATAGTCTTGGAAGCATCGGAAGCAACATGTTCCACAGCCAAACCAATATTCGCGCATCATAAACCGTCAAGTTACAAAAAGGAATCTTCAGTTTCATTATTGTCGCAAAGGTTGAAATGCATTGTTTGTAAGGAAAATCATAAGATTTATTTCTGTAAACAGTTTTTGAAACTAAACCAACATGAACGGTTTGAAAAAATCAAGCAATTACAAGCTTGCATCAAGTGTTTAAATGTAGGTCATTCAACTAAAGAATGCAGGAGTAAGAATAATTGTAGAACTTGCGATAAAGCAGGACACAACACATTACTCCATATTTTCCCTAAAGAGGATCAAAACACTGAGAATGGCATGGATCAAGTACCAGTCTCAAACCATTCCACTTTTGGAGAAGCAGAAAAAACAATTTTGTTATCAACGGCAATGGTGAACGTTAAGGACAGTAATGGAATTATTCATTCAGCGAGAGTATTGTTGGATAATGGTTCTCAGGTGAATTTCATAACCGAACGATTTGCTAAAAAATTAAACATAAAATACAAGTCATTAAATATGCCGGTCTCTGGGTTACATAATAATATAACAAATGTAAAGAAGAGCCTCTCGTTTGAATTGTCATCAATAAACTCTAATTACAAAAAACTTGTTACTTGCTTGGTATTACAAGAAATCACCAGCAAGTTACCGCAGACCTCTTTTCCAAAAAAAGAGGCAAACATACCACCAGGATTGAAATTGGCCGATCCTGAATTTTCCACTTCCGGTCATGTGGATATATTACTCGGCTCCGAACTATTTTGGGAAATGCTGACCACTGATCAATTGAGATTAGGAACAACTGGACCTACGCTGCAACGCACTGAACTTGGATGGATATTATCCGGGCCAATTAGAACGTGCACTACAAAAAAAGAGCAAGAATCATCCTCGTGTCACTTATCTTTAAATATGATTCACAATCAAATTGAAAGATTTTGGAAACAAGAGGAATTGGTGTCCATCAAGCACCAAAATTATGAAGAAAAGGCTTGTGAAGAGAGCTTCAAGTCAACCCAAAAAAGGGATGAAAATGGGCGTTTCGAAGTAAGCTTACCATTCCGACCTTGTATAGATCAAATAGGTACTTCCTTGCCTATGGCAGAAAAAAGATTTTTAAACTTGGAAAAGAAATTATCTTCTAACATGGATTTGAAACTTCAATACATTAAATTCATGGAAGAATATGAAAACTTAGGTCATATGACAAAATTTGAACCAGTTTCAAATGAAGAAAAATCTTACTATTTACCTCATCATGCAATCAAGAAGGAAACCAGCAGCACTACCAAACTAAGAGTGGTGTTCGACGGCTCCGCAAAAACCTCCAGCGGGATATCAATAAACGACGCGTTAATGGTTGGTCCAATAATACAAAATGATTTATATACCCATTTGTTAAATTTTAGAAAATATCAAGTGGCATGACGGCTGACATAGAGAAAATGTACAGGCAGGTCAACATTAGAGAGGAGGACCGCGTCTTCCAAAAAATACTTTGGCGAGCATCTCCAGAAGAGGAAATGGGCCATTTCAAGTTAAATACGATAACTTATGGTATGGGACCGTCATCTTTCTTAGCCACGCGTTGCTTGAAGCAGCTGAGTATGGAAAACGCTCAGTTATATCCTGAAACTAGTCTCATTTTAGAGAGAGATTTTTACATAGATGATCTAATTACAGGTGCAGACAATGTGGAATCCTGTAATTTGTTAAAAGAACAGTTAATCTCCATAATGAATTCGGCCGGTATGAACTTAAGAAAATGGCGGTCTAATTCTTCTGATTTGTCATCGGAGGCCGATCAGGCCACTGATATGGTAATTTTGGACAAACCAGAAGGAGAGAAAATTCTAGGCTTAGCTTGGAATTGCGAAAAAGATAGTTTTTTATATCACGTGGAACTACCGTCACATCCTATTTATAATAAACGGAATATTTTGTCACTGATTGCTAGTATTTTCGATCCATTAGGTTTGCTTGGACCAGTAACCGTGAATGCTAAACTTATTATGCAGAAATTATGGCAAGAAAAGATATCTTGGGATGAAGAAATACCTATAGAAATTCTGAAGCTTTGGAAAAAATATTTAGAAGATTTAAAAGGTGTAAATTCTTTTCAAATACCTAGAAAAATTATATGTAATCAAACCGTAAATATACAATTGCACGGATTTTGTGACGCATCTCAAAAAGCATACGCTGCTTGCGTATATATGCTATCCACAGACCAATCAGGAAAACGGCATTCTCAATTAATCACAGCTAAATCAAGAGTAGCTCCATTAAAAACGATTTCTTTGCCTAAATTGGAATTATGTGGTGCTGTTCTGTTAACAAAAGTTGTTGAAAAAGTAAAGGAATCCCTAGGTATACCTTTGGATAAAACATTTTATTGGTGTGATTCCACTATAACTCTATGCTGGATAGGAAATCAACCAGCGCGATGGAATACATTTGTTGCAAACAGAGTTGCAGAAATACAGGAAAGAAGCGAAACCAGTCAATGGAAGCATGTCAACTCCGAAGATAATGCTGCGGATATTTTATCAAGAGGAACCAGTGCTAAAAGTCTATTTTCTTCAGAAATCTGGTGGAGAGGTCCTAATTGGTTAACTCAAGATGAAGTAACTTGGCCGAACTATAAGGAAATTTGCATCGATCCACCGGAATTAAAAAGCAAAATAAATTTAACCGTCAGTATGAATAAAGATTGGGAATTGTTTTATCGTTTTTCTTCTCTCACGCGTTTACAAAGAGTAACTGCTTATATCCTACGTTTCATTAATAATACAAGAAAAAAACATACATTTAGCGGACAACTTTCAATAATAGAATTAAACAAGTCGTTACATTCATTAATAACGGTCACTCAATCTTATTCATTTTCAAAAGAAATTAAAACATTAAAGGCGGGAAAAAACTTAGATAAAACCAGTCATCTCAAATCATTAAACCCATTTATACATATGGATTTATTGCATGTAGGTGGGAGATTGTCCAGAGGAAAACTAATACATGAAGCACAAAAACATCCGATATTACTACCTCACGATCACCCTCTAACAAAGTTAATCATTAAACATTTTCATTATACAAATTTGCATGTAGGTACTCAAACGTTACTAGCACTTATTAGACTAAAATATTGGCCTATAATGGCAAAAAATGCTATTAAAAAAATACTTAAAAATTGCATTGTGTGCTTTAAATGCAATCCAAAAACAAGTCATCAAATAATGTCTGACCTTCCAGAGGATAGAGTGTCACCATGTAGACCGTTCTCTGTTACAGGACTAGATTACGCAGGGCCAATCTTAATAAAGTCTGGAATCAGTAGGAGATCCAATTCAGTCAAGTCTTATATTTGTTTATTTATATGCTTCTCTACTAAGGCAGTTCATTTAGAACTGGTCACCGCTCTGACTACAGATGCATTTCTTAATTGTTTAAAGCGTTTCATTTCCAGACGTGGAAAACCTAGTAAATTGTATTCTGATAATGCTACTACATTTGTTGGAGCGAATAATGAATTGAAAAATATGTATAATTTATATGTCTCTCAAAAGGAAATAGCTAATTACTTAACTAATATGTCTATTCAGTGGGTTTTTATCCCACCTAAAGGTCCTCATCATGGAGGTCTTTGGGAATCTAACATAAAAAGTGTGAAATATCACGTAAAAAGAGTGGCAAACGTCTCTTCATTAACATATGAAGAGATGTGTACGTTATTATACCAAATAGAGTCCTGCATAAATTCTAGGCCTTTAATTCCACTATCCAACGATCCCCTCGACCTCTTCGCACTTACTCCAGGTCACTTTCTTATTGGTGATAACCTGTCAGCTGTAGCTGAACCTGACCTACAACAGATTCCCATAAACAGGCTTAATAATTTCCAAAAACTAAGCCAACTAAGACAGAGCTTCTGGTCAAGATGGAGAATTGAATATCTGGGAGAGCTGCAGCAAAGGACTAAATGGACGGATGGGAACCGGCGACAACTAAAGATTGGGGACTTAGTTATCATCAAAGACGACAACGCACCACCAAATTTATGGAGGATGGGACGTGTCATCACCACTCACCCTGGACAAGATGGGATAACCCGTATAGTCACCTTGAAGACGCAGCAAGGGTCTATGAAAAGGCCCATTACCAAATTATGTCTTCTACCAATGGACGATGCTATCACATCTTAGAAGAACTGGATCAAAATAAACTACTAACATCTAAGAAGAGCAGTATAAAAAATAAGTCATCTTTACTAAGGCCAAGGATCAAAAAGAAGCCATCTTTCTTGAAGACAAGAACTGCAGAGGCTATCGATCGAGGATCAAGAAGATGAACATTTTATAATTTAGTGTTATTTTTTTTCTTATGCATATCTTCTAATGATTTACTTCAATTTATTATTTTATTGTTTCTAAACTAACTACAACAATCAATGGATTACGATATGTGTATTAGCTAGTTTCAACTCTCTTTTTATTTTATAAAAATAAGTTATTCTTTCTAATTTAAAAAAAAAATATCCTCACAAATAATAATAATCAATTTTAACTATTATAGGGTTCTAAAAAGAACTTTCATTTAATTTCAGTCCTTTTTGTCGGGGAGCTATGGTTAAAATTGATGCTTATTGAGTAGGTACTTGTTCTATGGGCAATTACTTCTAGGCAAGTACCTACCTAATTTTATTATTTTCTTTTTTGTTCCATTATTCAAATAGTTCTATAGAAGAACAAAGGAAGGTAGCTTCCATTCTTACGTAAAAAAATGTGTTCCAACAAGCAGATCACAATATAAATCTTATAAAAAATCAGGATTATGTAAATAAAAGAATAATAAATTATGACCAGACAAACAAACACAAAACAAGCGTTTGATTTACAAAAGTGAGTACCACAGAAAACCTCCACCGAAATCAAACAAGAGCGTAAAAAGCGCCACTATCTGTTTATTTTACCCCCACACATCACATTATAAGGCTCCCTTTACACTCATAAGTAAAATTTACGACTTAGGTAAGATTTTGATAAGTTACTCGCTGAAGCGTTTACATATGCGCCCAACTTATGGTAATTAATCACGGAAGTTGTTAGAATGTTTAACTTACGTAAGATCTCACCGCGAACGCTGCACTCGTAATTTATGCGTAATTTTATTAGCGGTGAGATGGCTTCCTGTCAACAACAATAATGCTGTCAAATTTACATGATTTTTTCAATAAAAACGAACAGAAGTTAGCTTGAGATAAAAAATTCTCCATGTGTTTTGTTCTGTGGAGTGGAATTCCGAAATAAATGGAGTTTTTAATTTTATCCAAATGACAGCTAGGTACATGACAGCAACTGACTTCGAAATCAAGTACGTAATGTTATAAAGAGAAACATTGAGATTAGAAAGGATGCTAATTTTCTGAAAGCTTTTTACCACCTGAAAAATAAATGATATCTCTTCAGTTTCTTTCCGTTTACATTCATTTTCATTTTAGTGCTTATTTGAGTTGTATTTAGTGTTATATTTATATTGTTTTCGGGAGATAATAAGGTATGTAATTATCCCCTTAACCTAATCAGATTTTAGTTAAAATAATAGTTTTATAGAAGTCCTACAAAAACAACTGTCTTTTAATTTTTGATATCTCACATCGGCGTATTTTGGTACCATTTCTTATGGTAAGCGTCTAACTTATCAAACTGATGAGAAGGCTGGAAATTCACGCGGATGTGATTGGACCTATCAAAAAACTTACCTAAGAACAACTTCTGTAACTTTCTATAAATTACAGTAATTGACTTTTGGTGTCATTTACATTGGTAATTTGGCCAGTAACTTACGTAAGTGACTTACGTACGGGAAAAAAACTAGTAAAGGCAGCCTAAGGGCTGGGTTAGATTCGTAAGTTTTTTCCTGTAAATCGCTCTTGTAAGCGATTTATGGCCAAATTACCAAAGTAAACGACACCAAAAGTCACTTAACGTAATTTATAGCAAGTTACAGAACTTATTCTTTCGGAAGTTTTTTGACAGGTCTATTTGCTCCCGCGCGAATTTCCAGCCTTACAGCTTATAAAACCAGTTTGATAAGCTAAGAGACTTACTGCAATAAATAGTACCGAAATGCGCCGTTGCGAAATGTCTAAAATTAAAAGACAATTGTTTTCATAGGATTTTTTTCCTACAAAACTAGTATTTATTTCCACTTATTTAAGTTTTCTGGAAAACGAGCATCCTTCTATTCAATTATTGGTCCAATCCTTTCCAATCTTAATGTTTCTGTTTTTAACATTTACATTTTTGAATTCGAAGTCGGTTGCTGTCAGCAGATGTCAGGTAGCAGTCATTCGGATAAAACAAAATTAATTGCCGCCTTAGACAGCATAAAAGCGCGTGGAGAATTGATTAATTAAAACCAAAATCTATTTCAACACTTTATTTGGGCCTTTTCGTCTTTATTAAGTAAATTTGACAGTAGCAGGTCGTTGTTGACAGGAAGCCATCTTACCGCAAATAAATTTACAGATGTAAACGGTCGCATGAGCATTTATACAGGTCGAACTTCCGTGATCACTAATTACCACAAGTCGGATACATATGTAAACGCTCCTGTGAGTGATCTGTCAAAATCTTAGTAATCCGTAAATTTTAATTACGAGTGTAACCCTAGCCTAACAGTAGCAAATCACAATTTGTATTGTCATTCATCACCATAGAGATATACTATAGAGGCGCTATCCCGTACATAATTCTCCGAGATTCGTGTTCAAATCATGCACGAACAGGCCTTTGGGCTAACTGAAGCCACCGTGTCGAAAGGCTCGGCCGTCAGACCGTCCTTTCCTTTTACTCAAGCCTATGGTTTCATCCTTTTCCATCCTACTTTGATACGTCACACGCCAGCCACGGTCGACGGTTGTAGAACTACTAATAGAGAAATGGAGGTACTAACCTACGATTCCGCTGAACCAGTTTATTCGCTAATTGTCTCATCTATGTATATATATCAATGTTCATCACACAAATCCATAACGTTACTCCATCTCTGTATTTTTCAGTATTTTCTAAAGATTTATAACTTTCTATGTATATATATTTTTTTATGTTAACTCTGTGGGTGTTATGAATCAACCGTGTATCCTATTTTTGTGATATAAATTCTCTGAAGAAATGTGGAATTATTGTTGAAGCCGTGAAAGGAAAAAAGCACAAAAGAATAGTCTAAATTACTTATGTATTTATGTATTTATTTTATTTTAAATGCACATTTACAGTTATATATAACCAATAATAAACATACATTGTATTTTATTAAGTAATAATAGCGTTTTTGAATTTTTGAATATTTAGTTGAAAAATATCTATATCAGGGGATAGGTAGTTTAGTAACAGAATCATTTTTCCGAGCGGCATTACTAATGGTAAGTTAGTTCTGCATCTCGGAACAACAAAAGTTCTGTGTCTGCGCGCTCTTGTGAAGTTGTCGGGGACATAAAACTCAAATTTTTGTATTATATCGGGAATACAGATGTTACCGTTTAAAAGTTTATATGCTGTTATCAGCAAAGCAGTTTTCCTTCTATCGGCAAGGCTATTAATACCCAGCATGCCGGACAAAAAGGCTGATGGATATAACCAGGGATAATATCCGAAATCTCTAAGATATAAATATCTCAGAAACTTCTTTTGCACTTTCTCTATCATTTGAGAGTAAGTTAAATCCACTGGTCCCCATATTACCGAACCACTTTCCAAAATGCTACGTACTAGACTATAGTATAGCACACGAATCGCGGCCGAGCTGCAAAAATGTCTGGAGTTGCTTAGCACAAATCCTAGCATTCTTAACGCTTTGTTGCATATCGTTTCTATGTGGACGTGAAATGTTAGGTGCGTATCAAATGTGATTCCCAAATCTCTCGAAATAACAATGTGCTGAAGAGATGAATCAGACATTTTGTAGTTATAGTAAATCGTTTTGTTTGCCTTGGTGTAGCACATAATAGAGCATTTCTTAATATTAAATATTAATTTATTGGTGTGACTCCATTCGACGATAGAATTTATATCACTTTGTAGCTGCAAGCAATTTTCTAAAGATTTTATTAAAAGGAATAGTTTAATGTCATCCGCGAATAAGAGAAACTTAGAAAATTTTATGCAACGGTAAATGTCGTTGATAAATAGCGAGAAAAGTAAGGGTCCAAGATTTGACCCCTGCGGAACTCCAGAGTTTGTGATGAAGTTGGAAGATTGGAATATACCATAAGTTACGTATTGCTGTCTGTTTGAGAAATAACTTAAAAATAGATATAGAAGTTTCGCTGAAAATCCAAATTGGTCGAGTTTATTTAGGAGAATAAGCGGATCTACCGAGTCAAAGGCTTTTGCGAAATCGTTGTATGACACATCTACTTGATTGTTACTATCAAGAGCTTGAGATATGTACTCCGCAAAAACCAATAGATTAGACACAGTAGATCTGCCAGACCTAAAACCGTGTTGCTGGTCAATTATAAAGGGTTCAACTTGGGAATAAATGAATTTGTGAATTATTATTTCAAACAACTTAGCTGGAGAGGATAGAATCGCCACTGGTCTGTAATTAGAGACTGAAGCCTTATCACCAGTTTTATGTAACGGTGTAACTTTGGAGATCTTCCACAAGTCTGGGAATATTCCGGAGTTAAGTGAGATATTATAAATATACGCGAGAGGTGTTAGTAAGGGTTCAAAACAGCCCTTTAACACGAATGACGGAATAAGATCCGGTCCAAAAGAAGTTTTGGCTTTTAAGTTTTTAACAGCCGCGGTAATGTCAATGTTTGTGATATTTGGAATATCAACATTCTGCGCTATTAGTGGCGTATTTTTTCCCGGAATAAAAGACTTCAAGTCCGCAGCTTCCTTACTATAAGTTGATTTAAAATAGTCTGCAAATGCTTCCGGAATATCTGCTCCTGAGAAAGACTTATTATTCCAAGTAACATGGTCAACAAACCCGCCATCACTTCTCTTGGACGAGATATACTTCCAGAAAGATTTGGGATCACATTTGATATTTTCTTCAATAGAATTAATATATTGTACATGTGCTAATCGAATACTGCGTTTTATTTTTGTTCTAAGTAGACAAAACATGTCCCGTTCACTCACCATTCCAGTTTTCTTCCATTTTTTGTAATGTTTGAATTTGAGTTTTATGTCGCTAACAACCTCACTAGAAAACCATTTAGGATATTTCCTACCATTCTTCGGAGTGCGCTTAATTTTGAAGCACATATCAAAGTATTTATAAATTATGGAATAGAAAAAGTTTGTCGCTAAATTAACATCATTTATGTCCTTCAACGGTTGCCAATCATGCGATTGTAAATGGCAATAAAGTGCCTTAAAATCGCCATGTTCGAAGTTCCATCCTCGCCTAACACTATTATCAACATTATTCAAGAAGTTTCGTGTTTGACAATTGGTTGTGTTTTTGTTCGGTGAAATCTCTATACATAACGATGGATGATAAGCGTCTTCTTTGACTAGTGAGTATAAGGATTTGTATACTTTTAACTTAATGTTGCTGATTACAATGTCTAGTATGTTTCCCTTCACATTTGTAATAGAGTTACTCTGCTCCATTTGAAAAAGATTCATAAAATAAAGAAGATCCATTTGGGTGCCTTTGTTACTTGAATTCAGATTAAAATCGCCTATTACGACAATTTTTTTATTAATTAAAAAATTGAAGTTCTCTGTAAACTTACGAAAAAAATCTGTATATGTTTTATTTGGCGAAGCCGGTGGAATGTACACAACACATATGTAAATAACACCAAAATCATTTAGGCATGTCTTTATCCACATATTCTCGTCTTCAGTTTCCAGATAGGTAAGTCTCTGGGTTAGGGTGGCGCGGTCACGTCTTGCGGCTAGCAATACTCCTCCTCCCCTTGAATGACCCGATGTTCTATCCTTTCTGAATACGTCATACCGTTGATCGAAGAGTTGACTATTGTAAATGCTGTCATTAAGCCACGTCTCTGAAAGTAGTATAAGGTCGTTGTTCTGTATCGTCACACTTTGAAGAAAATCTTCGGTCTTGGATCTTAATCCCCGCACATTTTGATAGTAAATTGTGCAAGGGAGAGAATTCGATTTTAGGGGGTTCTCTAGTCATTTCGGGGCGGCATCTTCATTCGGTTTGGGCCGGTTTTGGTTATTATCAACTGGATTTTGTCTTGGTTTTAAGTATCGATAATGTCTTACCGGTACTCCTCGAGGCCATAAATCTTCTTGCAAAAGTTTTTCGTATAGATCCTCTGTTACACCTATACGGAAAGCTGCGTATTCTTGAGAATGTGCGATGTATTTTTCAATTTCACTTTTCGTTATCTTGTTTTTTTCTAAGTGCGCCCGGATCTCTTCTACTGTTGTATCCTTTAATATTCTAGATACAATAATATTCTTCATCCTTGGAAATGCTTTTACACTTGAAGACTTATCGGAGTTCCCGACAATCAAGTTCTTCGCTGTCCGTTGCCTGCGTTTAACGTTAGTCCATTCTTCCTGATTAGGAGCGGTTTTCGATTCGTGCTCGGAAATTGGAATGTGTGGTTCCGTCGCGTGTGTTTTGGGGATGGCGCCGCTAAAAGATTCGGTTTCAAATTGACTGGCGTTATTTTTAGCTTTGGTGGCCGCCCTAGTTCGCATCCTTTCCTTGGTTTGTGCCACTGCGGACGGGTTAGCGGGTGCGGTGTGGGGGGCCGGGGGGGCCGCTACGTCAGCCCAGCGCTGAGTGGCGAGATTCGTAGGTAGAACATTTTTGTCTTCATTGTTCGTCACCTTCAATGTTGCTTCTATGGCCTTTACACGGTCTAACAACTCGTTTATCGTCTTGCTTTGCTCCAATATGATGCTCCTCAGTTCGAGGAGCACGGTGTCACTCATTATTCCTTCCAAGAGTGAATAAAACTCGCGAATTTTTTTTAAATGACAGCGCGACAGTAAGACGTGCGTATCGCGTATTATCGCCCGAGGTGAAATTTATGAAACCCTCGAGGTGAATCCTTCACCAAAATATCAAGTCATAATAATCTATTAGCAGTTAAACTTTTAAATATTATTATTTAATCAAAATATTATAAACCTTTATATTTTTTGTTATTCTCGTACAAGGACCATGTTCTACTAAATATAATATTTTAAATGTAACAATATTTTCTTTATTCAATCTATATCTTTAAAGATTTACATAGCACCACGTCACAAACACAAATACTGCAATTAAATTCCAAAAATTTTATTTCACATCAAGAATCGAAAACTTATCCAAATTTTTAAAAGTTATTTTAAATTAGTGGTATAGGGCTGCTTTTATAACCATCCATTCGTTACGCTTATTTTGACAATATTCGTTTGGCGATAGACCGAATATTTGTTAAAAATGGTATCAAGAGTAACGAACGGATAGTTGATAGTATAAAACTGGCCTTTAAAATATTTATTGAACCACTGGACTCAAAAAAAGATAAATTGACGCAAAAAAAGTTTCTTGTAAAATGAAATTCCTTCTTAGTATGGTGGAGAGTATTGGTGGAAGTCAAATCAAGTCAGATGCTGAGGTTATTCAGCCAGTTGATGGCATTGGAAGTCACTTGTTTAGCCCAGGGGGCCTAGTTTTTCGGGTTGACAAACTAGTAAGTTTTAATTATTATAAGCAATAATTATTAAATCTCCCGAGAAAAGATCCATGCCGCCGACGGGACTTGAACCCGCGTCCTTCTGATTTCCGGTCAAATGCTCTGACCACT
The DNA here is from genome assembly GCA_917563855.2 of Limnephilus lunatus. Classification (NCBI taxonomy): domain Eukaryota; kingdom Metazoa; phylum Arthropoda; class Insecta; order Trichoptera; family Limnephilidae; genus Limnephilus; species Limnephilus lunatus. The sequence goes on from OU830600.1 coordinate 49,930,094, forward strand.
GAGCTACGTCGGCTTATCTCCTACCTGCCAAATTATTCAATATATACTAGTGTTTCATTCAACAATTACTGCTTATTACATTTTTCCACCTGCAAACAACCAACTTTATTTTACGTAGCTCAGTGGTCAGAGCATTTGACCGGAAATCAGAAGGACGGGGGTTCAAGTCCCGTCGGCGGCATGAGATTTTTTCAATGTAGATGAGTGTTTCAGGCTAATAATTATTGCTTATAATTATAGGGGAGGAAATAACGCTAAATGGGTAGTTACTCGAGCGTTGTGGGGACCTATTGGATTGCAAAGATTAGATGCTAAAAAGAAAAAAGTTTATGTGATGTATGCCCTTTCAGTGGTGGGGGGAGCTAGTATAAATGTTCAAAAATGTAAAAAAAAATCGTCACAGTGACTTACTCGAGGGGGTCAGATATTAATAGCGTATACGCCCTACGTGTTTCTGGTAACGGAGAGATATTAATCTGATGAGTTGAGTGGTGGGGGTGGCCGTATGAAGAGGTAGAAAATTGAAAATAAATGGATTTATTCGAGCGTGTCAGATGAAGGTAATGTGAGTTATTTAGATGCAGAAAAGTTTACATTTCAATAATCTGACGATTTGGACGTAACCTAAACTCGTGGCAGATTTTTGAAAATGTAAAAAAAAATCGTGACCTTGACATACTCGAGCGCGTCAGATTTTTATACAGACGGTTCAGTTTGATGTCCTTGTTGTGCTGACCTATAATCTGACAATTATATGGAGGGGTTTTCTTAATCTGACAATTTTAAGTTTTTTATTTTTTTTCTTATTACTGAATAGAATTACAATGAACAAAAAATAATATATACCTATTATAATGATAAAAAGAAAATCGCTTAATTAAACTTCTTAAAAAATTCACTAATTAAATTTCTTTACACAATGAATAAACCAAAGCGTTGAACACGAACGCGCGGCCTAAGGGCCTCCGGCTCTGCGACAGAATATAAAACAAGCAAGCGCCTATCAACGTACGACTCGACCATAGACATATGAATATTACTAGACCTGCCCTAAGTGCTAAAAGCGGTCTGCCTATATATAAAGAGGAAAGATTGGTAAATGTTCCGCTATTGAGTCCACGCTCAAAACACACTTTAAAAAATTAAAATAAGTTGTACTAGGCAGATAATAGTTAGTAATAAGTAATTCAGTAACCGGAATTTAAAAATATTGCGTTTTAATGATTATTTTGTTAACTTTAAAAATGCGAAATGTCATTTTTCAAGGATCGCCATCTTTTTAAATAAGAAGGCCATTCTTGTGCCGTGTGAAACTGCAATACGCAAATTGTAAATACACACTACCAACCTAAAAATTCAAAAACATTTACGTAACCAGTTGTTTCAATTAATATAATAACAATTAATTGTTGTAAAATAACCTACCAAGAAAAACATCCCAGTTTTCAAGTAGTTTAGAGGCTTTGTGTAACATGGTTTGTGATACAAAAGAAAGTCCCCCTTTATACCGCCTGCTCACGTCAAGGCAAGAAAAACATCCCAGCTTTCAAGTAGTTTAGCGGCTACGCTAGGTTTGTGTAAAATGGTTTGTGATACAAAAGAAAGTGCCCCTTTATACCGCCTGCTCGCGTCAAGGCAAGAAAAACATCCCAGTTTTCAAGTAGTTTAGCGGCTACGATAGGTTTGTGTAACATGGTTTGTGATACAAAAGATAGTGCCCCTTTATACCGCCTGCTCGCGTCAAGGCAAGAAAAACATCCCAGTTTTCAAGTAGTTTAGCGGCTACGCTAGGTTTGTGTAACACGGTTTTTGATACAAAAGTGAGTGTATTATTTATAAAAAATAATTACCGAAATTGTTTAGAGTTTATTTTAGAGAATTTATTTTATAAGTACTTTATAATATAGTGCTTATAAAATAAATTCTCTAAAATAAACTAGCATGTCATCATAATTTAAAAAACATCCCAGGATTTGAATGATTTGTTTGGCAAAGCAGGGTTTGTCTAGCGGGTATGTGTTATAATTCTAATACAATTCTTTCCATGTTCTTCTGTTATAAAATACAGGTACAAACTTGTCTATAATACTAATCCTACTTGCAGTACAAACCTTTCAAAACTTGGGTGTTATTGAAAAGAAAAACGCGTGCGTGTTCTTTTATTTATTTTCGTTTTAGGTATTAAAATAATTACATACGTAATTTGGCAAATCAGGTAGGTACTTTCGTAATAATATCGTCTTTGTATCGCTTTTAGCTACTCGTTTCGTGAATGCTTTTTTTTATTTTTAGGTTGGCTCATTTGCAAATTGCATGTAAAACATGTTTCACATGGAACAGTTGTGGGTGGTTTGGTATATTTAAGGAACAGTTTCACATTTCATATAGGCTTGCGTCTCGCGTCATGCACGCGTAATAAGTGATGATTTTTTGAATTTACGAAACCTAACAAAATAATGATTAATACGCATTATTTATCATTTTCGAAGATTGAAATTCGTACTTATTATTGTGTAACTGACAGAAAGTGATTTTTCCTTTTAAAAGTGCATATTTCATCGTCGTAATTAATAACATGGCGGTCCTTGAAAAATGACATTTCTCATTTTTAAAGTTAACAAAATAATCATTAAAACGCAATGTTTTTAACTTTCGGTTACTGAATTACTTATTACTAACTATTATCTACCTAGTACAATTTATTTTAATTTTTTAAAGTGTGTTTTGAGCGTGGACTCAATAGCGGAACATTTACCGAAAGATTTTATTGTTTGTTTGTTTGCATTGAATAGGCTCCGAAACTACTGAACCGATTTGAAAAATTCTTTCACTGTTAGGAAGCTACACTATCCCCGTGTGACAAGGGCTATATTATATTTTCAAAAAATTAGGTCTCCTTACTAAAACTCCAATAACGTTACCCAAGGTGTAAAAAAATTACCTAAAATATTCTTTACATCGCGTGCGCTGCGAAAACTATTGATGATTGAATTAAATATTGTACTACGACTTTGCAGAACACATCATTATTTAAAAAAAGTGTCGCGACAGCATATGTCTAACTATTATAGTTATGCCCATTGACGTATGATATCTAGACAAGCCCTGTGAAATGACGCAAGAAGCCAGCAAAAGCAGGCTCAAGGCCAATTTATGAAAAAGTGCCTGCATTGTTTTGCACCGTTCAGATCGCATAGTGCTTTGTGTTGTATCTTTTATCGGTCTACAAGATCTACACTGAAACTAATTTGTGTGTCAGCCGTCCGGACCGAGTTAATTTTTTTAAAACACAAAAATATACCACTTCCGAATATTGTACAAGGTACACACCGCGGACTTTATTTTTGAAAATGTAGTCAGCTATCTGAATACAACAAAAAATATATACCTTACAGATGTATTTTAGGCAGCGTTTCAATAAACGTAATAATGTTAAAGAAATTACTTTTGGTCGAGCAATATTTCTGACGTCATGCGACGAAGCCTGGTTCGTTCACCAATACATTGACATACAGGCTCAAAACAAAACATAACGGCTTGTTTAAAATTAAAAGACCACATCTTGTCACACACTGAACGCCCTCGGGTTATTTCTTCAAGCGACTTAGCGAGCGTGTACGGCTAGTTTATACCAAGTAGGAGTGATAGCAGTGGCGGTTCTTTACAGGGGGACAATGGGGACAGTCCCCACCAGTTACACTCAAAACCTATTAAAGGAAATAACAGTCGATGCCGCCAAAATGAATGAATTCTTTAAACATAAAAGTAATTAACATTAGCAGAAATAAAATACAAACAATTATTCCGGATGATTTTAATAAGACCCTACGCGCGTACAGCGAACAATGTACGGCGTAAAAAAAAGCAGGTCTATTTCTCAGTGCGCAGAATTACTGCGCACTTGGGGGACAATCCGAACTATCCCCATACTTTCCTTGCGTTGTTTCGCGATCGTATGCAACTGCGCATGCGCAGTAGTATGTGAGTTCAAGCATCTGCGGGACAATCCTTTGGATCCCCATAGAACCATTTGTTTGCGAAGTTACGGGCGGGAATCGCTCGCCTTCAAATTAGTTTGATAATAATCTCGCAAGGTAAAGCTTTATTTTTATTATATTTCATTGTAAATTGGCATATTTCTATAGACATTTTATATTATTTTGTGTTAAATACATCCGACTAGCATGATTAGACCATAAAATTTTTTTTTTTGAGAAATTTAATAATATATAATAATAATAATAATATTCTACTGGTGATGAGATTCCGGTACGTAAAAAAGTCGATCCCCACCACTAAAGAAGTGCTCGAGCCGCCACTGAGTGATAAATTCAACTCCACAATACGTATCGCGTGATATTCAAGGCATCTGATTGGTTGATGAATGTCAAAACTACATAATGGGATTTGAGAACGAACTTTGTGTTTTAGGAACTGGCTTCTCTAGGCTTTTTGAGCGAGGCGGTGGAATGCGATGAAGAGTTGTATTATTAACATTAATATTATGGCGTCATTATTCACAGGCAAGTTAGTTAGGTAGGGCTTATCTAGACTTAATTGATCGAAGGTTATGCCACAATAAGTGTTATTTTATTTTTTAAATTTAATTAAAATGTCGCCGCTTGAGTCGTAGTAATTTTTCAAATCGGTTCAGTAGTTTCGGAGCATATTCAATGCAAACAAACAAACAATCAAATCTTTCCTCTTTAAATATAGGCAGACCACTTTTATCACTTAGGGCAGGTCTAGTAATATTCCTATGTCTATGGACTCGACAATTAGTAGGCAGTTCTCAGCGCCGTCAGCCGCTGTACGCTCCACACTCAGTGATGATTTTAGCTTCTTCGGCATGTTGAAATCGTCAGATTATATTATTTCTGTGATTCTTACATTATTTCCTTCAAAATAAAAATAAAATTAACCGCGCTCGAGTAAATCCACGTGACGTTTTTTTTTTGCAACTTTGTGACTCGCTAATTTTCTTACGTCACGTTCAAATCGACCGGTCAGTGGTTGAGTGGGCATAGCGCTTGGGTCCCACCCGAGCGTCGCGTGTTCGATCCTTCGGCTGGCTAAGTCCTCCATCACAACACAAGCAATATTTTCTGCTTTCTGTGGTGGTAGTAGGAGATTTTCAAACATTGTTGGGTTATTCGTAACCCGGGAATGTTTGTCTTTCTTTTAAAAAAAAAAAAAAGAAAATCGTCAGATTATTGAAATGTAAACTTTTTTGCATGTAATTAACTCACAATACCTTAATCTGACACGCTCGAGTAACTACAGGGATCGTTTTTTTTTTACTAATCTGATCGGTTGCCCTAGCCGCACCCACCAATATTATTGGTTCATAAATGGTGGTAGTCCATAACAGGGTCGGGAGGTATCTCCCCTTAGTTAATCTGACGCGCTTGAGTAAATCCCAAAATCCCTGCTTCGCCTCCCCTACATTGTTACCCTTTGTGCTATTTATTTATTGGGTATAATATCTTACATTTCAAATAATATAGGCCACTTGCATCACATTTAAAAAAAAAAAATCCAGTTTAGGCAATTATTCTAAGACATTCTGTATTTTTTTTTTTTTTTTTTTAATCGTATTTTTAAAACCCTGGCGATTTTTTGAAAATTTCTATCCGAAAAATCAGACCATTTTTTATAAACCGGAAAGACGGGACATAATTTTATGGGTGCGAAAAAACGATAATTACATAGCTGAAAATCATTTTAAAAAAATAACATTTTCCACACGAATAGCAATAAATTGTACGGGGTTCTCTTCATAACATCTGTAAAAACACCGCCATCTTTATCAAAAAATCAAACCAAAGGATAAGTTCGCATAGAACAAACAATAAATCTAGTGAACGTTAAACGCAAATTCAAAAATTAGCCGGAAATCAAAGTGTTGCCATATAAAAAAAAAATTATCAGTGTGGAATTTTACAAAATTAAGGGAACATAATCGGAGACGGGACATTTTCATGTAGTGACGTCACGAGCTCAAATAATGGATTTATTTATTTAAAAACTAGTTGGTTCCCGGCATGCGTTGCAATGCCATATTCAAATAAATACATTTTTCTCCCGCAATCACCTCCTCGTGCGTCCCCGTTCGCCTCCTGCGTCCCCTTCCTAGCTAATTTTATAAATTATATAGCCCATATCACCCAGGGATAGTGTAGCTTCCCAACAGTGAAAGAATTTTTCAAATCGGTTCGGTAATTTCGGAGCCTATTCAATGCAAACAAACAAACAATCAAATCTTTCCTTCAAATTAATAAATTACTACTACTATAATAACATTGTTTTAGTAGTTATGCTTATATTTTTTGTAACATAAATAATAATTTTATTGTAATTCCAATCCATTCAAAAGGTAGTAAAAGCTTCAATTTATCCCTAGCATATTTTTTGATGTTCATAATGTAAACCGATTCGTAGTAAAGATTAATCTAAATAGTATCTAAATGGGAGTTCACGGCAACTTGTCACTCTCCGACGGACTCGATCGGTAATACTCGTAAAAGATCGGAGATCACGTGATATCCATGACACGGGATCGCGACACACCAAGCGGGAATAAATTTGGCAAAGAAATGGATAGTTTCGTTCAAATCACTGTCAGAGGGATCTGTATGGGCCAGGATGTTTTTGTAAGGAGAATTTTGCGCGCAACACATCACGCACCAAATGGGCATAGGTACCGATTTCGACGCGGTGCGCAGTGGCGCGAGTTTAAAATACGGATTTCAATGGAGCCCTATTTATAATGCGATTATAAACTTGTTTTATAATGATTCCAAACTTGTTTTATAATAATATTATATATTATTATAAAACGAGTTTGTTTTATTTTATCATCTTTTAATGGGGGGTTCACTGCACAAACGCACTTTAGAGAAAACCGCCACTGAATGAGAGTATCTTCCACACTGGAACAAGCCACAAATATGCTATACTTTATTTGGAACTACATAAGTAGTTAGTTGCGAAACAACACATATATGTAAATAAAATAAAATTTACTTGTGCTTCCGGGGTTTGAACCCGCGACATCCGGATTCGTAGTCAAGAACCTTACCCCTTCATTCAATTCAATTGAGGCCGTCATTCAATGTGTTCTGATTTTTTAATGTCTACATTCACACAATTCAGAATCCTTTAGGCCTCATTTTGGCAGCATTATACACGCAAAACAGCTGTGATTGCATCGGATGTAGCTTAGTCAGGCTGTATCTTCGAGGGAGAAAGAATTTTGCTATTTAAAAAATGCTGGATAAATTTCAACAAGCATAAGAAAAAAAATTGAGCTTACTTAACTTCACTTCAACACACGGACACCATCAGAACTGCCTACAACATACTTCTATCAAAGAGTATTGAAATTTCTCTTTAGTGATGATAGTAATAGAGCAAGAGCCCGTGACGATCAGACCTTCGTTATTTTATAAAACCTGAAAGTTTCTCTGTGTACGTCCCTAACACAGGTAAATACCATCCCCGACTATGAAGTTTGGATCACGGTGGCCTTGAAAGATAGCAGGTTGCAAAGGTATATACCTAAAATTGCACCACAATTTCAAGAGCATTTTGCTCACACTTTTACAAGGTAGTAAGTAGTCTGCGAGCGTCGAAATTTCACACTATTTCATTCCTACCCGCTTGCATGTATATATCGCGCTCGCACCTACGGAAGACTTTTAATGTGTCTGACAAGGTGAAGGAACCATCGAAACTGTCTGATTACTGAGAAAACATATGTTGATATTTCCTCAAGTAACATATGTATATAAAATTCAGCTTTTATACTTTAACATAAGTACAATTATAATTAATTAATATAATATCTTTCAAAGCCACTGGGATCCAAACTTCATAGTCGGGGATCGTCTTTACCTGTATTAGTGACATACACAGAGAAACTTCAGGTTTTATAAGATAACGAAGGTCTGATCCTCACGGGCTCTTGGACTATGATTAAGTGTGGGAGTATCATTTTTTCGTACAAATGTTATGCGGTAAAAGGCAGAAAAAGAGGGAAAGGCTGGAATATAATTGCATAAAATGAGGATCTATAGTTAAACCTTCTTGCAAGGTTCCCTTTATATCTTATGGACTTCTATGGGTTTCTTTTCAGAGATGGTGGCGATTGTAGGAGTATCGCTTTCTTGTGGCACAAATGTTATGCGACAGAAGGAAGAGAGACAGGCTGGGAATGGAATGGGCCCAAAAGGAGGATAAATACAGTGAAACTGTCTTATAAGGTTCCCCCTTCAGAAGTTTTGTTTTTTCAGTCCCTAAAGGGCTGAAATTTAAAAATGGCCTGATTTATCCCACATCATTTTTTTCCCGTCCTTTGGAAAAACCTTTTAAGAGAGTTTCACTGAATTTAAATTAAAATAAACTCATCAGTTAATTGCCTAGTAATGTAACGTATTTATTATTTATGAGGAGCCAGAGAATATACAAAAAACGGGGGACAATTTAATGGTTGGCATTCCATTCCTCGCGTTCAGCCCGCTCACGCTTGACCATCTGCACGATGGGCTCAAGGTACCGGTTGGCCACATCAGCCTCCACGGTGGTCCACTGCTCCTTGGGCAGCGTGATCTTCTGCAGAGAGCACTGCGCGGCACGCACCAGGCGGAAGTTGCGCTCATCTATGATCTTGGCGGGCAGGCGGCGGATGGCCTCAATGGTGTCCTCATCCTCGTACAAGATGTCGTCGCGGAAGAGTCCTGAAACGCACCACAGATTTATAATTTTTAAATCAGAACAAAGTAAAGTTTTAGCAGATTATAGATGAAATAAAAGTGATTTTTTAGCCAAACTCAATAAGAAAGAAAGAAGATTCCACCCTGAGATTTTTGATATGGGAATCAGCAGTCATTCACACACTTTTGCTACAAAGTAAGCCATCCACTTAACGTTTATATGAAGCTTACGTTTTTTTTATACAGATGCAGAGTGGTGAAATGATAAAATTCCAAATTAACTCTCAAACATATTTTTGGTATTATTAAAAAAGCTTTTAATTTTAAGATTTATACTACAAACCTTTTCACTAACAGCCTTGCAATAAACGTGTTTTAAATTTTACACAATTGATAAACAACCATTTACATATCTTAAAAGGTTGTTTATTAGTTGAGTAAAATTTAACACACATTTATTTATTTTTTTTTTTTTTTTGTTTTCTTTATTCATTAAATACAAAAATTGGGGTAACATTAGTGGATTTTTCGACCACCATGCTAGGCTGATGCCCGTGTTATGGTGGTCGATTTTACATAATTAAGCGCAATAACAATCAGACGTTCGTGTGATATTTGTGACGAAAATAAATATAAATAGACATAATTATAAAAAAAATAAATATAAATATAAAAACTCCGTCAAAAGTGCATTAGAAATGTATTAAATGAGTACAAAACTGCATAAATATTATTATTAGTAAGGTTGTTAGAATTATTTTTAATTTTTTTAATACATCCTACATAGAGTCAAATATAACTCGTCGATCTGGTTCCCCCATTTTAAAATACATTCAGATTCAATCGAAAAAATTCAACATAAATTACATTCATTTTAAACTCGGTATTCCCATTGAAAACATAAACTTTAATTACTTGATGAAAGAATTAAATTTATTAAGACTCTGATCAAAGAATTATATCCGACTTAATATTTATGTTCAAAATTGTAAATGGTAGTACAGATAGGCCTGATTTAATTTAACCTCATTGAATTTCATATATCCACGAGAGCTACTCGTTCCAATATCCTGATTAAGGTTAAACGTCAAGCACGTTATAATCTACGCATTCACAGATGGCGCCAATCAAATTATTTTTGGTTTTAAATGCTTTTTGCACGTTACGCTTTAAAATATTAAGGTAAATTAATTGTTCGCGCCCGTACACATTTAATTAGAATATAAATAAATAGTTTTGTCCATAAACAAACTCAAATCTTTCAAGAAAGGCTGAAAAATTCAATTTTGTATCGGTGACTCAATCCAAAATTGTATTTTTCAGCCTTGAAAGATTTGGGTTTGTTTAGGGACAAAACTATTTATTTATATTCTAATTAAATATGTACGATCGCGAACAATTAATTTACCTTAATATTTTAAAGCGTAACGTGCAAAAAGCATTAAAAACCTAAAATAATTTGATTGGCGCCATCTGGGAATGCGTAGATTATAATGTACGTGACGTTTAACCTTAAATGCAACAATCCCAGGACTGAGTATTCGAAACACTCGCTTGTACATAGGTTACATGAAATTAGTAATATATATGCGAATGTGGCGGCTCTATTTGACTGCACGGAAGGTAGGTACCAGAGGGTTATGTTATCAAATATTTTCAATCAATATTAATTTAATCTAAGTCTACCTTATTTGTACTATAGAATTTTGTATGTACTTTTATCTCTGATATTATTTTTTTTATGATTTCTAATATTTTCTCATGATTTTAATTGTGACATGTAATGATTGTTTATGGAATATTTATACCGTGGATATTAAATAAGATATTGACTGTGTTTAAAGGTAGTTGCCAGTTTCCCGCTGTGTATCACTGTATCGAACTTAGCGTCCCATCGATACCGTCCGATACAACAATAGGTGGTTTTGGCCCTACCCACCACATTATTATTTCAATAAATAAGGAACTCCAGTCCTATTTTTTTTATTGTCAGTAATGACCTTCTAACTGAACCCCTCAAGCCTCGTAAGGACATTACAAGCCACTAACATCACATTCCACAAGAGCCTCTGAAGGACATATCTGACCAGACATTTTAAAAGTATTTTTATCTTTTTTTCTATAATACGCAGTTATGTGATTTGTTCGTCGTTGTAAAGAGAAATAATTAATCTTCTCAGTTTGTCTTAAATATTTATACTTGATTGCATTGATATATTTTTTTAAATTGTCAAAGTGTATGATTACAAATTGGCAGGATTTTTTCGTTGACAGTTGAAAGTTTAAAAAAATATATTAATTTTTTTTTTATTGTATAAACGGTATGAAAAGTGAAGTGAAAGTTTTCTTATATATGTTTTTACTGGGTATTGTCGACCTCTTGGTTTTTTGTGAATAACCATGTTAGAATACGTTCAATTGCGCAATAAATTTGTCACAATAAATATTTTAATTAAAAGATTTACTTTTCAATCTTTAAATTATTGTTTTTTTGTTTATGAACCTCTGAGAGCAATGTGATATAATAATATTTTAATTGGATATTAGGAGTTAACAAGGGAGCTGGAAGTGACACCAAAGGAATGTATCTTTATTTACCTATTCCACACATTTTCTTGTCTCCCCTGTAATAATAAAGCTAAATCTAACTATTTAAATAAGAAATATTCCATATTAACTGTGAGGCAGACTTAGACGAGTTTATCGCTCAATCAATTCATTTATTCCTGCCCATCCAATGTTGGCTTATTAGGTTGCCATGCACATTAGTCAATTACTCCAACCTCATGCCCATCCTCGGAGCATGTATTCCAAGTTCTAACAAATCCCCCTTTCAACACAAGTTTATTTATTTAATAGGTAAATGTTCCGCTATTGAGTCCACGCTCAAAACACACTTTAAAAAATTAAACTTAACGGTACTAGGTAGATAATAGTTAGTAATAAGTAATTCAGTAACCGGAATTTAAAAATATTGCGTTTTAATGATTATTTTGTTAACTTTAAAAATGCGAAATGTCATTTTTCAAGGACCGCCATGTTATTAATTACGACGATGAAATATGCACCTTTAAAAGGAAAACTCACTCTCTTTCAGTTACACAATAATAAGTACGAATTTCAATCTTCGAAAATGATAAATAATGTGTATTAATCATTATTTTGTTAGGTTTCACAAATTCAAAAAATCATCACTTATTACGCGTGCATGACGCGAGACGCGAGACGCAAGCCTATATGAAATGTGAAAATATACCAAACCACCCAATGTGTTGAAACTGTTCCATGTGAAACATGTTTTACATGCAATTTGCAAATGAGCCAACCTAAAAAAAAAAAAAAAGCATTCACGAAACGAGTAGCTAGAAGCGATACATAGACGATATTATTACGAAAGTATCTGATTTGCCAAATTACGTATGTAATTATTTTAATACCTAAAACGAAAATAAATAAAAGAACACGCACGCGTTTTTCTTTTCAATAACACCCAAGTTTTGAAAGGTTTGTACTGCAAGTAGGATTAGTATTATATACAAGTTTGTACCTGTATTTATAACAGAAGAACATGGAAAGAAATGTCACTTTCTTTTGTACCACAAACCATGTTACACAAACCTAGCGTAGCCGCTAAACTACTTGAAAACTGGGATGTTTTTCTTGCCTTGACGCGAGCAGGCGGTATAAAGGGGCACTTTCTTTTGTATCACAAACCATGTTACACAAACCTAGCGTAGCCGCTAAACTACTTGAAAACTGGAATGTTTTTCTTGCCTTCTCGCGAGCAGGCGGTATAAAGGGGCACTTTCTTTTGTATCACAAACCATGTTACACAAAGCCGCTAAACTACTTGAAAACTGGGATGTTTTTATTGGTTTTTTTTTTTTATTATTTTACAACAATTAATTGTTATTATATTGTTTGAAACAACTGGTTACGTAAATGTTTTTGAATTTTTAGGTTGGTAGTGTGTATTTACAATTTGCGTATTGCAGTTTCACACGACACAAGAATGGCCTTCTTATTTAAAAAGATGGCGGTCCTTGAAAAATGACATTTCGCATTTTTAAAGTTAACAAAATAATCATTAAAATGCAATATTTTTAAATTCCGGTTACTGAATTTCTTATAAGTAACTATTATCTACCTAGTACAATTTATTTTAATTTTTTAAAGTGTGTTTTGAGCGTGGACTCAATAGCGGAACATTTACCATTTAATATCCATAGTGTGTGTACCGGCCTCACCGATAAAGGAGTGCTGCAGGCTGGGGTGGTACAATCGTATCGTATCATAAACAATATTGTGTACCAAATTTTTTTTTCTAGTAAAACTCCAAGTTTGCGTAATGAATCAAAAAGTTTTAAATAGCACTTTCATGTACTCATATGTGAGGTAATTTTAGAGAGGTGTACATAATTACATGTCATGTGTGTTGTATTAGACTCATAAGTAGTTGATGTGTTGGGGTGAAGTCATCTGTCAAATCAGAAATGATTTAGGCATTATTAGGCCTTATTTTATCACAATTTTTGAACAAATGTTGTTAGGGCATACATACCATATTTGTTGAATCCAGAAGCATTGTAAGCCCATCTCCTCAGCCCAGCTGAAACATGAAGGGAAATATTATTATTACGTAACATTTAAAAAAAACTTATTAAGATTTAACTGTTAAATTATTCAAAACGAAATCTATTATCATAAATAATATTGCTCACTTATGGCAGTAACTTTAGCAGCAGCGGAAGCCATTTCAGTTTAGAGAATTTATTATAAATGTATCAATAAATATCCACAACGAGACCCTCTAAACCCTCTAATCGAAGTCGACCACAGAAAATACCGTGAAAAAACTGACAGCTATAGATGGCCATAGATATACCGCGTTGACTAGTGATGGGCACAATCGCGACATTTAGGGCCTCCTTTCATGGAGAAACTTACAAGCGACTCGACCCTCTTGCGAATATCATACGCGCCGATCGTAAGTACCCCCCGTACGATTTTGCTGGTGCCCGTAGACGGCGCTACGCGATGACTGTCGGTTTCCAGTCAGTACATGGTCAGTACCACGATACCGACAGTGCTGGTCGCACGCGACGCGTCGCGTCATTTATGTCAGCTACTTAATTCGTTTGACGTTTGACAGAAATGGCATTGGAACAAGAAAGTAATATTAGATTTGATCTGGAAGTGGAAAAACATGCGTGTTTATACAACTATACTTTACCAGAATAGGTAAGAAAGGATTTAGTGGAGAGGGCCTGGATTGATGTTGGAATAAAAGTCAATTTGACAGGTACGTAATGTTGTTTACTTTTGTCACAAATAATATCAAACACAATAATTGAACTGCTAAGGTAGCGAAGCCCGAGGAGTGATAATATAGTTGGCTAAATGATCATTCATACTTGGGATTGGCATCCATTTTTCTCATAATACATTCCATATAATGATAACCGTTTCTCCAACGACTCTTGAAATTGTAAATTCTCCTCTCGCGAAATAAAAAGCCAGGCTCGTAAATAATGTCGATCCTTCAACTAAGTACCTGGAAAAAATAATAATTAAATTAAAACTTCTGTTATCTTTTTCAGGACCCGAATGTAAAGAAAAATGGAGGAATATTCGCAGTGTTTTTGTCCGAAATCTGAAACCTGCAAAAAGTGGATCAGCAGCGAAGAAAAACAAACCTTACTATTTAAATGAAGTCATGCAATTTACACTACCATTTATTAAATGGAAAATTCGGAGGTGGCTCTATTTTATCAAAACTTTACACCAATTGTAATCCCAGAGCCCGATGATTCAGAAATTGTGATCCCAGAATCTGATTTAAACGGCAAAAATTTTGACTTATCTTAAGTTACCCACTATGTATAAGTAATAAATAAACATATATTATGCTTTTCTTACCTGAGCTTTATTAATATTTTCCCTCGATACTGACACTCCCGCATAGTTCTATTTTTGTAATGGATACTAGGGGTCAATAATTGCACCAAGTTTAAGTAAGTATCCTTCAAAGATATTAGGGTGTTTATATTATCTGTGGTATCCTTCGACATTCAATTAAACTTGTTGTCATCATTCTCATGCAGTTCCTTGGCGGCAACGAATGTCCTACAGTTCAGATTTTTTTCGATGTATGGGTGAACCCAAAATCCCCTATTACATCGCTTTTTATTCTTTTATCTTCGTCGCTAGAATCGCTTGACATCGTGTTTACTGCGCGGCTGCACGTGAAAAATGATTAAGTTCAGTATATTTCGGGTAGCGCCGTGTACGGAGACCAGCATTAAAAAGTTGTATATCAGCAGGGTACTTGTGGTTGCGTCACAATTACGTAGATTGTCAGTATCTCCATGAAAAGAGGCCCTTAGATAATCGAAACATCAAAAGATGGATAAAACTTTTTAGAATAAACCATCAATATCTTATACAGCCACACAAAATATTTTGAAGTAATCCTCATACTAGATGACATTCATTTCGAATAAATCAAATATACATCAAACAAAAAGATACATAACCTCAAAATAACCCATTTACCTTCTTCAAGTATGAAAAATAATCACCATGGCAATCTTTTACTCATAAATATACTAAAAACGTAAATATAACCTTAAAGAATTAATTCATCATTTTCATTTCACGCAAATGTTTGATTACAGTGTCAACATGCGCATTAAATTTTTAGTAGCTAACATGTAACTAATCCAACATGTGAAAGCCATCTGAGATATTTTTTATGTAGCTCGAAATAATATAACCTCTCGGATTCGAGAATCAATTTGTATTAGTGAATGAATTCTGACGTTTGAATTTTGAATACATTTCTCTCGATTTCCAATCCCGATGAATATTGACTAATCAACGATTATTGTCTCAATTTCCGAATTCGATGAATTCTAACCAATCACAGCGATTATCTCGATTGCATTTTCGAATGAATTCTGACGAATCACAGCGGTTGACTCGATTCCTCTTTCGTTGGCGTTTCAAACCGATTGTTTCGGACTGTGTTCGTTCGTGAATCGATTGTCCAAGAATCGATTTATCTACGAAAATAAATCTAAATATTTCGATGGTTAAAAGGATCGATTAAATCATCATCGATTGTGCCCATCGCTTAAACGAGGCAGGTACGTACCATTTTTGTAGTGGTGTGCATAAACTGAAAAAATAATGGGAACATGAACAACCGAATTGATCGCTCGGAGGCTCGGAGTTCGGTGGGAACCATAAATGAACTAATACCGTGGGAACCACGTGGGAACAACAGCTTCGGTTAGTGGCAGCATTTTTTGTTTTGAAAATATTGTACATTGGTATGACTCCAGGTACTCAGGTACTAATATCTACAGCCTGTATGTCGGAAGAATATCTACAGCTCATAGGTTGGACAAATATCTATGAACTTCAGAGTGAGGACTAATATCTACAGAGCTAAGGTCGGACTAATATCTATGACGGTCCCAGTGGTGACTAATATATTTATATGGAGCGTAGGTGGGACTAAAATCTAAAGAGGGCAGCTGAGCAAGAGGTTGTACGGAAAATCATAAATTACTTCAATTACGTAATACTAACCTTACTTAAAATAAATTAAGTTTTTTAAACTGCATACGCAATATTACGTTATTCTAATATGCTACACATAATTGCAAATCCAACCTCTGCCAGTGCTGTAGATATTCGTCCCCACATTGGTTCTCATATATATTAGTCAGCAGTTTGAGCTGAAGATATTCGTCCTCACTTTGGTTCTCGTAGATATTAGTCCGATTTGTTCAGTTTTTGGAATTCCTGTAGATATTAGTAAACGCCTCCCAACGGTATGGCTACCATTTGGTATGTAGATACTGCACTTGATAAAATATATATGTTTTTTATTTTTTAATTTTCTTGTTTCCGTAGGGGAATGTGAAATATGATTTTTTAAATTTGGGAAAGTTTTGAAGAAGATTGGGAATTCTGCCAGACCTCCGCTAAGCAGATCGCAAAAAAAATATTTTTACATTATCTCGGATCTAGGCCAAAGTTGATTAAATATATGAGTTTTATTATGCCTTAAAACCAACAAATTGGTAAAGGGGAGGAAGATGGATATAGCACAAGGATATTACAAGTGATTGATAATTAATTCATTCATTAAAAATAATATATAGTATTTATTTATTTATGCATCTATACAAAAAGTTTACATTTTTTTGACCTTGCCTGTCTCACTAGGAAATCCTGTGTCGAGACAGACTAGTTTACAAATATTTTATAAATATTAAATAAAATACATTTTTCAATAAAGTAAAAATATTTGACAAAAAAATTCAGGTTGGTAGGTAGTGGTAACAATAATGGGATAAGAGGATTATATTTGGGTGAGGTGACTAATTATTGCACGACCTTTTTCGATGATCCATTGTTTTATCAGAATTTTGTATTTGTTAATATTATTCGATTGTCTTGTTTTGTCAGGTAGGTTATTGCATATTTTAGACGCAATGTATTTGAAATTTCTTTGACCAAATGTTGTGTTTGTTTTAGGTGTTTGTATGAGTTCTTTGGTTTTGTGCCGCGTGTTTACAATATTTTGGGTATTTTCATAAAATGTATGTGTTTTATTTTTAAACAGATGAGTTAAGATTGTTTTTGTGTAAATTTGTCGAATATCTAATGCATGGAATTTGTTGAATATATCTACAGTACTTGTTATTATGGGAACTTGAAGTGTTGCACCTCCCCATGTGATTATTCCATATTCAATGATTGATTGATAAAGGGAGTAATAAACAGTTTTCATAGCTTTGGAATCTAGTATGTTTCTAATGTTTTTGATGAAATAAATATGTTTTCTAAGTTTATTTGTGATGAGTAGGCATTGTGTATTCCACTTAAGATATTGATCAAATATAAGACCAAGGTATTTGATATGGTCCGTTCGATCTAGGCAAGGACATTGACAGAATGTATCGTGAATACAAGAACATATATGTACTTTTATTTCAACATCTTGATTAGGTTGGCCAACGATATTAATACTAAAAGTAATGTATTTTGTTTTGGTAGTATTTGGTGCAAGAGAATTAATATCTAGCCATTTTTTAACAGAGTTAATTGATTTCTCAGCCATTTTGTATGCGTCTAACCAAGTGTCGGATTGAATGAGTAGCACAGTATCGTCAGCAAAACTTACAATTTTTCCATCTATCGTTAGGTTACAAAGATCGTTTATGTGTATGAGAAACAAAGTAGGACCTAAGACGCTTCCTTGGGAACTCCGTAGGTTATAGGGAGGGGTTGGCTGAATTTGTTTTCGATTTTGACACTTTGAGTTCGATTAGTTAAGTAACTTTGAATAAACTCTAGGTCTTTCCCTCTTATACTAATTGTTTTTAGTTTATTAACAATGATGTCAAGGGAGATAGTATCAAAAACTTTAGAGAGGTCTAGGAAGATAGAAATGCAATTTTTACCCTTATCTAAATTTGAAACAAGAAAGTCTGTAACAGCAATAATAGCATCGGCAGTGCTCTTATTTGACCGAAAGCCAAATTGATTTTCGGAGAGTAGTTGCTTGCTTTCCAAAAATGTTTTCAGTTGTTTGTTAATTATTTCTTCAACTACTTTCGGGAGTGAGTTAAGTATTGTTATGGGCCTGTAATTATTAATGTCCACTTTTAGACCACTTTTGTATATTAATATTTCCAAAGTCTGAACATTCAGTACATTATTCACATATATAATAATGCCGTCATTCTGATTGTGATGGGTTTTTGTGGAGAAGCGAGTGTAATCGGGAAGGTGTTTTGGTATATATAGTTCATTAATCCAACATTCTGATAGAATAATTATATCAAATTTAACCTTTAGATTATTCAGTAAAGTGAGTATTTCTTCCCAATTTTTATTTATGGATCGAACATAATGGTGAAAATTTTTTAGGTTCATGTAGTCTTTCATTAGTAAATTACAAAACTTTATATCTGAAGATACATAATTATTAATTTTATCAGAAGATACTGTTTCATTATCAAAAATCAGTCTAGCCATTTTTAAGAACAATTTACAATGGAACTTTATTATGTCTTGGGAGCCCCGTCACAGTGGCTAAAACTGGGAGTTCGCCCTATACTTGATAGTAGTACATCGGTAAAATATATAATTTCTGACAGTTTGGAAACAATCACTGTAGAATGATTTCACAACAAGAATTTACAACAGTCAGGATCAGGTTTTGTATGGTAAGAGCGATCGGTCCAATGTTCGACACGTGACAGAGCTCATCAACCTCCTAAATAATTTTACACAAGTCATCAGAATGTTTGATGTGTATTATTTTATCCGTGTCTGATTTCTTTACCAAAATTTTTTCGTCTTTAAACCAAACATACGAAAACTTTTTTCCCTTGCATATTTGTTTGGTTTTCCATAAAAGATCTTTGAAATAAGGATTAAGAATAGCGCGTATAAAATTTTTTTCACAGTTAAAGTATTTTAAGACATCATGGTGAATTTTTTTTCGGTTTACTAGTAGTAGGTTTTTATTGCGAATATCCGTGAATCTGATACAAATTTTCGGGGAAGCTCCGGGTCGCCTGTCGGGAATCCTTTTGGCTTCCAGGATATCGTGGAGAAGAAGCTCTACACCTACAGCCGCTGCTAGCTTCTTGACGGTCTCTGAGGGTTGATCACCTTCACCTAGTGGTATTCCTCCGACCTCTAATGCATCCTCCTTAGAAGTCTGTTCGAGGCTGGCCAGGCGAATTTCGAATTTTTTTATAATAAGGTTATTTTCATTTAATTCTTTTCTTAAGTTTTCTACTTCCAATACTAAATTTGCAATAGTATTCATTTTTGTATTGAGGTCGTCATATTGGCTGCTGATAAAATCTGTAGAAGTTCGTGCACCTTTATTTTCACTGTCTATTTTTTGAAACATTTCTTTTTTCATGGTCTCAAATTTATTCTCCAGCATATTTGCGGCACGTTCCATAATGGAAGAGTATCGCCCTGGTGTAAGATCGCCATTCAGAAATGAAACGTTGCTTGAAATGGCTTTAGCCGTGTTTGGTGGATAGATCTTGATAGCCAGGTACTTCGCCACCTTCCTCTCCCCCATCTCCTTACCAGTGGCGGCCAGCTCTAAGGTGCGGAGGAGCGCCGCACTCCCAAAATATATCTATTAATTTAAATCTAATCTAATTAATAAATTTAAATCTAAAAATTTCCGAGCGCCAAAAAACATATTTATTTCCGACACGCCTCATCACAGTTCACAATATACGCTCGGTTATAATGCATGCGTAATTTAGGTGCCTACTGGACTGCGCGCGTAACAAAGCAGATCGTTGTGTGCCTATATTCAGAGTGGTGGTTCATTTTGCAAAGCGATCACAGGAGTTCTTCTATAATTCTATAATGAGCCAAAATCGTAGGTAGGTTGAATGCTTTGCAAATTTTACGAAATCGCGGGTGACGATCCAAAAATTTCCACCACATCAAAAGGAATGGTTCGTTCTGTAGCATGTTAAACGGGGACACGTTTGTGTCATATTATTATCCATATCGTGTCTTTATTTTAATATCTACTCTTTTTCATGCTATGTTTCACTCAGCATCGACCAACGACAGCATAACAACAAACATTGCGGACATTATTTGTTATGAGTTATGACAGTATATATTTCATTGGAGTTACGGAGCGTAAGGAAGACTTTCGGATGTGTGATAAACTGAACATTTTTTTAACTCGATTTTCGTGCCAATAAGTATCTACATACAATTTTCTGGATAGGAGTCAACTGTTATTGAATTTGAATTTACAATCGCGGCGACTTTACAAATGGTGATGGATCAATATTTATTTTACTAGAACTCTTTTAAAATAATGGAATATGGAATGCTTTTTCAGTGAGTTGTTCCTCACAATCCTTATGACATCTGTTTAGATTGAACGATGTTGTTAAACTTTAAAAGAATTTAATCTATCTTAATAAATATAATTAATTTAGACTCAATGTGTTGCATGCACCCAGAGATAATGGAGGATCGACCTAATTTACAAATAGGTAGGATTTTTTCATAATTGAATTTATTTTAATTAGAGTAGGTAGGTCCAAGATTTATGGGATATCTCTATGGTATGTGTGGGATTGCACTCACCTTCCCACATCTTGAAATAAAGACCATTATTATTATTATTTTAGCGCACCACCTATTTTTATGAACACCAGCCGCCACTGCTCCTTACCCTCCCCACTACCTTCAGCCTCACAACATACCTCAACTGGGAATGCCTTTAGTCTCACTGGCTCTAGACGGGAGCAGCTGGGACTCTTGTGAGGTATTTCACATAAAAAATACAAAGTGTGCAATTCACATGCGATAGAAGTGAAACCTTCAGAAAACCAAAGTAGTCAAGAGTGGAGAGACTACGAAGCACCGCACAAAGAGACCGATTATACCATCTCATTTTTTCGCAGGCATAAATCCTATAAAAGTATGTGTTTCTCTTTTTAGTGTCTTTAGTTTCATCGAGTTTCAAATCACAACGGTGCAATAAAATTAATTTTTCTCTTAAAAAAAATATATATTTATGTATTTATTTTAGAGAAAATTGACAGCAAATCAGAGATTACAAAATAATACAATATTTAGATGTTAATTATGCCAATTATGAACTTTCCACTGACGGTAGTGAATGATAAAAGTGTGACATTATAAAGGTATTTTCTTAAATAATTTATTTTTAGTTACAATATATGAAAATAAGGGGGGGGGGAGGGGGGTTCGTAACACAGGAATAGGATTAAGAGGCAAAGGACGGGAAAATATAGGGATTGAAATTCCTTGTTTGAGTCATGTTGCTTAGTGAGATTTCGTTTTATTTCACATAACGTCGAGTTAAAAATGTCAATGTGGTAATAATTTAAGTTAAATGAATGGGTGGATCTGTAGATAAATGAGTTATGTTTGGAGTTATTCTTGCAAAGATGGAGATTAAAAGTAAGCGACTGTCTGCTGTTGCGATTTGGAACGTGGAATGATAGGCGTTGAAGAAGATCAGGACTATCGATTAAGTTATGTGTATTTTTAAATAACATTACCGAATCTGCTATATTTCTTCAACCAGTTAGTTCATTACTAACATGAGATCGAAAAGAGCGGAAATTAAGATACCTTAAAAATCTATTTTGAACACTTTCAATTCTATTTTTGTGTACTGCATAGCCTGGGTTCCACACTTGAGATGCGTATTCAAGGATACTACGAACATATGAGAAATATAGTGTTTTGAAAGTAGTAAGGTCTTTGAATTGTTTACATGAGCGGATTATGAAACTAAGCATAGAAGATGCCATAAATATACCAAACCACCCACGAAGATGCATTAGTGACTATGTGGTCGATGTGAAATATATATATACATATATAGTTTATATTATTGCGTTACAAACTAGGAGAATTAAATAATACGGCGCATGCGACACGCAGCACGACCGATATCGTAATTAATTAACAAATTACTTAAAAAACCTAAAATCCATACATCATTTTTAGAAGTAATAAGTTCTAGCGATGTGTCGGTTTGGCAGGAATGGGCTCTTGAAATCGAATTCTTTGCGGCAAGCGGATCCTACTCCTACTCCTTTTTCAAATTGACTACTCCCAGAGAATCCGCTCCAGGGCTCGGACGCAAACCCGGAACTCGGAGCTGGACTCGGAGCCGGAATTCGAATAATTCCACCTGCGTCCCCGTCTTAGCGGTCCAAACAACTCGCAACACTTGGGTTCTTATTCGGGTTGGAGTTTTTGTACAGGTTCCCTAAGTCCCAAAATCTAGGGAAATTTCGAACCCTGGCAATTTTTTTTTTACGTATGATAATAATATCACTGGTATTGCTAGTCTTATTTTTTATTGTGAATTCCCATGAATCTTAAGTATTGTTGATGTACTTACATTCAAGCGATGTTGTTTTAAAAACACTGACAACTCAAAATGATATTATGTACCTAAAAAGATAAATGGGGATTTCTAAAAAAAAAAATTTGGGTTTCAAGTTACGTTTTTATCTATGTTTTTATTACAAGAAATTTCCTTCAGTTTCAGTGATTACCTTAGATTTTTATTTTGCAAAGTGATTTTTATTAGGAATTCCGTTTCTAATTCAGTGGTAAAGTACATACTTTTGAAATTTCACCTCGAAATCTAGGGAAATAATTTTTTTGGGCATCACATCCCTGCTGCAACAGCACCGTGACAACAGTGGCGTGCCGCGACGCGACAGAAGCACATCGGTTTCATACATTTACTATGGTTAGAGACATATTTGTAGGTCGTGGCTCGTGGCGTGTCGACAGGCCACGACGATGATTGGTTTATTTGTGATCACGACACGCCATGACATGCAAGTATGTTTCTGCCTGATTCTCGGACTCAGGACCTATTCCTAGAACTCGAGTACTTTTAAAAGGAAGCGCTCCTCGGAGGCCTCCAGTAAAATGCAGAACTTACCCATCGCTAGTAAGTTCCGTTAAGCCTCGATTACATATAAGCGAGTTTACAAGCTACTAACTGGCGTATTCACTATCTGCTACTCCTTTAAGCCTCGATGACACACGGCGAGTTTACAAAGTGAATCGGCGAGTGAGATTGTCATGACGACACACAAAACTGTCCACTCGCTCAGTAGCTCGCGACATTTTTGTAGGAAACTGGACTCGCACGTAGCTGCTAGCGCCAATAGCGGAAATAACGTGAACTAATCCTTCAGACAGGTAACAGTCGAAATCAGCTGGTTTTTGGCAGCCATATTGGAAACACAAATAAACCAATCACGAGTCGGCTTGTAGCGTGTAAAGTTGAGGACCTTTC
This sequence comes from Limnephilus lunatus, assembly GCA_917563855.2. NCBI lineage: Eukaryota > Metazoa > Arthropoda > Insecta > Trichoptera > Limnephilidae > Limnephilus > Limnephilus lunatus. The sequence goes on from OU830600.1 coordinate 49,953,689, forward strand.
AACTTTTTCCGTGGATTGTCAACAATCTGCTAGTTAGCAAGTAACACGATGACACTGAGCGAGTTTACTAACAGATAGTGAATTTCCGAGATAGTAGCTTGTAAACTCGCCCTGTGTCATCGACGCATCAGTGTAAAATCTGCAAGTTAGCTTGTAATATGATTACACTGAGCGAGTTCACTAGCAGATAGTGAATACGCCGGCTATTAGGTTGTAGACTCGCCCAATGTAATCGAGGCTTTGAAAACGGTATACTTTATAGCTATGCTCTGTGTATGGAACCTTCTACATCGTGTTGAAAGGAAGTACCTAACCAACAGTTACAGTCAATGACGAGTATGAATATTAAGGATAAATTTTGGATTTTGAGCTTTGAGAATCTAGAAGGCTGTGCAATAAGCAATGGCGGAGCCAGTCATCGCGAACATGGCTGAAATACGGTGGAAATGTCAATAAAGAAAAACATTACTACCCTATAATTAATTGTTAATTATAAGAAACAGTGCTTTTATATAAGTGGGGATTTTGTCATAGTGTTTTTTAGTGAACATTCGTGCGCATCATGAACGGTTTAAGCCTGAGTGAACTTTGTTGTCTGTTTTGTTGTCCGCCATGCCCAGGTAGAATCGCTGCTAAGTTAGCTTTCCTCCCTCCGGAGCCTACCTATGCCTTCATCGCAGACGATACTGGTTCCACTAAATATACTCTTAACTTAACCGAAAGAGCAGAATGGCAATATTCAGACCGCGAAAAAGAAAACGTCGAAGGGTTTTTCTCCAGGACATCAAGGGGTAACAGAATCGCCTGTCTCTTTGTCAGATGCAGCGCAAATGCGAGATTTACAATCCTATTTTCTCATGGGAATGCTGTGGATTTAGGACAAATGAGCAGTTTCTACTTGGGATTAGGTACCAGAATAAACTGTAACATATTTAGCTACGATTATTCAGGATACGGTGTGAGTGGAGGTAAACCCTCTGAAAAGAATCTGTATGCAGATATTGACGCTGCCTGGCTGGCTCTAAGGACGCGCTATGGCATCAGCCCGGAGAACATCATCCTCTACGGGCAGAGCATCGGCACCGTTCCCACTGTGGACTTGGCCTCCCGCTACGAGGTGGGGGCTGTCATCCTGCACTCTCCGCTAATGTCCGGCATGCGGGTAGCCTTCCCCAACACCAAGAGGACTTGGTTCTTCGATGCATTTCCTAGGTAATTTATTTGTCATGTGACTTGCCTTGACCTAGTAATTTATGACCCCAATTTGAATATTAATCCTCGTCGTCATTTAGAATATTATTTATTGAATTTGTTTCTGATTCCGTTATGTTTCTGGGGCTTACCCATTGTCATTCTTCATATTATCATTGCTCTTTTTTTTTCTAATAACTTATTAGGGTTGGTTAAACTCATCAAACTTAATATTATATTATTGTCATAAATAATTGAAGACCTTTAGCTGTTACTCGCGTTGGCACATGCCTTGAGTTGGTTAAAAGTATGTAGGTATATAATGTGATGTTAATTAGTTTATTTCCTATTGATATCTCACAAGATAGAGACTTATTTAATCAATCAGGAATATTTTTGACACATACATTTTTTTATTCCAATCAGCTAACGCTATGGAATGGGCGAAACATTCATTGTGATTATTATTTTTGTCCTCGTTCATATTATTATCATGTGGGTAGGTAATTATTATTTAGGTATTACATTGTGTTAGGCTGTGAATGGATACAATTATTATTAATCTGCATTTATTTTTCATCTGACCTTTACCCCATTTGCGTTTTATTGATATAAATAAAGTGTTTGATAAAGTTGAGAATTTATCATTTTATTTCTTATGCCATGCCAGCCAGAAAAGTTCTGACTAATGTAGTAAATAAAGTAGTTTGAATTCCGTAATCTTGCAATTGGCTGAAATAACTTACAAATTTATAGTATACGGTTTATGCATTTTTTTTTTAACTTAAAACGGATGTACATAATTATAATTTCAAAGTTTAGTTTATAGATAGAAAAGTTATGTTTATTTGTCTGAAACATTATTTCAGTTGATGCCTTTAAAATAATACTTTGTTGATTTAGTAGCTTTCTTCCAAAATTTCAAGAATTCACTTAGTTTTATTTGGAGAGAACATTGTTATTTTAGTCGGAAACAATTTTTTGCACGTTTCCAATGAGACATCATTAGTTAGTCATTTTATATTATGGAATCCAAACTGGAAGCGAACTGATGATTGACTGGTTTAATTCCAGTATTTTTGTTGGATGTTTTCCAGTTCCTCAGTTGTGAAAATCATCTTGAATCACTAGTTTCAATTGAGTTTATATACATTTCATATGGCACAGACAGTGAAATTGTAATTAGAATTTTTACTATTCATTTTCCAAATTGCATGAAATTATTTAATATATTTACAAAAAGGAGTCAAGAAATCTAATATTTGTTTGTTGCCTGGCTTCATAAACATTCAAATTAATAGTCCAGCCAATCAAAAAAGGGGAACAAACCAAGTTGCGAGGAGAGCGGGAGGCGACATGACCGTCCTCCTTTCTCGCATTGTATCACCTAACAGTCTGTGAAAATAAAATCTGCATACCAATCACTAGTCCTTTTTATAATGGCCCACAAAATGCTGGCTGCATAAAAAACTTTAATGCAAATCCCAAATTGGGTAAACGAAATTTCGGGTTTGTTTCCAATATTTGATATTTCGTTACACTATTTAGTTAAATTGTAACACTTTTAGAAATGTGTTAGAATTTACCCACCTCGCTCAATTTTAGCTTCGCTACGCCAGGCGGCTTATTTCCTTTTCCGTGTTCAATATGAGGCAACCATGCCTCCAAATCAACACGGGTTTGTAACGCCAATCCCTTCCTAAACCCGTGTTCAGTACGAGGCACGCGTTGTCCAAACGTGATTATAACATAAAAAAAGGAAGTGTGTGCATACACGCACAATATAATGGATGGGCAATAAAACGCAAACAGCCTTACTAATAAAATAAATAAAGACACTTTATAATATATAGTACTTATAACACTTTATAGTACCAATCTTATAAAATAAATTCTCTAACGAATTTTTATCCATTTACGCAGCAATGGATTTCCTACTACAAATAAAAAATGATGAGAAGTATAAATAAAACACATTATTAGTAGATATTGAGTGTTACGCCTCAGTTTAAATTTTTGTACATGAAAGTGTAGTTTATTTAAAGGGATGTACTAGCCACGGCCGAATTCGAAAACTGTCAAAATGTATTAATTATTACATCGCTAGATGTCGGTAGTAATGCCATCGCGAATTTTAAAACTTCAACATTCAACTTGTGTTATGTTATGACGAGCACAATATTTTTAAATATCGAAGTAAAAACCAAACCAATAACAAAGTGTGTTTAATTTATGGAACTTATTATTTTGGTAGAATATTTAGTATGATCCTTTTTACGAATGTTTCATTATTTGCTTGTTGATGGTTTTTTCCCATAGTTCACGTCATTCGTATACACTCGCGCAGCTCCCATTATAAACTACCGACGCGACGTTTGGAATCTCGTGGTTCAATTATTGTTATTAAGTTTATTTTGTAGAACTCCATTTTAATTTCTTATTTCTTTTACATGTTCAATAATATTATTATTTAATGTATAAAAACAGTTTATTATAAACAAGTTCTGCTTCGTAATTATGTATTTCGTATTTATGCATTGTATAAATAATTTTTTTTGAATTAAAACTTCTTTACGCACGCTCGACACTTGGGGGTAAACTGGTGAATGCGTTACGAAAAGTGTGATGCGAACGGTAATCGATGCGAACAGTGATCGATGCGAACGGTGATTAATGTTATTAAAAAAGGAAACGAAGCATGCAAAAGAAAACGGGGCAACTTTTGCCCAGCGAAAAAAAGACGCCTGAGTGTGTACTACTGTGTGAAATGCAACAAACCAAATTGTCTGGAATGTTAACGTCTATGTCACCCCAATGTCATATGTTCTTTTATAAGATAAGTGAAATTTTATTTCAGTCGTGTGGTCTTGCACACTCGTTTTTTATTTTTTTTAAATGTTCAATAATATTATTATTTAATGTATAAAAAAAGTTTATTATAAACAAGTTCTGTTTCGTGATTATGTATTTCGTAGTTATGTATTGAATAAAAACAGTTTATTATAAACATATTCTGCTTCTTAATTATTCTCGTGGTTCACATTTGGAGTCGATTTTATGGTGTTTTTATTTTTGAACTGCCAGGCTGCTGGTCGGCAGACCAAGGAAATCATGAATGGGATGATCTAGATTAGTTTTTTGTTAGTTTCGATCTTGTGTTCGATGTAATCGATGCAGCAGGGCATGCGAAACCGATATGAAACGGACGAGGTTCGGAAATTTACGTCGTTTTACGGACGAACGCAGCTCTTACGGCGACGGTGCGTTGGTTGTTCGAACTTCCAACTAGTATGGACTATTTTGGCAATCTTAAAATGACTATTATTATTATAAATTTGTACAAAAATATGGACACGCGACAGCAGTGAGGGGCACCGCGGCAGGTTTTGGCTTATTTAAAAAATATGGCATTCTAATTTAAAACTATAATTAAATAAAAATAATAATTCAGAAAACGGAAATTAAATTTTTTTTTTTAAAGTCGTACCCAAAAAGCTGCCAGGCTGCTGGTCGGCAGACCAAGAAATTCTTAAATGAAATGATCTGGACTATAGTTATTCATTGGTTTAATTCGTGTACTCGATGAAGTAAAATTTACTATTTTTTACCCCACTTTGACGCCGGCTGCCTGCGAACGTGCCAGGCTGTCGGTTGGCAGACCTGCTTTTTTCTCATTTTCTAATCGAACTTTATTATTCTCGTTGTTTTGATGTCGTAATTTTTTCGAAAAAAATCGCTGACTATTTCCGTGACAGCGCGGCTCCTGCCAAGAGGCGCACCGGCAGACCAGCTTTTTTAAGGTTTTGTAAACGTCCATTATCACTACAAAGTAGTTTCATTCGTATACTCGATGACGTAGGGTTTACCTATCTTGTCTCTTTGTCTATTATACTTAATACTAATACTAATCATATAAGGTAATTTTTGTATCTACTACCAAACACAGCGTACATAATGTTCGACGAGTGAATGAATGCCCACAACACAAACAAATGAACTAATACTGATATTCCGAAATACGTCACGCTACATATATTATAGCTGTGTGTGTGTACGCAGCATTGAATTCTCACACATACTTGCAAAACGTGCCCATCGCCACACGCATGGAACAATATGAACATCGCACAAACCATTTTCGGAAGTATAACGCACATGAAATGTTATATTTTAAACGATTTATACAATATGGCGGTTGAAAAAACACAATTCGACAAACTTTCACCAAAAAAGAGAATTTTCGAGTACTTTCTGTTTTTGTAGCTTACTGAGTTTACTGCAGTGGTTCAAGTGAGTCGGTATTCTATGTTTAAAGCTATTAATAAAACATTTCGCCCGTATTTTCAAAATATATACGCTGTCAAACGAGGAGCGTACAGATTCCCTACCTGCCAACGGGAGATTCTAGCCCGGAATGAACAGAAGCTACGAAATGTGTTCGATTTTGGTGAAAAATGAAGTATTTATTTAATTATCAATATCCACAGATATCATAACGATAATAAGAGGCCGTACTTTTACAGATGTGTGTATTATGTATATATTTTAAATTTAAAATATTGTGTAAAATCATTATTTACGCGATAATCATAGACTAAAGTTTTAAAAGTGGGTTGAATGGCGTATCAATGTTTTTATTTTTCATGGTCAAATGCCTACATCGATTACAAAAAAAAATAAACAGATTGAAAAATTAAAGTCCATTATTTGGTAACAAAAAATATCAAGTCTGAGAATGACACACGAAAGGTAGTATTAAGCCGTTTTAGAGAGCCGTTTTTCAGCAAATTACAATTCTGCCCCTATAATATACTCTTAACAGAAATTGACAACTTCTTGTACCTTAAGAAAGTGCCTCAGTGTGCGTAGCTCGTGAATGAGCTTATTTTCTATTTTGACACAATGCCCACTCGAACTTCTGCAGCGCTCCCCAAATGCTAAAAAATTAAAAACGCCCCCCCAGACCTCCAAAACGCCCCCAGGGGGGCGCTGGCGCCCCCGTTAAGAATCACTGGTCTAGCGGTTATGTGTAATTATTGTAATACATTTCTTTCCATGTTCTGCTGTTATAAATACAGGTACAAACTTGTCTATAATGCATTCACTTAACATGCCTCGTACTGAATACGGGTTTGGGAAGGGAATTTATGCAATACAACCATAAATGTTATTTAATAAAATAAAATACTGTTTTGTTTAAAACCACGAGTTTTATTAATTTTTTGAACCGACCGGTTTCGCTTTACTCAAGCATCATCAGGGTACAAATTAATACTAAACAATAAGTCATAATGTGTGCTTATATAAAACAAAATATAGAGGGAGACAAAATTTAGAGTTTTAATTAACTCTAAATTTTGTCTCCCTCTATATTTTGTTTTATATAAGCACACATTATGACTTATTGTTTAGTATTAATTTGTACCCTGATGATGCTTGAGTAAAGCGAAACCGGTCGGTTCAAAAAATTAATAAAACTCGTGGTTTTAAACAAAACAGTATTTTATTTTATTAAATATGTCAAACCACAAAGTGATTGCTTTCTACAATAATAAATGTTATTCATTGCAATTCTCCCCTTGTAACTGAAGATAAACATCATCCTGCACTAGAATTTATTTTTTCATGCAAAAACAATGTTAAAACTACAAAAATTCCAAAAAATGACAAGCACGCTTTACGTGGATGGAATTTTGGGAAGGGCGATGTTTGTAAGCTATACAATATGATGAGCCAACTAGATTGGCAAGAACTTTACAATTTTATCAATAGAAACGAGGCGGTACATCATTTTTATGCTTGTGTTTACAATATTTTTGATGCCTGTTTCCCTAGAAAACCTCCCAGTAGAGGTGGTCGTCGATATCCGAAGTGGTTCTGTCGAGATACCATCGCGAGCATTAGGTTGAAACATGCCCTCCATAAAAAATGGAAGGCTACTGGCTGTCGAAGTGACTATGATTTGTTCAGTGTGCATAGAGCCGTGGTTAGGCGCAATATTCGCACTGCTTTCCAATTATATGTAAATTCCATTGAACACGATATCAAGCATTATCCCAACATGTTTTGGGACTACGTCAAATCGCTAAGGAAAGATGGTGGCATTCAAGACACCATGACGCATCGTGATCGGGAAGTTCGGGGAATAGATGTAGCTAACGCTTTTGCAACACACTTCCAATCCGTTTATAGTATTGAGTCTCCATTACTAAATACTAATATTGCTGCCAAGTTGAATATAAAAGGTGCCCAGAATATCGATATTGATCAAATTGATGAATCAGATATAGAAATTTCAATTAGAAAAATGAAAAATACACATTTTTTTTTTTGTATTTCTTGGGCATTAACTATGTAACAGAAACTCTTCAAAACAAAATGAAAAATACACATTCACTTGGTCCAGATTTTCTTCCTGTATTCTTCTTTAAAGGTTGTGCTGAGTTTTTAAAAAAGCCACTAAGTTTCATGTTTAACCTTTCCTTAGAAACCGGTGTATTTCCTGATTCCTGGAAAATTTCGAAGATTTGTCTGATTTATAAAAGCGGTACAAAGACTTCTGTAGAAAATTTTAGGCCTGTAGCAATTACTATCTGCACCGGCTAAATTGTTTGAATCGATTATTCATAAATACACACTGCCACAAGTGGAGCCGTACTTAGTTTCGGAACAGCACGGATTTAGAAAAGGTCGATCTACAGAAACCAACTTATTAGTGTTTACTGATTATGTATCAAAATCTTTAGATAAAGGCTATCAGGTAGATTGTTCTTATAACGACTTTTCAAAGGCCTTCGATAGAGTTAATCACGACGTCTTACTCAATAAACTGGCTGAAATAGGATTCTCCATGCGACTTCTCATCTTTTTTGCTAGCTATCTTGCAAACAGGAAACAGTTTGTATCTCATGGACTATTCCAGTCTATTCTATTTTTTGTATGATCAGGAGTACCCCAAGGTTCTAATTTAGGCCCACTCCTTTTTTCCATATTTATTAATGATATTTCAGAAGTAATTCTGCACTTCAGGTTTCTTCTTTTTGCTGATGACCTGAAACTATTCTTAGAAATACTAACCCCAGAAGACTGCAATCGACTCCAGTCAGATATTGATAGAATTATTGACTGGAGTAAAAGAAATCGGATTGAGTTCAATATATCTAAATGTTTAATTTTGTCATTCACTAGGGCGTGTCATACCTGGTATTACCGGTATACGATGGACGCCCGAAGTCTAAAACGTGTCTCCACCATGAAGGACCTTGGAATCATGTTTGATCAGTAGGCTGACATTTCATACTCATATTCAGATGGCTTGTAGCACTTCATTAAGAATGCTGGGTTTTGTTCTGCGTACTGCAAGAAATTTTAGAGATACCCGGGTTCTCATAATCACCAAGTAAAATATTCCCTCATCTTGGAGAGAGTTCAGAAAACATTTCTGAGATTTTTGTACATGAGGGAGTATGGCTATTACCCGTGGCTCTATCCTACCGACTTTCTTTTGGGTATGCTCGGAATGAACCATCTACGGGTCAGAAGGGATGTGCACATTGCTACGCATTTCTTCAGATTGATTCGTGGATGGTTTGAAAATACAGCTATCTTGGAGAGAATTCACTTCTATGTTCCCGATGGTTATCTTCGCCACCGACAGCATAGACTGTTCTATCTTCCGGCTTGCAGGACTAACTTGCCAATGGTCATGCCGATCGGGAGAGCAATCTTGCTGTTGAACAGAATTAATTCGGATATCGACATATTTAGCGTTAGTGAAGCTGCTTTTAAAAGGCAAGCTCTATTAATGCTTATATAGTTTTTGCCTACCATTTGTTTTATATTTATGTTTAATGTAATACTCTTACAATTGTATTTTAAAAACACATTAAAATGTTTAATTTTGTAATTTTTTTAAAAAAAATAAATAAACTGAACTGAATTGAATTGTTACAAACCCGTGCACAATAGGATGCCTCTTGCCTTCTACTGGACACGGGTTTGGTGGATAAATGGCGTTACAAACCCGTGTTGATTTCGAGGCATGGTTGCCTCGTATTGAACACAGAAAGGGAAATACGCCGCCAGGCGGGTTGTTTAAAAATAAACATCCAGATCCTGCGCAGAAAAGTCCCACAATGGACCGTGCTGCAAACCTTTGCCTTACTTTAGCGAACTTAACTTTTCTGCGCAGTGTCTGGATATTACGATGTGTACATATTTCTTCGGTGGTCAATGTATGACTAATGTCATAGATTATTCAAAGCATTCTCAAACCCTCCTTGTGCCAAAAATATGGTCACAAGGTTTGCCTCCAGCTCGTCGAAAGGATATCATCACATATTTCGTGTTATGGCAATTCTATTAATTTGGATGTCTATGCATTGCTTACCTATACCTATACATAGCATGTTGTTATTCTGTTTTACCCTGTTTTATCATCATTTCTGAATTATAATCACTAGATTATGTTAGGTAAATAAATATGATGATGCGCAATTCCTGATGACGTTACTAAGTAGAATCTTATCTTAAATAAATTTCATTGCATGTTTTATCTTCTGTTCATTAGTATTAGCCAGTTCATGATTCATTCATATACCTATACAGAATAGGTTTGCAGAAAAACAATATTATGTTCAACCAAATAAATTCTTTGTTTATATTGCATACTTTTCTTTATTGGTTTATAATACAAATATTTTGATTATAAAAAATGCAACCTACACATAATTTATGCTTGATAGTGGTTTTTTATGCAAAAATTTGTTTCATGCTTATTATAGTAATGTATGCATGTCAAATCAAACTATAATATATTTTGGTTTTTTGCCACCATGGTATTTTGGTTGACTGTCTTGCAATGTGTTTACATCTCTGATAGCCTGACAGTCTTATTTATTTTTTATTTATTTTATTTTATTTTGCAGAAACAAACAGTACATAATTACATATTAGAAAGTAGTTACAAGTTATAGAGTTAATACAATAATTGGTACCAATGACATGTCGCTGTTATATAGTATATATATGTTTTTATGTGACAAATGATGCATTTTACCTATATTTAATTAATAAATTATTAAGGGAGAGGGGTAAGGGTGTGTGTGTGTGTGTGTGTGTGTGTGTGTGTGTGTGTGTGTGTGTGTGTGTGTGTGTGTGTGTGTGTGTGTGTGTGTGTGTGTGTGTGTGTGTGTGTGTGTGTGTGTGTGTGTGTGTGTGTGTGTGTGTGTGTGTGTGTGTGTGTGTGTGTGTGTGTGTGTGTGTGTGTGTGGATGCGTGTGTTATGTGTGCAAGTTCAGTGTGATAGAAATGTTTTTCTTAAATAAAGGAAGGGAATCAAAAAATATATCGATATTTGTACTTGTTTGAATTGAGTTGAATCTTTGAAGGATGCGGGATATGGGGGAGTTGGCTGCAGCGTTCGTATTATTACTGGTTGTGTAAAAAAGGTTGGTGTGGCGAGTTCTTTTAGATGGGATGTTAAAATTTATTTGGGATAGGAGTTCTGGGCAGTCTATTTCGTTATGTATTATTTTATGGAGAAATGTCATGTCGGCTACCGTTCGCCTGGATTTCAGGGATTGGAGAGTGCAGATATAATTATTGTTGTATTTATAACCGAGATACTTAATAAATTTATTTTGTATGCGCTCTATATTATTGACGTATTGGGTGTATTTGGGATTCCAGACAGGCGATGCAAATTCCAGTGTACTTCTGACTAGTGAGGAGTAAAGCATTACTAGCGTATTTGGATTTTTAAATAATTTACTCAGACGTAGTATGAAACCCAACATTTTGTAGGATCTATCAGTGATTGAATCAATGTGCGTATTAAATATAAGTTTACTGTCTAAATATACTCCTAGGTCCTTACATTCATTTTTTGAGATCACGGGTTCATCGCAGAGTAACTTATAAGAAATTCCAAAGTCAAAGCATTCGACAACAAAAACCAAATATTGTCATCAGTAAAATTCATCAAGGACCTCGGGGTTACATTTGATCCCAAACTTACTTTTTCAGATCATATAGTGGAGTTGACATCATCGTGTTACAAACTTCTTGGATTTGTGATAAGAATAAGTAAACAATTTTCCAAGCCCGAAGCAATGACATCAATGTTCAACTGCATTATACGATCAAAATTAGAATACGCTTCTGTTGTTTGGGCCCCATACCAGCAAATATACATAGATTTATTAGAACAAATCCAAAAAAAATTTCTATGGCATCTTTATATGAGAATGCATGGTGAATACCCGCGATTTATGCATCATCTAGATTTGCTATCTGAAACGCGCTTCGAAAGTCTCTAATCTAGAAGGAATGCGACCCTAACAGTAACAGCTTTCAAAATTATAAACTATTACATTGACAGCCCATACCTCTTAGAATGCTATAAATTGTTCGTACCGAACAACTACTGCCAGGGACGCCACCACGACTTGTTCTATATCCCACATGGCAGAACAGACGTTCTGGCTCAACACAGCATGACAAGAGGTATGGTACTGCTAAATGATATTTCTAGGTCCCTTAACATTTTCAACATTAGTCTTGAAGGTTTCAAGAATAAATTTAGGCAAGGACTCTAAAATATGTATTATTGAAAAAAGTTATGTATATATGTTACGTGTATTGTAATAGGATTATATTAATCTGTAATGCACAAAAAAAAAAAAAAAAAAATTTGTTTTATCAGTACATCTGACTATTTTTCGTACAGGTAAAAATCAGTACACCTGACTATTTTTCGTACAGGTAGTTTTTATTATAGTACAAGGGCAGGTCAATAAGTCTGTGACTTTTTTAATGAAACACAGGTTTTTGTAAAAAAAAATTTTTTTGTTCAAAATTGGCTCTTTTTAGCTCCATACACTTTGTCCAACGTTTTTCCAATTTTGTTATCCCTTCCAAAAAATAAGATTTGTCGAGGTCATCAAAATAGGTATTTTTTTGTGAGTTGACTTCATCGTTGGAGTCAAATCTCTTTCCGCCGAGCCATTTCTTCAGGTTTGGAAACAAGAAATAGTCACTCGGGGCTAAATCCGGAGAATAGGGCGGATGAGGGAGCAATTCCTAGGCTAATTCATGGATTTTTGCCATGGAAACTACACATGTGTGCACCCTTGCATTGTCCTGGTGGAAAATAACTTTTTTCTTGGCCAAATGCGGTAGTTTTTTGTACAAATCCTCATTCAATCGACCCAATAAGTTGGTATAATATTCACCATTGATTGTTTTACCCCTTTGAATTAAGTCAATGTGGATTGTTCCGCGTGCATCCCAAAAAACGGTCACTGTGACATTATTGGCTGACAAACCCACCTTGGCCTTCTTTGGCGCCGATTCACCCCGAGAAACCCACTGTTTTGACTGCTGTTTGGTCTCTGGTGTGTTGTTGTGGATCCACGGTTAAGAAACGGCGCAAAAACTCGTCCATATTGCGGTTAAACAACGCCAAACACTCCTGCGAAGTTGTCACACGATTGCGTTTGTGGTCGATTGTGAGCAAACGTGGCAGCCATCTTGCGGAAAGCTTTCTCATACCCAAGTGATCAATCAAAAATGAAATCACTGAGCCATGTGATATGCCTATGGCTTACAAAATCTCTCGCACTTTCAATATCCGATCGGCCAACACCATATCGTGAATTTTTTCAATTGTTTCGGGTGTAGAGACCTTAATTTCATTTAACGTAAGATATTGAAATTTTTTTTTAAACATGATCCATACTTCAGAAGTTTAATTATTTATTTACGTTAAATGTAATTTCGCATGCAAATTTTAAAAATCGGCCGCTTTGTAGAGGAGATTGATAAAAAAAACATTCATTGCATACATATATTATTATGCATACATTGTGTTAATATATACGTGCCTTCATGGGCATTTACAAAACATATGATATACATAATAATTTTGTGGAACAGTAATCATGAGGTAAATGCAAATTAAACTATATAGAACCTGTGCAGAAGAATAGTAGGTATTATGCTAACATTGATTTATTAAGGTATGTTATTATAGCCTTTTTGCAACTATATTTCGTGCAGTTGAACAGATCTACTACTTCTGAGAAAGCATTTCCAACGGCATGCAATCTAGATACAAGCGAGTATCTAAATGACTCAGTCCTGATATTGCTGTTGCAACTAAAAATAATTTTATTTTGAGTAGTTGGGTAGTAGTAGGGCTGTCTAGAATACCATTTAACTATGTAGTCCTCCGTAGCTTACGTTAACACCTCACTCTAAATAACCGGCCGGCGCAGTCCAGCGGTAAGGCTCTTGACTCACACACCGAAGGTCGCGGATCGAATCCCGGCGTGTCAAATAAATTTTATTTGATTAATTTGTGTTATTTTCACAATTTGTTCATTTAAAATAATATATAGGTAGTATATTTGCGGCACGTTTCAGAGTGGAAGATACTCTGAGTATCGCCCTGTTTTAAGACTACCAGTCAGAATTGAAACGTCGCTTGAAATGGCATTAACTGTGTTTGGTGACCAGATCTGAATAGCCAGATACTTCCCCACCTTCCTCTTCCCTATCCCCTTCCCATCCCCACTACCTTCAGCCTCAGAACATGCCCCAATCGGGAATGCCATAGTCTCACTGGCTTCAGACGGGAGCAGTTGGGACTCTCGTGCGGTGTTCATATAAAAATAAAAAAATCAACAAAGATGGTGCTACTAAAAATACTTATTCACTTTCTTTTATTCATTTTCTACAATACCTAATAGATATTTTTCTCAAATAATATTTTGGCTTCCGCCATTTACTCTTATCTCAGATGCATAAAGTTTGATATAAAAAATAACCCCTGACTATATTCCACTGTAGAATATTAATATTTTTTTTTATTATTCTGTCATTCATCTACCTCGCACAATAACATCGCCCACATAGGTCTGTGCATTTTTAGAGTTGGGAGAATGTGCATAATACAGAACATGGTGATATTAATGTGGCGGTTATGATTGATTCCAGTATTGATAAGGTGCCCAAGGTGACCTCGCCCGTGCTGGTGATCCATGGCACCGAGGACGAGGTGATAGACTTCTCACACGGGCTGGCCATCTACGAGCGCTGTCCACGGGCCGTGGAGCCGCTGTGGGTAGAGGGCGCGGGCCACAACGATGTGGAGCTCTACAATCAGTATCTGGAGCGCCTGAAGCAGTTTGTGTCCGTGGAGCTGCTCAACTGACAACGACTGCAGGCCCCTGTAGGCCAGAATAAAACAGGTATATCCTACAACTATCAAATAGACTGCTAAAGTATTATATTACTGCCTGTAACGTGCAATTCGATAGATGACACTTCCACACTCAACTAATTTTATGACAGACTTTTCTCAAGTGTAAAATATATCTTTGAATGGGTGTATTTATTCTAGCGGCTTCTGTCAATACACCTACATAATGCCAATTCAATGATCTGTAAGTGTTAGTGTAATGTTATTGTACTTTAGTAAATTTAATTTTTTGAATAAATGATACAGGTTTGGAATTGGTTAAATGATAACTTTCTTTTTCCTCAATGTTATTGCTGGAGAGGTAAGGTTTCATTTTATACATCGATAAGCTTGAAGTGTGTTTTGAAATGCCCACCATTTTTTCAGTTACATTATTATGTAATATTTCTGGAATTTTTAATTCCAAAATTCAAGCTTTTTTTGATAATTTTCGATACATAACTCAATACAAATATTACAATGCTCTATTCTGACACAATGCATTCTCTATTCTGCAAATGGTTGTTTATTTAATGAATGTTTAACTTTTGTGGTTAAAGGTGAGGACCCCGTACCCGCTCCAGTGAGTCAATCAACCATCAGTTCGGAAACCACCAGCTCAGTCACTGAAAAGCTTCTATAGCTAGCAGGGGCCGGGTCCAACCACTTGGCCGGCCCCAAACACAAGTCCTCTAATGCAGAGCACCATTCCGAGCGCCCTCCACCCTACCACACCCCTGTCTGTCTGTCCAGCACCCCTCCTCGCTATCACTCCAACCTCACCGGCAGCAATTCAGCCGCAGAAGCCAAGATGGAGAGATTTATCAAGATGGCCATAATGCAAGAAACCGAAGATGAAAAGTTTAATGTAAGCATCAATATAATAGGCACGGAATCTCCGGAACCAGCTGTGATGAAGATTCGCCGGCCTATACACTCCCGCAGCAACAGTGATGTGACTCCGTGTTGTGTGTGTCCCCCTTCCCCCCTCCCTCCCGCCCCGCCGCCCCCCCAAACAGCCCGTCCACATCCCCGCTCCCGCTCCCTCGGTGCACGCCCCTCCCACAAGCAGGCGGTCAAGCACCAGCACCACCAAGCACTCTCACTTCAGAAAACTTCACCTTCGCACTTAGCGGTGGACTTTTCACCTCATCTTGAAATAAGTACACTAACTTCTATTCTGGCAAAGTGTGAAAAGACTACTTCGCCCTTGTGTAGTCCTCGTAAGATACGCAGCGAGCAAACCTCGCCCAGTGTGTCCGTTATCTCAATTCCTGAAGCTAATCCGAATCCAAGAACTATGCCCAGCCATGTAGATAAGAGCAGTAGTCAGTTGGTGTATGTTCCTTGGGATCCCTGGACTAAACAGTCTGACAGTGATGTTAAGACCATCAAGAAACTGGCAAGGACCAACTTATCTTTGGAATGCTCACCTGCCGATAATGGCCCTTGGATCCTTAATTCTTCGACTAAAGGATATTCTCAATCTCAGCGACAGCTTTATAGAAAAGCCAAATCGTTTTCCAAACAAAAGAGTACCGGAGACAATAGAAAAGTAGAGAATATCTCTGCTCTGCAGGTTTCTAATCTTGCTGTTCGAAGAAATTCAAAATTAGAACGGCTCTCTCCTGTATCGTGCAATACCTGCTGGTCCACCGATACGTGCAAGTGCTCTGGCTCTAAAGCTGAAGACAATCTGAGTCTTAATATACCTCTCTCGCCAGCATTCCTTGACCGTTCTCCAGACTTGCTGCTGGCAGCACGATCCAGTCCCGTACGCCTGACTGCCGAGAAACAAATAGTGATTAAGAAATCGCCGGTCGTACTAAAGAAGAATAGCAGGTCTCTTTCGGTCAGTGGCGTAAAGTGCCTGCATGATCTTGCATCTTCTCAAATAAATGGTAAAGTGGATATGGTATGCACTTGTAATGCGCTAAAACAGGGATGGATTTCCCCACGCCCCTCACCGCGCAAATCTTTACCCCCATCAGAATACCTGTCGCTGTCTAAGGCGATTGCCAATTCTGATTGCCAAGTAGATTTGTCCAAGGTTCCAAGTAGAAAGAATAGTTTTTCCAAGGTGGCTTCTGCCAATAATTCACCCCCAGTTGTATCACAGATAGACACTAGCAACAGTCCTCCGCAGAAGTGTGATGTTTCAGATGTAACGCCTCGAGCGGAAGGGAAGAAACCGGGCGTCATTAAACCTGTGGAGGGGTGCGATCCCCTTCTCGAAACTACTTGTTAAAATTTTCAATACTTTTCTATGTCACTCCTCTAGTTTGGCACGAGGACACTAAATATAACGGTTTTCACTTAGTAGTTTAAGTGTACTTAGGAAACATTATGGTAAACATCAAATCAGTATCTGTTAAGGAAACCATACAATCACTGGATGGGGATTGTTGCTAGATATGTATTGTTGGTGACACGGAACTCTAGTTAGGTGGTACCGGTCTAGTACATGTACATGTACCGTTGACTTGTGGTGGTTACCTTAGGTAAGTAAGAGGTAGTAAACCTCCCTGAAACTCGCAGCAGAGATTGGTAGATAGCAGACATGGTTCTTATTATGTTATGTTGGGAATGTGAAGACAATTATTATGTTTTAGTGAAATATTCACTTGACATTCGCTTTCTCTGCAACTTTCATCTCGTTGTTGTCATATTAACTTTAACGGAGTCAGCGTCCATCTTAAATAAAATATTGTGATTATTAAAAAATGTTATCAAAAGACTGCGTATGGTTTCAAATAAAATGTATGTGTTCAATGGCGATGCATACATCTCAATGTTTGGTTCATCTCGAACTAGGTGTTTATATACCTTATATATGGTAAATTCTTTTGCCTAGGATTAGACTAAATTTAATGGATTTATTAATTTGTTTATATAGTTATTAACTACTTAGTATACATTTCAATTATTATGCATTTGTTGACCTCTTTATTGAAATTGAACGTCTTCCCGTAAACCTGTTGTATTTTTTATCTTGGCAAGTAGGAAAAAGTGAAATGTATAAATTAAATGAGCCGGGAATAGTTTCTATGACAAAGTTTCTAAAGGTTGACCGTAGGTTACAAACTCTCACATAAAGTTCCATCTTGTACTTACGGTATGTTATATTATGTGTGTTATGTGCTATGTCTGGTTGAATTGTAAAATATTTACTTGTATAGATTTTTTATTATTTACATCACTTTTTTTTAATTTAGACCAAATGAGTTTAATGTGAGTCGACCGGCTCCTAAATATTTAATAAAAAAGTAGTAAAAGTCAATTCTTTTGCATTGACATGTTTTCCCTTCTACTAAACATGTTTCATCATTATTTGTGCAATGAGCTGAAAGTATTTTTTCACACTTACGTTCGTAATTTTTAGTACATATTATTCTTCATTTTATATTATTAAAGGAAAGTCAACTTGGAAGCAATCAATATCAGAAAGTTCTTTAAATGTTACATGTAAAATATTATCATCAACCTCATGTAATATTAGTTAAAACTTATTATAATATTAAATAAAAATAAAAAAATATCTTTAAACGTTCATTTCAATCCATTTGTAAATAATTTGTTGCCTCCAAACTGTTTGACATTTTGCAGAATGAAGCTCGTCAACAAAGGAAAAGGCTTATTATATTCATCACAGTGCCCTTGAGGTGATTTTTCACGAAAACGGCGCTTTATAAATCAGCCAAATATTATTATTTATCGCATTCACTATATTTATTTCTATTTTATGTCCAATTAAAAGAAAAAACAATTGCAGAATTAGTCAAAGTACACAAAATGCAGTGCAGAATCCATGCAAAATAATCTGAGATATATGGCATAACAAAGGTATGTATATATTTTATGCTATAATTATCCTACAAATCCTGGACACAGTGGCGGGTGAAAACAGGGAAAATGTTTGTTTTTAACCCATATATCTTTGTAAATAATATGTAGGTACATTTGAAAGATTTTTTTTTATACTACTACAGCCCAACTCTAAAAGGATTGTCCAAAATTATAGCCTACTTCGTTACGTGACTCCATAAACAGAAGTCAAAGTCAGTTTTAGGCCATTTAGTAACATTTTATGTATAAAAATTGTACTTATTTTATTACATTACACAAAAGAAAATGGTTTTCACTTTGGTGCAAATCATTACAAAAAAAAAAAAAAAAACATTTTGCACATCTCCAGTGTCAAAGTTTAAGTTTCCTTTTGATAAAATATTCTTCCACACAAAAGACAGTGAGATAAGAAGATTTCCCTATCTTGTGTCACATGTAAAAATATATATTTATGTTTTATACATATACATTTGGTTGGGACCCTTAGAAAGAGATTGGTGTACAATATTCATATAAAAACATTTGACAGCAATGCCTTTCCAGGCATTCAAGTAAGACTGGCGTAAAAGGTAGAACTACCCTTCCCGCACAAAGTGTGTTAATTAGATTATTTTCTCCTCAATTCTATGTAATATGTTGTGGGGCTGAAGGGAAGAGAAAGGTTGGAAAGTTCCTGGCTATTCAGGTCTGGTCACCAAACAAGGCTAAACCAACTAATCATAATGCCGTTTCTCAGGGGGGTAGGCAGAGAAGATGAGCTGTCACAGAACTCTGTATTGGCAAATGCTCTTTGCTTCATTCCCATTCAAGCATCTTCTCATACATGTTCTCCTATTTTCCTGACTCCACTTAACTCTTGATAAGCAACTGTGTGTGTTAAAAAAAACCTTTCCTATTGTGTATTAGCATATTATAGAGATAACGGTGCAAAGGTTTAAATGTGAATTATCTTTAATTGAATCCCAGGTGAAATCCGACAGCTCTCTCACTACTCTTCATTACTTCCATAACCCGTCATTCTTTTTGCAGTGAATTCTTTAACTCTGGAGACGGATGGATGGCATTATAATTTTTTTTTTCTAAGACATCCCTTGTTACGAATAAATATTTGAAAATCTCCTGCTACCACCACTGTTAGCAGAAATTGTCGTGATGAGCCAGCCGAGGAATTGAACACACGACGCCTGGATGGGACCCAAATGCGATGTCAATTCAGCCACTAACCATCATATGGTGCTTAAGGGGCTGCAACTCGAATTTCTACCGATTTCTTACATGTTAAGCTCTTAAAAAAATATATGTTATTTTTTAAGATAATGTCTAGATGCTGCCCAAGCCGAAACGCAAATTATATGAAATTCCCTCGATACAAAAAAAAACACAAAGTATGCTCCAAAAATTATTAAATAGAAGTCTGTTTCTTAATGATACTTAAGATGCTCTCCAAGAGATTTTTGCTCTATTTTAAACGAGTCGTGTTTTATTAAACATTTTCTCATTGATTTTGGCGCTGTAAATGTTAGCGCTCTCCTCTAACATTCATAATTTCGTATCTCTCCCATCTTCTTTTCGAGCCCGGTCGTGGAGCCTTAATATGACTAATAATAATTAACCTTTGCAGTGGCGGCTCGAGTACTTCTTTAGTGGTGGGGATCGACGTTTTTTACGTACTGTACCGTAATTTCACCACCCGTAGAATATAATATAAAATTTCTCAAAAAAAAAAATTATGGTCTAATCATGCTAGTCGGATATATATTTAACACAAAATAATATAAAATGTCTATAGATATATGCCAATTTACAATATAATATAATAAAAATAAAGCTTTACCTTGCCAGATTATTATCAAACTAATTTGAACGCGAGCGATTCCCGCCCGTAACTTCGCAAACAAATGGTTCTATGGGGATCCAAAGGATTGTCCCCGCAAGTACTTGAATTCACTATTGAATTTACTACTGCGCATGCGCAGTCGCATACGATCGCGAAACAACGCAAGGAAAGTATGGGGATAGTTCGGATTGTCCCCCAAGTGCGCATTAGATTCTGCGCACCGAGAAATAGACCTGCTGTTTTTTGCGCCGTTCATTATTCGCTGTACGCGCGTAGGGTTTATTAAAATCACCCGGAATAATTGTTTGTATTTTATTTCTGCAAATGTTAATTACTTTTATGTTTAAAGAATTCATTTTGGCGAAGACAAAGCATCGACTGTTATTTCCTTTAGTAGGTTTTGAGTGTAACTGGTGGGGACTGACCCCATTGTCCCCCTGTGAAGAACCGCCACTGAACCTTTGAAAATAATGGTTGCTCCTGTTATATGATGAGTAGGTGTGGGTACTGCCTAACCTATCTTTAATGTAAAGCTTATAATTTAAGGAAAGTAATAATAAATTACAATGAATTCAGTGAGCCATCAACACCTGGAGTATTTTCAGTTTCAGGGGGTTATAAATCTGTTAAGAGAAGATCTAATATGATCATCAAGTAAGTCAGTTTTCCCGTGATTCCCTCACAGGAATATGTCTACCTACACATTGTTTTGAAAATATCAGTGTGCTGGCAGACCTGGTGCCGGGTGCCGGACTGGAAACAGTCTGACAATAAGTTGACACGCTGTGCGGCTGCCGCCTCGTTGTTGCCATAGATATCATGCTTCCGTGGCTACTATACAAATTCGGTTGTGTGTTTATGCATAAATTTGAACACATGCTTTTATTTTTGAAGTAAAACTTATTTACGCACGCTCGACACTTGGGGGTAAAATGATGAATACGTTACGAAAAAATATGAAACGCTAATCAATATGAAACGCTTATCAATGTGAAACGCTAATCAATGATATGAGTTGAGTTGAGAGTTGAGTTGAGTGTGGTCTAAAGCACACTCGTATTTTTTTATAGTTTTTTTTTTGTAGGTATGTATTTATAATGCACTTGTAAGGAAGTTTTTATTTGTTATTATTTATATATAAAACTTTGATGGATTTTTGAAGTGGAATGAAATATAATTGAAAAATAACATTATTATTTATTTATTTATACTGGGTTTTACAGATGTTCACATTTACATGAGAACAATCCAATTATAAAACTCAGTTATTACACAATTATAAAAATCTACAATTACGTACAATTAAATACAAATAAATACAATTAGAAAAACTAAAACATCACAAATAAAAATACAGAATTATATACAAGGTCACTCAAGTAACACATTACAATGAGTGGTAAAGACATATGAAATACGCGAGCATGCATAGAGAGACAATTCACACAATATAATTAGTTAGTACTTTTTAACAGCGCTAGAACCTTTTTTTTAAATCTGTACAAATTATCAACAAAAATATCCACATCAGCGCACTCTATCTTGTTATACAGCCGACACATCTGGGTCAGAGGGCTGAAGTAGGCGATATTATTTTTAAATGTATTAATATGAAAAATGTTATGGCGTCTTAAACAATGGGAATTGGGGACATTAATTTTAATGCTGTTAAGACATAATTTAGTATCAAGATGGCCGTGAATAATTTTATGTTAACATATTAGATTAGTCAATTGCCTTCTAGTTTTAAGTGTATCAATCTTGAAGTAATCACGACGTACATCGTATGATCTGAGATGGTCGTGTAGTCCACATTTGAAGGATAGCATTCATAGTAATTTTTTTTGAACTGATTCTACAATGTTTTCATATTTGCAGTAATGTGGATTCCAAATAGTGCTTCCATATTCAAGTTTACTTCTAATTAAGGCATTGTAAAGAGTTAGAATTGATCGAGGATCTTTGAAAGGTTTACATATTCTGTGAATAAATCCCATCATTTTTAATGATTTGCAGTTAATGTTGTTAATATGTACATCAAATATGAATTTAGAATCAAGAGTGATTCCTAGATCCCTTATTGAAGAAACTTTTTTGACAATAATATTATTGATAACATAAGAAAAATCCTTTATAATTCTATTTCTAGTAAAGTTTAAAATGTAACATTTTTCAACATTTAAGTGCATATCATTGACAGTACACCAGTTATTGAGTGTGTCGAGGTCATTTTGAAGCAGCTGATGATCGGTAACAGACTTAATTTTACGAAAAATTTTCAGATCATTGGCGAAAAAAGCATAATCACAGTTTAATTTCGAGCCAAGGTCATTTATGAATATAAGAAAAAGCAGGGGGCCAAGATTTGAACCCTGTGGTACACCAGAAGTTACAACTATAGGGGATGATTTATATCCATTAATAAGAACTAATTGAGTTCTGTTATACAAATATGATTTCACTCAGCGTAATAGGTCTCCATGTATTCCAATTTGTTCAAGTTTTTTTAGTAAGATGGAGTGGTTAACTTTATCAAAAGCTTTTTGGAAATCAGTATAAATTGTATCTGCTTGTAATCTATCATTAAAAGAATTACAAACATAATTACAAAATTCCAAAAGATTTGAGTTGATCGATCTTTGAGGAACAAACCCATGTTGCCTAGTGCAGAGAAGGGGCTTAAAATGTGAAAAAATATTTTTATATATCGGAGATTCAAAAACCTTAGCAAAACAGGATAGTATACTGATTGGCCTATAATTTTTTTATTAAAGATTGGTCTCCCGATTTTAATACTGGTACCACATGTGCTTTTTTCCACAGATCGGGAAAAGTTCCCGTGGTAAGGGATGCATTAAAAATGATAAAAAGCGGTAAAAATAAAGAGTCTGCACAGCAACTAACAAAGAAAGGAGGAATATTATCAGGTCCTGGGCCCTTATTGGGATCTATTTTACTCAAAAAAACATTTTATTTCATCTGCACTAATATGTATTTTACCCAAATTGCTTTGATTGTGTTCAGTTATGTTTGGCATTGAATCATTAGTAGATGATTCCGACTTGGTATAAACAGATGAAAAATATTTAGAGAATATGTTTGCTATATTTTCACCGTCATTTGCGGAAATATCGTCAAGATGCATTACTTTAGGTATACAATTATTTTTTCGTAATGATTTTGAGTATGACCAGAATAACTTTATGTTATCTTGCAGACCACTTTCGACAGAGTTGATATATGATTTATAACATTCGCTTTGTATTTTTTTTGTAAATTTCCTTAAATAAGAGAATTCCCTATAATCTGACTCGTAATCATGTTTTTTTACCTTAAGTCTAACTTTGTTTTTTTTCTTAAGAGAAATCAATTGCTGATTAAACCATACAGGATATTGATTTTTTGTTTTAGTACCATATTTTTAAAAGTATTTGTCAATTATTTCCCACAATTTTTCATAAAATAAGATTACCATGCTATTCACACTTTTATTTTTAAAAAGAGTTATCCAATTAACAGACAATAGATCCTGTCGACATTCATCAAAGTTTCCCTTCCTGAAGTTATATTTTGAATCACTTCTATTCATTTCTAAGAATTGATCTTTATTTTGTTTCATTATAATTTCAAATGAAGGGTGATAGGGATCCAATTTGGTTAAGCCTGGTGCTATTTGTATATCAATGTTAACTTTATCAGAAAAAACAAGATCCAATAAATTTTCATTTCTATTTAGTACATAATTAAATTGATACAAATTGCAAATTGATGAGAGATTGACAAGACTGTGTGCTTTCATGCTTTTATAATTAGAAGGCGAAAGTACATTATTTTTGAATGAATTGTCAGGTAACCATTTAATTTCGGGCAAATTAAAATCCCCAACAAAAATAAACTGCGAATTGGAAATTGAATACTTTTAATACAGATCCTGTAATTTTTCAATATGTTTACAATAATTATCAATGGTTACACTAGGAGGAATATAGAGGATGCATATAAAGATGAGCGAGTTGGAACGAGACTTAATTACAAGCCACAAATCTTCATTGTCACTCTCCCACTCCGTTTTTCTTGACCCAAGAAGTTTTTTAGAAACGGCGGCTAGAACTACGCCACCTTCTTTAGATACAGATTTGGTTGACTCACGATCTCTTCTAAATATTACATATCTATCATCAAACAATTCTTCACTAAATACTGTTGAGTTCAGCCATGTTTCGGAAAAACAAATAATGTCATAATTATTGATTAAAATATTATTGCGCACACTTACAGTCTTTGTTCGAATACCCCTCACATTTTGATATAATATATTTAATGCATCCAACAGCAAGTACCACGCCATCTATTTCGGTATGCTTAGACGCCATAGTCAATGGTGGAGAGGTCCTTCAATAGTGCTGCTTTGTAGGCCGGGCAATCCTTATCTCCGGTGGGGTGGGCACGTGAAGCTGCAGGCTTTCCAAAACGTGCGCATGTGGCGCAACTGGGTGCTGCAATGGTGCTGCAGCAGCAGCGGGGCAGGCCTCACGCGCGTGTCCTTCTACACCGCAGTGGAAGCATCTCTTTGTATCTTTGCAATACTTGGGCGAATGTCCGACCATTTGGCAATTCAGACACACCGTAAGTCCAACAAAGTCACGCACACCGCAAACGGTCCAGTCCACAAATACACGTCCTCGTTCCACCAACGCATGACGAATGTTAGCAGGCACCGAGTACACTCTGTGGCAAGACGGTCCGGTTCGAGCTCCAGCCATATGACTTAATTTGCACTTGGATGCACACTCTTTGAAGTCATTAGATTCAGAGATTCCGGAGAGGGCCTTCTCTAAAAAGTTCTCGTTCGTAAGTTCACGGGGCACATTAAAAAATATCATTCTAGGCTGCCTCTTAATTGGAAGACGGGCACTCAGCAAGTCGGAGCTGCATATATTATGTTTATTAAAAATATTTTGATCGTTGAAGCGTATTCGAATGCTTGGCGCCTTTACAAAAATCTTAACAGTGCTGCCAGTTAAATAAAATATTATGTGATTTAAAACATTTTAATTACTAAACATTGTGTCTACGTTCGCAAAACTATAAAGTTTCTGAGAGTTTATAATTTTATGTGAAATACCTAATCTTCATCTACCAAACAAAGCCTATTGATGGCTTAATTAATGTAATAATCTGCTTATTAAGGTGCAGTTCCTAACTAATATTTAAATTTTCGTGTCATGGCGCCGATTTTCAGTATTTGGTGGGAGTGGCTTTGTTGATGTCATCGGTCACGTGACCGAAGTCGCGCTTGCGCAGTTTAGCGGCGTTGCGGGTAACAGTTTTTGTGGTTTGACGGCGTGGGTACGTCGTTTCGGTGCGCTGTGAAGATTGTTTTGATCAAGTGATCTTCGGTTTTGTGTAGTGAAAATGGCGTCGAAAAGCAAGAAAACGACTGTAACATCTTCGAGTAGCATCAATGTCTCTTCGCTTCAATCACCGCAGTCGAGCAGCACCCCTAGAACCGGCAGTCGTCCTGCTAGTTCAGCCGGCCGGTCTGGCAGTCCAATGAGTCCTACTCGTCAAAGCCGTCTTCAAGAGAAGGAGTCTTTGCAAAATCTCAATGATAGGCTCGCTGCCTATATTGACCGGGTTCGACACCTGGAAGGTGAGAATAATCGTCTCACGCGAGAAGTGCAAACATCCCACGAAACGGTCACCCGCGAAGTTTCAAACATCAAGGGTATGTACGAGCATGAGCTCGCAGATGCTCGTAAACTTCTAGATGAAACGGCCCGTGAGAAAGCTAAGCTCGAAATTGATGTAAAGCGTCTCTGCGAAGAAAATGAAGAACTCCGCAAACGGTGAGTTTATTATTTATATTCGAAAAATGCCTCATAAAATTCTAAATTATATTATCAAACTTTATTTTGATGAATATTACAAGTGTTTGGAAAACGTATTCTATTGCTGTAAAGTCATAATTTTGTGACAATTATGTGAAACTGGGAAATAATATCAATGTTATCTGTCGACTTTCTGGGTAACGTTTGGTGAGAATTTCGGTTTGATTGTTTACCGTTTCATACCTACTCCATTGTGGAAACCAACGAAACTCGGCACAACCTAATAAATTAGGTAATCATTCGTCTGTCATCTTCGGTGTCAATAATAATAAATAAACATTTACCTACCACCTACCACGGGTACAGTTTATGGAAATAATAATTCGTTTCAACTTAATTACTACAAGAAAAAATACGTCGGGAGAGATGGTAAATAGGTTATTAGGTTCTTAGTTTGGGTTATTTTAAATATTTTTTGTGTATTTAGATTGAAACGAAAGCCTTTGCAAACTTCACTCCATACTACTATGAGCCTTGTAATGTACATTAAATGTATATTACAAGCACAAGAATTTGTAAAGCGCCCTTCAGGTGATTTTCTCATGAAAATGGCGCTATACAAATCATTCAAACATTATTATACCAATCCAAAATGGCTGCACTAAATCATTTTACAAGGGAATTTTTTTAGCTATGATTGAATAAAAAGGTAACTATGCAACTTTTACCAGCTCTCCTTTAGTTGTGTTTTTTAATTAACACCCGTGCCACCCACAGCTATAAAAATATGGGGCTTGGCTTATTTCGGCATATCGCTCGCCATATAATCCCGTTGGGAATGTACGGCTAGCGATACGTCGAAATACGCCAAGCCACATCCTTTATAGCTGTGTTTTGCACAGGTCTCAGTTGAAACTAAGTGTAATTTCAAATTTCCATAATCTGTGCCTTTGGAAAATGCGGCGCTAAGTTAAATATGTACCCTTTATTCAGCCCCTTGTATTATTTTCCATAATTTTGGTAATTTATTATTATTATTTACTGTATTATATTTTATTTACCTAGGAACTTTTATGTGCGTAAGTTTTGGGCATCGTGCCTGACAAACTCGAGTACCTAATTCGTGAAGATTTATTTTGGGGTTAATTATGCCGTGTTGCGCTTCCTCTATCTCTTACGTTGTCCGAAATGTTGGCTAAAGGAGGCATAATAAACCAAAAAATAATCACAATAAAACTTTCAGTCGAAAGTTAAAACCGCAAATCATGCCATTTATTAAATTACTCAATTTAACACGTTTTCCAGTCGAATTAATGTACCTAGTCAAGTTGTGCAAAACGAGAAATAGTAATGTTGACTTTATTACTTGCCACATTCCTCCTGTGACCACGAGATGAATAGACAACAAACTAGGTACTGAATTACAAATATTATGGTAGGTACCTACCTATCTCCTAAGTAGAAAAGTTTGTCATTTCCAAACACTCGAGGAATAGGATTGTCTCACACTTG
This sequence comes from Limnephilus lunatus, assembly GCA_917563855.2. Classification (NCBI taxonomy): domain Eukaryota; kingdom Metazoa; phylum Arthropoda; class Insecta; order Trichoptera; family Limnephilidae; genus Limnephilus; species Limnephilus lunatus. Next base: position 49,981,149 of record OU830600.1, read on the forward strand.
CTCACTATGCTAACTGAATGTAAAGTGTAAAGGCGACTTTGCTCTGCGTCATTTTGTCTCTCCATGATGTCACACGCCTGAAATAAAAATCCTGACGTAATAGAGCAAAGAGCCGAGGCTTCTATCCGGACCAGAGGCTGTACGTGCCCACGCTACAAGCACAGCTTTAATTAATTCTGTAAAAAAAAACATTCCGTACGCTTAGTTTCAACGATTCCGTAACTAAATTCTTAAATGTACTAACAATACCTTTATAACTAACTAACTAACCATCACGCCGTTTCCCCGCAGGGGTAGGCAGAGAGGACGGACCGCCAAACAACTCGGTCTTGGCACACACTCTTTGCCTCACTCACATTCATACATCGTCTCATACATACTCTTCTATTTCTATACCTTTATAATATTCACAACTAAATTCTTACATGTCCCAATAGCGTAACAACTGGGAGTCGAGTACCTTTTACCTAGTGCCATTTCCCGAGATAGTAATACTTTATTCGTATTTCTTCCATATATTTCATTTCCGTATGGTACCTACCTAGATAAGATAGGGTAGCTATAATTAATTCTGTAAAAAAGATCGTTCGATAGATTTAGTTTCAACAATTCACTGACTTTCACAACTAAATTCTTAAATATGCCACTGGCTTAACGTCTTGGTAGTCAAATAGTCAAAATCAATCATTATAAAATAAATAAAACACTTTGTATTTAACCACGAATTTATTTTGGTATACATCGACCGGTTTCGCTTACATGAAGCTTCTTCAGGATATAAATAATAATAACAGTTATTATTATTTATATCCTGAAGAAGCTTGATGTAAGCGAAACTGGTCGCTATACACCAAAATAAATTCGTGGTTAAATACAAAGTGTTTTATTTATTTTATAATATAATGTCTAACCACAAAGTAATTGCTTCTTATGAAAAAACAAAATCAATCAATTTCCAGGGATGGTAATAGGTAATTTCTTCCCATTTCTTTAATCTAATTCAATTCCGTTTTTTTTACATCAACTCCACACAGGAGGCCCTAACGAAAATAATTTCCCTCAGGACCTGTGTCACCTGAGATGCTGTATGGAGGGTCATTTTGAGGAGAGGAAGGAATGAACATTGGTATGGAACCTAGATAGGGTAGGGCGACATCGGACTGGGTACCTAGGTAGTTACCTAACTACGCTAGCTCTGGAGTAAAGCCTATATTGCATTGAGCGAGTTTACAAGCTACTAGCCGGCGAATACACTATCTGCTAGTACCTAAACTTCTTCTGTGTAAAATCGGCTAGTTAGCTAGTAATATGATTACACTGAGCGAGTTCACTAGCAGATAGTGAATTTGCCGGCTAGTACTCGCTCAATGTAATCGAGGCTTAAGTGTTATTTTGGAGTTGATAAACATTCAACGTACTTTAACAGGTCTGCAGTAGATTTAAATTACAAGCGTAGGTAGATACCTACTAACTAGCATATATATAAAAAAAACTAGCATATATATAAAAATATATGGTAAAAATACATTAACCTGATATTATGTTTGTTTATTGGGTGCCCCTCCCCCTTTTAAATCTGCAGCCTGGTGCAACTCTCGAGTGCGCGTAGGGGAGATAAGTAATACCCCTTTTTCCCTCTCTAAATGTGTACATAGAAAATATAGTACCCCTTATAGTATTTATATAGTTTATAGAATTAACCTAGCCTCACTAAATTATTATTGATGGAACAATGAACGAACGAGACTTGACAGTAAAATTCTGAGGGATTCTTAAGATAGTACATATATAGTTCCGTAATATGTTAATTTGAGGTTAGGTTGATAACTTCTGTCTGTCTGGCCGATTTGGCCGAGGTGTCTGCCCCACAAATTGGGTCAAAACTAAATTTCGTCTCGGCACGGACTTGAAATAGATAGTCCAATTCTGTATGACTATTTTTAATATAGGCGAAACCACGAGTTTTATATTGCACAATACGCCACTGGACATTCTCATTGACCATTGCTGCGAAAGTATGTATTTTTTATTATGTTGGTGAAGTTGAAATCAACTAGGTACCTAGTACCTACCCCATCTTAAAGTTAGTTAAAACAATGTAGGTTCAAAATTCTGGTGCCCGAAATTAGTTTGTCTAAAACTCAGGTGATCGTTACGCAAATGTTGCGAACATTGGCGAAAACTGGATCAAATTATCATAAATTATTCTAGTAGTAATTAACCCAAATGTTGATCTTGCCAATCAAGTTGTTGTTTCACGAAGCATACGAAAAATAATTTGATTGTCCAATATCTGGCTTATCGGATTAAATCGCAAGACCTTGGTAAAAATTGAATAAGCCGAGGGATTCGCGTGTTTTGCAGTAGTAAATGTTTATGATTCGTACAAGTTTATTGTGAAACCATGCCGGCGAGGAAATGCGTCATCGCTAACTTGGGACTGAAGGTTTCCTCGCTATTGATCGATATATTTGTGGAAACAATGGACTCACCACGAATTCAAATCAACTTAGTGCAAAGGTTTTTATACCATACGCCTTAGAATTCGAGTGAAAGCGAGCGTAATATATTGGAAGCCACCTGTTTCAATATTATGATTTAAAAAGTGATCATCTCACAGTTGCAGTCCATTATTACACTGTGACTGGTGACTAACAGTCATTAATCATTCTTCATCTTGTTTGTGCACAAGAACGCACAACCGAGTTTGCTAATGTCATTAACTTTTCCGTGTAATCATTTAATAATCGCCAACTGCAGCATTTAGATGTTCAAGTTTCCTAAATGGCTTCCAATCCACACCCGAATGTCGTTTTATAATTTATTTTAATTTTAATGAAAATTTGGGTTCAAGATTGTTGGTAGATCGTCCTCACCATTCAGGTGTTAAATCAACCTTCGAACTCTTGATCATCAAACACACCTAGAAGATAATCTAGTGGTTAATCAGGTACTAAAATTCGTCTGAAGTTATAAAATCAAATAGACTGGTAAAACTGTTAATTCTTTTGAACCTTTTTTATCGCCAGTAATATATATTATACAGGGTGCCCGGTATGTGGTGGATAGCCTTTCAACTGTGGAATAGCGATGTGTAGGTTCAACTGGAGTGGGCTCTTGAACTCGGGTTCTTCGCGGGAAGCGGATCATACTCCTACTCCTTTTTTAAAATCGACTACTCCCAGAGAACCCGGTCAAGGACTCGGACCCAACCCCGGGATTCCGCGGACAGAGACAATCGCGAGTCGGGAGCAGGTCCCAGGTTCGAGTTCTTTTGCGGGTTCCGGCTCCGAGGTCCGACTCCGGTCGAATCCTTGCCTCTCGGTAGCTGCAACAGCACCCAGTCCGCACCCAAGAACTCGGACCCGGGACCTGCTCCTAAAACTCGGGTGCTTTTGAAAGAAAAACGTCTCAAAGGCCTCCGGCAAAATGCAGAACTTACCCATCTTTACTACTGCGGATGTGGATAGCGGATCCCAAGACCGTTCCGAAAATTGAATAAAAAATAATAACTTAATAAAAATTGTTTAGTAAAATTCGAAGAGTACCAACTGCTCCCGGAGCTAGTGACACTATTTCAGTCCTGGTTTCATGACAGTTCAACCTCTCAATTGGCCACCTAAGCCTCCATAACAAATGAGATAAATATACAAGAGGTAAAACTTGGGGGAAAAATTGATCGAAACACGAATTTAATGTTAAAGACCTAAACGGCCAACGCACTTCGCTATAAAAGATTAAAAAAAATCATTTGGCTTGGCCTATTTCAGCATATCGCTCGCCATATATTCCCATTGGGAATTTACGGCAAGCGATATGCTGAAATACGCCGAGCCAAATGATCTTTTATAGCTGTGTGTGACACATGCATTACTGCAACAGTAACGCAGTAATAATAAGGTTAATAATAACGCAGTAATACGTAATAAGACTAATAAGTAATAATAACGCAGTAATACGCAGGTTTTTACTGCTGTTAATAATAACGCAGTAATACGTAATAAGTAATAATAACGCAGTAATACGCAGGTTTTTACTGCTGTTAATAATAACGCAGTAATACGTAATAAGTAATAATAACGCAGTAATACGCAGGTTTTTACTGCTGGGCCCTGCGGGCTGCTTTTGCTTCGGCATCGCCTAGTTAGTGTTGATGATCATTTTGTAAATTCAATAGGAACTGGTTCCAAAATTAGCCCGTGTATTATCCACTGTCAACAGTGTCAACCAGTGATGGCAAGTCACCGCGAAAAAGTAACCGGGACGAATGATGACGTCATATGTAATATACAGCCGCTTTATACAAGTGAGAATTACCGTCAATCTTCCGATTCCGAAATCCGGGAGATATACCAGGTTCACAAATTCGTAGAACTTATACCTATCTTCTATACGTCATCTTGTGACAAATTCTCGGATTAGAAATCGAACTACAATGGTAGCTTTGTGTGAAACTCCACGTACACAGATGTTATTTGAGGCGCGGCCGTTAGGCGTGGCGTCGACATGCACTCACGGCTGGGTTCTGAACCACACACAACGTTCAACCACACACAGATACTAGGGTATTAATACTGTTTGATGATGTATTTCTGATAGCACTAGGTAGGTGGATACTATTAAAAAATAATATTTAAAAAAAAACACAGATGGAGAAAATTCCTTCATCTGCGATCGCCACTTAAGAGAGCGAATAAGGGTATCAATTTTAGATTATTTTTTTACTAAAACTTTCAATTTACTCGGAAACCAGTGGACTGTTACTAAAAACATGGTATTCAATATCCACAGCTGAAAGTTTATCCACCACTTATCGGACACCCTGTAGGGATTTCCATCATCCTCTTGATAGCTTATCTATAAAGTAACGTATATTTTCAATGTTTTTATTTATAAAATCCGATTTTACTATAGTTATCCGAACCTATGAATATTGGCTATACGAGTATATCGGATAAGTTAGCTGAGTTTTTCAACCTATTCGAGTATTTATTTGTTTCTTTATTAATGTACGTTATCCTATTGATTAATTATCCCCGCGGCCTTGTCCGCTATTCGTAAATGGCAATGTCGTTATGTCACCGTTATAATTATACATTTTTTCTTAAATCAATAAATCAATACCATGACATTTATAAAGTGTTCCTTCATTTCGCAGAGTAGTATTTTCTACAAATTTCATCTTGTTAAATCTTTACTGGACGAATTTAGCCGTTACTTTACTTACGAAATAACACGTTCTCGTCTAATATCAATTTGGCCCACATTTTCACTTTGGAGGTTGTAAAACAGTATCATGAAATAAAACGCCCCTAAACATATTTTCCGAAGAAGTTTTCAGCAGAATATCGGGTCGAACAACAGCTGTGAATATTCATTTCCTTACAAGGAGCGAGCGGTATATTGCTCAAGTAACCATGAAAGTTCTCAGTAGCAACCGAGTGTTATTGATGTAACTTTGAACGTTTTGCAAGGAGATTATTAATTGCTAGCGGATTCCTGCGAAAATTCTGAAATTTGGTAATAATCACGAATTTATAATTTTCTAGCGCAAGAATGAATGCTCGGTTAAAAATACATGCTTATTATGAAAATCAACTCGCTGAAAAAATATCTGAATGTTTTGGATTAAGATGAAGCCATACTAAATAATGCAAAATCATACAAAATCGTAAGTTTTAGTTTTGAAAATTTGACCGCTTAGAAGTATTATAGATGCTTCAATTAAATACTGTGTGTAGAACATACTTTGGCCCTTAAAAATATCGGTCATTTTTTTAATAAGTATTTTAATAAGCTTAGAAAAAAATAAAGTATTAGGTCTATAAAAAACATTTTTAACTGAAAACTCTCCTATTATAAACACTTTTTCGGATATGGTTTTATTGCATAATGTGGCAAATTCAGTTTCTTATATAATTATCGCGAAAAAAAAAGATATTTACGCCCGAACCTCACAAAACAAAATATAATATGGATTTTCGCGTTGGTATTTTTGACAATACGGCAGTCGACGAATTTGTTATATCAAAGTGAACCTTATACCGTCCACCGAAGAACGACTGGCAGCCGCCTCATTCTTTCGTCATTACTCCTCCGGCCGGAGCGGAGAGCAGTCGTGTTGTGCTCCGCGCCGCTTATTTTCGTGAAATCAATTTAAAAATTCCGTTTTATTGCAATAAACAATGCATAAAAAAGGAATTAATGTTTTTTACAGGCCTTTACGAAATCAACATGTAAAAAAAAAATCTCAAATATCTTTTCCAACCTTTCCAAAAGCTTTTTCTCAAGTATTTTTAAACTCCTCCCATAAAAGGGCGTGAATTCCGATTTAGATTTTTTCCTGTACTAGTGGATCGCCTTAAGTTAGTTATTAATGTAGCAATGTAGCTCACCGTGAAGCCGGCAGCCGGCACTATCCACCAATCTGGCGATAGCCATGAGCCGCGGTACACCTGGCATGGATAATAGGCCATAAATATCCTCAAATGGCGTATCTGAATTATGTTCAGGTGAGCCGAACATCGCATAGAATAACCTCGCGTTAGAATTCTCATGAAAATTTATAGGTTGGCATTCTCCGTGTGGTTTCTCCATGAGACTACGGAGTGACGTAAGGCTAACCTCTACCTCTCTTCATTTACCTCTGCCGTAAAGGGACTTCTCAAACTATATAATGTTATATTATATTATGTTGAACTGAGGCCATATCTCCATGAAACTACAGATTGCTGAATGATGACTATCTATGTATGTTGGACAGGTAGGTATATATATACATATACATCGGATTAGTTAACCTGGATTTCTACCTATTGCCAGTATTTATTAATTTATTGATAAGTGCTATCCTACGGATAAGCTATCAAGAGGATGGCGAAATACAAATCTATTTACAGCAGTAAATTGCATTACTTACCACTCACTACCTTGATTATTTTATGCAAATTGCTTTTTCCACTTTTATTAATTACTAATTTACTATGAATGACTCGTAAAAAATAGTTTTAAGTGTCATGGCTGTTATACATTGCTGTCTATTAAATTCTTAAAATTTAGCATTCTATTTCAAAAATAGTCGCCTAAAAAGAATGCTTCCAACATTAAATACGAATCACGTTATTATTTTCCTGTCCAGTTCAAACTTTCAACATGAAGTGAATGAGTGATAGCATTTGAAACAAAATTGAAAGTTTTAGGATCGTTGTAGGGCGTTCTTCATAAGAGAGTACATATTTTAAAAAGGTCTGAGATCATGCCTAAATATGTGATTTCATAAAATAATATCGTCATCGTGACAAACGGGCATATGTACTTACCTGTTATGGTAATGTTGACGGTATGATTCATGATAATTCCATTAAATAATATAATTGTATTTCCGAGTGCAACTATAAATAAGTTCCGATGTAGGTACTTCCGCTACCTATAATATAGATACTTACATTGTTATTATTTCATTGCGAAATAATAAATATATTCGCATGTGGTGTGGTCACCGAATCAAGCAATAATGCAACCACTCGTCTCTGACTATTTGCAATTAAAATACGCAATTCAATTAATAATATTCGTTGTATAAATTATTATCAATTTTAATCCATCGTATATTGGGCATGCTTGCATTTTGAATCAATGTGAATTTAATGAAAACAGGGTCTAGAAAGACTCTTTTGTTTAAGACGGTACACATGATACGATGTATGAATGTGAGTGAGGCAAAGAGTATGTGCCAAGACCTAGTTGTTTGGCGGTCCGTCCTCTCTGCCTACCCCTGCGGGGAAATGGCGAGATGGTTAGTTATTTAGTTAATCCTAATAATTTTTGTTTGCTCAAAACTCATTTTTAATCATTTCCGGCGAATTCGTAATTAAATTATATTAACTTTTTTTATTCAGTTCTTGTCCTGGGGATGTAAGTTCTTTGTATTTAAGATTAATAAAAACAATACCTTATCTTATCATTAATATTTTTACGTACAACGATTTTAAAACTTTATATCCCGTGCACAACTATAAAGTTAGCGGTAAGCACCAGATTTTATTTTTCTAGACGATAAATTAATAACTTCGGCAGTGCGACATCATGGCACATTTTCAATATTTGTAACACGTTCTTCAGAATTAATTAAATTGATCGCGGTGGAAAGGTCTAATCTCCATGCCTGCTAGTGTGAATTCCACCGTACGTTCGTCCAGTACGCCGTGCAGTGGCGTGCAGCGGGCGCATATTTGTTTACACGCTTTCTTCACTTACGTCGTTAAGATTCCCACATTATTTATCTTCTTTTCTTTGATAGGGCAAATACGACAGTAGGTCCGTGCAATACACGGGTCGCGAGTCGCTATTTGTATACACGGCTTCTTTACTTACGACGTTAAGATTCTGAATATATTTTAGGGTATATTGTCATCTTAAGCTTTAAAAATAATTTATTTAAGGTTAAACGTCGCGTACGTTATAATCTACGCATTCACAGATGGCGCCAATCAAATTATTGTAGGTTTTTAATGCTTTTTGCATGTTACGCTTTAAAATATTAAGGTAAATTACTTGGTCGCGATCGTACATATTTAATTAGAATATAAATAAATAGTTTTGTCCATAAACAAACCCAAATCTTTGAAGAAAGGCTGAAAAATACAAAATTGGATTGAGTCACCGATACAAAATAACGTACGTGACGTTTAACCTTAATGTTGGTACTAAATAGTTTTGGGCTAGTGGGCCGTGACAATTTCTTATAACCAAAAAAGATTTACGGGGAAAATAAAATGATGTTGCATGTTTTCAGCATACTTAGTGCTGTTTTATTTTTATTTTTTTTTATTTTGTACCATTAGATGTTTTGTATCACTAACATGGATGATGCTTTTAAAAGGATCTTAGAGAAGTTGTATTTGTTTACATGACGGTTGAATTAATATTCCTTTTTAAAATGTTTCCTCACTAAAATGTTTTATACGTAGTAAGCCAGTGAGTGGCCTTGAAAAGTTTCTACTGGAATACCTTTGAATCTAAAATTTTTAAGAATGGTTAAGTATATCAAATTTAGATTTCTTGATAATGTCAAACATTGCGTCACCTTGGTTGGATAGGGTTCTGACTTCGTAACCGAGGTGACGATTGTCATCTCGTGTATATTTACCTACCATACATATTGATAAAATGATCCGCCTTAATAATAAATCCCTATTGTCGACAGTTTACATTTTACCCTTTCCCAGTAATCCCACCCTTCCAATATGACCTTAATCGCATTAATGCGTTCGTAGATCGATGCTTTTGAATGTAAGTTGGCTGGCAGAGATGTGAGCTGCTAGAAGTTAAAGAAACATTCTTTTGAAGACAAGATAGATATGACAACGTGATATGTTTGTTTATTTTCCGAAAATATTTTCATAATGTAAACATGAGAGTGTTCAGTGAGGTTGTTATCTCGTGAACACGAGATATCTTCCTGAAGAGCGATTCTATATCTTTTGTGGGATCGTTATGAGATAACGGACATGATCTCCTGTCAGACATGTGTGATTAATTTGCTTTTTCTATGTACAACGTACATTCAATGAATAAATAATCATGTATACTTACAGGAATTCGTGTTTAAAACGATTTAAAGTAAAATATGTGACAGTAAATATGTTCAAAAAATCACACAAATCTGACAGGAGGTCACGTCCGTTATCTCGTAACTATCCCACAAAAGATATAGAATGGCTCGGCTGAGCGTGGTTAACGTTCAGTTTCAGGATGGAAATGCATTTATTCTCGATATTTGCTGACGCGGTACCTAGCTACTGTACAATTGAGGAACACGCCTGCTACTTTCAGCTGCACTGGGGGATGTCAACTCTCAAATTAGGTGTTTTTCTTGAAGAAATAATATGATTTCTCATAATTCATCCTGAAATTGATACTCGCAAGGCAAGGCGTGAAAGTGACAACATGCATGAACTTTCATGGCCAAGCGCTTTCTTTTTTTTTTACTAATGAAATGCATACCCCCCGTTAAACAAGTTAACATATTTATCACAGGTAATAATTATTTATTATCTTTAATAACTAATTTTTAAATCTAGAGAAATCTTAGCGATGATAAACGGTTTCGTTTTAGTGACACCCTCGAGGCGCTTTTTTTTAGAAAAACGACGATTACCCAAATATATTTTACCTTATTAACTGAAACCGCGATAAACCGGTTCAAGCAGTGTAAGGTGACCATTAATTCCTTCCTCCTACGCCAAACGGCCCCAAGTAGTGGCGGAGAGATGCATACCAAACATTTGACACGAGAGTGTATTGTTTACACACACGGCGTGCCTTCGTATGCGCGTTTCAATCCTTTTTATAACCGTCCATTTTACCATAATGTGAGACGCCCAGTCGAAAAGTCCGCTGCGTTTAATCTACACACGTACAACCTCCTAAGGATAAATTTATTCATCATGAAGATTTTGAACCGGTGCCTTACCGATTCGCTAGACTTAGGTACTATGTAAATAGGTATATTTCAGCGCAGGACATCGTGTCCCCTGCGTGGCGTGTAGTAAAAATAACCAACATTTCATTTCTTCGACAGGAGTTAAGCGCTAGGAATTATTATTACGAATAATACCTGCTACCTACCTATCATATCCTATAGTGTGTTGCGAAAACCTGAAATGAATAAACACAGTTGTGAACATCGTGCGTTTTTTGTGTTTTCACTCGCTAGGTGATTGAATCCGGTTAAAAAAATCTCCACGCAACGTTTTTTTCTCAAATTTAGTACCTATACGCCCACACCCTTGGTAATTTAACTAACACTTTCTAAAAACCTTCCTGGCAGCTATGCTATGCCCACGTTGTTGCACTGCCGACATCGTTATCTTTTGATTTCGATAACATTTTGTTTTCGTTATAACATGCACACACACATGATATATTATTATCACAAACCAAACAGCCGCAATTCGTAGTAAAGTGTGCAATTCTAGCCCCACCTTACGCATTATCTGTATGAGCGATAGTCTCATTCTAGGCATCTGTGTACCTATTTAGAAATAATCTATTCGAATTAATGAGTAATCAACATCCTGTTTAGATGTAGGTATTTTTAAATGTTTCGAAAGTTTTAGTTTCGATAACATTTTGACCACCTCCAAGGAGACGACGGGGGTGGAGGTGAACACTTTATTTAAAAAACATTTGATTATTCCGTCGCAAATTAATCTGGTCATCGCGATCTCCCTCTTACGTTCCCATCGCGACTTCCGGTTCATTTATTATTTACAAGGTGCGCCACTAACCCTCGAGCAAGTTGTATAAATAATTTCTTGGTTTGGCCTTAGATTTCCATAAAATGATGCTCTAACCAAACAAATCATTTCCGCTTTCATTGATTTCTGTATTGTAAAAACTAAAAAAAGTATATTTTTTCATCAATTTATAGAACCCAATTTATAGAGCCAAAGCAATAAAATCTGAATCTCGTGGCCACATTTTTCCTTTTCGATTAACTGACGCCTGGATTCCATTTTAATGATTTAGCCAGAATGCTTGATTTAAAACGTGTAGGTATGGAGATTTGTCAAATTAAAATTATTTGCCCAGCGTAGAATAAGATCACCGTCCAAACCCTTTTGCTACCAAGTCGGGAGTAACTAAGTATTTTGTGAAATGTGCTAAAATAATTATCAATTTTGTATGTTATTGTCCTCCTTTTTATTTCTTCCTATACTCAATTTACGAGTACAAATATCCCCCGCTGCATGTATAGCGCAAGGCGATCTAATTTAATTGATATTTATTGTTTCTGAACGGAGGGGGGTCGATCTTTATATTTTTATACGCGACCCATATCCCTAATTTTGAAATGCGCCCGACAAAATATAATGTGTTTCGTGTCGTCTAAATCGATGAAATAATGCAGGAGGAATGCGACTGCGAAGATTACAGAAGAAAATAATATTTTTATTTGGACGACTCAGTGGCGTAGATACTGAAATAATGTGTTTATTTCTGTTCATCACGTAATAAAGCAAAAACACACGACACCACTAAACTTACCAGGGGCGCGCAGATGTCTATGCCTCTACGATTTGCACGCCCCTGTGTAAGTTTTCGTTTTGTTGATCTGAACTAGTTTTTAAATTATTGTTCATAATTAATCCTTCGACTCTATTGATATGATTTTTATTTTTTGATGGCCATTAGTCAGAAATCGATTTGTATTCACTAAAAGCCGAAGTATGGATGCTAGCAATGCAAATGCCTAAAACATAGACCAAAACCAAATAAGTTAAATTTATTTCATGCAATTTGCCAGAATACCTGTTTATAGTATATATCCCAACCCCATTGTGTTTCGCTACCGATTTTTTTTTGATCGAAATTTACGATAGTTATTATTATTATCTTTTAGATAAAGTAAAGATTTTAATAACTTTTTTTATCGGTCAAGTAGGAATTCCGAATCAACTTATTATTATATTCGCTGAACTGTAGGTAGAAAACATAGAGAATGAGAAATGAGAACGGCTTGCGGCGGCTCGCCTAGTATTTTTCAATTTAGATTGTTTTTCTAGTACACTTCGGTACTTTTGTGAGATACATCGGGAATTACCACCCACTCTGTTATTTTTCACCACGGGTGACCCAGTGCCGCGGAGATTAACGTTTCTTGTGCATGCCATAAAAAATACAGACAATAATAATACTCTATAAACTTTTTGCCATGCTGCACCGAATCTTCCTCGTCAGTGCTAAATACCCTCTGCCATTCTATATAATATTATATAAAACTAGAACACAACCCCTACCCTAACTGTCATGTAGGAATATACGCTCTCTATATTTTTGGTAGGTATTTCCGTATTGTCATTGTGCATCATTTTGTCAGTCTCAAAAATCGCGAGGCCTTGAGACACTGATCTTGCTCAATTCAATTTTCATGAGCGATCATATTATTATTATTAACGGTAAGATTATATTTAATTGGTACCTACACGATGAAAGTTTCTAAGCGTTGGGTAGGATCTCTGCATTAAATTTGAGTAGTTTTTATTTTGCCAACAGGTGACATCTAGCCCCCGCCGGATGGGGTTTGTGATTATAATTTTTTTTTTTTTTTTTGATTCTACGGATTCTTTCGTAATCCTCTAACTAGCTAGGTCATGAGTGGAGTTGCGCTCGAGTGGAAACCGGAAGTAAAGTACCTTGGCCTAACCCTGGACACCCGGCTAAACTGGAAATCACACCTGCAGAATGCAAAAACCAAAATGCTACAAGCAGCAGGCTCGGTAGGGCCGATCTTCAACAGAAAAAGCCCTCTCGCTGAGAAGAAAAAACTACTTCTGTACCTGACTCAAATTCGCCCAGCCCTGACATACGCACTCCCCGTGTGGAGCAATATAGCAAATTCAACCTACAGGAGACTTCAAGTCCTCCAGAATAAATGTATTAAAATCATTTATAATACCCCGAGGTACACCAATCTACAAAAACTGCACGATAGAAAAGAAATCCCGACTCTTCAAGAATATGCATTCCAACTAACTACGCAATTCTACAGAACTCTGAACAAGAATAATCCACTCATCAAAGGGCTGGGCAATTACAAGTCACCAGATGATCTTCCTTTCCGCTACAAACATAGGATGCCAAAACACCTCATACTAAAAATTCCTGAGAGCGAAGCCAGCGATGACGATATAGACGACAACTGACAAGACGCCATTTATATAATTATTAATACCTAATGAGTACCCGACATTTTGTTTGTCAAATATCGCCAGAACACGATCAAATCATATTTTTACGAGTGACAGAGGCCTTCTCTGCGCCGTGACTTGTGACGACATCTGCGTTATTTGGGGCTTGGGGTATCTCAGTCCGTGTCCGACTCTACACACAAGAATGTCGTCATCGACCATTATATGCATTGTATCATGAATTAATTTAGATTTTCACTAGTAAATTATAGATTCGAGAAGATAACAATGACTTAATTTATAATCTTCTAATAAATGTATTACATTTACTACTTGGCGAAAAGCACCCTTCTATTTTTTGTGTATAATGCATTTATAAAAACCGTGGTTGGTGCCACACAGATGAACAGTTTTCTTTCATTCTCAATAATAGAGAAGTCCAGTTCATTTTTTTTATTTTTTTTGATAAATGACCTTCTAACTTAAATTACTGCATATTTTTTTTTTTTTTAGAGTTAGTTTTAATAGTTAAAATAATTTTCAAAGTTTTAATTTTTGGAGATCCCTTGAAAACACCCATATCTATGGTGAATTTTGTGACGTCATCTACTAAAATAACGATTCACTATTTTATGATTGTTATGTTGGTTTTCTTGAATCTCACATAGATTTGCGCAGGCGCGCGGCCATCTTGTTTATTATAACGCGTTGATTGGCTAATGGCTTATTTATTGCAAATGGCGAAATCAAATTCTTTGCAAAACAATGAATGACGTTGATGAATTTTACTTACAGTTTAATGTTTTTGATGATAATTTTCGTTTAAATGATTAATTCACTGTAATGTGTAATTCAACATAAGTACCAATGCTGCCTTTACTTTTTTTCAGTTTTAGTCCTTAAATAATGTTTTGTTAGTGATTTAGTTTCGTTCGGTTTTTAGGTTACTGACATTACATAATCAAAGGTTACTTTTCTATAATTTTTATGACTTTTCCGCGTGAATTTAATAAAACTTCCATAAAAGTAATATTGGGTAAAGTTCGGTTTATGGGCGAAATTCCTAAAAAATAAAACTAGTTATTTTTATACTAACTTTGGGCCGGGGAATCCGAATCTGAAAGAATTAGGTGGGGGCAAGCAAAAATAAACGAATTACACGACTTTAAAAATTTCGATACACATACAATCTGCAATGAAATAATGACACATCTTTTTATGGGCGATACTCCGAAAGAAGAAATTTAATTATCTTTATACTAACTTTGGGCTGGGAAATCCGAATCTGAAAGAATTAGGTTACACTCGGCAATATTAACTGAGTTAACGACTGTACAATTTTGAATTCACAAACAATATAAAAGGCCATTTTGAACGCTTTCTGACAATAAATATCATAGAAAAAAACCAAAGATATTACATATTAACATATAAAATTAAGTGTTGCCATTAAGCAATAATATCAATAACGTAAAAAAACATGTTTATATATTTCAGTAATTATTTTTTAATAAATTTTATTCACTTTTGTATCACAAACCATGTTACACAAACCTAGCGTAGCCGCTAAACTACTTGAAAACTGGGATGTTTTCTTGCCTTGACGCGAGTAGGCGCTACGAAGGGGGCACTTTCTTTTCTATCACAAACCATGTTACACAAACCTAGCGTAGCCGCTAAACTACTTGAAAACTGGGATGTTTTCTTGCCTTGACGCGAGTAGGCGCTACGAAGGGGGCACTTTCTTTTCTATCACAAACCATGTTACACAAACCTAGCGTAGCCGCTAAACTACTTGAAAACTGGGATGTTTTATAGCCTTGACGCGAGTAGGCGCTACGAAGAGGGCACTTTCTTTTCTATCACAAACCATGTTACACAAACCTGTTATCTATTCACATTGATTCATATAATAACATTGATATTGGTGACCGGTCTACGTCACAACTTTTTAAGACTACGAATTTTCACACTTTTGGTCTAAGAATACGGTCGTTGAGATAGTCATAATTCATCAGGTTAATGTGAGTAAGTATCGTGTCGAAAGTTTTACGTTATTGATATTATTGCTTATGGCAACACTTAATTTTATATGGTAATATGTATCTTTGGTTTTTCTATGATATTTATTGTCAGAAAGCGTTCAAAATGGCCTTTTATATTGTTTGTGAATTCAAAATTGTACAGTCGTTAACTCAGTTAATATTGCCGAGTGTAACCTAATTCTTTCAGATTCGGATTTCCCAGCCCAAAGTTAGTATAAAGATAATTAAATTTCTTCTTTCGGAGTATCGCCCATAAAAAGATGTGTCATTATTTCATTGCAGATTGTATGTGTATCGAAATTTTTAAAGTCGTGTAATTCGTTTATTTTTGCTTGCCCCCACCTAATTCTTTCAGATTCGGATTTCCCAGCCCAAAGTTAGTATAAAAATAACTAGTTTTATTTTTTAGGAATTTCGCCCATAAACCGAATTTTTTCCGTAATATTATTTAATAATGTAAAAGCCTTATGCATATGTAAATAAATACAAATTCGAGAAATCAACGCATTAATTGCGTAAAACCGAGTCCAAGATGTCGGATTTTTTCAGTTATTTTTTCGGAATTATTATAATATTTTTTTATCGTTCTTAATTGTATGAACGAGATAAAAAGTGAAGTGACAGTTTTATTCCAAATTCATAAAGTAGGAGGACTGTATTTTTAAAATTTTGATTTTTCCTAATTTTTTCGACCATTTAATAGAATATGTTTACAGTCGGCTGTTTTTTTTTAAATTTTTTCATTTTGAAACTTAAAATACTGCATTTTTCAAACACAATCGTAAATGTCAGATACAACAATCTAAAAGGCAATTCTATCAAATTTCTATAAAGATATATGCTTTTACGACATATTCAAAAATAAGAAATATATAGAACATTCGCTTGTGTCATACCTAAATTCCTTTATAAATGGCCCAAATGAATTACAGTGAATCACCAGGTGAATTTTCCATCGTGACGTCACCATGACAGCATTACACAGCATACCAACTTAACGCTGTGTTTTAACGAGAATATTAAAAATGCACTTTTTAATATTTTTTTAAAAAATGTACGTTTAATATTATTAAATAAAAGTTATATATTCAGAATCAGCGTTTATTGGTCTATATGAACATATTTTTTTAAAGCCATAATATTTTTCACTGGAGTTCCTTATTAGTACCTACCTAAACACTTTTAATTTTAAACATTTTGATGTCTGACCGAACACCGGTCGCGCTAGGTACCTACCCAATACAGTGTTGATTTCTGCTATCTTAATTTGGACCAATGTCGTCACGCATGCGGCATCACGAATGTCGTCATCTTTCGATTTACTCAATATTATTATTATTATATTCCCCTAGGTATCTACGAATGTGATCGTGTGCAATGAATTCGTATGTTTAACAACCAAACGTGTGCAAAATATTTAATTGTAACGACTCTGTTTTTATTTCAATAAATTGATCGCATACCTACCACTGTGCCGGTGCCTACCAACCAAAAGCCTAGGCTCGATTCTTTTCTAACCTCTTACGCCGTATTCAGATTAGGAGTAAAAAATCTCCCGACGTCTTTTTCCGGCCCAAGTCGCCGCGCCGTTGTTGCCACGCCAACATGGCGACCTTTGAAGACACTTATAAGAAGATATCACCACTTGCTCGAAAAAGAACTATACTTTTTTACATCGGCATCTCGTTGGTGTCAAAAATATTTACATAAATAAGTTAAGTAAATCACTCAAGATTAGATTTGTATTATCATTCCTAGCATCATCTCGCGGTTGCATCGTTGTAGATTGCTTTTATATACAAACAAAATAATGTTGACATTATTTCTCCAATTGCCGGCAGCGCCGCGTGTTCTGCTTATTGACATTTCTCGGCGACGATGGCGCCAATTACTCGCCTGCGCTCAGTTTCCTGAACTTAATTTGGCGGCAAACAGATTTTCTCGACACCCACTCATCTATTTTATGGGATATAATTTTTCTTGATTATACAAAAATATGTATGGTTGATGTTGTTATTGAACTTAAATATATGTGCATTGTGCGGCTTTCCTTAAGGCCTCGTCAAACAGAACGCGTGATTCACGCGGCGTTAGGCGTGAATAACGTTAATAACGCTGCGTTGTGTTATACTGAACATTACTAGACCAGTCAAACAGAGCGAGCGCGTTAGCATCACACGATACTCTAACGCGGCGTTAGGACGTCGCGTTGTATTTTTTTACAAAATTTTGTTTAACGCCGGACGTTATTGCTCGAAAGTGGTAATAATGAATATTGAAAAGTTGATTGATTTTTTTTTTCTGTTCTTGAACATACACATTATAGATTATTACATAGATAATAAGTTTAGTAATAAGAAGAGATTGTGGGAGGACATTGGTACTGAAAAAAATCAATCGGGTCTACGCTCTGCCTAACGCCGAAGCTTTTCAAAGAGAAAGTAAGCGACGTGACGTTAATAACGCCGTCGCGTTAATCACGCGTTCTGTTTGACGAGGACTTTAACCTCTGGTATGTCAGCAGGGTTGCCAGGTTGAATACCGAACACCTGGCAACCCTGTAACTAGCAATTAAATATTTATTTGCTATGTCTTTAATTTGTACGTCATCGTGGGGTTACATTGGGGTGTAAGGCAACAGCATTCAACACTACACTGGATTTTTAAATGGAATCCTGTTGGTACTATAATATTAAAATCCATTATAATAATAATTGGATAATTTGTAGAGCGCTGTTTTTGTGAAAAATCACCTCAAGGGCTCTGTACAATTTATTATGATTTCTTAACCCCTCAGGCCTCAACCATGTTTTCTCAGAGGGTCAAAATATTTCCACTTGACAATAAAATCCAAATAAATGGAGTACTTCTGAACCTATCCGAAAAATAAAAACTATTTTTGAAATGTCATAGAATACACCTTCAAATTTAATAAATCAAAATAAACATAAATTTTGAACTCTAAAATTTTTTCGTGCAAATTTATATATTTTTTTAAATGCTTCTTAACCTTATGTTTTTTTGTTGTTTAAAATTACTGATATGGAAAAAAAAGGACATATTTTATTAGACAAATGTATTATAAACGTTATTGTCGCCTCATATTTGTCATTCCATGTAAAAATACTTTATAAAAAATTCCCAAAGTTTCATAAAAAAATATATTGCGATCCGATACTTTGGTTTCATAAAGATCCTCATTTTACTTCTTTTGTGGTTAACTTTTATATTTAAATATAAAGCATGGTATTTTCTCTTACACCGTTTATATCACATTTCTCACTATGATAGTAAGAGACACAACAATTTCTATGAGATCTATATGAGTTGTTCCGAAAAGCAAACTATTAGCCTGACGGGTTAAGCTCTATCTAATTTTTTTATTTGCTAGTTTTCGTAATTTGTAATTGTTCGATTTATGTTCGCTTGTTACATAAATAAATGCTAAGGATATTTCTAATAAATGTTTACATAACCAACCATTTATACAACCACCGTGTAGGTTAAATGGTTGTTCAGTTTTGTAAAATTTAAAAAAAAATTTAACTAAGGGATAACAAAATAAATTTTATGGTTCGTGTCATTAAAAATAATATTTCTGATTTTCACTGTTTGTATGATATTGTATTTTTATGGTTTTATGTAGAAACTCTTATTCAGCCATACGAAAATACAATAAAATACCTTTTAAAGAACATTAGAGATTATATTGATAATATATTAATTAAAAAACAGATGAGGCAAAAAATGACAACATGGTGTGAGTCAGAAGCCTCGATAAAATAGGTGATGTTAAAAAAAAATGAGAGATTAGATAAATATCTTCATATTTCTTTATATACTCTTTTTAGTAATATGAGGGAGAAAAATAAACATTTCTCTTAATATAAGTAAAAATCACCAACTGAAGATAGTAGAATCTACAAAAACATCAATTTGTAAGTAATTACCAAATTACAGTCAGCAAATGCATTGCAAATGGAACATAATTTCCTCCCGGTTCACAATGAATGTTTTAGCTCGCAGCATTCCAAGAGTTAATTTTGATTTACTATAATGGTTTTCTTTTTTTTCCAGCCTTGATAAGAAGACCAAAGACCTCATCAATGCAGAGAATACGTCCCGCATGTTTGAGACCCGCTTCTCAGAAGTCAACAACAAATACAACATGGCCTTGGCTGACAAGAAGAAGGCGCAAGATGATGCCCAGGTAACCCAACCTCTTTACATACACCACATTATTTCATATAATTATCTTATGGGTTAGGTTTGTGTTTTATCACAACAGGATCAGAATATTATTCAGTTTGTCAATCATGATTACAAGAAAAACCTACTTCTGAGAGCCGTATCTAAGGACCAGTCTGTAGAAAAAACATTAAAAGAACTCAACATGAAAGATTTGGTTTTTGCTGTTTGTCAATCTTCGGAAGTAATCGAGCAAGTTGCTGCAGAAACACAGATTACTTCTAGAGATATGGAGATCTGGTGTATATGTAGTATGATTCGTAGTTCTAGATTCTTTAACTTGTAATTTGTCAGATTACAAGGCACTCTTATTAAAACAATTCCGGACTATAGAGGGTCTTAGGCAGTACTCTATAATCTGACATATCCCTGCTAAACGTTGTGTCAGATTACCGCGGGTCCGCTTTATTGGAAATAATGCCGGCGTTGACAAAACATTAAATAATGATCCTAACTAACTATATAACTTGATTGACTGCCGTAATGTACCATATTATGAATATGAACCAAATTCATTTTTAGAAAATGAATTTTATAAAATTTATTATGATAAAACTATTCTGACAGACAGAACAATTAGTCATAATAGACCCGATATAGTTTTACATGACAAAATTAAGAAAATAACTTATATCATTGATGTCGCTATTCCAAATTCTTGTAATATTCAGAAAACTGTTTCTGAAAAAAATAAGAAAATATACAGATTTAGGAAATGAAATTAAAAGAATTTGGCATTCTCAGACTATAAAAATATTACCATTTGTTATTTCGGCTACTGGCATTATACCTAGCTCTCTCATTCAAAATTTAGGCGTATTAGATTTGTCAAAAAATTTGTACATAAAAATGCAAAAGTCGGTCATTTTAAATACATGTAGGATTACGAAAGATTTTTTAAATATTTATATTGAGGGATCAGTAGGATTTATCGGACCAGTTAGGATTTCATCAGAGCCGAACCCTCTGATATGAAAATATCTGGAGTCGGTGAAATATTTTCCCATTATGTTTCTAGTGGATTGACGTATTGTTCTTGTATTGTTTTATTCTTATATAGTGCACTTACATTGCGTTCATTTACTAGATATTCATTTGTGGAAAAGTGTGTGGAAGGGTTTAGTCTTTCATTTGGGAAAGATTCAACCCGGACATAAAATCTGGAGCACCGTAAATTTGATTTTGGGAATTCCATTGCTAGGAACATAAAAATTTTTGGGGTGTTGGAATTAGCACTCTCAATTGGGAGGCAGGTATGGGTAATGGTAATGTGGGTATGGAAAAGCGCCTGGTACCATGCAAAACACTCCCATGTACCGCCCCCAAATATGCAACGCGTATCCGAACAGATCACCACACAATCAGCTTTGTCGAAATCCATATTGTCAATCGCTTAGGATGTTGTTTTTCTCTGCGGTACCTATGTGAGCAATTTGTTATTAACCACCTTCTCCATTACTTTTGAAGGACCTGTGTGAGCAATTTGTTATAACCACCTTCTCCATTACTTTTGAAAGAATGTAAGTGATGGTTATGGGGCAGTAGTTGGAAGGGTCAGAGCGGTCCTCCTTTAGGGATTGGGTAAAAGTCACCTTTTTCCAAAGATCTGGCACCTTTCCACTTCTGGGAGTTCAAATAATTTTGTGAGCACTGGAGGTAATTCTGCAGAAAACCTCTTAAAGACGAGTTCAGGTATTACATCAAGTCATTTCTGTCACCGTGTGAAACGTCGCTTGTGGTTGCTTCGTTCCTTTCCCATAATTCGTGGTTCGGTTCGTGTGTTTTTACTCCCGTTTATACGTAGCACGGTTTCATAGTATGGGAAATCTTAAATGATTTTAATACGTTTCAAATGTCATATGAAATTTCATAACTACATCTTTCATAAATAAATAAGTAATCTTAATTACATAAATAATTTATTTCTATGAAATTGATTGTCTTACGATCTAATGTTTATGTTCTGCTTCTACTCAGGATCTGGCGAAGGAGTTGGAGCAGCTGCGCAAGCTCCTGGTGGACACCCGCAAGGCTCATGAGGATGAGACATTGTGTCGCATAGACCTTGAGAACACCCTCCAGAGCTACCGTGAGGAGCTCATGTTCAAGGACCAGGTACTCATCTAATTATACCACTTTTTATATGTGCCAGAATTCTTTAAACTGGTAGTGAACAAAAATCTGATCTTTCAACATTCGCAAAAGTCTAGTCTAGGCCAGAAATTTGCATTAAATCTTTCATGTTTTCAATAACAAAATGTATACATATATCTTTCGATTCAAGTTGACGTTAAAAATCACAAACTTTCATTAAGAATTGTTTAGAAAACTGTTAAATCATCAGACTGCTCTATATTTCTGTGGCAAATACTGATACGTCTAAATATTCTTCATTGTGCACTTTTGTGTTTTCAAAATTTCAAGTTGAAGAGCACTCACATTCAAATGAAGGGAATATGTGCTGTGTTTTGCATGACTTTGTTTTATTGTTTTCAGTATTGAATAAATGACTATCTTTCATTTTTAATTGTTGTTATACACGGTGTCCGGAAACTCGTAGTACAAGCGGAAAACTGGTGAACCTACATCACATAGAGAACTCAAATAAACATAAAGATTTTCTATTTAAGCATTTTTACATTTAAAATTTAAAAAAAAAAATAAAAAATGAATTTTTTCGGCTACTTTAGGGTTTATAAATTTTAAATTTGAAACGGGCGGCGGGCAAAAATGTACTCTACTTGAAAGCAATACGAACGATTTTCAGAAAATAAAGTATACACGCTACTTGACTTAGTACTGGACCAATTCGAACAACCCTTGTGAGAGAAATTATTAGCATAGGTGTTAACCTACTTACATTACGAGGAAATGTTCCGAGGAAAGGTAATCCAAAAACTTAAAACACTATGCACATCATAAAAAATACATTAACATGTAATAATATTCTGCGTTGGTATTATTCCATTGTAATACACAATAATTAATCACGTTAAAATATGAAAATGACACAAAATAATTCACAAACACACAAAGGTTAAAAGATGTCAACGACCTCAATCAACGCGTGACAGCGGGAACTAACCTTGAACTTTGAACGTGCCCGAACCTGCCCAAACAAAGCAAGGAAGTACTTTATAAAGATCGGCCATGTTTTAAGGGCCTTCCACACGACCCGATTTGTAGTCACTTCAAGCAGGCACTCCTACAAGCAAGCAAGCAGGCACTCCTGCAAGCAGGGAGCAACCCAATTTGCAGAGAGTTCTTAGTTTTTGTTAGTCTGACTTTAATGACTTTAAATTTCAAAATGACTTTTTTTTTACTCCAAATAAGCTCGGGTATCTCTGGTTAAAATCTCTCGGGTACGTGCTGTTACACCCTGATTACATCAATTTTTGAATTATAAAATTTTGGCACGCAAAATAAAAAAATCCAAATGAATAAATTATTTAGTTTTTACCATTTTTATTGTTTATAAAAACCGAAAGTTTCTTAAGCAACGCTTATTTCTTCAGGGTTTTAATAATACTAATTTTTAAATAATAGACATAGAACATGGTGTCGAGGAAAAATAACAGACATAGGACTAATAATAAACATAGACAACGGTAACAATGGAAAAAATGAGAAAAGGTTGGTACAATATGGAACAATTTAAATGAAAAAAGTTTTAAAAATGTCCCACCTTACGTATTTTTCTAACTAAAATTACCGATAACGAAAAAAAAATAAAAAAACAAGCATATTTTATTAGGCAAATTTATTATAAACATTATTAACCACTCATTTTATGTCGTTTCTTGCATAAAATTAATTAAAAAATTCAACAATTTCAATTTTTTTTTTCAGTTTGTGGTCGGAAACTTAAGTTTTTTAAAGGTGTACATTTTTTATTATTTTGAGGTTAACTTTTAGGTTCGAATTTAAAAAGTGGTGTTGTATTATTTCTAACACCGCACCGTTTAGATCACAGATTCTCAACCTTTTTTTCCCACCGCCCACTTTGAGAATATTTTTATTTCTGGCGCCCCCTATCCGAAACAGCGATAGGGGGCGTAATGGGATACCATGACAGGGTTCATTTGCCACAACGGAGGAGGCGTAACGGTACACCACCACCACCACGACAAAGGGGGCATAACGGGATATCACGATGGAGCTACATTTGCCGCAACGGAGGGGGCGTAGTGGGATAGGGAAATTATTTTTGTGAATGGATGGCTCCTAATGGGATGGGTTTCTCTGGGTCTCCTACTGCCCCCCCTGAAAGTCTGAAACGCCCCCCAATTTTCTCCTTGTATTCTACCGCCCACCTGAAGGTCTGATAAACACCCAAGTGGGCGTTTTCGCCCACGTTGAGAACCTATATCATAGATTCTTAACCTTTTTTTGCCCACCGCCCACTTTAGGAATATTTTTATTCTAGCGCCCCCTATCCGAAACAGCAATAGGGGGCGTAATGGGATACCACGACAGGGTTAAATTTGCCACAACGGAGGGGGCGTAACGGTACACCACGACGAAGGGGGCGTAACGGGATATCACGATGGGGCTACATTTGCCGCAACGGAGGGGGCGTAATGGGATAGGGAAATTATTTTTGTGAATGGATGGCCCCTAATGGGATATGGTGGGATGGGTTTCTCTGGGTCTCCTACCTCCCCCCTGAAAGTCTGAAACGCCCTCAATTTTCTCCTTTAATTGAACCGCCCCCCTGAATTGTCGCCCCCTTATCGCCCACGTTGAAAATCTATGGTTTAGATCTCGTCGCAAATAATTTTTGTCGGAAATATCACACAAGCATCGAAGGTCCTTGTATAAATCAAAAATTTCTACCCAAACTTCTTTTTCCTTTTCAAGCATGATGAGTAAAATAATAATATTTATATCCTAATCGCTGTACTGGTACAAGTCGCTGTCAACGACGTGTCGTAACATGTCCATTCCGGCAGATTGGTCGCAAGTTGGAGGCGGACCCTCTGCGGCTGACCCGACAGAGAATTCGAAGAGGGTAAATAATAATACGGCAGGCGGTTCTGACTACTACCCACCCAATTTGCAGGGACTCTGCGGCAGATTCCCTGCATGCAGTGCCGTGTGGAGAGCCCTTTAATTATTAGTTCGTCCGTATGGTACTTGTTTACGAAATAGCGAAAACGCTATCTCGTCTCTTCTTTCACGTGTTGATTGTACCTAGCGTAGAAAGAGATAGAGCTAATTTTGCATTGTTATTTTAACAGAAGCTGCGAATATGTAGTAACAGCTGTGTTTTAACCGTGGAACGAGCGAACATTTTATTTTTATGTTGAATTAATTGATGGGCAATTTCAAAATTATGCTTTAAATACCGATTTCTTTGTTTGGTTTTCTTTTAAATTGTTTTTATTAGTTAGGTACTATGATCTTCGGTAATAATTTACAAGAATTTGACCAAAAAAAAATCAACTTCTGACTCGATTTTCTCGAAAACGAAAGCTCAAATCAAAAAAAGTTATTCCACAAAATCGACTCCAAATGTGATGGGGAATCCCCAGTTTCCCGCTTGTACTACGAGTTTCCGGACACCTTGTATAGTATTTTTTGCATATAAAATGCCCTCGCATTTTCCATATATTCTGAAATAAGGATAATTATAAAGGCCAGTAGTTTTGAATGTATTATGTCTTATGTGTAGATTTACCAGCAAGAGCTGACGGAAACCAGGTCCCGCCGCCAGGTAGAAATCAGTGAGATCGATGGCCGCCTCGCCCAGCAATACGAGGCCAAGCTGCAGCAGTCGCTCCAGGAGCTCAGGGAGCAGCAGGAGGCTCACGTGCGGGCTAACCGTGAGGAACTGGAGACCAGATATGACAGCAAGGTAATCACTCTTTATATATAAATGCTTTACCATGGGTTGATATGGCCACTTGTTGATGCAGATTTCTTGCCGTATCAACTGTTATTCCGATCGCTTGCAAATGGTTAAAAATCTACTGATCACTTTTCATGCCAGATAACAGTGAATTGATCATTATTGATTTCAAAACAATCAAGAACCTAAGTAATTCTTGATATACAGGGTTTTCCAATAAGAGGTGTTTTTTTTAATAGCCCGCTATTTCGGTAGATGTAACTTTTTAAGCTGTCATTTTTTGACATTTGACAAGTAGAAACTACGCCATTAATAAAAATGAAATGATACACGCTTCAACAACGCATTGAAATTATTAAAATTCACTATAAAAATGGTGAAAATTTGGCAGAGACGGTTCGTAAAACTCAGAACATTTTTGGGTCGTCGTGAAGCACCTTGTCGGACCGCAATTCGAGCTTTTGGGACAACTTAGTGATGTGAAGAATAAAACCCATGCACGTCGCTCAAGAACAGCCGAGAATATTGCTGCTGTAGCCGAAAGTGTTGAAGAAAACCCAGGTTTGTCACTCCTCGTCGTTCTTTGGAATTTGGCATTCCACAAACGTCATTACACCGTATTTTGCATAAAGATTTGGATCTTAAGGCTTATAAAGTTCAGTTAACACAACAATGTCATTTGCCTGATGTTATTTTCCACTATTAACGGCAAACCTTCCTCTTTATAATTAAATAAACATCCGATCATTTATATTAAAAAATGGCATTTTTCTTTGAATATCAAAATAACACCTCTTATTGGAAAACCCTTTAGTTAGTAAACCTGCATTATTTAAGTCAGAAAAGTTTTTTATAAAAACATGTTGATTTTATTATTGACCAATGATGTTTATAATTTTCCTGATCATGAAACGAACCACAAGTTTTTCATTCTGTATTTGTGTATGTGTATTTTACCATCCCAGTGCATCATGATGTTGTCAAATATAGTCGTCAAATTATCTAGTTTCATACAATATACATGTATACAAGTAAAAGAAAAACAATTTTCATTATATTTACTACACACTTCCAGGCCAGTGTAATAACGATATCGTTTTTCCAGTTGAAGGCGCTTCAAGCCGCTGCGGGCCGCAACAGCAATGCCACTGGGCTTGCCGTGGAGGAGCTCCGCAGTGCTCGTCTCCAGGTTGACGGAATGAACGTTCGCATCTCAGAGTTGGAGTCGTCCAACAGCGCACTTCACGTAAGTACCCATCCTTCACCAAATTCCAGTTAAATGGGAATTGCAATACATTTTACGGTAATTATCGGTTCGGACTGGCCACACTTAATACGAATAATTTTTAGAAAAAAACTTTAGATTCGCCTTAATTACTATAAAATGAAACTTTTTAGCTTGGGGGCGGCGGAAAATAATGCATTTTAATTTTCAATTGCGTAAAATTAAAATTCACTTCGCGAACCGATCGGTGACTGTCAGCGGCCATTAGGCACGTCGCTGTTATGTTAGTATCACTGATACATTGCAAAGAACTAACATTTGTTTTTATTCCACAGACAATCAATCATAATTACACAAACCCGCTAGACAAACCCTGCTTTGCCAAACAAATCATTCAAAACCTGGGATGTTTTTTAAAATTATGATGACATGCAGCTTTCGTAGTTTAACCGTGTTTTCATGTATCCCACGAAGTTGGCCACAGTAGTATTTAGTTCTTTGCAATGTATCAGGGATACCAACATAACAGTAACGTACCTAATGGCCGCGATTTGACATCGTGTAGATTCGCGAAGTGAATTTTGAATGCCTAAATTTTGTCAAGGATACACTTGTTAAAACATAAGCCTTGTTAAAAGATCCATCGGTTTATTTAGAGTCTTCTTCACTCTGATCAACCTTTTTAAGGGTGAAGTTATACTGATTATTTAATCAATGTTAAGTTAAGGCAGACTCGTAACCAAGTATGGTTTTTTTTTGGTTCAGGCCCGTTGCCGCGACCTGGAGAAGACCCTGCAGAGTGAGCGCGCCCGCCACGCCGGTGACCTGGCAGCGCTGGAGGCGGAACTGTCCCGCCTGCGCGACGACATGGCTGAGCAACTCAAGGAGTACGCACAGCTCATGGACATCAAGACCAGCCTGGACCTGGAGATCGCCACTTACCGCACCCTGCTACAGGGCGAAGAGGAGAGGTATATATCCGCAACTTTAGATTTAACAATCACTCCTGGGCTGAAATACTATTTTTATTTCATCTTTATTGATGTTTACATAACTGTATTCATTGTTGCTATGCTCGATTATAGGTACAAGTAATATCTATTGATTTTTTGCTTTTATTGTATATCGTCACACAAGAGTCCCATTTCATGGCACCCATGAAATGTTATGAAGTGGAAAGAAATTTGGAAGGCAAGGAGGAGTAAGGGAAAACGGATGGTCAGGAATTTCCCTTTCTGTTCAAAACTTAACATAGCTACTTATGGTCATTTTCCCCAGAGTTGCGTTCCTTTTCCGTTCCTAAGTTTCATTTATAAATTTCAACCAATATAGTTTTGAAATGGAATTAACAGATTCTAAACCAGAAATGTTAACTTTTTTTTTTTTCAATATTTGTCCCAAAACTTGTAAGCCATTTCTGTCACCACAAATTTGATCTTATACATCTAAATTAATTACAATATTTATTTATTTAATTATTTTCATATTACATTAGGTTATAATAATGACGTATTGCCCATCTCACTAGGTGTGAAACACCTGTGTTGAGATGGCAATTTACAGAGTGGTTATAATCTATGATTTTGTTTTATTAATATTATGAACATGACAGGTTGATATAAAATCTTTTTTTCTAAGTAATATACAATTCAAGTATGTTATATGAAAATTGCAGTAGGTACATGGTTACATATTTACACACAGTAGGCATAAAAGGTAATATCGGGCTGAATGTCATGACGAATTGAATGTCAAGATGGACGAGCTAAAAAAACTACCCTTTATCTAAATAATGATTAAATATATATGTCGGGATGAGAGTTGGAAAGGGTAAGGCAATAGAAGGAGAAGATGGCAAAATACTTTTCGAAAATGACCAAATAGGAGAGAGATGGAAAAGATATCTAGAAATGCTGTACAATGGAAAGGCAAATACTGACAACGAAACATTGATAGAAAGAGAAAATGAGGTAGACGCAGATGATTTGGGAGATCCAATCACTAGAGAAGAGTTTGACCTCGCACTGAAAAATCTCAAAAACGGGAAAGCACCCGGAATCGATGACGTTCCGGCTGAACTCATTAAGCCAGCAGGAAAAGGAACTACAGATGCCCTGTTTAAAATGATACAGACAATGTATAAGACTGGAGAGATACCGGAGGATTTCGAGAAATGCCTAATTGTCGCATTACCAAAGAAGGCAGGCACGACGAAATATGAACAACACAGAACTCTTAGCCTAATATCCCATGCCTCAAAAATATTGACTAATATCATTCTAAAAAGAATCGAACCAAAAGTAGAGAACATCCTTTCCGGAGACCAGTATGGCTTTAGAAGAGGTGTAGGAACCAGAGAAGCAATATTGTCGCTACGAATACTACTAGAAAAAAGAATAAAAAGAAACAAAAACACATTCATCGCATTCGTAGACCTGGAAAAGACTCTTCGAGATTCTGAAGAGAATTGATATCAAATATAGAGATAGACGAATAATCCAGGCGCTATACAAGAATGAGGCCGCTATAATTAGATGTGACAATGATACAAAAGAAGCCAGTATAAGACAAGGGGTGAGACAGGGATGCTCTCTGTCACCTGTTCTTTTTAACGTTTATATACAGAGTGCGATTGACGACTTGAGAGAGAGAATGAGTCACAGAAAAGGTGTAAAGATACACGGGCAAAAGGTGGATATGATAAGGTTTGCTGACGATATTGCTTTGGTTGCTGAAAGCGAAGAAGAACTGCAAGAGGCCTTAACAACCATGCAAAGCATTCTTCAAAACAACTACAACATGAAGATAAATAAAGACAAAACAAAGCTGCTGACTGTAGGCCGAACGCAACACCAGATGAGAGTAGAGATGGCAGGAGTTCCACTAAAGAACACCAAGGAGTTCCACTAAAGAACACCAAGGAGTTTGTCTACCTCGGGAGCAAAATAACATGGGACGGTCAGTCTAAGAGCGAGATCGACAGCCGTATACACCAGGCTAGGTTTGCATTCAATAAAAGGTCGAAAGTAATTGAATCAAATGATATAGACCTAAAACTGCGAATACTCCTCATCAAGACCTATGTGTGGAGTATCTTGATGTACGGCTGCGAAACATGGTGCCTATCCGAAAGAGATAAATGGAGACTAGAGGCTTTTGAGATGTGGTCCCATAGAAGATTATTAGGAATTTCCTGGAGAGACCACATTACAAATGAGGAGGTTCTCCAAAGTATCGAAGGAGGAAGGCACCTGCTCAGGACCTTGTCCGAAAGGCGTGCAAGATGGATCGGACATGTTATACGACAAGAAGGCCTCTTGCATACCATGATGGAGGGTATGACCGAGGGGACAAACTCTAGGGGACGCCCACGCTGAGAGTACCTGGACGACCTGCTGGTGGACGTGCGCTGCTCATCATATGCAGAATTCAAAAGAGCCGCACAAGACAGGGAAGAATGGAAGAGAAAAGTAGAGGAAATAGCTGCAAACCAATCCCAGGATTGAAACCAGAGAGAGAGATATATGTCGCAGGCAAATCGTAAAATCAGACCGATCATGATGCACTTAGGCACTTACGATCTGCCACCAGGCACTTCACGAAGTAGCTAGGCGCATCATTATCTGCCTGATTTTACTATCAGCCGCCGACATATACACGGGTTCGATAGTTGTGTTCAATTGACTAAATAAAGTAA
This sequence comes from Limnephilus lunatus, assembly GCA_917563855.2. NCBI lineage: Eukaryota > Metazoa > Arthropoda > Insecta > Trichoptera > Limnephilidae > Limnephilus > Limnephilus lunatus. The sequence continues at coordinate 50,011,909 of OU830600.1, forward strand.
ATTAATAAATTTTCCTATGAAAATATATAACTTTCCAATATTCTGTAATACATACAACTACGAATAAAATCAATAAATAATGTGAAACATTGATAAAATTGCAATGTACAACTTTGGCGAAATGCCCAAAGTTATTCAATGCAATGTTTTTTTTAAATAAGTGCAATCCATTAATTTATCTTTTTTTTTAATCAAAAGGTTGGTGTATATAAAGTACTGGTATATATCCGTTTTTTGATTTTTGCTTAAAATTATAAAATAAGGGCCCCAGAATGTGACTATTATTCATGATTTGAGAAGGCAATTTTGGCAAATTTTTGTAACATCCATTTGGATGCTATTTTTTTTTACAAATAATAAGATTGTCAAAGTAGCGTAATCATAAAAAGTTGACATAACCTGAAACTAACCCACCTTCTGTTTGTAGGCTGAATCTCACCCCCACTTCCCCCCAGTCCGAGTCTATGATGTCCAAGACGGCGTCCGTGTCAGGATCCATCCGCCGCACCACGCCGATGCGCACTGCACGCAAGCGCGTCCTGCTGGACGAGAGCGAGGAGCGCTCTCTGTCCGACTACAGCATCACCAGCAGCGCCAAGGGAGATCTGGAGATTTCCGAGGTCTGCCCTGAAGGAGGGTTCATTAAGGTTCACAACAAGGGAAAGAAGGTCAGCAAACATTCTCTTATCATTTATGTTAAATTGTAATAAAGTGAAACCCGCATATAAGGTTTAACCTCTCAGACATAGGCTTTTGTTTATTTTGTGTGCCTTTGAAAACTGTCAAAACGTGATAATATTTGTGTTTTACGATTTTTACTAAAAGCTTCATAAATCACGTTTTGGGAAACGTAGCCTCATTCTAAAAACTGTTTTAGAAAAATTATAAAATGCACTATCGCATTGTGTTATTATAAGTAAATATTTGCGTTTCTAAATATATTTTTTTTTTATAAATATTAAAAAATCGCTTACCATTAATTCAAAGCCTTGAAAATGTACTTTTTTCTGCAGTAACGTAAAGAAATAACACTTTATATATTGAAGAAATATATTTAAAAACTATTAGTCACCTCAAAATTTTTACCGTCCAAACTAAAATATTTTTAATAAATTATTTAGTAAATAATTTTATCACCTTTTTTTTACGATTTGAATTCAATATGGAGAATATTAAATTATTTAATTTCTATATTTATAAAACTTAATTACAACGGAAATCGATTTCAACAGATTTGTGACGTCGTGATTTCAGGGTAGGGTTTGGAAAACATCGCTCCGCATTATCAGTAGCATCCGCATCTAGTAGCAGTAATACTAGAAAATTATATACAGGTAGTTAGAAAAATGTGTAAAGTTACTTGTGATTAAATTTTTTTTACTGTAATCTTACAAATTCTATAAGTTATACATACTGCAACTTTAGTTAAAACGTTGAAAAAGGCCTTCGCGATTATCTCTCCTGAACCTGTTGTAAACGTTTTTAACACAAATCCTTCCGTAATCTCAGAGTAAACATTATGTTAAAACACGCTATTAAATTTAAAGCACTTCAGTGTATCTAGATTTTTATTGTAATTCGCCTAAACTTTCTGAATTTTTCAACTATCCTCCGCCATACAAAAATGTATGGCGAAAATTATGCGCCGCGCGATGTCTAAATGTCTATTGAATTTCACAGAATTCATTCAGTTGTGAGAAAGCGGTCACGGCGGGAGCACGCACATTTTTTTCGCGGCAATTTTGTTCTCTGTTTCTTTGATTTTTGAAGGAATTATTGAGGAGATAGGTGTTACAGTAACCGGGTAAGTAGAAATCAAATATATTTATTATTATCTAATAAATTATTTTTAACTTGATTTACAGTTTTACAGATTGTATTTATTATTTTTTTTTTAAACTTCAGGTACCTTCAAAATGGGTAAAAATAAAGGAAGCCTTGCTTACCGTGCCATAAAAATAGACCCACCCACTGGAAGAAAAGGAGAATAAGGTAATAATGTCAACATTTAATTTTTTTACTGATTTCTATCAAAGGTAGTTTGAAGGTGGACTGAAGTCATTTTGCATTTTGACATCTAAAAATTTCGGCTCCATCTTGAATTTCTCTAGTTATCTACCGATTTGGTTCAATATCAGAATTCTGGCGTTTAGAAGTGCACTGAACTCGGATCTAATGTCAAAATACAAAATTTCGGCATCCATCTTGAATTTCTCGTGTTCTCTACCGATCTGGTTCAAAATCAGTATTAGGGAGTATTGGCGAGCACTGAACTCGGATCTTATGTCCAAATGTAAAATTTCGGCATTCATCTTGAATTTCTCTAGTTATCTACCTATTTGGTTCAAAATCAGGATAAGGGCGTTTGGAGGTGCACTGAACTCGGATCTAATGTCAAAATGCAACATTTCGGCATCCATCTTGAATTTCTCTAGTTATCTACCTATTTGGTTCAAAATCAGGATTAGGGCGTTTGGACGTGCACTGAACTCGAATCTAATATCAAAATGGAAAATTTCGGCATCCATCTTGAATTTCTCTAGTTATCTACCGATTTGGTTCAATATCAGGATTCGGGCGTTTGGAAGTGCACTGAACTCGGATCTAATGTCAAAATGCTAAATTTCGGCATCCATCTTGAATATCTTAAGTACTTTGACGATTTGGTTCAAAATCAGGTTTAAGGAGTTTGAGGTTCACCGAACTCGAATTTAATGTCAAAATGCATAATTTCGACGACCATTTTGAGTTCTCTACCGATTCCGTTAAATAGTCACTAAGTTTTATTGAAAACAATGGCTGTCAGATCCATTGATAAATCGAATGAATTTCGATGTTGGGTAAATTCTGGGTTGTATTATTACAAATAAATTTATTTTAAATGTTTTTTTAGGAAAGTGTTGGCTGCAATTGAAAACAAACCATATATGTACCAGAATTTTTTTCCACATCAAAACACCATGAGATTCTATGTCACATTGAGTCAAAAACTAAGACATCTGTAAAGGTCCAGGGGCTAAAAAAAGTCTATGTATCCTTGCCCTTGCATAATATGATTTATGGTCTGTAGAGCTGTATCAATTATGTTGCAAATAAATTATTTTTTTATAAAGCAAGTGTATTTTTATTCCGTATTTTATCTAAATGCTGACCAGTTGTGCCTGAATCTAACCGAAATACACAGTAGATCGAGCGGCTGGCTCGCGGCGGCCGAGCTTGTTTGCAACTACCAAAAATACCTAACTGCAGTGAATGGGCAGTTTGACCCAGGCGCTATGAGCTATCTATGAGCTATGAGCTATCCACGCTATTCCACAATATGATTCTTAGTATGTTAAGCTGTATCCATTATAGTAGGAACTAAATTTTAATTTTATAAGGCAAGTATATTTTTATTTCGTAAGTCCGTAGTGTCTAGTATACCCACATCTCCTCTAGTCAGACGCAGGCGGCCAGCTGCGGCCGTGTTTGTCTACGAGTACAAGAAATACCTACCTGCAGCGTTAGCGCGGTTTGATACCGGACCCTTCACACTGAAACTTAGCATTTGAATATTTTATTTACACAAAAACGTTAGCACACAGGTCGAATTATATATAATTGTTGAAATCTATTGAAAAAATGTAAATATAATTTACTATAAAATCAAAAACCCAAATTCGCGCGCGAAATATCTCGCAAAATGTCATTTACTACTGGTTTTGGAAATGGTGTGAAGTTGGCTTCTAATAGGGATGTGAAAACTTTTGAAATGATTCGAATTCTTTTGCACACCGGCAAATTTTTTTGCAACCGGCTCGAAACAATTTCAAATTCATAGTTATTATTGAATGTAGGTAGACATAAAAAATAAAAACACATGATTTATGTATTTATTTATTGTTTGTTGGCTCGCCAACAGAATATATCACATACAATTATTAATTTATTTTTTTTATTTATTATTTCATAAATGTTTACATGTTACATTTTAGCCATTTTTTTAACTACCATACTAGGCTATTACCCGTGTTGTGGTAGTCATACATGAAATATTATTTTATATAAACAGATAATAAAATATAAGAATAGGAAAGAAAAAAAAGAACATATTTACGAATAAATAAAACTGAAAAAATACTACTATAAATAAAAATATAAACAGAAAGCTGAGAAATAAAAATGAAAAAAACAATTAATAAGAATTATTCTTCTTGAAATAAAAATAAAAATATATAAATAAATTCGGATATATCTATCCGAGACGCTATCCAGGTCACAAACCAATTCTCAGAATGATTGTTTCCAATAAAAAGGGTAGTTGCCCGTAATATGGAGAAAAATAATTAGTTGATAATAATGTAATTCTAAAATTTGAAAAATATGAGATTGACAATTATGACGTTTTGACAGAAGGTGGCAATAGCGAAATTAGTTAACGCACTCGTCCCAGTTAGACGGAGAGGTCTGGGTTCGAGTCCCAGTTGCGACCATTGTCTTTTTCTGTGTCTTGTTCTCTTTCATATTTTTGTTTAGATTATTATTGTTAACTTATTCTAATATAAAAATAAAATTTGGTAACTGTTCTTCTACACGAGAGTACATGTTTATGGTCACTTTCGAGTAGTTTTGTAGTTCGTTCTACAAAAGAAATTGAAAAATAGATGCGCTAGAGTAAGTACATTTTTTTATTTTTTATAATTAATATTATTAATAATATTAAGCTCTTATGTGTATTACAATAAGCATACAAATTAAACATGGTTACAGTGACAATTCCCATACAATACAGTGACCCATGACGTCCTGTGCGGAGTTCCAGAGAGTATGACAGGTATAATTTTTTTCGTGCCATTCGGAAAGAAAATAAACAGTTATTAACAATAATAATTGGATAATTTCTATAGCGCCGTTTTTGTGAAAAATCACCTCAAGGGCGCTGAACAACTTATCATGAATTCTTAGGCTCTATTTAATTAGTTATTTACAAAGTCGTAGGCAGTGAAGGTGAAGATAAAAGGTTTTGACTTTACGGATACGACTGTCTAGAATGATTATCTAGATTATTGTAGAAGAACAAATAGATGCGGGGGGGTTTAATTCAGATCATCACCTAAGCAGTTATAGATGGTACCAAAAGTCATAATATGTACTTCATTTTATTTGCATTTTCTGATACATGGGTTGAGTCCAAATGCAGCCGACCAAAGGCATATTAAAAAACCAATGGTTTTTGAAGACATGTTGCATTACAGAAAATACTTGTCCATTAAACTGTCTAGAATTATTATCTAGATTATTGTATAAGAACAAATAGATGCGGGGGGGTCTAATTCATATCATCATCTAAGCAGTTATAGATGGTACCAAAAGTCATAATACTTCATTTTATTTGCATTTTCTGATACATGGGTTGAGTCCAAATGCAGCCGACCAAAGGCATATTAAAAAACCAATGGTTTTCTATGAAAAGAAGAAACGCTTCGATACTTGCCAATAAGAACCTACCGAATGACAAGAAGACAAAACTTTAACTCAGCTATAACAAAAAAATCGAAGACCTCGTAAAAGGTGAAATGATCAATCGGTTTCCACAAAACACAAAAACTAGACAGCTAGAGTCAGAAATACACTGTCCAGCTTCTGCATCACTGTCAGCACTTTGCTGCTCCATCTGCTCCCATTCTGAAAATATAATGCAAAGGCAGCGCAACATAAATAAAATTGTATATATTTAGATATATATACATCCCGCTATCATTTCTGCGTCCTTTTATCAGATCGACATTACTGCGTCTCTCTGAGGGGCTTGATTTTACATAGTTTCAACTAAAGTATAAACTAGCTTTTAAGTGTTTGATTGTAGCTAGGTATTTACATTTTTGAAAAGAATTAATTTAAAAATATACAAAACGAAAAAAACGCCCTTTATCGTTCCACCTATCTGAACTCCTTTCATATTCAATGCAGTGAGGCATCCTACGTATATTTACTTTAATTTGGTCGACAATGCAGCGTCCAATTATATATTCGTTTTTATGTTGACGACAAACCAACGTCTTGCGACGTTGCCGTTTAATCGTTCAAGTTTGAGTAGATGACTGTATAGGTATTTATAGAATATGAAGGCGCCAATATGTCTGGCCCATCCGCCGCGGACTCTAATCAACCTAGCGGCGATGCGCACGTATAATTTATTCAATTGGAATGGGATTTTTTTTGTGACTTATCATTCAAAATTAAAACGTTGCTTAAAGTGTGATTAGTTATTTTTAGTGACTAGATCTGTATTGCTGGGACCTTCCTATGCTTTCTCTTCTCCCCAATTTGATTCCGCATAACAAAAGTGATGACCACATTAGAAACATGGCAGTGGACTCCAGTGTGGTTTTCTCATAAAAAGTATTAAGTCTTTCCATGTTAATTTTAAAGATTGAACTCTAGATATAAGTGGCTAATTATTACTACAACACGATTATCAGTAGAAGAAGTATGTATGTGACCTATTAATTATAAAAAACTGTAGACATAGAAAAGATTCAATTTTGGAGGCGGGTATGGGTACCGCTTTCAGGGGAACCGATTATTGGATAACCAACACCTCTGCAATAGGTCGCCTCAAGTGGTTCGCTACGTTTGGTGACTTAGCAGGGTGCCCTATAATATGCTATGCTCATGTGGTGAGGTTTGTCTGGATCTTCGTGGCGGATGTCTCCGCCCACCAGCTGCATAGCAGGCCGGATCAGGTGAGAATGGTCTCCTTTTGATTTTCCAGTCGAACTCTCTAGATGGATTCATAGGTTTGTCACTCGTGGGCACACTGACCCTCAGATTCCTACCCATCTTCCTATTCCTTCCAAGAACTTCCTCTCATTCTACACCTAAAAAAACCCCTCCCACTTCGGTGCAAGGCGAAGTTCCGAGGGAGAACGGCTGGAGAAGTCAGAGAGAATGGTTCTCTCAACCATTCTCTCCCATTCCGGCCTGGCATGTTGGATGCGTTTGCCCACCTGGTGGGCAGACGCATCCAACGCCAAGACTAGGACAAACCTCACCCCACGAACCTGGGCACCCCCGCTAAATCACCAAATGTAGCGAACCATTTGGGGTTAACTACGGCAAAGGTGTTGGTTATCCAATAAATAGTTCCTGGGGTGGTGGTACCCATGCCCACCTCCCAAATTGAAATTGAAAAGTCAGAAGAACTAAACGAAACTAAAAGAAAAAAATCCACTTCTAGTAAATTAGTTTAGGCAGTCTTTATTTTTAGAAATAAGCATGGATGCCGTGATTTTAAATTTTTTTAAGAATGAATTTTAATTGACTTTGCGAGTAAGTAGTAAAATCATGGCTTTCAAAAAAAACCTAGTTTCTGCAAATTCAATATCAGCCAAATAACTTTTATTTAATGCGTAAACAACGACGATATTGTTGTAACATTGTCTTGGTAATATTGAAATATTAATTAAATACGCTTGACAAAGATCCATCCTTACCGGAGTCATATTTGGCGCCAATTTTGAATAATGTAATCTTATATTGCAATGTGCGATATTTTAGAATGATTGCTCTGTTTTCGCAGAGAACAGAAGACACGCTATTAAAAAGCGATGTTGCCAAATGTAGGAGTTGCGATACGCGAGTCAATGAAACATATTATGCTAAAAATATACGCTCATCTACTGCAGCGCCGTGGCTCGCCGCTCGGTGTCAAAACACTGAACTAAAATAGTATATTTCAGTTGATTTAGGTACCAAAACCGCGTCTGGCTTATTTTCGGTTTTGAACTGTATGAGGTGATTTTTCACAAAAACGGCGCTTTATAAATCAGCCAAGTATTATTACAGGAGTGGGGAAAACTTGAAATAACATGTGTTCAATCCTGCGTCCGTATACCGGACGCAGAATGACGGTCGGACGCAGGATTGAATGAAAGTGGACCATTAGAAGACGCAGCAATGATAGCGGGATGTATATATATATATTTATTACAATGTATATACCTTCTACATGCCCACCGCCGCTTGCCAGATCTCCACTGGAGCCTTGGGTAGCAGGAGCCACCACCGAATGAGCATCCATCAAGAGCATTTGATGAGCTTTTTCTCTGCTCGCAAAACACAAAGAAGCCTGAAAAAAAATTTGAAAATTTTTTTTTTTATTGACGGATTAAAAAAATAAACATTACACAAAGTATTGATTTTAATTATATAAATCACCTCATCAAATGTCTCTTCGGGTTCCTCGGTGTCGGATTCGGGGGCCTCCTGTATTTCCCCAAAGCTGCTGTTGTTGCTATCGGCGCCAGAGGAAATCTCGTCTTCGGCTTTCTCGTCTTCGGCTTCCAGCAGCTGTTGAAAAGAATCCGGTGTGGGTTCGTCGTAATTCCATGTAAGGCTATTCGTAGAAAAATTATAATGGTTTTCTCAAATATCAGTTCACACAGAAAAAATTCGAATTATTCAAAAAAAATGGAAGTGACATCACTAATGATTGATAATGGCGGATAATGACATTATTTGACTGTATTTGCCAATATTTCACAAAAACGATCAAAAATAACAATTTTGTCATGAAATTACTAATGTTTTTGGTAAATATTCCAATAGAATACTTGCTTTTATGGATATATACAATTTCAAGCAGTAATAGCGGCGATTTATTACGAAATCAACATTCAACGCGATGAAAAATTCCAACTACATGACAGTCGGCTGGAAAATAACGATTTTTACAATAAAAAAACACTTCAAACCAACTAAATACATGACGAAAGAGTGGCAGATATATATCTCAACAATAAAATAATTTCTTGTCCATTATTGGGTATTTTTGTTCAAAACACGAAAAACGTCACTAGGGTGTCTGAGAAAAATCGAGAGAATGAGAACCAAACAAGATAGAAGTTCCATTCGGCTCAGAAAATTAATCTCTAAGTTCCATAGATATTTTTGAATACAGACGCGTAGCGTTGTTCATTATTTGTTTTTCCCTCCCTTGAAGAACCTTTTAACCTGTCATGGGTCGGGCCCCCCCTTCCCTTTCCCCCTAACAAAGCACAATTTTGAATTGAATGTTTTGTGGATTAATTTTGAGCTATCATATATTTTATTGACCGAAACACATTCCTAGAACAATAAACTATGTACTAAAACAACATTACTTGCGTTAATTTGATAAATTGATAGGTTTTACAATGTTTTCGTCAAGAATCACGCATTGGATTTAATTGCGGCAAATTTGACATTTCGATTCCAAAGATAAAATCATTTAAAAATATTCTAGTGTTGCCAGGTGAATGAAACTAGTAGCTACATCATCTATGATGTTGGCGCAAGCGATTCTGACCTTGTCCTTCATACAAATTCTGTACACAGAAGGGTCAAAATCGCATTCAAAAATATTTTTTTCACACACCGCTCACATTTTCGCTTTTCCGGCAAATAAGAGGTTAAGAGAATTTCATTGTATTTATTTCCAGAATGGTCTACAATTGCGAAATTGTACTCCACATAAAAAAAAGTGATGGGTGACAACGAGATTTGTCATCCATACCACTAGAGATGGTAAGTTCTGCATTTTGCCGGAGGCCTCCGAGGTGTGCTTCCTTTTAAAAGGACTCAAGTTCTGGGAGCTGGCCCGTGTCCGAGTTCTTGGGTATGTTGCGTCCGTACTGGGTGCTGTTGCGGCTACCGGGACGCACGGGTTCGGCCGGAGCCGGTGGAGGCAATCGGGTTCCGGCTCTGGTTTCCGAGTCTTGAACTGGGTTCTCTGGGAGTACTCGATTTGAAAAAGGAGCAGATTTTGGATCCGCTTCCCACAAAGAACCGGAATTCAAGAGCCCACTCCAGCTGAACCTACATATTGTAATACCAACTGGTAATCCATGGTACGATGGATGGGCACACCTCATTGCTTAAAAACTTTTGCTCCAGGCTTGCTGAGTCTGTCAGAGTGTGAAAATTGCCATCATGATAGTCTACCTCCAGTAAAACAAAAGCAACAGAAGAAAATACTAGTTTTGAGGCGGCTATTGATAGTATGAAGGAATACAAAAAATAAATAATTTTCCAGGAGATTTCCCTGTCCGGCTGCCAGCTGGTGCGCCGCGCCGGCTCTCTGGAGACCACCTTCCGATTCCACCGCTCCGTGAAGCTGGACGGAGGTGCTACGGCCACCGTGTGGTCGGCTGACTCGGGCCACGAGCACGAACCCCCGCACTCCATCGTCATGAAGGGGCAGAAGTGGTTCGTCGCTGACAACATGAACACCATCCTACTTAACAGCAACCAGGAGGTATGGCACTCACAAACTTTTTTCTATTATATCCCAAAATTTATAAACAACGATTATTTTCTGGAACTAGGCATTCTTTTAATACAATATACCCGTCTCAGAACATCATCTAGTGAGGAGGGTAACTTGTAAATTAAATTATATTCAATTATAATATAAAGCAAGAGTTCCCAACCTTTTTGAGGTTGTGAACTACTTTTTCCCTAGTTTTCACGGGGATCTACTTCTAATAAAAATCTTAACCTTTTTACGACAATGTCGTTAAAGAATTTGCAATGCCCTTTTTTCACAATTTATAAATCTCATTTTAATTGAATATAGTGTCACTAAAAAATATTCAAAGATGTAGATGTAAAGCTTTGTCCATTGCGCGGGCAAACGCCAGACTTTTGACAGTCCAACACAACAATCAAGGTCATAAATGTTTAACAATTTTTGCCAACACTCAAGGCCATAACTTTACACCAACATCGTTTGGGGTGAAGTTCGCGCGGTCCACACAATTTGACAAGTGGTCTGAGGTACGGACGTGTCCACGGCACGCACACTTGACGTTTATATCAATATTAAAATGCGTTCTGATGACAAAAGAGATGCATCAGGGAGAAAACACAGATATTTTAATAGATATTTATTTATCAGGAAAGATTTCCGACTAATACGCACGACCTAAAGTTACTATTTATTAAGAATTTAGAGTGAATACGTTTTGTTGCTACGTAAATAATTACGTAGCATCAAAAATAGAATATCGATTTACAATGGTCAATTTCTCCCGTGTCTCTGAAACCGATTAATAAATTAATAGACTTTATTTACAAGTGAGTTCACGAAAGAAATAATCATCCATTACGACAGTGTGTTTATTTACAACTTAAAATCATAATTATTAGGTCCGCGTACCAAAAAAATTGACGTTTATCGTTTGCATAAATGTTAAAATGCGTTCGATGTAGAAAAGATGCTACCTGCATCAGGAAGAAAACACAGATCAGGGTTTATCAGGAAAGATTTCCGACTAATATCGATTATTGCACCAATGACATTATATAATAACGTCATTTTATTGCACGACCTAATTTAGAACTATAGAATCTAAATTCTATTATCTATCTAAAATCTAATTCTACTCTAAAGTACGTAAATATTTACGTCAACAACAGAATAATCATAAATATTTGATATTATATTATCAAATATTTCTATTATTATATTATATTAAGGTATAATAATATTTTAAACTTGTGATTATGTTCGCTCATACATAGCACATAACCACAAAAATCCGTTCCGATTTTTCTACATACACGGACCGCACCGCGCGACTTCTGTCAAAAAATGAATTCTGGAAATGGATGAGATGTTTAAGTTTTGTTTTCCGCCGAACACGGGAAGCACAAACACTGCGGCCTTGAGTGTTGGCAAAAATTGTGACCTTGATTGTTGTATAGGACTGTCAAGCAAAATTCTGGCGTTTCCCGGCGCAATGGACCCCGCATAATCTAAACAGTTAAAAAAAAAAAAAATTTAAAAAAAAAAAGTTCAAAGATAACAAATCAAATCCAACAATCAAACATTTCATTATCCAAACAATTATAATAACGTAATAGCGTCCGGTTGGCATATATACATGATGCTCGTATCAAATAGGTCAGTGATTCTTAACAGGGGCGCCAGCGCACCCCTGTGGGTGTTTTGGAGGTCTGGGGGGCGTTTTTAAATTTTTAGCTTTTAGGGGGCGCTGCAAAAGTTCAAGTGGGCATTAATATAGAAAATAAGCTCATTCCACAAAAATTTTATCTGAGGTGTAATACTCAATGTCAATGTAAGAATAATGTGTTTTATGTATACTTCTCATAATTTTTCATGAGAAAATAAATATGGGGGGGGGGGTTGGATAATTTTACTGTGGTAAAGGGGGCGATTCTTTCAGTAGGGTTAAGAAACACTGAAATATGTTAAAAGAATTTTTACTATGACTTTTTTTTATCTAGCAAATTCAATTTGTCCTTCGCCCATGATATAATTTCTAAATATGGAAATCATAAGGAAGTGTCTATTCATCAGTGAACCCTGATATATTAATAGAGGAATTATATTAGTATTTTACAATATTATATCGGGGCACACCGATGAATAGGCACTTTCAAATATTATAATTTTCAAAATTCGCAATCATAAATCGGATCGACTAAAATTTGCTACCCAGTTGACGGGTGGATTGCCACCGGTCAGTTGGGAACCCCTAATGCAATGTATTGACATTTGTTTGTTTGGTTCTGTTCCAGGAGATCGCCACCTCGGAACGCCAGCGGCGACAGGTGTCCACCAGCTCGGCTCGCCACCGGGAGCTCAGTCACAAGCTGCCGCGTCACGAATACGTCGACTTGCCCGAGGTAGCTCCCCCCTCCATACTCCACCACCACGTCAGCACCATGAGTGCTCGCCGCTACTTCTAGTGGTAAGCCGGGGGTCTACGTTGTTGCCTAAGCCGCTCTGTCCGCTCATAGCTCACACAAATAAACAAATAAGCTTTCTAAGGGGCTCTGGGCTCTTCTAACTGTGTGGGGGGAATTGGGCAGAATAAGACCAGTTAAAATCTTGAAATTTGATAGAAGATGACATTCAATGTCAGACAAATTCCATTCTTGCACTGTTGAAACCATGGAGCTTATATTCCATTCTCTGATAAAAAGTTCTTACAAAAAATTTTAACTCTTATGTATACTTTAACAAGTTAACATTTTCTGCCAGAACTTTAGTTATATGAAATAATAAGAGTTTAATGTAAACGGTGATAAGTACATAATATCAGATATGGGGATGAACGGCCACCACCCTTGTACTGACATATAAAACAGTTTTCGCATGGTTTCTTGAGTGTTGCAAATCTAATAATTTATATCAATTTTCATATTTCTAAATGGTCAATCCTTTGATTGGGGTTGTTATTGGATATTTCTTCAGATTCGAGCATTCATCTCTGAAACTTGTGAATATGCCAAGCAGAATTTCTGTGAGAGACTTTCACCCAAATTTTGCCTGTCATAAAACTGAGTGTTTAGATTGGTGATGAAAGAACGCAGTGTGGTGTGATGCGCAATGAATGTGTTTTTGAAAGTGGTAGAATGAGGTTTCCGAATGCTTGTTTGAATCAAAGAAATACCTTTTCACCCATAATCTTTCCTAAGTCTAAAATGGTGACTTGCCTACTTCCCCTCCACCCGTTAAAGGTGCGAGCCTCTTGACTGTTGTACGCTAACACAATATGCTACGTTGATGTCGACACGCTTAACTGCTCACTCTTCATCTTGCAAGACATTCTAATCTTCTCTCTTGGCCTCAACTTGTTGGCTGTGTTTTTATTCGTTTAATTTAATGAGCAAATTATAAACTTTATCATTTTAATTTATTCACCTGCACTGTTTGTATTTGTTTCACATCCACAACATTTGGAATATTAAAAAAAAAATCTATTACATTTTTATCATTTTAATCTTATGAAGAATTAAAAATATTCACTTTTGCCCTAGAGACGTTAACGAATTGAACTCTTTGAGTTCACATTAATAGAATTGCTCAAAGCTAATTGTTTAAAAATGCATTACCGGATTCAATTTCTTAAATTCTTCTTTTATTAATATCTTCTCAGTGTGAATTTAACACAACATGGAAGTGGATTACATTTATTCATTAATTATGTACTAATTAACTAAACTAAAGATATAAGTGAGCAGATGAACAAACCTGAATTAACGGCAGAGAGCTTATTATACGTAGACTCCTAGGCTTAACATTGTTCTGTTGTATTGTTTTGTTATGATTTTGTCTATTTAAAGTGTTGAATAATTTATGATTATTTAAATGCACCCCAAAATATCGGAATGTAAAAACGGAATACATATAATTTTATTTTTTTGTTATTTATGGTCATAATTTTTTCAGGAGTAATGTTTTGATTTTCACAAATTCAATTTGAATTAATAAAATAAAAATAGCATTTGCACTTTGATTTAGCGAGGAAGATTCTCTCAGGAATAATGCCCTATTCAAATAATTCAAATACAGTAGAACCCCGTTAATTTCATTTCCACGGGACATGAAATAACAAATTCCCACATAATTCCAAATTTAAAATAAAAATCATGTAGTAGGCATTCCAAGTAAACATTTAAAAATAAGCCATTTTTCTGTGTAAATTGAGTGGTCGACCCTTCAAATTCAGATATTCAAAGTAAACTCGTAAAAACACGGCATGTTTCCTTGTAAATCAAAGTTTCACCCCTGATTATCAGGGCAGTCTAATGCATATATTCAAAATAAAGTAAATTCATAAAAAAATAATGTTGCCGTGTAAATCGAAATTTTGCAGCCGATTAACAGGGCAGTCGGCCTGTCAGAATTGTTTTACGAAAAAATAAACCAATTAGTCTGATTTATAACCGCTTAATGGATATTTTATCTCTCTTTGTAAAACGCCAACCTGAAAGATTTAGATTTACAAAATAATGTTTAAACAAATTCAATTTTTTCGAATTACAGACAAATTTTGTGCGTGGACCAAAAAAATTTTGATTTCTGAATTAATTAATTTTTTTTCCTGGGGACCTCCTCTTTGGGCAAAAATTTCGATTTGACGGGTTCTACTGTACCAAATTCAGAATAAAAATATAATTGACATGGCGTTGGCTTGCTGTTTGTGACCTTGCCCAAACAATTCGAAAAGAAATTAATATTTTTGTAACATCTCAATTTTTGGTACTGGACATGCATGTTTGTTTCTATTATGTGAATAGCATTCATTTTCTTTGGTTACAAGTCAACTATTGATATTTTATTATGCATTATATTTTTATTTGTATGTATTTATCCTCGATACAGTAGAATGCAATTTTGTTTAAAACACCTAATTATTTCATTTCTAAGTATGCGGTTTGATAATTGGCATTCTACTGTGTATCACCTATTTATAATCTATAATATGCATGACAAGGTGGAAGGTTATAAGAAAATTGAATAAATTTGATAACAATTTTTTAATATAAAAAAAATATGAAAATTCACAAAGCACTCTTTTTAGGGTGAATTGCCTGATTCAAAAAAAATTATGAAAATTTGCTTACCTCAAATTGTTCCTCCAAACCATCTCATGAAATGTTTTAGCAAAATACGTTTTCCAGTAATTCTGCCAGTTTCTACTGCATGCTAACAAACAAACTATGCACAACTCAACTTTCAAAGTTTTCCAAGGGATCAGAAAAAAAAAAATTGTATGTGAGATAAATTGGACCATTCAAATTCAGCTTTCAAAGAACCGAAAAAACAAACTCCTTTGTTTAGTTTTATTTAGTGGGAACTTCTTAAACCAGTTTCACTATAATAATATAAATGGGTTAAACATGTTATTGATGGTGGTACTGCCACCATCTCTGCACACTCAGGTAGGGACTTCTAATAACATTTTGTGGTTACCCTTAATTAATCAATGTGTCTGTTTTGATTTTTCCAGGGACAAGAAAAGTGCTCCATCATGTAACCTCACCAGCCCTGCCTTACAAACAAATAGTTTATCATTATAAAACCATTCAGATTGTGTGATGGGTTCTCTCATCTAATTATTGCAGATCTTGGGTTTGAATTCAATATTATGTTGGTGTTACTCTTCATGTTGTCAAGGACACTACACATTCAACCAAAATGTTCTGTATACATTTAAAGACGTTCATTTTGGTGATATTACGGGAACTGAGAAAAACAATTTGAACCACTGACTTTGTCAAAATGTGCATAATGTGGTGTACACCAGCGTTTCATACTCATCGCAAAATGTGCGTAACGTGTTGTTCGGGTTATCTTCATTTCAAAATTATTATTATTATTGTTAAAAGACTTGTTCACTATGTAGTCACTTTTTTCTCAGCATTACCAAAAATATATAACTTTATTCCTTTGTGCCATCAAGTGTCTACTTGAGAAGTCATTTGCTATGTTTGTACGCATATTTAATAATAATCTTCATTCAAATTATCTTTCAACTCACCGCAGTGGAATCTGCTTAAGATATTCTCGTGTGAGGTTCGATTCTCTCTTTAATCAGATAGCTTAGTTAGCTGAAAAGGTTTCCTTTACAAGTAGTGAAGTTAATAAGTATTCTAACCTCTGGTAGATTTTTCAAGAAGATTTTACTGCGTATTAGTGTACCATACATGGAATTAAATAATTTTACAGCGATGCTTTCCTAACATATTGTCTGAAACGGAATGAAGCACAAATCCAAGTTTGCAATAGTTCAACTGACTTCCTACGGTAGGTTAAGTCGATTAGATTTGTACAATTTGATGCACCATTAGAGATTTAAGGTCACCTCTAAAGGTACAAACACAAGACACTGCCAATTACTGTTACTTTATTCCAAGTTTCCTGTTGATTGCTAAATTTATTCAAAGTGTTAAATAATAGTTACGAAGCTGTTTTTTCTCTTACAGATTCTTAATTTGGTTTGGAAAGATTTTGTAGTATATTTTTGAAAGTTAAACAAAGTCTTTATTTTTAAATTAATAATTTAATTGCTAAATTTAATATATTAGCGAGTTTAATAAATCAGTTGCAAAAGTATTTTTTGTAAAACATGCGGCTGATGGGTAAATTCATTTTGGAGGAGAATGTTGCTAGTTGCTAGTTGATAGCTACCACCTGCGGAGGTACACTTGTCACCTTATGTGTTGAAGGTTGTGTCTAGTTAGTTTTACAGGTAGCTATGGGGTTGTTGCTGCAGTGGGCATGAGCTTGATACATATACCTATTAAGCTACTGTTATCGGGAATGAAATCTCAAAATGCACAATCTGTGATATGTCTGCCTCTGCCAGGTAGCTTCAGAGCAACAGAAAAGATCATATTATAAAGAAGCGCATTTATAGTAGGGAGGAGAATAAAATATTTTTAAACATATTATTAATTAAGTCCGATGTTTTCGTATAATTTTTATTGTGAATTTATCAGATACAATATATGACTTAAAAATTATCATAATCTTTCTATTTATCCTAATTCAATGAATAATTTAACCTATTGAATTAATGAATGTAGGTAGGTAGGTATCTTAAGGTTTTAGTCCAGTCTCGTCTAATTCTTGGGCCCATCTCCTTGCAGAGATTTAACAACAAATGTCCAGGTTTTTATTTTCAAGCCAGGTCTAAGGTGAATGGTCAATAATAATTATTATCTTTATTTAGTATATTTTTCATTTTGGTTAAAAACTTTTTAAACATTTTTTTTTTATCACAATTATTTTGTATATCATTTTTAATTAATTATTTAACAATTTGGTCAATTTGTAAGTAGGCTGGCTACACAGTATTTTCTCCGATACACAAGCTCAGTTTACTACACACCTTGGAAATATTACACAACTTTTATTTAATAAAAATATTACTTGACGATAACTGGTTGGCTTTTCAACAATCTACTTACATAGTGCTTTTTACTACCTAAAACCTGTACTTTCGACATTTTATAAAATTCTTATTTTTTTAGTTATTATGGTTAATTACTTAATATTGTTTAGATGATTAGTAATTATTTGGTACTGAGAATTTACTGTGTAGTTTTTTAATTATTTTCAGCTGGCTTCTTTTTTTTGTTGTAAACTTAATTTTTAATTTTATGTTTTTGAATCATGTAAGCCGTAAGCAGTGGTGCATCTGTCGTAGGTTTGTATACATATTGTTTTCCTTTAAAAAATATGAAATGAAGTCCAACAAGATACTTGTAATCATAATGTAATAATGACAGAAAACATTATAATGAATAAGTTTTTTTAGAGTCAACTTACATAATTATTGTTTTTATGTATGAAAAAGTAAGAAAACAAATAAATCTTTATTTTAAACAAATTTCTTATTTTATTCTTATCAATTTGATAATATCCAAACATCTGCTTTCTAGAAGATTTTTTTTCATCCGAAGACAACAATATTTTTTTTAATCAACGTCATATGTGTTGGGTAAGTACTTTCTTTTATTATCGAAGAAAGCAAACACTGTGGCTTGAGATTATACAGAATGAAAAAAGTTATTAGTTTGTCGAGGTTCGGTATACCTCAACCTTCCTTAGGACAATAAACATATAAACTAAATTACAGTACAGAGTTAAGATTATTAGGTAAACACAATAGAAAGAGAGAGCAGAGAGCATACTTTCTTTTATCCTCTCCTTTTTCGGTGCTGACTGATTTCGATTTGGATGACTTCTAATAATAATAACGTTATATTTGTGTAGCACAGTTTTGTGTCATTTCTCTTCTAGCCGAGGATCCTATCTGTCGATCTATCTATCTACCACCACTTGAAATTATTCACATATGAGGCCTAAATCCATTGAAGCCAGAGTCAAGTTAGCCTCTCAGAAGCTGGGCATACTGTATAGGGCCTGTAGATGCTTTAATAGTACACAACTGCTTACCCTGTACAAAACGCAAGCGCGTCCTACTCTTGAATTTGACAGTCACCTCTGAGCCTCATGGTACTCGCAGAAAACCCTTGACTTAGTGCAGAAACTGCAGTTCGATTGATGGATTCCCCTATCTTACCAAAGGACTGCAATCTTTGGAGCAAGGGGGTTCAGGTGGGAATGCTGGCCTTGTTCTACTGGTATTTCGATTGTAGAAATTGGAGTCATTGACCCCTATGGCACTGGTGCATAGTTGGGAAACATGCCAAATACGCGCCGAACATTTGTACACGGTTCACATTTATCACATGAGAACAGGTCTTATCTATGACTCGTTCTTGAGTTTAACAGTTCAGCTGTGGAACTATTTGCCGGCCTCTTGAGTTTCCTCCCTCCTACAACATGGGCCTCTTCAAGACATCTGTTCACTTCTTCCCCTCAAAAATACCCTCCGCACATCATCCCCAAAGATGACATAGACCCTGAGGGAAATTATTTTTCTCAGGGCCTCCTGCGTGGAGTTAACCTCTCCACGAATACGACCAAAACGGTTCAGCAAAGCGAAAAAATGCCCAGAAGAGTATGGCCGAAACGCTTTGTCCGTGGCTATTATTCAAACGTTGTCATATTTAATGAAAAGATTTTAACTTGTAGTGGCATCTACGGACATCTGCGCGTAGTTTATCGAAGTTTTGAAAGAATACCTACAGTACAGTACAGTTTTAGTTTAAAAATTCGTTTTGCGTCATTTAGCGGTTGCCAGAGGCAGAAAGCATTTTTTTTGTATGGATATTTTTTTTTCGATATTGGTTCATTTTTGTGGATTGATGTCAATGACGTTTTAATTCAAAATATAAAATAATTTTTTGTTAATCTATGAAAATTATTAAAAAAATTAACCAAAAAATAGAAAAAAAAAGATATTGTCTGCGGCTAGCTTCTAATAAGCCAAGTTTGGGGATATGATAAGCAAATTCGTGCAAGCTTTCCATTTGATGAAAACAGGATACAATAGGCTCCCCCACACGCACACTTCGGCGCGACCGAGTCCCGCGCCACTTCAGGCCGCCGCGCAGAAAAGTAAAGACCGATAGGTTTACAGCGCGGTTCTCCATGAGACTTTTCTGTGCGGCGGCCTGAAGTGGCGCGGGACTCGGTCGCTCCGAAATGTGTGTGTGGGGGGCACTATTAGCTAGATACGTAAAGGCAAATCATTTTAAATAGGACACATTTGAATGTTCTTGGTTGTCAAATTACTACATTATTTGCTGGTTATGCAGTTTTGCTAACCATAGATGGCTTAATCTTGGGATGAAGTCTTTAAAAAGGCAAAAAATAGATTGAGTACCTACTGTTCAAAATTGGCAAGACGCACAGATCATAATATTAACTCTGAATATGTATAAGTAAAACTTTTTATTTTTTAACTTTTCGAATACATATCTATCTAATAGGCTATTTATTTCCATTTGCAACCTTTCCTCAAAATGCATAGCTGTAACTCATTGACAAACCCATTTATTTGTCCTTCGTTAAGTAGAATTGAACATTTTATAAAATATCTTGGCATGCACTTTCTCAAACGGTATGTATGTCACAAGTCTAATTACGAAATTGAGGAAACTTGTGCATTTAAAAAAAAAACGAGTGTGCTTTATTTAGACCACACGACTGAAGTTAAACTTCACCAACTTACAAAAGAACATATTACATTGAAACACATTAAAAAAGGAAACGAAGCGTGGGCAAAAGTTGCACATGCTTCGTTTCCTTTTTTATTGATGACCGATCGCATCACACTTTTCGTAATGTTTCATATTTTTTTGGAACGTATTCATCATTTTACCCCCCAAGTGTCAAGCATGTGTAAAGAAGTTTTACTTCAAAAAAAGTAAGCTAAATTATAAATAGAAAAAAAATTGGCAGGTTAACGATACTCCTGTACAATCATTTCTTGAATGGTATGGTATTATTATTATTTATTTATTTATTCAAAGCCCAGAGGGCTTTTACAGTAGTACAATTTGTTTATGACAGATGATTTTTAAACAGATAGAGAAATGATAAGAAGTTTACAAAAATACATATATGTTTAGGAATAGTTTTGGAATAAGTTTTTTAAAAGATCCATAAAATTCGCCAAGTTGATGTTGAATATATCAACATCACTTAAGTACTGGTTTCCCATAGTGTGAAATCTTTGTATCAGAGAGTGGGCAATGTAGTTCCGCTTATGAATGCTGCAGTAGAATAGGGTATTGGGGAGATGGGGTTGAGGGAGGTGAAGACGTATCTGGCTATTCAGATCTGGTCACCAAACACGGTTAAAGCCATTTCGAGCAACCTTTCGCTTCTAAATGGTGCTCTTACACCAGGGTGATACTGTGAGTATCTTCCACTCTGGATTGTGCTGCAAACATACTGTATATCGCCGCAGGGTGCTTAATACTAGGGATGTTATGGATATGAAATTTCGGATCTGGATACGGATACGGATATAGGAATAATATTATACCGGTTTCGGATACGGATACGGATATAAAATTATTTCGGATTATCCGCTAGTTTCGGATAATTTCGGTTACGGATATTAGAATTTTAAAATTTTAAAAGTAAAATACAAACAGAAAGATTTGAATTTTATTTCTAGTCTATATTATCAAATGTTTTTGCAATCATTAAAATAAACAACTATTATTTTAGCAACTTTAAGTGATATGTAGGTGTGTAAGTGCCTATGAACTGTGAAGGTATGTAGTACATACATACATACATACTATGTACTTAAAAATATAAAAAAGAAAATTATAAAAACAAAAATAATATTGCAATAAAACCTTGGTACACTGTTACTGTAATCTAAGTAGGTACATAATAACAAAAACAGTTCTTAATGAATTTTGTAAATAATGAAACCATTACAAAATGTTTATTAAAAAACTTAAACCTTAATTGTAATTTTAATACTCAAAAACTCCCACTTTGAACTCTACGTGTGGCTTGTGTGACAAGTAGCGCCTCAGCCGGGCAAAACAAACAAAAACAGGTCGTAACCTGTCATTTAGACTCCGCCTTTATCCGAAACTATCCGAAACTTTTATTTCGGTTACGGTTACGGATATTTTTTTATTTCGGATATCCGATAGTTTCGGTTACGGATACGGAGCTCCATAACATCCCTACTTAATACATCCAATGTGACAAATATTTATATTTAAGTAGAGTGAAAAAATCGATTTTGATGCAGGAAAAAGAAGGTGGCCCTCCAAACAATATCTGTTTGTATTTGTAATATATATATTTTTATTGAAGTGAAACTTCTTTATGCACGCTCGACACTTGGGGGTAAAATGATGAATACGTTACGAAAAATTATGAAACGTTACGAAAAAATGTGAAACGCTAATCAATATGAAACGCTTAACAATGTGAAATGCTAATCAATGATATGAGTTGAGTTGAGTCGAGTTGAATTGAGTTGAGTTAAGTTGAGTTGAGAGCTGAGAGCTGAGAGTTGAGTTGAGTTGAAGGGGATGTTGAGGGGATGAGGATATTTTTATTCCTGTTATTGTTATATTGTTAATGGACGGCATAAGTTAGTGATGTTTTACTTCAGTTGTGTGGTCTAAAGCACACTCGTTTTTTTTTATTTTTTATTTCATGAAATTTTATTGGTTACAGTTTTTTTTTGGCTTCCACACTAGGCTAATGCCCGTGTTATGGTAGTCATACATTTAATATTTAAATAGGAATTAAGTAATTATTAATGTATACAATAAATAAAAGTAAATTTAAGTCTCTCTTCATTTTCCTACTTAAAAGTGAGTTTTTTCAGTCTCCTGTAAAATTTAAAAATATTTCTCATTGGAGGTATTGTGCGCCCAGCGATGATATTATTTTAAATAAATAAATTATGAAATAACACAAATCAACCCGATAAAATTTACTTGCACATGCCGGGATTTGAACCTGCAATCTTCGGATTACTTGTCGAGAACCTTATCCCTCGACCATCTAGGCCGTACCATGTTCCCAAATTGACAAAATATAGGTTCTAAAAAATATTGTGTTGATTTTTAAAAATTTCCATACGTTTGAAGAAGGAACAAGCACAAAAGCCCTAAGACAACCACATGTAAAATCTTTTATTATGCCAGGTTGTAAAACTTCCTACAGTCAAAGAAGTTTTATGGTAAGCCCACACTGTGGCCAACGTTCCAACTTTAAACGTTTGGACGATCGTGTGGAGGGGTGTTCGTGCGTTGAAAGTTCGAGTTGAAAGGTTGGAGTTCGAGTTGGCCCAGGATCGCCTTCGAGGCGATCCCGACGGCCAACTCACACAAACCAGCCTGCCGCAGCTGTCCACACATCAGTCTGCGAACGACAGGCGATCAAGACGCGCCTGCCGTGTACTATTAAAATGACAATATTATTACGGAGAGTGTATAACAATTGTTTGAAAGCATGTCGTGTATACAAGTATATGATTATACGTACGTAATAATGGTAGGCAACTGAAAAAGATACAGCGTACCTACAGCTGTTCCATGTCCGCCATTTTGGAGTTCGGAACTTAAGGTTGGAGGGTTGGCCGCAGCCACCACACAATCGGCCAACCTTCCAACTCCGAACTAAGTTCGGAGTTGGAAGGTTGGCTTCAGTATGGATGTAGCATTAAATACAATACATACTATTATTCTACGGACACACATGCTCTCTTACTACTAATGAGCAAATGATACCTATTCTCCCTCCAAAATAAGATCACCCCGTGAGCGCGCATGTCTCCACCCCTCCCCCCGTCCGCTGCTTGAACGCGCCTTAACCCATTAGATTCCCCCGTTTAAATAAATTAATTAAATTATTTCATTATTATTTTCCACCCACCTGCAATCAAAAGTTTTAACAATTTATTCATTTAAATAATTATTGTAATGGTTCTGCAACAAACACATTGAATTTTATGTGATCAGACTTATCAAATTGTCTTTTTTTTTTTTTTTTTTTTTTACAGTGAATACCGCACAAGAATCTCAACTGCTCCCGTCTGGAGCCAGTGAGACTATGGCATCCCCAATTGGGGTATGTTGTGAGGCTGAAGGTAGTGGGGAGGGGAAGGAGGTGGGGAAGAGGAAGGTTGGGAAGTACCTGGCTATTCAGATCTGGTCACTAAACACGGCTAGAGCCATTTTCAAGCAACGTTTCAATTCTGAATGGTGGTCTTACACCAGGGCGATACGAATAGTATCTTCCACTCTGGAACGTGCCGCAAATATACTATATATTATTTTAAATGAATTAATTGTGAAATAACACAAATTAATCAAATAAAATTTAATTGCGCACGCCGGGTTCAAACCCGCGACCTCCGGATTGTGAGTCAAGAGTCTTAGCCACTGGACTACGGAGGTCGTCATCTATCGATATATTCAATTTTCGAAAATATGCTCAATCAAATCACCGATTTTTGTACGATGTTTGCGAGATATCAATATATCGATATATATAATAATAATAATTAATAATATCATCATTTTGAGTTGAGGATTGTGTACCGCCTATAAAAAAAAAAAATTTTATACGTACAGTACGTAACACCATTGTTCTATAAATATTGTTCATGTTGTTGCAAATCGAATAAAATAAGGACATAATTATTAATGTCCTACTTTCCTATTTTGTTATTTGCAATTAGTGACAGTGATAATGAATTAGGACTTGGCTGAAACATTGATGTTTGAATAATCGACCACCATAACCAGTGGCGGCCAGCTCTAAGGTGCGGAGGAGCGCCGCACTCCCAAAATATATCTATAAATTTAAATCTAATCTAATTAATTAATTTAAATCTAAAAATTCCCGAGCCCCAAAAAACATACTTATTTCCGACACGCCTCATCACAGTTCACAATATACACTCGGTTATAATGCATGCGTAATATAGGTGCCTACTGGACTGCGCGCGTAACAAAGCAGATCGTTGTGTGCCTATATTCAGAGTGGTGGTTCATTTTGCAAAGCTTTTTTCTTCTATAATTCTATAATGAGCCAAAATCGTAGGTAGGTTGAATGCTTTGCAAATTTTACGAAATCGCGGGTGACGATCCAAAAATTTCCACCACATCAAAAGGAATGGTTCGTTCTGTAGCATGTTAAACGGGGACACGTTTGTGTCATATTATTATCCATATCGTGTCTTTATTTTAATATCCACTCTTTTTCATGCTATGTTTCACTCAGCATCGACCAACGACAGCATAACAACATAAGCATTGCAGATATTATTTGTTATGAGTTATGACAGTATATATTTCATTGGAGTTACGGAGCGTAAGGAAGACTTTCGGTTGTGTGATAAACTGAACGATTTTTTAACTCGATTTTCGTGCCAATAAGTATCTACATACAATTTTCTGGATAGGAGTCAACTGTTATTGAATTTGAATTTACAATCGCGGCGATTTTACAAATGGTGATGGATCAATATTTATTTTACTAGAACTCTTTTAAAATAATGGAATATGGAATGCTTTTTCAGTGAGTTGTTCCTCACAATCCTTATGACATCTGTTTAGATTGAACGATGTTGTTAAACTTTAAAAGAATTTAATCTATCTTAATAAATAAAATTAATTTAGACTCAATGTGTTGCATGCACCCAGAGATAATGGAGGATCGACCTAATTTACAAATAGGTAGGATTTTTTCATAATTGAATTTATTTTAATTAGAGTAGGTAGGTCCAAGATTTATGGGATATCTCTATGGGATGTGTGGGATTGCACTCACCTTCCCACATCTTGAAATAAAGACCATTATTATTATTATTTAAGCGCACCACCTATTTTTATGAACACCAGCCGCCACTGACCATAACACGGACATGTGCCTAGCATGGTGGTTGTAAAATCCACGTGTTACCATAAAAAGCAATGAATAAAGAAAAATTAATAAGAAGTATCCATTTTATTATAGGGTCTGAATGGGTTAAAATTTCAAGACGCGTGCATACAGCCGACAAAGTAACACAGCGGAGGTGAAGGGGCGGGGTATGCGCAATATGAACCAAATTTCGTACTCTCCCAAGTTGATCTAAAGGTGGATGGAGAATAGTAGCATGCTAATTGATTTGCGGGTGGAATAGTAAATGAGCATTTGTGTCAGTAACATTTTGGTACTGACAGACATGCGCTCGCATTACCCCTTCCACCCGCGAATCAATGAGCATGCTTACAAATCAACAACTGGTTGAGGGAGACCCTTTGACCCCTCCAGCTGGACTAACTCGACCCATTACCTTGCACAGCAGTGGGAGGGATGGATTCACACGTCCATCACTCCTACAATCCACCCCTCACACTTTTTTCCTTTCCAAAATTTATTCTCCTTACTTTCCTCTCTCCTTCGTATCTCCAAAGATTATTATAAAAGAAATCATTTTCATCAGAGCCTCCAGTGTGGAAATGAGTTTTTTTAGTGGGTGTGTGTGTGTTTTACTCGTATATTCATTATTTAGTCATTAGGTTTTATTAAATATTATAATTCATAGATAGGAAAATAAGGACCAACAAAACGAATTAAGTGCACAATATTTAAAAAAAACCTCTCCATGTGAACCGGCTCTGATACTTTGATATGTTGATAATTGGTGGCTGGAATATCCAGGATATATGGATCCAGCGGTTCAATTGACATATTTTGCTCATATAATGGAAAGAATTACTTTTCGGCTTATGCAGAAGGGTAAAAGCGCAGAGAATATAAAGCTCATAAATGCAGAAGGGTAAAAGCTCATAAATTTCATGATGTAACTCGATTTCGATTTTTTTTTTGGAAGTGTTCAGTTTCGGAGTAAAACTAGATACCTCAGTAGAAATTTTATTTATTATAAACAGAAATCGAATAATTTTAATTCAGACCGGTAAGAAGTAAGAACCGTTTATTTACCCTCCACCGACAATGTTGGAATTTTCTGTAAGCTGACAACATTTGATTCTGTCTGTGAACGTGAAACGTCAAAAAAGCCGTGAAAGTTGTTATTTGTCGTTATTATTTATGTAAGTAAATATTTTCATATTACTTATGCAGACATTTTTAATATAGAGTATGTATTAAACCTTTATTAACCCTAAATTTCGTGAGGATTGCCTATGCATTATTTCTGTAATACGCGCTCTTGTGTTTTAGGTTAGTAATGGACTGACTTTGAAATGTTATTTGTAAATTACCTGTAACTATGCTTGCCAAGGCCGTATTTATTCGCAGGCTACCATGGCTGCAGCCTATGGACCCGCTCCACAAAGGGGCCCGCAACAAATTATGTTTGGAAAGATATATTCATTATAAATAAAGACAAGCTTGTCATAAGTATAGTATTGAATCCCCCATACAAGATGCGCTACACATGTCTCACTCTCAAAAAAAACCGTGAGGTGTTTGTGTGTTGACTCTATGTTTCTACATAATATGTGTTTTTCTACATGTTTAGGCGACATCTTTTGTATTTGAGCCTTGAGCCGTAGTCTGAGGTACTCAAATACTATTCACTTCAGTATTTGAGTACCTCATACAAGCTTATTCTGAAATCATGTTGTACCAAACACTACGCATCACAGGTTCAGCCTCGGAGCCTGCAGATCCTAAATACGGCCTTGATGCTTGCATGCTAATGATATTGTGCAACCAAAATTATTGTATTTTTCTAAATACTAATCCGCGATCCGTTTCTCTTTATGACTTTGACACCTGTGATCTGTAATAGTATCTTTCAAAATTATTTTAATAATAATACATATTACGATTTTATAAAATTTCTTGTAAGTACAAACTTGTAGAAATTTGATATATGTAAGGAATTTTATATATTTGCAAAAAAGAAAAGATATTTATGAATATGTAAGTAAGTTACGCAGAACAAAAAAAATGCAGCAATGAAAATCGAGTCAATGAGGAGAGATTTTATCAAGAATCAATGTGATTGATTACCCTTTTGAATATCTTCTCACTGACGCAAAATATATTGATATCGGAAGAAATTTGGTTCAGGAGCAATACAGATTTAGACCAATCGAGCAAATGCTCATTCTAGTCTGCTCTTGCAAACTATTTTGGTGTAAACAGCTATATTCGCTGAAATTTAGTAGAATGCTCGTTCGTTTGAAGCAAATGTCGCAAGTGGAAGTGGGCCCGAACAGTTGCCTAGGGTATTCCTTCATATTTGGATGCGATTGCTCCTCCAGGCGGTCTCTTCAAAGTGTTCTTGTTTTCTCGAAACTTACGTCGATTTGTTTGTAGTATTTATGGATTGAAGTAATGGAAACAGTCTGAAAATTTCAGATGTCTGTGGGATATAACTTATGGAAATAATAAAAATGATTTTTTTAAAATTAGTATCTTTCGTTTCTTTTTCGATAATTGAGTCAATGATAAATGCAGCACTTGAAATTGCAATATCGCTCACGCTCACATTGTCGGACATGGTGTAGTGAAAGCTGCCACCGATTGTTGGAGGAGCAATGAGCATTCGCTAGCCTGATCTAAACATCCTTAAAGCATCTGCAAGAATTCTAGTTCTTGTTGTTCTCGTTCTTGTTCGTTGGTATTCTTTTAGTGTAAATGGTGAAAACGAATTACTGTTTACACAAAAGGTCAGGTTAGGTATGCTTGTTTGGTCTAAATCTACCTTAAGGCGTAGAGAAATCTCATAATTTATTTCTGAAACCTCTCCAACCTGAGGAAGCACTCCATCTCATAAGGATTCCAGATATTCAAACCACTCTACAGCCTACTTCGACCTACCACAGAGAAGTACAATTCTCCAATATCCCAAAAAACTCTCAGTTCGGAGAACAAACCCTAACATTATTAGATTTATGTTATTTCTTTAAGAAAAGGACCCTTGTGTGCCGTTTTATTTTTTAAAACATTTTTGTACTTCAATATCGAGGAGAATTTATTTTTAAGTTGTGGTTCTTTTTATCTCAACGAGTGATTAAATTCAACCACCGGAGTATTAAGTCAATTTAGTTTTTGAATTTCTTGAAGTTAGATGTATTATTCACTGACACGACATAGCCGTGTTTTGATAAAAATTTCTAAATGTGATACCTGTTCTGATTTCAGAGTATCAACCTTAAAAAGTTCTGTAATCTGAAGATTTCTTAAGACAAGTAAATTATATGATTTAAGCGTGTTAAAAGTTTTGACATCAAAGTACAATAAATGAGTATTTACTCATCTCTGTGATAGGATTCATTTGTCTATATTCAATTAGGAAAGTATCATCACCAAACATCTATCTATTGTCAAACATAGATATTATTTTTTCTCTTCGCTTATTCTTTTTCTTATAAGTACAAAATTATATATTTAACTCAAGCTTCTATGAGGAATACATAATTAATACTTTTTCTTTCTATAAATAACATGTTATGTAAGTAAACAATGTAATATGAAATTATGATATGAATTTTAAATTTGTCAATTTGACTGGCCTAAAACAGGATCCATTCCTAGTTGGCGAGTCAAAGTTTCCACATATGTTTTATTGTTTAATTTTATGTGAAATAAATAATTATTATTATTAGTATAGATAATAAATTACACTGTTATTGCTGGGATTTGTATCCTAGCCTTTTTAGTTGTGTTTTTGCACATTTTGACCCTTGTATTTAGTTTCACACTTTTATAATTTTCACAGTCTTTATGATAGGGTTGGCTTTGGATATTATCTTCATTTAAAGATTTTCTATTCATTTCTAGTCAATTTTTCAGCATTGAATCGCTGAAGGAGGAGTATTTTGTTTTTTTAAATCTACCCCCCTTTAAACCCCCTTTTTTCCCACCCCTTGACACCCTGTATTTCGACTTACTACTGGCCATGTTATGTAGTTACCTTGAACACTTTTTCCAAATATGTTTTATTTTTTAAGATAATCTCTAGGTATACATTGGCAGAATTGAAAAAGTAATTACATATATGAAATTTCTTCGATAGAAAAAAATCGCAGTATGCTCCTAAAATTATAAAAACACATCCGGTTCTGTTCTGTTCAGTAGAACATGAAAAAAATTCACAGTCGAGTCGAGAGTTTTTTTTATTTTATTTTTAATATGTTGCCATTTATTAAAGAAATTGTTTCTACCTGTGCGTCCTTTCCCAATCGTCCCGTTCACCTTCCTCCTCCCCTTCCTCCTCCGCGTCCCCTTCCCCTCTCGCGTTCCGACTCCTCTTCCTCCACCTTCCCTCTCCTCACTCTACTCCCCCCTTCCCCCGTCCCGCGATCCCCCCTCCCGAGTTCCCCTCCGCCCTCCCGAGTTCCCCTCCGCCCTACCGGGTTCCCCTCCCCCCTCTCCCCTCTTGCAATGCATACATTTATTCCCGATACATTCATTTTTAAAACAGCTTCCCCCCTTCCCCTGTCCCGCGAACCCCCCTCCTGAGTTCCCCTCCACCATACATCTCCCCACTCCACTCTCCCACTCCACTCTCCCACCCCCCCACCCCTCCCGCCATCCCCCAACCCTACCCCTCCCCCCTCCTACACCCCTCCCTTACTCCTACCCTCGCGTCCCCTTCCCCTCTCACGTTCCCACTCCTCCTCCTCCACCTTACCTCTCCTCACTCTACTCCCCCCCTTCCCCCGTCCCACAAACTCCCCTCCCAAGTTTCCCTCCTCCTGCCGTATACGCCTCCCCCTCCCGCGTATTCCCCTCCCGAGTTCTCCTCCCCCCTCCCGAGTTCCCCTCCGCCATTCCGGGTTCCCCCCCCCCCCCCCGTCCTGCATTCCATACATTAATTCCCGACACATTCGTTTTTAAAATAGCTCCCCCCCACCTTCCCCTGTCCCGCGAACCCCCCACCCGTATTCGACTTCCCCCTCCCGAGTTCCCTTCCACCTTCTCTCTCCCCATTCCACTCCCCCCACCCCCCCCCCCCCTCTCCCGCCATCCCCTTCCCCCACCCCTCCCCCAACCCTACCCCTCCACCCTCCTACCCTCTCTCTTCCTTCCCTCCCCTCTCTCAATCCCCCAACCCCACCACCCCACCCTCCTACCCTTCCCCACACCCTCTCCCATTTATTATATTAACTACGACACCAACAAAGCACTCTTTTTAGGATGAATAGCCTAATTAAAAAAAAAACATCGTTTCCAAGGCAACAATTTGTTTGCTTTCTTCTGAAGTTTGAAATATTCTGAACAGTTTATATGGGAAAATGAAATTGTTGTTTTTACCATCTTCCTAGCAATTTTTTCATATTTTTTAAAGCTTCCCTAGACTACGACAAACATTTCAAAACCAAAATCAGGTAAATCGGCCCAGCCGGTCTCGCGTTTTAGCGAGACAAACGAACACAAATTGATTTTTATTTATAAAGATTTTCACAACTGTCTCTTACTCTTATTGTAATAGTTTTTTTTAATATTAACACGCCCCTCTAACATTCATATTTACATATCTCCCTTTCAAATAATTTTCAGTAATCTTCTTTATGACCGCTTACTACGGAGTCTTCAAGCAGAATTGTGATACTTCTTGATGAAATTTTGCACACTTTACAATAAGAGAAAAATAATTACTGTCTATTTCTGATTTCTAACTCCGAGGACTTCAGCTCTTTTATGTTAAATGTACAGCTTTTAATGAATTTTATAAGAAATAGAGAAAATAAGTAGAATAATAGAATGAACTAATAGCGATATTACACGGTAACTGTTTACATGTATCCTGAAGAAGTGGAACTATTTGATTCACATTGCTGAGTATGTCTTCGAATCAGATCGTCGCTTGGAAATTACGTTAATTCGTGATCATTAATTTTTTTAAATAACGAATTAATTAAATGAAACCCTCCGCTTTAATATTCCAAAGGCTAGGGTACTTCTTAAAATGTTCCAAAAACAGAGACGTATGCTCCTCTTTCCATTTAATAAACCATTTTGACTACGTTGACAATGCAAATTTTCGCATGGCTGCGGTGCGCACGAATAAAGATTACTGAATCATTCAATACTTGTGTTTGCACGTTCATTTCTCATTCAACTGCGTTGAATGTTGAACGTTGAATTCAATGACATTGAATCATTCAATTTTATAATTACATGATTCAATTAGATTGCTTAATCCAAATTGAATTGCAGAAGTAAATCGTGTAACATCGCTACAACTGAATCAATTCATAGAGATAAGGTTGACAATGTGTATTATTTTTCAATTCTTCCATTTAACCCTCATATCAAATAATGATAACTCTTCGTAACATCTGTACACACATGAATAACATGTAAGTTTACCATTCTTCAAAATAAATATCTGTTCAAATTAAATAATATGGCATTGCCAATTTGAATAATATTGAGTTGAAACAAACATAATTTGAATAATCAACCTTGTCCGATTCAATATGTGTGTTATGCTCATGAATCAGAACAGAGCTCATGGCCATTGATTGATGATGATGGTGATGATGGCGACATTAATTCACCTGCCATGTATGTTGAGTAGACAGAAACATCCTAGGAAATATTATGTCCAGCTGTGGAAACATTATGTTCAATGTTTTATCAGCAATATTTTTAGACCCAATCATTGATTTAAAATGCAAAAGGTTTTTCAATGCTTCCATAAAGATTAGTCTAGTTGGTTTGAAAACTGGACTAATCTGTTAACCTAATATACTATGTACCGTAAAAAAGGGTGACTTTAGTAATTTTCAACTTTGACACTAAATAACTTTTTTATAAAAACATGAATGAAGATCGGAAATTGTTTTATAGCAATATTATTATTGTGTAATATTATTATATTTGGGGATACAAAAAAATGGTGATATTCTTATTAATACAATGATACGCCAATCCAAAAAATAAACTGTTTAAAAGCGAGTTTGAATATTCAAGAATACCTCACAAGAGACCCGACTGCTCCCGTCTGGAGCAAGTGAGACTATGGCATCCCCAATTGGGGTATGTTCTTATGTTGAAGGTAGTGAGGAGGGGAAGGAAATGGAAAAGTACCTAGCTATTCAGATCTGATCCCATTTCATTAAGCCATTTCAAACAACGTTTCGATTACAAAGCTTATTACAATGATATGCCAATCCCAAAAAAAAAACTGTAAAAAAGTAACATTCGAATATTCAAGTTATATGTATAAGTTACTGTAAAAGCCCGTAAATTGGTAAATCTTAGGTTTTACCACTCAATCCTAAGATTTACCATTTGCATTTTATTATTTCTTTATTGTTTAAAAATTATCTGTCATGAATTAATTGTACTACCAAACATGTAAAAGCCCTCTGGGCGTTAAATTAATAAATAATAAATTGATTGAAAATGATAATGATTTACCAACATTAAAAGTTGGTAAATCTTAGGATTTACTGGTAAAACCTACAATTTACCGTAGTACGGGCTTTTACAGTCACATTTATATCAATAGACACTGATATATGACACGAAACTATTATAATCGTTAAGGAAATTAATGTGTTTATATTTCTCTCTGTCTGAAAATATCTAAAAAGAAACAGCATCACAATTCAACCGACGAATGTTTGAATATAAGTAGAAACCAACTAATTTGATGCTTATTTTGGAAGCATTAAATTGTATCCACATTGCTCGAAAAATACAGTAATTTCGAGTGGCAGCGAGAATAATTATGCATATAGATGCAGATTACCGATTAGGGTGTCAATTATTTCAACTTTTGAATACAGAAACGCCTGATATTTCAAAAGTTGCGTCTTGCAAAGAAAATGAAAACTGCATTTAAAATTATTTTTTTAAATGATTACTGCTCGCTAAAATGAATTGAAAATCAGAACATAAAACCTAAAATCTGTATTTTTAAATTATGGTAATTAATTTTTATTTTCAATAATTTAACCTTTGTTATTAAAAACTGCGTACAGCTGACAAAAATGAAAAAAAAAAGTTTGTGAATAGACACTCGTACAAGTAAGCCTGCAAGAATACTGATTTTATCCTGAAAAAGTGTTATTTTCCTCTTTTATATTTTTAACAAACGCATCACATTTATGTTTAAAAAATATTTTTTTTGCATTTATTGTACTGCAGTTATCGAATAAAAATTAAGTTTGCTATAAAAAATGGACCCTTTTTTAATTTTTTTCCCAAATCACGAAATTTTTTTTTTTCAAAACTTCCGTCAATTTTAGCGAGCCAATAGTGAACACCAATTTCATTTATTTTTACGTTTTCGAATAACTACAGATCATACGCAACTTTTGAGACCCCAGGCGTTTAAAAATAAGTTTTTTTTTCTCTCTATGGAGAGCGAAAGAAGCTATTACGGATAGCCATAATTTCAAAGTCCCCCTCTATTTACAAGTTGCCCCATATTACGGTAACTAAATATTTTTTCTATCATCGGGACAATAAATTACAATATCATAGGCTAGTGTTATTTGGCATTCAAAAATATAATAAAAAGTGCGGTCGACTCGTCTCTTTATTGAGTTCCTCTCGTGCCTTGTATATATAATAAAGGAGCCAGTATTATCAGCTCAGCTCCTCACCTGGGTAAACCACTTGTTTGGGTCTTGTAAATACATACATCTATATTATGTACCTCTTTGTCTGTCATTCTTTGGGTTGAGACATCGACCATGGGCTAATATTTTATATTATACAAAATATATATTTTTTTATATAAGATCTACACATGAGGCTCCGAGAAAAAAATCCCTTAGTGCCTATGTCATCTTTGGGGATGCTATTTGGACGGTCTTTTTGGGGAAAGGAAGGAGATGAAGTTCTGGGAAGAAAGGAAATAGGAATCTGGGGGTCAACGTGTCCAGGAGTGACAGACGTATGAATTCATCCCTCCCATTGCGGTGCAAGGCGATAGGTCTAGGTTAGGTCTCACTCGACTAGTCTCTCCTGATCCGGCCCGCCACACAGTGGGTGGCCAAATGCATTCGCCGCCAAGACCTAGACAAACCTCACCCCATGAACCCGGGCACCCTTGCTAAGTTACCAAACGTAGCATGGCGCTTAGGTTGACCTGTGGCAGGGGTATTGGTTAACCGATAAATTAAATTATATTATTAATATATTGATCCATTCACGGTCCTAAGTTTTGATATTAAATCGAACATATTTTAATGTGAAAATTAAATTTGGTATTAAGTATAATGGGAGTTTGACATTAAAATAATTTTAAAAAATTTCAAAGACTGTAAAAAGAATAAAGGTTTATCTTAGGCTATTATTATTACATTTAAATAAGGTTTTCAATAGATTAAAAATGTAACGTTTTATTATTATTCATATATTATGTCATGCCCACATAACATATAGCCGGCCCTGTGCAAGCGCAATTGGAGCAAACCGCTCCGGGCGCCGACTCACGAAAGGCGCTGATAATACCTAACACCTAAAACAGCGCCCTTGAAGTTTTTTCTAGCGCCAGGCGCCTTCATCGTCAGCATATTATTAACATACCGACATCGTTATCTTCCTAACTTAGCTTCTGTAAACAATAAATGGTTTCTTATTTCAATTTCGACCAAAATCTACAATAAAATGTTTATTTCATACCTTAAATTATTATATTGAGAGAAAAAAAACGAATTTTAGAAAACTTTATAATATCTTCATACCTAAGTATTAATTTTCATCGATCTTTTCCAAAAATGTGGTAGGTTCCCCTATTCACATTGTTATCATGACGGTTCTAATTTCGGGGTGATATTTTTGACAGCTAAATTAATTTGGGGGTGAAGATTTGTGAAATTACCATCATTCCGACAATAGAATGGGATGCCATCTTGCAGCCATGTTCCCCATCTCTAATCTCCATGTCTTCTCTGGTGTCGGACGGCCTCTCGGCTCTCGGCAGAGGGCGAAGCTCGAACAATATCTCCGTAGGCAGCGTTAGCTATTCGGGGGCACATTCGTCTCAGTAGCCGAGGTGATTCTGTAAGAGTCTAGTAAACAGGTAAACACTGCCCTGTTCTTACTGTTTATTTCCAAGTCATTGTAGTGAGCTGACCTTTAATGGCATAGAAAAATCTATGATGGTCTCTTATAGTCTGATAAATGGGTTGAAAACCTTTTCATGTTAGAAGGCCGCAACCAAGAATTTTTTAATAGATAGGTACATTTCTAAAAACTGTTTTGTTTATTATTTAATAAAACAGTGTTAAACTAATAATTTATTTTAGAAACAATA
The DNA here is from genome assembly GCA_917563855.2 of Limnephilus lunatus. Lineage (NCBI taxonomy): Eukaryota > Metazoa > Arthropoda > Insecta > Trichoptera > Limnephilidae > Limnephilus > Limnephilus lunatus. The sequence goes on from OU830600.1 coordinate 50,047,839, forward strand.
AATGTACAGATATGATTTGATGAGATTTTCACTACCAAAAGTGTTATCGCGATTAATTTTTGGATTATTAAACGTTGTTGATATTTAGATTAGGTATAGTGAAGTGTTTGATTATGTATATAAAAGTGATACTGTGTTGCGCGCGCGTTAATCCTCCTAATTAGTGAAATTAATGTGCTTTTTAGCGTTTAGTTTTGGTGTAACCGTCAATTACCGGATACTAAGAACTAATAAGCTTAGCCCCGTAGTCCCTATTAATCTTCTCTTATTTTCTGGATTTCGGTTGCCTTCGCAAATAGGTGTGCTCGATTCGTTTTTGGGTTTTCTCAGTACTTCAGGAATAAATCCAAAGTAATTACCGGTTTCAATTAAGTGCTCGGCAATTACCGATTTTTCCGGATGGCCGAGTTTGCACGTTCGAAAGTTTTCTGAGATTCTTTTGGAGATCATCCCTGTCTTAAGAGGAAACTTGATTTCGGCAGACCTCGGAAGGTCTTGAATTGTAGCCGTTGTTTTGAACACAGTCTTAATGCGTTCTTGCTTCAGTATCCCAACAAATCCATCAGCAAAATTGTGAACATAAGGCAAGAAAGTGTAGCATTTTGACTTCTGTTCAATTCTGTCTTCATTTGGGATAGATTTGGCTCTTAAGATCTGCTTTATCTGGTTTGTGGGGTAACCGTTTGGATCCAATGCTTCGGTTAGCGTTATAAGCTCCGATCCGATTTTCGGTTCTTGGCATGTCCTTGTCACTCGGGACACCAACGTTTGATTAGACCTCTTTTCTGTGCTGGATGGGATATGATTCATCTTTTGGAGTACCGATGCCGATTCTTAAGGGTTGGTTTTCTATATACGGTGTGCGGCGTGTGCCCCACTTCTTTGCTCATCTGGCGAAACATGTCTTGTGTAAAAATAATAGATATAGATACTTACCTAGTAGAACAAAGAAATCTCATTTCATTTTAAGAATGACAATACAAATTAATTTTATTGTATTTCAACAAAATAAACACAAAATAATATTATACCTAATTTGCTTTTCTTACCGAACTCCTACGCGAAGTCACCTGGTTCGGCCTGCCACTGAAGTGAATCGGAGCCTATTCGGTCAGTGACCTCCTCCCTCTCCCATCGTCCCATCTCTCCCCCCCCCCCCCGCGCCCCCACCACACCCACACCCACACCAGCGCCCCAGCCTCCTTCCGCTTTAATATGCGCGTAGCCGCACTCCGCGTTGTGTCGCCGCGATGCACTTTGGCCGCTATTGCAGATTTCAGGAGGTAGCGTCAACCGATGCGCTGCATTTTGACGCCATCATCGTACCGCTGAGATCTTCTTTTATTTCTATTTTTGTTTAGCGCCCCGAAGACGATCAATCATCAATAATTACATCAATTTACGTCATTGATGGGATTGCCGGTTGATCGTTTACTAGAGCAATTGAACCGATTGACAATATCTAATTATTGGGACTTCGTTGGATTTGAAGAACGATCGCTAGGCCGTTTTCTGAATAGTTACAAAATATCCGCTAGATGGAGAGCGGTCGCAAGAGGTCGTCCTTTCATCAATCTAAGCAGTTTATCCATGGACCAGGGTTACGAGAAATTTATTGGAATTTAAAAACAAATCTTAGATTAGGTATTTTGTAAGGAGAACCTAGAAGGGGGGAAAGTGCTTGAATTCTACAATATTATTAGAGCTGACGTTACGAATACCGAAAAAGGTTATCCAAGATTCCTAATTATCCAACCATATTGAAAAATAATATTTTGTAAGAATGTAATATAATTTCATCTTTAACGAAGCAAATTTTCAAAAAAAGCAATTAAAAAAAGTAAATTGACTTATTACTTATTAATTAAAAAATAAATGCTAATTTTAATAAAATTTTCTATTATTTTATAGGTAGAATTATTACATAGCACCTAGTAGGGATTTCGGGTAAATTTAGAACATATACATTGTCAATCCTGCTATGGACTTATCGGATCGATAGACTTTTTTTCGAATTGAACCCTTGCCCGGAAGAATGTTTTTGTGCATTCTAACATTCGACGTAAAATATATATTTTTTAATTTTTATATATCTAATATTATACTTATTCTCTATATTGGGGATTCACTTATGATAAGATTAAGAAGATAGTACCTACTTCAAATGAATGCGTCTCTACAATGAGATTTATAGTCTACGAAGTACGAGTCGGACGAGAAGTTACAATAATTTATCTAAGGTGGTTGCACACATGAAACGTTTGATGGAAAATCCATTATTTCTCCTTCAATTTTTTAAAAATATTTTGGTAACAAATATTGACCCCTATTATCACACATTGGAAACCAACAAGTTGACGAAATTATTATGATATTATGACAAAAGACTTTAAAGTGTCTCAAGTGGTCTAAAAAACATTTGGAATTTGACAGTTCTCACAAGCTTCTAGGACTGTAATTTCGAATGGGGCACCTGGCGACGAAATTCATCCATCGTACAATAGTGCACGAAACCCATTGCGGCCATTGCCTTGTCCGAGCCCTTTGAAATTCAGTTTCATTGCAGAACGAAATTAGTTTATTCTTATAAATGCATTATATCGCGATTGTCCAAAGTTACGGAAAGTAAAATTAAAAGATTGCCTATTTATTAACGCCCTGGTAGGCTTTTACATGGAAATTTTACAATTTATTACAGTATTTAAGTATCACTGTATTCGTACACTTTAGATTATTTTTCCGCGGGCGTCCATAAAGCAACTAGGGCGAAAATATTGTCGAGTCGATTGAAGTTCCCTCAATCGCTCTTCACTGCGCATCGTCGTTGAAGTAATAAAGTACATTGACAATTAACATTGACCCTCTCCAGACTCCATTACATACATTGTGAAAAAATGTATAAATTACAAGGGAGCTATCAGCGATATACCTATCCCTAAAATTATTATAATTTTTTCGTATTTTTTTAAGTCTCTTTTTCAGTTACATGTGTTGTTTATGAGGAAATGTATGGTTCCAATGGTGCTATCAGCAGTAGGTACGCCTACGATAATATACGCTGACATTGATATTTTACATGATTTTGTTGTTGTTATTGTAATTTTATCTAAGTTGAACCACGCCGGAGCTAGAGCAATGTGAGATAACACGGCCCTACGTCGCAGAACATAGATTAGAATGTTAGTATGACGTCACTATTCAAAATACGTAAACATCGACAAAATAGGTACTATTATAGAATATTTGACTAAAATCGCGCAAGGTCCCATTTCAGACGTATTAATTCTAAATCATGTTTACATACATAAATTACCTATCGTCACCAGATACCAATATAACACCATGAATTAATATATATATATATATATTAATGAAGTTAATTTTATATCACCTGTTCCGTGTTCTTTCTGACTTTTTAACATTGCATTTTCTGTTTTTGCGGTGCCAGCTGGGTGGCTTACCGTGTGTCCACTTTCGACCTAAAACACAATTAACATTTTAAATAATCAATAAGGTGTATCCTAAACTATTGATAAATTCATAATATAATTAATCACCATTATTAAAAATTCTCAAATTGTTATTACTTACCCATGTTTAAACAAAATATTGGCGATTATCGTAAAAATCCAACAAAATCGCCTTGTGGATACTTGCAAGGAATCGCGAAGACTCGAACAGCGAAGCCAAATGCAAGCAGTGTCTGGACTAGACACACACACACCCCCAGATTCACCGATTGTTGATGTATGACGAATGAGAAGATATCTTTGTATGTATATGTTCGTTTGCCGTAATATATATATATATATATATATATATTTATATATATATATATATTCTTATTTTTATTTTTAACTTTTTGTGAGTAAAATCTCAAATTATAATATTTAATTATTATAATATTTTACTCATAAAAAGTTAAAAATAAATAAAAAATATTCATCCTAGACTTGCAGAAAAAGTCAATAGATGTCGCGTATTAAAAATAAAATGGATAAATATTTATCCAGACATCTAGATAGCATTTAGTTCGGGTTGAATCTTGCATATATAAAGATAGCAGCCAATAATATGTGCGCTAAGAAAATGAAGATAATGTTGGTAGTTCTTAGTCGAAATATGATACAGTTAAAAAGTGACCGAATTGGAAATGGGTTCCATAGCTCAGTTGGTAGAGCGCTTGCCATGTAAGCAAAGGGCCCTGGGTTCGAGTCCCAGTGGACCCAATATCTTTTTCTGATTTTTCTGTCTCCAGATTTTCGATTGAGTTTCGCTAATATTGTCTTCATTTAATTAAATAATATATATTCTGTGGAAGAAGTCGGGGATGCCTGAGGAAGACATGGCACGATCAAGTGAATCCGATTGAGTCGGGCCATGTCAAAAGTCATAATAATAGAAGAGTATGTATGAGACAAAGAGTGAGTGATGCAAAGAGTGTGCGCCAAGACCGAGTTGTTGGGCGGTTCGTCCTCTCTGCTTACCCCTGCTTGGAAACGGCATGATGGTTAGTTAGGTACCTACTTAGTTCTAAAAATCTATTATTTCATTCCAAAAGCAAATCTTCCATGCGAAAACCTATTTGTATGAAGCAGCAAAAACTCTCAATCTGTGAGTCCTGACGTCATGAATTTTGCACAGCCTTTTCCTCTGGAAAACAGATTTTTTGTTTGATGAATCACAGTGGTTAGAATCTAGAGTAAATTTATTTGTAATCAAGGTCATCAGTAATCACAAATCGGGGTTGTAATTTTTAATATTATGCCACTGATTTTTCTTTCAACACTACGTCGCTAATAACTTTCCAACCACTGTCAGACACCTACATTACGCATAATAAAAAAATGGGAATACCGCACAAGAGTCCCAACTGCTACCAATCATTTAGAACCAGTGAGATGAAGGCATCCTCAATTAAGGTATGTTGAGGCTGAAGGTAGTGGGGAAAAGGAAGATGGGGAAAAGGAAGATGGGGAAGAACCTGGCTATTCAGATCTGGTTACCAAACACGGCTAAAGCCTTTTCAAGCAACGTTTCAATTCGGAATGGTGGTCTTGTCTTACACTAGGGCGATGCTGAAACAATATTTTTCACTCTAGAACGTGCCGCAAATATACATATTATTTTTAAATGAATAAAATGTGAAATAGCACAACTAAATCAAATAAAATTTACTTTCACCCGCCGGGATTTGAACCCGCGACCTTCGGATTGCTAGTCGAGAGCTTTATCCTTCGACCACGGAGGCCGTCAAAATTGTACCTACTTTAAAGTAATTATGTCTAAATTAGGATTAGGAGATACTTTTCTATCAGAAAAATTGCTTACGGTAGTCGGCAGTATATATGTCACTGTAAAAGCCCGAACTACGGTAAATCCTAAGATTTTCCGGTAAATCCTAAGATTTACCAACTCTTAATGGTAAAAGTCCGAACCGTTCTACGAATATTTAAATAAGAAACGATTTTTTCGGCTTTTACCATTAGAATTTAGTACATGTTAGGTTAGGTTAGGTTAGGTTACGAATATTTAAATAAGAAACAATTTTTTCGTGTTTTTTTTTTTAATTTACTACATGTTAGGTTAGCTTAGGTTAGGTAAATGAACGATTATTATAGAACGGTTCGGACTTTTACCATTAAGAGTTGGTAAATCTTAGGATTTACCGTATTTCGGGCTTTTACAGTAACATATATACTCGTTTGTACCTATACTCTCCCCAAGATAACACCACAATTTGTTTTGTGTGGAACCCAAGATTCACAAAACAAATCGACCGAATTTGACTGGCAACTTTCATCAGAAATCTCCTATCAATGCCAAGAATTTTTAGGTTCTCAAATTCCTCATTGGACTTGATTTTTTACCTACCGGAACACTTACTTCCCATCCACTGGAAAACGAGCTTTAGTGATGAATTTTATTGGCGGGCCTAATAACAAATGTGTTATTTCACATATAATTTATATAAAAATAGTGTACAGTGTTATAATCTGGAAGAATGTACCTATTATTCATGTGATTTATTTTTGGGTTATTATGTCGTGTTGCGCTATCTCTAATGCGGTTACCGGACAACTCAATGTGTCCTCTTTGGACTCCACTGAGAAGTCATTAAAAGTAATGCATTTAATTGTTTTTAAATAGGTTAGGGGGCATACATTAATTACGTGATCTCAATAGGGGTGGGGGGGGGGGGGGGGGATCCAGCAAAATCTTACTTTATTTCCATTGTTCTCTCATTCGGCCTCTACGGATTGCACCTTTGTATATCTCTGGATTCATGGCTGAGAATACACTCTCTACAATAAGCCGTCGATATTCTATATCAACAGCTTCAAGCAGTGACTGGATATTTCTCATAAAAAATACTTTTTTTTTCGAACACTGACAGGCTTTTGGCAGACCATATATTTCCAACCTACATCATAATAATGTATCCCTCCCGCCACTTTTTCCGGGTAAAAGATTTTTTTTACCGCTTAAAACTGATCTACAAAGTCTTTGTTTTAAATAGACTTAAATTCCTCAATTTGTTTAAAATTCGAATAGAATTTTGTACTGTATCTGAGTGCCGCGCTACGCACTAATAATATTAATAATACGCAGAAATCTCCAGAGGGGCGCGCGCCGCGGTCGGGGTGACCTTCAGAGCACTACCTACACCCTACACCAGTACCTACCCGATTCCCTTTATTAATGTAATATGCCTACGTGCCCCACAACACGGGACACTTCATTTGTATAACAGACAACCAACAAACAAACAAACCATAAATCCAATATGTAGCTCAGCTCTACGGGAACGAACTAGGATAAGGATTACTCTAGCTTGCATGCGTAATATGTAGAATGTAGATTGTATCTATAGATAGGCTATTCCCAAGACTCGTAGAAAATGTATTTAACAAGATTCTCTCATACACAGGCACTTTTCTGAAAAAAAAAATCATCCGGCCTCTCGGACACTCGTGACGTAGTTTGAAGTCCAGTTGGACTCCGGAGAACGGTCTCTTTCACTTTTCATTAGGTATATAATATTATTTTTTGGTAAATCTAAGATATTTTCCTCGCACTTATGTTTGTTAGAATTAAGTTAGTCTCTCAGAAACTGTGCGTACTGTACAGGACTCGCAGATACTTATATAGTACACAACTGCTAACCCTGTACAAATCGCAAGTGCGCCCCACGGTTGAATTTGGCAGCCACCTCTGGTTCGGAGCTCCAAAATACCTAAAAAACCCTTGACTCTGTGCACAAACCTGGCGGTCCGTTTGATAGATTCTCCCATCTAACAGACGGATTGCAATCTTCAGAGCACCTTTAGAGCACAGGCGTCAGGTGGGAATGCTGTCCTTGTTCTACCGGTATTACAATGAAAGATGCTCCGAGGAACTAGCGTCATTGATCCCCTCGGCACCGGTGCATAGTCGGGAAATACGCCAAACACGCTCCCAACATTTGTACATGGTTGACATTAGTCACATGAAAACAGTCGTTTCTACGACTCGTTTTTGAGTTCAACAGCTCGGCTGTGGAACGGTTTGCCGGCCTCTGTGTTTCCTCCCTCCTTCAACATGGGTCTCTTCAAGACCCATGTTCACTCCTTCCTTTCCTCAAATAGACCAAAGATGACATAGGCCCTGAGGGAAATTATTTTCCTCAGGGCCTATGTCATCTTTGGTCATGTGCGTTATGTTTAACATGTGCGTTTCGCCCGATTTGTGAATTATTGGTATTACAGGAGAGATTTTAAATTGTTCTGGAAAGTGATCCCTCTTTTAAGAATGTATTAAAAACATGTAGCAATGGAATAATAATGTATTGTTTTATTTTTTTAGTGTACCTATTACCTAATAAACCATCAATTCATGTAGAATTTGTTGATTTTAGTCCATCAATGTATATTTAATTTCATTTGTTGTGATGGGTCAAAAATATGGTTCAACATGGTTCATGTGTTGTTTGCAGTGAAGCCGACTAAAATCGTAGATATGAAAATAGCGATCGTGTAAAGCGAAAATTTTTGTCTTTGATCTCTATGCGAGAATCGGGCTGAAAAAAGAGATGGTGTAAAACGGCTATTAATCTGACTTTGACATGACCCACCTCAAGTATTTGATGCACTCGATCGTACATTGTCTTTCTTCGGCATCCCTGACTGTTTCTATCATAGTTTTGTCAATATAAATAGGTGTCTTGTGTCTTCAATATTGCAATGCAATTATTTTCATCTTGGGCAGGTATTTGTTACCTTGATTATTTCAATAAAGGGAATTTCGTTAATTTTGTCATCCACTCATCCATTGTCGGTAAAGAAGGGAAAGTTTAGGTATGTGAATTGCAAATAATCTTCAGCATTCCAACGTTACCATTTTTCAGTTAGTAAGTATTTTCACTCCTGATATTTTGCAAAGCAAAAATAATATGCCCACATAATAAATAATAATAAATTAAATGGATTTATTGGATTGTCACCCGCAGCATTGACTTAAATGAAGCAATCCATTGAATCCGCCGCAATACGACCGATCAGCCTCTGAGAATAAACTGTCTTTATTGATAATCAATAATAATTGATACTAACCAGCATCAATCTGTGGAATGCAAAGGTCAGCGACTTTACTTTTATGTACTGTAATCTGTTTGTGTCTCCTGCCACTGGCAGCTCCGTTGTAATCTCTCTTTCTATTGCACGTGTCATCTTTGAGAGACGTCATGTCGTATCGGCCAAAACCCAAAGCCCTATTGCTATTTAACCGGGACATCAACCAGTTCGGCGACCATGGTATCCGACTCCGAGTGAGGGGGCCTCCATACAGCGCCTCCATAGAGCGCCGTGCATTTTACTTGTTGACTCGCGTCGATTCTGGTGTCGGCTACCAAATTGTGATGACACCAAGCGGACACCAGGTGAGGGATCCTCCAAAGAGCGCTATTAATTTGGTTTGGTGTCCCTGTCAAATATAAATAATATATAATCTGCAAATTTCGCGTTATCGCTAACGATATTTTTTTAGGTCACTATCTATGAATTAATATGACGCTCAAGTGGACGGAAGAAGTCGCGGAAGCCCGGGAAAATCATGATATGATCAAGTGAATCAAATACTGGAGTCAGTCAAGGCAAGGTTATATTGTAACTCCACATTCAAACTATTGTTCTACTGTTTTTTTCTTATGTAACGAAGCCCATACAAAATAAAGGGATGAGGATGATTTGATTGATGATGAAATGCAATATTTTTACAGGAGTAAAAACTAACTTACAAAATTCAAATATGATGACAACCAAACAATATATAATATTTAATACGTTAAATAATAATAATAATATCTTTTCATGTTTACCGACAATATATAAAATTTTAACCTCTTGTTTGACAGATTTAATATACACTCATTTAGATGAAAAAAATGTTTTATCTGAACAACAAAAAGGTTGTCGCAGAAAACATATGGGATGTAAAGAACAATTAGTTATTGATTCTGTAATTTTAAAACAGATTCAAACCCAAAAGCGTAATTTACATATTTGTTATATAGATTACCAAAAGGCTTACGATAGTGTCCCGCACTCGTGGCTGATAATTTTTTTAAATATATACAAAACTAGCTGGGTTACTCGGCTTCGCTCAGGACAACATTTGAGAGTGTTCTGGAATGTTCCACACTGATGTTCCCGATTCCCTATTCCCGAAAATTCCACGACATACTCTGCCACTCCTACCAGAATTTATAACTCCCTTGATAGTACCGGGACTCGTTTCTGAGTTTTTACGGTCCGCACGTTTTTTTGACTTTCTTTTATAATATATAGCTGTTTCCCGGCATGCGTTGCAATGCCATATTCAAATAAATAAAATGTTACTCCTTGCATGTCCTTTCCCGTGCGTTCCCCTCCAGCGTTCCACTTCCACCTTCCCCGCCACCGCTCACCCGCTCCCCCGTCCCGCCAACCCCCCTGGCACTTCATTTCTCGACTCTTCTCCCGCCCGGCCCGTAGCCGAAACTTTTTTCTAATACTAACATTTTTAAACTCGTGATATCTTTCTAATTAAATATCCGAATTGAAAAATTCAAAAAGTTAAATAAAGGTATTGAAGCTGTCTTGAATATGAAGTAATTTATTTTGATAAGGATTAAAACCAAGATACAAATAAAGAGCCTTTTCAAGCGGCGACATTTTAATTAAATTTTTAAAATAAAAGAATACTTATTGTGGCATAACCATAATAGTTAGACATATGCTGTCACGACCTTTTTTGTAAATAATGATGTGTTCTACAAAGTCGTAGTACATTATTTTATTCTATCATCAATAGTTTTCGCAGCGCACGCGATGTAAAGAATATTTTAGGTAATTTTTTTACACCTTGGGTTGCATTATTGAAGTTTTATTAAGGATGCCTATTTTTTTTGAAAAAAGAATATAGCCTATGTTACCCAGGGATAGTGTAGCTTCCAAACAGCGAAAGAATTTTTCAAATCGGTTCAGTAGTTTCGGAGCCTATTCAATGCAAACAAACAAATCTTACCTCTTTATATAGTGTAGTAGATAGATAGTAGATTAACCCAATTATTATTAGCTTTTTGGAAAAAATTATGGCATTTTGGAATACCGATTTACTTGTGAGTTTGAAAGATAAGAACATTATAGTACCGGGCATTTCAATAAAAAGAGGGATTTTCCAAGGAGACTCATTGAGTCCCCTTTGGTTTTGCTTAGCATTAAATCCTCTATCTAAAATGTTAATTAAAAGCAAGTTTGGAATAAAAATTAAAGGTAATACAATGGAGAGCAATATAATTTCACATTTATTATTTATGGATGATTTAAAATTATTTTCGAATTCTGAACCAAATTTAGAGAAAATGATTAGAGTAGTTAAAATTTTTTCAGATGATATTAAAATGACTTTTAGTTTAGACAAATGTAGAACGATCCATATAGAGAAAGGTAAAATTGTAGATGGAGACGAGGGTATATTTAGAAACTTTAAAATTTAAAGTATGAAAGGGGATTATGTTTATAAATATTTAGGATATCCGCAACCAAATAGATTAGATCATACTAGTATTAAAAATGATATTAGGATTAAATTTAAAACTAGGATCAGAAAAATTTTGAAATGCAATCTATCTGCTAAAAATTTAGTAAAGGCAATAAATTCTTGGGCAATACCTCTATTAACTTACTAATTTGGCATAATTAAATGGTCTAATACAGTTTTAGATAGCTTAGAACGATTAATTAGAACTACGTTAACAAAGTTTAATTGCCATCATCCAAATTCAGCTATAGAACGAATTAATTTACCTAGAAATTTAGGAGGTAGAGGTATAGTCAAAATAACACCTTTAAAACATAATCAGGTAGAAATGCTAAGAAATTTTTTCCATAGGAAAGCTGATAGTTCAGAAATGCATAAAATAATTTGCAAGGCAGATAGAAATATTTCGCCATTAAATTTATACGACGAGAATGCCAGCATTCTTATAAATACCAACCAGGAATTATTAGATTCCTGGTCAAATAAAATTCTTCACGCAAAACACTTCAACTATCTCAACCAACCATATGTTGACAAACTTTCGTCAAACAAATGGTTGAGTATTGGAGAGTTGAGCGCAGAAATAGAAGGCTTTATGCTTGCCATTCAAGATAGAGTCATTAATACTAAAAATTATAGGAAGCATATCATCAAAGATACAAATCAAATTGATGATTTATGTAGAAAATGTTTGGCTTTTCCGGAAACTATAGAACATATTATATGGGGATGTTCTGTATTAGCGCCGCCCGAGTATACATTTAGGCACAATCAAGTTTTAAAAATAATTCACCAAAGTTTGGTAATTAAACATAACTTGATTGACTGCCGTAATGTACCACATATTATGAATATGAACCGAATTCATTTTTAGAAAATGAATTTTATAAAATTTATTATGAAAAAACTATTCTAACAGACAGAACAATTAGTCATAATAGACCCGATATGGTTTTACATGACAAAATTTTAAAAAATTACTTATGTCATTGATGTCGCTATTCCAAATTCTTGTAATATTCAGAAAACTATTTCTGAAAAAATAAGAAAATATACAGATTTAGGAAATGAGATAAAAAGAATTTGGCACTCTCAGACTATAAAATTTTTACCATTTGTTATTTCGACTACTGGCATTATATCTAGCTTTCTCATTCAAAATTTAGGCGTATTAGATTTGTCAAAGAATTTATATATAAAAATGCAAAAGGCAGTCATTTTAAATACATGTAGGATTACGAAAGATTTTTTAAATATTTATATTGAGGGATCAGTAGGATTTATCGGACCAGTTAGGATTTCATCAGAGCCGAACCCTCTGATATGAAAATATCTGGAGTCGGTGAAATATTTTCCCATTATGTTTCTGGTGGATTGACGTATTGTTCTTGTATTGTTTTGTATTTATTATACTTATATAGTGCACTTACATTGCGTGAATTTACTAGATAATCATTTGTGGAAAAGTGTGTAGAAGGGTTTAGTATTTCATTTGGGAAAGATTTAACCCGGACATAAAATCTGGAGCACCGTAAAAATTTGGAAAACAAACAGCTTTAAAAAAGATACAGAAAAAAAGAAAGAGTTCTATAATAAAACAGTAAGCCTAAAAACATGTTTTCGCTGATAAATTTTTTTTTCGCTTACAAAAAAAAACAAAAAAAACAAAGAAAAAAAATAGTTAGGAGAAGCTAAATACTTAAATATGCATGATAAAATATAGAAAAACACAATAAAGGGTAAGCTTATGATCTTATATGAGTATATGGATGATATGTATGTAATTAGGGAATATGTAAATATATTGCAAATTAGTAAAATAAATCTGATTAATAATATAATAAATAAATATGGATGTTAAGTGGTGTGTTGTGATGCATTACATTTATCTGATAGTGTTGCTTTGAATTTGTTGAAAGTAATATTGAAGATGTCTGTATATGTGAGGTGTGTGTTATGATAGTGGCAGTCTCGATGTATGAATTCATTTTGTAAGTAGCTGGTGTTGGAGCTGCTGTTATAAAAAAGGGATACGTTTCTGCCATTGCGACCAGGAACTCTAACATCTATTTTTTGTAAAAGATACGGGGAAGATATCGTATTATTTAGGATTCTGTACAATAACAATTGATCAGAAATAATTCTCCTAGAATTTAATTTCGGGATTTTAAAGAATTGACGGATGGATGTCTTCATTTGATTGGAATGCATAAAACGACCGAAAATTTATGTAGGAGAGAAATTTTTCCTGAACACGTTCTATTCTATGAACATATGTTATATATCTTGGATTCCAAATTTGTGAGGCGTGATCTAGGTGCGGACGAACATAGGTATAATATAGCAAAATAGTAATATGCTATAAATAAATAATATAGCATAATAAACATAGGTATAATATAACAAAATAAGATCGAGATAATAAAATAGTTTTGATGTTCGTAGTATAAATCCTAACGTTCCCCCCCCCCCCCCGAAACGATTTTTGAAATGTACACATTGTAGTAGGAAATGTACAATGGATTTCCTACTACAAATTAAAAATGATGAGAAGTATAAATAAAAGATAACAACTTATCAAATCGTTGCACCTAAAGAAAGTGTATCAGTGTGCATAGCTCGTGTATGAGCGTATTTTCTATATTGACGCAATTCCCACTTGAATTTCTGCGGCGCCCCCCCAGACCCAGGGCCGGATTAACCATGTCGGGGCCCCTAGGCAATGCACGTCTCGGGGCCCCTTTACCAATAGTGGACTAACCGTGGCGGAGGGGGGGGGGGGTGGAAGGGGCAGCCCTCCCCGGACCTCTGGTCCTCGGGTACCTCCAAACACCTCCGAGTTCCCTTGATCAAATCCTTAACGAGGCTTTTAAGCACCAGGACGCTGTAAAAAACTTTTTTTGTAATTCGTTTTTAATTTCATTTTTTGAAAGATGTATTTGTTAAGAAATTCGAAAAATTGATGGAGATACAGCATTTTACGTGAAACCGTTTGAAGCAGTTTGTATGTTTTTATCCTTCAGCAAAACTTTGAACGCGTTTTTCTCTAAACTTATTTAAAACATTTTTCAACCTCTATACATCCAATTTGCATACACTTAGTCTTAAACTGTTCAAAAATCTAGTGTTTATGGCACCACGTAGGTGAATTTTGATATCTAAAAAAAAAGAAAAACTAGCGGACCAGCTAATTCTACTTTCGATTTTTTATGGAAAATTTTCATTCACAAAAAAATAGAAGGGGGCCTTTTATGAAAAAATCCCAAAGTAGTGCCACATTGACTGGATTTTCTAACAGTTTAAGATTTACGAGTAGTGCATGCATATCGGATGTATAATTTTTCTAATATGTTGAAAAAAGCAGTTTCGAGAAAAACGCGTTTAAAGTTTTGCTGAACGTTAATTCAAAATTAAAACTGTAAAACGGTTTCATTCAGAATTCTGTATCTTCGTCAATTTTATGAATTTCCTTAAAACATTTGGTGAGCAAATTATTAACAATGCATATATTTTTTAAAATTATTTATTAACCAAGAAAAGCACATATTACGTATATATATATATTTTTTTTTTTTCAGTTCGAAGTACAATTTTTTTGGTATATACCACCTTATTAGGCTGAGCCTGTTCCAAGGTGGCAGGAATTTAATGAAATTTTGATTACTTAATCTTGTAAGATAAAATTAAATAAAAATTTTAATTTACAATTGAAAAGATAAATTTAATGAAGGGAAAATAAAAATAAAAATGATGAGAAATATAACAAATAAGAAATATAAAAAAATTAAATAATAAATAAATAAGAATAATAAGAAATGTAAAAAAAAATATTATTTGAGAGGAAAAGAGAAAGATACAGGCGTTTAGTTTGTTGCTATTTTGTACAAGTTATCTGCCCGCAGTATAAAATGCCTTTGTTGAATATCCTCGTATGAATTTTGTGTTTTAGATTTTTTGTCACATTAATATCTTTTATAACTTTTTCCGAAAATGAATTAAAAAAAAATGATAATTCTTTCTTACAGTGTACTGGTGCCTTAAAGTCTTGTTTGGAATTTGATCAAGGGAACATGGAGGCGTTTGGAGGCCCCCCAGAGTCAGAGACCCGTGTGAACTGAATAAAAAGCGTTTAAAATTATATAAACTTCTTAAACCGGGGGGGGAGCTCATTCTGCTTTGGCCTCTGGCGGGCTCAGTTCACCAACGTAATTTTATTCATATTTCATCTGCTTTTTAGGAAGGTATGCCAACACCCCATTCAATAAAAAAATACAAATACGAATACAATAGTGCAATGAGCAGTCTTATCACTAAAGTGATCTCTTCCAGACAACCTTCGTACGAAGAGATACAAAGAACTTTAGCAAGCAGATATTATGTAGTGTTCACTAAAGCTTGTCCAACATTTATATTGTAAACATATAATTAGAAATAAAACCAAAAAAAGATAAATTAAAACAAAACAAATGCCAATATAAACCACACACGGCACCTACAATCATATCCCCATTGATACTAGAAGGAAAGTAAAGTAAAATACAGCTATGTATAAATATTTGTTTTAATTATTAACTTTTTATTTATTATTATTGACTTTTTATTTATTATTTGTGCATGATATGAACATTAGTTATTGGGTTATAACCTAATTATTATAATTTGTTGTTTTCTTTAATGTTATTAACCTGCAAGTGTTCCTAATAAAAAAAATTAAAAATTAAAACACCTTGAAAGCTGACTTTTTTCAAAATGGGTGCCAGAGTTGCTCACTAATTGAGATTCGAACCACTGACGCAAGTTATTTTTTCTTGAGGCGCGGGGCCCCTAGCCGATGCGGGGCCCCTAGGCAGTTGCCTACTCTGCCTTAGGGATAATCCGGTACTGCCCAGACCTCCAAAACGCCCACAGGGGGGCGCTTGCACCCCCGTTAAGAATCACTGTTTTAGCTTGTAGTTTTTCTAGATTTTAGAAATGTATTGTAAGCTTTTACAGCGCCCTTGAGGTGATTTTTCACAAAAAACGGCGCTATATAAATCATCCAAATATTAATTCTAGAAAATAACCATTGCTAAAATTATCTTAAGAATTAAGAAAACTATTTTCAAATGCCTTTTAAAACATAAAATATAATTATTGGTTTTGTACTGAGGATTTAACCTTCCTCTCGGTGATCGGAATCAACCGCGCTACCAACTCTATTTTAAAATATCTTTCAAAACTATTTTTTGTTTGACCGCGTTACAAGCCGGGCCAAATCCGGAGTTGGTAGGGCCGACATTTATTTCGCATATTAAGTGCAGTGCTTTAATTTTTTTAAATTTCTAAATGTCCACGTGTGTGTACGTGATTCCACCAAAAGTTAATTGTACAAAAATAATGCATTGTCAACGACAACGAGCCTATAAAACGAGTTTCAGGTAGATCGGATGTCGGGAAGTGGGTTGATTTCCAGTTCCAAGATTCCCCTTCATTTGTATTTATTATTATCATTTATTTAATAAAGAAAACAAAAGTGAAGTACTCGTAGATGTATTTCAAAATAATACTCTACTAGTTGGGTTACCCGGCTTCGCTCAGGACAACATTCGAGAGTGTTCTGGAATGGTCCACAATGATGTTCCCGATTCCCTATTCCCGAACATTCCACGACATACCCCGCCACTCCTTCCAGAACTATCTAGAGCTCTATGGAACCTTCTAGAACTTTAGTAGACTGTTCTAGAAATTTCAAGACGGTGAAGAGTTGCAACTCTTATCGATGTATAGATATGACTTTTTGGCGAGATTCTGTCTTTCGCTCTGATTTCTGTCGAAATCGATATACTATATGATGTATATTTTTGTAAGCATGTTTTGCAGTTGATTTCCATTACAACTAACTTTATTTATTTTCAATAATGACTGGATTCTTAATTCCTCTCCCGTCTGTGGCGGTTAACTTTAATCCCGCAGCTTTTAACCCTGCAGTGGTCGCTCTCTTAAAAGTAACGCCAGTGGTCGCGTGGATTACATATGTAGGCCATTTTTAAACTTAAAAAAATAAGTGAAATCATTTAGAATTATTGTGTATTTATGTTTTAATCTTATAATCTAAGCATTGTTTATTAGAAATAAGCAACATAAATTAAACATAACTTTTATGTTTTTCACAATAAGGAACTCCAGTGAAAAATATTATGGCTTTAAAAAAATATGTTCATATAAACTATAGACCAATAAACGCTGATCCTGAATTTATAAGTTTTATTAAATAATATTAAACTTACAGTATATTGAAAAGTGCATTTTTAATAGTCTCGTTAAAACACACTTTGGTATTACTAAAAGGTTAATGGTGACATCACTGATCACTGTAAAGTCATTATACGGGAATGTATGTATGACACAAGCCATCGTATTAACCACTCCGATACATCGCGAATATATTATGCACTTTTTACGTCTTAAACGACATGTCAGAATTACGAAAACTTTATGTTATTTCCGCTTCACAATTAAAGCTCTATAAATGAAACATTTCCGAACTTAGCCGAATACTAAAAACTGTTTTTGAAAGGTTATGAAATAAGCTTTCAAATTGTTATGTTACAAATAAATATTAACATTTGTAAACATTAAAATTTAGAATGCAAACATAAAAAAAATGAAAAAATGACTCACGTGATGTTTTTATGTGAAAACGGTACTAAAATCACGGATTATATAAAAGACAATATTTATTCTATCTTATAAATGTATAATAAACAATTTGGTCATCATTTCATACAAGAATATTTAATAAAAAAATAACGATGTCGAACAGTGGATATGCAATTTGGCGGTCTGTCATGTATCATTCATATTCATGTATATTTCTATGGACATCTTGCATAGTGATGGGTAGCTTGATTTATTACGGAGCTTCTCCTTTTTGTTTTAGGGATGTCACTAGAACAATAACGGAGTTATGACGATTTCTGTATAAACATACGCGTTGACGTGTAAACACGCTTATTGTACTTAACTGATGTCGGCATATTAACGTGTATATCTGCTTATGTTGCTGAGTGGTTAACAACATTTCATCTTATTCGTTTATACATACAGCCTTACTAAAAATTCCCGTGAAAATTTTATTCAATTGACAAACTTCTTATTTTTGAAGATGTCGTAAAAGCATATACCTTTATAGAAACTAGATAGAATTGCCTTTTAGATTTTTGTATCTGACATATACGATCGTGTTTGAAAATTGCAGTAGTTTAAGTTTCAACATGAAAAAAAAAGCTGACTCTAAACATATTCTATTAAATGGTCAGAAAATTTTGGAAAATTCAAAATTTTTAAAATACAATCCTCTTACTTTATGAATTTGGAATAAAACTGTCACTTCACTTTTTATCTCGTTCATACAATTAAAAATGATAAAAAAATATTATAATAATTCCGAAAAAATAACTGAAAAAATATGACATCTTGGATTCGGTTTTACGCAATTTATGGGTTGATTTCTCGAATTTGTATTTATTTACACATGCATAAGGCTTTTACATTATTTAATAATATCTATTACTTTTATGGAAGTTTTATTTAATTCACGCGGAAAAGTCATTTAAAAAAAATTCAGAAGTAACCTAAAACCTATCGTTAACGAAACTAAATCACCAACAAAACATTATTCGCGGATTATTTTAAGTCTGTCTATGAAAAGGATATACCTGATAATGAAATTCCCAAATTCTCGACTAATCTTAGTCTGAACATATCTGAAATACACATTGAAATTAATGATATTAAAAAGCATGTCAATTTGTTAGATGCTAGAAAAAGTGCTGGACCTGACAACATTCCACCTGTGTTAATTAAAGAATGTCTAAACAGCTTATCTGTTCCTCTTTGTCTAATTTTTAACCAATCATTAAAGACAGGTTGTTTCCCTAATATATGGAAACATAGTTTTCTTACACCTATTTTTAAAAAGGGAGACAAAACGGATGTTACAAATTACAGACCAATATGTATCCAGTCATCGATACCTAAACTTTTTGAAACAATAGTACTCGATAAAATATCTACATACATAAACAAAATTATAACTCCCCACCAACATGGCTTTTGTTCAAATAAATCAACATTAACTAATTTACTAATTTATGAAAACTTTATATCTAAATCCTTAGCAAACAGATGCCAGGTAGACTCAGTATACACTGACTTCAGCAAGGCATTTGACAAGGTGTGTCTCAAAATATTAATGAATAAATTAGAAAAACTTGGAATTTACGGTAATTTACTAAATTGGTTTGCTAGTTATTTGTTCAAAAGAAGTATTAGTGTAAAAATAAATGGCACAATTTCATACGAATTTATGGCGACAAGTGGAGTGCCACAAGGCTCTCATTTAGGGCCCATTTTGTTTTTAATATTCATAAATGATATTGTTGATGTATTTACTGATATAAACGTTCTACTGTTTGCAGATGACATGAAACTATATAAAGAAATTAACCACATTAATGATTGCATTACACTACAAACTAACTTGAGATATCTTTTTGAATGGTGCACTGTCAACAAACTAGCATTGAACATAAATAAATGTCAGTTCATTTGTTTTTCCAAAATAAATAATCCTATATTATTTCAGTATTCATTAAATGATGTAAATTTAAATTGTGTTAATGAAATTATGGATCTAGGCATTATGTTCGACAGTAAACTTACCTTTGTATGTCATATTAATAATATTATCAACAAATCCCTAAAGACTCTTGGCTTTGTTTTAAGAGCTGCAAAAGATTTCAATTATTTGGGTACATTTATCATGTTATATAAAACCCTTGTCAGATGCCAACTTGAGTATAACTCTACGTTATGGTCTCCCTTTTACAATATTCATTCAGATAACATTGAAAAGGTTCAACGTAGGTTTCTTAGGTTTATAAACTTTAAATTGCATATTCCTATACAAAACATTGATTACAATTACCTCCTGGATAAAATTTCACTATTGAAACTTTCAGAAAGAAGAATAAGCACAGATTTAATACTATTACATAAAATACTGCATTACAAAATTGACTGTCCTGAATTACTTCAATTTATCAATATCCATGTTCCCAAAAAATCATGCCGACATTTATTACCCTTTTACTTCAATAACACCAGGACACTAGCTTATCAAAATTCTCCGATTCCGAGACTTCACAGTCTCGGAAATAAATATTCTGATCTGGGCGATATATTTCATCTCAAAACAAATCAGTATAAATGTTGTTTATTTTATCACTTTTATTCTTTAAGACACAAGTAGACCATAGCATAGAAGTTATTTGGTAGGTAGGTACATACTCGTACTACCAAATAACTTCTATGCTGCTACTATGGTGCTACAATTTTGTTTTGTAGAATCTTTTAAATTCAATTGTGAGGATTATTAGTTTCTGTTTACACTTTTATCTATGTATTTTGTTTTGTGTTTTGTTTCAACGTTCTTTGTCATTATCTTTATATTTTTCTTTATTGTTTAAATTTTTAAGTTTTTACTTTGATACAAATATTTTGTAAAAAAATTATAATAAAAGCCCACTAGGGCGTGTAATAAATAAATAAATAAATAAATAAATAAATTATTTAAAGGACTAAAACTGAGAAAAGTAACGCCAGCATTGGTAATTATGTTGAATTACACTAATATCACAGTGATTTGATGATTTAAACGAAATTTATCTTTAAAAACATAAAATTAACTGCAAGTATAATTCAACATGTCAAACATTATTTTAAGCCCATAAATGAACTCGCCATACGCCATAAATAAACCAATCATACGCGTAAAAAAAACAAGATGGCCGCGGCGCCTGCGCAGATCTATGTGAGGTTCAAGGGGACCAACATAAAAATCATAAAATACGTGATATCGTTATTTAGTAGATGACGTGATTGATGACGTCACACGACCCATCATAGATACGGTGGTTTTCGGGGATCTTGAAAAATTAAAACTTTGACAATTATTTTAACTATTAAAACTAACTCTAAAAAATATTTATGTATGCAGTTATTAAAGTTAGAAGGTCATTATTCATTTTTAAAAAAAATTGGTCTGGAATTCTCTATTAAGCAAAACATAAACGACCTCTTTTTTTAAACCAAAAATTACGTCTTTATTGATATAACAAAAAAAGTAAAATAAAAAATAACGTATTTTAATTTAATTGCTGATTTCTGAGCGGGGTAATCATAAAATTGTAGAATGATTAGGAAAAATTTTTTTTTTGCATTTTGCATACACTTTTCGTGTGTGCAAAATGTGTTACGTGATTGGTCGCGCGGATTACAGGTGTAGGTAGACCATCGACTTTGCGGAGCTCCTGTTACAGAATTAATGCGTTCCCGACACCAGCGCCGAGCTGAACGCGTCCGTGTGTTATCCAACTTAAAGTACACGGAAGACAAAATGATTCGCGCCACCCGTTTTTGAGGAATCTTAAATTTTGCATGAGTGGATAACATAATATATGTAATCCACGCGACCACTCCAGGATTAATCACTGTACCTATATCTGTCGTTGAAGTGGGGTTCGATAATAAGCTGATGTAAAACTGACATCGGGCAAAGACAGACACGGGTGTCTTGAGTCGTGAGTATACCCTCCACTCTGCATTATTATTAAATAAAAGCCACGTTCGTTATAATATGATGCACTCACCCGACTCACCCCCTTGTTCATACAATGGTGCTTATTTATTCATCATTGTAAAGAGTGACTTATTCTTATTACAGAAAGGGTCCTCGCCGTAATAAACAGACCAGTGTTTACTTTTTGTTATATTAATTAATCACTTTATTGTGTTGTCGCGTGTAAAGAAGCTGCTCATAAATATACCTACTATTGTAAGAAGAGTGCATAGGAAGTACACACGGTGAGACTTCTTAAGAGGAAAACGGGCGGCTCGGCGTTTTGTCCATACAAATGTATTCCCAAATTTCTTCTCCGAATTTTGACACTAATTTAAATATTTTTTAATATAATAATGAACCACTATCGTGTCTGTACGTTTTGTTTTTTTTGATAAGTTACTTCTGGAGATTAGGACCCTCCAAAATCGTTAAAATTGCCTGGTTTGAACGCCATCAACAGACTTTCAGTGTACAAACTAGACAATGTATTTTTCAAAAAAGCAAAACGTGCCGGCATAGAATATTTTCTTCTACTCCAGTTGGTAAAAAAATCTTAAAAATGGGTCGAGTTTTGGATGAGAAAAATAGGGAATATAAAGGTCGATAGTTACGATTTTATTTAGATATTATCAGCCTGATAATGTTGTTCTTTTCGCTCAATATTCGGAGCGGGGGGAGGGTAACAACGACAGCAACAGCAGCAATTTGGTAAAATACGTATTATTCAAATTTCTTGGCGACCGTATTTCCTCTTAAATATTATTATGATGTTGCCCCCTCTTTGCCCTCAGTGGCTGCTATTCTTAGCTCTTGTTATTCGTGTATAAATATTATATAATTCTTAATTATCTTTTTCTTGTTGCATTTTCACCCTGGAAAAATATGGCGTGGTCATGTTTTAATTATTATAACGATCCCGATTATTCTTCCTTGTTTGCTTTCAGTTTTTCGTTATTTTTATCCTCCTGTTTTAATTCTGCATTGTTTTCATTTCAAGCGTCATAAACTGTAAGGAATATTCTAGAAAACATTACAAAGATACCTGGGATTTCGCCCTCGGTGGACGATAATAATGTTATTATCATCTGTATTTATACTCATGGTGTGGGTAGGAGGAATAAAGTTCTCGTATATTATACAATAAGACACACAAACGGCACCGGACGTCAGAAACTAAAACCTACGTTAAATAAAATAATTCAGAATTCAGACACGTATACATTGCCCAACAAAATATTTTTTATTTTTTATTATGAAACTGTTACGTCGAATATAAAACTTAATTTCCTCATGTGCTGTGGTATTTCAGCAACATATTATAATGATTAGTATAAAAATAATATTTTACAACCATATATATGAAGTATTTTCTTTCACAAAACCATTCGAGGTTCCCGAAAAGGCTGGATGTAATAATAATAATTTGCCACGTTCCATATTATATTATATTTCTAAATACCTACGTAATATTTTTTAGTAAAATCATAAACCGTCTTACTTAGTACCGCGTGGGTACACTGGGTACCCATTACCCATCTCATTTCGTAGCTTTATTCGTCAAGACAAATAATTATAATTGAAGTAAGCATGGCATAGCTTCCGAATCCAATGTCACGCCGGAACCGCCTGCCTTGTAGAGACTTCCTCCGTACTTCCGACTCCGACCAGTAGTTAATCAAAAAACAATTGTCTTTCCACCAAGACAGACAGACCACCCTGTCGTACCTAGAGTTTGCCACTGAGAGCCCCGCTGTAACCGCTCTTCCTGTTTCATGCGTCGTTCATAAGAAAGATGGAGGAACTTACGACGAATCTACCAGCAATACCTACGTCTCTATAGATACAATTTGCACATTGTTACCGTGAGTGCGGTCGTCTCAATAATATCACACTGTGATGGGCGTCCTTCGCAACAAATATGACAACAACAGATGAAGGAATAGATCCCTACTCACTTCCCTTGATGTCACAATGGCCAGTCTGATTGCATCATTCGGTAGGTATTGAATATTGAATGTCTGCACTTTTTTGTCACGAAGGGCTGGTACTTAGGCAGACCGGACCAGCCGCACACCAGACATACATTTGTGTTACGATAACTGTGAAGCCACTTTTGAAACGCGACACATCTAAGGCAGGCCGTACACCAGACATACATTTGTAGTACGATAACTGTGGTGCCACATTTGAAACGCGACACATTTAACGCCCCCCTATATTTGAACGCAAGCACGCACACTAAGGACACGATTGTAGCGGGTGCAGTTTCTGGCGAGACGACAGCCGCGCTACATGTTTTCAAGATCGAACGCGTTCGATATTTGTGGCGCAGTGGCTTGCAAAAATGAAAGACAATATTGAATTTCAGAGGTTCAAAAAAAAATCCTATATTATGTAACCATTTTTATTTATTTATTTATGAATTGACTAAATTACTTACTTTGATAACATTTTTGATTATATTTTATGCTTAATTTGATTTTATTTTAAATTTGATTTAATTTGAATTGATTATATTTTATTTGATTCGATTTTTTTGTATTGGAGTTTTAATATTAAGATTATTGGCTTTAATTTGAATTCCGATTTACATTATTAAGTATTTTTTAATTAATTTTTTTTTCAACTTGTATTATTTATATTGTGTGCGTTGAATTAGAGATTTTATATAAAATCTCCTGGAAAGCATCTGGTTTTCAGCAGTGCCCCCAATATAAAACAGGAAATAAATAAATAAAATTAAATTAAAATTAAATTGATAAAACAATACAATATTGATTTCCAAGCTATGACCAGCGGCAGTAGGTAATGTTAATTTTAGATTCCTCGAACAGAATACAAAATAAAATCGATTCTAATAAAATTTTAATCTATTCAAATTAAATCAAATTCAAAATAAAATAAATTAAGTATAAAATATAATCAAAAATGTAATCAAAGTAAATAATATAGTCAATTCATAAATAAATAAATAAAAATGGTTATATAATATAGGATTTTTTTCAACCTCTGCAATAAACTCCACATAAAATTCAATATTGTCTTTCATTTTTTCAAACCACTGCGCCACAAATATCGAACGCGTTCGATCTTGAAAACATATAGCCCGGCTAACGTCTCGCCACAAACTGCACCCACTACAAACGTGTCCTTGATGTGCGTGCTTGCGTTTAAATGTAGGGGGGCGAGAAATCCTAAATTGTAGCTGAGCAGTGACCTTTTCATCAATAGAAAAAAATTATATTGTAAAAAAAACTGTTGATGAATAAACGTTATTATTATTATTATAAACCATGGACTCACTGATTATAGCATTAGACTAGGGTTGCCATTCCAAACTTTGAAATCCAGGATTTGAAGGTAGAAAAACCAGGACATTTCGGTTTTAAGCCAGGACTATATATGTATAAGAGCAGTACCTAATTTTTATAGTTATGTCAACTTCACACGCGTGGCGCAAGCCCAGTATTAAATTCCATAAAAAATGATCAAATCAATATCAAATCTCGAATTCAACGCACACAATATAAATAAAAGAAGTTAAAATAAAAATAAAATAAAAAATTTAAGAAAAAAATAAAGATAAATTAATAATGTAAATCGGAATTCAAATTAAAGCCAATAATCGTAATATATAAAGTCCATTACAAAATAAAATCGATCCAAATAAAATATAATCAATTCAAATAAAATCAAATTCAAAATAAAATCAAATTAAGTATAAAATATAATGCAAAATTTAATCAAAGTAAATAATATAGTCAATTCATAAATAAATAAATACAAATGGTTATATAATTTAGGATTTTTTTCAACCTCTGCAATAAACTCCACATGAAATTCAATATTGTCTTTCATTTTTTCACACCACTGCGCCACAAATATCGAACGCGTTCGATCTTGAAAACATGTAGCGCGACTAACGTCTCGCCACCAACTGCACCCGCTACAAACGTATCCTTGGTGTGCGTGCTTGCGTTTAAATATAGGGGGGAGTTAAATGTGTCGCGTTTCAAATGTGGCACCACAATTATCGTAACACAAATGTATGTCTGGTGTGTGGCCTGCCTTAGTCTAAACTTTATATTATGTTGCATCACCCTAGCGAGCACAAGCGAGAATCTGAAACAGTGAAATGTCATTGCGTCGTTCAGTTTGTAAAGCTTTTTCTGCACATGGACTTTTTTTGTGTTCGAGTTTGGCAGGCTTCTTAAATGTATCATTAGAACTTTGGTATATTATCTAATTACACAATTTCAACTTTATGTAAATATGTCTTATTTAATTTGAAAGTAAATCGTGATGTTTTCGAGTTTCCAAAACTCTATGATCAAAACTTACGCTTTATTTATTTATTTATTTAACGCCCAGAGGGCTTTTAAATGTTTGGTAGTAGGTACAATTAATTCATGACAGATGAAGAAATGATAAAAATAAAATTAGATAAAAACAAGATAAATTACTAAGTTAATTAATAAATAAATTAGTGTGATCTATATCTAACAACTCCTCAAATTTTTCATTTTCTAAGAATTCTCTAACTTCCTCATCTTCTTCTTGTAACCCAATCTAACTATATATATAATTTTATTATAGAAGATTTGTGTGCATAGTATTAAGAGCAGGCATAACATAATATATTTTTTACTTATTTTTATTTACTATCTAAGCAGCTTTGTATGCATGTATAAGACTGATTACTGTGACTCAATATATTTATAATAACTTCTATTTTCCAATAACTTTTTAACTTCTTTACCTTATTCTTATAATCCAAAATACCAACATAAACTCTCTTGTCATTGTTGAAGAATCTGTGTGCATAATATTAATTAGTGAATATTTTCAACCAATACTAATGAATTTCACCCGCCATAACACAGGGTCATCCCTAGCATGGAGGGTGAAATATCATAAAAAACTATATGTACTTTCGATTTTTCATGTATTAAATAAATAAATAAATAAAAAATGCACACAAATCATAAAAATACAAAAATACAGCGATTTGATAGGTTTACAAAAATACGGATAAGTTTAGGAATAGTTTTGGAATAAGGTTTTTAGAAGATCCACAAAATTCGCAAGTTTATCTTAAATATGTCAACATCACCTAATCGGACCTAAGATTTCCCGTAGTATGAAATCTTTGTATCGGAGAGTGGGCAATATAGTTCCGCTTATGAATGCTACATTAGAATAGTGTATACAGTAGAATAGTATAATTTAGTGTGCTTACTACGTAAACATACGTTTTACTGCTTTAGAATCATTTTTTCAGTTTATTTTGTATCTTAATTAGTTCGAATAAATAAATTAGTATCATCTCAACAACGTGAAATCACTTGCTGCATTCAACAATACAATATTGATTTCCACGCTATGACCAGCGGCAGTGACCCGTCGAGGCAATGTTAATTTTAGAATCCTCGAACAGAATATGGCCATGCAAGTGACCCATTATTTAGGGGCTACCTTTTCCATTATTCCACAATTCAGCTCTACTCCGCGTCATTTCAAATGTAGAGCTAGCTGCCTTGGCACAGTTTAGGCATACCGCCGATAGCTCGGTTAAGACCATCTCGTTTTTCTCGTAAACGGTGCATATGACGGAAAGGGATAGAGAGGTTACAACGGAGCTCCCAGCGACAAGAACATACGCAGAATCCTTTCGTGATAGTGTTGGTGAGGGGCAAACATCCCCCTCCCTCTTCACATTCCCCGCGGCCTACTCAGAGAACTGCGTCGAAATATAACCCCTTCCCCACGGGTCAAGAGATTAACCAATTTGCTGGCAAATCGACTCAATCTAAAAAGGGACGCTGCTGCAACCTATGAATTAAATTTATTCGCTTCAATTTGAACGGTACATTTTTACCACGACCTAAATATTTCGCGCGTACCTAAATGTAATTATTTCACTATAAAACAGTTTTTTTTCGAGTCGGTGAATTATTTGTATTTTTATAAATAAATGGTTTGTTAACTTTTTGTGAGAGAATTTCGGACTAATAATATCTTAGTTTTGTTCTTGGAGATGTTGTTTCATCTCATTTTCAAGAAGAGGCTCTATTTGGTATCTGCGAGGGTGTGCTGACGTCACACTAGCCGAGCACAAGGGCGGGGGCGGGAATCGATAGGCAGCGTCACAACACGCGTCGCTATACTTACACAGACTAACTACTAGCCACTAGTTACTAGTTACTAAATTATTATGTAGATAGCTCATACACATACCAGCTTTACTAAGAGCGATTGTTTCACAAAATTTGAACAATTCATACAATTTTAAAGTTACGTAGAACTTTCATATTCAAGTTCTGTTATTATATCACTAGCTGGGTTACCCGGCTTCGCTCAGGACAAAATTCGAGAGTTCCACATTGATTTTCCACAATGATGTTCCACATTGATGCTCCACATTGATGTTCCCCATTCCCTATTCCCGAACATTCCACGACATACTCCGACACTCCTTCCAGAACTTTCTAGAGCTCATCTTCTATTAAATAGCTACCTGTAGTTATTTAAAATTTATATTGGGAGGGGTGGACTGTAAATCTTCAATGCTCAATGTTTTGTTATAACAATTGTTTTAAATATAGGAAATAAATGTTATAGACGTGCAACATTAAAAGCATAAGCAGTTAAAAATAATTTCTGCAGTAGGAAAATTTTCAAAAAAATGTTTATGTAAATTGCGTTAGGTATTTCTTCGTTACATTATTGATTATTATTATTTATTTAGTTGTTACGCAAAGTTACTGGTTTCCAAATTAATAAATAGGTATAATAATCGAAAACTAAATGAAGATATGCTATATTTAGCCACTAGCGCGTTTTTGGTCACATTTTGGCCAATTTACAAACACAAATCTAACTTAGTAGTTTCACACTTTAATAGGAGATATCTCGCGTCCCTTCTAATTTATTGTCATTGAAATATTTTTTTCTTACAAATCATTGATTTAGATATAAAAAAAAAAACATTTCGAATTTAAATTTGATTATCAACTAGGCCATAGAACTAGGCAGAATATACGCGTTTATAAATTTAACGATTTTTGTATGTTTCTTAAAATTTGGCATAAACTATCAAATATAAATGCATTCAATGGATCTCTAATACTAGGGATGTTCAGAAAGTAAATGTACTGTGACATTACGGGCTGTGGTTTTTGTTTTTGTTTTTTGGGGGTTGGCGGTACTGAGTGGTAGAAGGAGGTCTCCTGACCAGAACGAGCGTCGCAGGAACGTAGTAGTAGTATGTAAACTCACGTTGTAGTTTTCAGTTGCGTGAAAGATGTCGGGAAAAAATCCCGCCAAGTGCTGTGATCCGCATTTTACTCACGGAAGGAATAACACCCACAAGAAAAAAAAAAAGGTGAGGACTTCTAAGCTCTATTGTGACTGGAGATGATAGTGGGTGACTCATTACATGCTTGGGGAAAAAACAGTCGTCAAAGTGGCGTCACACCAATTTCCTATCGGTAAAAAAATTGAAAACTACAATTTCGGGCAAAAAAATCATGGCCTCAGTGTTTTGGGACCGAAAAAGCATAATTTTGGTCGAATTTTGGCCTCAGGTTTAGACCATCAATACACAACAATATTGTGTACTCTGAAAAAACTCAAAAGGAGCATTCAAAACAAAAGGAGGGGAATGCTGACAAGAGAAGTGCGCTTTTTTTCACGAAAACGTCCGTCCTCACACAGTCTTAGCCACCAATACGATCATGGACTCATTTGATTGGGATGTTTTGAACCACTAACCACTACTTGGCGTCTTCAGATTATCATTTTTTCACCTCCCTTAAGGCATATGTGGATGAAATTAAATTTTAAACCGACGAGCAGGTGCAAAAAGTGGTTATTAAGTGGGGGAAGGAGCTGGCGGGAGAATTCTTAGAGGAGGGCATAAAGAAACTTGTGCCACGGCTCACCACATGCATTGAACGGGTTGTCGATTATTCGAATAGTCAACAAGTGTATCAACAATATCCTGTAATTTTTTTAAAATACGCTTTTAAAAAAAAAAAATTCAGTACACTTACTTTCTGAACATCCCTCGTACTACAAGCAGTTCTAAGTTATAATAAGTTTAATATCTCCATATTAAAATTCTGAAATTATTTTTTTGAATAAGGGCGGGAATTTTCCTAACCGAACGCTCAAGGCTGAAATTGTTTATAAAGTGGAACTCTCCAGTCTCCAGTAGTTATGAACGCAACTACCCACACACACATAGTTGAAAAAAGTGTTCCTAGTAGTATTGTATTGAATTATTTATTGTTTTATTTAATTCTGTTAGGTACATCTAGCATATTTGAAGAAGGTTATAAGTTATAGGGATTGATGTTTAGTAATCATATCATATTTTATAATTTGATAGCTCGACCTTGCCTTTCAGTTGACTGATAAATTTAATAGAATCCCTGCTTTTTCACACTTTCCTATTATTTTTTTTCGGTAATTCTCCGCACGGCTCTAGAATTTGGGTAAAAATTTTCTTATGAACCGTGTTACTTTATTGTTGCTCCGCATGCGTACTTTCTTATAAGTTCCCATTCCAGATGATATTACCTATGAACATAGTGTAAGTGGGTACTTATAGAAGGTGTCCTGGGGTAAAGTGCACTGACTTCGGGAGGTGGCACTACATCATAGTACAAGTAAATAAGTTCTTCTAAAACAGCAAACTTATTTTGTGGCACCATTTTAATTCAAATTAATAAATTACTTTGTTTTTACCACTATAATTGATTATAAAAAACCGACATGTTTCGTAAGCCAAGCTTACTTTTTTCAGGGTTTTAATAATACAATTTTTTTTTAAATAGACATAGAACATTGTGTCAAAAGAAAAATAACAAACATAGACAAATAATAAACAGAGACAATAGTAACAATGTAAAAATGAGAATGGGTAGGGACAAATTGGAACAATTTACAAAGGAAATAAGTTTAATATTGGATCATTTAAAAACAATTTTTGATTATTAATAATTTTCAAATTAGCATTCACACTCTTTCTGATCTCCAAAATTTCAAGTTTATCTAACTGAATACCATTGACACCACAATGCATCAATTCTATACCATTGTTGAAGTCAAAGGTATGACTAGTTTCCAACAAATGGTTGGCAAACTCAGAGCAACTATTGTTATTAAATTTAATGATTTTAAATGCTCTTTAATCCTTATTTCAAAGTTTCTTGAACTTTTACCTATATAAAAGAAGCCGCAATCATTACACTTCAATTTGTAGATTCCAGATTTCTTCATTTTTGAATCTCTTTCTTTACCATTTAATATGTAATTTTTAAGTTTGTTATTTGCATAAAATACAGGAAAAAATTCATTACGTATAATCTTTGGTAAGGAATTAGAAATTTTACTAACAATGATATTAGTTTTCAGGTAAAAAAACGTTGAATAATAATGATAATAATATATATTTGAATGACTTGTATAGCGCCGTTTTTGTGAAAAAATCACCTCAAGGGCGCTGGAATAGTTCGCACCAGGGGAATAACAATGGCACAAGTCCAAAAATGGTATTTTTGAGTTCAGAATGCAGAAATGTTCCTGGATTTTTTTTATCCTCGAAAAAACGGCATAAATCTTAAAAATATTATAGGGGTTTTAAAGGCGCAAATGTCATTGTCAAATTAAAATATTTTACTTAAATTCAAGCGAAAATAGTGGCACAATGATCATTGTACCACTGTTATAATATTAAACCTAATAAATATTAATATACTGCTTTTCAACTTTTGTAAAATAATGTATTTTTTTATCGGTTAATAAACTGATTTAATACACTCAAACGAAATATTCAAACTGCTCTCCTGAAAAGAGGTTTTTTGAGTTGTGCCATTGTTATACCCCGGGTATGAGTTTGTTAGTAAAAAAATCTTCTATGGAAAAAATTAACAATGGAAATTTGAAAAAAGTTATTTATCTTTTTACTTCTACCATGATATAATCACCTCCCGAAGTTAATGCGCCTTACCATCGGACAATTTGTTTAATAATGTAGGTACCTAGGTGTTCTAGATCCTTCCTTTCACTCTAGAAAGTCCTTTAAAACATCGAAGCTTAAAACTTTATATTTATTTATACGGAGAGTATTTGGTTGCCAACAATCCTTCCAATTAACACGTCACATGAGACATCTAAATTACCCAAGGTCATAGACATACAAATAGCTAGACGAGAACTTACAGATGAGGGGTAAAAACCAACTATGGCGGGACGAAGAGAGGAAAGAGACTTATGATTCGCCAATAAATCAATCTAACAGTATATAGGCACCTCGCACTATAATATCACCATTTATATCTTGAAAGTAGAATCTGCT
Source organism: Limnephilus lunatus (assembly GCA_917563855.2). NCBI lineage: Eukaryota > Metazoa > Arthropoda > Insecta > Trichoptera > Limnephilidae > Limnephilus > Limnephilus lunatus. The sequence goes on from OU830600.1 coordinate 50,079,923, forward strand.
TTTGAATGAATAAACCTTTTTTATATGAGAGCGCGAATTGCATGCCACGTTATGAACAGATATGTCAAGTCCAAATTCGCAAAGTAAGGTTCTGAGTATTTTCATAGTCGAATATTTTGTTTCCGTAGACACTTTTACAAATGTTTCATGATTTACTTACCCCAGTAAACAGCGGCTTTGTGTTTCGCGTCGCCATGTATCTCGATGTCATAGTATGTGTTCCATAGATATACAACGTCCATGCGTAAAATGTACGATAAGAGCTCGACACTGGTCCGGACAAGAATGATGACGTCACATTTTTTAGATTAACGCGGGGCTCTCGCAAGCCCAGCCGGTTCCGAAAAATGGTTCCAATGGGAGGGGGAAATAACACGCCTTTTACCACGTAAGGGCAAGTCCATATATTTTGTACTTCCGTGCCCAAGGTCATGTTATCTAACATCTAATCTAACACACTATATAAAGAGGTAAGATTTGTTTGTTTGTTTGTTTGTTTGTGTGTTTGTTTGCATTCAATAGGCTCCAAAACTACTGAACCGATTTGAAAAATTCTTTCACTGTTGGGAAGCTACACTATCCCCGGGTGACATAGGCTATATAATATTTTCAAAAAAATATGGATCCTTACTAAAACTCCAATAATGTAACCCAAAGTGTAAAAAAATGACCTAAAAGATTCTTTACATCGCGTGCGCTGCGAAAACTATTGATGATAGAATAAAATTATGTACTACTAAATTATACTACGTAAATTATGTATGTAACTTTGTTGAACACATCATTATTTACAAAAAGTGTCGCGACAGCATATGTTTAACTATTATAGTTGTGCCACAATAAGTGTTCTTTTATTTTAAAAATTTAATTAAAATGTCACCGCTTGAAAAGGCTCTTTATTTGTATCTTGGTTTTAATCCTTATCAAAATAAATTACTTCATATTCAAGAATTCTTCAATATCTTTATTTAACTTTTTGAATTATTCAATTCGGACACGCCATTCGAAAGATATTACGAGTTTACAAATGTAAGTATTATAAAAAAGTTGTGTTGTCGCGCCGCTCACCCCGCTCACAGCCGGTCGGGGTATAACTCCGATCCAAAAAGTCAACCGAATCTTTGGTGATATCATAAGTCCCCTTCGATTTGTATATGGTCCCCGGCTACTTCCTCCACCAATAGGAATCTTTTATTTTTGATGCATTTCTCTGCTTTATTTTCGTTTGACATTTTTGATTTCCGACACAATAAGTACGAATATGAATTTTGGGAATTCGTGATCAAATGAAAAATGGGAGAACGGGACCCGTAATTGGAACAAAATTGCAGGTGTGAGTCTTCCTTTGGTTGTAATTTCAGTGTTCCTAAAGTATTTTTTGAAATGTATTGTTTAAGTTGTGTTTTAAACTATGTTGTATATGTTTCGGTTTTTAGAACATAACCACCCGGGATCTAATCTAATTTAATAATTACTATATAAAGAGGAAAGATTTGATTGTTTGTTTGCATTGAATAGGCTCCGAAACTACCGAACCGATTTGAAAAATTCTTTCACAGTTGGGAAGCTACACTATCCCCGGGTAACATGGACTATATCTAACACACTGTATAAAGAGGAAAGATTTGATTATAATTTATAAGGTTAGCTGGGAAGGGGATGCGGGAGGGGAACGGGGACGCACGGGAAGGTGATTCCGGTAGAAAAATGTATTTATTTGAATATGGCATTGCAACGCATGCCGGGAAACAGCTAGTTATTATTATAAAGAAGGCTCTGCGTGGGATTTAATTTTATTAAATTTAAAGTTTTCCAGGATGAAGAGAATACGCCTGGAATGTAGGTACTAATAGGTAAGTACCTCCCTATATAATATTACCTTCTTTTAGATGGAAGTTTGTTTGTCCACAAATTTTCTATCACGTTTTGGCGTTCCAAGACCTCGAAGTTTTAATTTGTTTCCAAGTTTACTTCTTACAATATTCAACCCTATTTCAAGGTTTTTTACAAGCTTTTACGGTGTTCAAGGATTTTCTAATAAGATTTAGGGCTTATTTAGAATTATTTACGCTTAGCGGATTTGGAAGATTAGCCCATAGATTTAGTGGGTACTAAAAATACCTTGTATGTTTATTACATTCGAACTATTGCCTATTGCTATGGACTATTCACTAGGTATTGTGTTGTTTCAAGGCCGAATTTAGCCCTACGCAGTTTCAAGGTTTATCGATATCGGATCATATTATGTCAAGGTTGCCTACATTGTTTGAGGTCTATCATTTAATTGTCTTCACAGCCCTTCATGTTGAATGGCTGTGAACTGATGCTAACACTTTTAATTTGTATTTTGAGTGTGCATATTGAGTGGAAATATATATTATAATATCTTCCAACCAAACTCTTTATAAATTATTGAAATGAGTAGGCCACTAAGAAACACAATGCCATTTCGAAGAGTTTAGTCCTATTTAGGTATATTATTGAATACGATACGTAACATAGAAATAATATTCCCATTACTGGTCATAAATGCGATATTGCGTACTAATATATTGTCGAAACGTGTTCCATTATTATCACGCGATTAGCAGTGCGCGGGGAGCGGATTCGGTATTCCGGTCGTTTGGCGTTAGAGCGTTGGGAACGGTCAAATTGGGCTAATTTGAGAAAAAATGGAACCAAATAGTTCGCTTCGTGCCTCGTCTAAATGTAATAATATCAATCGTGACATCCTGATTTTTAAAAATTGTTCAAATCAGTTCCAATTTTGAAAATTGCAATCATATTATTTTTCTGTTAAAAATATAATATTTTAGGTAGGTACTTTATCACTTGTCTGAATTCTCAAATAAGCACTTCCAATTTTGAAAGTGAACCTTATTCAAAGCAAAAGTTCTAGATTTCATTGAACCGGTGTTACAGACAGAGGCATAACCGAAATTAGTGCACACTTTTAATTTCACCCATAAGCGTACAATCTAACCTACCATGAAGATCGACACATCGGATCGTGGTCTGATCCGCTAAATTTAGCTCCACCACGCACCGCCCACCGCCCTGTATTTCAATCCTCTCTCGTCCCCCAAGGTCAGTCGCTACGGCTCTAGTCACAACACGCTGCTTAATGGCGCCCTTGCCGCCCTTCCCGCCCTTCCCGCCCTTCCCGCCCTCGCTGCCCTGGTTTGAGACGGTAGTACGGCCGAGGGCGTGGCGCAGTCAATACCCAGGGCGGCGAGAACACCCCCGCCCCCGCCCTCCGTGCAGCAGCCCTGAGCCGTTCATCCCTGTACGGATCGTTACGTAACCGACCATCGAATAACATTACCAACGCTGGTTAATCTCATCCTAAACTAAAGATCATCATTGGGAAAATGCGTTGCCAATAAATGGGAAAATAGTTTTTGATGATAACAATAATATATTTGGCTTACTCTATTGCGTGTTCTTTCAATTCTTTTGTTTTGAACAGGGTCAATAATATGCTATTCATAGTCTGATATTTATCATCTTCTCTTCGTCCCCGTATTCGTGGTAACTTATCTAATATAATCAGTGTCCCACGGCTGCAGGACTAGAAGTGCTACAACGGGTCTTCTGCAAGTACCCTCCACTCCTGCAATATCCCAACTTTCATTGGTCCCTTCATATACCTACAATAGATTAGATCCCCTACTAAAAAGATCTTGTACACGAAACGTATTCTAAACTAGATTTAAGAAAAACCTTCCAATAGTAATCTCTCGGCTGCTGAAAATATCATGCATCCCATCACGTAAATTTAATTTATTCTTCACTAGCTGACCCCTCGAACTTCGTACCGCCACAGAATCAATAACTTTACTGTCGTAACTTATTAGTTGAATTAAATTCTGTTTTTTTTTTTTAATAAGTTAAAAGTTACACAATGAAGCAATTAAATATTATCGATGCGCAAATGTCCGTGTTTAGTTTTTGTCAGTATCAGAGATGGCGTTGTGTACGCATTTATATTTTTTGTGATTTTCTTACTTTTCCACTTATTTACGGGAATTGCATTTTATTTTCTTTATACGTGTAAAGGAGATTTAATATAATTATTGTATTTTTCCTTTGGAGGGGTGCAGACATACGTTCACCATTTGTCTCATTTTCGACTGTTAATATTTAGTGTGTAAGAAAGAGGGGCAGTATTTTATGTTTAAGAGCAAAAGCAAAGCAATCAGCGCATTGACTTTAAAATTTTACGTTTTTGAATTTTTGGAATTCACTCATTATTCAAATTATACTTATTACTACAATATTGCTGCAGCTCTTTCAAAAGATGAGAATTTGTTCCATACAAAATGTACAAGGAAAAGAGTATTCGTCATTTTTTTCGTGAACTTTTCCGATGTTTAATAGCTATTCTGCTATTCGGGGCGGAGACCAATCCAAGAAATCAAATATCATAAAAATCGGTCCAGCCCTTCTTGAATTATTAATGGCGTAACTAACCCGACTTTGTTTTATATATTAAGATTCTTTTTTACTCCGAACTGTAAAGAATTTTTTTTATTAAACTTTTCTTTTTTAATATTTATTTTTTTACATAATTTTCAAATTAATTAGATAGTTAACCATTCCATTAATTATTTAAAATCACTGGATATAATATAATGCGTAAATATGTTTTTACCTATCCATGTTTTATTTACCTCTATTGTTTTGATCTATTCAACATCATTCCTGTATTATTTTTATGATTATATTAATGTGCAGGTTTATTATTTTTTTTTTATTAATTTATTATACTCAAAATGAAGTCGTAGACTACTTGCTACAATACGACCCAAGGTAGCGTAGCAAGTAGGGGAAAATAATAAAATGTGACCAAAAAATATGTCATTAAAATAATACGCCAATTCACATTGCATATTCTGAATGAATAAATGTCATTTATTCACTTAATCATTTTTTGTAGCATCTCTGAAATAATGCATAAACATAAAAAAAATGCCTAATGAAAGCTAAATGATGAATAGGTACAAAACACACTCACCCATCTTATATATTATCTCAACACAGGAGGCCCCGAGGCAAATAATTTCTTTATTAATAATCTTTGGGGTGCTGTGTGGAGGGTATTTTAAAGTTATTTTTTAAGTTATTTTTTTGGAATCTAATTAATACCATACTAACAAACAAGTCAAAAACTCTCAACAAATCTTGTAACAAGTTAATAATCAATAATGAAATAATCTCAAATAAAGATGATATATGTAAACACTTTAACGACTACTTTTGCAACATTGGGTCCTCATTAGCTGATAACATAAAAAATAAGCCCGCACACAATACAGCTAACGAAACAACGTTAGAGCATAATAGTAATCAATCACTATATCTTCAACCTACCACGGAGCTTGAAATAAACAGAATTATTAAATTGCTTAAACCAAATGCAAGTGCTGGCTATGACACAATAAAATGTAAGACAATACTCAATCTGTCCGAACTATTGGCTCCCCCTATTTCAAAACTAATTAACCAATGCATTACAGAGGGGACTTTTCCATTGCCTTAAAATTGCGAAGGCAATACCAATATACAAATCTGGATCAAAAACGGATACGTCAAATTATCGGCCAATCTCAATTTTACCAATTCTATCAAAAAATTTTGAACATGTAATCCATGAAAGATTAAACAAATTTTTATTAAACAAATCACTGCTATATAATAAACAATACGGTTTCAGAAAAAAATCAAATACTCTCTCTGCAACTAATGATCTAATAAACAAACTAAGAACCAGCATAGACAATGGAAATTACGCTATAGCAATCCTCGTAGATCTCCAAAAAGCATTCGATACCGTGAGTCATGAGATACTACTAAAAAAATTGAAAAAATAGGTGTAACCGGCCCTGCTCTCCAACTCATTAAATCGTATTTAAATAACAGAAAGCAATATGTCAGCCTGGATAACAAAAACCGTCAACACAATGATATAAATTATGGTGTTCCCCAAGGATCCATATTAGGGCCTCTCTTGTTTCAAATATACGTTAACGATATCTGTCAGTTAAACCTAAATGGGGAAATTATTTTTTTTTTATACGCGGATGATACTGCTATATTTTACTCTATTAACACAAAAAAATCAAATTACATGATCTTAAGTTCACAAAAAAGAAAAACGCCGTCTCATAAACCTTTGCAAATAGAAGGAAAAAACCTACAAATTTCAGATAGTGAAAAATACCTGGGACTTCATATCGATAAACACTTATCTTTTAAACACCACATACAAAAAGTAAAAGAAAAAATTATCCCACTAATTGGTGTATTTGGCAGAATAGCCTATCTTCTACCAATACAAGTAAAGAGGGGATTATACTTTAGTTTAATTCAATCCCATCTAAATTATCTCATAGAAATATGGGGAAACACAAACATCACATATCTAAACGAAATTCAAATAATACAAAATAAAGTTATAAAAAAACTTTTTAACTATAGACCAGATACCCCCACCAAAAGAGTATACCAAGAAACTAACTTACTTAAAATTAGAAAACTGTACGAATACAACATATGCCTATTAATTCACAAAATCCAAAATGGCTTCATACACACAAATACTTCATTTATGAAAACATCACAAGTACATGACCACCACACAAGACAACATAATAAATTATATACAAATTCAGCAAAGACAGAGTGTGGTAAAAGAAACATAGGCCATGAGGGTGTACACATTTATAATCTCCTTCCTGATAGCCTGACAACCGTAAATAGAATAAATATATTTAAGAAAAAACTGTTTGCCCTCAAGATCAATGAGCAAAACCAAAATGCTCTTAAGAAAAATATGTTACTTAGGTAGTAAACATTGACGTATGATATCTTGATCGAAGGTAGTAAACCATAATTATTAATATATATATTATTTTTGTTCCTATCAATGTACACTTAAGTTAACAAAGCGAAATTTGTATTTCTTTTAACTTAATAAATAACTAAAAAAAAAAAAGAAATGAAAAATGTATGAGGGGTATGTAGGAATATGAGGGTCAGTGTGTCCAGGCGGTCCTTCCAATACGATGATAGGCGTTGGTCAAAGGGGTCTCCAACAACGAGCCTCTCCCGATCTGGCCCGCCGCGCGGCTGGTGGGTAGACGCATCCGCCACCAAGACCTGGACAAACCTCACCCCATTAACCCGGCACCCTTGCTAAGTCACCAAACGTAGCGAACCATTTGGGGTGACCTATGGCAGAGGTGTTGTTTATCTAATGAATGGTACCCATACCCACCTCTCAAATTGAAATAATCCAAACAACCAATTGTTTTACCCTCATGTTAGTGGAACTTTTTAAGTTGCAGCACTTCAACATGATTGGTAATAAAACGAATAAAGTACCTTCCTATTTGGTTCGCGGTTATAACTTGTTGCAAAGTTCTCGCAACTTTCTCTAGGGCAATAATAAATAATAGTTAGGTAGACTGCTGATCGCCTAGCTCCTCCTTGCCTATCAGGCCACTTTCACAACACATTCATTCGTGAACTCTCCGCCACCCTTACCACTCCTTTAGCCTCAAATGGCCAAGCCCGCGTGACTCGGTTCTTGAGGATTTTCATATGGAAGTGAAAACTTCTTTAGCACCGTTTCGATTGGAAACTCGATGAAACGAAAAAGCAACAAACACATACATCCACAGGATTTAGCGTGCGATATAATGATATAGAATAAACGGTCTCCTCTTTGTGCGGTGCTTTATAGCCTCCCAACTCTTGTCTACTTTATTTTTCTGATGGTTTCATTTCTACCGCGTGTGAACTGCACACTTGTAATTTTTTATTTTGCATTTTTAATTTAATTCTTAAGGCGCCGTATCCCCGCTCAAAAAGAAGACGATGAAGAGATAGGTATGTAATTACGAATGTTGGAGAGAGCGCGCTAATATTTAAAAAGATAAAATTGAAGCGAAAATTGTGAAAATGTTAAATAAAACACGACTCGTTTAAGATAGAGCGAAAATCTCGCGGGGAACATCTAAAATAGCATAAAAAAATCATACGGATAACTTCTAAAACACTCGTAAGTGAAATGAACGTGTGTATAATAATTTTCGGAGCATACGTTGCGTTTTTTTTCTATCGAGGGAATTTCATATAATTTGTTTCGGCGTGGAACACGTCTAGATATAATCTTCAAAAATAACATATATTTTTAAGAGCTTAAAAACTTCAAATGTTTAAGGGAGGTATGTAAGAAATAGGTAGAATCTCGGGTAAGTGAGCCAATGGCGCCTGACACGAGTTTTGGTCAGTACCAGAAGACGCCCAGGAAGGTGTGATCACTATGATAAAAATATTTGGACGATTTGTGGTTTTGTGTAGCGCCGTTTTTAGGGAAAAAGTTTTAGGAATTAGGTTTTATCAGCGCCTTGGCGATTCGGAGCACTCCAGTTGAGCCCAGATAGGGCCGGCCCTGAATGTACCTGTTGCTTATTTCAAATGGTACTTCCTTGTTCCGGTAGGCTATTTTATCATTGGCCGTAGCAATTGACTAAATAATTTATAATATTATAATGCTCTGATAACTGGTGATAACATCAATCGGCTGTACCAATATTGACAGCGCAACATCAGCATAAACCAATTTTCTCCGTACGTCACAGCCTTTATTTGAGGATGCGAAAATTTGAAAAGATTTTAATGTTCCCAATTCCCAATTTCATTTGAAATGTCACGTTAATGTTTTCCAAATGCCGCCTCGAAAAAGGATATTTATCTTTTTTTTACTTCTACCATCATTTTGAATCACATCCCGAAGTTTGTGCACTTTACCCTTTACACTTTACTTTTATTATAGGTATCGGCCCATGGGCTTAGGCACATTGGGGCAAGATGGGGCGCTTGGCTGGCCGATGTAAGACCTCTGGGATTGTCGACCGAGTCGCGTTTTCAAATATACAGCACTTCATAGGATGGTTTTTCCTTATTCCGTCCGTATTCTTTGTACGAATATTCATAGAGCCATGAAAATGTTGTAGATGCCTATTTTTTCAAAACCTATTCTAGATTTTTATTTTTTGGCCCACCCTAAATCAAAACCTGGCTACGCAATGGGTATCGCGTTATAGAGATAATTGAAATAAAATTTATCATGTAATAAGTTAAATAAAAAAATATTTAAATAGATGTTTGAATAAATTCTGTTTGCGAGAAGTTTTTCTCTCACTGAAGACCCATTTTGGCTTTGGTGAGATTATACAATATTATTTACATCAGCTTTACATCATCAATATTTACCCCTAAAAGGCCTCTCCCCCGCCTTTTATCATTTCAGGAAAAATAAACCCAAAGCTAATAATAAAATCTTACCTTGATATAGCCAATACGAACGTAATTATTTACCCGTGAAGCTACAAGCCCTTTGTGCTCAATTTACAGATAAATATTTCAATATACATAATAAAATAAATATCTTGATATTTTTTCCGTTTCAATTTGTTTAGCTAATAATAATATATTATATTATATGCCAGGATACGCGATAAGTGCGAGCAGGACTTAGATGACACTCAGTTTGGCTTCAGAAATGCGTTCGGTACGCGTGAAGCATTATTTTCTGTCGACGTACTATTGCAAAAGTGTCGTGACCAAAGAAAGGAAGTCTTTGCCTGTTTTATTGACTACGAAAAGGCATTTGACAGGGTAAAACATGCTGACCTAATGAAAATGCTTGCGGATTGTAACGTTGACACCAAAGACCAGAATTTCATTAAAAACCTGTATTGGTTCCAAACAGCAGAAATAAGACATGGGAATGAGAGATCTAATGCAATCGCCATTCAGCGTGGAGTACGACAAGGATGTATCCTGTCGCCACTATTATTTAATCTTTATTCCAACTATGTCTTCAAAAGAGCCCTAAGTAATACCCAGAAGGGTCTCAAGATCAACGGAGTTGTCATTAATAACATAAGATATGCAGATGATACTGTATTACTAGCTGACAGTATCAGTGACCTCCAAGACCTATTAGATCTTGTTAATAATGCTGGTGAGCAACCGGGCCTAACAATCAACGTAAATAAAACTAAATGGATGACTTTTGGACCACCATACAAAATTATTTACGTTCTACTATGTTATTGACTATATTGATTGACATAAGAACTGTGAAGCTTGGGGCGTAGTCGCCTCTCTACTGGGTATATTTAATTTGATTCTTTACTGATCGCTATCAGATTACCACACAGATAAGTATGCAGATCTTCAGATCTGTTATTAAAACATCATGGTTTTCACTTATTATACGGGACCCTTTTATTGTTTTCCACGGTTTTACATAACAATTTCTTATTTGAAAGATTATACATGATTGTGTCATGGCAAATGGCTCATATTAATGATGCAGTATATTATTTCCACAACATTGCAGAATATACATGAAAATTAATCTCTTTGAGCAAGTGCGTGTACTAACGTCGAAGTAACAAAACAACGCGCGACGATACTGTGTGAGCTCTGGCCCAGTCCCTTATCTTCGCCTTCCGTTTTCTCGCTTTTCCGCGTTGCTATGGTTTTATAATCAAATTACATTCAATGAATCGAGGAGCAGGTGATATTTACGTCCCGTAGTAACCAATAGCACCTACGTCAGAGCCTCCATTGACGTCAGATAAAGCCTTTTCAATGGACCCAACTCTGTGTACAAACGTTACTTTATACGCCATCAGCACCCCGTACATTGTGATATATATATACAGTAGTATAGTGTACACCAGTCTGTATTACGAATACGTTATTTTGGGATCAAACGAGAATGTTATCTCGTGTCAAGTATCAATGTATAGTAATATATGGGTAATAAAAAATCTATTAGTCTAGAAAAGTAATAATCAGAAGTGTCGTATCAATCACAATTTAAAAACGTGTTATATTATGTCGGCTATCTTACTGTGCCTAAATTATTTTTAAATGAAATTACATGGGACGAATGGTTGTGGGTTTTGTAAAGCTGTGTTATGGACTTACGGAGGATAGGGTTAATTATAGGATAAGGTTGAAATACCGCTTAACACCGGCCACCTGTTTTGACTTTCGCAAGAAAAAACATTGCTAAATTGCATATTTTATTTTATTTTACAATTCAGGCACAAAAAATTTGGAAGGCGGGTGTGGGTACCGCGGTTCCATGCCAACTCAGAATGAAATCAAACTCAGAACCGCCTCAGAAAGGTCATTAAAAGCTATTGAAAAAATATTTCAAAATAGCCGGTAACCCTAACCTAACTTAACCTATTGAACCAATTTTTAAAATATTTTTTTATCATCACTCCTAATGACATTTCTGTGGTGGTTCTGAGTTGGCCGGTCACCGGGTATCGCCGCCCCGGAAACCATTTATTGGATAACCAACACCCCTGCCATAGGTTACCCCAAGTAGTTCGCTACCTTTGGTGACTTAGCAGGGGTGCCCGGGTTCTTAGGGTGAGTTTTGTCTAGATAAAAAAGTCATCATTTTCTCGCATCTCTCTCACACACGGCACCGTGACATCTCCGTAAACACCTACAATACTACAAGCCCTGACGATAAGTTTGAAAGTATTGAATATAGTTTACATAGTGTAAGAAAGAGCTGCAGCATTATAACGAAAAGGAACGTAGATAGGTATGTTTATTGCCTTTTTGCCGTCGCGGTACCGTTACCGTGAATGGTTACGATAATTATAAAAGCGTCTATTGACACCGAATAAGCAGTGTGAATAATTGGGCCTAGTTGAACACGATTATGTAATTACAATTACAGTTTCGTCCATTCCCGCTCCCGCCTTCCTTGTGTTTTGTCGGACTTGTAAACCTGAACGCCGCGCCGGAGCGTGTCACGGATAGGACAATTAAAATTTCAGAACGATCATTGAACTATCATTCGATAAACTGTTCACTGTCACAATATCCGACTATTCAATAACATGTTTTTTTTTATACATGCATGTTAATTAACGAATGTTAAACAATGGTTTTAAGTTTTTAGGTACAACGCTAGAATATATTCCAATTATAAGGTAAAGCAGTTGCGGGCATATATTTTAATATGGACTCAATAATCATGAAAAGAAAGAGTGTGAAGGCGAATCAATTATGAATGCATCGTGAATGGAAAGCCATTCAGATGATGAATAATTAATATTTTTTTATACATATAACCAATTTCAAGTAATTAACTTCTGAGGTTTTCGGTTGATTGTTCTTCAATAAAATCCATGTTTATTATTACATTCATAGTTAATTTAGTTTGAATTATTTATTGCTTACTGGAGTACCCGGCTTCGTTCAGTGAGTTGATATGCGATTGAACTGACGTTCGAACCCTTGGACTTTGATACTATTTATTGACAGAGTTCCTAAACAATGAATATACCGACTCTAGCATAATTACAATGGATTTTCTATGAAACTTACGTGGGGGGATTTTTTTTTGTGGTGAGATATGAAACTTAAAACCCACGACGGATCTTGCTTTATATACCCCTACCAATGCGTAGCCCCACCCATACAAAAAAGGCTTCGAATGGTCCACAATGTTCCAGAACATTCCACAACATTCGAGAGTATTCTGGAATTTTCCACGATGATTTGGGTTGTTCCGGGATATTCCCGAATATTATAGACTATTCCCAAACATTCCACAATATTCCAGAATGTTCCGGGATGTTTTGGAATGTTGTGGAAGGCTCTCGAATAGGTCTGAATATTCTGGACCTGGAGCGCGATTCTGGTTCTATTTAACGACAGTAATCCTTTCCTTACCTTCAACTTAACGATTTTTTTGCAAATTGCGATTCACGTTCTCCCAATGACAGCTAAATCCTCTCCTTTGAACTTCGCGAAGGAAAGGATCTAAAGGAGACCGTGTGGGCTGTCATTAGCGAGGTAGTGACTGACATTAAAGTATGACATTGTCGATATTTGCGTGTTTTAACAAAATAAAACTTAATATTATCGTAAGTTTTGAATGTAAACATGATTAGTGAACTATTCTTCACATAAGAATGCTATTAAATGTACCGAATTACCGTAATTGCGATGTTTTAACGAGTCAGAACTCGGGCCTATTTTTCGGAAGGTCAAAATGTTTCTACTTCGCATTAAATTCCAAATTAATGAAATATTTGTGAACCTATCCGAAAACTAAACACTTTGTTCGAAAGGTGATGAAATACGCTTTCCAAGTTTATTATTAGAAGTAACCATGTAATTTTCTGAATATAAAAATCTTGAATGCAACATGAAAATGTTTCACCTTACGTTTTTTCCCACTAAAATTTCTGGCTATGAAAAAAAAAATAAAAACACACATAATTGATTAGACGAATGTATTATAAAGGTTATCACCACCTCATTTTTTTCTCGTTTCATGTAAAATAATTTTTTAAAAATTCACAAAGTTTCTTGTTTTTTTTTTCAAATTGCCACCAGCAACTTTGGTTTCATATAGGTGTACATTTGAACTATTTTGTGGTTAACTTTTAGATTTAAATAAAAAGTGAAGTATTTTCTCTTTCCATATTCTTCCTTTCGTATTTCTAACCATGATGGTAAGGGAGACAACGGAGAGGGAGACCTGTGTGAGTTGTTCCGAAAACCAAATAAATTAGCCTGAGGGGTTTTAAAGTACATAACTTGCAAAATGTTTGATTAGAGTGATAATAATAGTGATAATAACAATAAACTACATGTTTAAAGTATGTGTGATATATCTGGCTGAAGGAGATAGGAAAACATGGTTCATAGGTAAAAATAAAATATGGCATGAAGGGAAACATTATTTTATTAAAAATACTCAAATTGCAAAACACATAAGGGTAATAAATCAAATAATTACTTATAACTTTATTTTGTTTAAGGTTTACCTACATAAACTTGGGCCTTTCTTATGTTTACTAGTAACTTTGTCCTTCCCGGAACTTCAACCCGTTGTGAAAATACAAAAAAAAAGTGGAAACCTTAACTTTAATACTATAATACATTATTATAATATTCTTATTAATAAATTCTCTAATTAAAACCCGAAAAGATGTCTTGAAAATTATATTGAAAGGCCTTAAAAAAACTAGCACTGAAGAAATTTTCAATATCTTAACGTCGCGTCATGTCGATTAAACAATTCTGCTGTGAAACAATACTACTTTTAAACCCCACTTTCATTTAGCAATCAACAGCAACATTATAACTCAAAACTAAAAAAAAGCTGGATTCAAAACATACAATTCAATTTAATTTATTCATTTTAAAAATATTACAAAATTACAATTTCAAAGCATTTTTAAAAGAGAAAATATCTACAGATTTTAAGATAAACAAATTTAGACTAACAGCAACAAAGTTTGTCGTTTGAATTTTGCTTCATTGATGTTAAACATATCGATATTAAAACAGCTCTCCCGACTGGCATAACCATTGGCAAGATAGTTCTGCACGCGGGGATATAAAACAGTCTATGCTGTCGGTGACAGAGAAAACCATCGGGAACATAGAAACTAATGCTCTCCATGATAGCCGAGTTTTCGAACCGTACACGAATCAGTCTGAAGAAATGTGTTATAATGAGCACATATCTTCTGACCTGTAGATGGTTAATACCGAGCATGCCCAAGAGAAAGTCAGTAGGGTAGAGCCAATGGTAGTAGCCATACTCCCTCAGGTAGACAAATCTCAGAAATTTCTTCTGAACCTTCTCCAACATGAGGGAATACTTGACTTGGTGTGGGTTCTAAACCACCGACCCACTCTCAAGTGTACTCCTTCCTATACAAATACTCGACCTCGCTAAAAAAAGACCACATCATATACTTATAGTTCTTTCAGTAACTTCATATTATTTATATAATTAAATATTAAAATGCAAATGAAATCCCCAGAACAGGAGATCCCAGTGAGGATATCATCGCCTCAGTCACCAGCATTTCTTCACTACTCTAGAGCAGTCATCAGCGACAGTAGGTACTATACAGCGACCACGCCACTTCCATCAGTTTCGAAAGAAATCTCTGAAAAAGAAATAAAAGTATCAAATTGTATCATATGAAATTTAACTAACTAACCATCACGCCTTTTCGCCACAGGGGTAGGCAGAGAGGAAGGACTGCCAAACAACTCGGTCTTGGCACACACTCCTTGCCTCGTTTACATTCGTACATGCTCTTCCATTATTCTGACTCTTGACATGGCCCAACTCAAGTATCTGATTCACTTGGTCGTGCCATGTCATTCTTGGGCGTCTTCGACTTCTACTACCATTCACAGGTGACATACGCTTTAATATGCAGCATTTAACGTTAAACGAAACCTATGCTATAATCTACGCATTCACAGATAACGCCAATTTATTTATTTTTGGTAAAAACACTTTTTTTGCAAGTTATGCTTTAAAATATTAAGGTAAATTAATTGTTTGAGCCTGTATGTATTCCGTATGAATATGAATAGTTTATTCTATAAACAAACTCAAATCTTTCCATAAAGGCTAACAAATACAATATTGGATTGAGTCACCTATACAAAATTGGACTTGTAAGCCTTTCTCGGAAAATAGTTTATGGACAAAACTATGTATTCATATTCATATTGAATACGAGCGAGCGCAAACAATTCATTTATCTTAATATTTTAAAGCATAACTTGCAATAAGTGTTTTAACCTAAAATAATCAAATTGGCGCCATCTGTAAATGCGTAGATTATAACGTAGGTTCCGTTAAACCTTCATCAAAAACAATTCAACACACATGATCAATATCAGTTGACACAATATACCATAAAAAATATTAAATACATACTTCATCAATGGGAAAGGTCTTTCAGCACATTTGAGCCTTTCGACCGCCTCTCTTCATGAAAGGTTTACCCTAGTTGACGTCCAGATAATTATCCTCGTGCTGCAAGTTTGCGGGACGTCAACATCAATCATCAGCTGCAGCGAATCCTACTGCCACCGCATTAGTGTCTGTAAAAGAAATAAACATCAAATTGTATCATGCAGCATTATGTTTAAAATAACACATATTACTTGTTGCTAACAAATAAATTTCTGTATCTCAAAATCAGGTAATTTGACAGTGCATATTCTGTCTGCTGAAGGTGACATACGCTGTGCTGCATTCCAAAAACAGTTCATCACATTTTATCAATATTAGTTGTGTACATATGAAACACAATATAGCACCATACAAATATAAAAATACATACATCATTGGGAACGTCTTCCTGCATATTTGATTCCTTCAACCGTCTTTGTTCTCCATTTCGTGATACACATTCCATAAATATTTGATGATCAAAACGCTGAAAAATAATTTTACGCCAATTAACGTCACATTATACATATATTTTTCTTATGTTTCTTAAAACAACAATACGGTAAAAATAATATTATTCTGTAAAATATTAAATGAACTGTCTCGATTTTTACATGAAAAACGTAACCTCAAATCACAGACATAATCTTGTTGATAATTCGGTTCGAGCCAAATATGAGTATATTTATATGCTTTTAGATACATACATTATAGCATTTACTTACCTCATTATTGCTTTGTACAGCAAAATATCGTTTAAATAACCGAACCTACATGATTGTATTGAAATCGTGACATCCATTGGCCATCTTGGCTTCGCGACATCTGTCACTTTTAGAAGTAGTGAATGAATAAAAAGGTCATTACCATCAAGAGTGAGGTAGGTACCTTTTACAAAACGAAAATCTTCGATAAACGGCTTTTTACGTTATTTTAAAATAAAATGAGATGTGCATAAAATGCAATACAACATAAAGTAATTGTTTTAAAAAGTTTTGATCAAGAACCTTGCGTTTCTTGATTGTTTTTAATTTATTAGTGTTTTCAAAGAATCTCTTAACAGTCTTAACGACCTTTGTTTAGATTTTTTTACTAGGTCTCTCGCCTTACCCGCTCCTGTAAGGACAATGGAAGAAACAGAATCGCTCTGTTGAAAATGGATGTAAGGAGACGACTAATTCGGATCCTTACAAGCGGCATCATTGTTAGTGAGCGCTATCAGTAGAGTTAACGCAAAAAGTACCAGAATCGCGCTCCTGGACTGTTCTAGAAATTTCTAGAGGGCGAAACTTTCAGCCCATATATCTTCAAGTAAAAACTGTAACCTTCTTCATGGATGGCGGATAGAGGGCTACTACGGCATATAACTTAAACATATTTTCTTTGCTACAAAATTATATATAATGCCCTTCCAATTGAAATTAAGAACACCATGGAGATACAAAAGTTAAAAAAGTCATCAAATTATGGCTAAGTAAACATTAAGACGAGGAAATCATTAAAATCATGAAGTAACCCCAATGCAACCTGCGGACAACAAACAAATATTTTTATATTATTTATTGTTTATTTTGTGAAAATCAACAAACTAGAAGTTGAGGAAATAAAAATCAACACCCATTCGACAACATACAGTCCACCTAGGAACAGGAATACCTAGTGGGGAGGACTGTGAACAACCCACTTTACTTTGTATTTTTACTTATTTTGTAATTTTACTTTATCTTATAAATAAAAAAAATAAATGAAAAAAAACTACCTTGATCGTACCGGGACTCTTTTTCGTTGTTAGTTTTTGGGGTGTTATGCCGTGTTGCGCTACCTCCTACTATAGCCGACACATCGTCGGATCTACCGGATCTGCCCTGATGATGGACACTGCAACGCTGTCCGAAACGTCGGCTATAGTAGGAGGTAGCGCAACACGGCATAACACCCCAAAAACTAACAACGAAAATGCTTTTGGCCGTGAAAATCTAAAAACTTATCTGTACCGGGACTCGTTTCTGAGTTTTAGCGGCACGCACATTGTACACTTACTTTTATAATATATGTTTATTGATAAGATTAGTACCTAGCGTGTATTTTAAGCCTCCGCTACCCGAATTTCTACCGATTTCTTACTCCCTTAAACATTTGAAGTTTTTAAGCTCTTAAAAAAATATATGTTATTTTTGAAGATAATATCTAGACGCGTTCCACGCCGAAACACTAATTATATAAAATTCCCTCGCTAGAAAAAAATTACAAAGTATTCTCCGAAAATTATTATAAACACGTTTGTCTCAGTTATTTTACAAGTTATAGTTGTGAAAAAATTCACAGTGTTTTGTTAAATGATATTTAAGATAAGTTCTAAGAGATTTTTGCTCTATTCTAAACGAGTCGTGTTTTATTAAACATTTTCGCATCGATTTTGTCGCTTCCAATATTAGCGCGCTCCTCTAACATTCGTAATTTCATATCTCTCCATCTTCTTTTTGAGCGCGGATGCGGAGCCTTTATCAATGATCCATCTTTCATTGTAAAATTGTATACCATAACATAAAATTACGGTTTTACGTGGGTGTAGTAATAATTATTACGATACCTAGGTAATTTAATTTAACGTGTTTGACAGATGATGTTTGGGATTTACCCGGTCTTCACATCTCTCTCGATCACCTGAATACGCATATTTGTTATGATATATTGCTGGCAACACACATCCAGGTATGGTCTACACACTTTGAGTAAATAATGTGCCCGAAAGAGCCTCCTCGCAAGGCTTTTCCAGCACAAAGGGTCCAATCGCTGGCGCTGTATAAATAATAACAATAAGGGCCGGCTAGTGTCACCAGATGATTATCTTGTAACATTGTATTGCCTTTGTGTTGCCACTGGCCATCATTGTCAGTGTAAGTGCGCGGAGAATCTATAAGAATAATAGATAATAACCCTTCACTAAATTCAGTCAATTTAGACCCGTTTACAGCACTACGGAAGCACAAAACTTCACAACAATTCAATTCTGTTTTGGTTTTAAAAGCCCTTGATAACAACAATCTGTCTTAGGAAAGTCTAATACTTTTTTCATTATTTATGCGTTGAACCGCTTACTCGTTAATACGAAATATTTGTTATACAAACAGTTAGATTTAGCTTTATTATTACGAAAAGTGAGTATTTATATCGGGGGAGGCAAAAAAACATGCAAAAATATGCATTTAACATTTTAATTTTCAATTTTATAAGAAAAACTTTCTTTTTATAACTTTGTTGAAGGTTATTCCCATCAGTGAAATATATCATATTAGAATAAGTTAATAATAATAATCTAAAGGAAAATATGAAAGAGAACAAGACACAGAAAAACAGAAAAAAGACAATGGTCGCAACTGGGACTCGAACCCAGACCTCTTTTGACAGAAGGTGGCAATAGCGAAATTGGTTAATTGGTGTCTTGTTCTCTTTCATATTTTCGTTTAGATTATTATTGTTAACTTATTCTAATATAATATATTTCACTGATGGGAATAACCTTCAACAAAGTAATAAAAAGAAAGTTTTTCTTATAAAATTGAATATTCATTTAGACTTTTATAAAAAGTCAATTGTTCGATATAAATAAATTCGGATATATCTATCCGAGACGCTATCCAGGTTACAAACCTATTCTTAGAATGATTGTTTCCAATGGAAAGGGTAGTTGCCCGTAATATGGAAAAATAATTAATTGATAATAATGTTAATTCTAAAATTTGAAAATATGAGATTGACAAATATGACGGTTTGACAGAAGGTGGCAATAGCGAAATTGGTTAACGCGCTCGTCCCAGTTAGACGGAGAGGTCTGGGTTCGAGTCCCAGTCACGACCATTCTCTTTTTTCTGTTTTTCTGTGTCTTGTTCTCTTTCATATTTTCGTTTAGATTATTATTGTTAACTTATTCTAATATTTTAATTTTGTTTAAATTAATTCACTTACGTGGTAACGCCATTTTATATTTATCGTTTTTATTTAACATTTCATAGACAATCAATCAATGCTGCCAATCATAGAAAAAATAGGTATTATTGCCATATAAAACAAAGTGAATTGACAACTTTGTACCTGTATTTATAACAGTAGAATATGGAAATGCATTAGAATAATTACACATACCCGCTAGACAAACTCTGCTTTGCCAAACAAACCATTCAAAACCTGGGATGTTTTTAAAAATTATTATGACATGCAGCTTTCGTAGTTTGAATCTCAACCTCAGAGTAACAATAGGTATATATTGTTACTCTGAGATCTCAACCCAATAATTAATTCGAAGTAGGTAGGTACTTTTTGGTTTTTATTTTTCGAGAATTTATTTTATAAGATTGGTACTTCCGACAAATGTGATATTTGATTGTCTATTAGTTAAAAAGGAATATTCCGTATTATCCGTGCATCAAACTTCGACAACACGAACGTTCCGTATTATCCGTGGGGTTGGACTCTGCATATTTACCGCCGAATTAATGATATTTTGATAATCTCAAATTTGAAATAATGGACTAGAACACCCTTGAAGGATGAAAGCCATACAATTTTTTTTTTAAAATCATTAATAATTCATATGTGCTCAGCATGAAGAATACAAATGTGTTATTGAAGTTATCGAGTTATTATTTTTGCTATGGTTACCTTCTAAAAACGTACAACAGTGCTTTCTTATGTAATTAAACCGAAATTTCGAACGCGTGACGTAGCTTGAAAAGTCTGCCACTTGTATTGCAGTTAATTGAAATCTCCTAGTAGAACATGAACTCCAAGCTACGTCATGAATTTTTAGCCAATCACCGCTCTACCCTCTCGATGAGCTAACCTTGTTAAACGAATTTACTAGCCTTGATTTCCAACAACATATTCTCGTCCAGAAAACGGTGATTTGATTGTTATTTTGTTTTATCGAAGTCAGTTAGTACTGCATTATCAAACAATTCCATTGATGGAGGACTAAGCCCGTCAGAGGCCCGGGGCGGCAAAGCGGAATGATGCCCCAAGACGTGCATTGCCTAGGAGCCCCGACATGTTTAAGCTGGCCCTGGCAGGACCCTATTTTCCATAAGGCAGTGAAGGCCACTATCTAGGGGCCCCGCATTGGGTAGGGGCCCCTAGACGTGCATTGCCTAAGGAGTCTAGGGACCCCGACATTTTTAATCTGGCCCTGACTATGACCCTACGTAGGTATTGTCTTATAAATGTCCCCCTTCTATTTTTTATTTTATTTTTATGAACGATGAAAATTTACCATAAAAATTGAAAATAATATTCATTCAAAAATAAAACGCATTCGAAGTTTTTCTGAAGGATAATTCAACATACAAACTGTTTCAAACGGTTTCACATAAAATGTTGTATCTCCGTCAATTTTTCGAATTTATGTTTAAAAAATTAGGTTAGTGCATTCTTAACAAGTGCATCAATCACAAAATGAAATAAAAAAAAATACAATTGGTTTTTTACAGTGGTGCCATACAGCCTTGTTTATAATTTGATCAAGGGAACATGGAGGCGTTTGGGGGCCCCCCAGGACCGGGGGCCCGGGGCGGGCCGCCCCCCTTGCCCCCCCCTTAGTCCGCCACTGACAACATATTCAATCGTCGTAAGTGCTTGTAAACGAAGCGACTGCAACTGAATCATTCATTATATTGATGGGTTGACCGTTTTTCGAAAAACTATGTACCGTAAAAAGAGGAAATAATACTGCTGGTCTATTGTTCCTAGAAGAATCAGCCATTAATACGGGTAGTATATCATGTTACATGCCAAGGCTAGCTACGACACGTGCTGGAGCGTCATATAAAAGTATCATTTTATAATTTCTATAAAGGTTTGAGTGCTTTTGATGTGTTGGGGAATATGCCGGGACAGCGTTCCCATATACCTACTCGACTTTTTCATTGTTTTAAAAATTATTTATTTATTTTGATATTTGATTGATTCTGAATTGGCTCTAAATACCATTCCCTTTTTTACATGCATATGAACGTTTTTTTCAAATAGAGCAAGAGCCCGTGACGATCAGACCTTCGTTATTTTATATAACCTGAGAGTTTATCTGTATGTTTCCCTAAGACAGGTAAAGACGATCCCCGACTATGAAGTTTGGATCACGGTGGCCTTGAAAGATAGCAGGTTGCAAAGGTATATACCTAAAATTGCACCACAATTTCAAGAGCATTTTGCTCGCACTTTTACGAGGTAGTAAGTAGTTGGCTAGCGTCGAAATTTCGCACTATTTCACTCCTATCCGCTTGCATGTAAACATCGCGCTCGCACCTACGGAAGACTTTTAATGTGTCTGACAAGGTGAAGGAACCATTGAAACTGTCTGATTACTGAGAAAACATGTGTTGATAGTTCCTCAAGTAACATATATAAAATTCAGCTTTATACTTTAACATAAGTACAATTACAATTAATTAATATAATATCTTACAAAGCCACCGTGATCCAAACTTTATAGTCGGGGATCGTCTTTACCTGTATCAGAGATTAGAAACATACACAGAGAAACTTTCAGGTTTTATAAAATAACAAAGGTCTGATCGTCACGGGCTCTTGGACTAAAAGATTCACTCCAAGAAGTGGTTCGGTAACCCCTGAGGCCTTGGGCATATTCTTTCAGAAGTTCAAAATATTTCCGCTTTGCAATAAAATCGGAATAAATGGAATTTTTTTTAAAAACTAAAAAACAGTTTTTAAAGGTGATAAAATACGCTTTCAGATTTTATACACAAGAAACATATTTTTAAATATAAACGTTTTGAATGCAAACGTAAAAAAGTTTTAAAAGCTCACCTTACTATACTCACTAGTCTTTTCTAACAAAAATAATTTTTAAAAAAACAACATAAAAACACGAACATATTTTTTTTAGACAAAGGTATTATAAACATTATCGTCACTTCACATTTTTGTCGTTTTGTCTAAAAATGATTTTTTTTAATTCATAAAGTTCCTTTTTTTTTCAAATTGCGGTCAGATTCTTTGGTTTCATAAAGGTGTACATTTTATTTTTTTGTTAACTTTTATATTTGAATATAAAGCGTGGTGTTTTCTCTTTCTAACACCGTTTAGATCATATTTCTCACCATGATAACAAGGGAGACACAACGATTTCTTTGAGACCTGTACAAGTCGTTCCCATTGAACAAATTAGCCTGAGGAGTCAATAATAAAATTTTAAATATTTTTATTTCAGTATCATCTGAGTTTTCGTTCGCTTCAAGTTCACATGTTGATCTGTTGGTACTCCGGGAAAAACATTCTGCCAAAGATATTAATATAAAGGAAAGGAGTCGAGACGATTTTTCAGGCGGGAATTGGAAAAAAAAACAATTTTAATGAATTTTTTTTTAACCCAGATTTTAATTACATTATAATATAAGATTTGAATATCATTTTTTGAAGCGAGTTCCAATGTTTTTTCTGCCAAAAGATAATTGATTAAACCTACCTAATTCTAGTTTCATCCCTTGAAGCCACATCCGCCCCTTGTTCTTTCTATACTAGCATAGCCACAGTTGTTGAATTGGTAATCTCCCTCTATTTACTTTCCTCCTATTAGTCTGACACGATGGAATCCATTTTCATTTGTATTATTTGCATTCACTTACTAGTGACACGTTGGACTTATTGACAGATCGTTTCCGGCAACATGGCATGGCAAACTGTTATTATTTGTTATTCACCGAATCGTTTGGCAACAGAATTACAATAATGCCAATACTGCTACAGCTGTTCGAATGTATTTATGGTAAAGGATTTGATAGGGGTTTATTAGTATTATTATTCCGTGGCGAAATGAACTGGTAGTTTCAAATATATCGCCTATATTTTAGGTTTACCAACCCTTTTCAAAGCCATGTAAAGCAATAGCCACACGCATTTTTCTACAGCCGTTAGTAAAAAACATCTTAGGTATTTATTATGTACAATATACGTAGGGGACCCAAAAGAAATGAGAATATCTTTACAACTTTTTTATTTTTCAATATTTTGACACCAAAATTTGGTCGCCTTTAAAGGGTTCACCATTGGAGTGTATGCACTTGTCCAACCTTTTTTTCCATTATTCAAAAATATTTTGAAACCCACTGATTGGAATGTCCTTTATGGCCTTCAGCGATTTTTGTTTGACTTCTTCAACAGTATGAAAACATGTCCCTTTCAAGTCGTTTTTCATCCTAGGGAGCAGAAAAAAGTCACAGGGAGGGGGCGGGTGAACAATTTGGGTCATTTCATGCTTGCTTAAATACTGCTTCACAGACAACGCGGTATGAGCAGCTGCGTTGTCCTGGTTGAAGAAACAGTCCCCGTTGCGCCAAGGATTCGACCATTTGGCGCCCTTGAGGTGATTTTTCACAAAAACGGCGCTCTATAAATTATCCAATTATTATTATTATTACTATTTCGACGATTTTTCCTCACGCTCTCCCGCAACATCTTTAGTACTTCCATGTAGAACTGTCGGTTAACTGTTTGGCCTGGAGGAACAAATACTATGTGCATAATATTTCTGAAAAATCCAATGATCATCCCCTTGATGTTAGATTTCACCTGACTTTTTTTTCTGAGGAGGAGAGAGAGCATTCTTTCATTGGCTTGACTGTTGCTTTGTTTCGGGCGTACCCATAACTCCATGACTTATCACTCATCACCATTTATAACCTTGGAAAAAAATTGGGTTCTCTTCCAGCTGATTTTTCAATTCGTGGCAGGCTTGAAGGCGAAGGCTCTCTTTGATCCTCAGAGAGGAGATTTTTGCATTTTCGTCGAAAAAAGAAATCTTGATTCACTTAAAATTGAACTTTGGACGAACGCGTGGACCCACAGCGACGCGGCTTCTCACACTGACCGAGAAGGAGTTTCCAGTTTCCATACAACTGCCGACCACACAAAACCCCTTCCCCACCACTTCTTCCCTCTAACGCCCGATTATCATTATTTTTAGGTCCCCTACGTACGCACATAGTTACAAACTGGGTTCAACCTCGCACCTACCTACCTACCTAGCTACCCATGAGATATTACATGAGACTAAAGATTAACTTTTAACCTGTTTTAATGTTAACGTATTTTTAGTGTTTCGTAATGTGTAAACCCGATATTATTTGGAGTACCTATGTATATATTATTTTATTTTGACAACAAACACATTCGTCAAGATGAGGCCCAGTAAGCTTTTACCTAATTTCCCCTCAATATCGAAATACTTTTTTATCTCTATAATATGTATGTTATTCTTAACGGGCTATTCACATTTATACGATATTCGCTGCCGCTGTGGGTAGCGAAAAACTTCAAGCGGGATACCGCTCGCTATTTTTTGTATGAGCTTGCTCGGCTAGCGTGAAACTAGACTGAAAGAGGCCAAGCTAAATGATATTTTATAGCTGTGTGTGACACAAGCATTATTCATGAAAATATCACAAAAAATCGGGTTTTATTTTATTTTTTGAAGCTCGGGCACAAATATTTAAATGTTTTACTATCATTTTCTAAAGAATTTAATTTTTCACATTATACACATACCTTCCGAGTAGCGTCGCGGGGCCTATTGCGAAAATACCTTGTTTTCTTCCTCCGAATATCCTAAGCATGTTTTTGAGTAAACACGAGTTTACAGGAACCCCTTGATTGTGCCAACCTTCTTGTTTTATGATAAATAAGAAGTGAAATAATGATTTTATATTAACATTTTTAGGGTATGGGTTACCCGAATGCTAAACGTAGGAGTTTGTAAAAATATGTTTTAAGAGGGTATACCAGAGAAAACCAGAAATATGTCATTTTTAAATCAAATTTTAGAAGTATTGACTCTTTTCCACAAAAAATTATAAATGGATTTCGAAAGATTGTTATTTTATCTACATAGTAAACGTATGTTTTAAATTTTGAGAAAAATGTTTATTTTTAGTATAATGAGGTTATACCATAGGTCGTTGGCAAATTTGTTAAATTTTCAAAAAAGATTTTGTATTATACAACACCAATTTCAAATCATATATGATGCAGTAAAATAAATTAATACATTGTCTGGTAAACGTATGTTTCAAAATTTAAATTTTAGTTTAAAGAAAATTATTAAAAAATATATATACGTACATAAAAATTGGTCCGTTTGTGTATTTATTAGCGCACTTACAAACTAATATATTTCAGATTTTTTTACATTCTTTTTTTGCTTAGACATTATTGAAAAATGATAAATACTTATAATCAAAAAATAATTACAAAAAGTACATAATTTTAATAGTTTTATCATCACACGTAGGTTTTTTTTTTTTTTTACAGTTTACCGCACAAGAATCTCAACTGCTCCCGTCTGGAGCCAGTGAGACTATGGCATCCCCAATTGGGGTATGTTGTGAGGCTGAAGGTAGTGGGGAGGGGAAGGAGGTGGGGAAGAGGAAGGTTGGGAAGTACCTGGCTATTCAGATCTGGTCACCAAACACGGCTAAAGCCATTTTCAAGCAACGTTTCAATTCTGAATGGTGGTCTTACACCAGGGCGATACTGATAGTATCTTCCACTCTGGAACGTGCCGCAAATATACTATATATTATTTTAAATGAATTAATTGTGAAATAACACAAATTATTCAAATAAAATTTATTTGCGTACGCCGGGTTCGAACCCGCGACCTCCGGATTGTGAGTCAAGAGTCTTAGCCACTGGACTACGGAGGTCGTCGGAGGTATAAATTAAGAGCGAATAACCAGCAAATTTAAATTCAGATTCCGACGTCAGCGCTACACACTCGCTAGCGGGCATTTTTAGAACTAGAGTTCGTTCCGCTCCAAGCTTGGTTTCGAGATCTACTAGCTCACGCGCTAGGACTGTATAGACGCCACAGTATGGGTCAGATGAAGATGTTAAATTCTCGCTTCCAGAATTTTGATGAGTAGTAGTTATTTGTAATTTGTATATCGAAGTGCATAAAAATAAATAGATACAAGTAAAATGCGTAAACCCAGTAGGTATTAAGTAGAAACCTACATGAATAAACAATTTATTATATTCTTTTTAATATTTTGTTTTTAATTGTATTTCACGGCCATTAGATATCTCAGTATCGCCCTGATGTAAGACCACCATTAAGAATTGAAACGTTGCTTGAAATGGCTTTAGCCGTGTTTAGTGAACAGATCTGAATAGCCAGGTACTTCCCCACCTTCCTCTTCCCTATATCCTTCCCCTCCCCACTACATTCAGCCTTACAACATACCCCAAATAGGGATGCCATAGTCCCACTGGCCCCAGACGGGAGCAGTTAGGACTCTTGTACGGTATTAATGAAAAAAAATTTGTAATATTCAGTTGGATTGTAAAAAATTACTCATTTAGTATAATAATATACCGCACTATAATAGAATACCGCACAATAGACCCAAATGCTCCCGTCTGGAGCCGGTGAGACTATGACGTGACTATGGGGTATATTATGAGGCTGAAGGTGGTGGGGAGGGGAAGGAGATGGGGAAGAGGAAGGCGAGGAATTACCTGGCTATTCAGATCTGGTCACTAAACACGGTCATAGCCATTTCTAGCAAGTTTCAATTCTGAATGGTGGTCTTACACCACCCAGGGTGATACTGAAAGTATCTTCCACTCTGGAACGTGACGCAAATATATTATTTTTAATTTAAATAATTGTGAAATAACCCAAATTATTCAAATAAAATTAATTTGCCTACGCCGGGATTCGATCCCACGACCTTCGGATTGCGAGTCAAGAGCCTTACCCCTTGACCACGCCGGCCGTCAATAGGTAATATCAGTAATTTGGAAGGCGGGTATGGGTACCGCCGCCCCGGGAACCATGTATTGGATTATCAACACCTCTGCCATAGGTCACCCCAAGTGACTTAGCAGGGGAGCTCGGGTTCATGGGGCAAGGTTCGTCTACGTGGAAGGTCGGATCAGGAGAGACCGTTTTTTTTACAATCGCTCGACACACTGCCTATCTCTACTTTGGGAATGCTGTGTGGAGGCTCGTTTTAGGGAAAGGAAGGAGAGGAATTTCGGAGAAGGAAAAGGGTATTAGGGGTGGGTAGAAATCTGGGGGGTCAGCGTGTCCAGGAGTGCGGATGTATGAGGCCATCCCTCCCACTGCGGTGCAAGGCGATGTTCCGAGAGGGTAAGGCTGGAGAAGTCAAAGGGACTCCCTCAACCACTTTTTCTAGATCCGACCTGCCAAGCAGCTGGTGGGCAGACGCATCCGCCGCCAAGACCTGAACAAACCTCACCCCCACGAACCAAACGTTGCGAACCACTTTGGATGACCTAAGGCAGACGTGTTGGTTATCTAATAAATGGTTCTCGGGGCAGTGGTACCCATACCCGATTCTCGTGTTTGTTATTTTTGTAATACGAAAAATGGATATAAAAAGGCCTACCCTCCCACCCCCTCTCAACCCCCCCCCCCCCTAAACCCCCCTCCCCTCACCCACCACCTCTAACACCTCTCCACCCCCCAGCTCCTTTACCGCCCCCCCCCTCCTTTACCCCCCCCCCCTCCTTTACCCCCCCCCCCCCCCCCCTCAGCCACCCCTTTCATCTCATCTCAACTCTCCTCCAACCTCTCTCCCTTGGGAGCTGTTGGACTCTTATGCGGTATTACATAACAATATTTTTTGGAGCATTTGGGACTCTCGTGCGGTATTCACATAACAATAATTTACAATATATATATTTTTTTAAATTTGGTGTGCTTTAGAGTCTTTAGACCACACGACTGAAGTAAAACTTAACAAACTTATAACAATAAATTTTTAAAAAAACGTGCTTCTCAAACGGACAGCTGTATGCGACCTGCGGACGTGTCGGACGAAAACACAAAAATTTATGTGAACCTATTCAAAAGCACTTCAACAAACAGAATTAAAGCGCACAAACCCTTTCTTTCTTTGAGTGGCCTTGCAACGCCCGCCGGGTGTCCGCTATATATAATGTTATATAGTGCAGGCGCTTGCATTATAATACAGTTTTCCGGGACTTGGGATGGAACCATTACAGTTTAGTTGACCCCGAGGTTATAGTGGCCTTGCAACGCATGCCGGGTACCCGCTGTATATAATGTTATATAGTGCAGGTGCTTGCAATATAATGTAGTTTCCCGGGACTTGGGATGGAATCATTACAGTTTAGTTGACCCCGAGGTTACAGTGGCCTTGCAACGCATGCCGGGTACCCGTTGTATATAATGTTATATAGTGCAGGCGCTTGCAATATAATGTAGTTTCTCGGGACTTGGGATGGAACCATTACAGTTTAGTTAACCCCGAGGTTACATTGGTCTTGCAACGCATGCCGGGTACCCACTGTATATAATTTATTTATTTATTTACGGAAAAATAGTCCATTAACAATAATACGAATAACATGCGTTCGTTAAGGCCCGACCCGCCTAGCAATCGATCACCGTTCGCATCGATTACCGTTCGCAGGACATTTTTCGTAACAATCATCACTTTTCGTAACGCATTTACCAGCTTACCCCCCATGTGTCGAGCGTGCGCAAAGAAGTTTTACTTCAAAAAAAATATTTTTAAGCTGTTGGGACTCTTGTGCGGTATTCACATAAGAATAATTTACAATAAAAAAAAAATTCAAAATTTTCATAAAAATATTCAATGAACATGAATTTTTGCGTTCGGTAAACCCTGTAGTTTTTACAAACACGAAACAATGAAATCGTATTATTTGGTTTCGTTTTAAATTCGTCATTTCCAAATATTACGATACAGAGCGCCGCGGAGACAACCGCCGGCTGCCTCGTTTGCGGGCAGAGTGAATTCTCAATTCTCGAGTCGTCGAGCTATAAGAAAAATGGTAAAACGCGAGCTGTAAATTAATTAATATTAATTACTTCTTATGATTATTTTTCGATCAAAATTTTTATGACTTGTCAATAATGTCTTAGCAAAATAAGTATTTAAAAAAATCTTGAAATATATTAGTTTGGAAGTACGCAAATAAATACACAAACTGGCCAATTTACGTCAAGAAACTGCTCATAAAACCAGAGCCAAACAAACAGACATACTTAATATACCAAAGTGTAACTCTTCATTTGGACAAAGAAGTTCAGAATTTTTAGCAGTAAAGTTATATAACAAACTCCCACTTAGTACCAAACAAATTAAAACAAAAAATAGCTACATTAAGGACATTAAATGTTGGCTGAAGGAACTATCGGAAAATGAACTTACATGTATACTTAAAACATCGTCATAGAAGTTTCTGGAAAACCTTATCCAAACAATAAGTTAATCTATAGAAGTCGCTGAAAACTTATCCAAAGCATAGTCCCCCTCAGCACAGGATCTCCTAGTGAGGAGGACTACGAATATATTTTCTTATTTTTATACCTAACATGTTTCATATAAAAATGTAAAATATAATAAATGTATTGTTACTAAATAAATAAAAAAATAAAAAAAACACATGTACGTATATGTTTTTTAATGATTTTATTTAAACTAAAATTAAAATTCTGAAACATACGTTTACCAGATAATGTATGGATTTATTTAACTGCATGATTATATGATTTGGAATTGGTGTTGTATAATACATGTACTTTTTTGAAAATATAACAAATCTGCCAACGACCTATGGTATAACCTTATTATACTTAAAATAAACATTTTTTCTCAAAATTTAATCCATACTTTTACTAGATAAAAGAACAATCTTTCAAAATCAATTTATATTTGTTTGTGGAAACGAGTCAATAAGTCTAAACACTGATTTAAAAATGACATATTTCTGGTTTCTCTGGTAATGTCCTCTTAAAGCTAATTTGGAATGAAATAAAATCGATATCGAGTTTTAATTTTTATAAGCTGGTACGGAGAATAATTTATCTTTCTCATTGAAACCACCCTGTACGATCGTAAGAACATCTTTCGACGAAATGTGGATTTTCGGCCGCTGGCTGGTTAAACGCCCTTAAAACATAAAATTACAACATACCTAATAAAAAATGTTTTTCCTGGTTCCTTTTCTGATTAGGGAGTGATAATGTGATTATGACCTATCAGGCGTCAATATCAATATTAATTGAATTTTGCGGAAAACTTTTTTGATTTTCACAGAATAATTCAATTCTTGGTGTAAATAGGTACCTATCTATTTTATTTTTATGAGATACAAATATCAAACATGGGATTATGTACTCTAATTGGCCATTTTTCTAGTATCATTATAATTAGTGCTTACTGTTTCGACTTGAATATCTCGAATGTTACGGAGAAGCCTTTGCACCGGGAAAGGTTGCAGCGTGCTCCAATCTCCAGAGTTCTAGAACATTCTTAGAAACTTGTGACGTCAGACTGAGCGTGTGTGTGTCTCGTTAAGTTTCCCGCCTTCCTGCGGCGCCCCCATTCTCCCATCGATTTCTCCAGACCTCTAGAAGGTTCTGCAATGCGGAATGCGCGCAGCCGACTGCACCCGATAGACCAACGGGTAGGTACATACCGGACTTCGCACGCCGAGAAGAGGCTGTCTGTGTGTCGGTGTCCAGCGCGACCACCCCGAGTAGCGGGGACTGTCCTGCCTTAGCGCCAGCGCCGCCTCGCGAGCTTTTAGCGCCGGATTGGGGCTTTCCTTTCTGCGTGCTCGCCGGATCGGGAAGTCAAGGTGCTTCTTTAACCCCGGCCTGAACGGCGCGGAATGCAGCTGTATGGAGCTTTGAATGCAATTTTACCGTTCATTGAATGCATTCTTTGATATATTGAGTTAATGTGATGTATGTTCGTATGTACCTACGTAATACAATTCTCGATGAAACTTTCAGCGTAATGAATGTTTTGATGTTTATTACCGTTTCATTTAATGATTAAACAACTATTCAGCGTTATAATAATCACTCACTTATTTATAATTGTTTTTTCTGCTTTGTTACAGATGAATTACCATAATTCCTAAAGTATCAATCATTATAGAAGGATCTCATCGTTATGTACTTAGCAAGATTTCAGGTGTATATTGTATAATCTGAAATTAGGCCAAGAAAACTTATCATAATGGAAGAGGATGATGTCCCCATACCCCTCAAGAAGTACAAAAAGATTCCAATATTTGTTGTCGAGGACCATAACGACGTGCTGCCCTTCATATACCGCTGTATCGGCTCCAAACACTTGCCAGTTTACAACAATACCATCATCCACTTCGACTCTCACCCTGACCTCCTCGTTTCGAGAGAACTGTCCGCCGAAACTGTCGGCAAGAAGTACGACCTATTTGATTGCTTAAGCATAGAAAACTGGATTCTTCCTGCAGCATACGCTGGACACCTGACTAGAGTAGTTTGGGTCAAGCCTCCCTGGGCCAATCAGATGGAAAAAGGAACCAGACACTTTACGATCGGCAGAAACTCTGAAGGAAAAATACGATTAGATAGTTTAGAATCATACTTTTTGTCCGATGGTTTATATTGTCCCGCCGATAAGTTAGATAATACAAAAGATGTTACGCTATCTGTACACACTTTAGGAATATACGAAGAAGATGAAGACGAAGAAGTGGAAGAATCAAACACAGCCAAGAGAGTGGTGGAAAGCATTGTGGAAGGTTTAAAGACTCTACAAGAATACATTTTAGACGTGGATTTAGACTTCTTCAGTACGATGAACCCGTTCAAGAACCTGTACGAGAAGAGTGACCTGTACGATAGGTTGAAGGAGTTGTATAACTTCTCTCTACCGGCTGTGCCCTCCGAGTCTGGGCTGGTGGAGCTGGCGGGGCGCAGGGAGCACCAGTTGGCGCGCCTCAAGGCCCTGTTTCAGCACCTTGAGGAACACCGGAGCCTCGGGGATTGGCCCGGGGAGAGAGATCATGTCTATAGAGAGGTGAGCTCTATTCTCTATCTCTTTTTCTCATTTTTTGTACATAGCTCCACAATGGAGCCCCAGGGTAAAATAATTCCTCACAGGGCCTATGTCATCTTTGGGGATGCTGTGTGGCGGGTCTTTTTATGAAAGGAAGGAGTGGAAGTTCTGGGAAGGAAAAGGGTATTAGGGATGGGTAGGAATCTGGGGATCAGTGTGTCCAGGAGAGACGGACTTATGAATCCATCCCTCCCACTGCGGTGCAAGGCAATGTTCCGAGAGAGTACAGCTGGAGAAGCCAAAGGGACTCCCTCAACCATTCTCTCCCAATCCGGCCTGTTATCCAATATTGGGTTCAAATTGTCCAAATCTTTTATAATAATATCATCGATGTATAAACCTTATGTGAGGAAATGTATCTAATATTTAGCCATTATTTTGAAGCCGTGTCATTCACCTCAAATATCGCTGTTATAGTTATTTGTTATGTTTGAATGAGAAGAATTCCCCTCTTCCAAATTCCTAAATTTTTCAAGCGATCAGTTTTTTTTCCACGTTTTTAAACGATTATTTCATAGCACTGTTTAAATGTTGACACAATTGTCTGAGATACGTACCGTGTCACTGTGTAGGTACTGTGTACGTGTACCTGTCACTCGTACTACTGATGGATTTAAAAGAATACCCACATTATTAGTTTGGTTTTTCGAAGTAGGTACTTGATTATTCTTTACACATTTTTTTCTAACAATCCTGGAGTGGACATTTAGACAAGTCCTAGGCATCTAGGTGCCTACTGCCTATATACTTCGCGCAATGCTTAATATGGTCTAGGATTCTAGAGGTAAGGCTGTTGACTCGCAATGTGAAGGATGCGGGATCAAATCCCGGCATGGGCAAATAAACTTTATTTGATTAATTTGTGTTATTTAACAATTAATTAATTTAAAATAATGTATAGATAGTATATTTGCGGCACGTTCCAGAGTGGAACAGTATCGCCTAGTATCGCCCTGTATCGCCCTGCTGTAAGACCACCGTTCAGAATTGAAACGTTTCTTGAAATGGCTTTAGACGTGTTTGGTGACCAGATCTGAATAGCCAGGTACTTCCGTACCTTACTTTTCCCCGTCTCCTTCCCCTCCCCGCTTACCTTCAGCCTCACAACGTACCCCATTTGGGTTATTATCTACAAGTTTTGTCTGTATTATTTTATGATAATTTTTAATTTAATTTATTTATTACGGTATTTACGTAATTATTAACATTTTTACATAAAAGGTATATTTTGAAAATATTTGTACATAATATTTTTTGATGGGTTTTGTTGTATGCTTCGTGAACACCTCACTAGGAGAACCTGTGCTGATGTGTTTACGTGTTTATTTATGATGAAGTGTGACAAGTATTTATGTGTTGTAGTAGAAAGTTATTTTAATTTTACTTTTTATTTTAATGATAAAACTAACATTTCGGCTGAAAAATGCAAAAACGCATATTTGCGAACTTTGTTCTTGAATAAAATATTTTGCAAATGTGGGATCGAGGTGGACTTTTCACATTTCATTTATAATGGTGTTTCCAACATTCGTACCAATTAGCTCTCGGCGAATTATTGTAACCTTGAAAGTCTATTTTGACCGCACTTATTTTATAGTCTTTTTTCCGTACGATTTTATTTTTCGGTGGACGGTAAAAAAATGTATTGTGAGGCTATTGCGGAAGAAAGTATTATAAACACAATTTTAAAAATATTTACAGGCGGAATTATTTTACGTGGAAAATACCCTGAGACTTATAGATGAAAATAATCCTGATTTAAAATAGTATCATATTTTTTTAATGCCTTCCATTCTTCTGTTAATTTTATGATCATATTTCAGTTACGTTCATCAATTATTTTTGGCTGAACACTAATCAAAGTTACCGAAGAGGAATCTTTAACAAAATCTAAGACAATCAATTCAAAGACAACATTTTCCTTTCAGTAAACACAGAAATAATGGTTTTTGCCCACAGCAACTTCTCATGATGTATTAACCTCAATGGATAATTTATTGGAGATATTCGATACTCCGGTGGATAGAACGCTCGACTACTCACAGCGGTTATCCGGCTTACTCCATTTTCAACACGAGTTATGGTACTGACACACTTGCTCATTAACAAGCCGGCTTATGAGCATGCTCATTAATGACAGTTGATGACAACTGTCCACATTTGCTCAATAATGAGCAGGCATGGTTTGAGCTTTCTCGTGAATGAGCGTGCTCAAAGCCAACATTTGAACACACATGCCATTTAATGAGCATGCTCATGTCAAATGGAGTCAGTTCCATTCGCTCAGAACTAAACAAAATAATATTGCCGGCAACTTAATTATTTAAGAATCTTCTGACGTAAAAAAATAAGACGGTTGATTTGGGTCCAAGATATCAACAAATCCGAAAATGACTAAATAATAAAAAAATAAATGCGAATTTCAATAGAATGTGGTTTCATTGTGAAGGTAAAGGAACTTTTAATGAATTTGGAAATCTCTTGTGGGTATTTTGGTGACCTGTGTTCCAAATACATTCGCGATTCCCATAATAAGTCACGAAAATTTTTTATCTCCCCAGGGGGCTATTTTGACATTTTTGCAAAGAACCGTTGGCGCGAACTAAGGTCGGATTGAAATGAGCATGCTCACAATCTCACTAGACAGCCTGTTCACACATGCTTAGAGGCTTCCCCTTCCACCCAATAATCCAATGAGCATGCTCACAAATCAAACGGCTGTTGATTTGTGAGCATGCTCATTTGGCTTCAAATGAGCATGCTCAATACTAGCAACTTCACTGACACACATGCTACTAGGTAACGTGCTCTTTGGCTTCAAATGAGCAAGTGTGTACGTAGCATTATACTTAGTGTAAGGTTTTTTATAGATATTATTGTTGTCTTATTCAGGTTTGTGAACTGTTCCGTTCCGTCCGTCGTCACTACCCCGACAAGGAAGTAGATTGGCTGTTGGTGCACGACGCTGGCTGCACTTGTGACGACACGGAGCTGCCCCACCACGTGTCAGGCCCCCGCGCCCTGGAGGCTTCCATCAGGGGCCCCTTCCGCCACTTCCTGGAGGCCCTGCCTCTGCCACCCACTGCCATCACCATCTCCAGGTCCTCCAAGGACGACTACTGCCCACCCGAGCAAGTAGAGGATATTCAGACCATGGTGTTGCTGCAGTTGAAGGATGTTTTCAATACAGACAGCCCTATTCTGAACTACCTCATGGATGATGACGATTAAAATTAGATATCATTCCCCAATTAATGAATAAGTGATGTGATGATTAAGAGGAAACCGGAAGGCGTCAATACAAACGCATTCCCCAATTTCCTCACTGGATTTTGACACTAGTGCAAATATTTTCTAATATAATATAGATATCGACCATGAGCATGTCGGTACGTTTTGTTTTAATTCTAATAATTCTTGGGACCTCCAAAAATCTGTAAAATTGCCTAGTTTGAATGCCATCAGCAGACGTTCAATGTAAAAATTAGGCAATGTATTTTTAAAAAAAAGCAAAACGTACAGACGTAGAGTATTTTCTTCAAATACAGTAATAAAATCGGTCCAGTTTTCAAGGAGAAAAATGGGGAGTACAAAACCTCGATTTTGTTTATATATTATCAGCCTGAGGTGCAGTTGTCCCTTTTGCTCAGTATTGGAAGGGGTAATGGCAACAAAATACCTGTTATTTAAATTTCTCGGCGACCGTATTTGCGATTTGGGGAGTAGATTGACACATTCTTTTTAAAATTTTGAAAAAATACTTACCCTTCTGGATAAAAGTAGTCATGATGAGTATTTTATAATATTTATGTTTTAAAGTATATTTTTTATACGTTAAATCTTAAATATGCAGCAAAGCTCTAGGTATAATATAACTTTGTTCAAACCTTAAATGTTCTTGGAATTATTGATAATGAAAGACAAATTACTGAGTAGGTAGGTATAATATTGTTTTTTTTTTAAATTTTTTAAAGGTTTTTATTTATTTTTCTTATTCGTAAGTAAAAGCAAACTATTGTTTACATAATAAATTAAATGTGCGTGTATTATTTGAGCCAAATTGAGCCTCTGCAACTCAATCTACATTGAATAACAATAATGTATTACCATGTTAAAGTGTACCCACTAATGTTACCTTTATCTATTCTATTTTGTAATAAAAATGTTAATTCTCTTACCGACAGATTAACATGAAGGAATAGCTGTTTTCTGTTTTCTTCCAATTTCCTTGAATACATAACAATTATTATATGTAGATAACATCTGCCGCTGTTCTAAAGGGTAAGTTTCCTCATAAATTAGGTAAAATGATGTGAATTTGTCCAGTGGCGTGCAGTTTTTCACTATTCAAAAATTTCCATAATATGGTGTGATATAGTTTGGCATACCTACATAAAAAGTAGTACCTGCCATGCGATTCTGTATCTTTTTTGGATACGGAATCGATTCCATAGGAAATCGCCTGTCAAATTTGTGTGATTGTCTATGGTTTGCAATTGCTTTTTCTACGGTGATGTGTCACATTCATGCAAGTATGCATGATTATTTATTAATTTAACAGCCTTATAAAGTCACACAAATTGTACTAGACGTTTTGTACACAAATTGCAAAAATAGGGAGCTTGACACAACTTGGCACGCCAATGTCCTTAACTTCTGGATTTAATGATTCTAAGTTAAATTAGCAAAAACTGACTCTATAACTGTTGTAAAAACACTTAAAAGACTTGCAGACTTTTGGAGACTTTTGGAGACTGTTGGGGTCAGGATAATGGGATACTGGGAGAAAGGTAGAACAGAATTTAAACTGATTAAAAAACACTTTTAAAGTAGGTTAGAACTTGGAGACTTCAGTTTCTTGGAGACTTGTGACTTCTTGGCTGGTAGTTTTTGAACTGATTTCCTACCGGTTTGCCGTTTGTTTTATAGGGCAAATCCGGGTTGGACTTTTGGAACACAGAACCTCCCTGTTTCTGAAGGGTGCTTGCGTTTACGTATTTTTCCCAATCGCTATGATTTTCGAGCAGATGTGTTAAAAATCTGTGTGATAACCTTTGCCAAGACAGTCCTGTTCCAATAAACCGAAGTCTCACATAATTTTTATTGTTTCAACAAGAAAAGGTACAAGTTTACAAATGTGATACAAGATACAATATCTAGAAGTAAATATTTTCTTAAAGTGCAATAATCACTGGTAGACGACAGTTTTTGAGGTGTTATTGTAGAATATACCTATTTTTAGGTGATGATATATATTTCTTGATTCAAATTATTCCCGATTTCCCGAAATTTAGCTCCGAGTTTTTCGGAATGTAAATTGGCTGTCGTAAATATTTACGATTCAAACATTTCCTTTGTTCAGCATTGACCAATGGCGCCGCGTCTGGTAGCAGGGTGGGGATAACGTAAATACTCAATCATTTCCTTGATTTTGATCATTGCTGTCTGGGGTCCCTGGTGGAAGTATTACGTGGTTATTCAGATGTGTTTTCGAGTCCAATGATGCTGCAGCATGTATTTATTATCAATTGCGTTTATGTTTTCAATTGATAAGTTAATTGTAGAATGTAATAGCATTGTAGACATCATTCCAAATGCACAGTGTTTCGTTGGCCAATGAGAGCACTCCCTTTGTTTCGTAGGTTATTGGAAGGGGTAACGCGCAGCGGCACGGTATTATGTGGAAGCGTAAATTCCATTCTTGAATTCTCAGGGTTGTCATACGCTTTCGTCGACACGTTCGATACACAAATCTAACAAGAAATCTCGCCCGAGATCTATTTCGATCTCACAAAACATAGGGAATCGCTCGGCTAATTATTTCAAATTTAAAATGCATGTTCCAGAGCAGAAGATTCCTACTATCAGCATCGCTCTGGCGTAAAACCCCCATTCAGAATTGGAACGTTACTCGAAATGGCTGCAGCCGTGTTTGGTGGCCAGATTTGAATAGCCATGGCACTTCCCCACCTTCTCCTTTCCATCTCCTCCCTCTTCGCCACCTTCAGCCTCACATCATACCTCAATTTGAGATGCCATTGTCTCACAGGCTCCAAGCTTTTGGGAGTAGTTGGGACTGTTTTACGATAAAACAAAAATAAAAATAAATCGATTTGTGTGAAAAAAAAAATTGTATGGGACTTGAAACAAATACGTTTTTACATTAATTGTGTAATATGTGTATTTTTCTGTAAATAACAAAAAATCTACGTATACAAAATCCCAAAAAATTTGCACGCCCCTGATTTTTTACACCTTTTTAATTATTATATTCCGTGTAGGTAGTAAACTCACGCAAACCGCTGATGCCACTTTTATTAAATTAACTACCAAATTAACGTCTTTAAGTCATTCTCAATAAAACCATTTGCCTTATTTTACTAAAATGAGTAATATTTTTCGAATTTACTATTATTATTTATGAGTTATACAGATTCTTAAAAATTGCAAAAAAACACAAAATAAAGACTTCTAGAAAATTAATTAATATCTAATACTCGCGGAACATTTTTCACACATGCCCATCAGGCTTCATAATTTTATTATTATAATTTTAATCATGTCGACGGGTTGGAATTTTAATAGCTAATTAAGAATAATAATAAATTATATAGAGGGCTTTAATTACCTTTTTTTACTCAAATAAATGAGAACGTTCCATTTTTTTTATTAATTGCTAAACTGGAAGGAAGCGCAAGCAGACGAGATGGTGCATTTATTGTTTTAGTTAATTTTTTTTTTTTAAATTTGAATTTTATTTTAGTAATTTGTACATTTAAGGTTACAAATTTCTAATTAATTATAATATTTTATATTTCAGCTAATTAATTATAATATTTCAAATTCACTATATTTTTTCTTTCTTTTTTTCTTGTTTTATGTAGCTCCTACAATACATCTTGAACTTTTCAATTGGTGAGGACTTTAGAGTTTCTGGTAGTGTGTTATATAACTTAATTCCTTTGTATAGCAAACTTTGCGTATTCGTTTTGTCCTTTTTGTTTAATCTTATTTCCTTGCACGTACTTGTGTAATGTCTGTGAATGTCCTTATTGTATACGATTTTATTTGAGAAGTATTTTGGTAACGTTTGTTGTTAATGCAACATGTCTTGCGGGTTCAAATCCCGGCATGCGCAAGTAAATTCAATATGATTACTTCTTCAATCTTTGCAAAATAACTTTGTGGCATTATTTATTATTTAATTAATAACAGATAACTTTGTAAAATGTATAACTTTGTAAATCAATATGATTAATTAGTGTTATTTCACAATTTGTTCATTTGAAATAATAAATACTAGGGGCATTCAAAAAGTGATGCCTCATATTTTTTGTACTTAAATAAAGTAAGTAACCACTGGAGCGATTTCGGTCGAAAAATGGTAAAACATTTATTGTAATTATTTAAAACATTTCCTTTGCCAGCCGTTTATTTTAACACGAAGCTATTGAAATGCTTTATCTATTATGACCATAGATGTGGCAAATTTGAACTTCGTATACTATTTTAGAACAATGTTAAAAATATATTTTTTTAATATTTTTTCCCGCCGAATTTTTAACAGCTGTTTACGGATAAAATTAAGTCCTTTTTCCATGGATTTACCACCTTTCATTATCAAGTATACCACAGACAATACACATAAACCGAAAATATTCTAAGTTGACCCGAATAAGTATCTCACGGCAGGTTCAAGTAAAAACATTCAAAATTTGCGCGATTATAAAATTTACGATTTTTTAATATTTTTTTAATAAATCCTACAAATATGAGATAAACGGTAAAATAGGTTAATTCATTGGCTATATAGCACTATAAGAAGTTTTTATGTCTCCATGTTAAAATTCGAAGATATGATTTTTTTAATGTTTGCGAAAAAATTTAAAAATGACCTTCTGGGAAATCTCAAGCAATCGAGGCAAATTTATTTCTCCCTACGTGATCGCTCCAGTGGTTGTGAAAATTTAGAATTTGGTGCAAGTCCTCAAACCTTATTCTACAATCTGCTGCAGTAGTAACTTTTTTGCGTCAACAGGGGGGTTTGCAAAATGGCCGACATCGATGTTCGTATTAGACAGCCTTTTGTAAGAGACTGAAAAATGTGTACCATGATGCAACAGTGGACGTCAGTACTGCTAGACGATGGGTTCGTCACTGTAACGAAGCTGAATGACAAACACCGTTGGTTGATGAAAAAGTGACTGTACGCAACATTGAGCGAGTTGAAGACATCATTCGTGGTAATCCCAGATAACTACAGATGTCACATTCTTTCCCTCAGTAAAAGCGGTGTGATGACGATTTTTCGACAACTGATTATTCAACAAAAGTTGGTGCAAGGTGGGTACCAAGGAAGTTAACGGGCTAAAGTAAATAAACAAGATAAACAATAGCCTCAAAACACTTGCAGCGCTTAATTTCTGGAAAAAATTGTAATCGGAGACGAAACATGGATTAATTTTTTTGATCCTGGACATAGACATATGAATATTAAAAGGCAGTCAATGGAATTGCATCACACAAACTCACTAAAAAATCAAAACTGTGTGATCGGCCGGGAAAGTTATGGCGATGGTGTTCTGGGTGTGACCAGTGGCGTAGTGAGGGGGGGGGGGGGGGGGCGTTTGTAAACTTTAATGGGGGGGGGGGGGACACCACGTTATCCGCCCGGGGTGCCACCCATGCCAGCTACGCCACTGTGTGACCTTACTTTTTACAACACTGTGATACATGCCCTTGTTAAAAGACGGGCCAAAGCTGTGGGAATGAACGGAGATTATATTGAAAAGTAATAAATGAATCGTCAATAGTATAGTTTTCAACCCATGCAATTGCATTTTTTATATCTCGACAATTAAAGGAGAAAAAAAACAGGAAGCATTACTTTTTGACTGCCCCTAGTAGAATATTTGCGGTACGTTCCAAATGGTAAGATAGGTACTCTCAGTCTTTCCCTGGTGTGAGACCACTATACAGAATTTGGAATTCAGCATTTTGGGAGGCGGGTATGGCTACTGCCACCCCAGGAACTATTTATTGGATAACCAACGACGCCTCTGCCATAGGTCACCCCGAGTGATTCGCTACGTTTGGTTACTTTGCAGGGGTGCCCGGGTTCATGGGTGAGGTTTGACAAGATCTTGGCGGCCGATGTATCTGCCCACCGGCTGCTTGACGGGCCGGATCGAGAGAGACTGGTTGAGGAGGTCTTTTGACCTCTCCAGCCAGAATCCCTCGACCCATCATTTTGCACCATAGTTGAAGGGATGGATTCCTCTCCTTAAAAAACATCCAAAAAGCATTCCCTAAGATGACGTAGTCCGTGTGGGGAAATTATTTTCCTCAGGGCCTCCTGTGCGGAGCTAATGAAAAAAAAGTAATTAACAAGTTGCTTGAAATAGCAAGCGATGTTAGGTGACCAGATCTGAATAGCCAGGTACTTCCCCACATTCCTCTTTCCCATCTCCTTCGATTCCCCACTACCTTCAGCCTCACGACACATTAAATACAATTGGGAGTACCAAAGTCTCACTGGATCCAGACGGTTGGGAACAGTTGGCACTCTTGTGCGGTATGTACATTAAAAAAATTACAAAAATATATGGTGTAAATATTCGCCAGCATTGATGACCATTTATTTCAATTGGTATTTTTTGCATGCTTTTTTCTCAGTATGTTGTCAATACAATACAACAAAGTGGTATTTCAACACCCCCTTTAAAAGTCATTAAAAGAAGAAAAAAAAGCCCGAAACCTAATATGACGTAAACTGTTTTGTTATTGAAAAGAAAAAAAACCCATTTCTACACTTAAAATAATATAATAGTTCTTGGGATTGAAAATTCTGAAAGACAAGTCTGGTTACTTCCTAGAATTAATATTTTCCTAGAAAAAAATTTGGTAAATTTTTGAGATCGCTGGCAATGGTTAATACGCACTTTTTTTGAAAAAATCTTTTGATTCACCTTAATTACATTAAAAGACAACTATTTGCATGGGGGGAAGTGGAAAATATTTCATTCTACATGGTTTGTGTTACAAAAGAAAGTGCCCCTTTATAACGCCTACTCGCGTCAAGGCAAGAAAAACATCCCAGTTTTCAAGTAGTTTAGCGGCTACGCTAGGTTTGTGTAACATGGTTTGTGATTCAAAAGAAAGTGCCCCTTTATAACGCCTACTCGCGTCAAGGCAAGAAAAAATTTAGAATGAAATATTTTCCACTTCCCCCAATGCAAATAGTTGCCTTTTAATGTAATTAAGGTGAATCAAAAGATTTTTTCAAAAAAAGTGCATATTAACCGTTGCCAGCGATCTCCAAAAATTTCCCTCGGGGCCTATGTCATCTTTGGGGTTGCTGTGTGGAGGGTATTTTTATTTTTAGGGCGAGGAAGTTTTGGAAAGGAAAAAGGTATGAGGGATGGGTAAGAATCAGGGAGTCAATGTGTCCAGGAGTGAAAGACGTATGCATCCATCTCGCTCACTGCGGTACAAGACGATGGTTCGAGAGAACCCGGCTGGAAAGGTAAAATGTCTCTATCAACCAATCTCTCCGATTCGTGGGCAAATGCATTTGCCGCCAATACCTAAACAAACCTCAGCCCATGAACCCGGACACCCCTGCTAAGTCAACAAACGTAGCGAACTACTTGGGGTGTACTTTGGCGGGGGTGTTGAAACAATAAATAGTTCCCCCATATAGGCGGTACCCATACAGTCTCATCTTCATATTTGCATTAGGTCCTTCGTAAGTGTCGAGAGTTGTTCTGTAGAAAAATCTTTATACCTACTTATTCTTATTGATATATGTCAGGTGTTTCTTGATTTAGAAATATACGGCTTGGTATCTACAACTTATATAGGTACTGGGTTGTTATTCAAAGATAAAAGCAGCTTGATTGACGTTTCTATCGGAAAAGGTTATTATTTTTAAAATATGGACCTAGGAAGAGCTCGTAACTCTTCGGAATTATCATTTTTATAATTTATTGCAAACGTTTTGCCGCTAGTTACTAAGTAAGTAGGAATTATTGCAGTTCAGTAAGCAGTAAAAAATTAATAGAGGGAATTGGAACATTTAACTTCTAACGTTCAAAAATAATAGAACAAAGTCTTTAAACTTTTATTGCCATATAAACTTGGCTTATCTATCTAGTTA
Organism: Limnephilus lunatus; assembly: GCA_917563855.2. NCBI lineage: Eukaryota > Metazoa > Arthropoda > Insecta > Trichoptera > Limnephilidae > Limnephilus > Limnephilus lunatus. Next base: position 50,123,838 of record OU830600.1, read on the forward strand.
TAAGTGAAAATAAATTCTCAAAGATCAATGTTTTACTAGAAATATAAACGAAAATAAAAAAAAACACTTCGTTCCTTTTTACCCGATACCCTATGAGTATGAGGTAATTGAGAGGGGGAAACGGGAATGGTGTGTGGTGTGGGGTTTACTGCTTTACAAGTCTCGCCGGCAGTAGGTACATTTTTCATGTGCCCAGACTTTACAGATGGCGCACAAGATCCAATCTTCTGTCGGTGGGGATTCATACTTTTCATTGCATATTTTATACAATAAAACTCTTCTTCTCTGCATTTTCTTGTAAAGCCTTCTTTAAATTTCTCACTCCTTTACCCTTGACTCGTGGCTTCTTTTGTATGGTTTATTTGCGGCACGTTCCAGAGTGGAGTTTGGTGACTAGATCTGAATAGCCAGCTACTTCCCCACCTTCCTCTTCCCCATCTCCTTCCCATCCCCTCTCAACAACTCTTCCTCTTCCCAACAACTCCAATTGGAGATGCCATAGTCTTACTAGCTCCAGAAGGGAGCAGTTGGTGACTCTTGTGCGGTATTCATTTAAAAACATGTTATTTTTTTATTATTTTTTCAAAACTTTTTTTTTTTGGCTTTTCTCTCACTTTTCTAAGTAGTCAACATAAATCAAAATAGCCACCATCCTCAATAATACTTTTGGTAGACTTTAAATCACGTGAGGTTTGAAAATAGATGGTACGTGCATGATAGTAACAGTAACAGAAGATGGTGATTTAGAACTCAGATTTACATCTTTACATCTATTTTAATACACGACAAAATTATACAGATGTTCTTAATTACCCGCCGTTCTCAATTACCCCATTCTCCCCTATAGTAGTCCTGGAGAGAGGTCGCGCGTGACGTCTTTCTTCTGGTATCTTCTGTCTTTCTCGTTTTCATAAAAGACGTGTGAGAAGGAAAAATTTTCATCGATAACGCACGTATGATCTCTCTCTGTGACTACTTAGGAAGGATTACGCCTAAATCTATAACACAATATAACAGTGTTTAGTGTGGATTTGAAATTCTTCGACAGCACGCGGTTCCTTCAAATTGGTTTTTTTTATCGTTAAATGAAATTCAAGTTTACAAAATGAATTCTTAACATTGCTATGATCATTTTCATTCACACCGCAATTTTTTTTTATGAAAGACAAAAATTCCCGGGTTACGAAAAACCTGACAATATTTGAAAATCTTTTACTTATTTATACTTTTACGAATACTTGTTTTTGTTGGAAACAGTGTTTTAGGTTTTGCTAGATGTATGTAGGTACCCACCTGGATTTAAAAAAAAGAAATACAAACATTCCAAGGTTACGAATGACCTGACAACATTTGACAATTTCCTACTACCACCACGCCAAACGGAAAAGTTGATTGGGTCGTGATGGAGGACCTAGCCAGCCGAGGAATTGAATACGCGACCGGATTACCGGATGCCAACATGGAACATGGGAATCAAACACGATGACAACTCAGCCGCTGACCGGTATATAGTACTTATCCACGGAGAAACGAATAGAGTTCCTCCGTGTACTTTTCACTGTATCTCAATCCTGCGCAAAACACATCGATAATTCAGAAGTCTCACGTAAATGATGAACGCATAAAGCAGACACTTTTCCTTCTTTCCTCAACGAGTTTATGTATCATTAAGAATCCCTTCTTTGTGTTTACCTGATGCCTTGGTTACCTTAAATTTATCATTTTAATAGGTAATTGGTAAGTACCTAAAAGTAACACATCAATGATAGCAACCTAATTATTGCAATCAGCATGGGTGAAAATATATTTTGAATCGTCGATAGAGTTTTAACCCCTCAGGCCTCGGCCATATTCTGTCAGAAGGTCAAAATATTTCCAGTTTGCAATAAAATCCTGATAAATGGAATATTTATGAACGTATTCAAAAACTAATAGCCGTTTCTGAAAATAGAGGATCATAATTGACCGACAAAATTGACACGACTTTAACCTCAAATTCATAGGTAAGCATTATTTTACTTTTTTAAGTTTATTAATATCACATAATATGATAACACATACTATCACCTATCACATCGAGATACATGGCGACACAAAACACAAAGCCGCTGTTTACTGGGGTAAGTAAATTATGAAACATTTGTAAAGGTGTCTTAGCTAAAATACGGCAACAAAATATTCGACTACGAAAATACGCGAACCTTTGTCGTATGTGGATGTGTTCATAACGTGGCATGCAATTCGCGCTCCCATATAAAAAGGTCTATTTATTCAAAAGCAGATTTTACTTTCAAGAACTAAATGATGATATTATAGTGCGAGGTGCCTATATACTGTTATGCTACGGCCAGACCCTTGCGAAAAGCTGCTTGTCGCAAGCTCAGGCAAGCTCTGGCAAGCGATTGGCTGGCGTCCCCACACTTTCAAGCGCGCCAGTACATTCGCAGCGCGCGCAGCGCCCAAAGATGACGGACGTCGAAGCAGCTGCATCAGCTGTCATTTTTGCACTAAACTATTTCTATTTTAAAGCGAAACAAAACGAAAGAAAGCGAAGAATTCGAAAGAGAAGATAGTGGATGATTAAAATCCATAGAAATCGTACCAGGTAATTCATTTAATATTCTAATATTTTGTTTATTGTCCGTAAGTTGTACCAACGTGTGGATGCCACACCAGCGTTTGCCGCAAGCGCTTTCCGCTTGTGGCCAAAATATCCGACCTCGATCGGATCGGCGGCAAGCTCTTGCAAGCCTACGCAAGTTAAGCCACACGCGCGCTCCAGACGCTGGGACTTGTGGACGCTTGCGGAGGCTTGCCATGTGTTTGGAGCCGGTATTAGATTGATTTATTTATTTATTACACGCCCTGATGGGCTTTTACATTATAGTTTATAAGTTGAGTATAAAAACAATGAAGAAAATATAATACAATGAGAAAAGAAAATACGTAATACAATATAAAAACAAAACCACATAATAAAATAAAAAGTACATATGTAAAAATGATAAGAAGTCTCACATTCAATATAAACAAAAAACTGCAGAAATTATGTAAATCTATTTGTGTCTAGAAGAATAAAAGTGATAGAATATGCAACATTTATACTGATTGGTTTTAAGATGAAATATATCACCTAGATTAGAATATTTATTTCCGAGACTGTGAAGTCTCGGAAACGGAGAATTTTGATAAGCTAGTGTCCTGGTGTTATTGAAGTAAAAGAGTAATAAATGTCGACATGATTTTTTGGGTACATGGATATTGATAAATTGAAGTAATTCTGGACAGTCAATTTTGTAATGCAGTATTTTATGTAACAGTATTAAATCTGTGCTTATTCTTCTTTCTGAAAGTTTCAACAGAGAAAATTTATCCAGGAAGTAATTATAATCAATGTTTAGTATAGGAATACGCAATTTATAGTTTATGAACCTTAGAAACTTCCGTTGTATCTTTTCAATGTTGTCTGAATGAATATTGAAAAAGGGAGACCATAACGTAGAGTTATATTCAAGTTGGCATCTGACAAAGGTTTTATATAACATAATAAATGTGCCTAAATCATTAAAATCTTTTGCAGCTCTTAAAACAAAGCCAAGAGTCTTTAGGGATTTGTTGATAATATTATTAATATGACATACAAAGGTGAGTTTACTGTCGAACATAATGCCTAGATCCATAATTTCATTAACACAATTTAAATTTTCATCATTTAATGAATACTGAAAAAATATAGGATTATTTATTTTGGAAAAACCAATGAACTGACATTTATTTATGTTTAATGCTAGTTTGTTGATAGAGCACCATTCAAAAAGATATATCAAATTAGTTTGAAGTGTAATACAATCATTAATGTGGTTGATCTCTTTATATAGTTTCATGTCATCAGCAAACAGTAGCACGTTTATGTTTGTGAATATATCAACAATATCATTTATAAATATAATGAACAAAATGGGCCCTAAATAGGAGCCTTGCGGCACTCCACTTGTTGCTATAAATTTGTACGAATGTGTGCCATTTATTTTCACACTAAGACTTCTTTTGGACAAATAACTAACAAACCAAATTATTAAGCCACCATAAACTCCAAGTGTCGCCAATTTATTGATTAATATTTTGTGACACACCTTGTCAAAGGCCTTGCTAAAGTCCTTATATATTGAGTCAACCTGGCACCTGTTTGCTAAAGATTTAGATATGAAGTTTTCGTAAATTAGTAAATTGGTTAGTGTAGATTTATTTGAACAAAAGCCATGTTGGTAGGGTGTTATAATTTTTTTAATATTTGTAGATATTTTATGGAGTACAATTTTTTCAAAAAGCTTGGGAATCGATGATTGGATACATATTGGCCTATAATTTGTTACGTTCGTTTTGTCCCCTTTTTTAAAAATGGGTGTTAGAAAACTGTGTTTCCATGTATCAGGGAAACTGCCTGTCTCTAGTGACTGGTTAAAAATTAGAAAAAGAGGAACAGTTATGCCATTTAAACATTCTTTAATTAACACTGGTGGAATATTATCAGGTCCTGCATTTTTTCTAGCATCTAACAAATTTACATGGTTTTTGATATCATTAATTTCTATGCGTATTTCAGATATATCCAGGCTAAGATTCGATGAGAATTTTGGAATTTCGTTTCTAGGTATATCCTCTTCATACACAGACTTAAAATAATCGGCAAATAGATTTGCAATGTTTTCATCATTACATCCAATTTTTCCATTGAAATTCATAGTAGTTGGAATACCCAAGTTATTATTTTTTTGAGAGTTAGTATAATTCCAAAACTGTTTTATATTTACACGAATATCAGTTTCAATTTTGTCGATGTAATTTTTATAGCACAGTTTTGAGATTTTACAACACTCCTTTCTTAACAATTGAAATTCATGGTAATCACTTGACAGTCTGGACCGTTTGTAATTTTTATGAGCTATTTTCTTACGATATTATGTTAATGTGATCAATTCGGGACTAAACCAGTTTGGAAAATGAGAAATTCTATTATGTCGAAGAGGCACAAAATTTGCAATAGCATCATTTAGAATAGCATAAAATTTATTTACATCATCGTTAATATCTGTATTTCCCAGAAAGGACCACTCTGTTGTATTTAAGCAATCAGAAATTTTTTTAAATTTTGCTTTAGAGAAGTTATAAGATGGCTTGATATTTTTGAGATAAGTGTTGTTAACAAAGGGAATAACTATATCAAGAGGAGGATGGTAAACGTCCACACGTAATAGTTCTTCTAAAGATTTACATACGTTAGCCGTGGGCTCACTGCAAAAAACTAAATCAAGAATGCGACTATTTATATTAGCGACAGTGTTTAGTTGTGGGATTGATAAATAATTCGACATACCCAGAATCTCTCTCTCACTAAGATTGGCAGTTGACATATTAATACCTGACAATTCAGGGTCATCATGGTTCCAAGATATATTTGGCAAGTTATAGTCACCCACTAAAACAAGTTTGGCACTGGGATATTTAAACCTTAAAAATTCCACATCCTCTACATGATTCATATACAGCCGTGTATCGGAGGATGGCGGTATATATATGCATCCAATTATTAATTTGACAGCATTTTTATTTTCAAGCAACACGAATATTTGTTCAACGTCACTATTTTTGTTTTTGAGCACTTTTGACGGAATACGTTTGTGGACAGCAATCAGGACTCCGCCCCCTCTTGTATTGGAGCTGGTGTTTGGACTACGGTCAACTCGGTAGATGTGGTGATCGGGCAATCCAAGTTCCGCTGAGAAAATCGATGGTGTTAACCAGGTTTCCGTTAACATGATGACATCGTGTGAGAGAGTCGGGGCACTTATTCTGAATTCCTTTAATTTCGTTCTGATGCCTCTGACGTTCTGATAATAGATGTTACATTTATTTAGTTGGAGTTTTTTGGCAAAACAATGACGATTTTGGGGAGGTTATTTATATATTTTATTGTTAGATTTGATTCACCATTATTTTTTCTAGACCCTAGCTCGTCCCGTAGCATCATCAGGTGTTTTCTTTGTTGGCTGGTCTGATCATTTCTGGCTTTGATACCATCTTTTAATTTTTTGTTATTAATCAAAATTGTCCGAACTGAATGCTCCTCTTTGAATTCCAACTTAATTGGTCTACATTGATTTCCGACTTTATTGGCGAATCACAGTCATTTTTCCTCTCTTCGTCCCGCCATGGTTGGTTTTCACCCCTCATCTGTAAGTTCTCGTCTATCTATTTGTATGTCTATGTTGACGCTCTTTTTTATTTTTATTATATTTGGATTTGGAAAAAAGCTTCACAAAAGTATGTAGATCCAAAGACACTAATATTTTTTTGGGCAAAACATCTTATATTAGGAACTTTGGTTTTGTTTATTAATTACTATAAAATTCAATTTTTGGAATGGTGGAATATTTTTTTTATATTAGGTCCTTACATATGAAATTGGCGTTTTGTATGGGAGGAACTTTGTATGGGAGCTTATGGGAGTTTTGTGTGGGAAGCTTTTTTACCTTCCCAATTTGCTTCAAGTGGATTAAAACAGTTTTATCACTAACACCGCAGCCTGCAGCTATCTCGGATGTGGTTTGCGATGGATCCGCTTCCACAATAGCCTTCAATTCTTCATTATCAACTTTGGTCTCCGGCCGTCCACGGGGCTTGTTCTGCCGGTCGAAATTTCCAGAACGAAAACGTTGGAACCAAAAACGCACTGTATTTTCTTTTGCGGCACCGTCGCCACACACATCATTAATCCTTCGAGCCGTTTCTGCAGCACTGGTGCCACGGTGGAACTCGTAGGTACTCGTAAATAACGCGATATTTCAAGTTTCCATTTTGTAAACTAAGTGACGCAAAGAAAAAAAAACAATTAAGGAAAAAACAAGTGAATTATAATTTTCGAAACAAAAATACATGAATAAATAGTTGTATTAATTTGAATTTGGAATTCATAACCAAATAGAAGATATTTGAGATCAAAGTTGCCAGTACGGCAAAACGCCAATTTCATATGTAAGGACTAAATATAAAATATTCCACAATGTATTGTACCTGCAATGCTTCAATATTGCATTGTAGGTCGATTCATTCCATTTTTAACGTTTCTGAAACACTTAATGAAGAACCGAACGTCTCAAATGCTTTCTCATAATTTACTAGTTCATTAAAACGACAATTAAAGGCAACTATAAGTTTTCTTATTTCGTCCGAATATTTTGAAAAATTATTATTTTGCATTCTTTCAATAATGGAAAATGTTGTGTATTATTATTTTTAAGTAGGGCTCTGAAACATTAATAATTTCATCTGGAACGCTTTAATCAAATTGCAAGCATTGGTAATTAAATTATTTTGATTCTGCAACTTTATATATTTAACTCATTCAATTTTTCCGTCATGTCTACCAATAAACATACCTAAGTCTTGCAACCACTCTTCATTTCTTAATTCGGGAATAGGCATATTCTCCTCGGCCATAAAATAATTGATTTCTTCCCGTAACTCAAAAAATCGTCACATTTTTATTCATCACATTTTTCGCGACTCAACTCAACTCAACTCAGGCCGGCGTGGTCTAGCGATAAGACTTTTGACTCGCAATCGGCTTGGGCAAATAAATTTTATTTGATTAATTTGAGTTATTTCACGATTGATTCATTTAAAATAATATATTGTATTTTTGCGGCACGTTCCAGAGTGGAAGATACCCGGGTGCTAGACCACCATTCAGAATTGAAGCGTTGCTTGAAATGGGTTTAGCCGTGTTTGGTAACCAGATCTGAATAAATAGCCAGATACTTCCCTACCTTACCCTTCCCGATCTCCTTCCCTTCCCCACTACCTTCAGCCTCACAACAAGCCTCAACAAAAAAATTTTTTTTAAAAAGATCTTCTTACATTGGTAAAATAAACAATGTCGCCGTACTCAGAATCTAATTCAGTGAGATATGTCTTAAATTGGCGATGCTGAAGAGCGTGCGAACGAATATAGTTCACTGTTTTTATAACAACATGCATGACTTGGCTCATAGATAATACCTACTTGAGCGCATAAATTTTATTGATGTATCAGTGTATCACATATATATCACTGGTTTTGTTAATTTTTGCCTCCAACTCATTTATAATCAACTTTATAGCACCTTTATTTTTTCCAATCATAGCCGGCGCTCCATCTGCAGTTAATCCGGAAAGCATCTCTAAATGTATGTGTCTCTTTTTAGGGTCGCTTGCTTCCGTTTCATCGAGTTTCAATGGTGATAAAGAGGTTTTCACTTTAAAAAGGAAATGCAGTCGTCGCAAAAGGAAGGAATATTGGAAGATATCAATATTGATAAATTTAATTAATTTGTTATATTTAATTATGTTGTAAAGTTATACACGACAACTGACAACTGACACTCGCGCCCGAGATGGCATGCCGATCCATTGGCTTCCGATCAAAAAAACTGCCAATGCAACGAAGGGAGCACCGCCGCCAGGTACCTGGGTACCGCCAATGAATGGCGTAGGTAGGTACATTACACGCTTTCCACTTCCCTGCTCACCGCCACTGAACGTAAACGAGGCATTGCTGTTTGTATTATAATAATCTCGTACCATCCCTGACCTCCGACATGCCTGAAAGTGTTGAGGATGTTTGGACACCTGATCTTGAATGGTGATGGACGGTGGTCCCCGCGAAACCCGACCCCAGTTCAGGTCATGGCACTCGATGTGTCCGGTCTCCGTTAAAACAATTGGAATGTCACATTATCGAGATAACTACTTGTATCGTGTCGGTTGTCACTCGAAGACTCGAATGCTTAATAACCAATAACTGTTGGATTTTATAGAATGCTGCTGGCACGGTGGTCTGTCAAACTGTCAACCGATCAATCCTTCTTCATCAAATCAATGGCTTCCAACCTCGACCGAATATTAATCGATGTAGGTACCTATTTTTATCATTGTTATCATTAACCTGGTGTATCATCGAGCATAATAACTACGCTTCGGAAGCTTCAAATTCTTTTTCTTTCCATTCTTTCCATTCTCTTTCAAGTCTTTCCGTACCAAACTGCTAGGTAGGTACCTACTTTAGGAACTCCCTGGTGAAAGATCACCAATCAGAATTAAAACGTTCCCACAGGCCTCAAAACTGGTTGGGAGCAGTTTGAAACTCTTGTGCGGCATTCACATTGGAAAAAATCATTCTTCTACATAGCAAAAATCTTTTCTCTCTAGTAGTAAATCACTCGAAATCTCTGGTGAATTCTGGTGGCATGAAATTTTCCCAACTTTTCTCCATTCACTGTACATATCTGACCGTCTCCAGACTCCAGAGGGCCATGAGTGGGGGACTCCATCCAGGCAATCGTTGACAGTGATGATTGTATTATTTGATTGGCGTCGTCTGCGCTACTGGCCTCCCATGCGATGGCTAAGAAGTGCTCTGGAAGAGTGCATTCGTCCTCCAAGAAGCGCTGAAGGAGTGCACTCTTTGTTTGAAAGAACTGTCGAGCTTTAAAATATCAATTTATATGATAAAATGCGCTCAAAAATGTTCTAGCTTCATCAAAGCCGGGTACTAAAACAGTATAAAGTTTATACAATATGACCACCGACCACATCCTGTTAATAAATACAGCATAATGGAGTCAAGTTATCCATAGAACAAGGCCACGGACATTTTTGAAAATTATTTTAACTATTAAAACTAACTATAGCAATAACAAGAAAAAATACTGGTATTTAAGTTAGAAGCTCATTATTGATACAAAAATATAAAAAGGACTGGAGTTCCTTATTTAATTACACAACATGACATAAATTTTCCTTTGGGTACCTTTCCGGCGTTTTTATAGATTAAGACCTTTCACCTTGATCTTTGACTTAATTTGAAACAATAATTGCTTGTCATTTGCATCAATAAAGAGTCGACAGAATGCGGAAAAAACTTGTCGAATTTGACCTCTAGTTATAAAGGACTGTAGTAATAATTGTCTCAACTAGCTGAAATTAACATTTATTCTTCCAACACAATAGTTATGTAGATATTTAATTCGATCAGTTATGATAAAATACTCTGCCGATTGATAATAATATTTTTGATCTAAAATTTAAAAAAGGTATACTCGTAGTTATGCTGAAAAGGTTTTTGTACGGAAGTTAAGTCGGCGCTATATTGACAAATGCAATTCCTGATTGGAACCTCCAAACTTTGTTGATCTACGTCACCTGCCTAGCTGTGCTGACAAGGCTTTGATGGCTGAAGGATAATGAATTTTATTTCATATTATTGTTAAATTATTATTCATTTTTTTATTAACGGTTACCCTTAGCGGTAGATTTTCTGTATCACATTTTTTTATGGCATTCATCATTCATTCGTGTTTTATTTAACATGGTAGCATTCATTAACTAGTAAATTGTTTCTTTGTATTATCAAAAAATTGCAAAAAATATTTATTTTTATTTATTGCCCGGCCCGTTTCATACAAAACTTAATTTTGGATTCGAGGCCAACAAAAACTGAAATATTATTTTTGAAATCAAAAGGTATATCAAATATCTAGTAGGTACGGGGATGAGCTACTTTATATGTGTTTGCTTTAAATTATAAAATATAAATTTAAAGATTTTAATGTTTCATAATTTTAGAGGCACTTTGGGTAACTATTTTTAGCAGTAAATGAAAAACATTAAAAAATATAATTTTACTATACATATATTATAAAAATATGATGAAATTTAAGTTAAGAAATAAAAATTAATAAAAGAAATCATTTTGATGGGTGTAAATTAAAATTACCTATTTACTTTGGAACAAAAATTTGTCGTTTATGTATTAGAATTACTTTTTTTAACATTAGCTACACACATGTCATCTTAGGGGATGCGTTGTGGAGGTTTTTTAAGGAAAGGAAGAAGAGGAGTTTTTTTTATTTTTTTTTTATTTCGACTTATATTTATTTATTGTTTTGGAACTTTTTCAGAGTATTAATATAAAAAAGTCATTAGATTAACATTGTAAAAAGCGTAGATGTTAATAGTCTACTAAAAAATGTTCACAAAAGTTCTGGGAACGAAATAGGTGCGAGGGGGTGGGTAAGAATATGGGCGTGGTCAGTGTGTCTAGGAGTGACGGACGTATGAATCCATCCCTTCAACTTCGGTGCAAGGCAAAGGTCGAGGGATTCTTTTTTTTTTTTTTTTACATTAACTTCACACAGGAGGCCCTGAGGAAAATAATTTCCCTCAGGGCCTATGTCATCTTTGAGGATGCTGTGTGGAGGGTCTTTTTGAGGAAAGGAAGGAGTTAACATGGGTCTTGAAGAGACTCATGTTGTAGGAGGGAGGAAACACAGAGGCCGGTAAATCGTTCCACAGCCGAGCTGTTGAACTCAAGAACGAATCGTAAAAACGACCCGTTCTCATGTGACTAATATCAACTGTGTACAAATGTTGGACGCGTGTTTGGCGTGTTTCCCGACTATGCACCGATGCCGAGGGGATCAATGACGCTAATTCCTCGGAGCATCTACCATTGTAATACCGGTAGAACAAGGACAGCATTCCCACCTGACGCCTATGCTCTAAAGATTGCAATCCGTCTGTTAAGATGGGAGAATCTATCAAACGGACCGCCCGTTTCTGCACAGAGTCAAGGGTTTTTTTTAGGTATTTTGGAGCTCCAGACCAGAGGTGGCTGCCAAATTCAACCGTGGGGCGCACTTGCGATCTGTACAGGGTTAGCAGTTGAGTACTATTAAAGTATCTGCGGGCCCTGTACAGTACGCCCAGTTTCTGAGAGGCTAACTTAACTCTGGTTTCGATGGAGCCCCCATACCTGAGCTGGTCACTTAGAGTTACACCAAGCATATCAACGGAGGTCCTGTTCGGGAGAATGCTTCCGTTGAAGGAGACTAGATTATCATTTCGATCCCTTTTAGACGTTATCAAACATGATTGGGTCTTTGAAACATTAAATTCGACGAGGTTATTCTTACCCCAAGAGAAAACACTCTCGAGGTAACCGTCCATTCTCTGCTTCAAAGCCCTCCGAGCTATTGGGGTTTGTGTGCTCTTTGGAGGCTTGTCAAACAAAAAGCTATCATGGACTGTACTGTCATCCGCGTAACAATGAATCGGTGCACATGACAAGAGGTCGTTGATGTGCAACAGAAACAAAGTCGGAGACAGAACCGATCCCTGTGGGACGCCAGCATTTATCGAATACGAGGAAGAGGTGAAACCGTCAGCAACCGCCTGAATCGACCTCCCCCTCAAAAAGTCAGCAATCCACGCACACAAGGATGCGGGAAGTCCGTAAGAACGCAGTTTGTTGACAAGCGCTCGATGCCAAACCCGGTCAAAGGCCTTGGAAATGTCCAGTGAAACCGTTTGGGTCTCACCAAAACATTCCAGGCACCGTCCCCAAACATGCGTCACATACGCGAGAAGATCACCGCACGAGCGGTTCCGCCGGAATCCGTATTGACGGTCGTTAATAATTTTGTTCTTCTCGAGGTATGTGAGCAGTTTGTCATTGATCACACGTTCCATCACTTTTGACAGAACAGATATGATCGCTATGGGGCGGTAGTTGGCTGGGTTGGAGCGGTCACCCTTCTTTGGAATGGGGTGAATGATCGCTTTTTTCCAACCAGAGGGCACAGAGCCAGTCTTCAGGGACATTTTGAAAAGCTTCGTCAAAATTGGAGCTATTTCTACAGCGCACCTCTGCAATACCAGGGCAGGTATTCCGTCAGGCCCGCTAGCTTTATTAACATCAAGCCCTCGTAAGACTTGGAGTACATCCCGATGCCGGATCCTCAGCTTTTTCATACGAAAACTGCAATGAGGAACCGACGGCGGGGTAGCACCTTGATCATCGAGGGTCGAGTTTTCCGCGAACATTTTGCCTAATAAGTTAGCCTTTTCGGCGGCGGTATTTGCTAGAGAGCCATCAGGTCTGGTAAGAGGTGGCAGACTGGATTTGCAGAAATTGCGACCTATTGAGCCCGCAAGCGACCAGAACGCTCTGCTGCCGTGCGGGCAGGCAGCCAGCTTACTGCTGATCTGCAGGTCGTGCTCGAATTTTGACCTGTTAATGATCCTCCTGCATTCCTTTGCCATTTTGTTATATACTGTTCTGTTTTCAGACGTTCGAGATGTGTTGTAGGCTCGGTAAGCCGCGTTTTTTCGTCGCACTGCTTCGGAGCATTGTCGACTGAACCACGGCTTTGAGCCCACACCAGTTTCTTTAACAGTGGATTGGATGAAGCCATCCATCGCGGATGTGATGACTTCACCAATTTCCTGGGCACATCTTGAGGGATCCGAAGTCTGAAAACAGACAGCTGACCACGGGAAGGCATTGAAATGAGCCCGCAGACCAAACCAATCTGCTGATCTATAGTGCCACACTTTTCTCTTCATTCTCTTCATTCTCTGATCTATAGTGCCACCAAACCAATCTGCTGATCTATAGTGCCACACTTTTCTGGCTGGCGAGGTCAAAAGAACTCCTTAACCAGTCACTCTCCGAGTCCGGCCCGCCATGGAACAGGTAGGAAGACACATCGGCCGCCAGTACCTTAACCATCTTCACCCCCATGAACCCGTGACCCCTGCTAAGTCACAAAACCTAGCGACCCACTTTGGGTGATCTACGGCAGAGGTGTTGGTTATTCAATAAATGGTTCCCGGTTTACCACCCAAAAACCCATTTTCAATGTTTTATTTTATTTTTCATTATAAACACTACAGATAAGGCAGGATATATTTTTTTAATAATTATAAATAACTCGCAAAAAAGTTGCTTCCAAAATGATGTAGGTAGGTACTTTAATTAACTAAATACTATCATTTTAAACAAAAATAAATGAAGTAGCACACATCCGGATTCCGTACTAGATATTTAATATAAGTTTTGTTTAATAAAAATTATTTTTCATTTTTGTTGGGTATTTTGGCTTCAAATCCAAAGTTAGGTTAGGTTTTTGTATGAAACGGGCTGCGCTAAAGTTCCCTGACGGACACGATGTCACTTTGACAGTTCAACTTCCAACAAATGACGGAGGCTTTATACAAATAGAAATCTCTAAAATTTCGCTCATTCACATTGCTGGCACCGAGATCTTGCGTTTGAGTTCCATTTTAACATAGCGATCACTCAGTTTGATTGGCGGAAGCGGTTGTATGTCCTTCGATAAAGTCACACCGTTCATTTTAAGAGGGAATAATTAGACAAAACCGGAAATATGTCATTTTTAATTAAAATTTTAGATGTATTGACTCTTTTCCTCAAAAAATTATAAATTGATTTATTTATTTATTTATAAACAGAAACAAACATTACATTATATTATCCATTGGTGAGAAAAAAATTACAATTAATAAATTTAATTCATGGTGGGTACCTATTATGTGTTTCATTGTAGTGTCTTATTTATGGCATATTAAGTAATTACCGGGTAATGTGTATAGTTAGAAGATGTGTGTGTGTGTGTGTGTCACATTAAACAAATTATATGATTGATGTGATGCTCTTTTTAAATTTGGGCAGTGAATCAGAGAAAATGTCGATGTTAGAATTTAGATTAATATTATTGAATATATGAAGAGCACGATTGATTGGCGAATTAGTTGCTGCATTTGTCTTGTAAGCGTGTAGAATAGTTCTGTATGGCGTTTACGTCTTAATGGTATGTTAAAATTAACTAGGGAAAGAAGTTCGGTACAGTCAATGTTATTATTTAAAAATTTGTGTATACATGTCAAATCCGCTATTACTCGTCTTTGTTGCAAAGTTTGAAATGTGAATTCATAGTTATTGTTGAATTTGAAGGTAAGATATTTTATAAATTTGTTTTGAATATGTTCTATGCTATCTATGTATACTTTGTACTGCGGGTTCCAAATTGGCGAGGCACATTCCAGTATACCTCTGACTAATGCCAAATATAACATAACTACTATACGCGGGTTACTGAACCCTTTGCTTATACGAAGAACAAAACCAAGTATTTTATACGACTTGTGAACGATTGAGTCGATGCGATTATTAAATATAAGTTTGCTATTAAGGTAAACACCAAGATCTTTACATTCCGTTTTAGAGATGACAGGTTCATTGTTGAGTGAATAAGAGAACTTAATTACATGTTTATTTCTGGTGAATGTCATAATATGACATTTGGAAAAAATTTCTAATATTTTTATGTCATCAGCGTAAAGCACATATTCGGAATTTTGAAAGCATGATCCAATGTCGTTTATATAAATGTTGAAGAATAGCGGACCTAGGTGGGAACCTTGCGGGACACCGGATATTACCTCTATAGACTTTGAGTAGACACCTTTGATTAATATAACCTGATTGCGATTACTAATGTAGGACTTAATCCATCTAAAATGGTCGCCATGTATACCAAGTAGGATGAGTTTCTTCAAAAGAATTGAGTGAATTACGCGGTCAAAGGTTTTAGAGAAGTCTGTATACATAGTATCAACTTGTTCCTAATCGTCCATCTTGCTATGCAAGCAGTTAAAGAAAGACTTTATTTTATCTAGTAAAAAATTAAACATTTATATATTTTATTTGGATAGATTGTTATCTATTTTTGAAATTATGAGAAAATTGAAAGTATGTTTATTTTTAGTACAATAAGGTTTTACCTTCAGTCGTTGGCAGATTTGTTAAATTTTCACATTTCAAATCATATAAACATGCAGTAAAATAAATTATCTAGGAAAGCTTTGTTTCAGAATTTTAATTTTAGTTTAAATAAAATCATTTCATAAAAAATCCACACACGTGTTTTGAGGCGAAAATACTTCAGTTTTTCTATTTACTTACGGTCTTACAAACTATTATATTTAAGATTTTTTTTAACATTCTTATTTTTGACTGTTGTATAAATTAAAGCAAATTATGAATGAAATAAAATCGATATTGAGTTATTATTTTAAAAAGCTGGTATGGAGAATAAATAATCTTTCTCACTGGAACCGCCCTGTACGATCGTAAGAACATCTTTCGACGAAATATGAATTCTCGGCCGCTGGCTGGTTAATGGCCCTTAACTGACTTGACGTGAACGTGCTAGCATTGCCAAGCGGAAGGTATATATAATAGTACCTAAGGAATTTTAAATTGTGTTTTTGGTATGTGTTCTGCGTTATAATTATTGTAACGTTTGATTTTAATGTTACATCATATTAAAAAAGTTATGTATCTTTCTACTTCTACCATCACATATGTGTAGAGTCACCTCCCGAAGTTCGTGCACTTTATCCCCGGATACCCTGTATAATATAAACGTACATAATATAATAATATCTTATATCAGTTTTTCGACTGCCACAGTGACAAATTTCCATATTATGGATAAAGTGTAGGTACATATATAAAATTTCATATAATCCATTCCATATACCTATCCTTTAAAACATGTAAAAAGTGTAGGTATATTTTTTCTAAAAAATACAAATAATAAATAAATAAAGATAAAAAATATTTATTTATGATAGATATATATATTATATATGTACTTAAGTATATTTATTTTTGAATATTTCCAGAATAAAAAAAAATCAAGTGCAGTTTACACGCGATAGAAGCGAAACTTTACCACAACAATCTCAACCAATACTGGAAAGAGAGGTCATAATCAAAGCGGCCAATGAGCGCAGACCTAGCGTCATTTCCTTTTCATGTCTCAACCAATAATAGCCTCGAAAAATGACATTATAATCAAAGCGGCCAATGAGCGCACTTTTATGCTTCGCAGGTGCAGTAATGCGTATTTTCCGTTTCATCCGAATTCCAAGTCACAGCGCGGCTAAAGAAGTTTCACTTTAAAAATTTCTTGCCAATTTTGTATTTAGGAAAAATGCCCGTATTTGTATACAGGAAAAGTTTTGGTTAAAACATGAAAAGGATGTGCCGATTTGCCTTAAAAGAGGTTTCTTAAAATACTTTTTTTTAAATCAAAAAACCTGTCATGTGTTGTGGTACATGGTTAAATTTCGTGGCCACAAAACGGCAGTTACCCACCTCAAAAATTCACGCGAAATAAACAAGCCTATAACATTAAGTATGATATTTATGTAATGGCTGATTTATGTTACATTAACACCGGAGGTCACAATTTTATTCTGGAACACCGTGGTGACTGGCAGGGGCGTCGCCAAGCTTTGGGGAGGGGCAGCTAAATTTCTTATAGAGCTTACAGGGAAGGATCAACAGAACAGTGCCGTCGTGAAAAGGCCCATGGACATACTCAGTTTGGGGACCTCTTTTGAAAACCTTAAAACAAACCATATTTTGCCATATTTTGCCCATATTTTGCCGAGTGGACAAATGTGTCGGATTCCCACCCAGGACCAGGAGTGACTTCAAAACGTCTAACGCGAGTTCTAATCACTGTTAGCTACGTCTTCCTTCATTGCACAAGCAATATTTTTCGCCTGCATAAAAATGTCATTTTTTTCCGAGGTCTGTGTCCTCATTGTGTATCTACCATTTTCATAGCATCCCCAAAGATGACATATTATGCCTTAAGGAACTTATTTCCAATCAGTGCCGCCTGTGTGGATTTGATGTTAAAAATAAAATAAAAATCGGTCCAGGTTGGGGCCCTAGATCGGAGTCTCTCGGCCTAGGCGAAATCCAACTCTGATCGAGCGCGTTACGTCTGTATCTGGCACTAAACTTGTCACACGTACTTATTATAAAAAATAACCCATTTGCAGTTTTGGCGCCGCACAGTGCGGCCAAACACCTAATCTCGGTACAATAATTTAAAAAAAATCAATCTTTACAGAGTATTAGAGATATACTTAGCTCCGGGCATTCGAACATTTTAAAAATCATTTGCTATTGTTATTTACGAATCACTTTTAAAATGTTGTCACTTTTCTGCACTTTTGAAGTAATTAACCCCTCATAGTTTATAGTCCAGACAAAATAGACATTCCTGTTAGCATTAATTCCGTAAAAGCTGCTGAGTGCGTAAAAGTGCGGAAATGTGTGCATACCTACGGTATGAAATCGTGATAATTCGAGAACGGTGCCTTGTAGGGAAAAAAGTATTTGTACCTTTTTTGTAGAAAATTAAGCGATCTACAAACTCTTCTCACAATTATGACTTTTGACCTCGGATAAAAAATAACGCAGACGCTAGATCGATGGGGACTTTTGACATAACATTTGTAATGCAGTATTCAAGACCTGTACAAAAATTCAGCTTTTACGGAATTAACGGGAACTAAGCACTTTTTTTCGTCTATTTTGACTGGACTATTACGTCTCGGGCATATTTTGTCAGAATTCTCTGCTTTGCGATAAAATAAAAATAAAAATAATATTTCTGAATTTATTAGAAAACGAAAAAATGTTTTTAAAGGTAATAAAATATGCTTTCAAATTTTATTATTAGAATTACACATAAAAAAAACAAACGCAAACATGAAAAAGTTTTAAAAATGGCTTAATTGTAACGCTTTTTCTAACCAAAATTACTGATAACCAAAAAAAAACTAAAAACACACAAATATTTTATTATACAAATGTATCATAAACGTTACTGTCAGTACTGTCACCTCACTTTTTTGTTGCTTCATCTAAAAATAATTAATAAAAAATTCGTAATGTTAAATAAAATTTTCTCAAATTGCATTAGGAAACTTTGGTTTCGTATAAGGTTATATGATATATGTTCATTTTAATTCTGCTACATATAATGTTTGAAATAATAATTTTTTTAATGCAAATAAAAAATGTTTTAAAAATGACTTAGATTAATTTATGACCATACTTTTTTCTAACAAAATATACTGATATGAAAAACTAAAAACACATATATACTTTATTAGTCAAATTTATCAAAAACGTTAGCATTATCTCACTTTTTTGTCGTTTCATGTAAAAATAATTAATACAAAATTCATAAAATTTAATCTTTTTTTCTCAAATTGCATTCGGAAACTTTGTTTTCTTAGATGTGTAGGTACATTTTAATTCAATTTATAAATTTTTTCAACTAAAAATATTATATATCAAATTCTGCCACTTTTTTGCACTTTTAAATTAATTAACCCCTCAACCCATCGAATAAATCAAAAAAGTTATAATTTAAAGGTCGAATAATTTTCCGCTTCACGATAAAATCTAATAAATTGAACATTTCTGAATTTATGAAAAAACACAAAACTGGTTTTGATAGATGATAAAGAACTCTTCCTAATTTTATTATTAGAAATAAAAGACACATGTAATTTTTAAAACATATATTTTTTTAATGTAAACATAAAAAAAAATTAAAATGCCCACGTTACGTTTTTTCTAACTAAAATTACTGATCCCAAGAAAAACAAAATTTGCACACATTTTGTTAGATAAACGTATTATGAACGTTTTCGTCACCTCACTTTTTTGTAGTTTCGTGTAAGGTTATCTTTTAGATTTTAATACAAAGCGTGTTGTTTTCTCATTCCAATCCGTTTAGTTTAGATCATAGGTTCTCAAACTTATTTTGCCCACCGCCCACTTAGAGAATTTTATTTTTTAGCTCCCCCTAACTGCTTTTATTTACCATCTATCATCGCGAATCTGAAACAGCTAACGGGAGAGGCGTAATGGGATGGGATGGGGTTGGGACGGGTAACTAATTTTTTAGACCATATTTTTACCTGCCCACTTCCTCACTCCTCACTATACCATCTTAACGCCCCCTACATTTCTTTGAGTCTTCTACCGCCCCCCCCCACCTAAAAGTCTCAAACGCCCACGAGAGGGCGTTATCGCCCACGTTGAGAACCTACGGTTTAGATTTAGATCATACTTCTCACTACGATTGTAAGGGAGACAACGATTTCTATGAGACCCTTTACAACCGATAAATGGAATTTATCCAAGTACTCAGGCTGATAATGATGGTAGTGATGTTAATGATGATGATGATCTTGATGATGGTAGTGATGATGATGGTGATGGTGTGATAATGATGGACAACTCAAACATGTCAGATAAAGAAAATTAAAAATGGTTTTGGTAGTTATTTAACAAAATTGTGTATTGTGTTATGTATATAATATGTAGATAATAACGTTTACAAATGTAATTTAGATAATTTAAAAAAAATGTATTTTGTATTTATCCATGCCACATTCACATTTTCACCGTAAAACGTCCCTATGAATAAAATAAATGGTAACAGTTATTATAAGCAATAATTATTAGCCTGAAACACTCATCAACATTGAAAAAATCTCCCGAGAAAAGATAAATGCCGCCGACGGGACTTGAACTCGCGTCCTTCTGATATCCGGTCAACTGCTCTGCCAATTGAGCTACGTCGGCTTATCTCACGCCCGCCAAATAATTCAATATGTACTAGTGTTTCATTCAACAATTACTGCTTATTACATTTTTCACCTGAAAACCACCAATGTTGATGAGTGTTTCAGGCTAATTATTATGCCGCCATAGCTCAGTGGTCAGAGCTGCTGACCGGCAATCAGATGGTCACGGGTTCAATTCCCGTTGGCGGCCAGTATCTTTTCTCGGAAGATTTTTTCAATGTAGATGAGTGTTTCAGGCTGATAATTATTGATTATAATATTTGTTATCTACCCTTTGTGCTATGCATAAAAATCTTGTTTAAACGTTAGTTTATCAATTAAAAAAAAATAATAATTAATAATTATTGCTTATAATAATTGTTACCCTTTGTGCTATGCATAAAAATCTTGTCTTAAACGTTAGTTTACTAATTAAAAATAATAAAATAAATGGTGTTTTCAAGCAATCTTGCCCCGCTGTGCGACGGTTATAAACACCCCCACCCCCCCACTTTCCACCTGCCCCCCTGGCAAAGCCCATGGGGTCAGGTAGTAGTTCAGATTCTTAACCACATAACGACACCTGCCACATAAAGTTACCTACCTCAAAAATGAACACACCAAACAAACAAGCCTATTACTTATAATGGTTAAATAGGCAGTAATATAACATTTATAGTAGAGGTCAGTTGTTGGATGGGTAGGACATACGGCCATCGCCCTCTGAAGTGGTAGACAAGTACCTACCACCAGCACACTAGCTACCTACCAGCTCTAGCCAGTAAACATTCCTCCTCGGGTATTGGTTAGTGGGGCTAGTGGCTAGTGCCGCTAGTGGCTAGTTGCACCACTGCAACTGGCTACTAGCATGGCTAGTAGTAGAGGCACTGGGTTGGGCATTGTGTAACCCCAATTGTGTAACCTGTAACCCCCCGCTCTCCACTGATATTACTCTCCGGGATGTGCCTACTGCCTACTGCCCGCTGCCCGCACTTAACCCCTCAGGCCTAGGGTATATTTTGCCATAAGATCAAAATATTTCCGCTTTGCTATAAAATCCAAATAAATGGAAGATTTTTGAACGTATCCTAAAACTAAAAACTGTTTTTGAAAATGGCTAACCTTACATTTTTTTCTAACTAAAATTACTTATAATGAAAAAAATAAAAACACACACTTAGATATTTTTAAGACAAATATTTTATAAATTTTATCGTCACCTCGTTTGTCGTTTGTAAAAATAGTTTTAAAAAAATTCTCAATTTTTTATTTTTTTATTGCCACCATGCTAGTAAGGGATATATAACGATTTCTATGAGACCTATGTGAGTTATTCCAAAAAGGGAATAAATTAGCCTTAGGGGTTAACACAATCGTGACAATATTTGTGAAGGTTCACGGTCAAATAACATTATATTATATAAAGTGTAAGGCCGCGACCAGTCACCAGTCATCGATCGCCGAGCGGTAAACAATGTTGAAATATTATGGCATTCCACACATTTCCATTTGATATGCTCGGTTTATAATAAGAATCGTCAAAGACTTGGAAATACCTATATCAACAAAAAAAATTACAATGTATGCCTGGTCGTCACACTATTGCAAACATCTGTAAAATAAACTACAAATAGACAGAAATATCCATCTTCATACGTCCTTACCCATATAAAACAAATTAAAATTATAAAATCCTAAATAATATAAATCCATGAATAGATTTGACAGGATTTATTACTGTACTGTATCTCTTCCCTCATTTATAAGAAAACTCTCTCTATGTGATTTACCAACACTTTCAATCATCTTTATGTTTAATTGTTAATTATATTACTCTTATATATGATATGTAATTATGTACCTCTACGCCTGTCTCAACACAGGTATACCCTAGCGAGACAGGCATTGAATAATATATTGTAAACATCACGTATATAGATCAATAAAAAAAAAAAAAAAAAAAAAATAACCGGTGGTCCTGATAATATTCCACCTGTTTTCTTAAAGAGTTGCGCCACCACTCTTGCATATCCACTACATTTTCTTTTCAACCAGTCGTTAGAAACGGGAAATTTTCCTGAAAAATGGAAATACTGTTTCCTCACCCCTATATTTAAAAAAGGAGACAAAAATGAGGAGAGCAATTATAGACCGATCTGCTGTTATCAACCATCCCAAAATTGTTTGAGAAACCTATTTTAAATACAATCATCCACTGTATTTATTGTTTTGGAACATTTACAGAGTATTAACATAAAAAAAGTCATTAGATTAGCATTGTAAAAAGCGTAGATGTTAATAGTCCACTTAAAAATGTTCACAGAATGCACAGTTTAGTTGTTTTTCACTATGTATACATAGAAGTTAACAGAAAGTAGAAATAGCAAAATATAAACAGAGGTATAAAAAGAGATAACAAAAATAGTGATGATAAAATATAGAAATGACAAAGATAAAAAAAGATCGATAAACGATGTAAAAAAACAGAAAAAACAAAAAAAGTAAGGTACAAATAGAGTAAGAAACAGCCATTCACATTCAAGTTCAAGATCAAATATAAGTATTTTCAATTCTCAATTACTTGTTAGGTTAGTCTATTGTTAATTTGCTTTTTAAAGTAAGCGAGACTATTTGCATAGATGTCTATATGGTTACATTCAATGGAATTATACAGACGACACATTCGAGACAGTGGATTGAAGTATGCAATATTTTATTTAAATAATTCAAGATGAAATACATTCTGACTCCTTAAATTACGTCTATTGGGACTTTAGAATATTGCTCAGACAATGAGTTGTTTCAAGCTTATCATGAATGATTTTGTATAGACTCATTAAGTCAGCAACTTTTCTTCTTTTTTCCAGAGTTGTAAACTTAAAATATTGGAGTCGTTCCTCGTAAGATTGGAGTAAGGCATTTAGTCCAAGTTTAAATGATAACAATCTCAGAATTTTTTTTTGCACAGATTCAATAGTTGTATTCAACAGATTCAATGAGACGATGTATGAATGTGAACGAGGCAAAGAGTGTGTGCCAAGATCGAGTTGTGTGGCGGTCCGTCCTCTCTGCCTACCCCTGCGAGGAAACGGCATGATGGTTAGTTAGTTAGTTAGTTTCAATAGTTTTTGAATATTTTAAGTAGTGTGGGTTCCAGATAACACTACCATATTCCAATTTGCTTCTGACCAATGAGTTGTATAGGGTTATAATGGATTGGGGTTTTTTAAATGGTTTCGATATTCTATGTATAAATCCCATCATTTTCAAGGATTTACTCGTGATATCACTGACGTGTACATCAAATTTAAATTTTGAATCAAGAGTGATTCCTAAATCTCTGATGGTGGTAACTACATTTAATCGAACATTATTAATGGAATATGCATAATCCTTTTGTATTCTGTTGCGGGTGAAAGTCATAATGTAATATTTTTCAATATTTAGAAACATATCATTCTGAATACACCAGTTATGTAGTGTGAAAAGGTCTTCTTGAAGCATAACTTGGTCGGAATCATTGGAAATTTTACGGTAAATCTTTAGATCATCAGCAAATAAAACAAAATCACAGCGTAACATGGGGCCAAGGTCATTAATGAAAATTAAAAAGAGCAGAGGGCCAAGATTGGACCCTTGGGGTTACAATTATGGGAGGTGACTCATACCCATTTATAAGTACGAGCTGTGTTCTGTTTTCCAAATAAGATTTAAGCCATCTAAATAGATCACCGTGAATACCTTGTTACGATACGCCCCTGTAGCGAGTAGATTCAGATACCAGAACGCGAGCAGACAAGCCACACAACAACTCCCCTCTCCCCCCCCCCCTTGTTTCCTGCTTCCCGCTTCCCTCCCCCTTGCCCGGCCACTGGCCCATTCCACCGCCACTCGACAGACGAGATTCGAGCGCCTTGGGAAGCACACGTAGGCGGCCCGCTTTCGGGCGAGCGGACCAAATTCAATGTAGCCGCGATGTATTATTGAAATACCTACGAGTAGAGCCGGCCTTCGCCGCGCTGTATAGTTCGGTCTATTCAGACTACGAAAGTGCCCTGATTGAACTTCCACATGAGGCGAGGATCCTGCAAATCCACATGTAAGCTGTATCTTTGATTTCCTCTTTTGAATGTGTCCATATTCAGTGAAATGTAGGGCCCCGCGAAAATCACCACTCGGAGAGTTTCGTTTGAGAGAGAGACAATGAAAGATTAAACACTTTAGCTAGGCTTGTGTAATTTGCATTTCTTGTATTGAATTGTACTGTAGAAACCTATGTACTGTGTTTGAGTTTACAATACATGTCCTAAAGATTTAACTTTGTTATTATTCTGCTGCGGCAGGAGGATTATTGACCAGAGTGTATCCCGTTGGACGCCGGAAGGTAGAGAGAAGTTCCATAGCTTTGAGCGACTCACCCCTTGAATAGAGAGTACCATTGTTCCCGCTGAGAGCTAGCCATGGGACATGTTGGGGCCCCAGAGCTGGTGTTGGTTTGGTAGCCAACATCGGGGACTCTAACAACCTATACGATAAAGCTTCTGTAGTAAAATATAATGATTTACTTTATCAAATGCCTTTTGAAAATCTGTGTAAATAGCATCTACTTGAGTTATTTCATTAAACGCATTGCAAACGTAATCACAGAAATCGAGAAGATTGGAATTTGTGGATCTATTAGGAACAAATCCATGTTGATTATTGCATAATTGTGGTTTAAAGTGTGTGAATATGGAACTATAAATTATAGATTCAAAGGCTTTTGCAAAACATGATAATATACTAATTGGTCGATAATTTTTCACAAAAGATTATCGCCAGATTTATGTATTGGAACAATATGTGCATTTTTCAGCAAATCTTGCTTGAAAAGTGGCTTAATCAACGCGCTAGAGCAACATATTACAAAACAAAGGAGGTATTTTATCTGGTCCTGGACCTTTATGTATATCAATGCTTTCTAAACAAGATTTGATAGTTCCCATGCTCACGTTAAGTTGATTAAGATTAAATTGGTTGAATTGAGGAACATTCAGTCTGGAAGTATTTGATGTGGGATTCGACTGAGTATAAACTGATCCAAAATAATTAGAGAACATATTGGCAATCTGCTGTCCATTGTTTGCAGTCATAGAATCCATATGCATTGTTTTTGGAATAGAATTTGTATTACGCAATGATTTAGAATAAGCCCAGAAAGTCTTAACATTATCTTTTATCCCACGCTCAACTAGGTTGATGTAGGATGTGTAGCATTCTTTTAGAATTTTTTTTTATCTTTTTCAAAGAGTAGCAAACTCGGAATGGTCTATCGGGTTATTATGTTTTTTAGCCCGAAGTCTAACTTTATTTTTCTCTTTAAAGAGCATTATTAGAGATTCGCTAAACCAATTGTGATAGTGATTTCTTACGTATGCTTTTTTTTGGAATGTGTATTGTAGAATAACTGTACCTTATTATTGAGATGACAGTTGTTAAAAAGTGAGATCCAGTTTACATTTGTTAGATCATGACAACATCCTTCATAATTACCTTTTTTGAAGTTGTATTTTACGGGAGAGTGATTTTCTTGTAAGAATTTCATTTTTTCTAGATTTACATTTATTTCAAAACAGGGATGATGGTGATAAATTTTAGATGAGTTAGCTGTCGTTGAAATATTAATATTGGTTTTATCGGAAAGAACAAGGTCAAGAATATTAAAATTTTTGTTAGGTAAATAATTAAATTGGTGAAGGTTGCACATTGACAAGTAAAGGGAGTGAGCTTTGTGACTAGAATAATTGGATGGAGCTAGTATTATGTTATTATATGCTATGTCAGGTGTCCATTTAATTTCGGGTATATTAAAATCATCAATGATTATAAATTGAGATTTGAAATTAATATGTTGCAAATAAATATCCTGAATATTTTTGATTCGATTACAGTAATCATCAACAGATAAATTGGGGGGAATGTACAGTACACATATATAGATGAACGAGTTTGAATATTCACCTTCAGTTTTATAGCTAACCATAAATCTTCACCATCACTTTCCCAAGATGATTTTCTAGTTGTTATTAGTTTCTTGTTGATTGCCGCTAATACTCCCCATTAATTATCAAGCCATTAATTTTACCTAACCAACATGGTTTCACTTCAAGAAAATCTACCTTGTCTAATCTTTTAATTTACCAAAACTATATATCCGAATCCATTTCTAAGAAGTTACAAGTTGATTCAGTCTATACCGATTTCAGCAAAGCATTCGACAGAGTTAATCATGAGCTCTTGTTAAAAAAACTTCACAAATTAGGAATAGTGGGGTATTTATACGAGTGGTTTAAAAGTTATTTAAGTAACAGGAAATTAGCCGTTAAAATTGACGGCTTTACTTTAAATATATTTTTCGCTACCAGCGGCGTTCCACAAGGGTCACATTTGGGACCAATTTTATTTTTGATATTTGTGAATGATGTTCTTTCTATTTTCAACGATGTCCAAATCTTAATGTTTGCAGACGATATGAAAATATATAAAGCTATAAGAAGTATTAATGACTGTCAAACTTTGTCTAATGACTTGTTTAAACTTTTTGTTTGGTGCCAAGAGAACCATCTACAACTAAATTTAAGTAAATGTCTTATTATGAGATTTCATAGATTAAAAAATCCAATAATTTATGAATACTCCATTAATGATGTAGTTCTAATAACTGTAACCGAGGTGAATGATTTAGGTGTAAACTTTGATCAAAAACTGAAATATATAAAACATATTGAAATTACATCAAATAAAGCTTAAAAATGTTGGGTTTTGTAATAAGAATTTGCTGCCAATTTAAAAATATTCAAACCATTAAAAAATTGTACATGTCATTGGTTAGGAGTCAAATCGAGTACAACTCGACAGTATGGGCACCTAGTTATGCTAGTCATTCACTCACGATAGAAAGAATTCAAAATAAATTCTTAAGATATATTAATTTCAGAATGGGTATTACAAGGGAATGTATCGACTATAATTTATTAAAATTATCCGAACGTAGAATAGTATATGACCTAACATGTTTACATAAAATCATAAATTCAATAATTGACAGCCCTGAACTATTATACTTGATTTCTTTCCATATACCTCGCAATTCAACATCGAGGCACTATCTACCATTCTATTGTGATAACTCCAACACAACCGAAGGTCGCGGGATCGAATCCCGGCGTGGCAAATAAATTTTATTTGATTAATTTGTGTTATTTCACAATTTATTCATTTAAAATAATAAATAGTATATTTGCGGCACGTTCCAGAGTGGAAGATACTCTGTATCGCCCTGGTGTGAGACCACCATTCAGAATTGAAACGTTGCTTGAAACGGCATTAGCCGTGTTTGGTGACCAGATCTGAATATCCAGGTACTTCCCCACCTTCCTCTTCCCTATCTCCTTCCCCTCCCCACTACCCTCAGCCCCACAACATACCCCAATTGGGGATGCCATAGTCTCACTGGCTTCAGACGGGAGCAGTTGTGACTCTTGTGCGGTATACATATAAAAAATAAAAAATAAAGTTACAGAAGTTGTTCTCACGTAGGTTTTTGACAGGTCTAATCGCGTCTGCGCGAACTTACAGACTTCTCACCGCTTATGAAATCAGTTGGATAAGTTGAGACGCTTACCGTAATGAATGGTACGTGATGCGAGATGTCAAACATTAATAAAAAACTAAAAAAAATATTATTTAAACTAAAATCTGATTCGAATATGTGAATGAGTTCGTTATTATCTCCAGAAAAGAATATAAAAAATAACATTGCTAAAACTCAAATAGCACTAACCACGAAAACGAATGTAAACGGAATGGAAATTTTCCGATTCCAAAACCCGAAATGATACTCGTACCTATCATTTGTTTTTCAGGTGGAAAAAAGCAATCTGAAAATGAGCATCCTTCTTTTTTAACTATCGGTCCAATCCTTTCTAATCTCATTTTTATCTTTTTATAACGCGAGGTATCTGAATTCGAAGTCGATTGCGTCATTCGGGTAAAATTAAAAAACTCCATTCAATAAGGAAGTTGAGTCCATTTTTTTTATTTTTTTTTTATCAATGTTCGCATTCAAACTTAAATACTGGTATTTTTTTTTTTTTTTTAAAGTTCGTTTTCATAGTAAAATTAATTCTCAAAGTTTAAATTTTATTAAGCCCGCCAAAACGAGCGGATCCGAGCGGTAAGAAGCGGGGTGTGGGTGTGACGTCATTTGAACTGAGAAAACTCCGTCGCTTGGGCATTTTGTATGGAGATTTTTTAAATTCTTCAATAAGGAATTCCAGTAATTTTTTTATCAATGTTAACCGTCTATCAGAATTGATGTTATTTTAAAAAAAGAAAATTGATCAAGTTTTCATGGTTAAATTAATATTTAAAGGTAGAATTTTTGTTTCTCGCGCCAAAACTCTTCACAAACACGGTATTACCTTCGCTGGCCGATCGCCGTTGGTTGAAGTATCACCCGCCAATTCAGGCCGCCGCGCAAAAAAGTAAAGACCGAAAGTAAGATAACGGTTTACAGCGCAGTTCACTGTGAGACTTTTCTGCGCAATCAATAAATTTAATATACTTGCACAAAACTAGTGAGGTTTACGGCGAAACATCAGATGTCAGATGAGTAGAGAATACGTAATGATTATTATTTATACTGAAAAAATGTATTATACATACTTATTGTAACATACAAATGAACACAATTAATAATTTGATGTATTTACTTGGAAGCTTTAACTCCACAAATTTCAGCACTTATGTGGTCAGTATTATCTATTTTAAATATAAAATCAACATGTCAGAATCAACGATTTGTAGGTAGTCGGACTGGCCTTGAATATATCCGATTTCTGACATGGTATGTGGTTTTTTAAACAGATTTTGCGTTACATAAACTTTGTTTACTAAACCATTAAATATACCAAACCACCCATTACTAAACTTAAAAAGACTTTTAGGGGATAGAATGCAAAACCGTTTGGCCCATAAGTAAACGACGTTTGGCCTATACACCTCTCTCATCATACACAAACCATCTCTCGTGTAATAGAAAGAGATGCACCGTAGACATTTCGGTGATCCGCTCTTTATACAAACTGAGGTTCCAATGACGTCAGAATTCTTTCGACCATTCATGAAGCGTTTTTAGTTCGTAGCTTTTTGATGGATTTTTAAGAAGGTTTAATTAATTCTAAGAATAACAATATAGAAATATATTTATATATTTAGAATCGATATTTTTTGATCTACATGAACATATTTTTTATAAGTCAAAATATTTTTCACTCAACTTCCTTATTGCGCGCGGAGAATTGTTTCTCTCAAGCCAACTACTACTCTAATACCTAATATTAATAATATAATAATATACATATTAATATTAAAATATTTTTCAGGATTAAATTACATGTGTTCACGATTATGTCCTCTGCGTGCCAAATCTATGTACATTTCTTTGAATAGACAATAAACAGTGTTAATTTCAAGCGACCTCCCAGGTAAGAACTATCCTGTATTCATTCATTTTTAGGCAGCATCGCGTTCATTGGTCAAAACATTGTACATATATTTTCTTATCAGTGATCAATGAACCGGTGGTGTATGCAATTTTTAGTCTTAATTTGTTTTTAATTGTTTGTCTAGCTTGTAGTTTTTCTAGGTTTTAGATATGTATTATAAGTTTGTGCAGCGCCCTTGAGGTGATTTTTCACAAAAACGGCACTATATAAATCGTCCAAATATTATTTTTGTTATTCCAACACTTTATTTGGGCCCTTTTTCGTCTTCATTGACAAAATCACGTAAAATAGACAGCAGCAAAACGTTAATCGTTAAAAACTTACCGCAAATAAGCTTACTAATGAGCACTTACATACATTGAACTTCTAAACAAATTCCGTGAGCATTGATTACCATAAGTTGGGTTCATAATATATATACACGCTCCTGAACGCTGAAATGTGGTGAACTAGAACCACTCCATAAATCTTTGGACCAAATTAACGAAAATTCTGCCGAAAAGGAAAAGAGTAATGGATTTCTGAAACAGCTAGTGTCGCCATTTTATTTTACTTGCATAGATATAGAATAAAGAATAACACGAGAAGTGCCTTGTGGGCGTATTTCCTGATTCAAAATATTTGCCTAAAATCGAAGCTTACATTTCCTATACAAAACTGTGTTTATGAAATTCAAATGGGATGGAGATCTACGATTTCAGACGAGTGTAAGTGAGATGAGCTCTGGGCTAACGGACGCTTTTAAATTTACCGTGATGGTTCACGGTAACGTACCGTGACGACAAAAACGGCAACATTTATTTCCATTAAAATTTGTATGGAAAGCACTTCTAGGTTTCTTATTTATTCTATGTGCATAGATGATACGATTTAAAAAAATATATTTTAGGGAAATCAATTTTCCTAGGTATCCGGATTTAGTTGGTCCCTGGGAGTAATATTTCAAATTTTAAGCGGCTCTAACTGCAGCGCATAAATAAATACATTCGTATCTTGCGATGAAATATAAATTTGTTATTCATCAGAACTTGTTGTCTGTTGCCCTTTCGGCCGCGGCGTCACGCGCACTGTCCGCTATGGCCGCCGACTATTGGCCAGCGTAGCACCCTGCTGCCGCCCGGCGTGATCCTTACTTTGAGACTTGGGACATGGCGACTGCGACTGGGATAAAAGCCAATGAAGGTTGACCCTATTGATTGGTTGAATTATCGAGGCAATAATAATTTAAACATGCTAGCTTCGAGAAGTGCGGCGCGGACCGGGATCGCCCTCAGCCGCGCAGAGCTCGCCACTCGGAGACCGGGGTCAATTGTTCCGGACTCGTTCCCACGCGGGAACCCTGACCCGAAACCGAAACTAACTATCGAACCGACATCGGTAATACTAAATTCCACTTTGGTCACCCTTTTTGGCAGCAGCATCAACTGTCAGAAATACAGAAACAAACGCATGAAGCAAACCACATTAAATTAAAATCGATGCTGTCCAATGTGGCGCTCTCGGTAGCAATTGCATATTATGCAATGCAGTAGGTATGGTATGCACTGTGCAGTACACATACGAGCCAGACTCCATTTCAGCCCAGACAGACATACTTATCTCTGTAGGCGGCCAATAGAGAAAACAACGAACGAACTATTTTTACATCCGTTGGTTTTTTTGTATTCTAAAAATACTCAGTAGCGGCACCCTTCCTAATGCACAGAAAAAATATTGTCTAAGCAGATTTTTGTTTGAAATCTAAAATCTAATTAAATGTATTTCCTTCAACTAGCAATATCTTCCTTCGACATGGATTGCTAGTTTGATTGATGCTGGTTTTTAAGTTTGACCTTACAAAACTCTATCAACAATCGTCGTCAGGAGATTTCGTAAATAAATAAATTTGAAGTGTTGGTGCCTACTCAGCCTACTTACCTACATATACAAGCAATAATAGGAATATAATTTATCAGTATTGATCTCTGGTGTTTTGAATGTCATATTTATTTGAATAGGTTACCGACTATTAGGTAGATATATTTCATCTGATTGGTAGTAAGTGCCATTACCTACCAACATGTTTTAATAACAAACAACAAATTTATATAAGCTGGACATTGCATCTAGGTAATTATCAAGGTTATTTTCATCGGTTTTTAAATTCACAAAATACTAAACGCTCTTACGACTTACACATCACATACTACAATTTAAAAAATAAACAAAATTTTAACAAAAAACGACTTCAAAAAATGCACTAAAAAGTAAAAAAAATATTTCGTACGATTGTTATTTTTGGAGTCGGTGTCAGCCAAGGTAACATACATAGGTAGTTATAGGTGAGATGAGGAGATCTTGGCTGACACCGACTCCAAAAATAACATTCGTACGAAATTATTTTTTTACTTTTTAGTGCATTTTTTTGTCGTTTTGTTAAAATTTTTGTTTATTTTTTGATTTTTAGTGACGAGCGTGCGTAAAGAAGTTTTACTTTAAAAAAGAATCATCGAAATCTGTTGGCGTAATATTGGTTATTCGTCCATTTGTCGCGCACATACTTATTGCCAATTTAAGACATATATGGTTTTCTCATGGATCCCATTGTCAGAACTGAACCAAATTAAAATTGAACTACACGGGAAGCACCAGCTTTCTAATAAAAAAAGAATCATCAATATCGGTTCACCCAATCGAAAGTTCTGAGGTAACAAACATAAAAAAAATACCGTCGAATTGATAACCTCCTCCTTTTCGAAGTCGTTTAAAAATACAAATAACTGCCACCTTAAATCGTACCCCTCTCAATTTGCTAGGAAGGCAGCCATGCTGATTATTACACCGTTAACTATTGCAAAAATGACGGGATAAAATCATTTATATTATGTACTTACCTACTAAAAATATGAGAATTGCGAATTTTAGAATTCTGTTTAGAATGTTACAAATACACAACCGAAATTATATTTTTACTGTCTATTGTCACGGTGTAGTCAGAATTCTTGACATACGAGTTTTTAAAATTATAATTGTAATTGAAATAATTTTCTGTTAAAATAATATATTACAGGTAAGTAGGTACTTTATCGCTTGTCTGCATTCTTGACACAATCGGTTCAATTTTGAAAATGACACATTCAAAACAAATCCGAATTTAGAAGGAGAGTTATTACAATTACAGACCGACCCACAACCGAATAGGTGTGTTTGATGACGATGATGATAATAATAATTATTATTATTTTTGAAAAAACAACTCGGTTCCTCTGGAAATCTATTTGAAATAGTAGAGGAGATGTACCGAATATGGCATACGTCCCTAATATGAGATGGTGGTGTTTTTCAAATTTTAAGTAAGAAAAGCCTCTATAAAATCCGGCATTCCCGATTCCCCACCGACCGACCTTTAAAATGTCAGTATTAGTCCGGACCATGTCCTGACACCGACCACGCCACACTCTCCTGAGAGAGTGATTAAATTTTTGTGCCTCACCGATTGGATATTTACGTAATAAGTTTCACTTTATTTTTTCTCAAAAAATTTTTTCCACAAAATTGTCAATCTTTCACTGATAGACCATAATGATTTAAAGTTAAATTCAAGTAGATTTTATTCTACGAATATATAATTTGTTTGTATTGATCTTGTTCCTAATATGGGATTTTTTGATGACCCTAATATGGAATACTATCTCATATCAGGAAGAGTGTTTCCAATATGGAATTCTAATAGAACTAAATTTCTACTTGCTATTCAGTAAACAGTGTGAAACAATGTCGTAGAAGAAACAGCGTAAGACGTGGGACAAAAAAAATTACAAAAGTCATGGAAGCTGTAAAATCGAAGACCGTGGGATATCAGAGGCTAAGAGTGGATCCAATGTTTAGCCTGCCGCCATTGATGCCATTTTGAGTGTTAAATGATTATTTTATGAAATAAAAAAATCTGTTTATCCCATAATAGGAGCACTTTTTTCAATTAGCTTTTTTTCTATTGTTTTACCTTTCGTTTAAAATGAATACGTTTGTGTGTTTCTTTTAATACTTGGTTGACATTTTAAGTTCCGCAACTACATTTCCAAAGATTTCAATGTTTAATCAATAAACGATTATTTTATAATTAATCAGATTTTTTTTACCTAAGTTATTCCATATTCGGTACATCTCCTCTACCTACTCTGGTTATAATCAAATAAAAAAAATATTGAAGAAGAAGATAACAATAATACTAATCTAAACGAAAATATGAAAGAGAACAAGACACAGAAAAATAGAAAAAGATAATGGTCGCAACTGGGACTCGACCCCAGACCCTCTCGTCTAACCGGGATGTGCGCGTTTACCACTTCCGCCATTACCACCTTCTGTCAAACCGTCATATTAGTCAATCTCATATTTCTAATTTTATAATTAACAATATTATCTTCTTTTTAAATAATAATAATTATTCTGAATTTGCCAACCATATTTTGGAAACAAGTTATTCTTTTGATATTAATACAGGTCTTAAAATTTTACACACTAACACTACGGGCATGAAATTGGATAATTTAGAAATTTTAGAAATTGGAAAAAGCATTAATAGTAATTTAAATATTATAAATAACCAAACATTTTTTTTAAAATAGTTATCTTTTAAATTTATTTTCTTATTAATTCTTACAATAATTATTTATTTTTTGACTTAGACTAATCATTTTAATTATTTGTTCTTAAAAGTTTTTTATTATCTAAATGCAATTTTATTTTTCTTTAAATAATTTTTATATTTAATTTTGTATAACTATTTTTATGATTTTTAAGCTATTAATCACCTCTACTTTTTAATATTTCGTCTATGCTTGTTTGTCATTTATTTTTCTTTATATTAACATATCCTGAAGAAGATAACATTTTTATTGAAACATGTCGATATTGTTTACTAAAAAGTGGTTTATACAAAGTTATCTGTTATTAATTAAATATTATCTTC
This sequence comes from Limnephilus lunatus, assembly GCA_917563855.2. NCBI lineage: Eukaryota > Metazoa > Arthropoda > Insecta > Trichoptera > Limnephilidae > Limnephilus > Limnephilus lunatus. The sequence goes on from OU830600.1 coordinate 50,158,689, forward strand.
AACTAATTTTTTTCTTTATTATAGGCAACTAACCTTTTTTTATTGGAAACAATCATTCTAAGAATTCTGGGAGGTTCTGGGTTCGAGTCCCAGTTGCGACCATTATCTTTTTCTATTTTTCTGTGTCTTGTTCCCTTTCATATTTTCGTTTAGATAATTATTGTTATATTCTTGTTCAATGATATATTACATCGATGGGAATAACCTTCAAAAGTTATAAAAAGAGGGTTTTTCTTATTAAAGTATTATTTTTCAATGATTGACCCTAAATTTTCCGATGGGCGGGCGAGATGTTAAAATCGTCAGTGCTCTTCTCAGTGAATCTAGTTAGATAATTCATTTGACTTGATTGTGTTGGTTCAGATGTGTCACTGTCTGGGAATCGTATTGAACCGATTAATGCAAAGGTGATATGGTTTCACACTTCTTCAACTCATGTATCTTTGTAACTATTGTCCGATGTGCATCGTGCCTAGTTCTCCAAATTGTGTCGTGATCTACGAACTGAGCGTGGGAGTGTCTGATGGTTAATTATAGCGTTCAATCAACTTAAGTTCAATTGACAGTTAAAAATGATCGATCAATTTACTTTAAATAAAGGATTGATTGTTACCAACCAGGTCCAATTTCCAGCAAATCAGGTAGTTAGGTACGATTAGGTTCCTGTTACCTTGATACGAACGGGACCATAGTAAGTTACTAACATGACTCCAGACTCCAGCAGTGAAGGTGTAGAGTGATTTAGGAAGACTTTAAAGTAGGTATTTGGATACTTGTATTTGTACTCTCTCTCTCTCGCACATCCTAGCTCTCAAATAGGCAACACGCACCCATACTTTTTGTGCACGGTTGAGCAATAAACCTAATCTCTAAAATATCATCATATTAATTTTACCTACCCATAATATTACCTAGTAGGCAACTTATATGACAGAATGGAAGAACAATCAGCCAAATCCACCTAAAGGGACTTTTTGGGGTTTTCGGTGTTCTCTCACTAAAGCTAACGAACTTTTGGAATTCGTACCTAAAAATAATGCACATGTGGAATAAAGGTGAAAATCCATGATCTCTTGAAAATTCATCAGAAGGTTTTTTTTTTAAACATTAAAACTGGTTGCCTCTGTTACAAAAAAAAAGTTGATCCATAAACCGTTGACTTATTAGGTAATTATCATATTTGTAGAAATCAAAACTTTAATGAACTTGAAGTCATGGAAATTATTAGGTTTAGAACGTAATATTATAGTTTACGTTTGAAATGAATTATATTGGTGGCTATTTGCCACATAGTTTGAGTCGGTCTTTTCACATAAAGATTTTAGCCTATTTCACTCTAAATAAGCCCCATAATAACCGACAAGCGTTTCACTTTGTTATACCAAATAGTGTTACATAAAAACCTTATATCCGCAGAAACAATTAAATGGCGTTATAATCTAAAGTATTGAAAGTTAATAAGGGTTCCGGTAAACAAACGTATTGTGTAATAAGAAATTTCAGTGAAACATATTATGGATTAAAAAAATATAAATTCAACAAACGCCGTTTCTGAATGTATAAGTTGTATTACGTACTTATAATACTTAGAATTAACAAATCGTTATTTAAAACCGAATAACACATTACCACTTCAAAATGCCTCGCTTGGTTGGCATCACTGCATTGGCTGTTTCTAGCGTCACGCCGCCGGGATTTTAGCAGATTTTGTTATAAAAAAAATTTCTAAATCTAATATATTTGTTGTTTTTGAATATATACCAAAATGAATTACAGGTTTAGAAATCAGATGGTAATACGCCTACAGATTTTAATATTTCAAAAGGACTCATGCAATTAAAAATATTAAATATCTGATATAAAAAATAGAGAATTTTTTAACGACTGTCGCTTACCGATTGTTTTTTATTGTAAACCTGAGAAAAACTACTTTATATGAAGCTAAAAAACATGTTTTATTACACATACGTATTATAAACGATCAGTGGTTGAGTGGGCATAGCGCTTGGGTCCCACCCGGGCGTCGCGTGTTCGATTCCTCGGCTGGCTAAGTCCTCCATCACAACACAAGCAACATTTTCGGCTTTCTGTGGTGATAGTAGGAGATTTTCAAACATTGTTGGATTATTCGTAACCCGGGAATGTTTGTCTTTCTTTTTTAAAATTTAAAAACAAAATTATAAAATAAAGGTTTTTGACACTTATTTCGCTTCGAATAAAAATAATTTATTAAAATTTAACAAACTTTGACAAATCTTTCTTTTATTTATTTTGGATACCTTTATTATTTGGAAGTGCATGGTAAGCTTAGACGAAAAAAAAATCGTGGGGTTTTATCTTTCTAAAATGGCTTAGATCATATATCTCGCCGTAATAAAAAAGAAATAGAACGACTATTATTATCTGTTGAAAAAGTAAGTTGACGTCGCGTCGCGGGCGTTTTAGCGGGCATCAAAAAATTGAAAAAAACTTTGAAAATTGTTTTAACTATTAAAACTAACCATAAACAAAAAAATTATGTATTTAAAGCGTTATTTAAGTAAGAATGTCATTATTAATAAAAAAAATAATCAAAAAAGGGACTGGAGTTCCTTATTAAAATGTTATGACGATGTTGTTCTTGAAGGAGCGCTAATCTCATCGGCTGAGGCGGCTAAATGTAGCGACCAGACGACTGTTCTTAGTTCTGACGGAACTGCGTCTTTGGAATACCTTGTGAACAAAAGGACAGTTAAACAAATGTATAAATCAAAGGATTATCGGACTTCCTCTGAACTTATCGCCCCACAACAACACGCCGCTGGGCAGGTGCGAAGCGCGACCAGAAACTCGAAAACATTCCTGCTGTAACATCATTTACATTCTGTTCTCTGTTGTGCCTAGTTATGTGGAGGTTGGACTGAATTTGTATTACTTTCCGCTTGTTTTAAAATAATAATAAAGCATGCATCTTTATTCGGTTCCATGACAACTCAGAATCAATTCAACTCAACACCTCTTTAAAAAGTCATAAAAAATAGCCCGTGGCCTATCCTAAGTTATATAATCTTTTTTTTCATCGCTTTTGATGACTTTTCGAAGGAGGTGTTGAGTTGATTTCATTCTGTGTAGTCTGATCACTAGTGATCACCCTTTATTCGTAGATAGTCAAGTGTATATTGGAAATTACGAGGCATGGAACCAGGTAATAAGTGGGTATATTGAGGAAACCGGGCGCCGTTTTTTCTTTTATCCTTGCTCAATGTAAATCGAACCGAACTTAACTTGAATCATCACGGTAATAATAAGCGGTCATGGGGTATTTACTTCACCCCGAATTTACGGCATGAATATAGATACGGATTTGACTGTTAATGTCAACAGACAGAAGTGACTGAAAGTCTTATAGCAGAAGTGATAGTCAATAGTCACCATATCAGTTAACTTAGTAGTAGTCAGTGTTGGCATTGCTTGTATTAGTTTATAACTAGTAACATGGGGGGGGGGGGGGGTTAGGGGGTAACCTCCCTCCCCCCATCGGCATCTGTATTGCATAATGAAAAAAAGAAAATAGTACCTACTCGTAGATCACATTCCTGGAAAATACAACAATATTATTTGCACCATCTCATCAATGTGATTTAATAAGTGGTGGTAAGTATAGGTCTCAAAAAACTTCCTAGTAAATTTTAAACAACCCCCCCCCCCCCTCTTTTTTCTCTTGCTACCTCAGTAGCAACCCCCCCCCCCCCCTCCTTAGGGTCTACACCCTTATATAGAGCTTGATTATGGGAAAGATACTAGTACCGGTCTGTTGGTATCCATTGATCCATTGATTATCTGTGGAGACCACTTTTTAGAATGGAAAGATAGCTTGGAATAGTTTATCTATCAAAGATAAATGAGAAGTCTCGAAGAAAACCAAGATTGTAGATACATCAGATAGGAATGTTTCAATAGTTTTGAATTTATTTTTTTAACCCACAATTTAACTCAAACATCTTGCAAAATTAGATTTTGAAAAGGCCAAAAAATACATAATATACATAAAAAAAGTTTTAAGGTAGGTGGTAGGTAGGAATGGAAATCGCTGAAAATAAATCCCCTTCCTAGAAGATGCAGAAAAGGTGGCAGACATGATAAATCTTTTTGGTTTTTAAGTTATTTTAGGTTTATGGAGCGGTGACCTCAAACATAATATTGTTTTGTATTTGGATATCTTTGGCTGGGTTCCATGCCAACTCAGAATGAAACCAACTCGGAACCACCTCAGAAAGGTCATTAAAAGCTATGAAAAAATATTTAAAAATAGCCGGTAACCCTAACGTAACTTAACCCATTTAACCTTTTTTTAATTTTTTTTTTATTATCACTCTAATGCGCGGGTCACATTATGCTGGTTGCCAGCCGCGAGTTGAAGAAGCCGCTTCTGCAAGCCGTCGATCAGCTTGGTGTGATAACAAAATTCGGCGCTGGCGTCGCCAGCCGGCGAGTATTTGTCAGCGGCTGACGAAGAAGGACATGTTTAACTTTTGGTAGCAGCTTTAGCGGCGAATAATGGCACCAGCCGGCAGCGCAGTCTGACCACTATTGCGTCTAGAACTTCATAAATAGCGGACATCACTGCAGGTAAAAAAACTGAAATTGAGTTGTGTGGTACTCTAAATAATAATGCCAGAGACCTAAAACTATCTCCAGTTGCGAGGTATCTTAGAGTAATTTCCAGCTTCGTTTTACACGGGATTGCCTGCCTGAATACTGTATCTTGTTTTTTAATTAAAGGTTCAACTAATTCTAACAATTCTTGAAATTGAGGGGCCGTCATTCTTAAAAAATTTCTGTATGTTTCTGGATCCTCTTCTTTCAGTTCTTGGAAAAGTCTTGACGATGCTCTTAATTCTTCCCTTCTTTGTATCCATGGCCTGACCCACCATCGTCTCTGTTTGCGGTGAAGCTGGTTAAGCATTGTTACGATACGCCCTTGAAGCGAGTAGTTTCGAGAACGCAGCTGTCCTCACGGCTCGGCCGCCGCCTCCCCGCGCCGTATCCTGTTTCTCCTTGCCTCGCCCCGTACCCTGCCACTCTCGGCATCCCGCGGCCACTCCGCTCGCCAGAAACAATCTGAGCGCCTTTGCGAACACACGCTAGCGGCTCACTAGTAGCCAGCGGACCCAATTCAATGGGGCCGCGAGTTATTATTGAAATACCTTTGTGTAGAATCAGCCTTTTTGCCACTATAGTTCGGTCTATTTAGACTATGAAAGTGCCTGATGAAGCTGCCACATGAGACGAGGTTCCTGCCAACCTACATGTAAGCTGTATCTTGATTTCCTCCTTAAATGTGTCCGTAATTCAGTGAAATGTAGGGCCCCCGCGGAAATCACGACTCGGAGAGTTTCGTTTTGAGAGACAGTCAGAGAGAGTTAAACACTTTAGCTAGGTTTGTGTAATTTGCATTTCTTGTAATTGAATTGTACTGTAGAAACCTATGTATGTGTTTGAGTTTACAATACATGTCTAAATGATTTAACATTGTTATTATTCTGCTACGGCGGGAGGATTGTTGGCCAGTGAGGATCCCGTGGGTCACCGAAGGATGGAGAGAAGTTCCCTAGCCTTGAGCTGCCCACCCCCTGAATAGAGAGTACCCTTGTCCCGCTGAGAGCTAGCCAGGGACGTGTTGGTGTGCTGATGTTGGTTTAGAAGCCGACATCGGGGTACCCTAACAATTGTCGCCCGATCGTGGGGCTGGAATTTTTTTCTCTACCCCGGTCACTTTGCGGGACCTTCCTCTGTCAAAATCCTTCCCGCACAACAACTATTTTGTAAACATTAATTATGCCTTGTTATTCTACAGTGAATCCTGTGAAAAAACCACAGAAACCAATATGTAAATCAGATCCATAACAGATCTGATTGAAATTATGAATTAAATCGCATTTGAAACGGCCATTTTGAGTACCCGAAACGCCAGCTTTTGACCGCGAATCTGAATTGCGTCACCAAGCGGCGGGCGCGTTAGCAACAGTTATTCGCGCCCAAATCCAACGGCCTTTGTTTCACGCGATAGTCCGGATTGCGCGCAAATGCCTTGTTCCCGCCGGAATCCTAACCGACTGTTGCTAGGCTGCGTTTTAAATCCAAACCGTTTTTTATGACTGAACCGGTTACCAACGGAAATCATCATTATGAATTTGATTCTGGAACCCCAGTTATTTTGCGAATTCCTTAATGAAAATTTCGGACTTACGTATTTTTATTATTCCTGCACAATATACCAATTGGCCCACTTGTGTCTGTCAAATTAGTACAATTTAATGTTTCTCCAAATGGACAAAATAATGACTTTCTTTCCCCATTGTACATTATAGGTACTGTTTTTTTTCAGCATAAGTGAAAGTGAATTGTGTTTTTTCCTTACATAAGTGAAAAGTGGAATAATAATAAAGCCAATGACTGATTCCATGAATAAATAAAATAATTTTAATATGGTTGGATGCAATAAACCCCATATTCAGTCATTTTCATCCGGAAGTTTGTCCTTTATTTGCCAGAAATGTGCCTTTTGTGAACTTTAGTGCCTTTCTCAGTGCAAAGTGTTTTGTGAAAATAAAAAACCTGTTTTCTAAAGGTCAGTCCTGGAAAAATTTTTCTAAAATAAATAAATACTTGTGAATTTCACAGTTTTCTCAAAAGTGATCAGTGAAATACAAAAACCTTTACCACTAAGGCCACGCAAAATTTTTTCTCGCCTGCCTCTCTTTGACAAGAATTCTGGTGTCATGTACACAAAACACATTTGGAAGTGCCAACAGTGATCACCAAGTGAAAAGTGCCTCACAAAAATTAATTTTTGCGCTTTCTAAAGGAAACCCCTGGCCAATTTTTTTTCTTCTCCCCACCACCCAGGAAACTCACAATGGAGGACAAGCAAACTATTACATCATCCAACTTGGGTACCATTCCCAATGTGCATAGTTTATCCAAAGCCCACTTACAAGCTGCTTTAAGGGATAGAGGACTCTCGCCATCAAGCAAATCTAAATCTACATTGAAGGCATATGCACTTTTATTCAACAAAAAGTACATTAGGAGAATAAATCTCGCCCCCTCCAACGAAAATAATTCATGTTCGGCTACGCAAGTTTTGGATAATCTTGACAAAGAACCTACGCCGCATGTAATGATAAAACAGGACGTCGCACCCATCTTGACACAAGATAAAACTTACGATTTATCCTCTTGGAAAGTCAAATATAATGGCGTCTCCGACGTGCTGGATTTCATTGACCGTATTGAAGAAACGGCTACAATCAAAAATATCCCATTCGAGATTCTACGGAGAAACTTTATAGAACTCATCTCCCCAGAATTAATTCCGTGGCACCGCATCCAAAAGACTAAATGCAAAGATTGGAATAAACTCAGAGCTGCCCTAATCTCTAGCTTTGGAAAAAAGGAGGCCCAGCACCGGATCAAACTATCTCTACTATCTATTAAACAACTAGTAGATGAACCTGTGGCTACATTCATAGAAAGGGCTGAATCCATCAACATCAAGCTTTCACATCCTGTTCCGGAAGCTGAACTATTACCAGTCATAACTGATGGCCTTTTAAGCAAATACGAGAACATCATCACCTCACAGAAAATTGCATCCCTGGCCCAGCTAAACGAAGTCTGCCTCCTCCTGGAATCGTACCAGGATAGGAAAAACATAAAGAATGTGTCGAATAATGTGGTTGTGCCAAGCCGTTCGTCTGGTTTAAAGCCAGAATTCGACAACAAAAAAGTGTGCTCCTTTTGCAAAAAAGTAGGCCACCTGGCCGCTACTTGTTTCAAGCAAGCAAGACTTCTGGAATCCAAGGAACCCCGAACATCCAAGAGACACCACTCTAGGGACCGCTCTCCACGCGACGAACTGCGCAACATTTTTAAGAAATCAAGGCACAATGCAGAAAGGTTACAAAACCCAAGCGATGTCAGACCTCAGGTGGATTTCTCCAAGCCCCCACCAAATTTCTACATGAAGAGGCCAAAAAACTAAATAATAACCTCTCAGGTACCCATTCTGAACCAAGGTCTAAAGAATGGACTGATTGGTTATCACACATTAAGTATTTTAACCAGACCTTAAATGTTTCCTCGGTTTGTTGCAAACAAGCTAAAGATGGGAGACCCTATGCTCTTTTCTCTGTTAACAATGTGCCCTTTTCCGGATTACTTGATAGCGGTGCATCTGTCAGCTGTCTTGGCAACAATGCTCACCTGCCTTTTGTTAACAGTGATTTTAAAATTTCACCACAAACAACACACCTGACGACTGCGGATAATGTTTCCCAGCCGGTCATCGGTACCCTTGCACTGCCAATTAATTGTAACAATAAAATAATTACAATCAATTTTCTAATAGTGCCCTCTATATCCCAGAATTTCATCCTTGGCGTTGACTTCTGGAAGGCTTTTAACGTTGCTCCCCAAGTATTTAATACTCTTGGCGAAACCTCCACTGCTGCTCAAATTAGTGAGATCCGCACAATAATACCTCACGAAAATTTAAGCACGGACCAAGCTCTCCAACTAAAGGAAATGGTCAATAAATTCGAATCAATATCTTTCGAAAAATGTGGATTGGGTTTGACAAATTTGGTAGAACACCACATTAAAACCAATGGCCCACCCATAAAGCAACGTTATTACAACTTAGCCCCCCAAAAGCTTAAACTTTTGGAAAAAGAACTTGATGAAATGTTAAAAATGGGTGTGGTGGTTCCCAGCAGAAGTGCATGGACCAACCCAACTCTTTTGGTTTCTAAAAAAGATGGCTCCGCACGTTTCTGTCTTGACAGTAGACGTTTAAATTCTTGTACGGAAGCTGACGCATACCCCTTACCTTACGTCCACGCGACCTTAGACAAACTGCGCAACGCCAAGTTCATCTCCTCTGTTGATCTAAGCAAAGCTTTTTGGCAAATACCTTTGGACGCAGAATCGTGTGAAAAAACTGCTTTCGTTGTACCTGGTAGGGGAATGTTCCATTTTAAAAGATTACCCTTTGGTCTAAAGAACAGCCCCGCCGAATTACAAAGACTGATGGACAAACTCTTCGGTCCTGAAGTCGATAACAGCCTGTTTTGTTACCTTGACGACCTCATCATCGTCAGCGACACCTTTGAAAAACACCTATTAATGTTGGAAAAGGTTTTTCAACAACTCAAGTTCGCTGGTTTAACCATCAACTTGAAGAAGTCTGAATTCTGTAAGTCCCGTTTACGTTATTTGGGATTCATTGTCGACGAAAAAGGTCTAAGAACAGACCCCGCTAAGGTGGAAGCCATGGCAAATTTTCCCCGACCCAAAAACGCGAAGGAAGTCAAAGGTTTCCTTGGACTTGCAGGTTACTACAGAAGATTCATCAAAGACTTTTCCACAATTGCAGCCCCTTTAAATAAAATTACCGGCACCCGTAAAGGTGTCAGCAACTTCCGATGGTCTGCTGAAACTGAAGAAGCGTTTACAACTTTAAAAAATGCCCTTCAAAAAGCCCCCGTTCTGAATTGCCCGGATTTTGCACTCTCTTTTACCCTCCACACGGATGCCTCCAACGTAGGAATCGGTGGAGTCCTAACTCAAGAATTCCCAGATGGCGAACACCCTGTAGCGTATTTTTCCCGTACATTAAATAAACACGAGAAAAACTACGGAATTACCGAAAAGGAGTTATTGGCTGTATTGGATTCTGTTCACCATTTCCGCGGTTACATAGACGGTAGCAAATTTACTGTAGTCACAGACCATAGTAGTTTGAAATGGTTGATCTCTTTAAGTAATCCCTCCGGTAGACTCGCTCGTTGGGCCTCCCGTTTGTCTCAATTCAATTTTGATGTTGTACACCGTAAAGGCGCGGACAATATTGTTCCTGACGCTCTTTCAAGAATTGAATTGGCTTCATTAAATGTTGACACAATTGCCCCCCCTCCATCCACAAAAGATGAATGGTACTTGAAAATCTTCGAAGGTTGTAAAAATAATCAACAAAAGTTTCCTAATTTTATCATAAAAGAAGGACAACTATACCGTAATTGCAAGGCACCACTATCCATCCTCGAAGATTACTCTTGGAAACTTGTCGTTCCCCTCGAAGGAAGAGAACAAATAATAATTGACAATCATAGTGCTCCCGACTCTATACACCCAGGAACTTTCAAGACGTATAAAAAGATTTCCTTGAAGTATTACTGGCCTGGTCTTTTCAAACAAATTCGCAATTACATCTCTAAATGTGAAACTTGTAAAGCTTATAAACATAGCACGGCAGCACCTGCCGGCCTAATGGGTAACCCCAAACGCGCCGACAGACCCCTACAGTCATTGTCAATGGACCTCGTCGGACCTTTTCCTCGAAGTTATGCCGGACACATGCACATACTTAGTGTAGTGGATGTTTTCACCAAATTCTGTTGGATCTTCCCTTTAAAAAGAGCCAATGCGTCCACCATCATCAAACTTCTGGAAAAACACATTTTTATACCTTACGGAACACCCAGAACCGTAATTGTTGATAACGGAAAACAGTTTATTGCCCAAGAATTCAAAGAATTTCTTGCCAAATACGGAATCAAGGACATTTATTATAACACCTTGTACACTCCCCAAAATAACACTGTCGAACGTTACAACCAAACAATCAACACAGCTCTAGCTATTCTAGTTGATAAAGATCAACGCACTTGGTGTAAAAACCTAGATAAAATTCAGGCCGCTATGAACAACACTGTTAACCTGGCCACTGGTTACACACCTTTCTTCTTAAAACACGGTATGGAACAAGTCGTCCATGGTTCTCTACATAGGGACACAAACTTTCCTACGTCATCTGCCACCACAAGCAACCCTACCGCAGATTATGCCCATCGCTTGGAAGAACTGTCGGCCATTTACAGTGAAGTCACTGATGCTTTGCTCCTGGCTCACCAAAAGAGTGCGGACAGATATAACTTACGTAGAAAACATGTCACCTTCAATACAGGAGACATAGTTTGGAGAAAGAACAACACACTTTCCCAAGGAGCCATGTACTTCTCTGCTAAGCTGGCACCACGTTTCGTGAAGGCCAAAGTCCTAAGGAAAATATCAGACCTAGTGTACTCCTTGTCTGACTCATCTGGAAAGCACATTGGTAATTACCACATTAAGGACATTGTAAAGTCTGGAAGTGAGGAGTCAAGTAAAACTGCCCCCACTATCTCAGCAAACGTAAAATGATCCAGTATGCATCACCTTTCTGTAAGCTTACAGAGTCTTACTACGTCAGGCGTGTATTGTGTCAATCACATGCCCATCGTTTCATAAATGAAACAAGTTGTAAATTATTTTGTAAATTAATGCGTACTCTCCTTGAAGTTACTTTCAAATGTTGTTTTTGCACTGTTTTTTCTTACCCTCACGACAATTTTTTTTTCTTTTATTTTTTTCACCTGTTCTAAAACTGATCACTTTGGAACGGAGACACTTTTCGAGTTTCAATGTTTGGGAAGTCGCGAGCCCATTTATTGTTTCAACACATACACTACGCAATGTTCATGCCATGTCATACCCTGTCTTGTCATGTAATTTTGTAATTTTTCTCCTATTTTTTTTGTTGCATTTTTGTCGTGTGGAAAGGAACTTTCTCACCTGTTTATTTTGTTCATGTAAAGTAGTTGACAATTGCCCATCGGCGTGTCGTTCTAGAAGTCGGGTTTTGTAAATTCCAAAGTGTTAAATTCCGACCCAGAACCAGTTAACTATTTTTTACAATTTTTCCTTTTATCTTGTTCATCATGAGTTGTAAAACCTTCCGAGGTATCTCTAGCATGAAAATCAAACAGTGGTTACTTACATAGTCGCCCCTCGTGTATATAAGTTTTTTTCAATTTTTTTCCTCTTAAATTAAAAATTGATGGCGTCCTACCCAAATTCATGCTCTTGTACCCAAATTGGATATCGACACGTCCATTTTGGAACTTGTATTTATAAAACCAATGATTGGTCTTTATAACCCTGTATATAAATCAATTTGGCTCGTTTCAACTAAAGTACGTAAAACCGAATCATCCGGTCTTTGGTTGTTATAACAAAGCCACTGCCTTTTTGTTATTTTGTTTTTTGCTTGTACGATACGTATGTCTTATATGACACGTTTCAACCCTACGAGACAGGTTAATAAAACCTTATGGTCATCCTGATTTTGGAATTCACAACTTTTAGGTGTCCATTTAACCAAGTATTTGCAACCCAAATTGCACATAACCTGGTATGTTTGTAACTGCACAAAGGGTATGTAAAACCGTAATTGGTCCCTTTTCTTTGGTCTTCCTCACTGCAGGTTGCCACAACAGACAGTATGTAAAACCATTATAGGTCTGTCTTTGTTTTAAATACTTGGTGTAAGTAGAATTATACTCTGCCATCACCCTTGTATTTTGTAACACATGAAGTAGCATCAAACTGTCTATCTTCTCTGTCGTACGCTCTTGGGCTACGGAGTTAGTTAATCTAACGAATCTTTATAAAATGTGTTAAAATCAAGCATCGTTAACGTTTATTGTGTTGTATTTAAACGTAACCCTGTTACATTATAGGAGAGATCCTTAGAACATCCACCGTCATAGGAGAGATCCTTAAAACATCCACCGTTATAGGAAGGATCCTTAAAATACCTGCCACGATACGAGAAGTTCGTCATAATCACTTTTGCTCATAGCTAAATGTTATTGAGTTGGTCGTGTGACATATTTGTCATGAGTACCACCCTTTCTGTACAATCTATTTTGGTCGTGTGTCATTCATTTGTCATGAGTACCGCTTTTGTATTTTGGTCGTGTGTCATTCATTTGTCATGAGTACCGCTTTTGTATTTTGGTCGTGTGTCATTCATTTGTCATGAGTACCGCTTTTGTATTTTGGTCGTGTGTCATTGATTTGTCATGAGTACCACTTGTATGTATAATTGTGTACAACCCTTGTACACGAGACGTGGAGACGTAATAACAACACTTACCGTGATTCGTGCGAACGACATAATATCGGCCTTGCCATCTTCTTTAAGAGGCATTGTATAAACTCTTGACTTCTGTCTATAATTGAGTTTTATCTTGTATGTACTTACATGTTTTTGTACACTATACGTGGAGACGTTAAAACACTTACCATGAGTCGTGCGAACGAAATAATATCAAACCTTTTGTGTGCGATCTACGAAATGTAGTCCACAACCCTTTGTTGTCATTCAACGCCAATGCCCGTGGACCTCCTGTTTTTTACTTCTTTGCAAAAAGGAAAGAAGCCCAGGAGTATCTACTATCCCAAAAGGACTAGTTTGTAGCTTCACTGCTAACTATGGGGCATAGTGCTGTGGGAGTTAATCGATTGAGCACAAAACCACCCAACTCGTTGTCTGGGGAACGGATAAGAAAACCCCCAGGTTTGTGAAATTGGAGCAAGGGTCTGTCTTTTCTCACAATCACGCAGGAGTTTTTAAGATGACCCCTAATCTTTTGCCCAATACACGCAAAAGATTAGTCTCTTTGTTAATGTGTATTCAAATTTCTCCTCATCCTTTTAACAATTGTAAAGAGTCAGGAAATCTGCTGGTTGATCATGTTTCATTCTCACATGGAGTTTGAAGTGGAAATTAGTCCAGTCTCTAGCAAGTTTCGTCACTCAACTCCTTTCCTTTTCCTTTCCTTTCTCCTCACCATCATGTTCTCAGGTATATGTTATGAAGAGGAAAATCTGTTGTTAACCATAATTCGCCCTCTCTGGGAGTGCGAATCGGTAAACTAACCAATTATCAGCAGGCTTTCTCCCTCACTCTCTGCATACGTCTCACCTTTTGTTCTTTTTCTCAATTTTACGAAACACATTCATGAATGTTGGATATGTACGATATGCACTTGGCGTACCGTCTGTCTCCTTTTGACAACCTTTATTCATGAATTGGTTTCTCTGCTTTACCGTGACTCATTCACGACTTCTTTGTCTTGCTTTTTGAAATTCTACAAAAAATGTTACCACCTTTATGTTAACATAGGCCATGGAAGGCCGGTTGTTTTTAACCAAGACATATTGTCACTCGGCAAACGCCAAGTCATCCTGGTAAAGGAAATGTTCATGTAATCACAATTTAGTTAGAAAACTCTCTCTTCGTCACTCTCTGGGTCGGTGATTAAAACTTCGTTTATTTCATAATCTGGACACATTTTGTTTCTCTCCAAACCTTTTCTTCATTGGTCCCTAGGCAGGTAAACTTCAAGAATTTTGCTCTAATAATAATTTCTCCCGGATTAAAAAGAAGCCCAGGCGGATGTCATCACCAACAGCCAAGCTGAGCTCCACTTCCTGACAGCACGCGCTGTGGTTACTAGGTCCCTCCTGCTGCCATTTTTCTACGCATTTGTTCCTGAAAGCACAGACCATACCACCCATTAGTATGTTGTTTTGTCGTGCCACAGCAAGTTGAGTTGTCCCACTATACATCATGACACTCTGAACCACCTTTTGGGCACGCTAGCTCCTAGGTTTGTTCTTACTCTTGCTATCAATGCCAACCATGTCGTCTCTTGCGCTGTCATGCAGTGACGCATATATCGTCATGTGTAAACCATCATTACCTTGACCTCCAGTATTCGCTGAATGCGTACCAATACAAGTTATGTTGAGCTACATTATGCTTCAATAACCATTATATACGATCCGTGTTTACCTTAATAACACTTAGGATTCGTACTGGCATGTCTGCAGACACTGGATTCTCCTCTTCAATGACCTCTGTAACCATAGTCGCGGCACAGCAACCACAGTCTCCACTTCATGAACTTCGACGTCTTCGACAAAACCAAGTGTTCTCTAAGGCCCAAGTGTACTTCTGAGTGTTATCTCAAAGGGGTCTGATTACAGTGATAATGTAATCCTTAGAATCTGTGAAACCACGTCCTCCTCTTCGAAATTCTCCGAAACCAAACAAATCCACGCTTCGCAAACTTAGCTCCCAGACCAATGAAACCTTAGAATCACACAGGCATTTTTGTTCTTGTTTTTTTGTTCTTCGATTGTACAACCATGTATTGTTATTTTTCAATTGCATAACCATGTATTGTTATTTTGTTCAATTGCATAACCATGTATTGTCATCTTTCAATTGCATAATCTTGTATGTTGTTTCACACCATGTACTTTCACCAAAACTGTTCTTCTCCAAACATTGTATGTATCCCTCACCCATTTCCTACAAACATTGTGACCTAAACTATAACATAAATTGCATGTTCTAGCTAGGCATCTCTCAAGCAACGAATCTCTCAAAAAACCCCAATGGAAGTTTAAGAGGATTTTTTTATCCTACAGCTCCATTGCCACGTCGCTTTTTTTCCAAGCGCGGGGGGAAGTGTTACGATACGCCCTTGAAGCGAGTAGTTTCGAGAACGCAGCTGTCCTCACGGCTCGGCCGCCGCCTCCCCGCGCCGTATCCTGTTTCTCCTTGCCTCGCCCCGTACCCTGCCACTCTCGGCATCCCGCGGCCACTCCGCTCGCCAGAAACAATCTGAGCGCCTTTGCGAACACACGCTAGCGGCTCACTAGTAGCCAGCGGACCCAATTCAATGGGGCCGCGAGTTATTATTGAAATACCTTTGTGTAGAATCAGCCTTTTTGCCACTATAGTTCGGTCTATTTAGACTATGAAAGTGCCTGATGAAGCTGCCACATGAGACGAGGTTCCTGCCAACCTACATGTAAGCTGTATCTTGATTTCCTCCTTAAATGTGTCCGTAATTCAGTGAAATGTAGGGCCCCCGCGGAAATCACGACTCGGAGAGTTTCGTTTTGAGAGACAGTCAGAGAGAGTTAAACACTTTAGCTAGGTTTGTGTAATTTGCATTTCTTGTAATTGAATTGTACTGTAGAAACCTATGTATGTGTTTGAGTTTACAATACATGTCTAAATGATTTAACATTGTTATTATTCTGCTACGGCGGGAGGATTGTTGGCCAGTGAGGATCCCGTGGGTCACCGAAGGATGGAGAGAAGTTCCCTAGCCTTGAGCTGCCCACCCCCTGAATAGAGAGTACCCTTGTCCCGCTGAGAGCTAGCCAGGGACGTGTTGGTGTGCTGATGTTGGTTTAGAAGCCGACATCGGGGTACCCTAACAGCATTTCTAAACTAAGTTCCCTGACACCCTCTCTCAACAACTGCTTAATTAGCTTTTTACGTGAAACGACAGACGACATATAGTGAATGACTAACTAGAGAGTGCGAGACGCGAGCAGCAGCAACAGTAGTGTGACCAGATTGCCCGCCGCTGCTAGCTGGTACTACTACCAGCCGCTGGTAAGCAGCAGTTGGCAACCAGCATAATGTGACTCGCGCTTTAATGACCTTTCTAAAGGGTTCTGAGTTGGCCGGTCATTCTTTGGCTCCTACTTCTGCCTACGTGTATCCAACTTCCTAGTTATAACGACCTACAGTTAAAACTCTACAGTTGTAACGACCTCCAAACGTTTGTTTACGTTTACTTCACTTTTACAACGCAAATAGATTAAAATCTTCTTACTTTATTTACTACTAGTGAGTAGGTACCCGGCGTTTGGGGCGTTGCAAGGCCGCATAAAGAAAGAAATTGTTTCTGCGCTTTCCCATGTGTCCCAGTTTCCCGCCCCTGTTCCCCTCCCGCATCCACTTTTCCTCCCACTTTTCCCTTCCACCTTCCCCGACTTCCACTCTCCCGTGTCCCCCCCCCCGGTTCGCCCCCCCTCCTTACCGCGTTTACCTCCTGGATTTCCTCTTGTACCTTCCCTGTCTACCCCCTCCCTCGTCCCCCTTCCGAGAACCCCCCCCCCTTCGTACTTTCCCCTTCCCCCTCCCGGATTCCCTTCCCCTCCTGCCACAGAACTATATTAAATAACACACATATATTTCTATTAAGTCGTGCGCTACCTTTTGTCCTTTTTTTATGCGAATTTCATAACGCCATAGCTCACCATATAGAAACCTTCGCGGGCGTGCTCTAACAACTCACCAAAGTTTCGTCGCAATCGGATGAATGGTTAAGGAAATAATTTCATAACGCCAGAGCTTACATTTATATATAAAAACATTCGCGGGCATGCGTACAACAAATCACCAAAGTTTAGGAACGCATAAGAGACCAACAAAGAAACATTCATTTTTTTTTTATCAAGATTATTTTTGGTCAGATAACACGCCGAAAGCTCACTAAAAAAACTTTCATCTTGTGCGAGTTAGATTTCATAATCCATTAATTTCATAATAATAGAGAATAATGCGTTCCTATATTTCTGCATTTATCAAGAAGATTTAGTTCCCTACAATTCATGGTAATATATATATCTAAGTATAAGAAAACCATGCAATAGGTAGAGGAATGTTTACGGGTGACATATTTTTGTCCTAGGACTGTTATGTTCCACATAAATATTATTAAATTGTATAATAATACACAGCAATTAAAAAAACGTAGTTACCTACATAACAGAAAAAATGTACCTAGTACCTACCATCTTACGGACATTGCTCACACTTTCAATGGCAGTGAGGCAATCCCTGAACCATGAACAATTCAAAGTATCAGACATATTATCTACTATAATTTCGGTTGTCTGGCGTTAGTTCTGCATGAAATGTGGTTCGATGAACTCAAACAAGTGTCATTTTCGAAACTGATTTCTTTTAAACTTCATTTTTGAACTGACTTTTCAAGAATTTAGACTTTTCAGGGTAAAGTTTAAAATTTACACATTTTAGTAGGAAATTATGAGAAGAAGAACATTATGTATTTATTGCCTTTTGTCGTATTAATAGCGCATAATACCTAATACTTAAATAAAATAATTTAAAAAGTTTATGAGATCCTTGAGCCTCTTTAGGTTCAAGTTTGGTCAAATATAATCTCAAATCTCCAGTTTGGCTTATTTGTAATCGATATCGTGATTTTTTTGAAAATGTTTTTTTTTTAAATTTAATTAAAATGTTATTTAATAATTTTATTATCAAGTTCTGCAAGTATTTTAATACATGATAAAATACATACTAAAATACTTGCAGAACTTGATAATAACATTATTAAATTTAATTTTAACAAAATTTAAAAAAATTAAATGGTTTCTACGAATTAAAGACAAAAACAATTGATAAATACATTAGGTACCTACTGCGCTAAAACCCTTCTCTTTTAAATAGGAATATGGAAATACCATGATGTGTGATTTTACTTCTGTATATGTATAGCTGTATGCATATCTCGCGGATGAGCTTATTTTCTATATTGACACAATAACCACTCCAACTTCTGCAGCGCCCCCTAAATACTAAAAACTCAAAAACGCCCTCTAAGACCTCCAAAACGCCCACAGAGGGGCGCTGGCGGGAATCACGGTGTAAGTCTACAATTCTTCTTCAGTAGTTCTACAATTAAGTAAAAGTTCGTTGATTAAAAATGATAAAAATCTATAACGAAAGACGAACAATGTTTTTTTATAATGATTTTCTCTTTTTTATACTTAAATCATTTGCCTTTTAGTACGGGTTCTTATGAGGTTTATACATAAAACCTGCCTTTGAGCCATCATAAACGTGTAGATTGTAGACCGAAGCAAAAGGAGATATCGGTAATCGGCAATTTTTCACCCCAGTACTAGTTACTACAAATATTATGATTTATTATTTTATTTATTTATTCTTTCATAAATGTTTACATATTATATTTTAACCAATTTTTTAAACTACCATACTAGTCTATTGCCCGTGTTGTGGTAGTCATACACGACATATTATTTTATACATATAAACAGATAATAAAATATAAGAATAGGAGAGAAAAAAATAACATTTTTAAGGATAAATAAAACTAAAAAAAGGACTACTATAAATAAAAATATGGACAGAAAGCTGAGAAATAAAGAATAAAAAGATATTTGAAAGAAGATTGAAATAAAAATGTAAAAAAAAATTGATAAGAATTATTCTTCTTGAAATAAAAAGTAAAATTTGGTAACTATTATTCTACACGAGAGTACATACATGTTTATGGTCACTTTCGAAGTTCGTTCTACAAAAGAAATTGAAAAATATATGCGCTAGGCTAGAGTAAGTACATTTTTATTATTAATATTATTAATAATATTATATAATATTAAGCTCTTATGTGTTGTTTAAAGAAATCTCTTCCCTTTTCAAGTATCCAATGTTTTATACGGACTTAAGAGAGAGATTTAGAATTATGTGACTTTATATCGGCACTCAGAGCATTGTATATTTTAGGAGCGATATACCAGAATTGACGTTGAGCGAATGAGGTTTTTCAAACCCAGGTTTGATGAGAAGCGGGTGTGTGCTTGATGTTGTGGAGCCATCAGTAGGTTTTTTTTGCTATATATATAAAATATGCTTATCATGGTAAATAACTGTCTAATATCTAAGACCTTGATTTTAGCAAAGAGTTCCTTTGAGGGATGGGTAGGTTGGCATTTAAATATAATCCTCAAAATTAGTTTTTCAACTGTAATAATTGGATTGATAATGGATTCAGCACAACCACCCCATCCCACAATACCATATGTTGCTATGGATTGGAAAAGGGCAAAGTATACGCTTCTTAGTGCATTGGTTTTCTTACAGACGGACTTAGCTACGGCATTCACGTGGAGGGGGTTCGTCCCTAAGGGGGGGTTTAGTTGAAAAATCTAATAAAAAGTTTTTTGGAACCTATACTTACCACAAATTATTCTAGGCAATGCTGCGGCCGGTGGGCGGGAAGGTTTAACCCCCTAAATCTCCCCCTAATATACGCCCTTATGCTTGTATAAAATGATGCAAAAGGGTAAATAATATAATTGTTTAATTAAAGAAATCAAACCATGCAACGTGTAGTATCTAAGATTAATAAATGTAGATAATTTAAACACAAATAGGTCTGATTTTTTTAAACAAATTTAATACCAACGTAAATTTGCGATTTTTAACCTTGAACATGTAGGTAATTATATTTAATTAAGGGAAAAAAAAGATACAGTTTAATAAGTAGGTACCTACCTGTAGGTATACGAGAATAAAAAAAATGTTGAAAGAAATCAATGAAATAACCTTAAAAAAGGAAGACGAACCTAATTAAATTAAATTAAATAATCAATTTTATTAGAAAAACTTTCTTTTATAACTTTTTTTAAGGTTATTCCCATCAGTGAAATATATTATAGGAGAAGAAGAAGTTAACAATAATAATCTAAACGAAAATATGAAAGAGAACCAGACACAGAAAAAGACAATGGTCGCAACTGGGACTCGAACCCAGACCTCTCGTCTAACCGGGACGTGCGCGTTAACCAATTTCGCTATTGCAACCTTCTGTCAAACCGTCATATTTTCAAATTTTAGAATAAACATTATTATCTTCAACCAATTATTTTTCCATATTACGAGGGTCTAACGAGAGGTCTGGGTTCGAGTCCCAGTTGCGACCATTGTCTTTTTCTATTTTTTTGTGTCTTGTTCTCTTTCATATTTTCGTTTAGATTATTATTGTTAACTTCTTCTTCTCCTATAATAAATTAAATAACTTTAGTCTGCCTCAGCCTCAGCACAGGACCCCAGTGGAGAGGACTAGGAAAAAACAAAATTAAAAAAATTGTTAATATTATAGGTACGAATTGTAATTTAAACTGTTATTCTTCAAACCTTTTTATACTTGTCTACGCCATACGTTGTATCTTTACAAGTTTAATTATGTAGTCGCTAATAAAAAAATTGCAAATACGTATTTTTTTTTACAAATGGTTGCAAATGTTTGATTCAATCATTGCTTCAATTCATTATTTTATCCCGTGAAAACCAATGGTGAAAACAAACAAAGTCTGTTTTCTCGTTGCGAAACCAATGGTGAAAACAAACAAAGTCTGTTTTCTCGTTGCGAAACCAATGGTGAAAACAAACAAAGTCTGTTTTCTCGTTACGAAACCAATGGTGAAAACAAACAAAGTCTGTTTTCTCGTTGCGAAACCAATGGTGAAAACAAACAAAGTCTGTTTTCTCGTTGCGAAACCAATGGTGAAAACAAACAAAGTCTGTTTTCTCGTTGCGAAACCCTTGCAGTTACTCATTCAATGAGAGTATTGTTCTTGATAATTATTTTAATTATAATGCTTTAGCACCCAATTAAAAATATTTTATAATTATGAATATCTGCCGATGTGCAAAATGATTGGTACACCGTCCATCGTGTAGTCGTAGTCAGTAGTGGCCACAGAACACCTTAATTACGTGTAATAAAATAATCATAACTTCATGCAATGATTTTAATGCGGAAGAACTAAGATAACAGCAAAAACATAATAATGCTTCTAAAAACCAATTATTTTTTCTTTAAACTGGTAAACTATCAGGGTGACCGGCAGTGGCGTAGCGTGCCTTGGAGAGGCCCCGTATCAAAATTAGTTGGGGGGCCCAAATGAAGGGTAAAGATTTCCCACAAAAGAAACAAAAAAGCTTAATGCAAAATTAAATTAAAATAAATATTTATTGGTTATAAGTTATCACTTCCTCCTAGAAATTAAACTAGCCAAACAATTCAAATTAAATATATACTTTTCTTGCCTTTTTTCCGGCAAATTGATTTATTAAATCATCTATAGCTGAAGACGATTTAAGTTTTTCTAAAATTTCTGCCTCTATAGACAATAGTGACAGGTCTGATAACCGTTCCTGTCCCATCGAAGTCCTTAGGTAATTTTTTATCTTTTCATTTTGAAAAACTTCTTTCAGCTGTTGCGGTTGTAACTGGAAGCGTCAAGAATAGAAATCATGCTGTTGTTACCTCCGGTAAGCTGGATGCAAGGCTATTGAATTTTATCAGCAAGAATTTTTTGAATTTCAGATTTTAAGCATGTTTGCAGATCAATTAATTGTTCATAAAGATTGACTGAGATGTCTTTACTGTATTTAGCCGACAGTTTTCCGGAAGCGTTTTTTATCACTTCGTTTGAAGAAGATAGGAGTTTCTCCGGTTGTAAAACGTCGAACATATAACTCAGGTCACAAAGGCTCTGAAATCTTTTTTTAGTTTGAGAAATTAATATATCTAAACAGCAATAGTATACACTGACCTTGAAATATGATTCCGGGTCTGAAATTCTCTCATCTTGTGATGATAACTCATAAAAAAAAAACGCTTCGTTATCTTCCGCCGTTTATTTTTAAAAACAGTTGTTACCCCCCACTCTTTTGCTAAATCTCTGGACTCATATAACAAACCATTGAATGAATTTTGATTTATTATTTCGCTCAGTCTATTCAAAAGATTACTTAATAAAATACTAGATTTCTGTAAGTCATTATTTTCATGCTGTAGAGCTTTAGAAACAGGATAAATGATTTCAAATAGTGAATAAAAAAGTGTGACAAGCACTAAGAAATCATAACTCTCTAAAATGTTAATTATATTTTTACATTCATCACGTTCATCTTTTTTAGTGGAAATTAAATTTAATTGGTACAAAGTTTTCATGATTAATAAATAATTTTTCTTTATCGCTAATAAAGCGTCGTTCTTTGAAGACCATCTAGTAGGACATACCTTTTTAGGGGTAATTATATATTTTTCAGATGAATCGTTACTCAACATTGACCAGCGTTTTATACTATTGCTAAAAAAAATACATATTTTTGCTAAATTATCGAAAAAAGTCGACACTTCAGGAACATGTTTCGCAGCATCGCTATCTTTTAAAATTAAATTTAATGCGTGTGCAGCACAATGAACATAATCGGCATTCGGGGCAATGGGGCATGCTCTTTTATAAGGGCTTGCAATCCTCCATATACACCCGACAACATTTGCTCCATCGTATCCCTGTCCTTTACATTTAGACAAATCAATTCCATATTCTTTAATCTATTGAAAATTTCAGTTTTAAGTCTTTCTGCACTGCAATCGGATACTGCTATAAACCCCAAAAAGGACTCACAGATTTTTAATTCTTTAGGTACCTACATTATCATCATTTTCTGTTATCGAGATGTGAGAAATTGAGCTTTTTTAATTTCTGAAATAATATTATTTCTAACTGCGGTACCAAGCGAAGTAATAATTTCTTTTTGAATCTTAGGGCTTAAATAATTTATTTCGCCTTTCGATTTAAAAAAAGTTCTTTTATAATAGGATCATAATAAGATAGTAAACGTAAAATTGACATAAAATTTCCAGAATCAGAATCATGGCCTCTTAAAGGTAGATTACATGAGGCTAAAGTTATTAAACATTAATCATACGATGCAATAAATCTCTCCAGAATTTTGGAGAAAATTTTGGACATTTTTTTTATAACCTCCTCCCTTTTCTGTTTACTTTTTCTTTTCATAGTTCCACTGGGATAATATCTTTTCGTTTCACTCATTCTTTTCACTAATCAAACTAATTAACCAATAAATAATCAGAAGAACAAGAATGTATTGTATTGCAATGAAATAAATAACAGTTCATTCTGACAACACGTGTTTTTATCGCTCTTATGTATTTATTTTTCTAACTCGGGCGTTTCTAGCCGAATTTCTTTGAAAATGTGTCAAAATACGTGTTTTAATGAAAGCTATTATTTGAGATTGTGACAATTGGTTTTGCATCTTGCTAAAAGTGCTAAAACGGACGTTAAAGTTCGCAACTGATTTCGATTTTGGACAAAGGATTTCTTCGCCCCACGACATCATAAGATAAGATCCTATTTCTATTTTATTCATAACACTGAAGTTTTGTTTATTTATGTTAGGTTCGGTCAGGGAGGTTCAACCGTTGGGATACTTGACGTTTCAAAAAATGCTACGAATTTTGTTAATTTTAGGTTACAGCCTCAGAGTAACAATATATTGTTACTCTAAGGTTACAGCACTTGAAAGCAAAATGTTGCGATGCACTGGAAGCGTTGATATTTCAAGTGTTGAAAGACGAGGATCACATTGGTCTTGTATTGTTATTATGTACACATCTTTGTGCCCAGATGGAGACATAACATCAATAGTGGGTAGTAAAAAAGTCACGAGAACTTGCAGGGCGCCGCCTAATTGGGTATTTATTTACTAGTGGAGCTGTTTGTCAAATTAATTTATTTGTGTTAATTTAATTTATCTAATTGTTTATTTTCAGTCGGTTTTTATTTCTTCTATTCAGTTTAAAATCGGTACGTATAGTACCGATTTCAGAAGTTAGTCCTTTTCATATACAGATTCATTCATTCATTCACAAATGAATGAATAGTGATACGAAAATACGAAACAAAACGAAAATACGAAAGAAGAAAGAAGAGCCAAGAAGTGATAAGAAAAACTTCGAAGAGCCAAGTAGAGCCGTGAATAGATGAGAAGATCTAAGACGAGCCAAGAACAGACCAGAAAAAAGCCAAGAAGAAAGGAGAGACCAGAAGATGCAAGAAGAGGCAAGAAGAGACTAGAATATACAAGAAAAGCCAAAAAGATGATAATATCCCAGAAGAAACAAGAAGAGCCGACGAGAAAATCCAATAAGAGGCAAGAAGATACCAATCAGAGTCCAGAAGAGATGAGAAGAATCAAGAAGAGCCAAGAAGATGCGAGCATTGGATGTGCTCGAAGAAGCAAAAAGAGCAACTAAGACACAATAAGAACCTAGAAAAAACCAGAAGAAGAGACAAGAAGGGGGAAAATACACGAAGAGCCAAGAAGTTTCAAGAAAAGCCGCGAAGGGCCACGAATAACCATGAAGAGAAGATCCACGACGAGCCAAGTGAAGACGAGAAAAAGCAGGAAGAGAGGAGAAGAGACAAGAAGATTAAATAAGAGACGAGAAGATTCAAGAAGAGGCAAGATGAGACAAGACGAGCCAAGGAGAGGCGAGAGGATCCAAGAATATACACGAAGTGCCAAGAAGAGACGATAATGTTCCAGAAGAGCCAAGAAGAGACAATGAGAGACAGGAAGTAACAAGAAGCGCCAAACAGAGCCCAGAAAAGATGAGAAGATTCAAGAAGAGGCAAGAAGAGCCGAGTCGAGCTGAGGGAGAGTCGAGAAGATCCAAGAAGAGGCGAAAGGAGCCATGAAGTGACAATAAGAACCCAAAAGAGAAGGAGAAAGAACAGCCAGGAAACGAGAAGCTAGAAGCAGCAGGAGGCAACAACCAAAAATACATATATACGCGGGAAGCGGGAAGTGGGAAGATGAAAACGAAAAGCAATAAGCTGGAAGCGAGAAGAAACTGGAAGCAAAATGAGCGAAAGGCGAGAAAAGATATATATAGCTCAATCATTTCCTTTATTCCTGCCCATCCTATATTCCAATATTGGCTCCAGGTTGCCATGTATACCGGTCGATTAAACTACAACCTCCTTCCTATCCTCAGAGCACGTGTTGCAGTCCTAACAAACAGTGCCCCCTGGTGTACCGGTCTCACCGGGACAGGAGTGCTCCTGGCTGGGGTGGTACAATCATATCGTATCATATCGTTTGAACCGGAATGAAATAAAACGCGTAAATATTGCTCTCCGTGGTTTGTCATTGTAGGTAAATATTACTCTCCGTGGTTTGTCATTATAAACGGGGAAACCCGCAATTACCGATGTAGGATGTTGCCAACTTTTCGGCGCACGCTTAACCCGGGATAAAAAGGGATTGATTTTTTTGACTTTTGTCATTTCTGAAGTGAAATTTTTTTATAGTATGACAGTTTTTTTTATAGATATACTAGCTGGGTTACCCGGCTTCGCTCAGGACAATAAGATAGTGTTCTGGAATGTTGCACAATGATGTTCCCGATTCCCTATTCCTGATCATTCCGCGACATACTCCGCCACTCCTTCCACAACTTTCTACAGCTCTATGGAACCTTCTAGAACTTTCCGGAAGACTGTTCTAGAAATTTCAAGAGGGCGAAACTTTCAGCCCTTATATCTTTAAAAGCACGCCCTTTAGGTAAAAACGGATACCATTCCCTAGGGGGGATAGAGATCTACCACACCATATAACTCCCTTGATCGAACCGGGACTCGTTTTTGAGTTTTTGCGAGCTGCACGTTTTTTTGGACTTTCTTTTATAATATATGCCATATTCAAATAAATAAAATGTTACTCCTCACACGTCCTTTCCCGTGCGTTACCCTCCAGCGTTCCACTTCCACCTTCCCCACAACCGCTCTCCCGTCCCGCCAACCCCCCTGGCACTGCATTTCTTGACTTCTCTCCCGCCCGGCCCGTAGCCGAAACTTTTTTCTAATACTAACAATTTTAAACTCGTGATATCTTTCTAATTAAATATCCGAATTGAAAAATTCAAAAAGTTAAATAAAGGTATTGAAGCTGTCTTGAATATGAAGTAATTTATTTTGATAAGGATTAAAACCAAGATACAAATAAAGAGCCTTTTCAAGAGGTGACATTTAAATTAAATTTTTAAAATAAAAGAATACTTATTGTGGCATAACCATAATAGTTAGACATATGCTGTTGCGACCTTTTTTGTAAATAATGATGTGTTCTATAAAGTCGTAGTACATTATTTTTTCTATCGTGAATAGTTTTCGCAGCGCACGCGATTTAAAGAATATTTTAGGTAATTTTTTTACACCCTGGGTTACATTATTGAAGTTTTAGTAAAGATCCCTAATTTTTTTGAAAATATAATATAGCCTAAGTCACCCGGGGATAGTGTAGCTTCCCAACAGTGAAAGAATTTTTCAAATCGGTTCAGTAGTTTCGGAGCCTATTCGATGCAAACAAACACACAAACAAACAAACAAACAAATCTTTCCTCTTTATATAGTGTGTTAGATATATAATTTTTTTAATTATTCCAACCGAAATCAGTGCTCACAGTTGCGACGTTCAATGGTTATAATTATTACAATTTCCAATAGTATTCCAAATATGCTTCCTTTCCTCTATGTTTTTTTTCCCGTGAAGCACGAGATTAAGAGCGTATAACCAGCCAGTGGCCGAAAATCCACATTTCGTCGAAAGAGGTTCTTACGATAGTACAAGGCGGTTCCAATGAGAAAGATTAATTCCTCTCCGTACCAGCTTTTTAAAATTATAACTCAATATCGATTTTATTTCATTCCTAATTTGCTTTAATCTATACTTATAGATAAAACTATTAAAATTATGTACTTTTTGTAATTATTTTTTGATAATAAGTATTTATCATTTTTCAATTTTTTCAATTTCATTGCTTACACACGTTAGGGCCCCCTCTAGCCCGGGGGCCCCGTATCATTGATTCGGCTGATACGGCGGTAGCTACGTCCCTGGTGACCGGCCAACTTAGAAAGAAACCAACTCAGAACCACCTCAGAAAGGTCATTTATAAGTGATGATAAAAATATGGTTAAAATTAAAATAGGTTTAGTTAGGTTAGGGTTACCGTCTATTTTAAAATTATTTTTCATAGCTTTTAATGACCTTTCAGAGGTGGTTCTGAGTTGGTATCATTCTGAGTTGGCATGGAACCAACTATCATCTACGTGGAGGCATGGTCCTGCGGATAAGTTGTTCGTTTAAACTCAAAGTTAATTGATCTATTTATATTATCTTTGTTGTAACTTCTCTTCCTGCTTTTGAATCCTGAAATGCTTTTGAATGAAAGAAGGAGAGATTGGACGCTTTTATAATTACCGTGACGATTCACGGTAACGGTACCGAAACGGCATAAAAAAGGCAGTTAATTTCTTTTCAAAAGATGAGATACACAACGTAGGTCTGTAAATACTTAGGTCTGTTTCCTGCAAAGGAAAAAAGTCAATCATTTTCTTGCATCTCTCTCACACACCGCACAGTGACTTCTCCGTAAAAACCTACCAATATTACATCCCGTGCCGATAATTTTGGTATGGAATATAGTTACGATGATAATATTGAAGTGTGAGTGAATTCCAAAAATTAAAAACGTGAAATGTCATTACTCTGATAATTCTTAAACATTAAACGCTGCAGCTCTTTCTTACACACTAAATAACAACAGGTCAGGATCAGGTACTTTCTGTGAGGAAAATAAGATTTATGTTGTTTTTTTTAGCATTAAGTGTGAGTAAGTTATTATCGAACCATGATATTAAGATGTTAATATCTTAATTTGTCAATTAGATGAAGATTTTTTTTGCACACTCAAGCAAAAGTGAGCTGCGTAAAAATTGCGACAGAAGTCTCAACTACTATTTGTGGACCCTTGAGACGAGATGGGCTAATAAAAACAAGGTTGGAATCAGGAAAAAATATGCCCATTTTCAACACCAGGTAATGTAGGTACCGTTCATAACAACTTTCAAGAATTTCAGGTTTTTCCAATGTAGTTGGTATTTGAACCAAAAAATATATTCTCTCAATATTTGTTCTATTCTTTCAGTTTGTAAATGCATTATCTGTAAAATAAATGAAAAAATATAATATGCGTTTTATGTCGCATTAATGAGCCATAAATATTTGGATAAAATCGTAAAATTGAAAACAAATAGAGCTTCTGCAGGAGTACAAGAATAAAAAATATCAAAATGAAATTGTGTAGTTTTAATTGCTATTATATTTAATTAAATTGCCAACAACCCGGGCGTTTATTTAAATAAAAATAATCTTAAACAAGCAAGTAAGTTATCCACCTCACTAGACGATGCCTGTTCTGAGACGCATAAAAAGAGATATAGAGCATCTTTTCCGACTTCACCGATTTCAAAATTCTAAAAAAAAATATTTCCACCTAAGATACTCGTACATTAGATGTATTCAATACGTACATTTTACATACACGTAGGTTCACACACGTACAATGAAGGAAGTTTATTTTTTAACACCGGATGTTCCCATACATTTAAAAAATAATATCCGTAACAACATCATTTTCATTTTATTATTATGTACAATATACCTATCATTGGCGTTGTACATTTGTAGTAGTTTCCTCCATATAAAATTCATACAAGCGATAGCATCATTGTGGTGATATTTCGTGAAATTATCCAAGCGTTATCGATAGGAATAGGTACCTATTACCTACCTACTATTACCTATTTACCTTGGTAATGATTGTAGGTTGATACATAGCCACAATTTACAATAAGGCTGTCACAATTTATGGGCTCGATGTTTTGTGGGTTCCTTCATATCATAAAAATTCTTTTGTGGATTATTGTAAATTTGAGCGGTGTTGCACGGCCTTTTTCATACCAAACTTAAATTTAGGTTTGAAGCCAAAACACTTCACCATACTGAAAAATTTATTTTTAATCAAAATGTGTTTCAAATTATAAAATACTAGCGAGTTCGCGGCATGCGTTGCAATGCCACTTAAATAAATAAATTGTTTCTCCCATTCCCATTCCCATTCGTCCCGTTCCCCTTCCGCCTCCCCTTCTCCTCCCGCGTCCCATTCCGCTCCCGCGTTCCCCTCCACCTTCCTCCTCCCCACTCCCCACTTCCTCTACTGCCCGTCTCGTGAATCCCCCCATCCCACGTTGCCCTTCCACCTTCCACCCCTTCACCAGCTAAACTATATGAAACACACACATTTTCCAAACAACTCGTGCGCCACCTATTGCAAAATTGTTATATGAATTTCATAACACCAGAGCTCACTAGTATACATATTGAAACCTTCGCAACAACAGCTCACTAAAGTTTCAACGCAATCGAATGAATAGTATGTGAAATGATTTCATAACGCCAGTGCTCAATATTGTACGTAAAAACCATCGTGAGCACACTCCAAAGTTTCATCGCAATCAGATGCATGGTTTAGGAATGCATAAGGGACAAAAAAGAAACATTAATTATTAAAGAATCCATTTTTTACGATTTTAGGGGAAACTTTCGCAATTGTTTGTGTGTTAATGTTCATTATTTAAAAAAAAACTTACCTACCCTACCTATTATGTAAATATAATATAATATAAAAAATATAAACATTATTAAAAATACATTTAGAAAGGCTAAAATTATAATAACAAATGACCAATATACGGTAAAATAAATATTTGTCATAAATAAATTCAAAATTTCATTCCAAAAAAACGCTTTCTTAACTATGTTATTTTATTATTTTTTTTACATTTCATTTTATTTGCATATTGGGTTATTTTTTAATAATTACAAATTTAGGGCATTATTGGTTTTATTTTCTTTAATAACTTAAAAATACAAATCTGTACTAGATGTTTGCTACGCCTTTTGAAATACCTATTATTATTCACTTTGGTGAAGTACGAGTAGGTACTAGTATCTACTAGTATTTTAGCCGCAAATAGAAATACGTAGAAGTTTTGTGTGAAAAAGGCCCCTCAGCCGTTCCCCTTGAGCAGCTGACTGTAGGTGAAACGCGCCGAGATGAATGAAATAGTGATATTATTTTTATGAATGACTCCGTCGTATTATTTTCCCGTCTTATAAAAAAATCCTCGTAAACAGGCCACTTCCCTTGCCCCCGTCCCGGCCCCCTGTGCACCCTGGCCGCGGTGGCTTATCGGTCCTCGACTTATCAACTTTTTTATTGTGTACATTTTATATCGGTTGGATAGGAACCAACTTCGTTTCTACTCATTCAAATAATGCGCCATGTTTGTTTTGGGGTAGGTACTTACACGACGTGCAATGCAAATGTTAGATAGAGACTGTATACCCTGAATAACAAATTTAGGAAACGGTAAAAAAAACATTGTGACTTCTATCTTATTAGCGCAATTATCTGAACTCTGGTTTTAAGTTCATATATTAGGAAGAAGTTCCTTCATGATGTTACATCATGAACAAATTTCGTTATTAAACTGTTCCCTTCGTAAATTATGCCCTATTACCCCCCTCACCCTTCCCACTCCCGCCTATCCATTGACACATAAGTCTACATCTATTATTGTAATTAAATGCTTACTTCTTCAGACTTTATGTAAAACTAATTATTTTTAAGTAAACCCTGAAGAAGTAAGCATTGCTTTCGAAACATGTTGTTTTTTAAATGAACGTGGTTAAAACTGAGGATTCTATTAATTTTGAATTAAAATGGTGCCTCAAATATAAGTTTGCTGTGTTTGAACAAGACATTTTCTTTAATTAATTAGTAATAAAACTTTATAGTGTAATTTTGACAAAGAAAATCTGAAAAGATTTCAAACTGAAAAAAAATATTGAAAGCAATTACGTTAATATTACTAATTCTACACATTTCAAAGAGCGGCGCTAAAATTCAAGCAGTTTTAGACGCCATTTAGCTCAGAGCGGGGATGATTGCGAGAAACAGATACCCGCCTATTACTTAAAAATCTCCAAAATCTGGACAAAGGTTTAGACAGCTTTGTAAATCTAGCCCATCGACTAAGTTATATCGTTCACCTGGACCAATTCTATCAACTTTCGGGAGCACTGTCCTAGAGATGTCCATAGATTCGTAGTTTTATGACTTTACTCGTGTATTTAAAAAAATATACTGCTGGTAAGTCCTTATCATAGATAGATTACCAAGGCGTTTAGTACAACCTATGTAACTACAACTATTCATTGACCCCTGATCTCCAGTCATTTTATACAGTAGTTGACAATTTGTCAAACGCGTAGATAGAATATCTACATCGAATGCCAAACGCGTGAAATAATTCGTGAAATAATCATGTTATAATGAAATAATATTAATGGAAAGGAAGGGGACGAGGGAGAGGATGGTACCTGGATATTTGCCTGTTTCAAGCCACGTTTTGATTCTGAATGGTAGCCTTTCACCATGGCGATATTCAGAGGACCTTCAACTCCGAAACCACATTTCGTCGAAAGATGTTCTTACGATCATACAGGGCAGTTCCAATGAAAAAGATTAATTATTCTCCGTACCAGCTTTTTAAAATTATAACTCAATATCGATTTTATTTCATTCCAAATTTGCTTTAATTTATACCTCTAGAATTGTAATTTGGTAGGCGAGTATGGGTACCGCCGCTCTGGGTACCATTTATTGGATGACCAACACTTCTGCCACAGGTCACCCCAAGTGGTTCGCTACGTTTGGTGACTTAGCAGGGGTGCCCGGGTTCATGGGGCAATGTTTGTCTGGGTCTTGATGGCTGGTGCG
The DNA here is from genome assembly GCA_917563855.2 of Limnephilus lunatus. Classification (NCBI taxonomy): domain Eukaryota; kingdom Metazoa; phylum Arthropoda; class Insecta; order Trichoptera; family Limnephilidae; genus Limnephilus; species Limnephilus lunatus. The sequence goes on from OU830600.1 coordinate 50,190,776, forward strand.
TCGGCCCACCTTCTGCGTGGCAGGCCGGATTGGGAGATGCTGGTTGAGGGAGACCCTTTACAACCGGCTACTGTTGTCCGGGCCGCTCGGTAGTACAGGGGCCCGACCCTCAGGCTCACGACTGAGGGTGGGCTGCCCCATCAACGAGTGCAAAAACCCTGCCGCTGCTGTTGTGCCGGTTCGTGACCGGAGGGGACCCAGCAGTAGCGTTTGGGGCGCATTGGGTGACCTCTCCAGCCGGACTCTCCCAGCCCATCGCCTTACACCGCAGTGGGTGGGTTGGATTCATACGTCCGTCACTCCTGGACACTCTGATCCCCAGCTTCCTACCCACCCCTCAACCTTCCTTCCCAGACCTTCCTTTCCCCTCATAAATCAAAAAAAAAAAAAAACACCAATAAAATCATGAATCAGAACACAACAGCAAATAACATCATTACAACGGCGAGAAGCAGGAGTCCCCGGTGCAGGCCAAAACTGTTGGTGAACTTCACCAACATTCGCGGCCTGCACAAAAACTTAAACTCTGTCCACCACCACCTTCTCACCCAACGTCCCAACCTTCTCTTCCTTTCCGAAACGCAGATAGCTGAGCCTACAGACGCATCCTATATGGAGTGCCCGGGTTTCACTCTCATGGGCAAATTCAGACCCAAAGGAGGTGTCTGTCTCTTCAGCCGAGCTGACGTCTACTGTGTGCGACTGTTGAATCTGGAGAACTCCAGATTCGACGTAATGTGGGTGCGCGTCAATCTTGCCAGTACGGTAAGATTTTACGCGTGTTTATACCGCTCGCCGAACCTTGGCGTTTCAGATACGTCCGAACTCTTCAAACATCTAAGCAATACTGTTGATGATCTCTTGCCCCGCTTCCCTACGGCAGAGTTTGTGGTCCTGGGGGACTTCAATGTTCATAACGAAACTTGGTTAAAGTTCTCAGGACCAACTGACTCGGCTGGACGAGAGGCGGAATCCTTCGCCCTCTGCTACGGACTGGAGTAAATGGTTCAGGAGCCTACAAGGGTTCCTGATGTCCAGACTCACCGCTCCAATCTGTTAGATCTGTTTTTAACCACTGTGCCACACGGTTACAAGATTGAGGTCACAGCGCCTCTAGGATCGTCTGACCACTGCCTGGTGACGACGTCAACCCCCGTAACCTTCAGACCGCCAAAAGAGAGAAAAATGTGGCACTATAGATTAGCAGATTGGTTTGGTCTGCGGGCTCATGTTAATGCTTTCCCGTGGTCAGCTGTCTGTTTTCGGGCTTCGGATCAATCAAGATGTGCCCAGGAAATTGGTGAAGTCATCACATCCGCGATGGATGGCTTCATCCAATCCACTATTAAAGAAACTGGTGTGGGCTCAAAGCCGTGGTTCAATCGACAATGCTCCGAAGCAGTGCGACGAAAAAACGCGGCTTACTACAACACATCTCGAACGTCCGAAAACAGAATAGTATATGACAAAATGGCAAAGTAATGCAAGAGGATCATTAACAGGTCAAAATTCGAGCACGACCTGCAGATCAGCAGAAAGCTGGCTGCCTGCCCGCACGGCAGCAGAGCGTTTTGGTCGCTTGCGGGCTCAATAGGTCGCAATTTCTGCAAACCCAGTCTTCCACCTCTTACCAGACCTGACGGCTCTCTAGCAAATACCGCCGCCGAAAAGGCTAACTTATTAGGCAAAATGTTCGCGGAAAACTCGACCCTCGACGATCAAGGTGCTACCCCGCCGTCGGTTCCTCATTGCAGTTTTCGTATGAAAAAGCTGAGGATCCGGCATCGGGATGTACTCCAAGTCTTGCAAGGGCTTGATGTTAAAAAAGCTAGTGGGCCTGACGGAATACCTGCCCCGGTATTGCAGAGGTGCGCTGTAGAAATAGCTCCAATTTTGACGAAGCTTTTCAAGATGTCCCTGAAGTCGGGCTCTGTGCCCTCTGGTTGGAAAAAAGCGATCATTCACCCCATTCCAAAGAAGGGTGACCTCTCTAACCCGGCCAACTACCGCCCCATAGCGATCACATCTGTTCTGTCAAAAGTGATGGAACGTGTGGTCAATGACAAACTGCTCACATACCTCGAGAAGAACAAAATTATTAACGACCGTCAATACGGATTCCGGCGGAACCGCTCGTGCGGTGATCTTCTCGCTTATGTGACGCATGTTTGGGGACGGTGCCTGGAACGTTTTGGTGAGACCCAAACGGTTTTACTGGACATTTCCAAGGCCTTTGACCGGGTTTGGCATCGAGCGCTTGTCAACAAACTGCGTTCTTACGGACTTCCCGCTTCCTTGTGTGCGTGGATTGCCGACTTTTTGAGGGGAGGTAGATTCAGGCGGTTGCTGACGGTTTCACCTCTTCCTCGCATTCGATAAATGCTGGCGTCCCACAGGGATCGGTTCTGTCTCCGACTTTGTTTCTGTTGCACATCAACGACCTCTTGTCATGTGCACCGATTCATTGTTACGCGGATGACAGTACAGTCCATGATAGCTTTTTGTTTGACAAGCCTCCCAAATCCCAATAGCTCGGGGGGCTTTGAAGCAGAGAATGGACGCTTACCTCGAGAGTGTTTTCTCTTGGGGTAAGAAAAACCTCGTCGAATTTAATGTTTCAAAGACCCAATCATGTTTGATAACGTCTAAAAGAGATCGAAATGATAATCTAGTCTCCTTCAACGGAAGCATTCTTCCGAACAGGACCTCCATTGATATGCTTGGTGTAACTCTAAGTGACCAGCTCAGGTATGGGGGCTCCATCGAAACCAGAGTTAAGTTAGCATTTCAGAAACTGAGCGTACTGTACAGGGCCCGCAGATACTTTAATAGTACACAACTGCTAACCCTGTACAAATCGCAAGTGTGCCCCACAGTTGAATTTGGCAGCTACCTCTGGTCTGGAGCTCCAAAATACCTTAAAAAAACCCTCGATTCTGTGCAGAAACGGGCGGTCTGATAGATTCTCCCATCTTAACAGACGGATTGCAATCTTTAGAGCACAGGCGTCAGGTGGGAATGCTGTCCTTGTTCTACCGGTATTACAATGGAAGATGCTCCGAGGAACTAGCGTCATTGATCCCCTCGGCACCGGTGCATAGTCGGGAAACACGCCAAACACGCGCCCAACATTTTTACACGGTTGACATTAGTCACATGAGAACGAGTCGTTTTTACGACTCGTTCTTGAGTTCAACAGCTCGGCTGTGGAACGATTTACCGGCCTCTGTGATTCCTCCCTCCTACAACATGGGTCTCTTCAAGACCCATCTTCACTCCTTCCTTTCCTCAAAAAGACCCTCCACACAGCATCCTCAAAGATGACATAGGCCCTGTGGGAAATTATTTTCCTCAGGGCCTCCTGTGTGGAGTTAATGTTTAAAAAAATACCTATCTACATCCAAAAATGCTGAAAGGCGTGATGATAAAACTAATAAAATTATGTAATTTTTGTAAATATTTTTTTATTAAAAGTATTTATAATTTTTCAATAATGTCTAAGACAAATAAATGTGCAAAAAAAAAAGTGAAATATATTAATTTGTAAGACAGTAAATAGATAGACAAAATAAAGAAATTTTCGTCATAAGTAAGAGTTCGGATATATTTTTTAATGATTTTATTTCATTCTGGTTTCATAGATACATTTTCTTAGATTTTTTAAGACTTCAGCTTCAGAGCTTCTATCATTTCTCGTTTATCATTACTATCACCAGGTATCTTATCTACCTTTTGTAATCAACATCCAAATATATTATTATTTTTTAAGTGTAACTTCTTTAGCCCCGTTGTGATTTGAAATTCGGATGAAACGGAAATGACGCATTACATTACCTACAAAGCACAAAACTGCGCTCATTGGCCGCATTGACTATGACCTCACTTTTCAAGGCTCCTATTGGTTGAGATATGAAACGGAAATGACACATAAAATTTCCTACGAAGCCTCAAACTGCGCTCATTGGCCGCTTTGATTATGGCCTCACTTTTCAAGGCTCCCATTGGTTGAGAATGTGTGTGCGTAGGTTTCACTTCAAACACATGTGAAATGTGAACTGCACTCGATTTTTGAATACTTGATAAGGGAAATAGATATATATTTTTTTATTATTTTGAGATAGATCAGATTTATTTTGGTAGTTTACAATAATTGTAGATACTAAAAAATATACATATTATTATGTTACATAAACTTGTTACGTATAATTACGTATCAAACAATAATAATATTAAATTTCTTATGCATTACAAATTTAGATTTAAGAGGTACAACAATTACATAATATTTGCAAAAAAAGAAAAAGGTATAAAAAAAAGAAATTTCAGGCAAAAGTGAAGACCGCGTCAATGAGGAGAGATTATTTCAAGAATCTATAGGATTTCTAAAGGAAGAATATTGAGGAAGTGTCCGCGTGGGAGGTGCTAACATCGATTTCGGAGGAGATTTGGTTCAGGTCCAAAATACATGTAGTGACTAAAGTCACTAAAGGTAAACTGTGTGTAGTTTTCAAGTTCGGGTTTGAAATGAATAGTGCGTGTTTATTATTTTTACCTGGCCTTGTTACGTGATATAGCCAGATTAGGGTTAAAGGTACACTGTAGTTTTCAAGTTCGGATTTGAAATTTATAGTGTATTTATTATTTTTACATTGCCTTGTTACGTGATATAGCCAGATTTAGGGGTCATTTTTGAGTGACCTTCGCAATGGATCGTAAATTGGATTCATTTATTTATTTTATAAATAATCACATTTTTAACTTAATTTTCTTTACGCTCAAGTACAGGCACAGCTTTTAAATCTTCATGGACGACACGCCATTGCATTTGTGCATTAAATAAGGTTTACTGACTTTCTTATTTATTTTTACCAGGAAACCAATGTTGTTCATTTGACAAATTTGTAATCAGTAAAAATGATTTTTTTGCAAATATTTCTGGCTTTCACCCTTTAACCTTAGATATATAATCTTATTTTGACCTACGTTAAAGATAATTTATTTATTCCAACGCCATTTCAATGGCTTTTACAATCCGGTGATACATGATACAGATCTACAGTGATACACAGGAGGGTAATTATAATGATAACAAAATAATAATGTACATTAATTCAATTTCAATTTCAGTGCCGGCAACCCGGGCGTTTATTTATTATTAGTTATGTACAACAGTTTTTTTTCCTTACCCTCCTCACTAGACAGAGTCTGTTCTGAGGCTGGTAACTAACAATTTTTAATTACATAAAAAAAAGTGGTAAAAAAAATAAATAAAAAAAGAAACATATATATTATAGTAAAAATAATAATAATAAAATAAGAGGAAATCAGAATTTAAAAACAGAGTAGAATAAAAGAAAATATATAATATTAGATATTAAGAATATTACTTATCTCTCTTCTTTCTTTGACATTCAACCAGTTTAAAAATCTTTTGAAAACCCAATTCAAATTATTAGATGCGACGTAGGTCTTTGTTTGGGCTACAAACTTATTGAATATATATGGTGCCAAGTAAGATTCATGTTTTTTTGCAAAATTTGATTTGATATGTGGTACTTGTAATTGATTGTGTGTGTTTGCTCTTGTGTTTTGCGAGTGAGTTATGAAGTGTGGTGATATTTTTATGCAGTTTTTGTAGATGATCTTCTTTATGTATAGTTTATTTATGTCTAATTGGTTATTGTTGATCATTAGCTGTTCTGTCGGATGTTGATAAGGCTTTCTAAACATAATTCTGATTATTGTTTTATGATTAATTTTAAGTGATTTGAGGTGAGTCTCTGCTGCTGCTCCCCATACTGAAATACCATACATTAGAATACTTTGACAGAGTGCATAATATATATTTTTTAGCTGAGGTAGTGACATAATATTTCGAATTGTTTTGAAGATGTAAGAGAGTTTCCGTATTTTTTTTGTAATTAGGTTAATTTGGAGATCCCATTTTAAGTTATTGTCAACAGTTAAACCGAGATATTTAATATTTTGCGCATAATCAATTTTGTGACAAACACAGCGTGAGTTAGTTAACGAGGTAACTGTGCAGGGGTGAAGATGTAGTTGTGGGCGACTATCTGGCTGACCAGCTAATGTTTTACTGAAAGTTAAGTATTTTGTTTTAGAAATATTTAGTGTCAGTAGATTATTTATTAGCCAGTTATTTACTTCAGTCATCCCTGCTTCCGTGTTTTTGAAGACGTTTTCCCATGATTGGGCTTTGAATAAGATTACAGTGTCATCTGCATAACTGATTACTTTGTACTCTATGTTCCCTAGGCTTATCTCCGTTAGACTGTTAATGTAGATGAGAAACAGTATGGGACCTAAGACGCTGCCTTGGGGTACTCCATACCTGGTGCCTACTTTGTCACTTTCTTGATTATTGATTTTTACAATTTGTTGTCTATTTTTAATGTAGCTGATGAACCATTTTAGTGGTGGACCTGTTATGCCAATGTTTTTGAGTTTTTGTTGGAGTAATTTGTGTGAGATGGTGTCGAAAGCTTTTGCTAGGTCTAAGAACACTCCTAACACCTTTGAACCGCCATCTAGGTTTTTCACTATGTAGGTGGTTAGTTCCGATAAGGCGTCTTCTGTTCCCATTTTCGCTCGAAACCCGAATTGACGGGTGGAGATCAGTTTGTGTTTGTCAAGGTATGCGAGCAGTCTTTTTTTCATAGTTTTTTCTAGTAGTTTCGATGGCGAATTTAGGAGAGTGATTGGTCTGTAATTTAAGATCAGCGTTTTGTCTCCCGATTTATGTATTGGAGTAATACAACCTATTTTTAGATGATCGGGGACAAAGCCGAGGTTGAAACTTTGGTTGAAAATATGTTGAAGTGGTATAAGTATATGTTCTCGGAGACTAATCAGTATATGATTGGAGAGGTTATCTGGGCCCACAGCGTAATTTGGTTTGAGAGAAATAATTAAATCCGATATTTCCTTTGTACTTATTTTGTGAGCATAAAACGAATGATTTGGTTGCATGGTAGAGCATAGTTTGGTTAAAGAGTCTTCTGTTGTGCCGTTTTTTAAAAGAATTTTTTCAGCCAAGTTAGATCCAACTTTTGCAAATTGGGAGTTAATAAAATTAGCTATTTTACCAGGTTCATTTTTTGTAAGGGTTTTGTTTCCATTTATTAACAGTGCTTTGATCTTCGAGTCTTTTTTCGTATTGGAGAAAGTAATATCTTTGACGATTTTCCAGATTTTTTTGGGATCATTTTTGGCGGATTTTTTTTCTTTTTTGTAGTACTTGTATTTGACTTGTTTGATTAATTTATTACAAAGTTTTCTGTAAAGCAGGTAATTATTTTTTAGTTTGTCATCATATGGGTTTTTGCGTACTTGCATGTGCATTGTGTCTCTTTTATGAATGCTGTTTACTAATCCTTTCGTGATCCAGGGTGTTATTTTTTTTTCTTTATGTGAGTAGTTTATCGGGGTATTTTTTGTTGTATATTTAGCAATATAGGTTCCAACTGTGGTCATAAATGTGTCCAGCGAGTTGTTTGAATCGGGTTCATTTAGTACATTTGACCAAGATTCATTATGTATGTCCTCTATTAGGGATTTAAAATTGATTTTGTCTTGTACGGGGTTGTTTTTTTCATCTTTTTGTTTCTTGTTAAGATGTATGCTTAGTGTAGTAGTGAAATGATCTGTGACCGTTGTTCGAATTATTGATGATGATGTTTTTTTCCTAGTTTTAACAAATATATGGTCAATACAGGATTCAGAGTTTGACGTAATTCTTGTTGGTGAGTTGATTGTCGAATTTAATCCATAGTGAGTAAGTAGACTTAAGTATTCTGTGGTTATTGGTTGCCCGTTTAGTAAGTTAATATTCATATCCCCTGCAATAATTAATTGTTGTGTTTTTTTATTTTTTTCGAGAAGTCTATTTAAGGAGATGAAGAAAGGTGAGAGATTGTTATAGCATGGGGGTCTGTAGACGGCAAATATGGAGATGTCTGGTCCGAGGGAGATTTGGATGCAGTTTGCTTCGATTAGGTTGATTTCTGTTATTGATGAGTTTAGTGAATCTTTGACAAAGATTACTATACCGTCGTTTTGATTTAGATGTTTTGTGGAATGGAGAGTTGTATAGTCCTTTAAGTTTAGGTTTGTGTACGAGTCATCTAACCAGCATTCAGTCAAGATAATAATGTCGAAGCTTATGTTTATTTCGTTTAAGAGGATCGAGAAATTATCGAAGTTATTTCGAATACTTCTAATATTTTGGGATATTATGTTTAAGTTGTGTTTTTCTGTGAACAGAAAATTACAATCTGTCGCTTTGTCAAAAGTTTGTTCTGAGTTGTTAAATGTTTCTGTATCAATATTAAGTTAAGTGATCATGTTGCGGTTGTGAAGATACATAAGTTGATCCAAACAAAGTTCACACATTTTGCTAGTGGTGGTAAATTAGGAGTAATATAGGAGTAAAAATTGAGAGTAAAATTATTCAAATACTTTGGATAATAAAATCCTTTAAAAACATAAAATTTCATGGTAGAATAATTAGAATACTTTGGATAATAAAATAGAATCCTTTTAAACCACAAAATTTGATGGTAAAATAATTCAAAGAGTTTGGATAATAAAAAATATTTAAAACAGTAACATTTGATGGTAAAATAAAAGCAGTATTTTGGATAATAGAAACCTTTAAAAACATGAAATTGGATGGTAAAATAATGAAAATACTTAGGATAATAAAAACCTTGAAATGCACAAAATTTTAAAGGAAAATTATTTAAGTACTTTGGATAATAAAAACCTTTAAAACAATAAAATTTGACAGTAAAATTATTCAAATATTTTAATAAAAAGACAAATAACTTTGTTTACATCACTTTTATTGGTACACAATCAACATGTTTCGTAAACAATGTTTACTTCATCAGGATCAAACGTATACGTTTGTTTACGAAACATGTTGATTGTGTACCAATAAAAGTGATGTAAACAAAGTTATTTGTCTTTTTATTAAAATCAATAATGCCATCACAAAGTGAAAACCTTTCCGAAGAAGTTTTCTTCGAAAAATTAAATTTATTCAAATACTTTGGACAATAAAAACCTTTGGTATAATATAATTTGATGGAAAAATAAGTTGAGTAATATGGGTAATAAAAACTTTTAGAACAATAAAGTAATATGGTAATAATGATGGTAAAATAATTCAAATACTTAGGATAATTAAAACATTTAAAGCAATAGCATTTGATGGTATAATAATAAAACAACATTGGATAATGAAAACCTTTATAAATATAAAATTTCATGGTAAAATAATTAGAATACTTTGGATAATAAAATAGAATCCTTTTAAACGTTAAAATTTTATGGTAGAATAATTCAAAAACTTTGGATAATAAAAAATATTTAAAACAGTAACATTTGATGGTAAAATAATAACAGTACTTTGGATAATAGAAACCTTTATAAACATGAAATTTGATGGTAAAACAATGAAAATACTTTGGATAATAAAAACCTCGAAAAGCATATAATTTTAAAGGAAAATCATTTAAGTACTTAGAATAATAAAAACCTTCAAAACAAAAAAGTTTGACAGTAAAATTATTCAAATACTTTGGATAATAAAAACCTTCGGTACAATGTAAATTGATGGAAAAATTAGTTGAATAATTTGGGTAATAAAAACTTTTAGAGCAATAAAAATTGACGTTAAAATAATTCAAATACTTTGGATAATTAGAGCATTTAAAACAATAGCATTTGATGGTATAATAATAAAAATACATTGGATAATAAAAACCTTTGAAAACATAGAATTTCATGCTAAAATAATTAGAATAATTTGGATAATAAAATCCTTTTAGACCATAAAATTTGATGGTAAAATAATAAAGATACTTTGGATAATAAAAACCTTTAAAGGTATAAGATTTTATGGTAAAATACTTTAAAAACTTTAGATAATAAAAACCATTAGAGCAATAATATTTTATGGTAAAGTGATTAAGATAATTAGAGTAATAAAAACATTTAGAATAATAGAATTTAATGATAAAATAATCAGAAAAGTTTGTAGTTAAGACATTTAAAAAAATAAAATTGTATAGTAAAATAGTTAATATATTTTGGGTAATAAAAACCATTGGAAAAATAGAAATTGAAGTAAAAATAATTAAAATACTTTGAAAGACCTTTAAAACAATAAAGTTTGGAGGTAAAAATGTAGAGATAATTTATGTTATAATTTGGGTTATAATAGAAAATGATGGTAAAATAATTAGAATAATTTAGGTTATAATAGAAAATGATGGAAAAGAAATTAAAATAATTAGGGTTATAATAGAAAATGATGGAAAAATAATTAAAATAATTTGGGTTATAATAGAAAATGATGGAAAAATAATTAAAATAATTTGGGTAATAAAAACATTCAAAACAATCAAATTTTATGATAAGATAACTTAAATAATTTGGGTAAAAAAAACATTTAGAATAATAAGATTTGATGTTAAAATAATTAAAATGGTTTTGGTAATAAAAATATTTAGAGCATTAAAATTTGGTGTTAAAATAATTTGGATAATAGAAAGAATTAGAAAGATTTTTGTAAACAAAATAGGTAGAAATAATTAATGAAATGGGACTTGCATGGGAATAATATAGTTGCAATGATTGCAATGTGTTAAATAATTCTGCCATTATGATTTATTGCAATACAGGAAGTTTATAGTAGAATGCTTAGTTATCTACAGTTGAATCCCCATTTTTTTCAAATCATTTTCATGTTTTATTTCAATTATTTTTTCCCCAGTTGCTTTGCGGACAAGCACTTTATTAGTTTTAAACCATACGAATTGATAAAGGGTTTCTTTGGCCCTTTGCTTCGTTTTCCACATCAGTTCCTTGAAGTAAGGAGAGAGTACTTCATTGATGAAGATAGGAGAGTTTGGGTTTAAGGTTTTGGCCTCTTTCTTTAGCGAGAGCAACGATTCCCTTGTTTTTTGGCTGTAGAAGGCAATGTGTAGTTTGACCGGGGTGTTCCGCCTGCGATCTTGGGTCCTGGTCACCATTATAGCCTTCTTGTAACTATATATATTTTTTTGTTACATTAACTCCACACATGAGTGCAGTTGAACACATCTACTACTTCTGAGAAAACATTACCAACTGCATGCAATCTATATATAAGCGAGTGTGTAAATGACTCAGTCCTGATATTTTTGTTGCAATTAAAAAGAATTATGGATCGATTATTTCTAGTAGGTATGTGGAAGGTTATTAGGTTTAATAAATCAGGACTGTCTATAATACCATTAACAATTTTAAAAATAAAAGTCTAGTCGGAAATAAGTCTTCTATCTGAAAGTTTGAGTGAGTTTAATCTTTCATCAAGTGATTGTTATTTATTGATTCTATTGGTAGACCAAGTTTGTTAATGAATCTTAAGAATTTATGCTGAATATTTTCAATGGAATCGAAGTGGATTTTGAAGTGAAGGGACCAAATAGAAGAATTATATTCGACTTGACTTCGAACTAGGGAGGAATATAGGATTTTTAATGTTGAAATATATTGAAAGTCTCTGCCATTTCAAAGAATGAAGCCTAAAATTTTAATCCTTTATTGGTTACTGTATTTATATAAAGTTAAATTTGTAATCGAAAATAATGCCAAGATCATTAATCTCACTGACAGAGGTGAGGGGTGAGGGAAACATTATTAATTTTATATTGATAGTTAAGGGGTTGATTTGTTCTGATAATAATTTGGTGATACGTCTTAGAGACGTAAACGTTTAAAAGTGTATATTTGACATATTATCTTACTTAAACGGTTTAAAGGTAGGTAGTATCTAATAGTAATTAGTTAGGGGTTTTGTACTAAAAAATATATTGTATTAAAAATAACAAAATGCTGTAAACTTCTTACAAATCAACTAAGTATATATACTTTATACTACTATTAAGATTTTTACGTTGCTGTGCTCCAGATTTTATGTCCGGGTTAAATCTTCCCCACAGGAAAAACTAAACCCTTTCACACACTTTTCCACAAATGTTTATCTAACCAATCTACGCTACGTAAGTGCACTATATAAGTATACTAAATAAAATAAAAACAATACAAGAACAATTCGTCAATCTACCAGAGACCAAATGGGAAAAAATATTCACCGACTCCAGATATTTTAATATCAGAGGGTTCGGCTCGATGGAACTCCTAACTGGACCGCTAAATCCTAATGATCCCTCAATATAAATTTATAAAAAATATTTCGTAATCCTAAATGTAATTGAAATGACTGACTTTTGCTATTAAAATTATCTACTTTGACTACTATTAAGACTTTTTAAAATGAAAAATAATGTTTTATTTAATGTCTAAATTCTATTTTTTATATGCTATGAAAGTTTGAATGCTAATCAGTCGTAATACTTAAAAAAAATATTTTTTTTATTCATTTATATACGTAGGTATACACGTATATGTACATGTAATATATTCATAAGTAGGTACACTGAAAGAAATGTTTTGGTACTATTTACTAAATTTTCAGTAATTATCTACAAAACAGTTTAGTTGCTGTGGTGACTGCCGAACTTTTAGCTACTGTTTGCTAAACAGCAGTTTATTTATGACAGCTAAACGATTCAGATATTCTAGCTAAACTATTCGGTTGACACAGCTTTCTGTGTTTAGTTGTGTTACCTAAACTGTTGTGTATTTTATATCTAAACCATTTTGTAGTGTTTGGTTAAAAAAGCATAACTGTTTAGATGTACTAACCTTATTATTTATTTAATATTCCAAAATGGTTAGGTTGATTAACTAAACTTTGGTTGGAATAGCCCTACTGATATAGATGTTTTAGCTCTCTATTGCTAGCTAGCTTTAGGTACTGTAGCTTAGCTTTTTGGTTAGATTATCTATTTTAAATAGGAAGTGCAGCTTTGCAGTTTAGCTGAAAACAATACAGGGTGTAAATGTAACCACCATCAACTCGAAGGATTATACCCATGATTCAGAATCATGGGTTAAATACTTTGAGTTGCTGGTAGTTTATTACAACCATTTTGAGAGATGAAACCTAAATACATAAATATTATGTTTTGTAAGACTAGAATCTACTTATTAAAAACCTCATTCAAATAAAAGTTATTTTGTTAAGAATCGTCTCTCAAAATATTGTTTCCTGCTACCAGCAAAACTCTGTATAAATTTTTGGGTTAGTTTTTAGCTAGGACTCACACCTCTCAAAATATGTAGATAAAATGAATTGTTTGTTTGGGAACCAAACTAATTAATTGTAAGAATTGTTAATAGATGTCGCTAGATGCAAACTGTACTTGTTAATAGATGTCGCTAGATGCAAACTCCCACTCTACCAGGACAAATAATTTATAAAAGATCGAGTTGCGGTTTTTTTATCTCTTTCCTTCGATGTAGCTTCATAAACAACATAAACTCCTTGGTCTGTCTTGGGTAGTTGGATCTAACGATATTCACAATGTAATTGGGAATATAACAATAAATTTCACTAGTCCTTTTGATTTCCTGAATGATGCGTTTCATTTGCAAGTGTACCTTCTTCCAAAATTTTACAAACTCACCTTTAATTTTTTCTACGTAAGCTTCCAGATTCCAAGAAATTAGATAGTCCTCCATGGTTTTGTCTGCCATTACAACTATTTAGAAGTAGCGGCCGGCATAAAATAAATTCACAACGAACGTCAATTCCTCTGTAGTGCGCACTTAGAACTGAGAACGGCGTCATCTGAGACTGACCAGATGTCTCAGACTGAGACATCTGGTCATCTCGGCTGGGCAGCTGGCCGAAACGAAAATGCCGTTATATGCTCGTCTACTAAAGTTTGGTGGATTTAACTAAAATTTTGTAGCAGTTTGCTTAAGTTTGTGCAATGCAACTAATTGTTATGTAAAAATACCCAATTTAGATATTCCAACCTCAGTTTGGCTATTTGAACAAAACATTTAACCAAACTCGATGTTTAGTTAAATTTAGCTAAATACTTTGGGAAGTAACAAATAAACTTAAGCTACTAAAGTGAAATAGGTTTAGTAAATTACTTTAGGTTAATTAACCAAACAGGTTATTTTGTTTAGGTAAGTAAGCTTTTAGTATACTATTAATAAAGTTTAGTTGCAGTAGCTCAAGCACCTTTTACTAAACAACGACGGTATCTGCACATAAAGTAGTTTAGGAACTAGTAGCTGAAGTTTAGGCGATGGTTACACAACTTCAATTAGCTTAACACTTTAGCTAACTCATTTTTTTCAGTGTAGTTACATTTTCCAATCGAATCATTAAATATTATTTGACATTTATCAGAAACTGTATGAGCATGTAATTAAAACAATTTATTCGCTAAATAACATTTATTAGAAGAAGTCCAAAAGTTACCAAAAACATAATCCTACGGCTTTCGAACGCATGGTGTATGTATTTTTCCATAATTATTTAAAAACAGCAATTCTTGTGTCTCGCTTACGTTGCAAAGATGTAGGTTATCTTTCTAGGGTTAGGAAATTTTTGCATTCCACTTCGAAAAGTGTTATAACAATGGCATAATAACAGTAGATACCGTCTATTTCTGGAAAACCCAATGACCGATTTCGAAGAATGCATGACATGACACTGTTGTTTGTGCGTATGAATATCTAATAATAATAATTAATACCGAACTTAACGAGATCAGAATAGCTTCATCACAGGAAAACAACACGCTGACTGTTGTTTTCATATCAATAATATTAAATAATGTGATGTTTATTGTTTGCTCCCTTGTTTTCTTGTCTACTTACATGGGAGGGTCATGTTAGGTTGACTCACTTGCATCGCAATAACAACTTAAAAGATATTTAAATGATCCCGATTGCCGTTATTGACTTCATTTTCTAGACAAGTTGTCCATTGTAAACATATTCATTCAGTTACAAAAAAAAACAGTAACTTTTTAAGTGTCTGTGCTATGTACAACGAATTATCATGAAGTGCCTACTATATAGCTCAAGTTATTACATACCTACTGAGTAAGTATATAATTTCATTTTCTCAATACCTACATATTTTGTCCCAAAATTATGTATCTACTAGACTAACTAACAACTAACGAGCAAACTTTGCAAATACATTTTCAATTATGAAAACAAGGAACTTTGTAAAAACACCATTAGGTATAGGTAGGTACATTATATGATTATATAATCAATATTAGGTATCAAACAAATTAGGTAGAGTCATACTTTTTCGTTGTTAATTTTTGGGGTGTTATGATGTGACACATCGTCGGATCTACCGGATCTGCCCTGATGATGGACACTGCAACGCTTTCCGAAACGTCGGCTATAGAAGGAGGTAGCGCAACACGGCATAACACCCCAAAAACTAACATCGAAAATGCCTTTGGCCGTGAAAATCTAAAAACTTTTGTAGACGTAGGTACTCGCTATAATTACTTCTTTAATTTTTGTAAATGCAGTTTGTAGAGCGTCATTTTTAATAAAAAAAAAACAAATAACTTTTTAAAAACACCACTATATCAATATTTTCATATGAATAAATAATTTACTGTCTATTCAGTGCTCCTAGACGTATTTTATGGACTATCAATTTAATATGAACAGCTTGGTTTTATGCTAGTCTCACACGTGCGCTTTACTCTTACAATCACAACACATACATTACACCACACGGCGAGCGATATGAGGAAAAAGGCCAAGCCCACGTGCCAGCGCAAAATACAATTACAACATTACCTTCTAAAGGGGGGGGGGAGTAGAATTTTATTTCATAATTTTAAAATAGCTGTTAACCCTAACCTAACGTAACTTCATCAACACCCTTAATGACCTTTCTGAGGTGGTTCTGAGTTGGTTTCATTCTGAGTTGGCCAGTCACCGATATCAACTCCCTTCCGACCTTTTTTTCAAATTTGACGTATAAAATTTATTTTTCAAACCTTCTTAAAAATCAAATCCAAAAAGTTATACTTAACCACAAAACCTACCACAAAATACCCACTCACACAAAGCACACCTACTACCACAAAGTACCTACTCCAAATAAACTCAATTCTTGTACCATCTACCTAAACCTTGTTCAGGCTTTGACTTAACATTATATTCCTTGTGAATAACTTTTTTTCGTATATATATATATATATTTCATATTGGAAAACAGATACGAGGCCTGCCTGCTCATTATGTAATAATTAATAATAATAATATTTGTCATAGGTACTACTTAGTCACTAACGTACCTACCTAGTATCTACTCACGTAAAAATAAATATCGTAAGTTGAATAACTGTTTGAATGGCTTTTTTTAAAACCGTATTCTTCGGAGCTCACCAGGGAATGTTTGACTTTCTTTAAAAAAATAACCTTTTTTCCTTTTGCAAATCAAAATAAAGGTATTGTAAACCTACCTGTGTGGGGTTCTTACCTACCTACGGTACCTACCGACTATTACATAAACCTACCTGTGTGGGGTTCTTACGTACCGACTATTACAAAATATTATAGGTAGTATCTTCCTGATCTGCCTAGGTACCTACTACCTACCAATCAAGATACCTACCACGCAAAAGACACGCTTTTAACAGTTTAATTAAGAAATAAATAAATAGTTTCCCTGCAAAAGGTTTGAAGATTGAGAGCATGAATAGCGAGCAATGACTGCAGGGAGCAATAGCAACTAGCAGCGGAAGCAGGACCAGCTCGAAGTTGTAAAGCGACGGACGGAGTGTATTATATAGCCATTCATAAGTTGGGCGGGGAGTGCGCTGCGCATGCGCGGACCGATCACAAGCCGGCAGCGGGGCGGGACAATCGGCGGCCGCGGACTCGCTGAGCCCTACAAGGCTGCTAAAAAGTCATAATATTTATAACTGACAAAAAGAAAACCCTCCATAATAATATTACTTATGTAATTTTTACATTACCACTATTGTGAAATATCGCCTCAAAGGCAATTGCTAAAAAATATTTTAAATTTATTGCTGAAAGTAAGTTAAACTACACTTAGTATTAGTCATAATCATGAGTCAGAGAATCAAGTTAAAATCTCATAGCGGATTTCGACTCAATTTCAAAGCAAGTTATGCTTGTTAATGGATTTTTCCGTATTATAAATCTCACGGTTACCGCGTAAATGTAAATAGTTATTGATAATTAGGTGAAGGTAATTATATGTTCCTTTATCTGTTTGTACATAACAAGATAAATACTAGCAACTAATATTTGTACAGAGCCCTTTGCGAAAATTTTACTATCTATCACGGCGAAGCCAAAAAAAATGGCGATAAGTACGAGTATGTATAAAATATTGCAAATATGATTTTAGTTAGGTTGTGTTTCAGTTTTGTTAATAAATATTGTCGCTTTTAGGCAGTCGTCCCACTAGGTCGGTAAGGGTAAGGAATCGAGACAAACCGTAGGACCTGCTCGGAAAAGTCCCAAGATGGCTGCAAACCGTAGCGAACTTTTCTTTTCTGCGCAGGGTCTTCGGTTTATGTAGTTTCCTTATCCTTACCGACCCAACGGGCCGATGGGCTTTAGAAGTAAGAAAATTATCTAATGATATTTAAATACTTTATCCTCTTATTTATTTAATACGTTTTTACTGTTACGAAACACTTTCAAGTACAAGTTTAGTGTGTTTGATGCTTTCAGGATTTTACAACAAATAAAAAGTAGTATGCATTATTAAATTTCCGTCAATAATCGGGTTTCCCAATACACAAACAGTATACGATGAAATTCAGCTACATTATTATTATTTAGGTAAAAGCATCAAAACAAAAATCATTATTTGTGTTATTATTATTGTTTTGATTATATGTATACATTATATTATGCGGGCGATTTGAATGGGTGGGTGGGAATTAGACGTGATGGATTTGATTCAGCCTTAGGTAAGTTTGGGGATAAAAGAACGAATGACAATGGGAATAGAATACTTGAAGTATGTTTAGAGTGGAACCTGTTTGTATCGAATACCTTCTTCGATCATAAAGGTATCCATCAATATACGTGGGAAAGAGGAAATGAAAGATCATTAATCGATTTTGTGGTAATTGACTCTAGGTTGAGAGCCGTTACTGAGGACACAAGAGTTTTCAGAGGGGCTGAGGTTGAAACTGACCACTTTCTGGTGGTGTCAAGAGTAAACCTCTTTCGCGGATGGCGCTCTAAAGTGAAAAAGGTATCAACTCCTACCAGAGTCAAAGTAGAAAAACTGCAAAACGCTAATGTCAGAAGTGAGTATGAGAAGCGTGCAGAGACGAGATTGAATGAGAAGGAAATGGATGGTCTAAGCATTGATGAAGCATGGAACCACATAAAGGTTAGTCTTTGTGAATCTGCTAGAGATGTGTGTGGAATAAGTACGCAAGGTAGGAAGAAAGGTGACGCATGGTGGGATGACGAGATTAAAGCACTGGTCTCAGAGAAGAAGAAAGCATGGTTATGTCTGATAGCGGCTGGCAGTGCTTCTAGCGAAGAGAGAGATAGAGCGAAAGAAGTATATAAGGGATGCAAGAAAAGAGTAAGTGTTGGAGTGAAAGTACGAAAGAAACGTCTGGAAGAGGAAGAGGGAATAAAAATGACAAAAAACTTCCAAGAAAACATTAAACTGTTTTGGAAGGAGGTCAAAAAGTCCCGGAGCGGTCCAGAGAATGGGAGCCTAAAAGTGATAAAATCGAAAGATGGAAGAATGTTGACGAATGAGGAAGAAATAAATGAGAGATGGATGAAATATTTTGAGGAAGTCTTCGAAAGCAACCCGAGTGATAGTGAGGCCAGCGGCGAATCGGGTATGAACGATGACGGAGTGAATGTTATCAAAATCAGCATGGATGAAATTAAAAATTCGATAAAATGCATGAAGAATGGTAAGGCTGTAGGTTTCGACAATATTGCGGCCGAATACTTTAAAGGAGATAGCCATATTATTCTCACATGGTTGTGCAAACTTTTTAACCAGTGTTTAGAGGAGGGTTACACGCCATTAGATTGGAGAAGGGCTGTAATCATGCCATTATACAAAGGTAAAGGGTCACGTATGGAATGTGGGAATCATAGAGCTATTAGCCTGCTAAGTTCAGTCGGCAAGTTGTACGGAAGAATATTGATTGAAAGGGTAAGAATGGAAACAAAGGATAAAATATGGGATGTGCAAGGTGCCTTTATGAGTGGAAGGGGATGCATGGACCAGATTTTCTCCTTGCGTATGCTCACTGAGAAGTTTCTGGCAAAAAACCAAAAACTTTTTTGTGCCTTTGTAGATCTACAAAAAGCATACGACCGAGTCGACAGGAAAAAGCTATGGAAGGTGTTGTCCAAGTATGGAGTGAATACAAATCTCATACAGGCAATTGCGTCTCTGTACGAGGGAAGCGTTGCATGTGTTAGGGTGAACGGTGGTTTTACGGGGTGGTTTGACATCACAAAAGGTGTTAAGCAAGGCTGCGTAATGTCACCATGGTTATTCAATTTATACATGGATAATTGTATGCAAGAATTGAAAGAGATGGGATTGGGCGCGAATTTGAGTGATCTGAAAATATGTTGCCTGTTGTATGCTGATGATGCGGTGCTGATTTCTAACACTATGGAAGATCTACAGTCTCTCGTGTCTAGGATGAACGAAGTGTGTATGCAAAATGAGTTAATGATGAATGTAAGTAAGTCTAAAGTCATGGTATTTGAAAGGGAGAGTACGAAAACAGTGTGCAATATAGTTGTGAATGATGAATACTTGGAGCAGGTGGATGAGTTTGTGTACCTGGGTAGTATGTTTACGAGAGATGGGAAGGCTGATAGAGATATTGAAAGAAGAGTAAATGCAGGTAACTCCATTAATGGAGGACTGAATGCCGTTGGCGCTAATAAAACACTGTCAAAAGACGCGAAGCTAGCAGTCCACAATGGAGTCCTGGTACCTACCTTGATGTATGGCAGTGAGGCATGGAGTTGGCAGAGGAAGGATGAAAGTAAACTGAATGCTGTCGAAATGAGATCCCTGAGGCGAATGTGTGGCAAAACCATGTATGATCGTGTGAGAAATGTGGATATCCGCAAAGAATGCAAGGCTGATGTAAGCATAATGAGTAAGATTAAGAAAGGGACCCTCAGATGGTTTGGACATGTAGAGCGAATGAAAGAAGAAAATAATGTGAGAAGAATATATGACGCAAATGTGAATGGAAGAAGAAGTAGGGGACGCCCGAGGAAGACATGGCACGATCAAGTGAATCAGATACTTGAGTCGGGCCATGTCAAAAGTCGGAATAATAGAAGAGTATGTATGAGACGATGTATGAATGTGAGTGAAGCAAAGACTGTGTGCCAAGACCGAGTTGTTTGGCGGTCCGTCCTCTCTGCCTACCCCTGCGGGGAAACGGCGTGATGGTTAGTTAGTTAGTTAGTTATATTATATGTATACAATCTGCTTGTAAATATATCAAATACATGTGTTTTTGCAATAAAGCTTAAGAATTATTTCGTTGGCAACAAAAAATAATTTTATTAACTTTTATGAAACTCAAACAAACGGAAATGTTTCAGTGTGATTTTCAAATGCGCAAATTATTTTTGTGTTGTGGTACGGCGGTTGAGAGGCCCTTTTCAAGCGCGCGCGTAGTACGTAGTTTCTCGTTTACGTCTCCTAAATTTACGAGACTGTAGTAGCGTGGGCCTTTGGCTCGGAGAGGGGAGGTGCGGGTAGAGACGGGGCGGGGCCCCCGCCCCTACCGCAGTTTACGCTCGACGGGCGAGCAGTGAGGATGTGTTCGCGTCAAAGTTTTCTTTCGATTTCGTCAATTGGACGTCCGTGTGTATTAACATGTTTACATCGTGCACCCCTGCGAATAATTCGCATCTCACGGTGCGTTTGATAAATTCAGCAGTGTTTAGATCTAACGCCGGGCGACATTTTGCGCCTCTCCCGTGATATTGGCGGGAAGTGTTTGTTATACTAGAATATACTGTCGCCCGCCTGCGCGGTGCGTGCGGCCCTCCCCGCAGCGGCCATTGTTGTGGTTCTCGGCCCGTTGCCGCTGTAGCAGCCAGCCGGAGCACCAGCCTCCGGGATAGTGTTTAACAACAAAAACAACCCAAGTTCAGTGAGTGGTGTGTGTAGTTGAATCGGTGGAGAGTGAGGAGTTCTCGTACGGAGCAGACCACGCGGAGGTAGGCCGGAGAGCAATTCTCAGCAGCCGCAGCGCAGCCAGGCACAGCCGGCATGGCCTGTGTTTACATCACCTTGTAGAATCACACGCCGTGCTCCTCTGTCTCTGTCTCTACTAGTTACGTACAGTCACAGTGTAGAGTGTACTATAGTATAGTAGCTAGCACATACACCTTGACGGCTACAGCCACAGCCGTCAGCACACGCATCCTGTTATGACGCGGCTCCTTACTAAAATAGCGCGTAAAAAGTGTAACATTCAGATGATTTCATGTTTATTATGTACCGAGTATTGTTGTTCCGTGTTGTGAACATTGTTAGTGCTTGTTAAGATTGTTTACTACTTCGTTTGAATGGAAGTCGCGGGGAAGTGTTCCCGCGATCCGCCGGATTATATTCCCGCGGTTTCCCGGGGATACTCCGGGCGTCTCGTCTCTTCGGACACCGTGTGGTAAGCAATACACATTATATTATTATAAAACATATTTATAATGATTCATTCATCATGTCTTTTGCAATGCAACCAACATACGCGTTAAATAACATCGTAAGAAACAAACCTACAAACATGTTTTATTATTTTATCATCTTACGCTGTCTTATTCCGAAGTGTTACGATATATTGCGCAAAGTTGTTTTTCTGTGTATACAATAATATAATTCGGCGGAATGAATTATCTTATCTGTCTTGATTAAATAAATAAATCTAAATATTTCCATTCCCAACCGATTTACCGCTTGTCCGTAATCAAAATAAATAACATTGTACGAAAGTTTGGCACGATTAAGTTAATCAGGCGGGAATCAAGTCAGGAATTTGAACACATACAAGTGTAAAGAAATGGGAAATAGCCCCTGGATGCAATGTTATTTTTTATTCCAAACATAATTTTAAAATTTTGGAGGGAAATTTCCCATTCGGCTGTACCTAAATCAAAACAATGAAATTTCTCGGAACAGGGATTAATCTCTTCTCTAACGTCGCACCTGTCTATTTTTGGAAGAGATTTTTGCTTCTGTTTTGAACTAAAGGGTCCGTAACTGCTCTCCCCAGCCCTTGAACCCTGTATGTGTGTGTGTGTAGGGGCTGTAGGAAGAAGGATCCCAGTCCCAGGGCCCGGGACTAATATACCTGCCTTTTTTTGTGCAACAAAAAGGTTTCATATTGGTTATTTTTTTTGTCGGACGCAACAGAATGTTGCTCGAAAATATCGTAATATTTCCATTATGCTAGTCTCACACGTATGCTTATAACACTCTCATACTCGCAATATAAATGTAAGCTTGGCCTATTTTACCATACCTCTCCCCATCCCCATACATCCCCAATGGATGTAGGGCGGCCAAGTCAATAATAATAATAATATTTGGATGACTTTTATACCGCCATGTTTGTGAAAAAAAAAACAGTTCAACAGCGCTGTACAAATATATAATAAACACTAGTGGACTTAGTATGGACACTTTTCGAGATTTCTTGTATCTTGTCGTTTGCCTTAAAAAAATGACTTATTTTGTTACGGAACCCTTCTAAGTTTTTTTTTCATGTTCCTTGTGCTATTGTTGATTAAAAAACATACCATACGATATGCCATATGGTGATTCAAAATTCCTATCACTCTTTATGAGAAATGGGAGCAAATACCTTTAAAACAACCGATTTTTGAGAAAAACATTTTTAAGTTTTGGCAACTCTACAAAGTCTTGTGTTCTATCTTAACCAACCACAAAGTGCAGAGGATCGTCGTGGGCTCCAATCAGAACGCTTTAAGATGCAACACAAATAAGTTCTACACCCGTGTTAGTCAGTCATCCATTGAAGAAAAGTTATATACTTATATATTTTTTAATAAATATTATTAAAATGGCTCCTTAGGTGCCAAAACGTGCCGATTGCTCTCCCAAAGAGAAGCAGAGGTGTTGCACTTTGTGAAGAAGGCTACACATACAAAGAAATTGAAAAAATATTGGGTGGAGGAGCTACCAAGTCTGGAGTAAGAAAGGTTTGCCAACGCTACAAGGAGACTAAAACTATAAAAACAGACCGAAAATCGTCCGAAACCCAAAGGTTATGCCACAAAATGAATGAAGCAAATGTTGCCTTACCCTGCAGAACCATCGTCAAACATCCAAACATAAACAAGGTCATTAAAGGTGCTGGACTCGATAATACAGATATAACATTTGGGAAAAAATTAGGCAAGAATAATAAAAGTCTAACCATAACATGAAACAAACAAGGTATAAACAACTGAAATGGGCTGTAACACATAAGGAATGGACTTCAGAAGATTGGGCAAAGGTGATATGGAGTGATGAGACCAAAATTTTCACTTTTGAGAGTGATGGAATCAGATTTGTTCGTTGCGATCAAGTTGAAGATTTGATACCAGAATGCACTACTGCGACAATGAAACTTCCTCTGAGTGTCATGGTGCGGGCTTGCATGATAAGGGGCAGTTTTGGATGTCTGGAAGTGGTAGAAGGCACAATTAAGGCTAACAGACATCAATATGTGATTCTGGAGCCAAAATTATTGCCCAGCACAATGATTTGTCCGAGTGTAACCGTGGTAAATCCAATTTCCAGCAGCATGGACCCCCATGCCACATAGCAAAACGAATATGAAATGGTTACAGAACCACCATATTGTTGTTCTACCTTAGCCAGGGAACCACCTGGACTCGAATCCTATTTAAAATCTCTGGGTCTAGATTGAAAATACTGGTTTCTCGCCACAAACCCAGAAATAAAAGAGAAATAATTGAAGTGATTATTCAAGCATGGTTCCATGTCATCAAACCTGAAAACTAGTGACGTTTGGTGGACTCCATGTGTAGAAGAATTGAGGAAGTTATTAAACTTAAAGGATTTCCAACGAAATAGTAACATTAAAATGTTAATTTGAAATATTATGCAAAATCTTCGTAATTAATAAATAATTTGTGTTTTGCCATGACGTGCCATGATTATTTTTCTAAACAAAACTTTTTAATTTTTTCAGAATATAACAGTATAATATGTGGTTGAATTAATTAGCTAACAAAATTACCTTTAAATACCAACGTGATTTAAAAAAGAGCGAATGAAAATCAAATACAAGATATTTATAAAAAGTGTCCATACATAAGTCCACTAGTGTATATCGACAATCGATCAAACTTCTAACTACAGACTAGACAAACTATTATTACAACTTATATTTAACAGATTGCATCCAACGCAACGCATCAAACGGTTCGTCAATCGCTAATACAAAACTATATGTACAATCCATGAAATGGTCAAATTTTGACCAATGAACATGATGCTTCGTTAAAATGTACATGTATTGTTTTATTTATATTCTATATAGGCAGAAAAATATACAGGACCATACTTACCTGGAGGCGTATTTCCTTTTCCGTGTTCAATACGAGGCAACTATGCCTCGAAATCAACACGGGTTTGTAACGACATTTTTTCTTCAAACCCGCGTCCAATAGAAGGCAAGCGGCATCCTACTGTGCACGGATTTGTAACGCCAATCCCTTCCCAAATCCGTGTTCAGTACGAGGCACGCGTCGTCCAAACGTGATTATAACATAAAAAGGAAGTGTGTGCATACATGCACAATATAATGGATGGGCAATAAAACGCAAACAGCCTTACTATTAAAATAAATAAAAACACTTTATAATATAGTACTTGTAATACTTTATATTATCAATCTTATAAAATAAATTCTCTAAAATAAACTCGCATGTCATCATAATTTTTAAAAAACATCCCAGGTTTTGAATGGTTTGTTTGGCAAAGCAAGGTTTGTCTAGCGGGTATGTGTAATTATTCTAATACATTTCTTTCCATGTTTCTGTTATAAATACAGGTATAAACTTGTCTATAATGCATTCACTTAACATGCCTCGTACTGAACACGGGTTTGGGAAGGAAATTGGCGTTACAAACCCTTGCAAAGTAGGATGCCGCTTGCCTTCTACTGGACACGGGTTTGGTGGATAAATGGCGTTACAAACCCGTGTTGATTTCGAGGCATGGTTGCCTCGTATTGAACACGGAAAAGGAAATACGCTACCTGGGGGTTATTTGGGAGTCAATTTGGGAGGCGGGAATGGGTACTGCCGCTCCGGGAACCTTTATTGGATAACCAAAACCCCTGCCATAGGTCACCCCAAGTGATTCGCTACTTTTGGTGATTTAGCAGGGGTGCCCGGGACCCGGGTTCATGGGATGAGGTTTGTCTAGGTCTTGGAGTGGATGACCAGGACACACTGAACCACAGATTTCTACACACCCCTTTTCCTTCCCAGAACTCTCCTCTCCTTCCTTTCCCTAAAAAAACCCTCCCCCAAGTGATTCGCTACTTTTGGTGATTTAGCAGGGGTGCCCGGGTTCATGGGATGAGGTTTGTCTAGGTCTTGGAGTGGATGACCAGGACACACTGAACCCCAGATTTCTACACACCCCTTTTCCTTCCCAGAACTCTCCTCTCCTTCCTTTCCCTAAAAAATCCTCCACACAGCACCCCCAAAGATAACATAGGCCCTAAGGGAAATTATTTTCCTCGGGGCCTCCTGTGTGGAGTTCATGAAAAAAAAACTTGAGATTAACACTGTTTATTAGACAAATTTAGGTACAGTTTGACCGCAGAGGACATGTGGAACAAATGTTATTGGAAATGCTATTATTTAAATCTGATCTATATTTTAATAATAATATCTAATGTGTTCTTTAATTAACGTATTTAGGAAATCAAAAACAACGTTTTATGATGGGCGGTACAATAGTACCTACGAGGATTTGATTAAAATATTTATCTTCCTAAATGTGATTCGTTCCTCGGTAAGAGACAGATTGAGGTGTAAGGCTTCGAAGAATATTAATCTAATGAGAGAAGTGTGATTAAGATATATAATAGGCAATACAAGAATGACACTCTCAGGTAGGAATACTTAATTTAAAGATATGATAGCCTAAAAAGATTTTTTTTAGTTTGGAACTAAATTTTATTGGGCTTTTATGCATCTTAGTTGCGAAGCGAGTTTATTCCAAGCTTTAGGCCCAGATACCTCCAAACTTAGTATTTAGCTTGCGCTTAGGTTCTATCGGTTCTATAACTGAAGATGTTGCTGATCTAAGGCCTCTAAGGGTCAACCGCCTTGGACCAGTGTTTTCCGGGACGCTTAGTTCAGAGATGCAGGGTAGAACCATTTCATTGATGGATAAACAGCACAATTTGTACTGGATTCTTTCAGGGGACGAGCTAGTGAAATGCTTATGCTACGGCCAGACCCTTGCGACAAGCTGCTTGTCGCAAGCTCAGGCAAGCTCTGGGCTCTGGCAAACGAATGGCTGGCGTCCCCACACTTGCAAGCGCGCCAGTATATGCGCGGCGCGCGCAGCGCCCAAAGATGGCGGACGTCGAATCAGCTGCATCAGCTGTCATTTTTGCGCTAACCTATTTCTATTTTAAAGCGAAACAAAACGAAAGAGAAGATAGTGGATGATTAAAATCCATAGTAATCGTACCAGGTAATTCATTTAATATTCTAATATTTGGTTTATTGTCCGTAAGTAGTACCAACGTGTGGATGCCACGCCAGCGTTTGCCGCAAGCGCTTGCCGCTTGTGGCCAAAATATCCGACCTCAATCGGATCGGCGGCAAGCTCTCGCAAGCTCTTGCAAGCCTACGCAAGCCAAGCCACACGCGCGCTGGGACTTGTGGACGCTTGCGGAGGCTTGCCATGTGTTTGGAGCCGGTATTAAATATTTAGAGACCCCGGTTATGAGCCGTGCCGCTCCATCAACACAGATTGAAGTTTGTCAGTTTGATATTTTAGATGGCTAGCATAAACGCAGTTTAACACACGCAACCAGAAAGTGTTGCGAAGTTAGACAGTTTATTTCCAACCTTCACTGCTTGTAAGCGATTGGATGGATAGGATGCTAGCCAATTTTTGATGTCAGAATACAAACTAAATGCTTCTTCTAATCTCTTAATGAGGAAATCGTAATCTAACTAACTAACTAACCATCACGCCGTTTCCCCGCAGGGTTAGGCAGAGAGGACGGACCGCCAAACAACTCGGTCTTGGCACACACTCCTTGCCTCGTTAACATTCATACATCGTCTCATACATGCTCTTCTATTATTCTGACTCTTGACATGGCCCGACTCAAGTATCTGATTCACTTGGTCGTGCCATGTCTTTCTCGGGCGTCCCCGACTTCTTCTACCATTCAAATTTGCGTCATATATTCTCCTTACACTCCTTTCCTCGTTCATTCTCTCTACATGCCCGAACCATCGGAGCGTTCCTTTCTTGATCTTACTCATTACGCTTACATCAAGCCTTGCATTCTTTGAGGATCTCCGCGTATCTCACACGATCATACATGGTTTTACGACACATACGCCTCAGGGATCTCATTTCTAGAGCATTCAGAAGTCGTAATCAATCGTGTCAAACGCTGCACTCGTGTCTAGGATCGTGATGAGTGCTTTACCTGTTCTAGACAGTATACGAAGTACTTAGTACGGTTTCTGAATAATTTATTTGAATTCTACTGACTTGTTATTTGTGCAGCAGCAATTTTCTCCAAGATTTTTGATATGAAAGGTAAATTTGAAAAGCGTAGATAATTATTCAAGTTATTGGAATCTAGTTGTGACTTTTTAGTATTGATCTACAGTTACTATTAACTACAGCTAACTTAAGTAGTTCCGAGATGTTGTTATTAACTACACCTGTGCTGAGAGATTTATTAAAAACGTGAACTAGGAACGGATCTAATATAATGGAACTTTTTTTAATATCCATGTTGGAATAGGATCATCACTGTACTGCTTATTTGTAGATCGCACTGCGATGTGGAGGCACGAATGGATTTAATTTTTTCTCGTCTTTGAGTCCTAGGCAGTCTAGGCACCTAGTCATTCGGAGGAATTAATGTCTGTTTTAGTTGGAACAGTGACTTCGGAAATGATAGTCTTCATTGAGTTCATGGGTTGGTTCGCTCAGAGTCAATCTTTTCATTTCAATATTCCGAGATTATGGGCTGAGATTTACCTAACACTGTTTGGGTTTTGTAGATATGAAACATTATTTTAATTATGTTACGTTGTTAAGTTTTGGTATTAATTTATCAATTTTTCAAAATAGTTCACATATCTTTAACAGTGCTCCATATTTTATGTCCGGGTTAAATCTTTCCCAAATGAAAGACTAAACCCTTCCACACACTTTTCCACAAATGATTATCTAGTAAATCCACGCAAAGTAAGTGCACTATATAGGTATAATAAATAAATAAAAAAACAATACAAGAACAATGCTTCAATCCACCAGAAACATAATGGGAAAATATTTCACCGACTCCAGATATTTTCGTATCAGAGGGTTCGGCTCTGATGAAATCCTAACTGGTCCGATAAATCCTACTGATCCCTCAATATAAATATTTAAAAAATCTTTCGTAATCCTAAATACATGTATTTAAAATGACTGACTTTTTCATTTTTATGTATAAATTCTTTGACAAATCTAATACGCCTAATTTTCATGTTATTATTGATAGTTTTATTTCTATTTTAGGTAAATTATAAATATAAATCTAATAATTATTGTATAAATTAAAATGAAATTGGTTCTAATTGATTTTGGCTTTCTTTTTTTACATTTATTAAATATTTAGAAGAATCCTTTAAAATCACCGTTCTTTTGGTGTAATTAGCCATGAATTTCACGATAAAAAAATATTAGGTGAGTACCTAGGTAAGTAGGGCTTCCTTTACTACCCTGCTTTGCCTGACAGTTCAACCCTTTAAGTTTTACCCTATTCTCTACTGTTTCTTTTCTATTATAATATGACACCTTTTCTTATTTTTCGACTGTTGAATAAATATTTCCAAACATTGTGATGGAAATATCGTTCCGGGCTGAATATGTTGATCTAGAAATTTCAATCAGAAGGGTTGTTCAGATTTAATGGCTCAAGAACTTAATGTACGAGAACATAAGCTGCTTCAGTACACATAACTTCTGCTTTGTACAACTAAAATGTACGGACACTACAATGTACCTACACTACTATGTACCTATACTACATACCATGTCAGCTCGATGACATTTGATACAGGTACCTACCTAGCTCCTAAAATATTTAACCTTCCCCCTGAGAACTTAAAAACCGAAACCCAAATCCACACCTTTAAAAAACAATTATCACCATGGATCCTTACGTTTAGAACCTATGGTACATAAAATTTGTTACTTAACTTGAATTGTATAATTTTAATAACTGTTATTATCAATCTATTATTATTATTCTAGTACTTATATTTACTACTGCATTTAGAAACCATGCCATATAATATTTACCATTTAGTTTAATTTGTGTAATTTAATAACTTATAATTTAATTTATCAACCATAAGTTGCTTGACGTATTTCAACATATCGTTCGCCATATATTCCAATTGGGAATGTACGGCGAGCGATATGCCGAAATACGCCAAGCCACGTATATTATAGCTGTATGGGTACACAGATTAATCTGTAAACTTCACCTGCCGTAACACAGGGACATCCCTAGCATGGCGGGTGAAATAACACAAAAATGTGTACAATTTACTTTCTTATAATAAATAAATTTTTAATTTGTAAATCCCCCAAATAAATTGAAGTTGCCGCGGCATTCCGAATTTCTATATCGTTTTAAGTTTCTAAAAAAATATGTCATTTTTTAAGATCATATCTACCTATACATTTGCCACTTCGAAACGGTAAGTAATTAAGTGAATGAAATTCCCTCGATAGAAAAAAATCACAAAGTATGCTCCGAAAATAATAATAATATTAATGTATCTATAGCTAAAAAAAAAATAACCGTACATATTCAGTGTTAATATTTACAATGGTTTATATAAGTAAAAAAGATCAACAACAGAAAATAATATAAATATGAACAGTAGGTTAAAGAATAGAAAATAGTTATAAATTTAGGTTTTTCGTAATCCGCCTCACTAGGCTAGCCTGTGTTGAGGCAGTAATTTTTAAGTCAATTTATATTACTTATTAACATACCTACACTTATATTAAAATATAATCATACAATAGATTTGTTGCATTAACAATAATTTTGAATAATAACAATCATTCAGTGTTAATATTTACAATGGTTTATATAAGTAAAAAAGATCAACAACAGAAAAAAAATATAAATATGAACAGTAGGTTAAAGAATAGAAAATAGTTATAAATTTAGGTTTTTCGTAATCCGCCTCACTAGGCTAGCCTGTGTTGAGGCAGTAATTTTTAAGTCAATTTATATTACTTATTAACATACCTACATTTATATTAAAATATAATCATACAATAGATTTGTTGCATTAACAATAATTTTGAATAATAACAATCAGTATATTGGTTTAAATTCGAATTTGGGCGAGCGCGCCGGTAAAGGCCCTATCTTTTATGTTATTTTTGAAAATAATTGTGAATCACATTTTTTTACTCTATATGGAAGAGTGTTATAAAATCTTATTAATCAATGGGGAATTGAATATCCTAGTGCTTCTGTAAATAAATTAACTACCTTGTTCGATATTAATCTACCCATCTACATAGTTTTACAATTTAAAAAAAAATGGAACGGATTCTTTCCTCTAACCTCAAAGACACTAGGTAAACACTTTGATGATAGTCAACTATGCACTATACTATATTTTTTTCATTTTCAAAACCTTCTCCCAGAATGATCCATGAAAGATAGATGCACATCCATTGTTTTAAAAAATTATAGTAGTTAGGTAGGTAACTACAAACAAATATTATATTCTCTAAGAAAAACAACCTTTCTTGTTCTAATCCATTCAGAATTTTAATCACATTTTCTCCGTTTACTAATAAGGGCGCACGCAGACGAGATTCTTGTTTGCGGACGCCTTAAATGTTCAATTCGCTCAAAGTGACTAATAAGGGAGCACGCAGAGGAGATTCTTGTCTGCGGACGCCCTAAATGTTCAATTCGCTAAAAGTTACTAATAAGGGCGCACGCAGACGAGATTCTTGTCTGCGGACGCCCTAAATGTTCATTTCGCTAAAAGTTACTAATAAGGGCGCACGCAGACGAGATTCTTGTCTGCGGACGCCCTAAATGTTCAATTCGCTAAAAGTCCTTCTAGTTTTATTTGTATGAATTTTGCAGATGAGAAGAGGTGACTTTTATTAGTACTTGTAATCAGGTTGTTATGTTTTTTTTTTATTTCTCGGTAGGTACTGTGATGGTAATAAGTTATTGACGCAGTTTTTGTAATTTTTATAAATTCTGAAAAAACCGTATAGGCATACGCCAACCGATATAAAATCTACAAAGTTACGACAACATTTGAAAACTTTTGATAGTGATACACCTTCTAGGTATATGAGTGTAATTTGGTTCCATTGTTCGTAATTGCAAAAACAACCATCAAACTTCTAGGTGTTTATCTGGATTCAGACCTTTCGCTAAAAAGTCAAGTAAATAGGACCGTCAGTACTGGATTCTTCTATCTAAGACAACTTAAATCAATTCGTAGGAACCTCTCAACGGAGGCAACTAAGCTTGTGAACTCATACATAGTTTCACGTCTTGATTATTGTAATGGCATTTATGCAAAACTTCCTAAATGCCAAACTGATAAACTACAATCAGTGTTCAACGCCGCAGCACGGCTAATTACTGGGGTACCCAAGTTTTCGCACATTTCGGAACACCTTCGAAATCTTCACTGGCTGAAGTGTCCTGAAAGAATCCAATACAAGTTATGCTGGATGGTGTTTAAAGCTCTCAATGAAATGGCTCCACCCTATATCTCTGAATTGTGCATTCCGGAAAATATTGGTCTAAGGCAGTCAACTCTTAGATCAGCGACATCATCTGCAATCGGAAGGTTGAAATAACCTAAGCGAAATCTGAACACACTAATTTTGGTGATCGTGCATTCGGAGTATCCGGCCCTGAGGCTTGGAATAAACTTCCTATGGAATTAAGATGCATAACCAGCCCAATAGAATTTAGATCCAAACTTAAAACTCACCTATTTGAACACTCATTTCCATAAATTCGCTATTTCATTCAAATATTGCTATCCAATCTGTTGTTGAGCGATGAATTATCTTATTGCGTTGAGATCGATTAAATTCATTCATTCATTTAAGATACCTATTCTTTCCTTTAAATACAGTTAACCCATTAAAATCATTTTCAAAACCGTGTTATAAAGTTGTAATATCATGTACGAACTTCCTTCTTCTTCTGGCGCTAACAATATTAATATTAAAAAAGGGTATAAAATAATTTGTAAAATGTGTAGAATAAAATATGTATGTATGTATACATGTATATATAAAATCATCAAACTGCTTCGACTTGCAGCAATAACTTTCTTCTCTGTCTGTACCTATATCGGTAGAGTTTTGTTGATCACTTGGTAATATTAGACACCTCGCAAAACTAAAAAATATTTATTGTTATATGTAAACACCTTTGATTATATAATGTCTAGATAGAGCGCTTGAGCGACGAAACGCCAAAAAATATATCAGTGAACTGTTCACTGATAAGCTCGTCCTATCCGCTCAGTGGCGACACTATCGTTGTGCGGTAAACACGTGTTGTGTGTCATTTGAAAATGACGATTTACGCTATAATAGTGTGCAGGAATTACAAAGGACGATTGAAAACTACTAAAAATGTTACCTATAATCGGTAAGCTACCTTTTAATAACCATTTAGTCAAAGAAACAATTCAGTTTTAATAGTGTAATTTGGTCTGACAGTTTGGTCTTAGGACAACGCTATTTGACGCCATGTTTACAGGGTTGCCTGTTCTTCAAATAAAATTTTCCCATGAGTGCGTTGTTAATTTTAAAATAGGTTTAAAATAATTACCCAAAAGTACATTATATATAATAATATTGTAAATGTGAAAGTTCGCCTTTATGTTTAAGTGTTTGTAAATTCTTCGCGTTGACACTATATTTAAAAAAGTTATGAATACGAAATTTATCTATTAAAATTACAAAAAATGTGACAGGTTTGTTTGGTGAACTTTTAATTTTATTCATACATATTTTACAGAATACCTAATGATCCTATTATATTACGAAGTAAGTGGATAGAAATAATAAGAAAAAGCCGCGGAGCTGGCAATCAGCTAAAACAACTGTTATTTGCTCTGATCAAAACAACTGTTTAACTTAATTTTTTTTAATGTATTTTGTCTTTATTATATAACTAAATAAAACCATTTCTAATGCTTTTCGTTGTCTTTATTTGTTAAAAATAATCACATATAAATAAATCTCTTTTAACAATGATTTTCTTTTCATTTATATCATTATATGTAGAAAACTATCTTACGCAAATGTATTCAAAATTAAACGAATTATTGGTTCCGCAAAATCGAAACATATTTTTACCCACTTTTATGGGAAATACTCGGGAGCTGGTATCACTCAGCGACGTAATGCGCCTGTAAAACTATAGAAGTTATGCATAGTTGTGTGCGTATCACACACACTGGTGTTTTAAATCTGGCCTGTTGTTTTTGTCGGAATTGCAGCGCAACACTCTATCTAGACATTATATAATCAAAGGTAAACACCTATTTTAATTGTAAATCTCTAATTTTAAGTCACATTTGTAAATATATATG
Organism: Limnephilus lunatus; assembly: GCA_917563855.2. Lineage (NCBI taxonomy): Eukaryota > Metazoa > Arthropoda > Insecta > Trichoptera > Limnephilidae > Limnephilus > Limnephilus lunatus. The sequence continues at coordinate 50,224,679 of OU830600.1, forward strand.
TATGCCACTAGTTTTCAATCAGTAGTAATAAGTCTTAGTCGTAAGTCACTAGCTATGTACATAATAATATATAAGTCTTAAATGTAAGTACCTAGTTATAATTTTGAATCTTAATTAAAAAAATAATTGAAAAATAGCTTATAACTTAACCTTACGTAACCTATTTAAAGCACATCTCTTGTATTTCAATATCTTTGCTTATAACCTAACCTAACGTAACCTATTTAACCAATTTTTTCATTACTTTTAAAGGGTTTTCAAATGTGTTGAATTGAGTTGATTCTGAGTTGTCCGGTCACCGTGTAATTTATAATAATAAAACTATAAATGTGAAGAAGAAATATTCAATAATTTTAGCTTTATTTCAATTTAACACTGCGGGCTTTGAAAAAGGGGGGAATTTGCAAAGTCTACATAGTTACAATAGCTCCTAGCCGTTCATGCAATAATGGTTTGCCTGCAACATCTCCCAGCTCACATCTCCCTGCCAAGCACTCGATGATGGTTTGCCTGCTACACTCCACTGCCGATGCATCTATCGGTTCCAAGTAATGTTGTCAATAATCAGTGCAAGTCAAATCAGCGGGGCTCGTCGCGGCGGTATCACAGCTGAATATTTGGTTTACACGACCTTGCGACCTCCATAATGAATAATAAACGGGTATCATATCAACACAAACATAACACGATTCATGAGAAAATTTCCATTTTCATGCGACAAATATAAACTTATTCAAAGTAAAATAATTATTCATTCTTGACAATCTAGATTACTATACTTACAGGACGGTCTTCTGCGACCGTTTCTACAAATAATACTTCAAACATTACCACAGACATTTTGTTTGAACATGCTGCATTAGTAGGGCAGGGCCACGACGTTTTTTTTAAGTGAAACTTCTATAGCGGATGAAACGGAAATGACGATTAGTGCACCTGCGACGCATCAACTACGCTCATCGGCCGCTTTGATAATGATGTCACTTTTAGAGGTTCCTATTGGTTGGGATATGAAACGGAAATTACGCGAGGTCTGCGCTCATTGGTCGCTTTAATTAGGGGGCATACATTAATTACATAATTAATGTATTCACCCTTATGACCTCACTTTTCAAGTGTTGGTTGAGATTGTTTTGGTAAAGTTTCGCTTTTACCGCGTGTAAACTGCACTCGAATCTTTTAAGTTTTCTATCGGCCTCGGAAAACAAAAACATCGTGGCCCCTGTGACGTAACCATCCACAAAATGTATACGTGGTTTTTGTCGCAGGAGACAGGCCTTTAAGTCCTATTTGTAAAAAAATCTCCCGAAAACACTGGCTAGCAAACACAAAGCAATCTTTGAAATGTTACATTGTTAAATCGATGTTATTTGTGTGGTTCTGATGCTAAGGTTTGAATATTTGTTTAGCTTTCTACATGCAGATAGCTCCGTACTTGAATGATAACAGATTTCTAAAGAAATGTTTACGTTTCACAGCTGCATTTATTAATAATTTCATTTCGGAGTATAATTCTGCGTATAAACATGAGAAAAAAGCCAGTCGAGCCACGAAATATGGGAAGGGTTTTTTTTTAAATTATTTTATTCTTTCGTAATCCTCTAACTAGGTAGCAACTTTTAACAATACCCTTTCATGTGTCTATAAATTATTTAGTACTGCGGCTCATTCCTTTTTACTGTCACTATCTGATGGTTGTATTTAATTGACTGAATTTATGTTACGTTAATGTCATCATGAGGAAAAAATCTTAACTGGATAAAAAAACCTCATAATGGGAAAGGAACGAATCAATATTATATAGGTACATTTAACTGTCGAGGTGCCATTCGATAGATAATGATCACTTCCATAGATAATTATTTTGAAGTTGTAATTTGGCAAAAGATATTGTTGTGTTACTTCGTCGGTATCAGTAATTAGAATAACCTCACTATTCACCATAGTAATAAATTAATCAGTTGTAGAAGTAGGCGCACTGCAAGGTGCGAAGTTATCTTGCACTTTTGTAAGTTTTTGGAATTTAGAATTATTATTTTATCTGAATGGATAGCAAAAAGTGGTGCCTAATGTGAAATTGAGATACTTTTATCAAACACCTTTCGCTCAGGAATACCGCACGCATGTATGTATCATTTCTAAATATAATTTTATTTGTTGTCTTGTAAAAACTTGATAAGGTGTTGGCGCCACGAAGCACCGAGAAGCGACATGAAGTATATTAATATGTTGTTAATGTGTGTTAATTGTACAATCTTATAGAATTATTTTATACATTATTTCATTAAATGCATAGGCTTCATTACCTCTTCTATAAAATGTTTAATGACTTGCCGAGAACCTTACATGTCATTAGCACAGAAATATATACATTTGTTAAGTACAATAAATTGGTATTAAATATGAATAGTATATCTTCTATTAGTTTTACAAACTCGCTACTATTCGTAGGTATACATAAAGTGAATTTGAAAAAGTTTTTAAAGATAATTCGAAAAAAATATCTACCGAATTGAAAGTATTATTGGCGTTTCTTATTCGGTAGTCGTTAACTACCTAGACGTTCGCTGTTGCAGGCTTGTTTCAAAATAAACAGCATACACCAATGGAGCAACATAGGATATAAGTAACTTTTCAAAATTCATTTTACGCAATAATTTGCATGGTTCCAGTATTGACTGAATGATTTAGATGAAATTTAGGGTTAGAATAAAGAAATGTATGTCTTGCGGTTTATTCACGATTTTTTTCGTAAACACTTATTTTGCCTGAATGTCTGGATAATAATTTGAACAAGTTGCATCGCAATTGTTACCCGACTTTCTAGTTTTAACTTCTAATACGATGGTGCAGCGTCCATTATTAGGTTAGAGCCAATTCAGCTGCCTTCACGGTTCATTGCGTTATTGTATTGTCGCAGTTGTGTGCAGTGGTAGTCTACTACCTACCCTAATTACACATATCGTCTCCACGGCTCCATCGCGCTCCACCCACTCCCACCACTCCCACGAGGCAGTGGCGTGCACAGAGTTTTTAGTGAGCTAGAGTGCTAAGATTGAAAAATTCGACGCAAATGATGTTGTTGTAGCTGAAAACGTTTTTTATTTTTTTTCGAAATTTCAATATTTTGTATGAAGAATTTTTATTCAGGGTAGGCATGCATACCTATAGGCATGCCGTCGCTAGATAAAAATCTTCATACAAAAAATTGAAATTTCGAAAAAAAAAAAAATCATTTTCAGCTACAACAACATCAATAAGTTTTTTATTTTCCAGTCTTAGCCCTCTAGCTCACTAAAATTTCTGTGCATGCCCCTGCCACCAGGCCACCCCCTCCTGGCCACCGATGAACCGTGCGTACTGTGTAATTCCCTTTGGATAAGCCCTAACCAACCCCTTGGCACGCACAGAGCGGGGATATACCATATACCGGACCTCTCGAGGGTGCTCAAAACGTGCTGCGAAATTCGCAATGATTCTTCGCGACTTCTGTACTAGTTTTTCTTCATGATGTATGTATGTTATTTTCTTCATGATCATGACCATAGTAAATTCAATTAATCCCTCAGGCCTCATACATATTTTATCACAATACACTTAAAATACGCTTTCTAATTTTTGCATTTTGAATAAACATAAAAATTTTAATAATGGCTCACCTTAACTTTTTTTGACGTTTCATGTAAACATAATTACTTAATAAAAAATTCCGAAAGTTTCATAAATAATTTTTTAATTCCAGTCGGAGACTTTGGTTTCATAAAGGTGTGCATTTTAATTATTTTCTGGTTAACATTTAGATTTGAATATATAGCGTTAACGCCGCCGTTTACATCATGTTTTTCATTTTGTTAGTAAGGGATACATAAATGATTTCTACGAGACCTACATGAGTTGTTCCCAAAACGAAAAAATTAGCCTGACGGGTTAAATGATTGTTAATATTGCTTTTAAACAGAATTAAATGGTTATGTTGATATTATTTATACATTGCAGGTTCAAACTAAAATATGTTTCTTGGCATTACAATTCATAATAATCGATATGTTAGTAGGTATGATTTTTTTTGTCGTCAATAACAAGTTGTTTTCGATGAACGCTCATTTTTTTACGGCAAATCGATGTTTTGTACAGATGAACTAGTAGGTTCATTAGGTATCACGTATTCCATCAAAAAGTTGTTCAGAAATTATCTTCATGATGTATGATTTGTAATTAGGTGTAGTCAGTCAGTTACCTATACAATTATTATCTCCTTTCATTTCTATTGTTTCCCAGTTCTTGTTATATATTCTGTGTTATTATTAGTTGTATTGTGTAAAAGAAACCAGTACAGTATTGATAAAATATTCATATATAACTAACTAACTAACCATCACGCCGTTTCCCCGCAGGGGTAGGCAGAGAGGACGGACCGCCAAACAACTCGGTCTTGGCACACACTCCTTGCCTCGTTCACATTCATACATCGTCTCATATTCATATATTCATATATAGAATTATTAATTAATAGATTAATATTGATTTTTTTTTTTACTTTTGTTGAAAATACCTGTGTAGTGTGTTACCTGGTTCGGAATTTATTTTAAAAGGGTTTAGCCGTAAATATCAATTACATAAATTACAGTTATATTTGACCTACTTTACCTTATTTTGATGTACAGTTTATTACAACTAGATGAATTCCCCGGCGTTGTCCGGGCTTTAAGCATATTTTTGTGGAAATGAGATGTAGACAGTCATTTTCCTCTTATTTTGAACGTCAAGTGTGCAAAATTTCATCAAGAGTTATCAAAACTCTGAAGTTAATGGGTGGAAAATGTGGATATGTGTGGTTTTTTCGAAATCTCATTTAAGTATATTCACCTTCCTCTTGTTTAATTTTTTTTTGTTATTTGTTGCCCAAGTGCGCAAAATTTCATCAACCTCGTAATAAAACTATATTTGTATTAAAAATATGTAGGTATGGGTAGTCAGATTTTTTGTTTGTTTGACGATTGCTTATTATGATAAAATTTTAGGTTTTCATGGCCAAAAGTATTAAAGTGATTTATTTTTTGGGTATTGAATCAAATGTCTTAAGGACGTAACGTAGCACGGCATAATACCCCGAAAATAATCGCTTCAATTCCTGAAAGTAGTTGAATAAAATAACGGTTGCTTAATTTTTATTATTTGAATTGTTATTGGTAGGTACTCGTAGTAGGTTCGTATGTTTGAATGAATGCTATCTCTAACTTTATTTACATCTGTAAAACTTTATTCCACTTTTTTCGCACTGAATAATAAATAAATAAAACCGTATATGTAGTAATATCGGTTCCATGCCAACTCAGGATGAAACCAACCCAGAACCACACCAGAAAGGTCATTAAAAGTTATGAAAAAATATTTTTAAAATAGCCAGTAACCCTAACCTAACTTAACCTATTTAACTATTTTTTATCATCACTCTTAATGACCTTTCTGAGGTGGTTCTGAGTTGGTTTCATTCTGAGTTAACCGGTCACCAGTTATATCATTAGATCATATCAACTCGACAATATGTAAAATAATGAGATATATGTGCTGTATACGGTGATCAAACAACAAAACCATTTTTATATGAATTTTAAGTTGGCGAAATTTATTGATCTCGTTAATGCTAGGCATACACGATTTACTTATTTAGCACAAAAGATTTCTTAATATATAACATGCCAGTTTTGTTGTAATATATTACGTCGTTAAGTACCTACTTAATAATAGAGTTCCATAACAACCCAACGAAGTGGCATTTACCCCTTCGAACATTCATCAAAAGTGATGTTTTTTTTTAATTGCCCTTAACCTAACGAACCTATTTTTTTCATCACTTTTGATAACTTTTCAAAGGAGTGATTAAGTTGCACAATGTTGAGATGTCCGGCCACCAACAATAGCTGTGGACATGTTTTATAATATAATCCAGTGCCCATATCATTTTAACCTTTACAAATTTCTTACTCGTAATAAATGCACGAGAGATAACTTTACCAATCATATTAAAAATAATGCTTTTGAAAAATTGTTTACCCACATCAGTATTCAGTGAATGATGACGACCCTCAAATATCCGCCAATCCTTCGGTGTCGGGGTTGTCGATCTGTGCGGGCTGCCATTTAATCTAGCCTAATTTAACTTTACACTGCCGAAATGAGCCCAACCTACAGAATTGTAAAGCGGGAAAATTCAATTAAATATCAACCCTTTGCCTGGCTTTCGGTTTATTTTACTTGTGAAACATTTTTATACCTTGGCCATCACCCCTCACAATTTTAGACACCGTAATATGATTGTTTAACGGCGGAGGTGTATTTGTAGAAATCTATTTGTACGTGGTTAATTTTAGAATATTGTTTTTCCCTTTGTCGGAGACACGTTGTATAAAAATGAATGAGAAAGCGCGCTCGACGGTTTTGTTTCCGTGGCTAAAATAAGTATCTTTTATAAAGCTTTCCTATTTTGAAAGATTTCACCAAACTAAATATTTATTTTCGTCTTATTTTACAAGAGTTGTGAACTTAATATGTTTATACAGAGCTTTAAGCCGGCACTTATGGCGGATACTTAAACCGGAAGCCAATTTTCTTTTGTCTTAATGGCGTCCCTTCCGGCGCTTTTTGTCTGGTCACGCTAGTTGCCCCCGTGTTCAGAAACCCCAAAACAAAATATAAAATAAGTATCATCGCTCGTACCATTGCTAACATTCATTCTCATCAAAAAGACGAAACTTAGAAGGAAGTTAGAAAAATGTATTTATGTTAAGCAGAGTCACATTTTTCGATTTTTGGCAATTTATAGCGATCTTAATTTTAAAAGAATTTTACCGTTAATTTTTTCATTGATAATAAAAAGTAACTCTCTAATTTGAGATTCCTATCTAGGTAATATTAAAGATATTTTCATGTTGTTACCGGAAAAAAGATTCCATTTTATTATAAAAATGTCTTATCTTTTTCAACGTTTTTTTCGTGCTTTCATCTCCTCTACTCGATCTTCTTCCTGTACAACACTATTAGCCATAAGCCGAGTTCGCGCGTCTCTGTGGCAAAGAATTACCCAAAGGATTTATGGGTTTATAAAAGTGCGGATGAGATCTTCCGGACGTTTCTGGGGTATATAATAAATGTGGGAGAGTACTCGATCCATAGTAAAAGGTAGTAGGATTGGACTGAGAACTTGTGTCTCTGAAATAACAATAACCAAAAGATACACAACGTTTCTTCCGCACGGTTGTAGTAATCTATTAATTTGTAGAAGCGGCCGACATAAAGGAAGACATATCGCACCATTTGACGGAGCACTATGCGAGATTAGGCCGAGGCATGCCGCATCTCCCGTATCACCGTATCCCCGTATCCCGAGGAGACCAACTAACATCATCGCCTCACCACATCACCACCTCACCAGCTCCACATGGGTGGTGAGTGTTGAGACGGATTCAGATGATGATAATTGTAGTCTTATTAAGTTATCTTTAAGACTTTGTTGTAGCCAGACCATGGGGTCTCTTCTCGATAATACTGCTTCTGTCGATGAGAGACTCAAATTATAGATAGAATAGTCTTCTCCACTTTCATTTATTTTGATCCAGAGCGGTAGAAACATTAAAATAACAATACAGTTAGAAATATGATAATCATGATTCGGATCTTTTCTTTAAAAAAACGTAAATTATTCGTATATTACTTATATCATTGTTTGGGAACTCTAATTATTTATCTTGTGTTGACAAGAGTAATTAATATGCGAAGGATCAAATGGTGCGTGGTTGGAAGAGGACGCGTTTGGTTTTCTCCTGACTCCTTTTTCAAATAACTTCTGTTTTGTCAAGTTACATATCTGAATTTTGTCATGCAACATGTTTTTGGTTTTAGGTTTTCGGTTTTTAGGTTTATGGTTTTAGGTTTTTACAGGTTTGGTTTCAGTCAAAAATCTGAAAGAAGTTTTTTTTTCAAGTACACTTTTTATCATTAATTAATTCAGCCATTTACTTGCAACACTTCGGGGGAGTGCCATCTATTCTCTTTTGGATTATCTAGTTCGCATATTCAAGAAAATGACAGAAGATGCAAGAAGAAAGAAGAAAAGCCAAGAAAGGTCAAGAAGAGCCATGACGCAGCAAATAATAATCAGGAACATGCTAAAAGAAGCAAGAAGAGGCAAGAACAGGGTAGAAGAAACATTAAGATACAAGAAAATGCAGGCAAAACCGAGACGAGCCAACAATAGGTGAGAATTTGAAAGAAGGTGCAGTAAAAACAAAGATGGTTGAAGAAAACCTAAGAAGAAGCAAATATTAGACAAAAAGAAATAGCAAGCAGCGAGCTAGAATACCTAAGAAAAAAGTGACGAAAAGATCTAAGAAGGCAATAAGAGGCAAAAAGAGCCAAGAAGAGACAAGAACATTCAAGAAGGAGCAAGAAAAGACGAGAACATTCAAGAAGATATAAGTAGAGATAAGAAAAGACAAGAAGAGGCAAGAAGAGACAAGAAGAAAACAATTAGAAGCAAGGAAAGCCGAGAAAAGACGAGTAGATTCCAAAAGAGACAAGAAGAAACAAGAAAAATCAAGAAGACACAACAAGAGCCAAGCGGAGCCAAGAAGAGTCGAGAAGACCCTAGAAGATACAGGAAGAGCCAAGAAAAGATTTGAAGATCCAAGAAGAAGGAAGAAGAGACAAGATCCTGGAAGAGGTAAGCAGCCAGAAATAGACAAGAAGATCCTAGAAGAGCCGTGAAGAGGCAAGAAGAAGGAAGATATAATAAAAATATAACGCTCAATCCATTCCTTTATTCCTGCCTATCCTAAATTCCTATATTGGCTTATTAGGTTGCCATGTATACCGGTCGATTAAACTCCAATCTCCTTCCTATCCTAAGAGCACGTGTTCCAAGTCCTAACAAATCAGTGCCCCCCTGGTTTACTGGTCTCACCGGGACAGGAGTGCTCCTGGCTGGGGTGGTACAATCGTATCGTATCGTATGTGTTGACAAGAGTAATATGCTTTCTAAGAAATATTTTTAATGTTCAGTTGTTACGGTGTTCCTTCATGACGTATCGTTCTCGAGTGTAGTATTTCCTCGCGACGCGACGTATTCACCACACGATGGGCGTAACTCCTGTCATCGGGTCCTAGCAGTCCTAACCAGCGTTGCCAACTCTGTCTTTTTACGTAGATCTACGTATTTTAGGTCCTTCCTGAACATCCACTAACTTCATTCCAGAATCTACGTATTTTTTTTCAAATTGTACAAATTTGCAAAATAACATAACTCATTACCCCTAGATAAAAATATTTTTTAGGCAAAAGGGAAATCAGCACAAATCTAGGAAAATTTCGAACTATTACCATAATTTTTTTTATTGGAGTTGTAATCTTCTACTTCCCGGTAAAATACACAATTTCAGACAAAGGCATCACTAAGTTATTTATTGCTAGTATTTGACCTTAACTGTTTACTCCATATTCATGTTTTTTTTTCCCTAAATAGTGCCTATTACCACACATTTGCATAATTACCAAAACTATATTTCGTTTCATTTAAACCTTAGGTTCTCAACGTGGGCAATAAATAACGCCCCCTTGTGGACGTTTGAGACTTTCAGGGGGCAGTAGAAGACCCAAAGAGAGGGCGTTGAGGTGGCACAGTGATGGCGAGGGCAGGTAAAAATATAGTCTGAAAAGACAAAAAAACACGCTCATCACGCACTAATAAAGCAAAATAAACTTTAATATTGGTTAATTTTGTTATTTTATGTATTGTAATCATTTTTATCACGTGTGCAAAAAGTGGAAGAAAATTGAATCCATTAACCCCTCCCCCCCCATAAGAAAAAAGGGGATCTCTAAAAAAAAATCTCAAAGTGGGCGGTGGGCAAAATTGAGAACCAAGAGTTAGAGGCAAGGTTGAGAAACTGTGATAAATCATTAAACAAATAATAAAAAATTTGCAAAAATACATTAAAAATAATAGATACATTTCAACTTAATTACTACAAGAAATAACTAATTACGTTCACCTACCCTAACTTCTATATTTTACTCAGAAAAAAAATACGTAGATCTACTAACTTTTCATAATTCAAATTATACGATACTACGTAATTTTTCTAGTCCGATCTACGTCTTTTTCAAAAAACGGGTTGGCAACACTGGTCCTAACAGTCCTGGCAGCGCGGCGCACTCTCCTCGCAATAAAACTGTCACCGGCTTAGAATGTGGAATGTAAGAAATATTTACGGTACTATTCTATTCCCTTTATTCTACCACTTCTCACTCTGTGATACAATGACAACAGAATCTAAAGCTAGCTTTGTACGATACTCCGTACCGAACCCCACATGAAACTATCGGAACCAAGCTTTTCACGATCCTTATTCATAACTACTATTTTATAGATTAGCAGATATATCTGTTAAAAAATGCCAACACCTTTAACATTACCATAGATAATGTGGAAGTATCTAACACAAAATGTCAAAACATATACACAAAATTCACAATACTGAACAATCAGTAATAAACTAATAATGACAGTCTGCTCTATCAAATATTGCCCGCCAAACTGGACAAAAGTCGGTTACAAAAATTGAAGAAGGCGTATTTTACGTACCGAATTCCTATGGAAAGACGACCTGCGTGGAATCTGTAAGAAAAAAATCGTGTATCGGATGTTTGAGGCGCAGCTACCATCTTCCCGTGTGTACTGTTTGTAGTGTGCAGGTGTGTGTGATGCATGCATATATGTAAACACAGTGCACACACGGCTTGTTGTGTGAGCGCGTGTTTGGGGGAACACTTTAGTGCGTGTTGTAGTTCAATAACCTCTTGCGACTAAATTCCGTGTTCCGGTCCCAGCCGTGGAGACTGGGGAGTGCGTTCCCCCCATCGGGGATGCATCACTCCCCTCGCCCGCCACCCCACACAGATACATTATGGTAAGATGTCAGTCGTAGATACATTTCTAACATTTTATTATAAACATATCTAAGTAAAACACCGAAGGAATTTTAAAGAATTTACGTTAAATTTAAAGTGTCTTTAAGGTGTGATAAAGCTAACTAACTAACTAACTAACTAACCATCACGCCGTTTCCCCGCAGGGGTAGGCAGAGAGGACGGACCGCCAAACAACTCGGTCTTGGCACACAGTCTTTGCTTCACTCACATTCATACATCGTCTCATACATACTCTTCTATTATTCCGACTTTTGACATGGCCCGACTCAAGTATCTGATTCACTTGATCGTGCCATGTCTTCCTCGGGCGTCCCCTACTTCTTCTTCCATTCACATTTGCGTCATATATTCTTCTCACATTATTTTCTTCTTTCATTCGCTCTACATGTCCAAACCATCTGAGGGTCCCTTTCTTAATCTTACTCATTATGCTTACATCAGCCTTGCATTCTTTGCGGATATCCACATTTCTCACACGATCATACATGGTTTTGCCACACATTCGCCTCAGGGATCTCATTTCGACAGCATTCAGTTTACTTTCATCCTTCCTCTGCCAACTCCATGCCTCACTGCCATACATCAAGGTAGGTACCAGGACTCCATTGTGGACTGCTAGCTTCGCGTCTTTTGACAGTGTTTTATTAGCGCCAACGGCATTCAGTCCTCCATTAATGGAGTTACCTGCATTTACTCTTCTTTCAATATCTCTATCAGCCTTCCCATCTCTCGTGATAAAGCTCCCCTTATAAAAAAACGAATGTGCTTTAGACCACACGACTGAAGTAAAACTTCACTAAGGCGGCCCCTAGACGATCAATTATATTGAGCAATATTACGAATTGTGTAATATTATTGACCGTTTGGGGTTAATATTGAAGATTGCGCAATGATTGAACAAAATTTAAGCGAGTTTAATTTTTATTTAATCATTTCGCAATCTTCAATATTCACCCCAAACGGTCACTAATATTACACAATTCGTAATATTGCTCAATATAATTGTGTCGTCTAGGGGCCGCCTAACTTTTGCCGTCCATTAACAATAACAGGAATAAAAATATCCCCATCCCCTTAACATCCCCATCAAGTCAACTCTCAACTCTCATTTATTAACTCTCAACTCTCAGCTCAACTCATATCATTGATTAGCGTTTCACATTGATAAGCGTTTCATATTGATTAGCGTTTCACATTTTTTCGTAACGTTTCACATTTTTTCGTAACGTTTCATAATTTTTCGTAACGTTTCATATATTTTGGTAACGTATTCATCATTTTACCCCCAAGTGTCGAGCGTGCGTAAAGAAGTTTTACTTTAAAAATAACAAAAAAAGTTGGCAAACTATCATTATTAGATAAATATATTCAAAAAGGCAGATTTTTACCTCATATATTATTACAGTAACTAGCTAGGAAGAGAGGATAGATTGCCCCACAACTCTTTCTCGACGTACACTCTTATTTTATTCTGTATATAAACATGTTGAAAAAAGTCGTTATAAATGTTTTATTGTCGCTTGGTGCGTCAGTGTAGTTTTATCTATGTTCTTGAAGCGTATTGTTTTCAAGGTTCGTTAGATAAAATGAGAATAAAACTCTTGCAATGTTACGAAATAGTAAACGCAAGGTAGAAATTATGTGTTTTACTTCATGCGCCTAATCTTATATAATATTAAACTTCGATAAGTAGGTACTTATGTAGTTGTTTATTTGTGAAATAACGTAATATGCCTTATACTTGTTATTACTGTTTTAAAGTTCAACGCGCTGAAAGCCGTGACATTTTATTTGAATGCTTCAAGACTGCAGTTAAATTATATACGTAAGTAACGACTTCACCTATAATAATCGATACCTCTAAGCCAGCGGTTACTGAAATAGGTTCCGCCGAGGTGTCACGAGAGCTCCACGACTGTTTGACAAAACTAAGAATTCAATTGAAAAACGGTTAGTGGACAAAATTGATTCTCTGAAATTAGAAGAAAAATATCTGAATCGTCACTATTATACAAAATATAAAAAACTTACGGAAAAACTTCTTAAACTTGCTTAATTAGATCTTGCTCGGTTTAGCAAAATACTTTTAGTAAATCGTCGATATCCTCTTAAGTAGATGTGAGTTTTGTAATTTCTTAGTTAATAAATAGCATTCGATCAAATTTATGGTTGCTATCAAATCAGAAAGGAAACTTTCTGGTTCGCGACAAACAATAAAAGGGTTCCAGACTAACTTCAGTCTGTCTTTCGGTGTTTTGCGTTAGCCGCCCAGAATAGGAATGAAACTGTCAAGAAATGCTTTTTACGGTTCCATGCCAACTCAGCATCAAGTCAACTCAACACCTCTTTGAAAAGTCATTAAAAGCTATGAAAAAAATAATTTTAAAATATCTACATTAAACAATTTTTTGCACATTCTTATGTTTGAGTCATTTTTAAGATTTCCGTTTTAAAAAGGACAAATATTTTGAGACTGTAATATTCACATTTTATTGGTTTGACGTTGATTATAGTTAAATTTTCAACATGTTCTTACAACCGACGCAAGGAACGGTGTTATAAGTTTGACTTTCTGTGTGTCTGTCTGTGTGTGTGTGTCTGTCTGTCTGTGGTATCGTAGCTCCTAAACGAAAGGACCAATTGTGATGCGGTTTTTTTTTGTTTGAAAGCTGACGTGATCGAGATGATTCTTAGCTTCAAATCATGAAAATCTGCGTTTCAATGTCATCAGCTCTTTTTTGTGTCGGGGGTTGCTTAAAATTTAGAAAATTTTACTTATTTTTTAAAATACTGATAGATTTGGCTACTAATATTTATTGGAAGCTGATCTTTAAAATTATTAAAATTCACACTAATTATTGGTTTAACCATGTAGAATTGTAGAACAAATAAACGACACAATTTTTCTTTCACGTGCTTTTTTAAATTTCTTCATAAATTAAAGTAATATTATCTTGATATGCCGCTCATCCTTCAAAATTACAATGTACCATATTCCAACTGGCTCAGGAAAATAACCGTGAAAAAAATTCTGAATTATTAAATTTTATTCATGATCCATTTCAGTCTTGCAAAACACCTCATTTGGGGATGCGACAGTCCCATTGGCTCTGGGAAATTGAAGTAATTTAAGTAAATAAATTATCCAAATAATATTACTAGGGCTGTCGGTAAAAGAAGGTCTCCAAGGCGCTGCGGTCGCGAGGAATGATTTTACGCCCAATCCTGCAACACTGGCGTGTAGCCTGGTTTCCCTTGTCAAATCCCCACCACGTTGAACCCTCTGTGAAGCTTCGTCTCGGCGTGGCAACAATGGGGTATTTCCACGTAATTTTTTTATTGCTTAAAAAAATTAAGCAAAAAATTACGATGATTACAGCATTTTTATTTTATTTTTATGTTGACGAATAAATTTTCTAGAGCGAGTTGAAGTTTACCATTTTTGAATCACCGCTAAAACGATATTTTAGGGCGTGGCTATCGTGTGACGTCGTGAGTGCGGACGCTCCCTGACAGTGCTTATTTGTGCTGGTTTAGCCGGGCATAGCCTGCGACGTCACAAACCCATTTGAAAAAACGGGCCGTTTTGATTTTGTCAGTTTTCGAGCGTTTTTAAAATCAATAATATTGAATGAAAACATAAAAAACAAACATTTATAGTAGGATGATTAAAATCAGAAAAATTGTCTTTAAATATTCCGTACATTTTCAACAGAATCCCTCGTTTGTGGAAATACCCCATTCGCGATGGAGCTTCCACTCGCCGCACCCACCAGGTGTGAGTTACGCTCCGTAATTCGTTTTTAACCTTTGCATCGGCAAATCTGAATGATGCCACTGGGAATATTCCTTTGTCTCTGGGGTCGTGTAGTGTATGTATCCGGGTCTCATCCCCAGTCACAATTGAGTTCAAGAATTTTTCGCCATCGATGTCGTAGCACTCAATGAATCAGCGGGCTGCTTCAACCCGTTGTTCTTTGTGATCTTCGGTGAGCATTTTGGGAACCACCTTGGGCAGACTTTGTGGTCTTCCAAATTTTTGTCATAATCTTGTCAATAGTGGTCTTACTAACATAAGGGATCATGTCACAAAGCTCCTCTGAACCGTCACCCGTCGATTTGCAATCATTGTTTTTTCCACTTTGGCAATTTTTCATCTGAAACCGATGGCCGTCCGGCACGCTTTTAAATTCTCTGCACCATTTGCGCACGTTTTCGCACTCATACGCTGTTTTCTGTACACTTCAAATAGCTGAGGATGCATTTCTACCGGGGTTTTGTTTTTCGCACAACTATAATACTAGAGCGTAATTCACACCTAGCGGGAGCTTTATCGCGAACGGCTGCCACGCCGAAACTAAGTGTCGCAGAAAGTGCAGCTTTGTTATTAAGATTATGCAGAAGTTCTGTAAAGTGACTGAAATTTTGCTCACTTTATTTATATTGCTACCTACTTTTTCCATGGCGCAGATATTTACGGAAAGACACAATTTATCGCCACTCCATTTAGCAAAAATTCGGATTTATTAAATTGTAGCAGTAACCCCGCGAATTGAAAAACATTTTTCGTCGTCGTAGAATCAGCGAAATGTATTTTTCAGCTTCGAAACATTCGAAAGTTATAAATAATAGCTGCACAATCCCCCGTTTTTTAGTCCGCAAAAATGTATTCATCTGATACGGAAAGCGGGGACGTTTCATTGCATTATATCTGGCGAGGTGATCCCCACGTGGCGTGTGAAAAAGTACGTACCCTCGCGTCTCTAGTGCTAGAGTGTGTAGTGTGTACTGTACGCTGCACATTCACACACAACGCAGAGGTCATAGCCGTGTGCAAGTACTGTGGCGAGTGGAGTCAGTGTAGGCTCTTGTGTGCGGTATGCGTGTGGAGCTCACACCACGCTGCACAGTGCGCCTGTGTTAATATACAGTGGGTAGGAGGGGTGGCCTGCAACTGGTGCCAACGACCCTCCCGACCGGAACTACCCCCGAGGAGTGAGACAGTGCGGGCCCCATACATCCAAACACCAGACAGTAGACCGAACAGTGAACACAACCGTTGCGTTGGTCATACCATACCTTTATTATACTCTACTCAATGGGGTCTGACTTGCAAATAATAATTGCACACTTTGCATAGATATAGATTGAACATGCTTTATGTTTTTAATATGGTAAGTTTCGCACACTCCCTTTAAACTTACGTTCAAAAAGGTTAAAAAAAATTCTCTTGGTTAGGGAGATACGCATCTCATAATACGCTGCATATTAATGTCTTGTTAATAGAAATAAATACGTAAGTCTAGGCTAGCGCCACACTTGACGGAAATTCCGCCACACTGGACGGAAATTCCGCCGCGTAACTTCCGCGGTTGCAGCCACACTGAATTTTCAGTGGCAGATTATCCGTCGACTGCCAACGCTTATACGGTGTGGTCGTAATGGATCCGATAGAAGTGATAGCTATTTATGAGGCATTAGAAGAAGAAAGAAAAAGAAAGCGTAAATATTGGGTTCATCCCTTAAATACTCTTCGACTAGAAATTGGGCAATTTCATACCTTGTATATGCGATCTCCGTAGTCCAGTGGCTAAGACTCTTGACTCACAATCCGGAGGTCGCGGGTTCGAACCCGGCGTGCGCAAATAAATTTTATTTGATTAATTTGTGTTATTTCACAATTAATTCATTTAAAATAATATATAGTATATTTGCGGCACGTTCCAGAGTGGAAGATACTATCAGTATCGCCCTTGTGTAAGACCATCATTCAGAATTGAAACGTTGCTTGAAAATGGCTTTAGCCGTGTTTGGTGACCAGATCTGAATAGCCAGGTACTTCCCAACCTTCCTCTTCCCCACCTCCTTCCCCTCCCACTACCTTCAGCCTCACAACATACCCCAATTGGGGATGCCATAGTCTCACTGGTTCCAGACGGGAGCAGTTGAGATTCTTGTGCGGTATTCACTGTAAAAAAAAAATACATGCAACTAAGACATTATCCAGATAAAGCATTCGAATGTCCATACGATCATTTGATGTATTGCTGAATTTAACGAAGGACTATATTACCTAGCAAAATACAAAACTTAGATCGGCTATATCTCCCGATGTTTCTATTTCACTTTCCCAAATGTCGTAAAATAATTTTGCTATTTCTTCCCATGCTCGTTTCTTTCTATTTTGCACCTCGATAATAAATCGTTCTGTGTCGAACATCCTGTACGTGCGCTGTCGCCGCGGATTATCCGTCGAATGTGGCGCGATGCTAAGGGATGTTTTAAAAAACTCATATGGGCACTTTATTTTTTGTAAGGTTTAACGTGGTAAGTACTTGACGTGCAAGTGGTAAGCAGTAGGCACGTTCTTGAAAACAAGACGTCTATAATCATACTTTCTTCCTCCATACACATCCTCAGTCCTCAGCCCTTTATTTATGGACTAGCGGCCTACGAATAGGAAGCTACATACTAAAATAGGTGTTAATCATTTATGTCGCGTGTATTGAAAAAGATCAACAAACTTCGATGAAGAAAACATAAAATATAAAACATAAAATAGAAAAAGAAAACATAAAACATAAAATGATATGAAAGTGTGCAACCGTTTTTCAAAATATTTCTAATGCTTTTATTAGCAATTTTTTTTATTATATACGTAATTGAAATCATTTATAATTCTTAACAGTATCTTTTCTCGGAAGATTTTTTCAATGTAGATGAGTGTTTCAGGCTGATAATTATTGATTATAATATTTGTTATCTACCCTTGTGCTATGCATAAAAATCTTGTTTAAACGTTAGTTTATCAATTAAAAATAATAATTAATATTTGACAAGTTAAAGTATTTCAGCAAAAAATGCAGACATAATTAGTCTCGACGCCACCTAGCGGGAGATTTAGTATTAAAAATACCTCTCTCACAAAAATAAAGTTGGTTGTTTTCAGTTGGAAAAATGTAATAATAAGTAATTGTCGAATGAAACACTAGTATATATTGAATTATTTGGCGGGTATTAGATAAGCCGCCATAGCTCAGTGGTCAGAGCTGCTGACCGGCAATCTGAAGGTCACGGGTTCAATTTCCGTTGGCGGCCAGTATCTTTTCTCGGAAGATTTTTTCAATGTAGATGAGTGTTTCAGGCTGATAATTATTGATTATAATATTTGTTATCTCTAATAATAATGGTTATTACTGGTTATTTTATTTTATTTTATTAATATGACGAAAATAAATTTTTAAAACTCGTAAATTTTATTACATTCAAGTCGTGTTGTTTGTGACTCTATCGCGTAAATGATTGAAAAGACAGACTATAATAGCGATAATCCGCTATTTTATGTATACTATACTTTTATGTATATCTACTGCGTGTTTACTACACGTGTGAATCATCGTAATTTGACCTTTTTGTTATTTAACTTTTCAGATACTGCTAAGATTTATTACACTGAGTTATTATTTTCTCTAACATATTTGCAATTATTTTATTGAACGGAGTTATAAACCCAAGAGGTTTCTTATATTTATGCTTGTGTTGTCCTTTTAACACAAAAATTGCATTGTGAGCGTGTTTCGTGATCCAATTACAGGCCTAATTTCGGCCTATATTTCCCACCTAACTACGTTTCACCCTGTTTACGAAATTCAAATGGGATTGCAATACTTATACAATTTTAGGCAAGTGTAAGAGAGACAGTTACTAAGTCAGGAGCACATTTGTTTTCGCTCAAATTCAAATTTGTACTGAAAATACTTATGCACTTAAAGCTATATTCTTTATTCTATGGTGTAAAACATTAAATTTAAGATTGCGTGTCACGTTATTTCGTTGGATTCCCCGATAATCCGTTTTATATTGTATAAATATTTTATTGAATTATTATTTACTTAAATACTTTTTCGATATATTTCTGATAGACGACGGCGTTATATTATAATAATACTAAATAAGTTTTTACAACATGTTTTTTTAGTGAAAATTCACCTCTAGAGCGCTGTTACCTAATATTTGACTGAAGGCATCCTATGTTCGGTCTTCCAACATAACATCTGTACTCTTTGATTACACATGTCATGAATTACGAGTATTGTCTCGCCAACTCGTGACTCGTGACACCAGGAATGATTATTATTTTGCGATGTTGTTATAATATGTGGTGTTTGAATGAAAGAACAACAACATATTGATGCAGTTATTGATCAGCCATTAACATAAACTCATACTATTATTATTGGCCATCGCATCACGAGAAACGACGCAATTTATTATATAATTTAGTGTGTGCTACACTTTAAATAAGTAAGCCTATAAGACTGCCATAGTCCACCACATAATCTCTTCAAGATATCGTGTGGTAAAGTTCTGGCATGAAAATACCAAGTCAAAAACCACACAAAAACTTTATCATCTTACCTATTTGTATTGTATAACATTTTCATTATTACCTTATGCCTTTTTCTCATACGAGGGGTGTCCAAAAATTAAAGACCTTTCATTATTTTCGGCGATGCGGACATTATTTTTTTTTATGGTGGCACTGACGTGTAGCTCATACTTTCCCCTAAAAACGATCGGTGATCTGGCTTGGTAGCTGCTTCAGTGTAATATTTGCATCCGTTTGAGATGGACGCTCCACTGTCGAATCCCGCCGTCTGCGAGGTGCGCCCAATTATTCGCTTTCAATTATTTACTAAGAGGGGGGAAGTCCGCCCTATCGGAGTTAGTAAGCTCGCAATTTTGATCCCAGGCGTCAGTAAGTCTACCACACTAACGATTTTGAGGGAAAAATTGCGTCCTCGTTGGGTCCCCAAAATGCTGAAAACCAAAATCGTGTGGAAAGCGCTCAGGTCTGTTCGAACTGTTTTTCCAGCCAAGGCAAGGCTTTTTTTGACTTGAAACATGGGTTCACCACCTAATCCCGGAATCAAAAAGGCAATCAATTGCATGATTTGCATCTTTTTTATTAACCCGAAACCACATTTGGCCGGAAAACCTTTGGAGACCGACTAGCACGCGGAGGGCAAGGTGATAGCATTTTTGGCGGCGGGGTTCTGCGATAAGGGAATCAAGGACCTAGTGCTACGGTTCTCCAAGTGCATTAATCGTTACATATATGTCGAAAAATAGTGGGGATATGTACCTTAAATATCATGATTTTTTTGTAAATACGTAATATAAAATTTTCCTGATTTTTAAAAATAAGAACAAGCTTTAATTCTTGGACAACCCTCGTATATACATATATATATATATATGTAAATATAGCTTTCTTCGTAAGCTATCTTTCATTCTAAAATTACACAAGTGACGATAAGCATAATAAAATACTTCATTTTTTTTTTTTTTATATTTATCTCTGTCGATTAAGTCGCTACGGAGTAATTTGGAAAAAAATGGTTATCCTCAAATGATAAAAGAAGACAACACATTTAAAAGTAAAAAGAGGAGACACCTTTTAAAGAATTTACCATCGTTATATCTGTGATATTTCTTCTTATACTCAAATAGTCCACCAAACCAAGCAAATAGCTCTTATTATTTTTAGATTTACTGGGACAATTTAAATTTTCACACGGATTCCC
This sequence comes from Limnephilus lunatus, assembly GCA_917563855.2. Classification (NCBI taxonomy): domain Eukaryota; kingdom Metazoa; phylum Arthropoda; class Insecta; order Trichoptera; family Limnephilidae; genus Limnephilus; species Limnephilus lunatus. The sequence continues at coordinate 50,245,252 of OU830600.1, forward strand.
TTGAAAAATATTACTTAACTATTTTGCACTCAACTTATTTTGACCACAGATATATAACCACTTTATCATTTTATATAACCACTTTATCATTTCATATAAAACTCAATATAGAAATGATTTTCAAGTAGATTTTAATGTACACCAATGTTGCCACTAACAGTACGTTTTGAATATTAGATAAAGACAGCCAATCAACTTGGCGTACTCTCTCTTACACCGCCTGACAGTAGAGTTTGGCAAGAAAGTGTAGAAATTTATTAATTTGGAACTAAATTTTTTCATTACTATGGTAGCACCGAAATACTCGTTTTGTCAATGACATTTCGTATGGCTCTTGGCTTTACTGCCTTAAAAAGTGTAGAAAACGCTGAAAATCACTCGTTTAATGTTTGTTTTTTCATTGTTTGCCTGTGCATTGTTTGAATTGAATAAAAATGAACAAACCAATACGTAGTGGTGCACGAGAAGTTATATACTGGGTTTTCAACGTGCCTAGCCGATTATCGCGCGAGGAAGCTCCTATGCCTATTTTTTAAGATGTTTACAAACGAACTACAGAAATGACTGGTAGGTACGTAGTATCGTTTTTTAATGAATTTCATTAGTATTACAAGATTTATGCCAATTTTCGAGCGATTATAACCATTACAATCTGATTTGAGGTTATGTTTAAAAATCCGAATTTGACATTTACATTTGACAGTTAATATTAGGCCACAAGAAAAAGGGAATAACTCAATTAACAAAAAAATAATAATAATATGCAACTTCTTTAAACTCATAGAAAAGTTACTTTTTTCTTAGTTTTCTCAGTCTTTCTTTCTAAATGAATATTATCTAGTGTACTTTTTTAAACTCCCTTCTATAGTACAATAATTTTAATGATATTTTCCACACACAGGTAAATCTGAATCAACGGTAAGATGAATCGTCAAGGAAGGGGAAAAGACAGATGGAAAATTTGAAACACCGGGAAAACGGAAAATAGCATAATAATAATAATATGTAATAGCATAAAAGTGCTGATGATTGGAAAAATTGTGGCAAACAAGTGATCAAAATTGAGGCAAAATATTATGCACTAGGAAGTACTAAATATGTTGATATCGATGAACTGATATTACGTTTAGATGAAGATAAAGATACGGAAGAAGAAGAATCACATGAGCTCGAAGACAATAATGTCGGGTGTTGAATTAATAGACTCAAAAATTTAAGTACCTACGTTTTTATATCGAAATAAACGCCCACTTAAAACTTGTTTTGTTTTATTTTACTTCTATTACTTAAATTCCAGTTTTTTGTGCAAAATTTTTGAAAGTACAAATATGATATTAAATATGCATGTTGGCCGAAGTGTTTTAAAAACATACATTCATTGTCTTATGAGCCATCTTTGTGTTGCCATTTAAAACCTAAAAAACGATCGCAGCGCCTTAATTTATTTTCTACACTTTCTTGCCAAACTGTACGTTTTGACTATTAGATAAAGACAGCCAATCAACTTGGCGTACTCTCTCTTACACCGCCTGACACTTTATTCGCATTCCATTGGATTTTAAATTTGTGCTTTGAGACCTAATTTCTGAATTTTTACACTAGTGCTAATATTTTTTTACCCACCACTAGCTTGTCGCTACGTTTTTTTTTTTTTTTTTTTTGATCAGTTACTTTTTATAGGAGTAAGCACCCTCCAAAAATCGTTAAAATTTTCCTGATGTAAACGCCATCAACAGAAGTTTAGTTGACAAACTAGACAATATATTTTTTAAAAAAAGCAAATCCTACAGACATAATATTTCCTTCTAATACAATTGATAAAAAAATCTTAAAAACGGTCCAGTTTTGGAGGAGAAAAATGGGGACATACAAAACCTCGATTTTATTTAGGTATTAACAGCCTGAGGTGCAGTTGTCCCTTTCGCTCAGTATTCTCAGTATAACAGCGACAGTGATAGCAACAGTTTGGTAAAATACTTACTATTCAGATTTCTCGGTGACCGTGTTTCCTCTCAAGCGAAGAAAGATTAGATTTTTGGATCACGAAGCAAATTGCATTTCTCTTATTCTTCTTATTTAAGCGGCCGCAACCCGAATTTCTACCGATTTTTACAAATCTCCCTTCAACGTTTAAAGATTTTAAGCTCTTAAAAAAATATATTATTTTTGAAGAATGTATAGATGCTGCCCACGCCGATACGTAAATTAAGTATATGAAATTCCCTCGATAGAAAAAAATCGCAAAGTATGCTCCAAAATTATTAAAAACAAGTCTGTTTCTATAATCTTATAAATTATATTTGTGAAAAAATTCACAATGTTTCTATAAATGATAATTAAGATGCTCCCCACGAGACTTTTGCTCTATTTTAAACGAGTCGTGTTTTATTAAACATTTTCGCAATTTCGCATCGATTTTTTCGCTGTAAATGTTAGCGCGCTCCTCTAACATTCGTAATTTCGTATCTCTCCAGCACCTTCTTTTCGAGCCCGGTTGTGGAGCCTTAACACTGACAAATTAACAAAAATTGAATCCAACACTTTATACTGGCGGAATTTTTGGACTAATGCAAATTCGCCGTAGATTTTGAAAAATGACCATAGAGTAACAACATTTATGTGGATTCATATAACGTTCAACATGCTCTATCGGCTCTAAATGTAGTAGTAATTTTCCCCGTGATATTTAGTAATACCTAAACAATTTCCAACCCGTGTAAGTTATTCGTGATAACATGACTCATTTATTTATTTTATCTGTGCTCCTTACAACTTACGACAGTTCTAAAATCGTATTCGTAAAGTCCATAAAACGCTTAGGCAAACGTGTGTTATTCCTATTAATGTGCTTGTAGGTACAACAGTACATCAAACTTACACCGACGTTAACGCGTGATGTACCTATTCTTAATGTGCTTGTAGGTACAGTAGTCTATCAAACTTACACCGACACTAACACGTGTTATACCTAATCGTAATATGCATGTAGGTATAACAGTCTATTCAACTTACACCGACTCCAACACATTTTATAACCTACTCGTAAAGTGCAAGTGCACAGAAAAAAAAACTGTTGCAAATAAAATGATACCTAATATTAGGTTTTCAAAATTTAAACAATGTTTTTGCTCATCTTTATACACTATTTATAATTTATTACATGTTTTCATTTCATTTGTTTTATTTCCAATGTATTTTTTAAAAATAAATAAGTATTTAAATTTATTTTTTGGCTCGCCTAATTTTTGCAGAAATTTAATTTTTCAATGTTTATAGTGACGATTCTAATTATAGGTGAGCACACCACCATTCATCTCTAACTAACTAACTAATCTCTAACTAATAAACTAGAGGACGGACCGCCAAACAACTCGGTCTCGGCACACATTCCTTGCCTTGTTTACATTCATACATCGTCTCATACATGTTCTTCTATTATTCTAACTCTTGACATGGTCCGACTCAAGTATCTGATTCACTTGGTCGTGCCAAGTCTTTCTTGGGCGTCCTCGACTTCTACCATTCACATTTGCATCATAATATTCTCCTTACACTGCTTTCCACTCCTACTATGTATTATTTTTAATTTTTAATTTTATGTAATTCTAATTTACTTACTTAATTTCAAGTAGTATTTTTTTTACTTTATGAGTAAAACCTCAAATTGTGATATTTAATTAAATGATGACAATATTAGCTAAACTCAAACCACAATCTGGAAACAGGAAAATCACAAAAAGATATTGGCACCTCTGGGACTCGAACCCGAAAAGCCATAAAACGCCGAAAAGCCGAAGGCCCTGGGATAACCTAATAGGTGTATATTATAGTCTTTGCACTCTTATTAAGGATGGGTTATTTCAATAAATTTTACGGATTCATCAAATATTTGAAGTTATTTTTCACATTCTGTGTAAGTTCTACTCAAGTTCTTTTAATTTATATTTTTTTTTATTTCCAACAAAAACACAATTTACATAAATATATAATTTAGATAATTTATCTACCTGGCTGATATTACAAGTAAAAAAAAAGTATAATATCAAAAATTGTAAAGGAAAATGCAAATAATGACATCCAAAAAATTGATTCACACCTTTATTGGTGTGAATTGTGGTTGTTGTGTGGTTGCTTCATAAAACTTAAATAATCACAGAACTTGAGTAGAACCTACACAGAACGTAAAAATCAACTTCAAATATTTGATGAATACGTCAATTTTTTTTAAATAACCCTTCCTAAGATAGCGTCGGTTTAGAAAATCGAAAATAATATTTATTATTTTCGCAATTACCGGGATGAGTTACCGAAGTGTATCGGTCAAGTCTATCTGCATATGAACAGTGATCAGTGAACGGTATAGGTAGGTTTTGTAAATACGCGGTGGTGTGTGTGTGTGTGTGTGTGTGACTTGTTTGTTGTTTTCTAGCCAACGATAATAACTCTCCCCTCCTCCTCTCCCCCTCTTCAGCTCACGTGAACGGCGTGATAAACAATTTTCATTATAATATAATATGTATTACAAAGTTTATTACAAACTATCAACATGACTTGTTACAGTATATAAATGTCAACTCTTTTTAGTATTATGTAAATACCTACTTGTCAGAAATGTTTTTCTGCAATAAAGTCCTCCATAAGGTATTCTTATTAGACAATTTATTTGTAATAATTAATGTTATTGACTTACCTTCCACCATTCTAATACGGTGGTCGGTTTGTTTTGGTGGTCGGAAAACTCTAATGTAAAACTTTAATAAATCTCTTTTTATGTGATATCGCACAAGTCACAAAAGCCCGAAGCCGCCGTGCTTATGGCATATCCAGTATTGTCAAGTGGGAAGTGGGGGGAGGGGAAGTGGAATGTTATGAAGTGCTTGGATATTGAGAACTTGTTGCCAAACATAGTTAAACCATTTCAAATAATGTTTAAATTCTGGATGGTTGTCTCTCACATGGGTGAAAAATACAAATCACGAAGGCTAGTTTGTTCTGTGACGTCGGAAAACTCGGATTTATATTTAGGGGGTACGCAGTACATATTTAGTAGGATAAAGCAAATGCGCAGTCAGGTTCGTGGTTTGTACAAAGGCGTTCATGTTGGTGACTTCAATGCAGACCGTCACCGCCTGTGGTGGAATGTCTGATCTCTTGATTATCGAAAATGCAAGACGAAATTTGTAAAAGTATAATAGATAAATAAATCAACGAGAATATGCACTGTTTTTATAGAGAACTAGCTGTTTCTCGGCATGCGTTGCAATGCCATATTCAAAGAAATAAAATGTTTCTCCTTGCATGACCTTTCCCGTGCGTTCCCCGCCACCGCTTTCCCGCTTCCCCTCCCGCAAACCCCCCTTCCGCGTTCCAAATATTCAGTCCTAGCCGGGTACCATAGCCGTACTGTACCGTACCGTACCGTAGCCGGGGACCATGAACAAATCGAAGGGGACTTATATTAGATATCACCAAAGATTCGGTTGACTTTTTGGATCGGTTTATACTAGGGATGTTTTGGAGCTCCGTATCCGTAACCGAAACTATCGGATATCCGAAATAAAAAAATATCCGTAACCCTAACCGAAACCGATATAAAAGTTTCGGATAGTTTCGGATAAAGGCGGAGTCTAAGTGACAGGTTACGACCTGTTTTTGTTTGTTTTGCCCGGCTGAGGCGCTACTTGTCACACAAGCCACGCGTGCAGGCGGGTATAACAAAATAGTCTCTCCCACACGTAGAGTTCAAAGTGGGAGTTTTTGAGTATTAAAATTACAATTAAGGTTTAAGTTTTTTAATAAACATTTTGTAATGGTTTCATTATTTACAAAATTCATTAAGAACTGTTTTTGTTATTATGTACCTACTTAGATTACAGTAACAGTGTACCAAGGTTTTATTGCAATATTATTTTTGTTTTTATAATTTTCTTTTTTATATTTTTAAGAACATAGTATGTATGTATGTATGTACTACATACCTTCACAGTTCATAGGTACCTACAAACCTACATATCACTTAAAGTTGCTAAAATAATAGTTGTTTATTTGACTGATTGTAAAAACATTTGATAATATAGACTAGAAATAAAAGTCAAATCTTTCTGTTTGTATTTTATTTTAAAATTTTAAAATTCTAATATCCGTAACCGAAATTATCCGAAACTAGCGGATAATCCGAAATAATTTTATATCCGTATCCGTATCCGAAACCGGTATAATATTATTCCTATATCCGTATCCGTATCCAGATCCGAAATTTCATATCCATAACATCCCTAGTTTATACCCGCCTGGCCGCGCGGCACTTCATTTCTTGACTCCTCTCCCGCCCGGCCCGTAGCCGAGCGGGGTGACCGCGACAACGCAACTTTTTTCTAATACTAACATTTTTAAACTCGTGATATCTTTCGAATGAAATATCCGAATTGAATAATTCAAAATGTTAAATAAAGGTATTGAAGCTGTCTTGAATATTAAGTTTTTTTTTATTAGGATTAATACCAAGATACAAATAAAGAACCTTTTCAAGCGGCGACATTTTAATTAATTTTTTTTTAAATAAAAGAACACTTATTTTGGCATAACTATAATAGTTAGACATATGCTGTCACGACCTTTTTTGTAAATAATGATGTGTTCTATAAAGACGTAGTACATTATTTTATTCTATCATCAATAGTTTTCGCAGTGCACGCGATGTAAAGAATATTTTATTTAATTTTTTAACACCTTGGGTTACATTTTTGGAGTTTTAGTAAGGATCTCTAATTTTTTTGAAAATATAATATAGCCTATGTCACCCCGGGATAGTGTAGCTTCCCAACAGTGAAAGAATTTTTCAAATCGGTTCAGTAGTTTCGGAGCCTATTCAATGCAAACGAACCAACAAACAAATCTTTCCCCTTTATATAGTGTGTTAGATGTTAGATATGCATATTTATAACAAAGGATGTACGGAAGGTATATTAGTATCAGTCTTTCGTATATAAAATCGTTATAAATTAAACCGCGCCCTTTTCTTGGTCACGGCCACAACAGAATAGTGATAAAACAGAATATAAAAAAAATAGGTTATTTTTGTTTTTTTGTTTGATGTTCTTTTTCGTCATTTTTCTTCAATGTTGGGTTTTGCCATAGAACCCTTCCTCTTACTACTGGTGTAATTTACTTATAGAGCGAAATGTTCAATGAATAAAATAGTGGTTGTTTTGGTAGGTATTATCACATCTAACGCGTGATAATATTTCGTTTATATTTTGTGTCTTTAACCAGTTTCCGATATCTGAAGCAGTGGCGGCTGGTGTTTTTATTTATGCTGTAGGTATAACATATATAAAGCATTATTTTTTGTTTGTTTTAAATTTATTTTTTCTAAATAAATAAGATTTTCTATTTATTGTCTTTTGGGGGGAACAAAATGATTTCGGCTACAACGACGTAAATAAGTTTATCTCCTTTAATTCATGGCGTGAAATTTCACAATATGTATGTAATATAGCTCAGAAGTCTACACTTGAACATACTCGTGGCAACGAAAATCAAGTCTTGATTTATTGGTGTTTTTTATGATGGAATAAGTGTTCACAGGTTGCAGGTATCAAGTTACTATAAGTAGGTACTTTTAGTTAAATCAAAAGCCTGTGTAATTTATATCCTCAGAAACTACCAAAAACAATGACGGACGGTCGAAGGTAATAATTAACAGGGGAAATAAGACATTAATGATTTGTGTTCGTGTTTTCTACGCTCCGTTGAAGGCACAAAAAGATATTATTTATGAATGATTTCAGTAATTAAGGCAATCAATTATCTCCACAACACCTAGAGATATAACCATGGCAGAAAAACAAATAGGAATTTTATAGTATTTCGTTAGTAACATTATAACAACATTTTCCTCGATCTTTAAATTGGTTTCATTTTCAAGGTGTAGCTAACTGCAATGGTTTTTATATACCTACTCTTTTTGTAGATGTATTTTCGGAGGAAAACGTCATTTGGGTGGAAAAATACCAAGTTCTACCCTTCTGCCTTCTCTTGGTGTCTCATTCTCTCACCATAAATCACACTTATTTGCTTCTCTGAGAATATTCTTTATTCAATCAAGTTTACCAAGTTACCGAGTCAACATAGCCTAAATTATATTTGCGTACACCAATTTAATGCAGAATCTTCGCAATTATTTCGACTTCTTTTGACTATTCAAAGTATCTTTGTTACTGAGGTGTGGTCTGGTGACACTAACAATAAATTAAAAAATAAACACCATACGCTCATCCGTTTCATAGTCCATAGAAGGCAGGAAAATGATTAGTATTTTTGTATTCATACCTATCTTCTATGAGCCTCGAGAACGGAGATCAAGAATGAACTATTACTAGCGCGAATATCCGTCTTTTCAACCGCCACTGGCTTCATGTTTTTATTAAACAAGCCGCGTTTATTTACAACGAAACACCTAATACTGAATTACATCCGTTATTATATTCTCTATTGTAAACTTTACTTGCATATTCCATAATCAAAAGATCAGACACAATATCCCACTACCGGCGGTGAGGGTCTGGAGGTCTGGAGTGTCTGCACTCTGTATTGGAAAAACGAATATAGGCCCGTTTGTACAAACCACGACTGACTGCGCATTGCTCTACGCTTCGTCGATCTAACGCGTGCCCACATATTATTATTTACATTTAATTGGATGCATTCGCAATAAGCGTTGATAACGATATTTTACTTAAGTTTTCCTAGAGCATCATCGATTTTCTTAGGACGTTACAAGCTTCATAATAATTGACGAAGGATTATGTAAGAACAAATATATCGTACGTTCAACGTACATGCTTCTTATGCACGCGGCAAGATAATAAATATGTTTATAATACTACAGGTGTTGATGTTTTGTTTAATACTCTAGCACAATATAAATAATAATAAAAAAATAACACTGCATCAGAGAGAATAAAGTAATTGTACACAAATAGATAATGATGTGGCGTATTTAGATATTGAGGACAAAGAAATGGTATTTCCAAAAATAACCTGCTTTTTTGTTTATTTGTGTCACGTTATTTCGTGTGTTTTCACTCAACGAAAATAAGACAAAGGCGACAATTTATTCTTGGGAATGCCTCGAAATCGTATCTACCTAACACCAATTTTAGCTAGTTGCGTACGCACTTCGCACAAAAAGATGCATTTGTTAGAATGCTCTCACCAAATATTTCAAAGAAATTCACTTTATGTGAAACGGTTTGAAACAGTTTGTATGTTGAATTATTATTCAGCAAAACTTTGGACGCGTTTTTCTCGAAACAGCGTTTTTCAACCTGTTTGACAACATATTAAAAAACTATACATCCGATTTGTTCGAAAATCTGTTCGAAAATCCAGGCTCTATGGCACCACGTAGTTATATGAACGATGAAAATTTTCCATTCGTGTTAAAATTTGTATACTATTATATATAATTCGTATAAAAATTTGTGTACAGTCTTTTATATGCATCTATTGACCAACAAGATTAATGATTATTAATATAAAAATCCATCCATCGTTTGCTCGAAAATAATTACGAAAAATACGCCCTTCTATTTAAACTTATAACGCACCCTGGGGTTAAGGACGGGGGGGGGGGGGGGGGGATATAATGAGATATCACGTGTATTTATTTTTCGTTGAACGCACGATTTCTAAACCAAATACCAGTCAAAAACAACCTGCAACCTTATGTCTCTCTGGAAATTTTTATCACGATGCTTAATTTTCCAAAATTTAATCAGATTAACTATCCCTGTATACAGATAATATTCTGAAAATTTCAATATAATTTCTACTAAAAAAATACACATTATTTTTGGTAAGGGGGGGGGGGTAGTCAAAAACCTCACCACGTATCACCGGGGGGGGGGTTAAAAAGTTGCTAAAAAACGTCACGTGATTAAGGACGACCCCTTAGAAAATAATCTAACGGTGTTAGAAAGAGAAAACACCAATCTTTGTATTCAAATTTAAATAATTAAAATGTACGCATCTATGAAACCCAAGTTTCCGACCGCAATTTGAAAAAAAAAAATTTGGGTATTTTATTTTTGAAATTGTTTTATTAATTATTTTTACATGAATCGCCAAAAAGTGATTTGACGATTTATACATTTACATAATAAAACATGTGCGGGTTTTTATTTTTTCGTTAACAATATATTTTTTTTGACTTATAAAATTTGAAAGCGTAATCATCACCTTTCAAAAACAGTTTTTAGATTTCGGATGCGTCCAAAAATATTCGATTTATTTGGATTTTACAGCCAAGCGGAAATATTTTGACCTTCCGACAAAATAGGCCCGACGCCTGAGGAGTTGAAAGAATTTTTAATCTGCTCTTTCGCAGAAAACTTCAAAGAACTTAAAAGAAACTTCGAAAGAACTAAACGTCGCGTCGCGTCGGCGACTTTTTTATAATTCACAAGACAACAAGTTGTAGAAAGGTCAATTTCCGATGAGATGATCAAAGTTTTAAAAATTGAAAATCTTTGTAGAGATTACCAATTTAATTGGGAAGCATCCGATTCTGACGATTGTGACTTCCCCAGCCAGGCCGAGCAAAAACTTCGTACGCGGTGATATTATTTGACGCAATCGTCCGAATTAAAATGTGGCCGATTATCTCATTGCCGAGTTCAATAAAAGTAGACATTTGCATATTATCCAAACCCAATTAACTTTCCAGCTTGAATTTATTATAAACAATCTATTTATATAACATGTCGCACGTATTTATTATACATTATCATAATTAATAAGTGAATGGCTGTTTTTCAAATACCAATCTCATTTATTGTGGGAAGCAAACGTAAACGAATTTTTCCATGGCCACGTTACTAAATTCGGCAAGGAAATCTGTTTTTCAAATCATAACAACGTAAATAAAATATTGTTTGAAGCAAGGATTTTCAAATATTTTTAACTTTAATATTTTGTAATAATTTTCAACTAAACAAATTTCGTCGAAAGGTGGACTTGCGATCGTACCCTTGAAACTGTACAGGGTTCCGCTGAGTAAGATTAATTATTCTCCATACGAGCATTTTTAACTAATAACTTAATATCGATTTTATTTCATTAAAAAAATTGCTTTAATATTTACCTACATTTAAGTTAGCAATAAAAGTGCTCAAACGCGTGACGGTAAAATTATTAAAATTATGTATTTTTTATAATTATTTTCTGATCATGAGTACTTATTTATTATTTTTCAGTAATCTCTAAGCAAAATAACTGTCTTAAAAAAACGAAATAAATTAGTTTATAAGACCGCAAATAAATTGACACTGAAGTATTTTCGTTTCAAAAGCTATTTTATTTGAACTAAAATATAAATGCTGAAAAGTAGCTTTCGTAGAAAATTTATTGATTTATTTTACTGTATAATTTGAAATGTATTTCGTATAATACAACTTTGAAAATGTAACAAATCTGCCAACCACCAATTGTATTCCTACCCTTATTATGATAAAAAAATAAACATACTTTTTCAAAAATAACTACTTATATAAAATAACAATCCTTCGAAATCAAGTCCATAATAAAGTACTATCATTTTTAATATGATACACAATCAGTTTGAACATAGGAAAAGAACATTCCTACTAAAAATGAAATTGAAATAATGAATCGTTTTCAACAATATTCAATGCAGTAAGTATAGATTCAATTACACACTTTTTTCAGAGATAATCAGTAAAATATCATACAAGTTAATAAATATAACTGCACGGTATCAGGATCACTATCACTAATCACTGGGTATAATTTACTTTAATAACCTTCTTTTAAATCTAAAATAAAAATATCGAAAATATTCACGAATTTCAGCTTAAACTGAAAAAAGTTACCTTATATTTTTCCGTTTTCCCCAAATTTCGCCTTTTTTAATTTATTTATATTTACTACTACTCTTAATACGAGGGATGTTCAGAAAGTAAGTTTAGGTACTGAATTTTTATTTATTTTTTGAAAAAGTGTATTAGAAAAAAAAAAACAGAATATTGTTGACTATTTTTCCAAATAATTGCCAACCCGTTCAATGCATGTGGTGAGCCGTGGCACAAGTTTCTTTATGCCCTCCTCGAAGAATTCTCCCGTCAGCTTCTCCCCCCACTTCATGACCACTTTCTGCACCTGCTCGTCGGTTGAAAATTTATTTTAATCCTTACATGTCTTTAGGAAGGTGAAAAGATGATAATCTGAAGACGCCAAGTCAGGGATTACGAGGAGTGGTTCAAAACATCCCAATCAAATGAGTCCATGATCGTATTGGTGGCTGTGTGAGAAAACGGACGTTTTCGTGAAAAAAATCAAAGTTCTCTGGTTAGCATTCCCCTCCTTCTGTTTTAAATGCTTTTTTTCAGGGTACACAATATGGTTGTGCATTGATGGTCTCAACTTGAGGCCGAAATTCGACCAAAATGATGCCCTTTCGGTCCCAAAACACTGAGGCCATAATTTTTTTTGCCAGAAATTATGGTTTTCAATTTTTTGACACGACTTTGACGACTGTTTTTTTCCCTAGGCATGTAATGAGTCACCCACTCTCATTTCCAGTCACAATACAGCTCAGAAATCCTCACATTTTTTTCTTGTAGGTGTTATTCCTTCCGTGAGTAAAAAGCGGATTACCGCACTTGGCGGGATTTTTAACCGACATGTTCCACTCGACTTATCACTACAACGTGAGTCCACTTACTGCGGTGTTCCTGCGATGCTTGCTCTGTTCAGAAGACCCCCCTCTACCACTCAGTGTTTCCAACCCCTAAAAAACAAAACAAAAAAAGCTGCGCGCTATGGTCACAGTACACTTACTTTCTGAACATCCCTAGTACACAACTGCTTCGTGTGATTTGATGTTTGAGCTTAAATTTTTTACTAAAATAATGCAAATTACGATATACTTAGTTTTATGGTAATTATTTTGTATTTATAACAGTAGTTGCATGAGGCTAATCTTCAAAATGACCCTCGGTGCGTAGAATGTAACTCCAGGTAGATAATACATATCTCCAAATATTCTAGGAATTCAGGTCAAAGTGATAGTAGGCTGCGAGCGTAACCATAACCCAAATGTTTTTTAAATGACGTCGGAAATGTTTCGATCTGCCTCTACTCATTAATGGAAAACTAAACGCATGGATGAAGCCTTTAGCTAAATTATTGATGTTGGGCGCTTTGAAATACCCGGGAAGCCATTTTTGCACTAATTTCAATCCACGAAACTAGTTTGGCGCGGTGCAGATACAGATCCTAGCTCGATATTCGTAGACTGGATTCTGCGGTTTTAACTACCTACCTGGCTCTTTTACATCACGGTCTTGTCTGTCAATTGGTTAACCGATAGGTATCATAGCATTATAAATATTAACCATTTTTATAGCAATATTTAGTACACTACGGTTGGAATCAGTTATATGAACTGTATCTGCCAATCTTTTATATTGTATCAATTTTGACTGTCCCATTATAAATAGACAACTTTTTAGGTCTATAAAAATGAATTTATCACGAATACCGAATATTTAATTTTTCGGAGAAAAAAACCTGAAAGGATTCCACTTTATGCATATGGTTAATAAGCAAAAAAAATATTGAACATCTCTCTATTGAACATTTTCCCACTTAACCGGTCTTTTCATACTAATGACATTGTAATCCCTAATTCTAATAAACTTCCCCCACTCTTACCCCTCCCCCTTTCTTCTACCCCTTCCTCTCCATAGGTGATCTGTATTTAATTTTTAATTTCAGTGTACATTACTCCTGATGATTTGTGAACATTGTTCACGAAACATGTAAATTGTGTATATTATAAGTAAAGTGATGTAAACAAAGTTATTTGTCTTTTTAATAAAACCGAATATATTTTTGAAAGTACTCAATTTTTTTTGGAATATTTGGGTAGTTTAACAAATTATATAGGTTGTGGATAATTGAAGGGGACCCACAACTTTACAATTAACAAGATAAAGACACATCAGAGATGTGTTCGTCTGTTTTTTCAGAATCTAGTTAATGTCCAATGTTCCTGCATGCCTGAATGTTAGTAAGAAAGAAAATGTATGTATACTTACATTTATAGTGCATATGCATACTTAGGTACAAGATAAATACACATCAGAGACATTTTTATTAAAAAGTTACGAATAACCCGACAAAATTTGAAAATCTCCTAGTACCACCACAGTAAGTCGGAAATGTTGCTTGAGTCGTGATGGAGGACTTAGCTAGCCGAGGAATAGAACACGGAACGCCTGGGTGGGCAAACCACGCAAACGCAGTGCCCCCTCAACCACTGACCGGTCAAGATGTGTTGCCTCTTGGTTCAGAAACTTATCTGAAAAGGTAGTGGAAAATAATCTAAAAACGTTGCTAGTTTTCTACGATTCCCAATCATCAGTCTGCATTGAACAGAACAGCTTTCTGTAATCTAAGTTTGCCGCCGGTAGCTGCATTGTAAAGTATCCCCCTTTCTCACGCGTACAACAAAAGAGGGGTTTGAACTTCCAACAGAATCTACCAGAGTTTTGCATTTTTGTGTAGTTACTAATTGGTAATTTATTTGTCAATAGGTGTTGTCGAAGCGGTGTTCGTCCGCCCCCCTCGGGGGCATGTTTCGATCGTAAGTTGATGATGAGCTGGAGCTCGTATCGGTCTCGGAGGGAGTGCGCCGCCCTTGCGCTAACCACCCCGGGGCTCCGGCGCGCCCCGTCGCCCTGTCCGGCCACCGAGTGCGGGCGCGCGGAGCCCTGCCGGACGTGCCCTGAGCAGCTCCGGCCCACGCCCCCCGCTGCCCCCCAGGGCTGGATGGCCCGGGCGCTCCTGCTCGGGGTGCTCATGCTCTCACTCACGCCCCCCGCCCAAAGTTTCTCACCCGTCACCGACCTCAACACGCAACAAGAAACTGGTGGTAAGTCTATCATTCCTTCTTTTTGTCTTCATGTTGATGTGACCCTTCACTGGAACACTTCTGGGTCTGTGCAGCCTACAGTGTCTACCAGCTAAACGATTTAACAAATGTCTATCTAAATAAGGCTTAGAAATATTCTTAAACTAGAAAACATAAGAAGAGCGTACAATGCAATTGTTTAATGTTATTGGCTAGGGATGGACTATAATAACATAATTTTATGATTGATAATTAATGTAATCTTAAAAAAACCTTAACATTTCCTATTGAAACCATTTTTGCAATATTCAATGTACCTAAAATACACAAAATTTATTCAATTATACAGTTTTTAAAGAAGAATAGTTAAATAACTGACAACGTAATATCGGAAAGATATCGGAATAACTTTAAAATACCAAAATTGAACACTAAGGCATTTTCATAATACCCATGTGCTATCTAGGAATAAATTCTTAAAATCTTATTTTATTTATTTACTTACTAGCTGACCCGGCGAACTTCGTACCGCCTCAGAATCGATAACTTTTGTGTTAACTAATTAGCTTAAATTCAAATTCAGTTTTTTTATTAAGTTAAAAATTATACCATGAAGCAATTATCGATGCATAACTGTCATCGTTTTGTTTTTGTCATTATCAGAGATGGCGTTGTATACAGATTTATAATTTATGTGATTTTTACTTTTCGACTTACTTACGGGAATTGCGTTTCATTTTCTTCATAAGTGTGACGGAGATTTATTATAATTATTGTATTTTTCCACTGGAGGGGTGTAGACATACCTTCTCCGTTTGTCCCATTTTCAACTGTTGACATATGTGTAAGAAAGAGGGGCAACATTATATGTTTAATAACAATAACTCTTTCCTCTTTCAACTTTCCTGAATGTATCCACAAACTCCTATCGCGATGAATCTCTCCCCTTATACTCGTATCCCTATGAAAGTCTTACTTTCTATCCAAAGGTGCACCAATTTATAGGAATATGTAAAAAAAATATAAAAAACTCAGCTGAATCCAATAATGCAGAATTCAACAAAATTATTGAAAATAACTGGCCAAATTATATAATTTTTTTCACAGATGGTTCCAAACTCAGTCCGGACTCCTATTGTGGGGGCAATATCCCACAGGAAATGCACCTCACAGGAAATTGTGTTTCCCAAACAGACTTCCCAAAGAGTGTTCCATTTCCTCTGCTGAATGCAAAGCTTTCGTAGAAGCTTTACGACTCGTCAAATCTCCCGACATTAGAAATGCCCTCATCCTTCCAGACTCACTTAGCTCACTACAAAAAATAAGCACATCCCCTCTCAATTCCAGTAGCGACTCTCTTACCTGCTCTACTGTATCTTGCTGGCTCAAGTGTCAGTGGGCTTGACCTGGATCCCAGGACACTTTGGTATTGTTGGAAATGAAAAGGCTGATTCTATTGCTTAGGAATCCACTGTCCATGGCCCATTAAGTAGTATACCGATTCCTGTTAGAGACTATTTCCCTATTTGAATAAAGTTAAAAATAAGTTACAACGCCAATGGTCCTCTGAATGGAAATCGTCATCCTGATAAAAGGTCACCAGTACTCATTAATTCAACCTTATTTTCCTGTCAAGCCCTGGTTTCACAAATACACTTCCATGCCTTAAAAATACACCTCTTCCATAACTCGAATGCGTCTAGGTCATAATTGTTGTCTTAGCCATTTCTCCAGATTCCACATAGTCAATTCGCCTTATTGTTATTATGGTTCAGAGGATACTTTAGACCATAATTTTTTTGAGTGTCCTATCAATGACCAATTTCCAAACTTCATACGTGAATTAATAAAACTTAAAATTGAATTCCCTACCAGTGTTCCCTGCCTTAGGATACTAAGGCAGGGAACTCTGCTTAAATTCGATATTTGTTAGCAAAATTTATTTGTAAAAATGGCCTTAACATTTAAGCATCAATCAGATTTATTTCTCTTCCATACGCATGCATTTATTCTTGCAGTGTTATTATGTACAATCATAGAGGTTCCTATTTTTGGGAACGTGTACATCTTCTTAATCTACAATTTTGTAATTACAATTAATATCAACTATGTATAACCATATGAATATTTGTATAACTTGTATAATCATACGAATATTTGTCTTGGCCCATTTTATATGTTTGCTAATATAATATGTAAAAAAACATGCTTACATGTAAAAAAACTGATCTGAAAATGTAACGAATTAAAAAAAAAACTGAAAATGTAAATACCTTAAGAAATGGCCAAGATCACCCTTAATGGGTGAAAGCCAAATAAATAATTAAAAAAAAATAATAATAACAAATGCAAAACAATTAGCGCATTGACATATGACGTTTTTGAATTTTTGGAATTCACGCACAGTTCAATATTATAGGTACTTATCACAAAATGCCCGCAGCTCTTTCGAATATGAGAATTCGTTCCATATAAAATGAATGGGGAAAAGAATTTTCTTAATAACTATATTTTTCGTCGATTTTGGTGATGTTTTAATAGTAATTATTCTTTCCGGGGCGGAGACAAATCCAACAAATCAAAGATCATCAAAATCGGCCCCGCCGTTCTCGAGTTATAAATAGTGTAACTAACCCGACTTTGTTTTATATATTAAGATTACACGCCCTAATGGGGTTTTCTATCTTCTGTTTTCCACAAATCTTGCGTTTTCTTTAAGGACTATTTATTGATTTACATCATAATTAATTTCACCCCACTGCTTCGTATTTTTCACTTTTTTTACATTAACTCCACACAGGACGCCCCGAGGAAAATAATTTCCCTCACAGCCTATGTCATCTTTGGGTATGCAGTGTGGAGCTGCTGCATTGCAAAAACTAAACATTATTTTATTATGCATATGATTTTATTATTTGAACGTAAATTGTCTTTATGGTGAGGAACAAGCTGTTATGTTTACTTATATTTATAATGTTTTACTTGAAGGAAATTATAGAAAAATCACTGCCATGTAATCAGATTTGAAATTATGATGTGTATTTCAGTTTACCCGACAGCTAGAACTTATCCAAGTAACCTGATTACAATATTTATATTATGCCCCCCTCCCCCCTCTGTCCTGCCGCCCGTCGCCTGCTGCCTACCGCCAGCCCAGCGCCGAGCTGCAGCCTTTTGCCTAATTCATAGGTAACACCCATTTGGTCCCAATTTTTTTAACCAAATCTCCGAATACTGAACTTAATTTATTTCGTCAATATATACAGGGTGGCCACAGGACCTGGAAAACCTGGAATTATCAGGGAATTTTACCGAACCTGGAATTATCAGGGAAATGTCAGGGAATTTAAAAAAAAATTATAATATCAGGGAATTCCAAAAATAAAACTAAATTCGTTATTTTGCGATTTGTGAAATCCCAAAGTTGTGTTTTATTACTTTTACTTGCGACGCACAGTGGACGGAATGAAGAAAAAATACAAATTAATTCCTTGCTGACTAAATATTAATGCAATTTTTATTTTTTTGATCTTATTAATGAATTATTAATTTACTCTTCCGTAGAAATTTACAACAAAATAATAACATTGTGAAAATATACAAATATCTAGGCAAATAAAACATATTAATTTTAAAATTTTATATATTATATTTCACATATATAAACAAAAAAGACTGGCAATAATTAGGTACACACGTATTTTAATCGAAAAATGGTAGAAAATCTAAGTGCTAAAGGTGTTTGTGTTGTCGTTGGAGTCTAAATCCTCACACAAATTTCCAGAACCATTGAACGAATTTTTAGTAGACTTAAAACTTCAGTAGGTTAATAGAACCTTTTTTTTAGGAAATGGTCGCAAAATGCAAATTCATTTCTTATTATTTCGGGAGTTTCTTTTTTAAATTGTAATCTTATTGGTCTGAAGTTCCTTGTAGATGAAGACCGTGGGTTTAGCTATATAAGTCTTGCTTCTTCAGTTTCCTTCGCTGTAGAGCTGAAGTGGCACCTACGACGTTGTAGGGAGATTCGAGTCATCATGATATTCTCCATCACTATACCTTTGCTTGAAGTGACTGTGACTACCATAACCATTGCAGCCCCATTTATACATTTGTGCAATCTCATTTCTGCTGCTAACTGGAGTTCATCAAGAGTGCGAGACTCTAACATATCATGCACTTTTTTTCTTCCTTGATCTAGAACCACTTTCTTGAAATACTTCTATTGGTCTACCCAAAGATTTGGAGACAACTGTCATTTCTGACAACCACTCTAAACTATGTTTTTCAAACCTCACAATAATAACTGCGGCTTTTTCTCCATTTCTTCACCGATTGCAGTGAAAAATATTGTTCCATGTGATATTTTTTTAGTATCTCTTCTAATGTTAATGTTTTTTTTTGTTTATTTGTCTATTTTTGTCTGGTCTTTTCATTTATTCACAAATTGTCTTAATATCATAAATTTGTAACAAGTGTATTTTGTTTTTAATGGATTATTGGGATGCAAAGAAATAATAAATGCTATAGATGACGGAACTCCCTTTATTATTTATCTAACGAACGATATCCCCTTATATTAAATTAAACATATCAGGGAAAAATGTAGAAACTGCCCTGGAAAACCTGGAATTATCAGGGAATTTTAAATTCCGTTTTTTGTGGCCACCCTGATATACTAAGACAGTGCGCGTTGACCGTATTCCATTGATACATGAGACACTGGGCTTGTTTGCCTTTGTGTGTCCACGTTCAGGAATATCCGGTAGACGTGCAGACAAGATGCTTTGGAAGAATTATTCACAATATTGGAAATGACTACGTTAAATTCGCATGACTACTACTTGTGTTTTTTCTGTTGCTTCCCATCTTACTTACCAGGGACGTGCCGTACCATTTTTCTTTGGTAATATTCCGACAAGATCAACAAATCAATCCAATTTATTTCATTTGCCCACATGTAGAACTAACTTTAGAAAAAAAATCCCCAATTCAATCCGTATACGTGCGCAATATTATACAAAATTTTACAATATAAACATTTTTAACAATACCCTTCAGAAATATCAAAAGAAGTAACGCGTACAATCGAAAATTAATACAATAATATGGAATGTATCGGGAGCATCTCCTATCCTTATCCTATATTTCTCTTCCTCCTAGTCACCAAAAATTAATTTTAAGATATAATAAAACTCCATCTCCAAGTAACTTTAACATAGGAGACCTATTTGGCTTAACTTAGTTTATCTTTGTATATATGTATCTCTATATATTGTATGTATAAACTGTTTGTCTCTTACAAATAAATAAATATTTGTAAAAATAAATTCATTTCTAGAGGGAACGACTTTTGGCTTAGGTAAGGTGGCCCGTTGGAAAGTCTTTAAAATGAAGATCCGGGAATGCGAAGTTATTCGCTCCGGACCTGAATTAAGTAATAATATAGGTTTATATCAAATAATAAAATATTTAAAAAAATAAGCTATTTTATTAATTTAATATAATAATTCTTATATACTTATGTGAAATTAATAAAAAAGCTTATTTATAATCTAATAAATATTCTATCGCTTAAGAAATATAAAGTTTTGTTTGTCTGAGTAGAATATTCAATCTTATCGCTAATAATATTAGTAAGTAATTATATTATCGTGTAATTTCATATGGTCTTTTACGATGTACATATTTCATAAAGCTGCTGGAGAGAACTTCTTGGTAGCCACAAGATGCTCATAATCGAAAGCTTTTTGCCCCAAATAAGTCTTCTTTTTTATTTTGTAACTTAATTTTTTTTAAACTAAAATAATTGGAATTGTATGATTTTCCAATAGTGTTAGAAGCCAGTTGCTCACCACGAAAGGCACGGCCGCCCCTGCTAAATATCTAGTGCCTAGTTCAAATTCAGGCGATTTAATAAATCTCGTGCAAAATATGTCTAGGTTCTAGATTGTAGGACTTTTGCTTTCCGTCTTCGCCAGACCTCCAATGCTTCCATCGGATATTTTGGTTGAATTAAATTTAAATACATTTAAGTGACGGAACGACATCTGATTTTGGAATAATCTGTTGGGAGCCAGGATTGTTCAAGTTCCTCATTTGTTATGTACGAGGCGTGACAAAGCCGAATGTCTCAGACTAAAGGGGAAGCGGACAAACCAAATGGAAAGATTGTATTAAACACACGCCAGCCTGTCTGCGACGTATTTTTACACGAAACCTACAAACCTAGCTCTAGAAACCCACATGAACCGATTAAATATTATTATATGAAATTATAACACAGCTTTTTTAATAGATCACTTCTGAAACAATAGAAGCTTCTTTAAAGATCCTAAAATTTTCCTTTATAAAACGGAAACTGTTTGTGTAAATCTCTATCTTATAATATATAAAACAAAGTCGGGTTAGTTACACTATTTATAACTCGAGAACGGCCGGGCCGATTTTGATGATCTTTGATTTGTTGGATTTGTCTCCGCCCCGGAAAGGATAATAACTATTTAAAAATTGCAAAAATTAACGAAAAATATAGTTATTAAGAAAATTCTTTTCCCCATACATTTTGTATGGAACGAATTCTCATATTTTAAAAGAGCTCCAGGGACATTGTGATATTGTATAACATAGAGTAGTGAGTGAATTCCAAAAATTCAAAAACGTCAAATGTCAACGCGTTGGTTGTTTTGCTTTTGTTATTATTATTATTTTTTAAATTATTTATTTGGCTTTCAAACATTAAGGGTAATCTTAGCCATTTCTTTAAGTATTTACATTTTCAGTTTTTTTTTAAATTAGTTACATTTTCAGATCAGTTTTTTACATGTAATAGATAAAATTTTAGCAAATATAGACAATGCGCCATGACAAATATTCGTGTGATTATACAAGTTATACAAATATTCAGAGTGGATATTAATATTAATTAAAAATTGTAGAGTAGGAAGATGTTCAGGTTCCCAAAAATAGGAACCTGTACGATTGTACATAATAACACTGCAAGAACAAATGCATACGTATGTAAGAGAAAGAAATGTGATTGATGCTTAAATGTTAAGGCCATTTTAACAAATAGCGAATTTAAGGAGAGTTGAGACTAAGAAGGCAGGGTATGCTGGCAGGGAATTCAATTTTAAGTTTTATTAATTCATGTATAAAGTTTGGAAATTGGTCATTGATAGGACACTTAAAAAAATATGGTCTAAAATATCCTCTGAACCACAATCACAATAAGGCGAATTGACCATGTGGAATCTGGAGAGATGGCTAAGACAACAATTATGACCTAGAGACATTCGAGTTATGGAAGAGATGTATTTTTAAGGCATGGAAGTGTGTTTGTGAAACCAGGGCTTGACAGGAAGAGAAGGTTGAATTAATGAGTACTGGTGACCTTTTATCAGAGAGGATGATTTCGATTCAGAGGACCATTGGCGTTGTAACTTTTTTTTTAAATAGGGAAATAGTCCCTAACAGGAATAGGAACACTACTTAATGGACCATGGACAATGGATTCCTTAGGCCAATACCACGACATGGGATGCAGGAGGTCTCTGATAGAGTCGCTACTGGAATTGAGAGGGGATGCGCTTATTTTTTGTAGTGAGCTAAGTGAGTCTGAAAGGATGAGGGCATTTCTAATGTTGAGAGATTTGAAGAGTCGTAAAGCTTTTTTATTTTATTTTATTTATTTATTCAACGCCCAGAGGGCTTTTACAGTAGTACAATTTGTTTATGACAGTTGATTTTTAAACACATAGACAGATGACAGATGATTTTTAAACAGATAGAGAAATGATAAGAATAAAATTAAATAAAAATGCACACAAGTCACAAAAATACAGTGATTTAATAAGTTTACAAAAATACATATATGTTTAGGAATAGTTTTGGAATAAGTTTTTTTTACAAAATCCACAAAATTCGCCAAGTTGAGTTGAATATGTCAACATCACTTAAGTACTGATTTCCCATAGTGTGAAGTCTTTGTATCGGAGAGTGGGCAATGTAATTCCGCTTATGAATGCTGCAGTAGAATAGGGTATTTTGTCGTGTGGTTACTGTCGGTATTCGTAAGTTTATGAGTTGTAGGAGTTCGTAACAGTCGAATTTAGAGTTAAGTATTTTGAATAAAAATGTCAAGTCGTTTATTTTACGTCTGTCTTCTAGTGTGTGTATTTTTAGAATATTCAGTAATAGATTATATTTTAAGTCTTCTAGTGGGATATTTAATTTAAAATTTATAAAACGCAGAAATTTTTTTTGTATTCGCTCAATATTATTAACGTGAATTTTGTAAGATGGAGACCAAACTACCGAGTTATACTCAATTTGGCTTCTAACTAGAGATACATATAATAGTTTAATGGCTTCTATGGAATTAAAGTTTTTAGTTGTTCTTAAAACGAAGCCTAGTGATTTCATACCTTTGTTCATAATTTGGTGGATATGATTGGCGAAACTTAGTTTTTCATCCAAAATGATTCCAAGATCCCTCATTTCCGGGACTCTTTCTAAAGCTGTGTTATTGATGGAATATTCGAATAAAACAGGATTTTTATATCTGAAGAAAGTCAAGGTTTTACACTTTTCTACATTTAAACATTTTTCACAAAAACGGCGCTCTACAAATTGTCCAATTATTATTATTATTATTAAAAATAAATTATTTTGAATGCACCAATCTTTAAACTTACTAATATTTGACTGTAGTATTTGGCAATGATTTAAATCAGTTATTTTCTTGTATAGCTTGATGTCATCAGCAAAGAGCAGTACCTCGACATCATTGAAGCAATTGGTTATATCATTGATGAAAATTAGGAACAAAACCGGGCCAAGGTGACCGCCTTGCGGTAGGCCACTAGTAGCCCAGAAAGCTTTCGACACCCAAGATTTTATTTTGACGAACAGTTTACGATTTAATAAATAGCTAGTAAACCATTTTAGCATGTTACCCCTTATTCCTAGAGCAAATAGTTTTTGAATTAGTAGTTTATGGGATATGATAGCTATGCATTCAGCAGAGAAAATGGAACACTCTTTGGGAAGTCTGTGTAGGACACACAATTTCCTGTGAGGTGCATAGGCCCCACAATGGTAGTCCGGACTGAGTTTGGAACCATCTGTAAATAAAATTATATAATTTGGCCAGTTATTTTCAATAATTTTGTTGAATTCTGCATTATTGGATTGAGATGAGTTTTTTATATATTTTTTACATATTCCTATAAATTGGTGCACCTTTCGATATAAAGTAAAACTTTCATAGGGATATGAGTATAAGGGGAGAGATTTATTGCGATAAGAGTTTGTGGATACATTTAGGAAAGAGTTGAAAGAGGAAAGAGTTGTTGTTATTAAACATATAATACTGCCCCTCTTTCTTACACACTAAATGTCAACAGTCGAAAATGGGACAAACGGTGAACGATGTCTACACCCCTCCAAAGGAAAAATACAATAAAATAATTAATCTCACACTTATGAAGAAAATGAAACGCAATTCCCGTAAGTAAGTCGAAAAATAAGAAAATCACATAAATTATAAATCCGTATGCAACGCCATCTCTGATACTGACAAAAACAAAACGCGGACAGTTACGCAGCGATAATTGCTTCATTGTGTAATTTTTTAACTCAATAAAAAAACTGAATTTGAATTGAAGCTAATAAGTTAACACAACAGTTATTGATTCTGAGGCGGTACGAAGTTTTTCCGGGTCAGCTAGTATTATATAAAGAAGAGTTTCTGTGATGGCGTTGCTTTGTTTTTTATACAAATCTAGAGTTTTATTCCGAGATTTATAAAATTTTGCATTTCTTTTTTTTGTTGTTCTATTTGGTCTTCAAATCAAGATGCATGAAGTCTGCATGAGATATGGAAAAACCACCCAATCCTCTTTTACCACTCCTTCAAGCAGTCTTTAAATACTTCTTGAAATTTTTCACACATGACCTTCAAAATAAAGAGGAAAACTACTGTCTTCTTCTGATTTCAAAAGCCTGTGTGTAGAGCCCGGGCAACGCCGGGGACTTCAGCTGGTTTAAAAAAATATGTGGTAAATGTAAACTATATGAACGCCGCAACAATTTGATTTGATACCGTAGGTAAAGTAATGTAAAGAAGGACCCTTGACATACATATCTAAATAGCAGTGGCGTGCGATGACATACTTTAACGGTATAATCTGTTATTTATTTCAAAATCGTGTAATTCGCGACTTTGCACGACAATTATTACTACACACTCGAGTACAATTAACCATTGCACATTTTTAGGTGGACAAAAGAAAACTAATAGATTTACCATTTTCTTGTAGGAAGTTATTGTTGAAAATGTAATCCTTTTGGAAAAACAACACTCGATGTAATTCAAAGTTATAATTGTTAATCTGAGGAGGATAATATCGGTATTTAAGTAAATAATATAAACTCTTAATAAGTAAGGTACACTTCCATACGTCATGCATATGTCTGGTAATGTTATATGTAATGTAATAAAACAAGCTATGGGTCCGAGTGGTTAAAGATGCGTAAAATTCACAAACAAATGGGCAAAGCTGTAAGTATCCAAGTTTACGGTCCTTGTCACACGCTACAAAAAATATACCGCAGGATAACAATTTTCCACCTTTATGTGGTTTAAAATTATCTTTGAAATTGAAAATTTCAGAAGATAGGTATGTTTTTAACGGTATCCTGACAATCCAGAGCTGTGACAATTCAAAACACTTTTGAAAAGTGCTATAAAGTCGTGATAAGTGATGATAAAAAAAACTAGGTTACGGTAGGATAGATTTATAAGCCATCTGTGTTTAATTGCAACTGTCCTGAGTTGTCATGGAACCACCTTACTGGCTATTTCTCTGCTTAGAGTTGGGAAATCAAGAAGAGACATAGTTACTAATTTCTGTGCATTTAAGAGAGTTTGATCTAGCGCGCTGAAGGAAGGGGTGGGGTCGTTGAGTGTCATGTCAAGGGGCATCTTTATTTTTCAAGGTACTTTTGGTGGTACCAGTGGCGGTCCGTGAGTTTTCAGTGAGCTAGATTGGAAAATACGACGTTATTGATGTTGTAGCTGAAAACTTTTTTTTTTTCAATATTTCAATTTTTTGTGTGAAGCTATACTGAAATGTGGATGCGGCGCATCCCCAAACTGAACGAATCCTTCATATAAAATATTGAAATTAAAAATTAAAAAAAAAACATTTTCAGCTACAACAACATCAATAACGTCTTATTTTTCAATCTTTGTACTCTAGCTCACTGAAAACTCACAGACCGCCACTGTGGTATACCTAAATTACGTACTAATTAAATATGTATTGTTTTTGCACACCTTCATTTAAAATATGATCTTCAAAAGCAAGGATACCTAATACATTAAAAAGAACTTTGTTATGTATGTATTTAGTGATTGTATTATGAGTATTATGACATTCTAACTATGTATCGATTTTATGTAGCCCGACACAATGTATCCCGATTATACCTGGAGAACCTTGATAACCCTAGTGTTAACCTAATGTCACTCCCGATATTTCATTGCGTATGTTAACAATATGCCTAGTGAAAATATCATTTCAACCAGATATGATATACTTTGCCAGTGTATTAATAAGGACAGTTCCTACTTGTGGATTTTATTTTGACTACTGCGAAATTTCATCAGTCAGAATCATAATGCCTGATATAGTAAAATCGTGCCAGCCCTGAGGCCTGCCTCGATCGAGTATTCTGGATATTATAATGATCCCGTAGCGGGCCCCTCGTCCGACCCGATTGCCCCTGACCCCTACAGCGGACGCTGACCGCGAAACACACTTTTGACAACCCTGATTATGTAACGGTTATTTTAAAGCTAATACCTAATGACGTTGTAGACTCATATTTTTTTTTAAACTCTGTTTTAATGGTTAATTTCTACTTTGAGCAATTAAATGTTTCTGTACTCAAATATTTTTTCGTGTACTTAATTAGCTTATTTTTCTCAAAAGATATTTAATACACGCGAAAAACCTAATGTGGTTTCGCTTTTCGTAGTTGTATTTCGTGAAAAGTAAAGGCATCGCGGCAAATGACCTCGCTTATACTGTTTGTCACAGTGCCAGTGCTAAAAAACATGGCGAACGTAAATATATACACGTCCCCATCTAATCTACCTAGCAGCAGCCCTAGCTTCGTGTCTCGACTTGAATTATTGTCGACAAGGAGTGGATTATGGATATTCGAGTTAAAAGTGCATTCAGTCTGTTGCTGGCTGTTTGGGACGGAAGAGGGGCCCCTCGCCCCCTGTCGGGCTCTCCTCGCGGGGCCCCGCCCGCAGCCCGCCGTCCGCCGAACACTGACAGTAAACATGTTTCCACGTTGGCTGCTGACGCACTCGTGTCAATGCTCTGGACTACATGGTTTGTAACACCACCCCTCCTCACGTGGCCGGACGTCTCCCAACTCCCTATTCCCTAGGGATTAGTCCCCGAAGCACAAGACGCGCCAAAATACTCAAACACGCAATTTTCCCGAACAATGAAGTCCAAGACCAAAAAGAAAAGTTTCGCCTCTGGCCGCCGCCGAATTGGGCCGTATATTATATCGAGTATTGACACTGGCCGCGGCGCAAGACCAGCACAAGGTCATTAACAGAGCGGCCTCTGTTAATGAAGCGATTAACTTTATAATACATATTGGCATAAACTATAAACACTTTTCTTCTGTTGTGTTAAACTTGTTATAGTGGTAGATATGAAAAAAATCGCAGTGTATCTTTTAGACATACGCATACAGATTTTTGCTCTATTTTATACGAGTCTTGTTTTATAAAATATTTTCGCTTAATTATAATCATTTTTTAATAAACTCTCTAACATTCGTATTTACATAATCTTCGTTTCAACCCATATTCTTATTCATTTTGAATACTTACTACAGAGCCTTAGTTATAATAAATAAATCTATGTTTATGAAGATTTAGACTTCTGAATATCGACAGCGCGTTGTGTCAAGAATGACGACCTTTTTATAACTTTTCCGTCATTTCCAGTCTTCGGTATTATTTTGTATAGTGCAGAGACGCTTGCCCCATCTGACTATATTTCAACACGTTTTACTTGTCTCCAGTCTAGTTGAATCTAGAATCTAGTCTAAAACCTCACCACATATCACCAGGGAGGGGGTAGGGGTAAAAAGTTGCTAAAAAACACCACATCACGTGATTAATGGATGACCCCTTTCTCAAAAACGCACTTATCGGGGAGTGGATAGTAACGGAGCTCTCACCGGCAGAACCTTGCTAAATTCCTATCGATAATTAACATCACAGCACGCGAGTTTATTTACCCGTTGTTATTGATTTCACTCGTAATAACAAACCCCATAATGCTTGTGTTTATGAACATATGTGTAAAATAACACACTGACGTCAGTGGTAAGTACCACATATGTACATTACTACATGTAACATATTATTCTATTAAAAAAATGGTTCTTACACGAAAATAAGCATTTACGTTTCACTTGAAAAGTGTTTCTAGTCTGGAATTACTGGGTTATTTATTAGCTATGAACAATAAGTAGTTAATTAATTAAAAATAGAGTACCACATATGTACATTACTATATGTAACATATTATTACATGAAAATAAGCACTTACGTTTCACTTGAAAAGTGTTTCTAGTCTGGAATTACTGGGTTATTAGCTATGAACAATAAGTAGTTAATTAATTAAAAATTGAGTACCACATATGTACATTACTATATGTAACATATTATTCTATTAAAAATGGTGCTTACATGAAAATAAGCACTTACGTTTCACTTGAAAAGTGTTTCTAGTCTGGAATTACCGGGTTGTTAGCTATGAACAATAAGTAGTTAATTAATTTAAAATAGATTTATTGCTTACAAAAACTATCCAATACTATTTTCTAATCTTGAACCTTTAATTTTATGGTGGTATTTCATACTTATGTATATTAGGCCCTACTCATGATCCAATTTGCAGAACTCTAGCATGCTGTTCGAATCGATCTCACCTTAAAATGGTCTGTTTGAAGATGCCCGTTATAAAGTGAAACCGGTACGGTCACAAATAAAAAAAAGTGGAAGAAAGTTATAAAGGTGTTTCAAGTCATACATTACCTATGTATCCCATATTGTTGTAAAATATATATCTAACGGAAAATGTAATTCTTTCTCGCTGTCCTTGGTTAAATGTTGGCTTTAAAATCATAACATCACGTCAATAGAGTCCACAGTCCACGTGGAAAACAAACAACTCAATTACTCGTTCTTGTGGTTGTTCCCTTTGCCTGCTGGAAAAGCATTGTGGTTTGTAATACTAGCCTTTGAAGAAAAGCGGGGTCCCCGTTTGTGTGCTAATATCACGGTGTTTGTCCCAATGGCATTGTCAGAACATGAGTAGGAAAATTCCGTGGGCGTTGCGGGCCCCGTAAACACCGTATTGCGATATCCTACCGACTGCCTACCGATATATTTATTATTCATAATAATATTATCTACTCATTCCCTACAATTATTTCTAAAAAATTACTAACTAACCATCACGCCGTTTCCCCGCAGGGGGTAGCAAAGAGGATCGACGCCCAAAAACTCGATCTTGGCACACTCCTTGCTTCAATCACATTCATACCTACCCTTTTGTTATTATGACTCTCGGCATGGCCCGACTCAAGTGGGTATTTGGTCACTTGATCGTGTATTGATCGGGCATCCCCGAATTCTACCCTAAACATTCGCTTAATATACTCTCCTTACTCATTTTTTCGTTCATTCGCGCTATATTTCCAATTCATCTAAACTTCCCTTTCTTAACTCACTCTTTTTACGCTTTCATCAGACTTGAAATTCTCCACATTTCTCACACTATCATACGTGGTTATACCACGCGTACGTCTCATCATTTCTACAGCATTCAGTTTACTTTCATCCTTCCCCTGCGAGTTCCATACCTTACTGCCATGTCAGGGTAGGTACCAACACTTCTTTGTGACGGATGCATTGTAATATACAATTCTTGAAGACCCGATTATATATTTTTATTAAAGTTCCTTACGGTTGTACAATTATTGTGAAATTCATTAAAAAAAATGTTGTGCCCGCAACCTCCCGACTCTCGTTTCCTCAGACATTATTCTGATACGCAGACCGTGTGTACCTTATCTGTCTAATTTATTTAAAATGGGATATTTTATCAGATCAGATTCCTACAATTTTATGTAATTAATTAATCGCTTTTCCGAGACGTGATGAGCTTGTCGTACAAACTGACGGAATGAAATATGACACCCTCATTTCAAAGGATGACACAGAAAATGAAATTTCTTGAATCATTGCTTGTTCTAGAAAACTTCTAGCTCCAATCACTCAAACCTTCCCCATTTTACAACGGTATCTATCTCTTTTTTCACCCTTTTTCGTTAAATTAAACACGGACACTTGCCATTGCGCAGAAGGCGAAATTACCAATTTTTAAATCATCGCCATATTTTTTTAAGCGATTACTTTGGTAGGAGAAATTAAAGAAATACATTTATTTTTTTAAATTTAATTTAATAATGTTTTTATTATCGTGACAGCTTTTTCGGCTTACGAATACAAATTTTAAACTCTGGTTAGACACTTTGAGAGGACTAATTAATATTATAAATTCTAATTTTGAAGGTGCCTAAATTAAATTTTTAACCTTTTTTTTAATGGCTTTTCATCCCAAAGGAGTATTCTGGTCAGTATCATGTAAATGATTTTGTGAGTGTAATTTTGGGTTAATATTTACAAATTTTGTTTTAATAACAAGAACATATCTACATTAAATATTAATACTCTAAATTCTTACAAAACGAGATGATTTTAATTACATATAAAGTGGAAGTAACAGGAAATTAATAAATTTGCCAATATAATTTATTATGCCCCCGTGCAGTTCATTCTGACAACACGTGTTTTTATCGCTCTCGTGTATTTATTTTTCTAACTCGGGCGTTTCTAGCCGAATTTCCTTGAAAATGTGTCAAAATACGTGTTTTAGTGAAAGCTTTTATTTGAGATTGTGACAATTGGTTTTGCATATATATATAGCTCAATCATTTCCTTTATTCCTGCCCATCCTATATTCCAATATTGGCTCCAGGTTGCCATGTATACCGGTCGATTAAAATCCAACCTCCTTCCTATCCTCAGAGCACGTGTTCCAGTCCTAACAAACAGTGCCCCCTGGTGTACCGGTCTCACCCGGACAGGAGTGCTCCTGGCTGGGGTGGTACAATCGTATCGTATCGTGTCAAGGGGTTGTCCTTAAATCACGTGAGGCTCGAAAGGGGAGGGGGGGTAAAATGAGATATCACGTGTATTTATTTTTCATTGAACGCACGATTTCTAAAGGTGAACGTCCTATACTTTGTACTAAAAAAATACACGTGATTTTGTGGTCACACGTGGGGGGGGGGGGGGGGGGAGTTAGCCTAAAACCTCACCACATATCACCACGACCCCCAAGTTGTAGTTTGGAGCTCATAATTATAGCAATACCGCTGCTGAATATTTCATCTTAGGGGCGTGTGATTGCGGGAAGAAAAGAAAACTAGGTATCGTCTGAGGTTTGGCACTGGAGTAGAGAAATGATTCGGAGATGATTAGTTAAATAAAGAGGTTCGGAATCTCGTGAAATTTGCATCGAATCCAGAGTCAATTTAGGCTCTCAGAAGCATGGCATACTGGACAGAGCTGCAGATACTTAACACACCTGCTGACGCTGTACAAATCGCAAGCGCGCCCCACTGTTGAATTTGGCAGCCACCTCTGGTCTGGACCCCCAAAATTGTCTTCATAGAGGTGTACACATTTTAATTATTTTGTGGTTAACTTTTAGATTTTAATATAAAGCATGGTGTTGTTCACCGCTTAGATCATATTTCTCACCATTGTATCAAATTGCGATCAAATGAGTCTGAGAGGTTAACATTGATAACATAACTTCACTATAATTTAGATTGTGTCTGTTCACCGCTGTGGGAGTAATTAAGTAAGGAAAGAGCTGTGGAATAGATTATGCCAGGGTGTATAGTTTTTATAGTTTCATCAATTTGAAGAGCGCTTTTAAGAAATACATTACTAAATTAATGTTTTCTAATTATTATTATAATAAATCGTCAAGCATTTAACTTTATGTTATTGAGAGCTCACTATCGAATCAGTAATAAAAAATACACTTTCATTTGCTCCGAAAGAGCCTAGTCCAGTAGACCTTTAAATCAACACGCACATTTTCTTTGATTCGTCAACAGTCGTAAACATTGAAATCCGGGCCGAATCGCTTGGCAAATCATCAGACTTCAACTACTATATGTGTTTTAATGTGTGCTTTACTCTAGAGTTAACACAATGTCGCTTTTAGCTAAGAGAAAATCATTCGTATATCCAAAGAGTAGCCGACCAATAATATCCGGCAAAGGCACGTGTCGAAGTTTTCCGCCGCTTAAAATCTGTTCGACATAAAAGAACTAATGACCGCACAATACGTATTTATGACTGTTTATTGCAATTTGTTTGCGCGTTAAGTGTACAATATTATGTGTTGGGTTTCCTTAGGCACAATAGGCCGACGTTTACTGTATTTGAGGATTATTTGTGAGATCAAACAATTTGCAACGTCGTTTGTATTTATACTCCGCTTGTTATGGCAACAAATTTCTCTCAATTGCTTGCCGCGACCTTGGGGGACAATATTTGGCGGTATATTGTCCCGCATGTCCACTGGATTCGGTGTTTACTATCGCTTGTCGAACAAACAAGCGCCTCCAAGCGGGCCCCTCGGATTGTCCGATCTACAGAAATAAAAAGGACTGAAACATGCCAAATAAAATGAAGACACATAATAAAAAGAACCCATAAATCACTTTGATAATTAATACCGCCTTTAAATATGAACATCCTTTTGCCGTTTGGTACTTTTTAAATGCAAGTTGCCTTAGCTGATCACCATTTTTGGTTAAAAAAAATAGCAAACTAGATAACCTTTTTCTTTATTCAAGCGAGGAATAGGCACTGTTTCAAACATAATTTGCATGTTTTAAGTAGGTATTATTTTTAATATTCTTAGCAAAAGTGTGGAGTTTTTTGGACACCGCGTTATAATCAAAACTATATGGCTATTTGCCCTAATGAAGCCTCAACAATAAATATCTGCTTTATTTGTTTAGCTACCTACAACCATTATATCATATTTCTTTAAAAAAATGTATTTTAAAATAGGTTACTGAATCCTCCGATTATTTGTATATTGTAAAACCAAACTAGTTACAAGTTTTCGAGACGAAATGAACTTCGAGTTGTTGATATATTTTCCGTAAATATATTTTTGTAAGTAAACAAGTATTTTTGGTACGCCTTATATGGCCTTGTGTTAGTTAAATGCTTGTGATAATACGGCAGAGGGCGGTGGGCAGGGCTGGGGTAGCGGGGGCAGGTCTGAAGGGGATACATCACCATGGCAACGTATTGACGTATTCGTATAGGAGCACGTCTTCCCAGAACTCTGTGTGAAAATAAATTACGCAACATCGGGTCAACATTCATGTTCGAACTGTTGTCTTTTTCGACATATTATCAGTGAAAACGACGTTTTCTAGTTTTTTAATTTTTATTAATTTATTAATTTTCGCCCTGGTGGGCTTTTACATTACATGTTTATAATACAGAGACAGGTTTTTAAAAACAAAAGATAAACTATGAAAAATAACTAGTACACGTCGTATGAGTATACTGATAAATTAAGGAAAGATAATACATTACAATAAAAGAGAAAGTTTCTAAGTTGTAAATAGCATAGAAAATAAACTAGTAGGTACTCGTATGTTAGTAATTACAAAATTTACAGGTGACTGATTAATTGTGATGTGTAAATACATGACAAAATGCAAGATACATAAAAATAAAACGGTAACAAGTTTTTACATTGTGGATTAATTTATAAATATACGAATAAATGCATTAGCCCCTATGTGATGCTCCTTAAATATCAAAATATTCTACATAAAAGTATCGTTCAGGAATTTCTTAAATAATGGTTAACTTGTGTTAAATACATCGATATTAGAGGTGAATTTGTTTCCTAATGTGTGAAGTCGAGAAATAGGTGCATGTATGTGGTAGTTCGTTCCAGAATTATTGTTGCAGAATAATATGTTTTGCCTTGTTGCTCGATTGGTTACCCTGAAATCGATGAGATGCAGGAGTTCGCAACAATCTAATTCAGAATGAATAATTTTAAACAAAAACGTTAGGTCAATTATTTTTCATACTGTTTTCTAGGGAATGCAATTTAAGTGCATTTAGTAAGGATGTGTAGTTAATGTGTTAAATAGGTGTGCGTAACTTGAAGTTAATAAATCTTAAAAAATTGTGCTGCACTCTTTCGATATTTTTATATGAATTTGATAACATGGGGACCAAACTATGGAATTGTATTCCAACAAGCTGCGTACGAGTGACAAGTATACGATTTTTATAACTTCCAACGAGTTAAAGTCTTTGATTGTTCTGATTATAAATCCTAGTGTTTTCATGCCTTTGTTAGTTATTTGTTGTATGTGATTTATAAAATTTAATTGCGTGTCAAACACAACTCCAAGATCTCTAATTTCATTGACTTTTTCTAAGATTTTGTTATCTATTGTGTATTTGAAAGATAGTGGGGTCTTTGTTCGACAAAACGTTAGTGTCTTACGATATCCTTTATCGATATTGAGGAAGAAGTTATTTGTGACACACCAATTTTGTAATTTGTCGATGTTTGACTGTAGGAAGCTAGCTTTTAGGGCACTTTCAAACAGTCTGAATATGCCCTCAGTCGTTAAACGACAAAAAATAATTATCTATGTGTTTTGTACACAACTACGTCATTAGCACGATAAGTGGTTTTACGTTTTACACTTGGACTACTACATATGCCATAATATGTAAGATAACTTCTCGAATTTGCATCTGTCATTTGGAATCCTCAATACCAATTTTTTATTAACTGAATTCAAAATATACAAATAAAAATTTTGAAACACCTGTCGAACCGTTTTGATCATCATCGGTGTAACCCTATTGCTCTTTACAAAGAGGGTTTATGATCGTGAACTGCCTTATTGACTCAACAGTCCTACAAAACTCTTTGTTCGGGCGTATCTACAAATTTCACAATGCCTTAAGAGATATTTTCCACTGTACCCTTGAAACTTAAAATCAAATTAACTTCACAATGTACTTAAATCAAGAATATTTTATCTTTATTATTTATTATTATAAATTTTAATTACTGTCTCAACACAGGCTAGCGTAGTGAGGTGGATTATGAGAAATCTCAATTTTTAACTATACTTTTCTATTGTTTAAATATTACCCACATTAATATTATTTTTTGTATCTAACTTTACGTAGTTATCTAACTAATAAAGCAATGTAAACCATATACACTGAGTATGGATTTTTTGGCTATAGATGCAAATTTCTTTTAATGAAGATATTATTATTAATTGGTTTATTATGTACTCACAATTGAAAATAGCATGTAAATATCGTCAATTCGTACGCCTTCAACATACTTATTTACCTAGGTATCGTGATTTCTTCGTACGTGGAGTTACGTTAACTAAAAGCAGACCCAATAAATAAAAATGTCGGTCCCAGTCGCTCTTTAACGAAATGATAAATTCTACTAATTTGAAATGATTTATGAAAGAATTGTATTAATCTTCTTTGTGAAGAGAGCTTCGTCAAAATTCGAATAAATAATGTCGGTAATTAAAGTTTAAAACATGTAAATGCTATCTATCTTCATTGAAAAATATAGAAGTAAGTACACATCGCACCCCGACTTGTGACACATTTAAAAAAATGTCATGTTTCGTATTTTTATTGCAAAGGTAATAAAACAGTTTATCTTTGATCTTCAAATAATGTGACGCGGGCGCGAGTGGGTTTCCATAACACACCGCCAAACAACGCCAGAGTCACTGTGAATTGTACTTCTTGCTATTTATTTTACTAGAAGAAAACATTAAAATAGTGTCTCATCTCAAATTGGGTTTCTTTATTCGCGTTGTTTAAGAGGCGGTTCTCCGAATTTCAACCTTTTTTTTTTGCAAACCTCCCTTAAATATTTGAATTTTTTAAGCTCTTAAAAAAATATATGTTTTTCTTGAAGATAATATCTAGATATTTATCGCGCCGAAACGCAAATCATATAAAATTCCCTCGATAGAAAAAAATCGCATAGTATGCTCCAAATATGATTATAAACACGTTTGTTTCGGTTATTGTGATGACCGTGGCCGGTTATATATCTCAGTACAGGGTTTCAATACAATAAGAAGACGTAGGTAGTCTCGTGATGTTTATTCCGGGATAAGGTACAATGGTAATTCTTAGGAAGTCTGATGGTAAGAGGACGAATGGACAACAATCGCACCCTTTTATACGTTCCTCATGTTGTCTCACTCATACACGCGTGTCTCTTTCATACCGCAAGACATACGTTCACCACAGTTATTTTACAAGTTATATGTATGAAAAAATTCACATCGCGAGATTTTTGCTCTATTTTTAACGAGTCGTGTTTTATTAAAGATTTTTATGATTTTTGCATCAATTTTATCGCTGTAAATGTTAGCGCGCTCTTCTAACATTCGTAATATCATATCTCTCCATCTTCTTCTTTTTGGGGCCGGGAACTGAGCCTTAATTAACTGCCTTATTTTGTATTTTATTATGTTTTGTAAAGATGTTAAGGTTTTTACTAAATAATTGCTCATTTAATAAAATGTCAACTATAGATTTTGCTTTGATTAAATTCATGAAAACATGTGGCAACCTAAAACCTTTTTTTATTCTCATTATTTAAGTTATGTTTCTTCTCTGGTATTATTGAATGAACTGAGTACGATTTTTGTAAGAATTAGGATTTCCAAATCATTAAATCCGGCTATATAATTCTGCTCCAAATTAATAGTGTGACAGCTATTTGTTATTTTTATGTGTGATATATTTTTCTTTGTTCAAGATATCCTTATGAACAACAATACGCCTTATTAGTATTACCTAATTAGCTTGCTTCAAAGCCAATCAAAAGGGGGAATCTTCTCCAATTATCTCCAATAGGTCGCAAATAGTAAGACATTGGGAACGGGGGGTTGCGCTCCAAATTCACTAATCACAACAAGGAAACGGTCACACCCTTATTAGGGTGGGACCCCCTCTGTTCTCCCGGAACGTTAATGGTCACCATTACCACACAAAACTCCGTGTTACATCATCTCTGATAAATATGTCGCATTTATAACTAGATCATAATATTCTAGTACATGATTGTTGTTATTTTGTAACTTTTAACTACTACTATGCTAGTTTGGTAGCAATAATATTGTTTCTTGAAAATTTGTGAGAATAGTAGACATGTATAATAACATATTATGTTATGTATACATAAAAATAAAGTTATTATTGTCCTGCTCAGTGAAAAAGATTTTTTTTTTTGGAAAAGTAGCATAAACGATAATGTTTGATCCCCTAAGGCAGTTAAAGCGGTGACTTTAACGTGTGTGTGCCTAATGAAGTCAGCTCATTTATTATCATTTTGTCTTCATTATCGCTGTTTTTTCTCATGTATGCTGGGTGCTGGCGCTGCAGGTGAAAATTGTTGGCATTGAAGCAACTAAGTTTACCCGTTCACTGCATTTCTAATACATCAATACTACTTAATTGATCTAGAAACAAGAAGCAGTTAGAATTCCAAGCGGAACTTTTTTTAGTTTTATTCGTTATTTGATTTTATTTCCTGGGATCTTTGACTCCTTGCGTATATTATACGGTGTTTTCAGATATCAAGTTTTTTATTGATTCACCATGTTGCCATGGGTAACCGGACAAATTGGAACAATTTTGAAAGGTAGGATTAGACTTTATAACACTTTTCAAAAGTGTTATGATTTGTCGTAGAATAGTTGTCTTGAAGTTATTTCATAATAAATTTATTTTGCAGTTTTTTACGTTTTGAGATTTTCATTTACGGCATTCAAATGTACCATTATGCGTCCTAAGGTAAAAAAACCCTCAGGGCCTATGTCATATTTGGGCATTATGTGTGGAGGGTCTTTTTATGGAAAGGAAGTACAGGAAACTCTGGGAAGGAAAAGGCATAATGGGTATGTAGGAATCTGGGGGTCAAGTGTTCAGGAGTGACGAACCAAGGCGATGGGTCGAGATAGTCCGGCTGCAGAGGTCAAAAGGTCTCCCTTAACCAGTCTCTCCCGATCCAGTGCACCACGTTGTAGGTGTGCAAAATCTTCCGCCGCCAAGACCTAGACAAACCTCACCCCATGAACCAGTTGCTAAGACACCAAAAGTAGCGAACCACTTGGGGTGACCTTTGACAGGGGTTTTGGTTATCCAATAAATGGTTCCCGGGGTGGAGGCGGTACCTATAGATTATGCCATTCGTCGTTATTTACCTCATGTATTTTACCTCATCTATTTTTCCGTCTAATAAGGCCTACATGCGAAGTGATTTTTTTCGAAAATGGCGCTTTATATATCAGCCAAATATTATTATTATTACGTACAAGAACTACATTAATTTATTATATGTATACATATACATCCGTAGGGGGCTATTACACATATTTATGGTATTACAGGAGTATTTATGAGGTAAATAATTTGCTCAAACAGATTCAAGCAATCAGTGAAATAGAATAATTTGTCACATTAGTATCTATAAATTGAAGAGGTACCTTTGTTTGTTATCATTTGGGTTGGACCAAGTTGATAAATGGGACCAAGGGAGGGATTTAATTGTCTTTGCTCGTCTTGATGAGACCTAGAATAAGAAAAGAAAGACAGAATGTTAAGGGCGTATAACCAGAGAACACCAGAAATATGTCATTTTTAAATCAGTGTTTAGACGTATTGACTCTTTTCCACAAAAAATATAAATTGGTTTCCAAAGATTGTTTAATTTTAGTTTAAAGATTGTTTAATTTTAGTTTAGACAAAGATTGTTTAATTTTAGTTTAAATAAAATCATAAAAAAATATATAAGTACATGTGGCGAAAATTGCTCCGTTTGTGTATTTATTTGCGCACTTACAGACTAATATATTTCAAATTTTTTTACATACTTATTTTGCTGAGATATTATTGAAAAATGATAAATACTTATGATTTATGATCAAAAAATAATTAAAAAAAGTACATAATTTTAATAGTTTCACACGCTACACGCCTTTCAGCATTTTTGGATGTAGGTATAAATTAAATCAAATTTGGAATGAAATAAAATCGATATTGAGTTATAATTTTAAAAAGCTGGTACGTAGAGTAATTAATCTTTCTCATTGAAACCGCCCTGTACTATCGTAAGAACCTCTTTCGACGAAATGTGGATTTTCGGCCGCTGGCTGGTTATACGCTCTTTAGCTTTTATGTGTGCCGTTACTCTGGAATGATACTGAAGAACGAACCTTTCTCGTGAAACCGATATCAACTGTGAACGATGTGGGTTGCATTCTGCGAATAATAATAATATTTTTTACTTAATTCCGGAAAATGGGGAGTACAACGTTGGATTTGTAGACAGTAAAGTTAACCGTATCAAGCTACGCACAACGTACACGTTGTAACGTACGCGTTGTGTTAACCGTCAGTCAGTTTCGTAACATTTACCCGGTGCATCTTTGTCCGTCCTGCATTGCAGTAATAATAACACGGCGATACTAATAATAATATACTAAGAAGTAACACCGTCTGTTAACTTGTAAACAAGGACCGTGCCAACATTGCGTGTCACTGTGTCAGCTGCCTGCCGATGATGATGATGATGATGTTTTAATCTCCGAAATAACTGATTAGAACGAGGAACAATTGTTTGGCTAAGTCACAAAATAATTGCAAATAAATTATGGAATTTAATCATTTAAATCATCCCCTAAATATTTTTTTTTCCCTTAATTAATATGAATTTTTGGAATAGGATAGCGATAACGATCACCAAAGTTATGTAAAATTAACTCAAATTATCAATTTGGGAGGCGGGTATGGATACTGATATGATATGGGTTTAGATCTTTTGACCTCTCCAGCAGGACTTTTTCGGAACATTGCCTTGCGTCGCAATGGAAAGGATGGATTCATTCGTCCGTCACTCCTAGACACACTGATCCCAAATTTCTTACCCACCACTCATACCTTTTTCCTTCCCAAAATTTCTTCTACTTCTCTCCCTTAAAAAGACCCTCGACACAGCAGCATCCCCAAAGATGAAATGGGCCCTGAGTTGGATTATTTTCTTTAGGGCCTCTTGTGTGGAGCCAATGTAAAAAAAGCTTAAATATTATAAAATTTGTACAATTTTTGCTTTCAGGAGTTTTTAGGTCAACGCATAGATTTAAAACTACTTTGTTAATTTTATAAATTATTTTTTTTATGGAAATTCAATACTCCCAGGCTAAAAATAACCTGAAATATATTTGAATTCATACTCTCGACTCACATCATAAACAATCCAATTTTATTTTATTTTTTTTTTTTTCTTAATTTTTTCCCATTGTATCTACATACATACAAAAGTAATTTTGCATAATTTCTAAATACAGTAAGAGTAAATATAAGGTACAAGTAATGTAAAAGTTACCAATAAGTAAAATATATAATCGAAAAGAATAGGCAATGGGAACCCACTAAGGCACTGCCTGTGTGTGGGTAATATAAACAAGATTGCTATATATACATCAATAAGTATATGTAAAAAATGTAAATTTTAAACTAAAGGTTTAGAAATATAGTAATCTGTGAAAACATTATAGTAAAATAAAATAAAATAGTGAAATAAAATAGTGAAACATAAATTTTGTTGATTTTTTGTTATAGTAAAGAAAGTAAATAAAGTTAGAATTGTATTGAAAAGTGAAACATGAAGGTTTACAAATAATTTATAGAAAAAATGTTCCAATATCTGCATCATTCAACCATAATTTTAATTCTTTTACGTAAAGTGATATTTTATCTGCCATTTGAATGTGTTTTGGTAGAAGATTAAATGTACGAGGACCAATAAAGCTGCTGTGTTTGCATTAATTTAGTATTGGTTTGGGGGGATTAAAACATATTTTTAGTTCTTTTGCTAATTCTATTTTCATTTTTTACGAAGCAATTTTTATTTTTAAATATATATTTCATAGTCTGCAATATAAATAATTAACGGATATTGAATATTTTTGTCTCTTTGAATAATAACTCAGTTGAGAATGTTTTTTTTCTATTATACATAACTTTAAGAATACGCTTTTGAGTGGTTTGTAAAGGCTTAATAAATGCATCAAGCGCACCACCCCATCCTATAATGCCGTAGATTATTGAAGATTGTACCAGGGAAAAGTAGATCATTTTTAATTTGTCGAGATTGAAAACTTCCTTAAGTCTATAAAATGTGTAAGTAAGATATCTTAATTTCGAGGTGGTTTTATCAATTTGAGATTTCCAATTTAGATGTGTATCAATAGATATACCTAAATATTTAATATTTTCGACATTGACAAGTTCATTGCACAGTGAACATGTTTCTTGATTGCAACTCGTATTGTGGATTCTAATTAAAAAGTTAAATAAAATGTTTTGCTGTAGTTTAAAATGGGTTTGTTACATTTTAGCCATGTTGAAACAAGTGCAATACATTCGTTTGCCTTAGAAAAAGATTCAATCCAAGAATTTCCGTTTACTACTATTGCCGTGTCATCGGCGTAAGAAATATTTTTTCCTGGGATCACAAAATTACATAAATCATTTATATACATCAAAAATAGAATCGGCCCAAGGACAGTTCCTTGCGGAACTCCATTTTTTATATGTGCTTCTGAACTATAAAAATTCCCAATTTTTTTTTTTGTGTTCTGTCTATAAGATAGTTTGTCAGTATTTTTAATGTGTCTTTTTTGAAACCTAGTTGAGTTATTGTTGCTTGCACAATGATAGCGAATATAATTGTTGCTTGCACAATGATAGCGAATTAAGCTAGTTTCACACGAACGCTATACTCCCCCATGGAAAATGTATGGCGAGCGATATGGTGAAATAGACCAAGCTGCACATGTATTTTATTATCAGAGTATAGCGCTGGTGTGTGACTAGCATTAAACTTGCAGAATATTGCATTTATAGTCGAACAGATACCAAATGCACTCCCAAAATTTCACACGGAGATTAAAATACAGTAAAAACTTCGAAAAACCCAAACTTGAAAGGCACTCTACCATTATATTATTAATATATAAAATATTAAACTCGGTGTGAAATTTTGGGAGTGCATTTTGTATCTGTTCGACTATAGTAAAAACTTAGTATACATTATTTAATTTAAAAAAGGAACTAATATCTACCTACAAGTTATAATAACACTTGTACACATTTTAAATATTTTCATTTATTATGTAATATTATTACTATGTTATTTTTGTTGTATGTATCTAATCTTATAATGTAATAAATAAAATTAAATTGAACCCGTGACACCTGGGAGAAAAACGAACGGCTTGGACCGCTCCTAACACAATCGGTTGTTAATTAATTAAATCGGGATTTTAATACATTCTATTTCTTGTAATGTAATTTCTCTTTTATGCGCTTTTCATTTGAGTGTGTTTTTCTGTTTTATGAGGAAACAACTGTACGTGCCGACGTGATTTTACTTTTGAATCGTTTTGATATTTAATAACCATAATCGCAATACACGTGCTATCATTGCGCGTGTTATTCTTCTCGATTCCTTAAATATAAAACGTCACCAAAAACAATTAGTTTAGAATCAATTGTATGGCCTCGCGTGTAATGATTTCAAGTCGTAATAAGATGGCTACCGGTGTGCGGAGGGTATTTGCGTTTCATAAATAATGACGTCACATTTTTTTTACGCTCAGTAATACAATACATCACCTCGTACGCGACTATGACACGACATTAACTCGAGTCATTTTTATTGTAAATCGATTTTAATGTTGTTTGCAATTTTCACGTGTCACGTGCCGTAATCCACGTCTTTCCCACTTTGTGCGACCCATTTAAAACTTTTTTTTATTCGGAAACGAACTCATCAGGAATGTTGTCGTACCACGGTATTTGGGTACTTATATTTTTGCACAGTGGGCTTATCGTCATCTTTTGTGACTTTTACAAAGGAAAATATTATTTTAAGTTGTAATTTTTTGTAAAAACTGTTTTTTTTTTTTTAAATAACTGTCAATCTCATTAGATTAGTATTTGTAATATTTGACCTACACGCGAAACTAGTAAAAAATCGAAAGTGCAGTAGACACGCTCGCCTCGTACTTCAAATAGAGTTGTACAGCTTATAGTTTTCGAGACGAAAGGCGTGAAGCGAACTATCGCCGTTGAAGTGATAATAGGTTAATAAAAGTTATAATTAACAGACGCACAAACTACGCAATCAATAATAATTCAAGCAACGACTGCGAGATACGTAAATGACATGTGTAGCAAACGGCCCCCCTCGGGAAGTCTCATAGAGTTTAGTGCGACCATAAAAATTAATAAATTTATGTTATGCACGTTATAAAAAAACTTTTCGAAATGTATTGATTTTTCGTTTTGGGTGTGCTTATTTTACTAGTCTGTTAGTATCATTAGCAGACAATTTATAGATTTTCAATGGTGTCTACATCTTATTATGTGATTTATCTCTGATTTCCAACGTCATTTCAAAACGTGATACCGTCGTCGGGTGTCACAAATGTCGGAAGTATCGTGTGGTGGCCGGACGCTGACGTGAGGCGCCAGGCACCGGTAGCTGGCGCTACGGACACCGGGCACCGGACAGGCGCAGGCGCACTGACTGTACTTTGCCTTCATAATATGCACTCTGTAGGTACTTGTTAGACCGTGCCCGACTCTATTATATTTATTGAAGTGTAAATGACCCTTAAGATGTTAATCGCGTTAGCTTGCAAAAACTGACACATTCACTCCAGAATGAGATATTAATATTGAATTAAGATTTGCATTATGTAATTTTTTTCTAATATTATATTTATTCACAATAAAAATACATATAAATTTGTTGTAGACCACTTTTATTTTATAAACACTACCGGTTTCGTCAGGAGAATAATATAAGTTATAATCAGTGGCGGTTCGTGGTCTTTTTAACAGGGGGTTCAGAAATTCAAGAGAAGGTATTATATCTAATCAAAATTTACTTACTGTTGTCCTTTGTCAAATCGTCGAATATAGCGGCACTCACACAGTGAATAAAGTTAGTGGGAGGAGTACCTACATACTATTGTTTTCGAATCACTTGGCACTCAACATAATTATTAGATAATGGGAAAAATTTTGGAGGAATTAATTCGTTTTTCACAACACTCAATGTACGTTGCTAATTATTATTGTCCTTTCAACAAGAATGATTGCGTAGAATATAATATTTTAAAACATAAGAA
The DNA here is from genome assembly GCA_917563855.2 of Limnephilus lunatus. Taxonomy (NCBI): domain Eukaryota; kingdom Metazoa; phylum Arthropoda; class Insecta; order Trichoptera; family Limnephilidae; genus Limnephilus; species Limnephilus lunatus. The sequence goes on from OU830600.1 coordinate 50,289,698, forward strand.
AAACAAAAAAAAACATTAATAAAAGTGGCAAGAAATAAAATTCTTTTTTTTTCACTTGTACAAAAAAACCATGCGCCGACTGTTGCATTTGAAAACACTTCAATTACGCGTGTATTAAAATCAGGTTTAGATATTATTACTAGTTCCTTCTCTAAGCTCTGTAGGTACTAATCATCGTAAACGTAACTGAGGGATATATAGTAGCACCGCGATGAGTAATTTTTGCGTATAGAAAGGCCTAGTCACCGTCAGAGCTATTTGCAGATTTGCACTAGTAGGATTTTTTTCGTATGGAGCGTTTGGTGCGGGATTCGACGCGCACAGAATGGGAATCATAACATATTTTTCGGTGGCCCGGGTTTAATAGCGCGTTATCTATAGTAGGGTTTGTAATATTATTATATTATATATAATAGTGTTTACTTTATTATATATTGTAATAGTGTTTATAATATTATATTAAAAGAAGTTTGTTTTATTTTATCATCTTTTTAATAGGGGTTCACCGCACAAACGCACTTTAGAGAAAACCGCCACTGGTTACAATATTCTCCTGACGAAGCAAGGATGCTTCTGAAACCGGTAGAGTGTTTATAAAATAAAAGTGGTATACAACAAATTTATTTGTCATATTAGAATAAGTTAACAATAATAATCAAAACAAAAATATGAAAGAGAACATGACACAGAAAAAAGACAATGGTCGCAACTGGGACTCGAACCCAGACCTCCCCGTCTAACCGGGACGAGCGCGTTAACCAATTTCGCTATTGCCACCTTCTGTCAAACCGTTATATTTTAATTCAACTAATTATTTTTCTCCATATTACGGGCAACTACCCTTTTCATTGGAAACAATAATTCTAAGAATTGGTTTGTAACCTGGTTAGCGTCTCGGATAGATATATCCGAATTTATTTATATGGAACAATAAAATTGACTTTTATAAAAGTCTAAATGAATATTAAATTTTTATAAGAAAAACTTTCTTTTTATAACTTTTTGAAGGTTATTCCCATAAGTGAAATATATCATATTAGAATAAGTTAACAATAATAATCTAAACGAAAATATGAAAGAGAACAAGACATAGAAACACAGAAAAAAGACAATGGTCATTTATACTGATCTAAAAATTGTAATTATTTTGTTGTTATTATGAAATTAAAGCTGTAAGAGTAAAATACTTTATCAGTTCTATATTGATAACATTTTAGCTTTAAATAGACACCAAAGATAATTTCCGTGAGTCATGCTGATATGGAGTAGAGCTTTGATAAACAACTGTGTATTTTTAGGCACTAATTCAAACATTTGCATACTAGTATCTAGCGCAGTGCACAAAAATGTTGCCTGCTATTTCATCATACATTAGCTGCTTTCAACCGTCCCGCATCTAATATGGCAATCGACGTTACCCAGCTTCTTTAATATTTCATCATACATGAGTTGCTTTTAACCGTCCCGCATCTAATATGACAATCGACGTTTCCCAGCGTCTTTAATATTTCATCATACATGAGTTGCTTTCAACCTTCTCGCATCCAATATAGTAATCGACGTTACCCAGCTTCTTTAATATTTCATCATACATGAGCTGCTTTCAACCGTCCCGCATCCAATATGGCAATCGTTGTCCAGCTTCTTTAATATTTCCTCATACACGAGCTTCTTCCGACCGTCCCGCTTCTAGTTTTGTAATCGACGTTACCTAGCTTCTTTAATATTTCACCAAGCTAGCACAACGATAAGAACAATCAAACCTTTTATAATCATGATTTTTTTGTGCACATGACCATAAAAACTTATACTTAACCACGGAAGTACAAATACATGGACCTGCCTTAAGTGATAAAAGGCTTATTATTTCCCTCTCCCATTTGTACCATTCCATCGGAACTGGCTGGGCTTGCAGCGCCTCGCGTGAATCTAAAAAATGTGACGTCATCATTCTTGTCCGGACCAGTGTCGAGCTCTTATCATACATTTTACGAAATAAAGCGGCAAAATTTGTGGCTTGTGCTATAAAAACGTGTAAAAATAGAAGTGAAAAAGAGAATAAACCCAATTGTCGTATTACCTTCCATAGGTAAGCATTATTTTACTTTATTTTAAGTTTATTCATATCACATAATATGATATGACATCGAGATACATGGCGACGCGAAACACAAAGCCGCTATTTACTGGGGTAAGTAAATTATGAAACATTTGTAAAAGTGTCTACGGCAACAAAATATTCGACTATGAACATACGCGAACCTCACTTTGCCGCATTTTGACTTCTCACACTTGTTCATAACGTGGCATGCAATTCGCGCTCCCATATAAAAAGGACTAAATGGTGATATTATATTCGAGGTGCCTATATACTGTTAGATTGATTTATTGGCGAATCACAGTCTCTTTCCTCTCTTCGTCCCGCTATAGTTGGTTTTACCCCTCATCTGTAAGTTCTCGTCTATCTATATTTGTATGTCTATGTACACATATTTTCCAAGTCATTCATAGAGAAATGTGTAGGTAATCGTACATAATTGAAATATTTTAACGGTAACGCAGGCGTGTTATCTTGGGAGTAGAATGAAGTTTTAGAACTACATATTTTTAGAGTGTAAACGAATCTATGAAGTCGTAAACCAAGCTAAGAAGCTCTTTATATATTTCTATTTATAAATTTATTATTAACGATGTGTGCATTGTTTAAAATAAATGTTCAGTTGTTCTGTGAACAGTATAGGTACAGACTTCGCGTAATGTTGATTATTTCGATTTGACAGCTCCTGCGCATGCGGTTTGGCGGAATAAAAAGATACTATCAAATACGGCCAACATCTTGACAGGATTGACCGAACCCGGAATACCTACACAAACAAATTTACATACAAACGAAATGCAAAATAGTCGACATGAAACAGGTCTTTGCTACACGCTGTCAATTACTACTCACAGTCTGATTTGTTTTGTTACTTGTAAAACTTTACACATTTTCTTCAGTTAATCGTTGAACGTTGGTAATTAAAAGTGTAAAAATGTTACGATGTCCCGCCATGATGTATCTAATTTTTTTAAATCTCTTTTGTCACTTCGTAAAAAAGTAAGTCTTATTCTACCGTGTACGAATAGACTACATCACTCGTATATTCCTTTTTTTATATAAATGCTTTGCGATAACTACTAGGCTAGGGTGTTTGTACCGGTAGAGATAATGGCGATAGCATTGCGATAACAATAATATAATTATTCTTATCGACTGTGAAGTAATAAAAAAATCTCACTATAGGTATTTCGTTTATAAATCATATTTTTATATCAGTCATGACCGTTACTTGTTTACATGCATTATCGTGACGTCAGGAAGATGCTAAAACCTCGGGATTATAATGGACTGTCAAAAACACGAAACTTTTAAATGTTCTTCTACTTTCTGTTTTATTCTTAATTTTTACACTCTCCGTCAGTCCATAGCATAATAAATATAGCAATAATATAATATATTGAAAACACTGATTTAAACAATTCAAAAGCAGACAAGGGTAAAGGTAAAGGGTAAACGAATAGGGTAGGCGATTGCGATGCTAAGCAACCCACGCCCACTGCCTTGTCCCGCGTACCTGAACCTGACGTTGTTTGTATGAATTGAATAAATAGTGACCATAGCTAACAAACGACTTTGTGATTTGAAACCTGCTGTTTATGAGAGGTTGGTTAATCTTTTTTTACATTAACTCCACCCAGGAAACCCCGCACAGAGGTCGGCAAATAGGTTCCACAACCGAGCTGTGGAATTAAAAATGAGTCATAGAAACGACCCTTTCTCATGTGACAAATGTCAACTTTGTGCTTAGGGGCATACATTAATTACGTGAGCTCAAAAAGGGGGGGGGGGTCCAGCAAAATCTCAAGTTACTTGAAAAGAATATACGAAGTGGCCCAAATTTATCTCACCAAGGGGGGGAGGGGTGTCTAGATTGGAAGAAAAACTGCTCACTTAATTAATGTATCCCCCCTTTCCGTGTGTTTGGCGTGTTCCCCGAGTGTGCACCGGGGCCGAAGGCGCATCTTCCATTGAAATATCTGTAGAATATGGACAGCATTCCCATCCTACGCCTGTGCTCTAAAGATTGTGATCCGTTTGTTAATATAGGATATCAAACGGACCACCCGTTTCTGCACAACGCTTATCCAGAATAATAATATTATTCTGTAGTTTAAAGTTTTTAAATCTTCATGTGGGGTAGCGGTGCTTCAAAATGAACTAATGTGAGATAGCTGAAATGTCATCGTTGAAATTTTATAGTAATTGTTTGATTTTTTTAAATCGTTAAATCAAATTTAACATAAAAAATTATGATTCAATATTCACACCGCCAAAATGGTAACATATTTATGATATTATATGGTTTTTCTTTTAGAGTTAGACGTATTGCCCTTCTACACAGCAAGGGTGTCCAAACGTTGGCTCGAGGAGGAAAATATAAGTTTTAAGATGAAGCCATACTAAATAATGCAAAATCATACAAAATCGTATGTTTTTGTTTTGAAAATTTGACCGCTTAGAAGTATTATAGATGCTTAAATTAAATACTGCGTGTACAACATATCTTGGCCTTTAAAAATATCATTTTTTTTAATAAGTCTTTTAATAAGCTTAGAAAAAAATTAAGTATTAGGTCTATAAAAAATATTTTCAACTGAAAACTCTCCTACTTATAAACACTTTTTCGGATATGATTTTATTGCATAATGTGGCAAATTCAGTTTCTTATATAATTATCGCGAAAAAAAATGATATTTACGCCCGAACCTCACAAAATAAAATATAATATGCATTTTCGCGTTGGTATTTTTGACATAATTTGTTATATCAAAGTGAACCTTATACCGTCCGCCGAAGAACGACTGGCAGCCGCCCCATTCTTCTGTCATTACTCCTCCGGCCGGAGCGGAGAAACAACGTGTTAGCATCCGCGCTGCTTGTTTTCGTGAAATAAATTTAAAAATTCCGTTTTATTACAATAAACAATGCATAAAAAAGGAATTAATGTTTTTTACAGGCCTTTACGAAATCAACATGTAAAAAAAAATTCTCAAATATCTTTTCCAACCTTTCCAAAAGCTTTTTCTCAAGTATTTTTAAACTCCTCCCATAAAAGGGCGTGAATTCCGATTTCGATTTTTTCCGGTACTAGTGGATCGCCTTAATTGCATGTTTTTTTCTCGTTGTTTGTCCATGCGCGCTGTATTTTGTCGTTTGCTAGCAACCGCCCGCACTATCTCGCGCACTATAAATATTAAGTCGGCGCGGTGCATCCATTATTAGTCTGACTTTCGGGAGAATGTTTTTGCCAACGTTATAATTATTATCCAAGGTCATTGGAGGCGTAGTGGAGTGAATGGCTGTGCGCTGCAATCATTCGTGCTACAATTTACTATGAAGTTTTTTTTCTACAACTTCTGTTTTTTATAAACTGGATGCTCCGCGGATCTTCAAAATGTATACAAATATCAAAATCATCGTTATGATATTTATTCGTTTATCAAACGTTTCCTTCTATATACTTACCAATGTGTCACTGTTGGTTTTTTTAAATGCCTAAAATTTTCGAAATGTCGAACTGTCCCATCGAACCTCAAATTATCATGCGTTTTACATCTTTCACTGAAAAGCAATCATTGACATCAAATTTTGATTATTATTTCTGGTAATTCTATTAAGTTCTGGTAATGGATGTTATAATACCTACTTTTGATGACCGGACAACTCAACAATATACAACTTTGCAACATCTCCTTTGAAAAGTCATTAAAATGAGGAAATAAAATTGTTAAATAGGTTAGGTGATGGGCTAAAAAATCATAACTTTTCTTAGATTGATTCTTTCTTTTTTTGATTTTAATGATTTTTGAAATGCCACTTGGTTGAGTTGTCGTGAACCAATAATTTTAGGTCTCGTTCCTCGATGGAGTTTTCAATTTATCCATAAAGTTGGTACATTCACTTTTTTGAACTGAAACTTCTTTAGCACCGTCGTGATTTGAAACTCGATGAAACGGAAGCGAGCGACACCAAAATTTATTATTTCGCGGATACTCGGTTCTAATGTAATACGATAAATCCACGGTTCCACGCGAGCCTCCAAAAGTGTAGTGGTATAAAGCTCCCGATGAACTTCAGCGGCCATACATCCAGCAAACCAAGGGTCAAATCCACGGTTCCACGCGAGCCTCCAAAAGTGTAGTGGTATAAAGCTCCTGATGAACTTCAGCGTCCATACATCCAGCAAATCAAGGGTCGAATCCTACGAACTCCAAAAAAAAAAAAAAAATTGTAAAATCAATAACCAATCTTCAAACCACTCTAAAATAAACAGGCAAAATAAAATAAAGCTACATCTAGCGACTCCGAAGAAGAAAACACAAATACCTAATGTATAAGAAAATGTGCACTGGAATTGGACGGTAAAAATATGGAACAAATCATTCTTCACGTGATGTGATTCACGTGCTTCGTGTTTTCCTCACTTTTGTCTATTTTAGTTTTCTGAAGGTTTCACTTCTACCGCGTGTGAATTGCACACTCTGATTTTTTTTTTCATATGACCATATAAATGTCTAATAATTGTTCGCATAAAAAATGTTTAATAATAATTCATATAAGTTCAGACCGATAAAATGCAGTTATTTATTTATTTACGCCCTTTTTCGTGGCTTTTACCTAAGAAATTTACAAATTACATTGTGATCAAATAAAATATAAATACTTTATATTTATTTTACAAAGAAATATAATAGGTATATATTTCTTTTACACATAAATATGAAGTATTTATTGTATATAACTGAACTGCCTCAGTAACAGTATTTTGTATTTGTTTAAAGATAAATTGAAGATGTCCACTGACTTGGTATAATTATATCCCTCCATTAGTATTCTGGGTAAAGAGGAATACATATGGTAGTTAGTTCCAGAATTTGTGAACTGAAATAAATCTGGAGTTCTTGTATTACGTAGTGGAATCCGGAAGCAATTCGAGCAATGCCGGACTATCAACTAAATCATTTAGAATTTTATACAGAAATACCAAGTCAGTGAAAATTCTTCTGTCTGCCAATTTGAGCATATGCATAACATTTAAAATAGTTTTGTAGTTCATCATAATTGCTGGAATACCCATATTAAAATTTAGAAAACGTAAGAATTTGTTTTGTATTCTTTCAACAGCTTGTAACATGTATATTACAATATTGGTTCCAGACAGGAGAATTGTACTCAAGTTGAATTATAACGAATGCAAAATATAACAGTTTAATACACTCTATATTGTTAAAATTTCTAATTAGCCTAGTTATAAATCGCAACATTTTAAGCCCTTATTAGAGATTTCTGTTATGTGGTTAACAAATGGAAGATTTGATTGAAAAGTGATGCTTAAGTCTTTAATTTGTGTTAATGTCTCGAGAGTATTGTTATCAATGTTGTAATTAAAGATCACTGGATTTTTATTCGAGAAAATCTAACTACTTGGCATCTAATATGTAATGTAGTAATACCAAGCACAATGCATGCATAAACATTTTCCTTCAGCGTTTCATGGTTAACTAAACTGTCTGTTTAGTTATTAAAAATGATTTCTACAGCCACTTAAATAAAGTTTGTTTGAAAAGGGCAAGTGCTTGCATTATCGATGTATTTAATGGATCCAAGTTAAGTGTTTTGTTGTCATAATGTAGTATTATTTAGTGGATTTTTCGGCTCCGAGGAATTGCGGTAAACACTGAAGAGTGTTTTCCACCTAGCTGCCCTTTCGCCACGTTTAACCTTAGCGCTGGCACATCCGACGTTTTACTACGGCGACAAAAACATAATAATATGCTGAATAACTGAACAGCTCCCACCACCTCGCCATAGTATTTACGTGTTAATTATTCTGCTTGTCATTTCCGTAAACAATAATATTAACCTGGCATACTCGAACGAACTTAAAAGGAACAGCAGCTCCGCTGGAGGCGCTGACGCGTTACTATCTAGATGCGCCCTCCGCCTGGAAAATCTCAGTTTCACCTTGTTGAGAGACCACCATTCAGAATTGAAACCTTGCTGGAAATAGCTTCAAAACTATGTTTAGTGACCAGATTTAAATAGCCATGTACTTCCAAACCCTCATCTTCCACGTAACCTCACTCGCTTCATCAACCTTAGCCTTAACTTTCTATTGAGGGCGAAGCTTAATGCTAAATCACTATTTCTTTACTACGAATTGCTTTATACGAGTATTATAAATACTTAAAAAATATACTGTGGGTAATAATTGAATAATTTGTTGAGCGCCATTTTTGTGAAAAATCATCTCAAGGGCGATAAATAGAAGCATTTCCGACTGGTGTTGCGAAACTGCGACTCCACTATAAATTAGCGGTTGTGCTGCAGAGCAAAGCCCTACGCAACCCTCGAAGGACCAGTCCCTACTACGTAGTCGCTAAGTTATAAGGGACGATTAAATAGCATACACTCGCAAAACCTGATGGATAGTCAGTCGATGGTTCAGATCTGGGCTTTTGGACAATAGGATAAGCCCAGAACGGAAAAGGAAAATAGGACTCACCAGTTGCAGAAGGGGCCTCACTGATCTCCAGGTTATTGGTGTGCACTTCACTAGTTGCTTCGTAAATCGCAATATTAATTTTGCAAGAGTTATGATACGTGCTCACTGTCTGAGATATTATTTTGTACTGAGCTTCAAATACTGTCACCTCTTCTTCTTGCAACAATTGCCCTTTTTGGTGACATTTTGGGATAGGAATATTAGGTAGGTGGGATAAAATCAGGAATTTGACATATGCTACCCACCAAGTCTGCAAATGCAATACCCAACCAATCCCATCGCAGTATCACCTAGTAAAAACTGCGGATAGCACATCTCCTTATATTTCAACTAGCTAGGTTACCCGGCTTCGCTCAGGACAATATTTGAGAGTAATGTTCCACAATGATGTTCCCAATTCCCTATTCCCAAGCATTCCACGATATACTCCGCCACTTCTTCTTCTCCGAACCTTCTAAAACTTTCCGGAAGACAGTTCCAAAAAATGTCAATATTACGAAACTTCCAGCCCTTAATAATAATAATAATAATAGATTATAATAAAACAAATAAAAAACTTTATTCCACTTAATTTTATTTGACCGTAACCGGTTTCAGCTCGTCAGAGCCATCTTCAGACTGGTAGTTTTTTATTTGTTTTATTATAATCTATTATAATGGACTTCCACCACGAATTATCAGTTTCAAAAATAGAAATATTAATAATAATAATATTTGGACGATTTATATAGCGCCGTTTTTGTGAAAAATCACTTCAAGGGCGCTGTACAAACTTACCATACATGCCTAACATCTAGAAAGACTACAAGCTAGACAAACAATTAAAAACAACTTATGGCTAAAAATTGCATACACCGGTTCATTGATCACCGATACGAAAATATATGTACAATATTTTGACCAATGAACGCGATGCTGCCTAAAAATGAATTAATACAGGACCATACTTACCTGGGAGGTCGCTTGAAATTAACACTGTTTATTGTCTATTTAAAGAAATTTCAATAGAGTTCGCACGCAGAGGACATAATTATGCACACATGTTATTTAATCCTGAAAATATTTTAATATTAATATGTAATATATTATTTAATGAGTGTATTTTGGAAAGTAAAAGCAACATTTAATGGTGGGCGGTGCAGTAGTACAAGGACTTGATCTTCCGAGAGAGACAGATTGATGTGTAAGGATTCGAGTAATTTTAATTCAGTAAGAAAAGTGTGATTAAGACATATCATAGGCAATACAAGTATGATACTCTCAGATAGGTATATTTAAATTAAGTTAAGGGTATGAGAGCCCGAAAAGGTAGGTTTTAAGTTTGGACCTAAACTCTGTTGGGCTTTTTATGCATCTTAATTCCGGAGGGAGTCTATTCCAAGCCTTAGGCCCAGATACTCCGAAAGCACGATCCCCGAACTTAGTATTTGGCTTTCGTTTGGGTTCTATTAGTCTGCCTATAGCAGATGAAGTTGCCGATCTAAGGGTTAATTGCCTCGGGCCGGTATTTTATATCTTCCCCTTATATCTTCAAAAGCACGCGTTTTAGATATACAACGGGAACCTTCATCCTGGAGGAGAGATAGAGATCTACCACAGTACTCCATTGATCGTACCGGGACACGTTTCTGAGTTTTTGCGAGCCGCACGGTTCATTGGACTTTCTTTTATAATATACATATAGTTGTTTCCCGGCATGCGTTGCAATGCCATATTCAAATAAATAAAATGTTACTCCTTGCATGTCCTTTCCCGTGCGTTCCCCTCCAGCGTTCCACTTTCAACTTCCCCGCCACCGCTCTCCCGCTCCCCCGTCACGCCAACCCCCCGTCACGCCAACCCCCCTGGCACTTCATTTCTTGACTCCTCTCCCGCCCGGCCCGTAGCCGAAACTTTCTAATACTAACATTTTTAAACTCGTGATATCTTTCTAATTAAATATCTGAAGTGAAAAATTCAAAAAGTTAAATAAAGGTATTGAAGCTGTCTTGAATATGAAGTAATTTATTTTGATAATGATTAAAACCAAGATACAAATAAAGAGCCTTTTCAAGCGGCGACATTTTAATTAAATTTTTAAAATAAAAGAATACTTATTGTGGCATAACCATAATAGTTAGACATAAGCTGTCCCGACCTTTTTTGTAAATAATGATGTGTTCTACAAAGTCGTAGTACATTATTTTATTCTATCATCAATAGTTTTCGCAGCGCACGCGATGTAAAGAATATTTTATGTAATTTTTTTACACCTTGGGTTACATTATTGAAGTTTTAGTAAGGATGCCCATTTTTTTTTGAAAATATATTATAGCCTATGTTACCCAGGGATAGTGTAGCTTCCCAACAGCGAAAGAATTTTTCAAATCGGTTCGGTAGTTTCGGAGCCTATTCCATGCAAACAAACAAACAAATCTTACATCTTTATATGGTGTAGTAGATAGTAGATATCTTTGATTTGAACGCATGTGAAAAACAACTTGAGCTATAATTATCTATGGCAGTTTCCCCTCATTTTAAAATTATACACATAATAAATAAAAACCACTTTTCCGCTTGAATTCGTGACTTCAAGACTCCTCGGGTTTTTCAATCGATTTTAATGCCTGTACCTATTTTCCTGGCGATATAAGGCATACTAAAAATACATTCTCTCTCCTAGTCCGCGAAACGTAAAAGTCAAGAGACATCTCTCCCAACCGGCAACCGGCAACCGACATAATCATTGGCAGATTACTCCTCAGATCAGAAGCCTGAATAATCTATATATTATTATCGTTAAGGTTATTGTCTGGGACGTATAGATAAGAAAAAACCTAACTATTTTGTTTCTTATACTCAATTCTTATATCTAGTATCTAAACATAGAGTTTACAGATGATAAAAATATTTATGTGATAAGATTTGAAGTTGAAGATGATAAAAGTATATCCTTTTCCAACATTAGTAGGCGTTATTTCAATTCATGACCCGCCTCAAGCGTAAGAAGTGTGTTACGCTTCTTTCTGTGATATCCCCAAATCCTTTCATGTACCTAGTTGTACTCTCACGTCAAATAATTTCTAGTTTGCTCTTTGTTTTTTTTTTTATAATTGTTAACGGGTAGCAAGTCGCTTGTGTTTTTCTTTCATCAATAATAATGTTTGATGACGTATCATATTATATAAAACCCTTGTCAGATACCAACTAGAGTATAACTACGTTATGGTCGCCATTTTAAATTATACATTCCGACAGAATTGAAAAGATTCAACATAAGTTCCTGAGGTTTATAAACGATAAATTGCATATTCCTGTACAAAATATTGATTATAATTATCTACTGGATAAAATGTCCCTATTAACTTTCAGAAAGAAGAATGAACACAGATTTAATATTATTAGATAAAATACTGCATTACAAAATTGACTGTCCTGAATTACTTCAATTAATCAACATCCATATTCCCAAAAGATCTTGCCGACACTTAATACCCTTTTACTTTAACAACACCAGGACATTCTCTTACCAAAATTCCCCAATTCCGAGACTTCATAATCTCGGAAATAAGTATTCTGATCCAGGAGTTATATTTCACCTTAAGAATAACCAGTATAAACTTTGTTTATTCCAATTCTTTTATACATCTAGACACAAATAGTCGTGGATAATTTCTGCATTTTTTTGTTTGTTGTGAGACTTTTATTTTTTATTCATTTACTATTTCTTTTATGTGAGACTTATCTCTTTTACCAATATGTTTTATTTTATATTATGTTTATGCTTTTGTTGTTACATTTTTTCATTATATTATATTTTCCTTATTGTTTTAGTCTTAAATTATTTAAGATAACTGTTGATACTCAAACTTATAAACAAAGAATGTAAACGCCCATTAGGGCGTGTAATAGATAAATAAAAAAAACGAGTGTGCTTTAGACCACACGACTGAGGTAAAACTTCACTAACTTATGACGTCCATTATATATATAACAGGAATAAAAATTTCCCCATCCCCTCAACATCCCCATCAACTCAACTCAACTCTCAGCTCTCTCAGCTCTCTCAGCTCTCAGCTCTCAACTCAACTCAACTCAACTCAATTCAACTCAACTCAACTCATATCATTGATTAGCGTTTCACATTGATAACTTTTCATATTGATTAGCGGCACGTTCCAGAGTGGAAGATACTCTCAGTATCGGTTTAATCAGTGTAAGACCACCAATCAGAATTGAAACGTCGATTGAAATGGCATTAGCCGTGTTTGGTGACCAGATCTGAATAGCCAGGTACTTCCCCACCTTCCTCTTCCCTATCTCCTTCCCATCCCCACTACCTTCAACCTCACAACGTACCCCAATTGGGGATGCCATAGTCTCACTGGCTTCAGACTGGAGCAGTTGGGACTCTTGGGCGGTATTCATATAAACAAAGTGGTCACATTTTTTCGTAACGTTTCATAATGGTTTTCATCATAGTGTCGAGCGTGCGTAAAGAAGTTTTACTTCAAAAAATAATTTATTACAACTGCATTTCCCTTCTTGCCCATTTAATATCAATGGTAAGTTATGTGTGTATAAGTGCTGTATCGAGTATTATTAAGCCGTTACAAATAATGGTACGATGAGTAGTTACTACACACTACACCTAGGTTTGTTGTCAAAGACAACTCCATTCTTTATCTGTTTTATGTTAATTACAGCCCGAGTTCAGGGCAGCTTAAAATGCATTTTGCTGTGTTCCCATTGCCTTCAAGTCTTTATTATGAACACCTTTGTCCTACGTAGATATATTTACGGGTTGCATGAAGATTGATCAATTTCATGTTGAAAGCAATTACTGCGTATGATGCCACGGTCCTGTTCTGCTCGTTGCAGAAGTGTGAAATTGGCTTATTTTGAATGTAGATTATGATACGTTCTCTTTCTAGGATTTTCTATCCGGGTCAAAAAATAGTTCGATAATTACTTAACGTAACTGAACTACTTCGTTCCTTTGAAAGGAAAAAAAAAATAATCACCTAATGCTTCCCATTGGTGAATTATACTAATATTTTTTTTAAATTTTATCCAAAAAACGGTTATCCGAAAAAATTGTAGTGGGAAAATACAGTTACTTACTCAGAAAATTATAGTTCAAAGTATTTAAATAAAAATACTAATTTCGGTTGTCTGTTTACGCATATAATAAATACGCATCAATGAACTCAAATTTGCTTTTTTAGCTTTTAGTATCACTTTCAAAATTGGAGCTGAATTGTGTGAAAATTCAGACCAGCGATAAAGTATGTACGTAAGTACCTATCTATAATTTAATATTTTAATTGGCGTTTTGAAAATTGGAACTGATTTGTTAAAAATTCAGACTATCCCGCGATTTTTCGAAGGTCCGTGCTAGTAAAATATAATATAACCGCAATTTTTGGAAAATGTGACTATTTAGACTTACTTATTAGCATATTTTCTATATTATTGTACCTAACCTCTGCGGAAACTTTGAGAAAAGAATAATTGTAATTGATATCGTGCCGTTTCTTTGGACAAATTGTATAATTTCTTATTTGAAATATAAAAAAGTTACATTAAATGTACAGTGGGTTGCCATATTAATAGGGACACCTTTGAAAAGTGTGTTTTCTCACTTTTGAATTCGTAAAACAAAGGTTTTTATGATTTTAGGTACAGTTTTTATTTTTTATTAAGAAGAACATTTGGTTTTGATTATTTTAACACCATATTTGATCTTATTTTGCATTTATTTTTTGTGTTAAATTATTTTTAAACATTATCGCAACGAAAGTTAATATTTTGTAAAAATCGCCTTTAGCCGCAACTCTAGTTTGTACAAGCCATGACATACTCTCAATGCACACTTTTGCATTGAGATTTAGCTCAGGAGAGTAATGGCACTCTCTGATGAGGATTTTGATGAGCTGCTCCTTGGTTGTGATCACCTCCTTGGTAATCTTCGTCGTCCTGAGCTCTCACAGGTTTTCAACGGGGTTCACGTCAGGGGAATTCCCCGAACAAGGTAAAACCTGCACGTTTTTTTGGCCAGGAATACTGTAACAGTTCTGGCTTTATGGCAGGGTGCAGAATCATGCATAAATACATACTCCTGGCCACCAGGGAACCATTCTCCGACCTGAGGCAGCAACCGATTTTCCAGTACTTGTCTGTACTGATCCTGCCTCATAGTCCCTTGCATGATGTGGAGTCGCCCCATTCCATTGGAAGAGATGATCGAACATACCATGATACTGCTAGAGTATTTGATCGTCTCCATAAGGCAGTCCGGATCGAATTTCTCTACTTAGAGTCGTCGGACGAACGATGATTTTTCCACCAAAATTTGGAATGTGGACTCATCAGAGAAGCATACTTAAAAATATCATGATCAGACTACAAGATTTTTTTAAAAGCTTGAAAACTACAAAAATATGCTTTTCTTACGATTCAGCCCTCAGTAGTCATGTTTTGGTATGCCTTGACCCATCCTAGTCGTTTTTTCCGCATAGCTACCGTCTGGCGAAGTTTTTCAGCTAATCGATTTTCAATGAGGTTCTCCTCAGTCATTCATCTCTGATCTGTCGTTTGGGAGACCTCGATACCTTCTTCATTGATCATCGGGGTGAGATAATCAACACTTTTTTTGCAATTTTGAAGAAATTTGCGATCAGTACGAGGTGTGGTGACTCGTTTTCTGCTACATTTCCCATCACGATTCACTTCGAGGGGCAGGTTTTGATTGATTTTTTTTCTTTATTTTTTTACAGTACAGACTTTTAAATACCTGTCAGAGCAGCTATTTACCTTAGGGAATGTTTAATGTTTAAAAATAGTATCTTCACTTCCGCACATTTTCTTAGAGACGTGTCTGAAGACCTCGCCATAATGAAAAAAGCTAATGTTGGGTTCACCACGGTATAACTATTAATTAAAATAAGAAATGAACACAAACTTTACAAAAGTGATAGATAATTAATAATTACTTAAGTTTTAATATAGTTGAACTGTTAAAACTTATTAAAATAATTATTACGCAAATTTATTTGAAAGACCTCTGATCACGCGATTTCACAAAAATTCTGGCCACGTGGATATAATCATAAATTTTTGAGAGATATGATACATTGCTAGTATTTCCACCTCTTAAAAGAGTCAGTGGTGATATCGGCAGCAAAAAAAATGAAAGAATGGCCATCATATCTAGGTAATTTAAAAGTAGAGACAATGTAAACACAAAAATTGCAAAATTTTGGAACTGTCCCTATTAATATGGCAACCCACTGTATGTATTATAATTAAGTACATAGGTATTTAAGTACCTACTTGCAAATCTTATGTTTTTTGATGACATTTTAGGTTTTGATTTGTTAAATAAGATTAAATTGGAAACTTATATATTTTGACGCGAAGTCTGCTATTCACACATCTACGTAGTATTCTACGTAGTTATTTTTGCAATATGTAGTTATTATTACTAATGCGTTTTATGATCGTCGCGTATTGGCAAACACGTGCCTATTATATTATACGAGTACTAGGAATTGATTAAAATTATGCAGGCAACGGTTCACTTATTCGGAAATAAATATTTTCTTTTATGTTATTGTTTTTCTGTTTTTTCCCATCTTGTTTTCAAGTTATCGTATGAAGAATATATTCCAGAATATTAGTTTTCCACGAACTCAGAAGGTACTATTTGTTATGAGGTCGAGTCTATGTTTAAATAACACTTTTCCGTATTTTTAGTCTGAACACATCTTTCCGAGAAACGGCCATAAAATGAGAGGATTCTTGCATGACTTTTGATCTTTGCATCTTTTTCACGAAGCCAAGCAATAACTTTCTTATATTCCGCATACTTCCCGATTCCGTTCCTATTTGATACCGGCCTATTTGTCACCACCGTAACGGGACTAAGGTATTATTTACCTCAGTGTGGTGTATTCTTTATTTGGTCTTGAGAATTAATATTTACTAATTAATATTTTTTGTACAGCTATTCCAATTTCGATTTTGTTTTTCTGAATACAAATTTTGGTAGTGGAAATTAACCCGCCGACGTTCGATCGAGCTGAAACTCGTCAGATAGACTCGTTATCGACTACTATGCATTATTTCAATTTTTGGTGGCACTTACATGGAATCCCCTACTAACCGGCCCGAGAGATGGTCTAACTAGGTCGAAAATTGAAAATATATGGATTACCCATAGTAAAACAAACTTTGTTTTTTGTTAGGTATTTATTTTATTTACTTGTGCATTCAAGTTTACACATTACTAATTATAAATTCTAACATCGACATTTTCGATTCACTGCCCAAATTTAAAAAGAGCATCATGTCAATGATATAAATTGTTCAATGCGCATACATATATACATGCATACACACACACACACATGCATACACACACACACACACATAGCTTCCCACTACATACATCGCCCGTTAATTACTTAATATGCACACCATAAATAAGGCACTACAATGAAACACATTACGCGTTCATTGGTCAAAATATTGTACATATATTTTCGTATCGGTGATCAATGAACCGGTGTATGCAATTTTTTGCCATAAGTTGTTTTTAATTGTTTGTCTAGCTTGTAGTCTTTCTAGATTTTAGGCATGTATGGTAAGTTTGTACAGCGCCCTTGAGGTGATTTTTCACAAAAACTGCGCTATATAAATCGTCCAAGTATTATTATTATTATTACAGGTACCCACCATGAAATATACTTATTAGTTGTAATTTTTTTCATCAATGTATCTAATTTAGTGTTTGTTTCTGTTTATAAATAAAATAAAATAAATATTATTAATTTAATAACATCGGGTTTCGAGCGCGTCGGCCATTGTGTGTATTTCCCGATAATAATTATTTATTATCAATTCACCGGAATAATTTAGCGGGCAGGTAGCTTTGCAATAGTGTCGCATAACATGTTTACTCGTCGTGAGCATATTTGTCCTCCGTAGTCAACTCGTAGATACCTTTTTGATTGCGCACGTCAAGTGTTTTTGTAGCTTATTGCGCAATCTGCTTCTGTCATATCATATGGCGTAACAATGACAATCCAAATATCAAGCATTTCTCTACAAATTTAATAATTTTTATTATATTCCTATTCCTACATTTGGTAAGACAATTGACGCAATTAATTAACATTCGATGATTTTTCCTCGTCGTTCTACGTCACAGAGGCCGTTTTTCTTTATACGTCACTTGTGTTCACACGCAATGCTGCTTCCATTGCGACCATAAAAACGTGACACCCTTTGCTTCATTGTATCGTATTTCTGTTGTCTTTCGGCCGCGGCGTCGCGAGGTAACGTAAAACAATTCTCGGCCATTTTCCAGTGGTTACATAAAACAAATGGAAACAAGAACTAGCGCCAGGAGTTGGCAGTATTGAATATCACAATACACCGTGTGGCGACTGGCGTGTTCTAGATACATCCACTCTATCTCTTTACTGCCTGGAATCGACCGCACCGAGGACGATATAGGAAAAGCGACGCGTAAAATGGGACCACCGTGTTAAAAATATATATATCGACATTCTCATCCCGCTTAACAATGCTCAATGTTATTGTTTACTTTTTGTGCGGTACCTCGCTGCTTGCTTATCTTCTCCAAACATAACCTGGTTTTACATCAAGTAGAATTTTCTTGTTGAGTGTTTGTAGAAAGGGACGTAACAACCAGAGGCGGCCCGTGACAAAATTTGCGAGCAGTGCATTTCACAAAAAAATGGTAGCATTAACATGGGAAAATAAAGTGATTTAAAGGGCGCGACATACCTAGTACAAACCTTCACTTGTAGAAAAAAACCATTCGTCGCTCTTTCCTTTGTGAAAATACTTTAATGACACGATTATTAAAGTCTGGTATGGAAGATATCAAACTTTTTTCGATGCTCATCATTGACGAAGCATGAAGCCGATCTTGGGACACAATGTTCATCACAAATGTTTTTACACGTTTTAACGTAGAAAAACACCGTTCGCACTCAACAGTTGTCATTGGAATAGTACAAATTATGTTTAAAAGTTTAACCGTTTCACTAAAACCCTCCACTAAGTTACATTTGATAAATTCGACGTTAATCTCAATGTTTTCAGTAGCACTCATTTTAAATAGGTAAGTTTTTTTACAGAATAAAACTTGCGAAAACCCTTGAATGCTGTCAATATCGAAAAAATACTCACTGCGCCAGGCTGGCGACCGATGGCGTTAAAACATAACATTGTAAATTAGTTCTAAATTCGTTAAACATAACTATTTCATTCCAAAGGTTCGGGACCACATTACGCAAGTTTAATGTTTTGTCATTTGCTCCGGCAATGCACGCCAGCACCATATGTCTTCTCTGCTTTTACACGTCAATCTTCGTATGGGTCTATCCCTGTCATGCTCATTTCACGGGCACGGGCACTTCAGCGTCTGGAGATGACCCCAGTAGAAATATACCTTCATGTGACGTCACGCCTAGGCATAACAAAATGTGCACGAATTCCTTTCTCTCATGGAAGGGAGTCTAGTCAATTGGTATGGATTTTGTAACGAATTGGCGGGAATTCTTCGTGAGAGGATGTACTAATTTACACTTCTGATGGATATCGAAGTTTGGAAGTGCAGTGCACAAATGCACTGATGAAGGGGCCGCCTCTGGTAACAACCTGTTTGCATTGATCGAATGCAGTTTAAACGTTTCGGTCTTTTTTGCGGGTGCGTTTGTTTTGTTTGTTCGGCGGGGTGTAGTGGCGTTGTACGCATGTTTGTACGCAGCGTCGTATAGAGTACAGACACACTGACAAACGACAGGGTGGCTATTGGCAAATAGCTACGTAGCTACAGCGGCTGCGGCTACGGCTAGAGTTGTGCGTGTGTGAGGAGCCAGTGGTATTTCGGTCCGGTATTTCCATCCCAAGGTCCTCGCGCATGCTCTCTCCACCGACCCGCATTATGGTATGGTGTACTGTGTGTATAGTCCGCCTCACTGCCAGGCCCACCCACACCGACCACCTGTCCTGTACAAAACAACAATTCGTCCGCCGTATGACCGCACCACGCGAGGTGCGTGCTTTACTAAATTACTAATTGCTACCATTGTCCCCGTGGCGTCACCGCAGTACCGCGGTACCGCACGGCTTCTCTACCGCTTTCCATCGTTTATGTTACTTTAATCAATTTTACGTTTTATTGTTTTTGTTTTCCTTCTTACTTTATTGTTTTATTATTGTAATCAGAAAAGTTCTCAAAATGTAACAACTTCTCATTAATGATAATTTTAGGTGATACGGATCTTCTTAAACCATAATGAACTAACTCACTTTTTGCATTTTTTGAGTTAAAGCTTAAAATGAGGGCTCCAAATCATAATCTAACTCTACCAGAGAAATACTTTCTTGACCAATCATTATACAGTTTTTCTCTGATTGGTTCCCTCTGGCAGAGTGAGATTATGATTTGGAGGCCTCATTTCAAGCTCTAACTCAGAAATTGCAAAAAGTGGGTTAGTTCACAATGGTTTAAGAAGATCCATATGTTAACTTTAACTTTATTTAATGCGGCATTATTCGTTGTTTGTGGAGTATTTTAATTGATTTATCCTCGTAGTATTATTTGCCGTGATTAAGTCATCGCTCAAGTATTTGTTGTTATTCTCACACTAACATGGCGATATTAATCAGCTAGTTGACCTTTGGTAATGATCGAGATACTAATGTCTTTGCTTATTAATAAACAACAGTTCTTATCAATGTCGATCACGTACTAACAGAGCGTAATTATAATTTATTTTTAATATTATTTTATAATACATAATAATTATGATATCGTTGATGTAAATGTTTAAGCCGTATAATATTATTTTTTTAATGAATGTATTGTAAAAGGTATCGACAGAAACCTTGGATGTTGTTTTGCATGTTTTGCAAGAATACCATAACCTATCGCAACAAGTAAACAACTTTATTACTGTTTGCTGATTCGCTCCTTTTCTTTAAGACAGACGCCATTCATTTCCGTATTTCATAAAATGCCATAAAATTTCATTTATCATTATCATCACGAAAACATTGTTTGAAGTGCAAATACGTGGTTAGGTTCTTAAATTATCCTTGTTAAAGAATACAATGAACCATAGAGCTATACAATTAGTGGCACTATTGCGTGCGAATATCCCATCGAAACGCCCGGAGACTGGATTTTGTAGTTTCCGGTCGTTCGGCGTTACAGCGTTGAGAGTTTTGGAGGCCAAATAGGTCTAATTGGACAAATGGACATACAAAAGTGGAATCAATTTTTTTTATTCGCTTCATATCTAATCTAAACATTATACATTAATTAACCTAACTGTCTGTATAGGTATCTATTACATACATACTTTTCTTCTTCTTAGTTCAAATTCTTATCAGAGAGGGCAGATTACTCAACAAGTAGTGTGAGGCGAAGATATGTATTAGTTTCATGTCTGTCGATCCCAAACCACAACACATCGTGTTAAAATGCAACTTTACAAGAACTCTGATAAGGATATTATCCGATATATTATCCGATGACCGGACAATTCAGAATGAAATCAACCCAACACGTCCTTTGAAAAGTCAGTAAAGGTGATGAAAAATTTTTTAGTTAAGTAGGTTAGGTAAGGTTATAGGTTATTTTTCAATTTTTTTTCATAGCTTTTAATCCTTTTCAAAGAGGTGTTGAGTTGACTTGTTTCTGAATTGGCATGGAACTATTAAACCATACCAGCTTAGGATCTGCAGAGTATCATGGACTGTTTGCGCGGCCGTATTTGTATTAACAGCCTAATTTTATTTACCAGTCATAGCCTTAAAAACATAATTTAGGTGAAAATATCATTGAGGTGATTTTTCCCAAGAACGGCGCTATACAAATAATACAATTATTATAATTATCCTGACTTAACTTTTAAAAATCTTGCAGCAGTTATTATGAAGATGAATAGACGTAAATATAGTTAGTAATATTTTATTACAAAGTTATAGAAAATATTTCATCATTTTTTTTTCTTTGTTTCACCAGAATAGAATACGTTTTTCTTATAAAACGTATTCTAAAATTCATTCATAAAAATATTCTTAAATTTGTCTATCTGAAAAAACGTTATCTCGAAGCTGTCTCTGGTGTTTTACGTATCTGAAGTCCAATACAATATTTTAATTCTTTTGACCGCTGCAGTAAACGTTGGCTACTTGATAAAAATGTTTAGTATAAACTTTTGATTGCAATTGAACGTTAAGAGAATAAAAGTAATTGTTTACACTTATCATTGTTTATAAATACAACATTATTATACAGATGGTTTGGTTCTTAATGCGTAAATTCTTGAAGTTTTAAATGGAATAAAACAAAATGGTGTAAAAAGTAATGCAAAACAGTAATGAAAAAACCACTCACATCGCTCCCGAAAAGGAATGCTGGTGGCGAGGTCTACAGTAGGTACTAGTAATATGGCGAACTGCTTGTGTCTTTCTTATTGAATAATACTTATACTTATTTCCTTTAAATGCTTATTAATAATTATTTTTTCCATAATAATGGTTATACATTATGTATTTATTTATTTATTGGCTCACTAATAGAATACATCGCATAATAATTACAGTAATAAAAATACATTCTCAATATGGTTATAGCGATGATTCCAATTATTATAGGTGAGCGCCACAATTTACTACAATATTATTTGTCCAACGATGCGTTTACATTACAAGTTAGTTCATAAAACAAAGCGGACCAAATTAAATATTAGTAAATACATACACACATATATTTGTGTACATGCATATAATGCATATGTTATATAATTAATGCATACATACGTAATATAATAATTATAAAGTGGTTTTAAGTAAGGACATCATCAGTATCAATACCTTGAAGGTAATGATTGAATTCTACGATTAAAGTATCGATCCAAAACGTTGCAGGGTTTTTCATAAATTTCGGCCTAATTAAAGATGAATCATACATGTTGTTTATGTTTTTAAACCGAAATTATATCTGATGTATGTTTTCTTTTGGCGAGTGAGACTTCTCTTAAGTGAAAATAAATGTAAACTTCTCTTCTAAATGAGATGGGAGCCATTACACCCGCAGATTGCGACGATGTACAGATGAATGTCAACAATATTTACCTTAACTTCTCAAGCGCCAAAAGTAGCCATCGGATACGAAAATTTTGTATTTAATTAAATTTAAGCGTCGGCGTATCCGATGAGTAGTAAAACAATTTTTCTTCAAAATTAATAAAATACTTAGGTAGTTTTAATCACTTTTATTGTTTACCTTCAAAAAACTAAAGTAGATAATAGTGTGGATGGAGGCTACGAAGCACCGCACAAAGAGGAGACCGATTATTCTATCTCATTCTCTCGCAGGCTAAATCCTATAGATCTATAGATGTATGTGTTTGTCTCTTTTTAGTATCGCCTTTTCGTTTCATCGAGTTAAAAATAACAACGGTGCTAAATAAGTTTCCACTTCAAAAACCAACATGTTTCGTAAGCAATGTAATTTCGTAAGCAAATTGAAATGGTGCCACAAATTAAGTTTGCTTATTATTATTATTATTTTTTTGTTTGTTTGTTTTTTTTTGTTTTTTGTTTGTTTGCTATTCAAGTTTTGTTATTATTTCATCTTGGGCAGGTTTTTTCATAACCACTTGGATAATAACAGAACTTAAATAGGAGTTTTTCACAGAATTTATGTAAATAAACTAATCGTTAACAACTTTTCCAGGTTATTTAACCTCTCAGGCATAGGCTTTTGTATATTATGTGTGCCTTTGAAAACTGTCAAAACGTGATAATATTTGTGTTATTTACGATTTTTACTAAAAGCTTCATAAATCACGTTTTGGGAAACGTAGCCTCATTCTAAAAACTGTTTTGGAAAGATTATGAAATGCACTATCACATTGTGTTATTATAAGTAAATATTTGCGTTTCTAAATATACATTTTTTTTATGAAAACGTCAAAAATATTAAAAAATCGCTTACCATTATTTCAAAGCCTTGAAAATGTACTTTTTTCTAAAGTAACGTAAAGAAATAACACTTTATATATTGAAGAAATATATTTAAAAACTATTTGCCACCTCAAAATATTTACCGTCCAAACTAAAAAAATTAAAAAAAATTATTTAGTAAATAATTTTATCACCTTTTTTTACGATTTGAATTCAGTATGGAGAATATTAAATTATTTAATTTCTATTTTTATAATACGTAATTACAACGGAAATCGATTTCAACAGATGCATTATGGTCGTATATATGGGATGATATACAATTATTATTACTGTAATATAAAGTAATGCCTAAAATTCCGTAAATTTGAAATAACCTACAAATACGAGACACATTTGTGACGTCGTGATTTCACACTGAAACTTAGCATTTGAATATTGTATTTACTCAAAAACGTTAGCACACAGGTCGAATTATATATAATTGTTGAAATCTATTGAAAAAATGTAAATATACACTTATTTACTATAAAATCAAAACAACGAAATCGCGCGCGAAATAGCTCGAAAAATGTCATTCACAACTGGTTTTGGAACCGAAGTGAAGTTAGCTTCTAATAGGGATGTGATAACTTTTGAAATAATTCGAATTTTTTCGCACACCGGCAAATTTTTTTGCAACCGGCTCGAAACAATTTCATATTCATAGTTATTATTGAATGTAGTTAGACAAAAATAAAAACACATGATTTATGTATTTATTTATTGTTTGTTGTTAGCTCGCCAACAGAATATATCACATACAATTATTAATTTATTTATTATTTCATCAATGTTTACATGTTACATTTTATCCATTTTTTAAACTACCATACTAGGCTATTGCCCGTATTGTGGTAGTCATACATGAAATATTATTTTATATAAACAGATAATAAAATATAAGAATAGGAGAAAAAAAAGAACATATTTAAGGATAAATAAAACTAAAAAATACTACTATAAATAAAAATATAAACAGAATGCTGAGAAATAAAAATGAGGAAAAATTTTTTTAATAAGAATTATTCTCCTTGAAATAAAAATAAAATTTGGTAACTATTCTTCTACACGAGAGTACATGTTTATGGTCACTTTCGAGTAGTTTTGTAGTTCGTTCTACAAAAGAAATTCAAAAATAGGTGCGCAAGAGTAAGTTTTTTTTTTTTTTATTGATTATTAATAATATTATATAATATTAAGCTCTTATGTGTATTACAATAAGCATACAAATTAAACATGGTTACAGTGACAATTCCCATACAAAACAGTGACCCATGACGTCCTGTGCGGAGCTCCAGAGAGTATGACAGGTATAATTTTTTTCGTGCCATTCGGAAAGAAAATAAACAGTTATTAACAATAATAATTGGATAATTTCTATAGCGCCGTTTTTGTGAAAAATCACCTCAAGGGCGCTGAACAACTTATTTTGAATTCTTAGGCTCTATTTAATTAGTTATTTACAATGTCGTAGGCAGGTAAGGTGAAGATGAAAGGTTTTTGACTTTATGGATACGACTGTCTAGAATTATTATCTATAGCGGCTGCAAAAACTGGAAATCTGAAAATATAAGAATAAGACACAGGTAAGTATGGTCCTGTATATTTCTAAAAGTGTGAATGGTAGAAAACGGCGCTATACAAGTCATCCATATATTATTATTATTATTCTCATGGACAAATGCTGCAAAAGATAAATCAGAATGTATTAATATAATATATAATAATGCATATACCTTCTATGTGACTACCGCTTGCTTGTCCAGCTTCTGCATCACTGTCAACACTTTGCTGCTCCATCTGCTCCCATTCTGAAAATATAATGCAATGGCAGCGCAACATAAATAAAATTATATATATATATACAATTTTATTAATAATATTAAATATATATATTTATATTTATTACAATGTATATACCTTCTACATGCCCACCGCCGCTTGCCAGATCTCCACTGGAGCCTTAGGTATCAGGAGCCACCATCGAATGATCATCCATCAAGAGCATTTGATTCGCTTTTGCTCTTCTCGCAAAAAACAAAGTAGCCTGAAAAAAAATTTGAAAAACATTTTCTTTTATTGACGGAAAAAAAAAACATTAAACAAAGTATTGATTTTAATTATATAAATTTCGTCATCAAATGTCTCTTCGGGTTCCTCGATGTCAGATTCGGGGGCCTCCTGAATTTCCCCAAAGCTGCTGTTGTTGCTATCGGCTCCAGAGGAAATCTCGTCTTCGGCCTTCTCGTCTTCGGCTTCCAGCAGCTGTTGAAAAGAATCCGGTATGGGTTCGTCGGAATTCCATGTAAGGCTATTCGCAGAAAAAATATAATGTTTTACTCAAAAATATCAGTTCACACAGAAAAAATTCGAATTCGAATTTTTCAAAAAAAATGGAAGTGACATCACTAATGATCAGAAATGGCGGATTATGACATATTCGACTGTATTTGCCAATATTTCACAAAAACGATCAAAAATAACAATTTTGTCATGAAATTACTAATGTTTTTGGTAAATATTCTAATAGAATACATGCTTTTATGGATATATACAATTTCAAGCAGTAATAGCGGCGATTTATTACGAAATCAACGTTCAACGCGATGAAATATTCTAACTACATGAAAGTTGGCCGGAAAATAACGATTTTTACAAGATAAACACTTCAAACCAACTAAATACATGACAAAAGAGTGGCAGATATATATCTCAACAATAAAATAATTACTTACTTGTCCATTATCGGGTATTTATCTTCAAAACACGAAAAACGTCACTAGGGTGTCCGAGCAAACTCAAAGAGAATTAGAATCAAACAATATAGAAGTTCCATTCGGCTCAGAAAATTAATCTCTAAGTTCCATAGATATTTTTGAATACAAACGCGTAGCGTTGTTCATTATCGATATTACGTTTTTTATTTCACGGTAATCCGTATACTAGTGATGGAAATAAATCATTTTTTGTAAAATCTCGCGCGTTTACGTCAAAACACGTTCTAATGTCTTGACTGCTATTATTAAATTCACGTCTTTTGACGTTCTAATGTTCTGAGTGGTTAACTCCTACTCACTACTTTTCTTTCATCGCTTGAATCCTGTGGAATGTTTGGAGTAATTATTTTTCAAAAATTGTCTCTATATTTATATGAACTTTATTAGTTTTCCAATGGTACATACCTACGTTATTTAATAATTCTCATCAATTACCATTCACCTTGCATGAGAAATCCGTCCAAGGTTAATAAATAGACTTTCGTGTGTAATGTGCCGTATCACACAGTAAGCAGTACCTAAAGCACCACGCGTGCGGCGTATTATAAATGTGATTGTTGTTCAAAGCAAACTCCAATAATAATAATATTCAAATGTCACATTGAATATGTTTTCATAACAACATACGTCGGGTCTTAAGTCTTAAACTAAATGTTGCATTGTATTTATTATGTTAAGTTGTAGCCAGACCCGGACTGGGACCATTTGGGGCCCTCCGCTGAAACCTGTAAAGGGGCCCCCTAACGTGGGGTGAGGGGGGGGGGGCAAATTCACGGTATTTTTAGGATACCACAACACTACTAAACACATGCTGTAGAACTGCCAATAATTATAACGGAGTTCAAAATAAAGGGCAGGATTTTATTCACACCACAAAATTATTTGTGTAGTAAAAATAATGACAAACGGATTTTAGGGATTAGAAAAATAATACTAAGTTTACAATGTTGTATAGGTACTAGAATAGGAGGGGCTATACTTAACTGAAATGATTCAACATTTTGCTCTCCTAGCCCTAAAGTAACAGTTTCTTTGTAAGCAACTCACTTGTTAAAGATACTTCATCTATTATTTTATTTTTGTCAAAATTATAAAATAAATCCCTCTCAACATTAATAAAAAGCAGACTGGACATAAGGTCTTGGCCTAAGGACGACCGAAGTCGATTTTTGACGATTTTAAGTTTAGAAAAAACTCATTCACATGTGAATTGGGTACAAGGTATGGTAAGAACAAATTTATATACAATATACAGGTTGGTAAACAGATTGAGTAAGTTCAAACAGAACAGAAAAAGCACATGTCGAACACTGGAAAAATTGTCTATTTTCAGAGCAGTAAATGTCAGCATTTGTTTCCGCTGCCGTTGGGTCCAAATCGTCTTCTTCGTCACTGCATCTGTCTCCGTAGTTCTCAGTGGACTCTGCCGCTAGCCGCTATGAAGTTGCTGTTTTGTTGTGCAAACTGTCGCAGCTCTATCAACAGCCGACTTCTTTCAATTTTAAGAATTATTCATCAACAATTGATGAAAGAGCCTTATGTTTGCTCCACTCTACCTACTAGCAAGACAAAAACTTTTTTTTGTACGTTTTGTGGGGCCCCTTCGGGGCCCCCTTGCGCCGGGGGCCCTCCGCGATCGCGGACCTGCGGACCTGGCCAGTCCGGGCCTGGTTGTAGCCCTTTTTCATTATCTATGTATTTACGTATGAGTGCTGCTTCAGTGCATGTAGGTATAATGTATGTATTCTGATGTGTGACTTTAATGTGAATGTTCCACATACTGGCAATATTTCATTTTTTATACACGTTTTATTACCGACCTACCGCGATTTACTCTACATACTAAATTGTTACTTTTAAACATCATTATTTGATTTATTGCGTTTTGATATAGTTGTACAAAGTAAACATCTTTCCAAGATATTTTTTTCACATTAGCTCCACACAGGAGGCCCTGAGGAAAATAATTTCCCTCAGGGCCTATGTCATCTTATGGGATGCTCTCTGAAGATTTTTTTACGGAAAGGAAGGAGAGGAAGTTCTGGTAAAGAAATAGGTACGAGGGGTGGGTAGGAATCTGGGGTCAATGTGTCCAGGAGTGACTGACGTGAATCTAACCCTTCAACTGCGGTGCAAGGCAATGGCTCGAGGGATTCTGGCTGGAGAGGTCAATAGACCGTCTCAACCAGTCTCCTTCGATCCGGCCCGCCACGCAGCAGGTGGGTAGACACATCGGCCGCCAAGACCTTGACAAAACTCACCCCGTGAACCCGGGCACCCCTGTTAATTCACCAAGCGTAGCGAATCGCTTGGGGTGACTTATGGCAGTGGTGTTAGTTACCCAATAAATGGTTCCCGGGCGACGGTGCCCATACCCGCCTCCCAAAATTATACTAAATACTTCTAAAAAAACAACAAACGCCTACCTATTATTGTATTGTATCAGTTAACGGAATTTTTTAGGTGATGGCATTTTGTTTTTTTTTGGTGTTATAATAACTACTCGTAGGTCGAAGATAATAATAATAATAATACTTGGACGATTTATATAGCGCCGTTTTTGTGAAAAATCACCTCAAAGGCGCTGTACAAACTTACCATACATGCCTAAAATCTAGAAAGACTACAAGCTGGACAAACAATTAAAAACAACTTATGGCTAAAAATTGCATACACCGGTTCATTGATCACCGATACGAAAATATATGTACAATATTTTGACCAATGAACGCGTTGCTGCCTAAAAATGAATTAATTAGATGATTTTAAAGTGAACTGACAGTGTTTTTAAACAATTTATAAATAAAAAAATATATCCGTTACACACATGACACGCTTTGCTCCTATAATAATAATAATATTTAAATTTATACGACGAGAATGCCAGCATTCTTATAAATACCAACCAGGAATTATTAGATTCCTGGTCAAATAAAATTCTTCACGCAAAACACTTCAATTATCTCAACCAAACATATGTTGACAAATTTTCGTCAAACAAATGGTTGAGTATTGGAGAGTTGAGCGCAGAAATAGAAAGCCTTATGCTTGCCATTCAAGATAGAGTCATTAATACTAAAAATTATAGGAAGCATATCACCAAAGATACAAATCAAATTGATGATTTATGTAGAAAATGTTTGGCTTTTCCGGAAACTATAGAACATATTATATCGGGATGTTCTTTATTAGCGCCGTCCGAGTATACATTTAGGCACAATCAAGTTTTAAAAATAATTCACCAAAGTTTGGTAATTAAACATAACTTGATTGACTGCCGTAATGTACCATATTATAAATATGTACCAAATTCATTTTAAGAAAATGAATTTTATAAAATTTATTATGATAAAACTATTCTGACAGACAGAACAATTAGTCATAATAGACCCGACATAGTTTTACATGACAAAATTAAGAAAATAACTTATATCATTGATGTCGCTATTCCAAATTCTTGTAATATTCAGAAAACTGTTTCTGAAAAAATAAGAAAATATACAGATTTAGGAAATGAAATTAAAAGAATTTGGCATTCTCAGACTATAAAAATATTACCATTTGTTATTTCGGCTACTGGCATTATACCTAGCTCTCTCATTCAAAATTTAGGCGTATTAGATTTGTCAAAAAATTTGTACATAAAAATGCAAAAGTCGGTCATTTTAAATACATGTAGGATTACGAAAGATTTTTTAAATATTTATATTGAGGGATCAGTAAGATTTATCGGACCAGTTAGGATTTCATCAGAGCCGAACCCTCTGATATGAAAATATCTGGAGTCGGTGAAATATTTTCCCATTATGTTTCTGGTGGATTGACGTATTGTTCTTGTATTGTTTTATTCTTATATAGTGCACTTACATTGCGTTAATTTACTAGATATTCATTTGTGGAAAAGTGTGTGGAAGGGTTTAGTCTTTCATTTGGGAAAGATTCAACCCGGACATAAAATCTGGAGCACCGTAATAAAAATTGGACAATTTGTAGAGCGCCGTTTTTGTGAAAAATCACCTCAAGGGCGCTTTACAATTCATTATGAATTCCTAGGTTCTATTTAATTTTATTATTTACAGAAAGATACAAAAACATACTTACCTGCAGGTCACTTCCGAAAAACACACTTTATTATAAAGTTTATGCTTGGGAAAGGTACGACTTTGCACGTGAAGGACAATATATTAAAAACACTGGACTTTGCATGACTTTACCTTTGCCACCCTCATCACTGTTGGTTTTACATTTATATTTATAAGAAGATTAATGCCAAAGTTGAGTTTATATTTATTTGAGAGACTGGAGAGTTGTAAGAATTTGCTTTATTTCTACAAAACTAGTTATTTACTATGTCGCGAGCTGTGAAGCTGAAGTTGAAATTTTTTTTTTTTTTTAAGGATACGACTGTCTGAAAAGATGAGTTTTAAGTTTAGCTCTAAATTCCGCTGAATCTGTGATCATTCTTAACTCGTGTGGCAGTCCATTCCAGGCTTTAGGTCCTGACACTCCGAAAGATATAAATGTTCATAAATTATTCTATATTAATGATTCCATCCTCATTTTTTTTGCTTTTTTTTTTACTGAGCTTTAGGATCTGTTACGTTTAGCTACATATACGATTTAAACAACCTTCAGATAGATGTCCTACTTACTACTAGGCAGTAACAACCTCAACTGTACCATTGCGTTCATTGATAGCGCAGCCTCTGTCTCATCTTGGAGGCGCAAGCAGCTGGTGCATTCGTTATTAATGCGTGTGACTTGGCACGTATTATTGCATTTTATCTTTTCGTGGTTTTAAATATAAAGCAGAAAATGTGTGTTTGAAGAAGTTCAAATTATGCATCATTTTCTGTCTTACATTTCTTGGTCAATGCAACAAATTTCAGCTCGCCAGGATATTTCCTCCATGACCTAAGTAACTTTCAAATGGAAAATGAGCTTTGTATTTAAATTGAGACAATTTCTTTTTAATCGGCGTGTAAAACTAGTAATAGGTACTTAATATAATATTAAGATTACAATAGCTTAATTGGTTCGAATGAAGCGCTTGATGAGCGATTATTGCAAATAATGCATGTTGACATTCTATAAATAACTGGTTGGTTTTCTGTGGCGAAGTGAGTGAACTCTAGTGGCCAGTGGCCAGTGGCCGGTGGTAGTATTGATTGCCCCTACTGCATCGTTGGCCGCTGAGTTGCATTGGAATTGGCCCTGTTCTATTTCGCCCAATCATCACAACGCATGCACACATCTTCCACAATCGGTGTTAAATAAACAAACCTACACCACCAATGACTTATGCCTGCAATAGAACTATGTAGGTGATTTTTTTGTTTAATTTTTAAATAAAAAATATTAACTAATACTTTTTAAGTAGACGTTTTCACGCGTGGCAGATGCTTCGTCTGCTGAAATCGTCGTAATAGGAATATATAGTGTACATCATATCTACCTATATGTATAATACTTCTAAAAAATATTATCGAATTCATCCTGAAATTTGAGCAGATGTTCCAAAATTTCCTCCATTTTCAATATTAACTAAAATTTCATTTTAGGGTATAAGATTATTAAACCAAAAAGGGGAGTCGCGATCGTAATTATTCCGGTAGTTCCAATTTTTTTTTTAATCTGTTGTAAAATCCAATAGACATAATCATACCTTACTAATAATTTGGGTTATGTATTAAAAAAAGCAACAATTTAAACAGAGGTCTAATAACGTGATAATAAATTTGATATTCTGCCTATTAGCTACTGCAGCGAGAATGATTTTTGGTGAATCTAAGTACTGTCATATAACCCCGCTTCTAAGGGATCGTCTTCGTTGGCTTCGATGTCCTGAAAGAATAGAGTTCAAGATCTGCTTAATGACCTATGCAATGCAAGGAATGGCGCCAGCCTACATATCGGAACTATGTTTCCGACAAAACTTCAGCGAGAGACAGCTTACTCTAAGGTCAGCAGATCTGGATGTTACTAATCGTTTAATCGAACTTTCTCGGTCAAATCGAGCCGTTTACTATGATCGCTCTTTTCGTGCAACTGGCCCTCTCATTTGAATAAACTTCCCTCAGCTCTTACTAATATCCAGAATTTGGCAGAATTTAAACGGGCTTTAAAAACAAAATTATTTTAAAAATCGTACCATTCGTGAATCCTAACATCTTTTCAATACAAGTCATGTTCTCAAGTATCCGGTAATTGTTTGGTTTCGGTTTCCTCCTAATTGTAATTTTATGTTTAATATCCGAATTTATTGTAAGAAGTTAGTGTATTATATTATAGTTAAAAAGTTCTTGTTTTGTCTGTTATACTGTTATTGTCTATTATTATTGTCCTGTGTGCAATAACAGCACTGTTTTGTTAATCTTTGTTCTCTTGTCATTGTTTTGTTAATACTGTATATTATTTATTTCATAGGTATTTTTTTGTAACGAACTCGTGAGGAGCACTGTAGGATTATTATTAAATTTATTATAGTTAAGCGCACTTGAAGTGAAATGACACAAAACTGCGCTCTACAAATATTATTATTATTATGGCTACAATTTTATTTTTAATCTTTATATCTGTAAAACAAACTTTAAAAGACCTAAAACACACACTCTTTTATGAAGTTTTATGCTCTTCAAAATTGGTATTAATATTTTTTCTCGAAATTGCAATGGAAACGAGATACCGAAAAAAAACCGAACCTAGTCTTGCAATTTACTTGCTTTTTAATCTTGCATTGTATCTATTCAAAAGACTTTTATTTTATTTTATTTTTTTATTATTATTATTTTTTTATTTTTTTTAAAAACATTTTTTTAATTTTTTTTTTTTACGAATAACCCAACAATGTTTGAAAATCTCCTACTACCACCACAGAAAGCCAAAAATGTTGCTTGTGTTGTGATGGAGGACTTAGCCAGACGAGGAATCGCACATGCGACGCCCGGGTGGGACCCAAGCGCTATGCCCACTCAACCACTGACCGGTCATTAAATTTATTGACTTCAAAAAAAGCATTAAGATATGGATTATGGACATGGTTTGGAATAATATAGATATCAATTTTGCAACCTAACAAAGATTAATGCTTGTATTGTGCTTTCTTTTAGATATAATTTTCGTCTTGTAATATTTGAACATAGGTATTTACTTATATTTCAAACACGAAAATAGGAACAATGTGACCTTGGAAAGTATACCCAAGTAAGGACACATTTTTCTCTAAAAATTGTAAAAAAAACTATTAGAGATAATAAAAAAATATAAAACGTTGTTGGAAATTTTATGTTATATTACATTTGTTTAGCCATTTTAGCCGAAATTTGCATTGGAATCGGGAAATTTGGGGAACACTAGATTTTGGTGCGCCAAAGTAAGAAACTTTGATTTTACAACAGGCGACCAGTTTATAAAACAGGGATTAAAACATTGTAACTAGCGGAATAATAACGATCGCTAATTGAACCAGCCTATATGATAGCGGTGTTGTTTGTTCCAAATTCTGGGCGGAGGGAAACTATTTATTATGAAAATATACTTAAAATGTGCCGTTGAATAAGCTGAAAGCAATACGTATGTATCGGTGTGTACGTATCTACTGCTCAGTGCTCATCCTCTGTCCTGTCAGGAGAAAACCTCATTTTTTATTTAATTTAATTAGTTGTCTTTTTCCGTAGACGGAACTAAACATCGTCCCGAATTGTCGGAAAGTAAAATAATAAATTCATCAGCGCGCAATTTCCACGCCATTTATTACCCGTTCGAATTAGCATGGTATCACGCCAGCCGGCCGTGACAATCTCAGGCTTTCGGTGTTTGATAACATTCCCATTCCCAGGCTCTTGCCTCTTGTACGTATATTTTGGTCTAGCTCTCCGCTGAGACGCGGCCAGTTAACTGACTCACCCAAACATTACATTAACTGCATTCCTCTGGGCCAATTATCCGGAGGTACGCACCGATCAACCAAACAACTACCAACCGACTAGCCACTAGCAACTAGCCACTTCTCGCTCGCTGTTCACCGTACAGCAGTATAGCGGTACAGCGGTACGGTGTACGGTGATCGGTGATCGCTCCACTTTTAGGCGATTCTATTCAAATGTTTAGAGTGTCGGCCATGTGTGTACAAGAGGATTTGTAGTTACTTCAAATTAGTTCAATTTAATCAGTATCATCGGGGGTTTTTATGAATTATTAGTGGGTAGTCATACTTTTTTTTTAAAAATAACTCCACACCGGAAGCCCTGAGGAAAAAAGTTCCCTCAGGGCATGTCATCTTTGGGGATGCCGTGTGAAGGGTTATTTAGGGAAATTAAGGTAAGGTGAGGAAGTTCTGGGAAGGAAGGAAGTATCAATCCATCCCTTCCACTGTGGTACTGCAAGGCGATGGGTCGAGAAAGTCCCGCTGAAGAGGTCAAAAGGTCTCCCTTAACCAGTCTTTCTCGATCTGGCCCGCCACGCAGTAAGTGGGCAAACGCATCCACCGCCAAGACCTAGACAAACCTCACCCCATCTACTCGGGCACCCCTACCAAGTCACCAAACGTAGAGGACCACTTAGGTTGACCTAAGGCATATACATGCATACTATTCTTAAAATCAATAACATTTTATTCATTCATTCCGACTTAGTTTGGTAGTGTACTTGAATCATAATAATTGATACTGGCAGTTAAAAACCCGGTCCGCGTGTTCTATTACGATAGTAGCCTAGTCACAAACTTCACGTTTACATATGGTTTCCATATGGCGCGGCATCAGAATTGTACTCGGAGTCGGATTCATGAATTTCAAACGTACAGTCACTAAGTTAATAATACTGTCAGATTATAGTTACGCAAATCTGCCAAATAGAAGTATATCTGCAGATTCTACAAATAAAGAAAGGAAACGAGCACCTATTTTTAATACTAAAAGTTGTTTCTGTATAAACTATCTGAAAGCACTTTGTTTTGATGGCCTTACTTTTAATTTGTCTTATCAATATGAATATGTATTATATATTTATGTTATTACTCTATTTACTCTATTAATATTGTTCCTAATAATCAAAAAAGCTTGTTGAACCAAACCTAAGCTACTAGCTAAGACGCGAAACTTACAATTGCAACTGATTTAGATACAATTAGTGACGTTGCACGCCTTGCAATTTTCCGCTTCACATTGAACCATATTGAATTGTTTAAAAATAATTTATTGTAATTGCCACCAACTAGAATAATAGGTACATATTTACTTTTAATCCATTGTTCTAACACTTACGTCGCTAATTCTGTATTCCATTATTTATTAAGCCTTATTATTTCAATAAAAAATATTGGTAAGCCGTAGGTACTCTAGCGTTCGATCATTTCGTTTACAAGGAATATTTCCAACCTTTTTTTTCAGTAAATCATGCTGTGTATCAGTAGATTTTTACATCCACTTTCTCCTGGGTTTTTCATGGTAATTATAAATCAGAGAATACCTTTATCGTAATAGTACAATGAAACCAATTTTAAACATTATTCCACTTTTTTTCTGACCGGACCGGTTTTAGACAACAGACTGGTACATTTTTTGCTTAAAGTGATGATATTTGTTAATTATTTTAAGTACCAGTCTGACGATGGACTTGATTATCTGAAATCGGTCCGGTCCCGGTCAGAAAAAAAGTGAAATAAAGTTAAAATTTTGGTTACAATATTATTTTAAGGTACAGATATAATATCCATTTAGTATATGTTTATGCTTATTGCGAAGGAATTGCATAAAAAGTATGTTTTAATACCCTTATCCGTCCTGAGATCCATATAGCTACTGAGTAAATTTACTGATTAACACACACCTTCAACGCTTTTAAATGAACTTCTTAAAATGAAATTTAATTAAATCTATATCCGCGTAGGGAATGCGCAATTTCGTTCGAATTTTACGTATTGGATCCCTAACTAGATGTTGTGAAAGCTTTTGAATTGTGTTGATATTATACTTTTTTTTAAAACTATGTGTGAAGAAAACGTTACAAGAATATTATTGTTCTGTAGAGTTTTGCGCGGTAGGTAATGCACGCATGATTAAGATTAACGTAATCACAAGAATGGCGTCTCGTCTGGGTGAGTGCACATCTGCGATGTATCAGGTGTCTCCTTATCTGGCTCAGACACAACATCTCCCGCGGCACGCGCCCGATACCTGATAACAGTTGTTCTTCCCTGCTTACCCCTACATGCCCTTCATCGCCCGCAGCCCGCGCACTTCACCAATCACCTCATCAATTCTACGCAACAGGCAACGATGTTCCTTGCTTTTATTTACATTTTATCCTTATCATTTACAAATGTTGCGGTGCGATGCAGCCGTCTTTATCGTCATGAATTACACACAACAAAATAGTACGTGAAGGTGCTATCTATTATTATTTATATTGAACTTCTTGAGCATTCAAATTGAACCTCAGAAATTGGTTTAAATACCTGACTTGTTTGGAGGTTTTCCATTTGCGGTGAGTCCTAACGAACCACGATGTTTTCCTTTGATATCATGAATCACGACCTAAGTCTGCGCTGTGTGTCGGTGTACTGTGGAGGAACATAAGTGCATTACATGTACGTCTACGTATGTACCTTTGTAGAATAACGCAATTTATACATAAATTCCGGAATACGTCGTCGTCGTCATTATTTTGTGAAGGCTCTTGTACGCGTGAATTTTCTTTCTTTGATACGTGTTTTCCGAACCCCGATTACGTTGGTATCTTCCTTGCAGACATAATAGTTTAACGCTCTTTCTTTATTTATTTAGAACTTACCGTAACGAAATGTGTCTCGTACCGTTAAGAAAAACGAAACGAGACGAATAACTGGTTTTACCGAAAATTCTTCACGTCATCGGCGCCGCCAGCGCTTTGTCCAATTTCAATTAAACTTTCTCGGTGCAAGAAAAACGGTGACAGATAGATCCGGAATTTTCCCGGAGAGTGTGTGGGGGGGGGGGACATTGAGCCCGCGGAGCAGTACCTACCACTTCTCCGTGCAACTTTTATTAGCATTGCATATTGGGCCGCTTCCAAATAGTCTCCACTTCCGGTGGAGGCTTTGTGTCTGAAGTAAATTTCTTGATTTCTGCATCCGTTATCTACCATACTTTACGATGCTGATACTGTATTTTACGATCGTTGTGTTTGTGATCAATGAGGCTTTAGAGTGCGCACTCATATACGCACTCACGTACGCTTTAGTTCGCTTTGGTAGCAAATTACCAAATTATAAAACATAATAGGTACTGTTTCCAGATAGAAAATATGTACTCGTGTCTAGTGTCGAATAAAATAAACTGCATCTATGATTTAATAAAACAGAAGGTGCAGAACGAGAAGATTTAATAAATCCAACTCTTCCTGTCCCTTTCTGAAGGTACATCGTCAATTGTCAACATCATTAAAAGCATCTAAGCAGAATTGCTTCTCCAGTCCAATGTCCAGTTCCTATTGTGTGAGTTGGCAGCGTCTCCTGTAGTTAACTAATAACTGGTCTCCCAAGAGGAAGTATTAGTCCCTATCCTTCTCGCTAGATTCAGTGCAGCGATCCTTGCCGGTGTGAGGAGAGCCGGCGTTTACATTGGAATGTAATACCTTAACAATGTAGTATTCTGCTTAGTTCTGTGCTCCGTATATTATAGTAAGCACTGAAGTTTATATATCAATTGCTCCTTCGTTGTTCTGTGCTCCGTGGCTCCCGCGCGGAGCACAGAGCAGAAATAAATTATTACCGCTGACGTCGCTACTGGCGGATTAACGTCCCATTTAGAATATTTATCGGGTGTCATAAAGAAAATTTCTGTATCACAACTTTCGCAAGCGAGTCTCGTATATTATTTCTGATATTTTTCCGGAAACTGGCGAAGGGTGAATTCGAGTTTTATTCGTATCTCAGAAATACAAACTTATGTGATTCGAAACCGAATGCGTAGACATTATGGGTTTAGTTTCTCCACATCGACCACATCTGATGGTTTCTTTGGTTATTGCAATACCTCTATTTAAATTAAGGTAAGTTCTTCTAGATTTGCTAATTCTTTTTGCTAAAAATATACAGAAATATAAGCAAATCGATCTACACTATATTCCTATTTATACTACAATTTTCCTCTTATTGTTGTTTACGTGTGTTCAAGATAGCAACACTTACCGTATTTTATTAATATCGTGCTTTTGAAGATTCCATTAGTCTGTTCGTGACGTGTGATGGGAATTAATCATCTGTTCTTGACGCCTTTTTTTTACATTAGCTCCACACAGGAGGCCCTGAGGAACATGATTTCCCTCAGGGAATATGTCATCATAGGGGATGCTGTGTAGAGGGTTTTTTAAGGACAGGAAGGAGAGGAAGTCCGGGAAAGGAAATAGGTATGAGGGGCGGGTAGGAATCTGGGGGTTAGTATATCCAAGAGTGACGGACGTACGAATCCATCCCTGCAACTGTGGTGTAAGGTGATGGGTTGAGAGATTCCGCTGGAGAGGATAAAAGACCTCCCTCCCTCAGTCTCTCTCGATCCTGCCCGTCACATCTCAGGTGGGCAGACCGCCAAGACCTGGACACACCTCACCCCATAAACCCAGGCACCTCAGCTAAGTCACCAAACTTAGCGAACCACTGGGGTGACCTATGGCAGAGGTGTTGGTTATCCAATAAATGGTTCACGAGGCGGCGGTACTCATACCCGCCTCCGAAATTTTACGCCGGAACTATCTAAACATCTCTTCTCCCTCGTTCGATGGCTGACTCAAGATATCTATTTTTTATTGAAACGGCCTTGCGGTTTACAGTTGAATTAATTTACTCCCAGTTGTTGTTGTCGCTATCTCTTGGAAGTATTTAATGGTATTAATTAATTGTTTCTTATTGATTTAATATTATGCCGGTAGGTACTTCGAATGTTTCCTATTTGTTGGCAACGTAGTTACTTTAACATAGATACTCAGTAAACCATGGATTAAAGAATAACACAAGAAGTGCCCTGTGGGCGCGTTTCGTAATCCAAATGTTTGTCTAATTTGATCATATATATTTCCATTAAAAAACTGTGTTTTAGAAATTCATATGGGATGGATATCTAGGATTTCAGGTGAGTGTAAGTGAGACGGAGCAGTAGGTTATTAGGCTAAATGGAAAATTTGTTTCTGAATATTTTGAAATACAAGAGATGTGCTATCCGCAGTTTTTACTGGGTGGGACTGTGTTTCCTGGTGTCCCCGATATTTTTAACCAATATCTACTACTGTACACCTTAAAAAAATCAACGAAATGAACTAATTCTTTCCGTATTTAAACTAGTTTTAACCAATACTACTGCACAGCATACCTTAAAAAAATCAACTACTTTCCGTATTCAAACCATTCCCATTAGGAAGTAATCCGCCGACAGTCGGGCGGACACCAAAGCATATCTCTTGTATTTGAATATCATTGAGTAAACCCAATATGTAGTCTAAAAATCTAAAGGCAATGGTGATGATGTTTTATTAACGGAATAGTTTGATTATAATATAATGTATTTAAGTTTGTAGAGCGTAAAAAGGATATTGTTTGTGCGCTGTTCCCGATAGAAAGGTTTAGCTTTGCAATTTACAACAGGTTGGCGAGTTTATAGTCCGCACGAATGAATTCCAATCTAGTCGCTGCACTCTCACGACTTGAGATTAAAACTCATCGAGCCGGTAATTCAAATGAAACTTTATTTGCATTTTCAGTTTCTTTAATAGCTAGACACAGACTAATACCACTTACCCAGTAGTAGTAGTACGGACAATAGCAAGTACGAGGTTCATCTCTCGTTGATTTTATTTTCTCCAGTGTACCTAAAGACTAACTTACAATAAATTACACCACGCGATCATACAATGTTGATGCGAACATTGTATGATCGCGTGGTGTCCTGTTTTGCACAATTATTATTCAATAGCTTATAATTTATAATATTCTCGACATATTTGAATGCGCACTTAAATATTAAAATCGTATGTTGTGACCTTATAATATGCAGTTTTATTAACTGTTTATTCATTTGAAGGTTGGTACCTAGTTTTTGTATGCAAATAACTTATTTAACCTTTTACCCAACAACTATAATATTATGCACTTGATAGTGAAAATCAATTATGCCATAATTTATTTTAAACTTTTTTTACTTTGTTCTTAAATAATTAATTGTATAATTTAAGTCAATACATTTTACAGTTAAAATAAATTATATTTATGTACAAACAATATTTCAGTACACATCTGTAAATATATATATGTATATATATTTACATAATATGAATGTGTGAATGCGGATGAAAAGTGCGGCTAAAAGGACCATAAAATGGTGTAGTTTGCGGATGTCGAAGGACCTTGCGTGTGTTTCTTAGATGAATGTTAGACCACTGCATAAGTAACATTGAAAGCACAAAGGAGAAGGAAAGGAAGGGACTTACGGTGGAATCTTGACTCCTTAACCTCCTCGAACCAGGGTTTTGTTCATGCACTTGTACAATGATCAATCGCGGGATGCGGATTCAGTTAGCGGATGCGGGATGCGTAATATTATACTTCTTCACGCGGCGAGTTCATTGATGACACTGATTGTTATGGTAACGATGACAACATAGGGATGGGATAGGTTGGGGAATAGGAACATCATAGGGATGGGATATGTGACAATCAAGATACAAGTACAGGGTCTATGATATATGTAGATGTGTAGGTAAGTGTAGCTTTGTATTGTGTAAACGCCCAACCATAATATATTGTATAAAATACTATGTAGGTAGTATAGTAAGAATGCTGTGTAGGTACTGTAAATTATTATTTCTTATAATTGTTATATCGTGTTGTAAACTGTGTCTTAGTAAGACGGGCAAAGTAAAATAAAGATTTATGTAGGGTGTATCAAATTCACCTACCTGGGCTCTAGTCTGACAGAGAACAATAAGGATCCAGCAGAAATCAGAAGGAGAATCACAGCAGCCAACAAAACATACTCCTCTTTGCTGCCAGTATTTAAGTCACGTAGTGTCCACAGAAAAACCAAAATAACCATATACAAGACCATTGTTAGAACTGTATTGGCATATGGATGTAAGGCGCTGACACTGACGGTAAAGATGGCTGAAATGCTGGATACTTTTGAAAGCGAAGTGCTGAGAAGAATATGTGGACCGTGAAAGATGGTGAACAGTGGCGCATCCGGCACAATACAGAATTGTATGATATTTATAAGGCCCCTAGCATCTCAGCACATATGAGACTCCTCAGGCTGAGATGGGCAGGGCATGTACAGAAAATGCCGGATACACGCATCCCAAAAAGAATTTTGACTGGACACCCAGGTGGAAAGAGAAAAGTGGGAAGACCCAGACTGAGGTGGGAAGACGAGATAAGAGGGGATGCAGCACAGCTTCTCCAGGTACGCAATTGGAAGTCAGCCGCTGAGGACAGGAGGAGTTGGAGGCGACTGTTGCAGGAGGCCGAAGCTCGATATGGGCTGTAGCGCCATCGAAGAAGTATCACACGAACTGCACGGCATCTTTTCATCAATTTAAGCCAGGTATTAGGTATTGCTAAGCATGTTGTAGGTAGTACAAATCTAGATGTGATTTTGATTTTATTTTTCAATTTTAAATGTATTTTTACATTATTTCACGTCATATCGTACAATAATGAAAATTGCTAGTACCTAAGTACCCAAAAACCTACCTTCTCATCCTTCTGCCGTTTTGGTGTAATATAAAAAAGTCTTGAATCAAATTTGTCAGTTGAATTCCATAAATGGGCTTAAGCTTTGTTGACCCTCGCAGTTGTTTTACACCACTCTATCCTATCCTCTCTGTCTGGTCGTTAGTCTCGCTCTCTCGCTCGGGGCTCGGGGTAACAACACAATCACATAAGAGTGACAGGGCAATCGCGCAGTGTGTTCGAAGGATAATATAATAATTTTGTTGAACAAATTTGAGAAGATTATTTTGATTCTACGTAAAAGATTGGAGCTATAGCAAAGAATGATCTGTTTTTTATACCCATTATTGAATACAGAGAACCTAATTTATTACGGGAGGGGTTTTGGTTATCCATGTCCGCCTCCCAAGTTGCATATTTATTTATAAAGTAATTAATATTTTAATTTTAGTTCTTCTCAAGCGAACCAATAGAAAAAGTTTCCGTTTATTTATTACTACGATGGTCTTTGGACGTCATGCTTTGGCTTTTCGCAGATTGGTTGGCTGGCCTGACACCCCCAATCGGGGTATATTGTGAGGCTGAAGGTAGTGCGGAGGGGAAGGAGATGTGGAAGAGAAAGGTGGGAATGTACCTGGCTTTTCAAACCTGGTCACCAAACACGGCTAAAAACATGTCAAGCGACGATTCAATTCTGACTCCTTATTAAAGTTTTTATTTAATCTAATATTTTATTCTTCAGAAAAATCGTATTTGCTGAATTAGAAAACATTGGCAGCAAAGGCAATGAATTCCAACTATTGAAAATTTATATGAGTAACAGAACGCAACAAGTTAGAATCAATCACAATACTAGCAAGCCACTGTCGATTATATATATAGAATTCCACAAGGAAGCGTACTATGGCCCGTTGTATTCATGATTTACCTAATATATAAATATTTTGTAAATCGTCATTTATATAGATAAAAATGGAAATATAATAACTGATATGATATGGAAATTATATTTCTTTAATTCTTTGATAATATCAAATGTATTTTTAATTTTATCATATGTAAAAGCCCTAATTGGGTGTGCACACATAAATAAAATAAATAAATTGACCGAAAAGAAGTCAGTTATGTGGACGATATAGTTTTACTCTTCAAAGTTAAAGACTGGAATAATGCATATAACAAAGCAGATCTTGGAGTAATAAATAACACGAGATATCTAAAAAATAAATAAAAAAACACCAAAAAATATAGGTGATTTTCCAAAAAAAAACGGCGCTATGCAAGTCATCCAAAAAATATTATTATTATTATTACTAAAGTACATTTTTTAACAATTTTCAACAGACACAAACTGACATAAACAGACAAATTAGACTAGTTAAACAAAAAAGTTATTGAAGGTACCCAAACAAACAAATTAGACAAGTTATTGAAGGTACCCAGACAAATAAATTAGACAAGTTAAAAAAAGTTATTGACGGTACCCAGACAGACAAATTAGACAAGTTAAAAAAAAGTTATTGAAGGTACCCCCAGACAGACAAATTAGACAAGTTAAAAAAAAAGTTATTGAAGGTACCCCCAGACAGACATATTAGACAAATTAAAAAAAGTTATTGAAGGTTCCCAGACAGACAAATTAGACAAGTTAAAAAAAGTTATTGTAGGTACCCAGACAGACAAATTAGACAAGTTCAAAAAAAAGTTTACGAAGGTACCCAGGTATCAAATTTAAAAATAGAAAAAAAATTACAACGTGCTCTATGAAGCATAGCCTTATTTATTAGTTTTAAATTGATGTATTTAAAATTTCCGTAACTGATGATGGAATCGGCACTAAAAATTGTTGCGTTGAAATTCAAAATTGAAAAGTTGGGGAAAAAAGTTCCACGCCAGACCTTACCGTCCAAACAAAGAGATATTTTATTTCATACGAATCGAGCTGTACATATAGGCAGGTTACGTCAATCTGTGCACTCCACAAAGTGGGGTGTTTTGTTGAAGATAGCCTTTATTCAATCAGCGGGTAAGAACAGTATCGTAGCGCACTGCGGTGCATTGTGCATTGTGCAACACCTCAACTACTGCTGTACTACTAGAAGCTTGCTTCTCCGCGGTGATTATTTTCTCTGGAAGCCGAGAGCCGGGTCGCTGGCGCCGGGAGCCGAGAGCCGCTAATCCCCGAGCGTTAGCATAAGTTATGCGGCCGTGGCGGTTCTGGCTACTGACCACTGACTGCTGACTGCTGACTGCTGACTGATGCACTGACGAGCGGTGCATATTTCAAATGGTCCTCGGCCGAAAGTCAGTCGATATCGACGATTTATTTTTCATTACAATTTCAAATTGAATAATTTATTTATTTATTTATTTATTTATTACACGCCCTGATGGGCTTTTACATTATAGTTTATAAGTTGAGTATAAAAACAATGAAGAA
Organism: Limnephilus lunatus; assembly: GCA_917563855.2. Classification (NCBI taxonomy): domain Eukaryota; kingdom Metazoa; phylum Arthropoda; class Insecta; order Trichoptera; family Limnephilidae; genus Limnephilus; species Limnephilus lunatus. Next base: position 50,334,257 of record OU830600.1, read on the forward strand.
AATATAATACAATGAGAAAAGAAAATACGTAATACAATATAAAAACAAAACCACATAATAAAATAAAAAGTACATATGTAAAAATTATAATAAGTCTCACATTCAATATAAACAAAAAAAAACTGCAGAAATAATGTAAATCTATTTGTGTCTAGATGAATAAAAGTGATAGAATATGCAACATTTATACTGATTGGTTTTAAGATGAAATATATCACCTAGATTAGAATATTTATTTCCGAGACTGTGAAGTCTAGGAAACGGAGAATTTTGATAAGCTAGTGTCCTGGTGTTATTGAAGTAAAAGGGTAATAAATGTCGACATGATTTTTTGGGTACATGGATATTGATAAATTGAAGTAATTCTGGACAGTCAATTTTGTAATGCAGTATTTTATGTAACAGTATTAAATCTGTGCTTATTCTTCTTTCTGAAAGTTTCAACAGAGAAAATTTATCCAGGAGGTAATTATAATCAATGTTTAGTATAGGAATACGCAATTTATAGTTTATGAACCTTAGAAACTTCCGTTGTATCTTTTCAATGTTGTCTGAATGAATATTGAAGAAGGGAGACCATAACGTAGAGTTATATTCAAGTTGGCATCTGACAAGGGTTTTATATAACATAATAAATGTGCCTAAATCATTAAAATCTTTTGCAGTTCTTAAAACAAAGCCAAGAGTCTTTAGGGATTTGTTGATAATATTATTAATATGACATACAAAGGTGAGTTTACTGTCGAACATAATGCCTAGATCCATAATTTCATTAACACAATTTAAATTTTCATCATTTAATGAATACTGAAAAAATATAGGATTATTTATTTTGGAAAAATGAATGAACTGACATTTATTTATGTTTAATGCTAGTTTGTTGATAGAACACCATTCAAAAAGATATGTCAAATTAGTTTGAAGTGTAATACAATCATTAATATGGTTGATCTCTTTATATAGTTTCATGTCATCAGCAAACAGTAGCACGTTTATGTTTGTGAATATATCAACAATATCATTTATAAATATAATGAACAAAATAATGCTTCATCGACAGCTGCTCCTTCTTACTTCAGATACTTCTTTCCATTCAAATGACTTATCATAAAGGTCAAAATTAACTAAACAAATTATCCATATAAAAATACTGAAAATCGTTAGGGTCAGAGTTTTTCAAACTTGATTGACTCAGTGCAGCTTCTTTCAAAGATATTTTCCTTCAGCAGCTCCTAGAAAATTTCAATCGCTTTTTCGACTAATAAAATTACATTGTATTGCAGTTCTCGCTAAGTCGTAAGTGCATTAAAAATAACTATTATTGTAGAAAGCAATCACTTTGTGGTTTGACATATTTAATAAAATAAAATACTTTTTTGTTTAAAACCACGAGTTTTATTAATTTATGAACCGACCGGTTTCACTTTACTCAAGCATCATCAGTTTATTATATCGTTTATAGCTGATGATGCTCGAGTAAAGCGAAACCGGTCGGTTCATAAATTAATAAAACTCGTGGTTTTAAAAAAAAAGTATTTTATTTTATTAAAAATAATTATGTTTACATATTATTTTTAATCAATCCATTTTCTTTTCTCGTTGCCAATATATATTTTAATAAAAAAATATTTTAGTCAAACCATAAAAAAGTGAACATTTTAATTTGATCGAATTTATTTTTCATTGTGCCCGCTCATTGTACAGGTTCAGTTACTACAAACATAATTTTTAGCGCGTCATATTATGCGTGATCATATGACAGGGACGGATGCTGTGAGCTGCCATGTCCGAACATCTGACGAAATGTAAACAACATCATGACGTCATCAGTGTCGATACTGGTTTCCGGGACTCATATCATCGTAAAGATAACCGCTCTATTCGCCGGATAATGTTGTTTTGACAAATTATTGATTATTATCTTTGTTATCTCAGATTTCATAATCTCCTGGTATTTCTGATTCAATGATTAGTGATGGCCGTGGGATTGGCATTTATGTCTTACCTTGCATACCACAAAAGCGTGTCTAAAGTGCCTTCATCTACTTACTCCTCGGTAAAAGACAAGGTGGCTTTATGGATCTAACTCTTCGAAATTATTTGTTATTTTTACATTTACCAACTATTTTAACTGACACATTTGAAGCACGGCTATAGACGAAGGGTGTATTTAATAAATTAGATCTTTAAAATCGAGCTTTTAGGACAATTTAAAGAAATATTTTTTGTTTGTTTACTGCGTTAATTCTTTAAATTGTATAATGGTAGGTTTTAATCATGTAACATTGTCTCTGTTGACGCTTCTCTGTTGCGTGCGAGCATCTCTGTATTATTTACATATTTGAAAACAGTACCTACCTTTTGTGTGGAACCTTCGTTTATAACCGAGACTCTACTCTTTTATGTAGGTACCATAACATTAAGGCCTTCCTCTAACGGAGGGTTAATGATTTCCACGCTTTTCATCCTTAATAAATTTAAAAAATAAAACACTGCATGATATGCTTGTAATGTATTTTATCGTTATTATCACAGAAAACTTATTGAAAATAAATTCATGCCAGCTTGTTTCGTTGTGCAGACGTTTTTTATAAAAATAATGTCTACTTTTTAATTAAATTAAATGTTGTTGTCAATGCAAGGTGCATTGCATTCAACTTTCAATACATCCGTATCACGGTTAACTGAATGTAACGGCGCGGGCGCGTCGGATCCACCACAGCGCAATTACTCGTCACATCTATATATAACAATAATTATAATACATATGTATAAACTTCGAGTAATCCATGGTAAATGTGTCACGTCTTTCAACTAAACACAATTGCCTATGGTTGGTAATTCCCCGTTTAATTAAGTTTTTTTGTTATTTTTTTCGTATAGATTTTTATAAAAGCTGGTAGAACGCACTGACAGTATCGACCCTGTGCTGACAAAACCCTCCTATAAAAATACCTAGGCAGCCAAGATACTTTCGATGTTAGTTTATACATAAATTGTATTTTTTTTAAAAATATAATAACTTTTTTATTAGGCACCCTGTAATCTTGAAACAAATTATGTTTATAATATTAATATAAGAAGACAACAGCCATCTATCGTAAACCTCCTTTTTAGTTTAGTTATCATCGGTTGCAAAATAAACAGTTCATTTATTGTTATATTCCAGTAATAATATTGAAAGCCCCGTGAATAAATTTACTGGTTTTAAAATGTCTGGCATTTCTATATGTACTCGAAATTTTCCCAATACAAATAAATTTGTCAATATTAAAATCAATTAGAGATACCTACTATACTAATTTGCAGACCGTATAGTTTTGATAACGAACTGTCGGTCTCGCGTGGGTAGTTGCATGATACGCCACCTCTATTGCCAAAAACTGCAAATGGTGGATGAAGTGCAAAGACCGGAATAATTCACGTATCACATTGTCATTAACAAACGTCTCCAACGCTTGGTGACAATAGAATCCGGGACCGAAAACATTTTTAAAAAAGAAAGTTCACACATTCCAAGCTCTTGAACTATCGACCAAATTTCGATGTCTTGAACGAAATAATTGTACGAACTCGTATTCACTGCCTGCATTGCCTGCAATTTATAAATACCTATCTATTAAAAAAGAATTGTACTTTGAATGCTAGATCTCCCTTTCTGATTTCTATCAACAATAATAAAAAAATTTACTGCCATAAATATGTAATTAATAAGTAGGTATCACTAAATGGCCTGCCTTAAGAGAAAAAAAATATTAAAAATGGAACTACAAAATTTGTAGGCTGGCAACACCAATTGACCTGTCAAATATTCTTTTAAAGCGGAATGACACTGAAAATATAGAACACTGTACATCATATTTTAAAAACCATTTTATATTCATATCTAAAATTAAACACATGCTCTAAAGCCCAGGCAACGCTATGTACTTAAGCTAGTATTTTATAAATGTGAGCAATTTCTAAACTGTGCTTTAGATTTTACTAGCTGGGTTACCCGGCTTTGCTCAGGATAACATTCGAGAGTGATCTGGAATGTTCCACAATGATGTTCCCGATTCCCAAACATTAAACGACATACTCCGCCACTCCTTCCAGAACTTTCTAGAGCAATACGGAACCTTCTAGAACTTTGCGGAAGACTGTTTTAGAAACTTCAAGAGGGCGAAACTTCCAGCCCGTATATCTTCAAAAGCACGCATTTTAGGTAAAAACGGGAACCGTCATCCTGGAGGTTGGATAGATATCAACCACACCATATACAACTCCCTTGATCGTACCGGGGCTCGATTCTGGGTTTTTGCGAGCCGCACGTTTTTTTGGACTTCTTTTATAATATATATATATATTGATTACAATATCGTTATTCTTCATTATATTAACGCAAAATTGCAAAGGTATAATATACAATATATGTACTAGACGTTTTGTACACAAATTGCAAAAATAGGGAGCTGGACACAACTTGGCACGCCAATGTCCTTAACTTCTGGATTTAATGATTCTAAGTTAAATTAGCAAAAACTGACTCTATAACTGTTGTAAAAACACTTAAAAGACTTGCAGACTTTTGGAGACTTTTGGAGACTGTTGAGGTCAGGATAATGGGATACTGAGAGAAAGGTAGAACAGAATTTAAACTGATTAAAAAACACTTTTAAAGTAGGTTAGAACTTGGAGACTTCAGTTTCTTGGAGACTTGTGACTTCTTGGCTGGTAGTTTTTGAACTGATTTCCTACCGGTTTGCCGTTTGTTTTATAGGGCAAATCCGGGTTGGACTTTTGGAACACAGAACCTCCCTGTTTCTGAAGGGTGCTTGCGTTTACGTATTTTTCCCAATCGCTATGATTTTCGAGCAGATGTGTTAAAAATCTGTGTGATAACCTTTGCCAAGACAGTCCTGTTCCAATAAACCGAAGTCTCACATAATTTTTATTGTTTCAACAAGAAAAGGTACAAGTTTACAAATGTGATACAAGATACAATATCTAGAAGTAAATATTTTCTTAAAGTGCAATAATCACTGGTAGACGACAGTTTTTTGAGGTGTTATTGTAGTATATACCTATTTTTAGGTGATGATATATATTTCTTGATTCAAATTATTCCCGATTTCCCGAAATTTAGCTCCGAGTTTTTCGGAATGTAAATTGGCTGTCGTAAATATTTACGATTCAAACATTTCCTCTGTTCAGCATTGACCAATGGCGCCGCGTCTGGTAGCAGGGTGGGGATAACGTAAATACTCAATCATTTCCTTGATTTTGATCATTGCTGTCTGGGGTCCCTGGTGGAAGTATTACGTGGTTATTCAGATGTGTTTTCGAGTCCAATGATGCTGCAGCATGTATTTATTATCAATTGCGTTTATGTTTTCAATTGATAAGTTAATTGTAGAATGTAATAGCATTGTAGACATCATTCCAAATGCACAGTGTTTCGTTGGCCAATGAGAGCACTCCCTTTGTTTCGTAGGTTATTGGAAGGGGTAACGCGCAGCGGCACGGTATTATGTGGAAGCGTAAATTCCATTCTTGAATTCTCAGGGTTGTCATACGCTTTCGTCGACAAGTTCGATACACTCCCCCCAGTGCAGTCTCGACTGTGCTCAGCTACTTCGTCGGGCGTGTCCTTTTCCGATGTCTGAGTTCTGAATCGGGTGTCTTCGCAACTGGTACAGTTTCGTTAGTTGTTGGTGTGGCAGGCAGGATGACGGCGATTTTGACTGCCGGCCTTACGTATATCCCAGTACTGGTTTGGATCCGAGCAGTTCTGACTTGTCCATCAGCTGCAGGTGTTGCTTCGAGGATACGGCCACGTGGCCAACTGTTTCGAGGCAGTGCTGGGTCCATGATGATCACTAGGTCATCCTTCTTAATTGGTGTAGTTGGATGGTGCCATTTTTGTCGGGCAGCCATGGTAGGTAGGTATTCGCGCAGCCATCGCCTCCAGAAGGTGTCTGCAAGTTGTTGTCCGATGCGCCACTGGCGGCGTAGGCATACTTCCTCTTCTTTTTTGTCGTAGAAGGATAATTGGGGGCGCTTCCCGGCCGATCCCAGCAAAAAGTGGTTGGGTGTTAGAGGTTCTTCATCACGCGGGTCGACTGAAATATGGGTGAGTGGTCGGTTATTTACCACAAACTCGGCTTCTGCAAGTGCTGTGCGTAGAGTTTCTTCTTTTGGTGCTCTTTCTTTGAGTGTTGCGCTTAGGGCTTTCTTTACTGATCGTACTAGTCTCTCCCAAGCTCCCCCCATGTGGGGACTCAGCGGTGGTATAAAGTGCCACTCGATGCCCTGGGTAGCTATTGCGTCAATCATTCTGGCGTCTTGACTTATTGACAGCAGGGCGTCCCTCATCTCGGTGTCAGCTCCGTGAAAATTTGTTCCGTTATCCGAGTACATGGCTGTGGGTTGTCCTCTGCGGGCGGTCATTCTTTGAAGGGCCATGATGGCCGAGTCGGCAGTCAGTGAAGCGGCTAGTTCTAGGTGAATGGCGCGCGTTGAGAGGCAGGTGAAGATGGCTCCGTATCGTTTTTCTTGATGCCTACCGACCGTGATAGCCATAGGGCCGAAATAGTCAAGCCCGCAGTGTGTGAATGGACGGACGTGATGCATCAGGCGGGGTGGTGGTAATGCGCCCATCAGAGGTGGAGTCGGTTTGCTGCGTCGTATGAAGCAAGTGGGGCAGACGTGCGTTATTTTCCTGATTGTTGTGCGTATTCGTATTATGAAGAAATGATTGCGTATTTCTGCAATTGTTTTCTCAGTACTAGGATGATCCGCCTTTTTGTGGTAGTGACTGATTAGGAGCCGAGTGTAGGGTTCGTCGCCGTCCAGTATTATGGGGGTTCGGGCCACACTCTTTGTTCTTTCCAAGGCTCGTAGTCGGGTCCCCATTCGTAGAAGGTCGTCTGGTCCAAAGAAGGGGTTCAGCGAGTTGAGGCGACTGCCAGTAGGTAGTTTTTGACCTTGTCGGATGGTGTGTAGATCAGTTGTGAAAGCGTTTTCCTGGGACCTTTTGATCCATTTTTATTCTGCTGCTTTTATCTCCTCGGCTAGTAGTGGGCCTTCTACTGGTTTGTTGGGCCCCATCTTGCATCGTCTGATAAAACGGAGGATCCAAGCTGTGGAGCGGATTAGCCGGTGCCATGAGGAGAACCGCTCTACTGATGGGAGTGCTTCGCCCTTGGTGGACACAAGGCCAACGTAGTGAGGTTTGACTTCTAGTGTTAGGTCGTCAGGCCTGTGGGCGGGTGCCCGTTCTTTCGGCCATGCACCCTCCGGGGAAGTGAGAAAGGCTGGGCCGGTAAACCACCTTCCTTCTGGTGTTAGGTCTGGCACCTCTAAGTCTCGTGTTCCTATATCAGCTGGATTGAGTTTTGTGGGTACCCATTTCCAGTCGGGTATGTTGGTTAGTTCGTCTATTTCGCCCAATCGGTTTGCCACAAAGGTTGAGTAGGCGCGTGGGTCGGTGCGTAACCAGCATAGTACAGTTGTGGAGTCTGTCCAGAAGCAGGTGCGGGATATCAGGGCTTTGCTTTCCTTTTGGATCGTCTGGGCTAGTCTCGCTGCTATGAGGGCGGCTTGAAGCTCGAGGCGTGGAATGGAGAGAGGCTTCAGTGGTGCTACCTTGCATTTACTTGCAAGGAATGTTACTCGTAAGGATCCATTTATTTCTTCGGTGAAGTAGGCCACGGCACAGCAAGCTTGCTCCGATGCGTCGCAGAAGAGGTGTAGAGTTACGTTGTTCTGTTTGTTTGAGAGGCAACGTCTCGGGATTGAGATGCTGTTTGTGTGCAGCAGGCTCAGCCAGTCTGTCCATCTCTGGGCGTGTTCGGGGGTAATGGGTTCGTCCCAGCCGACGCTTGAGCGCCACACTGCTTGCAGTAGCATCTTAGATCTGATGGTAAGGCAGGCAACGAAGCCGACTGGGTCAAAGATCTTCATTACTATGGATAATAGTTGCCGCTTGGTAGGTTGTGTGGCCGTGTCGGGGGAGATCGCCTCGCGAAATGAGTACAGGAAGCGGTCTGTGGTGGGGTCCCAGATCAAACCAAGCACTCGTTCTGTCTCTGGACCTCCACTGCTGATCTGTATCGCGGAGCTGGCACGGTCTTCTATGGGTACGCCAGCTAGGGCCACCGGGCTATTAGACGCCCAATTTGTCAAGTGGAACCCTCCTTTCGCGAGGAGGGCACTTACACTTTGGGCGAGTGTAGCAGCTTCATTGGGTGTGTCTGTTGCATCTAGGTAGTCGTCCATGTAGAACTTGGTGCGTACGGCTTTTGCGGCGGCCGGGTACTCGTGCTCGTATGTTTCGGCCACTTTATTTCGGACGAATTGGGCACTGCTTGGGGAGCAGGTGGCTCCGAACATCATTGATGACATTTGATAGGTGTCTGGTTCATGATGGGGTGATGTCCTCCACAGGAAAAGCTGGGACGGCTGGTCTTCTCGCCTTATTTTTATTTGCAGGAACATTTCTTTGATGTCTGCAGCAATGGCGATGTTTCCTTCCCGGAAGCGTATTATATTCCCCAGGAGGGAGGACAGCAGGTCAGGACCAGTAAGCAGCTGATCATTGAGGGAGGTTCCTCGGCATCGGCTTGCAGCATCGAATACCACTCTGATTTTTCCTGGCTTATTTGGGTTGATTACTGCGAAGTGAGGCAGGTACCATTTGCGAGGTGTGGTGGTGGAAGCTTCATGGCCTGATAGCTTCTTGGCATAGCCTTTGTTGAGAAGTTGACTTATTTTGTCATTGTAGGCCACTGCTAGATTTTTGTCTTTTGCTAGCTTTTTCTCCAGAGACAGAAGTCGCTTCAGCGCACACTGCCGATTGTCAGGTAGCGAGGCTTCTGGATTGCGCCATAGTAGACCAGTTTCCCACTTCCCTGTAGGAAGAGGACGGGTAGTTGCATTCATAAGTGCAATGGCCTGTTGTTCGCTTGCATTGACTCTGGTGGCTGATGTTACTCCGAGCGAGTCGATGGCGAAGTTGGTTTTTACTAGCTCCCTCAATTGTATGTCTGCGGCCGTTTCTGGTTGTAGTGCCAAAGTGGTAGTCGTGTTATTATCTCTGGGGTTGACTCCCCCATGAGCGATCCATCCTAGTGCGGTGCGTGATGCTATTCGCGTAGTATCATTGCATTCACGAACTTCCCTTGACACAATTAGGTGAGCGTTGTCTTGGCCTATTAGCAGCTTCGGGACGACAGACCTTCCTTGGATCTGTTGCTCCGGCAGGTTGAGGTTGCTTATTGTGCTGGCAGAGATGTGGTATGTATTACTGTTGCCCGCACCTCGTATTCTTAGTCTCACTCGTTGGGAGAGATTGTCAGAGGTGCACATTCCTTTGGCACCGTGGATTCGCAGTCCGTGAACTGGGCCGTTTGCTCCGACTTGTATTGCGGTGTCAGTGTCAACAAGTGTTACTGTGGATCCTTCGTCCAGGAGAGCAAACACTGACACTTCTTCTTTGTTGGGAGCGCTTAATATTACTGGCGCAATTTTTAACAGTACTCTCTGTCCGGAGTCCTGGCGTCACAAGTTGACATTTTCCACGGTGCTTTTTCGTACGAACTCGGGATTATGTAGCAGGGGGTGGTGTGGGGATCGGCAATCCCCCACTTTGCACCATTGGTTTTGCAGCTTCGTGAGTGGTGTTTTTCTAAGCACTTGCGGCATAACCTTCCCATGCGTACAGTTTCCCATCGAAGTTCAACATCTTTGGCTGCGAATTCTTTGCATTCGCGGGTTTTATGATCGCCGCCACATTGGGCGCAGCTTTCGTCGGCTGTTTTTCTTTTTCGGCTTGGTCCAGGGTAAGTATGTGCCTCATTCATTTTGCGTTTCATCGGGGTGATCTTTTCTTTTGGGCCGTCCCCGATTTCTTCTTGATGTCCGGCATGTATTTGCTCATGGCTCGGTAGAAGTCGCATGCGATCACTATCTTCTTCCTCCTGGTACCCGGCATGTATTTGTTCACGGCGTGGTCGGGATCGTATGTGGTCCACCATCCCGCTGTTTGGAATTGCGTTTGATACCTCTTTCAGAAAGGCAGCGAGCTGGGTTATGGTGGCCGGGGCATGTTGTTTGCGGATCTCGATTAGCCATGCCAGCCGCAGGGAACTCGGCATTTTGTCAGTGACGTCGTTCAGTAATGCAGGATTGGTGAGATAACCTTCGGTTTTCAAGATCCGGAGGGATGCCACCAGGTTTTGCACCGTCCCGGAGAAATCTGCCAGGTCCTCGAGTGATACCTCGGTCGTGAGGTAAGGTAGCTTTTTAACCTTGTCTAGCATAAATTTTGCTATGGAGTTAGCGCTGCCGTATCGCTGCTCGAGGACGCTGATGATCTCTGGAACTTGCGCAGGATCCATTAGTAGGGGACCCACGGTATCTCGCGCCTTGCCTTTGAGGGCACGCTGCAGCCGGATGAGATTTTCGCTCGGAGTCAATTGGCAGGTAGCGGTGGATTGAGCGTACTGTGCCTTCCAGGTAGGCCACTCGAGGGGGTCTCCGGAGAAGGTAGGCAAATCTTTTGCTGTGGATTGCCTGGCGATTAGGGCTGCCATTCTTGAGTCATCTTCTAATGTGCGAGGGCTATCTTGCGTTCTGGAGGAGCGGAGCGCCTCTGCCATCACAGAGGCGATCTGGGCCAGTGGGTCGTTGCCGTGCTGCAACTATTCTCGGGTGTGCCGTGCTGTCTCGTTGGCTGTATGCGGTGGTGTAAACAATGGGGAATCCTGGCCGGAGGAGGCTGGCTGTTGCTGGTATCCCGTTGTATTGTAAAGTGGGCGCTCGGGTCCGAGATGGCTGTATTCGGTCGTAGGGATGTTTTTTGCAGGGCCCGTCAGTAGTGTGTAGCCTTGGGTGGCGGCATATCCAGTTGGATCGGTTACTGTAAATTCATTGGTAGGCTGACCGACTTGTGTGTGCATTTGAGTAGTTGCATATCTCGTTGCAAACTCTCCGGCTGGCCTTTTTACTTGAGTGGCATATCTCGTTGCGAACTCATTAGTAGAAGGGCCGGTCGGTGCGTGCACTTGAGTTGTTGCATATCTCGTTGCAAACTCTCCGGCTGGCTTGTTTACTTGAGTGGCATATCTCGTTGCGAACTCATTAGCAGAAGGGCCGGTTGGTGCGGGCACTTGAGTTGTTGCATATCTAGTTGCAAACTCTCCGGTTGACGGACCGTCTGACGTGTGTACTTGAGTGGCATATCTCGTTGCGAACTCATTAGCAGAAGGGCCGGTTGGTGCGGGCACTTGAGTTGTGCATATCTAGTTGCAAACTCTCCGGTTGACGGGCCGTCTGACGTGTGTACTTGAATTACTGCCTGACCGAGGTTGGCTCGCAGGGTCGGGCTGGTTGGTGCTGGCTCCTCGGCAGGTTGGCTGACTGCTTGGCGTGTCGCAGCGTTCAGGGCTGCGAGCAGATTGGCTGTCTGCTTGGCGTGACGTCTGTCCCGAATGCGCATCTCTCGGCGCAGTAATCGCAGGGAGTCTTCAGTTGATTCAGAAGTTGTTTCGCTGCTTTTACTGTTGGATTCGTGGAGGCTCTCGGAGACAGATTCTGGAGCTGGTCGGTCAAGCGTGATGAGATCAGAGTTCCTGGCTGGGCTCGCACTAGATAGATCGTGGACCTGGCGGGGTCCTCTAGATGGCGTCTCATCGGTGTCTATGGTGTGTGGGCCCGGGGTCCGTAGGGGCGCCACTGGCATATTTCGGCTTGTCCCCGGGGCGTCAGGTTTAGATTTAGACAGCGATGTATCAGAAGATGTCGGGGTCTTACGGCCACTGCGAAGAGACGGCATTTCCACTGGGTAAGACTGAAGGCGTGTTATGTGTAGATCCGGCTCGAAGGACCAAATGTACTAGACGTTTTGTACACAAATTGCAAAAATAGGGAGCTGGACACAACTTGGCACGCCAATGTCCTTAACTTCTGGATTTAATGATTCTAAGTTAAATTAGCAAAAACTGACTCTATAACTGTTGTAAAAACACTTAAAAGACTTGCAGACTTTTGGAGACTTTTGGAGACTGTTGAGGTCAGGATAATGGGATACTGAGAGAAAGGTAGAACAGAATTTAAACTGATTAAAAAACACTTTTAAAGTAGGTTAGAACTTGGAGACTTCAGTTTCTTGGAGACTTGTGACTTCTTGGCTGGTAGTTTTTGAACTGATTTCCTACCGGTTTGCCGTTTGTTTTATAGGGCAAATCCGGGTTGGACTTTTGGAACACAGAACCTCCCTGTTTCTGAAGGGTGCTTGCGTTTACGTATTTTTCCCAATCGCTATGATTTTCGAGCAGATGTGTTAAAAATCTGTGTGATAACCTTTGCCAAGACAGTCCTGTTCCAATAAACCGAAGTCTCACATAATTTTTATTGTTTCAACAAGAAAAGGTACAAGTTTACAAATGTGATACAAGATACAATATCTAGAAGTAAATATTTTCTTAAAGTGCAATAATCACTGGTAGACGACAGTTTTTTGAGGTGTTATTGTAGTATATACCTATTTTTAGGTGATGATATATATTTCTTGATTCAAATTATTCCCGATTTCCCGAAATTTAGCTCCGAGTTTTTCGGAATGTAAATTGGCTGTCGTAAATATTTACGATTCAAACATTTCCTCTGTTCAGCATTGACCAATGGCGCCGCGTCTGGTAGCAGGGTGGGGATAACGTAAATACTCAATCATTTCCTTGATTTTGATCATTGCTGTCTGGGGTCCCTGGTGGAAGTATTACGTGGTTATTCAGATGTGTTTTCGAGTCCAATGATGCTGCAGCATGTATTTATTATCAATTGCGTTTATGTTTTCAATTGATAAGTTAATTGTAGAATGTAATAGCATTGTAGACATCATTCCAAATGCACAGTGTTTCGTTGGCCAATGAGAGCACTCCCTTTGTTTCGTAGGTTATTGGAAGGGGTAACGCGCAGCGGCACGGTATTATGTGGAAGCGTAAATTCCATTCTTGAATTCTCAGGGTTGTCATACGCTTTCGTCGACAAGTTCGATACAATATACTTATATGTAATTCTAATTTTGAGATCAGTGGTATCTATAATGCAATAAAAAAATATTTTTTTAATGAAAAAACACTTTAATGCCTTTTTAATTTCGCATGCTAAACGTTCTGTAGTTTGTGCAGCTCTGCCCTCTGCCGTGGAATAACTCTCTTTCTGAGAATATTGGCGGGGAATCCCAGTCAGTTGAATTTATGGAAAAAGCATTGACACGTAGCTCTGAATCTATTCAAAGAATATCTCCAGGAAAGAAAACAGGTAACGAAAGTTGAAAGCTCAGAATCAGAACCGATAGAAAACAACCTTTGTGTTCCGCAAGGGTCGGTATTAGGTCCAATTCTATTTATAATTTACATAAATGATATTATTAAAACTATTAAACATTGCAAAATTAGACTATTTGCAGAAGATACCTTAATCTATATTTCGTGTGAAGATTATATAGATGCAATTAACAAAATAAACGAAGACCTATAAAATATATCAAAATGGCTAAAATTAAACAAATTGAAACTGAACGTAAACAAAACAAAATGTATGGAAATAGGCAATAAAAAGCATAACACAGGATTAAATTTGACAATTAATAATGAAAAAATTGGAAAAGTAAATGAAATCAAATACCTGGGTGTATTTTCGATTCAAAACTGACTTTCACAGCAAACTTTGAATATGTGCTAAAAAGGTGTAAAAAAGGTAAATTTTAAAGACTAAGACATAAATTAAATAGAGACACTACGGAGCTCATTTATAAAACTATTGTTGCTCCACATTTGGATTACTGCTCTACGATGTTATATTTGGCCAATGAAGGAAATTTAAACAAACTAGAAGTTATACAGAACAGAGCTATGAGATGTATACTGGGAAAAGGCAAATACGCAAGGATTAATCAAATGAGAGAGGAGCTAAATTGGATTCCAATAAAAAAAAGACTACTATTTAATGTGTTAATTTTTGTGCATAAAATTATGAAAAACCAAATGCCAAAATACTTTAAGGATGAAATTGTTTTTAATAGAGACGTATATAATTATGAAACAAGAAATATAAACAGAGTTCAATTGCCACAAATGAAGAAATCAAAATCACAGAACTGCCTAATGTATAGAGGACTATCAATATCAATTCGATCATGCATTTGATTATCAATTCGATCGTGCTGAGAACAGAAGAATTATGTATACGTTTTACTTTGTAAATATAATAATAATAATAATAATAAAATAATTATTTATTGTCTTCCTTTAACTAACTTAACCTTAACTAATATTACTGTCGTTATTATCAAGTTAGTTAGGTTGGTTTACTTATTGTATTCTTATTGTCATGTGCTGAAAATAAGCCGCGAGCCTCGTCATAGACGACAGTAAGTTTTAATTAAATGATTGTATTCCTGATAATATGGGTACTGGGTCCTGAATTTTATTAATTAAACTTGTAAGTCTCCGACATTATTTATTTTTGAGGTATTCGATTCAATTAATGAATTGTTTTCAAAACATAACATTTAAAATTACATTTGTAAAAGAGCATTACTTAAAACATAAGTAGTGATATATCAACTGTATTAGCATTAATATAACTTTAGTTTTAAGGGGGTAGTCTAATCCAGTAGACTTTTTTAAAATACATATAAAACATAAGCAATAGGTATATCAAATGTACTAGCATTCATAATAGAACTTGCCTTTCAAAATATATAATTTCATAAAAAAAACACTCCCCCCTTAAGGTGAATTCAGACGATTCACTCGAATGAAGGTTTACTCGATGAAATGTTCCGTTTTCGTTTCACCGCATGTTCAGACGGTTCCTTCGAAATAAGAGTTCACTCGACATTCTAACTACAAAGTCGTCGAGCGCAGTCGCACGCGTTGGCCGGCGCCGATGGCTAAAATTCAGTTTGGGAATATTTACGATTTCAAATTGGCATTTCTGATAACGTCGAACTAATTTACGAGAAATTGGCGATTCTTGTAAACAGTAAATAAATATCAACACCATAAAATGATCATATGGTTAAATAATAACCTGAAAACTAATATCTACCAGTGTTTTTGCACCATGAAATTTTTTTTATTCCAAAATAGGCCTCGGCTTGCAATAAAATCCATATAAATGGAATATTTATTAACGTATCCAAAAACTAAAAACTGTTTTCGAAAGGTGATGAAATATGCTTCCAAAATTTAATATTAGAAATAACCATGTAATTTTTTAAATAGAATTATTTTTAATGTAAACTTTTAAAAATGGCTCTCCTTGCGTTTATTTTAACTAAAATTACTGGTAACAAAAAATAAATAAAAACATTAACTTATTTTATTAGACAAATGAATTTATAAACGTTTTTGTCACCTCACTTTTTCGTCGTTTCGTATAAAAATAATTTATAAAAAATTAACAAATTTTCTTTTTTTTTTTTCAAATTTCGATTGGAAACTTTGGTTCCATAAAAGTGTAAATTTGTATTATTTTGTGTTTAATTGTTATATTGGATACATAGAGTGTTATTTTCTCTTTCCAATGCCGTTTAGATCATATTTTTCACTATGGTAGGAAGGGAGATACAACGATTTCTATGATACGTGTAGGAGTTATTTCGAAAAGCGAACAAAAGGGAGCATTTTGACGTTTATGCCGCTCCGGCCACGCCAGAACATTCTCGGCCGACTGATTCGGGAGTGAAAGACTGTTCACACACATCATTCGCGTGTTCACACACAGCATTGGAGTGAAAAGTGCACGAATGAAGCGATCCAACAATGTTGGATCGCTTCATTCGGCACTGTCTCTTTTCACTTTCGTTTCATCGCGTGTTCAGACGGGTCATTTCGAGGGAAAGAGGCGGAATGAAATGAGGAAATGAACGATAAATGAATCGTCTGAATTCAGCTTTATATGCAGCTTCACTGACGCTAAATATGTCGAAATCCGAATTGATTCTGCTAGAATGGTCCATGCTGTAGGTGGCGGAGAAAACCATCGGGAACATAGAAATGAAAGGTCTTTATGATAGCCGAGTTTTCAAACCATCCGCGAATCAGTCTGAAGAAATGTGTTCATCCCTTCTGATCCGTTGATGGTTCATTCCGAGCATAGGTATCCAAAAGAAAGTCGATAGGATAGTGCCACGGGTACTCAGAAAAATCTGAGAAATTTCTTCTGGACTCTCTCCAACACTTGGTGTAGAATCCAAATTACCGATCCACCTTTAAGTCTACTCCTTACTAAGGAATTGAATAAAATTATGAAAACCCGGGTATCTCTAAAATTCCAGTGCGTAGAACAAAGCCCAGCATTCTCAATGAAGTGCTACAATCCTGATGATGGATACTGTAACGCTGTCCGAAACTTGGTTAAAGGAGTTAGCGCAATACGGCTTAATCCTCATTTTTTCTCAACCTTCAGCTTCTTATTCAATCCATCCCGACATAAAGTACGTGATTTTTACCTATCTCTATCTCGTTATTTTTTTTCCTTCACCCTGTCATTCTACTCGTTTCACTTTTCTCTGACAACCAAAAACTATCTCTCTAAACATGTATAATGAATTATTGGAATAAGTATTCGACTCTTTTTAATTTATTTGTTAATTTTCTTTCTGAATCAGGGATTTCTGTTTCATTTTTCATTGGTAACAACATGAAAACATTTTCCATGATGTAAACTTTTATTGAACCAAAAATATTTTTTGAAGTTACGAAGTATATCGGATCGTCATGTGGTATTTAAACCATTTGGACATTATAACCTTGTGTATATTCATTATTTTCACACTTATATTGCGTCAAATTCTTTAAAAAATACATGGTAAAGTATTTTGGGAGTGTTTTCGTTCTTGCTCTATGTTTATTTGGTTTTGTGGAAGATTTTACGCAGTAAAAAGCATGGGCGGGTTTATTGCGTCGCGTAAAAACGCAGTTTTGTTTGGGCGGTGGCGGCGATCGATAGGCGGCGGCGGGGTCGACGACCTTGGGCGGACCGCCCTCCTCCCCCGGCCCCCGCCAGCAGTAGAAGTAGGTGGGGACACACCCAACAACTCCTACCTCTCCACCCCCCCACCTTCTGCACCCTCTCCACTCTCTTACCCTTGTTCAAAATCAACGCGTTTCGCCTTCGCTTCGGCGCGATTCGAGAATGTGCTTTAAGACACTCAAACAATCGAAGATTAATAATTCTCGCATGCGAGGAACTTGTGCGTATTGTAGGTTAGGTTGATAAGCAAACATTTTGTTTGTGTGGGTAACGCCGAGTATTAGTGTAATATAATTTTATATATATCTGGGTAGTTTTTGTTAAATATCACTTCAAGGGGGCTTGAGTGAGTTTCGTTATTGGTTAGTCAAATTAATATTTTCTTACTAGCCTTCGATTTATTTTCGAAGGAAGAACTGATTGTCCTTCCAGTAACCTTATGTTTTTTCACTTCCTAAATATATTTAGGTCATGCCCTGTTTTGCTTGGGAATGGAAGGAACGTCAAAATACAAACAAACAACACCCGAACTGGCGTGGCCTTGATCCAATTTCAGTCCTTCCAATATTATTTTGCTACATATCTAGGTACTGAAACCGTAAGATTTCTCTCTCCTGTTGATTAATTACGGACATTTCGGTTCATCGTATTTATCAGAAACATGGCAGTATCATGCATACAACATTATAGCAATAGATGAACTTTAACACCATTCGCGGTGTTTGAAGTTTTCTTTTATAATCATTTAAACTGCAAATAGTGACTTTGCGAAAAGGCCAAATGGGCAGGCTAACCCCTAACGCATCGGACCTATTTTGTCAGAAGGTCAAAATATTTCCACTTTGCAAAAAAATATAAATAAGTACTTAAATGAATATTTCGGAACGCATCCGACAACTAACAACTGTTTCTGAAAGGTGATGAAATACGATCTCAAATTTTATAATTACAAATAAACATATAATTTTTGTTTAAAATTAATAGATTTCTTAGTTTTAAACAAAAAAATAGTTGGTTAATTTAGAGTAAATCAAATTATAATTAAAAAAATATATATTTTGAGTATAAATTACACAAATATGTAATCGTTTATTCGGATATTTGACCGTCTCCTGTCGGACCATCAGTGGAAACTACATCCATTCTTATTATATTATATCTTTAGATTAGCGGAGAAGTTATCTCGATTTATATACGTATATTATATTGTAGTACAAATGATTTCGACATTTTTGACATGATAAATCGTTTTTTTTAAACACACGAAAACGAGTTTTTCTGATAATTTATTATTTGACTATTTTTCGTTGTTATCAGCCGCCACTGGTTGCTTCCTAAATTGAATTTCATGTTACATATTTAGAAATTATCAATTCGAGCGTGCTGAGAACAGAAGAATTATGTATACGTTTTACTTTGTAAATATAATAATAATAATAATAAAATAATGATTTATTGTCTTCCTTTAACTAACTTAACCTTAACTAATATTACTGTCGTTATTAACAATATAAATATAATAGATACCTTTTAATTAAAGAAAGACAACCGCATTAATAATATCTTTATAATAAAAAAATGAATTCCCGACTTTGGGGAATTTATATTAGGCCGGAGAATATTCACGGTTACACATCGCTAGTGGGTAGACTGGGTACTCGCAATCACCTTGAGTAATCCCCCCAATAAAACATTAAGTACGATCTGACGTGTAAATAATGTGTTTTGATATAGCATTAGATTTACTACGATTTATTATTACTTGCAAATGCATTATCACGAACGCTCCAGCTGCATTTCGTGTAGACTGCGGCGCGCGTGGAGCGTGCAATTCGCACGAAAATCCTTTATCAGTTGCGTTGCAAGATCGTAAATAAGTGTACTGTAATAGCCGGTGTTTGTCCTCTGTCAGGCGCAGAACTTCCTGTTGTATATTATCATCGATCCACACAATAATACTCGCCTTATATCATAACTTTATCAGTGACAGGTTGTGCCATGGGCTATTGCGCCATCGGTCTCCGCTTGTATCTCTGACAACCAACCAAGAAATTCGTGGCGTTATCATCATAATAAATAATAACTAATAGAACCTAATTTCATGTTAGAAATAAAAACGCGTATTATGGTAGCTCATATATTGTTTATTTTTATGCCTTCATTGACCTTATTGTAAAAAATATTGACTCTAGTCAAGATTCCGATTTCAAGCTGTTATTGTGAAATTGATGTGTGTAAATACTCTATCGGTATCATAATATTTCAAACAACGGCATCAAAATAAACACATGATGGCGTTGTGACTTTTCACTTCAAACGAATGAAGAAATGGTTTATTATACAGTGGTGTATTATTCTATTCAGTATACATACGTAAGAAAGGTTTTTATTTTTCATATTATTCATTCGTGGTGGAATTTCGTTTTGATAAATGTGTGTTCAATACCGTTCTAACTTCGGCCTACTGCAAGCACTTTCAGTAAGGAACATTATGAAATATCCTAGTTTTAAAAATGTACATCCGTAGCAAGGTTAATCTAGTATTAATCTCTCATCCTGACGAAGAAAACTTTGTTTTTGAAACATGTCGATAATATTAATAATACAGTGGTGTTTACAGAGTTATTTGTTTTCATTAAATCAATAATGACGCCACAAAGTGTATTTGCGAAATTTGAAGAACTAAACTAATCCGGCCGAAAATAAGTTAATCCCATGATTGTAGTGATATTTCACAAGATGGGCCCAGTTTTATTTAATGATTCTTCACTCTACCACGTCCACGTGTTAGATTACTTGATTAATTTGTTTTTCTCACTGAAATTAGATTGTTCTACGGCATTCACGTAACGTCGTGTTTCTGAGTTCCTCGCACAATCATAAATTAATCTCGAGTCGGTCGTTTGTTTTTCTCAAACGCGTCATCAATCTATCAATTTGCTTTTCCTAGAACAGACGCAGAACGTAGAACCCGGATCATGATACCGTGTCATTCATTCATTTCATGTGTATTTAGACTGTTCGGCTATTGTCATAATGTCTTTGTTCAAATACCATTTAACTTTGTGTCCCCAGTATAATATACAGTATACAAAAACATTTCATAGGAGAATATTCTTTGTTATATTTCAGCGACGTATTAGGGACAAAATCAGATCAGAATAATACAATACTTATTAGCTGTTACATTTACGAGGGCGTTCTGTATTGATTAGTTTATGTTGGGCTGTCCAAGTGTCCAGTGTTCCCCTCCTCGCGCCGATCTGCCAATCCACCATCCGCACTCCGCATTTTCTGCTCTCCGCAGTGTCCGCACCGCATCCTATTGCCAGTGTGATGACATATTGTTTTTTGCCCCCATAAACACACCAGAAAGGCTCGTCAGATTGAAGGGATCAGGATCGACCGAATGAGTTATAGCTATATAGCACTGATTCCGAATTGTTCACACAATACTCCTCAAATCTCAAACTTTCAATTTGTTGTATTTTGTTAATGTGGTACCCTGGTACACTCCATTTGGGAATGTTATGAGGGTGGAATATAAAGCGAAGTGGAAGTGAAAGGTTGGGGAGTTCCTTGCTATTCAGATCTAACATTTTATTATAGCTGTAACAAGTTCTAGCAATTCAACATTGTCTCCACTAAGACGATAATTATTTAGATGTTTTAAATAACTAAACACTGTTTACAGGAAACCTTTTTTCCTTCAGGGCCAACGTTATCTATAAAGATTGTGTGTGGAGTTATTCCACTATGGAACGAAGATTATGTATTGATCCGATAAATATATTAAATGAATGGTCACATTTTATCAATAACGTTGCTTGATGTTGTTCGGTACTTATTGACAATAAGTGCCTATAGTTCTAAGATGGAATTGTTATCGCATTGTTACCGCTTGTAACAATCGACTGGTGACACAACTAATGAAGTGATACTGTCCAAACGATTACCAAGGACTTATAATGAATATAGAAAAGATATGCCTTGTGGGCGTGTTTCGTGATCCAAAAGTCTGACCATTCTTTGCTTAAATTTGTAAGCAGAATTGTGTTTCACCGTCATTATGAAATTCAAATGGAATGGCGATATACGATGTCAGAAAAGTTTAGTAAAAGATAGAACTAAAAGGTACCAAGACAGTGGTGATATTTGTTTCTATTCAAATTTAAGGCAATTGTAGTTTGTTGTGTTCTTGGTTCTTCTTTATTCTTAAGACTACGGCGGCGATATGATGTAAGCTGTAAATAGGTACCGCTGACGATAAAAAAAGTGTTGTTATTCCTTGACGATCGGTAAACATACATCACTTCTCATTATCCAGTCATAACCGGAATACTGTCTTGTCGCCGGAGATGATATTGGTGTTTTATGAACTACTTACGGTTGTAATAATTATTTTGACCAATGTTTGAAATGTTGAATGTTTTCATTAAATGGTGGAATGTTAGATAAGGAATATTGCACCCATCCATTAGGATACCGATCTTTTTCAGGGACCTTTCCGCGATATGCCATAATCTATGCCGCCATTAAAGAATAAAAGAAATTCGAAAAAAAAGACCTATGACTTTGATAATAAGGAACTCCAGTGAAAAATATTATGGCAATAAACGCTGATTTTGAATATGTAATTTTGATTTATATTATTGTGTGTAGTTTTTATCGTTATTTAAAAGTGAATAAAACACCCTGTTTCCTTAGTAGATACTTAATGCTATCGTCATTATTTTATTTATGCCAGTCACCCATGCAGTGGTGTGATGTCTAGGGAAATTTCCCTACATCTAAGAAAAAAAACTTTTTTAGAGAAAAGGGGAAAAAAAGCACAAGGGAAATTCTGAAATGCCGACTACTTAAGTGCAAATTCTGGGGAAATTTCAAATATTGTCGCAAATTTTCAAATATTCTAGGGAAATTTCAAATATTCTAGGGAAATATTAAAATATGCCGAAGAAATTTTTATCCGAAATTCTCCCTCCAGGGTAGGAAAATGTTTTGGTCGAAATCTCAGTTCTGGAGTTCCTTATTTGTATACTGCTTGACCCTCTCTTTAACTACAGGAGCACATGCATTACGAGTATTTAACATATTTTGCAAGAACAGGATTTCATGCAAGTTTTTTGGCGTTCTCCTAAATTTACATCCGTTTTTTCAACACAAGTTGTTTCTGCAACATTTTAAATTAACAAGCCTATTTCAAAAGATTTCTGAAATGGTTTGTGATACCTGCAAGAATATTACAAGAAAATAATTAATTGCTTTACAATCTTACTCGAACAACGTTGTTATTGACGTAACTGAATAAAACCACGATTATTCGTATCTTGGCATTCTAAATGTTAAGGAGAAGGACTTTAAACTTGTATGCAGGGCAGGCATCATTTAACATCATGGATATAATATTTTTTATAATTATTAATTGTTATTTTTTAAAATAAAACAATAACTTTGTAAACACCACTTTTATTTTTATACTTTATGCCGACCGGGTTTCGCTACAACCGTAGCTTCTTCAGGGCAGTACAATCTCTACTCAGTAGAGATTGTACTGCCCTGAAGAAGCTACGGTTGTAGCGAAACCCGGTCGGCATAAAGTATAAAAATAAAAGTGGTGTTTACAAAGTTATTGTTTTATTTTAAATTATAATGTCACATCACAAAGTAACTGCTTCATATGAACAAATATTAATTGTTAGTTTATTTTCCCAGTGAGCAAACGGTATCCAAGCTCTCAATATTGTCACACATTTTCGAGAGATTGGTGAATTAATAATATTAAGTACCTTTTTTAGAAACTAAACCAGAACTGAAAAAAAACATCAAATACTTCCATGTCTTTCGGTATTTTTGATATCCCTTTCCTATTTTTTGAAAATAAGTATAATTATGTAAGTCCATTATTCAAAGGAAAAGAAGTAGGATAGACTGGAGTGTAGAGTGTAGAGAATAAATAAATAGTCGCCATCGTAGTGACGAAGGTAAACGTCGCATCAGGTTGTAAATCCTCTCTTATGGCGTGAGCAGAAAGCACGTGGCACATCTACTTAATCAGTGATGTGCAACCTTTGTAATCGGATGCTGTTTATTTTAATATATCTAAAACTTTAAATAATATGTTAAAAAAAACTTTCTGGTGGCCGATATAAAATATTGATGGTAGGCAAATTGTTCTGACCCAAGGTCTCGAGGTCTTTTGATTTTAATTTATTTTATTTAACCTAGTTTACAATTTGGGAGGCGGGAACGGGTACTGCCCCCGGGAATCATTTATTGGATAACTAACACATCTGCCATAGGTCATCCCGAGTGGTTGGCTATCTTAAGTTACTTAGTAGGGGCTCCCAGATTCATGGGTTCAGTTTTGTCCGGGTCTTGGTGGCGGATGCGTCTGCCCACCTATTGCGTGGCGGGCCAGACACAGGGAGACCTTTTGATCTATCTCGAACTATCTCGAACAATCGCTTTGCACCGCAGTTCAATGCAAGGATTCATACGTCCACACTGACCCCCAGATTCCTAACCACATACTCTTCTCGTTCCTAGATCTTCCTTTCCTATAAAAGACCCTCCACGTGAAGTGGGCACGCGACCCCTGAGTTGTGCATCATTGTACTAAATCAACAGACAAAGTGATAATCACACTTCTTGTTTATCGAACTCGTTATTATATATATCTCTCTGTACTTTATACATATCTATTTGCTCATTTCTCTGGGATAAAAATAGTCCCGTTTGCCTGCGCACTTTGCCATTCTACTAACAATGATTGTGCAATAATTCAATTTAAATTCCTCAGCGTAGTGATGTCGGCATTAGTACTTTATGTTCAAATATGATTTCATTTAGAATGTGAATGAGGAAAGGACTATGTGCCAGGACCGAATTGTTTGGCGGTCCGTCCGCTCTGCCTAAAAACAAATAAACACCTCTATCAGTTTTTCATAAAATTTCTATTTTGTGATTTAAAGTTATGCTGTCGTCATGTCTCCGCCTGCGACAAGACTCCATTTTGTAAACCTATTCAAACAAAAAACATGGCAGAACGAAACGAACAGAAAAACATTCAACATTTGCTAAAATACAGGACTTACCGAATTATCCTAAAACAACAATAACCCTGGTGACTGGTAATATGGTCAGCGAGAGCAAGCTAGATGGCGGTATAGTGAATTTGAGTGTGTAAGATTAAAATAACCCAAACCCGTTGGTATACAAAGCCTGGCATTCAAGTGTAGGCACGCGGCGGACTACTGAATTTTACCAACGAATACCTGCCAATAAATTATAGAGCTTGATTTTGTGCTTTCAACGAGTAAAAATAACAGCGGATTATAGTAGTTATTGGATAATCGAGCGGCAGATTACTGAGAGAGTACCTACTGTATATCAAACTTTATAGAAATCATCGATAAATATTTTGGTATAATAATTTATCAATTCATTCTTTATATTATTGAAAAATAACTGCGCAAATTTTTAAAAACCTTTTCCATATTACAATATCAAGGGGGATACGGTGTTTCTACTTTTGTCGTCAGAATTGCATTTATTCCAAAACATGGGAACACCCCAGCACAGGTTCGCCTAGTGAGGTGTTCACAAAATACTACTAGGTACTTACCTATATACAGTTACTGATCAGTAACATTTTTTTTCCTTATTACTAAACTTAATATCTATGTATACCAATGTAATTATCTGTAATATGTATGTATGTTAAAGAATAGAAATAAATAAAGCTATTATATATGTATCGGTGATTTGTACGTAGTTTTCGCATTTTATTACATTCCAAAACTAACTCGTTTTACTTCCTTGCTCCGAGCGCGTTGCAATCTGATTTTACAGAATTACCTCAGTAGTAACTTTACATAGATCTGATAATATCTCAACTTATTAACTGTGTAACCTGTGTTAAGAGGAAACCGGGAGGCGTGTCCACACAAACGCATTCCCCAATTTCCTCTCTGGCATGATATTGCACTGTTGCATATATTTTTTAATATTATATAGACATCGATTACTAGCGTGTCGGTACGTTTTGTTTTTTTGATAAGTTACTTGTTATAGGAGTTAGGACCTCTAAAATTCGTTAAAATTGCCTGGTTTGGACGCCATCAACCGACGTTCACATAAACTAGACGATGTGTTTTGTTTTAAAGCAAAAAGTGCAGACAGAATATTTTTCTAAAATAGTTATTAATTTTTTTCTTTTTAAATCTGTCCAGTTTTGGCGGAGAAAAACAGGGAATTCGAAACCTGGGTTTTGACGATTTCAATAAGGTCTTATCAGTTTGACGTGCACTTGTCTGTTTTATTCAGTATTCAGGGGAATAAGAGCGACAGTGAAGACGGGTCCATTGGGCGGGCAAACGCCAGACTTTTGACAGTCCAACACAACAATCAAGGTCATAAATGTTTGACAATTTTTGCCAACACTCAAGGTCATAACTTTACACCAACATCGTTTGGGGTGAAGTTCGCGCGGTCCACACAATTTGACAAGTGGTCTGAAGTACGGACGTGTCCACTGCACGCTTACACTTGACGTTTGACGTTTATATCAATATTAAAATGCGTTCTGATGACAAAAGAGATGCATCAGGGAGAAAACACAAATATTTTAATAGATATTTATTTATCAGGAAAGATTTCCGACTAATACGCACGACCTAAAGTTACTATTTATTAAGAATTTAGAGTGAATACGTTTTGATGC
Source organism: Limnephilus lunatus (assembly GCA_917563855.2). Classification (NCBI taxonomy): domain Eukaryota; kingdom Metazoa; phylum Arthropoda; class Insecta; order Trichoptera; family Limnephilidae; genus Limnephilus; species Limnephilus lunatus. The sequence continues at coordinate 50,360,010 of OU830600.1, forward strand.
TACGTAAATAATTACGTAGCATCAAAAATAGAAAATCGATTTGCAATGGTCAATTTCTCCCGTGTCTCTGAAACCGATTAATAAATTAATAGACTTTATTTACAAGGGAGTTCACGAAAGAAATAATCATCCATTACGAGGGTGTGTTTATTTACAACTTAAAATCATAATTATTAGGTCCGCATACCAAAAAAAATGACGTTTGACGTTTATCGTTTGCATAAATGTTAAAATGCGTTCGATGTAGAAAAGATGCTACCTGCATCAGGAAGAAAACACAGATCAGGGTTTATCAGGAAAGATTAATAATAATAATAATAACCGGAAAGATTAATGATAATTAATAACCGACTAATTTTGATTATTGCACCAATGACATTATATAATAACGTCATTTTATTGCACGACCTAATTTAGAACTATAGAATTTAGACAACGTAAATATTTACGTCAAAAACAGAATAATTATAAATAATTGCATAACGCTACAGCTTATTCATAACGCCAGAGCTTACCAATATATATAGCCTATGTTACTCGCAAATAATGTAGCTTTCGATTAGTGAAAGAATTTTTAAATTCTATTCGGTGTTTATTGCGTGAAAGAATAACACTCATCCATTCAAACTTTCGCCTTTATAATATCTATAAGATTTAGGTATAATAATATTTTAAACTCGTGATTATGTTCGCTCATACATAGCACATAACCACAAAAATCCGTTCCGATTTTTCTACATACACGACCGCACCGCGCGGCTTCTGTCAAAAAATGAATTCTCCCCCCCCCCGCTGGCCCCCGCCTGCCTTTCCGCTTCACTCGGGATGAGATGTTAAAGTTTTGTTTTCCGCCGAATACGGGAAGCTCAAACACTACAAACATTTATGGCCTTGAGTGTTGGCAAAAATTGTGACCTTGATTGTTGTGTGGGACTGTCAAGCAAAAGTCTGGCGTTTGCCCGCGCAATGGACCCCGCATGACAGCAACAGCTTCGTAAAATACCTATCGTTTTCAAATTTCTCCACGACCGGGTTTCCTCTTAATGTTCGATTTACGTGCCTATATATTTGTGCGTTTTCCATAAATGGACGGAAGTCAGGCTCTAAGTATCGAGTAACTAATGATAGGCAAGGAATAATTTGGGCGCAGTTATATAAAATAATAAGATGAACGTTACATCACCGTAGTGTGTGTGTGTGTGTGTGTGTAGTGTTGCGTGTGTATTGTCAGTTCCCACTTCCCACTGTTGACTGTTCCCAGTTCCCAGCTTCCTCCGCTCACGGCCGCGACCGCAATCCGCATCGCTCCTCACCGTGAGAAACTCCCGCACGAGTCCTACGCTATCATAATGATTTACGTCTAGGCGCGTCTATTTTGGGCATATTTTAGGACACCGTGTGGACAGATTATTTTTATAAATATCGTGGAAATAGTTGGCTATTGTATTGTTTTGTGTATATTTTGGCACTCCCATGGATTTGCGTGCCGGGTGGTCATTGACACGGCTACTCAAACTACCGGCTCTGCGCTCTGCCTACCCACATTCCCAAACTCCTCCCAGTTCTTTTTATACGCACTTCTAGTGCTATAATGTCACCTCATTTGGATAGGGTTCTAACTAAAAAAAATATTAAAAAATTACCTTTTGAATGCCAAAATATTTCTTTAGCTCATTACTGTATCCAAAATAATTTTCAGAACCATCTGTGTTGCATTTTCGTAGATATGTGTATATATGACAAAGTTCTAAAATCAAGCATTTTCAATAATAAAGAATTCATTTTATAAGGTTTAAACATCACATACGCTCTCTATTTTTTTTATCTGACAGTTGATCTAAAATACTCTGCGCATTATGGTTCGTCACTTCATTTGGATAGGGTTCTAACTACGCCTTACCATTTTCTAAGGTTTCTATGCTTCCAAAGACGAATTTCCGTACCTAAACTATTTAACAATTTTAGATAAATATTTTAGTTTATCATATTTTAAACTAACTAACTAACCATCACGCCGTATCCCCGCAGGGGTAGGCAGAGAGGACGGACCGCCAAACAACTCAGTCTTGGCACACACTATTTGCCTCACTCACATTCATACATCGTCTCATACATTCTCTTCTATTATTCTGACTTTTGACATTGTATCTGATTCACTTGATCGTGCCATGTCTTCCTCGGACGTCCCGGCCTTCTTCTACCATTCACATTTGCGTCGTATATTCTTCTTGGAAAAAATATTTAAATTGGACGTGGCCCTAGCTTGGAATTGCATTAGAGAAATGTAATTAAAACCTAGTGCAATGAATTATTATACCCTAGCTGGTTGCAAAGGGTCTGTTTGCATGTTTTAGGGTAAGTATACGTCCTATTTAAATACTTTCCTTTAAAATATGTTCATTTAAAATAAGATTCAACCTCAAAATCGGAAATTGGTAAATAGATGAGTGCATGTCTTCGCAAACTTTGACACCTCATATCTCAGAACAAGGTAAAGTGAAGTTAGAACCCTATCCAAATGAAGTAACGATATGCTAAATGAGCCTTCTGGAACCTTCCGGACACCAGTCAGACGAAACGCTTCATTTCACCATTCAACTGAAGGTCAGAGAGAGCCTACTCGAATCTTGTTTTACCGAAAAAATAACATTAACTTTTCATTTCAGCGTCAACACTTTTCTTAAAACTATTGAAAATTATGTAACAACCTATATGTAAAAGTCCTTATTTTGTTTGACTGTTAATTGGATATTAATTTCTGGCTTTCGTACCCGGTTTCGCCCGCTATTTCTTCTTAGTACCCATCGGATATTTCAACATCCTCCAGCCGATGTTTTTTTGTAAAATTATTTTCATCTTCCCTCGTAATTCTTTGGAATTCGTTAAATTTAATGAAAAACTTTTCTTGGACGAAATTAAATTATGCTGCTGCATGTGTTAACCAGTCTGGTGTTGTCGATCACGATGTAAATACACGACGTCTGTTAATACTGTATACTGGGCTAATAAAAGTGTTTAAGATTTTACACAACTGTTTAAACCACGTTTTAGTAAGAGGGAATATGTTTATTAAATTTAGTATAAGTTTTACAGGAAATCAATATTGTACTTATTCCAAATAGCTATTAAACCTTTAGTATACCAGACCAAATAATTCCAACATAATTTTGATTATTGGGGAAGTTCCGTTATCTTTCGTCACATGTCAATATTTAAAGTGAAATTAGACACTAAAGTACTTATCTAATTTAGAATTGTGTGTTGCTAATTCCGACCAGAATAGATTTTATATTGATTTTATCAATTAACATTTGTAGGCTGATGTTATTTCGGTACCAGTGATCAGTGACCTGGTTGGTACAAGATTCACCTAATATTCAGTAGGTATTTGTGTACCTATTATCGGCTCTACACAAGGAATATTTATGTAGGCATCTATTATTGAAACGATATATTTTCCGTGTGCGTACACACTTAGGTAAATAACATAACACGTCCAAATCAAACGACAAACGTCGTCGTGGACTGTTCTAGAAACTAAGACAATAACTTGTCTAATGTACGTGCGTAATATATTAAAATTATAGTACCTTTAACTCATCCACCACCGTGAAAACCTTATGTAAAATAGATTTATATACGAGTATTTTACTAAAATGTTCCGTTCATATCCACAGACAAAAAATAAAATGTTGTAAATAAAATTACTCGTATAATGACGGCACCTACATGGCGTTATTATTTATTTTATATTAGCTCCACACTTAGCCCTGAAGAAAAAAAACCCTCAAGGCCTATGTCATCTTTTGGATGGTGTGTGGAGGGTCTTATAAGGGAAAGGAAAAAGAGAAATTTTTGGGAAGGAAAAGGTATGAGGGATGGGTAGGAATCTGGGAGTCAATATTTCCAGGAGCGACGGACATATGAATCCATCCCTTCTCTGCGGTGCAAAGCGATAGTTCAAGGGAGTCCGACTGGAGAGGTCTAGGTTAGGTCTCCCTCAACCAATCTCTCCCGATATGGCCCGCTGCGCAGTATATGGACAGACGCATTCGCCGCCTAGACCTAGACAAACCTTACCCCATGAACCGGGGTAACCGTGCTAAGTCACCAAACACAGCGAACCACTTGGGGTGAGGGGTGTTGATTCCCGGGGCGGCGGTATCCATAAACGCCTCCCAAATTGGTAATAGCAAATATGATGGTGGCCGGAGAACTCAGAAATAACTCAACTCAATACCTCCTTTGAAAATTTATAAAAAGCTGTGAAAAAAATGGTTAAATATGTTACATTATGGGCTATTTTTGATTTTTTTTTTTCATAGCTTTTAATGACTTTTAAAATAAGTGTTCAGTTCAGTTGATTCTGAGTTGTCATCGATCCCAATACGACAAATGGTGTGTTGATCTTTGATATTATTATGTCTTAAAAATGTGACTGCAATAAAGAAATGTTGACGAATCTATGAAAAATCTTTGAAAAAGTGTCGAATAGTCACATACTACCTATGTAATACAAGGTGTATGTACTTAACTGTGCAAGTCATTAATGTTTGAAAAAAGATTTACACCTGAAATTGAAAGCTTAGCACCCGATGACGTCACTCTGACGTGTAGACGCGGCCGAGTAGCTCACAACAATTTGCTCCACGACAGTGCGTGTCTGCGTCGTACTTTTTCTAGTATAGGTATAATAGGTACCTATATAATGTGTCTATTACTGCCTGTACGTGTACAGTACATCCACAGTCTTTAGGCGCCACCGATTATACTTAATACGTCTGATCTTGTTAGCATGATGGCTTATTCTTTACGTTTCTTTCTCTAACATAAACCCTAGATTCTATAATTCAGAAACAGCAGTTATGTTCACTGTGTTAAAGTTATAAAATTTATTATATATAATGTTTATTTATAAAAAAAATAGAAACACTACTCCGAAAACTCGTAGTTCAAGCGAGAAACTGGTAAGTGATGAATCTAAATCCCTTTTTTTTACGCCATCTGTTAAATCAAATGCATACCGCCCGCTTGCCAGCCCGCTCCCTTTATTTATATATTTTAACTAATTTACACAAAACTTTGACAAATTATATACCTAAAAACCTTCCTCAAGAATAACTCTATCTTTTGGTGAAAACCGTATGAAAATTTGTTGCGTAGTTTAAAAGTTCTAAGCGCACTAATGATAGTGTTATTAGGACTGATTGTTACACAGAATTTGAACAATTCCCCAAATTTCGATGTTTAAATTCAAGTTCTGTGAAAGTTTCATTCATTTCTGTTATTATTTCGTTATTGATCAATTGTTCCTAGAATTGAAATAAAAACAGATCTGAAATGAACTTACCACAGAACCTGAAAATTAACTATGAAATTTGATGAACTGAAACTTGAATGACTTTAGAATGTTTTTCTTGCAGGGAAATATCTTTACAAATGTGTTTTTGTACACTAATATTGAAGTTCGGTTGTAGTATTATTTAAAATCTTCTCTTGAAATGGATTATTATTTTCCAGTCCTTATTTATTCAACTTGTTTCTGTGCCGCGCATTTCCTGGCACTGTAATAACGTTCATTAATGCATATAAGTAAAGTAAAGCAATTTTATTAATTCTAGTAGACCTTGTGCAGTATGTGGAATGTTGATTGGTGTGTACGGGGCCTTACAGATTTCTGCTGCAGTTGAATGTAAGAACTAAGAATGCAGTCGGTACGGTGCATTGCTTCGTCATAAGTAATTTCATAAATTTTGTATGAATACGTAACACTATTTCATAATTATACTGCCTTTGCCGTTGTAATTACCTAAAAATAACCACGTAATTAAATTAATAACTTGCCTATAAAATATGAAAAGCTGCAAAAACCACGTCAGGAAATAATGGCCTTGGCAAAACCCAACGGATTTAATAATAATAACCCCATAAAGAAGTAGATTTGAAGAGCGATTGCTCTTTTCCCCTTCAAATAATTTTAAACCGGTGTGCTTCCAAGAAATGCTCGTGTAGTTGGTGGTTAGGTTGATACTACCTCTACCTGGTACTTACCCTCGGCTGGCATTTCCGTTTAATTTAATATTTGATTAGAACGAAACAATACATTAATACACTGATGCTTATTGTTTCCTGTCTTAGATAAGTGGATGTTACGAAACGTGGAATAGTTTACTGAATTCATGTTCAGTATGTAGGTTTAGCTTGATGGGTGCATTCAATAGGTACTTGCGTAATGTGCTCTGTACAATTATAAAAATTGATTTTTATTTAATAATTGTTGCAGGGTGAATTCAGTTCTGTACTAAAAGTTTTATATCTCCCGTGAGATCGTTAGCAGAGTACATTGGAGGGGACCCCACCACTTTTCCAATGGCGTTATAAGGAAACATATACATATATGTATATATATATATATTTTTTTTTAATTTTTATTAGTATCTAACAAATAAATACATGAATTACAAATAAATTTTATACAGTAATTAATTACATGGTAGATATATTTGATGTACCCTCATAAGTAAGCAGGGCTTGTGTGTATATGGTTTTCTCCTTCACCGCACACGTCAAGACTCTATTTTTATTAACGAAGCTACATTTATTTGAACGACTCTAGACCCTCCAATGCCCATGCATATGGGATTAGTAAGCAGTATGCAAGTACTTACATTAACATAATACAAAAATTCTTCTAAAATCTATAGAAAAGAAATATATAGAGATAAAAGTGTTAGCAGGGTACAGACTGTTTTTATTCACTGCATTAGATACGGTTTTTCTACTCTTTTCATATAGTTGTTATAATAGTTTACGCTCGGCTTACTGTTATGCAGCCGTGTGGCGTGCATTTCTCAACAAAGTCACCAAAATGAGACTGATCCATGTCTCCCGCGCAGTGTGTCGTATATCGTCACTAGTGAAATCTCTTTTAGCGCAGCATAATATCCAATGCTCGTCTTCGTCAATTTAAATCAGCAGATCCTTTGCACCTTCTGTACGAATATATAGGGGAAGACCTGAGCGCTCTAAATTCCAACCTACTACTTTTCTTAATTCAAATTAATACTACGTAATTTAATTTGTTTCCTCTGAGGACTGCCGTGTTCATGGAGAGGTTACTTTTCATGAAATAAGTATTTTGTATTTAGATGTTTTCGCATAATTAATAGCTAATTAGTTAAATGTTGTACACGTGTAGTAAGTAATCCGGTCATATTTACACAAGGCAGGCATCAGAAAATAATAATAAAATGACAAATAAAATTTACGTTCCACGCACGATTAACTTTTTGGCTCGCACTCAGCAAGGTACCGATAGTTGTTAGAACCGTCAAATTTTCAGGAATGTGTCGGGTAAATTACCTAATACAACACTTAATATTTCTAGATCTGTAAATGCGTATCGGGTGTTTATACTGTTTATATATAGGTATAATAGGCTTTCGTAGGTCCTATATATATAAATGATCAAGATCGTATCGCCATAAAATCTCCTTATGGGTGATTTACATTTATTGTAAAGGGGAACGTATGCGCGGCCCATTTCGGCGCGTTTCATACAAATCTTAGATTTGGATTTGAGATCAAAGTACCCAACCAAACTGAAAAATTATTTTTGTAATCAAAAGGTAGGTATATCAAATATCTAGTACGGATGTGAGCTACTTTATTTATTTTTGCTTTAATTTATAATATATAGGCCATTAAATATTTTTATGTTTCTGGATTTTATAGGCGATTTGGGCAATTATTTGTGAGTAAATGAAAAACCAAAAATATATTATAACAATGAAAAACAATATTAAAATTATTATAAAAATATGATGAAATATAAAAGAAAAAACAAAAATTTACAAAAAAATTATTTTTATGGGTGTAAATTAAAAATACAAATTACTTATTTACGGTGGAATAAAAAATAGTCGTTTATATATTAAAAATTACTACCCAAAAAATGCATTTTTAAGATTTTTTTATTTTATTTTTCATTGTATTTTAAAAATAAATAGAGTAAAATTTTTTTTTTTAATATTTTTCATTTACTCACAAATAATTACTTTGTGGATGCTGTGTGGAGGGTATTTTTGAGGAAAGGAAGGAGTGAACATGGGTCTTGAAGTAGTAGGGGGGAAACACAGAGGCCGGTAAATCGTTCCACAGCCGAGCTGTTGAACTCAAGAACGAGTCGTAAAAACGACCCGTTCTCAAGTGACTAATGTCAACAGTGTACAAATGTTGGGCACGTGTTTGGCGTGTTTCCCGACTATGCACCGATGCCGAGGGGATCAATGAAAATTCCAATAAAAAAAAGACTACTATTTAATGTGTTAATTTTTGTGCATAAAATTATGAAAAACCAAATGCCAAAATACTTTAAGGATGAAATTGTTTTTAATAGAGACGTACATAATTATGAAACAAGAAATATAAACAGAGTTCGATTGCCACAAATGAAGAAATCAAAATCACAGAACTGGCTTATGTATAGAGGACTAAAGATGTATGATGAAATGTCTGAAATTATGAAGAATGAAGAAAGAATGGATGTATTTAAAAAGAAATGTTATGCTTACTGTAAAAATATTTAAATTTATCAAATAAAATGTTACATTGTGCTTATTAGTTTATACTCATGTAGTATAAACTAACTCAATAAATAATAAAAAATAATAAAAAATGACGCTATTTCCTCGGAGCATCTTCCATTGTAATACCGGTAGAACAAGGACAGCATTCCCACCTGACGCCTGTGCTCTAAAGGTTGCAATCCGTCTGTTAAGATAGGAGAATCTATCAAACGGACCGCCCGTTTCTGCACAGAGTCAAGGGTTTTTTTTAGGTATTTTGGAGCTCCAGACCAGAGGTGGCTGCCAAATTCAACCGTGGGGCGCACTTGCGATTTGTACAGGGTTAGCAGTTGTGTACTATTAAAGTATCTGCGGGCCCTGTACAGTACGCCCAATTTCTGAGAGGCTAACTTAACTCTGGTTTCGATGGAGCCCCCATACCTGAGCTGGTCACTTAGAGTTACACAAAGCATATCAAAGGAGGTCCTGTTCGGAAGAATGCTTCCGTTGAAGGATACTAAATTATCATTTCGATCCCTTTTAGACGTTATCAAACAGGATTGGGTCTTTGAAACATTAAAGTCGACGAGGTTATTCTTACCCCAAGAGAAAACACTCTTGAGGTAACCGTCCATTCTGTGCTTCAAAGCCCTCAGAGCTACTGGGGTTTGTGTGCTCGTTGGAGGCTTGTCAAACAAAAAGCTATCATGGACTGTACTGTCATCCGCGTAACAATGAATCGGTGCACATGACAATAGGTCGTTGATGTGCAGCAGAAACAAAGTCGGAGACAGAACCGATCCCTGTAGGATGCCAGCATTTATCAAATGCGAGGAAGAGGTGAAACCATCAGCAACCGCATAAATCGACCTCCCCCTCAAAAAGTCGGCTATCCACGCACACAAGGATGCGGGAAGTCCGTAAGAACGCAGTTTGTTGACAAGCGCTCGATGCCAAACCCGGTCAAAGGCCTTGGGAATATCCAGTCCAACCGTTTGGGTCTCACCGAAACGTTCCCGGCACCTCCCCCAAACATGCGTCACATACGCGAGAAGATCACCGCACGAGCGGTTCCGCCGGAATCCGTATTGACGGTCGTTAATAATTTTGTTCTTCTCGAGGTATGTGAGCAGTTTGTCATTGATCACACGTTCCTTTTGACACATCACTTTTGACAGAACAGATGTGATCGCTATGGGGCGGTAGTTGGCTGGGTTGGAGCGGTCACCCTTCTTTGAAATGGGATGAATGATCGTTTTTTTCCAACCAGAGGGCATAGAGCCAGACTTCAGGCACATTTTGAAAAGCTTCGTCAAAATTGGAGCTATTTCTACAGCGCACCTCTGCAATACCAGATATTTGATATACCTTTTGATTACAAAAATAATTTTTCAGTTTGGTTGGGTACTTTGATCTCAAATCCAAATCTAAGATTTGTATGCAATTCGCCGAAATGGGCCGCGCTAACGTTCCCCTTATTATATGTACATCGTTTGCTGGAACAATCCTTCATCTTCAACATCTTCTGTTTCTCGCGAAGTACATCTACTCATCTGCTCACCTCATTGTTTCCAGTATATCCATTGTTACTTCCGTAGTACATATAGGTTACTCAAGGAATCATTGTTTCCAGCGCAGTATGACCAACCACTGAACATTATTGCCTTTAGCCAGTTTACTCCCGAAATCATTGTTTCTTGCACAGTATATTCCCTAAACGCACATTATCCGTTGCATCAACTATTTGTAAACTCACTGTTTCTACATCATTAGGTATTTAGAATCTACTGTTCCTCGCGATGCATCTCCCCTGCACGTAGGTCCGATATATATCAGTTGCTTTTAAGCTCGGCTTGGTTGGAATGTTAAGCTAAGTGCAGCTTGGAACATTATCATTATAAGGTCGTAAGCCTAGATATCACCAATATTACACTTATTGCCTATGATTTTAATAGAGGAATGTGCTTCTTTTTTCTTTGTGAATCCAAACTGTTTACGTAAGTGGTATATCTGTAGAGATTGCCATGCATGTATGCTCCGTAGAGATTGCTATCTTTCAAAATGTCAACGACGGCAGTTTTATTTTTTTGCGGGTTTAATTTACGGGTCATTTTTGATAAAGTTGCCCACTTCAATCAGCATGGTGCTATATTCGAGAATACTAATTTTAAATAGTATTTTTTGTTGGACTCTTCATAAAATTATGACAAACTTACCGCTGAAAATAAACTGTCCAGGCGTTGAAACTTAAATAGATTATTTATTTATTTATAATATTAACTTCTATCGGCTTTTACATAATGTAACATAGTATCAGTTATAACAGCTCTAGTGAGTTTGTAAAACAGTAAGAAATAGAAAACAGAAGTTGAGAAAGACATGTGTAGATTACAAATCTAACAATAAATACTACAATATTGCAACAATGTAAAAATTTATTTGTATGTATAATATAAATATGTAACATAAAGATGAGGCACGCGTTGAAAATATTTAATGGTTGTTAATAAATAAAATGTTTTTCAAGTTAAGAAGATATCTATGTACATATTACAGGAAATAAATCTCATTTCCAACGAAACAATAACATTAAGAAAATCTGTGAACAACGTAATAATAAGAATAGTCATTTTAGTAGGTTATAGGCAGGTAACATTATTTGCCTAAATTTTAAATGATGAAAAGAAAAAACTTTTTAAAATAACCAAATAATATTACAGGTCGTAATGGTATATAATAAGGCCGTAAGTTTATAATAATGCTTTCCCTTTGGTACAATGCTGATTGTCCTTGTACCTTTAAATGTATATAACATTGTTGTTGTTATCCTTATTCTTCTTTTTATATTAAACTACTTATGTTAAAATGCGCCTGCTCTAAACACAGGAATTCCTAGTGAGACAGGCACAGTACAATCACCTATGTAACTTGATAAATAAAGATTATAATAATAACAAAAAAAATAATATTTCTATGAATCGTATATTATTACTATTGGTAGAGACATGTTTAGTAAATTGGTCCATGTAGTTTAATAAATTTACCAAAGAACTTCCTTGTGCGTAATTGTGTCATGGATAAATGATTTCATTATTTCATGTTTATATTGTAAAATTGTATCAGCGACATATTCCGTACATCTATGTGCGAATACATATTATCCAAATTTTGAATTCGGTGTAGTGGTATATTGAATTGAGCCCTGGTCGTAGTATTATCAATTAATAACATCGAAATTCCCCATCGCTCAATGAATGTAATAAATACTCCATACTGATAAAATTGGACAATTTACGTAATTTTCGAGATGGAAGTGCACTTATTTACGTAAGCGTCGAGTTTGACACGTACTGCTAGCGCCTCGGCGTCTAAAAAATTAACTATTGTGTGCTTATCGAGGCTTGATCGACAGATTTAATCTGGTTAAATATGAGCGAGGAAAGCCGTACATATCGAGCATACGGACTGACTGATACAACGGGCCTTACCACTCCTTCCTGAGTCGTCTGTTTTTGTTCCGTCTTTGTTCCGTGTTGGCACTTTACCTTATCCCCAGATGTTCGAGCGTGATACGAGGCACTTGCCTACGTTCATTGATTCCTTCCGTCGGGATTACCGGCAAAGAAAATACCAGATTGGCCTTTCCGGCGCTGAAAGTTACGATCGCGAAATATTATTCAGGACTATCGCGTCAGCTCTTTCAAACTGTTAACTCGTGAGTAAGTGCTGCATCTGCATCCCTTTGCACAGATATTCATTGCACATATACGGCCTTACTAAAAAACCCCGTGAAAAATTTAGTCAATTGACAAACGGCCGCGGATGTGAAAACATTACTAATTCAAAAATTGTTCTTGGAAAAAAATACTCGCCGTTTACACAGCCTGGGGGTGTAGTTTATCTCTGTTTTAGGGATGATGTCTGAACGAAATTTGGAATTTTCCGAAGTATTTTGAATATTCTATATATTTCTTATTTTTGAAAGTGCCGTAAAAACAAATACCATTTTTAAAAACTTGATAAAATTACCTTTTAGATTTGTGTATTTGAAACACACTTTAGTTTTAAAAAACTGCCATATTTTAAGATTTAAACACTGAAAAAATGTTAAATAATTTCTTACCAAAACATTTTTGATGAAAGTGTACAGAAATATTTAAAAAATTAAAATTTAAAAATACAGACCTTTTATATAATGAATTTGAAATGAAACTGTCACCTCACTTTTTCCTCGTGCATACAAAAAAATCATAAAATTCAAAGTTTTTTTTAATGCCAAAAAATAACCTTAAAAATATCTCTGACATTTCAACACATTTCTTGCACCACTAAAGATGTTAATTTCTTTGATAAGTTTACCAACACGTGTATTTGATATTAGTATTTACAAAAAACACCACTTTTATGAAATTCTCATGAAATAAATATCATTAAATGTAAATATGAATTTTTATGTATCATATAAAAAACTTTTTAACATTTCAACTTTGAAAGTACAATTATTGTTATTATAACTTCACTAAAACTTTTGAAAAACCAAAAAAAAACACGGTAAATATATCAATTATATGAATATAAGAGTGAATTAGTCATATTAATAAAAATTACGGTCACTTTTGTAATATTACGAAACACACAAAAAATCTTTCGCGGCTTAAAATATGTTTTCATTGGTACAGCGAATGCGCCGGCGCCCCCATCTAGCGGCCATGAATGAAAACATTGAAAACAACAGTTTAGTATGAACATTACTAAAAATTCCACTGTTGCCGGATTTTAAAACCTGTTTTAGCGTGAAATTCGTTATTGGTAGGATTTCGTGTTTTAGTGTAAATTTGTTGTATCCATGGTGCTGTAAAAACACAGGTCATCGGTCGTGCTGTAGTTTTTTTTTAGTAAGGCAGATATAGTTTAACTTTTCATTTCGTCCTTCTTAATCGCGTGTTCTCAGCCTATCAATGTTTACTTTGATCATCGTCAAACTGACGGGCCAAGAATTCTGGTTAACGGTGACCAACGTCAAATTATAAACGGTGCTGATTGCCGATTTGATGACGATGTCGAATGTGACATGGGATCTACACAACTAGACCTAATTGCCATCGGTCACCCCAAGTGGTTCTCTACGTTTGATGACTTAGCAGAGATGCCCGGCTTCATGGGGTGTGATACGTTTGCCCACCTACTGCGTGGCGGGTCGGATCGAATGAGACTGGTTGAGGGAGACCGTTTGATTTCTCCAGCCGGACTCTCTTGGCCCATCGCCTTGCACCGCAGTGGGAGGAATGGATCCATAAGTCCGTCACTCTTGGACGCATCGACCCCCAGATTCATAAATATCCCTCATACGATTTTCCTTCCCAAAACGTCCTCTCCTTCCTTTTCCTAAAAAGAGTCGCTTCCTTAGTTTGTTAATCGTGATTATAAGTGAGCTAGTGCATTCTGTATCGGAGGTGGGATGTGAACCGTAATCCAAAGCGAAACCCCCTTTCTTCTGCAGCGGTGTCACGGTTCTGTGGTAACTCAATTATAATGATAATTATTAATGTTTTGATGGCCGATGATAACAACTTCAATATAAATAATGAGTTTCAGTGTCTGCTTTGGTTTGGGTTGTTCTGATACCCTCGCAATAAGTAAGGTCGAAAAGAAATTCCTAATAAATTGGCAAATTTTCATTTTCAAGTAAGTTTATTTTTTTTTACGTTTTCCTTGTTTTAATAATGGGCTACGAATTTAATCCACTTGCACTTACCTACATATCCTACGTCAGCAGATCTAGATGTTAGGTACTAATCGAACTTTTTAGGTCAAATCGAGCCGTTTACTATGATCGCTCTTTTCGTGTAACTGGCCCTCATTTGGAATAAACTTCCCGCAGCTCTCACTAATATCCAGAATTTGGCTGAATTTAAACGGGCTTTGAAAACAAAATTCACAAAATTATTTAAAAAATCATGCCATTCATGAATCCTAACATCTTTTCAATATACGTAATCATGTATTGGTTTCACACTGCTTTTACACAAACAAAGTATTGAAATCCGTAAATAAACTTAAACTTACTTTATTCTCAATTTTCTAGTAATTGTTTGCTTTCGGTTTCCTCCTAATTACATTTTTATGTTTGTCCGAATTTATTGTCAGAAGTTAGTATATTACAATTTAGTTTAAAAGTTCTTGTTTGTCCTGTGCTACAATAACACCGTTATTGTCTATTTATTATTGTCCTGTGAGTGCTATAACAGCACAGCAGCTTGGAACTATTCAGCAGGTAAACGTAAAATTGGAAGATCTATTTATACGTGGAATGACTCTGTACCGGACGTAAATTTAAGATTATGTTAAGATTATAATTTCATCTAAAGTTTATAATATTATCATGTTTTTTAAATAATAAAATTAATCAGGGGTCATAGCAGTCGACCTGAGACAAAAGAACAACGCTTGACCCCACCCTCTCTGTGTACAAACCTACACACCTTTTAATATTAATTTTACCTTTTCCTTTGCGCAAGTTCGATCTGTGCGAATCCGTTCCTATACAAACCTTCGCGCAGATCCAATTTGCGCAAAGCTTTGCCACTATTAAATCTTACCCTGTTTACTTTGCATAGATTTGCAATTTGTGCAAAGCCTTCTAGCTGTTGTACCTACCTACAACCTTTGCATAGATTCAAATTTATGCAAAGCCTATGCATGCACCCAATTTGTGCAATTGATTTATCCTGTAAAAATCAAACCCTGTCTATGTTTATAAATTTGTGCAAACTCACATAATAAACGAATGATCGGAGAGGCAGCGAGAGTAGGTCGAGATAAAACTCTGTGGCGTTCTCAGCTTCGTTGCGCAATAGCGAAACGAACGCGGTGGCGTTTACAACTCTAGCAGCCAAAATTCTAAGAATTTCATCTCAGTTCGTAGAATTGAGATGAACAAAGGACTGAGACGGGCAGACTCCCGTCTCTGGACCCTTTAAATACGGCTGTTAGACCGCCAGATCGTCAGAGCTCCAGATCTCATCACCACAACAACATCTCGCCTTCTCTTCTGCCTTCTCCGATCGACCCCTGGACAACTTGGACTTTTCTTCTTGGCCCTGGCCGAACCGCCCTCCCTGAAGACTTCGAAAATTACAATTGGTCGATCGCCTTTTTCAAGGCGAAGGTTTCCCCTCTACCTCTACCCCCCTTCCGCCCCCCTTGCCTTCTACCTTTCTCCCTACATTTACCCAATTTTCCTGAAATCTCCCCACTTTTCCCTCTCCCTACATTTTTTCCTCACTTTCTCCCTAGGTGTCGAAGCGGCCAGCCGGCAACTTCCCACTTCATCGTCTGTGCGGCTGGCGACTACAGTGCCTGTCCCGTACAGACTCTTTACAATATGACATGAGCTACTGTGACAAAACGTTGGAAGAAAGGAAGGAAATAGCTAAAGACAAAGACAGATTTCGAGAGTCAACTGAGAAAATATATACTATGAACGAAACGGATTCCGATAATAGTGACCCGGCAGAATAAGTGGGAAACGGGAGGAAGAACAAGAAAGCAGGAAGAAGGAAGAAACGACATGGAAGGGGAGGAACTGTGAAAGTAGAAAAAAAATTATATATTTATATTTTAAATAAACATTTCTCAACCCATCCCATTCCTGCCCAACCTACTTTCCAATATTGGCTCATTAGGTTGCCATGTATACCGGCTGATTAAACTCCAACTCCCCACCCATCCTTAGAGCACGTGTTCCAGTCCTAACAAATCAGTGCCCCCTGGTGTACCGGTCTCACCGGGACAGGAGTACGCCTGGCTGGGGTGGTACAATCGTATCGTATCGTATCGTGAGTGCTATAACAGCACTGATCTACGATGCCAAACCATTATTTTGGCATTACGCATTTGGAAGCTAAACCTCAATTTCATCTCGAGCGACTGAACTTTTGAAAATACATCAGAAAATATGATTTAAAAAAAAAGAAAGACAAACATTGTCGGGTTTTGAATAACCCGACAATATAACCTATCTCAAATGACCAAAATCTTACGTAGGTACTTAATACCCCAATAATTGTTTTTTTGTACCCTGTCTGGATATGCAAAAATGTACTTAAATATATTTTTTTGAAATCTGCGACTGGCAACGGCACGGCACGGCATAGCGGCATAACAGGAAAGCAAAATGTATGGGTTTGTAAGAAGACGGTAACGGAATGCCGTGGACATCAGCGGTAAATTAAAGAGTTTTCGAACAAACCCATTCATTTTGTTTCCCTGTTGTGCCGTCATGCCGAGTCGTGCCGTTGCCGTAGTAATTATAAAAGCGCCCACAGCGTGCCGGTATGGCTTGTGGCTACAGGGTTGTGGAAGCTGTAATGGTACAGATTAACTCGGGATGCGTGGTTCAGTTAATGATCGGACCAGAGCCTTTGATGCTGCACCTGTTGAAGTGATTAAGTCAAATGAGATGTCAATAAACATTCTCGCTTCGTTACTTTGTATGTTCATTGCGAATATTATTAGCTCCTGCTACAGCCATTCATCTCGTGATAGTTACCTGTATATTATGAGATCTGAATTATTTCCTGTGCATGAATGTGGTGTTTGAATACATAATATTTTAACGGACCTTACCAAAAACAATATTTCTTTGCATTTGTTTTGTTGCACCCGAAAACACAGTAAGCGTTTTGTAAGATACCAATAGTTAGTTTTATATTATATTTATGAGAGATGTTTACCAAAACCTATACTAGTTTGTACGAAAATGTGGAAGTAGGTATTGTTCAATATTTTCTAAATCTTCCATTTTTATGCATTATTTTTGCAAGGCAATTATTTATCCCTCGGAAAAACGTTCTGTCGTCATTTCCCATTCTATTACCAAAATAGACTCGCAATTTGTGGTATCCCAGTAAGCACACATACAAAATAATAGTTTTCTGTAGTAGCAATGAGCTTTTTAAAATAACACGTGTATATATATCGAAGAGACTAATACTGCCGCTGCCAAAAACTTCTTCAAAAATTCGAATAACATCATTTTTACAGACATTTTTGTCATTTAGTTCAAAATTTTGCATTTAAAAAGTCTAAAATTCCAGTAAGGGTTAAATTTGCTCTGGAGTGGGTATAAGATTCGGTTTCTTCGTCCGTGTTATAGCTAAAGCTGTGGTTCAAACCTATGAAAGTTCATTCAGTTTTTTGGTAGAGAGTTGCCACCACAGCCGCTTATCATTAAAATTTGGACCGACCGCTACAGTTCCATTCCAAACTATTAAATATAATGTATTAAAGTATGACGTGTTGTTTAAATCTAAATCGCCATAGATATAACACCGCTTAAACTATACACTATACCACAGATGAAACATCCATGCTTAGGTCTGTTTTGCACAAACATCCCTCGTGTTACTTATTATGCAAATTGCTTATGGCAAAATGTCCGAGTTGCATGAAATCTAAATTCTACTAGAATCGTGCAAACATTAAACTTACTTCCATTTCCCTCTCATCATAATATTCGAGTCATCTCGGGATTGTACCAACCAGGAAGTGGAAGTTGCTTCCTCCAGCGTATCCACCGAGGGGCAATAATCATGAACGTATAGTCTCTCCGTTTTGAGTTTAGTTCTGACAACACTAATTATTGAGTACTGACAACACCAATTATTATTGTAGACTATTGTGGATCCTATTGCTGGTATCGCGATGCTTAGCAAAGTCTTTTGTGTTCCCAGTTCTGACTAGAAGGGGTGTGGGGAATTAATGATGGAAGTATTATGGAAAACACGGTTGTGGTACAAACATGATTGAAATCAATTGATTTTTTTTTCTTTTTGAGCCAGTGCTGGTTTTTGAAATTCTCTGAAATGTGGGAATATTTAGTTACGGCGGTGATAAGTCTTGCCGCAGCGTTGAAAACGGATTGTAATTTGTTGATCTGCATTGCAATAATCTGGACGTGAAACAACATACCAATTGACTAGTAATTTAGTTGCCTCTTTTAGCAGCTTTATTTTGCCTAACTGAAAGAACCCCATGCTTACAGTTCTGTTTACTTGAAAGTCAGCATCCAGATTGACACCCAGTAGTTTGGTAGATACATGTCTTTGGAGTGATGTCACTTCCAGAAATGGTTATTGGGAATGGTTAATGGTTATCGATATTATGCTGACCTCTCTTTGAAACTCAGTCTTTGACGGATTCAGCTTCAATCTATTTGAGGTCATCCTGCTGGTAATTCATTCTTGACACTAAGTTTCTCTATTTAGTTAGTCAGTTAGTACTGGCCAAATTGTCGTGTGGAGGCATTATTTAGCTCGGACCATTATAAGGTAATTCGATTTAAATAGTATAATATGTCTACCTTTAAGCCGCGTTTTCTTCCTTGCCCCGATTGCAGATTTGTTCCTTGCCCGAGTGCAGAATGCGGAAGAGCAGCAAGGCAGGAAGTAGGTACAAGCTCGTGGTAGGCTCTGTAACTGTAGGCAGAGAGTGGAGAGGAGCGAGATCGGTCTACTTTTACAGTGGTACAGCCTTCGAACGCTTGGCCTAGACTTTTTCACACGAGGAATTTATTGTGTATAATATATATCGTTCCATGGCTACTCAACAAAGTGGCATTTCAACATCCATTTGAAAAGTAATTAGAATTGGAAAAAATAGACCATAACCCAACCTTTTACTTACTCCTTCACTTTCAATGACTTTTCAAAAGATTGATGAAGTTGTAGATACATCGTTGAGTTGTCCGGATACCATAATACATCTGACGACTGTATGGGTGTACGTGAGTGTAGGCCACACCCAAAAATGTGTATTAAAAAAATAATTTCAGTTTTTTTTCCATCTGTCTGTCTGTAATTCCAGTTCAATTAACTTTTAGATTTATGTGTTATCATTTTCAAAATCAGAAGTGTTTGTTTGGAGAAATCATACAAGCGAAAAAATATAATATTTTAAAGCTGTCATATAATATTTTGAACAGAATATTATTTTAATTGTCACTTTAAAAATTGGAACGGATTTATCGAGTTCAGACTGTCCCCATTGACACATTTTATTTAGTCCCCATCGCTCTAACGTCGAAATACCGGAAACACTTTTCGACGAGATATTAGTACGCAATTACGCCTATCCCTTGACTGTCCCGTGATTTTTCACGGATCTGCGCTAGTAATATTCCCCGTGTGTAACAAGCTTTACGGGGTACAGCGTCCTCGGCAACGGAATGCGGTCCGTTAGCCGGCCGGGGCCGCGTTCACACACTGCTCCGGAACCGCTGGCAAAGGAATTCGCTGACACTGTGTACCGCGACCAGGACACAGCACGGCATTACTCTTCACAGATCTGCATACAAAATATTTCACTCATGTCCACCCCTAGCCTACCGAATGCAACCAAGAAATTTGAGATTAATTATAATATTTTAGACGTGTCGAGTGAATGGACGAAGGGAGTGAGAATATAGGTCGAGGACGCTTTCAAATCATAGTATAAGGATGAAAGTTTTTAAATCCCATGTTTTTGCTATTCTTAGGCAGTAGATGCGTACATTGCTGTTGAAATTTTGTATGAAATTAGTTCGTATAAGGATAAATTTAACCGTCTGAAATGTAGCTAGAAATAATCTATAACCAAAAGCTAGTTAGTGTATGTTACGATAAACAAAATAAAAACCTGCAAACTGACATTCACTTTATCGGGTTATGAAATTGCTACAGAATTGATAGATTTTGGTATTGTTTTCCCATTAATTTTCTCAATTAATATTGCATTGGAGGAAAAATAAAGCGAGCACCGCGGGTGCTGACCCAATAAAACACAATGTTTAGGTTAAATTTGTTTTTCGCTGAAGACATAAAAAGTTTCGGAGAAATTGATTTTAAATAAATTGATGTCTTGTGTATCAAAGTTGATATTGCTAGTCCTCTGAAATTGCAGTTAATCGTGGAATTCAGAAAAATGATGAAATTATATCGAAATTGGTTCATTTAGTTCCAGAGAAATAGGAAATCGTTTCGTGAGTATTGAATGCCTAAGACGCAGTATGTTATTTAATTGAGAAGGCCAGTTCTGTTAACGACACGCTCTGAAGGTTTTTTAAATTACGTTTTATGTAATGTTATTGTTTCTGTATTTAGTTTGTTGAATTCCATTTTTTTTTTATAATTTAACCCCAACAGTTAATAAACTCATCGTGGGATCATATATTTATGCAGCACCAAGTATACTATTGTTTTACAATGCAGTTAGTATTCCCAATGCATAACAACTAATATTCACAATGAATACGTATCAACACCAATACTACATAATTAACCATCAAAGTAATTCATAACTAACACTTAACACTATCTACAAAGACACACATCACTGGTACCTATCATACTTTGAGATTTTTACGCTGATGATGAACAGACTAAAGGACTATGCCAATTAAACACAATATTTTCTCGGTTGATAGGGATGGTAATAGGAATGGCTGGCTAGGAATCCTCCCCTCGCACTCGGTGGCATAGCATTGTGCCCTGTGCCTCAGCTATTGAACTGTCCCAGCTCTCAGTGGATAGCGTGCGAAACGGGTTTCGGCATTCCTCAGCGCGATCTCACTGCCCGCTGCCTGCTGCCCGCGTCTCTGTTCTGTATTGGAGAGAGTAATGACCCATCCGCGTTTCGGCCAATGGCCGGCAAAACGACTTTACCTCACCAAAAGCAACAAAACATTCGCTCATTTCCCAATATCGCCCAATGCTTTCAAATCTTCACTTTGACTCTGTGTCCCAACCGATAAAAACAGGTAACAAGACTGCTGAAAAATGTGGAACCTTGTTTGTGATCAGATGTACATGTACAAAGTACTACATAGGTGGGTACTTTATAAGTAATTCGTGATAAGAGTTGTTTTTTGATATTACACCGATATTAATGTATTTACATTGATAAGTTAACGGCCGAAGGACATTGGATGGGTGTGGGACGTGTGGGCTACTGGGAATATTATTTATTTTTATTTTCAGACGTGATGTCATGCGTGTTATTGAATAATTTGGTCAATAATGTAAGTAGTGATGGGAATGATCGATACATTTACATAATCGATACATTTTTATCGATACATCAAAATGATCGAATGATTTCAATAGCTACGGTCAGGGGCAGTATTTTTCCCCGCGGGGGGGGGGGGGGGGGACTAAAAATATTATTTATGTTACCCGGGCGAATTTCAAATATGTATGCATTTCAAAACGCATTTTCCTAACAACTTAATATTATTATAAATAATTTTTATTAATATTCAAATATTAAAATAAAATGTTATCGCAGACAATTTTTTTTATGTACAAAGAAAAGAACTTTCTAATCTATTTAACTTTATTTATGTGTATAAGTTAGGTACCGTAATAAAAATTAAATAAGTCACCGGTTTTTATTCCTGGCAATGATTTCCTTTTTATTTACTAGCAACATAATATTATTTATGTTACCCGCGAATTTCAATTATGTTTTTGCATTTCAAAACGCATTTTCACTAACAATGAATATTATTATAAATAATTATTAAATAATTAGATTATTATTAAATAAAGTTATTCTACTACAGGAATTGTTATATTTTAATTGCATACTAAAAGACTCCGATGTTAATTTCAAATGAATTAAATAATATTTGTTCACATGAAGCAGATATTATGTTCATATGAAAACATATTACTTGCTGATTTTAGTAGACTATTGTATGCTGCCCCGAAGAAACTATAATTATAGCGAAACCCTGTTGAATGTCTGAATTTAAAAATTATGTGTACTAACTTATTCTTTTATTTTAAATATATATATACACTACCCTATATGGCACATAACCTCAAAATAACATAAGTAAACTTTAAATTGTGAAAAACATTCACCATGGCAATCTAAACTAAAACTGGAAACGTAGGTCGTTACCTAAAAGTATTAATTCATCATTTACGGGATGATTATAAATTATAACATCATTATCAACGCGCTTTATCACAATCCGAGATATTTTGACGTATCTTGAAATATAACCTCTCGATTTGCGTTTACGAATGAATTCTGACAGTTCCAAAACGATTGTATCGATTCACTTTCGATGACATTTCAAAACGATTATATCGGACTGTATATTCGAATTAATATTGACATCGATAAGCGAGAATCGATTCCACTTCGATGACATTTCAAAACGATTGTATCGGAGTGTGTATTCGATACGATCATTGACATCGATTTCACTTACGATGACATTTCAAAACGATTATATCGGAGTGTGTGTTCGATACGATCATTGACATCGATTTCACTTTCGATGACGGTTCTAAACGATTATATCGGAGTGAGTATTCGATGCGATTATTGAAATCGATTGTTCAAGAATCGATTTATGTATGACAATGTATCGATGTACATCGATGGTAAAAAAGATCGATTCAACATCGATATTTGATCGATTGTACTCATCGCTAAATGTAAGTGATTAACGAATTACTTGTTTGTTTTTTGTACGTTTAGAGTAATCGTGAACATGCATATCGAATGGTTTTGCCTTATCCTAATATAGGTATAAAAACATCAATAAGGAATTAGAATAATTGCTTTTTTTCTTAAAATTACCTTTTAGAATACAAAACGTTTATTTTTATGTTATACTGCCCAGGAGTTCTAGCTGTCCGGAGAAAATGGAATGGCATTCCTTTTTAGGAGATTTTGTTTGTTTGAAGAAAGTGGGTGGGGAAAAGGAAGGATTGCGAGGATTTAGCTATTCAGATCTGGTCACTAAATATAACGAATGTCATTTGAAGCAACTCACCAAGTGATTTGAAAGTAATAGATCGTCTTATATATTATAAACAAACTTGTGTTATAAAAATATTACCTTTAAATCTTATTTACGTTTGTATACCCTATAAAGGTGTGAATCCAATGTTACCTATTTATGTGTTTACCCAAATGTTTGTCTAATTCTTGTTTTTCTGTTGTTACAGGTGAGTAACCCAGATCCGATATTACCAGCGGCGCATTCCATATCTGGTAAACAAATGTATTAAATGTTCCTTCCTTCATGTGTTCAAACTACTCTCGTCTGGAGCCAGTGAGACAATACCATGCCCGATTGGAGTATGTTGTGAGGCTGAAAGTAGTGGGAGAGGAAGGAGACGGGGAAGAGGAAAAGGAAAGTTGGGAAGTACCTGGCTATTGAGATCTGGTCACCAAACACGGCTAAAGTCATTTCAAGCAACGTTTCAATTCTGAATGGTGGTCTTATACCAGGGCGATCCTGGATGTATCTTCCACTCTGCAACGTGCCGCAAATATGCTGTATATTATTTTAAATTAATAAAATTGTGAAATAACACAAATTTATCATATAAAATGTTTTTGTGCACGCCGGGATTTGAACCCGGGTCCTCCGGATTGCTAGTCGAGAGCCTTGCCCCTCGACCACGGATGCCGTCGCTTAGCGATTTTTTAAAGCAGACAGCGTTATTTTCGTACAAGGCCCCACCAACATCTTTATTTTCATTTGGTAACAATGAAAACTACGTTATTTATTGAGACCGCATTTCGAATTCCTCGGAAACTATCAATTCTTAATAGTTTCCTCTACCTACGCTAAGTTTGTGAACTTGTTTGTCGATTTCTGTAGCTTTAAATAAGTAGTCTGTAGGTGGGTGCTTTTTATAATTCGTGTTATTATATCTGATTTTAATAATCCTTTCTGTGTTTTGTTACTTTTAACGATCAATAATACATTGAAATTGAGAAGAAGTGCAGAGCCGGCTCTGAGAAAACGGCGCCCTGGTGCTTTTAAAAACCTCACGAATTATGGGAAAGGAAAGAAGCAACAGCAAATGTCACAAAACGCCGCTTACGGTTGTTTCGCTCCTTCGTGTGTATAAGCTGCATTAGGTAGTATCAGCGATCAGCGCCTAGTCTCCTTGGCAAGCGATGCGGACTGCTGACATTGCACTTGCACAGGCCCGGCACATACCCGGCAAAGGCCCGGTACAGGTCCGGCACAGGCCCAGCACAGGCTCGGCCCGGCACAGGCCCGGCACGGGCACTGGCGACGTGTCAGGAACACCTCCACTATTTTTATTAAACATTACGTGTAGATACGTTTATTATTTTAATTTTAATATGGTAGTGTACCTAAATCAGTTAGTAACGTTATATTACCTACGGTATTAACATGAGGTAAATATTTATCTCAAATTCACGCATCTTTTACCTTTCACTTTACTTTTCTACCTAAATAGGTAGATACTAACGCAGATGTACAAATTATAATTCCAATTTTGAAAAAAAAACAATAAAGT
Source organism: Limnephilus lunatus (assembly GCA_917563855.2). Lineage (NCBI taxonomy): Eukaryota > Metazoa > Arthropoda > Insecta > Trichoptera > Limnephilidae > Limnephilus > Limnephilus lunatus. The sequence goes on from OU830600.1 coordinate 50,384,917, forward strand.
TAGGTACCTACTTTATTGTTTGCCTGCATCCTTCACACAATCAGTTCCAATTAAATGACACTTAAATTCAATTTTGAGTTCACTGAACCAGTTTACGGGGACGCACAGATAACCGAAATTAGTATTTTTGTTATTTGATGATGTACCTACTTATTGCTATGGTTATTAATAAGCATGGGGCAAATATGGGGAAACGGCGTGATGGTTAGTTAGTTAGCAAATATTTATCTCAAATTCACGCCTCTTTTTTTACCTTTCAAGTTACATCACTACCTAAATAGCAGGGGCGTGCACAGAGTTTTTGATCAGGGTAGGCAGTAGGAAAATACAACAAGTTTCACAGGTTAAAATTTCCATATTTCATCAGATAATTTCAGAATTAAAGTACGACAAACGTTTTTGAACCGACAATTAGCATTTATGAATTGAAAGCAAAATATGGATTGAAAGTTTCCTGAATTCTAGAAATCAATATGTAAAAATAAACAACACTCTTAGTGAACCAAATACAAGCGACTTTGGGATACCACAAGGCACCATTTTGGGCCCTCTTCTATGCATATTATATGTTAATAATATCTTTGAATTGCCAATAACCGGAAAACTCATTTCATATGCAGATGATACTGCCATTATATTCCAAGCAAACACATGGAATGAAATTGAAATAACTGCTAACCATGACATTAATATACTAAAAGAGTGGTTTGACAAAAATTTATTAACATTGAATATTGAAAAAACGCATTATATACTTTTTAATATAAATAACAAAAAAATAGCTCCTACCACGTTAAATATTAAAATTCATGCAAAAAAATGTAGTACTAAAATATCAACATGTCAAAATATTGATTGTTTGTGCATAACAAATAAAAAAGAAATTAAATATCTAGGTATTATAATAGATTATAACCTCAAATGGAAGACTCAAATTACCAACATTATAAATAGATTAAGAAAACTTATGTACATATTTATTAACTTAAGAAATATACTAAACTTAAAAATTCTTAAAAATATATACTACGCTCTAGCCCATTCAATAATACAATATGGTATAGTTGCTTGGGGGGGAGCATACAAAACCTCAATTCTGCCACTCGAAATTACTCAGAGACTATTAATCAAAATTATTACTAAAAAACCATCAGATTATTCAACCTCACAACTTTTTCAAGACTTTCAAGTCCCACCTCTAAAAAACACATACATAAAAAATACGCTGCTTCAAATACACAAAGATCACTCGAAGAAGTTGCACGCCTTAGTACGCGTTGAGAGCAATAGACAAAACACAGCGGGTCGCTTATGCACGCCATTGATGCGTACCAGCTTTGGACAACACTACTACACGTACAATGGAGTGGTGTGGTTTAATCAACTTGGGACAGAGCTAAGATTAGAACCTGATTACAATAAATTTAAAAATAAATTAAATAATAATATCATAAATAAATTAGCTAATTAGAATCAGTAAATATCTCATTGATTTTTTATAGATACTATCACTTTTTTTTCTGCCTTTTCAAACGAACAATACACTCTCGTAAAGATTATGCATTATATATTATATATTTTAAAAAACTGTCTGTTTTTTAAAATATGTTATCTGTTCTTCAGTGTATATATGTACGCTAATAAATTGAATGTATATAGTGTTAATTATAGGTATAATTCTAGAAATTAAAAAATCTTGTAAAAATTCCCTCCCTACACACGAGTTATTCTCAATTAGGGAGGTATTAAATTAAATCAAGAAACATGTTATATACTTACCAATATAAATATAAAAATGTTACATTAAAAAGTTGTAAACAATATGAATTATGTACTATGTTAATATTTCTTTAAATAAAAAAAAAAAAAAAAAAAATGAAAGACAACTATTTGATAGAAATACATAACAAGAAGAAATTCTAGAAAGCACTGCTTAATACTAACAAAAAAAAACCTCGTAGAGGCAAATTCAAAACGACAGTTCTACTCGATGCTTTGTGCATTTCGTTAACATTGAATTTTATTATATCCTGTATGAAGTTACCTCTAGTCAGAAATAATTCCTGCTTAGGCCACATTTTAGTGAGGCAGTCGGAGGGCGCGCGTGTAGTTTCTAGTTACAGTTTATGCCCCGTTTGTAGTTTGCCATTTGATGTGGCGCTCGCGTAGTTTCGGTTGCTCAGCTTTTTCGCGCTTATTTTTGAAAGTGTGTATTTAGTTTTAGCAATAATTTTATAAATTATAATATGATTTACCTGCTTATATTTTACAAACACGGCAGGGTAGGCAGTGCTTATGTGCCTATATGTAGTGCACGCCCCTGCTAAATAGGTAGATGTTATATTCTTAATGAGCAATCTGATGGATTCCTATAAATATGCAGATAAACTGTTGCGATAACCGCCCAAGCATTTTGTGAATGGATAAAAGACCAGTTCATCGCTAAAAAACTTCTCGTGAAGCTACTTCCGGTTTTAAAATTACCTGCAATTAAAACACCTGGAAAGTAGGTAGATGCCACATTTTTTTGAAGAGCTAACAGACTGGATCAGTCAGTAATTTAAGAGCATTAGTACATCCTTGATGGTCGCCTCAGTTGTTACAGTTTTTCAATAAGCTGACGTGTATATAGCATTAGTGGACAGTCCATAAATAAATAAGAGTATGCTTGATAGAAAACGTTCGGTGAACCCGGAGCCTGCGATCCTTTCAGTGATTGCAAATACCAGAGCATGGTACATTGCGGATTGTTATCTCAAGTTCAAAGACATCACCTCTGATCTAACGAGTAACAAATCAAATAATACAAAGCAACCACGTCATAGATCACTTTTATCCAATTTATTAACCCCTCAGGCCTCGGGCCAATTTTTTCGGAAGGTCAAAACATTTCCGCTTTGCAATAAAATCCAAATAAATGGAATATTTCAGAATGCATTTGAAAACTAAAAATTGTTTTTGAAAGGTGATGAAGAAATATGCTTTCAAATTATATAATTTGAAAAAAAAATACAATTTTTTAACATAAAAGTTTTTAATGCAAACATAAAAAAGTTTTTAAAATGGCTCGCCTTACGTTTTTTTTAACCAAAATTACTGATAACGAAAAAAATACACACATTTTTTATTTGGCAAATATATTATCGTCATCGTCAACTCATTTTTTTGTTGTTTCATGTAAACATAAAAAAAAATTCCAAAGTTTCATTTTTTTTTTCAAATTGCAGTCGGTTTCGTAAATAGACCAGGAGACGACATAGGTAAACCCTACGTCATCGAGTACACGGATTAAACAACTTTTTAGTGATAATGGACACTTTGGATAATGAAGATTATTTCATTCATGATTTCTTTGGTCTGCTGACCAGCAGCCTGGCAGTTTTTTGTGTACGATTTTTTAAAGTCTTAAATTTAAAAAAAAATAATTTCTGTATCTTTATTATTTTTTTTTATTTCAATATGGTTATAAAAACTTAGAATGAACAACCACTATGTTATATTACGTTATTTAAAAAAGACTATTATTATAATAATTTTGTGTAATAATATGGGCATGCGATGGCGGCGAAGGGCTCCGCGGCCAGTTTCCAGTAAGTTGTTTCGCGTCGAAAGGCTCTCCCGTCCGATGAGTACACTCGGAACACTCAAAATTTTTTTTTTTTATCATTAGCACTTATTTTATTTAAAATCTGGCATTCTAAGTTTTTAAAACCATATTGAAATAAAAATAGTAATAAAGATATTGAAAATAATTAAAACTTAAAAAAAATGTACACAAAAAACTGCCAGGCTGCTGGTCGGCAGACCAAAGAAGTAATGAATGGGATGATCTAGACCAGTGGTGGGCAAACTTTCTTTATGGGGGGCCAGAAAGTTTAAGAAATTTCAGAGGAGGGCCAGGAGTATATCCAAAATGCATTTTGTTTTAAAATCTATATTTTGTAAAATCTATATCTAAGTCTGTTCGCAGACATACGACGACCCAAACATCGCTATTATTTTCTGGGCGTGATCAATTATCTTTGGATATTCAGTTTTCGGCAGTGTTCTATAAAAAAAATTTTTTTCAGAATTTAAGAACAATTGTTTTAAATGGGGGCTGCACTGCAATTCAATAATTTCTAACTGCAATTCTGCAGGTACATTCTCTGGTCCACATTAAACGGCATTGAAAAAACATCAAGCGATGACTGAATATTCTTAAAATCTTGAAACCTAGTTTCAAATTCTGTGTGAAGTTTCTTCAACGCCCGACTGAATTATTTCGTTTGTTCTCTCTCACTGGTGCCACGGATTCTAAGCGAGGAAAGTGAGTTAAATCATTCTTCTCAATGCAGTTATAAAACAGAAAAAGCTGATTTTTAAATGATTTCATACAACCCCGAAGCTCATCTAAAAATTGATTCCCACCTTTGCAATATTTTATTTTATTGTGTTCGAGCAAATCGGTAAAAAATGCAAAATGCAATCTTTGTTTTCCAAGATCTTGAATTCAGACCATTTCTCTGTTCTATTCTTTAAAACATCTTGTATTTCTTCTTTTAAATTAAAGATCGTCGGCGGGCCGCATTAAATACCTCTGCGGGCCGGATCTGGCCCGCGGGCCGTACTTTGCCCATCACTGATCTAGACTACAGTTTTTCGTTAGTTTTGATCTTGTACTCGAGTAATCGATGCAGCAAGGCAAGCGAAACCGATATGAAACGGTCGGGGCTCGGAAATTTCCGTCGTGTTCCGGACGAACGCAGCACTTACGGCGACGGTGCAGTGGTTGTTTAAACTTCCAACCACTATGGACAATTAGGTAATCTTAAAAAGACTATTATTATTATAAATTAGTTAAATAATATGGGCATGCGATGGCGGCGAAGGGCTCCGCGGCCAGTTTCCAGTAAGCTGTTTCGCGTCGAAAGGCTCTCCCGTCCGATGGGTACACTCGGAAGTCTCAAAATTTATTTTTTCATAATTACCACTTATTTTATTTAAAATCTGGCTTTCTAAGTTTTTAAAACCATATTGAAATAAAAATAATAATAAAGATATTGAAAATATATATAATTTTTTTTTAAATAAATTAGAATTTAAAAAAATCGTACACAAAAAACTGCCATTATGCTGGTCGGCAGACCAAAGAAGTCATGAATGGGATGATCTAGATTACAGCTTTTGGTTAGTTTTGATCTTGCATTCGACCTAATCGATGCAGCAGGGCAAGCGAAACCGATATGAAACGGACGAGGCTCGGAAATTTCCGTCGTTTTCCAGACGAACGCAGCTCTTACGGCAACGGTGTGGTAGTTGTTCAAACTTTCAAACACTATGTTATATTAGGTTATTTTTAAAAGACTATTATTATTATAATTTTGTATAATACCTAATATGGGCATGCGATGGCGGCGAAGGGCTCCTCGGCCAATTTCCAGTAAGTTGTTTCGCGTCGAAAGGCTCTCCCGTCCGATCAGTACACTCGGAACAGTCAAAATTTATTTTTTTATCATTACCACTTATTTCATTTAAATCTGGCATTCTAAGTTTTTAAAACCATATTGAAATAAAAAAAATAATAAAAATACTGAAAATTATTTTTTAAAAATTTAAAAAAATTTAAGACTTTAAAAAATCGTACACAAAAAACTGCCAGGCTTCTGGTCAGCAGACCAAAGAAATCATGAATGAAATAATCTAGACTACAGTTTTTCGTTAGTTTCGATCTTGCATTCGATGTAATCGGTGCATCAGGGCAAGCGAAACCGATATGAAACGGACGGGGTTTCGGAAATTTCCGTAGTTTTACGGACGAACGGCAACCCTTACAGCGACGGTGCGTTGGTTTTTCGAACTTCCAACTACTACGAACTATTAGGCAATCTTAAAAGGACTATTAATATTATAAATTTGTACAATAATATTGACACACGACAGCGGTGAGGGGCACCGCGGCAGGTTTCGTAAGTGGTTTGGCGTCGAACGGCTCACCTGACGGATAGGTACACTCGGAACTCTGAAATTATTTTTTTTTATCATTATCGCTTATATTTTTAAAATATGGCAAAAAAAGTTTTTAAAAATATAATGAAATAAAAATAATAATAAAGATAAACGAAAAATTAAAAAAAAAAAAAACTTTAAAAAATCGTATACGAAAATTTGCCAGGCTGCTGGTCGGCAGACCAAGAAATTCTTAAACGGAATGATCTGGACTATAGTTAGATAAGTTTTTAGATTTTCACGGCCAAAAGCATTTTCGTTGTTTGTTTTTGGGGTGTTATGCCGTGTTGCGCTACCTCCTACTATAGCCTACGTTTCGGACAGCGTTGCAGTGTCCATCATCAGGGCAGATCCGGTAGATCTACATCGTCGGATCTACCGGATCTGCCCTGATGATGGACACTGCAACGCTGTCCGAAACGTCGGCTATAGTAGGAGGTAGCGCAACACGGCATAACACCCCAAAAACAAACAACGAAAATGGACTATAGTTATTCATTAGTTTCATTCGTGTACTCGATGACAAATATTATTACAAATACTATTTTTACCCCACTTTGACGCTGGCTGCCTGCGAACTTGCCAGGCTGCCGGTTGGCAGCCCTGCTTTTTTCTCATTTTCTAATCGACTTTTATCATATGAAACCATTCCCGTTCGTGTACTCGATGACGTAATTTTTTCGAAAAAAATCGCTGACTATTTCCATGGCAGCGCGGCTCCTGCCAAGAAGCGCACCGGCAGACCAGCTTTTTTAAGGTTTTCTATCCGTCCATTATCACTAAAAAGTAGTTTCATCCGTGTACTCGATGACGTAGGGTTTACCTATGTCGTCTCCTAGTCTAAAAGGTATACATATATTTCAATTATTTTGCGTTTAACTCTTAGATTTGAATTTGAATTTGTGGTGTTCTCTTTCTAAAAGCGTTTAGGTAACCTTTCGAACCTTGATAGAAAGGTGGATCCAACGATTTCTATGAGATCTATATAAGCTGTTCCGGAAATAGAATAAATTAGTCTGAGGGGTTAAATTTATAATATAATATGATTACTATATTATTTGTATAATTATAAATTTACTATACCGTTGGTACGTGGGTGATAAATGATTGAATGATTGAAAAACGTCAGTTTGAACATTTACCATATTTAGACAAGCAGGCGCCTTCCTGACCGTCGAATTCAGTACGTGCTATCCATGCAGACTTGCTATAGCGTGAGATTGTGAATGGAAAAAGTTTCCCTTTTGCTTAGATTTCACCTTGTGCCCGTGTTCGTTGGTCATTAAAAATGACTATTTTTAAAGAGCAATACATCGACACGTCTGAATAGTAATTGGTCAGCGCGAAATAATAAAATGAGATGCATCCCGGGAAACGTCCAATTGAGATGCAAAATTAAATCTCTTAAAAATTTGTCATGGACTCGTTTTATGCACAAGGTGTATTTTAATTTTGAGTCCAATGCAAAGTGTTTTACAGAGTTGTTGAGGAATGAATAGGAATGACTGAAAACGAAGCCCTAGCTCTTCATGTTTTCTATTACAGAAGTCATTGATATATCGTTTGAACATCAATTTAGGAATGATATTTTATGGTTTTATTATAATAATATAGTATGATCAAATTAATATTGATACCTTTTTTTTAATTAATGAAGACAATATTTTCGAAACTCAATCAACATATGTCCCTGTCTGTCTGTCTATCCCAGAGGTTCCTAAACTTGTTTAGAATGACCGACATTCGCAATTTATGTTTCTATTACTAGATCGAAATTAAACATTTATATTGTGTTCACTATTCTCCACAAATTAGTTGAATATGCAAATTAATTGATTATTTTTTTTCTCGGAAATGTTAGTCACACCGTGCTGCTCAAATATCTGCATTAGTAACAACTACCTAATTTAATATAATTGGTTTGGCAACCTTTTGCCAATTCATTACGTGTGCACATGCTTTTATACAATGCATCATCATGTCCGTCCGTTCAGCAGTTTGTTTAAATGCGAAATCAATTGAAGCAAAGGTAAACGAAACACGGCCTCGCGGCTTGATTCTCCACACTTCAGAGGCTTTTGTTCCTAAAAGCACAATCACCTTTTACACACAATACCAGCGTAATAGTATCGCTACGAAGCCGAATGGCGCCGTGTGCCGTGTAACATACAACACACAGCACAGTGCGCTCGTGTGCTGTAAACCCATAGACTCTCAAGTAGGGGAGAAGTGGCATGAACGGGCCGACATATTTAAAGAAAAATATGCTTTCATGAATATGAAAAAGTCACACGAAGTATTAGAAGAGTCTGGTAGATGGTAAATTAAACAATGCCCGCTAAACTCATTGAATCATTGAAATATAGGTAGGTATTTATACGAGCTTATTTTATTTTTAAGTAAAGACAATCAAACATAATCGTTTTCTTAGTTAGGTGCGTAGATATAATTAAAAGAAATGGAGAGTAACAAAAATCAAGCAGAAGAAAAAAATATTATTTCCTAGTTGCAATTTACACAAAAAGTCACAAAATTCATGGGCCATCCATATTTTACATTTGACCAGTCCACTGAACTTTTTTCTTGTTTTTTGTTTTTGCAAGGAGCCGGCTCCTTCAACGGTGAGTTTATTGGTTCTTTCAAAACATTCGCTAATAATATTAAATTACTCCAATTTCAAGCACACCGTTAATAATACAACATTGTGTGAATTTGAACACAAAACAGTATTCAAGTTGCATTTATTGATGTAGCAACAGATTCAACTCACCACAGATTATGTCATAAGTCAACAAAGTTATAATCGATTCCCCATATATGTGCGCAATATAATACAAAATTTTACAATGTTAACATTTTTAACAATACCCTTTAGAAATACCGATTAGAAGTAACTCGTACGATCGAAAATTAATATAAGAGTGTAAAATGTACCGGGAGCATCTCATATCCTTATCCTATTTTCCTCTTCCTCTCCTCACCAAAAATTAATTTTTAGAAATAAAACTCCATCTCCAAGTAACTTTATCAAAAAGTTTTCTTCTTCTTTATGTGCCTTATCAGGTCCCCCCGACGTTGGCGATCACTCTTGAAAAGGTCTCTCTGTCTTGCGCTGCCCGGAATAGCTCCTCCACACTTCTAATGCCGGTCCACTCTCGTATGTTTCGCAGCCAAGACATTTGTCTCCTACCAGGCCCTCGGCGACCCTCTATCTTGCCTTTCAATATTAAATGGAGCAAGTGATACTTCTCCCCTCGAAGTATATGACCCAGATATGAAATTTTCTTGATTTTAATTAATGTAAGCAGTTCCCTATCTGCTCTAGCCCGCCTGAGAATTTCTATGTTGGTGATCATGTCGGTCCATGGGACCTTGAGCATTCTCCGGTGAAGCCACATTTCGAAAGCCTCTAACCTGTTCATGGTATTTATTTTCAAGGTCCATGTTTCACAACCATACAGCAAGACCGACCACACATAACATTTTAGCATTCTCTGCCTTAATTTTAAGCTTATATTGTCATTGCAGAAGAGGGATTTCATTTTTATGAATGCAGTTCTTGCTGCTTCAATTCTGCACCTAATCTCTATATCTGGGTCAAGATTCTCCGTGAGGATACTGCCGAGGTATCTAAATCTCTCCACCTTTTCGACATTACAACCATTTAACTGAATCATTGATCCAGAGTGATCTAGTCGTCCAAAAGTCATCCATTTAGTTTTATTGACGTTGATTGTTAGGCCCAGTTGCTCACCAGCATTATTAACAAGATCTAATAGGTCTTGGAGGTCACTGATACTGTCAGCTAGTAATACAGTATCATCTGCATATCTTATGTTATTAATGACAACTCCGTTGATCTTGAGACCCTTCTGGGTATTATTTAGGGCTCTTTTGAAGACATAGTTGGAATAAAGATTAAATAATAGTGGCGACAGGATACATCCTTGTCGTACTCCACGCTGAATGGCGATTGCATTAGATCTCTCATTCCCATGTCTTATTTCTGCTGTTTGGAACCAATACAGGTTTTTAATGAAATTCTGGTCTTTGGTGTCAACGTTACAATCCGCAAGCATTTTCATTAGGTCAGCATGTTTTACCCTGTCAAATGCCTTTTCGTAGTCAATAAAACAGGCAAAGACTTCCTTTCTTTGGTCACGACACTTTTGCAATAGTACGTCGACAGAAAATAATGCTTCACGCGTACCGAACGCATTTCTGAAGCCAAACTGAGTGTCATCTAAGTCCTGCTCGCACTTCGCGTATCCTGGCATGTATTATTTTAAGGAATAATTTAAGGACATGACTCATCAAGCTTATTAATCGATAGTCACTGCACTGCCAAAAAGTTTTGGCTTGACTTAATTTATCTTTGTACCTATCTCTATATTTTATATATAAAAGCTGTTTGTCACATACAAATAAATAAACTTCCTTTTTAGCATCGAAAACGAACATTTTAAATTTTATTTGTAACTACCGACCCTTTGTAAGGCTCCTCCACGCCACCTCTCCCCTAGTCATAAGCACACATGGTACAGGCGGTACTACAAGCCCAGTGTAGTGGCTAGCTTGTGTAATGTGTAGTGTGTAGAGGTAGGTAGTCGGCTAGGTACTAATAGTAGCTAGGAGTGTGGCGGAGTATGGTGCACCGCAGTGTAGTAATAATAGTAGTACGATTTGCTACTCCGAATGCGCTCGCTATGTTGTCCCTTGCTGAATGAATGACTGCAATTTTTTGCATTCATAACGAACTTCATTGATAAAGTGGAGAGGACTTGTGCTTCGCTCAAAGAAACTTATCCCCACCAAACGAAATGCCCGGTGGGGTTAAAAAATCACACATTATTAATGTGAGTTTGTGATGAATTTATGTTTTTCAAAGATTTATCCACTTAAATTTGATTGTTTATTTAATTAAATGAAAACAAATAACTTTATACTATAAACCAGTATACTATAATCAATATTATCTATCAACATATTTCGGAAACCAAGTTTTCTTCGTCAGGATAAAATTAATATATAATTATGGTGGTTTTTACATAGTTATTTGTTTTCATTTAATTAAAACCGATCCCACAAAGTATATTTGCAAAGTTTGAAAAAGTTTATTTAGTTATTTTTAATTTAAATTACTGCAAAAAAGGGAAAAAAACGTGCTGATAAGCACTCAACTCTTTCGTATGTTTTTGAAATATGCATTTGTCCCCATCGATTCTTCCTAAATTCGAATCTCGTTTTCCAATTTATTGCTGACATTACACATGTTCTCGTTCAGCCATTATTATTTTTCGAAGGTAGGTTAGTTTTTTCGTTTTACTTTTATGTAATTTATTTTGTGAACATGATGTATTTTTGTATAGAGTACGTGATTTGTCATTTTTTATGAGACATGCCCTTAGGTACGTAATGTTCTTTCAAATGAAAGTAGGTACATTTATTAAAAAAAACATGATTTTTCTAATAATTTTACAAGGTTTTAATGTAGGTCTGAAAGGGTTAAGGTGCCGTAGTAAGCGCTAAAAAAGGAGAAGAAGATAGTTTGAAAGGGAGATATGTAAATATGAATGTTAGAGGGAGCGCGCTAAAAACGATATAATTAAGTGAAAATTGTGAGAATATTTAATAAACACGAATCGTTTAAAGTAGAGGAAAAAGTCTTTCGACAAATGTATTCTGACAGGACACCCGGGAGGTAAACGAAAGGCGAGCAGACCTAGACTGAGATGGGAGGATGATGTCAGGAAGGATGCAAGAGGATTACTCCATGTTGCAGATTGGAAGACGACGGCCGAGGACAGAGGGCGGTGGAGGCTTATTTTGAAGGAGGCCAAGGCTCGAAATGGGCTGTAGCGCCATTGAAGAAGAAGATAATACCTACATATATGTTGAATAACGAAACAAAATGTATTTTTAATCATTTTCAAAGCACGCTTTGCATTTTTTCCTATCGGGGGAATTTCATTTAATTACCTTTTCGGCTATACGAAAGTATAGATATTATCTTCAAACATAACATAAATTAAATTGGGAACTTAAAAACTTCAATAGTGTTCATGTGAAATGTGTTATAAATCCGTAGAAATTCGGAATGCGGGGACTTATGAACAAAAATTTTAACAAAACAAAAAACGACTTAAAAAAATGCACTAAAAAGTAAAAAAATAATTTCGTACGATTGTTATTTTTGGAGTCGGTGTCAGCCAAGGTAACTACATACATTGGAGTTATAGGTGGGATTTGGAGATCTTGGCTGACAGCTGACACCGACTCCAAAAATAACAATCGTACGAAATTATTTTTTTACTTTTTAGTGCATTTTTTGAAGTCGTTTTTTGTTTTGTTAAAATTTTTGTTTATTTTTAATTTTTAGTGACGAGCGTGCGTAAAGTTTTACTTCAAAAAAAAAATCATCGAAATCTGTTGGCGTAATATTGAGTTATTCGTCCATTTGTCGCGCACATACTTATTGCAAATTTAAGACATATATGGTTTTCTCATGGATCCCATTGTCAGAACTGGGACCACACGTGAAGCACCAGCTTTCTAATAAAAAAAGAATCATCAATATCGGTTCACCCAATCGAAAGTTCTGAGGTAACAAACATAAAAAAAAAAACTAAATAAAAAATAATAAAAATACCGTCGAATTGATAATCTCCTCCTTTTCGAAGTCGTTTAAAAATAACAATGAACCAAAATTAGTTTTAAAATAATATATTATATTTGCAGGTGTGAACCGTAAGGCATTATAGGTAATAGGTAATCTAATTACAAGATTTTTTGTAAATTCAATTTAAGTCTCGTTAGATTAATTTCACGTTCTAATCATTTAGTTGCGCTTGAATTATTGTGAGCATTCAAATTTTAAAAAATCCATTTAAATAACTCATTCAAACATTATCCTCGTATTTTTAACCACTGCCATTGAAGGAAGCGATATTCGTGTTCATAATGCCATTCAGGCGATTCGAATTAAAATTATTAGGCATTTTATTCGCCAATTAAAATAATAACTAATTAGGTTTAATTCAGGCGGGAAACACGTTCCGACTCTCAAATCGCCAATACGAGATTCTGGATTCGGGCCCGCATCATGAAAATTATACACGATAAAAGATATCCTGTTTTGATGTCAAAATACATGATTTTTTGTTGTTTTATAATAATGCTTTTTTTTTAAAGACTAACATTCCCGGGATACGAATAACAACTATATTTTAGCACTCCATGCCATAATTACAAGCAGAAAATGTTGGTCGTGTGATGTGGGGAATTATAGTCAGCAGAGTAATTAAACGCACGACGCTTGGGTGGGAACCTGACGCATTAGTCAACTCAGTTACCAACTGATAAAAAGTTGCTCGTTCTCTGGCGGGAACGCGTAGGAGATATCAATCCATGAATTATGCTAGATAATAAAAGTATTAATATATTTTGATTATATTTTTGTGCAATTGGGTAGATAGGTACCTATTTTCAATCAAAACGTAAGTTTTTGTAAGGCTTTGTGAACGGTTAAACAACCATTAATATATGGTTGTTTTATCTGTTGTGTAAAATTTAAAACACGTTAATTAGTATTATAAAGTAGTTAGGGGTTAAGTACAATTAATATGAGGTTTTCGATTATGCGGTGCCAGGTGCCAGTTGGTTAAATAGAATCTCCTCCACGGAAAAACAACAATTTTAAAAAAATGTATCATGATAACTTTCAACAATACTCCTAAGTATACACATTATGTCGATAGAAAATTGAAGTTTTTTTTATTTATTTTATCATTTCCAGAGGTACACTTGTTTAAGAATTTAAGAAGGAATTTCAAAAGTCCACTTATTATTTAATGCAGACCCAATGTTACTGGGAAAATGACCAACCATTTTAATACGCACGATTTATTCTGTGTTTCATAATAATATTACGTTCTGCTGGGTGTGGGAACTGGGAACAATGACCCAGGAACGCAATAAACATATTCAGCTAGAGTTACAATAATCAATTCTAATAAAGATGTTGAATGAAGTCGGATCATAAAACTATTAATGTTCCGCGAGGAGAATTTCAACAATGGGCGAGCAACTAAAGCCGACTAAAGTAGAATGGACCCTGAATCACCTACCTAGTTGTTATTTGAAAAGGAAATGTTAGATACTAATTACGTATTTTTGTCGCGTAGTAATAATAATATTCGAATTAGGAATAATTTATTATTGGTAAGAAACAAACAGCTAAAACACCGTTTTCACCGAGAAAATTTGGGGGTGATTTATTCATGATAATCTAAGAAAAAAATCCTGTTAAAAATTTTTTTAAACAAAGCAATTCTCATTTCATTAACAAAAAATGTGATTAAAATATTATTTTTTTTAAAGATTTTCACGGCCAAAAGCATTTTTGTTGTTAGTTTTTGGGGTGTTATGCCGTGTTGCGCTACCTCCTTCTATAGCCGACGTTTCGGACAGCGTTACAGTGTCCATCATCAGGGCAGATCTGTCACAATGACGTCCGCGTTTTGCAAGACAAAATACTAATTTAATCCTCTGTGAAGAGAGTACCTACATCATATTTTATTTACTCGAGCATAATACCTGTATAATAATTTCTATATTATCAGATTAGTCCTAATTCAAATATTTACTTTAATTTAATTAATAATAATGTTAATAATTTTATTATTATTATTTTTTACTTGATTGTTGTTTGGATAAACCTAATTTCACAAACGAAACATAGGATTCTTTTGTAGCATAGGTAACTATTTTTAATAGAGTTATTCTAGAGACATGAATATTCGTCATACTTAAATATCATTCGTCATAGTCAAATCGAGTACATCTCGACAGTATAGGCACCTAGTTATGCTAATCATTCACTCAGGATAGAAAGAATTCAAAATAAATTCTTAAGATATATTAATTTCAGAATGGGTATTACAAGGGAATGTATCAACTATGATTATCTACTATGTCAACTTAATTTATTACAATTATCCAAACGCAGAATAGTATATGACCATGTTTACATAAAATCATAAATTCAATAATTGACAACCCTGAACTATTAAACTTGTTTTCTTTCCATATACCTCTCAATTTAACATCGAGGCAGTATCTACCGTTCTATTGTGACAACTCCAACACAGAATCACAATTGTATACCCCCATAGACATATGAATATTAATAGACCAGAACAGAAAGGTAAGGGGTAGAAACCAACTACAGCGGGACGAAGGGCGGGAAGATGGCTTTGGTGATATGTGATTCGTCAAAACTCAATCTGACAGTATATAGGCATCTCGCACTATAATATCACCATTTAGTTCTTAAAAGTAAACTCTGCTTTTGAATGAATAGATCTTTTTACATGGGAGCGCGAATTGCTTGCCGCGTAATGAAAAATTTTGCGAAGTCCAAATAGGCAAAGAAAGGTCGCCTATAAGGTCGAGTTCAATATTTTGCTGCGGTATTCAGTTAAGACACTTTTACAAATGTTTCATAATTTACTTACCCCAGTAAAAAGCGACGGGAACACGCCATGAATCTCGAGTGATAGTGGATTTTGAAAAACGATCATATTATGTGATCTGAATTAGCTTAAAATAGTGTAAAATAATACTTGCCTATGGAATTTAATACGACAATTGGGTTTATTCTCTTTTTCACTTCTATTTGACACGTTTTCAAAACACAAGCCACTGTTTTTACCGAGTTATTTCTTAAAATGTACCGATGAGTGCTCGACGCTGGTTCGCAGAAGAATGATGACGTCACATTTTTTAGATTAACGCGAACCCATACTCGATCCCAGCCGGTTCCAATGGAATGGTTCCAATGGGAGGGGGAAATAATACGCTTTTATCACTTAGGGCAGGTCTACTAATATTCATATGTCTATGTATACCTCCGTTCGCCGTCTACAAAATGTGGGTAATGACTATAAAGATGTTGTTGACATATTTAACACATCATTCACTAAATACAAACAAGTCATAGTAGAATTTATAACAGAAAGAAGAACAAATTTAATTAATCAAACTGCATGCGTCGAATTATTTCACATGTATTGTACTTTTCCCAGTCTACAGTTTTTCCATCTTGCATGGTGGAGTATTTGGTTTTTATTTCAATTTGTTTTTTATTGTATTTTTGTTTTAGATTTGGTTATGATTTTGATTTTGTTTTGTTTATGATTTTTTTTTATTTTGTTATGCACATTTAGATTTAGATGTTCTTTGTTAAAAAAAAGCATGTTAAAGCCCAGCCGAGCGTGAAATTCAAAATAAATCCATAAATATTAATAGATTTTGAGAACTTTTGGGCTAAACTTTCAGCTTATATTTTCAAACTATCATATCCATAAAAAAGTGCATACCCTAATTGCATAACCAGGCTATCCGGTTAGTATCTACTTATCTGAAGTCATTGAAAAGTCTGTATAGAATTTAAATTATTACACTAGTGCGCAAATGCGTCGAGTCACTGATATACAAAAAGTCACAAACCTAAATAACTATTGATTATTTCGTATTTAAACCTGATTTTTTCCCCTTATAAACCTTTATCCAGACCTTTAATTTTACCTACAATAAAAACATGAATATTTCAAATAAATATCGAATCTTCGTTATATGAATAGTAAATGGGGATAAGATAACAATTATTATAAAATCATGCAATGTGCGGTGTTTGTGAAAATATTATGTCCACTTCGTACAAAATAATTAGATTGAAAATAAAAAATTGTACTATCATTTAATAACTGTAAATATCGAAAGTAACCTTCCAGATAACTATGTTTTCTGTATCTGTTTGAAAATAACTAAATAGAGCCTAGGATGTCATATTTTTACATATCGATTTTCATGAAAACGGCGCTATACAAATTATCCAATTATGATTTTTACGACTTTATGTCCGGGTTAAATCTTCCCCACAAGAAAAACTAAACCCTTCCACATACTTTTTCACAAATAATCATCTGGTCAATCCACGCTATGTAAGTGCACTATATATAAGTATAATAAATACAAAACAATACAAGAACAACATGTCAACCTACCAGAGACCAAATGGGAAAATATTTGACTGACTCCAGATATTTTCATATCAGAGGGTTCGGCTCGGTAGAACCGATAAATCCCACTGATCCCTCAATATAAATATTTTAAAATCTTTCGGAATCATACATGTTGTACCTATTTAAAATGATTGATTTTTGCATTTTAATATATAAATTCTTTGACAAATCTAATAAGCTTAAATTTTGAATAAGAGAGCTAGGTATAATGCCGCAGTAGCCGAAATAACAAATGGTAATATTTTTTAGTCTGAGAATGCCAAATTCTTTTAATCTCATTTCCTAAATTTGTATATTTTCTGATCTTTTCAGAAACAGTTTTTTTTAATATTACAGGAATTTGGAATGAGCTACATCTATGATATAAGTTATTATTTTTAGTTTTGTCATATCATATATCAGGTCTATTATGACTAATTGTTCTGTCTGTTAGTATAGTTTTATCATAATATATTTTATAAAATTCATTTTCCAAAGATGAATTTGGTCCGTATTCATAATATGGTAATATATAACGGCAGTCAATCAAGTTATGTTTAATTCCCAAACTTTGATGAATTATTTTTAAAACCTGATTGTGCCTAAATGCATACTCTGACGGCGCTAATACAGAACATCCCGATATAATATGTTCTATAGTTTCCGGAAAAGCCAAACATTTTCTTCTTAAATCATCAATTTGATTTGTATCTTTGATTATATGGTTCCTATAATTTTTAATATTAATGACTCTATCTTGAATGGCAATCATAAATCCTTCTATTTCTGCGCTCAATTCTCCAATACTCAACCATTTGTTTGACGAAAGTTTGTCAACATACGTTTGGTTGAGATAATTGAAGTGTTTTGCGTAAATAATTTTATTTGACCAGGAATCTAATAATTCCTGGTTGGTATTTACAAAAAAAAAGTGTTATGATTAGATATTATTATTATTATTGAACTTCCTCCTTCTTTGGCCAACGTTTTGGACATTATTATTAATCGTGTAATAATATTTGGCCAGGTGTATAAACACTTTAAAACAATTAGTTCATTCTCCAAAGCTGGTTGTGTAAGTGGGTACCAATAACACAACACCCAGCACCTAGTAGAGTAGTGTAGACTGTAGAGGTTCGTGATCTGAAGTCGGCTGGCCTTGAGTCTGTAGCTCACCGCTCCTTAATTAAGGCTTGTTTATTATTTATTCCAAACACTAATCTGCGATGCTGACCGTTCGTTACACCTTCCGATACGTCTTAGGCCCGGATTACAGCAAGCACTACTACTCAAACTCAAAACCTGGTTAAATTATTATTATGATGTGTGGTTGTTGTTGATGCCGAATAATGACATACCACCTACAAAGACGGCATTTGGTACTACTCGATTTCGTATCGTCATGATGGAAAATGTATTATTTTTACAAAATTAGCTTTGAGAAAACTTCAAACATATTATGTACGTACCTACTTGCTGAAAGAATACGGCGTGTCTGAAGGTTGCCGCGATAGTCATTTACTTAGTTCAATTATTTTTTTATTGTTATTTAATATTTGTATTTTTTTACATGTTACTCAGTGTTATAAAGAAAAATTATAATAGTCGTCTTACCTCACCATATAGAGACAATTCTCTTGTGTTTGGAATGGGAATTTTAGCTCAAAATAATCTAATCATAAATTAAGTAAAAATAAAATATTTTAAATAAATAAATTATGAAAACGCAAGATTTTGAAGAGTAAGATTTTTTTTAAATAACACATTATCTTAGTAGTTCAGGTGATTTTTTTCATTTAATCTGAAATTCATGAATATTACTTACAATAATTTTTAGATTTAAAGGAAGGTTGTTAAGTAAAGTAAGTTATTTCTAGATGGAGACAGGTATTTTGAATTGCTTGGTATTCAACTTTTGGGATTTTAATGTTATTCTGTTGTCTTGCTGATATAATAAATTAAAAATTATTTAGTTAACTGTTTTTTTTTCTTTAATTGTCTTAATAAAATATGGTAAACGTTTGATTCTCGACTTCGCCCCAGCCTAGGAATGAGCACTCTTTTTTCGAACCATTTTTCTTATTGGACAATTGAAAAATATGAAGTAAACAATATGGCGCCCACTCTTATTGCATAGACAGTTAGATGGAAATTTCAAAGCTCATAAATATATAAAATGAATTTCTACCTGAAAGTTTTGTTAATCTAGAAATTTCACTTAAAAAGAAAAGCTTTTGAAATTTCGTGATGTCAATTCTCACTGTTTCAGATTTTTGATTGCTTGAGAAGGTTTTTTTTTTTGTATTTAATGTCAAGCCGTTTCTGGAATAATGCAATTTGAAAAATAATAACGCTGCCAAATTCTCTTTTCAAATTAAAAAAAGCAATATAGGAGACACGTTTCTTGCGATAAATCTGCCTATGGCTTTGTTTAACCAGGACTAGTATAGAGCTAGATAACGGTGAATACGAATAGTGGGCAATGAGTGACGTCGTGCAGTGCGCAGTGTGAGTGTGCAGTGGCGGGCGGCCCTGCGTTGTCTCTATAATTAGTTGTTTACAGGGTTCGCCAGCCGGCACAGTCCGCCCCCACTGCCCCACTGGTGAGCCCAAACGGTCCATTTCGTAAACGAACACTATTTTAGATACTCTATTTTCACCGTTGCTATTTTTGTTCCTGGACTAAAACTGCGTATGAAAATGAAAAATCCATAACATTTCCCTGGACTCTCTTAAATGCGAATCAATGGGCTATTCTACAGTATCTTCAGGGGCGCGTGGAAACATTCTTGTCTGACGTCTTTCTCAGAAGTATCAACCGCAAGGTGTATGAATGCGGCTAATGATCCGAACATAAGGAAAACATTTATACAAAAAAACAACTCAAGAACTACATTTCTTTAAATTCCTTGGAATCTAGCGTTGTATGTAGGTATAGGTAGGTTAAAAAATAACTAGTTTTACTATCTCTCACAAACACTGTACAAACATTATGATATCTTGTCTTTTTTGACAATTTGAGGAATATTTCAAAGCCTCGTAGCTCATGTTGGAAATGATGTTCCAAGTTGAAAATAGTTGCGTTGACCAATTCCAGACAAATTTCTTCTTTAGAAATCACATTTGCGGTTAAATTTTGATAATGCAAGCAAACATGTTGAAAAAAAAGAAGTTTCTAGTTAATCGAACTAGGTACCTGGCAGTGCTAACATTTTGTTGTTAGCAGACTTTCAGTGTAGCTTCTATAAATAAAGTGCATTGGCATTAACGTCCACGGGATTGTTATAATTAGAAGACCACCGCTACCGCCACCGCCTGGATTAGTTTGATTAGTATCTGCGTTGCCTACCACATTCGCAGCCGGCCTGATATGCCGACTATCTCCGTTCCCTGATGATGCAGCTACGTGCCCGACCACTGAGTCATCTGCTCCGCGGAAGTATTTGCGTCCCGCCTAGCCTGTGGCCTGTGGCGCATCGTCTAGGTGTTGAATTCACAGACATCACTCGCTTCAACTGGACTGTGAGTGTGGATCTGTGGATATACTGGCCGATGAACATCCATTGCCCTGAACTGCGTCACAGGGTATAGACATAGACAATAAATCAACCATGCGACGCATCGGATAACCAACAAATAAACAACTCTTCGAACAAACATTCAAAATTCATACAAGTTATTGGCCCAGGTATATATATAGCGATACCGAGCATTATTTTGGAGTAGTTAATTAAAGTATTTACTAATGTATCGCTATCCTTCTCTGTTGCACAAATAAATAGCATACGCGCTCACTTTCAATTAATATTTTTTTAAATATAAAATAGTCTTGCCAGGAATTTTTTAGACAACCCACTCAAGATATATTTTCTAATATATAAAATTTGATATACAATAAATTTCATCCATTAAACATATGGGTGAAGGTCGTTTCTATTGCGGATCCTCTACTATAAAGCTCCTCTCTGCTCTAAATTGACTGCTTTCAGTCTGTGTGTGGCGTGTTTTTTTTCCATGTATTTACATTATAAATACAACAAATATGCTTTGGATAAATTGATTCTTAGCGTTTTCATTGAGTAGAATTAAAATAAAATTATTAAGTAATTATTTACTTTATAAAAATTGTAAGCGTAAACTACTAAAAAATGTTTTTTCTTTTATTACAAATGTATGACACGTACAACACTTATAAGAAACAATTTTTAAAAACTACTGTTTTGTGGGTAAAATTATCACTGACAGTTTCCATAGATTAACTTTTGTTTCCTTCGTATTTAACTCAACCTTTGCGCTTGAAATCATGACCTCTAGACTCCGTTAGCGATTTTTATGCCTATTACCTTGTATCATAGTGAGGCATGGAATTGGCAAAGGAAGATTGAAAGTAGACTGAATGCTGTAGAAATGAGATCCCTAAGGCTTATGTGTGTTAAAACCATGTATGATCGTGTGAGAAAAGTGGAGATCCGCAAAGAATGCAAGGCTGATGTAAGCGTAATGAGTAAGATCAAGAAAGGAACACTCCGATGGTTTGGGAATGTAGAGCGAATGAACGAGGAAAGGAGTGTAAGGAGAATATATGACCCAAATGTGAATGGTAGAAGAAGTCGGGGACGCCCGAGAAAGACATGGCATGACCAAGTGAATCAGATACTTGAGTCGGCCTATGTCAAGGTCAGAATAATAGAAGAGCATGTATGAGACGATGTATGAATGTGCACGAGGCAAGGAATGTGTGCCAAGACCGAGTTGTTTGGCGGTCCGTCCTCACTGCGTTATGGTTAGGTAGTTACCTATATTCGTGGCGATATAAGGCACACTAAGAATAAATACATTTTTGATTTGTGGCTTTCTCTTAAAACAATTTTTGTCCCGGAGAGAATCTTATGTCCTGTTAGATTTTTAAGGCCAAGGCTTTCAGTCTCAATCTCCCCGGCTTCGGAATTTACCAATGATTATAATACATATACACAATAATTCATAAAAGTCATTTCTTATGAGGAATATAAAAGCTAGAAATATTTCGATTCTCATGCCTGCAAAATTTAAAATCGAGCGTTTTATTTATTTAAGTAAGCAAAAAGGTGGTTTTTATTTATTCTGTGCATCCTTGAGGTGATTTTTCACAAAAACGGCGCTTTATAAATCAGCCAAGTATTATTATTATTATAAGTTTACAAGAATGAAAAAGTTAGAACATAGAAAACCTTTAAAATAGTCTTAGCCGTAAAGGGGTATTTAAAAAAATTGTTTCTCGTAATTACTTCATAGTAAAGTCTTGAAAAAACATTTTTTTAGTCGTTTACGCTTATATTTTTTGTTACGCAAATAATAATTTTATTGTAATTCCGATACAACGAAAAGCTAATAAAAGCTTCAATTTATCCGTGGCATATTTTTTGATGTTCATACTGCAAGCCAATTCGTCGTAAAGATTAATCTAAATAGTATCTATATAGGATTTCACGTATAACTTCACCTTAAAACCTATGTACCGCGAATATGTTTTTTCTTCGGGCGAATTTATTAAAATGCTGTTTTTTTAGTGTAAACGACATTAGGTGCATTATATATTTTATGACTTGCCTTTTGAATGCATTGTCAGAGCACTGTGCCTGCCTTGCGTGCCTTTGGAAGGAAACGACAATCGTCAAGCGTAAAAATAAATCTGTGTCTTTAAATTTTATCTTATGGTCAAAAAAGGAATGCAAGAAGTGCACAACTTTTTCTATGAATTTTTTTTTGTACATACTTTGGATTCTATAGTTTGGTGGACCATTAGATATTATATTAATTCACGTGTAAGACAGTCATCAAAATTATATTCATCGAACTAACGATGTATTCTAACTAACGATGATTGTATTGTATTTTGAAAAGTAATTGTATTTTACTAAATATATTAAAATTGTAATGATTCTTTAAACTTTAAACGATCGCATTAACTCCTGGCCTGAAAAGTGATGTTTTGGTTATTTCTCAGGTCATTTCCTTGAGGTTGCATTCTTGTCTAAGAATAATAATATCGCCTATGGGGCATGAGGCATGAGGCATGAGGCACGGGGCTCAGTTCGCGGGCCGACGCGCGACGTGGTATTTCCTGTAGAATCGCATTCCGCCGCTGCCTTTCTTTTCATCTCCTCCCTCGCGCTTCTCCCGCTCTCCAGACTGTCTCGCCCTTGTTTTCTTTTTGATTAGAGCGACTTGAGTCTTGTGCGCGTAGCATACGCGCCGCTCGTGAGTAGGTACCCGACGATATATCAGAAAATACTGTTTTTTTATGACAGGCCATTAACATCTTCAATGGAATAATCGAAGTTAACTGTATTTTACGAAAACATTTCATCAATTGTAATCCCAAAACCTGACGACTCAAACTCCGAAAGATGTTGACTTATCTCAAGTTACCCACTATGTAATTTTTCAATTTGGGAGGCGGGAATGGGTACCGCCGCCCCTGGAACCTTTATTGGATAACCAACACCTCTGCCATAGGTCACCCCAAGTGGTTCGCTACGTTTGGTTATAGCAGGGGTGCCCGGGTTCATGGGGTGAGGTTTGTCTAGGTCTTGGAGGTGAATGACCAAGACACACTGAACCCCAGATTGCTGCCCACCCCTTAAACCCTTTTCCTTCCTAGAACTCTCCCTTCCTTCCTTCTCTTAAAGGGACCTCCACGCGGTATCCCCAGGGATGGCATAGGCCCTGAGTGAAATTATTTTCTTCAAGGCCTCCTGTGTGGAGCTCATGTTAAAAAAAATGTAAAAAAATAAACATATATTATGATTTTCTTACCTTGGCGTTATTAAAATTCTTTATTTGATACTAACACACTCTCACATATTTTTCTTATGAATACTAGGAGTTTACAACTGCATCAAATTTAAACAAGAATCTTTTGACATTCTGTAGAACGAATCGGTCATTATTCTCATGTAGTTCTTTGGAGGAAGCCAAGGCTCTACAGTTAATAATTCTTTAGATATGTGGGTGAACTTAAAATCTTCTATTAGATATTTTTTTATTCTTCTAATAAAGATACATAAGAACATTGTCGTCATTGCTAGAGTCATTTGACTTCGTATTAACTCCATGGCATCACGTGAAAAAACGATCATGTTCATTTTATTTTGGGTAGCACCATGTACAGAAACTAGCATTAGAGTAGCATATCGGTAGGCTACTTGTGGTTGCGTATTTTCATGTACGAAGGGCCTATCCCGCGCTTTTGTCGAACGCATACGGCAGCCTTTCGTATCGCCCATTTATAATGGTCTTTTCGTTTATTTATAATGGAGATGCACTCCCTGTCCTGTCCATCGCGGGAATGTCGGCTGTTCGCGCCTCTATTTCTGGTGCATCCTCTTTGTACTGGCGGCCGGGCGCGGTGCTTCTACCTCCTGCTACTGGGCCCAGTGCATATCTCGTACTTCACACTTATTCGCTATTAATAATAATAATAAATGTTTATTCCAGTATGCAGGGAGGATAGTGCAATACCACACATTATACACACACAAAATATTTGAAAGAAAAACAAGAGAAAGCAAGTGGATATGATTGTACATGAAACAAAATAAATCATAAGGTAATAGTAGTAGTAAAACAATAAGAAAATAATGATATTAAGCTTTTAGTATTCTGTGAGCACATTAGGAGCCAGTATTTTTCTCCAGTGTGCATCAATTCTGGATGATGGACTGAGGCGGGCTTCCATGACGAGGATGTTTCCAGAGCTGGTTATCATTTCCCTCATTCCTGCCACCCTGGATCTAATAAGGGCTGCATAGTCGGGAACTCGCCCCACCGTGAACATCCGGGAAGCGCTGCAATATCTGGGGAGACCAAACTTTATGTGGAAGGCATTGTTGTATTGAACCCGAAGTCTTTCTATACTACTCTTCTTGTAGTTTGCCCATAGTTCGCACGTATACAGCGTTGCGTAGAAGGAAATGAAGAGCATCCTTTTTACAGTAATACTGTAAAGGCGGATTCTTGCCTTCTTAACTTGAAGAACCACAGATCTATAACTTACTTACTTATTTATTTATTTATTTATTTTGCAGAAACAAACAGTACATAATTACATGTTAGAAAGTAGTTACAAGCTGTAGAATTAATACAATAATTGGTACCAACGACATGTCGCTGTTATATAATATAGGTATGTTTTTATGTGACAAATTATAAATTTTACCGATATTAAATTAGTAAATTATTGAGGGAGAGGGTATATGGGGGTACATCAAATATATCTACCATGTACTTAATTACTGTATAAAATTTATTTGTAATTTATGTATCTATTTGTTACTAATAAAAAAAAAATAACATTGTGTTTCATTCTGTCTCGCCCCAGAAGTTGAAGGTATCATTTTTTATGCCGATACCATATTAAATCGTGTCTTCAATTTACCAGAAATTTCCTGACCAAGATTTTAAGCAGTATTAAAAGCATGTTTAAATTAGATTTAAAATAATATAAATTGACTGGGATTTATGAATGCAGTCCGTGCTGTATTTATTGCATCATGATTGCGTCCGAGTGCGTTGGACCGTGTCACCAAAACAATGCGACGGACTCCTATTAATACGCAGGGGACATATTATCTCAGTCAGAGTCTCTCGACAAAAAATAGATCTCTACTTCTCATCAGAGACTAAACGCGACTCGTGTGTCGGAATGTCGCCTGCTTCCCTGGTTCCTCGCACATCGTCAATGGGCTCAGCAAGTAATAGATTTCTTGGAGCATTGTTGACTTTTAATTAATCATTAAAACGTTTGCTTTTAGAACTAGAACTTGACTATATCTCTGTTTGTCCGAATGGCCGGGAAATCCATAATAATGTATTTTCCGCGGAGCAGGCCAACGCTTCAGTGGACCTCCCTAACCTTGAGACACCTAACGACTTTTATCATACTGTCTTCCCAAGAGTCTGAAATAGGCGGACGAAAACTTCAAAAGACGTAATTTACGACCGGAACGGCTGGAAGTCAAGCCCACTACACACAGGTGCAAAAATACTCCTAATACATTCGCAGTTCCTTCAAACGGAATCTAATTTGTCATGTCTCACCCATAGCGCTAGAGATTCATGCATCTGAAGTCAGTGCCTACTTACTGCCCGAAATAAACAACTGGTTGAGGAAAATGTTATTCATTTCGAAGAGGACAATATTGAAGTAAATAACTTTCATAGGTACACAGAAAACTGCTTGTGAAGTGTATTTGAATAACCGTCAACGTCTCTGTGGATAGATATAAAGGAACCTCATCTGTGATATAAATGTATCAATACGTGGGTAGTACGGACCTGTAAATACAGAACAGTTTCTTTCAATGTTTGCTGGTGAGATTTGCTAATCAACATTGTAAATGTCTCAATCTTCGCCATAAATCAAACTTATTTGATTATTTTACTGTTAGTAATATTTTACTTGTAGCAGCGCGGCGGCCGGCCCTCTGATAGAAGTTTCTGTGGACATGTTCTTCTTGGACATGGCCGTGCAGTGCGGTGCAGTATGGTGCAGTGTAAGTGCAGTAAGCGGAGGGCACAGACCGGGCACGATATATACACCGTGGGCAGGGCAGGCAGCCAATCCGCAGTCTGCTGGAGTGGGTATTTATGTTATGTTGGTAAACGTCTAAGCCTAGAGTGATTAATGGTCGCGGAGCAGACCCAGACGGCCGCAGCTACGGTCACTAGTCTGCGTGGCGACGTGTAGTGACTTCTACCGCCAAACCGGCTACTTTTTATTATATTTCACATTTATAATACCTACCCAATCGTTATGTGATCGTCTACTGCTATCGACCTAATTAACTCGGTGGCTGCTCTGATTTAGACGCTGTTTTCTAGATTGATTTACGGCTCTGTACGGTCCACCGGTCTCTACACGTCTCTACCTGCTTTTATCTACATACCTCTTACTGAGTATCCTACGTAGCGCACGAAGGGTAAAAACCTATGAATAAACATTAGGCAATAATAACCTTTATTTCTATTAAGTCGACATTTCAATAATGTAATAAAGCTGTCATACTTAAACTACGGAATAATTAGAACTTTTCTTGCAAAAGCTTTCTGTCGCATCATCACGGTACATTTATGATTTATTTAGTAATTCCCCGCATAGCTAATAGTCTAATCTCGTTAGCATTGCTTTCGGCGTTGCACCAACTAGCAATGTCAATTATTAATAATCAGAGGCCACCTGTGTTGGTAAACAAACACCCCATTCATTTGATAGAGATTGGGAATACGTCGCAGTTGGCACGAAGGTCTCCGTCTCTCCGTCACAGCAACAAGAGCGCCCTTTGTTCTCTCAAACAAACCAAAACACGAACCCGAAACGACCCGCCAGAAACTTTACTGGAAACGGGAAAATGGAAACTAAGGAGAGCTATTATTTGACTTGAATTGAATTCGATTGCGAGAACCCGAAAATCGCCTTAATCCAATTCATTAGGACAACAGCTATGTCGAGCTGCATTGCTTGTTCAATCCATTTGTTTGGAATTTTTATCGGATTTACGGTATAATGATATTTTAGTGCACTGCATGAAATACTAATGACAAAATTTACGAAATATGAGTTAAACTAGCCGGCAATACAAAAAACTATTATATCCGCGTATCTAAGTAACTATTTTTGGTTGTCGTTTTAAGCTCAGTTTCATACCCGTGATAAGCTTTCAGGTGGTGACTTAGTTATAGTGTGTACTTTTTATTGTTTTTTATATAATTTCTCCATTTTTATTATTCAGTAACTTCAAACAAGTGAAGTATATTAGGAAGTTACAATTTGGCAATTAAGTGTAGAAATAAATGATAGCGCTGCGATCGTTTTTTAGGTTTTAAATGGCAACACCAAGATGGCTCATAAGACAATGAATCTATGTTTTTAAAAACACTTCGGCCAAAATATTTCAAAGCGTATTTGTACTTTCAAAAATTTTGCACAAAAAACTGGAATTTAATAGAAGTGAAATAAAACCAAACAAGTTTTAAGTGGGCGTTTATTTCGATATAAATACGTAGGTACTTAAAATTTTGAGTCTATTAATTCAACCCCCGACTTTGTCCTCATGCGGTTCTTCTTCTTCCGCATCTTCATCTTCATCTAAACTTATTATCAGTTCATCGATATCAACATATCTATGTATATAGAACTGCCTCGTGCATAATATTCTGCCTCAATTTTCATCACGTGTTTGCAACAATTTTTCCAATCATCAGAACTTTTATACTTTACGGTGCTCCAGATTTTATGTCCGGGTTGAATCTTTCCCAAATGAAAGACTAAACCCTTCCACACACTTTTCCACAAATGAATATCTAGTAAATTAACGCAATGTAAGTGCACTATATAAGAATAAAACAATACAAGAACAATACGTCAATCCACCAGAAACATAATGGGAAAATATTTCACCGACTCCAGATATTTTCATATCAGAGGGTTCGGCTCTGATGAAATCCTAACTGGTCCGATAAATCCTACTGATCCCTCAATATAAATATTTAAAAAATCTTTCGTAATCCTACATGTATTTAAAATGACTGACTTTTGCATTTTTATGTACAAATTTTTTGACAAATCTAATACGTATTATTATTATTATGCTATTTTCCATTTTCCCGGTGTTTCAAATTTTCCATCTGCCTTTTCCCCTTCCTTGACGATTCATCTTACCGTTGATCCAGTTTTACCTGTGTGTGGAAAACATCATTAAAATTATTTTTCTATAGAAGGGAGTTTAAAAAAACACACTAGATAATATTCATTTAGAAAGAAAGAAAGAGAAAATTAAGAAAAAAGTAACTTTTCTATGAGTTTTAAGAAGTTGCATATTATTATTATTATTTTTTTTTAATTGAGTTACTCCCTTTTTCTGGTGGCCTTGTATGAACTGTCAAATAGAAGTGTCAAATTCGGATTTTTAAGCATAACCTCAAATCAGGTTGTAATGGCTATAATCGCTCGAAAATTGGCCTAAATCTTGTAATACTAATGAAATTCATTAAAAAAACTATACTATGTACCAGTAATTTCTGTAGTTCGTTTGTAAACATCTTCCAAATTACATAGGAGCTTCTTCGCGCGATAATAGGCTAGGCAGCGTTGAAAAACGCAGTATACAACTTCTCCTGCACCACTACGTATTGGTTTGTTCATTTTTATTCAATTCAAACAATGCACAGGCAAACAATGAAAAATAATTATTAAACGAGCGATCTTCAGTGTGTTCTACACGATTTAAGTCAGTAAATCCAAGAGCCATACGAAACGTCATTGACAAAGAGAATATTTCGGTGTTACCATAGTAATGAAAAAATTTAGTTCGAAATTAATAAATTTCTACACTTTCTTGCCAAACTATACGTCCATTAGACTAGGAATAGGAACGGTGACCGGCCGACTCAGAATGAAACCAACTTATAACCACCTCAGAAAGGTCATTAAGAGTGATGATAAAAAAAGGTTAAATAGGTTAGGTTAGTGTTACCGGCTTTTTTTAAATTATTTTTTTATAGCTTTTAATTACCTTTCCGAGGTGGTTCTGAGTAGGTTTCATTTTGAGTTGGCATCGAACCAAAGGAACATGTCCGCATTATGTTGGTCAGTTGTGATTTCTTCATTTTTTCAAGTTTCCACGGTGGAACCATAAAACATTCTAACATCGTTTGTCTATGCGCTAGTCCTGCGTGAAATCTGGTTCCTCTGAATTTAAGTGTCATTTTCAAAATTGGAACCGATTGTGAGAAGAATTCA
This sequence comes from Limnephilus lunatus, assembly GCA_917563855.2. Taxonomy (NCBI): domain Eukaryota; kingdom Metazoa; phylum Arthropoda; class Insecta; order Trichoptera; family Limnephilidae; genus Limnephilus; species Limnephilus lunatus. Next base: position 50,414,749 of record OU830600.1, read on the forward strand.
GACAAGCCATGAAATAGGTACCAATCTATTATGTAACCCTGGCACCTTACATGGCTATTTGTAATGGCGTATTTGGCATAGTTACATATAAAATGTACTGTACTGTAGTATTTTTAACACAATTTTAAAATTTAACCAAATTTGTCAAATTTTAGATTATCCTGTGATTTTTCTCGTGTCTACTCCAGTTAGTATGAACTAAAACGGCTGCAATTCACGAGTTTTAACGTCAATTTTGGATAGATACATTTTTAAAATGACGCATATACAATGCAAATTATCCGAAACCGTTTCGTTGATAGGATGTCGGCACCCTTCGTTTATATTTGAATTTGTTCGTTGTTTAATTTAAAAATACCTCGCTCAGTAGCCGCACCGTTGTTTTGACATGCGGCTGGGGATAACCTGTCTGCCCTTATTCCAGGATAGTTTAGCGAGGCGCTTTGGTATGGGTGTATAATATAATATATATTCTGCATATATACGAGACATTTGAAGGTATGTGCGAGAGGTCTTCTCGAAGGTTCGACAACCTTTTCGCGCGCACTTCTCACGAAGTTTCGTTGCCAAACCGAGCGCATCTTCAGACTGCGCGCTCGTGTGCAAGAGAAACACGTTCCGTTACTCTTTGATGTGATAGCACTTTTCTTACAAATAATTATCACCATGCTTAATAAATAAGTAAATTAGAAGGACCATATTACTTAATAAAAAAATGTTACGACGTGTGTCGATTTGAAAGGAAGCTTTACCGGGAACTGGTTCGCGTTGTTCTTGTTCACCGTTCCGTAAATAAGTAGGTGGATACATACATATACCATATACATGGAGGAAGTCATCAAGGCGATGTCTCTGTAAACATCCTGTGTCCGCTTGAACTCGACGCATGTGTTTTCTTAGCACCCGCTGATGGATTTATTGTCAGTACTTAGGTATTGAATTCCTTGAAGTTTTTGCTAATAATGCACACGGTGACAGTTTCAATCTAATTTTCCGACTTTTCCGGGTTTTCATTTACGCATTATATATTTAGGGACCCGAAACGTTGGGTGGCTTCAGTAAAGAATGTTAAATTAATTATTAGTATTAGTTTAACTATCCGGCTTCGCTCGATAATTAAACCCATCTATTTGCTAATTTCAACAATTTACGATTTAGTTTAAATAACTACTCACTGTTTACAACCCTAATTAATTAAAAAAATATCGACATATTTCAAAACGAATGGTTGCTTCATTAGTATAAAAAGTCTACTAAAATTTAAAAATTACTCTGGATTGGAGAACTTTTGCTCGGATTTTTTTAAATATGTACGTGCTCGTTAGGTTTTAAGCTTATTTATTTATTTAGTGATAATGTATTACAAAGTCATAACAATAATATTTATAATACATTATTAAATTATTTTTACACAAGACTACAAATTTAAAAGGGAGTTTTACGAAGAGTGTGCATAGATTTTAAAACAGACTAGACACACTTGAGACAGTTAATTCTTTAAAATCCCGAAATTAAATTGTAGGAGAATTATTTCTGATCAATTGTCATTGTACAGAATCCTAAATAATACTATATCTTCCCCGTATCTTTTACAAAAAATAGATATTAGAGTTCCTGGTTGCAATGGCAGAAACGAATCTCTTTTTTATAACAGCCGCTCCAACACCAACTACTTACAAAATGAATTCATACATCGAGCCTGCCACTATCATAACACACACCTCACATATACAGACATCTTTAATATAACTTTCAACAAATTCAAAGCAATTTAGATAAGTGTAATGCATCACAACATACCACTTAACATCCATATTTATATTTATTAAATTATTAATCAGATTTCTTTTCCTAATTTGCAATATATTTACATATTCCCTAATTACATAGGTACATATCATCCTTATACTCCTACAAGGTCATAAGCTTATCCTTTATTGTGTTTTTCTATATTCTTATCATGCAAATTTAAGTATTTAGCTTCTCCTAACTATTTTTTTCTTACTTTTTCTTTATGTTTTTCTTGTCTAACTACTATAAAAAAAAATAAAAAAGTTATCAGCGAAAACATGTTTTTAGGCTTAGGTACTGTTTTATTTTAGCACTCTTTCTTTTTTATGTATATTTGTAAAGCTGTTTGTTTTCAAAATAAAGATATTATATTATTATTATAATTTTTTAATTGAAGAATATTTCACAAATACATTTAGAAATATATGTGTACATACAAAAGTTAGAATCAATCGGATATTTAGTACGGATATGTGCTACTTTATTTATTTGTGTTTTAAATTATAAAATACAGGCTATTCAAGATTTAAACTTTTCACGATTTTAGAGGCAACGTTCAATTTTTGTTATTATAATTTTAGTTTGCGGATCACTAATTCAATTCTTTTAATACCTACTTACTATTAAAACGCAATACCCAAATGTTTGTTTGGAAACAATTTCAGATAATACGCCGCGCTTGTATCAAAAGCTCTGCCAACTTGAATTAAGACGGATTAACCAGACACAACCATATTTTTTAAATCAAATTCTAGACATATCGACTCTTTTCTATAAAAAAATATAAATTATCTAGAAAAATTAGTTTTTTTATAATAAGAGCATACCGTTGGTCCTTAGCAGATTTGTTAAATTTGCAAAAGAAATGTTGTATATTCAACACACATTTCAAATAATGTAGTAAAATAAATACCTAGGAAAGCTACTTTTCAGAATTTTAGGCAAATACTTCAGTTTGTTTTTTATTTACGGTCTTGCAAACAAATATATTTCAGACTTTTTTTACACACTTATTTTGCTTAGAAACTAACTCACCATCACGCCGTTTCCCCGCAGGGGTAGGCAGAGAGGACGGACCTCCAAACAACTCGGTCTTGGCACACACTCTTTGCCTCACTCACATCCATGCATCGTCTCATACATTCTCTTCTATTATTCTGACTTTTGACATGGCCCGACTCAAGTATCTGATTCACTTGATCGTGTCATGTCTTCCTCGGACGTCCCCGACTTCTTCTACCAATGCCCAAACCATCGGAGAGTCCCTTTCTTAATCTTACACATCGCGCTTACATCAGCCTTGCATTCTTTTCGAATCTCTACGTTTCTCTCACGATCGTACATGGTTTTACCACACATTCGCCTCAGGGATCTCATTTCTACAGCATTCAGTCTACTTTAATCCTTCCTCTGCCAGTTCCATGCCTCACTGCCATACCTCAGGGTAGGTACCAGCACTCCATAATGACGGCTAGCTTCGCTTCTTTGGACATTTTTTTTGTTGGTGCCAACGGCGTTCAGTCCTCCATTAATAGAGTTACCTGCATTCACCCTCCTTTCAATATCTCTATCAGCCTCCCCATCTCTTGTCGATGAGACTCGCTATCCATCGCATCGCCATCCCTTCCCTTCGGTGGCGCAAAGAGGAGGACGGAACATGAGCAATGCCGAATTGCTTAGAAACATATTATAAAAAAAGAATAATAATTTTATCATCACACGTTTGAGCATTTTTATTGCTAAATTGAATGTAGGTGAATATTAAAGCAAATTTTGAATGAAATAAAATCGAATTATTGGTTTTAAATGCTGGTACGGAGAATAATCAATCTTTTTTGGCGGAACCACTCTGTACAATTGCGAGGGTACGATCGCAAGAGAAAGGAGAAATTTGAATTCATTTACGTCGGCTTAAATATAAACGATATTCATCCCTCTTACTTTCATTTTGATACGGCTTATGTAATCCAATGCCCCAAACCCGGATATTGCATTCACAAACCTGCAATCTGCGCCCACTACTTGAATAAATCCTGAATTTCACATTAATAACACCATTGCTTCAGGTGAAAGGTTAATTACTTTAATCGATTGCACTAAAAGTGAGTGTATTGCACAAGTGAATTACGGTTATTATTGTGCAAACGAGATTTATTATGCAGTTGCATTCAATACTGCATTTAGGTATTTCTAGACATTGTGCCTATAACTCAGCTTTGCAATGCAGGTATTTTGAATATCAGGGTTGTTCTTGATATTTAAATACCAACCTATGTTGTAATCATAGACATACAAATAACTAGACGAGAACATACAGATGAGGGGTAAATACCAACTATGGCGGGGCGAAGAGAGGAAAGAGACTTGTGATTCGCCAAGTCTTCTTCATTGTCTAAGTATGTGTTTCATAGACATACAGCGTCCGCGCGTAAAATGTACGACGAGAGCACGACATTGGTCCGGACACGCCCAGCCGGTTCCGAAAAATGGTTCCAATGGGAGGGGGAAATAACACGTTTTTTAACACGTAAGGGCATGTCCATATATTTTGTACGTCCGTGGTTGTAATCAACCGGATAAGTAAGGTGCTATTTTTCAACAATGATACCTAATAATAATAGGCCACTTGCATCACATTTTTTAATTTTTTTTTCCGGTTAACACGTTCATTGCTAACTAAAATTCGTACATATTAATAATGCCACGCTGAAAATACTTGCCTTTTTTAAAGTGAGTTTCAAGCCGATTCCAGGTATAAAAAAAAGGTCTTTCTGAAAGGTCGAGCAAACTAAAGGATCGTTTACATGCGCACAAATTTCGAATAGACAACATTATATATTGTTTTTTTTTCAGAAATAAAACAAGAAAGAAGGATAGGTAGTGTTTTATTTATTTATTATCAATGACAAATAAAACTATTTATAGAAATAAAACAAGGAAGAAGATTGGTTAATGTTTTATTTATTTATTATCAATGACAAATAAAACTATTTGTAGTAAAAAAATCATTCACTCTCCATTCCTCTCATGGTATATGCGGAAACATGGTTCCAAACACAATCCTGGTACGTCGGGACATTGAAGACAACAAAATATATGCAGAGTCTTTTCTCTGCTTGTTTTCACTCCTGCAATACTTGCACCTTCTTTTTGTTTTGCCATGATCATCTTTCGGGCAAAAACTTGGGAGGTGTGTAATGTTGGCCTTGGTACTAATGGAGGTATATTTATACTTGGTACTAATGTGGCCTTGGTACTAATAGGGGAAGAGGACCCAGAAGTGTTTCAATAACTTGAAGTCTGAAGTCGTATAGTGACATTTTTCTCTCGCTATTCATATTATACAAGTAATACGAATTCAAAAGCACCGTCTGAAATATATGGATGCCTCATTTTTTAAATCTATCCACAGGATTTTTTCCAAGTCGTTATGAAATCCATGCAAGTGGCAAGTGGCCTATTATGTTGTATGTCGAAAGGATACCTACCTACATAATTTGCGAGCCGGCTGTAGGTACCGCTGCCCCGGGAACGATTTATTGGATAACCAACACCTCTGCCACATGTCACCCCAAGTAGTTCATTTCGTTTGGTGATTTAGCAGGGGTTTATTGAGTTCATGGTGTGAGGTTTGTCTGGGTCTTAGCGGCCAAATACGTTTGTCCACTTACTACGTGGCGGGCCGTTTCGGGAGAGACTGGTTCAAGGAGACCTAACCTAGATCTCTCCAGTCGGACTCTCGACCCTTCAGCTTGCACTGCAGCGGGAGGGATGAATTCCTACCCATCCTTCATAATTTTTTTCCACCACAGAATTCTCTCTCCTTCCTTTACCTAAAAAGAGGCTCCCCAAAGATAACATAGGCCCTAAGGGATTTTTTCCCCAGGGCCTCCAGTATGGAGCTTAAGTAAAACAAAACAAAAAGATAATTTTAACGAGTATGGGGCAAGAAATGCATAATGCATATGTTTACCTACTAGAACATCAAACACACAAAAATCACTTTTATTCTGAACTACGTAACCATGTGTGTAACAAAAATTCTGTAGAAAATAGTCAATTAAATCACATTCATATGTTTAAGATGAAGCCATACTAAATAATCCAAAATCAAATGCTTTTTGTTTTGAAAATTTGATCGCTTAGAAGTATTATAAATGCTTCAATTAAATACTGTACGTAGAACATACCTTGGCCCTTAAAAATATCGGTATTTTTTTTATAAGTCTTTTAATAAGCCTAGAAAAAAATTACGTATTAGGTCTATAAAAAACACTTTCAAACCTAGCCTAACCCAACCTTTCGAAGAGCTTTTTCTTAAGTATTTTTAAACTCCTCCCATAAAGGGGCGTGAAATCCGATTTCGATTTTTTCCTATTTTTCGCTTAAAAAAAAAGATTTTTTGTTAAACAATAAACATTGATTAATAAAACTACAGATTTATTTGTAATAATTATGCAAATGGATAAAATAATATATTAATAATAATTTGCTAAAAATATGATAGGCGGCTAAATCACGGCTTTTCAAAAGATTAGACGGACCGCCAAATATCTCGGTTCTTATATACTCACACACTCATTGTTGTGAGTGTGTTGTGAGTATGTAAGAACCGAGAGAACTCACTGTTCCATTCGTATTAATACGTCGTCTAAGATAATATTTATGATAATTTTTATATTGTAGTGATTTTATTGATGTTTAATGTTTACAATATCTTGACCAAATATAATTTTACAGTTTTAAGAATAAACCTGTTTTCAATTTTACACAACTGCTAAACAGCCATATTGTAAATGGTTGTTTATCCTCTGAACAAAATTTAAAACTCGTTTACCTATTAGTAAGGGGTTTGGTATTTGATATAATTATTCATCAAAGATCGGCAAACCAATTTCCCTAATGAAAGTCGGCTTTCGAAGCTGACAGCCATAACCCAAATCAAATAGAGATTTTTCCTTTTTCGGTTTTATTTTATTTCCGCCTTGGCCCATCTTGATATCTGCCGTCCTGGAGTGGGGGAGGGGAAGGACCCGTATTCAAATAAAAGTGGCAATTTATAACGTTTTCCCGTCTTTGGCGGGGGGCGGAATGGAATTGGTTGCGGTTGGAAATGGAGTAGAGTATCACGACTCCTACTCCTACGAATATTATGCATATAATAAAGTAATGCCAGTCGATTGGCAACAAAGCAAACAATATCGTCGGCTCGTTGCTTCACTACTTCGTGCTCCAGGTTCAAACTTACCTCCGATATTTAAAAAGAATCAGAGCTACTATAATATAGTTTTAGGTTTGCTCTTTACTGCCAAGCTTTTCTTAGATTTTCCATTAAGAGGACATTATCAGAGAAACCAGAAATATGTCATTTTAAATCAGTGTTTAGACGTATTGACTCGTTTCCACAAAAAAATATAAATTGATTTTGAAAGATTGTTCTTTTATCTAGTAAACGCATGTTTTAAATTTTTAGAAAAAATGTTGATTTTAAGTATAATAAGGTTATACCATAGGTCGTTGGCAGATTTGTTATATTTTCAAAAAAGTACATGTATTATACAACACCAATTTCAAATCATATAATCATACAGTTAAATAAATCAATATATTATCTGGTAAACGTATGTTTTATAATTTTAATTTTAGTTTAAATAAAATCATTAAAAAACATATACGTACATGTGTATGTGTTTCTTGACGTAAATTGGCCAGTTTGTGTATTTATTTCCGTACTTACAAACTAATATATTTCAAGATTTTTTTCACATACTTATTTTGCTAAGACATTATTGACAAGTCATAAAAATTTTGATCGAAAAATAATCGTAAGAAGTAATTAATATTAATTAATTTACAGCTCGTGTTTTACCATTTTTCTTATAGCTCGACGACATAGAATTGAGAATTCACTCTGCCGGCTCTGCCCGCAAACGTGGCAGCCGGCGGTTGTTTCCGCGGCGCTCTGTATCGTAACATTTTGAAATGACGAATAACGAAACCAAATAATACGGTTTTTTCGTGTTTGTAAAAACTAAAGGGTTTGCCGAACGTAAAAATTCATGTTCATTGAATATTTTTATGCAAAAAATGTTATAATTTGAAATTTTTTTTATTGTACATTATTCTTATGTGAATACCGCACAAGAGTCCCAACTGCTTCAAAATAATTTTTTTGAAGAAATGTTTTTTGCGCACGCTCGACACATGGGGGGTAAGCTGGTAAATGCGTTACGAAAAGTGATGATTTGTTACGAAAAATGTCCTGAGAACGGTAATCGATGCGAACGGTAATCGATGCGAACGGTGATCGATTGCTAGGCGGGTCGGGCCTTAACGAACGCATGTTATTCGTATTATTGTTAATGGACTATTTTTCCGTAAATAAATAAATAAATTATATACAGTGGGTACCCGGCATGCGTTGCAAAACCAATGTAACCTCGGGGTTAACTAAACTGTAATGGTTCCATTCCAAGTCCCGAGAAACTATATTATATTACAAGCGCCGGAATTCTATAACATTAATATACAACGGGTACCCGGCATGCGTTGTAAGGCCACTTTAACCTCGGTGTCAACTAAACTGTAATGATTCCATCCCAAGTCACGGGAAACTATTATATTATTATATAAACTATTATATTATATTATTATATAAACTATTATATTATATTATTATATAAACTATTATATTATATTATTATATAAACTATTATATTGCAAGCGCCTGCACTATATAACATTATATACAGCGGGTACCCGGTATGCGTTGCAAGGCCACTGTAACCTCGGGGTCAACTAAACTGTAAAGTATTCCAAGTCTTTTTTTAACATTAACTCCACACAGGAGGCCCTGAGGAAAATATTTTCCCACAGGGCCTATGTCATCTTTGAGGATGCTGTGTGGAGGGTCTTTTTGAGGAAAGGAAGGAGTGAACATGGGTCAAACGACCCGTTCTCATGTGACTAATGTCAACGGTGTACAAATATTGGGCGCGTGTTTGGCATGTTTCCCGACTATGCACCGGTGCCGAGGGGATCATTGACGCTAGTTCCTCGGAGCATCTTCCATTGTAATACCGGTAGAACAAGGACAGCATTCCCACCTGACGCCTGTGCTCTAAAGATTGCAATCCGTCTGTTAAGATGGGAGAATCTATCAAACGGACCGCCCGTTTCTGCACAGAGTCAAGGGCCAATTGCAAGGCCACTCAAAGAAAGAAAGAGTTTGTGCGCTTTAATTCTGTTTGTTGAAGTGCTTTTGGATAGGTTCACATATATTTTTGTGTTTTCGTCCGACACGTCCGCAGGTCGCATACAGCTGTCCGTTTGAGAAGCACGATTTTTTTTTTAATTTACCGTTATAAGTTAATAATAATGATAATAATAATATTTGGACGATTTATATAGCACCGTTTTTGTGAAAAATCACCTCACGGGCGCTGTACAAACTTACCATACATGCCTAAAATCTAGAAAGACTACATGCTAGACAAACAATTAAAAAGGTAATGTATGGTAAGTTTGTACAGCGCCCGTGAGGTGATTTTTCACAAAAACGGCGCTATATAAATCGTCCAAATATACGTCAATCCATATTTTCCCATTATGTTTCTGGTGGATTGACGTATATTTGGACGATTTATATAGCGCCGTTTTTGTGAAAAATCACCTCACGGGCGCTGTACAAACTTACCATACATGCCTAAAATCTAGAAAGACTACATGCTAGACAAACAATTAAAAACAACTTATGGCTAAAAATTGCATACACCGGTTCATTGATCACCGATACGAAAATATATGTACAATATTTTGACCAATGAACGCGATGCTGCCTAAAAATGAATTAATACAGGACCATACTTACCTGGGAGGTAGCTTGAAATTAACACTGTTTATTGTCTATTTAAAGAAATTTAGATAGAGTTCGCACGCAGAGGACATAATTGTGAACACATGTTGTTTAATCCTGAAAATATTTTAATATTAATATGTAATATATTCTTTAATGAGTGTATTTTGGAAAGTAAAAGCAACATTTAATGGTGGGCGGTGCAGTAGTACAAGGATTTGATCTTCCGAGAGACAGATTGATGTGTAAGGATTCGAGTAATTTTAATTCAGTAAGAAAAGTGTGATTAAGACATATCATAGGCAATACAAGTATGATACTCTCAGATAGGTATATTTAAATTAAGTTAAGGATATGAGAGCCCGAAAAGGTAGGTTTTTAGTTTGGACCTAAACTCTGTTGGGCTTTTTATGCATCTTAATTCCGGAGGGAGTCTATTCCAAGCCTTAGGCCCAGATACTCCGAAAGCTAGTTAAGTTAGTTAAGTTTTACTCAGTCGTGTGGTCTAAAGACTCTAGTTTAAAAAAAATAAATTATTGCTATGTGAATACCGCACGAGAGTCCCAAATGCTCCAAAAAATATTGTTATGTAATACCGCATAAGAGTCCAACAGCTCCCAAGGGAGGGAGGTTGGAGAAGAGTTGAAATGAGATGAAAGGGGCGGCTGAGGGGGGGGGGGGGAATGGAGCCGGGGGGTGGAGAGGAGTTAGAGGTGGGGGGTGAGGGGAGGGGGGTGAGAGGGGGGGGGGGGGGGGTTGAGATGGGGAGGGAGAGGGTAGGCTTTTTTTATATCCATTTTTCGTATTACAAAAATAACAATCACGAGAATCGGGTACCATTTATTAGATAACCAACACGTCTGCCGTAGGTCATCCCAAGTGGTTCGCAACGTTTGGTGACTAGCAGGGGTGCCTGGGTTCGTGGGGGTGAGGTTTGTTCAGGTCTTGGCGGCGGATGCGTCTGCCCACCAGCTGCATGGCAGGTCGGATCTAGAGAAAGTGGTTGAGGGAGTCCCTTTGACTTCTCTTGCCTTACCCTCTTGGAACATCGCCTTGCACCGCAGTGGGAGGGATGGCCTCATACATCCGCACTCCTGGACACGCTGACCCCCAGATTTCTACCCACCCATAATACCCTTTATCTTCTCCGAAGTTCCTCTCCTTCCTTTCCCTAAAACGACCCTCCACACAGCATTCCCAAAGTAGAGATAGGCAGTGTTAAAAAAAAGCGGTCGTAAAAAAAACGGTCTCTCCTGATCCGACCTTCCACGTAGTTGGTGGGCAAACGCAACTTCTGCGCCGTCGAGATCCTGACAAACCTCGCCCCATTAACCCGGGCTCCCCTGCTAAGTCACTTGGGGTGACCTATGGCAGAGGTGTTGATAATCCAATACATGGTTCTCGGGGCGGCGGTACCCATACCCGCCTTCCAAATTACTGATACTACCTATTGACGGCCGGCGTGGTCAAGGGGTAGGGCTCTTGACTCGCAATCCGAAGGTCGTGGGATCGAATCCCGGCGTAGGCAAATAAATTATATTTGAATAATTTTGGTTATTTCACAATTATTTAAACTAAAAATAATATATTTGCGTCACGTTCCAGAGTGGAAGATACTTTCAGTATCACCCTGGGTGGTGTACGACCGCCATTCAGAATTGAAACTTGCTAGAAATGGCTATGGCCGTGTTAAGTGACCAGATCTGAATAGCCCGGTAATTCCTCATCTTCCTCTTCCCCATATCCTTCCCCTCCCCACCACCTTCAGCCTCATAATATACCCAATAGTCACGTCATAGTCTCACCGGCTCCAGACGGGAACATTTGGGTCTCTTGTGCGGTATTCACATAAATATAAAATAAAAAATTATGCACACGAATAAATATTTTAAAATGAGACATTTTTTACAATCCAACTGAATATTACTCTTTTTTTTCATTAATACCACACAAGAGTCCCAACTGCTCCCGTCTGGAGCCAGTGGGACTATGTCATCCCCAATTGGGGTATCTTGTAAGACTGAAGGTAGTGGGGAGGGGAATGATACAGGGAAGAGGAAGGTGGGGAAGTACCTGGCTATTCAGACCTGGTCACTTAACACGGCTTAAGCCATTTCAAGCAACGTTTCAATTCTTATTGGTGGTCTTTACATCATGGCGATACTGAGATATCTTTCGCTCTAATGGCCGTAAAATACAATTAAAAATAAAATATTAAAAAGAATATAACAAATTGTTTATTCATGTAGGTATCTACTTAATACCTACTGGGTTTACACATTTTACTTGTATCTATTTATGTTTATGCACTTCGATATACAAATTACAAATAACTACTACTAATTAAAATTCTGGAAGCGAGAATTTATCATCTTCATCTGACCCATACTGTAGCGTCTAATAGTCCTAGCTGTGCGTGATACTCGAAACCAAGCTTGGAGCGGAACGAACTCTAGTTCTAAAAACGCCCGCTAGCGAGTTCTGATGTGTGGAGCGCTGACGTCGGAATTTGAATTTAAATTTGCTGGTTATGCGCTCTTAAGAGGCCGGTATTCGAATTTCTACCGACTTCTTGCAAAACTCCCTTAAACATTTGAAGTTTTTAAGCTCTTAAAAAATATATATGTTATTCTTGAAGATAATATCTAGACATTAGTCGAGCCCAAACGCAAATTATATAAAATTCCCTCGATAGAAAAAAATCGCAAAGTATGCTCCAAAAATTATTATAAACACGTTTTTTTTCAGTTATTTTACAAGTTATATGTATGAAAAAATTCATAGCGTTTCTTTAAATGCTGTTTATGACCTATCTCGAGATTTTTGCTCTATTTTAAACGAGTCGTGTTTTATTAAAGATTTTCATGATTTTTGCATCGATTTTATTGTTGTAAATGTTAGCGCGCTCTTCTAACATTCGTAATTTCATAACTCTCCGTCTTCTTCTTTTTGGGGCCGGGAATGGAGCCTTAAGTAAACGTAAAAACTATTGCTTGATGGAAACCTGTTGCTGCAAAAAATATATATTTTCGACTTTTTAATTACTTTGAAATTTAAACAACTGTTGTCATCTCTTCCGTGAAATCAAATCAATCGATCATAAAAGTTAAAACTCCCTAAAACGACATACATTATGTTGTTAAGCCGCCGCTACCCGAATTTCTACCGATATCTTACATATCCCCCTTAAACATATACGGCCTTACTAAAAAAATACCACGTTTTTGCAGCAACATGGATACAACAAATTTACACGAAATATTACTAAAAAAGAATTTCACTCTAAAACACGTTTTAAAAATGGCAACACTGCAATTTTTCATACAAAATTTTGTTTTCATTCATAGCCGATAGATGGTGGTGGCGTTAAGCCTACAGATTTGTAGTCTCTTGCCCGTACAAAAAAGAGCTGTTGGTTTTCATGCATGACGCGAATGTTTTTAGTAAATATTGAGATTTTACGGAATGATTTCTATTATAGTGACCAATTCACTCTTCTATTCATGTAATTAATATATTTGCCGTGTTATTTGTGTGGTTTTACATCAGTTTTATCAAGTTATTGCACAATAAACAGTACTTAAAAGTTGAACTGTCAAAATATTGTTTTGGGTGACATAAAAGTTTAAATTTACGTTTTTAAATCTTTATTTTATGAGAAGTGTTGTTTTTTAAAATATTAATATCTAATATATGTGGTGGTAAACTTACCAAAGAAATTAATATCTTTAGTGGTGCCAGAAATGTGTTGAAATGTCAGAGATATTTTTTAGGTTATTCTTTTGGCAATAAAAAAAACATTAAATTTTTTTATTATTATTTTTTTATTCTATGCTTTAGGAAAAAGTGAGGTGACAGTTTCATTTCAAAATTATTATATAAAAGGACTGTATTTTTACAATTTGGTTTTTTTTTTTTTTAAATTTCTGTACATTTTCATTAAAAATGTTTTGGTAAGAATATTTTTTTCCATTTTTTCCGTGTTTGAATCTTCAAATATGGCAGTTTTTTAAAACTAAAGTGTATTTCAAATACACAAATCCAAAAGGTAATTTTATCTAGTTTTTAAAAATGGTATTTGTTTTTACTTTGGAAAATTCCAAATTTCGTTCAGACACCATCCCCAAAACAGAGATAAACTACCCCCCCCCCAGGCTGTGTAAACGACGTGTATTTTTTTCCAAAAACAATTTTTTAATTAGTAATGTTTGGAAGATTTTTTTGCTATATTTTAATTAAACGAGTTTTTGAGCTGGCATACGGCCCCTTAATGATTAAAATTCCGATTATCCGAGTCTGAAATCGGCGGCTTTTTGATTCGGAGTACCTACTTCTCTACCCAGTTGCAATCCAGTGGGGAGGGATTGTGATAAGCATATTATGTAAGAAATAGGATTCAGATTCCTGTTAGCAAATGGTTATGCCTCATGAGACAGAATTCATCAGTTTGGTTTTTCGGTGCGACCCAGCACTGAATACTCTGCCAAATGCAATCAAGGTTACCGCAAAACCACCATGACCCTTATTGTTATGAAACACCCTTCCGTATAATTCAGATTTTTTTCAACCGCACCATAAGTAAAATATCTACTTTTTGAAGTAAAACTTCTTTACGCACGCTTGACTTGGGGAGTAAGCTGGTGAATGCGTGACGAGAGCGTTACGAAAAGTGTGATAGGGCGAGGCAAACGGAAGTCGAGAGGGAGATGTTTTAAAAACTTTAATGTGTTCAGCATTATTAAATTATATCTATTAAAAAAATTCACTACTCAAATTTAAAGAAAAATATGAATACCCTGCCGACCAACACACCTACACTACAAGGTCGAAATCCTCAAAACTACTGAACATCCCGCAATTTAATACATCTTTTGGCCAGAAAAACCATAATTTCCATGCTAAAATATTATTTAATGCCCTTCCAATTGAATTAAGAACACCATGGAGATAAAAAGTATACAAAAGACATCAAATTATGGTTGAGTAAACAGGAAGATGAAGAAATCATTAAAATTATGAAGTAACCCCAATGCAACCTGCAGACAACAAACATAAATACTTTTATTTTATTTATTGATTATTTTGTGAAAATCAAGAAACTGGAAGTTGAGGAAATAAAGATCAGCACCCATTCAGCAACATGCAGTCCGCCTCGGAACAGGAATACCTAGTGAGGACTGTAAACAAACCACTTAACTTTGTATTTTTACTTATTTTGTAATTTTACTTTATCTTATATGGATATTAAATAAATAAAAAAAGTTATGAGTTAGCGAAGATAGAAAGAGAGATAGTTACGTTTCGTATATTTCTGTAGGGGCAAGAGAGAGAGGTGCGAGCACACATTTTTTTTCTCTCTTTCTCTCATAGCCAGTTACGTTTCGTATATCTAAGACACAGTGCAGGCCTATTGTCTGTATCACACTGTAGGAGCAAGAGAGAGCAATGCGTGCACATTTTCTTTCTCTCTTCTTTTATAAGTTAGTGGAAGTTTTACTTCAGTCGTGTGGTCTAAAACACACTCGTTTTTCTGTATAGTTTGATCTTTTGAAGTTAAATGTCGATTTTTCATGACGTTTTAAATTATCATAAACTTAGGTTATTTTAGTGAGTTCATTGGGGGTCTTGTAGGTTTGCATTTTACGGATTGGTAGTTAATATTAAAGTTGACATTTAAAAATGGTATTTTTTTATTTTTTTAAATTTAATTATTGATCTTAAAAAAATGGAACATATTATAATAATACTTATCTTCCATTAAAAGCTTTTGCTTTTGGATGGAAGAAGAGTTTACATTTCACATATGTACAGTTAATACAGTCACGTGTATCACATATATAGGTAGATACAGTTAATATATAGTTAATATACAGAAATCACATAATCAAGACCCTTTAACTAAAAAACATAAACATCCATGTACTCAGTAAAAGAAAAACAGGTATAGTTTTTATTGTGACATTCATGTGGAAATAGGGGAAGCAGCAGTTTTCCCATTGATTATTTCTCTAAAATACTTTTTAATAGAATTCAACAATTGTACCTTGTTATTAATGCTTCTAATTTCTACTGGTAGGTTATTAAAGAAGTATTTTCCTTGGTGTGTATAATGGTGTTGGGCAAAAGAAGTGTTTGGTTTGGGGGCATACAAATACATGCTTAAGTCTTGTACGATTTTCAGTTATAAATGAGTATTTATCCTTTTCTTTTATAATTTGTATGATTGAATTTTTCACAAATAAGTTTTTAAATGTTGGAACTTTGAATTCTTCGAAAATGCGTTCAGTGGGGAAGTCTGGAGGTTTTTTAAGTATAATTTTTATTTTGAGTTTTTGAACGATTTCTATTGGGGTCAGACTAGTTTTGTAAGCTGCTCCCCAACTGATATTAAATGATATTATTATGATATTAAAAAATACAATTTTATGTGTCGTTAAAATATTTTTTTCCCGTCGTTCACGTTTTTGTGCGGATATTTTTGCTTTGATAAAGTTTCTACAAAGAACGTTTTTTTCCATCCAATGTAGTTGATACCGCGACGCCCTTCATAGTTCGATGATCCTTTTATTCCCCGTGATATTATTTATTTTAACCGAGACATTATTTCTTTTATGCATTTAACGAAGCCTAAATAATGTAGGTCTCTACGAACAAACCCGTCAAATCTTTTCTTTATGAATGAGTGAGATTTTTGTAGTTCGATTCGCAATAATAATATAATTTTGATCAATTTTACAACCTTACAACCTTAGATCAATAAAAAAAGATCATTGGTATATGCCAGTTCTATTATAATCAACTTCCTACTTAAGCGCCTTGTACGAACAATGTTCTTGTTTATCTTGATGTTATATATATATTCATATGTACAACATCAAGATAAACATATATATAATCGGATGATTTAGATTTGATAGCTTTCGACTAGGTAGTCGAAAGCTATCAGGTAGATCCAACCAACCAACCCCAACAATAATCGATGGCTGGGTTAAATTATATTGATAGTTTGCTAATCCAGTCATCCAACTGACTAGCTTAGGAAAACACGGACTTAGCTACGCATTACGCACGCACAACTATTGACGTTGCCTCGAGTCTACGGTGATTCTATAAACAAAACGATTAATAAGGCATCACATCACTTGGCGACACACGTGTCCCTTTGCCTCTGCCTCTCGTCTCCCACGCAGCTTCCTACGAGCTACGAGCGCGGTACAGCGCCCGAGTTCGACGAGCTTCGTCAGGTACCAGTGCCAGTACCAGGGAAATAGCACACAGCACGGCTAGCGGAGAAGTTTGTTGTTTTGATCGAGTCGATCGGGAGGCATCAATTTCGCGGAAGATTCCTCCCTGTTTACGATGACAACCCGATGACGCGGATGTTTCCATTGAGCCCAAATCGACGCGGAATGTTTTCGTAGAACACGCGTGTCGTCAATGTTTGTCACACGTCTCGATAACATCGAATGCGAAATGAAGGCGCGGGCTACTTCACAACAAGGCATATAGGCATCCTCGCTTCTATTTTGTATGTGTTTATATCGTGTCGGTCTTTTTGCCACGGTGGTATACGCTGATTTCCGTTTGCTAGAGCTTTCATGGTAAGTTTTGGTGGCTACGTGCCATGGGCCACGTACTTTGGGGTGCGCCGAATTCTCTGCCATTAAACCTATAAACAATCGCCAATGAGTTAGGCATGAAATAAATAACCGAAAGAAACGTGTTTATAATCATTTTCGGAGCATACTTTGCGATTTTTTCTATCGAGGGAATTTTATATAATTTGCGTTTCGGCGCGACAAATGTCTAGATATTATCTTCAAAAATAACATATATTTTTTTAAGAGCTTAAAAACTTCAAATGTTTAAGCGAGGTTTGCAAAAAATCGGTTTAAATTCGGAGAACCGCCTCTTAAGGGGAAATAGGTACTTTGGTAGCGTTTGAATTAGTTCAGTTATAAATCTGTTGATATTCCGATTTTACACAATACACCACATAATAATAAATTACACCCACTGTTTATTACCACATTCACTTTCACATAACTCGTTCGATGCTCATATAGTTGTTAGTTATTATTGCATTGAGAAAATAGGTAAAGCAGCGAATGCTGGCATTGAATGTGTATGTGCATCGGTATGCACTTCCACGGGCGAGGAACTGCCATTTGTATTGTTTACGCCTACTTATTGTCACTATCGGAAGAAGGACGGCAAGTTAAACGCCTTACACACCAGGAGGATTGCATGCAGCCTCTGCAAATAGGATCGTTAGTAGCCAAGACCGCCAGCCTAATTATTACTATTCCCTTGCCGTTGGAATGGTTCTGCATGCAGTCGTGCAATCAGTGCTGAAAATCAATAAGATTCTGAAGATAATTAAATCCTACCTTGACTGTTTATTTTTTCAACTATATATATTGATTTATTTAATAAAAAACTGCAAAATTAACTGCAATGTTGATAAATGCAAAATTTTGTCCAAAAAACCTATTCAGTTTGATTGAAAACTAAATATTTTTTGTCTCTCTACTGTCACATCTATCAAGGACCTTGGGGTCACTCTAGACTGCAAACTTTCTTTCCGTGATCACATCAATAACATCGTAAACAAATCACTTAAACTACTCGGCTTCATTCATAGAATTGAAATGAACCTCTGACTTTAAATATATACGTACACTCTTTACTGCTCGCTGGTTCGCCCTCACCTTAAATATGCTACTGTCATTTGGTCTCCTTTCTACATCGCTTCCTACGAGGAATTGCTTGAAGACCGACTTGAAAGAGGCGAGTACTCGTATGATGAAATTGAACAAACTTTAAACACATCTTCTTTAGAAAAACGTAGAAAGGACTCTGATCTAATTTGCATATTCAAAATTATCAACAGTATTACTGGCATACCTGCTTTGTTACAACTCATCCAGTTCAACATCCCTTCCTGTAGACTCCGAAATAATGAATTGCCGTTCCTCAATCAACATTCTACTAATTATGGATGTCATTCTCCTTCATGCCTGGATCACACGCACCGAGTGACATGACATTATCCAGGCATTAATCCAGAATGTCGAGACTTGTCAACGCAAATCAAAACATTGAATTTTTTGGTGTAAGGCTAAATGACTTTCGGCAGTCGATACGCAATGTGTAATTTTTAAATCCATCTTCAAGCCACATGTAGTTATCTTCTATATGTACTTTTATATTAAATGTTTTTTTTTTTTTTTAAATTTTTTTTTTATTTTAAAAAGAAAGACAAACGTTCCCGGGTTACGAATAACCCAACAATGTTTGAAAATCTCCTACTACCACCACAGAAAGCCGAAAATGTTGCTTGTGATGGAGGACTTAGCCAGCCGAGGAATCGAACATGCGACGCCCGGGTGGGACCCAAGCGCTATGCCCACTCAACCACGGACCGGTCAATGTTGTCAATGTTCTTCATTTATATTATGTACTCTCCTTTCATTGTCATCTCTTTTTTTATTTTAGTTATATTGTAAACGGACTTATTTGTCCGAATTTTTTTTTTTTAAACTGATGGTGTGTAAGGCGTTTTATATTAAGGTTTGAAAAGCATATTGTTGGAAATCTTACAGCATGTCCTATTCATATATGTAGGTTCCAGTTCGGTCGGGTGCAATGATGTCGCCAGTAAAATAATCTGTGTTCATTATTTTAAGTTCGCATTGTTAAAAATGGATTTATTTGTGTCAGTTTTTCTACTACAATTTGTTTATTTCACTTTTATTGGATTTATTCACTGGACTACGTATACTACTAATAATACAGGATAAAGACAATGGTTAATGCTATTTCCAGCAGCCTAAACGGCCAACAATAACAAATATTTCCATTTCCCAGTATGGTTTTGCGCTATGTTCTTTGCCTCATTTACGCCACCTAAAAAAGAACAACAAGTTTATATGTTCACTGTGTTAGAATATTTTAACAGCGCATACATTGTCATTGTTTATTACTCATTTGATTTCAGTCCTGAAAAATATCACATTCAGAAAAACTGCATTTTAATAACAATGAAATAACATAATACTAGACATACCGAAATGCATTTTATATAACCGTTTTCAACACGAATTCGCACTCTGCATTGTGAAATAATAATTAATTATTTTATTTTTATTAAAGTCTAAACGAAACACGCTGTATGTAAGTTACGCATCTGTGTGAGTACTGTGTTGAAGTCAACATAGATCAGTGGTTCCTAACCTTTTTCTGACCAGGGACCACTTGTTCGTTTATTTTTTCGACAGGGACCACAAGCAGTGGCTTAGGCTAGCATGAGTGGCACCCGGGGCGGATAGCACAACGGGAGGGGCATTCACCATTTTTTTATTCAGACTTCTCGACCAGGGACCGCCCGCTCGCTGGCTCGCTTATTGACCGGCGGACCATCGCGGACCATCTTCTAGCCTCTTGCGAACCACTGGTTGGGAAACCCTGACTTGATGGATAGACCGATACTATTTTAGTTAACGCCCCTGAATAATATGTGTGTTGTTATTTGGCGACGTTTGGATTACACGACATCCGGTGACGCCTACCGATGCCATGACATATTATATGAGGATGTTAACCACGCTCCATCTATAGAAACAGCCACCAGTCTTGCAATAAGTGCTGAATACATTGTTACCTCGAAATTCTACGAATTTTAACCCCATTAAGCCGAATGATTGATTCATTCGTATTTCTGAGACCATCGACTATGTTTTATATCGAAGTTAATGTTTTTTTAAATTATTTTTTATGTGACTAACTACCGCACTAGATACTCAACGGCCCCCAACCATCTGGAGGCTATGGCATCCCAAATTGGGGTATGTTGCGAGGCTGAAGGTGGTGGGGAGGTAAGAGGAACAGGGAGAGGGATAGGGAAGAGGAACGTGGGGAAGTACCTGGATGTGTTAAGGTCTGGTCACCAAACACATCTAAAAGCTATTGCAAGCAACGTTTCTATTTTGATGTGGTTTTTCATCAGACTGAAAGCATCTACCACTCTAGAACTTATCGCTAATCCTACCTAATAGGTAATAGGTACTATAAATGCGAAAGGGTGTACGTCCTTCTTTCGCGTTGCAACGGAGCGACCCATCGACGTGTTTTTTTTTCCACAGGGATAGTGTGCGAAGTGATGGTTCCATAATAACTCAGAATCATGCGATTTCAACACCTCTTTGAAAAGTTATTCAAAATGTATATTATATGTAACCAATTTTTAATATTTCTTTTTATAGCACTTTTTATGACTTTTCAAAGGAAGTGTTGAAGTTGCGTGATTCTGAATTGTCCGGTCATCCGAAGTCGCATAGGCTGCTTTTCATCCCGGAAAAAAAATTCATTCCCGTGGGAAAATCTTTATACAGTAATTCATTTCTCTTAAATTACCGCGAGCGAAGCCGTGGATAAAAACTAGTACATACCTATATACTATATATTATTTTTAAATAATATTTTCTGCATTCTGACAACACGTGTTTTTATCGCTCTCGTGTATTTATTTTTCTAACTCGGGCGTTTCTAGCCGAATTTCTTTGAAAATGTGTCAAAATACGTGTTTTAGTGAAAGCTATTATTTGAGATTGTGACAATTGGTTTTGCATCGTGCTAAAAGTACTAAAACGGACGTTAAAGTTCGCAACAGAATTCGATTTTGGACAAAGGATTTCTTCGCCCCACGACATCATAACATAAGATCCTATTTCTATTTTATTCATAACCATAACATTGAAGTTTTGTTTATTTATGTTAGGTTCGGTCAGGGAGGTTCAACCGTTGGGTTACTTGACGTTCCAAAAAATGCTACGATTTTTTGTTAATTTTAGGTTACAGCATTTGAAAGCAAAATGTTGCGATGCACTGGAAGCGTTGATATTTCAAGTGTTGAAAGACGAGGATCACATTGGTCTTGTATTGTTATTATGTATGCATCTTTTTGCCCAGATGGAGACATAACATCAATAGTGGGTAATAAAAAAGTCACGAGAAGTTGGAGGGCGCCGCCTAATTGGGTATTTATTTACTAGTTGAGCTGTTTGTCAAATTAATTTATTTTATGTTAATTTAATTTATCTAATTGTTTATTTTCAGTCGGTTTTTATTTCTTCTATTCAGTTTAAAATCGGTACGTATAGTGTATTTCAGAAGTTAGTCCTTTTCGTATACAGATTCATTCATTCACAAATGAATGAATAGTGATAAGAAAATACGAAAGAAGAAAGAAGAGCCAAGAAGTGATAAGAAAAACTACGAAGAGCCAAGTAGAGCCGTGAAGAGATGAGAAGATCTAAGACGAGCCAAGAACAGACCAGAAAAAGCCACGAAGAAAGGAGAGATCAGAAGATGCAAGAAGAGGCAAGAAGAGACTAGAATATACAAGAAAAGCCAAAAGATGATAATATCCCAGAAGAAACAAGAAGAGCCGAGAAGAGACGAGAAAATCCAATAAGAGGCAAGAAGATACCAATCACAGCCCAGAAGAGATGAGAAGAATCAGGAAGAGCCAAGAAGATGCGAGCATTGGATGTGCTCGAAGAAGCAAAAAGAGCAACTAAGACACAATAAGAACCTAGAACAAACCAGAAGATGCAAGAAGAGACAAGAAGGAGGAAAAAACCCGAAGAGCCAAGAAGTGACAAGAAAAGCCGCGAAGGGCCACGAATAACCATGAAGAGAAGATCCACGACGAGCCAAGTGAAGACGAGAAAAAGCAAGAAGAGAGGAGAAGAGATAAGAAGATTAAATAAGAGACGAGAAGATTCAAGAAGAGGCAAGATGAGACAAGACGAGCCAAGGAGAGGCAAGAGGATCCAAGAATATACAGGAAGTGCCAAGAAGAGACGATAATGTTCCAGAAGAGCCGAGTAGAGACGAGAAGAGACGAGAAGATCCAATTAGAGTAAAAAAGATGCAAGTAGAGCCAAGAACGAGAGGATCCAAGAAGATGTATGGAGAGCCAAGAAGAGACAATGACATACAGGAAGTAGTAAGAAGAGCCAAACAGAGCCCATAAAAGATCAGAAGATTCAAGGAGAGGCAAGCAGAGCCGAGTCGAGCTGAGGAAGAGTCGAGAAGATCCAAGAAGAGGCGAAAGGAGCCATGAAGTGACAATAAGAACACAGAAGAGAAGGAGAAAGAACAGCCAAGAAGAGACAACAAAAACCCTGCTATGGCAAGCGTATGGTGGAAAACATAAATTACAGGAAGCCGGAAACGAGAAGCTAGAAGCAGCAGGAGGCAACAACCAAAAAATACATATATACGCGGGAAGCGGGAAGCGAGAAGAAACCGGAAGCAAAATAAGCGAAAGGCGAGAAACGATATATATATAGCTCAATCATTTCCTTTATTCCTGCCCATCCTATATTGCAATATTGGCTCCAGGTTGCCATGTATACCGGTCGATTAAACTCCAACCTCCTTCCTATCCTCAGAGTACGTACTCCAGTCCTAACAAACAGTGCCCCCTGGTGTACCGGTCTCACCGGGACAGGAGTGCTCCTGGCTGGGGTGGTACAATCGTATCGTATCGTATCGTAATTCGTAACCAAGGGTCGAAACCACTCAACCACGGAGGCCGTCAGTTTGATATCAGTTACAACTCTTGATAAATGACTGCTCTAAGAAATATGAATAGGTATTTTAGTCGTTCCGTAAGGAAT
Organism: Limnephilus lunatus; assembly: GCA_917563855.2. Classification (NCBI taxonomy): domain Eukaryota; kingdom Metazoa; phylum Arthropoda; class Insecta; order Trichoptera; family Limnephilidae; genus Limnephilus; species Limnephilus lunatus. Next base: position 50,438,083 of record OU830600.1, read on the forward strand.
TCAACCAAAACCTTCATTATTAAAATATTAACTAGTCTAGCGATCATTTGATAAGCGTTGCGTCTCGTTCTAATCCAAGTTTTATAACATTTCTATAGGTGATTTACGTCGATATGTTTTTACACTTAATTTCAAATGAAAAAGGCGTGTCTCTGCGGAACCCTACATTTAAAAAAAAAAAATTAATTTAATATTTGTTTGTGTTTACAATAATTATACATTTTTTTTAACATATTAAACAGATTTGTAATATTAATGTAATAAAAGCCTTTCCTCACCATAAAGAGACAAGGCTCTTGTGTTTGGTGAGTGAATTCATACTCAATTATGTTATCAATGTTATCATTTGAGTAGGTGAATAATAATATTTCAACTATTAACAATAGATATAGTAAGAGAAACTTGAGATGTGTCGATTAACAGATTTAAATGAAGTGAAATAGTAATGTAACTCTTACAGTTGTTTCAGGTAATTTTTTAATTTAGTTTGGAATTTACTTTTATTTTCAATAATTTTTACTTCTAATGGGAGTTTGTTGAAATAATTTATACTATGATACAGATAGGAATTTTGGATGTGCTTGGTATTAAATTTTGGGATTTTAATATTGTTTTGATATCTTGCTGAGATATTGAAATGTAATTTTTTTAGCTGTATTTCTTTGAAAGTTTGTAGAATTGAATATTTTTTATATAAATTGTCTATTGTAGTTACTTTGAATATTGAAAAGATTTTTTAGGTAGAAAATGTAGATGGTTTTTTCAATATAATCTTAATTATTAATCTTTGAACTATTTTGAGAGGATTTAAAATAACATCGTATGTTCCTCCCCATCCTATAATACCGTATTGTAATATGGATTGAACAATTGCATAGTACACTCTTTTTAGGTTTTCCAGTCTAAGAATATTTCTGAGTTTTATAAATATAAATATATATACATTTCCTAATTCTTTTGACAAGTTCACAAATATGTGTTTTCCATTTAAAATGTTGATCTATATATACACCAAGATATTTAATTTTGGAAGTTGAATTAAGTGTAGAACATTCTGGAGTGCAATTAGTTCCACTACATTTACTCTGAAGTATTAGAATTTTTATTTCTGGTTTAGATTTAAATTTATTGATAGAGAATGGGATAAAGTTTGTTTTTTCGGTATTTAAAGAGAGGAGATTTTTATCGAACCAGTTTTTCAGTGTATTGATGTCAATATTCGCTAGGTTGTTCACAGTATTCCAATCAGCACCTTCAATTATTATGACAGTGTCATCAGCATAAGATATTATTTTTCCGTTTATTCTTTGTGTGAATATATCATTTACATAGATGATAAACAGTAACGGCCCCAGGACTGTACCTTGAGGTATACCAAAATTACTTGTATCTTGTTGGCTAAGCACATTGTTGATTTTTACGACATTATTAATGCTATTACTAAAGCGATTTTCGATTTATGGAAATTTAACTTTTCGAAAAGAACTATTAATTGTTTCTGTGTTTAATTCGTAGAACTCCATTTAATTTTTTAAAAACATTTAAATGAAAGGTTTTTATTAAGTTCTGCAATTATTTTAGTTAACATCCTAAACACGAACAACCAATAACTACTGAATCCGGTCCCCGCGCATTGCTACTCGCGTGATAATAGTGAAAAGCGTTTCGACGAGATATTAGTACACAATAGCGCCTCTATGACTATCCCGCGATTTTTCACGTATCTGCGATAGTACTATGTAAATTCCTGGACACTGACAGCCAAAAGGACCGCCAATCTTGTTCAAACATAATTTATTACGAAATGGTGTTTATTTTTCTACAAAACCTAGCCAAATGTCTTAATTTAGTATCTACGTCGGTAAAAATACGTCTTACGCTGTGTTCACAGTTATAATATACGTAGCTTGGCGTATTTCGGCATACCGCTCGCCATTTATTCCCAATTGCAATATATGGCGAGCGATATGCTGAATTACGTCAAGCCACATATATTATAGCTGTGTGGTGTACACAGCATTATGCATCTGTAACTTACTTGTTTACTGTTTGCTTTTAATTGAAAAAAGAGTCCTTTGCATCTGTAACTTACTTATTTACTGTTTGCTTTTATTTTATTCCCATTTTAGTGCAATTTGTGTCAAGGAAGTCACTACATTGTGACTGTTTTATCTGATTCTTTTGTGTTTTTTTTCCAGAATTTCTACCAAAAAACTAACGGCGTTTAGGATAATGCGTGCCAAATTTCTACACCTGCATTTTTGCGGTGAATTTTATGCTTTGTGGGTATCGAAAATTAGCAATATTAAATGAGCCGTATTATATTATTGATAATAAAACTATTTTCGATTCATTTGTCGGAAACATAATTATATCAGATAAATATACCGCTAACATAATGAAATGATTGACAGAACGATCATTTTTTACTCCAGTTACATCTGTAAATAGTAACACCAATCATTGATATTATTAAATATGTATTTTATGCCAACGGTCTAATCATAATTAGGTTATTAATATATCTAGTTTTGCAACGATGAATAAAAGAATTTTATATGAATATTTTATATATATTACAGAAGCGATCATTCGAGAACACGAGCACATCGATATAGACTTTATCGATAATGTTGGTAACTTATCATCGCTCTCCGATCACGACTGCAGTCGCTAAGAAAAAAACAGTTCACAACCAACACGTCGTAATATTTTTAATAATTTAGTCGATGTAAACTGTTGTTTGTTCATCGGCAATCTCCGGTTGTGCAGATTCAACGATGCAAGTTACCGACATTGTCAAAACACCTTTATCGATGTGCCTGTGCTAGGGAGCCAGGTTACATACGGATTGTAGGGAGCAATGCCATAGTTTTACAAAACACTTGAGACACTATAAAAATGTAGAGTCAAAAATAAACATGTCCAAATAAAGTTTGAAAACTTCTTATTGTTTAGAGTTTTATCCGTTCTCGACCGGCGTCCATCTATGGCTTTGGTCATCGTTCACTGAAATGTTCTTAATTTAAATACTTATTAATTTATTTACGCCCCTAGGACTTTTATATATATAACAGGTTCATGTCTTAATGTACAGAACATGGATGTAGGTATATAAATATGATATATTAAAAAAAAATAAGAGAGGAACAAAATGAATCAATATGATATTCTTACTTTGACTTAACTTACTTTGAAATATGGAATGTATTGATTTGCACTCCCCCTGCGTACATTCTGGAATAAACTACAATAATAATTAATATTATATTATTAAATGAAAAAACACTTAGGGCCAGTTGTTTCGGAAAACCTGAACAATCGTTCAGATTTTAAAAATGTAACACAGTCATTCCGTTGATTTTCGTCAAATCAGAATTGGGTTGTTTCAACTTAAATTTAACGTTCGTCAGATTTGAAAATTTCACACAGTGTTCCCAGCCGAATCGGACAATTATACCAGAGAATTATTTTTTTCGGAGGCCCGAATTATTTTTACGATGGCAACACTTCACATTTACGTCAGCGGCAAGCGCGCATTTCTTCGCGAAACGAAACTTCACAACTCACAACAAACTTTTTACCGCCATTATCGACGCTTGTTATTATCTGTTGTTAATCTCAATTTTGTAAACCTATATTACAATGGATCCTAACTTACTGTGAGTATTACACACTATTATCTCTATGTGCCATAATAAGTATGAATAAATTGTAAAACACATTGTTATAACTTATAACCGTACAAGTAGTTGGAAAGCTTTTTTTTTGCTTGTACCTGTGTGAAGTTTCACTGTATTAAGTATGTGGAATTTCGTTTTTCTGACATAAACGATCGACAAAACGAACAAAAAACATCGAGGACATCTTTATATTCTTATTGGCAGTAACCCAATTTTTTTAATCGTTGTGAAATGAGACACTTGAACTATCTACAAGCGTTGAATTTTATTACTTCTGGAATGTTCGATTCCGCTATGGAATGAATCATTGCGGCAAATTTTATGTTATTAGATTAGTTTATTTATGATTATTATGTATTCTGCCACTTTAACGTTTTATGTATGAATATTACGGTGTTTTCAAATAATTACCTATGCTTCATATGCGTATTTAAGTTTATATCTGAGATTTTTTGTTACGATCTAATACTTAGAAATGTTAATGTGTTTTCAGAAAGGGAGCAATTTTTCTGCAGCTGAGTGTGATCGATTTGAATTGTTATAGCCGTATTCTTACCAAGAAGATAACCGACGCAGTCAGCTTCCAACAGCGAGAGGCGACGTGACACACCATTGCAGCAGAATTCAATGGCGAAGGCTCCTTCTACCGTTCTGTCAAGCAGCTCCGAGCTCCATTTGATACATGAAACGTCGGGCAAGACAGGTTGAAATCTTTTTTTTAATTGGTATTACTCTGCTGTTAAATTAACTGTAACATTTAGAAATTGGTAGCGTTGAATCATTCAATTCATGTAGAATGAATATGTTTATCAATTGAGTTTTTGCTTCAAGGACGGTAGCAGAGAGATCCAAGAGCGCATAAAGACTGGCGGTGGAGCTCCAGCAGCACCAGTGAAGGAGGAGACCACTTTTATGCGGAGCATAATGGCTACGTCAATTGACAGTCTCCCCAGCGTCTTTGACGATGATGTCGACACTTAAGTGCTGCAGGAAACGGTGGTGGAGGCAAGTGTTATGAGCGACACAACCGAGGTGTATTATGGTTTAGACGGCCATTTTTCTATTACATGTAAGAACTTACAATGATACCTTATATATGGGTTCTCCATTTAAGGTATAATTAATTAATGCATTTTTTATGTATTCGTGCAGTTATTAATAATATTTACATGATATGAATGTATGATTTTGCCAATTCAACCGATTTTTTTTTAAAATGTGGATTGTTGAGACAGGAAGAAGCAATATTGAAGGCCAAACCATGCTAAAACTAAACAGAGATATGCTCTTGCAAACTGTTCACCATCTATCTACAAATTAAAGAATTTAAAGGTATATTTATAGATATCCATCGATATCCAACGTTGTTTTCAATAATTTTTCTCTTAATAAAAAGACAAATAACTTTGTTTACATCACTTTTATTGGTACACAATCAACATGTTTCGTAAACAATGTTTACTTCATCAGGATCAAACGTATTGAGTATACGTTTGATCCTGATTGAAGTTATTTGTCTTTTTATTAAAATAAATAATGCCATCACAAAGTGAAAACCTTTCCGGAGAAGTTTTCTTCGAAAAATTCATTTTTCTCTCTTTTTCATGTGCACAATTCTTATAAAGTATTTTCTTGCTTAAAATTGATATTATTACCTATCCTAAAACATTTTTAAATGTTACATCATGTGCTAACTACAATATACAATGTGCACGCACAACGGTAAACTCCAGTAAGGCCACAATTTTCATTTCTTTCTTTTTGTAATCTGTAAACTAATAAATATGCAGATTGTATATGTTATAATTGGTTTTTCTGCTATGCATATTTTAAATGCTACATGACCTGTTACTTGTGTGGCGTATATATTTTTTTCTTTTAAATACTTGTTAATTAATGTTAACAGGGTCGATGGATCATTCGCACTAAATCAACTAGTCCATTCAAAATAGTCTAGCGTCTGGAGTATATTACGTTCATTATATGTATAAAGAATTTTTTGTTGTTGTAAAATACTTTCTCCTTCGAGGGAGTAATTGCTGTCATTTGACTTTTTTATATATAAAGACTTTACTCACTCTATAAATATATATGTAACAATTTGAATTTTTATGCAAATTAGTTAACGCTGCAGAGTTGGTTAATTCGTCAAAAACAAACTATTTTATTATTTCCCCAGTCCAAAGCCTACATGGCATAGAAATACATTCACTGCCATTGAAGTTTTCATTTATTCCATAATAAAAATTTAATTATAAATTTCTAACGTATTGTTTTACTAATGGAACAGTAAATATTTACCATATGTAATATATTAAAATATGTACCCGACTTTTCTGTTGATTTTTCGCTATTTACTGTTGGTACCTATATTTATTTCTCTTTTCTTTTAGCTAGTTATATTATTTTGTTCCTCTCTTTAAAAAAAGCCCCAAGGGCGTAAATAAAATGAAATATATTATACACATTGGTAATTTATTTATTTATTTAAGGCATCAGCAACCAAGTATAACCTGGTCGAAGACATATATAATGTAATAATTAGATGGAAGAATGCTGTTGCAGTTGCTGTCAGCTCATTCGCATTTAATAATGATCTAACACATTTTAAGGTTTAACGTCACATACATTATAATTTACGCATTCACAGATGATGCCAATCAAATTATTTTAGGTTTTTAATGTTTCTTGCATTAATGTTACGCTTTAAAATATTAAGGTAAATTAATTGTTCGCGCCCGTACATATATAATTAGAATATAAATAAATACTTTTGTCCATAAACAAACCCAAATCTTTCAAGAAAGGCTGAAAAATACAATATTGGATTGAGTCACCGATACAAAATGGAATTTTTCAGCCTTAGAAGATTTGGGTTTCTTTATGGACACAACTATTTATTCGTATTAAATATGTACGGGCGCAAACAATTAATTTATCTTAATATTTTAAAACTTAACGTGCAAAAAGTATTAAAACCTAAAATAATTTGATTGGCGCCATCTGTGAATGCGTAGATTATACAGATGGCGCCAATCAAATTATTTTATGTTTTTAATGCTTTTTGTATGGTACGCTTTAAAATATTAAGGTAAATTAATTGTTAGCAATCGTACATATTTAATTAGAATATAAATAAATAGTTTTGTCCATAAACAAATCTAAATCTTTGAAGAAAGGCTGAAAAATACAATATTGGATTGAGACACCGATACAAAATTGAATTTTTCAGCCTTGAAAGATTTGGGTTTGTTTATGGACAAAACTATTTATTTATATTCTAATTAAATATTTATGATTTTATGATTTAAAGCGCAAAAAGCATTAAAAACTTAAAATAATTTGATTGGCGCCATCTGTGAATGCGTAGATTATAACGTATGTGACGTTTAACATTAATTAACATTTCCAATACTATTTATATTATAAACAAAGTAATTTACTAGCTTTGTAAAACATTAAAGAATAAATCGTTATAAATAAATAGAAGATTATATCATTGAAGAAGAAGATAACACTAAAATAACCTATAACCTTCAAAAGTTATAAAAAGAGAGTTGTTTTTATGAAAAATTAAATAAAAGTGATTGAAATGTTGATTATTTTAAATAAATATATTATTTTGAAAATCAAACGGCTTTTTATTATATCCTCTCTTGTACCTATTGTGCGTATGTGTCTCTCCAGGTGGCAGATGTTTTAGAAAGTGCTGAGATTTAAGCCCATCATCCCAAGGGTCGGTAAGGAATCCACATAAACCTAGTGCTGTAACAGTGTAACACCCTCGGCAGTTAAGTATAGTTGGCTAAAGTGAGTCAACGGTTTGCAGTGCAGTGTGCAGGCTTTTACAGCACTCGATTTATAGTACAGAAAGAGGTAAGATAAGACTATATATACTTTATAAAGGGCAGGATTTTACTATCTGTCTATCCATCTGGCAAAATATGAGGAAGACGATTCGAAGAAATGCCACATAAAGACTGCCTTATTAATGTCAGTTACAGGTTTATGTTAATATGCTAGGTCATGACACCAGTTCTCAAACTATGCAATTTTCTTTGTGAGGGTTGAACCAGTTATATAGAATGTCATGATGGCGCCAGTCCTTCATTCTCTACTGTGACTCGAAGCACTGTTTTTAATATAGGTACTTAGCCAAAAATCATGAAGTACATAATTATTTATAAATGCAATCCACTAACAAACTCAACTTCTTTTATATCTTGTATGAAATCAGAACCTTCAGTTGTCACCACGTACACCTGACAAAATCTCTGTTCTCACAAGAAAAATGTCAATCACAAGAAAAAGATTTCTTTTATTATAAATTATTGTAGACTTATAAATTAACACAATATAAATATAACACGAATAACATGGCAATAGATTGTAACATCATCGGTTTACACGAGAAATAAGTTTGTATTTTTTTCAATGTTTTCACCAGTGTTTATGTCATTTTCAATCTCTAAAACCAACGATTTTCGACAATATTATACGTTGAAAAGATATCTAAACTTCTTCCCACAAAGCCATTGGCTATTTTTCCATCCTGAAGTTTCGATCGTTGTGTTTTATTTGCGTTATAATATGTAAAAAGTCGAGCCATAATCACTACTTTCGGTAGTGTAGAGCATGTGTAGAGTAAAGCATACCTGCCCGCGAGCTGTCAGATTTTTTTTCGCGCTTCTGCGCATGTGCCGCCCATCATTTCAGATGTAACCCGCGGATTTTGGCTGGTTACAAAATCTGACGAATCCTTCAGATTTGGCCTGAAATTTCATTTGACGGACGGTGAAACAACCCAAATTTCGTTGATTGACGATTTTGACGGTCCGTCAGACGTGATTTTTTCCGAAACAACTGGCCCTTAATGTGTTTTACAAAGTGTGTTTTTTCATTTAATATATAATGTCACACCACAAAGTATATGCTTCCTTCGATAAAATAGTATTATATTATTAACACAGCAATATTCTTATTATTAAATAAAATTCAATGGTATCAATGATTGTTGTGTAATAGGTTTATTTTTAAACACATAAAATATTGTTACTGAGACAGTTCAATTATGTACAATAATTAATAATTTTTACTATTTATTTGTAAAAGCCCCTAAAAAGGGCGTAAAATAAATAAAAATATTTTTAACAACATCCGTGCTCCTACGATTTGACAGACTTGCTGGACGACAGGTTTGTAGGAGTTTGAGAGGTTTTGTGTGTATTTTTCTGAATGTCAAAATCACATCTGCAGAATAAAAACACACTCCCACAGCCCGCCAGATGTTCGACCTACGGCCTGATTAAATTATTTTAATGTTGCTCAAACAAATTATTAGAATTAATTTTTTCAATAATATTTACTTTGGAATTTTTAGGTGAACCGTGTGGGCAAACAAAAATATATCTTTCAGTGCGGACAATACATTTAGAACGCTTGCGAATGTTAAGCGATATCAATATCCGTTAGATAAGATATCAGCAATATCAGTTTCATTTTTGAAATTAGTAGTAGATTCAGTATCGCCTTGTTTAAATCTTCATTCATAATGATGACGTTTCTTTAAATGTCTAACGATTTTTAGTGCTCAGGTATAAATCCAAGCTTCTCACAACTTTCCCGAACGAGTCGCTTGCCTCAAAATAAGCTACTCGGATGATTGAATGTAATAAATAATTCAATAATAAGAAATCTTTTTATTAAGTAAATCGACCGTTTTTAAGAGGGTAGTTATATTGGATACTACCTTTTTATCCCTCCAGAGTTCGCATTATCGTGGTTTCTACTATAACGAGCTGTCAAATCGGAATAATCAATATTATTTTGTATATTTTGATTTTTATTGTTTCTTCTTTATATTAACTAAGACCACTGTTTGTTTTTGTTTTGCTACTTACGTTTATATTTTATACTACTTTTATATTTTATTATATACAACTGAAAAATGTCCTTTACTAGTTTCATTTTATAATTTATTGAATATAATAATTTGGTAGTATTAATATTAATAATAATATGATAATTTGATATAATTTATAGAATAATTTACTGAAATTTACTACTTACTTTTTATAATTTATAATTTACAACTTAAAAATCTCCTCTACAATACAGGTGAACTCCTAGTGTGGAGGACAATATACTATAACTTTGTAATGTAAATATACTAAGAATAAATAAATGAATATGGTACCTACCGGCTTGAAGTAAGTTTCAAAAAACATTTGCGATTTGTTTAACATTTCTTTAGAGAATTTGTATGATTCCTTATTTAAATAATAAAAAAAATGCTACATAAATTATGGTTTATAACAAGTGGGTAGATATTTAAGTATCTTCTTTCAAATCTTTTGATTTCAAAGGTAATTTAGATTTTGATTTATAAAATAAATTGGAAACATTTTTTTTTAACGCGAGGTCTACTATTCACAGAACTACTAATTACTCATAACCTGAACTTATTAATTTAGCTTTTTGCTGAGCCTAAACAAAGTTTTAAATTTGAATTGTTGAAAACCGAATTAAATTTAATTGGTTTATATCGATCAATTATTTAATTTTAGCCAGAATACAGAAATTGCATAGAATGAAAAAAAAAATGGAAAAAGTTCGGTTTATGGGCGAAATTCCTAAAAAATAAAACTAGTTATCTTTATGCTAACTATGGGCCGGGGAATCCGAATCTGAAAGAATTAGGTTGGGGCAAGCAAATATAAACGAATTACACGACTGCAAAATTTTGAATTCATACACAGTTTACGGGTAATTTTGACGTTTTTGACGCTCTCAACAATGCCATAGAAAAAACCATAGATATTTTATGTTCAACTACAGAAAATTAAGTGTTGCCATAAGCAATAATATCAATAACGTAAAACTTTCGACACGATACTTCCTCACATGATAATTCATCACATAACTCACATTAACCTGATGAATTATGACTATATAAATGAGTATATAAATTCCACCTAAACAATCAACATACATATGATTTTCCAGTAAGCATAGGCACAATAACCACCAATCAAGTAGTTTAGCGGCTACGCTAGGTTTGTGGTAACATGGTTTGTGATAGAAAAGAAAGTGCCCCCTTCGTAGCGCCTACTCGTGTCAAGGAAAGAAAACATCCCAGTTTTCAAGTAGTTTAGCGGCTACGCTAGGTTTGTGTAACATGGTTTGTGATAGAAAAGAAAGTGCCCCCTTCGTAGCGCCTACTCGCGTCGTTTAACTCAGTTAATATTGCCGAGTGTAACCTAATTCTTTCAAATTCGGATTTCCCAGCCCAAAGTTAGTATAAAGATAATTAAATTTCTTCTTTCGGAGTATCGCCCATATAAAGATGTGTCATTAATTCATTGCAGATTGTTTATCGAAAAATTTTAAGTCGTGTAATTCAGTTTATATTTGCTTGCCCCAACCTAATTCTTTCAGATTCGGATTCCCCGGCCCAAAGTTAGTATAAAAATAACTAGTTTTATTTTTTAGGAATTTCGCCCATAAACCGAACTTTACCCAAAATTTTATACCTTTACATAGTACTATTAAAGTAAAGCTTACGAACAATTCACATCAACAGAGAATCGTGCACAACCAACTGCATTTAGGTTCCTTGGCACTGTAACCTCTGCAAAGTGTCATTTGTTCACGAATTCAGTAACTTTATATCCCGGGGAGGAGATTTTTCACAACGTAATAAAATATGTTGTTTCGCTTTATAAAATTTGCGCCTTGGCTCTCTTCTCGATATCGGAAAACTGCCATAAATGAAGATTATCTATAGTGCGCCCCACTGTTCTGACTCAAGATTTTGGCATTCATCTCTGGTGTGAAACCCCTTACATTTCTGGAAATTGACTGTATTATAGATTTCCCAATCTTACGATGCGATCGGGTTGCAGTCTCTAGATTATTTTAGAACATATTATTTTACCTTCCCCTGACAGGTGAATACTGTGCTCGTTCCTACCTTTGTTTCAGTGGAAGGGATTCCAAAGACCTTGCGTCAACGATGCCTATATATATCATGGTGCACAGTTGGAAGGAACGCTTGGGACAATAAGGTAATTAGGCTTGAATAGTATAGTACGTGTCCACACATGTCGATCGTCCAAATGATCAGACAACATCTCCGAAAAATCTAAATTTGAGTTGAGTATGCAGTTATATGTAAAAGTGTAGATACCCTATATTTGGTTCCAATACTCGGATTACTCATAAGCACCATCAAATCAATTATAATGCAGAAAACTTGATGTTTTCTGGGTTACCAGTAGGAATTTTCAAATATCATGCTGATCTATCGGAACGTTACACTTCCCGGTGTTATTTTATCCATTAACATCCACAGGTGTGTGTGTGTGAAGAGCAAACTTTATCATTGAAATCTCCTGACGATCTTCCCGTGTGGAGTTAATTAAAAATACTTAAAATCTAATCAGTTTGCATTCCAGTGGCAATTTCTGTATTTTGGGAGGATAATTTGGCCTCACGTTAAACGCAAATAAGTTGCTGAATTCGTCCATGCACCAGCGGCAGGTTATGTACCTATTTGGTAAAGTGAATGCCACAGACCCACAGACAACAGACAAGAGATACCATGACCGGTGTCACGAATCGTGACTCACACTATTGTTCGGCCAAAGGAGTTGAGCCGGAGAATGTTGCATATAATTTAATACAACATGTTTTATGAGCCAGACTTTGACAACAATGAATTTGGTGGCATGTTAACAGTTTTTAAACACGTCTTATCGTAAACGGACGGACTAAGTTTTTTCAAGAGTTACTTGAAATATGCAAAGATGTGTGACTTATGAGTGAAGCGATTCTGCTCTGCGACGAGCCCCCTCTTGTTTTTATCTTAATCTTACTTTTTTATTATCTTAACTTAGTTTATTATAAAGCAGAAATTGGTTTAGTTAAAAATACCTAGTTAATATATATATATATTAAAGTTTTAGCTAAATATAAATTCGGTTGCAGGTTTAAGAGGAACGGCTGCGCTACCTTTTTCTCTAAAATTAAAGCTTGAATTTCAGGCCAAAATACCTAACCGAACTCCATAATTTTTTTTTATTATTAAAAATGCATAGCAAATCTCTAGTACGGATGTGAGCTATTGTGAGTAAGGTGATTTACCTAACCGAACTCCATATTTTTTTTTTATTATTAAAAATGCATAGCAAATTTCTAGTACGGATGTGGGCTATTGTGAGTAAGGTGATTTTTTCTATCTCTTTTTTTAAATTTCTGGTTTCATGATATTTACTAATGTTCACGGAATTTGAAATTTAACCTTGGAATTTGATGAATTGTTCAAACTCTGTGAAACGGCTGGCCCTTAGTCTTAGTCGGTAAGGGCAATTTTTTGTTTTTTTTAATTTTGCAAAGTTGCGTTCAAAATCACGAAAAATCGTATTCATTTGGCCCACATTTTATTATTTAAAACACAAATAATTAAAATAACTCACATCGGTACTAAATATTTGCTAAAGATTTGTTTTAAAATTAAGTTTGGTTCTGCATTTTGGCCTCAAATCCAAAATGAAGTTTTGTGTGAAAAAGGTCTCGTAGTCGTTCCTTTTTACTATATGCATACCATAGCCTTAACAACACGGCCTTAGTAATGACAACAACATCCTCATTATATTATTATAAGTCATAATAATGAAAACGATATAAAGAAAGAAATTACGCAAAATAATGACTAGACAAGTTGTGAATGTTTTGTATTTTTTCTATTTTCGATTCAATGTTCAAAGCAGTGTTCGGGTCCATAATAAATGATACAGTAATAATAGAATGAGATCACTGATTGATACAGCTCGATGATCACGATAATGTTTAAAGGAATTCTTTATGAATTTGGCAGGAATGCGGAGAAAGTAGACCGGATGTAATGGAAATGCGGCCTCGGCCTTACGCCGGACGCAGACGTACTACATCTACAGGGGAGGAACAATACACTTTAACCTTAAATAATAAACCGAAGAGTACGACTGAATATTATGCTAATTTACATTTAATGGAAGTCTCCCATTATATTTCGAACACGTGAAATGAACATGGAAAAAAATCTAGGACGCACATGTCATAGAAAGTGACAGTGGATGTTGACCAATCTTACGAATTTTAGGCGAATTCTTTACAAATCAACTTTAGGAAAGTCGTCAAATTGCAGATGTTCCAATTTCATTGCTTCTTGCTTTAGCAGATTTTCTAATCCATCCAAACTTCCTTTGCTGATTTTACTAGTAGGTATTCAGTATACGAATTAGGACTGATTCATATCAAAACAAGACTCCCGCGTTATCCTTCGCTTTAATTCAACTTCAAAATATAAACTAAATAAAAAACAATAGTACCTATTACTGCTATTACATTTTCTTCTTTATTTTTCTTTTAAAGAAATACAACTACAACCACAGTAAGCAGAAAATGTTGCTTGTGTCGTGATGGAGGACTTAGCCAGCCGAGGAATCGAAAAGGCTATGCCCGGGCGGAACCCAAACGCGATGCCAACTCAGCCACCGACCGACATATCTGATTGTTATAAATTAGATTTATGTATTTATTTAGACCTACGTATTATCCATCTAGTGTTACTTAGTAGGTATTAACATTCATTATTGCAATATCAATATGTGTTTATGTGGAACTTTTTCGCATATTAATTCCGACGTATTTAAAATAATTAATGTTAAATTATTTGCATGAATAATATTTACTATTTTATAGTGTATGGGTTGTTTACAAACACGCCTCAACGCTTCCGACAAAACAATAAAAAATAATTTTAATAATAATTCGTTCGTCCGCACATACACCCATTTCCCTACCGTTGAGGAGTTCATTGATAATTCGCCGATGAATCCCTCTCCCTCTCTAACATCACCATCACTCCTCTGCGGTACTCTCTTCGCCGGAGTATGAATCCGAGAGCATCGGATCTTCGGAGGAATACCGTTCGTTCAGTTTCTCAACTCTTTTTAAATAATAATAACGTCTGTGTATTCTCAATACACGCTGTTCGCTATTCGTCTGGTGCTCTCGGCATTCCGACTCAATGGGATTTCGATTTCACGCCTCGAATTTAATTATCGTGAGGCATTATTGCGATTTTCTTCAGACGCCTAGTTACGTGAACCGTCAATGGTTCATATTTTAACTTCTAAGATCGACTATACAGGAAACAAATGTAAGCAATATAGGCATAACAAAATCATAATTTTTATTGTCTTTATGTTTTTAAATATTTTTAAATCAGAGTTTTTTTTTTTACTTACATTTATTTTTATCTTAAGATGAAGTCATACTAAATAATGCAGAATCACATGTTTTTTGTTTTGAAAATTTGATCGCTTAGAAGTATTATAGATGCTTCAATTAAATTCTGCGAGTAGAACATACCTACCTTGGCCCTTAAAAATATCGGACATTTTTTTTATAAGTCTTTTAATAAGCCTAGAAAAAAATAAAGTATAAGGTCTATAAAAAACTCTTTCCAGTGCAAATTCTCCTACTTATAAACCCCTTTTCAGACATGGTTTTATTGTATAATGTGGCAAATTCATTTTCTTTTATAATAATCGCAAAAAAATGATATTTACGCCCGAACTACACAAAATAAAATAAAACATGCAATGCATTTTCTCGTTGTTATTTTTGACATCAATCAATACGGCCCGCACTCTACGAATTTGGATCTTGAAGTGACCCTTATCCCATGGGCACAAGAACCATGCACTGGACACAACACACAACCCATTTCGTGTCAGTCACGCCCCGGCCATATCATTTTATGAGTATATATAATGTTTTTTGACATGCCGAATATTGTTTCGGTTCCATGACATCTCAACAAAGTGGCATTTCAATATCTAAGTGATGGAAAAAAAATAGCCCATAACCTAAACTCCAAGTTTTTTTTCATCCCTTTTAATGATTCTTCAAAGTAATGAAGTTGCACATTATGGAATTGTTTGGTAACCCTTAAAAATGTATATCCATTTTTTTTATTCTATCGTTGAAACAATCGACACCTGTAGGTACGTGAGAATATTGAGTCGGATTTAAACTCCACATATTCATGATCGATTAATACCTACGCTGTAGCAGGTTCCTATTTACCTGAGCATAAAACCCACACACGAAGATTTCAATGATAAATTTGTTTGCAGGAATTTTCAGTAAGATGATTTCTGTATCAAAATAGTATGATGAGCTATTTCGGTATAGCGTTCAGCTTCTAACAATAATAGTGTAATAACGATAAATTATGTTTTAATTATTACTAAAAGACCTACTTAATTGATATGTTATTTAAGATTTTCTAAGTGCTTTTTGGGTAATCTTATCGCAAATACCGAGAAAATGGTGTTGAAAATTTCTGCTTATAATTCAAGTAAAGGTTTATTTTTTAACTTTTTACCTCGTGACCATTGGCGGCTCGTGACGCTTGAGTGTTTTGAGATTGTAAAAACGACATTGATGGAATATTTCTCAATAATTCCATTTTTCTTTTGCTGATTTTTCAGAAATAGAAAATATATGTTATCATTTTCGACGGCAATAACATCGATAATTTCGTACTTTTTCAGGCCCGGGACATAGCGTTGTATAATATAATAAATGATCGCGATTTCTGCCTTCGGTTGTAATTGAAAACCCTTCTCATTCCTTATCTCTGCGCCCAGTCTCCCCACCCCTGCCGAGCAGAGGTTGATGCAAATATACCTACCCTTAAAGATGATATCTAAGCGACTTTTCAATTCGCCCTGACTGTTTTTTTTCCGTTCTTGCTATGGCATTACTATTTGAAGTGGCTCTCCCATTCTTATTACCATGCCACGAGATGGCGCCCTGTGCCCCCTGCCTCGAGTGCTTACCTTGGCACCCACCTCCCCCCTGAAATGGTGCCCTGGTAACTCCGGTGTGGGTGGACGGGGGAGGTTCGCCCGCCCTAGCGCTTCTCCCACGAATGTTCCAATATCTGGCGCGGAAGACACGTGACTATATTTCTCGACGAATGCTTGTAGGGCTTACAAAATCCTATTTCCTCTTTAGGACGCCAGTTTTTTTTACAATAAAAATAGCGCTATTACGCAGTGGCCTTGGTAAATATGTTTGCTTCTGTATATTAAACATAGAATTAATATGTACAGATGTACCAACTTGTGTGTGCGATGGGAGGCTTCGCTACTGTTCTTCGTATGGTAGCTACCAGTCGATATAATTTCCTTGAAATACCGTAGTTCGATGACGTGTATTTATTTTATATCGCATTTCTTTCTTAGGTCCAGTGTCCTACTCTTTTATAATATCCAATATTCCTCTTTGTTTTCAGTTCGTTTGCCCTTTATGGCTGAGAGGTCCAGAGTATAATTGTCACATGCTGTTTTCATAAAGTATCACAAGATGGGTCGGCAAAGCAAACCTTAATATATCCCAGTGTTTGCCGTCGTCCGTGCCTGGACACTAGAAAGCCGGAGCTTCGGGGATATCATTAGTGCGCTATTTGCCATGGATATGGGGTGACGAGGTGACGGGGTGACGGGTGGCTAGTGTACACTGTGCCCCGGCTGAGACATGTGACAGGCTGGCGCCCAATCACAGCCCTGTCAATACCATTATGTCACCAATATCAGCGGCCGTACTGTTGTTGTTCACTTAGAGTCACTTCAATCTGCACAATAAGCCTTGGCGTGGCGTGGCCTCGTACTTCTTGGGTAATTCAAGCGTGAATTCTTTTACATTATAATGCTGGTCGAGAAAGATTCTGAAACGCCTCAAAAAGGAATAAAATTCACAAATAAAACCTAAATTTTATTGTATAATTATTATTTAAAACATTCACAGAGTGTTTACAATTATTACATTAATGAAATTGCCATTAGAGTGTGTATATATGTTAATACTTCAATTAAAAAGCAAGGATTAGTTGTTAGTAGTTGAAGATGCTCCGAGTGAAATAACAGATATAATAAGAAAAATAAAATATAAAACATAGTAAGTTCGCAGTACAGAGAAAAAGGAGAAAGAAATAAAGAAAAGGAATCGTAATAAGAAATAATAATAAAGCAATTACATAATTTTGATATCAAATAATTCTATTCGCCATGACGTCGTCATATTATAGCTAATAAAAATAGCACGTGTTTTTTTCTAATATACGAGCTGTTTATACAATATGAAATTATTTTAGCTAGCACATCATATTTCTCAAATTTGGCAAATCGCTAAAATCTATTTTATATTCGATTCTTATTCAACTGGATAATAAATAGTACCTAAACATATTTTTTTAAATTTATTTATCTTGTCCATAGACATACAAATAACTAGACGAGAACTTACAGATGAGGGGTAAAAACCAACTATGGCGGGGCGAAGAGAGGAAAGAGACTTGTGATTCGCCAAGTCTTCTTCATTGTCTAAGTATGTGTTTCATAGACATACAGCGTCCGCGCGTAAAATGTACGACGAGAGCACGACATTGGTCCGGACACGCCCAGCCGGTTCCGAAAAATGGTTCCAATGGGAGGGGGAAATAACACGTTTTTTAACACGTAAGGGCATGTCCATATATTTTGTACGTCCGTGATCTTGTCCAAAATACAACTTCGTAAAAATGTCATCTTTTCCAAATGAGATTATACCTTGGTATGTTTCTCTAAGCATTCAATAGAATTCATTCGTACGTTCTGCATATATTCCATACGGTAGGTACCTAAAATAAATGGTAATAAATTTAGTTGCTATTTTGCTGTCAACACTTGTAGATAAGATCGCGCCGATATTTATTGTTCAGACGTTTTAGCAGCCGATAATGTGAATATTATTCAAATTGTCGACCAGAGTACCTACCTACTTTCTACCTTCGTGACATGCAAGCAATCCATCGAGGAAACACGCCGCGGCAGGGTTTAATGCACGGGACTGAAAATGCATTATAATATACATATCATAAATAAAACATATTTCTTTGGCGGCTACCTAAAATATTTGCTACTTCCATCCCTATGGATTCCGTTCCTGTATGTAAAGCCCTCGCTAATAAATTCTTTAAGAAGACTCTTGGTGGGTTTTAGGATGATTATTTTAGGGGAACGGCCTCCCCAGGTCGCCAGCATTGCTCTCGCTAATTTTATTTAGCATTCCGTAACGTAAATACATTTTTGACTTAAAATGTATTTCCTGCTGCGAGTGTTTTTTTTAATAATACATTTATATTTTTCCATTTATAATTCTTACCGGAATAAGCTGCCAGTCGACGGCCACCCAGTTCCGGGGCAGGTATTTCAAAAGCTTCTTGTGTGCTGTTTTAATTACAACTGAAAATATGACTATAGTTATTTTTAATTATTGTTGATGTACATAATAATATAACACGTTTACATTTCCTGTGGCGATTTGCGCCCAGACTGGTATTTCAAAACCTTCCCTTACACCCATGTTCGTTTTCACTCTAAAAACAGGCTTATTGCCTGCATTCATTTGTTTCGTTCGAAGTTTTTCACTCTTCAATTTTTTTTATGTTTAATGGGACTTTACTCAATTAGGTCTATGAAATTGGTCAATTTATTTGAAATAGCCCACCAAACAAGGCGCTTGCCCGTGTTTTAAATCCCATATTACATATAATATATGTAATGTACCATGTACCGACAAGGAATACTAGACAAAATATGACATTCTTTTGCAACACATACACAACCAACTATCAATCTCTCTCACTTACCAATAGGATGCATGATTTAGGCAACAAGTTTGGTGGTATTGTAGATATATTCGCTGATTCCCTTTATAATCTAAAATGCAATTGAAACCAACACTTTGTGGATTCCTACAAATTATTGTAACGTGGGTATAATATATTTAATGATTTGATGTGTTATTGTAATGTTTTATATTATATTTTTTTCTATGTTATTGTCAAATATTATATTGTTTAAAATATTTCACGGTTTTACGCTACATTCTTCAAAAACTACTTGTTGATCATATTCATTTGTTATATACTAAATCTATTTGTACTTTTTTATTATATAAGAATTGAAAGAATTTATTTAATTGATATTTTAGCACCAAAATCATATATATATATATATATACAATGTTTGAAAATGTACCAATGTTGTCATTATGTACCTGCTGACAAACTACATAAGTAGTTTAGCGGGTTTAAATGTTAAATAAATAAAAAAAATATTCTTAAAATTTTTCACTTTTATAACTTTTGGTATAAATTCTATGTATGTGTAATCCTCGATTACTTAAATATTATTTTATAATCTATGTAAAAGCCCCTATAGGCGTATAACAACAATAAATAAATAAATAAATATGCCCGTATTTAGACACTAACATATATAATCAGAATCATGATTTGTTGGAAGTTATAAAAATCGTATATTTTTCACTAGTAAGCAGTTTGCTGGAATTTAATTGCATAGTTTGGTCCCCATATTATCAAATTCATATAAAAAATATTGAATGAGTGCAGCACAAATTTTTACGATTTATTAACTTCAAGTTTTTAAAATTTTATTTTATTTTTTATTAATAATTTTTTTGGTACATACATTGGTATAATTTAACAATACTTAAAGGCATTTTTATATATAAAAATTTAAAAATTAAAGAATAAAGAATAAAACAATTAGCAGATTAACCAAAAAAATCCCACATAGGCATCGCCTGTTCGTGGGTATTCTTGTGCGTTTTTAAAACGGTTTAAATTTGACTCATATACATACATTATCTTTGTAGGCATTGTAGCATAAAATTAAATAAACAAAAAATAAAATAAAGAAATAAAATTAGTGTTTACTGAATTACAATTCAGACAAGATGTTAATAAAGATTAAAATTTGTTAAGTTACATCAGGTCAGATGTTATAGTAAGTTAATTACACATACCTATTCAACACATTAACCATACATTCTTACGAAAAACACTCAAATTGCATTCCCTAGAAAACAGAAGAAAAATAATTTACTTAACTTTTTTGTTTAAAATTATTCACTCTGAATTAGACTGTTGTGAACTTCTGCATCTGATCGACTTCAATGTATGTTAATCGAGCAACAAGGCAAAAAATATTATTTTGCAACAATAATTCTGGAACCAACTACCACATACATGAACCCATTCCTCAATTTCACACACTGGGAAACAAATTCACATTAAATATCGACGTAATTTACCATTATTTAAGAAATACCTGAACGATATTTTATGTAGCATTTAAAAAAAAAAAATTTTTTTTAGAAAGAAAGACAAACATTCCCGGGTTACGAATAACCCAACAATGTTTGAAAATCTCCTACTACCACCACAGAAAGCCGAAAATGTTGCTTGTGTTGTGATGGAGGACTTAGCCAGCCGAGGAATCGAACATGCGACGCCCGGGTGGGACCCAAGCGCTATGCCCACTCAACCACTGACCGGTCACAAATATAAGCATATTTTGATATTTAAGAGAGAATAATCAGAAACCACCGGAAATATGTCATTTTTAAATAAAATTATTATAAATTATTATTACATCTACATCACAAACCATCGGGCAACTATTTTTTTTTTTTATCAAAGACATAATAATTTTGTACGGTTGGTAATAGGTATATAATAATAATATTCTTCCTCACATTGATAACAAAAATGTAGAAGTTAGATTTTCAATCGCCTTGAAGTTCTCTTTTTTTACATTAACGCCACACAGAAGGCCCTGAGGAAAATAATTTCCCTCAGGGCCTATGTCATCTGAGATGCTGTGTGGAGGGTCTTTGTGAGGAGAGGAAGGAATGAACATTGGTCTTGAAGAGACCCATATTGTAGGAAGGAAGAGACCTGTACACTATTATCATTTATTCTCTATATACTTTAACCCTGGAGTGGTCGCGTGGATTACATATGTAATCCACTTATGCAAAATTAAAGATTCCTCAAAAACAGGTGCCGCGAGTAATTTTATCTTCCGTGTACTTTGTTACGTTGCAAAAGATAAAAGAATAGAGTCCTTTATTGCTGTTGCGTGCGAGGAATTAGTGAATCGAGTCCCAGTGCACAAACTCGCCGCACCGCCCCCCCTCTCCGTACGCAGAGGCCGTGGCCCGAGCGCCGGCCAGCGACGGCAGTTCCCCGACCGGCACCCAGCGTGCAACAACTTTAAGTTGTATAACTCACGGATGCGTCCAGCTCAGCTCTGGTGTCGGGTACGCATTAATTGTGTTAAAGGAGCTCAACAAAGTCCATGGTCTACACCTGTAATCCGCGCGACTAATTACGTAACACATTTTGCCAATACGAAAAGTGTATGAAAAATGCAAAAAAATAATTCTATATTTATCCTGCTCAGAAATCTGCAATTAAATTAGCATAGTTTTTTTTTTCATCAAGTAGAGGAATATTTTGATAAAGCCATTTAAATTGACTAACACATTAACAGAATTTTGTCGGATGAAAGAAAAAAACTATTTTGGATTTTTTTATATTTTGTACCTACAGTGGATCAAATTCAATATTATTTTTACTTTATATTTTATTTTTTTGCACATGTTTTAAACAGTCGTTTCCTGCACTATTTACGAGTATATTTTTTTAAATATGTATTGTTATATATGTATATGTAAAAGCCTAAATAGGCATAAATAAATAAAATTACATGATATTTTTTTATTTTACTTTTTTTGTTATATCATAAAAGTAAAAGATGTAATTTTTGGTTTAAAAAAAGAGGTAATTTATGTTTTGGTTAATTGTGAAAATAGAATTTATGTTTAATACATTTTGCTTATTTCTAATACACAATGCTTAGATTATAAGATTAAAAGATAAATACACATAAATTCTAAATGATTTCACTTATTTTTGTTGTTGTTTAAAAATGGCCTTCACGTGTAATCCACGCGACCACTGGCGTTACTTTTAAGAGCGCGACCACTGCAACATGGTTAAACAACTTTTTTATTACATTAGCTCCACACAGAAAGCCCTGAAGAAAATAATTTTCCTCGGGGCCCGTGTCATCTTTAGGGATGCTGTGTGTAGAGTCTTTTTAAGGAAAGGAAAGAGAGGAGGTTCTGGGTAGGAATCTGGGTTTCAGTATATCCAGGTCATCCGCCGCCAATATATAGACAAACCTCATCTCATGAACCCTGGCACCTCTAATACAGCGAACCACTTGGGGTGACAAATAGTTCCCAGTGCGGCGTTTCCCATTGCCGCCTCCCAACTGCTTTGGAATAGGGGTATTTGTAATGGAAGAAAAAACTAGTTAGTATATTTTTGGTCCAAAAGAAATAATCAGTATAATTACTTCCCGCTTTTGTACTCTCATGCATCGCAATATACGAAATGTATCACAGTCTCCAAAGTCATCTCTAGATTCCAGATAGTATTTACATTTGTAGCAAGTTCCAGGAAAACACATATTTATAGGCTGGTACTGGCTAGTACGCAATCAATTCGTAGTTGTTGCTTTTCGACTTCGGTAAATGGTAAATGCCACGCATTACTGGCTCTGTCTGTCATTAGTCATTATTTCATCATCGCGGAATGATATATCCGTCGTCTCATTTAAATGGAACCTAAATAAATAAATAAAAAAACGACAAATGTTATTGTAGACTGATGCTTTCGACGTTATTTTTATATGTGAAAATGTTTTTTTATGACCAGCGTTTATTTTCATGGTGGTTTTTAATTGCATTTCTGTGAATTTCGGCTTACACCTCCACGTTCGTTTTTTATAAAACATCCTTTTTCTTTAGTAACGCGTATATTTAGTGAGATATATATTATTTCTTATTTAATAGCCCATTCGTAACAGTAAATAAAACAATAAATTCAACATTACTTTCCATATATGTACCATATTTTTTTTAAATTACACGATCCATTTTAAGAAGGTCTTTCGTGATGTCCATTACATAATCGGGATTGTTTGATGTGGAACAAAAAATATTTTATCTTATTAATTTGAACGAATGATATTTTATTCGTTTTACTTCTAACATTAAACGGTTTTCTACTCACCCATGAATCTAAAGAACTAAGCTGAAGTACTCACATTATTTATTGTCGTACGTATCATAATGATACGTAAGCAGTGGCGGCTCGTGACTTTTTGATGTACTAGAGTGCTGATATTAAGAAAAATGGCATTATTGATGTATTTCTAGCCGAAAAATATATATTTTTTGAAATTCAGTTTTTTGTATGAAAAATTTCAGAAAGTTTCAGTTTGGCCGGATTTCCTGAAAAATTTTCACAAATAAAACCGATATTTGAAAAAAAAAATTTTTTTTTTTCTAATACGACTACATCCAGGGTGCTAATTTTGTAGTCCCAAAAGTCACGAACCGCTACTGCCTATAAGGCATCGTTTTTCAACCTGGGGGTAGTGATCTGGTATAGGGGCTCGCCAACTGTACAAAAATAAGTAAACAACGCCACGGTTGAGTTTTTTTCACTTCAAAGGTTTTGTGTAATGTTATATAAAAAAACGTTAAAATAATGTAGTGAGGGGGTCATATGGTTTATAAACTTTTTATTTTGGCTTATAAGGGGGTAACGACACGAAAAAGGTTGAGAATCGATGCTATAAGGTAGATATTGACAGGGCCGGATTAACCATGTCGGGGCCCCTAGGCAATGCACGTCTCGGGGCCCCTTTACCAATGGTGGACTAACGGGGGAGGGGGAGGGGGGGGGGAGGGCCTCTGATCTTCGGAGGCCTTCAAACGCCTCCATGTCCCCTTTATCAAATCTTTAACCCTTTAAGGCTTTAATGCCATTTTTATTTCATTATTTATAATGTATTACAAAAACATACATACACATTATTCCCAATGAGTTGAGAAAAAAAACTCATTACGGGAAGCTCATTACATTTAATCAGCGGCCGAGAATTTAAATTTCGTCGAACGATGATCTTGCGATCGTACCCTTGCAACTGTATAGGGCGGTTCCGATGAGTAAGATTAATCATTCTCCATACCAGAATTTTAACATAATACCTCAATATCGATATTATTTCATTCACAATATTTGCTTTGATAAATACCTAAATTCAAAAATACTCAAACACGTGATGATAAAACTATTCAAATTATGTACTTTTTCTAATTATTTTTTAAATCATACGTATTTATAATTTTTCAATAATGTCTAAGCAAAATAAAAATGTAATTTTTTTTAAATCTTTTTTTAATGATTTTATTTAAACTAAAATTAAAACTCTGAAACACATCTTTCCCAGATAACTTATTGATTTATTTTACTCCATGATTATATAATTTGAAATTTGTGTTGTATAATACAAAATTTTGTTTGAAAATTTAACAAATCTGCCAACGCCCTATGGTAAAACCTTAATGTACTAAAAATAAACATATTTTCTCAATATTTAAAACTTAGCTTTACTAGATAAAAGAACAGTCTTTCGAAATCAATTTATAATTTTGTGGTGAAAAAGAGTCAATACGTCAAAAATTTGATTTAAAAACGACATATTTCCGGTTTTATCTGGTGATTCCCACTTAAGGCGGACACTGTAAAAATTTTTTTTTGGTAATTTCATTTTTTTTATTTCATTTTCTAAAAGACGCATTTGTTAAAAATGCTCTCACCAAATGTTTTAAAGATATTCGAAAAATTGACGGAGATACAGCATTTTATGTGAAACAATAACTTAGTAAACACCATTTTTATTATACATACTTAGGCCGACCGGGTCTCGCTACAACCGTAGGTTTTTCAGGGCAGTTTGTATGTTGAATTATCCTTCAGCAAAACTTTGACTGTGTTTTTCTCTAAACTTTGTTAACACATTTTTTAACCTCCATAGATCCGATTTGCAGGTCTTAAACTGTTTGAAAATCTATCTTGTGTCTATTTCACCACGTAGGTGAATTTTGTTTAAAAATAAGGAAAAATGGCGGATCAACGAATTTTAATTTCGATTTTTTGTAGAAAATTTTCATTGTTCATAAAAAAAATAGAAGGGGGCACATTATAAAAAAATCCCTAAGTAGTGCCATACTGACTGGATTTACTAACAGTTTAAGATTTAGTACATGCAAATCGGACGTATAGTTTTTCTAATACACTAGTGGACTTATGTATGGACACTTTTTATAAATTTCTTGTATTTGATGTTCATTTGCTCTTTTTTAAATCACGTTGGTGTTTAACAGCAATTTTGTTAGCTAATTAATTCAACCACACATTATACTATTATATTTTGAATAGATTTAAAAGTTTTGTTTAGAAAAATAATAAAAATGTTGAATAAAACAACGTCATGGCAAAACACAAATTATTTATTAATTACGAAGATTTTGCATAATATTCCAAATTAACATTTTAATGTTACTATTTCGATGGAAATCCTTTAAGTATAATAACTTCCTCAATTCTTCTACACACGGAGTCCACCAAACGTCACTAGTTTTCAGGTATGATGACGTGGAACCATGCTTGAATAATCACTTTAATTATTTCTCTTTTATTTCTGGGTTTGTGACGAGAAACCAGTATTTTCAATCTAGACCAGAGATTTTCAATAGGATTCGAGTCCAGGTGGATCCCTGGCCAAGGTAAAATAACAATATGGTGGTTCTGTAACCATTTCATGTTTGTTTTGCTATGTGGCATGGGGGTCCATGCTGCTGGAAATTGCAATTACCACGGTTAAACTCGAACAAATCATTGTGCTGGGCAATAATTTTGGCTCCAGAATCACATATTGATGTCTATTAGCCTTAATTGTGCCTTCTACCACTTCCAGACATCAAAAACTGTCCCTTATCATGCAAGCCCGCACCATGACACTCAGAGGAAGTTTCATTGTCGCAGTAGTGCATTCTGGTATCAAATCTTCAACTTGATGGCAACGAACAAATCTGATTCCATCACTTTCAAAGGTGAAAATTTTGGTCTCGTCACTCCATATTACCTTTGCCCAGTCTTCTTAAATCCATTCCTTATGTGTTACAGCCTATTTCAGTTGTTTATACCTCTGTTTCATGTTATGGTTAGACTTTTATTATTCTTGCCTAATTTCTTCCTAAATGTTATATCTGTAATATCGAGTCCAGCAGCTTTAATGACCTTGTTAATATCTTTGGATGTTTGACGATGGTTCTGCAGGGTAAGGCAACATATGCTTCTTTCATTGTGTGGCATAACCTTTGGGTTGAGGACGATTTTCGGTCTGTTTTTGTAGTTTTAGTCTCCTTGCAACGTTGGCAAACCTTTCTTACTCAAGACTTGGTAGCTCCTCCACCCAATATTTTTGCAATTTCTTTGTATGTGTAGCCTTCTACACAAAGTGCAATACCTCTGCTTCTCTTTGGGAGACCAATCGGCGCGTTTTGGCACCTAAGGAGCCATTTTAATAATATTTATTAAAACATATATATACAACTTTTCTTCAATGGATAACTGACTAACACGGGTGTAGAACTTATTCGTGTTGCATCTTAAAGTGTTCTGATTGGAGCCCACGACGATCCTCTGCACTTTGTGGTTGGTTAAGATAGAACACAAGACATTGTAGAGTTGCCAAAACTCAAAAACGTTATTCTCAAAAATTGGTTGTTTTAAAGGTGTTTGCTCCCATTTCTCATAAAGAGTGATAGGAATTTTGAATCACCGTATGGCATATCGTATGGTATGTTTTTTAATCAACAATAGCACAAGAAACACGAAAAAAAAACTTAGAAGGGTTCCGTAACAAAATAAGTCATTTTTTTATAAGGCAAACGACAAGATACAAGAAATCTCGAAAAGTGTCCATACTTAAGTCCACTAGTGTATGTTGTCAACCGTGTTAAAAAAAAGCAGTTTCGAGAAAAACGCGTTCAAAGTTTTGATGAACGTTAATTCAACATGCAAACTGTTTAAAATGGTTTCATATAATATGCTGTAGGTATGTATGTCCGTCAATTTTGCGAATTTCCTTAAAACATTTGGTGAGAGCATTATTAACAAATGCATCTTCAGAAAATTAATTTTTAAAAATGACTATTTTTTTTACAGTGGCCTGGTGCCTTAAAGCCTTGTTTAGGATTTGATCAAAGGAACATGGAGGCGTTTGGAGGCCCCCCAGAGTCAGAGGCCCGTGTGAACTGAAGAAAAAGCTTGTAATATTACATCAACTTCTTAAACTAGGGGGGGGGGAGCGGTTCATCCAGCTTTTCCACCCCGGGCCTCTGACGGGCTTAGTCCGCCACTGCACTTTACCCTTTTCTAACTTCCAAACCTTTTTTTTTCTACCACAACGTAATTTTATTCATAATTAATCTATTTTTTACTACATTTCGAAGGTATGCCTTCACCACCATACAATAAAAAAAATTAAACGAATACAATAGTACAATGAGCGGTCTTATCACTAAAGTGATCTCTTCCAGACAACCTTGGTATGAAGAGAAACAAAAGAATAGGTAGTGCACACTAAAGCTTGTACAACATTTATATTTTAAACATTAGAAATAAAAGCAAAAAAAAAAAAAATGTATATAAACCACACACGGGACCTGTAATCATATCCCCATTGATACGAAGGAAAGTAAAGTAAAATACAACAATGTTTAAATATTTGTTTTAATTATTGACTTTTTATTTATTATTTGTGCGTGAACAGTTATTGGGTTATAACCTAATTATTATAATTTGTTGTTTTGTTTAATGCATGTAATGTTATTAACCTATAAATGTTCGTAATAAAAAAATAAAATATTAAAAACATCTTGAAAGCTGACTTTTTCCAAAAGTGTGCCGGAGTTGCTCACTAATTGTGGGTCGAACCGTTGACGAAAGTTATTTTTATTGGGCCGCGGGGCCCCCAGCCGATGCGGGGCCCCTAGGCAGTTGCCTACTCTGCCTTAGGGATAATCCGGTACTGGATATTGAAATATTGTGCTATTTTCACCACCGATGTCATCATTGTGCCAAATATAGACGATCACTCATTTGGTGTTATTGGAACATTACATAGCGCGATATCGTGCTTGTGTTTGTTTACACGCCGTGTTGGTTCGACAAGTCCTGTTGATTTTATAATAGATATACTATTTATAAAAAGTGGGTCCATGAAAGTTGATCCGCCGACAATTGGCCCCCGGCATACTTATGTACAATAAGCAGTCGGTTTAGGGAAAATACGGTATACCTAATTACACAAAATATAACTTTGTGACCCCGAAGGGATGTGCAGAGAGGATGTTCCGCCGAATAACAAGGTATAAAACATATTTTAACGCATTCAAATGCATTAAGGAGGAATCCAAATGTCTATGTACTGTGTACACCAGCGCATAGTACAAAATATCGACACTGTATATAAAGTCGTTTGATATTCATTCCTACTTATTATTAAGGGTATTTGTAAGGCGATTTTACGTTTGAAATTGATAAATAATTCACAAAAAATTATAATTTTACAGTAACTATCATTTCGGGGGCCAATTGTCGGCAGATCAACTGTCGGATCACCATAATAAGTATTCAGTAGACGAGCACCAAGGCCGGAGAAAACCTCCGAAAACCAGCCTCCGGTCAACCAACCAACCATAACCAACCTCGATATTAGGTTATTAAATACTTTTAAAATGCCCAACCTTTCTACCCACATAATCATAATTATCCTACACAATCTAACCTATGCAATAAAAAACAGTTTAAAAGAATTAAACAATTTTGACAATTTTCACGAAAATTGATACATTTTTCTACAGTAAATTTAACAATCCCTCAACCAATTATATGTATCTATACTAGCTGGGTTACCCGGCTTCACTCAGGACAACATTCGAGAGTGTTTTGGAATGTTCCACAATAATGTTCCCGATTACCTGAACATTCCACGATATACTCCGCCACTCCTTTCAGAACTTTCTAGAGCTCTATCGAACCTTCTAGAACTTTTCGGAAGACTGTTCTAGAAATTTTAAGAGGGTGAAACTTCCTGCCCTTATATCTTCAAAAGCACGTCCCCCCGACTGTCATCCTAGAGGGGGGATAGAGATCTACAACACCATATAACTCCCTTGATCGTACCGGGACTCGTTTCTGAGTTTTGCGGGTCGCACGTTTTTTGGACTTTCTTTTATATACCAATTGATTATCGCCCAGCTTAGCGCCCTGGAATGGAGAGGAGTACGTGAGATTTTTTATTTAAATAAAATGTTACCTGATTCCAAAATGATACGAAAGTTGTCGTAGTCCAAATAAGCAGAAGAATTGCGGGTACTTACGGGATTAATTTACGAGTATACGAGGGGATTCCGATCCGGAAAGAACGAGTGACCGACCATTGGACAATTGGATTAACATTCCCACACAAGCATGGCCTCCTGCCGAGTCGGGATTTATTGCGAGGGTGTCTCCACCGTTCACGTTTTATTATTTACTCCGATGATCGATAATATCTCTTCCGTTCCAAATTCACCCCTTGTTTACCCCCATTTCACTCTCTTACAAACCCTCCGACTCGGTTCTTATAAAATTACAACTTCTAACCAACTTGGTAAATTTCAAATTCTAAGGTAGTATTTATAGCGGGTTTACTTAGCAGCTTCGTCAAATTTACAACATTTATTTTTCTTTCATACCTATTTTGATAGCCTTCTGAAAATATAAGCCGTTTTGGTAGATACCTTTTATATTTGTATTAAGTTCTGTAAATATATTTTCCGTTTCTCTTATATTTGCACGTTTCTTAACATTAATTGAGAAATATGTATGTTTTTAATGTCTAGATTTGTGAAATTTAAAACTAATTAAATAATACTAATAATATCTACTTGGAAGATTTGTACAGCGCCGTTTTTTTTAAAACCACCTAGAGGGCGCATTGAACATTTTCTTCAATACCCAAACTGGGTAGTTATGCTACTAAGAAACGCCATTTTAAAGAATAAGTAAAATTACTCTATTTCTATTGGTTTTAAAGTTTAAATGAAAAGATTTTTTATCGTGTTTATTTCTGCTTTTAACCGTGGTATCACAAAATTTATAAGAGTATTTATCTTTACATTTTGAAACCTAACATTTAAAGCAAAGCTGTAGGTTTGTACGGTGTTGAAAATATGTAGTTTTGGTCAATTTGGATTAAACAATGGTTAAAATTCCCGAACATATCCTGAATCCCGACATCTGAAACTTCTGTCTGAATCCTGTTGTTTTTGCAATATTTAATTAATTATGTCGTGAAATTGATTACCCAATTCAAAATTGAATATCGATTGAGGCATATATATATATATATATTCCTGTAAAATCAATCATATTGATCTCTATAGATACTTTATACATATTTTTTTAAATTCTATTCTAATCACCACTGTTTAAATACCTATGTAATAACCACCACTGTTTAATATCCACATAATATAATACCCACGCTCAGGCTTCGCCTCTGTGGGATCTTTTTTGTTACTCTCTTATATTTTATGTTATTACGTATGTACCTATCTCTATGTATCAACAAAATTTGCTATTGAAAAAAAAAACCTTTTTTACATTAGCTCCTCACAGGAGGCCCTGAGGAAAATAATTTCAATGACGACCTATGTAGCTCAGGGGATGTTATGTGGAGGGTCCGCCGCCAAGACCCGGACAACCCCACCCTATGAACCAGACACCCCTGCTAAGTCACCAAACGTATCGAACCAATCGGAGGTGTTATTGGTTATCCAATAAATGGTTCCCAGATTGGAGACCTAATATCAAAGATATTAGAAACCCAAGATATGCTATAGGCAGTTTGAACCCTTTAGAACTGCGTTACCTCGTGTCGCCGATATTGCTAACCAATACTATTACACACCTTCGCTTACGCTAAAGTATCCGCCCCTTTTCGAACTCACACTTGAAACTTGTCGTTTTCGTTGGCACTAATACTTAGGACAGATTTCTATGCGTACACGTCTCGACTGCATTCGCAATTAGCAATACATTCAAATGACAACAAATAAAGATTGCAACAATATAAATCGACAGCAATCGGTATTTTAATTTTAAAATTATTCCAGTTGAGATTTGTATGAAAAATTC
Source organism: Limnephilus lunatus (assembly GCA_917563855.2). Lineage (NCBI taxonomy): Eukaryota > Metazoa > Arthropoda > Insecta > Trichoptera > Limnephilidae > Limnephilus > Limnephilus lunatus. Next base: position 50,469,841 of record OU830600.1, read on the forward strand.
TTATTCTCAGAACCGATAAATCGGAATAAGTGTGATCTATTCTCAGAACCGATAAATCGTAATGAGTGTGTCCAAATCGTAACGTGTCCCATTCGTAACAAATCCACATCAATTGTTTCTAATCTATTTAGAATTTTAACAGTTTTTGGTTTTGTTAAATAATATTAATCACAATAACACTCAAATTGTGCTTTTGTTGTAAAAATCCATAAAAAGAAATTCTAATTTTTTACTAATGTTAATTTATTTTGTATTTGAGTACTTCACAAGAGTCCCATGCATCTGTGTACCATCCCACTCTGAATGCTGTCTAACAGCCATCTCATCTTAAATATGCTTTGTAAAAACTAAATAGAAAACACATCGAATCATAGTATGACCGGACAGTGGTTGAGTGGGCATCGCGTTTGGGTCCCACCCAGGCGTTCCGTGTTCGATTCCTCGGCTGGCTAAGTCCTCCATCACGACTCAAGCAACATTTTCTGCTTACTGAGGTGGTGGTAGGAGATTTTCAAATATTGTCGGGTTATTCGTTACCCGGGAATGTTTGTCTTTCATTTAAAAAAAACGAGTGTGCTTTAGACCACACGACTGAAGTAAAACTTCACTAACTTATAAAAGAACACATGACATTGGGGTGACATTGACATTGAGATTGGGGTGACATATAACATTGGGGTGACATATGACTATGGGGTGACCTGTGACCCTGGGGTGACCTAAAACTGTGGGGTGACCTATGACCTTGGGGTGACCTACTACCTCGGGGTGACCTACGACCTTAGGGAGACCTACGACCTTGGGTTAACCTATGGCATGGTTATTCAACAAATGATTCCTTGTGCTCGCACCTCTCCATAACACTTCGTAACGCATTTACCAGCTTACTCCCTAAGTCAAGCGTGCATCAAGGCCCGACCGTTCACCTCGCCCTATCACCGTTCGCACCGATTACCGTTCGCATCACACTTTTCGTAACATCACTCTTTTCGTAACGCATTCACCAGCTTACCCCCCAAGTCGAGCGTGCGTAAAGAAGTTTTACTTCAACTTCTTGGGGAGTAAGCTGGCGAATGCGTTACGAAAAATGTTATGGAGAGGTGCGAGCAAAATGAATCATTTGTTGACTAACCATGCCATAGGTCACCCCAAGGTCATAGGTCACCCCACGGTCGTAGGTCACATCAGGGTCATAGGTCACCCCATGGTCATATGTCACCCCAATGTCTTTTTTGTTATGCTTCTTCCCGTCCCGCGAACCCCCCCCACCCCTTCGTTTCCCTCCCCCACCCCCGTTATCCTCTCCCTATCGGATCAGTCGTTCCAGATTCCCTTCCCCTACTCCTTCCCTTCCTACCGCTTAATTTTATGAATTGCACACATTTTTCAAACTGATCACGTGTCAAAAAATATACAAATTTCATAACGCCAGAGGTTACCGTTAAATGTATATAAACCTTCACGGACGTGCCCACACCAAAATACCAAAGTTTCATCCCATTCGGATGTATGGTAAAGGAAATAATTTCATAATGCTAGAGCCCACCGTTATACTCCTATATATAGAAACCTCCGCGGGCTCGGGCACAAAAAATCAGCCAAGTTTCATTGAAAATCGGATAAATGGTACACATGCGAAACAAACAATTAATTTTTTTATAAAAAATAAAGATTTGAAAAGAAAAGCATGGCATTTTTTTCTACCACAAATCAGCATTGACACCAAATTATCTACAAAAAAAATTCAAAAGAAATAATATGTTTGTATATATATATATATATATATTTTTTTTACATAGCCCTGCTAATTTTACGAAATATCGATAGTCGGTTTTTAAAAGAATTCGCGTCCCCCTCACTAGCTTCGTCATGGCGGCGATGTTTGCTTTACCGGGGCCTTACGTCAATTACAACTTTGAATAATCATTAAAAAATGATAACTCACTCTAATTTTGTACTTAGCGGTGAAATTAAACTCAATTTGTCTTGAAGTTCACATTGCTTGTCGTATTTTTACATAGTTGCATTGAACAAGACGGCATTTTGAATAAAACGGGCACAAACCGTGCTCGGTTACGACACAAAATCAAATAAATGAACGAATTCTTTCCGTATTCATACTACGCGTATTACGCCGTAGTCCGCCCACGGTCTGGCGGCCAACGTAGCATATCTCCCTTTGTTTCTATTATCTGTGCCTAATATAAACAAGGGAAGCGGGTCATGAGCATGAATCGTGACCCACTACAAGTATTAAAGTATGACAAAAATCGTATCTATGCACAGCGGCGCCTCGTATTTTTTTCTACACCAATCGCCTAACTATAATTAGCTACGCCGCTTTGTATTCCGTGCAGTTTGATTATAGTTCGGCGACTGTCTGCAAGCTTCCGTTTGATACTTCTATTTGTATCTATTAAGCTTTGTCCATTGCGCGGGCAAACGCCAGACTTTTGCTTGACAGTCCCATACAACAATCAAGGTCACAATTTTTGCCAACACTCAAGGCCGTAGTGTTTGAGCTTCCCGTGTTCGGCGGAAAGCAAAACTTAAACATCTCATCCCGGGTGACGCGGAAGGCAGGCAAGGGCCAGCGGGGGGGGGGGGGGGGGGAGAATTCATTTTTTGACAGAAGTCGCGCGGTGCGGTCCGATGTAGAAAAATCGGAACGGATTTTTGTGGTTATGTGCTATGTAAACTATGTATGAGCGAACATAATCACGAGTTTAAAATATGATTTTACCTAAATATAATATAATAATAGAAATATTTGATAATATAATATCAAATATTTATAATTATTCTGTTGTTGACGTAAATATTTACGTACTTTAGAGTAGAATTAGATTTTAGATAGATAATAGAATTTAGATTCTATAGTTCTAAATTAGGTCGTGCAATAAAATGACGTTATTATATAATGTCATTGGTGCAATAATCGATATTAGTCGGAAATCTTTCCTGATAAACCCTGATCTGTGTTTTCTTCCTGATGCAGGTAGCATCTTTTCTACATCGAACGCATTTTAACATTTATGCAAACGATAAACGTCAAATTTTTTGGTACGCGGACCTAATAATTATGATTTTAAGTTGTAAATAAACACACTGTCGTAATGGATGATTATTTCTTTCGTGAACTCACTTGTAAATAAGTCTATTCATTTATTTATCGGTTTCAGAGACACGGGAGAAATTGACCATTGTAAATCGATATTCTATTTTTGATGCTACGTAATTATTTACGTAGCAACAAAACGTATTCACTCTAAATTCTTAATAAATAGTAACTTTAGGTCGTGCGTATTTGTCGGAAATCTTTCCTGATAAATAAATATCTATTAAAATATCTGTGTTTTCTCCCAGATGCATCTCTTTTGTCATCAGAACGCATTTAAATATTGATATAAACGTCAAACGTCAAGTGTACGCGTGCCGTGGACACGTCCGTACCTCAGACCACTTGTCAAATTGTGTGGACCGCGCGAACTTCACCCCAAACGATGTTGGTGTAAAGTTATGGCCTTGAGTGTTGGCAAAAATTGTTAAACATTTATGACCTTGATTGTTGTGTTGGACTGTCAAAAATCTGGCGTTTGCCCGCCCAATGGACCCTGCTTTATAGGGGATCGAGGCATGTTTATTGCTTGTCATTTTTCAAAAGTTTGATTATTATTTATACTAAACATGAAATAATAAATAATTTAGAATATAATAACATAGTTCCTTTGTTCTTTGTGTAGTAATAATGTTGTGTTGTGTGTTTGCAGTATGCCAAAGTCTGGACATCCGCAACGGCCCCGAGATGTTCAGCCTGCTGTCGGGATGCCGCGTCGTGGAAGGCTTCCTGCAGATCCTGCTGTTCGACCGCTTCAACGAGACGGCCTACGCCAACCTGTCCTTCCCCGAGTTGCGCGAGATCACCGGCTACCTGATGATGTACCGGGTCAACGGCCTCAAGTCCCTCTCCACGCTCTTCCCCAACCTGGCCGTCATCCGCGGACACAAGCTCTTCAACAACTACGCGTTCATCTTGTACGAGATGATGGATATGGACGTAAGAATTATTATTCATTTACTTATAATTAGTTACCCCTACCCCTCTCTCACTCCACAACACTCCACGTCATTGGAAAATTTGGAACAAACCCCGAACACAAATTCCCTGTTCCTTAGATTCTCTATTTAACCCCTCTGTTTTCTGAATAACTCATGCAGTTCTCATAGAAGTCGTTGTGTCTCCCTTACTATCATGGTTAGAAATATAATCTAAACGGTGTTTGAAAGAGAAAACACCACGCTTTATACTCAAATGTTCACCTTTATGAATCCACAGTTAACTACCGCAATTTGAAAAAAAATATTAGATAAACTTTAGGAATTTTTAAATGTTCACCTTTATGAATCCACAGTTAACTACCGCAATTTGAAAAAAAATATTAGATAAACTTTAGGAATTTTTTATTAATTATTTTTTTAAGTCGACGATATCGTTTATAATACGCCTAATAAAATACCTGAGTGTTTTTATTTTTTTTTTCGTTATCAGTAATTTTAGTTAGAAAAAACGTAAGGTGAGTCTTTTTTAAAACTATTTAAAGTTATATGTTTATTTTGAAAATTATTAAATTTTAAATCGTATTTCAGCACTTTTCAAAAACGGAGTATTGTGTGTGCTTGTCGAAGTAGGACGCATATTTTCGGGTCTTGCTTTCTTTCTAAAGTATCCGTCGATTTTCTTAACCGATTTTCCCGAAAAGTGATACGTACACGGGTTAGAATCAGTGCAATTTGCTTGACTTCGCGAATTAATTTTACCTCATTCCGTTAGAAAGTTATGTGTGATTTATTAAAATATGTTTCAAAATGTATTCAAAATATTGTCCGATTATGATTAAGTCACACAAAGCTCAGCGTGTTTGTTGCTCAGAGCTACATAAACAGTTCGAGTGTTACGAGTGTTAAGAGGAAACCGGGTGGTGTTTTTTCCATACAAACGTATTCCTCATTTCCCTCTCTGAATTTTGACACTAGAGAAAATATTTTTTTTACATAATATGAATATTGACCGCAAGCGTGTCGGTACGTTTTGATTTTTTTGATAAGTTACTTTTTATAGGAGTTATAACCCTTCAAAAATTGTTAAAATTGCCTTTTTTTAACGCCATCAACAAACGTTCAGTATACAAATTAGACGATGTATTTTTTAAAAAAGCAAAAGGTACAGACATAGAATGTTTTCTTCCAATACATTTGGTAAAAAAAATCTTGGAAATTGGTTCAGTTTTGGAGTAGAAAAATGAGGACTACAAAACCTCGATTTTGACAATTTTATTTGGGTATTATCAGGCTGAGGTGCATGTGTCCCTTTCTCTCAGTATTCGGGGGTGAGGGGGGGCGGAGAGGGTTTTGTTGAATACGTATACAGTCAACGAAGTGATGTGACATTCTCAATAATTATATCGATACACTAGTCCACTAGTGTTGTCATGTCCCGAGTTATCGATGTTTTTTTAAAATTATTTTTCTGTTTGGTGACTTATTTTGAGTGTGCCAATACTTACCGAGCTTATTTACTAAAGTTATTGTGACAAATTTAATTTGTTTACGTCAAATAAATTAATGGAAAAAAATTGAAAAAAAAACACCTGTTACAGACAGACCCCGAGATGATTCCGTTCCGTATTGCCGAGTTGGATATGGAACACAAAAATTAATTAAAATATTTTTTGATAACTTTTGAAGGTTGTACTCAACATAATATTATCCCTTTATAGGACACTTTTTTTAAGATACAACTACCGAACCAAAAAAAAACTTTTATATTTGACTAAATATATTGTTCTAGATTTTTTTTTCAAAAAAATTATATTTTACAAGAAAATGTGTGATGGTAAGTACATACACCACTGATCGTTTGATGGAATGCTGGTACAGCGTATGTTCAGTGGTACATGCATCTACCACATGTTGTTGAATCGATTATGTTATTATAATATCATATTATACAAATGAATATTGAAATCTATGTATAAGAGGCACCATATTGTTTATTGTGCTACATATTAGGTACATACACATAACTAGTTTAGTTTTTATTTAACTTTTTTAATACGTTATATTATTACAGAAAAATGCACTTTTGGGAATACCTCCTACATCACTTGACATTTTCAATCTTCTTCAATGATCTAATATTTTTTGTTTTTAAACGCTTTATTGTAAAAAAAATTACTGTTTAACATCTACACAATGAAATTAAAACAATTTATGGTCCAGACCTTTCCCTCGCCGGTAAATTTCTTGGTATGCGACCGTCAATTATTTCTGGTAAAAGGCATTGGTGGTAGAAATTTTCTAACAGTGGAACGATTTTTTGCCAGATTTCATCGTCCCTCTCAATTTTTTCATACAGCAAACCTTTTGGACTCCACACAACAAAATAACAATAATTACGACGAGTAATATGTAACTGGCCTTGTACTTGGTAGAAGTAATTATGATTCCGTTTTAATGTTAAAGAATGGTCTTCCAATTTACAGTAATCAATTATCTTTTGTGCAATTCCCTCTTCTGGTGACATATTTGCTATACTATAAGGGCATTTAATTTCAATTATAGAATCCTCACCGATAAGGCCATCCGGACTTGCCGCTAAAAATTTTTTGGTTTTATCGATAAATAGCCCACAAGCGGATACCTGAAAACTTGTTTTTTTTGAAAATTGCTCTATTGCTAGGCTTTCATTTTCTTTTCCATAATTTGTGGCCATAGTTCCTTTGAATTGTGAGTACAGTAAAGAGTTTAGTACTCCCGTAACTGAAGTTTTTTGCCGAAGCTTATATATTTTTCCAAAGTTAGACGCCGTTATCCGCTTACGTCTTTCAATTGCCCACAGATTGTTATTGCTTTGGCCTACCGTATTCCGTTCGAGCTCTTCCTTATTGGTTGAAGATAATTCTTTGAGAAATTCCTCTTTTTTCGTTTCAAATATTTCAGGTGGAATATCTGGTTCTAATTCCAATTGACCATAATTTTCATCGGGCCCTGTAACTTTTTTTCTTTTTTCTGTCGTATTTTCATTATACTTTAGTTTTTTTTTTCGACACATTTGTTTATTCTCCTTCGAACGTCGTTTTCTCTCTATAAAGTGCTTCGTGTATTTGCCGGGACTGTGGCCTTGGATTTTCTTTTGTATTCTTGAATGGGTTGCCAATTCACTATTCCACGAAGTTACTGCTCCAAAACATCTTGCTTGGTAAGATCCTCTTGTAGTAAAATTTACCCTTTTTCCACCTATAAATTTGGCGATAACGTTGTTGAATTGCTCCACAGTGTTATTTGTCACGTCAATAATAAGACTTTCTGCATTTGCTATTAGAGACAATAAGAATTGTTGGATATCAGTCCATATTCCACAATCTCGAAGATCGCTTACTAAATTTGGATCATCAGTATACTTCTCCGGCTTGCAATAGTACGATGCACAATTTTTATGATCACCAAACACATGATTTGCGGTATTTTTTATGTCCATTTTCAAATTTTTTATTTTATCACTTTGTACTGTGTTTTCTTGCTCTTTCCTGTAATTTATTGCTCCAACTACAGCTCTTCTCATGCGTAAAACGTTTGCTTCAACCTTTTTCCTTATATGAACTGGTACAAAGCCTTTAGCGTTGTTGGTTTTTTTTCCAAGTGCTTTCATTTTGTTGCAAAAATTGCGGAGTAAGTGATTTTTGCACTCTATTTTTTGTACTATAAGGTTAGGACCATATGGCATTTGTTGCATTATTTTTTTCATGATGCTGGAGTCGCCATCACCAACTAGTTTGTTAAATTTCAATCCATGCATTTCCATGCTTCTCGAGAACCCTTCTGCTATAATGTGGGCTTCCATGGCATTAGCACTGTCACGCCAGTTTATGAAGCACCTGTGCTCAGAAGCAACTATGTGTAGTTTAGTAGCTCTAGCACATATGCAGCAGTATGAGTTTCGCACTCCCAGAAATAAAACCTTTTTAGTTCGTAGTCCAACTATGCACCCTGCGCCAGATGAGGAGCTAAATCCACTTTTGTACGACCTCTTTGCCCAGGAGCCATCTGCAACCACCGTTACCAAAGGATAGCCACCCTCGTCTACGTCACCGTTTAAAATGGCTAGCCTTTTTTCTTCTTCACCAGCTGCGATCATTTCTTCTAAGGCACATTCTTCAATTGTTGGCGCTATACATTGTTCTATGTTCGTGTAAGTCTTACAATCCATATTTGGCATATTTAAAACCCCACAAATTTCATTCCATTGTGAATACCCATTTCCTGTACACATCACTCCTTCGACGACAGCAGTATTTATAGACATTTTCCGTTTCGGGTCTTCGGAGTGAATGTATTCTATTTTCTTGCACATTTTGCACTCGAAAACATACTGGCTTAGAAGACCATTTCGTCGTTCCTTCATAAATTTTAAATCGGAAAATGTGCAGTTGGTGTGTTCGTGCTTTATATTTGATATCTCCGAAAACAAATATTTTATATCCACAATTCTGCGACCTTCGAAATTATCGGTTTCATCAATATGGTCTGGTTCTATCACCAAATCATCAAGCGTTGTTGATGATGATGAACTTGCGTTTTCGTCTATATTTGGAGCAAATGATTCATCCATGGAAGTTTCATGCATTAATGAAGATGTAGTTAAGTTTCCAAAAGTAGTATCGATGACATCCATATCCCTGTAAATGCAAATGATTTATTTATTTAAATTTGTCCATCCCATTTTCCCGTTATACATGCTACATAATACACGGCTCTCATAGCATAAATCTTTAGGTTTTTCTCGTAAGTCGCTCACGTAAGAGAGTTATGGCAAAATTATCAATGTAAACGATACCCATTGGTAATTTTGCCATAACTCTCTTATGTGAGCAACTTACGGGAAAAAAAACTTTACGTACGTAAAGGTAACCTTAGGAAGGTTCAGTAGTAAGAGTGACAGGAAAGCGATATTTCGACTTACCTAGATGTCGAACGTGGTGCAACATGAATCTGTCGTTTGATACTAATAATCGGTTTTTTTCGTCTAGTAGATAAAAACAAACGCGCTTTGTTTCCATTTCTTTTACCCATTATTTATCTGTAAGAAAAAAATTTTTGAGTTGAAGGTAGGTAATATAGTCGATATAGTCGATTTTATGTAACTCAATTTCTAAATACACATATCTTATGCTACGTATATATTTGCGAATAGTGGCGTGCACAGAATTTGAAAATTGAAATTTCGGAAAAAAAAATAATTTTCAGCTTCGACAACATCATTAATGTCGTATTTTCAATCTTAGGATTCTAGCCCACTGAAAAATCAGTGCACGCCACTCTTTGCGGACAGAGACGCGAGCCGAACCACGAATTATGGTAAAGGTACGAAGCAACCGCAAGCGGCGCAGCGTTTCGGGCAGTTTGCTTTTGCTTCGTTCCTTTCCCATAATCCGTTGTTCGGCTGGCGTGTGTATACGCAGCCTAAGACGTAGAATAATATTTATTATAGGTTACTAGATATGTTAACAAATGTACCGACTTGCACTAATGCACTTTATGCATACAGTCAAAACTGATGAATTTACGTTATTCAGGGAGAGCCAAAAAACAACAACATTTTTAGCGATATTTATATGTTTAATTAAAAAAGGAAATTGTGTTGTAATATTGAGTTTTTATGAATGAATAGTTTATGTTTATAATAATAGTTTATGAATAATTTATGAATAGTTTAGTAGGTATCTACTCACCATATGTCCTATATGTGTAAATCGTGAGAAATGACCAAACAGATTTCAATATTCAAGGGGGTTTCAGGGTCAAAATTCGAAGGTCTGTATTTGACGTAGAATAGTTTCCAGTAAAAAGGCTAGTCAAAAACAGTAGAGTGATGCAGCCAGCGAAAAATAAAAACACTATACAATCACAAAGTACGTGATGTACCTACTGCGCCTATGCTGCCGTTTTATAAAAAAAGATGGTATGAATCTCCCGATATTACTAAACCAAAACAGCGTGCATCTTACTTTACTAATAGTAACAAGATGAATGAACTATGAGCGCAGAAGATATGTATTATATAGGAATACGCACGCTCAAGTCGCGACGCGTATTGACTTATCTGTTGCAGCAGGCAGCAACCTGTATACACGCACCCACAAGTCTCATTGACTTGTGCGTGTGCAGAAGATGAGCTCGGAGCAGGCAGTCACATGTATTTGTAGTAAGTAATAATAATAATAAAGTTAAGTACAATACAATATTAAATAATGTAGACCTCGCTATTTTATTACGAATATGTACCTAGGCACCTACTTAATTTTTGGAATAAATGAATAACAGTAAATGAAATAATAAGAACGCGAAGTCGCTGGCGGGCGCGGCGCGGCGATTCGTGCTTCCAACACCTGCAGCCACGCACACACACGCATTGGGGTTCACCAATACACCGATAGCGCTTTTGCTGTCCCCGCTGAGATGAACGAAATAGAAATAATTTTTACAAATACCTATCGTTAAAATTTCTCGGCGCTCCTGCGCGCTCTTAAGTGATTTATTGTAAACTGACTAAAAAATGAACCTTGGTTTGCAAGTGTTTCCATGACATGTGTTTGCAAGACTCACTCATATTACAATTTTATTTAATAATAATAATAATAATAATATTTGGATGACTTGTATAGCGCCGTTTTTGTGAAAAATCACCTCAAGGGCGCTGTACAAATTTATAAAACGTTAATACAATCTTATTTTAACTATAGACAACAACAACTTATGGCTAAAAATTGCATCCACCGGTTCATCGATCACCGATACGAAACTATATGTGCAATGATTCGACCAATGAACGCGATGCCGCTGTAAAAATGCACTGTACAGGCAGAAAATATATACATTTATATCTACGATCTGTTTATTTTAATAATAACACAATTTCTGTCAAAGAAATTTGAATTTATTGCTTTCAGGATCATTGGATTTTGTTTATTTAAAAAGCAAACACAAGTTAAATTCTTTCAATATTATTTCGATGAGGTACTTAAGTCGCAGTTAAGTACGTACAGGGTATACTTGAAGCAGTTAATGGTTTTGAGATATGTACATATTCCACAACAAAAACAAGTCGAGTCCCTCGCATCTATCGAATGCATCTCACAGTCTGCGGTTTTAGAAAATTCGTTTCCCCCTCTCACGTGCACATTATAAACAAATAATTTTTTCTTTGTCTTAATGGTTAACAGGCTTTTGGTTTTTAGGTTTTTACAGGTTTTTGGTTTGATGAGTTCCTTTGTTCTCTTTTGGATTATCTGATTTGAATATTAACGAAGGTGACAGAAGATACACGAAGAAACAACAAGAAGAGCAAAATCAGGAAGAGGCTAGACGATGCACGAAGAGACAAGAAATGCCTCCACAAGTCAAGAAAAGTCAATATGAGGCAAGGAGACACCTGCAGGGAATAGAAGAACCAATAAGATGCAAGCAAAATGAGGAGATTAAAAAAAAAAACAAGAATAATAACAACATAACATTTGCGCTGTTTTGTGATATTCCACTTCAAGCATAAGGAAGCATTGTATAGTTTGTAGCCTATCATTTATGTTTAATGTAATGCTGGTACAATTGTATTTTAAAAACACATTGAAACGTTAAATTTTGTAATGTTTTTGAAATGATAAATTGAATTGAATACCATTTTTGACCGGAAGAGACAAGAATGGACAAGAAGGGTGGGTAAGCAGTTGGAAGATTTAAGAACAGACAAGAGGAGACAAGTAGAGTCAAGATGGGGCGAAAAGATGAAAGATACAATGAATGGCAAGAAGATGCAAGAAGACGCAAGATGATCCAAGAAGAGGCAAGAAGTGACAAGAAAAGCCGCGAAGGGCCACGAATAACCATGAAGAGAAGATCCACGACGAGCCAAATGAAGACGAGAAAAAGCAAAAAGAGGGGAGAAAAGACAAGAAGATTAAACAAGAGACGAGAAGATTCAAGAAGAGGCAAGAAGAGACAAGACGAGCCAAGGAGAGGCAAGAGGATCCAAGAATATACAGGAAGTGCCAAGAAGAGACGATAATGTCAGAAGAGACAAGAAGAGCCGAGAAGAGACGAGAAGATCCAATCAGAGTCAAGAAAATGCAAGTAGAGCCAAGAACGAGAGGATCCAAGAAGATGCAAGGAGAGCCCAGAAGAGACAACGAGTGACAGGAAGTAGCAAGAAGAGCCAAACAGAGCCCAGAAAAGATGAGAATTCAAGAAGAGAAGAGCTGAGTCGAGCCGAGTCGAGCTGAGGAAGAGTCGAGAAGATCCAAGAAGCGGCGAAAGGAGCCATGAAGTGACAATAAGAACCCAGAAGAGAAGAAGGAAGAACAGCCAAGAAGAGACAACAAAAACCCTGCTATGGAAAGCGTATGGCGGAAAACATAAATAACGAGAAGCCGAAAACGAGAAGCCAGAAGCAGCAGGAGGCACCAACCAAAAAATACATATATACGCGGGAAGCGGGAAGTGGGAAGATGAAAACGGAAAGCAATAAGCTGGAAGCGAGAAGAAACCGGAAGCAAAATAAGCGAAAGGCGAGAAACGATATTTATATATGATATACGCCAAATAACTTTTTTTTTTGAAAATGGGGCGCAAAACATCGAGTGTAGCTTCGGCTGTGTGGCACGTAGCGCCGTCCTGTTGAAACCAAATGTTGCCAATATCCTCCTCTTCAATTTTTGTGAACAAAAATTCGTTCAACATGGCCCGATAACGATCGCCATTGACTGTAACGGCCACTCCTTGCTCATTTTCAAAGAAAAATGGCCCAATTATGCCTCTGGACCAAAATCCGCACCAAACAGTGACTCGTTTTGGGTGTACCGGCTTTTCAATGTATGCGTGCGGGTTTTCTGTGCCCCAAATACGACAATTTTGCTTGTTTACATACCCGCCAAGATCAAAATGAGCTTCATCCGAAAAGATGATTTTTTTTTGGATGGTCAGTTGGCTTCAACTCCTGAACCAATTGGACTTTGTATGGCGTCATACCAAGGTCTTTATGCAAAATTCGTCTCAATGATGTCTCCGAAATGTTCAATTGTTGAGAACGACGGTGAATTGATGTTGATGGCGCTTCACGCACACTTTCTGCCACAGCATCGATATTCTCGGGTGTACGCACTGTTTTTGGCTTTTCACGCTTTGGTTTATCGATGAGGATGCCAGTTTCTTTCACTTTTTTCACAAGATAACGAACATACGGAGCTGACGGTGCTTCTCTTCTTCCAAAAACCGTACGCAATTTTCGCACACATTCTGCAACATTACCATGATTTTCAAAGTAATGTCGCAATATTTCCCAGCGTTGTTCAAGCGTATACACAACCATATTCGCTCAGCGGAAGGATAAAACTAATTATCTGTCAAATCAGACATGAGCTAAGTGTTACCATTCACGAAATAAGCACTAGTTGAAAAAAAAAACTTTAGATGGCGGACCCTTTATATTAAATACATATATAAAGCTCAATCATTTCCTTTATTCCTGCCCATCCTATATTCCAATATTGGCTCCAGGTTGCCATGTATACCGGTCGATTAAACTCCAACCTCTTTCCTATCCTCAGAGCACGTGTTCCAGTCCTAACAAACAGTGCCCCCTGGTGTACCGGTCTCACCGGGACAGGAGTGCTCCTGGCTGGGGTGGTACAATCGTATCGTATCGTATTTCAGCACTTTTCAAAAACAGTTTTTAATGTGTTCGGATGCGTTCAGAAATGTTCCATTTATTTGAATTTTATTGCAAAGCGGAAATGTTTTAGGCCCGAGGCCTGTGGGGTTAAAAAACTGTCTCAATATTTGAAAAAGATTTTTTAAAACATTGTCACCTGTTTTTGATGCTTTGTCACCAGTCCCCATGTGATCAAGGACGAACCCTTGTTATTTGGCTTTGACTTCAGGTAGAAACGACATTACTCTTAAAATTCTTAAAAGGCGGATGTTAAGAGCGTATAACCAGAGAACACCAGAAATATGTCATTTTCAAATCAGTGCTTAGACGTATTGACTATTTTCCACAAAAGATTATAAATTGGTTTTATCTAGTAAACGATTGTTATAAATTTTCAGAAAAAATTATAATTTTTAGTATAATAAAGTTATATCATAGGTCGTTGGCGGATTTGTTAAATTTTCAAAAAAGTACATTAATTATACAACACCCATTTCAAATCATATAATCATAACTAACTAACTAACTAACCATCACGCCGTTTCCCCGCAGGGGTAGGCAGAGAGGACGGACCGCCAAACAACTCGGTCTTGGCACACACTCTTTGCCTCACTCACATTCATACATCGTCTCATACATTCTCTTCTATTATTCTGACTTTTCACATGGCCCGACTCAAGTATCTGATTCACTTGATCGTGCCATGTCTTCCTCGGACGTCCACGACTTCTTCTACCATTCACATTTGCGTCGTATATTCTTCTTACACTGCTTTCTTCGTTCATTCGCTCTACATGCCCAAACCATCTGAGGGTCCCTTTCTTAATCTTACTCATTATGCATACATCAGCCTTACATTCTTTGCGGATATCCACATTTCTCACACGATCATACATTGTTTTACCACACATACGCCTCAGGGATCTCATTTCAACAGCATTCAGTTTACTTTCATCCTTCCTCTGCCAGTTCCATGCCTCACTGCCATACATCAGGGTAGGTACCAGGACTCTATTGTGGACTGCTAGTTTCGCTCTCATATAATCATAAAGTAAAATAAATCAATACATTATCTTGTAAACGTATGTAACAGAATTTTAATTTTAGTTTAAAAAAAAATCAAAAAAATATATATAAGTAAATGTGTTTCGTGACGAAAATTGGTCCGTTTGTGTATTTATTTGCGCACTTACAGATTAATATTTAAAAAAAAAAAATTACATTCTTATTTTGCTGAGACATTATTGAAAAATGATAAATACTTATGATCAAAAAATAATTACAAAAAGTACGTAATTTTAATAGTTTTATCAACACGCCTTTCACCATTTTTGGTTGAAGGTATAAATTAAAGCAAATTCGGAATGAAATAAAATCGATATCGAGTTATAATTTTAAAAAGCTGGTACGGAGAGTATTTAATCTTTCTCATTGGAACCGCCCTGTACGATCGTAAGAAACTCTTTCGACGAAATGTGGATTTTCGGCCGCTGCACCATGGGGCCAAACGGTGAATATCATCTCATAATTCGCTTTCGGTAATTACCTTTGATTAACCTTTGTTCTTAATGACAGATCCCCACTCTTTTTTTATGTTGTCATAACAATTTTGTATTCCCTTCCGTTAATTTATAATGACATGTCAAAGTTGAACTTTTGAGAAATACAGATTTATTGCGACAATTTATATGAAACTTTGAACACACATATCAAGCGTTCTAAGTTTAATCAAGCAAATATTTTTATTTTATTAAATAAGTATGCTATCCTTTTTATATATACCAGCATTTTTTGTTTTTGAAAATGTGAATTACTTGTTTAATTTAATTATACGAATAAATTCCTCAGATTTAAGACAATTATAAATTTTCAATAAACCTTTCGTTTCTTCCGAAGCTTCCCGAAGGTTAGATATTATGATTTTTATTTTCCTTGAAGTGTTTACTTTAAGAATCAGTAATAATATTTTCCCCCAACTTGCCCCCTTTTCTGAAATTGGCTTAGTGGTGATAGTGAGCGCTGCATAAAAAATCGAAAAAATAGAAAATGCCTTATGCTTAACGTAATTATCACAATAATGTCATTAATTATATGATATTCCTTTAATTATTTCATTTTTTATTATTTTCACATATATCTATGCTCACAATACATACCAATCATTAATTTTAAATTTGAAAAAATTGAAAATTTGACCCCTTTTTTTTACATTAACTCCACACAGGAGGCCCTGAGGAAAATAATTTCCCTCAGGGCCTATGTCATCTTTGCGGATGCTGTGTGGAGGGTATTTTTGAGGAAATGAAGTAGTGAACACGGGTCTTGAAGAGACCCATGTTGTAGGAGGGGGGAAACACAGAGGCCGGTAAATCGTTCCACAGCCGAGCTGTTGAACTCAAGAACGAGTCGTAAAACGACCCGTTCTCATGTGACTAATGTCAACAGTGTACAAATGTTGGGCACGTGTTTGGCGTGTTTCCCGACTATGCACCGGTGCCGAGGGGATCAATGATGCTAGTTCCTCGGAGCATCTTCCATTGTAATACCGGTAGAACAAGGACAGCATTCCCACCTGACGCCTGTGCTCTAAAGGTTGCAATCCATCTGTTAAGATAGGAGAATCTATCAAACGGACCGCCCGTTTTTACAGAGTCGAGGGTTTTTTTTTTAGGTATTTTTGAGCTCCAGACCAGAGGTGGCTGCCAAATTCAACCGTGGGGCGCACTTGCGATTTGTACAGGCTTAGCAGTTGTGTACTATTAAAGTATCTGCGGGCCCTGTACAGTACGCCCAGTTTCTGAGAGGCTAACTTAACTCTGGTTTCGATGGAGCCCCCATACCTGAGCTGGTCACTTAGAGTTACACCAAGCATATCAATAGAGGTCCTGTTCGGAAGGATGCATCCGTTGAAGGAGACTAGATTATCATTTCGATCCCTTTTAGACGTTATCAAACAGGATTGGGTCTTTGAAACATTAAATTCGACGAGGTTATTCTTACCCCAAGAGAAAACACTCTCGAGGTAACCGTCCATTCTTTGCTTCAAAGCCCTCCTAGCTATTGGGGTTTGTGTGCTCTTTGGAGGCTTGTCAAACAAAAAGCTATCATGGACTGTACTGTCATCCGCGTAACAATGAATCGGTGCACATGACAAGAGGTCGTTGATGTGCAACAGAAACAAAGTCGGAGACAGAACCGATCCCTGTGGGACGCCAGCATTTATCGAATGCGAGGAAGAGGTGAAACCGTCAGCAACCGCCTGAATCGACCTCCCCCTCAAAAAGTCGGCAATCAACGCACACAAGGATGCGGGAAGTCCGTAAGAACGCAGTTTGTTGACAAGCACTCGATGCCAAACCCGGTCAAAGGTCTTGGAAATATCCAGTCCAACCGTTTGGGTCTCACCGAAACGTTCCAGGCACCGCCCCCAAACATGCGTCACATACGCGAGAAGATCATCTGCAATACCAGGGCAGGTATTCCGTCAGGCCCGCTAGCTTTATTAACATCAAGCCCTCGTAAGACTTGGAGTACATCCCGATGCCGGATCTTCAGCTTTTTCATATGAAAACCGCAATGAGGAACCGACGGCGGGGTAGCACCTTGATCATCGAGGGTCGAGTTTTCCGCGAACATTTTGCCTAATAAGTTAGCCTTTTCGGCGGCGGTATTTGCTAGAGAGCCGTCAGGTCTGGTAAGAGGTGGCAAACTGGGTTTGCAGAAATTGCGACCTATTGAGCCCGCAAGCGACCAGAACGCCCTGCTGCCGTGCGGGCAGGCAGCCAGCTTTCTGCTGATCTGCAGGTCGTGCTCGAATTTTGACCTGTTAATGATCCTCTTGCATTCCTTTGCCATTTTGTTATATTCTGTTTTCGGACGTTCGAGATGTGTTGTAGGCTCGGTAAGCCGCGTTTTTTCGTCGCACTGTTTGGAGCATTGTCGACTGAACCACGGCTTTGAGCCCACACCAGTTTCTTTAACAGTGGATTGGATGAAGCCATCCATCGCGGAGGTGATGACTTCACCAATTTCCTGGGCACATCTTGAGGGATCCGAAGTCCGAAAACAGACAGCTGACCACGGGAAAGCATTGAAATGAGCCCGCAGACCAAACCAATCTGCTGATCTATAGTGCCACACTTTTCTCTTCAGCCGCTCGTTTGGCGGTCTGAAGGTTACGGGGATTCATGTCGTCACCAGGCAGTGGTCGGACGATCCTAGAGGCGCTGTGACTTCAATCTTGTAACCATGTGGCACAGTGGTTAAAAACAGATTGGAACGGTGAGTCTGGACATCGGGAACCCTTGTGGGCTCCTGAACTATTTGCTCCAGTCCGTAGCAGAGGGCAAAGGATTCCGCCTCTCGTCCAGCCGAGTCCGTTGGTCCTGAGAACTTTAACCAAGGTTCGTTATGAACATTGAAGTCCCCCAGGACCACAAACTCTGCCGTAGGGAAGCGGGGCAAGAGGTCATCAACAGTATTGCTTAGATATTTGAAGAGTTCGGACGTATCTGAAACGCTAAGGTTCGGTGAGCGGTATAAACACGCGTAAAATCTTACCGTACTGGCAGAGGCGGCTCTAGGGCTCCAGGTATGGGAGGTCATTTGAAAAGAAATTGTGAAATTACCTTTTTTTGATATTATGAAAAATGCCGACATATAATTATATATCAATTTGAAGATAGGTAGGGTCATGAATCCGCAACTCAAATTACATGGGTATTATTTATAAATTGCAAAATCACTAAATAATTCATGTACTTGCTGGCACATCATTTTAAAGAGGGCACTTTTCAATATAGTTATGCACACATTAGGTAGATTAGAAAAAATAGAAACCGATAATATCAAAAATTTAAAAACAAAAATTGACTTTGAAACACACATCCGCAGTCCCCTTTTACCCCTTAAATGCCCAAAGATATTGGGTGAGAAAAGACATTTATCAATTTAATTTAAATTTAGACTTGCGTTTCAATTTGACGATGTTTTTTTTTGCATTTTTGAGCTACCTAACAAAAAGAGATTTATTATTAAATTATGTTAGATATTTTGTATCTATCTAATACACCACTACACAAGCAAAGGTCCCTTTCAAATGATTTACCTGTAACTAGATAATTAAATGTACCTATAGAATCTGCTGTCACTTAGGTTAGGAACCTAAAAAACGAACATTGTTTTAAAAGCTGTTTTCCATGTCCGTTGAAAAGTGATCATAATATAATAATTAATAATCTTTGAAAAGATCTACTTCTCCATGTGCCGCCAAACTGAATTTGAAACTTCGCCGATAACAACGTAAATAATTATTATTCAAAATCTTTCCCGAACTGTGCAAATACAATGGACGAGGCATGGGTGCAAAATGCAAACCGACCTATGTTGTATCGCCATCTCTTTCAACAACGCATAAGAGACGTAATGCTGTCTCCCTTCCACGACATTCGGTCATGTCCAAAACGTCGCTAGGGTTTCTATGGTACCTATACGCCGGAATTTTTACTCCAGGATAAAAACATAGTGCCATCGCGTTTATTGTATGGCGCGCATAGAGACAGAAGATATCCTATAGCGGGGGCAAGTCAAAAATTGACCCAGGGATCGTGAGAATTGGAGCTTCCATTTGACACGATAGATGTCACTGCTCGTCACCCGGCGAGTCGTCGCCGCTAACTGCTATTATTTTGCGGTTCATTTCAAATTTCAAGTAAAGAATTCAATGCGTTGAGCCGTTTATTCCGTAAAAAAATATTATTATTATGTCTTATAATTTTGGGGGGTCAAACACCCATTGTCCTAAGGGGAGAGCCGCCACTGCGTACTGGCAAGATTGACGCGCACCCACATTACGTCGAATTTGGAGTTCTCCAGATTCAACAGTCGCACACAGTTGACGTCAGCTCGGCTGAAGAGACAGACACCTCCTTTGGGTCTAAATTTGCCCATGAAAAGAATTGAATTGAAGAACAATCTATTTTAAGTTGGCTTGATAATGACGGAATTAATAATTTAAATTTTACTAAAGATGAAACTTTAGCTATCTACGTGTACTTAAATTTATCCAGGATTAATTACCAACTCTAAAAAACGTTCTAGATGACAAAAAAAAGCAGAAGCGGAAACAGAATTTTATTCTGAAGGTTAACTGTAACCGATTTTAAAGCAAGTGTAAAACTACAGGATTTTTCTAACCCGCCACTAAAATCGAAGTGTTTCTGACAATGGTGGGAAGTTAACACAAGTGTTAACAGATATCCCGTCTTCTTCAGCACGCACAATATGTCTAACAAAACCACCCGAAATGAATAATCTAGGAGTTATTAGAAATAAACAAGACAGGCAAGAATTCTACAGATTCGGGCCGTCAACATTACATTGTTTGATCCGATTTATCCGGATGTATTTTACATATTTTGTACAGCTTACATTTAAAAAAATTGTCATCTCGTAATGAAGAAGAAAAAACTCTTAAAAAGAAAGTCCAAAAAGAGTTTCAGAGACATATCGACAAACCCCGCCATGGAAGTGGCAATTCTAATGACGGAAACACGTTAACTATTCATGTAGCGCAAATATAACTGGTGTGAAAGAGGAACTAATCAAGAGATTTTTCATAATTTTGCAAACCATGGCTAGAGACTCGAAAAAAATCGGAGAATACGCAAGCGCAACAGCTAATTATTATGTACAGAAGTATGGATGTTACTACATATCTGCTTCTGTACATAAGGTACTAACCCATGGAGAGAAAATCATAAAATACTATTTTTGTTACCATTTGGACAACTTTCAGAGGATGCCCAAGAAGCAAGAAACAAGTATAATAAATTTTTTCGCCTTCACCATGCTTCAAATGCTCACGATAATCAACACATAAAGACGTAATGCACCCTCTCATGCACAGTTCTGATAAGGACGCAAAGTTCTGTAATTATTAGATGAAGCTTGTTAAATTTTGAGAACGAATCAAAATATTAATGATAGGCTAGGCTAATAATGAATTGCGTGCAGTTTCATTGTGATCTTATGTAAGATTTTTTAAAATTTATCCGTTTTTAAATCTTTAGTATTATTCGTTAATATTTTTTTTTGTATTTTATAAATGTTTTATTAATAAATAAGACATAATTATAAATTTGTAATTTTTAAATAAAATAATTTTAATTTTTAACTTGTTGATATTAATACATCTTTTGAAATATTTATAAACAATCTTGATATATTACAAATCTATACACATTCATTAACTCATATTCTAAAAAATCACCTCAATATTCGTATTATTTTAAAAGTTATTGATTTTTGAGATGATATGCACCATTTGGCCCCATAGTGCGCTGGTTGGTTATACGCTCTTAAGTTCTTTGAGCCAGTTCTGTCTTGCTGTTTTGGTCCCTTTTACGCATCGTTGATTATTTTCAACTTGGCCAACTTCTGGCTGACAATATTATCGAATAAGTGAACATGGTTGATGTACCTACTTGAAATACAACAAACCGATCCGTTATTACAGTAGATCCTTTTTGGTCGAGGGATAAGCCTTTCGCCTAGCAATCCGAAGTTTGTGGGTTCAAATCCCGGCGTGCGCAACTATTTTTTATCTGATTAATTTGTTTTATTTCACAATTTGTCTTGGAACATCTATTATTATTATTAATACATTATTTTTAAGTAAATTGTAAAGTGCGCTCTCTGTGAACCTTTTAAAGTGATTGATTAACATTTCCACGCTCTTTACTATGTTAATACTCTGTAAGTATTCCAAAACTGTTGTTATATTGTTTTAATATTTGCGGGACGTTCTAGAGTGGACGATAGTCACAGTATCGCCCTGGTGTAATACCACCAATCACAATTTAAATGTCTGGCCGTGTTGGTGACCAGATCTGGATAGCCAGCCAGGCGCTTCCCCTCCTTCCTCTTCCTTATCTCCTCCTCCACTACCTTCAGCCTCGCAACATACCCCAATTATGGATGCCATCGTCTTACTGGCTCCAGACGGTTGAGAGCAGTAATTAATATAATATGCAAAATTTTATGAAACTCAGAATAAAATTGTACATTTGTATGAAAAAAAACAAATCCACGCCGTCTGCCAGGTGTCCGCCACATGGCCCTGGCCGCCACCCTCAGACACTCTTCTTTATAATATAAAAAAGACAGATAAACCATTCAACCATCATTCCCAGAGGTTCTTCTGCCAGAATGGTTTTCACTTCCAGTACTTGGTTTTCGTTTCATTTTACCTTAAATTACTAGTTACAGTAGTTTATACTCGTATTTATCGTTCATCACAATATGTCCAAAGTACACAAGTTTCCTTCGCCTAATGGCCATAATGAGTTCCCGTTATTTCTAGGTGCACTGCCCACTTCAAGTACTTAGGATATTGCATTATTAGGGGGTGTTGTTGCTCAACAGAATTTCTCATATTATTTCAGCGAGGAAAGGTTTAACGGTGCGCGGTATTCGGAAACTGGAGAATCTACATATTTACAGTCGGTTTTTAACTCTTTTTGATTTTATGCTGTCACTTTAGAGTAAATCGAGTCTGAAATGTAAATTTTTAGGTCAAATTGGAAAAAAATGCATCGATAGCGGAAATTTGAAATGCCGTTAAGGACAATAAACCCAAAAATGATTTAACCCTTCAAAAAATTGTCATTTTTTTCGGCTGATCAAAATATTTTCGCTTTACAATAAAACGCAAATATTTGGAATATTTCTGAGCACATTCAAAAACTAAAAACTGTTTTAGAAAGGTGATGAAATACGCTTTCAAATAAACATATATTTTTTTAATTATAAAATTTTTGCACACAAACATAAAAAAGTTTTAAAAATGGCTCATCTTACGTTTTTTCTAACTAACGTTACAGATAATAAAAATAATAAAAACACATACATATTTTATAAGACAAACGTATAAAAACACATATTGTTATCTCACTTTTTGTCGCTCTATGTAAAAATAATTTATAAAAAATTCCTGAAGTTTAAAATGTTTTTTTCAATTTGCAATTCAAAACTTTGTGTACATTTTACTTTTTTGGTGGCTATTTTTTAGATTGGAATATAAAGCGTGGTGTTTTCCCTTTCTAGCGCCGTTAAGAACATATTTTTCACTATGATAATAATGTAGTTACAGCGTTTTATACGAGACGTATGTGCGTTGGGATAAATATGGTCTCCTGCCATTCTAAGGGTTAAATATGTAATTTTTCTCCGTTTCTTTTCTTTTTCGATCTTTGTCATTGAAATATTTATAGGAAAATAACTGCTTCATTTACGACGTGCATTATAAGAGGATTTTTTTTCTAAAAATTAAAAATAAATTAAGTAATTTTAACGATATAATACGTTTTTGGGTTCTCTGTGATGTTAATTCACTATTTTTCCGCTCTTATTTCGAGTTTCCGGACACCATGTATTCATCATTATTTGTAAAGCTTATGTTTTGTCTAAATATTTTGTAATAAACAATATGTTACCGAGATTAAAACGTCACGAAATTAATTATTTCAAATTAATGTCACTTTTGCCAATAATTTGTCTCAATCTCCCTAGAAGACCTGGCGTGGCCGTATTATCTCCAAAGCGAGTATGTAATAATGTGTGCCTGTAAAGTTGTTTTCGAATGGCATACCTACGATATTGCCTTGGATGCCTTTCTCTGTTTGATCTCATTTGAGATCTTAGGTCATTCCTCCTCTTGCAACAGCCAGTAGCTAGAAGCTGGATAATCCTTATTCCGAGCCTACACTGCTACTGGATTCGCTCTAATGACCACCGAATCGAACATAAGATAACCAGCCACCTTCACCGCTTTGACCACCTATAAATATTCATTCAGTCATTTTATTTTATGGATGGAAAACAGCCATTACTACGGAATGTGGATTCGAAGTTCGTACGTGTATTCAGTAGGTATTGATGCCCAAGCCCAAGCTGCCCAAGTGGTCACTGTCCAGTAGGGTGTATCGATTTTAAACTTTTTTTTTGTTTTCAAATTCCAAGTCGAAAAAAAGTTGCTACTAGGTACCACAACTTACCACAAAAAGTTTTGGATTTTTAAAAAAATGTTTAGGTCTCCCGCACAAGGCCTAAAGTTTTAAATTTTATTTAAAAATACCAAATTTTTTTAAAATTATAAAAAATAAAATCGTAACTTTTGTGTTTATTCCAAGTTAAAAAACAGTAATATTAGGGCATTAAAATAAGTAAGAAATGATTTTTTTTTTATAAAAAATGGATTTTAGGTCTCCCGCACAAGCCCTAAAGTTTGTTAATTTTGATGAAATTTTGTAATTTTGTGTAAATGAACCATGTTTTCTTTAAAGTTTAAACCACCGGAATTAATTGTACTTTTCTTACAGAAGGCATAAAATGAGACAATATAAATATATATATATATAAAAATAATTCATATATACATATAGTAAAAATATATACCACATATATACTATATAAATATAATATGTTTTAAACCTGAAAAAAGTTCATTGGACGGTGTAAATTGTATAAGAAAGGTGTTGAAAGAAACTAATGTTATTTGCTATTACTGTTGTTTATTACAAAAGTATAATAGGTTATAACATGTCATAAAATGTAGTATAATAACTAAGTACAAAATGTTGCTGATTACTTTCCATACGACATGAGTGGCAGTGTTCTTGTTCTACTGCAAATTTACTGACTTGTTTAAGTATTGGTCCTTTCATCTTGGCTT
Source organism: Limnephilus lunatus (assembly GCA_917563855.2). Classification (NCBI taxonomy): domain Eukaryota; kingdom Metazoa; phylum Arthropoda; class Insecta; order Trichoptera; family Limnephilidae; genus Limnephilus; species Limnephilus lunatus. The sequence continues at coordinate 50,494,332 of OU830600.1, forward strand.
CAAAACCTTAAATCAAAGTTATGTATAGTATTTACATAGGCCTAATGATTTTTACAAAATTTTATAAATGTTATTACAGTTCCCAAATGAAATTTCAATGTAATATGGAAGACAGTATGATAAAGACGTTATTTAGAAACATTATAACTACAAAATAGTCGAAAAAAACTTACTTAAATTTTAATCCTTTGCAGAGGTTTTGTACTGGCTCTTGGTCTCGAACGTAGGTAGCTCTTTACGGTCTTCCGGTCTGGCACGGATAAAACCATCTCTTTCGATCAGCCCACATGCTCGCTTCGAAGCTTCTGTGACTTCCTTGACAATTCGTTCCACCGCTTGAGTGTGAGAAGGAATTCTAAATTCAACCCTTCCACTTTTGCCAGTTTCCGCAATTGACTCCAACTCTTCTAGGCTCATATCAGTAACAAGAGGCGGTTCGGTTGCTGAAGTGGATTGCCAGTCAATCTTATTTCTATAGTATTCGGCATCAAAATTGATCTGAGGGGGTTCAAATACCCTCACCCCTTTCCTTTCGGTTGCGCAAGCTTTCTGGATTCTCTTATAAGCCAAGGCTCTGATATGTTTTCTTTCATCGAACAGCATAGCTATCAAAACATGCTCTGGGTGAGCCATGAAAGCATTTCTCTGTAACGTTGGATGGACGACTTTTCTTAGCTCATCTTCCAAGTAATTCAGTCATATCAGAGCCTTGGCGAAAGGAAAGGGGTTAAGGGTTTTTAAACCCCCTCAGATCAATTTTGATGCCGAAGACTATAGAGATATGATTGACTGGAAATCCACTTTAGTAACCGAACCCCCTCTTGTTACTGATATGAGCCTAGAAGAGTTGGAGTCAATTGCGGAAACTGGCAAAAGTGGAAGGGTTGAATTTAGAATTCCTTCTCACATTCAAGCGGTGGAACGAATTGTCAAGGAAGTCGCAGAAGCTATGAAGCGAGTATGTGGGCTGATCGAAAGAGATGGTTTTATCCGTGCCAGACTGGAAGACCGTAAAGAGCTACCCACGTTCGAGACCAAGAGCCAGTACAAAACCTCTGCCTAGGATTAGAATTTAAGTAAGTTTTTTTCGACTATTTTGTAGTTATAATGTTTCTAAATAATGTTTTTATCATACTGTCTTCCATATTACATTGAAATTTCATTTGAGAACTGTAATAACATTTATAAAATTTTGTTAAAATCAATAGGCCTATGTAAATACTATACATAACTTTGATTTAAGGTGTTGAAGCCAAGATGAAAGGACGAATACTTAAACAAGTCACTAAATTTGCAGTAGAACAAGAAACTACTGCCACTCATGTCGTATGAAAAGTAATCAGCAACATTTTGTACTTATTTATTATACTACATTTTATGACATGTTATAACCTATTATACTTTTGTAATAAACAACAGTAATAGCAAATAACATTAGTTTCTTTCAACACCTTTATCATACAATTAACACCGTCCAACTATCTTTTTTCAGGTATAAAACATATTATGTATATAATATATGTATATGTGGTATATATTTTTACTATATGTATATATGAATTAATGTATATATAAATTGTCTCATTTTATGCCTTCTGTAAGAAAAGTACAATTAATTCCGGTGATTTAAACTTAAAAAAAAAACATGGTTCATATACACAAAATTACAAAATTTCATCAAAATTAACAAACTTTAGGGCTTGTGCGGGAGACCTAAAATCCATTTTTTATAAAAAAAAAATATTTCTTACTTATTTTAATGCCCTGATATTACTGTTTTTTAACTTGGAATAAACATAAAAGTTACGATTTTATTTTTTAAAATTTATTAAAAATTTGGTATTTTTTGAAAAAAATTAAAACTTTAGGCCTTGTGCGGGAGACCTAAACATTTTTTTAAAAATCCAAAACTTTTTGTGGTAAGTTGTGGTACCTAGTAGCAACTTTTTTTCAACTTGGAATTTGAAAACAAAAAAAAAGTTAAAAATCGATACACCCTACTGTCCAGTGTCCAGAGCTCAGGCTGTCTGCTATCCTGCATCTGTCTATCAGTTAGCTCTGCTGTGCTGTGGGAGCAAGATACAACTCGATTAGCAATGCTTTTATAGGTCAATTTTATTTCTTACGTCATCCGATTTAATGTTTTACAACACATTATATGATGTTTTCTCATTGGTTGAACAATATCACATATTTTTGTTGGTAGTCACCTACTGAACAATTATTATTTTGCACGACCTCCTCTCCTATTCCGCCCAAATACCAAAAAAATACAAATCATAACATTTTTATGTATGTATTTCTTTCTATCTTGGAGGAAATGTAGGTTTCATTAGCAACCGTAACAGACTAATGACTATTGACACATTTTGGCTTGACCTTTTAGGAATAAAGACATTAAAGGTTATCCACCACTTACCCGCCCTGGTGGACATATGGTTACTCCTTCAAGGCTCTCGTAAGGACTCGTAATTTTTTTGAAAGAACGAAGCTACATTTAGTTTAGAACGAATCTAGACCTCCAATGTCCCTGCATACGTTGTTAGTAAGCAGTATTCAAGTGCTTACATAATAAACTTGATACAAAGGTGTTAGTTTGTAAAACATATACATATTATGGCATGAAAATATTATAGAAAGCGAGACGAAGGACAGCAGCTCGCTGGGGATTGTACCTTGCGTATGCTGAAAGCACCTGCTAAAGGAATAAAGAGAATGAAAATCAAGACTATATATTTTTTTAAATTCTGTAATTCTCCCACCGTTCAGTGTCCCATCACTTCTGAGCAACCAGACAGCCTTCCACATTCCTGATGGTATGGTGATAATATCGTCTTGTCCTGTCTTCTTCCCCACAAACTAATAAAATTATATTTTGATCCTGTCTACTTGTTAGAAGTGTGTAGTGAGTAGAGATAGAGAGTAGTGACTAGTAGTTAGATTAGTAGTAGTGAGGGGGCATATAAGGCCCCGCCGCCCCCGCCCTCCGCCTTCCCGCTCCCTCCTATAATATTATACTCTGTTGTTTACAGTCTATTTCTGATTGCCCCCCCTCTCCCCCCCCACACACCGAGCCCACTGCCGCCTCGGCCTAGCAGGGCTGCCGCAGCGGCTGGGCATTGGGAACGGCATTGTGTATAATATACATATAAGTGGCCGACTGAAACTAGATTTTCGGATTCTGTTCTAGTTTTTAGAAGAGTAGAAACAGTAGTTTCTAGTTAGAATTTTATTTGAATGGTTTAAAAAACGTTATAATTAGTCATTTTTATTTTTTTACCTTTAAAGAATTCATCAAAGTTAGTTTTTATTAAAATGCACAGTGAAGTAACAGAAATCGGTTTAATGAGTAAATGGGTTTAATTTCAGCGCCTTTCGGTTTGTTGTTACTACTTACAAATTATTATACGTAAAGTAATCAGTCTTGTAGTATTTTACTGTCTTTATGTTAGATAATAGCCGTTAAATAACTAAATAAATTTTGATAAAATTAAATAATATTTGAATATTACAAACTCTTTAAACATTGAACTCTAAGGATGGGTTGCTTTCATAGAATTTGAACAATTCATCAAATTTCAAAGATATAATAAATCAAAGTTAATCTAGAGTCATACAAGCCTAACAATTAACCGATTTTTCGACTAACATTTGGCCGAAACCGCGGCCGAAACTTGTTTATTGGCCGAAACGGAAACCGAAACTTTACTCGATCACTCATAATATGTAGATACTAGCTGAATTATTGATAAATCAGTTCCAATTTGTTTTTAAATGGCTCAATTGAAATAATTTTGTGTTAAAATATTATATTATATAAGTAGGTACTTTATCGCTTGTCTGACACAATCAGCTAACGTAGATTAACCAGATTTCACGTAGGACTAACGCACCAACAACCGATATTACAATGTTTGATCATATTTTCAAAACGCAGCGGCTTGTTTATTGAGTCTATTTTCATCGCAAGGTTCGATTCTGCAAAACATTTTTTTCAAAGGTTTCTTAAAATATCTTCCGGGTATACTGTTATTATGATATTCATTATTATCAACCTTATAGCAGCTGTGTTTTGAAACAGAAAAAAGAAATGAAAACAAAACAGGGGGTATCCATTATTTACGTGAGCAGTTTTTCTTCCAATCTAGACCCCCCCCCTACCCCTCGGTGAAATAAATTTGGGCCATTTCGTTTATTTTTTTCAAGTAACGTGAGATTTTGCTGGACCCCCCCCACTTTTGTGCTAACGTAATTACTGGATGCCCTCTTACAGAATCTGTTCCGATTTGAAAGACTTTGCTTTAGAATTGTCTGAATTTGTGCTAATCAACAGGTTTATCCTAGCATTATTTGTGAGCTACCATTACAAACTTACAATCCTTCTGGTTTTCCTCTACGGATGTGGATATCGTGACTTTTGGCAATTTAAAAAAATTACTTTCTTCCTCCCCTTAATTGCAGAAAGTTTGAATACCACTTTTAGGGTTCTCAGAAAACAGTGTCTTCGGTTAATCCTTTGGTACTTGTCTAATGTCGTGTCCTGTGCCCGGTCATGGCACGGCACGGCAACCCTGCCTCTTGGCGCGTCCGCAGTTCACACACTTGTCCGTTGTTGTGAAACCGGTCGACCGAATTAATGACGGAATGCGCGCCCATTCCTCACGGTACTAAACACTAAAGCGGCAATCTGTCAACATTCAACCATCGCTTTGCATCAATTTGGAGGAGCTTTACTACCATTAACTTGGTCCATTAACGGACTTCCTCGCGGTGTCGATACTACAATCATTATGTATCGGAACGCGTAGGGCGGCGCGCGGTGGGAACACTAAACCAACGCGACACACTAAATTTTAATAATATACCTTCAATTTCACTGAATGAAGTCCTCTGGCATCTGGCAGGCTACAAAATACACCGAGTAGAGGCACACGTGCTTATTTATTAATAACTAGCTGGTCCCCGGCATGCGTTGAATCCCATTTATTTGAAATAAATTGATTCTCCCTGCATGTCCTTTCCCGTGCGTCCCCGTTCCCTTCCCCTTCCCTGCCTTTCCCCTCCCTCGTCTCTTCCCTTTCAGCCAACCCCACCTCCCCCGTTCCCCTCCCCCTTACCTTTCCTCTCTGCCGCTAAAATATATCTATGAAATACACACATTCTCATTTATACAACTTTTATAACGCCAGAGCTTTATATATAACCATTATATATAACCTATATGTTATTCTGATGTATGAGCTACACTATTGTAAAGTTTCATTAAAATCCATTCAGTAGTTTTTGCGTGTAAGAGTAACAAACATACATACATCCATACAAACTTTCGCGTTTATAATATTAGTAAGATAAGATTGTATTTTTTATTAAAATCATCAAACTGCTTCGACTTGCAGCAATAACTTTCTTCTCTGTCTGTACCTATATCGGTAGAGTTTTGTTTATCACTTGGTAATATTAGACACCTTGCAAAACTAAAAAATATTTATTGTTATATGTAAACACATATTTTAATTGTAAATCTCTAATTTTAAGTCACATTTGTAAATATATATGTATGCCACTAGTTTTCAATCAGTAGTAATAAGTCTTAGTCGTAAGTCACTAGCTATGTACATAATAATATATAAGTCTTAAATGTAAGTGCCTAGTTATAATTTTGAATCTTAGTAGTAAGTCTATCGTATTAATTTTATTTTATTGTATGCTTATATGTGCAGCGCCCTTGAGGTGATTTTTCACAAAAACGGCGCTTTATAAATCAGCCAAGTATTATTATTATTATTATTCCTTTGGAGGGGTGCAGACATACGTTCACCGTTTGTCTCATTTTCAACTGTTGACATTTAGTTTGTTAGAAAGAGGTACAGCATTATATATTTAAGAACAAATACAAAACAATCAGCACCTTGACGTTTTACGTTTTTGAATTTTTTAAATCCACTCACTATTCAATATTATACTTACCACAATATTGCTGCAGCTCTTTCAAAAAATGAGAATTCGTTTCATACAAAATGAATGAGGAAAAGAATTTTCTTCATAATATTTGTTTCTAGAATTTTTCAGATGTTTTAATAGCTATTCTGCTATTCGGGGCGGAGACAAATCCAAAAAATCTTAAGATCATAAAAATCGGTCCAGCCGTTCTTGAATTATAAATGGTGTAACTAACCGGACTTTGTTTTATATGTTAAGATAATTTATTTTAGGATCCTATAGTTCTGTTCCGAATTTCAAGACATTTAAAAACGTTCTGAGTGGAAGGGGGTGCATGGACCAGATTTTCTCATTGCGTATGCTCACTGAGAAGTTTCTTGCAAACAACCTGAAACTCTTCTGTGCCTTTGTAGATCTACAAAAAGCATACGACCGAGTTTATAGGAATAAGCTATGGAAGGTATTGTCCAAGTGTGGAGTGAATACGAATCTCATACAGGCAATTGCGTCTCTGTTGAAGGAAGCGTTGCATGTATTAGGGTGAACGGCGATTTTACGGGGTGGTTTGACATCACAAAAGGTGTGAAACAAGGCTGCGTAATGTCACCGTGGTTATTCAATCTATACATGGATAATTGTGTGCAAGAATTGAAGGAGATGGGATTAGGCGCGAAATTGAGTATTCTGAAAGTATGTTGCCTATTGTATGCTGATATCTAACAGTATGAAATATCTTCAGTCTCTCGTGTCTAGGAAGAACGAAGTATGTATGAAGAATGAGTTAATGATGAATGTAAGTACCTAAGTCTAAAGTCATGGTATTTGAAAGAGAGGGTACGAAAACAATGTGCAACATAGTTTTGAATGATGAATACTTGGAGCAGGTGGGTGAGTTCGTTTATTTGGGAAATATGTTGACGAGAGATGGGAAGGCTGATAGAGATATTGAAAGAAGGGTGAATGCAGGTAACTCTATTAATGGAGGACTGAACGTCGTTGGCACCAACAAACTGTCCAAAGAAGCGAAGCTAGCCGTCCATAATGGAGTACTGATACCTACCCTGATGTATGGCAGTGAGGCATGGAACTGGCAGAGGAAGGATGAAAGTAGACTGAATGCTGTAGAAATGAGATCCCTGAGGCGTATGTGTGTAAAACCGTGTATGATCGTGTGAGAAACAGGGAGATCCGCAAATATGCAAGGCTGATGTAAGCGTAATGAGTAAGATCAAGAAAGGAACGCTCGGATGGTTTGGGCATGTAGAGCGAATGAACGAGGAAAGAAGTTTAAGGAGAATATATGACGCAAGACGCAATATATGACGTTAGTTAGTTAAAAACGTAAGTATCCCCAATTCATTTGGGTGATTTCTAAGTACGGCAGCTGTAAAATACACAAAAAACAGTAATAATAAATTGCTTACCGCTCAATTTTCAAGAATAATTTATTATCTATTATTGTCCTAATGCCTTACTGAAATGTCTTTCGCGAATATCAAGTTGACGGACTAATTATGTTCATCGAGTCTTTTGTGAACATCATCTTACATAACTTCATCTATTTACTAAATCTAGGTATCAATAGAAATTTACCGCGAACGTAATCTTCAGTGTCTAGACGACTTTTTTTCGTTTTAACCTTGGTATCAAAACTTCGTCTGCCTTTGGCGGATTTGGCGAAAACAACACAATCATTGGCGACGCATGCTTTTATACCCTCCGACATTAGTCACTAATAACTCTCTTCTCTCGATAACACCGGCCTTGTTATAGGTAGGTATTGTTATCTCGTTCATTTCTCGACTGATGCCAGGGTGCATAAAAGTCACGATAAATTCTAAGTTTGTACACTACCCACTTATAAACCTAATACCTAGTAGTCCATGTGTAAATTTGTTCTATGGATTATCTTATATAACCTGTAATTTAGAAGTGTTGAGTGTGTGCTTATTTACTTGGAAGCGATACCGTGTCGCCAGCTTCAATCCACTACGAACTGGTAGATTTTACAGTAAAAGGGAATTTCACATCGTCGGATCTGCTCTGATGATGGACACTGCAACGCTGTCCGAAACGTCGGCTAAAGAAGGAGGTAGCGCAACACGGCATAACACCCCAAAACAAACAACGAAAATGCTTTTTTGGCCGTGAAAATCTAAAAACTTATTTGTAATATAGAAGTTTCTTTGAATAATCTTTAAATGATGTTTTCATTAGCTTAACGAGTTATTTACACTCATCTAAAGAACAAAGTTTAAAGAATTTTTGATTGACACAAAATAAACCACTTGCATGTTATGAGGTCTTTTACTCCAGAGCGAAAATTATCTTTTAGATGACATTACAGTTTGATCTTGTATGAATCATTCACGCGTCCTTCAAACCCAGAGTTTTCCAGACTGTACACTGTACAGTATTCAGTGTTCCGGGTTCGTATGTGTTAAGGATATTCCTTAGAAATACTTAGAATGATATGATTGTCTTTTCAGGAAATCGGGCTTTATTCCCTGACTGACATTACCAGAGGCTCCGTAAGGATCGAGAAGAATTTTAAGATGTGCTACGTCAGCACAGTCGACTGGGACGTCATAGCCGCCAGTGGGAAGGAAGGCCACTACATCAAGGTTTGTATTTTAATCCGCACCATTAATATTGTTGCTGTTGTATTTCAATGTCTAGGATTATTCGATTTAACCGTTTTATGTGTTTGTCAATGACACTGGGCTGAATATAAATCCATATCAGCAGCATTTGCCGCTCTACTACTTTTTGATTAACGAACTTAAAATAGAATATATTTTTATTCATGTTAGAATGGTGAAACGAGAGAAAATGCAAGCTGATTATAATTTATTTTAGATTGAGATTAAAAATTTATATTAACTTTAATTTCAATTTCGGTGGCTCGAATGCACCTAATCCCACGATCATTCTTCGAAGTTTAGTGTTCCGCATTTTAATATACATTCCAAAATAACTTTGCGATTAAGGTCTCGCTAGACTGTGCGGCTTCATCCATTCATATGATTTATAAGAGATAATCCGTGTGGCATTTGACATTTGGCGGAGTGCGCTAAACGAATGTACCGATTAGTGCAGCTGATTTCACATTTGACAGCGCACTGCGTGGAGAGTGGAGAGCGGCGCGCCGAGCGGTCATGTTACGTCTATTGTGCGCAAGGCCGCTGCGGTGGCAAGGTCACGTGACGTCAAGGTCGCCCAACAGGACGTCAAGGTCATCGGACTGGCGTCAGGGTCACCGATACCGCTGGATGGCTGGATGTGGGGCGCGTTCAGCTTGCATCAACCGCGAGAGTCGATTGCTGTTATTGTTGGCATTTTATCCTAATTCAAGGATAATAATAATTGTTATATTTGAATCATTTGCATTGCACCGTTATAGCGAAAAATAACCTCAAGGGCGCTGTAAAAATGTATTTATTTATTTCTATTCTCGTACATGCAGTTTACAGGTGTTTACAAATATAAAAATAAGTACCAGTAAAATAAAAATAAAATATTAATAATCAGTAACTGAGTAAGTGGTTTAGTAGTAGTATATAATGCTCCATCTTACTACTAACTACAGAGATAAACTATTTTAACAATTTATGACTAACAATTTGCATCCACCGGTTCGTCGATCACTAATATAAAACAATATGCACATACTCAACTTTAACTAAACGCAGTGGTTAATCAACACATCTTTGAAAAATCATGAAGAGTGGTGAAAAAACTAGGTTATTTTAGGTTAGGTTAGGTTAGGTTATATTCTTATATTTACCCGAACCCAAAGGTTTAAGTTACGTCCAAAAGTTATCTTTATTTCACCGAGTGGTTATTATTTTTCGCTATTTTATATTAGTATCTTAACTCGATCCATTTACGGCCTTATAATTTTCTATTGTTCGGTTTAGTAAATTTCCCGACACCTAAAGGTAAATGAATTGAAGGTTTGTTTAGGTTTTTACTATAACATTGACAGCTGGTTGTGATTCCCCTGTTTGTGTTCGCAATAATTCAAAGCGGGCAAAAGGTCATCGCTCCGCTGCCAAATAACTGTAGATCGGGCTTCCGTCAATGCGGCGATATGAATATTTGTGATACGACGGAATTATTGGCAGGTGAAACGTAAACACGGTGGAAACTCTGCGAACACTAGACAGGGTTGCAGAGGGCTCGATTCGTCTTGCTTTTTTGGGTGCCATACAATAATAAGTGATAGAATTCCTCGGGGGATCAGTGGCCAGACGAACCCCGACCCTTTCCGACCTCCGACCCTCCCCAATTACCCATCCCCACTACGCTACAAACTACGCGCCAGGCCGGCGCGTCTACTACCAATGCTCCAGTGGTGGATCACCACCAACCAGCCACCAACAAGAACCAATCACGATAACACTTCTTTAACCCGCGTTTACCTTTTGAATCCCCCCTCCCCTACCCTCTACTCCTTTTGCCTGTAATATGGCTGACTGTTGCTGCACTTTTGATTTAGCTCGACTTTCAGTTGAGCTTTGGTTCACCTGTCTGATATTGTACATACAAATGCGCACAGTCCTCCAGTCCCTCGGTTTGATTTGGTTACGTCTTTGTTGTTTATCATTCGCAGACAAATACGAGTCTTGTATGAATGGATGACATTCTATGGATGCGAGAGAAATTAAATTGCCAACCAATTTTAAATTCACTAAATTGTTGTTCGTCGGTTGTCAGTTCAATTCATCAATAAAACGAGCATTTGAAATTCCTGACTGACGTCGGTTTATCAAGATCTTTCCTAGAAGCAGTCAGTAGTCGGTAGTCAGTAGTCGGCACTCAGCGGGCAGCATCGTCCTATCGCCGCATTCTTCGGTGATTCGCCTGATTGAATATGTCACCGCTTTGGAATTTGTGTCCTATGTAGATGTGTGATTATTAATTTATTTACTTACTCTGCTATTCTATTGCTGTGTCTATGACCATAATAACGAAGGTTTTCGCTTAAGTCTATGGAATAAATGAAAGCTGTAAACGTTATATTTTTACAACTAACGACTGCTAGATAGTAGATTCTTTCAGTATCGCCCTGTTGAAAGATCATAATTCAGAATAGAAACATTGCTTCAAATGGTATTAGGTCATGTTTTCCCTCCGCGTGGAGTGTCTTTTTAAGGATAGGGAGAAGAGTACATTCTGGGAAGGAAAAGGGATTGAGGGATGGGTAGGAATCTGGGGGTCAGTATTTCCTGGAGTGATGGACGTATGAATCCGTCCCTCCCACCGCGGTGCAAAGCTATGGGTCTCTGAAGAAGTCAAAGGGTCTCCCTCAACCGTCCTCTTCCGATCTGGCCGCCTACACAGTAGGTGAACCCTGATTCCCTTACTAAGTCACCAAATGTAGCTTGCTATTTGGGGTGACCTATATACCCGCCCCCAACCTTTGTCTTTCCCTCTCCCACCGTGGTAACATTAGATACATTTTTAAAAATAATTCCACTTGAAATTAGATAATTTAAATAAAAAAATAGTTATATTATTTGAGATTCTTGAGCTAAAAAACGATTTTTGAAATTTGTATTTTAATTATTTTCGGCTTATTCCGTGCCTTCATTAATCTGATATCATAGACATAACAAAAGGAAATAGGCCTGCCTATCTCAATAGACTTGTTTTGAATAGAGGCAATAAAGAAATGAAATGTTCAGAAAGTGTTGCCCACGCCTATTGGCTGAAGGTCGCGTCTCCAGTCTCCAGTGGGTCGATAGGCTACGTCAGGGGCTCCCGACCGGGCCAGGACCCTCACTCACATGAAAGGGACTTCAAACTTTCACGGATCCCTTCTTATTCTCCAAAAGTAGAACCTCGTCATTTGAATGATTCGTTAACTGCGGGACTTCAAAATTAAATATGAATTTCGAAGCTAATATTATAATAATATATTAAATTAAAATTAAAAAACATCTAGTGTTATAAAGGAAATCTGTTTTTTTTTTTGTTTCTTGACAGCTCTGGCGTCATGAAGTATGTGTAATTTTTTTCAGCTCAGGTTTTCAACTATTTTGTCATTTTCAGCTTTTAAATATGGCATTACTACAAACAGATAAGAAAACGTTAAGTATCAGTCTCATTAAAGACACCTTCTCAAGACAACGACTGCATGACAGGGTGATTTTGATTGATTTTGTTTAAGTTCAGAGTATCGGCTACGCGTCCTTATTCATACCAAACCTAATTTTTGATTTTAAGCCAAAATACCAAACCAAATTGAACAACTTTTTTTAATCGAAAGCAAATATTTAGTACGGATTTGTGCTATTTTATTTATTTTTGTTTTAAATTATAAAATTTAGGTAAATAAAAAAATCAATTTTTCATGATTTTGGAGGTAACTTTGGCATTTTTTGTGAGTTCATTGTAATTTTATATAAAAAAAACATGTGTGCAGTCACACGTGGTAGAAGTGAAACCTTCAGTAAACTAAACTTCCGAGAGATTGAGAAGAATGCAGAGTATCAGGAGTAGGATAATTGTAGGGTTTATTTATTATAATATTGTTAACAAGTTATTAAATTATTTTTACATTTTATTCTACGAAGCACCGCACAAAGAGGACACCGATTAGTCTAACTCATTCTCTCGCGGGCTTAATCCTATATATGTATGTGTTTGTCCCTTTTTTAGTGTCGCTCGTTAACGTTTCATAGAGTTTCAAATCACAACGGTGGTAAAGAAGTTAACGCTTCAAAAATGATTACAATTATATTATTAATGAAAAGGTTTACGCCTCAATGACGACGGTAAAATTAGTTGTTCGATATCTCCAAAAAATGACAAAGTGATGAGTTTTCAATGTTAAATTTAGTTAAAATTTAAATTCCAACCGACTCACCCCTCAGAAGAACTTTGCTAAAATCAGGGTCTTAGATATTTGACGGTTATTTACTAATAGTGGCACCTTCAATTGCGTTTTTTCGTATTGGCGTATTTGGCATAGTTACATAGAATAGACAGTATGTTTTCTATGCCAAATACGCCAATACTAGTAGCCATTTAAGGTGCCATTATAAGATAAGCGCATATGTTACTTACTGAAAAAATATGCTACTGGTGGCTCCACAACATCAAGTCCCGCACCCGCTTTTCAGCAATCCTGGGGTTCGCCGTCCCTAAAACTAGAACCACATTCGCTCAACGACAATTTGGTTCATCGCTCTTAAAATATACAACGCATTGATCACCGATATTAAGTCAAACAATTCAATACATATCTTTTTTTACTGTTCGTGTACAACATTGGGTATTAGAAAAGGGCGAGCTTTTCTAAAGGTTACATGAATTGAAAATTACACTTCACGCATTTCATTACTTCTTTTATAAATTTTAATAATACCTAATAATTATTAAATAATACTTATTATCACCGTTTTTTTGAAAAATCATCCTTTTTAACATTAGCTCCGCACAGGAGGCCCGGAAGAAAAAAAATCTCCTCAGGGCCTATCATCTTTGTGGATGCTGTGTGGAGGGTATTTTTAGGTAAGGAAGGAGAGGAAGTTCTGGGAAGGAAAAAGGTATGAGGGGTGGGTAGGAATCTGGGGGTCAGTATGTCCAGGAGTAATGGACATATGAATCCATCCCTCCCACTGCGGTAAGGAAATGTTCCGAGAGAGTCCTGCTGGAGAGATTAAAATGTCTCCCTCAACCAGTCTCTCTCGATCCGGCCTACCACGAAGTTGGTGGGCAGACGGAGAATTCATTCGAATGGCAGTGCTGCAGTACTGCAGTACATCTACCGTGATATCACACGCTTTTCGGCCGGCCGCAAATATCTTATATCTGCTGTCTTATTCGGTATTTTCCAAAAATTGTAATTGTTGTCTTCATCGTGCTCTCATTCATAATATACATTTTTGTAAATAACATAAAATTTCATTGTCTGAAATGAATCATCACTTTTCTAAAAACGTATATTATCGAATCTAGCCATGGCAATCTTTTACTACTTGCACAGGTGAAGTTCAAATCATTAATATTGTATGAAAATACTTGGGACTTCACAGAACTTGAATATTAATTTTAGTTTGATTTGTTCGAATTCTATGAATGCTTTAGCTTTAGAACATTGAAAAATACCGATAAACAAACCTAATTACATCTTTTCTTTTTTTCCTTGATAAGACGGGTATTTTAAACCCCGACAACTTATTTAACTTTTTAAAAACCGCCCTCTTACCCCTCAAGCTAATTTATTCGCATTTTGGAAAATCTCAAATAGGTCTCATAGAAATCGTTGTCTCCCTTACTACTATGGTTGTAAATATGATCTAAACGGTGTTAGAAAGAGAAAACACCATGCTTGATATTCAAAAAAAAGTTAACCACAAAATAATTAAAATGTACACCTTTATGAAACATTGGAAATTTTTTATTAATAATTATTACGTGAAACAACAAAAAATTGAGTTTCTGATAACGTTTAAACATAATACATTTGCCTAATAAAACATGTGTGTGTTCTTATTTTTATGATTATCAGTACTTTTAGTTAGAAAAAACGTGAGGTGAGCCATTTTTAAAACTTTTTATTATTTGCATAAAATAATTAAATATTTCCAAAATTATATGTTTTCGTTTCGAATTATAAATTTGAAATCGCTTATTTTAAACCTTTCAAAAACAGTTTTTAAGATGCGATCAGAAATATTCCATTTATTTGGATTCTGACAAAACAGGCCCGACGTCCCAAAGACGTCACCAAATGAAAATAGAAGCGTTGTTACCGCAACACAAAAAGTTGTTCAAATTTGTGATAGTTTCGAAAACTTTTAATTAAGATATTATTTAGGTGTCTTTAAAACCCAACCTACCCGAAACTATTAAAAAAATTGATTGAGAAGTCGTATTTTTCGTCATATTATAAAGTGTTACTTATGAACGTTACGTCATTAGAAAGAGCGTCATATTTTATAAGGATAACACACATAGTCACTAAATACGACAGAATATTAAAAATAGTTGCCGCTTGATACGTTGTGTTGTGTGTTTTCGGTTGTGGTATTGTGGAGGTCGCCGAAGGCTCCAACCTCCAAGTCCCAATGTCGGCTGAAGGATGTTCGCCGGAGGTTGAACGTCCCGATAAGACGCCACGCTCACTGGTGATTGGTGACTAGTGACGTCACCGCCGCAGTGTTTATGAATGATTTTTGGCCGTACGCGATATTAGCCACATTATAACGTCCTGTCGGCCTCGTTCAATCCGTATGAATGGAGCTTTGTTATCTGGAAATACGACGACGCGACGCCTCGCAAACAATGGGCCTAATGGCGTATTGACCAGCAATGAGCAAATTGGTTGTCCAATGTTTAGGACCCATATTCAAATTATGTTATTTTTATCTAAAAATAAAAATCACGCTGAGCGCCAAATTTAGCGATATCTTTCTTTGTTATCGCGTAATTTTTAAAAATATTAATTTTGAATATCTACTAAATTTACTACGTAACTAAAAATGAATAAAAGATATGACTTTATTCTGGCCCTTTTCTTAATAATTCTACAATTTTTTTAATTCTCCTTATTCATTTTTTTTCTGGCGTCCTGTTTTAAACGTGGACCTCCCTCAAAAATGTCTCCAATTTTGCAAGTGTTTCCAATTTAATTATTCTGGTGACTCTTACCAATTCAAAGCTTCCGTCATTTGAGCTTGATTTCTTATAAAAAAAATTGTTTATTTTTAGATTTATATTAAAAAAAATTAAATTAAAACATTATTTTTACAATAATTACAAAAATACATCGTTTTAAAGTAAATGACAAACCAACTTTGTTATTATACTTGTATTTATGTATGTATATGTATTATTGTAATAATATGAAAATAACCAACAAATCAAAATATATTGTATGTGCCTCACGTGACTCGTTTAAGCGCTTCTACACCAGTGATGATCAATCTTTTTAAATAGAAGGCCAATTAATACATTTCCAATTTTTTAGCGGGCCGCAAGGGGGCTAGAGACAGCTTGACAAGCTTAATTTTGTAAAACCGTAATTTTCTAACAAAACTTGTGTCGGACGGAAACAGAAAGCGCCGCAGGCGAAAATTTCATACTTCCAAGGCCAAATCAATAAATGCTGTCGATTTTTGTCATTATTGCGATTGTGCAACTGTTGATTTGTTGATTTTTATCGTTGGAAAAGGTAATCAAGAATTTTTTGGTTATTTTATAAAACGGATACATCAAACATAGATTTCAACAAAAAAGCGCAGCGCTGCGAAGGTTAAATGTTTTCTACACACGTCGAATCACAATTATTATCTTTTTAGGAATATTTAGTCAAGTTAGTGGGCAGTACGAAAAGGCTTGCGGGCCGCAGGTTGCTCATCAATGTTCTACGTATTTTTTAAATATATTTTACAGTGTTTTTGTTTAGATACTGTGGGTAGAGTTACCTCATGTCAAATAAGTATTGCGTAGTATTACATAATATAATAGTATGTATGTCCAACCGCAAAACACC
Organism: Limnephilus lunatus; assembly: GCA_917563855.2. NCBI lineage: Eukaryota > Metazoa > Arthropoda > Insecta > Trichoptera > Limnephilidae > Limnephilus > Limnephilus lunatus. The sequence goes on from OU830600.1 coordinate 50,510,779, forward strand.
AACCAACGTCAAAAAAAGTAAACATGCTATCGGTTAGCAGTGTTGCCACTTTCCCGAACGGCGGAAATACACGCTTTCCGGAAGTGCGCCGTCCGACACGTGGCGGCTTCTGCGCAGTACGATATACGAGTATTATGATTGGCCAACGTTCACACGAGTAGGAAGTAGGTAGTAGGCTAGTAGGTAGGTATTGTCGACTGGGGTGAAGAGAACTAGATGGGTTAAGCGGACCACTGAAGTGATACACCCCTACTTCTTTCCGAAAGAGTCTCGGAAATATTTGGCTTACCTACGTAACAATCGGTTGTGTTGTGTCTCCGCGCGAAATATTTCAATTAAATTTCGGGTAATGTATTAGGTTTTTTAAATTGTGTGAATAAAGTACTGCAAATCAGAGCGTGAAAATGATATTGTGTTCTAAACCCAATTATGTTATATATTTGAAATGCTGTAAAGGGCAATAATCCAAAAATGTCATTTTTCGATCTGCGTTGTAAAAATATTTCTAGGAAAATAAGTGCGTCATTTACGACTTGCATTTTAAGAGGATTTTTTTTCTGAAATATAAAAAATAATTTAAATAAATTTTCTAAAAATGTTTAATATTCTAAAAGATCTACTCAATTTTATTTTATAATAAAAATGTAATTATAGGTCTATAAAAATAATAATAAAATCTTTCCTATCTACTGTACAATTTATTTACATTTTGTCCTTCTTTCCTCGCTCCTGAACAACTAACATTTTGTACTTTACAGCATCCATATTTCCGTGATCGATATATTTATACATATATGTATACTGGGTACTACGGGACGTACTTGACTTACTTGATGTTTTTTGGAGTAAAAAATGTACATGAAATTATGATCTCCGGTGACATTCAAGATATTTTATTTTTTTAAATTTTATTGTAGTGTCAAACCATATATATTATATTTTATCGTAATATTTTCTTATAAAATAAGCTTGTGGCATTAAATAAATCTTAAAAAGTAGTACACTTCACCCCCTCTGACGGCATCTGTAACCTACTAGTGTAGTATCTGTAACGTCACCGCAGTGCCTGTTTCCTCTTCCTGTTCCTGTCTCCCGTAGCCGCAGCCCACAGCATGTCGATTGTCGCACGTCGGCCATTGTCGGCCACATCGCTGTCAGTCGATCTCGATCTTGTCTTGGCCAAGACATTTCCCACTCAGTTTTACACCGATCATAGACGTAACTCTAAAATATTGGAGGAATATGACAGCCCTGTAGGTAGGACCCTCGGGTTGCAGAGCTGTACGGAATTGTGCGATACATTTTTCATCTCAGCAGTTAATTTTCCGATGTTTTATTGTAATAGCACAGTCTCTATTATGAAACTCGTCAGGTAGAGTCAATAAAATATCAAATACTAAAGACTTAAAACTCTAAAAAGATGAGAGACATTGCGGAGTCTTGAGAAGTCAGACTGTCCAGCTCTTTTGTCATCAATTACTATTAGAGTCCCAAGTAAGAAAACTATAGATACAAGTCATTGTTTCACATTGAAATTGCTTCAACGAGTCTCAGGCAAAATTCTTTCTTATTTAAGAATTTGCAATCATTAGAATAAAAATTGTATTGATGCTGATGTCTTGTCGTGTACTTTAGGATCTTTTAAAAATTTGTTAATAGAGTCTTGTAATGATTAAATTCTTTACTAAATAACATAAAGACACTATATATTATTTTAAATTAATAAATTGTGAAATAACACAAATTAATCAAATAAAATTTATTTGCCACGACGGGATTCGATTCCGCAACCTTCGGTGTGCGAGTCAAGAGCCTTACCGCTGGACTCACCGGCCGTCGAAATGTAAATGTTCCTAAAAAAATATAATATTGGATTGTTTTTCTCTGTCTAACTTATTGTGTTTACGAGACAATGCAATGTGTCCGTTTTTAGTTGCTAGCTTTTGGTGAAAATAGATCAAGGGAGAATTCAAATAAATAATGACTCACTCCCCTCTCTCTCTTTTATTGGCCCCAGAGCAAATTTTGTAATCGTCGTACCGTAGTACCTACACATATTTCGTAAAATTCTTATCAACCCGTTGAAATTAAGATATTATTCTGAATTAGTGCAGTAGAGGTTTTCCTAATATACCTAGTATCATTGGGACTTTGTTTACTGAATTGTATTGCTAAATTGTTATCAAAGGATTAAGATTGTTTCACAGCATTTATTTATATTTTCAACGCCTGACGGGTGTTGTTTTATTACTTTTTAGGAGACACAATTTCTAATAAAAAAGATAAATTTAAGGAAATTAACATTTTATAAATTTAATTGTAAATATAAAGGTAAATTTCAGTGAAAATAAGATATTATAAGAAGAAGAAAAAACATAGCCTGTTTTTAAATTGCAGATGGCATAATAATAGTAATATGGCTAATAATACATAATGTAGATACAGTTGAACAATACATGAACATGACGAATTGCATCTAACAGAAAAAGAAATGAGAGGAACAAGTTTTTACATTGTAGAAAAATATAAAGAATACAAATTTATATCCTACGTGATGCTTCTTAATTATAAAAAAATATGCTACATAAAAAGTTCATAAATCATAAATAATGGTAAACTTGAATTAAATATGTTGATATTTGAGGTGAATTTGTTTCCAAGTGACTGAAAGCGAGGGAGAGCTGTTATTATTATAAGTACAAATGACTCATGTTGAAATAATAACAGAACTTGAATAGAATTTTTACAGTACTTGAATTTTAACTTTGAAATTTGATGAATTGTTCAAATTCCGTGAAACAACCAATCTTAAAACTCCATTTTTGTACGATAAATGACTATAATCCCTTTTTATCAAAAATATTTATCGTGCTCCTTTTGCTTTTAGGTCGGGGTATTGTGGTTCGGTGAGCTAGGCTGATTTAAATTTCTATACTAATACACAAATATCAGAATAAAATAACACAATGTTTTCTATCTTTACATCTAATAATGCGAATTCATCTAATAATTTATTAAGAGACTGTCGTGTGTCTTGCTTGGAGCAGTAACTATATTTGTAGCAGAACCAAACATGACGCCCCCTGACCTATGACGAGAGAACATCAACAATCCTCCTCTCCCTCCCACGTCACGTGATGTTTTGATATTTTCGCTCTGGAGAGATCACCCCCCCCCCCCCTCCCCTCCCTCCACCCACTCCTGACTAAAATAAATGATTGTCGGGTTGAACATCGTGGCGTGGTTCACTCTATACTTTGTTACACTGTGTGAATGCATTGATTTATAAAACGCGAGGTTGGTCTTTGCTGAATATAAATACTCGCCATTTCCCCCTGTAAGGTGAAAGTCCGTCAAAAACATTGGTTAAAGAAGGAAGCAATTTTTTGACATTGGAACCTGAAAATTATACAATTTCTCGTCAATTATGATTACGTTTTTATGCAAAAAACATATTTTTTGGACAATAGTAAGTTTGGACAAGGGTCCAAGTCCAATTTGTCCAAGTTTTTTGGACAAGGGTAAGTTTGGTCCTGTATATTTCATGCCTTTACAGAATATAAATATATCTACATTTTTACGCAGCATCGCATTCGTTGGTCGAATGCATTGTACAATGTATGTACAGGTTTATATCAGTAATCGAAGAACCAGTGGATGCAATATTTTAACCGTACGTTGTTATAATGGTTTGTCTAGTCTGTAGTTAGAAGTAATATTGTAGAAATCTAACATCTAACACACTATATAAAGAGGTAATATTTGTTTGTTTGTTTGTTTGTGTGTTTGTTTGCATCGAATAGGCTCCGAAACTACTGAACCGATTTCAAAAATTCTTTCGCTGTTGGGAAGCTACACTATCCCTGGGTGACATAGGCTATATTATATTTTAAAAAAATAGGCATCCTTACTAAAACTTCAATAATGTAACCCAGGGTGTAAAAAATTACCTAAAATATTCTTTAAATCGCGTGCGCTGCGAAAATTATTGATGATAGAATAAAATAATGTACTACGACTTTATAGAACACATCATTATTTACAAAAAAGGTCGCTACAGTATATGTCTAACTATTATGGTTATGCCACAATAAGTATTCTTTTATTTTAAAATTTTAATTAATATGTCGCCGCTTGAAAAGGCTCTTTATTTGTATCTTGGTTTTAATCCTTATCAAAATAAATTACTTAATATTCAAGACAGCTTCAATACCTTTATTTAACTTTTTGAATTTTTCAATTCGGATATTTAATTAGAAAGATATCACGAGTTTAAAAATGTTAGTATTAGAAAAAAGTTTCGGCTACGGGCCGCGCGGGAGAGGAGTCAAGAAATGCAGTCCAGGGGGGTTTGCGGGACGGGGGAGCGGGAGAGCGGTGGCGGGGAAGGTGGAAGTGGAACGCTGGAGGGGAACGCACGGGAAAGGACATGTAAGGGAGTAACATTTTATTTATTTGAATACGGCATGTATTATAAAAGAAAGTCCAAAAAAACGTGCAGCTCGCAAAAACTCAGAAACGAGTCCCGGTTCGATCAAGGGAGTTATATGGTGTGGTAGATCTCTATCCCCCCTAGGGAATAAGGGTATCCGTTTTTACCTAAAGGCCGTGCTTTTAAAGATATAAGGGCTGAAAATTTCGCCCTCTTGAAATTTCTAGAACAGTCTTCCGGAAAGTTCTAGAAGTTTCCATAGAGCTGTAGAAAGTTGTGGAAGGAGTGGCGGAGTATGTCGTGGAATGATCAGGAATAGGAAATCGGGAACATCATTGTGCAACATTCCAGAACACTATCTTATTGTCCTGAGCGAAGCCGGGTACCCAGCTAGTATATTATAAATTTGTTTAGCGCACTTGAGGTGATTTTTCACAAAAACGGCGCCATACAAAATATCCAAATAGTATAATTATTTATTATTAACGATGAAATTGAAGTTAGCTTTTTATCGATCTCATCTGAGTCGATGCTTACTTTGAATACTATATCATATTTTGCCTCCCGCCACAAGGTGTTAATTTATCAGATGTGTACGAGTGTATTTCGTATCGTTAGGGTAAAATCATTCTGCACTCAACGATGGCACTCAATCTAGAAATGGATTGGTTAACTTTTGATGCTTACGTCTGCAAAGGTTGGAACAATGTACCATCTTGCCGCTTCCCATACTTAAAAAGACTTACCTAGGATGGTGACTTACACATGTATGTGTAGTACACAATATCTTAATAAATAAATAATTCTTCGAACATGTCAACCGTTTTCTTCATAGTGTAGAGCTTACCTAGTTTATCCTAAATCAATATCTTAAACAATATATAAACAATGCTTACAGCTATGACAGACTTATCTCTCCAAGCGGCCAAAAGTGGATATTTCGAATGAACATATACTTTTAAAATTAATACTGTTACTATTTTTTGCATACACAACATGTAATGTAGAGGTACTCTTGACTGCATAAGTATTTGATCTGCACCACAGAACAATGAAATGCCTTGTGGACGGACGTGTTTTGTGATCCGAATATTTGCTTAAATTTCCAATACAGAACTGTTTTTACGAAATTCAAATGGGATGGAGATCTACGATGTCAGGCGATTTTAAGTGCGATAGTTCACTGGGCTAAATATCCAATGGCCTAAAGGGACGATTTATTTCCATTCAAATTTGTGTGGAAGGCAATTCTAGTTTTCTTCTTTATTCTATGATCTGTACAGGTCTAATATTGAACCAAGAACTCAGGATCTTGCTGATTTATCCAAATCAACGAAATTTTGGAGTATTTACATTACCCGATTTAACCAAATAAGTTAGGCCTAAGTTAAGTGAAACTTATTCCGAATTCAACACTTTCTAATTTTCGACGATTAATAATAGCCTTAATCGATTAAATTTTACAGGCTTTTACTAACAGTTTATTTAATAGAGGCAATCTCTTCCGTAATTTATAAATCAATTAAGAATGTAATTGGAACCTTTAATTAACCGAGAGATCATCAGATGAGCCCGTTATTATTTCTGCTCTTTGGTTCTTCGAGCCAATGGAGCTTGGCTAATGTGAAAACTCCAATCGTATGTTTTCCAGCTTCTGAATTATTCAATCATACTTTTTAACTCCAATTTATTTGTTTTTCGCGTTTATTATTATAGTGTATTAAATATGTACATGTTATTATGAATTTGTGGAACACAATCTTTCGCTTAAAATTATATTTTAAATTTTCGGAAAGAAATGTATTTTCGTCCTAATTTGGCATATTTTTTTTGATTTGAAGAGAAATGAAAGGATTGGGGAAAATCTGATCTCACGCCATTTAAGAAATGTAAGTGATTCGTATTTTAAGGACTTCGAAACTACCTCTCGTTTTTTCTACAATAAGCAAGAATTTTGCGTAGATTTTATGTTTAGGTACTAAAGATTTTAAATTATTTTTGACTTCATTAATTATTAATGGTTGTGTAAAAAGATACATGTCCTAAAAAACAATTGCTTTGTTTTTATACCTATATTTAACCAGAACCCATCAAGGTAATTTACACGTGGCTTTCGAAATGTCATCCCACTTCCAAAAGGCTTTAACAATGTTTACATTCCGTAAATATGTGTGTAAAATCCTCCTCCTTTTCTAGGCGTCAGAAACATTCATTCAATGAATCAATTCATGCTGACAAGTTCCCTACTCCGCGACTGTAATTTTAGCAAGCACTAAATTTCAACTGCAACTCTCGGATAATAGTGGCAATAATAATGTGAATACATCAACAGAACTCGTAACTCGAGATCATTTCCAGCGGCAGTAGTTATGACTTGGGTGAATTACAAGCGTGGTTTGTGGTCAGCTTATTTCTAATGATTATTATGTCTAGCTCTGGGAATCCATTCGCCCGCTACGGGTTCCCACATTTCCACTTCCCATTGATCTTTAAATTCGCTGCTATATATGTATGTATCTACCTACGAAAAGTGCCTCCATTTTTTCAGCACATTAGCGGCTGTTAACGTCTTTGTTTTTTTTTTTATTTCTAGGTTTAAGGTTGATAAAACCGCGTTATTTATAGGTTTTGCTTTACTTAGGCACGCAACCCGCGGCCCGTGAGCCATTTTCGTACGGCCCACTTTGCTAAAAAAAAAGTTTGCGTTATGCTGGTGGTTTTCAACAACAGTGAGGGACGAAAATTATTGAATAGGTATTTTAAAAAAAAGTTTTGATGTGTAAACCAGATATTGAAGTAGTAATGGAATATAAAATGAAGCGTCACTATCAAACAAAATTTGAGAATTTTATGTACCTACCTACATGTCGGAAAACTTCATACACAAAAAATATACTTACTGATTTCTTAATCAAAGTACATCCTCAACAAAACAAATGAATAATATCAATCCTGTAATGGTTTTAAACTGTGATATTGAACTTAAAAAATATATTATGATGGCTTCAAAAAGTCGAGCGGCTGTTACGAACACGAAAACCAATAAAAACAGATTGATTGATTAATGAATTAGGTTCTTGTGAAATAGATGTACAAGGAGGGGATGACACAACCGTGAAACATACTCCACTACTGACTCCAGACCCCCTAGCTTGGTCGATCGATATAGGACATGCTAGGACCCCTGGAGATGGGAAGTTTTACCTCAGCACGAAGATAATATCGGTTGTCTTCTGCACATCCCTTTACAAATAGCCCCCACAGATGATTGGAAACCGAGATTGGATTGCTATCACCCGCATCGTACCGCGTCGGGTCTACTACCTACTAAACTTACCGGGATAGGAAACACTACGTTAGTTACTATTTGTGCGTACGATTTATTTTTAACACGATCTATAATTGTCTGTAATTCTCCATTTTCATCTGTTTTAATTTTGTTAAAGGCATCAAAAACAATAGAATAAAATAACACAATGTTTTAACGGATTTTAACAATTTTTTAACGAATTATTGTCAAAATTATGCTGTTAACGTCTATTCTCAATCTTTGTCATCTTAATAGATTTGGGACCATCTGCGATGTCAAAAAGCCTATCTTGTTCACTCCTTATCAACGGTTGCGACTAGTTGTGTTGTAGATTGAATCGTCTACGCAGATACATGTTATTTTCCTAAAACTTTGTAAACAAACCGCAGAATTTCAGAGCGGAAAAAAGCGGAAGCAAAACAGTTCTACTTCGCGGGTCATGTATTTGTATACTTGTCATAATAATATCTTCGATAGATAGTTCATGTGGCTCTTATAAGAATCTAACTTCTGGACATGATTCTAACCTCGAATACATCCACAATCTCCCCATACTCATAGTCACCGCCTAAGTGGAAGCCAGAAGAAGCACAGGAAGGTCACCAATGCGCTGCAGTGACCAAATATCACTGGCGTCCGGTACGTCGGTGTCCACAGCTCTTCAAATTGGAGTAGGGGTCACAATCCTCAGCAGTGAGAAACCAACGGTTCCATGTTAGGTAGAAAGGTTTGAAGCCAGCCCCCAACCTGAACAAAAGCGCCCCTCGCCTCAAAGTGGGCGCGGGCCCCCGCTGAGTCGAGCCCACGCATCTCGCGGCATCATCTGTTCGCCGAGATAACTGTTATTGAATATGTACGAGTAAATATTTTACTTTTTCCTATTTGTTTCGCTGTATCAAAATATTTATCAGCCGTGTCGCTTCCACTGTACCGTCATTGTTATTGTATGAGTAAATCGCCTGTTTCATAGTAGCGATAATAAGGAACTTGAGTGAAAAATATTAGGGCTTTAAAAAAATTATACGGTAGATCACCAACGCTGATTCTGTAAATTTTATTATTTATAATTATTCTTAGAATTAATAAATCGTCATTCAAAAGCGATTAAAACCGTAAGAGATTTAAACGCCCTTTGATTGGTCAGAATTTACGCCGCGCGCATTAAGTTTTTTTTTATTTTTTAAATGCCGGCAACCCGGGCGTTTATTGAAATAATAATATTTTATACAAAACAAGTAAGTAACCCGCCTCACTAGACTAAGTCTGTTCCGAGACGGGTACATATTTTATACATAAAACTATATATATATATATATATATATATATATCTATACACACACATGTATACATATATACATATATATACACACATATATCTATACACATACAAAGTATGCGGAAAATTTTGTGTTGCGTAGACTCGCACACGGGTTAGCAAGGCGGTATACAATTAATTTCAAGAGAATTCATGTTTTTTGAAAATCTTGCTAAATATTTAAGTAATTTGGGATTTGTTGATTTCGGTGATCGGACAACTCAGAACCCCCTTTGAAAAGTCATTAAAGTTTTGAAAGTAATATTTATAAAATTGGTTAAATGTGTTACGTTAGGTTAGGGTTATGGGCTATTTTAAAATTATTTTTAAAATAGCTTTAAGAGGTGTTGAGTTGACTTGATACTGAGTTGGCATGGAACCGTTGATTACATACCGACCCGAATGGAATTGACCACACTGGTAACCGACAAAACCAATGTACGTATGACGTCACCCGTACCCCGTCAGACTTCGACCGTTTCGGAGGGTTTTGAAAAATGCAAAATGCAGACTTTGAAAATTATTTTGAGCGTGAAATCGACATTTCTAAAAAAAATGTTGATTTTTATGTTAGAAAGTGAAGAAAAAAAAATTAACTGAAATTCCTTAGTGGGGACAATTTGGAGATGACAGAATTATTGATAAATAACAAATACGCATTGAACACTACGGTGCGGTATATTATGTTCTGGTTTTCGACAATAATTAAATCAGCCTATTACGATCTTAATGCCTAGGAACTGTGCACTCTAGTGGACAATGGCATTCAACGAGACTTTTGGAGTCCTCTTCACTCTCTTATCCCTCAGTTGTTGTTTGGATCAGGCGAAGCTCGTTGACAGAGCAGACATACATAACGGGTAGATTTTGTGCTGTGTTTCCTTTATCAAATAAAGAAATCGTCAAAAACGTTGCATAGTGCATTATAAGCTGAGAAGCTGTTCTCTATGCACAAAATCTCTCGCTTAGGATTTCAATAGAGTACGTTGAAATGATTCTATTATTCCTGAATTGATTTCAAATCGAAAATATTATGATCCAGCTTCTAGGTTCTAGGTAGCTTTAAAACGTCTCCGTTCTAGTGCACGAAAATATTATGATCCAGCTTCTAGGTTCTAGGTAGCTTTAAAACGTCTCCGTTCTAGTGCACGAAAATATTATGATCCAGCTTCTAGGTTCTAGGTAGCTTTAAAACGTCTCCGTTCTAGTGCACGAAAATATTGCAGTTTTTTCTTTTAAGTAAAGAAGTTATCGAATATATTTTTTTTGTGTTATTTCACAATTTAGGTATTAATTAAAAATAATATCTCACATCCCATAGAAAAGGGTCATAATTATTTTTTTTAACACTGAATAGTGAAGTGATGGTGATTATCTATGCCTCTCGAAAACCGTATTTAAGTTAGATCACTATCTCCTCGAGATGTCGCTAGTCTCTCTTTTCGACGGGACCGCTTGTTTCATCAATCATCATTTGTTTTCGTTTTCCTGCAATTTTTTTTTCTTACGACACTTTTTAACAGGATGTGCGATATGTAGTAGATGGTTCAGAGTGGTAGATGTGTTAAGTATGCAATAGTAGTGTTAAGTATGTGTTAAGTAGCCCTGTTGAAAGATCACCATTCACAATAGAAACTTTGTTTGAAATGGATTTAGCCATGTTTGGTGACTACATCTGATAGCCAGGTGCATTTCGACATTCCTCTTCCCCATTTATCTTCAACCTCGCAACATAGCCCGTATTCGGGGATGCCGTAGCCTCACTGGCTCCAGCATTTGGGACTGTGCGGTACTCACATAAAAAAGGAAAAAAATAAGGGAAATTAACTCTAAGCCTCATCCATTGTCTTTTCTCGTAGTCCGTGGTCCGCTGAACCTACATCATCATTGATTGCAACCCTTGTATAGGTAGGTATACGGTTGTAGAGAGTCGAGTGTCCAGCGCTGCCTGTGTGTCTGTGTCTGGTGTCTACCGCAGAGTGCGCAGAGCCGCAGAGGCAGAGTAGGGACCGACTGGAGGCTGGCCGGCGGAGGTGACTAGTGACTATAACTATAGTGATAGTGTAGTGGCACCGAGTGTAGACTGTAGCTGTAGAGTCTAGGTGGCCGCGGGCCCCGTTCACTGACTCCTCTCCACATCCGCATTCCGCAACTTGGAACTATTCCATCGATTGATCATCCGACTTTTTATGTTCCTCTCGTGTAAACAATATATTACTCGCCCTATTTATAACTCCCTATTAATACGCCGCGTTTGATGTAACTCGTTACTCGTTAGATATTAGATCGCTTCTAGCCGCCGCTAAGGAAACACCTATTATTATTCCACGTTTTCGGTGTCATTCATCGCACCATCTTTTTATGAATGTGAGCAGTGAGCAGTGAGCATCTCATTGACAGGGCGGGCAGTATCGCATTGCCGGAGGCGACTTCATATTATAACATGCAATGTTGTTTTTTCGCCTCTTTTGATACCAAAACATGTTCTCCGTATAAAGCTGCTTTCAGATCGGGAGTAAAAAGTTCCAATCACAACTTTTTGACTAGCGAGTCAGTGCTCGGCCATTCTCGCTTGGCAATCATGCACTAGCCATTTTGGCAAGAGTTCATAGGCACCTATCTAACGTCAGTGAGTTAATGCGTTTATGTTAAGTTTTTCCAAATATGGATCAATCTTTACGAAATTCACCTATTTGTTTAGTGATAGCAATGTCATCGTATTCTTTACCTGTAGAAGTGGAAGGTTCATGTTCCAAAGTACTGCCCTCCGATCATTCAGTTTGTACGTCAAAGTTATCATCGTCACTCCAGTCAGCCTTTGATTCATTCTCCAACAATATCAAGTCACCTCCAACCACCTCTTAGTTCTTAATTGGGTTAAACCACCTTCATTTTACCTTAAATTTATTACATAAACGAGTTTTCCAAATCATGAAGAAAGTTGTGTAAACACAGTTTGTTGTGTATATCATGAAAAGGTGATGCGTATACCGGTTGTGCATAATTCTGCCTATCAAATTTCAAACACTCATTTACTTGACTATTTATATCTTCAATATACACATAATATTATTAATTATTTAGGAAATGAGACACATGAGACTCCTCAGGCTGAGATGGGCTGGGCATGTACAGAGAATGCCGGATACACGCGTTCCAAAAAGAATTTTGACTGGACACCCAGGTGGAAAGAGAAAAGTGGGAAGACCCAGACTGAGATGGGAAGATGAGGTAAGAGGGGATGCAGCACAGCTTCTCCAAGTACCAAATTGGAAGTCAGCCGCTGAGGACAGGAGGAGTTGGAGGCCAAAGCTCGATATGGGCTGTAGCGCCATCGAAGAAGAAGAAGATTCAAGAATGAATTAGTAACTTTTGTCTAGTGTCTGCAGTAACTCGCTAGCTGCGGACCAAGTAAAGACTTGTCTTTAGCGTTTTGGACACCCATGATCGAGTCATGATCGATTCGTTTGAACATTTGGTCATTTGGTCGTTTGGTCATTTGTCTGTCAACTGAACAAGACGCTAAAGTTAATTCACGAATAGAGCGCTTCGGACATGACTCGATAGCGACAGACTAGACAGGCGGATCTGGAACGGGTGGGACCTCAGATTGACGGGGACAATACTGAATAGCGAATACATTTATTGATTCTTTGCACAAGTTAAATGGACTCAACGCGTCGTGGCTTGGAACTAAATCAGTAACTCGCTGCCGGTTTTTGCTTATGCGGGGGACAATGATATATATACGCGTGATTTTATGAATGGCGGCGCGGGAGTGGGATAGGTATATAATATTTAAATAATAATATTTAATAATAATATTTAAATACCTACTAAACATTTTAAATTATAATCTTTCAATTGTTTACGGTACACATCATTAATTGAAATAATTTAACAGTAAATTAAATGGAAAATAAAAAAATTAATGTGCCGTTAAAAATCGTAGGATACAAGGCCAAAGGTAGGGAATGAAGAATCAATTCCTTTTGAAATTGAGAAGTAGATGGAGTGTGTCACAAGATTGAATTTATTTATTTAATTCAGTCAATCAATTTTGCCCACGTCTAGTATGAATGGGTTAAGGTAGTTAGTAAGTAGGCATTGAAACAAATTGGTAGGTTAATTATTGTTATAGATTTTTGAAGGTTTTAATTAGACTAATATTACTCAGCTGCAGAGCATAGCTTAAGACCCGGCATTCCAATTTCTTGCGATTTATTACGTATTTAAAATATTCGTTATTTTTTAAGAAAATATCCATAAATATGCTGAGCCGTAACGTTAATTATATTAAATTCTCTTAATAGGAAAAAAATCGCAAAGTATGTTCCGAAAATTATTAAAAACACTTTTCTTGTTATTTAACATGATGTGTTATGGGTATAAAAAAAATATCACAGCGTATATTTAAATGCTACTTTAGACATTATTTGTTTAGAGATTTTTCTCTCCTTTTCTCTCGAGTCGTGTTTTATTAAATATTTTCTCGATTTTCGCTTAATTATAATAGTTTTTTAATAGATACAAGAAAAGCCACGAATAGACACGAAGAGCTGAGAAGAGACGATAAGGTCTAAGAAGAGTTGAGAAGAGCCAAGAAGAGATAAGGAGAAGCAAGATGAGACAAGAAAAGCCGAGAAGAGGCAAGAAGAGGGAAGGCTTAATAAGGGGGGGGGACGCTTAATCCATACCTTATTCCTGCCCATCCTAAATTCCAATATTGGCTTATTAGGTTGCTATATATACCGGTCGATTAAACTCCAACCTCCTTCCCATTCCCAGAGCACGTGTTCCAAGTTCTAACAAATCAGTGCCCCCGGTGTACCGGTCTCACCGGGACAGGAGTGCTCCTGGCTGGGGGGTACAATCGTATCGTATATTAGCGCGGTCCCCCTAACAATCGAATTCACATAATATCCCTCTTTCAAACCGTATCTTCTTTTTGAACGCTTACCGTCTGAACACTCCTGTTAGCTTCCGTAGGTACCATAGACATTAATGGATGTCTTTGGTGGTAGGTAGTTGGTACAAAATGTAGGGTAAAATAGCATCGCGCTAAAAAAACTTCTTCTGTGAACGAGGCTTCTCTGAACAGATGTGTTTGTAATATCGCATGTGCGCGGTCGTTATAAGCCGGAAATTGTCATTTCTTTCTCGCTCATTAGCAGGGGCGTTGCTGCATTCCACTCGTCCCCCACACCCTACATTAACACATTACCTACTTCTTATTCTTATTCTCATTCTTATTCTTCTTATATTATTACTATAGCCTGAAACCTGGAACACGAAACCATTCATCAAATAAATATATACCAAGTACCTACTCTATTTATAATACATGCCTACAGTATTGTCAGTCCAGTGTAAATAGGAGCTTTCAAATATTCATTTAGCTCTGTATCATTTAGCTTCATTTATTTCTGTAAAAATTAAGACATTCCGTCATATTGTTTGATGAGTAAGAAAATAATAGAATTGGTATTTATCATAGACATGCAAATAGATAGACCAGAACATACAGATGAGGGGTAAAAACTAACTATGGCAGGGCGAAGAGAGGGACGATGACTGTGATTCGCCAATGAATCAATCTAACAGTAGGTATATAGGCATCTCGCATTATAATATGACTATTTAGTTCTTAAAAGTAAAATCTGCTTATGAATGAATCGACCTTTTTACACGGGAGCGCGAATTGCTAGCCACGATATGAACAAATATCGGAAGTCCAAATTTGGCAAGTATAATATTAATATTTCACTTCGAAAATAAGTTTCACTTATTTTCGAAGTGAAATATTTTGTTTCCGTATTTAGTTGAGACACTTTTACAAATGCTTCATAATTTACTTACCTCAGTAAACAGCGGCTTTATGTTTCGCGTCGCCATGTATCTTGATGAAACAGCGGCTTTGTGTTTCGCGTCGCCATGTATCTTGATGAAGTGGGCGTCCTGGCGAGGTCTCGGGAAGTCTCCGGTCAGGTTGTAAGGCTGACGCTGCGTTTTTGACCTCTTTCGTTTCAACGCCAAGATGGGCGTACTGGGAGGAGAGATTGTTGTAGATTATCCTTAAAACACTTGTGTTTTGGATGAATTGTAACTTTATTAATAACTTTACAATCAGAGGTTGACTGGCAATTAGTTAATGCTTAATTGAGTCGATAAGTTAATAGAGAGAGAGTAGAGATTTCGGGAATATTAAAGAGAATTGGTGAGAGAATGAGTTTGCAAAACATTGACCCGAGTATTTATCAACAACGAAACCTTTGACGTGACCACAGAGAAAAGTCAATATAGATGATGAATTGATGACAATATTTCACTATGAAGTAGCATAGACATAAATATTTAAAGTAAAGGACTGTACACATCGAGATAAATACTGAGAATGAAAAGTGTTTAGAAAAGAACGATTTTAAATATGAAATAGGACAATCACAACACAGAAGACAACAGTGTTATCATATTACATATATGATCTGAATAAGCCTAAAATAATGCTTACCTATGGAATGTATTACGAAAATTGGGTTTAATATCTTATTCACTTCTATTTTTACATGTTTTAATAACACAAGTCACCATTTTTGCGTGTTATTTCGTAAAATATACCGATGAGAGCTCGACACTGGTCCGGACAAGAATGATGACGTCACATTTTTTAGATTCACGCAAGGCTCTCGCAAGCCCAGCCGGTTCCGATAAAATGGTTCCAATGGGAGGGGGAAATAATACGCCTTTTATCACTTAGGGGCAGGTCCATCTATTTGTATGTCCATGGTATTTATAAATATTAAATCATATTATTTTACAAGTTTACGTCCCTTCAATAATAATTTTTGGAACGGCTTTCTTTTTAATTGAAATTATGGTGAACTTTCGAAATTATTTTTTAGAAAAATCTTTAGAACCTACATTAATTTAAGATGCCTGATATCACTAATTATAAACAAACACATGATTGTTTTTTTTATAAGAATACCGCGTAATACAAGAGTCTCACCAGCATTTGGAGCGAGTGAGACTGTGGCATCCCCAATTGGGGTATGTTGTGAGGCTGAATGTGGTGTGGAGAGGAAGGAGATGGGAAATAGGAAAGTGGGGAAGTACCTGGCCATTCTGATTTGGTCACTAAACAGGGCTAAAGCCATCTCAAACAGCGTTTCAATTCGGAATGGTGGTTTTACCCAAGGCGGTTCTGAGAGTATCTCCCAATTTGGAACGTGCCGCAAATATACTATACATATATTAGGTATTTTAAATGAATAAATTGTGAAATAAAGAAAGAAGTGTATATAACTAAACTTTCTATCTAGATCTATTAGTACTAGTTTGTACTAAAAATTAAATTAAAGAAAAAATAATTTTGAAAATTAGTATAAGTAGAAAATTGATATACTACAGCTTCCTTTGACTTCTATTTTCGGCAAATTGCAGTAGGTAAATGATGTGTAGATAAAGGGTTTAGTTCGGTAAACAAGCAAACTTGCTTGTTTCATCTTTACTCAGAGTCTCTACTAGAACTAACACTAACGATTTGAGAACTCGCTTAGTACCCTTCTACTTTATTACATATCATTTCTAATTGATATTATAAGTCTTTGGGTTTAAAAAAGAAATATTAAAACAAACCAAAGTTAATCATTATATTTTTGAATAGAAATAAATTTATTATGTAGTAAAATATATTAAAAATTTGCAATCTGGAGGTCGCGGGTTCAAACTCCAACGTGCGCAATTAAAATTTAAATACTTTGGGGTCGTCCATTAATCACGTGATTTTTTTTTAGCAACTTTTTAACCCCCCCCCCCCCCTCTGGTGATATGTGGTGAGGTTTTAGACTCCCCCCCCCCCCCCTTCCCAAAATAACGTGTATTTTTTTAGTATAAAGTATGTTGAAATTTTCAGAATATTATCTTTAACCCTTAGAATGGCAGGAGACCAATTTGTCCCAACGCACATAGGTCTCGTATAAAACGCTGTAACTCCCTTATTATCATAGTGAGAAATATGTTCTAAACGGTGTTAGAAAGGGAAAATACCACGCTTTATATTCCAATCTAAAAAATAGCCACCAAAAAAGTAAAATGTAAACTTCTATGTATACAAAGTTTTGAATCGCAAATTGAAAAAAAAAATTTTAATTTCGGGAATTTTTTACAAATTATTTTTACATAAAGTGAAATAACAATATGTGTTTGTTATACGTTTGTCTAATAAAATATGTATGTTTTTTTATTATCTGTAACTTAAGTTAGAAAAAACGCAAGATGAGCAATTTTTAAAACTTTTTTGTTTGTGTGCAAAAATTTTATAATTAAAAAAATATATGTTTATTTCGAATTATATAATTTGAAAGCGTATTTCATCACCTTTCTAAAACAGTTTTTAGTTTTTGAATGTGCCCAGAAATATTCCAAATATTTGCATTTTATTGTAAAGCGAAAATATTTTCATCAACCGAAAAAAATGCCAATTTTTTGAAGGGTTAAATACAGGTATAATCTGATTAAATTTTGGGAAATTAAGCATCGTGATAAAAATTTCCAGAGAGACATTAAGGTTGCAGGTTGTTTTTGCCTGGTATTTGGTTTAGAAGTCGTGCGTTCAACGAAAAATAAATACATGTGATATCTCATTATATCCCCCCCCCCCTTCCTTGTGATATTTCGTGATTTTTTTTACGACCCCCCCCCCCCTTGCTTTCGAGCCTCACGTGATTAATGGACGACCCCTTAGCGATAATCTATATAAATAAAACTAAAAATAATACACAAGAGCCTTGTCTCTTTATGGTGAGGAAAGGCTTTTATTACATTAATATTACAAATCTGTTTAATATGTAAAAAAAATGTATAATTATTGTAAAAACAAACAAATATTAAATAAATAATTAAAAAAAAAATACAACCATTATTTTTTTTTAATAGAAATAAATTTATGTCCATGTTTTCCGTCTGTCCGTGTTTCCTTCACTCCATGTCTAATTTTTTTTTAAATACTATAACCGTCGTTCTCATCTACACATCACAATATAATTAATTTTCAATAACAATAACCCGTATTTATTTTCTGACTTTTTTTCTTTTGCTTCATATATATTTCTGCTACAATAATAAATTACGCATTGAGGAAAAATATTAATTAATCTAAACGTGTTACAATCACTCACAGACACATCCACAGCCGAAATTAGTATTTTGATTATCATCGATAAAGCCGGGCCTTGCTGCAAACTGCAAACTGTCCAAGGCACTCTCACCTCGACTACACCCAAGTAACAGAAGAAACAGTAGTATGAATCTATGAACATCAGGCCACACGTGGGCGGTAGGCGGTAGGTACCTTCGCCACGTGGCCACGGCTGCGGGCAGAGGGCAGCGGGTAGCGGGCAGACCTTCACGCGGTTTGTTTACAGCGCAGCGCTTGCTTACGCTGATCGGTGACGGTGACGGTGACCTTACGTTTCATTAGCTCGCTGTATTGTTGCGCGTGGTTTGATCATTATCCCATTCATCTTCACCGTTTTCCGACTAATGATGTTGTTATTATGGAGAATATAATGTTTATATATTTTTTTAAATTTTTATTTTAAATGTTGATGTTTTTACGCATCTCGTAGAAAATAGTATGCACTGGCGTAACTAGTCAATCCAATCTTTCCGGCGCAATAACGATAAACATCAAAAAGCTTTGGAGTATCGAGTGAATGCAAGTGAATGGAAAATTAAGTCATGGAGGCTTTAGAAAAATATGGAACGGTTAATTGAATCAAATGCTCGAGTCGGGTCATGTCATTCAATAGTCGGAATAACTGAAGAATAGGTACGTATGTCTGTATCGATGTATAAATAAATATGAGCAAGAAGGATGTGCCAACACAAAGTTGTGTGACGTTCTATGTTCTATTCTGTCTACGTCTGTAGGGAAATTAAGTCACGATTCTCTAATAATTCTCTTAAAATCCAACCATTTTCACCCAAGTCACTCTGCCCAGCGAATATTACTTTCATCCATTTCATACAGTATTCGAATTATGCTTGTGATTCGTCAAGTCTTATCTTCAAGAAACCCACGCCACTGGCAGTCGGCAGATTTCCTTTGACAAACCAAGAAAACGAACAGGAATGGAAGGTCGCGCCGGCAGTTTGGTGAAATGAGATTAATGAAACTTTATTGAAGAGATTATGACTGAGTCCGAGAGATGACTGTTGTTTATTTGGTCATGAAATTTTATGCGCGTTTGCTAAACCTTTTTTAATTGAGTTTCTTCTTTATTAATTATCTTGGTTTTGATGTTTTTCCCTGTTTTGCGAACAGGTGGACAAACAACGATTAATGTATTAGTATATCCGTATTCTTTGCGCAATTTACGGTAAGTGCTAAAAATAACATTTATCGAGAGAATAGTTTGATTGTTTCAATAAAGAATTGTTCTTATAAATCGAAACCTGAAAAATTGTCTTCAATTGGATAACGGTTCATCAATCAATTGGATGAACCGTTACCTACTGTATATAGGTACATAAATATAGAGTTATCATAGTTATACGAAACGATAGAGGACTCAAAACTTAAAAGAATTACATACAATTTTCCTACTCTTATCACAGTTCGGATCACGTAAATCCAAATTCGTTAACTCGCTTGTTTGTAGGTATACATATAAGGCGAACTAGGCAACTAGGTATGTATTGTATTTACGGTGGTGAATGATAACCTTTTATGAATAAAGTGTCAGATATAATAATACAATGAATGGGGAATATCCGCTACCATCGTCGTCATAACGCTACCAGCAACCGGTTATCAGTTGGATCCGGATGAGACGATGTGCGATGTGCCTCACGGCCACCGCGTTCGTCGCACTTCCGCTAGAAGCCGCCGAATTCCTAGAATCACACTTTACGACAAACCAAACAAATAGTACAATAACATCCTTATTCTTGCTTACTACTGATGATAACCACTACTAGTACCAGTACATTCATATTCACATTCACGTGATAACGTGTCACGTACTGTCACCCCATCTTATTATTATTTCTCTTCATTATTCAACAACAAACCATACTACCTACGGTACTGTTGTCAATTCAGAATTACTGACTGTACTTCTCCTAGAATATATTATAGATCACTATTCTCCATGCTGCTATAGACGATAGATAGATAGACGATGTTAACACCTAAACCAAAAGAGTGGGTAAAAACAAAAAAAATGGTGGTAGGTACAGTTAGATCCACCTAAAAATCCAATCGTGCCATTCTTATCCAGTTCTTCGATTTTAAATATGATCTTGTACCAGTGGCGTAGCGTGGGGGGGGGGGGGGCGGCCCGCCCCGGGCGGCACTTTTAAGGGGGCGGCACTTTTAAGGGGGCGGCAATTTCGCCAGAATCATAGAGAAACCATTTTCATGTTCTGAGTTTAGTTTTAATATTTAACCCGTCTAATCACATAGTTCCACACATTTAATTTAAAAAAATTTTATGAATGCCATAAAAAGTGAAGAGACAGTTTTATTACAATTTTTTTTTAAGAAAAGGTGTCTGTATTTAAAATTTTAAGTTTCTTCTATTTTAAGTACTTTAATTCGAATATTCGCAGGTGTGTTATTTTGGGCCAATTTACATTTCCAATAACAAAATTGTAATTTATAGAAATAAAATGTTCTAATAACCACGTCGGAAAAAATATTTTATCTATATTTTAGAACAATTTTGTTTTTTAAAAAAAGGGTACATAAAATAGCCAATAAAATGGAACATTTAAAATGCATGGGAAGAACCGGGAGTTTTGTGCGCAAACAAAGTTTATGGATATTTTTTCTTATTATTCGAAGGAAACATTATCTTATTCGAAGTGCAGTTGTTAATAAAATTCTAGTTGCAGACTCTGTATACGCTGCCAGAATCAAAGAAAAACCATTTTAATGTTCTGAATGTACCTGCTTTTAATTCGCCGCATACAGACTTAATTTAAACCAATTTTATGTTGACAATATAAATTTCCAGTTGTGGAGTCATCTGCTGACATATTTCGAATGAATACATTCTCTTATTCGAAATGCAGTTATAAAATTCTATTTGAAGACTATGTATGTGCTGCCAGAATCAAAGAAAAACCATTTTCATGTTCTGAGTGTAGTTTTTATTCGCCAGGTACAGATTTAATTTAAACCAGTTTGATGTTCAGAATGCAAAATTCCAGTTGGATTCATCTGCTGACACATTTCGAAGGAAACAATTCTCTTATTCTATGTGCAGTTGTAAAATTCTTGTTGCAGACTATTTATTTGATGTCAGAAACAATTTTCATGTTCCGAGTGTAGTTTAAATTCACCGCATCAAAACCGGTTTTGTGTTCAGAATACAACGATAAATTAAATAACGAGTTGCAGATTCATCGTGTACCGAGTGAAGCTTTACATTTGAGTTGCATACCAAATGCTGCAAAATTTTGAGAAATTGATTGTTCCGTGTGTAACTATTATTTGAGGACTCTAACGCAGAATCAATCGTTAGTTAAAACCTAACTAAAGAGTTCGAGATGCGAAATCCTTTTACATGGATAATATTATTGATTTCAGACAGCAGTTATAAACTTTGTAGTAGAAAATCGGCTCATATAAATACCTAGGTCGTAATAAAAAAAATATGATTTCCACATGCATCCCCCCCCCCCCCCCCGCCGGCGCTTTTACCCATATAAGGGCGCGGCGAAATTTTCCTCCGCCCCGGGCGGCCGACACTCCCGCTACGCCACTGTCTTGTACAATTCCTCATAATATATCCCATACTATATGTTGTTTCCTGTAAGCAATTCGATCGCGTTAGAGCCAATGAGTTAACCTTCCGACGGCTGTAGTTCGAATTCAACTGGCGATTTAAAACGCATTTTTACACACAATTACGCCAATAGCGAACTTACATCTTGTCCTATTGTGTTCATTTTCACTTCAAATTGTGGGAAAATATTTGATAGATAATTAGACTGAAGGAAATTAGCCTCTACGTCTATAGGGTACATAATAATTATTTTCGCAATCAATGCAAACACTGGGTCATTCCTGACCCACACAGGAGTTGACGTACGTCGCGCGGATCATTGTTACCGTCTTCTATCAATCTTACCCTGAATTATCAGTTGGGCCATCTTGTATTTATGAATTTGTTATCATCTCTGAATAAAATGATTTCATCGACCGTATTCTTCACTACAACATACAACGAATTTATAAAATTCTTAATCTTCTGGGACCCATCGCTTCGACAAACTGTTCCCGTCCTAGGCTAATTCATAATAAAATATATCCATCCTCCCCGCACAGCCTCTGGAGTTATTTACCCAACTTTGTCTTAAGCCTCGATGACATTGAACGAATTTTCAAGCTACTAGCCGGTGAATTCACTATCTGCTAGTAAACTCGCTCAGTGTAATCGTATTACTAGCTAACTAGCAGATTGTGAACAACCTACGAAAAAAGTTGAAAGGGGGTCAACTTTTCGTGTACGGCGGATGGCAGATGGAGGACCTTGAACAGCTGATTTCGTAACTGTCAAACTACTGCTTGATCTGGATTATTCGTTATACAAACTGTTAAGTAACCGGAAAATATCTACTGGCGGTGAGCTAAATGCGAATATCTCAGTTTTCTACAAAATTTCGACAGAATTAGTTTATTTTTTTTAATTTTTAAAACCATTCAACGAAGTTGCACTCCCATGAGTTATCAAAACTCATTAAGGGATCGCCAATTGGTACTTTTGAGAAGTTAAACCCAACTCAACCCAATATGTTCGCGCGGGAGTCATTATTTTAGCTCAGCTTTTTGCGCTAGCTAGTTCTCTACTGAGCGAGTGGATTTTTTTATGTGTCATCATCACAATCGCACTCGTCGATTTGCAAACTTTCCGGCTAGTGGCTTGTAAACTCGCTCAATGTAATCGACTAATCGAGGCTTTAGGTGTCCGTTTGTCCCCCACTCCCATTGCGACTTTTGTATGAGGGGTGAGCAGGAGGCAGGAGTTGAGGTCTCATGTAATGTTATTAAAAGTGTGTGTTGTTTGCAGGATAACAAACCAGGGAACGAATGCAGCGTGTGCCCCATCGAACTGGCGTGCCCGCTGGTCAACAAGCGGCACTTGTGCTGGAACAAGTTCCACTGCCAGAAGGTGTGCGCGTCGGAGTGCGGAACCAACACGTGCTCGGCCAGCGGCGAGTGCTGCGACAACAGCTGCCTGGGCGGCTGCTCGGGCCGGCTCAACTGCACCGTGTGCCGGGACCTGTCCATCGGGGACCTTCGCGACCGCAAGTGCATCAAGGACTGCCCCAACAACACCTTCAAGGTCACTACTTCCACTGTCAGTCATCACCACAATCTATCAATCGACGTGCACAAATAATGATAATGGATTATGGTTGTTTTCAGCACCAGGAAAGGCGATGCATCTCCGAGGCGGAGTGCCGCAAGCTGCCGCCCCCGAGAGAGTTTGGGGCCGACAAGCAAGAGCGCCCCTACAAGCCCATCAATGGCACCTGCATGCTGCAGTGTCCACCTAACTTTGATGAGGTAACACTCTTATCTTATTATATAACAGGGTGAATAAATGAATGAAAGATATCGAAGATTTATTATTAATCGCAAAAAGATATCAATGCTTACCTTTTTCTATCAATTACCCATATTTTCATTTCTAATTATTTACCTGTCTAAAAAAAAATAATTTAATACTCTCTTATCTTAAAATCTTTTTATAATTGAAGGTTATTCCCATCAATATAATATATCATTGAAGAAGAAGATAACACTAATAATCTAAACAAAAATATGAAAGAGAACAAGAAACAGAAAAAATTGCGACCCAGTTGCGACCATTATCTTTTTCTATTTTTCTGTTTCTTGTTCTCTTTCGTATTTTCGTTTAGTTTATTATTGTTATCTTCTTCAATGATAAATTATATACTTCTCTGAAACATCTTGAATTAAAACATTTTATTATTTTACTTGATATTATAAAATGTTAAATTTAAAAAACCTTATTTAGTACTTTTATTAAAACAACACACTATAAAAATGACACAGATTATACATGTTTCGAGAAAAGAGTGACAAAATATTTTCATAATGTGAACATTTATAATATTTTTTTAAATTAATTATTTGTGTATTGGTTTCCAGGAACGAGGCAAGGATGGAGTATACCGCTGCGTGGAGTGCAAGGGCGCCTGTCGCAAGGAGTGCCCCAGCATGAACGTGGACTCCATCCAAGCCATCGAGAAGCTCAAGGGCTGCACGCACATCATCGGCTCCCTGGAGATCAGCATCCGAGGGGGAGGCAGCATCGTCAAGGAGCTGGAGGAGGGCCTCGGCCTCATCCAGGAGATCACCGGCTCTCTGAAGGTGGCGCGCTCCTACCCTCTCGTCTCCCTGAACTTCCTCAAGAGTCTGAAGGTGATCAGGGGCGATCATAAGTACGGCTCCGATGTGTGAGTATTAACCAAATTGACAATGAATAGGTTTTGCCATAAATATTGGTCTCTACGAAGTCAGCATCAGGAACGGTTACTGGCTCAACCCCATTCAGTTTTGTTAATTTTTAAAAATACTGACTATGAGCTTATTCAGTGTATTTATAAAATCGTCATTACGCCGGCAATATCTGTTATCTTGGTGGGATTCGCACCCCATTACAAGCCAGCATTGATGGATCAAAATTAGGGCTATATAAGTTTTATTTCTGAATAAGGAACTCCAGTCCAATTTTTTTTAATTACCTAACTTACATAACTGCATATTTTTATTTTTAGAGTTAGTTTTAATAGTTAAAATAATTGTCAAAGTTTTAATTTTTCGAGATCCCCTGAAAACCACCGTATGTATGGTGAATCGTGTGACGTCACTACTCACCAAAAGTTTTATTTTCAACAGGTGTTTTCATTTTGTATGAAAGTTATATGGAAGAATCTATGAAACTATTCAATAAGTAAAAACATTATTTAGGTGGAATTATTTATTTATTATAGTAGGGGAGGAAATAACGCTAAATAGGTAGTTACTCAAGCGTTGTGGGGACCTATTGGATTGCAAAGATTAGATGCTAAAAAGAAAAAAAGTTTATGTGATGTATGCCCTTTCAGTGGTGGGGGAGCGAGTATAAATTTTCATAAATGTAAAAAAAAATCGTCACAATGACTTTCTCAAGCGCGTCAGATATTAATAGCGTATATGCGCTACGTGTTTCTGGTAACGGAGAGATATTAATCTGACGAGTTGAGTGGTGGGGGTGGTCGTATGGCCGAAGAGGTAGAAAATTGAAAAAAAATGGATTTATTCAAGCGTGTCAGATTAAGGTAATGTGAGTTAATTACATGCAGAAAAATTTACATTTCAATAATCTGACGATTTGGACGTAACCTAATAAACTCGTGGCAGATTTTTGAAAATGTAAAAAAAAATCGTCACCTTGACATACTCGAGCGCGTCAGATTTTTATACAGACGGTTCAGTTTGATGTCCTTGTTGTGCTGACCTATAATTTGACAATTATGTGGAGGGGTTTTCTAAATCTGACAGTTTTAAGTTTTTTATTTTATTTTTTATTACTGAATAGAATTACAATGAACAAAAAATAATATATACCTATTATAATGATAAAAAGAAAATCGCTTAATTAAACTTATTAAATTTCTTTACTCAATTTTTTTTTTTTTTTTACATGAATACCTCACAAGAGTCCCAACTGCTCCCGTCTGAAGCCAGTGAGACTATGGCATCCCCAATTGGGGTACGTTGTGAGGCTGAGGGTAGTGGGGAGGGGAAGGAGATAGGGAAGAGGAAGGTGGGGAAGTACCTGGCTATTCAGATCTGGTCACCAAACACGGCTAATGCCGTTTCAAGCAACGTTTCAATTCTGAATGGTGGTCTTACACCAGGGCGATACAGAGAGTATCTTCCACTCTGGAACGTGCCGAAAATATACTATTTATTA
Source organism: Limnephilus lunatus (assembly GCA_917563855.2). Classification (NCBI taxonomy): domain Eukaryota; kingdom Metazoa; phylum Arthropoda; class Insecta; order Trichoptera; family Limnephilidae; genus Limnephilus; species Limnephilus lunatus. The sequence goes on from OU830600.1 coordinate 50,536,836, forward strand.
TTTTAAATTAATAAAATTGTGAAATAACACAAATTAATCAAATAAAATTTATTTGCCACGCCCGGATTCGATCCCGCGACCTTCGGTGCGCGAGTCAAGCGTCTTGCCGCTGCGCTACGCCGGCCGTCACAATGAATAAACCAAAGCGTTGTACACGAACGCGCGGCCTACGGACCTCCGACTCTGCGACATAATATAAAACAAGCAAGCGCTTGTCAACGTACGACTCGACCATAGACATATGAATATTACGAGACCTGCCCTAAGTGATAAAAGCGGTCTGCCTATATATTATAAAGAGGAAAGATTTGATTGTTTGTTTGCATTGAATAGGCTCCGAAACTGCTGAACCGATTTGAAAAATTCTTTCACTGTTAGGAATTTACACTATCCCCGTGTGACAAGGGCTATGTTATATTTTCAATAAATTAGGTCTCCAATAAATCCAAAACTCCAATAATGTTACCCAAGGTGTAAAAAAATTACCTAAAATTTTCTTTACATCGCGTGCGCTGCGAAAACTATTGATGATAGAATTAAATATTGTACTAAGACTTTGCAGAACACATTATTATTTACAAAAAGTGTCGCGACAGCATATGTCTAACTATTATAGTTATGCCACAATAAGTGTTATTTTATTTTTAAAATTTAATTAAAATGTCGCCGCTTGAGTCGTAGTAATTTTTCAAATCGGTTCAGTAGTTTCGGAGCCTATTCAATGCAAACAAACAAACAATCAAATCTTTCCTCTTTAAATATAGGCAGACCACTTTTATCACTTATGGCAGGTCTAGTAATATTCCTATGTCTATGGACTCAACAGTTGTAGGCAGTTTTCAGCTCCGTCAGCCGCTGTACGCTCCACACTCAGTGATGATTTTAGCTTCTTCGGCATGTTGAAATCGTCAGAATATATTATTTCTGTGATTCTTACATTATTTCCTTCAAAATAAAAAAAAAATTAACCGCGCTCGAGTAAATCCACGTGACGTTTTTTTTTGCAACTTTGTGACTCGCTAATTTTCTAACGTCACATTCAAATCGTCAGATTATTGAAATGTAAACTTTTCTGCATGTAATTAACTCACAATAGCTTAATCTGACACGCTCGAGTAACTACGGGGATCGATTTTTTTTACTGATCTGATCGGTTGCCCTAGCCGCACCCACCAATATTATTGGTTCATGGACTCGACAGTTGTAGGCAGTTTTCAGCTCCGTCAGCCGCTGTACGCTCCACACTCAGTGATGATTTTAGCTTCTTCGGCATGTTGAAATCGTCAGAATATATTATTTCTGTGATTCTTACATTATTTCCTTCAAAATAAAAAAAAAAATTTACCGCGCTCGAGTAAATCCACGTGACGTTTTTTTTTGCTTTGTGACTCGCTAATTTTCTTACGTCACATTCAAATCGTCAGATTATTGAAATGTAAACTTTTCTGCATGTAATTAACTCACAATACCTTAATCCGACACGCTCGAGTAACTACGGGGATCGATTTTTTTTACTGATCTGATCGGTTGCCCTAGCTGCACCCACCAATATTATTGGTTCATAAATGATGGTAGTCCATAACAGGGTCGGGAGGTATCTCCCCTTAGTTAATCTGACGCGCTTGAGTAAATCCCAAAATCCCTGCTTCGCCTCCCCTACTATTACATTTTATTATTAATATTAGATTATGTTTTTCAATATTATTACGGGAGAGTGGTATAAAAATTGTTTGAAATTATTATTTTTTTAGCTTCACGAATCGTAATCAATATTACGGAAACCTAGAATAGCATCTTCCACACGCACACTTCGGAGAGACCGAGTCCCGCGCCACTTCAGGCCGCCGCTCAGAAAACTCTCACAGTGAACTGCGCTGTAAACCTATCAGGTTTTTACTTTTCTGCGCGGCGCACAGTGGCTGAAATTTGAGCGCTGGCGCGACATTGACCCCAGATCGGCATGTTCCCGAAATGATTTTTTTTTACAAATGTGTTTTCAATTAACCACTGATATTGAAAAAATCATTTAAAATAACATCCGAAGCTTACTTACTCGGTAATTAGTCACAGAACTAAGATATTCAGGCGCGCAACAGCGCTGCTGTATCTAGGCGAGTTTGAAGGCGTGCGAAATTAGGTTGTTTTTGTACTTATTATACAAAAAAAGTATTTTTAAAAATCAATTAAAATATTTTTTAAGATACGTGCTTTATTTAAATAACTTAAAAAGCATATTTTTTTCATAAATTATATCTGTTGCCTTGGTTCAAAGTTTACGTTTTTTTTCCAAACTTTTTATCCAATTTTTTTACTTTAATGGAGTAGGAATAAAAACCTTCACAAGTCTTCACTCTAATTTTAATAGGATATAATTGCTGGGTCTTTTTTGTACTTGTAGTATCTTGCCACTCTAGTAATTGAATTTTTAAGAAATGATTGTACTTAATTTTTGTCAATTTTTTTTCAGAATTCAATCTTTGACTCCAATATGTCAAAGAAAGATCAACTTAATATAATATTTAGTTCTGCGTACCATTAGAAAAAAATTTAGGTTATTCACAATTACTCACTGTCAATTTAAATTAACATCTGAAACATAATTATTCTGTAATTAGTCGCAGAACAGGGGTACACTGGTCTCACATTTACACTGTAGGTGATTTTGAAGGAATGCGGAACCAAGTTTTTGTCTACTTATCATTGGATATACACTATTTTCAATACTTAAAATATACTTCAAGATACATCCTTTATTTAAATAAATAAAAATAAAATTTCATAAATTATATCTGTTGCCTTGGTTCAAAGGTTAAGTTTTTTTTTTACAATTTTTTTTTACAATTTTTTACATTTAACGGAGTAGGAATAAAAACCTTCACAAACCTTCACTCCAATTTTAATAGGATATTATTGCTGAACCTTTTTTGTACATGGAACAAAAATATCACTACCAACCAACGCCAGCCACTTCCGTAATTGCATTTTTAAGAAATGATTGAATTCAATTTTTTTTCAGAATCCAATCTTTGACTCCGATATGTCAAAAAAAGATCAACTAAATATAATATTTAGTTCTGCGTACCATTAGAAAAAAATTTAAGTTATTTACAATTACTGTCAATTTAAATTAACATCTGAGGCTGAATTATTTTGTTATTAGTCGCAGAACAGGGGTATACTGGGCTCACATTTACACTGTTGTAGGCGATTTTGAAGGAATGCGGAATAAAGTTTTTGTCTACTTATCATTGGATAAATACTATTTTCAATTCTTAAAATAAACTTCAAGATACATCCTTTATTTAAATAACTTTAAAAAATATTTTTATCATAAATTATATCTGTTGTCTTGGTTCAAAGTTAACGTTTTATAACAATTTTTTTTTCCAATTTTTTACCATTAACGGAGTAGGAATAAAAACCTTCACAAGTCTTCACTCCAGTTTTAATAGGATATTATTGCTGAATCTTTTTTGTACATAGAACAAAAATATCACTACCAACTATAGCCAGCCACTCCTGTAATTGCATTTTTAAGAAATGATTATACTTAATTTTTGTCAATTTTTTTTCAGAATCCAATCTTTGACTCCGATATGTCAAAAAAAGATCAACTTAATATAATATTTAGTTCTGCGTACCATTAGAATAAAATTAGTTATTCGCAATTACTGTCAATTTAAATTAACATCTGAAGCTGAATTATTCTGTAATTAGTCGCAGAACAGGGGTACACTGGGCTCACATTTACACTGCTGTAGGTGATTTTGAAGGAATGCGGAATGCGTCTACTTATCATTGGATATACACTATTTTCAATACTTAAAATATACTTCAAGATACATCCTTTATTTAAATAACTTTAAAAAATATTTTTTTCATAAATTATATCTGTTGCCTTGGTTCAAAATTAACATTTTTTTCCAAACTTTTTTTCCAATTTTTTGCCTTTAATGGTGTAAGAATAAAAAGCTTTACGAGTTTTCACTCCAATTTTATATATGATATTATTGCTGTGTCTCTTTTGTACTCTTACATGGAAAAAAATCACCACCAACTATAGCCAGCCACTCCAATAATTGCATTTTTAAGAATTTATTGTAATTTTCGTCAATTTTTTTTTTCAGAATCCAATCTTCAACTCCTACCTATATATATCTTTAAGTACGTGCCGACTATAATATTTTCGTAAATACATTCAATTAGCTTTTATACATTAAAATATGCGTATAGGGTGAATTACGCTAATTATCCCCATTATTAAACTGTTATTCCCCACTGTCTGGAAAATCCCAAGTACGAGTATTATTGCTATGTACTTCAATTAATAATGTTATGCCTAATGTTTGGGTTTCTCCTTCAATTTTTATCAGGTTCGGTTTCATTAGAGATTTCAATGATTCTAAGTTGACGTTAATCACCTAAACAGTTTTCCCAAATAATTATAAACTTAGGGTTACTACTAACTGGAAATCACATTTTGTATCTACATATGTTAAATTATATTATAAATATTTAGTTATCACTGTATTATTATCTTTTTTTTAAAAGATTTATACTATAAAATGATAAAATATTTAGTTTTCACTGTATTTTTATTATTTGTTTTTCAAAGAATTATAATCTATAAAAATACAATACTTAGCGCCCAAGTTACATGCTACTTTTTATAAAAGCATTAAAAATCATTATCAACATTTCAACTAATAAGAATAAACAAAAAATAAGTGGTATTTCTTATTAATACTTAAAAAAACATCAATGAACTGCCAAATGGTCGAGCGCCGAGAGCGATGTCGCGCCAAATCATCAAAATCAGCCACTGTGCCAATTTAGCCTGAAGTGGCGCGGGACTCAGTCTCTCCGAAGTGTGCGTGTGGGAGATACGGCGCTGGATCAGCTGTTCGACGTCCGCCATTTTGGAATTCGGAGTTCGGAGGATTGGCCGTGAAAGTAGCATTACGATTTTTTTGTGCAGTAAAGTTTTTTAATATTTTAAATAATAGAGATACCTCTATTTTTTGAAACTGAATTATTTAGGCCTAAATAATGTTTCAATAAACACCTTTTTTTATCTTTTTTACTACATATTTTATTACTATAACCTTTTCTTATTGCATTATAAATTATATTTGAACAAATTCAGTAGCTCTCAATATTTTTCAAATAGAAAGTTTTCAAACCACTCGCACACGTAAGTTTTTTATGCAAATTTTGTAATGCCAAAGCTTACCATTATATATAGAAACACTCTGCCGCTAAAACGCAATGTTCTGTAAAAAAAAAATTGAGTCAATCCATCGATTACTTTCCGAAATTTGCGGATACAAACATACGGAACCTAAATTTTTATATGTATATTTGTATATACAGTAGAGTTCAGATATAACGGCCTACCGTTTTTAGCGACGTCAATATAAACTCAAGTTAGGTTTCATAGCTTTTAGTAGGAAAACAAATCTGTTTAGTACGACTCCGTTTTAAGCGACCAACTGCTTAAAGTGACCTATTTTAATGATAATACTAATTCGTCTGGTTAGAACGACGCGCAGTGTTTTGTTTACAAAACCCCAAGCGCCCGCCTACACGATAAGTTCGACACAATGAGTTCTGTGAAGCGAAAGTGTTTTTGAATGAAAGGAAAAAGTGCTGTATTACACCGTTTAGAAGCCGGTGAATCAAATGTAACCCTCGCGAAGGAGTTCTATATCCACTATAAAGAAAAATATAAATTAGACAGAATCCCTGTTTAATGCCAATGTTTTGAAATGTAAACGTGTCAGGACATCAACTCAACAACAAATAGGTCAGGTATTGTTTCAGTGTAAAACTATGATGTCGCGTATTCACAATGCTGTGCGAAGTTCTTACTATCGAACAAAAATTGGCCCAAAACAAACTCAAATTACCGACTTTCTACATTAGCATCTGTTATTTTACTTGCAAAGAATGTAGGTACATTGTATCTTTTTGGACTTAATGTATGTTTCTTATGTGGAATGTTTAAGTACCATTTGTATTAAATGTTTTATTTACCTAAAAAGAAAATTATCTATCTATACTATTACATATTTCATAACAATAATTACAATAACATTAGTATGTATCATAATAAAAACAAACTTAAATTATCCGGCCGTTGTCGTCCGGTTAGCACGACTAAGTATCGCCGGTCCCTTGTGGGTCGTTATATCCGGATTCTACTGTATATGATAAGTAGCAATATTTTGTTAAAATACGTAAAAATGTTTGACAAATATATTTGTATTATCTATAAATCATAATTTAAATGAAATTACAAACATGGCACAGAAAAAATTGAATAATGTCGTACGGCCGCACAAAGTTCTCAAGCAATGCAAACAAAAGCTAGCTTGTGGCGCCAACTGATTGCTAAGCGGCACATGAGTCGCTAAGACATCTGTAGAAAGGTTCCTAGAACAGCTTGGGTCAATGTTGTAAGCTAACAAATATTTACAATTATTTATCTTACCGGGTAAATTTTACCCATGCAAGTCCCGCCGAGTTAAGTAATATTTTTTAAAATTATTGAGGAGTTAAATGAAAAATCTTAGTGTTTCTTTCAATTTTTAATTTAAAAAATTTAAATATATTTTTTTTACAATCAAATTGAAAATCAAATGACAAATAAAATAAATGAGTTAAGTCCCCATATTGCTAGTTCAATTTTTTTATTGTTAAAATAATCAAAAACATATATTTTACAAGAGGGTTGAAGCTTTACAAAGGGGTTGTAACTTGTAGTTCTGTTTTAAGTAATAATTAGGATAAGGTATATGAATGATATCTATCTATCCGTTACTTTGTAGAAATTCACTGATGGTGACGGACAATCAGAACCTGCAGGAGTTGTGGGACTGGAAGACGCATGGCGCCATCGATATAATGCACGGCAAGCTGTTTTTCCACTTCAACCCCAAGTTGTGCATCGAGAAGATCGAGCCGCTGCAGCAGATGGCACGCGAGACCCAATTCAACGACCTGGAGGTGGCCAGAAACTCCAATGGGGACAAGGTGGCATGTACGTATCATCATTCTTTCTTGTCTTCCTAGTATCCCTGTCCTATCATCATCCAGTACTGCACTTCGTAACAGCCACATAGATTTCTAAGCCATGATGTGCGGCGTCTGCCATCAAACTCTTCTTGATTATCAATAATCCAATGATTCTCAGGATCAACGAACTCGGCTGGATGAGAGGCGGGATCCTTTGCCCTTTGCCACGGACTGGAGCAAATGGTTCAGGAGCCTACAAGGGTTCCTGATGTCCAGACTCACCGGTCCAATCTTTTAGATCTGTTTTTAACCACTGTGCCATAGCGCCTTTAGGATCGTCCGATCACTGCCTGGTGACAACGTCAATCCCCGTAACCTTCAGACCAGCTGTCTATTTTCGGACTTCGATCCCTCAAGATGTGCCCAGGAAATTGGTGAAGTCATCACATCCGTGATGGATGGCTTCATCCAATCCATTGTTAAAGAAACTGGTGTGGACTCAAAGCCGTGGTACAGTCGACAATGATTCATTGTTACGCAGATGACAGTACAGCCCATGATAGCCTTTTTATGACAAGCCTCCAAAGGGCACACAAACCCCAATGGCTCGGAGGGCTTTGAAGCAAAGAATGGACCGTTACCTCGAGAGTGTTTTCTCTTAGGGTAAGAATAACCTCGTTGAATTTAATGTTTCAAAGACCCAATCATGTCTGATAACGTCTAAAAGGGATCGAAATGAAAATCTAGTTTCCTTCAATGGAAGCAATCTTTCGAACAGGACCTCCATTGATATGCTTGGTGTAACTCTAAGTGACCAGCTCAGGTACGGAGGCTCCATCGAAACCAGAGTTCAGTTAGTCTCTCAGAAACTGTTCGTACTGTACAGGGCCCGCAGATACTTTAATAGTACACAACTGCTAACACTGTACAAATCGCAAGTGCGCCCCACGGTTGAATTTGGCAGCCACCTCTGGTCTGGAGCTCCAATATACCAAAAAAAAACACTTGCCTCTGTGCAGAAATGGGCGGTCCGTTTGACAGATTTCTCCCATCTTAACAGACGGATTGCAATCTTTAGAGCACAGGCGTCAGGTGGGAATGCTGTCTGTGTTCTGCCAGTATTACAATGGAAGATGCTCCGAGGAACTAGCGTCATTGATCCCCTCGGCACCGGTGCATAGTCGGGAAACATGCCAAACATGCGCCCAACATTTGTACACGGTTGCCATTAGTCACGTGAAAACGGGTCATTTTTACCAACAGCTCGGCTGTGAATCGATTTACCGGCCTCTGTGTTTCCTCCCTCCTACAACATGGGTCTCTTCAAGACCCGTGTTCACTCCTTCCTTTCCTCAAAAAGACCCTCCACACAGCATCTTCAAAGATGACTTAGGACCTGAGGGAAATTGTTTTCCTCAGGGCCTCCTGTTTGGAGTTAATGTAAAAAAAACAAATAAGTAAGGTAATCTTGTATTTCATACGCTTACTGCCAAGAGTGCCAAGACCCCCTATCTCTAAATTTTTATGTGAGTACAGCCTTCAATAGCAAGTATACAATTACAACTTGATGTTGGTTTTCGCGGATGTGCGAATCAATTAATTATATTTTCCCGTATTAATGTTACAATTTTTGGGGAATGCACTGCTGGCCAATTTTGACACGGGCCGCCTCTGCTTATTACAAATACTTTTTTGTAACAAGTGGAGCATTCGTATGTTAAAATAAACTTTCACCCAAGAGGTTCCTCTATCAGCCGCCAGCCTGCAGAATGACAGAGTGTTGGGATTGCTAAAATTAGGTGGCGGGACGGTGCTGAGACACTGCATGAGAGACAGCAGGAGTGGGGATGTGTCCAAGGGGCTGCCAAGAGTCATTAAGTATGAAAGCTAATTTTTTTGCCGTTTCACATGTTTGACACGATAGCGTACTAAAGATTAATAAGTAATAATATATCTTTGTTAATAATATGTTTCATTGTGTATTGCAGGCAACGTGACCCTGCTAAATGTGACAGTTGAGAAGCGCATGCAGGTGAGCATGTTGCTGTCGTGGGAGGCGTTTATGCATGATGACTCTCGCTCACTGCTGGGCTACGTGGTGCACAGCATCGAGTCGGAGAACCAGAACATCTCCTTGTACGAGGGCAGGGACGCTTGCGGAGGAGATGGGTTAGTATTCCATATTACCGTGCCAACATGAATACCTACAAACCTTTACTTGGTAACTTTATTTACCAAAAAAATATGACTGAGCTGTACGCGACCTGTCGTTGATTTGAATTCGAATGCGCGCCAAATGGGAAGGTTCTCGAATCTACGGCGACCGCGCTGCAAGGCATTTGAAAAGAGTCGGGACCTTTCTGAAAACGCCTCACAATTTAACGACGGCCAGAATAATGTACTTGCCGTGTACAGGATGTACCTGTTTATACACCACATACCTACCGATAAGCAATTATATTTTACAATCGCTATTCGATTCTAGAACATTCTGGGGTTAAGATTTTTAATTTTTAAACACTACATTAACCACTTCGACCCGTAAGCGTGTTTACACGGCAATATAACAATAGCAGTCAAGTTCGATACGTGGTGCAAATATTTTAACATTGGAGTGGAGATGAAGCGGAACTTTCCATACTCATTAATAAAATAATTAAAAAATCTATGTAATATCAACCCTGGAAATTTTATTGAAAACTTATATTATCAGAATAATTTAATAATTTTTAAAATTTGTACAGATGGCATCTGGACGACATCCAGGCACAGAAGGAAAACAAGGTATACCACCTGCTGACACACCTGAAGCCCTACACACAGTACGCCATCTACGTCAAAACCTACACCATAGCCACCGAGCGTGTTGGCGCTCAGAGCCCAATGTTGTATGTGCGGACCCTCCCTGCACGTAAGTTTACCGTTAATGATTTTTCTAACATTATTTACTGACCAAAGTCATTCGTTAAGTGTTTTAGACAATAAAATTAGTTTCTTTAACTGCAGCAGGCCACTCTCTTTTTATCCGTAGGTAATTTTTTAATTATTATTTTAATCACTTGCGATCGCGTTAATAATTGAAAAACGAGTCAAGCTACCGCCATGGAGACATACACTGATTATGGTGCTATGTAGCCAATCCACCTATATTTTACTGTTTATCCCATACTTTTAGGATTTCTAAAAAGTTATTAAAAAATTATTAACTTTATAAATGCACAAATTCTGCATTAATTCTGTTCCTTTTAAATTGCAGTGCATGGTACGTATTCGGATCAACATTGGATATTTTTTATTTCTGTATGTTGTTTATGGCCTACTTGATAATCACAGAATATATGTTAGAAGGGTCAATTTGAATTTTTTTTTTTTTTAATTTGGTTTCACGGACTGTCAAAATTGAGTGCACTAAATTAGGATATTTAATACGTTTACCCCAAATTCTGGTATTACAATTACATTGTAAAGATGCATTCACTGTCACAATTCAACAGGAATAATCTAGATTTTTGCTTTATTTAGTTTAATAGATAATCTAGATTTAGACAGGTAGCCTATTTTACAATGTAAAAGACAGTCGGAGAATTCACTCTTTGTTTAGGAAAAGATGGAAAAATCCATTATTTTTTTAAAATTCATATGACTTGACACATTAAATAGGTAGATAATTCATTTACAAAATATGCATTGGAGTATATATATGTAATAAAAATCAAATAAAACAACCACTTACGCCATTTTAACAATCACATGTTCGAGAACAAACTTTTGTTTTCGATTTGAGACATGTATTGATAAAATGGTAAAGTTTATATCAGCTATCCACCAACGCAAATTGTAGGTCGCGGGAAGGTTTGAAAAAATTTTAAAAATTGTTTTACGAAAGGTAGATAAATTTGCCAAATTACACCAAGCGATTGCTCAAGTCATTTTGCAAACTTGCCGCAATATGCCAATAATCGCTTGAGTGGTTAAAGAAGAAACATATTCTTAGGTTACGAATAACCTGACAATATTCTTATTCATTCTTCTTCCATCATAATAAGTGGAAAATGTTGAATCTGATGCTTTAAATCGCACAACCATCTAACCAAGATTAAACGAAGGGATAAAATTAAACTTATCTTTATGATTCATAGAGAATTCACGAAACTTAGCCCATGGGAAAGATTCGGAATTACACTACCCAAAATTACAATTACAAACAGGATGGAAAAGTAATAAACCAGTATCAAAACAAGCTGTTGTTTTCAGAACCCTCTCCGCCTCGTATTACCCAAGCCATTTCCCTGAGCCCCGGTTCTCTTATCCTGAAGTGGGAGCCCCCTGCGTCTCCGCATGGAAACGTGACACAGTACCGGGTGTCTGTCCAATGGGAGGAGGATAAAGAGGATTTCTTTATGCAGAGGAACTACTGCAGCGAACGTTAGTATATTATATTATCAGACGAGTGGTTGTGGGATCAAATCTCTAGCAGTTATATTGATTTGTCTTGAGGAGTTTACAAAATATATATTATAATACATACATATAAGAATTTGGTAAAAGTTTTGAAATTTGATAATGCTGTCGAACTTGCTCCAATTTACATTTAAACAGTTTATGTACGTACTTGCGGAACTCTTCAAACTGTATGCACGAACAAGGATTATGTTGGACAAGTGAACATTATAATTGTTACATGACTGACAAATTTTCAAAAATCTTTTCGACCCATGTTATGGGCTATTTTCTGAGAAACTTTTATAATACTTTTAAGATAATATTTGCACCCCCATTTGCGTATTTATGTAAAAGATGAAAAAAGTATGATATCTTTAGTTTAATTTATATGTTCATTACTTTTCTTAACTAACATAATAATAATGTAACTCTTTTTTTTTTTTTTTTTTTTTACTATTATTCATTTTTATTATTCTATTAGGAGTGCTGTGCCTGTCTCATTAGATTTTTGGGTTTCCAGCACTGGTAGCCACCGTGAACAAGCCCTTTGAAGCTCAAGAGGAGACTCCCAAGGAGAAGGAGGCGAAGGTCAAGAAAGAGGAGAACTGCCAGTGCGACAGCAAGGGGTGGAATGATGAGGAAGTTATTGGAAAGATCACCTTTGAGGACAACCTACAAAATCAGGTATGACATATTTATAAAACTATTACTTAGAGTAGAACATTATCTGGTGTACCAAACTTGCTAATGGACCATACAACATGGGCGCTACAACATGGGCGCTACAAGCCTTAGAGAGTCTTGGTTGCTTCCAGGAAACGCCTCCACTTCTATCCATTTCACTTCTCCACGTTACGCATCTAATAATGGAAATTTGCAGAATAATTATTAAGTACTAGCAAGTAAAACTTGCAAGGAAAACTTAAACAGTTCTCTTTGAATATTAGAGATGGCAGCACTTCTGTGTGTAGCTAGTAGAGCGGCATGCACAACAGACTAATAAAATGGTTAATAAATAGAAAAAATGAGTTTTTAGTTTAGCTCTAAATTCCACTGAATCTGTGATCATTCTTAACTCGTGTGGCAGTCCATTCCAGGCTTTAGGTCCTGACACTCCCAAAGCACGCTCACCGAATTTAGTATCTGGTGTGCGCTTTGGTTCCTTCAACCTTCCGATAGCTGATGTTGCTGCTGACCTGAGGGTTGATTGTCGCGAATTGGAATTTTCTGGAATACACATTTCCGATAAGTAAGCCGGAGCCATTCTGTTAAGGGATTTGAATACCATCCAGCAGAGCTTGAACTGGATTCTTTCAGGACACTTGAGCCAGTGAAGATTTTTGAGATGCTCAGAAATATGGGAATATTTAGATACGCCGGTGATGAGTCTTGCCGCAGCGTTGAACACAGATTGTAATTTGTTGATTTGATATTTCGGGAGACTAGCATATATTCCGTTGCAATAATCTAGACGTGAAACAACATACGAATTGACTAGTAATTTAGTCGCCTCTGTTGTCAAGTTTCTCCGTACTGCTTTAATTTGCCTTAATTGAAAGAACCCCGTGCTTACAGTTCTGTTCACTTGAGTTTTAAGGGAGAGATCAGCGTCCAGATTGACACCTAGTAGTTTTATGCATGTTTTTGGAGTGATGTCACTTCCTGAAATGGTTATTGGGGAGTTATAAATATTATCCTGACGTCGGCTTGTGGCTGTCCAGAGAAACTCAGTCTTTGCAGGATTCAGTTTCAATCTATTTAAGATCATTGAGCGCGTGATTGCTTCTAGACACTCAGTTACGCGAGTTTTAAGACTGGTATGCATATTGTCGTGTATTTATATACATACATGAGTGTGTGTAAATGTGTCTGTATGTGTGCATATATCTATACACAATGTATACCACACACAGATATCAAACAAACAATAAAAAAATATATATAACAATATATATAATAAATTTGGGATGGTCCGATGCTCTGTAGGAAACCCGCTTGCACAGCGCGGTTGTAAACTGCGCCCCTAAAGTTTAAGTTTAGATTTACGGAATTCAATACTTCGTTTGTGTGAAAGCACTACGAAACAATATATTATTAACGTCCTTCATCTTGCCCAAGGTAGACTGAACATCGGGTAAAAAAAAGAATCCATCAGGTGACATTATAATAATAACGTAGTATTTATATAGCGCAGTTTTGTGTTATTTCACTTCAAGTGACATTACTACAGTTTGCAAGACAAAGGGGTTAATTTCTCCGTGTAAAAAAGCAATACATATATAATATATGTATTGATGATTGTGTGTTGTGCAGGTATATGCAAAGCGAGTGGTTTTGGATGACAACCGGCGGCGGCGCGACGTGGAGGCCACCAAGGAACGCTACGGCTCTTCTGTCTCCTTCCCCGAAGGCAACCTCAGCCCACAGATTCAGAGCCCTCAAGACATGCAGACCATCAAAGTTAACGGTTAGTTCTTCCTCTCCTTGAACCTCTTCTTCATCTCCATCACCTCTTCATCACCCAGCACTTTATTCTTATTAAATTTAACCTTGCAGTCATTCGTATTATACATATTATACACACATATTGAAAAAAAGTTATGTACATTTTTATAACCTAATGCTAATTTACTTATTTTACCCTTTCCATTTTCTACTTTTTATTATAATGTTTTCAATTTTCAGCATCATTTATACTATACTCCATTGGTCACCATGAAACAGGCAGCCGCCTAGTATGGTGATCTAATATATCTGCTCTATGTAAATGTCTTAATTATGTATCATGTGTTTTATAAATAAATAAAATATTATAACACGGGTGCCACACACAGCTATGAAAGATGTGGCTTGGCCTATTTCGGCATATTGCTCGCCGTAAATTCCCAATGGGGAATATATGGCGAGCGATATGCTGCCATATAAGCCACATCTTTTATAGCTGCATGTGGCACAGGTTTAATTGTATTGTGGATATCTTTGGGATATAATGTACATGGAGATACATCTTTTATAGCTGCGTGTGGCACAGGCTTAATTGTATTGTGGATATCTTTGGCTCATAATGTACATGGAGATACATCTTTTATAGCTGCGTGTGGCACAGGCTTAATTGTATTGTGGATATCTTTGGCTCATAATGTACATGGAGATACATCTTTTATAGCTGCGCGTGGCACAGGCTTAATTGTATTGTGGATATCTTTGGCTCATAATGTACATGGAGATACATCTTTTATAGCTGCGTGTGGCACAGGCTTAATTGTATTGTGGATATCTTTGGCTCATAATGTACATGGAGATACATCTTTTATAGCTGCGTGTGGCACAGGCTTAATTGTATTTTGGATATCTTTGGGCTATTATGTACATGGAGATACATCTTTTATAGCTGCGCGTGGCACAGGCTTAATTGTATTGTGGATATCTTTGGCTCATAATGTACATGGAGATACATCTTTTATAGCTGCGTGTGGCACAGGCTTAATTGTATTTTGGATATCTTTGGGCTATTATGTACATGGAGATACATCTTTTATAGCTGCGCGTGGCACAGGCTTAATTGTATTGTGGATATCTTTGGCTCATAATGTACATGGAGATACATCTTTTATAGCTGCGTGTGGCACAGGCTTAATTGTATTGTGGATATCTTTGGCTCATAATGTACATGGAGATACATCTTTTATAGCTGCGCGTGGCACAGGCTTAATTGTATTTTGGATATCTTTGGGCCATTATAGGAGATACATCTTTTATAGCTGCGTATGGCACAGGTTTAACTGATTGTGGATATCTTTGGGCTATTATGTACTTGGAGATACCTATAAGCGACTCGAGTTTTGTGTGCATAACATGCGCGTCGCTTATGATTATCCGCCATACTATTTTGCTAACACAAAGTGAAGCTTCATCTAGTTTTTTTATTACAGATAAAGATGTCAATTGACAAGAATATACAAAACAACAACTAGAGAACTCACCTGCACCCAAAATATTTCTCACGAATTGACTCAAACAGCAGATAAAAACGTATACAAATATTTTTACGTATAAATAAATAGGGAAAGAAAATATACATAAGAATATTATTTTACAAATAGAGAGATGACAGAAATATCCTTATAAAAGTTTACAAATAAATAATTCTTGGAAAAATTTAGAGAGCAAGACAAAAAAATTATAAATAAAAAATAATGTTAAATAGAAAATTAAAAAAGAAAAGGACTTGATAGTAAGGTTTTGACGTGACATTTACACACTACTGACAGTGCTGGTAGCATGCTAGTTGCGTACTCATCTACTGCTCTTGACAGAAATGTTGTCCGAGCATAATTTGGATGTTAAATTTGTTCTGGAAAAAAAGTCAATTTGACATAATTCTCATATAGTTCCTTGGCGTCGACGACTGCCTTGAATGAATTGTAATGTTTATTTCGTTGTATGGGTGATCTCAAAATCTGCTTTTAGATAATTTTTTATGCGTATTATAAAGATAAAGAAAACAATATTGTCTTCATCACTAGAGTCACTCGACTTTGTTTTAACTCCACAGCTGCACTTGTGCAAATGATCGAGTTCAGTATAATTCGGGTAGCGCCGTGTATGGAAACCAGCTTTAAAGAGTAGCATATCAATAGGCGATTTCTGATTGTATCACAGTCACATATAGCTTGTAATTATCTTCTTTTTTTTCATTGTTAATTTTTTTCTTTGTTTTACATTTTTTAGAGAAAAATGTGTTCTTACTGGGGTACCCCGTTCTAAGGTCACATTGTACAAGTTTTCATGTTTGAAATATAAGAAATACCTGTGTTAAAATATTATAAGAGGAAAATTATAAAGTTTTATCTAAAAGAAAGTACAATACAAGTATTAATCTTTGTTAGGTTGCAAAATTGTATCTATATTATTCCTTCCCATGTCCATAATCCATATCTTAATGCTATGTGTAGGAAATGCCTAACATTCAATTTAATTGTCCAGGCACCTACAGCGTCTACGTCAAGACGGTGGAGAAGACTGCGCTGAACATCAGCGACCTGCGCCACTACGCCTCTCACACCATTAGTGTGTGCGCCTGTCGGGAGGTGGAAAAGGAGGAGTTGGACCTTAACGACTCCAACATTGACACCACCAATTGCAGCATCAAGTCAATGGTTACGGCTCGCACCATGAAACTGGGTAACATTCATCTACCATACTTACTTTCTGGGCTGTAACACGCCCAAATGAGGGTCCAAGCTGCCCAAATTACCAGAGGTACGAGGGTTGTCTCAAAAGTACCCGACACACAAACACAAAACAACACAATTTTTTTTTGTGTTTTATGAACATACAACACACTTTTCCCAGAGTTGTTGTATAGCTTTGATACCCTGTTTATAGTGAGAACCGTCGAGCACCTCAAAAAAGTTATCTATCGCAGATTCCACCTCTTCATTGTTTGTAAATCTTTTACCGCCGAGCCATTTTTTCAAGTTTGGAAAAATAAAATAATACGAGGGGGCTAAATCTGGCGAATAGGCAGCGTGAGGAAGCAATTCGAACATTAATTCATTGATTTTGGCCATCGGGATAATGAATGTTTGAACTGGTGCATTATCTTGATGAAATACCACTTTCTTTTTCGCCAAATGCGGCCGTTTTTTCTTGATTTAATCACTCAAATGCTCCAATAAGTTCGCATAATACTCGCCGTTGATTGGTTTTTCCTTTTGAAGATAATCAATAAAAATTATCCCATGAGCATCCCAAAAAACTGATGCCATGACCTTGCCTGCAGATGGAACTGTCTTTGCCTTTTTCTTAGCCGATTCTCCCCTTTTAGTCCATTGTTTTGACTGTTCCTTCATCTCAGGTGTAAAGTGATGACTCATGGTTTTGAATTGATGCAAAAACTCAGCTTTATTGCTGTGAAACATCGCCAAACACTCGATTAAAACATCCTCACGATGCTGTTTTTGGCCAAAACTTCAATCAATATGCGATGTACAGCACTTTTTGAAATGCCTACTGTGTCTGCTAGCTCGCGCAATTTCAATCGATGGTTATTCAATACCATTTTGTGGATTTTCTTTACCTTTTCTGGCGTGGTCACCTCATTTGGTCGACCACTGCGATGTTCGTCTCGGCAGCTCGTACGTCCTCATTTAAACTCTGCCACCCAATATTTTATTGTTGTAAACGAAGGAGCAGACTCCCCCAGAGTAGAATCTAAGCTCGGCTTCGATATTGGTTGAACTTAGACCTTTCAAATGAAAGTTTTGTATCACATAAAATGACCAATTTTTCCAAGTTTACAAATTAACGGAGAGGGTTTGCTATTGATGGCTGCCAAAAAAACACAAAACAATGTAGCGCCTTAAAACTTGAAACTTATAAGGTTGGTGCTTTCTACCATATTTTTTTTAAAGCAACAACCACCAGAAGTACGTCAGGTCGGGTACTTCTGGGACAACCCTCATACTTAGCCCACTAACTAAACTTTCTTTCTGTTTTGTACCAAGTGGCTGCCTCTTTTACTGATTTTTTCCATTACTTACAAGCAGGTCTTCTTCAATATGTTTTTGTGGAATGTTTAACATTGAATGTTGGTTTGACACGTTTGTTTGTTGTGACAGAGGGAGCAGATAACATCACGGACATCAACGTGAAGGTCCAGCAGGCGAACCAGTCTCTGGGGGTGGTGCGTCTGGACTGGCTGGAGCCACCCAAACCCAACGGCCTCGTCGTCACCTTCCACATACAGTATAAGAGGATCGATATTGAGAATGTGAGTCTTATTTATTTATCATACCGTTAATATTAATATATACAACACAATAGTAAAGTTAGTAATCAATTTACAATTAGAACATGAAGTCACGCAATCATTGTTTAATACTAAATCACTGCATATTAGTAGTCAGTGGTCTTAGTTAGTAATAACAACCATTAATGAGTATTCTCTCTGGAATTGCAGCATAGTCCGACTACAGAATGCATAACGCGGCATCAGTTCGTGCAGGGTGGGGGTTCCTATACCATCAAGGGCCTGAATGCCGGAAACTATAGCGTCAGGGTCATGGCCACTTCCCTCGCTGGCAGTGGCAACTACACGGCTCTCAAGTACTTTTTCATCGAGGTTTGTGCTATTTGATAATCTTTACTCCTCCCTAAATCAACCATTATCTTTTCTTCTCCCTGGACTTTCATATTGGGATGCCGACTTCAATCAGGTAATAGAATCTGACAATTGGGACCTCATGAAGTGTAGATGTGCCCAAGGGGAACTGGCAGAGTGAACATATATCCACATTAATACGTTCTCAGGTTTGTATTTACCCACAGTCAGTAATAATAATATTTGGCTAATTTATATAGCGCCGTTTTTGTGAAAAATCACCTGAAGGGCGCTGTACAAATATGTAAATTTATTAAAGAATTAATATTACTGACTTACAAAACTAAGATTTACAATTATAACTAGTGACTTACATCTCTAAGACTTATAGCTTCATAGCTTTAAGTCTTAGAGACTTACTGCATTTATATGCAGTACTCCTTGAAGCTCCATTTGCTCCTCGTTTATGACCAGCAACTGTGACTGCAACAGATGCAGTTTAAAGGTGAACGTCCATTAGTCCGCACCGGCTGCAACGCACGCAGGGCATGCAACGGATTTTTTTATATCTTTATTTAAATTAGTGCAGCATTGCGTCCACTACCGGCAAATACCGGTGGTCGGTGCGGGCGGTACCAATAGTGCTTTCAGATTTTACAAAAAAAAAATTGTACATGTAAATAAAACTTAACTGTTTTTAAAAATATGTATCTAATGTATGCATTAGATACATATTAATAATAACTAAAAACTAACTAACTAACCATCACGCCGTTTCCCCGCAGGGGTAGGCAGAGAGGACGGACCGCCAAACAACTCGGTCTTGGCACACAGTCTTTGCTTCACTCACATTCATACATCGTCTCATACATACTCTTCTATTATTCCGACTTTTGACATGGCCCGACTCAAGTATCTGATTCACTTGATCGTGCCATGTCTTCCTCGGGCGTCCCCTACTTCTTCTTCCATTCACATTTGCGTCATATATTCTTTTCACATTATTTTCTTCTTTCATTCGCTCTACATGTCCAAACCATCTGAGGGTCCCTTTCTTAATCTTACTCATTATGCTTACATCAGCCTTGCATTCTTTGCGGATATCCACATTTCTCACACGATCATACATGGTTTTGCCACACATTCGCCTCAGGGATCTCATTTCGACAGCATTCAGTTTACTTTCATCCTTCCTCTGCCAACTCCATGCCTCACTGCCATACATCAAGGTAGGTACCAGGACTCCATTGTGGACTGCTAGCTTCGCGTCTTTTGACAGTGTTTTATTAGCGCCAACGGCATTCAGTCCTCCATTAATGGAGTTACCTGCATTTACTCTTCTTTCAATATCTCTATCAGCCTTCCCATCTCTCGTAAACATACTACCCAGGTACACAAACTCATCCACCTGCTCCAAGTATTCATCATTCACAACTATATTGCACACTGTTTTCGTACTCTCCCTTTCAAATACCATGACTTTAGACTTACTTACATTCATCATTAACTCATTTTGCATACACACTTCGTTCATCCTAGACACGAGAGACTGTAGATCTTCCATAGTGTTAGAAATCAGCACCGCATCATCAGCATACAACAGGCAACATATTTTCAGATCACTCAAATTCGCGCCCAATCCCATCTCTTTCAATTCTTGCATACAATTATCCATGTATAAATTGAATAACCATGGTGACATTACGCAGCCTTGCTTAACACCTTTTGTGATGTCAAACCACCCCGTAAAACCACCGTTCACCCTAACACATGCAACGCTTCCCTCGTACAGAGACGCAATTGCCTGTATGAGATTTGTATTCACTCCATACTTGGACAACACCTTCCATAGCTTTTTCCTGTCGACTCGGTCGTATGCTTTTTGTAGATCTACAAAGGCACAAAAAAGTTTTTGGTTTTTTGCCAGAAACTTCTCAGTGAGCATACGCAAGGAGAAAATCTGGTCCATGCATCCCCTTCCACTCATAAAGGCACCTTGCACATCCCATATTTTATCCTTTGTTTCCATTCTTACCCTTTCAATCAATATTCTTCCGTACAACTTGCCGACTGAACTTAGCAGGCTAATAGCTCTATGATTCCCACATTCCATACGTGACCCTTTACCTTTGTATAATGGCATGATTACAGCCCTTCTCCAATCTAATGGCGTGTAACCCTCCTCTAAACACTGGTTAAAAAGTTTGCACAACCATGTGAGAATAATATGGCTATCTCCTTTAAAGTATTCGGCCGCAATATTGTCGAAACCTACAGCCTTACCATTCTTCATGCATTTTATCGAATTTTTAATTTCATCCATGCTGATTTTGATAACATTCACTCCGTCATCGTTCATACCCGATTCGCCGCTGGCCTCACTATCACTCGGGTTGCTTTCGAAGACTTCCTCAAAATATTTCATCCATCTCTCATTTATTTCTTCCTCATTCGTCAACATTCTTCCATCTTTCGATTTTATCACTTTTAGGCTCCCATTCTCTGGACCGCTCCGGGACTTTTTGACCTCCTTCCAAAACAGTTTAATGTTTTCTTGGAAGTTTTTTGTCATTTTTATTCCCTCTTCCTCTTCCATACGTTTCTTTCGTACTTCCACTCCAACACTTACTCTTTTCTTGCATCCCTTATATACTTCTTTCGCTCTATCTCTCTCTTCGCTAGAAGCACTGCCAGCCGCTATCAGACATAACCATGCTTTCTTCTTCTCTGAGACCAGTGCTTTAATCTCGTCATCCCACCATGCGTCACCTTTCTTCCTACCTTGCGTACTTATTCCACACACATCTCTAGCAGATTCACAAAGACTAACCTTTATGTGGTTCCATGCTTCATCAATGCTTAGACCATCCATTTCCTTCTCATTCAATCTCGTCTCTGCACGCTTCTCATACTCACTTCTGACATTAGCGTTTTGCAGTTTTTCTACTTTGACTCTGGTAGGAGTTGATACCTTTTTCACTTTAGAGCGCCATCCGCGAAAGAGGTTTACTCTTGACACCACCAGAAAGTGGTCAGTTTCAACCTCAGCCCCTCTGAAAACTCTTGTGTCCTCAGTAACGGCTCTCAACCTAGAGTCAATTACCACAAAATCGATTAATGATCTTTCATTTCATAATACATATTTATAATATCAAACATAACCTTTAAATAAATAAATAAAAATGTGTCATAATAAAAACTTTGTTTTTATCACTATGATACTGCAGGTAAAGAAAAAATATTGAATTTAAAATGACTTGCGTAATATGCAGTTTTGTTTGCAAAAATTCACTCACCAAGAGGTTAAACTCATGCTATCGGCCATTATATTATATTCATATCACTTTTAATAAACGCTATATTTGCATGCAATATTTATTAGGTTCTCAACGAGGGCGATAATGCCCCCTTTTGGGCCTTTGAGACTTTCAGGGGGGGGGGGGGGCAGTTGAAGACCCAGAGAAAATAATCTTACATGTATTATTATTATTAAGAATTGAAACTATATCATGAATACAAGAAAGAAGGAGGTGGCAGCCCGGTACTTAAAATACAAAATAATACAAAGGATAATTTTAGTTTGGTAAAGCGGGCGATTCTTTCAATACCTTGAAAATATATTTTTTTATTAAATCGTTTGCTTTACCTTTTTGTTAATTTATTTAAAAATCAAATATTTTGTATTTTAACTACCGGGTTGCTACATCCTTCCTTCTTGTATTGGTGATATAGTATCAATTCTTAATAATAATAATACACGTAAGATGGTAATCAAAAAAAAATAATTAAATATTAATTAATTAATTATTATTTTTTTGTAAAATAAAGTGTATGAAACTGCGCGTCCCGCTAAAACTCAGAAACGAGTCCCGGTACGATCAAGGGAGTTATATGATGTGGTAGCCCTCTATCCCCCATCCATGAAGAAGGTTCCCGTTTTTACCCGAAGGGCGTGCTTTTAAAGATATAAGGGCTGGAAATTTTGCCCTGTAGAAATTTCCAGAACATTCCACAACGAATGTTCTGGAACATTGTGGATCATTTGAAGCTTTTTTTGTATGACTGGGGCTACCCATTGGTAGGAGTATATAAAGCAAGATCCGTCATGTGTTCAAACGTCAGTTCAATCTCTTTTCAGCTCCCTGAGCGAAGTCGGGTACCCCAGCTAGTATTATATAATAAAAAAGACATTTTTCGTATAAATCATCCATAATAATATATAGATCTGAATGCAATGGAATCTTTCAGTTCAATTTTAATCCACTTTCTGAACTACCGAAATAAGCAAAATTTGGCACTTTTGATAAAAATGATTAAAATACATACAATAACAAAATTAACCAATATTAAACATTTTGCTTTGTACGTGATTAGTATGTTTTTTTTTTCTTTTTAAACTATATTTTTTTTACCTGCCCACGCCCTCACACATCTCAATGCTCCTTAATTTTCTCTGGGTCTTCTACAAAGTCTCAAACGCCCACAAGGGGGGCGTTATCGCCCATGTTGAGAATCTATGATTTAGATTAAACCCTACTATCATAAATATATTCCTTCATATGAACCTGTGTTTGCAGTATCCTGAAAAATTGTAAGTATTCTCTTAATCATTGCCTATAAACATAGATTTGTAATAGAGTTGTATTTTATTCTTAATATGTACATACATACACATTACAGGTTATACAGATTGTACAATCATTGTGACAGGTACAAGTAAAATACTTTCTAATATTTACATTATTTATACCCCTTTTTTACGGTTCCATGCCAACTCAGAATGAAATCAACTCAGAACCACCTCAGAAAGGTAAAAAATCTACGAAAAAATAATTTTAAAATAACCGGTGCCGTAATTAAATAATTTTAAAATATGCCGGTAACCCTAACCTAACTTAACCTATTTAACCAATTTTTAAAATATTTTTTATCATCACTCATGACCTTTCTGAGGTGGTTCTGAGTTGGTTTCATTCTGAGTTGGCTGGTCACCCTTTTTTACATGCATAAATATTGTAATGAGGAATTTCAAAGAAAACTATTTAAAAAATATATATTCATATTACTTAGAGCAGGGGTCTCCAAACTCTCCAGCCTTAGGGCCATACCGATCACTCCAGTAAGTTCCAAGGGCCAAAACCGTTTTAAATTTCATGCCATTATCTATAAAATTTCTAGACTAGTCCTAGTCATCGAGTAGGGGAGGAGGGGGCAAGACATTTAATGACAAATAAAACATATTATGCAAAAATAAACTTTGATCATGTAGCTGTTATACATTATACCTGTAGAATTAAATGTTACTAGATATTTTAAAAAGCTATAAAAAGTGTAATTAAATAAAACTATCATTTTCCCCGTCTTGCCTCACCAGGAGGGTAAGACGGGGTAGACCGCCGGGCAAGATGGGGTTAAGGTTCACACTTGGGGTAAAGAAGTATTATTGACTCCTGGTTTTCGTCTGAACAGGAACAATAGGCCGTCCATTCTCCTACTGACTCCAAATACTTCCCCTTACAATAAAGGCAACATGTATTTTTTTGTCTTCAGAAAACAGAAGTTTTTTCGACCACTTGACTTCTCTCAGTTTTTTGCCGTTTGCAGCTTTCCGTTTCGTATTTTAAATAATTAATAAACAAATAAAATAATCGTAAGGAACAGAAAGCATGATGGCATTACCCCGTTATGCCTCCAGGCCTGTTTTTTAATATTTAAACTTTTATAAAAAAACCATCATTATTTTGTGTTTTTTGTCCAACTTGTCACAACAACAATAAGCCATTAGCTGTAGCGGGCCTGTTTGATGACACTGGTCATTAGCTGTCGCGGGCCGGATTGATGACACTGGTGGGCCGCATTTGGCCCGCGGGCCGTAGTTTGGAGACCCCTTGACTTAGAGCAACACAAATCGATTTCGAATTAATGAAGTTTTATTGTATTTATTTATTGATCTTCATAATTAAAATACATTGTTTATCAAGTAATTATTAACCCCACTAGGGTTCGCCTGTATTGGGATTAATAATTTCACAATTTAATAAAATTAACACACATAAATATCGGTCATTCCATACCGTGCGGTGTATATATACATATATACAGAACATCCTAATAAATGGAATATTTCTGAACGTATGTGAAAACTAAAAGCAGTATTTTTGAGGAAAAGAAGGAGAGGTTCTGGGGAAAAAAAGAATATGAGGAGTGTGTCGGAATCCGGTGTGTCCAGGAGTGCCGGATGTATGAATCCGTCTTTCCCACTGCGGTCTTCCTCAACTGGCCTCTTCTGATGGGCAGACGTATTCGCCGCCAAGACCTGGACAAATTCCACCCTGTGAATCCGGGGTACCCCTACTTAATCACCAAATGTAGAGAGACCTATGGCAAATTGGTTATCCAATAAATGACTTCCACGGCGGCGGTACCCATACCCGCCTTCCAAATTGAGATGTTGTTGAAGCTGAAAACGATTTTTTTTGTTTGAAAGTTTGTTTTGTAGGGATATCGGCAACTGGCTGAAAAATCTATAAACAAAAAATTAAAATTAAAAAATAAATAAACATCGCACTAGCTCACGTGTCACGAGCCGCCAGTGATTAAGATGTAATTTACAGATTTAAAATTTTATAAAATAATTTAATTTACCTTAAGACATTTAAAAAAAAAAGCTTGAACCCTGGAGATTTTCATAAGTTTTGTTTTGGATTCCCCTGCGCTCATTAACCTTTAATTTCTGATGTGGGAGTACGTCAGACGGCATGCAAACGGCATCATATATTTCCGTCTCAAATTAATAAAGATATCCAGATAAATATTTTGAACAGATTTTTTCATGTTTGTACTGCATGTTGAAGGCAGTAAGTAGTACATAATAAAACCAGTCCCTCGGGTGGGTTACCAGCTATAGTGATTGATACCGGTCCAACATTGGACCACATTTTCCTACCATTCGTAAAACATTTATTGTAATTATTTAAAACATTTCCATGGCTAGCCATTTATTTTAAAATAAAGCTATTGAAATGCTTTATCTATTATGACCATGTATGTCACAAATCCGAACTTCGTAGACCATTTTAGAACAATGTTAAAAATAAATTTTTAAAATTTTTTTTTCACGCCGAATTTTTGATAAATATTAATAGATATTCCTTTTTCCATAGATACCTTTCATTGTCTAATATACCACAAACAACATACAAAAATCGAAAATATTCTATGTTGACTCGAATAAGTACCCCTCACGTAACAAACGTTTCAAAGTAACAAACACGCAGGATTCGCACATTATAAACTTTACGATTTTTTTTATAAATAGCACTGTAATATGTTTTTATGGCTCCATGTAAAAATTCGAAGGTATGATTTTTTTAATGTTGGCGAAAAATTTTAAAAATGAATTTCTGGGAAATCTCGAGCAATCGAGACAAATTTATTTATTTCGCGTGGTCGCTCCAGTGGTTAAAGCCAATGAATTTACCCATTAAAAGTGTTAAATTCACAAACTTGTGAAAGTTGCATGATTGTTAATAGAAATCGTTTAAAATTGTACTTATTACAGGATATTTATGATACAGTGATACATTTCTTAATAGAAACAATGTTATATTAACAAGGAAACAACTAGAAACGAGGTTATAAAATGATATATAATAACATTGCTATTTTACCAAAAACGTTTGATCATTTTTTCACTTGACATATTTCATTTCATTTCTTTGACATTTCAATTGTAATTAATCAGATTAAAAATTGTCCTAGAATAATAAACATTATAACTATTTATTTTTTATGAATTAATCTATGAAATTATATTTACAACCCCCCATGTTACTATATTACATTTAGGATTATAGTAATAAAACAGATGCCGCTGCTAAAACAGAATTTTTCTTACAGGTGCATACTATACTAAACTTTCTATCCTTATTTTTAATTCCAGGACTTTGAAATATCTTTAAATAAACAGAGAATTTAATAACAAACATGTTTATATATAAAATACATAACAGAATTTGCCTAATTTCATTGCTAACATTTCACTGCCATCTTTTGATTATCGGTGAAAGCTTAATCTTAACTGGCCACTCATAAACACTCGGGCCGCGGCAAGGTTCAAATATTTTTTATTAATTTTGATTAATTTTGAAAAGTAGGCGCCCACATTAGGGCGGAGTGAAAAAACTTTTTTCAATTTTCCTGTTTCATGTATTACCAATGGGTGCCTTGGTGGTACCCTGTAATGTACACAAAATATCATTAAATTCTTACTTCATCTTCAGGTGGCGCACTGGCCCTAAAGTTCTGCAAATGTGGGTTTTTTCACATTTTGTTAGTAAACAAACACCTCATCTAATCCAGTTTAAATGTTCCAAATTGATTTTTTTCTCACCCATCTCCAACTTATCCCTCTTCCCCCCATCATTTGACACTATTTTGCGGTACAACAGATGCAGTCAATCAGTAAAAAATCAGCGCGGACCGGCAAGTTTGTTAGAATACCCATGCAAACTTGATTGTGATTTGTTTGTAATACGCCTAAAACAAGAAAAAATTCATTGAATCCTGTGTTTGGTGGCCCAGAAAAATTAAAACATCATGTGTTACCATCTTATTCGGACATAATAAAGTATTATTTGTGGATTAGAAATGACTTGCAGTGGTTATCCAATGGAAAAGATCCTTCTGTGAGAAATATGTGAAATAATTGCAATCGATCTAATTATGTTGAGGAACAAATCTTCTATTCCTATTGTAACACAACATTAAATTATAAGTAGACTAACCCGGTATTATCACAAGTACAAGTGAAATCTGAATTTTATGAAGATGCCACAAAATAACCAAGGCTTTGGAGCGTAGGCAATTACAACTGATGAGGCAAAATAAATCACTTCAAAAACAGACTGTTGTGAAACCTCTGAGCCCCTCACCAGATACTACATTAACTGCAGAGACCTTGAATGATACTCGTAGTGTTAGATTATTAGACAGCAATCAAGATCCAAACAATCAAATTGTACGCGCCAACATGGTTCAGCATAAAAACAAAACGTTCATGTAAAGATGGTCCGCATCACGTCCTTTAATTAATTGTTTTCAGCTCATATTTAAAATATGAGCTGAAAACAATTGCTTTTCGAATAATAGAGCGGAATTCTTTCTTCGCAAATTCTGAAAATATTTTATTGCTGATGTTACAAGACAAATGACAACATATAAAAGAATTAGCAGTATGCAGAATTCTTAAAACCCAACAAAATGCAAAGGGGAAGAAAGTAAGAACATTCTTGACTCCAAATTTACACCTCGAAGCCAACGATTATTATGATTTGATAGACTGGAATAAAGAACAAATATTCGAGCCACCATTCATAACAAAATACGGTGATAGTGAATTATGCAAAAATTATGAGCGAAGATATAAATATCTGTATTGAAAATTTTCCCGTCCGGTGTGAAGCTGGTCTCGAAGCTAGTTTGGCTGTTTGCAGAAGTACAGTACGCGATGAATATATTCGAGCAAGAATAAATTCGAGAAAAGAAATGCCGAAATTCGAAACAAAATCACACTTTTCCTCTGATTTCAGGGAGTTACACCATATGCAGATGACATGACTGAAGGCTGAAATTATAAAAAAATGTATATATGTAAAAGTAAAAGTTGATGCTAATATAAGTTTAAAATTTTCAAGATCAGATTATTTTTCATATTTTCATATATAATTTCAGATCATATGTGAAAAAAAATATATATATTTATCCATAGCAACATTTAGTAATATAGGGTTGACGAAATTCGAAGAAATTTTTTTCTCCACCTCTTTCACTCCAGGCTAGCCCACATTGTGGGTGCCTGGAGTTCAAGTGTGAAAGCTTTGAACTCACTTTGTGGGCGCTGAGCTCTCCATTGGTTATTATAATTAGTAATATATGTATAAATTTAAAAATTTTATAATCTTGAAGGTGGTTGTTTTAATTTTTAACTATGCTGGACTTCGCATTTAGAACAACCTGCGATGGTACAAAATTTGGTTTGTACTGCACATACCACTCCCCCCGCTACGGTCCCTTCACCGGCCCTCGGCTGCCGCCAATCATTTCGCCCAAAATTCAGTATGCCGTTGACCGTCGTGCTGTGTGTCCGCATCGCAACAAATTAACCCATTCAGACCCAGTGGTAAAATGGATAATCAGCCGATATGTTCAAATACATTATCACTAATTACAAAGAACAAAAGAGGACAGCTCTCACAGAGGGTTATATGATAAATAATAAGTACCTATATGGTAAATGTCACTGTTAGCGAAACCAACAAAACTGTGCTCCGATTACTTTCTTAACATTGCGAATTAAACACGAGCGAATTGGTATGGTCGATGATAAAATAACATGTTAAAGTAAACAATATCTCCTTCAAAATAAATGACTAAGAACACCTTCGCAAGAAGGTATCGGAAAAGTTACATCAGAGTATTTGAGTAATTTTATTCGACATACTCGTATTATTGGTATTAAGCGATAATTTTGGAATGTCCATCATATTATTGTTCAGGACCTCGGGGACAACAACGATGATTCACTGGCTTTCAATGTTTCAAGTGAATCATCTGAGGTTTTTTTTTTTTCTGAGACAATGATGATATTTTTAGCTTCGGAATTATTCCTCAGCCAATTTGGTAAATCTCATGCCACATAAAGTACTATATGTATTTGGTAATACTACCACTACCATTATTTAGGTATAAATTGTTGTCATTTTTTGTCAGACAATTAAATAAAATTTAATAAAATAATTCAATTTATTTAAATAGTGGGTTTGAATGTGTTAGCGTTCGTCGTAGTAAGCAGTGGGGAGAAGGGGCAGGACATGCGCGACCACGGGGTGATCTTATCTTGGATCGAGAATAGTTAGTTTTCTAGTTAGTTTGTAAATCAGAATCAGCAGTGTACAGGTATTGCCTGGCACCGCTCGTATTATATTATTCAACTAGCAGACCCGGCCACATGTTGCTGTGGCTAATGAAACACAACGCCACGCAATTATCCAACCTTCATAAATCAAATCCACACCGCCCTCTTGGCAGTCCGCTGCCCGCTTGCCAGCCCTTATTTATATATTTCAACCAATTTTCACAAAACCTTAACAAATTATATACCTAAAAACCTTCCTCGTGAATCACTCTATTTATTGGTGAAAACCATATGAAAATTCGTTGCGTAGTTTTAAGCGCACAGACACCGCGAGCGACTTCATTTTATACTATGTAAAGATATGATGTGACTGCAAGGAGAAGGTTCAGAAATGTCACCCTTATAATATTGTATTACAAAACAATATTAACCCTTCAGTGTTTATTCAAATCAAATATAACCAGTTTCATTTTATTAAAACTTCAGAAACACTTTGAAATTTGAAACAAACCCAATAAAATTCTGAATCCATTATTCTGTAGTATATTCTAGGTTGTTTCAATATATTTTAAATTTTTTATCAGTCTCCATATCACATCACATAATATCATATTTTTACTCACTGGAAACTGTTTTTTTACAGAAAATGTCAAATGAAACCCTGTCAAACAAGAAAAATATTGAAAATAATATGCTAAGTAGAGTTATAGACAAAGTTGAGTTCAATACTTACACTGCAGATCAGCCCACAGACAAGAATTTGCCCGTGTTTTATTTACCTTTAAAAATAATGGGAAATGGGAAAAGTACTAAAAGGGTTCACATAAAAAGGTTGACAAAAGCGGCGTCTAGCCATCTAATCCAAGTCTTCCCGAGGCGCCGTCGGAGGCAGGCTGGACGTGGACAGCTTGGACCACAATGATGAAAATATATTACTTCAGTGGCAGAGGCAGACTGTACATACACACTACACAGTATACACTAACCCTGCTGCAGCCGGTCGCACACTTCTAATTACCACTACTTGTTGCTCTTCTTGCTAAATTGCAAGATGCATTCTTTTTTTGTGAATGTGTAAATAAATAATAAAAAAACTTTTTAATTGTTGTGATTTTGTGTTTTCTTTATTATTTCTGAACATGCTTTGAAAATAATACATTATCCTAAAGCAAAGTTTTTGTTAAACATCCCAATAAACCCAAAGTGTTTCCAACTAGAATTTTGATTTTTGGGCATTTTGGCAGTCATTTTTTTCTGATCTAAGAAGAAATTTTAATATAATATAAACAAAGTCAAAGGAGCAACAAATATATTTATTTCTAAATATCATAGACTACTTTTTCCATTTTTTTTTTTAACTAAAAAAACCTATTTGTGTTCCTGGCAATTATTTTTATATGCTTGTTTTAGTAAAGAAAGCGTGAATGGGATTTGTTTTTCTGAAAGTTAAAAGATCAAAAATGCCCCAACCCTTTCCCCAAATAAATATTATTTTTCCCGATACTCTATTAACATTTCAAATAAGTTTTTCAGGTAGTTTACACACATCCTGTATTATGTATATGATATAAGTATAAAGCAGGTCAACTAAAAAGTAGTTAGAATATTATTTGCAAATAAATACATTATTGGTATGTAGTTGTTGTGTAGTTTTATCTAAAATATTGTGTAGAATAAAACCAGCTATACAAAATTAAGATAAACAAATGCATATAAAAAATTTCTCAGAAAATAAAGAAGAATTTTTATTTTACAATTATAACTACCTTACTTAAAACTACTACATATTTAAATTATACAAAATATAATTACATACCATAATAAACACAGCAGTAGCAATTGAATCTACTATATCTAAAATTATCGTTGAAATGGCTGTAGCTATGTTTAGTTACTAGATTTGAATTGTTGATTCCTACCTTCTTCCTCTTCCCGTGTCTCCTTCACCGAACAACATTTTAATGCCACTTACATTAACGCAGTGGGACACTGGCACAGCACAGCCTAGCCCCTCTCTTGTGCAACAGGAATGTAAACATATGATAAATCTGTTACAAGGTCATTCTTATTAAAATTAAAATATTGATTGTCCTTGAGGTGGTGTTAGTAATAGTAAATTACACTAATAAGTCTCCACTAACAGATTCCGAGACAGTACAGATTCGACTGACATGTTTATTAATTTAAATTAATTTTGGAATAAATTTGCAGGATTCCGGTGGAGGAGGGTCGACTCAGGAGATAGTGGGGGGCGTAATAGGTGCACTGATTGTGATGGCGGGTCTCATCATAGTGGCGCTATACGTGCAGCGCAAGTGCATGCCACCCCCGCCCCCTCCGCCAACCAAGCTCATCGCCAGTGTCAACCCCGAGTATGTCAGCTCTGTGTACGTGCCGGACGAGTGGGAGGTCACGCGAGACAGCATCAACCTGATCAAAGAGTTGGGGCAAGGCTCCTTCGGCATGGTAAGGCTTCTTCAATTCTTGTCGGATTGTATAGGCATATAATGTAATTCTTTCTCCGCGACATCCCACATTATGTATTAAGTTTTCATGAGACTTTTCCGATTTGTTTAGTAGCTGGAGTTACCAATTTTACAGAACGTGCGGATAGAGTGGAAACAAAACTACATTATTAACAGGTTCGCTGGCAACTCTGCCAATTGGCGGAGTTAGAATATTTCCAGAAACTTTGCTCCTGCAAATGTTGGGTGGCAATCATATAACTTTCATTGCTCAGTGTTCATCTGGCACAATATGTTACATATTTTTATGTTGGCCTTTCGAATAAAACAAAAATTGAAATAAAATTTTGGAGTCATTTATAATTAAAACAGATGAAAGATGAAAAGAGATTAAATTAGACTTACTTAATAAAAAAAAAAATGAGTGTGCTTTAGACCACACAACTGAAGTAAAACATCTTCTCCATCTATATGATAGGAAGAGAGAAGGAAAATGTGCACGCGCGCTGCTCTCTCTTGCTCCTACAGTAATATACAAAGCTTTTGCCTCGCTTTTCGGAACGCTCTCGTCACGCATTCGCCAACTTACTGCCCAAGTCAAGCGTGCGTAAAGAAGTTTTACTTCAAAAATGATTGGAGTTTTCCAAGCCCTCACTGTCCAAGGCTGGTAGTGAACCTGTTAAGTCATTTTCAACCAAAAATGGAGTTAGGAAAATTTCAATATTAGCCATTGATATACTTTTAAATTCTACAACAGTTCTGACTAACTTTTAAATGTTATTCGCATTAAATTGAAATGTATTCACAAGGTTGTCTACTATGCCATGTGTCAGTAAATTTGGTCCTTTGTCGAGTTGGGGTTTATTGCATTTCAGAACAATCGAATACTGCTTATCTAACCCCTGGAGCGACAGCGCGATTTTTAACTTTTTCCTTTGATTGCTCGTGATTTTTTGGTGACCATTTTGAATATTTATGGAAAAATTGAAAAAAAAAATTAATGCATCTAGGAAAAATTTGGCTAAAACTGGCAGCAAAACAATCCGAGGTATTTTAAATGGTGTCATATTGTGGCAAAAAGCGCTCCAGTGGGTAGGGGGTTTCCACACATAATTGATCATTGCTGACACAGGCGGTTTGGTTGGGTTATAATGCCAACTTTAAGTTTAACTCAATTGGTTTATCAAAATATGTACAGATATTTATTAGAGTGTATATTACTGAATATTCATTAACCACTTGAAGTTTCACATAAACTTTCATTGCAAGCAGCATTTATTTGTGAATATTGCAGTCTGTGTAATACCAAATTCATTTTTTCAGGTGTATGAAGGAATAGCGCAGGGTTTGGGGAAGCATGACACTGAAATTCGATGCGCGGTGAAGACGGTTAATGAACACGCCACAGATAGGTAAAACTATGTTCTTATTCTCTCGCTATTTATTTAATTGTTCAATTGACTGATATGGTTGTGATAATGATGAAATTGGTTTCTTTCAGGGAGAGAATAGACTTTTTGAACGAGGCCAGTGTGATGAAGGCTTTCGACACGGCGCATGTGGTGCGACTGCTGGGCGTGGTGTCGCGTGGCCAGCCCACCCTCGTGGTCATGGAACTGATGGCTAATGGAGACCTCAAGAGCTACTTGCGATCGCACCGCCCCGACACAGACAAGCCCCGTCAAGCGCAGCCTCCTTCCCTCTCCAGAATACTGCAGGTTCTTACTCAATTAGTTCTTCTTTTACCAGCCATTACTTAATCCATCCATCCAGTCATACATACTAACTTCTTCTTTTCCATCCACTTGGGCACTGTATTTCCTTCTTGGAACTGCTTTATCCCTTCATCTTCTCACATCATCTGAGTGATATTATCTTCTCTTTGATCACTACACATACTTTGTCCTTATTTCTTTTCGCATCTGCTCTTTGATAATTCAGTCAGAATTTATAGTGTTGAGAAACCTTAATTGTTAAATCTTTGTGAATTATTTACCAAAATTTTTAACATCATCTACTCTTCTTATGGTTTCTTAATTTATTGATTGTGGAAGCAATGTTTTTTATCAGTTTTCTGTCTGACATTTTTATTTATGTACATATTTACATAAAACCTGGATATTATTAAGATGGCGACTGACTTGAGCATTGGCTCAATGTGAATATTCGCTCGAATATTTGCTTGTCTCGAGCAATACTCATGGTGCCTGAATATTAGTTTAGAATATTTCGCTCGACTGTGCTCCACACTAGCGATGTGTAGGTTCAGGTGGAGTGGGCTCTTGAACTCGGGTTCTTCTATTCCTACTCCTTTTACAAATCGGTTACTCCCAGAGAACCTGGTCAAGTTCTCGGACCCAAACCCAGAACTCAGCGGTCCGAGCCACTCGCGAGTCGGGAGCAGGTCCCGGGTTCGCCGGCTCCGGTCGAACCCGTGTCTCGGTCTGAGCCACTCACAAGTCGGAAGCAGGTCCCGCATTCGAGTTCTTTTGTAGGCTCCGGCTCCAGTTGAACCCGTACGTCTCGGTCCGAGGCATTCGCGAGTCGCGGGTGACACCCGGGACCTGCTCCAAAATCTCGAGTACTTTTAAAAGGAAGCACATCTCGGAGATCTCTGGGAAAATGCAGAACTTACCCATCTCTACTCCACATCTTGAGTCGAAATGGCAAAGGTAGAGGTTATGTGTGCCGCGTTCCTTCTAATCCACACTGCTTTTTATGCAGTTCCCCACAGAATGGTTGTGGTATTTATCTACGAATCGAGAGGCTCGGCTTGCAAATATTTGTGTTGTAAGATGCGAACATTGAGCAAATGCTCAAGTCAGTCACCACCTTTGTAGTTCCCACGTAATCAGCGTTAATCAGCCACAAAGATGTTGGTTTTTGTCATACACAATTCAAAGGAGTTGACCAACCTTGCAGTTGTAAGGCTGCTTTACTTTAGCTCATTTTCGAGAGTGGATCTTAGGTATGGATGGGGCCAGAGGACATCATCTTCTATGTATTAATGATCAAGAAAATACAAAAGAAATTTTTACAATACCCTATATGAGAGAGTTGGGTTTTACCCATGGCTGTTTCCAACAGCATTTATCTCGGGAATGCTTGTTATCTGCAGCCTTAGTTCCAGAAGAGATGTGGCAATACTGCTGATGGCTTATAAGCTTCTAAATGGTTTTATATCAGTACTGGATATTTTGGTTAAAATAAGATGTCCCGGATAATTTCACGCGAGGCTGCCAGCACAGGCTTTTGATCCTTCCCAAGTGCAGAACCAACTTACAAGTGATGATGTCTCCGGGAAGACTCACTAGGTTAATTAACTGCCTAGTAGGAAATATGTATATTTGTGTTTTAAATGTGTGTACCTTTAACGTAAATGTATTTATTATGTAAATTTCTTTTCCGCTTTTGCAATGCATTGGTTTTTACACTGTTTTTGCAAATAAATGTAAGTTTTCACACTTCTGGCATTTTATTTTATCCCTTGAAAATTGAAGTAAATTTTTTTTCAACTTTGTTTTACTGTATCTTCTTTAATAATCAAATAGAATGTTTCTAATGAATTGTTGTTCAGATGGCCATGGAGATAGCGGACGGCATGGCGTACCTCTCGGCCAAGAAGTTTGTGCATCGCGACTTAGCCGCGCGCAACTGCATGGTGTCACACGACCTCACTGTGAAGGTGGGCGACTTTGGCATGACTCGGGACATCTACGAGACGGACTACTACAGGAAGGGATCCAAGGGGCTGCTGCCGGTGCGCTGGATGAGCCCCGAGAGCTTGAAGGACGGGGTGAGTCTATTCTTTTGGTGGTTACTACATCTTATGTCCCTACATTAATAAAGTGCTGGTGTACAAATCAACCTTTTTGTCAAATCGTGCCATATTACTGGAGACCTGAAAATTTCATTTAATTTTGTGAACAGTGCTGTTAATACATATTGGCAAAATTCACATAATTTTTTTGGTACATTTTGCATTATTTTTGACAAAATTGGCTTATTTTTTTACGAATTTCACATTATTATTGAAAAAAGGGGTATTATTTTGCTACAAAATCAATGTCTTATACCGGTTATATTTCAATTGGAGTAACTATTTATTTTTAAATTGAAAAAAAAATGATAGTTTGATTAGTTTTCGACATGTTTCATGCTACATGGTTCCATTGGAATTCAATTTCTCCAAAAATTCAAGCTAGTCAAAACCATAGACAAAGAAATATATAAATGGGGCTTAATGCTAGAAGTGCCAGGAATGAATATTGTTTTATCGATTTCCTAGCTTAAAAAAAGCTGAAACAATATTTTGACTTCTCTACTTTTCTTCACCTGACAAGGTATTCGTAGAATTAAAATAGGGGATGTTAGTTAAATCAAATTAGCAAAAACTGACTTAGGCACTTCTAGCATTAACCCCCAGAAGAGCAATTCTGTATCTTTTGTGGGTACAGAATCGATTCCATACGTAATCGCCTGTCACATTTGTGTGATTGTCTATGGCTTGCAATTGTTTTTTCTGATATGTAAGCTGCAGGGTTGCCAATGCTTATGTTCTAAAATACCCGCAATAAATGTTAAAATTTCCCAAGTTGGGGAGAATAAAATAACAAATTCCCCGCATTTTTTCCGTAATTTGGGGAATTCCCCGCAAATTGGCAACCCTTGTAAGCTGTCAGCACTGTCTCCGACGTCGCAAATGTCAAATCCGTGGTTTACAACATTAAATGTACATTAACTGAATAAATAATCATGTATACTTATGGATTTCGTGTTTTAAACTAGTTGAAATCAGCGACAGCACTGAAAGCTGACACATCTGCGCTTAGAAAAAGCAATTGCAAGCCATAGACAATCACACAAATCTGACAGGCGATTACGTATGGAATCGATTCCCTATCCACAAAGGATACAGAATCGCATGGCAGATATGGTAGATTGTTTTTTTTTACATACCAGTGTATCGCCTTAAAATGCGAAAATTCGCATTTTTTATACGAAAATTTCGAATTTTGTGAAAATGCCAAAATGTGACCAATTTTGCATAAAAAAATTGCATTATTGCAAATGTGAAAATTTCAGATTTCTACATAATAATATAATATATTATAACTAATTGACTAACCATAATGCCTTGTTTGAACTCAGTCTTGGCACACATTCCTTGCTTCATTCACATTCATACATCGTATCTACTACATACACTTCTATTATTCTGACCCTTGACATGGCCTGATCTGATTAATTTGATCCCGCCGGATGTCCCCGATTTCTTCTACCATTCACATTTGTGTCATTTATATCTCTCCTTACATTCCTTTCTTCGTTCATTCCCTCTACATGCCCAAACCATCGGAGCGTTCCTAGCTTAATCTTACTCATTACGCTTATATCAGCCTTGCATTCTTTGCGGATCTCCTCATTTCTCTCACGATCATACATGATTTTACCACACATACTCCTCAGGGATCCCATTTTCTAAAGCATTCAATCTACTTTCATCCTTCGTAAGCTCTATGCCTAACTGCCATATATCCGGGTAGGTACCAGCAATTCATTGTGAATTACTAACTTCGCTTCTTTGTACAGTTTTTTGTTAGCGCCAACCTCGTTCAGACCTCCATTAATCTTATCTGCATCTATCCTTCTATCAATATCCTCTACCAGCCTTTCCCATCTCTCGTAAAAATACTTCCCAAATACACAAACTCATTCACCTGCTCCGAGTATTCATGATTCACAGCTATATTGCACACTGTTTTCATAATTTCTCTTTTAAACACCATGACTCTAGACTTACTTACATTCATCAAACTCATTCTTCATACATACATACTTTGTTCATCCTATATTATACAGAGTGGCCACAGACCTGGAAAACCTGGAATTATCAGGGAATTTTGAAATCCGTTTTTTGTGGCCACCCTGTTATACTAATATGTAAAAAATAATTTATTATATTGTGACGCGGTGAAGAAGTTACTTTATTCTGTTTGACTGAAGGGTCTTTAGCTATCAGAAATCAAAATATACTTGCAAATATAAATCCAATGCCCGGTGAATTTTTTTGTCTTATTTATCTGAATTGGTAGACATTATTATAAATGATTTCTGTTCCCAGGTATTCACGAGTAGCAGCGATGTGTGGAGTTATGGTGTTGTTCTGTGGGAAATGGCCACATTAGCTTCACAACCATATCAAGTAAATATGATTTTTTTAAATGTATTAACTAATTTAATACATATTATGTACATTGTAGTTACACTTATTGTAAAGAAGTGAGTTTAGAAAGGAAAGGAGTTAAGTTGGATTGATGTATAACAATTGTTTATTTTTGCAGGGACTGAGTAACGACCAAGTCCTCCGTTACGTGATTGACGGCGGTGTGATGGAGCGACCCGAGAACTGCCCCGACCGCCTCTACCAGCTCATGCAGATCACCTGGCAGCACCGCCCGTTGGCCCGACCCTCCTTCCTGCAGCTCGTGGCGCTGCTAGTCACCGACGCCAACGCCGTATTCCGCACCAACTCCTTCTTCTTCAGTACGCAGGGCCAGGAGTTGCTGCACGCTGCTCAACCACAATCAGGTACTACATTCACTACAGCTATGATTCCGCATTAAAAGTTTTATTCTTATCCGCATGTAGGAGCTGTGTTATTTACACTTGTTACAGAAACACATGGCAAAGTTAATCAAAGTTATTCATTGCTTATACTTTATAAGGATAGACCTAGTTAACTTAAGTATAGAATTTTATGTGAATTGATTTGGATTGTTTATGAACATTACAAGTAATAAAAACACTGTTTAAATGCAGCAGAAGAATAGAGTTAATATGTAAGTAAATTAAATTAGTTTTGCATGCACGGCCAGATTGAATAATGCACCTTTTACCCATCTTCTACATTAAATGCTACTTTAACTACAATCCAATTCATGATAGTATATATTATGTAATAATATGTATGTTGAGATCCAATGTTTGTTTGTCTGTAAATTAGCAGGAGTGGTGGAAGAGCCAGAACCGTCAGCCTCGGGCAATCAGCTGAGCTCGTGGGCCCACGGACACCTCTCCCTCGACCTGGACAGCTCCCCCGCAGTGTCTCCCACCACCTCCACACGACACTCGCCGGGACACTACCGGGACATGATCAGCATGGTCCCCTTCAAGGACCGGGCGCGTGCCGACCCCTGCGAGACGGAGGCCCTGGTGGGGCTCTCGCAGTCGGTGCCCCCGCCCCAGGCGCCCAAGGTGTCTCCGCCGCAGAGCGCCCCCAACGGCTACCTCCCCCGCGCCAGCAACAATGGCAACCCCTCCTCGCTCAGCACTTCGCGCTGTTAGCCCCGCGCCGCGCTGTGACTTAAGCGCTGGCTGTCGTCTAACAAACACTAACTTTGATCACCAGTGCCAGTGCAGTGTTCGGTGTTTTTCTGTGAAATTATATTCCGCGTCAGTCGAAAAACGCATAAAGAAAAATCTCGGCGGAGCAACAATAAAGAATGCCTAATTTAATAAATAATATTTTTTATTTAATTTAAGCTATTGTCGTGGATAAGTTTGACGAATAGTTATATTTATAAAACCGGATGTACAAATTAAGCGATTATTTTATTACTTATCGCCAGTGAATAGACAATTTAGAGAAATGAAAAGTGATGCGCTCGTCGGATATACTCGAGTAAATATTGAAAAAGAATATCCTTAACATATTACCTCATTGAAAAATCAAAACCACTATTATTATTTAAATAAGATTTGCAATGTGATTGTCATGAGTCTGAATGTGTGTGAGTGTAGCAATGCAGATTTGGTGCATGCGGTGTGTGTGAGTGTGAATCCTGAATGGAGTAGGAGACGTGTTCAATGTGAATTTTCAGAGGCAAACTTCTCCGTTGACAAGTACGCCGAGTAGCGGCGAATTGTAGCTAAAGCTAAAGCTTGTTTAACTATTCTAATTTACACTTTTAGAATATTATTCATTTCTTTGAATATTTAATTATGCATTTTAATTGTTTACTGTATATTGCATATTACGTCAAATATTTTTACACTAAATTTACGAATAAATAAATAAGTTCAACGAAGAAAAATGTATATTCCTATTTAAGTCTGTTATATTACCATTACCACAATATGTAATGAATTTGTAGAAATATTCAACAAGGAAATGCTAATAGAATGGAATGAAAAGCCAATGTTTTATTTTTATGTCACAATTAATAAGGAAGCTTTTATAACTACTTTTACAACATATTACATATTTTAATTTTATACTTTGACAAAATCCGTAATCCGGTAGTTCTATACTATTATTTTAGTTAAATTATTACATCACAATTTATTTTGATAGAAATTATACTGATTTTCAAGTATGGTTTTTATAATTCAATTGGATTGCCAGAGAAAAAGGAGGACTCGGGTAGGACTTACGGATTACATGTTTAGTTTGTTTGTTATAGTGATAGTATGATTGTGCCAACGTCGATGTGGATTTAGCTATGTAGCTACGTACAACTCTGGCATGGATGGCAGATAGCAGAATGTTGGAAAGATTAGAAGAGAAAGGAAAGAGTGATGTGCCTTTTCTCCGTGCTAATTAGCCATTTTGAAATACTTATCAGTAAACATATATAACGTTTAAGAGTTTGCGACTGTGATGAAACATTGAATATAAGATAATTGTACATTTTATGTGTGTTGATTAAATTATAATTTTCTCTCTTCATTTGTGAACTTTTAGGTTAGGACGAGGCGTTTTGCGGACGCGACAAGTGGTAAAGAAATTCAGTTAGACTAGTCTTAGAATATAATGGGTAGTGACCAGACGCCACGGAGGTTGCTACCTGTTGATAGGTAATACAAAACATACACGCATATTGTCTGTGTGTCGGTGAGCAACATACATCGGCATACCGAGCAGTGCGGCGCCCTATCCGCCACTGCCCCAGTCTGATCATAGTTCCTCTGTAACCAAGCAACCAACGACAACCACCAATCCAATCAAACAATCAACCACCCCACGCAGCAATGAGTACCTATTATTATTATTATTACATATTATTTATAATACATACTGTACTGTTATTATAGCAAGCGTGAATCAATTATCATCATCATCATGTCTAATGTATCCTAAACTAAGTACCTACTACCTAATTATTATATTTTGTACCACAAACAAATAATGTACATTTCTGAATAAATATAAAATATATTTCTGTATTTTTATTGTTTTCTTCCATATTTACTGAAACAAAGGAAAGCATAACCATCCAAATAACTAACCAACCAACGTTCCCTGGCCGCTAGGGTTGCCAATGCATATTATGTACCCACAATAGATGTTCAAATTGAAACAAAATTAACATTAATTTTTTAACAGCTGGGTTACCCGGCTTCTCTCAAGACAACATTCGAGAGTGTTCTGGAATGTTCCCGATTCCCTATTCCCGAACATTCCACAATTTTTCAGAATGTTCCGGGATATTCTGGAATGTTGTGGAATGCTCTCAAATACTCTGCTTCACTCAGGGAGTTGATGTGAGATTGAACTGACGTTCGAACCAGACAGATCTTGCTTTATATACCAATGGGTAGCCTTACCCTTACAAAAAGGCTTCAAATGTTCCAGAACATTCGGGAGTGTTCTGTAATGTTCCACAATGATCAGAAATGTTCCGGGATGTTTCCGAACATTTCAGCCTATTCCAGAATGTTCCGGGATGTTTTGGAATGTGGTGGGATGCTCAAAAATAATGTTCTCGACTGTTCTAGAAATTTCAAGGGGGCGAAACTCCCAGCCCTTGTATCTTCAAAAGCATGCCCTTCAGGTAAAAACGGGAACCTTCATAGATGGGGGATAGAGGGCTACCACACAATATAATGACTATGAACAATATATGAACCACACAATGATCGTACCGGGACTCGTCACTGAGTTTTAACGTCACGCACATTGTACACTTTTTTAATAATGTATATTGAAGATTAAGATTATCCAACCTTCACCGACACACTCGCCACTCATTTCTGAAAGCTTCTAGAACTTTCTCCTTCCATAACTTCCTAGAGCATTAGGGAACCTTCCAGAACGTTCTAGAACCTTTTAGACTCACCGACTCACTCCATCACTCCTTCCAGAACTTTCTAGAGCTTTAGCTTCTAGAACTTTCCGGAACCTTCTAGACTCACCGACACCGCCACTCATTTCTGAAAGCTTCTACAACATTCTCCTTCCATAATTACCAAGAGACGCCACTCCTTCCAGAATTCTAGAGTTTTATCAAACCTTCTAGAACTTTCCGGAACCTTCTAGACTCACCGATACACTCCGCCACTCATTTCTGAAACTTCTAGAATTTTCACCTTCCATAACTTTCTACCGCATAAGTGAACCACCCAGAACATTCTGGACCCTTCTAGGCTCACCAACATACTTTGCCACTCCTTCCAGAACTTTCTACAGCTTTATCGAACTTTCCGGAACCTTCTACACCAGTGGTTCCCAACCTTTTTTTGACCGGGGACCACTATTACATTTATTTGTTCTCACAGGGACCACAAGGTACAATAAACTGTTAATCACATAATTAAGCACGTCCTTGTAATTACTATCATTTTGCAATTCAATGTGCTCTTCTTGGACTTCTTCAGCTACCTCTCCCATCAATACCAAAAGGATTATGAATCGGCTTTTGGATACCTCTCGTTTCGGTTTTTGTAGTAAATGATTAAATGTTTCGTGGACCACATTTTAGATCGATCTTGCTAGATCCACGGACGAGTGATATTGGATGAAAAAGATATTTTACAAACATGGGAAAAGTATATTTATGATACATTCAAAGATATTAGATCTGACATTAATATTCCTAACGATCAATTGCATGGACCATCGATTTTAAAATCAGAAATTCTTCATGCGATAAAGACTTCAGAAGATAGAAAAGCGTGTGGACCAGACGTTATTCCAGTTGAGGTGTTGAAGTTCTTTAATAATGAAAATGTTGACTACCTGTTGAGGTTATTTAACTCTATATATGACACAGGGAATATACCCCAAGATTGGCTAAAATCCACCTTCGTGACATTGCCTAAAAAACAATACCTTAAGAAGTGCAGTGACTTATCGATTAATAAGCCTGATGAGTCATGTCCTTAAATTATTCCTTAAAATAATACATGCCAGGATAGGCAATAAGTGCGAGCAGGACTTGGATGACACTCAGTTTGGCTTCAGAAATGCGTTTGGTACGCATGAAGCATTATTTTCTGTCGACGTACTACTGCAAAA
The DNA here is from genome assembly GCA_917563855.2 of Limnephilus lunatus. Taxonomy (NCBI): domain Eukaryota; kingdom Metazoa; phylum Arthropoda; class Insecta; order Trichoptera; family Limnephilidae; genus Limnephilus; species Limnephilus lunatus. The sequence continues at coordinate 50,580,080 of OU830600.1, forward strand.
GTGTCGTGACCATAGAAAGGAAGTCTTTGCCTGTTTTATTGACTATGAAAAGGCATTTGACAGGGTTAAACATGCTGACCTAATGAAAATGCTTGCGGATTGTAATGTTGACACCAAAGACCAGAATTTCATTAAAAACCTGTATTGGTTCCAAACAGCAGAAATAAGACATGGGAATGAGAGATCTAATGCAATCGCCATTCAGCGTGGAGTACGACAAGGCTGCATCCTGTCGTCACTATTATTTAATCTCTATTCCAACTATGTCTTCAAAATAGCCCTAAGTAATACCGAGAAGGGTCTCAAGATCAACGGAGTTGTCATTAATAACATAAGATATGCAGATGATACTGTATTACTAGCTGACAGTATCAGTGACTTTCCAAGACCTATTAGATCTTGCTAATAATGCTGATGAACAACTGGGCCTAACAATCAACGTCAATAAAACTAAATGGATGAATTTTGGACGACTAGATCTCTCTGGATCAATGATACAGTTAAATGGTTGTAATGTTGAAAAGGTGGAGAGATTTAGATACCTCGGCAGTATCCTCACGGAGACTCTTGACCCAGATATAGAGATTATGTACAGAATTGAAGCAGCAAGAACTGCGTTCATAAAAATGAAATCCCTCTTCTGCAATGACAATATCAGCTTAAAACTAAGGCAGAGAATGCTAAAATGTTATGTGTGGTCGGTCTTGCTGTATGGTTGTGAAACATGGACCTTGAAAATAAATACCATGAGCAGGTTAGAGGCTTTCGAAATGTGGCTTCACAGGAGAATGCTCAAGGTCCCATGGACCGACATGATCACCAACACAGAAATTCTCAGGCGGGCTAGAGCAGATAGAGAACGGCTTACATTAATAAAAATCAAGAAAATTTCATATCTGGGTCATATACTTCGAGGGGAGAAGTATCACTTGCTCCATTTAATATTGATAGGCAAGATAGAGGGTCGCCGAGGGCCTGGTAGGAGACAAATGTCTTGGCTGCGAAATATACGAGAGTGGACCGGCATTAGAAGTGTGGAGGAGCTATTCCGGGCAGGGAGAGACATTTTCAAGAGTGATCGCTAACGTCGGGGGACCTGATAGGGCACACAAAGAAGAAGAAGATCCACGGACCACTGGTTGGGAACCACTGTTCTAGACTCACTGGCACACTGCCATTTATTTCTGAAAGCTTCTAGAACTTTCCAGAGCATTATCTTCTAGACTCACCGACATACTCCACCACTCCTTCCAAAACTTTTCAGAGCTTTATCGAACTTTCCAAAACCTTCTAGACTCCCAGACACCTCCGCCACTTATTTCTGAAAGCTTTTAGAACTTTCTCCCTCCACAATTTTTTAAAGCATTTGCGAACCATCCAGAACCTTCTAAACTCACCGACATGCTCCGCCACTCCTTTCAGGACTTGCAGCTTTATCGAACCTTCTTAGCGAATCATCCAGAATGTTCTCGAAACTTTTAGACTCACCGACTAACTCCGCCACTCCTTTCAGAACTTTCTAGAGTTTTATCGAACCTTCTAGAACTTTCCGGAAACTCCTAGACTCACCGACACACTCCGTCACCCAACTTCCCGGAAGACTGTTCTTGAAATTTCTAGAGGGCGAAACTTCCAGCGCTTGTATCTTCAAAAGCACTCCCTTTAGGTAAAAACAGGAACTCTCATCCTAGAGGGGGGATACACCATACCATCCACACCATATAACTAACTCCCTTGATTGTACTGGGACTCGTTTCTGAGTTTTTGCGGGCCGCACTTTTTTTTTTACTTTCTTTTATATGTAATATGAATTGATATTGATTATCTACTCATTTTCGGATTTTCTCTTTTGTTCAGGCGTTATAAGTAGATTTTTTTTTTTAATTTGCTAAAACGAAAATATAGTATATTCTAACAATTATTGTAAATACTATTTCTCAATACGGTTGAATAATCAAGAAGTGCCCAGAATCCCTCTTTTCCCCCACAAAATACCAAATTCTTGAAAAATCTTTGAAATTTCCCACATTTGTGGAATTCCACACGAATTGGCAACCCCGCTGCCTGCTAACCAACCTCATTGGAAATCTTGCAACACAAGTAAACAATGAATCATATTTGGATTCTTTAAGTAAAAATATACATACATTCTGTACCCTAGAATCAAACTGTATCAAGTCCCAAGTTTTGTGATTTTGTGCCAACAGTACTTGAAGTTGGATTGGTTTAACTTTGTGATGCGTAACCTTTCTGGTTTTTTATTAACTGACCAATGAACAATTATTACATTGTTCGATTTGGGTCAACTATGTGCCCAGCCTTATTTTAAAACAAAGTGTGCATTAAAAGAACTAGTCTTTGGAAACGAGGCAAGGAAATTCGATATACTTGTAGGTGGCCCAAATTTGCCATATTATATTGATGCCTACGGCCTTGTATGGGGATCAAAATGAAATAAAAACCATGTAAATAATAGATCTAATTTAATAATTAATGCATAAGGTTATATAGGTAAGTAGCAGTTTAAGGTAAGATATCATCGATTTCATCATCATCCCCCCCGATGGCCTTCCAGAAGGTGGCAACCACCTGTTCGGCACAGTTCCGGCGGTCCCGTGCCGGCAGGGACTGGATGCTCTCCTTCATGGACTGCAGCTGCGAGAACAGCTCCGTGAAGTCTGCGTTGTCTCCCTCTAGATTCAGATCTGGAACAGTTCAATTATCCTTATTAGATATATGAATATTAAACCCCTCATGTGAATACTGCACAAGAGTCCCAACTGCTCGCTGCTAACTGGAGCCAGTGAGACTATTGTTATGTTGTGAGGTTGAGAGTAGTCGGGAGTACCTACCTAGCTATTCAGATCTGCTCACCAAACATGGCTAAAACCATTTAAAGCCACGTTCAAATATGAAAGATTAAGAAAGAGACGTTCAGATGGTTTGGGCATGTAGAGCAAATGAATAAACAAAGGAGTTTAAGGAGAATATATGAATGGGGACACCCGAGGAAGACGTGGCACCATCAAGTGAATGTCAGATACTTGAGTCGGGCCATGTCAAGAGTCAGAATAATAGTATGTATGAATGTGAATGAGGCAAGGAGTATGCACCAAGACCGAGTTGTTTGGCAGTCCCTCCTCTTTACCCTACCCCTGCGAAAAATGGCGTCATGGTTAGTTAGTTTCGATTCTGAATAGTGGTCTTTCACTAGAGCGTCAAGTGAGTGTCTATCAGCCTTTTGATTTATTACAGAAGTTAACTTTTATACTTATTGAAAAATGTATTACTGTTTACGAAGATATAAACCAATAGATGTTTTGTGTGCCCATTCTGGTAGAATTGATCAATCATCGAAAATATCCAAAATCTTAAAAAGATAATAAATTTCATTGGAGATAAGTACAAACATCTTCTGTAAATAGGTGACAACAATTTTCTTCCAAATCAGGATAGATCACATTATTTCTTATCTGATGATGTGCAATGCTTAAAGGATGCTTCAATGCAGGTGATGCATGAACTTTAGATTTCTTGGGGTGCAACTGGTACTTCAAATTTTGTTAAAAAAAAAACTCTCCAGAATAAGGCGGCCAACCGTCCCGCATTCTGCGGGACCGTCCCGCATTGACAGCTGTAGTCCCGCATTGCAATATTTACAAAAATTGTCCCGCAAATCGTCTAAAGCGTCCCGCATGTCCCGCATTCGTATACTTTTTGGTATTATCTATGGTAGTCAAATAAACTTCCTCTATCTTTAGTCTATTTTAGCCATTTGGTTAAGATTTGTCCCTAGAAAAGGCCCGAAGATATCGATCTAGGGTTGCTTTATGTTAACAAGCAAGAGTCAAAGAGCGCCCGTGTAGTAGCGATTGAGTTGTTTTGTTTACGAATTAGTGCATGTCGTGACATGAAATATTGATAACCAATATTTATCATTCAAATTAAATCAAATAATTTGTTGACCTTGCCGCCGACCGCGAAAAAGCGATGTTGTAAGTTGTAAGTTCAGAGAAAACTTTCGAAAAGAATTTCTTTTTTTGCAAAAGTATTTACCTTTATTTCTGAATAAAGTTTTAATTCGCCGCATACAGATTTAATGTAAACCAGTTTTGTGTTCAGAATGTAAAATTCCAGTTGGATTTGTCTGCTGACATATTCTCTAATTCGAAGTGGGAATTGGAGGGGACCCCACCCGACAAAGTGCATTTATAAAATTCTAGTGTGCTGCCAGAATCGAAGAGAAACCATTTTTGTTCTGAGCATAGTTTTAATTCGCCGCATACAGATTTAATTTCTACCACTTTTGTGTTCAGAATGTAAAATTTCGTCTGCTGAAATACCTATTTTGAAGGAAAATATTCCCTTATTCGAAGTTCAGTAATAAAATTCTAGTTGCAGAATAAATATGTGCAAGAATCAAAGAGAAATCATTTTTATGTTCTGAGTTTAGTTTTTATCATAATTTTGAATTAATTCGCTGCATACAGATTTAATTTAAACCAGTTTTGTGTTCAAAATGTAAAATTCCAGTTTGATTCGTCCGCTGACATATTTCGAAGGAAATTATTATCTTATTCGAAGTGCAGTAATGAAATTCTAGTTGCAGACTATGTATGTGCTTCCAGAATCCAGAAAGAAGAGTGTAGTATTCATTTGCCGCATACAGATTTAATTTCAACCATTTTTGTGTTCATAATGTAAAATTTCGTCTGCTGACATATTTCGAAGGAAAATATTCTCTTACTCGAAGTGAAGTCATAAAATTCTAGTTGCAGACTATGCATGTGCTGCCAGAATCAAAGAGAAACCATTTAAATTTTCGCCGTATGCAGATTTAATTAAAAACCGGTTTTTGTGTTCAGAATGTAAAATTTCTGCTGTGGATTAATTTGCTGACAAATTTCGAAGGAAAACATTATCTTATTCGAACAGTTATGAAATTCTAGTTGAAGACTATGTCTGTGTTGCCAGAATAAAAGAGAAACCATTTTCATGTTCTGAGTGTAATTTTTTATTCGCCGCATGCAGATTTAGTTTAAACCAGTTCTGGGTTTAGAATTTAACAAAATAAATAACACGTTGCATATTCATACTATTACAAGGTTACCAATCTCGATTTCCGAGATAACACTTATAAATTTGTGGTAGAATTCATAAACATGATTTTTATTGGAAGAATACTCTTTCTCTCAATTATGTGGTTATAAAAATCTGCCTAAAGCGGTCGTAATTAAAAAATAAATAAAAAAAAGTTTCTACCCCCCCCCTACGCTACGCCAATGTGTCCCGCATTGATATTTTATAAAGTTGGCCGCCTTACTCTAGAACCATCTATTTATCCAAACATTTTGTGAGAAACTTAACCCAGGCACAACCATTCTTATTTTATGACATGGGGTATGGATATAAAAAAAATCTTTACAAATTATTCCCAGCCAGGCCTTTCAAATAAAAATAAACGCAAACGTTTAGATTTATTATTTAGCCAAGTGGGTCGTTCGACATGGGCTTGGCCCGTGGATTGTGTATCACTACTTTAACCACTCCGATACGTAAGCGGATATACATGATAATATAATGATAGTAGTCAAGTACAATAAGCGTTTTCTCACGTCAACGCGTGTATTTCCACAGAAATCGTTATAGCTTCGTTATTGTTCTAGTGACATCCCTAAAACAAAAAGTAGAAGGTCCATTATAAATTAAGCTACACATCACTATTCAGGTTGTCCATAGAAATACATAAAAAGATCTATTTTGTCAGATACATCATAGATACAGATTTTACACCTTCATGGAACACCTTCTGATTTATTTGTGTAGGCACCAGACGGAAAAACAAAAACAAAAATGGGGTATCCATAAGCATTTCATTAAACATAATTAAAACACAAACACTTTCTTTCGAAAAATTGTGCTTTCTAAATTCAAATGGGATGGAGATCTATGGCTGTTTTTGGTGCAGCCCGCAAGCACTTTTGGTGTGTCATGCTGAAAGAACGAGATATGAAATTCGAGTTGCAGAGTATGTGCTGTAAAGATTGGAGGAAAACCATTTTCATGTACTGCATGCATTAATAATACATAATTATAATTAAAGCTGGGGACTCGCACCTTTACTATCTCATCTTTTCCAGTTGCGGTTTCATCTGCTTATTCTTATGTTACAAGAGGAGTATAAAATACTGTTTGCTAATTCGGAGGAAATCCATTTGCATATTCTGAGTGCATAATAGAATGCAGATATTATATGGGCTATATATTATCTGCATAATAGAATGCAGATATTATATGGGCTATATATTGTCTGCATAATAGAATGCAGATATTATGTAGGCTATATATTATATGCATTTTTATATTATTTAGTTTATAATATATAATGATATACAGGTGCAGTTATCGCATAATAAATAAGTGCAATTATGAAATTCTAGTTGTAGGCTATGTGCTGCCAGAATCGAATGAAAACCATTTTCATGTTCTGGATGAAGTTTTAAATAAAGCGAGTTCCCACAATCAGATTCACTCTTAAATTAAAACCAGTTTTATGTACAGAATGAAATGATAAATAACCAGTAGTAGTGGATTTATCGAAGAAAACCATCCCCATGTTTCGAAATAAGCTTTAAATTTGAGATGAACATCACATGCTGCAAAATTCAGAGGAAAACCATTCGCTTCTTCTTTGTCCTACTATTATTTAAGATGTTGGACCTTGCGCAGAATCACTCTTAAGTTTATTTATTTATACTGGGTTTTACAGATGTTCGCACTTACGTGAGAACAATCCAGTTATAAAAGCTCAGTTATTACACAATTACAAAAATCTACAATTACATACAATTAAATACAGATACATACAATTAGAAAAACAAAAACATCACAAATAAAAATACAGAATTATATACAAGCTCACTCAAGTAACACATTACAATGAGTGGCAAGAGACATAAGAACTACAGAACAAATAAGACATAGTACAAGTTTTGTGTTCTAAATGTAACGTAAAAATTCAAGATGCGAACTCCTCTGCTGACACAATGCAACGGAAATCTATTCTCACTTTCTGGATGCAAATATAAATTTCTAGTTGCTGAGTTTATGAACATGATGTCTGCTGGTCATGCATTTATCATTTTTTTATTGAATAATTAATGTCTGATGTGATGAGAACCAAAGTGAGGATGAATATCTACAGCTCAAAATGCTGACTAATATCTATGAGAACCGAAGTGAGGACGAATATCTATAGCTCAAATTGCTGACTAATATCTATGAGAACCAAAGTGAGGACGAATATCTACAGCACTGGCAGAGGTTGGATTTGCAATTATGTGTAGCATATTAGAATAACGTAATATAGCGTATGCAGTTTGAAAAACTTAATTCATGTATGTATTTTTAAGAGGGGATGCAGCACAGCTTCTCCAGGTACGAAATTGGAAGTCAGCCGCTGAGGACAGGAGGAGTTGGAGGCGACTGTTGCAGGACGCCAAAGCTCGATATGGGCTGTAGCGCCATCGAAGAAGATGTATGTAAAAATCCCTAATATCGGACTATTGGACACATTTAGCTGATTATTAAGTATTTGCCCTCTGTAGATATTAGTCCCACCTACGCTCCATAGATATTAGTCACCACTGGGTCCGTCATAGATATTAGTCCGACCTTAGCTCTGTAGATATTAGTCCTCACTCTGAAGTTCATAGATATTTGTCCAACATATGAGCTGTAGATATTCGTCCGAAATACAGGGTGTAGATATTAGTACCTGGAGTCCACCGCCAACAATAAAAAAATAGTCATAAATGTGCAATATAGAGCTAATAACGCTCATTTCTCACATAGATGTTATGAATACTTAAAAATTTAGTTCAAATTGTATCAGTCCGAAGATGCCGTTATAAGGTGAAACCGGTCCAGTCATAAATAGAAAGTGTAAAAGATGTTTTAATGGATAAAAAAGTAATATTGATAATAATAATAACCTGCGGGATGGGTTCCATTAGATTTGCTATTTGTCTTCATCTCCAGGTTAGACCAGGTATGTGCTTCCAGAGCCTCGATGATTCTGTCCGCCCCCTTCTTGTCAGGAATGATATCATTATACTCCTGGCCTTCCGTGTCGGTGTCCTGTAGCTCTATCAGCTCATAGCCGTTCTCCAAACACCAATTCAGAGCCACCGATTTGCTAACTCCGTGCGCACTAATGTCTTCAAAAGTGTCACAGATCAGCAGGAGTATTTCTGGATCCTCTTTCATAGAATCACTCCATTTTTTAACCTTCTCGAAAGATTCTGCCTAGAATATAAAGAGAAAATATGAGCTACTGTGACAATTATTTTTAGGCTCTCCATTGTTTAACCCAGGGGTCTCCAAACTTTTCAGCCTTAGGGCCATACTGTTCCCTCCAGTAAGTTCCAAGGGCCAAAACCGTTTTAATTTTCCTACCATTATCATTCATGGTTCATGGGGTGAGGTTTGTCCAGGTCTTGGCGGCGGATGCGTCTGCCCACCTGCTGCGTGGCGGGCCGGATCGAGAGAGACTGGGTGAGGAACGCCTTTTGACCTTTCCAGCCAAACTATCTCGACTCATCGCCTTGCACCGCAGTTGCAGGGACGGATTCATACGTCCGATACTCCTGGACACTAACCCCCAGATTCCTACCCACCCCTCATTTCTTTTCCTTCCCAGAACTTCCTATCCTTCCCTTTCTTAAAAAAACCTTCACACAGCATCCGCTAAGATGACATAGTCCCTGAGGCAAAATATTTTCCTCGGGGTTTCCTGTGTGGAGTTAATGTAAAAAGAAAAAATACGCTTGCTAAATTCACTAGTTCAATTACTATTGTATTGTACTGTATTTTCACGATTACAATACGGCATCTAGGTGGTTACACGCAGAAATAGGTAGTGAAAGTACCCTCCATCCATCGCACAGATAGTGCTAGTAGTAGGTACTTTTTCTCGAATAATCTCGTTGGTTTGATTTTATACTTGTCATCAAGCTTTACCTAGCAAGTAAATAAAACCGAGTTACTATCATTTTGTGTTTTTTCCAACTTATCACAACAATAAGCCGTTAGCTGTCGCGGGCCTGATTGATGACACTGGTCATAAACTGTCGCGGGCCGGATTGATGACACTGGCGGGCCGGACTTGGCCCGCGGGCCGTAGTTTGGAGACCCCTGGTTTAACCCATAGATTCTCAACCTTTTTTTGCCCACCGCCCCCTTTGACAATATTTTTTTTTCTGGCGCCCCCCAACTACTTTTACATACCATCTTAGGGGGGGGGGGGGAGGGGGATGGGTTATGGCTCCTATCCTATTTCTGAGAAGAAGATTGTTAATTAAAGCGCGTACTTAATTATACAGAGAAGTATTTTTATTAACATTGAAAAGGTATTGAATTTATAACTTATTTAACGAGATGGTTGAATCTGATGCGTTTTAAGAAGTTTGTTTATATTATTTAGGCTCGATTTTACTTAAAAACAAACGTAAGTCGCCGCGTTCAGTAATATGGAGCCTATTTCTCTTTTTGGTTACCAGCGTTGCTACAGAACTGATTCCACGTTCAGCTAAATAGGACGATGGGAATGCTATTAAAAATCGTTGAACTATCGACCATAATCCTGGGTATAGTTGCGAAATCGGCTTCTGCAGCCAAAACTCTTGGTAGCCATTCTTAAATTTAATTTTTAATTCCTCATTTGTCGTCATTTCTATTAGTTCTTCTTCTAACTGGGATGACCCTGCTGTGTTGACATTTGAAAAAGGATCCAAAACCCAATCTGGTATGTCTTCGTTTAAAATATCCTGGAATCGTTCCTTGAAATCACTGTGGAGGTTTTCCAAGTGTTGAATGTAAACAAGCAAGTCGTCGTTCTTGAATGATACTGCTGATAAATTTGGGAAGTTATTAAATTCCCGTCTGCCGCTATTTCTTTTGTATAATAGCAGTTTTGATACAAAAGCTGCAACACAATTTTTTGTCTTAATCAAATTGAAGACGTCGCCTTGAAGTTGGAGATTGACATCATTAAACAATTTATACAGGTCTGTCAAGTACGCAATATCTTTCTTCGATGAGGTGAGGTTGTCGCGCAATTCTGTGTCTTTGTTTCCTAGGAACTCTATCAGAGACTCAACCTTTTGACAGCCAGCGCACCTCTGTGTGAAGCAGCAATCGGTTGAAATCTTCTTCATTGGCAATGCAAAGCTGACCAAATAATCTGTCATTCAATGAGTTACTTCTGATTTTATTAACTGCTCTCATAACATATTGCAGTGATGTATGGAGGCGTTCACTCAGATTTTTTGCAACCAATTGCTGGCGATGAATTACGCAATGCACAGCAAGCAAGTCAGGAACGTTATTTTTTAAGCATGCTATGAAGCCTTTGTGACGCCCTGTTATAGCTTGGGCGCCATCCGTAGCAGCTGACAAAATATTATTCAAAGGAATTTTCTTTTCGTCACAAAACTTTTCCAGAGTATTAAATATGGTTTCTCCTTTTTTATCTGTTTCCAAATTTGTAACAAACAATAGTTCTTGACATATTTTATCATCTTTGATGAACCTCACGTATGAGAATAACAATGCTTCATTGGTTGGCGAAGTGGACTCATCCAGCTGAATTGAAAATCGACAAGACTGCAGATGATTGCACAATGATTCTTCAATATTTTCAGCCATTTCATCAATTCGTCTTTGCACAGAACTATTGCTCAAAGGAATTCGGATAATATCTTCAGCTGGTTTATGGAGCACAGTGGTTATTACTTCTTTTACTGATGGTAAAATTAAATCTTCCCCAATAGTATGTGGTTTGCCTGTTTTAGCAATCAACAATGAGATATTGTACGAAGCTCGAAGTCCATCATCGTCTTGCTTAGAAGCTGTCGAAAATTGTTTTGATATAGTTGGCTGAATTTCGTACTTCTTTTTCATGTCTTGAAAATAGGTCACATCTTTGTCTTTCTTATCCGGGTGGATTTTATTAAAATGATCTTGAAGCCTAGAAGGCTTCATCGCTTCATTTGAAAATATTTTTCGACAAATAAGGCACATTGGCGATGATCGATTTGTAGGATTTTCGATAAATCCGTATTTAATATAATCCACACCATATTGCCGTATCTTCTTTTTTACTTCCGACATTTAGAGATACGTGAGCAAAAGATTAACTCTTAAAACCCTGTTATTAATGGCGCGCGTTAATGTTAATGAACATAAAATGATAAATCAGTGCCTTTATATAGGTTGGAGACATATAACACGCTTCGACAGGAATAAAATAAACACGCAGTGACACGCTTTCAAATATTAGTAAGATGTATCTATTCTCGTGACTAAGCAAGCAATGGAACCGAGTTGTTTGGCGGTCAATCCTCTGTGCCTCCCTCTGAGGGAAGCAGCCTGATGTTATTAGAGAAGCGGCCTGATGTTATTAGCTACCATAACTGAAATGGTGGGTATATAATAAAGACTAGTAAACAAGACGATGTATAAATGTGGTTAAAACAAGCAGTCTGACCGAGTTATTTGGCGATCCACCATCTCTGCCTACCCCTGCGGTTAAACTATCTGACGGTATTATAGTCTGTTGGGATGGCTGAACTAGTAGGTTTGGACTTGTATGTAAATTTAACGATGTAGGAATGTCAATGAAGCAAGGAGTATGCAGTAAATGACAAAATATGTATTGCTAGTTTTAATTATGTGTCAAAATGTACTGCAACTGCACTTATGATCCAACATAGTTTGAGTTCACCCATGAGTTTCATACCTTTTGAGAATATAATGCAAGCTATGAATTGTACACGTTTTTATAAATTTACGAAATAAATATATAACCATGGAAATGCACCAGCACCAACACCAACAGAAGCTACTCTATAATTACGGTCCCCACAGTCTCTGAAACAGATAGATAGAGCAACGAAGCGCGTTGGCGACTGAAATGGTATTAGGTTTGTTGATGATTTTGCACAAAAAAACCTATCCCATTTCAGTCGCGCCGCCGTGACTGAACCGCTATAGATTTTGTAAATACGCCACCCGGCGCAGAAATAAATCGCGGACTTGTCGCGGAGACAAAGGCGACGCAGGAACAGAATGGATCGGGGGCTAAGGGGCTGTCTTGTCGACGCATGTAAGCTCACTCGTTGACTCCCGAATGCATTGACGACACTGAGCAAGTTAGATCAATACACAGATAATACTGTCAATTCTTGCAGGTTATAATTTAATAGCTACAAACTTTTTTTTTATTAACAGGATTTTATTAACTTCGCCTGTATTTATGTATGTATGAGATATTTCACGTGAAATCAGAAGATTTAAATTTAAAAAAAATATATATTCTAATCAACAAATTAAAATTTTCATTTATAAAATTTATTGTAGATCTGAATGTAACGGAATCTATCAGTTCAATTTTCATTCACTTCCCGAACTCTCGAATGAATTTTCGCAAACGTGATAAAAATGATTAAAATACACACAATAACAAAATTACCCATTAAAGTTTACTTTGGTTTATTAGTATGTGATTAGCGTGTTTTGTTTGTCTTTTTTAGACCATATTTTTTTACTTGCCAACGCCCCCCTGTGCCATCTCAACGCCCCCCAATTGTCTCTGGATCTTCTACCGCCCCCCTGAAGGTCTCAAACGCCCCCAAGGGGGCGTTATCGCCCACGTTGAGAACCTATGGTTTAACCCTTAATAACACAAACAAATTCATGGGTGCAATAAGAGGTGAGAAAACAGCTCTCAGCAATTTTTACAAAGGATTGAAGTGTGCTTCCGTGGATAAAAATTCTGTTTTTTATATGTTAACCTCTCATCTGTCGCGCGATTTTAACCCTTATGTATCAAGAAACTGTATGAAGAACAAGGTCAGAATTGCTTGCGCCAATATTAATCTAAAATACCATCTAACATTCAACAGATTAAGGCTTATTTATCTGACGTATGGAAATAATAATGAAACTCGGCATTAAGCTTATCTTCTGGACCCGATTCGCTGCTATTCTGACCATCATCGTGTTCTGACTGAGCTTCAAAATATGATGTTTCTGAACCATTCTGCAATATTAAAAGCTTGAGCAATCCAAGTATAGTTTGGCACGAAAGTGTAGAAATTTATTAATTTGGAACAAAATTTTTTCATTACTTATGGTAACACCAAAATACTAGCTTTGTCAATGACGTTACGTATGGCTCTTGGCTTTACTGACTTAAATCGTGTAGAATATACTGAATATCGCTCGTTTAATGATTATTTTTTCATTGTTTGCCTGTGCATTGTTTGAATTGAATAAAAATGAACAAACCAATACGTAGTGGCGCAAGAGAAGTTATATACTACGTTTTTCAACGCTGCCTAGCCGATTATCGCGCGAAGAAGCTCCTATGTAATTTGTAAGATGTTTACAAATGAACTACAGAAATGACTGGTACGTAGTATAGTTTTTTAATGAATTTCATAAGTATTACAAGATTTATGCCAATTTTCGAGCGATTATAACCATTACAATCTGATTTGAGGTTATGCTTAAAAATACGAATTTGACATTTCCATTTGACAGTTAATATTAGGCCACAAGAAAAAGGGAATAACTCAATTTAAAAATAATAATAATAATAATATGCAACTTCTTTAAACTCATAGAAATTAACTTTTTTCTTAAATTTCTCTTTCTTTCTTTCTAAATGAATATTATCTGGTGTGTTTTTTTTAAAACTACCTTTCTGAATAGTAAGATGAATCGTCAAGTAATGGGAAAAGGCAGATGGAAAATTTGAAACACTGGGAAAACGGAAAATAGCATAATAATAATAATATGCAAAAAAATGCTAATGATTGGAAAAATTGTTGCAAACACGTGATGAAAATTGAGGCAGAATATTATGCACGAGGCAGTACTATACATGTTGACATCGATGAACTGACAATAAGCTTAGGGGGCATACATTAATTACATGAGCTCAAAAGGGAGTCCAGCAAAATCTCATGTTACTTGAAAAGAATATACGAAGTGGCCCAAATTTATCTCACCAATAGAGGGGGAGGGGTCTAGATTGGAAGAAAAATTGCTCACGTAATTAATGTATGCCCCCTTAGATGAAGATGAAGATACGGAAGAAGAAGAATCTCATGAGGACAAAGACAATAATGTCGGGTGTTGAATTAATAGACTCAAAATTTTAAGTTTTTATTTTCTAATGCATAGGTCTTAGTTTTGTTTCTTTGCTTCTAAAACACTGGGATTTTTTTTTTACCTTATTCGGAGCACGATAACCTGTGCCGACTTGCACCGAATCATATTCATATAAGTTGCGCGGAAGTAGCGGCGCGCACTCCCGGTATTTGTCATTTTTTTCCAGTTATTCTCGTGATTAACACGTATTGTTTTACATTTAAAAGATGGCAGAATTAAGAAGCAGTAAAAAAAGTGTTTTCTTAGTTGGTGACGTAAATTATCAAATAATAGGCGGAAAGTTACCGTCTAACCGGCAAGTTCTCGCAGTACTTTTTTTTAACATTCGCAAAGTTGAAATTGACTGTTAGTGAAAACACGAATCTCGTCATTCTAGAGTGTATTATATTTTGGGAAAAAGCTAGAATCCCTATCAGAGCTATACCTAAGGGTGTAAAAAACTTGTGGATCATCACCATGTTTGGAGGGAGTTGCAAAAAAAAATTCCAAAAAAACCCACTTTATGACTGGAACCTCGATGACAAAATACAAATAATGTGCTGTGACACAACTGCGTCTAATACAGGGCGATTGAAAGGAGTTTGTGTACTTTTGCAACAAAGACTAGACAGGGAATTACTACTCTTTGCTTTCCGCCATCACGTTTACGAACTTGTTTTAAAATGTGTGTTTGAAACAAAAATCCAACAAGTCACAAGTAGCCCTGATATCCCAATGTTCAAAAAGTTTAGAGACAACTGGAAAACTAGGTATTAATCCTGCTGTTATTGAAACATACACTGATATCGTCAAAAAACATTTTTATTATACAAAAATAGAAGAACTGTCGACATTTTATAATCAAGAACTGCAAAAAACCATTGTACGTGACGATTATCGTGTACTGATTGAACCATCTATTATTTTCTTAGGAGAAGATAATGAGAAAAAAATTAAAATCAGACCTCCTGGAGCAATGCATCAAGCAAGGTGGATGGCTAGAGCTATTTACTCTTTAAAAATTATGTTTGTTGCAATCCCAGTTCAAAATTAGCGCCAAGGATAAACGAGCACTTCAAGACGTTTGTTTATTAATTGCGGTTATATATGTGAAACCCTGGCTTGGATGTAGTCTGGCGGTGAAGGCACCAAATCAAGATTTGTGCTTTTTAAAGAGGCTTAAGGAATATGAAACTGTTGAAAAATTGATCTCCAAAGCAGCCCTGAGCAAGTTTAGTCAACATCTTTGGTACTTGTCAGAAGAAATTTTCATTTTATCATTTTTTGATGATGAAGTTAATGCACAAACCAAGGGAAACATTGTAGTGAACTTACAAAGAGAGAGTTTGTATGATTCTGGGAAGAGATACATTCCATCGAAAGAAGATATGTCTGATTTTTGTATGGTAAGTAGGAATACATAGTTTTATTTTTATGAATACTGTTTTCACTAAACTGATAATAATACTTATTTATTATTGCAGGAAAATTATTAAGTGATTTTGTGTCTGTCAAAAGCACAAAATTTATATTCTCGATTAAAAATTGATGAGAACTTCCTCTAGAGACCCATTTCTACGTGGGACGAAGATGTTGTCTATATAGAGGCAAAAAGAAAAGTTATTTCTAAGGGCAGTTAATGATACAGCTGAAAGAGCTGTAAAACTTATGCAAGATTTTCATGGTTTGATCACTGCAAAGGAAGAACAAAAGCAATTTTTGCTATGCTGTGCGCAAGAGCATAGAAATCTGTATCCAGACTGTAAAAAAGAGACCCTCAAAGGAAAATATCCTGCCTGATCTGTAATTTTATCTTCTTTTAATAAATATTTTTTTAAATATTCATATTTAGGCCGCTTATTTTGTACTGTGTATGACTTATTCCTTCTGTGTACTCCCTGTATGTAATAAAAGTTTATTATTATTATCATTATTTCAATTGATTTAGCTACATAACGAAAAGGGTTAAAAATAGCAATTTTCAAAATCTTCAGAGCTCTGTCGGCACGGGTTAATGTTGACGTAGGAAGATAAAATTTTGTATGAATAAGTCTGGGTAGTTCCAAAAGAAATAGTGAGTACGCATTTTGATATCCAAAAAAAAAAATTTTCAACCATATAAGGGATGCCCTAACCTACGTGTTTATATCGAAATAAACGCCCACTTAAAACTTGTTTTGTTTTATTTTACTTCTATTAAATTCCAGTTTTTTGTGTAAAATTTTTGAAAGTACAAATACGCTATGAAATATGCATTTTGGCCGAAGTGGTTTTAAAAACATACATTCATTGTCTTATGAGCCATCTGGTTGTTGCCATTTAAAACCTAAAAAACGATCGCAGCGCCATAATTTATTTTCTACACTTTCTTGCCAAACTGTAG
This sequence comes from Limnephilus lunatus, assembly GCA_917563855.2. Lineage (NCBI taxonomy): Eukaryota > Metazoa > Arthropoda > Insecta > Trichoptera > Limnephilidae > Limnephilus > Limnephilus lunatus. The sequence continues at coordinate 50,596,680 of OU830600.1, forward strand.
ATCGTTTTTCTTTTCATTTGTAATTCGTACCATCCAATTCCTTGCAGGTCTAATTCTTCTATTGTCGGGAGAGTTGCCACACCAGGTTTAGTTTAGATAAGTTTAAATGTATAACAGAAGCCCAGCAGTCCCGTACGGGACCGCGGATTTGCATCGTTCAATGCCCAACAGTCCCATACTTGACTGGTGATTATGGTGAGAATATTTCACAAAAAATGCTTGGGCAGTGGGCTACCTTTATTGCATGCGGCGCACGGTCAATTAAAGGTTAAATCTATCATATGCTACGTAAAACTATTGGGATGCAAATATTTCGCCAACTGCATTATATTTTATGACAGAATATTTTTGAATTTCACTAAAAATTCTCTTCCACTTGTGTTTTTGCAGGCATTTTTCGGTACTTTACTGTCAAATTCATTATCTATGTCTGTCTCTGGAATCTGTTGCCATTTAAATGACGTTAAAAGTTGTATGCAAGAACAGCACGCTGACTGGACACTAAAACCAGCCCCACATAGCCATTTTTGATATTTTAAAAACTTTTTTTAAACTACATATTATGATAAAGGAACTGTAGAACACAATAAGCCATTTTACTCCAAAACAACTCCTTACACTCTTATGACACTCATGTCTTAAATTGTATTATAAAATCATCAGTGTATGCATGCATCTACCCACTTACTGCATAGCAGGGTGGATCGGTCGATTGTGGCGGATCGGATTGGGAGAGACAGGTTGAGGTAACCTAGATCTAGACCCTTGCACCATAGTGGGAGGGATGGATTCATATGTCTGTCACTCCTGTGAACACATTGACCCCAGATTTCTACCCCCCCCCCCTCCCCTCCCCATTGCCGTCATTTTGCCATTGTGCAAGTTTTTTGTCTTAAACGAACTGGCAGATTTATAAAAACTTTGTGTTATTTCCGCTTCGCAATTAAAGCTCTATAGATGAAATATTTCTGAATGTAGCCAAATACTAAAAACTGTTTTTGAAAGGTTTATCAAATAAGCTTTCAAATTGAATTATTACAAATAAATATTACCATTTGTAAACATAAAAATTTAGAATGCAAACATAAAAACATTGTAAAAATGACTCGCGTGATGTTTCTATGTGAAAACGGTACTAAAATCACGAATAATGTAAAAAAAAAACACTTATTCTATCGTATAAATGTATAATAAACAATTTTGTCACCACCCTTTTTTGCCATTTCATACAAGAATATTTAATAAAAAATTAACAATGTCTATAGTCGAACAGATACCAAATGCACTCCCAAAATTTCACACGGGGATTAACGTACAGTCAAAACTCCGAAAAAACCCAAACTCGAAAGACACTCTATAATGGTGGAGTGTCTTTCGAGTTTGGGTTTTTCGGAGTTTTGACTGTACTTTAATCCCCGTGTGAAATTTTGGGAGTGCATTTGGTATCCGTTCGACTATAATGGCGCATAGGCAATTTGACGGGTGTAAACTGTTTCTACAAAATAACTCTTTTCTATCTATTTCTATGGACAACTTTGAATAGAGATGTGAAGCTTGATTTAATATGAATCTTCAACTTTTTGTTTTAGGGTTGTAACTAGAACAATACCGGAGTTATAACGATTTCTGTGGGAACACACTCGTTAGCTTGAAAACAAGGTTTATTGTACTTGACTGCTATTGTTATATTACCGTGTAAACACGCTTTAGGGGTCGGAGTGGTTAACACAATCTTAGCGGTGTACTTTACAAAAACCACAAATTCTGTAAAACAACAACATGTCTCCGTAGAATATTCTGGAATTTATTTGAAAAAATGTATTATTTTTCTGTGGTTTTTTTTTTCAATAAAGAAATAATAGAACATATATGGAATTTCTCAGTTAAAACTTTTGGTTGTGTTTTTTTTTATATTAGCTTCGCACAGGAGGCCCGGAGGAATATAATTCCCCTCAGGGCCTATGTCATCTTTGGGGATGCTGCGTGGAAGGTTTTTTGAGGAAAGGAAGGAAATGAAAATCTGGGAAGGAAAAAGGTATGAGGGGTGGATAGGAATCTGGGGGTCAGTGTCTCCAGGAGTAACGGACATACGAATCCACCCTTCCCACTGTGGTGCAAGGCTATGTTCCGAAAGAGACCCGCTGCAGGGGTCAAAAGAATTTTCTCAACCAGTCTCCCGATCTGGCCTGCCACGTAGTTGGCGGGCAGACTCATTCGCCGTCAAGACCTGGCCAAACCTTACCCCATGAACCCGGGCACGATAGTTTTTTTTCCCTCCTGAACATTTTTACAAATGGTTCTTCCGCAGTATTGGACTTACACTGACGATTTTATAATACTTTAAGACATGAGTGTAATAAATGATATCGGTAGCCTAGGAACGAGAGGAAAAATCATAAGCTTTGCTGACGATACAGTAATTGTATTCAACGAAAAAGATTGGATAAGTATCAAAAATCAAAGCTTATCATGCCACTGTCCTACCATAGCACACTCCAAAAGTATCAAATATCTTGGTATTGAAATTGATGATAATCTCCGATGGAACGCACACATTGAAGTAATCACAAAAATACTCACCAGGTACATTTACTTCTTTAGAGCCATCCGTAACATCCTCAAACTTAAAGGACATTAAGAAAGTGTACTACGCTTTATGTCAATCACAAATAGAGTACGGGATAACTGGATGGGGATCTGCCTTGCACTCACATGGACCGACTCAATATAGCCCAAAAAGGAGTACTAAAGACAATTTTGAAATTACCGGTTAGAACTCCGACAGAAGAATTGTTTCAAAGCATTCAAGTCTACAACATACAAAAACTTTATGCAAAAAATATTTTATTTAAAATTTAAAAAAACATATCAGAATACTCCACTGTCCAACATAGATACACAACCAGGGCAATAAACCAAAATATTCTAGCTACAGCCAGTTTGAAAACATCTTTTGGACAAAGAAATATGAAATTCAATGCGACAAAACTATACAACGCTCTACCAACTCAAACAAAAAATATAACAGAAATAAATAAATTTAAAACAAAAGTAAAAATATGGTTAAGAGAACAAAGTGAAAATGAACTATCAAACATACTGAAGACCATGTAAAGACAACTGGATACTAAATACAAATGTGGAAAAACTACAGGCCGCCTCAGAACAGGAAACCCTAGTGAGGAGGACTGTGAAAAAAAAAAGTACCTTATCATACCTTAATATAATATAATTTATAAATACATTATGTACAAATTTTGCTGTAGATACTAATAAAAAAATAAAAAATAAATAAATAAGAGCGTATGGAGTTGTTTTGGAGTAAAATGGCTTATTGTGTTCTACAGTTCCTTTTTAATAATAATAGTTTAAAAAGAGTTTTAAAAATATCAATAATGGCTATGTGACGCTGGTTTTAGTGTCCAGTCAGCACGCTGCTCTTGCATACAATTTTTAATGTCATTTAAATGGCAACAGATTCCAGAGACAGACATAGCGACCACTTGGGGTGATCTATGGCAGAGGTGTCGGTTATCCATTATGGTTGGTAGGTGTTGGTTGTGTTAAAACCATAATCTAATAAATGGATTCCCGGGCGGCGGTACCCATACCCGCCTCCCAAATTAAAGGAGTTGCCGAGTATCACCAACTATTTTATTATCATGGCAATGTTATTTTTTATTCCTAGTTGAAGGATAATAACTATAGAAAGTAGTTAAACTTATCTATCTTCTAGAACAGGGGTCTCCAAACGTGGATGTGTCTGCCCAACTGCTGCGTGGCGGGCCGGATCGATAGAGACTGGGTGAGGGAGGCGTTTTGACCCATCACCTTGCACCACAGTTGGAGGGACAATTTCATATGGATTCATACTCCTGGACACACTAACCCCCAGATTCCCACCTACCCCTCATATATCTTCCTTCCCATAACTTCCTATCCTTCCCTTCCTTAAAAAGACCCTCCACACAACATCCCCTAAGATAACATAGGCCCTGAGGGAAAATATTTTCCCCAGGGCCCCCTGTGTGGAATTAATATAAAAAGAAAAAATACGCTTGCTGAATTCGCTAGTTCAATTACTATTGTGTTGTACTGTATTTTCACGACTACAACACGAAATCTGGTAGTTACATGCGGAAACAGGTAGTGATAGTACCCTCTATCCATCGCTAACAGATAGCGCTAGTAGAACTTTTTCTCGAATAATCTCGTTGGTTCGATACTATATTTGTCATTAAGCTTTACCTAGCAAGCAAATAAAACCGAGTTACTATCACTTTGTGTTTTTTATCCAACTTATCAAAACAACAATAATAAGCCATTAGATGTCGCGGGCCGGATTGATGACAATGGCGGGCCGGACTTGGCCCGCGGGCCGTAGTTTGGAGACCCCTGTTTTGGAAGAAACCAAGTGCCTATTATGCGAGATAAAAGGGAAATTACAGATGCACTGTCAATAGAAATATATGGAACGGAGCGCTCCCGATAGCAGGCTTTCTAATTACACTCGGTTTATGTCGATTCCTCACATTGAGGTATATAACCAGAGTTTACATCAGCAACAAAATATGGGCCACAATTTAGGGCTAATCGGCAACGTAGAGATAACATGCGCTTCAGTCGGTTCAACAAGCGCTCGCCGGGTACAGATATCCAGTGATAATGCGTGCTTTAATCGGTTACGAGCAAGTTACAAGAACTTTTTGTGATAACTTCAAATGTTCCAGGCCGTGTAACGGCAGCCAGTTACCGGCCACTCTATTTTTTGAGTTTCTTCGCAGTCAGAAGGAGTCAGGTAGCATCCAGAGCCACCTTACCCCTCTTCCTACCATCCGGGCGGTAATATGGTTCCTTGCCAGCCCATAAAGGAGCCATCAAAGATACAAATTATAAATATACGTTTTGTTATGCATAAATAATATCATGTATGTATGTTTCTTACATTTTTACTGTCAAAGTATAGGATAAGTCCTTCTGTGGAATTACACAATTTTTCGGGGAACACATCATCATTTTTCAGCGGACAAATGTTGACACATGCCTTGTAATACTTTGTGTCAATTTCCCAGGAATATCCCTCGACATTTTCTGCTAGGTAAACGGGCTCTGGCAAATCTTCACGTTTAAGAATTTCTGTAAAAATGAAACTATTAAAAACACTAGACATTTAGGATAATCAGCAAAGTAAAATGATAATATTATCTAAATTACGTTTCACAATGGTGGCTGGATTTGTAAAATCACTAACGATCACAACACATGGTGAATGCAAGTCTAACATGTTAAGAAATGTTTCCACTTTCCACGGATTGATATTATCAGATTTAAATTTATTAGAAATAATCTGACAGCGGCATGATAATAATATTTTACTATGCACAAACGTCAAACGTCACATTGATTTTTGACAATCACTTGAATGTCGATTTCTCGAACCATAAATAAACAATAAACCACTCAAAAGAAAATTACAAAAAAAACTTTAGAGCTTTGTGATGAATAAATTCTCAAAAAATGTTTTATGTAAAGCAATCTACACCAAAAAATACATAAATACGGAAGCAATCTAATACGTAACTTCAAATGCAATGACAATATTAAGACGCAAAAATTTGTGCATCCCTGAAATAAATAAAAAAATATCAAACTCTCGAAAAGACAAATATATATAGATACAACAAAGTTTTACATGAAGTGATTTGCATGTAACTGATGTAACTGGCAGTTTTATTGAAAAATTCTAGAAAATACCAAAATCGATGAGTCGGTATCTACCTATTTGAAGAAACAATAAAATAATGCTGTACTCTAGCAACACCGAGAAATATCGGGTATTTTCTAGAATGTTTACTTCAAAACAACCGGCTGTCTTATTTTTTTTAAATATATATATAGTTACCAAAAATAATAAAAAATGAAATATTTAATATAAAAACATTTTTTGAAACCATTTTTTTTACCTGCGCTTGAGGAATTATTTACGATTTTGAATAAACAAATAGCTTATTGTCCGGAAGTCCAATAGTACCTTCTAGAATACACTGGATTGTTCTGGAGAGTCGGTCCATGTCTATATAAAAGCCGATTTCGGCGCGCACATGTTGTCATTTGAATATTGTGCCAGTCGCGAGAGGTTGCTAGTTTATCTCTGTACCCGAAGCAAGCCGGCTCAAGGCGTTTATACATAAAAAGTGAACAAATACTATTAAAAGGTGTGTGTGTTATATCGTGCGTTTCTTGGATTTCACTGTTGTGCCTGTATTGCAGTGGTCTTCCGCTTTATATTTTACCGATTTGTTACAAAATTTATAAAAATGCATTTTTCCGTTGGACGGAATTCTGCAATTGCGTGTTTGATTAATCTCGGCTGATACAGGCGTGGTTGAATGAATTAATCTAACTATTGTCTTCTGATGAGTCTCTTGCAGCTGCCTCTTTCGTTCGCCTGATTAAACTCAATAATATAATAATTCATTTTATTTTACATTTTCAGATGCCTGAAGAAACTCAGAATGCCGAGGTGGAGACCTTCGCCTTCCAGGCCGAGATCGCCCAGCTTATGAGCTTGATCATCAACACATTCTACTCAAACAAAGAAATCTTCCTCAGAGAATTGATTTCCAACTCCTCTGATGTAAGTATATTTTTCCTTTTGTTCCCGGCTGAAATCTAAACTCATGGTGTTCATTATATCTCTACTATTCGGATTTGTTAAAATTAATTCTTAGAAAAATACTTAATTAAATGCGTTTGCAAGTGTTTAAAAAACAAAGTCAATTCTATGTTTCCTCGCGAGTATAAATAATTCAATCGATCTGATGTTTTTAAAGTTTTATTTATTTTGTGAATGAAACTAATACACTTTTTTTTATTTTTTTTTTATCTAGGCCTTGGATAAGATCCGTTATGAATCTCTGACAGACCCATCGAAGTTGGAGAGTGGCAAGGATCTATTCATCAAGCTCATCCCCAACAAAAGCGAGGGCACATTGACCATCATCGACACCGGTAATGGCATGACCAAGGCAGATCTTGTCAACAACTTGGGAACCATCGCCAAGTCTGGCACCAAGGCCTTCATGGAGGCCCTGCAGGCCGGTGCTGACATCAGCATGATTGGGCAGTTTGGTGTAGGTTTCTACTCATCCTACCTGGTTGCTGACAAAGTTACCGTCATCTCTAAGCACAATGATGACGAGCAGTACATCTGGGAGTCTTCTGCCGGAGGCTCCTTCACCGTGGCTGTCGACACTGGGGCACCCCTCGGTCGCGGAACCCAGATCACCCTCCACATCAAGGAGGACCAGGCCGAGTTCTTGGAAGAGAGCAAGATCAAGGAGATTGTCAAGAAACATTCTCAGTTTATCGGTTACCCCATCAAGCTGCTCGTAGAGAAGGAGCGTGAGAAGGAACTGTCAGACGATGAAGAGGAGGAGAAGAAAGAAGAAGAGGAGGACGAGAGCAAGCCCAAGATTGAGGATGTAGGAGAGGATGAGGACGAAGATAAGGAAGACAAGAAAAAGAAGAAGAAGACCATCAAGGAAAAGTATACCGAGGATGAGGAACTCAATAAGACAAAGCCCATCTGGACAAGGAATGCTGATGATATCACCCAGGAAGAGTATGGAGAGTTCTACAAGTCCCTCTCTAATGACTGGGAAGACCACCTTGCCGTAAAGCACTTCTCCGTTGAGGGTCAGCTGGAATTCCGTGCCCTGCTCTTTGTTCCTCGCAGGGTCCCCTTCGATCTGTTTGAGAACAAGAAGCGCAAGAACAACATCAAGCTCTACGTCAGGAGGGTGTTCATCATGGACAATTGCGAGGACCTCATCCCCGAGTACCTCAACTTCATGAAGGGAGTTGTAGACAGCGAGGATCTACCCCTCAACATCTCTCGTGAGATGCTCCAACAGAACAAGATTCTTAAGGTTATCAGGAAGAACTTAGTGAAGAAATGCATGGAACTCTTCGAAGAGCTCTCTGAAGACAAGGAGGGATACAAGAAGTTCTACGAACAGTTCAGCAAGAACCTAAAACTGGGTATCCACGAAGATTCTGCCAATAGGTCCAAGCTGGCTGAGCTCCTTCGCTTCCACACCTCTGCATCCGGAGACGAGGCTTGCTCCCTCAAGGATTACGTGACTCGCATGAAGGAGAACCAGAAGCACATCTACTACATTACTGGAGAGAACAAGGAGCAGGTTGCCAATTCTTCATTCGTAGAGAGGGTTAAGAAGCGTGGTTTCGAGGTCATTTACATGACTGAGCCCATTGATGAGTATGTTGTGCAGCAGATGAAGGAATACGACGGCAAGCAGCTGGTATCTGTGACCAAGGAGGGACTGGAGCTGCCTGAAGATGAGGAAGAGAAGAAGAAGCGTGAGGAAGATAAGACCAAGTTTGAGGGTCTGTGCAAGGTGATGAAGAACATCTTGGATAATAAGGTGGAGAAGGTTGTTGTCAGCAACAGGCTTGTAGAATCCCCTTGCTGTATCGTCACCTCGCAGTACGGGTGGACTGCCAACATGGAGCGTATCATGAAGGCGCAGGCTCTCCGAGACACATCCACCATGGGATACATGGCTGCCAAGAAGCACTTGGAAATCAACCCCGACCATTCAGTTATCGAGACTCTCCGACAGAAGGCTGATGCTGATAAGAACGACAAAGCTGTAAAGGATCTGGTTATTCTGTTATTTGAGACTGCACTGCTTTCTTCTGGATTCACCCTCGATGAGCCTCAGGTTCATGCTGCCCGCATCTACAGGATGATCAAGCTGGGTCTGGGCATTGATGAAGAGGAACCGATGGTGGCTGAGGAAGCTGCTCCCGGAGATGTGCCCCCGCTAGTCGGAGATGCTGAGGATGCTTCCAGAATGGAAGAAGTTGACTAGGCTTTTGATTACACATGTACCACTAGTCAGTATTTACATGGGTATGATGTATGAAAGCCTCGTTTTAGCGGTACATTATAGCTTTTAAGGTTTTTTGTTCCCATTATCATTCCTACCAATGATCGAATATCTTTTGTTATAATTTTTTTTAATTTAATAAAGTACAAATAATTTTACTTTACATTCATTGTCTTTCCTTACATGCCCACCCTCTTTTCCCAAGTGATTTGTTGACCTCTCTACACAAATGGGAATAATCCTGGAAAACCGCAGTAGAACAATAAGCTCAAGAAAATTTAAAAAAATTATCGTTTTTCCTGGTTCCTCAGTTTGGTGAATAATGAGTCCAGGATGTAGGCAGATAGTTGAAAGCCTTTTCTAGATGCCTAAAGGGGTCTCCACACGGTGCTGCCGCAGAACTGTAGTCAAAAGCGCAGACTATACGATTTTTAGTCAGTTCTGGCGGCAGTTGGTACTGCGGCAGTACCGTGTGGAGACCCCTTAACTCTTCCAGAATGGACACGTTTGTGTGTCCAGCTGTCCATGGAATCCTGCCGAGCAATTCCGTGTTTTTTGTGGGATCGTTACTACATAACAGACATGATCTTGTCAGATTTGTGTGATTTTTATGGCTGTTATTTGCTTTTTCTATGTACAACGTACATTAAATGAATAAATAATCATGCATACTTGCAGGAATTCGTATTTAAATCGATCTAAACTAAAATATGTAAAAATCTGACAGGAGATAACGTCCTTTATCCAATAATGATCCTGGAGATAAGATACGGAATCGCTCGGCTGAGCATTTTTCTCAAGCACCACTTTTGAAGGCGTCTATCCCGCTATCTTTCGCTGGCTCTAAGTGTCCATGTTTTCTTGTTTTGGAGAGCCTACATCTATGTAATTAAATATTTAATTCTACCAAAATAGAATCGATTTTAAAAAGATTGGTAGGTTTTGAAAATATATGTGGGCGTGGCCTATTTCACAATACCAGACGAGTAATTTAATTTGTGTGGGCGAGTACCTTGATTGTATTCCTTAACTTGCTAGTCAAGCAATGTTGTAAATTCTTTCCCTACTTCTGTCGTGCCGTGCTGAGCTAAGAGCGGCACAGCACCCGCACTCCGTGCCCAACAGTAAAGTGATTCACAAAAAACCGACAAGCTAATGGAGCTCGTGGGAAGCATTCAGTATCAAAACTCATAATAACAAGTAAATTGTTCACATCAGTCATCGCTTTGATAATGTGGAAGGAAAATGTTATCAGGTCATTCATAAATGTTTGTAGATTTCCTTTATTACATATAAATTTATTGATAAAAGTCAAAGAATAAAAATCTCATTTCAGGCCATGGCCAGTTTTAATAATATTGTGGCTTTTCTAGTACAAGTCTATTATGGGAAAGAGGTCAAGGACAATGGAGTAAGTTTTCTTCCGCTTTTCTTGAAATTGAAAAACGCTGGATTGGTTGGCCTCATTTTTCTGCCTTGTATCTCAGGATCCCCAAATACTGGCTAGTCGTTAAAAAAAATGTAATAGTGGCCGAGAAGGATGTGCTTACTTTCCATACCTTTATATATTATGTATAATTATTTTTTATTGGTTTCAATCTCATTAATATTTCCTAGCATTGAGTAATCTACCTGGGACTTTTTATTCTACAATGGCTAAAAGTCATTTTAGATATTGTATTACAATTACATTGTAAAAGAAGACACCTGTGATAGAGCAGTGACTTCCTTAACTCCAGACTCGGGGGTCATGGGCTTCAAACATTACAGAACTAACTTACCCCTAACAGACAGAGTTGTAGATACTGTCAATAATCGCCCTGGTAAAACTGGCCTCAGCCGTTTCTAGTAACCAGATCTGAATAGTCAGGTACTTCCCAATCTTTCTTTTCCCCTCACTACTTCCTTCGGTCTCATAATACTCCCCGAATTGATATCAATGTCTGTGAAAAGTTAGGACTTTGATCTGCCGACATATCTTTACAGTTAAGCAGGATATATTTGGGCAATAGATAATTGGGTGAGCATCTAAAACTCCTGTTTTTTTTAACTCAACCATTCGGCATTACATTTGTCTGTAGATTCGTTAATTACGTTCCGGTGACCTTGTTCGACACTACCCTTTTATCACGTTCGCATGATTGTGAGTCCTACTAAGAGTTGTCAAATCGAAATAATCAATATTATGGTATCTAGGTACATGCCTAAAGAAACTTTGAAAAAAAGAATTCACATTGAGATGGTGACATTTCTTTGGGAAAATTGTATAATTCCTTACAAGAAATAAAAAAAGTTATGTAAAATATTTATGGTTAACCTCTTGAGTGGCACTGTATCCGATTGGCACAATCAAAAAGTTAATTACTGAGGTATTCTGGGAAACTGCTTATGGTATTATGTAAATTTTTAAAAAATTAAACAAATAACAGTGTAAACATTCTCGTACTCATAAACGGACCGGACCCCAGATGGACCAGGAAACTACTCGATATGGACAGAAACTCGCGAGCGGCTAGTACAGATGTGAGCTACTTTATTTATTTTTGCTTTGACTTATAAGATATAAGCCATTATAGATTTTAATCTTTCAAGATTTTAGAGGGAATTTGGACAATTATTTGTGAGTAAATGAAAAACATTTAAAAAAATAATTTTACTACATTTATTTAAAAAAAATTATCTTTCTACCTGTAGGACCAACCGGTGAGGAGGAATATATTGCTCCTGAATAGAGAATGAATCTTCCGAGATTGATATGTTTAGCGCCAGCGAAGATAATAAAAAGGGAAACTCTTTTAATTCTTAAAAGAATATCTCAGCTTTGCCTGATTTTTTTTCTAGAAATTGTTATATTATTTTTTTTTTCTTTTCTTCTTAATATCCTATTTTGACAAATATTACATTGTGTATGTAAAATTGTGCTAATGAAGCAAAGAGTGTGTGCCAAGACCGATTTGTTTGGCGGTCAGGACTCTGCCTACCCCTGAGGGAAACGGCGTGATGGTTAGTTAGTTACATTGTGTAATTTCTTAAATATATTAAACTAAAATTTGTTAATAAATAAATTTAATAAAAAAATAAATTATTATTACGAGCCAAATATAATGTGAAATACTCAGTGTTTTTTCGTTTCACATCTATTGGCATTTTCGACTCCCTATGCAAAATTGTGTTATTTCACGATTAATTCATTTAAAATAATATATAGTATATTTGCGGCACGTTCCAGAGTTGAAAATACTCTTAGTATCGCCCTGGTGGGTGTAAGACAACCTTTCAGAATTGAAACGTTGCTTGAAATGGCTTTGGCCGTGTTTGGTGACCAGATCTGAATAGCCAGGTATTTCCCTACCTTCCTCTTCCCCATCTACTTCCCTTCCCCACTACCATCAGCCTCACAACATACCCCAATTGGGGATTCAATAGACCCACTGGCTCCAGACGGAAGCAGCTGGGACTCTTGTGAGGTATTCATATATATTAAAAAAAAAATTGAGAAATGGGGAGAAATTTCTGCTGATATAGATACATTATATGTACATAAAAAGGTTTTATTTTGATGTGAAACATCTTTTGGCGCGCCTAGGGGGAGTAAAACAGACTCTAGCGTGGCAAGTCAGGATGAAGCTCTTCCATGGAGCGACACGGCTTTTTCCGCCCCTGGTCGCCAAAACTCTGCGGTATATTTGCTACTATTCTCACTAAAATTGGCAATGGATCTATTCTAAATGATGATGAATTTTTAATTTGTAATATACATTATAATTATAATAAAATAATTGGTTTAAAAACAAATAATTTTAATAATTGTTTAAAAAGTATAAAGACTTGTTTACATTTATTTTCACTTTCTCCAATAAAAATTAATTTCTATGTCTCGCTTCTGCCAGGCGTCCCGTGATGGCTATTAATTTTTTATGTGAGTGCCCCACAACCCCACAAGAGTTCCAACTGCTCCCAGTTAGACTACGGCATCCCCAATATGGGTATATTGTGAGGCTCAAGGTAGTGTGGAGGGGAAAGAGATGGGGAAGGAAGATGAGGAATACTTGGCTATTCAGGTCTGGTCACCAAACAAGGCTAAAGCCGTTTCAAGCAACTTTCAAATTCTGAAAGGTAGTCTTTCACCAGCCGAGCGATTCCGTATTTTTTGTGGGAGCGTTACTAGATAGCGTACGTAATCTCCTGTCAGATTTGTGTGATTTTTATGCTTTTTCTATGTACAATGTACATTAAATGAACAAATAATCATGCGTACCTGCAGGAATTTGTGTTTAAATCGATCTAAACTAAAACATGAGACAGTAAAAATGTAAAAATCACACAAATCTGACAGGAGATAACGTCCTTTATCCAATAACGATCCCACAAAAGATACGGAATCACTCGGCATTGCGATACTAAGAATATCTTCCACTTTGGAAACTGACCTATATATTATTTTTGGTGAATTAATTACAGATAATTATAAACTTAACTTGCGCATGTCGGGATTTGAACCAGTGACCTTCGGATTGCTAGTCGAGAGCCTCGACCTCGGCCACGGAGGCCGTATACAAAATGTACAGAAAGTAAATACATACTTATATATAATATTAATATTTTTCGGTAAATATCTAATTTAGATATTTAGTTTAAAATGTATATGTATATTTTTTACATTTGAGGTGTTCCAAATAGTTTTGGCAGCTACCGCAAAATTTCCAAAAAATTCCATAATGGGTTTCTCAACTCTGGAATCTGGATATCGCAATGCTCAAATATTTCATATCAAAATGTTTTGTTGCATTTTCAGCATTAAGGTTAGCTATTTGAAGCAAATAGAAATACCGTTAGTTTCACACAATTAATCTTCTAGTTAACACATTTCCTAAGGATCCAGACTGTACGAATTTAAAATACCTAATATAAATAAAGTATATTTGCAGCACGTTCCAGAGTGGAACATCTTTGGTGAAAGACCAGAATAATTGAAAAATTGCTTGAAATGGCTTTTAGCATGTTTGGTGACGAGATTTGTTCACCTTCTTCCCCTCCCCGTTACGTTTAATCTCAAAAGATACTCCAGATAAGAGGATGCCAGTATCACTGGCTTCAGACGGTTGGGGGTAGTTCGATTTCTTTACCTTGCACCTACATAATATTTTATGATAATAAAACACCACATTCAGATAAAAATAAATACTATAATATATTTAAGTGGAGTAAGTCAGACTACGCTATAACGTGGCAAACATTATTGGGCATGGCCTTTTTCACCATATCGCTTATCGTGCAGACCTATCACACCAAACAGATGATCTGTTATAAGTGTGGCGTGGTGACGATGATATGCTGTATCTGCTAGAAAAAATTATATTTATAAATCTTTAAAATTTATGTGACCCACTCGCCTGCACACGGCGGGAGAGGGGGTCGCATTGTCTAACTTCCTAGCTGCCTAAGTCAAGCGGCTCAGCTGTCAAGGTGACAGATTCCATACAAAAAAATGATACTCACACAACCTTGGAATAATAGTGGATGGTAGATTGAGGTATGAGGAGCTTGTTAAAAAGAGTTCACAGTGGTGCTATTCCAGGCTTTGTTTGTTGCTTAGTGTAAGAGATTATATATCAGTAAATTAACATAAGATTATTTTATCGATAGTCTTGTTCTATCAATATTGGACTGTAGAGATTCAGTGAATGGTCCCATTTATTGAAAAAAAAAAAGTCCAAAACGCATGCGTCTGATACTGCTATATTGCTATCGGCATAGGTGATTCTAAATAGGCCGAACCAAAGGAAGATATATCAAATCAACAGTTTGATGAATTCGAAGGTTTGACATACTGCAGCGGTCCCATCATAAACATAGTTCACGCCAAAGAGAACATTTACTTGTTCTCCCCAAACATTAAACTGCTGTATTTAAGGGTAGTTAAGCTATTCAAAACGAAAATTTAGAATGAAATACTGTCTATTCGAATATCAACATCATTGCACTGCTTCAAGGAGCTCTTCAGTGATGCTAACTGGACAATCAACCGCACAATGAAAGGGATACCGACTTTTTGTGATTAAATTATAATATTATTTGCTTTATTTGAGTTCCGGTTATTTGATTTAATTCTAATGTTATTTTTAATTATTTATTTTGTAACTATGTTACTTGTAGGTAAGAGGCACTACCTGAAAACCAGCTGACCGGGAGAAAATAAGATGTAATTAACATGTAACAATCTGCTGTCAAATAAACGTCTTTATTATTATTATTATTAAATATAATTTTTTTGTACAGGATCTGTCTCCTTGACAGCTGACAGCCGCGTGACGATGGCAATCCCCCAATTGATCTGACCCGCTTCTCCTGCTGTAGGGAGGGGAAGATCATAGCGTTGTGTGACAGTACAACATGTAATCTGTGTAGGCCACGCCCAAAAACGAATGCTACATTATAGAGTGGTCTGACACGGGTTTTAAACCAAAATATGGCATATATCTGGAATTCAATACATATTCACTTATTTTTCAAAACGTACTTTCCGTACTTCTGAACACAGGTATCAACGGTGGAGTAGATAGTAAAGAGCCGCCGGTCTAAGGCCTCCAGGTGTGCGGGGGCCAGCAGAGGCGGCAGAGAGGTCCCCGGCAGGGCGGACAGGGAGCTCAGGGCTTCTGAAAGGGAGCCCCCGGGGAGTAGCAGGAGGCGCTCCCAGGTTGATCTCCTCAATCTAAATGCATATTGCAAATATTAATACATAGAAGGATTGTTTGAGAGAGTGACTACACAAAAATTGCGTACAAAATTATCCATTTAATAATGAAATGAAATTTACAAGGAATTTACTTTATTGAAAAGATCAAATAATAATAAAAAGTGTTTACGTTGAAATAATGTGACAGTGGGAATTAGGTGAATTATTTAGAACACTTTTAATCAAATTTTGACTATTTTTAGGAAGGCACTGTGAATACATCAAAGCTATGAATCGGCATCTAAAATACTCAAGCTTATTTGCACAATGGACTGCACTCACAAGGTTCCACCTGTTTTCATTGAAATTTGTCTTATTTTAGATACAATATTGATTTTAAGTAAAATCGTGACAATATTTTTAAAAATTATTTTGTGATGAAAGATTTATTATGAAGGACTATTTTTATACTGTTTACCCTGATGAAGATACAAGTAGTGTTGAAACTGGAAGAATAATTTAATTTAATTTAAAAAAAAAAAACACTAAAAAATGATATTAGTCTATAAAGTATGTAATTAGGTTTAATGTAGTTAGGTTTAAATATAATGTGATTATTTACTCACACACAGCACTGGTAGAGTGGAGCAAGAATGTCGGTGAAATCTTTATTAGGATTTCCAAAGCCTTTTCCGTTGTCGAGGAGAACAATCCGGTCCAGGTAAGTCTCGTAATGGTGACGGTCCCCATTCTGCAGCAAGAAGTCAAATATCGCCGCATCCACCAGGTCCAGTACTCGGGACAAGGTGTGGGTTCTCTTCACTATACTGTAAAAGAATGAACACAATCACCTCAATCAATTGGGTATTCATATTTTAATTTTATTTATTTATCTATATAAATTATGTTTATATTGGGTTTTTCGATACCTGTATCACTAGGATATTCGAGATAGGCATTTTAATGGTACCCCATTCTATAATGGCCACCAAATTCACATTAAAGTATGTATAACGCAATCTATGATTCAATCGAAGACTTGACCCATAAATTGCAAATAAATCAAAATTGCAGCTCTGCCTTACCCCCTAACATAAATAGATTTTTCTATTGATTTCAATGTTATAATTTATATTCACTATAATAACCGTATATCTATAATAACAAAAATATGTATCACTTCGTTCAAACAAGGGGCTATTTATCATTAACCACTCCGATGCGTAGGCAGATATACACAATAATATAACGATAGCAGTCAATAAGAGCGTTTTCACGTCAACGCATGTGTTTCCACAGAAATCGTTATTTATTGTTCAAGTGACATCCCTAAAACAAAAAGTAGACAGTCCATAATAAATCAAGCTGCACATCTCTATTCAAAGTTGTCCATAGAAATACATAAAAAGACCTATTCTGTAGATACATAAGGCCCCTAGCATGGTAGATATATAAGGCCCCTAGCATCTCAGAACATATGAGACACCTCAGACTGAGATGGGCTGGGCATGTACAGAGAATGCCGGATACACGTGTCCCAAAAAGAATTTTGACTGGACACTAGAGGTGGGTAAGTTCTGCATTTTGCCGGAAGCCTCCGAGACTTGCTTCCTTTTAAAAGTACACGAGTTCTAGGAGCAGGACCCGGGTCCGAGTTCTTAAGTGCGGACTGAGCACTGGGTGTTGTTGCGGCTCACCGAACCGGGACGCACGGGTTCAAAGAACTCGGAGCCAGCACCTACTCGTAGAACCCGCACGAGAACTCAGAACCCCGGAGCCGGACAAGACCCGCACGAGGGCTAGGACCCGTCACCCGTGCAATGTAGGTACATTCAATGTACCTACATTGCATGGTCTTTTATTGAGAATTTAAATAAGTAAATTAGCTGTAAGCTGTAATGCTTTATTATAAACTATTATTTTATAGTGCACTTCACCCGTTGATTAACAATACCAGATAACATGCTCTAATTAAAAACGACTCCGTGTCTAGCCGAAGTGGTCACGCACGTGTGTGTCGATCAGCGGACAGCAATCGAATGACCGCCCACTCACCGCCCCACCGGTCGCGATGTGTCGTGACTCAAGGGGAAGTGTCATAGTAGGCGGGTCGCGGGGAGTGTTTCACGGTTCACGCAGTTCCGAGGACCGGAGACTCGCGACTCGGGAGTGGAGTGGAGAGCGGAGCGCGTCGGGGACGACGGACTGTGGTTCCTAGTTCCTACTACTCACTAGTACTGGAGTACTCGCGGCAAACACGGCGACGCCCGCCGGCCGGTGGAGGCATCCGAGTTTCGGGTTTAGGAACGAGCCTGAGTTCCGGGACAGGGTTCTCTTGGAGTAGTCGATTTGAAAAAGGAGTGGGAGTAGGAACCGCTTCCCGCAAAGGAGCGGATCACATGAGCCCATTCCAGCTGAACCGACGCATCGCTACTGGACACCCAGGTGGAAATAGAAAAGTGGGAAGACCCAGAATGAGGTGGGAAGACGAGATAAGAGGGGATGCAGCACAGCTTCTTCAGGTACAAAACTGGAAGTCAGCGGCTGAGGACAGGAGGAGTTGGAGGAGACTGTTGCAGGAGGCTAAAAAGCTAGATATGGGCTGTAGCGCCATCGAAGAAGAATATTTATTTGTAATACTAATATTGAAAGCTTATTTCATAACCTTTCGAAAACAGTTTTTATTATTCGGCTATGTTCAGAAATGTTTCATTTATAGAGCTTTAATTGCGAAGTGGAAATAACACAAAGTTTTTGTAAATCTGACATTTCGTTTAAGACAAAAAAACTTGCATTTACGCGATAGATCGGAGCGGTTAATATAATTTATGGGTTTACAATAATCACACATGGATTTTAATATTTGTTTTAAAAGATACATTACTTATGTCTTGAAGCATTTTTTTAAGTGCAAATAAACATTCCGAACACCAATAGGACGCTATAAACGTTCGAGGCTTATCTTCCCAGTGTAATCGGATATCTTGGCAATGGCGGATCCAGGAACTATGTAGGTGGACCACTAATTAAAATTGTTAAACATAATGTTTTAAACATAATTTTTTGTCACAATGTAGATTTAATTTAAGTACTTTCAATATTTAATTAATTTAATATATCGACGGTCTCGAAGAACAATGACGGATCTGATGAAAATTGAAAATCGTTCTGTTGGCTTATTTTGTTGATTTAAAAGTCTGTATTTTCGGATTTTTTAATGAAATGAGATGAAGTATCAAAGATAAAAACAGAAACGATGCTTTAAAAAGCTCCACTACAAAAATTAAAAATCGCACATCCGACATTGTTCTTCGGGACCGTCGATATCTATTATTATCAAAATTAAATTATAACTTTTTGTGACTTGACTACGACTATGTGACCCCCCCCTGGCGCCAAAGCTGGATCCGCCCTTGTATCTTGGGCGGCCATATTAATATTTCAAGGACAACACTTTGTGCTCGTAAACATACCGGAGTAGAGTTCTTCAACTGTGGTGCAATGTCTTGTTAGCTGGAGGGGGACGAGGGAAGGGGAAGGTGGAAGAGGAACACGGGAGAGAAATGCGGGGAGAAAAGGGGGGTTCGCGCGACAGGGGACACGAGAGGGTGGAAACAGGGGCGGGAACAAGGACGAATGGGAAAAGACACGAAGGGAGAAACAATTTCTTTTTTATGTGGCATTGCAACGCATGCCGGGTACTCACTAGTTGAAGAATAAAAAAAAGTCTTCATACAAAATGGCTAAACGGAATCGTTCAAGAGTGCTAATGACTTCACAGAAAAATACTGGTATTTAAGTTTGATTAAGAATATTGATAAAAAATGGACTCAAATTCCTTCTTGCATGCAGCAAGAGTTTATAAAGTTTCAAAAAAAATGCAAGGGTTCATAAAAATGTTGCCAAAGAAATGCATGTGTATGCTCTTCAGATTTATATAAGACAGATTTGATAAAAATACATCATGTGAGTCAGAAGCCTCGTGACTATGGGCGTAGGCATGGTGGGGCAAGATGGGGGGTTTGACCAATGACCCACCCTGGCTGGCCGATGCATGGCTTCTGGGATTGTCGACCGAGTCGCGTTTTCAAATTTACAGTACTTCATAGGATGGTTTTTCTTTCTTCCGTTCATATTCTTTCTATTCATAGAGCCTAAAGCATGAATATGTTGTAGAAGCCTACTTTATTCGGTACCTCTTCTAGATTTTTATTTTTTGCCCCACCCTAAATTAAAATCTGGCTCCGCCCATGCCTCGTGACACATACATGACTAAAACAAAAACAGATCTGATAAAAACCATGGACCAGATGCTTAAGAAAATAGATAGGAGAAGAATTCTCATATTTGAGCACATTGACTCTTTATGTAGTAAGTCATTTGATTATATAGCGATATTATTATTACCAACCTACAATATTCAGTGTTATGTTCCCAGTCCGCCTGCTTCTGAGTGTTGTAGGTCCTCTGCCACGGAGAGCGGTACTTCTTGAAGGGCTGCTCCACCATCAGGATCACGGCGCCTTCCACCTCACCGCGCTGATCTCCGCATACCGTCTCGTTACGGCGGCAGTAAAAACACTTGCCGTACAGGCACATGGTCCCATTCTCTGGACAAATCGATATCATTACTTGTTACAATCATATGGAGCATCCAATACGTATTATTATGAACATCATTAAGTTTGCAGATAACAGGTCACCTTTAGTGAACATGGTTTGCTTCAGCTGCGGTGTTGCAACATCGTAGATGTCTGTCCGGGCATTCAGTCTCCTCAGCACGGCCAGCGGTACCCACCGGATGTCCAGCAACATGGACAGGTAGAACGCCACCACCTCCGCATTGTGCCGGTCCTTCCCCGAGTACACGGAGCCTCGGATAATAAAGTCTCGAGCGTACCACTGCGGCTTGAAGAGTACATTCTGCCCACCCTGTAAAAGACAGGACTCATTTGCTTGTTGTTAAAATCAATGATTAGCTACCATTGCCCTCTGTGGGATAAAATGTATAAATTTGGTTCGCACTTAGCTGAACCCTTAGCGTTGTTTTTATGCACTGATCCTCATACGGTCAAACAGATTTCTCTCTTGCTTTTCTAGAATCATAGCCATTTTTTATTGACAGCTGTATGTTTTTGTTTACATTAGTGTGAGTATTTAATGTTTATTTTTACCATGTTAGTATTTACTAGGGGCCATCCAAAAATTACGTTACACGGGGGGGGGGGGGGGGGGGGGGGAGGAGTAGAGAAGTGTGACAAGGGGTATGGGGGGGTCATCGGCTATGTGACGTCACATGTAAAAGTCATAATTATTAAAAAAATTATTGTAAAATTGCAAAATCAGAAAATCACAAAAAAGAAACATCAACTATTTTAAAGAAAATTCTTCATCAGGCAGGTAGGTACCATAATATTGAAAAATACAAATAAGAAAGTACAAAAAAACACGATTTCACATTTGAAAAAATAATCTTTACTACTTAATCTAAAAACTGCAAACCCAAAACTATCTTGAAATGGAAACGACAAACAAAATTCAAAATGGTTGAGTTAGAAAAGGACTTCGCTACGCTCAGTCAATAATGATTGTTTATAATATTATCATTTTTATGCAATGGCTGAGAATAACACAAAGTGTTACTGTTTTTGAGAAGTAGTTTTTGTTGTTTTGAATGTTGTGAGAACGCAGTGAATCTGATCATACATCACAATATATTATTTCGAGTAACAAGTTAACATACCTCTAGTGTAAGCAACAACTTCAGTTGAGTTCCTTTCTGTGAATTCTCAGCATGAATTATTTTCGAGGTCCTGAGGGCCTCCAGGACATTGGCAAAGAGTGGGTCAATTGTGGAATATATGAACCCATCCAAAGGCCACTGCAATCAAATTATCATTAATAATTATCCATGCTAACAAAACCCCAATTAATACCGTAGGAAAAAATGACTACCTGTTTGGCTGCCGTCCATATCGTGGAAATGTTGTCGTTTTTTTTCAATGTTAACTGTTTTTTTAAATCATAAAATATCGAATAAAAATGAGTATTTACGTTTGAATACGCTGGAATGAACTTGTCACTAATTGTCTTTATCGGGGTTTGATTACGTTGGGTCGAGGACTTTCTCGCGCTTGCAGGTTCGCTGCTTATTACATGAAGAAAGTAGATGTTTACGATGAATATTATTCCTATTAACAAACCGGAGAGAGTCAAAACATGACATTTCTGCTTTCTTGTCATCTACGCTTCATGCGGGTTTGACAGCTCAATGAAACGTCAAATTTCAAAACAACGACCTTATCCAGTAGATGTAGATTTCGTCTAGCGCGCCCAGTCTCCATTCGGTAGTCGGCAGGAAGAAAAGTATCGATTTACTGATGATGTGATTTTTTACTGCCGCGCTTGAACATTAGGATAAACCTAGACCCTCAAAATAGTTCGTCAGTCGCCTTGATCAGATCTTTATTTTGGCAGATAAACAAATCACTGACGCACGTGCCGCACGTGGTCATCACGTGGTACAAAATCTACAACAATCTACAACTTCTGAACTTCTACAACTACAAAATCATTACAAAACATAAATGAACTGATAATGAAAATTAATAGAGATGGTAGATTGAGTAGATTCCACTCCCAATTACAAGGAACCGGTTCCTTTGCTGTCGCTGTCACAACGTAACCGACTCCGAGGAACCGGTTAATTTTGGAGTAGATTGATATACCCATAGGTATTTTTAATGGCGAGAATTCTCAGAATTAAACAAATACGTGCAATCTTTTCCACAATAACTTCACTATAAGCAGAGGAATGTGGCAATAGACACAAAAGGGCATGAAGTCAGTTAATGGACCGGGCGAAGGATATAGTAATAAAATGGTCTATGTCTATGTCGGCAACGAAATACCGAACGGCAAACTCAGAAAGACAATGAGATAAAATCATTTTTATGAACAGAGATTACGTCGGCAGGGGACAAGCCATAAATATACCAATCCGGACAAGCATACATTGTGAAACTAATAAAGCCAAACCCCGACAATCGTCGAAGACAGCCCCGAGCGCAATAAAACCCTTGTCCTTGGTCCCACAAGACGGGCCGACGGGAATGTTTCAAAGCTGCGCATAACCATAATTTAGGCAGACTAGAGATTTTTCAGTATTTAATAAAATTATTATCATGAATCTGTATGTAACCAACCATTGTAAACCTAGCATAAGACATGTAATAATTACAACCTGTTGTATTACCACTTTATTTAAAAGGTACCGATTCTATAATTATTCATCTTGTCGGGATGAAATAAGTCTTCTAGCGATAGAATTGAAGACTCTATCGCAGTGATTCTTAACGGAGCGTTTTATTTATTTTTAACATTTAGGGGGCGCTGCACAAGTTCGAGTGAGGTGCAAGGTACTTGTAGTAGGAAATCCATTGCTGCGTAGAAACTTTTAAATTTCGTTTCAGAGGGGGGGGGGGGGGCGCTGGGTAATTTTACTGCGGTAAAAGGGGGCGATCCTTTCAATACGGTTAAGAAACGCTGCCTATCGCTATCGATAGAGAGGGCTAATCTGCGAACAAAGATACCATGCTAGCAAGGGCAGTCGCCATGCAGTCGAGGTTTGCCTTTCGACCAGGAAGCTGCCGAGGCTCTCCGGATGTCCGCGAATCTCCCGACAGAGGGAGTTCAACAGAGTCACCGCACTGCCCTTCGGAGCTCGATCTAAGTTTTGCATAACAGTGTAAAACTAAATAAATTTAAAGTGCCAGTGGTCCAACAGGACGATCAGTGTGTACGCGGAGATTTCAGGCATCATTAAAAACGAGTGTGCTTTAGACCACACGACTGAAGTAAAACTTCACTAACTTATGCCGTCCATTAACAATATAACAATAACAGGAATAAAAATATCCCCATCCCCTCAACATCCCCATCAACTCAACTCAACTCATAACAACTAATAACAACTCATAACAACTCATAACATCTCATAACAACTCATAACAATTCATAACAACTCACAACAACTCATAAACATTTTTAACTTTCGCTTAAAGATATGCGTTTCATAGCGTTTCACATTTATATAGATTAGCGTTCACTTGTTCGTGCCTTGTCTTCCTCGGACGTCCCCGACTTCTTCTACCATTCACATTTGCGACATATATTCTCCTTTCACCCGATCATTCGCTCAACATGCCCGAACTCCCTGAGCTTTCCTTTCTTAATCATACTCATTACGCTTACATCAGCCTTGCATTCTTCGTGGATCTCCACATTTCTCACACGATCATGTATGGTAGGTACCAACATTCCATTGCGGAATGCTAGAATCGCTTCTTTGGACAGTTTTTTTTTGTTAGCGACAACCGTGTTCAGTCTTCTATTAATGGAGTTTTCTGCATTTAACTGTCTTTCAATATCTCTACCAGTCTTCTCATCTCTCATTATTCACAAATATATTACACATTATATTCGTGCTCTCTCTTTGAAAAAACCAAGGCTGCTTACGGGTTGCTTGTGGAATATTTATAAAAATATATTTAAAAAGCGACAAATTATGTAAAAAAATGAGGATCATGTTAATTTTCAACAGAAATTCTCTGCTCACTCCTTTTTTTCCTTTGAGGAACGTGTTCCAAAAGTAACTGGATAAAAACCGGATATAGATTTCCGGTAACTGGAACCGCAGTGACAACTCATTTCAGGTATCAACCATCTCTAATAAAAATGGAAGTAAAAAAAAGAAGAAAAGAAAATGTCTTTAAAAAAATCCCAACCTACACCAATTTTCCCAGAAGAATTTTTTTCAGAAAAATTAAATTTTCCTAAATCCAGAATTTCCAAATTTCAAATTAAAAAAAAATGAAAGACACCTAAAAAAGTTTCCCGACCAATTTTCCGATTTTCGCATAAGAAAATGTTTCAGAAAAATAATTATTTTTCTAGGACCAAAAGTTACCCAATATGAAAAATTTCCAAACTTAAAATAACAAAATAAAAAAGATGACTAACCAAATTATAATTTGAAATGAAAAATCCAAAAAATGTATGTTATCTAACTTATGAACCCAACTTTGGACACCAAAATTCCTGTTTTTTTTTTTGCGAACCTGCCACTGGATCTGATATTATTTTTTCAAGGAACCGGCCATCGTTTTCTTTTGGCTTTTATAAAATTCGAAAATTTGACCTGTGCCTATGAACAAAAAATGAAAGTATCTAAAATGATCTATTATATTATGATAATCTTGAATTTTTAGAGCTCTCAATCCGATTTGGTTAAACATTGCTACAGGGGAGACCAAGAAGGAGAAATTCGATTTTTATATCAAAATACACAATTTCAGCAGCGTTCTTTAATTTCTGGAGTCCTGATTGGCAGCAGTACCGGATTATCCTTTAGGCAGAGTAGGCAACTGCCTAGGGGCCCCGCATCGGCTGGGGGGCCCGCGCCCCGAGAAAAAATGACTTGCGTCAATGGTGAGCCAGTACTTACTCTCAATTAGTGAGCAACTCGCGAATTTGGAAAAATTAAGCTTTCAAGATGTTTTCAATTTTTTTTTTCAGGAACATTTACAGGTTAATAACTATAATAACATTACATGCATTAGAAAATAACAAATTATAATAATTAGGTTATAAATTGTAACCCAATAACTAATGTTCACATCACGCACAAATATTAAAAAAAGTCAATAATTAAAATAAATATTTAAACATAGTTGCATTTTATTTTGCTTCTATTCATTAAGCAGCATTACTTAGTATCAATGGGGATGTGATTGTAGGTGCCGTGTGTGGTTTGTTTTGGCATGTGTTTTGTTTGAGTTTTTTTTGCTTTTATTTCTAATTATATGTTTAAAATATAAATGTTGTACAAGCTTAAGTGTGCACTACCTATCTGCTTGCTAAAATTCTTTGTTTCTCTTCGTACCAAGGTTGTCTGGAAAGGATCACATTAGTGATAAGACCGCTCATTGTACTGTTTTTAAAAAAAATATTTTTGTTTTATGAATGTGTCCTTTTATGTGCAATAAAGAGTTATTGTATTGTATTTTATTCGTTTAATTTTTTTTTTATTGAATGGGGTGATGGCATAAAATTACGTTGTGGTAGAAAAAAATAATTTTGGAAGTTAGAAAAGGGTAAAGTGCAGTGGCGGACGCTCATCAGAGGCCCGGGTATAGTTTAAGAAGTTGATGTAATTTTACAATCTTTTTATTCAGTTCACACGGGCCTCTGAGTCTGGGGGGGCCTCCAAAGGCCTCCATGTTCCCTTGATCAAATCCTAAACAAGGCTTTAAGGCACCAGGACACTGTAAAAAAAAGTATTTTTTTTAATCATTTTCTGATAGATGCATTTGTTGATAAGCTCTCAGCAAATGTTTTAAGGAAATCCGTGAAATTGTCGGAGATACAGCATCTTATATGAAATGGTTTTAAACAGTTTGTATGTTGAATTATCCTTCAGCAAAACTTTGAACGCGTTTTTCTCGAAATTACGTTTTTCAACCTGGTTGACAACATATTAGAAAAAACATACATCCGATTTGCACGCACTAAGTCTTAAACCGTTAGAAAATCCAGTCACTGTGAAACCACTAAGGGATTTTTTTATAAAGGGTCCCCCTCTATTTTTCTTTTATGAAATGAAAATTTTCCATAGAAAATCGAAAATAAAATCCGATGGTCTGCAATTTTTACTTTTTAGGTATCAAAAATCCCCTACGTGGTGCCATAGACACTAGATTTTCATACAGTTTAAGACTTGCTGCATGTAAATGAGATATATAGTTTTTTTAATATGTCGTCAATCAGGCTAAATGTTAAATAAGTTTCGAGAAAAACGCATTCATAGTTTTGTCGAATGATAATTCAGCATACAAACTGTTTCAAACGGTTTCACATAAAATACTCTATCGCCGCCAATATTTAGAATTTCTTTAAAACATTTGGTGGGAGCGTTTTTAACAAATGCATCTTTCAGAAAATGAAATAAAAAAAAAAAAAACTTTTTTTTATCGTGTCCTGGTACCTTAAAGCCTTGTTTAGGATTTGATCAAGGGAACAAGGGGGCGTTTGGAGGCCCCAGGACCAGAGGCCCGGGCGGGCAGCCCCTTCCCCCCCATTAGTCCACCATTGGTAAAGGGGCCCCGAGTCGTGCATTGCCTAGGGGCCCCGACATGGTTAATCCGGCCCTGATTGGCAGTAACATTCTTAGTTAGTGGGAATTTGTTACTTGTAGAAATAGGTTTCAATTCGTTCAGTGAATTTCAAACTTGTATGAACAAAGTTGTATGATCTCGTTGAATGTGCACCATTTCATTACTAAACTGACGAAAGCACCGTTCACGAGGGTAATTTTTTTGACAAGCCCCCTTCCACTTATGATCTCCAAACAGATCGAGAAGTTTTGAGACAAATATTGGCCAACACCTTGAGAAGGTTCGTTCAACATTTCAAAAACCCAAGCGTGTGTGATTTCAGCAAAAAAGAAGATTAATGATTGTTAAATTAATGGGAACATCTTCCCCATTGAAAAGCTCGAGTAAGTATATCGGACCGGCTCAAGTATCGGGGCTCCATAGAAGGCCGAATATATCTGGCTTTAAAGAAGCAGAGGCCCAGCAGATATTTCAATAGTGAACCACTACTAACCCTGTTCAACTCTCAAGTACATCCAATAATTGGATTTTGGGAGTTACCTCTGGGCTGGATTCCGGGTAGAGGAGGGTGGTCCTTCTGATTGACAATCCGTTGTTAACAGACAGATTGCCATCTCTATTGCACAGACGCAATGTAGGCATGCTGAGACAATTCTACAAGTATTTTAATGGAGTCTGCTCTAAGGGGCTAGCAGCATTGATCCCCGGTCCACATTGGTGAAACTCGATAGACACGAGCGGAACACGCGACTGTAGTTGATGTTGGCTTCATGGGGACGGGTCGTTTCTTCGACTCGTTTTTCTGTAAGTCAACTCATATGTGGAACAAGTTACCGGCTCAGGATCCAGTCACCAGCCGCTGCAATGTTCCCATCATTACGCCCTGGCAAGGGCGCTCGCAAAGAAGACATAGCTGTACTAGACATCACTGGCCGTGGCCCAACAGTCTGTGTGAGTGACGGAAACTCCTCTTACAGGTCTGCTCTCCCCCGCTGCGCCAGCGTCACTGGCGGTTAGGAATTTATCAAAATGGAAGATGACCAATTCCCGGTTTTTCGTTCATAACTTTGTTTTCCACCATTCCCTTCCACCTTCCCCCCTCCCTCGTATCCCCTCCTCTCTTTTCTTTTTCTTCCCCTCCTTCTGAAATCTCTTCCCCCTCCCACTAAACTGTTTGAAATACACACATTTTTCCAACAACTCGTGTCCCAGCTATTGTAAATTTTAATACAAATTTCATAACACCAGAGCTCATCATTATAAACAGAAACTTTCATGGGCAAAAGCACAACAAATCAACAAAGTTTCATCGCAAATTGGATGAATGGTTTAGGAGCGCATGAGAGACAAACAAAGAAATATTAATTTTTATATATTAAAGAAAGATTAATTCTTATTACTTATGATATGATCATAAATTGTGTGATACATTATAAAATAATATTTATTGCTGGGCATATTTAATTATATATTTTTATATCTAGTAAATTAACGCAATGTAATTGCACTATATAAGAATAAAACAATACAAGAACAATACGTCAATCCACCAGAAACATAATGGGAAAATATTTCACCGACTCCAGATATTTTCATATCAGAGGGTTCGGCTCTGATGAAATCCTAACTGGTCCGATAAATCCTACTGATCCCTCAATATAAATATTTAAAAAATCTTTCGTAATCCTACATGTATTTAAAATGACCGACTTTTGCATTTTTATGTACAAATTTTTTGACAAATCTAATACGCCTAAATTTTGAATGAGAGAGCTAGGTATAATGCCAGTAGCCGAAATAACAAATGGTAATATTTTTATAGTCTGAGAATGCCAAATTCTTTTAATTTCATTTCCTAAATCTGTATATTTTCTTATTTTTTCAGAAACAGTTTTCTGAATATTACAAGAATTTGGTATAGCGACATCAATGATATAAGTTATTTTCTTAATTTTGTCATGTAAAACTATATCGGGTCTATTATGACTAATTGTTCTGTCTGTCAGAATAGTTTTATCATAATAAATTTTATAAAATTCATTTTCTAAAAATGAATTTGGTTCATATTCATAATATGGTACATTACGGCAGTCAATCAAGTTATGTTTAATTACCAAACTTTGGTGAATTATTTTTAAAACTTGATTGTGCCTAAATGTATACTCGGACGGCGCTAATACAGAACATCCCGATATAATATGTTATATCGGGATGTTCTGTTAGTTTCCGGAAAAGCCAAACATTTTCTACATAAATCATCAATTTGATTTGCATCTTTGATGATATGCTTCCTATAATTTTTAGTATTAATGACTCTATCTTGTATGGCAAGCATAAAGCCTTCTATTTCTGCGCTCAACTCTCCAATACTCAACCATTTGTTTGACGAAAATTTGTCAACATATGTTTGGTTGAGATAATTGAAGTGTTTTGCGTGAAGAATTTTATTTGACCAGGAATCTAATAATTCCTGGTTGGTATTTATAAGAATGCTGGCATTCTCGTCGTATAAATTTAATGGTGAAATATTTCTATCTGCCTTGCATATTATTTTGTGCATTTCTGAACTATCAGCTTTCCTATGGAAAAAATTTCTTAGCATTTCTACCTGATTATGTTTTAAAGATGTTATTTTGACTATACCTCTACCTCCTAAATTTCTGGGTAAATTAATACGTTCTATAGCTGAATTTGGATGATGGCAATGAAATTTAGTTAATGTAGTTCTAATTAATCGTTCTAAGCTATCTAAATCTGTATTAGACCATTTAATTATGCCAAATGAGTAAGTTAATAGAGGTATTGCCCAAGTATTTATCGCCTTTACTAAATTTTTAGCAGATAGATTGCATTTCAAAATTTTTCTGATCCTAGTTTTAAATTTAATCCTAATATCATTTTTAATACTAGTATGATCTAATCTATTTGATTGCGGATATCCTAAATATTTATAAACCTCACCCCCTTTCATACTTTCAATTTTGAAATTTCTAAATATACCCTCGTCTCCATCTACAATTTTACCTTTCTCTATATGGATCGTTCTACATTTATCTAAACCAAAAGTCATTTTAATATCATCTGAAAAATTTTTAACTACTTTAATCATTTTCTCTAAATTTGGTTCAGAATTTGAATATAATTTTAAATCATCCATAAATAATAAATGAGAAATTATATTTCTCTCTCTAGTATTACCTTTAATTTTTATTCCAAACTTGCTTTTAATTAACATTTTAGATAGAGGATTTAATGCTAAGCAAAACCAAAGAGGACTCAATGAGTCTCCTTGAAAAATCCCTCTTTTTATTGAAATGCCCGGTACTATAATTTTCTTATCTTTCAAATTCAAAAGCAAATCGGTATTCCAAAATGCCATAATTTTTTCCAAAAAGCTAATAATAATTGGGTTAATTTTGTATATATTTAAAACTTTTATCAGCCACGAGTGCGGGACACTATCATAAGCTTTTTGGTAATCTATATAACAAATATGTAAATTACGTTTTTGGGTTTGAATCTGTTTTAGAATTACAGAATCAATAACTAATTGTTCTTTACATCCCATATGTTTTCTGCGACAACCTTTTTTTTGTTCAGATAAAACATTTTTTTCATCTAAATGAGTGTATATTAAATCTGTCAAGCAAGAGGTTAAAATTTTATATATTGTCGGTAAACATGTAATGGGTCTATACTGAGAGGGATTATGAATATGTTCGCTTTTAGGCAACATATAAGTTATGCCCTTAGTTAGAAAATTTGGAAAATTTTGAGGTTCTCTGACAAATTTTGAAAGATTTTTTGCCAAAAGGGGATGTAAAGTAGTCAGACGTTTATACCAAAAATTATGTATCCAATCGCAACCCGTGGCTTTCCAATTATGAGTATTTTTTATAATTTTGGCTAACAATTCAACCGATATATCAGAAAAACTCATTTGTTCAATGTCTGAACAATTGAGTTCTTCATTTTCTATCCACGGACCTGACTCATTATGTTTTATATCTTTACTCCAAATATTTGTCCAAAAATCGCGCATATCTGATTCAGATGGCAACGGATTATTATTATTCGAAATAATATTTTGTTTATCGTCAAGTTTGGAATAAAATATTTTCTCATTTTTCTGAAATAATCTATTATTATTTTTTTTATTATACGTATAATTATATCTTTTTAATCTACTAGCTTTTACACCTAATTTTTGTTTTAACAAATCTAATAAATCATTGATTATATTTTCATTATTATTACTACCAATGCTATAACCAAATTTTCTCCCAATTACATCTACATGTCTCAAAATATTTCTACTTCTATTTCCATTTTTATACTCTATTACTCTAGCTATGCTACTTCTTAAAAATACTACATCATTTTCTAATCTACTCTGCCATTCTGGTTTTCTATAATTATATGATCTATTATCAGAAGACGTTAATTTAACTCCTAACTTGTTACATATAGTGATAGCACTAGCATACACTATTGTATGAAGATCTAAAAAACTAATGTCATCAAATATAATTTTTGGTAAAATTATATTATTTAATTCAGAAATTAATTTAGATAATTTCTTTGACGTATGTAATTTTGGTAATTTTGGTCTAACTGTGGGCTCTATATCTATATATCTATTTATATTATTATGAAGTAAGTTAGCTAATTCTATAATATTTTCATCTAGTAAGTTTAAATTTGCAATGTTGATTTCCCTAAGATTATAAATAACGTCTAAGTTATTTGAGTCTACTGTAATATCATTGGATTCTTCGACTAGAATATTATCTGAACTATCTACGTTCAATGTATCTGATATAACATTACTACTCGTATTAACTTGCTCTAAATTATTTTCTAATTGCAATCTATCTGCTACTTCCTTTTTTATCTGATCTAATGTTACTACAGGAATTAAATTATTTTTGAAAATTGCCCTCTTTTGGTCTGCTAATCTTTGTTCGTTTACTTGGGCAATCGGATAATTTTGTGAGAAAATTAAATGTAATTTTTTCCTATACAATAACATATCTGTTTCTAATTTAGTTACATAAAAATATGAACGAACGATGAACATATTGACATCGTTCGTCCATTTCATACGCTGCCTAGGAATACCTGCTTTTGTTTTTGGTGGTCTTAGACTATCATTGTTCATCTGTGTAGATGACATAACAGACCGCTCTTCATTTCGGTTGGTTGTAAATGACATATTATCAATTTACAAAACAACACGAAAATGATTATTATTATTAGTTCCTACATTCCAGTAACCAAGCAACTATCGTTACCTAGTAATATCATTTGTTAATTGTCAATTGTCAACAAATAATTTTCAAAATGCCCAAATAAAATATTTTAATTTAAAACTTTTACCTTTCAACGTTACAAATCTATAATATATTATATTTTAGAATACTGCTATCAAAATAAAATATATGTAATTAAATTTACCTTTAAAATATATTACAAATTAATCTCAAATATTATTGTTTACCTTGGTAACTGGAGCCTTCACAAAAGAGATTTTTTATATCCTATTTATTTATCTAAATAACCTATGGTTTACTGGCAGTTTATTTATTACGTAATCTAATATACTTATTTTCAAATATTTATATTTTTTGGGATCAAAACTAATTATTTTCTATCTGATATAATGAAAAATCAGAGAGATAATGAAATGCAAATGTCTCTATAGCGTTGCTAAGCACCGATTTTTTATTTATAAATAAATTTAATTTTTTTTTTATTTATAAATAATATTTATCTCCCATTTATAATTAGGTAAAATTAAAATAGTGATTAGTTTATATTAAAAATAATGGAAATTACTCAGTTTAAGAAGAAAAATAATGTATTTATTTGGTTCTAGAATAAACAATATAATAATTAAGAAGTCAACACTTAAAAAGATAGTAACACGGTCATAATTATCATCATATTACATAATGTTAAGGACCTCTCCCATTTGGGCCTGTCCATGGTACCCATTGTGGGATATATTCTTTAACTTTTCCAAGTAGGCTATTGGTAAATTGCTTTCCACGGCTCCCTGCAGGATGGTTTCCTTGTAGAGGAGGGAGGGTCTATCAGGCGTGAGGACGTTGCCAGGGTTCACCAGAGCGGGATCCACGGCACGCTGGTAAACTCGGCACTGCAGGGTGCCACCATCAGCCAGTTCCACCTCCACAGTCTTCGGAAAGTAAATATTTTCTGCAACACCTTCTTGACTGAAACAAACAACACAATAATGACTTTCGGTACACTATAATCTACAATCTCTCAATATTAATTCATTATAATAACTTATTCAGTAAAAACATTGAGGCCTGCCATGTGATTCTGTATCTTTTGTGGATACGGAATCGATTCCATACGTAATCGACTATGAAATTTGTGTGATTTTCTATGGCCGTTATTTGCTTGTTTTATGGGTGACGTTGGCCGATGTCAGATTTCAGGGATTTCACCTGTCGCATATTTTATTTTCAATCGTTTTAAAACACGGTTTTATATAAGTATACATAATTAATTCGTTTAACCCTTTGAGCAGTACGGCCGCACGTACGCGGCGGCACTCGAAAGATCCATTAAGAGTATCACTGCGTTTAAAAAAAAAAAAATCTATTGCCATGTTTGTAATTTTGATTAAATTATGATTTATAGACAATACAAATATATTTGTCAAACATTTTTATGTATTATAACAAAATATAAGTAGGTAAGTGATAAAAAAAAAACTCACTAATCAAAGGGTTAATGAACGTTTCAAATTCTATATTGTGGTAATATGCAGGCACCACTGCAAAGTAATGAAGCTGGCTGGCATCAGCCCACGATACTCATAGAAAAAGCAATTGACAGTCATAGAAAATCACACAAGTTTGACAGTCGATTACGTATGGAATCGTTTCCGTATCCACAAAAGATACAGAATCGCTCTTCAGAGCTAGAAAAATAACTCAAAAACAAAAATGGCATTGTGGGAAAATCAACTTGTATGATACGCAAGTATCAACAATATGCAAAAATAATACCGTACAGAACAACTTAAACTGGCGGCAACTCGTCCTCATTACTTAACTCTTTATAAATTTTCAAAATCAAGGTATGCCAAAACCTTGAGAATGCAAAACCTTCCATCTTGTTCTTTATATAGTAAAAGCAAAGCCAACAAAGTTTGAAGAAACTCAATTGAAAATATTTTGACAGCCGAATAAGAAAAATATACGGTATCCTTAGCCCCACTTTTACCCTTTGACGCCTGCAAAGTTAACAATGTCAAGCTGTAAAAAGGATTTAAACAATTGTTACTTGTCTAGGTCCGCCATATTTTCCATGCCTATTTCCCATATTGCACCCCATACTTCATGGCCCACACTCGGCACGATGGTAGCAGACGCTCCCCCCCAGCGTTGACTGAAGCCAAAAAAATCCAATTTATAATCCTGAAAATAAATAATTATGAGCTATTTACTAATCTACCGAAAGCATAGGTAACAGCCAAGCTTTCAAATAGAATAACTGGATTAAAAAAAAAATTATAAAGGCAAAACTTTTTAAATTATAAAAATAAATTTGTTATATTCCCTCCGTGCCTGTGGATGAATCAGGAACTACAGATGATTACAATTAGGGCTATGTAGTTGTGTTGATTTCAGGGAATTTTTATGACTTGGAACTTACTTTCAGTTGCCCAATATTTTTGCGAATGGCAGATGAGTTTTGAATTCGTATTCTTTTTTCAAGTAAGTTGCTCCCATAAGCAAAATAGAAGAATGATTTAGTGGAAGTCATGGTGGCAGTATCTGAAAAAGAAAATTATTATTTAGAACAAATCTGTCAATTTCATAAGCATGTTTATTTTGTATACACCATTTTAGTGCCTGCCCAATCCTACATAGGTAGGGGGGGTCAGATTTGTGTGATTTATTTGCTTTTCTATGTACAACATACATTAAATGAATAAATAATCATGCATACTTGCAGGAATTCGTGTTAAAACAATTTATTTAGAATATGTGACAGTAAATATGTAAAAATCACACAAATTTGACAGGAGATCACGTCCGTTATCTCGATAACAATCCCACAAAAGATATAGAATCGCTCGGCTGGTCACATTAACCATAATGTACATAGTCGTAACAATTTTTTTTTTACAAAAATCTTATTTGCCTTGAACAACTTATTACTTGCCTTATTTAACAACTTTTTAGTGTATCTGGCACCTACCATTATATTATCATCATAAGGAATTTATTACATAGGTTATGTCTACAGACTAGATGTCACTTCTTGTTTTTGACAGATTGCAGAGAATACATTGTCATAATATCATTAAATTCATGGGAAATGGTTCGTAAAAAAATTTATAATATGAACAAACCTTATAGAAGTTAATATACCAATTAACAAAATGATTCAATTTTGTAAGTTTATCAAAATCAGCGAGATTTCAATAAACTAAACACAACATGACAATCATGACGATGACATACACAATGAATAATGACACACATGACAGCTGACCATAAATAAACTTGAATAAACTGATCAGTACTATTAGTACTAATCGTACTCATATCGTTCTAATCATAAATGAACTAATACCTAATACCGTTCTAATAATCTAATCAACAGCTGACGTTTGGTTTGTTTGAACTTGAACCTTGAACTAATGTTGCCATCTTGGAATATACATATCCGCTAAAATCTATGGGAAAATCCTTAAAAAGTTTCTAAAGACCGATAGGTTTACAGCGCAGTTATACCATGTATCCGTATGAAGTCGCCTACCCTGTAGAACGAAATGACAGCAACCATAAATGCCCGCGAACTAAAAAACCCGTAAAATTTCACTTTCGCAATTGAAATTTTAATTGCATTGTTTCCCATCGCCCCGAATGCAAATACTTGCAAACGGTTTTTTTCTAAAAAATTATGTGTTTTTTATATTTTCTAAAAATGTTTTCTTATTATTTTAAAAATGTTTTTTATATTTTATAAAAAATATTTTCTTATTACTAATTTTTTTTTAAAATATTTTATAAAAAATATATGTTTTTTATATTTTCTAAAAAATATTCATATTATTAAAATTTCATATATGGCCAGTTCGATCGAAAATTTACCATAATTTGAAAGTATGTACTTTACCACTGAATTAGAAACGGAATTCCTAATAAAAATCACTTTGCAAAATAAAAATCAAACGCAATCACTGAAACTGAAGAAAATTCCTTATAATAAACATAGATAAAAAGGTAACTTGAAACCTAAATTAATTTTTTTTTAGGAGTCCCCATTATCTTTTTAGGTACCTACATAATACGTAATATCATTTTGAGTTGTCAATGTTTTTAAAACGACATTGCTTGAATGTAAGTACATCAACAATATTTAAGATTCATGGGAATTCAAAAAAAAAACACGACTAGCAATACCAGTAATATTGTCATATGTAAAAAAAAAAATGCCGAGTTCGAAATTTCCCTATATTTTGTGCTGATTTCCCTTGACTTGAACATCGAAATCTTTGTAGCTAGAGACATTGGCGTAGCGAGGGGGGGGGGGGGGGGGGGCGTTCCGCCCCGGGTACCACCCGATGGGGGGTGCCACTCAACCGAGTGTCACCCCCCCCCCATTTTAGGAAGTTGAAATTTGCGTCTGTCACCACGTTATCCGCCCCGGGTGCTACCCATGCTATCGGTCTTTACTTTTAGTGACGCGGGGGTTAGTATATTTATGGTGGCGCGCATAAATATACTAACCGCGGGACTCGGCCGAAGCCGAAGAGTGCGTGTGGGAGGTGCTTTTAAGCTAGAGATGGGAGGTGCTATTAAGCTAGAGATGTTCGATCAGTTGTCAGTGGATTGCATTGCCAGATATTTCCGAGGAACGGTTCCTTTTGCTCCATTTAAAAAAAAACAAATGGATGTAAATATATAAGTAAAAGCACAATAGTCCAAGTGCGTATTTTTTTAGAGTTTAAGACTTTAACATATTCATTTTAGCCTTTTATATGGAATTTGAATTTTTCAGCCCTTCAGAAGGATTTCGCCATTTAGATTTTGTTTACTACACTATATTTTCCAGCCCCAAAAATCATACCTCCGAATATTATTAAGGAGATATACAAACTGATTGTAGTTCTATACAGCCAATGAATTCACCTATCTTTTATCGATTATTACACATTCGTAAGATTTATTAAAAAAAACGAGTATGCTTTAGACCACACGACTGAAGTTTTTTTTTTATTATTTATTTATTTAATAATATAACAAGTTTACAGTTTTAAAACATAAAACATTCATTAATATTTCAATCACTCTCCTAATAAAGCAGCTGTTTAGGAGAGGACAACTAAAAAAAAGATTACATTTGTATTTATAAAAAAGATTTATTTATTTAAAAATATAACAAGGTTACAGTTTTACAACATAACACATTATTAATATTTCAATCACTCTCCTAATAAAACAGCTGTTTAGGAGAGGACAACTAAAAAAAAGATTACATTTGTTTAAATTTAAAAAAAAAATATTAGTAATTTAACAAAAAATATTAGTGATTTTATGAGAAAATACAGATAAAAGTAATAAAAATATAGATTAGTTAAAATAAATGATTTAAAGTATTGATAAGGCAAAAACATATTTCTAAATATGCAATACATATTTCTAAATATAATATACAATAGGTTAAGTTATGAGGTGGTACCAGAATATTTTAATTTAATTTTTTTTTTCGTAGCTCTCTTCCGATCGTATATCAAGGGGTAATTTATTAAATAATTTTATACCCTTGAATACATAGTGATGCTGTGCTGTTGTGGTTCGCACTAGTGGCACGGTAAATCCTCCAACAGATATTATTCTTTTGCTTATATTTAATTGTGGTAAATTATTTTTACTAAAGAAATCTTTATGTATTTGTAATAGTGCAATTTTGTCATAGATTTTTGTAAGTGGGGGAACCGGGAAATCTTGAAAAACATTTATAGTTGGATAGTCGTAGGTCGTAGGGCTTTTTTAGGATGATTTTTATTAATATTTTTGGAATTGTTTCCAATGGGAGAAGGGTTGCTTTGTATGCACCCCCCAAGCCACGATTCCATATTGTAGGACAGAGTGCGCAAGTGCATAATAAATATCTTTTAGTGTTTTTAATGATACAGTATTTCTTAATCTAAAAAAAGTAAAACTTCACTAACTTCCTCTCAACTTCCGTTCGCCTCGCCGATCACCGTTCGCATCACACTTTTCGTAACGAATTCACCAGCTTACTCCCCAAGTTTTGCTTCAAAAAATTATAAAATCGAAAACTTCTACTAAATTACTTACAAATAAGGGAAAATTTGTCAAAATTGGCAGCAAAGCAATCCGAGGTATTTTAAATAATGCCGTATTGTGGCAAAAAGCGCTCCAGTGGATAAACACTTATTCAATAATATGCTTATTTAATTTATAAATACGTTCTGCTATGTATGTATATTAATTATTTATAAATAAACTGTTTTTATACATTAAATAATAATATTATTGAATATATAAAATAAATGAACAAACAAAAAACTGCGGTATAAATGTTTTTATAAATTAATTGTGGGAGAAATTGAAACGTAGCGAACCACTTGGGATAATTATTGATTTTTTTGAATGATCGGGAAATATTCCTGAAGCAAAGGTCGGTTCGGTGCCATAAGGCCTTTTACTTTTGTTTACTATTGCCGACCCAAAATTCGTGTCCAGGGAAAAAAAAATCAAAATTACATGGCCTTTTACACAAAATTTTGAAACATATTTTTTGAAAAAATGACTTTTTGCAGCACACGAATCAGTCAAAAAATCTAAAAAAAGAAACTTTATAAAATTCATTGTTTTTACTTCTAAAATTCATTGTGTTTTATTTATATATATTTTATTTTTGTACAGACCATGCTTTTTAGTAAGAATCCGAAATTTCAGTCGGTTCGGTGCCATAGGGCCTAAATTGTGACCAATTTATTTTCTGAGTATTTTGGTTCTGTCAACAGCTGAATACTGTAATTAAATATTTAAAAGAAAAAAAAAGAATCAAAATAAAATAATTTCAATGCGCAATTCACAGGTGAAAACCGCCCGAAAATCCACTTAAAAAACAAAATCCAGTACTAATGTTATCTAATATATAAAATAAATAAAATGGAATTGTACAAATTAAACTTCATAGCAATAAATAAATTTACTACTTATTCCAAAAAAGCTAATTCAATTGAAGATGGAATGGGGTATTTCCACGTTTTTTTTATTGCTTAAAAAAATTACGATGGTTATAGCATTTTTATTTTATTTTTATGTTGACGAATAAATTTTCTACAGCGAGTTAAAGTTTCCCATTTTTGAATCACCGCTAAAACGATATTTTGGGGCGTGGCCATCGTGTGACGTCCTGAGTGCGGACGCTCCCTGACAGTGTTTATTTATGCTGGTTTAGCTGGGCGTAGCTTGTGACGTCACAAACCCATTTGAAAAAACGGGCCGTTTTGTTTTTGTCAGTTTTCGAGCGTTTTTAAAATCAATAATATTGAATGAAAACATAAAAAACAAACATTTTTACTAGGATGATTAAAATCAGAAAAATGATCTTTAAATATTCCGTAGGTACATATTCAACAGAATCCCGAGGAAATACCCCAAACCAGAAAACTATCTGCATTACCTACTGCGAAAGACATAAAGACTTTATTGCTGTTAGGCATCCTCATAAATATTATACACATACCTAAACAAAGTGTTTCCCAATCTTATTTCTAGAGTGGTAGATAATTTCAGTGTTGCCAGTTTAGTGACTAAATCTGAATAGCCAGATACTTGCCCACCTTCTTCTTCCGCATCTTTTTCCCCTCCCACAATCTCCAGCCTCCAACATACCCCAATCGAGGATGCCAATAATTAAATAAAAATTGTCAAAGGAGTGATGAAGTGCCACTTTGTTGAATTGTCCGGTCAACCCTAAATACCTGCCTACTTTATTATTTTATGTTACATTTAAAAAAAATTTCAAATAAGGAATTATCCAATTAGTCCATTAATTATGCAGTCTGTCACTATCTCAATGACTTTTTTAAAAACTTTTTTTAGGCAGGAAGGTAACACAATAATGAAAAAATGCGAATAAGAAAGTCCAAATAAACACAACGATTTCACATTTGAAAATTAATCTTTACTGAACCATTAAAACGGCTACGGCTACCATATTGAGACGGAAACGGAACGTTCAAACAATTTAAAAAAACAGACAAAATACAAAACGGTTGAATTAAAACAGGACTTCCTTATGATCAGTAATAATAATTAACTAACTAACCATCACTCCGTTTTCCCGCAGCGGTAGGCAGAGATGACGGACCGCAAAACAACTGGGTCTTGACACACACTCTTTGCCTCACTCACATTCATACACCGTCTCATACATACTCTATTATTCTGACTTTTGACATGGCCCGACTCAAGTATCTGATTCACTTGATCGTGCCATGTCTTCCTTGGTCATCCCCGACTTCTTCTTCCATTCACATTTGCGTCACATATTCTTCTCACACTATTTTCTTCTTTCATTCGCTCTACATGTCCAAACCACCTGAGGGTCCCTCTCTTAATCTTACTCATTGTGCTTACATCAGTCTTACATTCTTTGCGGATATCCACATATCAATAATAATCAGAAGGAAGAAAGTGTGTGGAGAGAAGTTGTGGAGAAGTGTGATTATGTAAATTAAATAAATAAGTACTGATATTTCAAAATTAAATCACGCATTATGTTAATCCATGATGTATTTTTGATAAAATTGACAAGGTTTTCGTTAAACTGAGGAAGCAGATTTATTACCTACTGTTATTATTTCTTTGTGAACTTGTTTAGTAACACTTGCAATAAATATCACTTTATAAATGTATCATTGCTGCAGAGTAACCACTTGCATTACCGTGATGTATTCGTCTTATTATTCAATAAAGATTAAATTGGTAAACTGAGGGTCATCTCAGCACTTACCTATCAAGAATTAAGGCATAATATCTTTTTGCAAATATGAAGCGTAGGTAGTGTGTTGTGAACACCAAGGTGAATATGACACGAATCATGGGAGCTCTGTATTTTGAGTTGTTTTTCGTTCTTCTGTTTATCAAATCTGGTAAGTTTTCATTTTTATTTTTTATTTTAATAAAAAGACAAATAACTTTGTTTACATGACATTTATTTATATATAATCAACATGTTTCATGAACGATGTTCACATCATCAGGATCAAATGTATATAAATGCTTTTTTTTATTGAAAAGGCAGAAGGGTGTATACTTCTTAACAACTATTTTAATGATGATACGAGGGATATAAAAGCAAAACCGCCACTATCCACTAATGCAAAACGATCAGCTTTAAAAAAAAATATTAGCATATTTCCCTTAGGGGGTGTTTCACCATCCTCTAGATAGCTTATCCGTACGATAACGAATATTAAAAAAAAAAAAACAAATAAATACTCGCAACAGGTAAAAAACTCAGCTATCTAGTCCTATATGTAGGCAATATTCATAGGTTTAAGTACCGAATAGTAAACTCAGACTTTTTAAATAAATACACCTAGTTTAATAAATCGAAAACGTGCGTTATTGTTACCGGCTATTTTAAAATTATTTTTTCATAGCTTTTAATGACCTTTCTGAGGTGGTTCTGAGTTGGTTTCATTCTGAGTTGGCATGGAACCATTTAGAAGGTTTCGTCCCCAGTCACAATTGAGTCCAAGAATTTCTCGCAATCGATATCGTAGAACTCAAGGAATTCAGGCTCCTTCAACTAGTTGTTTGTGATCTATGAGGAGGATGGTGAAATACCTCCTTAAACTTTTTTGTTATATTAAAAAAAGAGAGTTTATGCACGTTTCAGGCCTACCTATTTTTTGGCCCACCAAACGATTTGGGTTGAGCACCCCTGGTGAAGATTACTAATCAATCATTAGGTCAAAATTGCTCTGTCAATCATTTTGCTTTTATACGCCTCATATAGGCCTAAAAGGAAATGATTTTCCCCATGGCCTAGTCGCCTAGTGTGTAGTTAATAAAAATATATTTTTTTTTTTTTTGGATGGCCTACGCAGCACTTTCAAGGGTTTTCACAGGTTCAATAACTGACATAGCGTAAAAATTATATTGACACGGAGTTTATTCATTTCACATAATATTATTTGGGGGATGATGTTCCGGGGGTTGCGGTATTGACATATTGAACTTATTTAAAATATTGTTTACAAAATGCTCTTGGTCAACAGTAATACAATCTTTTTGAGCATTTACTCGCATTCCAAGACACTGTTTTATCTGACCTAAATCTTTTATCTTAAATTTATTGACAAGTTCAGTCTTTAACTGTTCATAATAGTTTTCTGAGTTATAAAATACAAAGAAATCATCCACAAATAATGCAACAAATATTTTAACATCATTATTACTTTTTATAAACAGACAAGGTTCATATTTGGATTTTTTGTAACCTAAATTCAATAAACATTCTTCTACCCTAATATACCAAGTTCTAGCAGATTGTTTGAGACCATAAATAGCTCTTTTTAATTTTAATACTTTATTTTTACAATTTACAAAATGAGAGTGTTCTGGTATTTCTGTAAAAACATTTTCTTTAAGAAAACCGTTTAAGAATGCTGTTGGTACATCAAGGTGATTCATTTTGAGATTAAGTTGTACACTTAAAGCAAACAATAGTCTAAGGGAAGAATATCTCAACACTGGTGAAAACGTTTCGGAATAATCTATTCCCTTCTTCTGCGAAAAACCTTTCGCAACAAGTCTTGCCCTAAACCGCACTTCACCGTCACTATTATATTTCTTTTTAAGCACCCACTTATTTTTTACCACTGTGCCGTGCTTTGGCCTGTCTACTAGCTCCCAAGTGTCATTTTCACTAAAGGATTTTAACTCCTCCTTTATTGCATTTTTCCATTCCACTTTTTCAGGTCCAGTTATAGCCTCAGTGAGAGAAATCTGTTCACTCGACATGTCTTCTACACACATGTTCGTGTAACCGTAGTAGTCTGGTTTACGTGTGACACGTTTTTCCGGAGCAATGTCAGCATCATCCGGAAAAACATCTGTGTCGGCCGGGGTTAATGTCTCATTAAAACTGTCTTCTGACTCACTAGTCGATTCCTCAGGAACATATGTAACATCATTCACATTATCCTCTTGGACAAAAGTGCTGTTCAACTGACTTTCCCCCGTGCAATCAGGTTGCTGTGTGTCTTCAACGAAAATAGTTGTTGCTGAACTGTCATTTGTATTTTCCATGACAACAACATCTCTAGCAATAATTATTTTTTGTGACTCTGGATCATACAATCGATAGCCTTTGGTATTTTCCGAATAGCCAACTAGGAACATTTTAGTTGCTTTTTTATCCCATTTTTTGCGCTTTTCTTTCGGAATATGGACCATCACTCGACTGCCAAAGATTCGTAAATGGGAAACATTTGGCTTTTTTTCTGTCCACATTTCAAAAGGCGTAGTATCACGATTTAATCCCGCCGTTGGTGACCTATTTTTTAAATACACTGCTGTATTAACAGCCTCTGCCCAAAACTTTTTTTCGAACTGTGCATCAAATAAGAGACACCGTGCTTTCTCGACAATTGATCTATTGTATCTTTCGGATAGCCCATTTTGTTCTGGAGTGTACGCGTTTGTTTTCTGATGCACTATACCACAATGCTCCAAGTAATTTTTCATTTCCGCTGAGCAGAACTCGCCGCCATTATCAGATCTTAATATTTTTATTTTCTTTGACTGCTGGTTCTCAACTAAATTTTTAAACTCCTTGAAGTATTTGAATGTTTGATGTTTTGACTGTAGAAAGTATACAAAACACATTCTGCTATAGTCATCCACAAATATTAAAAAGTATCTGGCCATTCCAAGTGAATTATTCTCCATTGGCCCACATAAATCACTATGAACCAATTCCAGCCTTTCCTGACTTTTGCTAGTACTCAGAGGGAAAGGCAGCCTCGCCTGTTTGCCCTCACAGCATATCGTACAGCTGGATTTATCAATTTCACCATTTTTTTGTTGAAATGTCACACCTTCAACTGCTCCATTCTTCATCTTGCTTAGATCATTAATATT
The DNA here is from genome assembly GCA_917563855.2 of Limnephilus lunatus. NCBI lineage: Eukaryota > Metazoa > Arthropoda > Insecta > Trichoptera > Limnephilidae > Limnephilus > Limnephilus lunatus. Next base: position 50,640,631 of record OU830600.1, read on the forward strand.
AATATGACCTAGTCTCCTGTGCCACGTTGAACTCGAAGTTTTAACTGTCGCCGCTAAAAAGTGCTGAGACTTCACGATGTTCAATTTGTAAACTGCATTTTCTAACTTTGCTTCACCAATACAAACATTTCTTGAGTTGTAAATAGAACATCCTTGTTCATTAAATATCACTTTGTTGCCATTTGAAACGATTCTACTCACTGACAGCAAATTTGTTGTGAGGTTAGGTACATATAAAACATTGTTTACATCTATTTTATATTTCTTGTTTCCCACTGCAGTCGTTATTTTCAAGTCTCCGGAACATAAAACTTCCATACTAGTTTGGTTTGCCACAATAATTTCTTTAGTTTTCGGTTGGTATGAAATATTTGACAACATATTTTCATTTGAAACTAAATGAGTACTGGCACCACTATCAATATACCAGTCTTTCTGACTGAATTCATTTGTCATGAAAACTGCACTAAATGCATTCGTATCATTCTCTGTAGGACATTGACTTTTATAATGCCCAATCTGTTTGCATTTATAGCAACGAACCATTTTTGATGATCTGACATTTGGGTTGTCAGATGGTTGACAATATTTTTCATCGTTATTGTCGCGATGCTTCGTAAATTTTCTGCTGACGCCGCCGCCGCTGCTGCGTCTCTGAGAATTTCCAACGACGAATGCACTCTTCGATTTATCCTCAGAATCCGTGCTCATGTCCAACAATTTTGTTTTTATAGCATCTGCACTCATTTTCATACCGGAGTGTTCAATGGCCATTAACATTGGGCCATACATCTGCGGGAGTCCAGCAAGAAGCAATGAAGCGATCCATTCATAAATGAACTAATACCTAGATCGATATCTTCGGGCTTTTTGTATGGAACGGGTGTCAACACTATTTGACCATAAATACTGCTCATTCCGCGATTATGACGTCACGGACCATCGACAAGGATAGAGGAAAGTAAAAAAAAAAAAAAAAAAAAGATACTACCTTGGACAATATCAGTACCTACCCAAATCATTAGCCTAAAAATTATTTTAAAAAATAAAATGAAAAACTCATAATCGCATGTAGTATTTTATTGTTTTATACAGAATAACACAAAAAACGGAAATACAATCATGTGCAAACACATTTAGAAGGAACTTAATCATAATTAATGAAAATATGAGTAATAATAATAAAAAAGGAATGTTTGGATAGATTTTTAGCCCACATGGGAGGCCTTGAGGAAAAAATTCTCTCGGGGCCTATGTCATCTTTAGGGATGCGGTGTGGAGTCTTTTTAGGAAAAGGAAAGGGAGGAAGTTTTGAAAAGGAAAAATGTACAGAGGGGTAGTTAGGAATCTGGGGGTCAATATGTTCAAGAGTGATGGATGTATGAATCTATCCGTCTTACTGCGGCCAAGGCGATGGTTGATGGAGTATGGCTGCAGAGGTCTGAAGACAATGTAATAACAGAGTGCAATTCACACACGGTACGCTTCTCAGCCCAGGGAACACGTTTGGTTCTGAAATAAACATATTCATCACATTAACCAAAGTTCGCAAGCAAAACATATAATATTATCTCCTTTAATGAAATATAAATCCAGATGTATACCTGTATAATCTTCCACTACTTTTTTGGCAGCAAAACGCACGGTACTCGGCCCAGGTAGAACACGTTTGGTTCTGAAACAAAAAAAAATTCATTACATTACCCAGCCTCATCCTATGAACTATATCCTACCACTGCAGAGTATAAAAGAGAAAATAAATTAAGAACAACGACCACGCGTCTCGGATACGCGCCTGTCATATTAAATATCTTAATAATAATGGAATTGCTGTGTTTGAAGAAATAATAAATGTATTGAATATCTTTATAATAAGAAAGACTCAGTGAATCAGCATCTATCTCTATGAATAAAATAGGTTGATGCCATATAGAGTATAGAGAAGACTTTATACCTTTTAAACTGTAATTGTGGTCTTGGACGGCACCATTCGTGCTGGACACTCCAGGTAGAATATGGATAGTCTAAAAATGAAAATAGATACAATTTTTAGGTGAAGTTAGGGAAAAGTTACAAAGTATATTAGGAACACTAAACAAACAAAAGATTCGCACCTGTATTTTGGTATCCTACGATCGTTTACGTTTTCTTTAGGTAAACCCCGATGTGTTCCGATTCCATGAAGATTAAGGGTCAGCAAAGCGTCTTTTTTTAACGTGCCATTGGAATTTTTGCAGTTATTAGTGAAATGGGAACCAAACATAACCACAACTTCCCAAAATCGGAGAGGCAATAGTCAGATCTGCCGATTTTCAACGCCCATTCCCATAACGACTCTCATTATTTTCGCAGTTAGGTACTCTGTGTCGAACTGAAACACTATCCTCACAGCCTTCGACACTGAAACGATATTTAGGAAGCATTTTTTCAAAATATTTCGTTGTTTTGAATATTCGGATTGTTTCGGCCAACGTGCTATTTGACATATAATACCATAGATATCCCACCGTATATACCACTCAGTTCTGAAAAGTTTTTCTATGGAAATTGTAAGATTCCTATTGGTAGTCGTTACTATGACGTCGTCATGATCACGTGACCGGGTTACAAAAACTGACGGAGTTATACCCCCCTGGATCCATTCATCGTTTATTTCGAAACCCGTACCTCTCAACTTCTGGGCAGGGTTGCCAATGCTTATGTTCTAGAATACCCGCAAAAAATTTTCAAATTCCCCAAATTGGGGATAGCAAATTGTCAAATTCCCCGCAAATTCCCCACAAGTTTTCGGCCTTCAAAATAAAACAAAATTCTATTGAAAATAGCATTTTTTTTTTAAATATTATTTTATTTGGAACATGAACAGGAGATTAAAACATATTATTACATAATATAAGATTAAAAAATAGGTTACAGCCTAATATTGAAGCAAAAATAAGGAAACATAAAAAATAATGTAATATAATCATACAAGTGGTGTGCTAGGTATGGCTAGGAGAAAAAATTAACTAAAAAATACAAGTAATTTAAATAAGACAAAAAAGAGTTAGTTAAAGAAAAGGAGATAAAATATTATTTTAATGTTACTACATAATTTTACCCATAATTATATTGAGATATTAAAAAAACGATAAAAAAGTAACTAATATTGAGACCAATAATTTTAAACAGAGAAGTTAAGTTAATTAGTAAGCCATTTACATAATTACAATTATCAACATGTTTAAAGGCTTATTAACAGAAGACGCATACATACAGGTGATGTAAAATAATTACCTACATATTAGTCAATTACTTCGTCATGCCATATTTTTTTGTTTATCATTTTGTTTGAAGGATTAAATTTCAAAGTTCCTCCTTCTTTTTTAATTCCATCTCGAGTAGCCATCAATGCTACCACAGTATCTGTATGAAGGCGGTTTCTGTTTTCTGTTTTTAAATTTTTTCATAATAGCAGTAAAACAGCATTGTTTTATGGTCTGTCGTTTCATCCATTATGAGTGAAAAAAAGTGTCCTTTCGTACGTATTTTTTCGCTGATGTTCTCCATAAATGAATTTCCCAAGACATTTCTTAACACAGCTGTCGTTTTGGTTCTGCGCAAGTTCAGGTTTTTAGCTATAGTTGAATCTGGGAAAATGTTTGCACAGAGGGGACCCAATGTATCCATAAATGACATCGGCATATTGTGTTCAGCTAAAGCACCGGCTAATTTTAATTCAGCTATTCTGTCACAATGTTGCCATAAAATAAACTACGAAATCTTTCACCGAATAAACGGCAACACGAGCAATAAACTTATTACTTGAAATAATATTTTTTAAAAAGGTTGGATAATCAAAAATGCCCAGAATCCCCGCATTTTCCCCACAAAAAGGCAATCCCCACAAAATACCCAATTCTTGAAAAATCCTAAAAATTCCCCGCAATTTGGGGAATTACCCACAAATCGGCAACGCTGCTTCTGGGCTGTTTCCACTAATTGAGTGACGTAATCAGTCATACAATTGCAAGTCTCCAAGCGAATCGATATTGTAACGGACGTGTCGTCGTCCTTACAAGACTGTAAATTATGAGGGCACCGGTGGCTGTGCACTCCTTCCCTTTTGTGCGCCAATGATGATGATGATGTCGATTTAAAGCTGGCCTCCCTACATCCAGTGGGTGGTGGCCCTGGATGCGCCTAGTTTCTGCCTGGGCCTGGTTGCCTTGGGAGTACCCAGAGTTAGGACCGGCTATGGCGGCAGGCACCAGGTACTCGTCCAGGCAGAACTTCAGCAGGAGGCAGCAGGTAGTAGGACTTCCAGAGGTAGGAAGTAGTAAAACAAGAAGAGTAGAATTGAACTTGAACACAACATATTTATTTTGGAAATTGGCATGGTATATAAGGGGTACTTGTACCCGACAGCGTTCGGACAGTGTTTTATACAAAAAGTGGAGGGGTTTTCGTCCTCAGACCAAATGGTATAAATAGGGCGGTCATTATGTGGGCACCCTATTTTGCCGGTGTCACCGTTGAAGGCGGTCGCTTAAAATGTGTTTTTTATAATAATTCTACAGAGTTAATTGTGTACATATGTGTTCGTTATTATACAGTAATCATGAAATAAACCAATTGTCTATTGCTAGATTTTTAGTTAGAGTTGTTTAGCTCATTTTTGAGCCAAACCGCATAAAATATAAATTGATTTGCCGTTTGGCTGAATATCTGATTATTTACAGGTACAGTGTTATTTTTACGAGGTCCCCCGTAAGATGTGTTAATGAAACCTGTTTGTTTCACCATCTTACGGGGCACCTGGATTTTTAAAATCGGAAAAACGTATTTTTACCGAAAATTTTCTAAGTGTTTTTTGAGGGTCATTTATTGCCCTAGTTTGAGTAATTTAAGGGCTAGAGACTCAGGCTCTCTTTCCCTCGATGCCTTGTAGGACTGCGGAATGAAATTTCTTAGTTTCATTATCCTACAAGGATCGTAAGTTAAAATATTTTACAATATGTCAAAAAAAGGAAACATAAAAAATACGTTTGAAATTATAAACTGAAAAATGTCCCTGGTGGCAACCTGAGCATGATAGCGTTTATTTGTTGCACCGGGGGCATTGTACATATAAAAATGAAAGTATTTTATTAATACAATATTGCAATTAGAATAACTTTAAATTCTAATTGGAAAACAAACATAAAAATATTTTCAACGAAAAAGATCGCTGGCGGTACGGTACTAACGAGCTCAGTGGGCAAGCGGATTTTTGGATTTCGAGCGAAATCTCAAAAAATGACCACTGAACTGTAGAGGATACCGCCAAGGATGTTTTTCGTTGAAAGAACTTTTGAGGGTACGTAACACGTCGGTTACACTCCCCCCGTGCAGCTATGCTGTACTAGTCATCACGACGTGTAGTAGGATGAGTAGGTGAAGCTGCATCGGTAGACGCGGGCGGCAGGATCACAGCGACCTTCACGGCAGGTCGGACGTAGACTCTGGTTCTCGGCAGGTCGAACGTAGACTCTGGTTCTCGTCTGGGTCCCGGCGGTCCTTACTTGGTCGTCTTCAGCAGGGATGGTGTCAAGGACTCGGCCGTGTGTCCGGCTGATGTGGGTCCATGACAACCATGACACGGGGTCCATGACAACCATGATGAGGTTGACGGACTCCCCCCGTGTGAGGAGCGCCACTTCCTTGATAGTGGCACTGCTGGGGCAGGACGGGCTCGTCTTCGCTGCGCCGATGAGGAGTACCACGTCCTTGATAGTGGCACTGCTGGGGCAGGACGGGCTCGTCTTTGCTGCGCCGATGAGGAGTACCACGTCTATGACAGTGGTACTGCTGGGGCAGGACGGGCTCGTCTTCACTGCGCCATTGAGGAGTACCACGTCCTTGACAGTGGCACTGCTGGGGCAGGACGGGCTCGTATTCACTGCGCCATTGAGGAGCACCACGTCTATGACAGTGGCACTGCTGGGGCAGGGCGGGCTCGTCTTCACTGCGCCATTGAGGAGTACCACGTCCTTGACAGTGGCACTGCTGGGGCAGGACGGGCTCGTCTTCACTGCGCCATTGAGGAGCACCACGTCATTGACAGTGGCACTGCTGGGGCAGGGCGGGCTCATCTTCACTGCGCCGATGAGGAGTACCACGTCCTTGACGGTGGTAATGCTGAAGCAGGACGGGCTCGTCTTCGCTGCGCCGTTGAGGAGCACCACGTCTTTGACAGTGGCACTGCTGGGGCAGGGCGGGCTCGTCGTTGCTGCGGGATGTGGTTGGTCATCCATCTGTGCTGGCGCTTGGTACCTTTGTCCAAGCAGTGGAGCGGATCCGGCAGCTGTTCTCTGCTGATCGGCTGGCTGCCTCTGGTGGAGCAGAGGTGAGGGCGGCCCGGGACCAGAAGGTCCTGGCGGCAGTAAGGACCACTGCTCTGGCAGCGGAGCGGATCCGGCAGCTGTTCTCTGCTGATCGGCTGGCTGCCTTTGATGGAGCAGAGGTGAGGGCGGCCCGGGACCAGAAGGTCCAGGCGGCAGTGAGGACCAATGCTCTGGCAGCGGAGCGGATCCGGCAGCTGTTGTCTGCTGGTCGGCTGGCTGCCTCTGGTGGAGCAGAGGTGAGGGCGGCCCGGGACCAGAAGGTCCGGGCGGCAGTGAGGACCACTGCTCTGGCAGCGGAGCGGATCCGGCAGCTGTTTTCTGCTGGTCGGCTGGCTGCCTCTGGTGGAGCAGAGGTAAGGGCGGCACGGGACCTGAAGGTCTGGGTGGCAGTGAGGACCACTGCTCTGGCAGCGGAGCGGATCCGGCAGCTGTTTTCTGCTGGTCGGCTGGCTGCCTCTGGTGGAGCAGAGGCAAGGGCGGCACGGAACTAGAAGGTCCAGGCGGCATCGTGGTTGGGTCCCCTTTGTAGTGAGGGGCCGGTGGCGCAGGGCCTCCTGGCCCTGGCTGCGCTGGTGATGCGTACCTCTGGTCCATCAGAGGTACAGGTCCAACAAGCTCATCGCGTACGGCTTCTCGTTGCCTCAGGTTGAGCAGAGGTACGGGCGGCACGGGGCTGGAAGGTCCAGGCTGCATACATCTTCCCTGGAGTCGCCAAGCTTCTTCTTGGCCTGGATCTTTGTGGCCAGTTGACTCCAGGATTGCATCAGGGTTGGAAAGCGCTGTAGTTGCGGCTTCTGGTGATGCGTACTTCTGGTTTTCCAGAGGTACAGGTCCAACAGGCATTTCACGTACAGCTTCTGGTTGCCTTGTATTGTGCAGAGGCAAGGGCGGTACGGGGCCGGAAGGTCCAGGTTGCAGCCATCCAAAGCTCCCATTGTAATGAAGGGGCTGCGGCGCGGGGCCTCCAGGCCCTGGCTGCGCCGGTGATGCGTACCTCTGGTTTACCAGAAGCACAGGTCCGACGGGCATCTCTCGTACGGCTTCTTGTTGCCTTGAATTGTGCAGAGGCAAGGGCGGTACGGGGCCGGAAGGTCCAGGTTGCAGCCATCCAAAGCTCCCATTGTAATGAGGGGGCTGCGGCGCGGGGCCTCCAGGCCCTGGCTGCGCCGGTGATGCGTACCTCTGGTTTACCAGAAGCACAGGTCCGACGGGCATCTCTCGTACGGCTTCTTGTTGCCTTGAATTGTGCAGAGGCAAAGGCGGTACGGGGCCGGAAGGTCCAGGCTGCATCCATCCGGGGCCCCCATCAGAGTGAGGGGGCTGCGGCGCGGGGCCTCCAGGCCCTGGCTGCGCCGGTGTTGCGTACCTCTGGTTTACCAGAAGCACAGGTCCGACGGGCATCTCTCGTACGGCTTCTTGTTGCCTTGAATTGTGCAGAGGCAAGGGCGGTACGGGGCCGGAAGGTCCAGGCTGCATCCATCCGGGGCCCCCATCAGAGTGAGGGGGCTGCGGTGAGGGGTGCCTCTGGTTTATCAGAGGCACAGGTCCAACGGGCATCTCTCGTACAGCTTCTTGTTGCCTTGAATTGTGCAGAGGCAAGGGCGGTACGGGGCCGGAAGGTCCAGGGTGCATCCATGATGCTTGTAGTTGCCAAGGTTCTCCTTGGTCCGGATGTCCATGGCTGGTTGGCTCCGAGGCAGTACTCGCTGCGACGAGTTGTGCCAGCCCTGCGGCACCGGGTTGTGCCAGCCCTGCAGTACTGGGTTGTGCCAGCCCTGCGGCGCCGGGTTGTGCGGGCCCTGTCGAATCTTTTGCCGGCAGGATCCCAGCACGGGGTTGTGCAGGCCCTGTCGCATCTTGTGCCGGCCCTACACGGGTTTGTAGTTGAAGGGCTGCATTCAGCCAATCAATACGTTTTTGTTGGCTGCGCAGCTGTCGTTGCAGCTGGCGCAGCGTGTCCTCAATAGATGTAGAGGGTGGTGTTCGCTCATTGTTGCTCTCTTCTGTGGAGCGTGCCATCTCAGTAGTAGAGCTTGGCGGGGGCACGAGCGTGGGCACTCGTGGCAACAGGTGTGGTGTCAGCCCTGGCATGAGACGCGGCATCAGGCGTGACATGGTATCAGGCGTGGCATCTAGGCGTGACGTCAAGCGTGGCATGTAGGCATGGCATCAGGCGTGGCATTAGCCCTAGCATGAGGCGTGGCATCAGGCGTGGCATCAGGCGTGGCATTAGACGATACGTCAGGCATGGCACGTAATCCACGTAGCAGGCGTGACCTCGGGCGTGACGTCAGGCGTGGCATTAGGGCGTGACGTCAGGCGTGGCGTGAGGCGTAGCTTCAGGCATGATGTGACATCAGGCGTGGCATGAGGCGTGATGTCAGGCGTGGCACGTAGTCGTGGCTCAGGCGTGGCATTAACCCTGGCATGAGGCGTGGCATCAGGCGTGACCTCAGGCGTGGCACGTAGGCGTGGCGTCAAGCATGGCATTCAGACGATACGTCAGGCATGGCATGTAGGCGTGGCATCAGACGTGACAATAGCCCTGACATGAGGCGTGACATCAGACGTGGCATTAGCCCTGGCATGAGGCGTGGCATCAGGCGTGGCATTTAGGCGTGATGTCAGGCGTGGCACGTAGGCGTGGCTTCAGGCGTGATGTGTCATCAGGCGTGGCACGCAAACGTGGCGTCAAGCATGGCATTCAGACGATACGTCAGGCGAAGGCTCAGGGGTGGCATCTAGGCGTGGCGTCAGGCGTGACGTCAGGCGTAGCGTCAGGCGTAGCGTCGGGCGTAGGCTCAGGCATGGCATCCAGGCGTGGCGTCAGGCGTAGCATCAGGCGTGACCTCAGGCGTGGCTTCAGATGTGGCATTCAGGCGTGACGTCAGGCGTGGCGTGAGGCAGCTTCAGGCATGATGTGACATCAGGCGTGGCATCAGGCGTGGGCGTGGAGTGCAGCTGATCCGGCTCGAAGGACCACTTGTAACGGACGTGTCGTCGTCCTTACAAGACTGTAAATTATGAGGGCACCGGTGGCTGTGCACTCCTTCCCTTTTGTGCGCCAATGATGATGATGATGTCGATTTAAAGCTGGCCTCCCTACATCCAGTGGGTGGTGGCCCTGGATGCGCCTAGTTTCTGCCTGGGCCTGGTTGCCTTGGGAGTACCCAGAGTTAGGACCGGCTATGGCGGCAGGCACCAGGTACTCGTCCAGGCAGAACTTCAGCAGGAGGCAGCAGGTAGTAGGACTTCCAGAGGTAGGAAGTAGTAAAACAAGAAGAGTAGAATTGAACTTGAACACAACATATTTATTTTGGAAATTGGCATGGTATATAAGGGGTACTTGTACCCGACAGCGTTCGGACAGTGTTTTATACAAAAAGTGGAGGGGTTTTCGTCCTCAGACCAAATGGTATAAATAGGGCGGTCATTATGTGGGCACCCTATTTTGCCGGTGTCACCGTTGAAGGCGGTCGCTTAAAATGTGTTTTTTATAATAATTCTACAGAGTTAATTGTGTACATATGTGTTCGTTATTATACAGTAATCATGAAATAAACCAATTGTCTATTGCTAGATTTTTAGTTAGAGTTGTTTAGCTCATTTTTGAGCCAAACCGCATAAAATATAAATTGATTTGCCGTTTGGCTGAATATCTGATTATTTACAGGTACAGTGTTATTTTTACGAGGTCCCCCGTAAGATGTGTTAATGAAACCTGTTTGTTTCACCATCTTACGGGGCACCTGGATTTTTAAAATCGGAAAAACGTATTTTTACCGAAAATTTTCTAAGTGTTTTTTGAGGGTCATTTATTGCCCTAGTTTGAGTAATTTAAGGGCTAGAGACTCAGGCTCTCTTTCCCTCGATGCCTTGTAGGACTGCGGAATGAAATTTCTTAGTTTCATTATCCTACAAGGATCGTAAGTTAAAATATTTTACAATATGTCAAAAAAAGGAAACATAAAAAATACGTTTGAAATTATAAACTGAAAAATGTCCCTGGTGGCAACCTGAGCATGATAGCGTTTATTTGTTGCACCGGGGGCATTGTACATATAAAAATGAAAGTATTTTATTAATACAATATTGCAATTAGAATAACTTTAAATTCTAATTGGAAAACAAACATAAAAATATTTTCAACGAAAAAGATCGCTGGCGGTACGGTACTAACGAGCTCAGTGGGCAAGCGGATTTTTGGATTTCGAGCGAAATCTCAAAAAATGACCACTGAACTGTAGAGGATACCGCCAAGGATGTTTTTCGTTGAAAGAACTTTTGAGGGTACGTAACACGTCGGTTACAGATATTAAATTCCTCAGTAGACTGATTCTGCGTGTGAAACCGGAGTCGTCGAACAAGGATTTCAATTTCTTCCATACACTTTGCACTGTAGTTTCGCCTTTAATATGGACATACAGAGATGGATCAATGGTCATTATCAGCTTTGCTCTTGCTTTTCTGTCGTCTTTTTCAGCTAGCACCTGCGTGCTATTCAAATCCACGCCTTCCAGGATGAGGAAATTTTCAACTGCGAAAGACCAATCGTCGAAATTCTCACGCCCTTTCAACCTGGGAACGTTTACTGAGTAATTCGCCGACATTTTTCCACACTGTGCACAATCAAAAAGTTTAAAAGATATACTAATTGCGTATTCTGCACCGGAATTGTTTACTGGGCCCATAACATGCCCATAACCTAATGAAACAGCAGAGAGGTTTTCGATAGACTGAGTCTGACGTTTATTGTTTATTGTACACAGTTACAATTGTTGTATCCTAGATGGCGTTAGTGGTAACATATTATTTTGTTATATTCTAACATTGCGGTGATAATGTTTTAGTTGGATACCTACTCTTATAAAGTGCTGTTTAGAGAAACATGGATGTATATTTTTTAATTAAGCATATTATAAAAGTAACAATTAACTTTGAATATTTTATGTTTAAATTTACTTAGTACAAAAACATATTTGACCATTATTATTGTTAAAGAACTGTTTTGGGAGGACGCTTTTCCCGTTTTAGGATATCCAAGAAATATAGAGTGGGTACCTACTCTACTCCACATTTTAATGGAACTTTTTTCATAATGAAATATTATTTTTCTTACCAACAAAGACAAACATTCACAGGAGAATAACCTGACAATATTTAAATTCATCCCACTCCCACCAAAATATGCGGAAATGGTTGCTTGTGCAATGACGGAGATTTAGTTAGCAGAGGAATTAAATCCGCAAAGCCTGGGTGGGAATCCGACGCTTTTGACACATCACCTACTAAGGACAAATAGACTGGTCAGAACGAAACTCATTTCGCATGCTTCTGTTTTCTTAGTTCTATCTGGGGAGGAATATCCGTGTTCAGGAACATGCGACCCCACGCAGCAGACTGTATTTAAAGTTGGACATACTTACGTGTACTTTTACATCAGTGAAGTCATTACCTCTGCTAACATATCTGATGATGCCATCCAGAACAAAGACTCACGGCTCTCCTTTACTTCTGAAGTTGAAATATACATTCTATCACCATGTGAACTTATTATGAAAGTAAGTTGAGATTTCTATAGAGTATCAACATCTTTTATATTTTACCTAATCCTGGACCAGATATAAAATGTAATTTAATTTGGATGTAATTATAAGTTTTCATTATGGCATATTTTACCTTGTAATGTGAAGTAAAGTAAAGTATCAAAGCCTTGTTTGATGCAAGTGGTTGCATATTTTACCTTGTAATGTGAAGTAAAGTAAAGTGTCAAAGCCTGGTTTGATGCAAGTGGTTGCATATTTTACCTTGTAATGTGAAGCAAAGTAAAGTGCCAAAGCCTGGTTTGATGCAAGTGGTTGCAGTGTTGTAATGTCTTATCAAAATTCTCCGATTCGGGCTGGTGGTTATTCAGTTAAGTGACCAATGATTACCATTTCCTTTTTATTTGGTTTTGAAGAAAAAAAATGAAAAAAAAACATCAAAAAAGTCACTGGAGACCAAAATATCAATTACTTTATTTTACTCCAAATAATGTCATCAATCACTGGTTGAGGTAAGTCAAGTATGTCTCTTATATAACACCCTATAGGAGGATCTTATATAAACTGCACGCCAATTTGATTCAGTGTCCTGGCCTTGTCTGAGATGTTTTGGTTAGATACGTCTAATATAAAGATTTACAGATTTTTTTTATCTTTCTGACCTTTTAGATTGAAAACCCAATCTTGCAAAAAATCAATACAAAAATTTCAGAAACGGTGAACAGAGATGATAATGAAGCGAAAGCTTTCTCAGATGCATTGACAAAGAATAGTGTCCACATACATTACAGCAATGGAAGTATTCCAGAGATATGTGTCGGAGATCCAGAACCATCTTGGGTCCTCAATGTGAAGAGAGGTATTGTGTCTCTTCTGCAGTATAGCACGGAGGATGCTAACCACACTGTTGTTGAAGTAAGTACCAATCTTAAACTATTTTCTTCAAATGGATAGATCCTGTATTGATGTGCAAACTTATCTCTATAGTTTGAGGTGTCGCAACACCGTTAAGCTGAATTTACATTATGAAACATTGTTTCATGACATTAGTTGCACTACTTGTTTCACATCAATGTAACTGATTGATCAGTTTCGTAAGATAAAATATTGTAAAATTAAAACTGAATTACCTACATAAAAAAAAAACATGTAAACATACAGTTTCAACATGCATGCATTACATGTATGCAACACAATTAGAATCGCGCTAGTGCAAAATTATGGCAGATCTAGTGGTATGCAACTACATAATAAGGAACTCTAGTGAAAAATATTATGGCTTTCAAAAAATATGTTCATATAGACCATAGGTTCTCAACGTGGGCGATAACGCCCCCTTGGGGGCGTTTAAGACCTCCAGGGGGGCGGTAGAAGACAAAGAGAAAATTGGGGGGCGTTTAAGACTCTCAGGGGGGGCAGTAGGAGACCTCAGAGAAATCCATTCCACCCCATCATATCTTGCCCCATCCCATCCCATTAGGGGCCATCCATCCATAAAAATATTCTCCCAATCCCATTACGCCCCCACGTTGTGGCAAATGTAACTCCACCGTAATATCCCATTATGCCCCCTCCGCTGTGGTATCCCGTTACGCCTCCTCCGTTTGAAAATGTAACCCTGTCATGGTATCCCATTACGCCCCCTCTGTTCGGATTCACGAGTTAGGGGGCGCCAGAAATAAAAATGTTCTCAAAGTGGGCGGTGGGCAAAAAAAGGTTGAGAATCTATGATATAGACCAATAAACGCTGATTCTGAATATATAAGTTTTTTTTATTTTATTTTTTATTTTATTTTTTTTATTTATTTTATACACTTTACAAATACAAGACAAAAAGTCCCGATAAACTACTTTTTAGCAGTTTGTCTAACGGTTTCTTTACGTTAAAGATCTTATTATAGTGATTTAATAGTTACATTTTTACAATTATATAAAATAAAATTTAATTTTTTACAGAAATATAGATAAAAATAAATTTTTGAAAACATAAATAACATTTTTAAAGTCTTTAGAATAATATGTCATTGTGAGCTAATACAAATTAATTCTTTCCGTAAGCCAAGTCTTCAGTAAATTCATCAATTGTTTGTTTTGGGCACAGTTTTTAATTTCAGCAGGTAACATATTTAAACAACTTAATAATATTAAACGTACAGTTTTTAAAAAAATATTAAAAAGTGCATTTTTAATATTCTCGTTAAAACACAGCGTCAAGTTGGTATGCTGTGTAATGCTCTGTGGTGACGTCACGATGGTAATCACTGTACGTCATTTGTATGGGAATTTAGGTATGACACAAACGAATGTTGTATATATTTCTTATTTTTTAAGATGTCGTAAAAGCATATAGCTTTATAGAAACTAAATAGAATTGCCTTTTAGATGTTTTGTATCTGACATATACGATCGTGTTTGAAAAGTGCAGTATTTTAAGTTTCAAAATGAAAAAATTAAAAAAAAACAGCTCACTGTAAACATAATCTATTAAATGGTCGAAAAATTTAGGAAAATTCAAAATTTAAAAAATACGGTCCTCTTACTTTATGAATTTGGAATAAAACTGTCACTTCACTTTTTATCTCGTTCATACAATTAAAAAGGATAAAAAAATATTTTAATGATTCCGAAAAAATAACTGAAAAAATATGACATCTTGGATTCGGTGTTAATGCGTTGATTTCTGTATTTTGTATTTATTGACACATGCATTAGTCTTTTACAGTATTAAATAATATTACTTTTATGGAAGTTTTATTAAATTCACGCGGAAAAGTCATTAAATTTTTTTTTCAGACGTAACTTTAAACCTATCGTACAACGAAAATAAATCACCAACAAAACATACTATTTAAAGTATTATTTTTAATCGGTAAACTAATGTGTTTATGACAAGATTTTTATGCACGGCACAAAGGGTAACAATTATTATAAGCAATAATTATTAGCCTGAAACACTCATCAACATGGTGGAGCAGTTGACCGGATATCAGAAGGACGCGGGTTCAAGTCCCGTCTGCGGCATTTATCTTTTCTCGGGAGATTTTTTCAATGTTGATGAGTGTTTCAGGCTAATAATTATTGCTTATAATAATTGTCACTATTTAAAGGACTAAAACTGAAAAAAAAAGTAACACAGCATTGGTACTTATGCTGAATTACACTAATATCACAGTGAATTGATCATTTAAACGAAAATTATCTTCAAAAACATAAAACTGCAAGTAAAATTCATCATGTCATTTTTGCGAAGCTTCTGATCTCGCCGTCGCCATAGACGCTATTGCGCCATACACCATAAATAGACCAATCACGCGTTAATAATAAGCAAGACGGCCGGCGGCGCCTGCGCAAATCTATGTGAAATTCAAGGAGACCAACATAAAAATCATAAAATACGTTTATCGTTATTTAGTAGATGACTTGTTGATAACGTCACAAAATGCATAAAGATATGGTGTTTTTCGAGGGACCTTGAAAAATTAAAACTTTGAAAATTATTTTAACTATTAAAACTAACTCTAAAAAAAAAAACATGCAGTCAATTAAGTTAGAAGGTCATTATTCAAAAAAAAATAAATAAAAAAATTGGACTGGACTTCTCTATCGCATAGTGTAAAAACGTGGTAAAACTAGTGTCGCAAAAGCATTTCAGCTGAGCGTGGGTGGTTTGGTATATTTATGAGCTGAGCCAAGCTGAGCTGACGTATGTGTTCCTTGTAACTGTGTAAGATTTTTACGTGGAAAATGACAAATTAATGCTAGAATGCTTGATAAAGTATTAACAAGAGATTCACTCATCAGAAAATAGTTTTAATAGCTCAGGACCTTCATTTGCTAATTCAGAGATTAACTGCATTGCAGTCAGGTGCTATCTTATAATTCGAACTGTAGCAGTGATAGGGCAAGAGTTAGTACGGTTGTTGATAACTAGTGGCAAATGGCAACCGAATGCTCATTGTGCAGACTCAAATGTTAATGGTTAAAACCTGGCTCTGTGATTGGTGGAGTATATTATTTTATGCATAGACATATGAATATTAGTAGACCTACCCTAAGCGATAAAAGCGTATTATTTCCCCCTCCCATTGGAACCATTCCATTGGAACCGGCTGGGATCGTGTATGGCTTCGCGTTAATCTAAAAAATGTGACGTCATCATTCTTCTGCAAGCCAGCGTCGAGCACTCATCGGTGCATTTTACGAAATAAAACGGTAAACATAGTGGCTTGTGTTTTGAAAACATGTAAAAATAGAAGTGAAAAAGAGAATAAACAAAATTGTCGTATTACATTCCATAGGCAAGCATTATTTTACACTATTTTAAGCCAATTCAGATCACATAATATGATAATTTTTGTAACATACACTGTCACTTGAGATACATGGCGTGTGCCCGTCCCTGTTTACTGGGGTAAGTAAATTATGAAACATTTATAAAAGTGTCTTCACTTAATACAGCAACAAAATATTGAACTCGACCTTATAGGCGACCTTACTTTGCTTATTTGGACTTCGCAAATTTGTTCATTACGCGGCGAACAATTCGCGCTCCCATGTAAAAAGGTATATTCATTCAAAAGCAGAGTTTACTTTTAAGAACGAAAGTGTGATATTATTGCGAGATGCCTATATACTGTCAGATTGAGTTTTGACGAATCCACCGCCATCTTTATTTCCAAGCCGTGCTGTAGAAAACCAACTGACATTTAAAGAGTCCTATTTTTGGGACTTCATAGTAACTTTTTTGTACGCGCCAGTATGGATTGTGTAGGCGTCAGAAGAGTCTGTGCTACTGATTGAAGCAGATATTTAAAAGTTTTCATCACATTTCTGTAATATTAATACTTAAATTTTGTAAAACAATACGTTGGTAGTAATAGACGATCGTTAAGGTAAGACATTTTTAATATATTTACGATTTTAACGTAGTAATAATGCTTTCAACTATTTTTCATAATGGCGGATGATGCTTAGCTTTGGAGCTGTACCGATTATCATTAGAAATTCTATAATTTACTAGATAATATAATATAATCTACATAATAGTACTATTTTATAACATGTGTAGAGCTTTCTGAGAGAATAATAGGATAATTAATCCATAAGCCGCGACGTTTTTAGTTGGAACTTAAAAATGACACTTCCTTTCGACTCGATTGTTGATTTGTTTTCCAAGTGAAATTTTATTGGTTTTGAAAATACGTAATATATTTATCAGTGGATATTATTTTCAGATGCCTCATAAGTGCTGTGTTCCGGGATGCAAAGCGAATTACGCCAGTTCTCTGAAGAAGGAAGGTGCTGTTACCATCTTCAAATTTCCAGCGGAGGAAGAACGCAGACAGTCATGGATCAGGGCTATTCCTCGCAAAAATTGGATTCCAGGTGCTTTCGCTGCCGTTTGCATCAATCATTTTGATAAAAAGGATATCATAACTCACCCTAAAAAACCAAAATTGGCTATCGGAGCTACACCAAGTATTTTTAAGGGTTTGCCAAGTTATTTAACAAAAAAAAAAGGCAACGGAGAGAATGAATCCCGAAAATCGGAAGTTAAAAATAAAATACCGACACGAGGAACAAGTTGAACTTTTCATTCAAAGTGACACGATAGTGGATTACAGTGATTTTGTCAGAAATATGCAAATTAAAATTAAACTCAGTGAGTGGAATGTAAAAACTATAAATGACAGAACATATTTTTACGTCACAAACTTTGACAATGTAGATAAACGTTTGTATTTAAGTTCTCAGGTTGTAGTTGACTATCATCTGAATATCAAAGTGTTTGTCGGAACAAATGAACTTTCTCATAGTGAATTGAAGTGGCTATTCCCTAAAACTATGATATTGAGTTTATGGTCACAACTAGAAAATTTGTTGGTACGGTATCATAATATTAATATAGATGACAATATTAGTGATGAAGACAGAAGTCAAAATACTGTAAATAATCATTTATTTATATTTTATATTTAATACATACTTCTACAAATAATTATTTTACTATTTATCCATGAAATTCTAAAATATCTACTTCCCACAATAATTATTTTACTTTTGAGATTTAGGTAACTACCTATATATATATTCATTAATATGAATCAAAACGATTTGTGTAGGTGAAAAAGGTAAGTATTTATAAACAAGAAATATACATGCCTTCACTGTAAATTAAATTCACCAACATTTTCTATTAGAACCTTTAAAATCAGAGCTGGAATGATGTATTTGCTTCTTGGGGAAATAGGCCTCTTTACTTTGAATTTTGATTTTCCGCCAAGTCTACAGCACGGCTTGGAAATAAAGATGGCGGTGACGAATCACGTATCACCTAAGCCGTCTTCCTGCCCTTCGTCCCGCTGTAGTTGGTTTCTACCCCTCACCTTTCTATTCTGGTCTATTAATATTCATGTGTCTATGATTTTATGTTAAACTACTTCCTCCATTATAGGATATGTTAACGGTTGGGTTGGGACATACCTAACGTGACTATTTGTTTTAATCCCCAAACCGGGACACCAAAAAAAAGATGTTTTTTTTTTACATTGGCTCCACACAGGAGGCCCTGAGGAAAATAATTTCCCAAAAGGCCTGTATCATCTTAGAGGGTGGTGTGTGGAGTTTCTTTTTAAGGAAGGGAATGATAGGAAGTTCTGGGAAGGAAAAAGGTATGGGGGTGGGTAGGATTGTGGTGGAGTGACGGACGTATGATTCTGTCCCTTCAACTGCGGTGCAAGGCGATGGGTCGAGAAAGTTCGGCTGTAAAGGTAAAAAGGCATCCCTCAACCAGTCTCTCTCAATCCGTCCCGCCACGCAGCAGGTAATAATAATAATAATAATAAATTTGGACAACTTATTTATCGACTTAAAATCCTCTCAAGGGCGCTGTACAAAAGAGGCTAGAGATTTTTTTTAAATTATAAATGTAATTACTAATAAGTTTACGTGTAAACGTCAGATCAAAGGGTAAAGAGTACATTTTCTCATCAGATGCGATTTTCTTTATATTTTAAAAAATTCTACTGTGAGTTTCTATCTTTTCGAAAACAGGACATTTTGGCGTCCCGAAGCTGTGTTCGGGGACGCCGGGACACGCTGTCTGAAAACGGGACTGTCCCGGTGAAAACGGGACATCTGGGTCACGTTAGACATACCTAATCTTAGTATCTTCTTCAAATACAGCAAATTTATTTTGTTACACCATTTTAATTAAAAATTAAAATGTCCCTGAGGAAGAGAGCATCGCTCTCGAAACATGTCGGTTTAAGATGAAGCCATACTAAATAATGCAAAATCGTACGTTTTTGTTTTGAAAATTTGATCGCTTAGAAGTATTATAGATGCTTCAATTAAATACTGCGTGTAGAACATATCTTGGCCCTTAAAAATATCGGTCATTTTTTTTATAAATCTTTTAATAAGCCTAGAAAAAAATAAATTATAAGATCTATAAAAAACACTTTGAAGTCCAAACTCTCCTGTTTATAAACCTCTTTTCGGAAATGGTTTTATTGTTTAATGTGGCAAATTTAGTTTATTTTAAGATAATCGCAAAAAAAAATAAATTTACGCCCGAACCTCACAAAATAAAATATAATATGCATTTTCGCGTTGTTATTTTTGACGTCACGGCGACAATACGGCAGTTGACGAATTTGTAATATCAAAGTGAACCTTATACCGTCCACCGAAGAACGACTGGCAGCCGCCCTTATTTTCTCTCACTCTCACTACTCCTCCGGACGGAGCGGAGAAACGACGTGTTAGGGTCCGCGCCGCTTTCTTTCGTGAAATCAATTTAAAAATTCCGTTTTATTACAATAAACAATGCATAAAAAAGGAATTAATGTTTTTCACAGGCCTTTACGAAATCAACATGTAAAAAAAATTCTCAAATATCTTTTCCAACCTTTCCAAAAGCTTTTTCTCAAGTATTTTTAAACTCCTCCCATAAAGGGGCGTGAATTCCGATTTCGATTTTTTCCTGTACTAGTGGATCGCCTTAATAGACATTAAAAGTGGTTAAAACAAAGAAATATTTTAATTTTGAATTTAATCATAATATTTTTAATTTTCTTTTCTGCTTTGTCGCATTGTGCCGATAATAACAACAACTCTTAATGAAAATACGAAACAGACAAGCAACTGGGACGTGAGGTTTACAAGCTTCAGTTATCTCTAAATAATCTTTAGATTAGATTATAAAGTACCTTTATATTTATTTACTTACCTCAGTTTTACTGAGTTTATTTTTTTGTTTACTTGGGTACATACATATGTTTGTGCAAAATTGCATTTTTGAGATTGTTAAAGAAATGAATAAAATGGTTAAGTTGGCACACATTTAAATATTTCTTTAATGTCCAGTAATAATGAATATTAAATTGTTGCAGAGCGATATTCAAGGAACTTGTCAGCAGTGGTATACCAACAAAGAAGTGGATGGTTGGAGAATAGTGAAGAAGAGAAGTGACCTCAGTAGGTGCCTCAATAGAGGAGGACCCAATATTTACTTGACTAAAAAAGCGGAATTCTATACTTACATTTATCCATTGGATTACTTTAAGTAAGATAAGGGAGCATCCATTAATTACGTGAGCACAAACGGGGGGGGGGGGGGGGGGGGGGGGGGGGGTCCAACAAAATCTCACGTTACTTGAAAAAAATATACGAATTGGCCCAAATTTATCTTACCGAGGGGGAGGGGGGGGGGGGGGGGGGGGTATCTAGATTGGAGGAAAAACAGCTCACGTAATTAATGGATGCCCCCTAACAAAATTATGTAAGTACCTTTGCAACAAAAGAGGAAGAATTTTCCGAAAATCTGAACCTTTGTTGGTTATTCTATTTGAGATGACCCAAAAATACCACCTAGGATTGTATGTATTGGTATATATTATATATGTGTCGACACAATATCAAACTCGCCTAAGTCCCGTTCTAACATTATTCGGATAATGATGATTTTCTCTAGTTTCAACTTTAAGCTAGCAAAAACCCGTGAATAATTACTTTATGTTATGAATATTGTACCTGGGAACATATATTACAAAAAATTTCTTGAAGTAAATATGCATTTTCAATGACTTTTTTATGGACTTAGGCAAATTTGGTATAATATCTATGGATTTAGTCGATATTGAAATAGAATTACTGGACTTAGGTGTGTTTGAATTAAATAAATAGGGCTTGGGTGAGTTTGAACAAACACAAATGACGGCCATGACAGAGTGAAGACGACGTGTGGTTGGCTGTAATGGACTTTGGCTCATATGATTTGAAGCGGGTGTGGGACTTAGGTTGGATTGAAAAAAATCTATCAACTTTCACCCTCAATTTCTTTGAGAAGCCGTGGACTTCGGTTAGATCGATCCAAAGCAAAAGATAGACATCAGTATAAAACAGCCTACGGTCCTATGTGTACCCCCATATTGTTTTTAGCAATAAACTGTACATGGTCAAAAATGTAATATTGAAAAAGTTTTCCTTTTTGTTGTAAAATTAACTCTTTTCTGTCTCACTGGAGTTTTCTTTAGAATAAAGTATAAGTGTGTTCCGATCAAATCTGGTTGCGAAACCCATAAGATTTTTATATTTGTTGAAACAAAAGTTCTTATTTTTTTTTATCTAGGTACGTCAAATTAGATAAATACATATACATATATCTTACTACTTCTATTTGTTTCTTAGGAGCTCTCGTGTTTGCAAATATGTACTGGGGGACACCCAGCAGCCCGTCACGGTCACGTGCAAAGAGAGACATAGATTCTTGCCAGTTTACACGGCCTGGAACATGTTTGTGACCAGTATCAACCAGCTATTGACTTTGGATAGAGTAATCCTGAAAGAAATGCCCGCTTTTAAAGGTACATAATTCATCAATGCACTATTACATTATTTTTATTTTATTTTATTAAGATTATTTACAGATCAATAACATTACATGCATTAAAGAAAACAATTATAATAATTAGGTTATAATCCAATAACAAATGTTCACATCATGCCCAAATAGTAAATAAAAAAGTCAATGATTATTAACTTTTTTTTCTTCTTTTTTTACCTAATATTATAGAGATAGGAACTAGATAAGCTGTCTAAGCATAATCTAGATATACTGTCTAATACTGTGTAATATATAAAAGATACAGATAAAAGATACACCAGACGTAGGGTCGAGAAATAATTTATACATTAATAAAAAATAAAAATAAAACAAGTAAAAGTAAAATAAAAGTAAAATGATAGTAGGTACTCACAAAAAAAGAAAATAGTAAAATATAGTGTACGCATATAGACATATACGTATTAAATTATTTTTAAATTTTAAAATTTCAAATACAAAAAAAACATGAAAAAAGTACGGTATCAATTTTTTAAATCTACGAGTATTTAGTAATGATTTTTTCATTATAGAGCACCATTAACTATATGTTTGAAAGAGCTTAAAGTACACGACAAGATATCAGCATCGATACATTTTTTGTTATAATGATTGCAAGTTCTCAACAAGAAAGAATTTTGCCTGAGACTAGTTGAAGCAATTTCGACATGAAACAATGACTTGTCTTTAGTTTTCTTACTCGGGACTCTAATATTGATTGATGACAAAAGAGCTGGACAGTCGATATGACCATTCAAGACTTTGTGTAAGTAAGTCATATCCGTAATGTCTCTCCTACTTTTTAGAGATTTGAGTCCATAATGTTTTATAGAACTGTCCATGTCATAATAACGCACATGTCTCTTGAAGTTCAGGTGGTGTTAAAATTTTCTTTGGACAGCTTCTATGCGCTTTGTGTATATATTATACAGAGGATTCCATAAAGGAGAGGCATACTCAAGATGACTGCGAACATAGGAGTAATATAATATCTTGAGGGTTTGGTATTGGTGAACTCTTTTCCAATACGGAAAAGAAATCCTAACATACCCAAGGATTTCTTAACAATCATATCAACATGTTCCTTAATGAAAGTTTGTTGTCAATGAGAACACCGAGGTCTCGAATTTGATTGAGTTTTTTAAGCACTTGACTGTTAGTAATACGATAATCACGTTCGATGTGTTTTTTGTTTTTTGTAAAGGTTATTACATAACATTTGGCTGTATTCATGTGGAGATAGTTAACAGTACAATAAATAAGTCTATTAAGATCTGCTTGAAGTTTATAGCAATCAGTTTTAGAGTTGATAGAAAGAAATATTTTCAAATCATCAGCAAAGAGTAAAACTTTAGCATCCTAAAAGCATTTTACAATGACATTGATAAATATAGTGAAAAGCAACGGTCCCAGGTGAGACCCTTGGGGGACACCTGAAGGGACATTGACAATTTCAGAATTAAAACCATTCACTGCTATTAACTGGGATCGTCCGTCAAGATAGGAGACTAGCCATCGGTATAAATCACCATGTATACCCAAAGCTAATAGTTTTGATAACAGTAGATTATGGTCAATTTTGTCGAATGCTTTAGAGAAATTTGTGTATAATATTGTATCCAATTGGATTCGTTTATTCATTGATTTTGAAACGAATTCAGTAAAAGCTGCAAGATTGGACACAGTTGATCTTTTTTTCATAAAGCCGTGTTGATTTTCAGTTATTACTGACTGAATACAGTCATATAGTTGCTCATGAACAATTTTTTCAAAAATCTTACTAAAGATCGGCAATTGTGATATAGGACGATAGTTCTGAACGTTGTTCTTAGATCCGGATTTGAATACTGGCGTAATGAGAGCGCATTTCCATCGATCTGGAAAGACGCCTTATTTCAAAGATGATTGAAAAAGCAGTACTAGAGGCAATGATATTTCCTTAATGCACATTTTTATAAAATAAGATGGTATTTTATCACATCCTTCGCCCAATGACCAAGAGATATTACTAATTATTTTTTTCTATTTGTTCCTTGCAAACGGAAATAGAAGAAATGTTTATACTATTGTCTGCTCTGGGATTATTAGTTAATGCCTTGGGAGTTACATTATTATTATAGGTAGAGGAGAAATGTTTTGAAAACATGTTACATGTAGTTAAAGGATTGTTAGCAGTTACATTCAATAGTTTCATCGTATTGGGTAGCCCTGAACTATTTCTTTTACTTTTAACATAGGACCAGAAATTCTTTGGGTCATGAGATATTTTGAGTTTAGTATAAATTAAATAAATAAAAAGAAAATACTTTGTTTTAGGTCACTTTATTGATATTTTATAGTCTACCGGTTTCGGTACCTCCGTACCATCCTCAGGACTGTTATAAAAATACTAACAAATACAGAGTAATATACATATATATATTCAAAATTGTTGAGAAAGAAAGAGACAGTAAATTGGAGCGGGACAGTGCGACAGTCTTGCGGGGGGGTCTTAATTATTTAATCTTAAGCCTATCCCATTTTTGTGTAGCACTTTAATACCCGTATCCCGGTTAAACGTGTGATCTTTATTAATTAAATGTTCTGCGAATTCCGAAAAACCTGAACTTGTTAGGCATCTTAAATGTTCTTTAAGAGCGAATAACCAGCAAATTTAAATTCAGATTCCGACGTCAGCGCTACACACTCGCTAGCGGGCATTTTTAGAACTAGAGTTCGATCCGCTCCAAGCTTGGTTTCGAGATATACTAGCTCACGCGCTAGGACTGTATAGACGCCACAGTATGGGTCAGATGAAGATGTTAAATTCTCGCTTCCAAAATTTTGATGAGTAGTAGTTATTTGTAATTTTTATATCGAAGTGCATAAACATAAATAGTTACAAGTAAAATGCGTAAACCCAGTAGGTATTAAGTAGATACCTATATGAATAAACAATTTGTTATATTCTTTTTAATATTTTGTTTTTAATTGTATTTTACGGCCATTAGATATCTCAGTATCGCCCTGATGTAAGACCACCATTAAGAATTGAAACGTTGCTTGAAATGGCTTTAGCCGTGTTTAGTGAACAGATCTGAATAGCAAGGTACTTCCCCACCTTCCTTTTCCCTATATCCTTCCCCTCCCCACTACATTCAGCCTTACAACATACCCCAATTAGGGATGCCATAGTCCCACTGGCCCCAGACGGGAGCAGTTGGGACTCTTGTACGGTATTAATGAAAAAAAAATAGTAATATTCAGTTGGATTGTAAAAAATTACTCATTTTAAAATATTTATTTGTGTGCATATTTGTTTATTTTATATTTATGTGAATACCGCACAAGAGACCCAAATGCTCCCGTCTGGAGCCGGTGAGACTATGACGTGACTATGGGGTATATTATGAGGCTGAAGGTGGTGGGGAGGGGAAGGAGATGGGGAAGAGGAAGGCGAGGAATTACCTGGCTATTCAGATCTGGTCACTAAACACGGTCATAGCCATTTCTAGCAAGTTTCAATTCTGAATGGTGGTCTTACACCACCCAGGGTGATACTGAAAGTATCTTCCACTCTGGAACGTGACGCAAATATATTATTTTTAATTTAAATAATTGTAAAATAACCCAAATTATTCAAATAAAATTAATTTGCCTACGCCGGGATTCGATCCCACGACCTTCGGATTGTGAGTCAAGAGCCTTACCCCTTGACCACGCCGGCCGTCAATAGGTAGTATCAGTAATTTGGAAGGCGGGTATGGGTACCGCCGCCCCGGGAACCATGTATTGGATTATCAACACCTCTGCCATAGGTCACCCCAAGTGACTTAGCAGGGGAGCTCGGGTTCATGGGGCGAGGTTCGTCTACGTGGAAGTTCGGATCAGGAGAGACCGTTTTTTTACAATCGCTCGACACACTGCCTATCTCTACTTTGGGAATGCTGTGTGGAGGCTCGTTTTAGGGAAAGGAAGGAGAGGAACTTCGGAGAATGAAAAGGGTATTAGGGGTGGGTAGAAATCTGGGGGGTCAGCGTGTCCAGGAGTGCGGATGTATGGGGCCATCCCTCCCACTGCGGTGCAAGGCGATGTTCCGAGATGGTAAGGCTGGAGAAGTCAAAGGGACTCCCTCAACCACTTTTTCTAGATCCGACCTGCCATGCAGCTGGTGGGCAGACGCATCCACCGCCAAGACCTGAACAAACCTCACCCCCACGAACCAAACGTTGCGAACCACTTGGGATGACCTACGGCAGACGTGTTGGTTATCTAATAAATGGTTCTCGGGGCAGTGGTACCCATACCCGATTCTCG
The DNA here is from genome assembly GCA_917563855.2 of Limnephilus lunatus. NCBI lineage: Eukaryota > Metazoa > Arthropoda > Insecta > Trichoptera > Limnephilidae > Limnephilus > Limnephilus lunatus. The sequence goes on from OU830600.1 coordinate 50,666,721, forward strand.
TGTTTGTTATTTTTGTAATACGAAAAATGGATATAAAAAAGGCCTACCCTCCCACCCCCTCTCAACCCCCCCCCCCCCCTAAACCCCCCTCCCCTCACCCCCTCACCCCCCACCTCTAACACCTCTCCACCCTCCGGCTCCTTTACCCCCCCCCCCCCCTCAGCCGCCCCATTCGTCTCATCTCAACTCTCCTCCAACCTCTCTCCCTTGGGAGCTGTTGGACTCTTATGCGGTATTACATAACAATATTTTTTTGGAGCATTTGGGACTCTCGTGCGGTATTCACATAACAATAATTTACAATATATATATATTTTTTTAATTTAGTCTGCTTTAGAGTCAAACACGACTGAAGTAAAACTTAACAAACTTATAACAATAAATTTTAAAAAAAAACGTGCTTCTCAAACGGACAGCTGTATGCGACCTGCGGACGTGTCGGACGAAAACACAAAAATTTATGTGAACCTATTCAAAAGCACTTCAACAAACAGAATTAAAGCGCACAAACCCTTTCTTTCTTTGAGTGGCCTGGCAACGCCCGCCGGGTGTCCGCTATATATAATGTTATATAGTGCAGGCGCTTGCATTATAATGCAGTTTTCCGGGACTTGGGACGGAACCATTACAGTTTAGTTGACCCCGAGGTTATAGTGGCCTTGCAACGCATGCCGGGTACCCGCTGTATTTAATGTTATATAGTGCAGGCGCTTGCAATATAATGTAGTTTCCCGGGACTTGGGATGGAACCGTTACAGTTTAGTTAACCCCGAGGTTACATTGGTCTTGCAACGCATGCCGGGTACCCGTTGTATATAATGTTATATAGTGCAGGCGCTTGCAATATAATGTAGTTTCTTGGGACTTGGGGTGGAACCATTACAGTTTAGTTAACCCCGAGGTTACATTGGTCTTGCAACGCATGCCGGGTACCCACTGTATATAATTTATTTATTTATTTACGGAAAAATAGTCCATTAACAATAATACGAATAACATGCGTTCGTTAAGGCCCGACCCGCCTAGCAATCGATCACCGTTCGCATCGATTACCGTTCGCAGGACATTTTTCGTAACAATCATCACTTTTCGTAACGCATTTACCGGCTTACCCCCCATGTGTCGAGCGTGCGCAAAGAAGTTTTACTTCAAAAAAATTATTTTGAAGCTGTTGGGACTCTTGTGCGGTATTCACATAAGAATAATTTACAATAAAAAAAAATTTCAAAATTTTCATAAAAATATTCAATGAACATGAATTTTTGCGTTCGGTAAACCCTGTAGTTTTTACAAACACGAAACAATGAAATCGTATTATTTTTTTCGTTTTAAATTCGTCATTTCCAAATATTACGATACAGAGCGCCGCGGAGACAACCGCCGGCTGCCACGTTTGCGGGCAGAGTGAATTCTCAATTCTCGAGTCGTCGAGCTATAAGAAAAATGGTAAAACGCGAGCTGTAAATTAATTAATATTAATTACTTCTTATGATTATTTTTCGATCAAAATTTTTATGACTTGTCAATAATGTCTAAGCAAAATAAGTATTTAAAAAAATCTTGAAATATATTAGTTTGGAAGTACGCAAATAAATACACAAACTGGCCAATTTACGTCAAGAAACACATGTACGTATATATTTTTTAATGATTTTATTTAAACTAAAATTAAAATTCTAAAACATACGTTTACCAGATAATGTATGGATTTATTTAACTGCATGATTATATGATTTGAAATTGGTGTTGTATAATACATGTACTTTTTTGAAAATATAACAAATCTGCCAACGAACTATGGTATAACCTTATTATACTTAAAATAAACATTTTTTCTCAAAATTTAATCCATAACTTTACTAGATAAAAGAACAATCTTTCAAAATCAATTTATAATTTTTTGTGGAAACGAGTCAATAAGTCTAAACACTGATTTAAAAATGACATATTTCTGGTTTCTCTGGTAATGTCCTCTTAATTCTAGTTTCTACACTGCGTGACGTTTGTCCTATATGCCCGAAGATAATATAGTTTGTCTATAAAGTCATAAATGTTACGTGTGTGATTGAATCCAGGTGGAATGTAAACACAACACAAATTGATCCTTTTAAGATTTTTAGTTATAACAGTCACCCATAAGTCTTCAGCAGTCGATTATACATAAAAAACAACATGGAACGAAGATTTCTTTATTTATTTATTAATTAACGTCCTTTTTCGAGGCTTTTTCATGAAAACAAAATGATTGTTATATGACGGTCCCAGTGGTGACGAATATCTATGGAGTGTAGATGGGACTAATATCTACAGAGGGCAGCTGAGCAAGAGAGCATAAATAACTTCAATTACGTAGGTAATTACTAATTACGTAAAGGCTTAAACGTTTAAACGTATTACGTAGACGTATTACGTATTTTGCTGTTAACGAGGACAATAATTTATTGAACAAACATGGAACTAACCTAACCTAACCTAACCTTGTGCTAACTTAACCCGTTGCTTCTGTGAAGAAGAGTCACGAGCGGGAGCAAATAGCAAAAAGTTTAATCAAGTAGCAAAAAAAAAATATAGTGGATGTATACACTTAATATGCTCCAATTGCAATTTGAAAACGTCATCACTTAATTTATTTTACATACATACATAAATTAAGTTTTTTAAACTGCATACGCAATATTACGTTATGCCAATATGCTATACATAATTGCAAATCCAACCTCTGTCAGTGCTGTAGATATTTGTCGACATCACCTGTTCCATAGATATTAGTCAGCAGTTTGAGCTGTAGATATTCGTCCTCACTTTGGTTCCCATAGATATTGTTCCAACATACTTCGTATAGATATTAGTCAGAACATGGATTCTTATAGATATTAGTCCAATTTGTTCAGTTTTTAGAATTCCTGTAGATATTAGTAGACGCCTCCCCCCGAAGATTACATAGGCCGGAGGGGAATTATTTTTTATCAGGGCCTCCTGTGTGGAGCTAATGTAAAAAAAAACCAAACTATTGTTAGGGTCACCGATGTCGGCTACTCAAACCAACACCAGCTCTGGGGCCAAGGGGGCCCTAACATGTCCCAGGCTAGCTCTCAGCGGGAACAATGATACTCTCTATTCAAGGAGTGAGTCGCTCAAAGCTATGGAATTTCTCCCTACCTTCCGGCGTCCAACGGGATACACTCTGGTCAATAATCCTCCTGCCGTAGCAGAATAATAACAAAATTAAATCATTAGGACATGTATTGTAAACTCAAACACAGTACATAGGTTTCTACAGTACAATTCAATACAAGAAATGCAAATTACACAAACCTAGCTAAAGTGTTTAACTCTCATTATCTCTCTCTGAAACGAAACTCTCCCAGTGGTGATTTTCGCGGGGCCCTACATTACACTGATTACGGACACATTCAAAAGAGGAAATCAAAGATACAGCTTACATGTGGATTCGCAGGATCCTCGCCTCATGTGGAAGTTCAACCAGGGCACTTTCTTAGTTTGAACAGACCGAACTTATTACAGCGCGGCGAAGCCGGCTCTAACCCGTGGTTATTTCAATAATACATCGCGGGCTACAATTGAATTTGGTCCGCTCGGCCAAAAGCGGGCCGCGTACGTGTGCTTGCCAAGGCGCTCAAATCTCGTCTGTCGGGTGGCGGTGGAATGGGCCAGTGCCGGGCAAGGGGGAGGGAAGCGGGAAGCAGGAAACAGGGGGGGGAGAGGGGAGAGGCCGTGTTGTCTTGTCTCGCGCTCTAGGGCTTGAATCTATTCGCTACAGGGGCGTATCGTAACACTATATATGCAGGGCCGGATTAACCATGTCGGGGCCCCTCGGCAGCCTGCCCCGGGCCTCTGGTAAAAAGAAAATGGAATTACTTAAGCCTTTTTTAGGATTTGATCAAGGGAACATGGTGGCCTTTGGAGGCCCCCCCAGTTTCAGAGGCTCGTATGAACGGAATAAAAATCTTGTAAAATTTCATAAACTTTTTAAACTAGGGGGAGGGGGGGGGTTCATTCTGCTTTGCCGCCCCAGGCATCTGAGTTTAGTCCGCTTTAGTGAGCTTAGTCCGCCACTGTATTTTACCCTTTTCTAACTTCCAAAATATTTTTTTTTCTATCACAACGTAATTTTATTCATAATTTATCTGTTTTTTAACTACATCACTTAGGAATGCCATCACCCCATTCAATAAAAAAATTAACCGAATAAAATACAATACCTCTTTATTGCACATAAAATGACACATAAATGAAAACAAAAATATGCAAAAAAAAACAGTACAATGAGCGGTCTTATCACCAAAGTGATCTCTTCCAGACAACCTTGGTACGAAGAGAAACAAAGAATTTTAGCAAGCAGATAGGTAGTGCACACGAAAGCTTGTACAACATTTATATTTTAAACACATAATTAGAAATAAAAGCAAAAAAAAAACTCAAACAAAACAAATGCCAAAACAAACCACATACAGTTAGCACCTACAATCACATCCCCATTGATTCTAAGTAATGCTGCTTAATGAATGGAAGGAAAGTAAAGTAAAATACAACCGCGTTTAAATATTTATTTTAATTATTGACTTTTTTATTTATTTTTTATATTTTTTATATGAATACCGCGCAAGAGTCCCAACTGCTCCCGTCTGAAGCCAGTGAGACTATGGCATCCCCAATTGGGGAATGTTGTGAGGCTGAGGGTAGTGGGGAGGGGAAGGAGATAGGAAAGAGGAACTTGGGGAAGTACCTGGCTATTTAGATCTGGCTACCAAACACGGCTAATGCCATTTCAAGCAATGTTTCAATTCTGAATGGTGGTCTTACACCAGGGCGATGCAGAGAGTATCTTCCACTCATTTGTGCATGATGTGAACATTAGTTATTGGGTTATAGCCTATTTATTATAATTTGTTGTTTTCTTTAACGCGTATAATGTTATTAACCTGTAAATGTTATAAATTTAAAACACCTTGAAAGCTGACTTTTTTCCAAAATCGGTGCCGGAGTTGCTCACTAATTGACAGTAAGTACTTGCTCACCATTGACGCAAGTCATTTTTTCTCGGGGCGCGGGGCCCCCAGCCAATAGGCAGTTGCCTACTCTGCCTAAAGGATAATCCGGAACTGTATATATGTATATATGTACATATATATAAATACGGTGGGCAGATCTCAATTGATAGGTATTTCCCAGCCTTTTCTACCCCATCTCCTTCCTCTGTTTTCTCCCTCAGATCTGATCATTCAAATGTGTGAAGCCATTCGAAGCAACGTTTTTGAATGATGGTCAATGAAAATGAACCCTTTTGCCAAGGTGAGGTTGAGCTGATCACTCTGAAACGTGACACACTTCCGCAAATATCAAATATCACATTCATATTGAATAGAATTTATTTGAGCATGCCTGCTTTCGAAACTCTGATTTGTGGATTTGAAACTGATGAAGAGGTCCTTAATCACTCGGCCGTGGAGATCATCAAATTCAATTTAACCGAACAATAATCTGAAATTAAATATGTAATAACTGTGAGAGCATTTCATTTTTCAGATGAATTAAGAAAAGAAAGTCTGTTTTTTAAGATGGAAAATCAGGATGGTGAATTATTCAGATTGGAGAGTATAAATGATTTTGTGGCGCACTATAAGACTATGAATAACGATATGATGCTCTCCTTTTTCACTTCACCCAACGTTGTGGCGCTCTTTATGAATGCAACTTATGACGAGTTGGCGTACGCCTTCAACTTTGACAACACATATTATAGGTGGTTTGTTTATATTAATTTATTATTCTTAAGTTTGCTCAAATTGAACTCACATCTTTCTTCTCACAACATGCAGATTTCGTTGCCTTAGTTCGTATTTGTCCAACAGACCATTAGAAAATTTTACAGGAGTAGAAGGTTTTCTTTCATTATTTCAATAAAACATTATGTTAGGTGTTTAAGTTAAATCTATTTCCGTAAAGGTAAAGATCTCATTAGCTTAAAGAATTGTTGATTAAGGATTAACTATCATTGTTTATACTTTATTTATAATTTTAAAGTGGAGATTGAACAAAAACTAAAATGGTCTGTTGGACAAATAGGAACTGAGGGGACGATTTGTAGAGACCAGTTGGAACTCTTGTGCGGTATTCACATAAAAAAATTGTGGTTTGAAAAAGTTACACCCCTTACACCATCAATTTGTCAATTTCTGAACACGGATTTTCTGCTATTTTGCAAATTGTTTTTTAAAAATATTATAGAATAAACTACAACTACCTACTCAACACCCATGTTAGATTTTAGTGGAATATTAATATTTAGGCTTTTGGCTGAATTGGGCTGTGCAACTCGGATAATAATAGTGTCCACAAAAAAAAATATACTGAAAAAGTAAATACTAAATACTAAAAAAGGAATACTATAAGTTTTTTTTTTATAACTTGTTTTCTTTCAGGGATATGTTGCATCTTTTCTACCTCGTAAAAACGGAGGCAAGCATGAAGTTTGTATTGGCCTCTGAAAATCGACCATATGATTCGTTTTCCCTGGAGGCCTTGGAGTCCTGGCTCAGATCTCTCCCCTTCGTGAGGAACCCCACCATTGAAATGCTCGATAACTTACTGGTAATGCAGAAGACCTAAATAAATGAATGAATTCACAATCTTTCCAGGCACCAGGGACTTGGGGTTCTTGTGCTGTAGAGAAAGTAGAAAAAAACATGTGTGCAGTTCACATGTGGTAGGAGTGAAACCTTCAGAAAACTAAACTAGACAAGAGTGGAGAGGCACAAAAAGGATACCGATCATACTATTTCTTTCTCTCGCTGGCTAAATCCTACAGATATATGTGTTTGTCTCTTTTTAGTTTCGCTATTTTTCGTTCATCGAGTTTCAAATCACAACGGTACTAAAGAAGTTTTCACTTCAAAAAATGGTATTAGATTTGTTTGTTGCAAAGTCTCATGTTGCATATGTACATATGTTTGACTAATTTCAGCCTGCGCTTGACATTGTAAAAGTGAAGGATACCGCCGTCCTCGGCGTCTCCGGCATGGTGTACACATACTGCGCGGGCAGGGACGCCTGTTCCCGGGAGCCCGCGGTGGCCGCGCTCCTGGGGCACTGGGAGGCCCCGCTCTCCCGCAGGGCTGCATCCATGCGGTAAGTCACCTTCACCCACATGCAACCATATTATGTATACTGCTCTCAACCATCTGGAGCCCGTGAGACTATCCGGAATCCCCAATTGGGGTATGTTGCGAGGTTGTAGGTAGTGTGGAGGGAAGTAGATGGGAAATACCGAAGAACAAGGTGTGGAAAGCATCTGTCCACAAACACGTGCAAGCCGTTCAAGTATTACGTAACGCACTTAGGGGGGGGGGGGGGGGAAGGGGGGGGGGGGTGTCGAACAACGCGTTACGTAACATGTTTTTTTTATTATTTAAATAAAAAACAGGGAATTAGAAACATAATGCACATTCTTAAGGTTATGTCAATGTTTGGGTAGTTCTTTATTTCTTAGAACCTAAAATGTAAAATCGCTTTGGTTTTTCGGGGCGGTTCTCCATCTCAAGCTATCGTTGTTAAATAAGATTATAGATGGATAGATTCATCAAAAAAGCACTTTTCTAAACCTTAAAAATTATGTCGTAAATAAAAAAACTTAGTAGGACTATTTTGAACTTCTTCAGTGTTAAATTTTGATGGAATAAAAATTTTCTGATAAAAGTTTTTCTCCACTGTGGGTAAATATATGATTTTTAGATATCCCTTTGTAGTATATGAATAGTTGCAGTCAGTACACGAAAAGGGTTACTCTCCACTGTGAATAAGCGAGTGCGTTCTTGGACGTCCCTTTTGAGAACATGATTAGTTGCAGTCGGGACACGAAAAAGGTTTTGGTCCACTGTGGGTTAACACGTGATTTTTTAGATGTCCCTTGTGATACCATGAATAGTGGCTATCGGGATATGAAAAAGATTTTTCTACCCTCTGGGCATTGAGTGACGTTTTATTTGTTATTTTGTAGAACATGTATATTTGCAGCCGGGACACGAAAAAGATTTTTATCCACTATGGGAAAACATGCGATTTTTTTTAGATTTCTCTTCGTATATGCATAGTTACACTCAGAACGCGAAAAAGGTTTTTTCTCCACTATGAATCGCGCTGTGGATTTTTAAATTTCACTGTCGAGAAATTGAATAACTGCATTCGGGACATGAAAGTGGTTTTGTCCGCTGTGGATAAACATGTGATTTTCTTGGTGCCTCTTTGAAGAACGTAAATACTCGCAGTAGAAACATGTAAAAGGTTTTATGTCACTGTGAGTCAGCAATGATTTCTAAGAAGTTCCTTTGTACAACATGAATAATTGCAGTCGGGACATGAAAAAGGTTTTTGTCCAGTGTGGTTAAACATGTGAATTTTTAGATACTGTTTTGTAGCGCATGAATAGTTGTAGTCGGGACATGGAAAAGGTTTTTCATCACTGAGTTGCTGCAAGTGCTGTTTTAGTCATTATTTCTAGAAAAAGAAATGTTGCAGCCAGGGAATGAAATAGGTTTTTCTCCACTGTGAATAAACATGTGACTTTTAGATTTCTCTTTGTAGTACAGGAATAGTTGCAGTCGGAACATGAAAAAGGTTTATCTCTTCTGTGAATCCTACTGTGGATTTTTAAATGTTGCTTTTGAGAACTTGTATAACTGCATTCGGAACATGAGAAAAGACAGTGTTAAATTGTGGAGGTCCGGACAAGGCCTTAACGGGGTCAATGGAAAAGGGGGAGGGGGAAGATAGAAGGAATAAGGGGGAAGGGGGAAGTGGGAAGGGGGAAGTGGGAAGGGGGAAGTGGGAAGGGGGAAGGGGAAGGGGAAGGGGAAGGGGAAGGGGAAGGGGAAGGGGAAGGGGAAGGGGAAGGGGAAGGGGAAGGGGAAGGGGAAGGGGAAGGGGAAGGGGAAGGGGAAGGGGAAGGGGAAGGGGAAGGGGAAGGGGAAGGGGAAGGGGAAGGGGAAGGGGAAGGGGAAGGGGAAGGGGAAGGGGAAGGTTAATAGTTTTTTTTTTTTTTCTTTAGATTGATGAAAAAACCACATCGGTCCACGATGCCCGAGGAGAATTCCGACGACTATGCTGACATATTGTTTTCCCTAAAAGCTGTGGGGAATGCTGGAGTTACCAATAACTTAAATACCATTATGGATATTATTCAGGTAAAAATATATCGATCCACTAGTCCTTGAAAAATTCTAAATCGGAATCTCCGCTTCTTTTTGGGAGGGTTTTAAAAATATTTAAGATGAAGCCATACTAAATAACTATGGCGGGGCGAAGAGAGGAAAGAGACTTGTGATTCGCCAAGTCTTCTTCATTGTCTAAGTGTGTGTTTCATAGACATACAGCGTCCGCGCGTAAAATGTACGACGAGAGCACGACATTGGTCCGGACACGCCCAGCCGGTTCCGAAAAATGGTTCCAATGGGAGGGGGAAATAACACGTTTTTTTAACACGTAAGGGCATGTCCATATATTTTGTACGTCCGTGCTTGTAGAGCATTTATCTTGCCCCTTACAAATATAATAAGCGTAGAAAAAAAATAAAGTAAAAGGTCTATAAAAAACACTTTCAAGTCCAAACTCTCCTATTTATAAACCCCTTTTTGGATATGGTTTTATTGTTTAATGTGGCAAATTCAGTTTCAGCGGTCGACGAATTTGGTTTTTCAAAGTGAATCCTATGCCGTCCACCGAAGGACTACATACTAGTCACACCCATTTTTTTAATCAGTTCTCTCCCGGACGGAGTGGGGAATAGACGTTAGGCTCAAATCAATTTTAAATTTCCGTTTTATTACAATAAACAATGCTTAAAAAAGGAGTTTATGTTTTTTACAGGCCTTTACGAAATCAACCTGTAAAAAAAATTCTCAAATACCTTTTCCAACCTTTCCAAAACCTTTTTCTCGAGTATTTTTCAACTCAATAAAGGGGCGTGAATTCCGATTTCGATTTTTTCCTGGACTGTTTATTTATTTTAATTTATTATAGATAGATAGAAAAGAAAGTACAAATTACATATAAGAAAGCTTTGCCTGTCCAACTAGGAAAGTTTCCCGTTCCAGGACAGACAAATTGACAGATTTAGTTCATATTATTCCAGAAGTGTACATAATTACCTACATAACAAAAAAAGAACAAATTTCATTTATCTCTGAAACTAAGTTGTGTAATGAAGAAATACATGTATAGAAGATTTCAGTAGGTACATGGTTACATATTATATAAACACAGTAGGCATAATTAAATACCCCTTGATGGATATGTTTATTTGAGGTGATCAATGATTCTACTTTTAAATGCAATTTTGGTTTGCGTGTTTCTAATTTCAGGAGGTAGATAATTGAATAGCTTTGTTGCATTATATTTAAAACTTCTTTGCCCATGTTTGACAAACTGGGATGTTAAAGGATTTTACATTTGACTATCTTAGGGCTCTAATGCTTATTCGTTCTTCAAACATGTGTATTTTTACTTGACTTTAAGAATAACCTTCAAAATTAGTTTTTGGATCTTTACTAAGGCTCCAGGCAAGTATTTGTGGCACTTCCCCAGCTGATAATATCATATTCAAGTGATGATTGTATAAGAGCACAGTAAACTTGTTTCATTTGTTTTCTATTTAATATATCTCTAATATTTAAAAAAAAAAATAGACGGAGTTTCCTCAGTTTTGTCGTTAGGTTTGTAACATGTGCGTTCCACTTAAGAAGATCATCTATTTGAATACCAAAATGTTTAACACTGTCAACTCTATTTATAGAAGGACATACATGGAGTTAATAAGGGGTTACAGCTGTGAAGTTTAAGGCTTTGTTGTGAAGGCAGGTGCTTATTTGATATTCGAAAAGTTAGGAATTTGGTTTTGCCTGTATTCAGGGTTAATATGTGAGCATTAAGCTAATTTTTAACAATACGAAAGCCATTTTCTGCCGTTTGAAAGACTTCATCCCAAGATTTGGCGTAAAATAGCAAAACCGTATCATCGGCAAAAGTTGTGATATGTCCACAAATTTGTAGGTTACAAAGATCATTAATATAAATTAAGAATAATAAGGGTGCTAGGATGCTACCTTGTGGAACGCCACAAACTTTTTTTTCTGTTTGTACTACGGGTACTGTTTATTTTAACACATTGCGTTCGATCAGTTTCAAGCTTTTATTAATTAGGAATTTAAGGGGAACGGCTATATGAGATTTCAGTGATTTTAGTAGTTAACTTGGTATTTTGTCTTGTCCAGGTGAAGTCCTCTCTTTCAGTGAGTCGATTTCTTTGATGATATCCTCCATCGATGCATCTTTTAGAGTAAATTTTGAGTAAGTTTCTTCTCGGAGATTATCATCTTGTGGTGGAGTTTTAGTATTGCAGTTGATGTTTTCTTTTATTTTACTGGCCAAATTTGATCCATCGTTTGTAAAAAAGGTATTTGCATGATCGGCAATAGTCTTCGGGTCCAAGTTAAAATTCACATTCTGACCATCAATTGTAAGTTCCTCAATTTGATTTCTGAATTGCCTTGCATGTGTTATCTCTTTAAGAATTTGCCAAATCTTTCTGGAGTCATTATTACATTCAATATTTTTTCTTGAATAGTATTTATTCTTTGCATGTTTAATTAGTTTCTTACATATATTTCTATATTTTTTGTAGAATGTAGTAAGTAAGTAAATATTTGGATCTTTTCTTATTTGTTTGTGAATATTATCTCTTTTCTTGCTGTATTTTATTATTCCAGGTGTAATCCATGGTTTAGTGATTGTATTTTTAACTTTGATTATAGCTTTAACTTTGATGAGTTCCTGTCAGAACTAAAAACTTCTCCGCTTTTGTACACAACGCATTTGGGAAACAGATTCACTAACCCAACTGACAGAATATTACAACACTTTTCTTTCAACCCTTCTAAATAAATATGCTCCTTCAACTTCAACAAAAACTCGGCGACTGCGAAAATCTGATGAGTGGTTTGACGAAAAATGTCGGAGCCAGAAGAGAGCAATGCATAAATTGGAGAGGTCCTACAGACACTCAGGAGTTACTTCACGGGACGATTGGATACAGGCTCAAAAAGAGTACGCGTTATTAATTCACTCAAAAAAATCTGAATATTGGACAAGTATGATTTATTCAGAGCGTCATAACCCACGAAGTCTGTGGAACTCAATTAAGACGGTCGTTATCGATGTATGTGCACAAAATACAATCGACATAGCTCCGGAAATATTCTCCAAATTTTTTCTTGACATAATTAAGTCAATACGCGCCCTAACAGCCTCCGCCCCACCACCATCTTTCACCAAAAGCAACAGCGAAAACTTTTCTGCCTTCAAACCTACAACCCTCGTCGAGGAAGTAAGGAAGTTGATACTTACTTCACCGAACAAGCATCAGTGTTCACTCGACCCCATTCCAACGTGGTTAATAAAGAAGTGTTGCAAGGAAGTATCTCCCTTTCTAGTTCATCTTTTCATTAAAGGCTCGATGACACACGGCGAGTTTACAAGCTACTATCTACTAAATTTATAAGCGGGTGAATCGGCGAGTGAGATTGTCATGATGACACACAAAACTGTCCACTCGCTCAGTAGCTCGCGACATTTTTGTAGGAAACTGGACTCGCACGTAGCTGCTAGCGCCAATAGCGGAAATAACTTGAACTAATCCTTCAGACAGTTGACAGTCGAAATCAGCTGGTTTTTGGCAGCCATATTGGAAACACAAATAAACCAATCACGAGTCGGCTTGTAGCGTGTAAAGTTGAGGACCTTTCAACTTTTTCCGTGGATTGTCAACAATCTGCTAGTTAGCAAGTAACACGATGACACTGAGCGAGTTTACTAACAGATAGTGAATTTCCGAGATAGTAGCTTGTAAACTCGCCCTGTGTCATCGACGCATTAGTCACTCAGCATGGGTGATTTTCCAAAATCCCTTAAATCAGCTGTTATGACTCCGCTAATAAAAAAACCGCAATTGGACGCTGAAGATCTCTCAAATTACCGACCCTTTTCAAATCTTCATCGAAAATCTTAGAAAAAATCACTGCCTCACAGATAATAATGTCACATAAATGCAAATGAATTGCTAACTAAATACCAATCTGCGTATAGAAGGTTTCACTCAATGGAAACTGGATTATTAAACTGGATTAACTCTTGCTATCGAGTCGGGAAAACTGGCACTCCTTTAAGTCTTGGACATGAGTTCCGCTTTTGACAAGATCGACCATGATTTTCTTATTAAACGATTAGAAGAATCTTTTGGATTAAATGGCGACATTAAGAGCTGGCTGATAACGTACTTGGGCAATCGTTTACAAGCCGTAAAGGTGGGGAAAAATCAATCAAAATATGCAACCCTTTCATCTAGAGTACCCCAGGGGTCTGTTCTGGGCTCACTTTCTCTTCATCCTCTTCACAAATGATGTCGCTAAAATAATATTTGGCCTTTTATCTCACTGCTACGCTGATGAACAACAAGTTTACTTTCAATGCTTACCAGAGGAAGTTGACAGTCTAATAACACGCTTAATTGAGTGTCTACAAGCAATCACCCGCTAGATGACTTCAAATAGATTGAAATTGAATCCATAAAAAACTGAGTTTCTCTGGACCGCCAAAAGCAGACGTCAGCATAACATTGATAACTCCCCAATAATCATTTCAGGAAACGACATCACTCCAAAGACATGTATAAAACTACTATTTTTTCCCTTAAAATTCAAGTGAACAGAACCGTAAGCACGGGGTTCTTTCAATTAAGGCAAATTAAAGCAGTAAGGCGAAACCTGCCAACAGAGGCGACCAAATTACTAGTCAAATCGTATGTTGTTTCACATCTAGATTATTGCAACGGAATATATGCATGTCTTCCAAAATATCAAATCAATAAATTACAATCCATTTTCAATGCTGCGGCATGACTTATCACCAGCGTATCTAAATATTCCCATATTTCAAAGCATTTAAAAAATCTTCACTGCTCAAATGTCCTGAAAGAATCCAGTTCAAGCTCTGCTGGATGGTATGTAAGTCCCTTAACGGAATGGATCCGGCTTACTTACCGGCATTGTGTATTCCAGAAAATTCCAATTCTCGATAGTCAACGCTGAGGTCAGCAGCGTCATCAGTTATAGGAACCAAAGCGCATACCAGATACTAAGTTCGGTGAGCGCGCTTTCGGAGTGTCAGGACATGGACTGCCACACGACTTAAGAATGATCACAGACTCGGCGGAATTTAGAGCTAAACTTAAAGCTCACCTTTTTAAACAGTCCAACTATTATTATTACTAGCTTTTGCCCCCCCCCCCTTCCTCCACCTCCCCCCTCCCCTTCCCCTAATCAATCAACAATCAAATACGCGCCGTTTCGCATTCATAATAGTAGGTCAAAATGTAGATTAGTACCTATTTTATATTTGTACTAAATATTCATATTAGAATATTCGTATTTGAATTTTTGCTATTAAAAAAATCTCCACAGTAACCTAATCAAATAACAGAATGACAGCCCACGTTAAACATTTACTTAGCAAAACGCTTTGCCAATAAACGTATAATAAATAATTTCATAAGGCCACAGCTTATTCATAACGCCAGAGCTTACCAATATACATAGCCTATTTTACTCGCAAATAATGTAGCTTTTGATTAGTGAAATAATTTTTAAATTCCATTCGATATTTATTGCGTGAAAGAGTAACAAACATACATCCATACAAACTTTATAATATCTATAAGAATTATTCGGTATTTATTGCGTGAAAGAGTAACAAACATACATCCATACAAACTTTCGCCTTTATAATATCTTTTTTTTAATTTTTTTTTTTTTATTTCTATTCTTCAACATACATACATATTACAGATAATAACATTGGTGTACATAGATATTAAGTTAAGTAATAAGGAGAAAAAATAAAATGTTACTGATCCGTAACTGTATATAGGTAAGTACCTAGTAGTATTTTGTGAACACCTCACTAGGCGGACCTGTGCTGAGGTGTTCCCATGTTTTGAAATAATTGCAATTCTGACGACAAAAGTAGAAACACCGTATCCTCCTTGATATTGTCAAGAAGGAGACTGTGGGTCGACCTATGGCGGCAGTAACGTATACATAAAAAAAAAAAGATCAGTTGCAGTTAGGGTCTATACATAAAGTTATACATAGCATCTAGTTTATGTACAAGATAGATAGTAGTTTTGATAAATAGGTAGGTATATTATTATAGGGACCACACGCCAATGGAATGAATAATATTGTGATTTTGTTGAATGTTTTGTCTTAAAACAAACTAATAATTGCCTACTAATTATTTTTAATATTTGTTTTTGGTTATGTTTGGTTAGGTGTTATGATTTTTTGAGTAAATTGAATACCTTGTTGTTTGATCCAGTCTTTGATGTGTTTTTTGTGAAGAATTTTATATGGATTTGTAGTTAGTAGTTGTTTCAGTGTGGTGGGCATGAGGTTATATAGTTTGATTGCGTAATACTTGAAGTGTCTTTGCCCGTGTGAGGTATGAGTTATCGGTATGTTAAGTGTTTTTTTAGTAGAGGCCCTGGTTTTAATTGCTAATTGAGGTTGCATTTGAATGTAAAGTTTATGTTGGAAGAAGTATAGTAGTACAGCTTTGGCGTAGAGTTGTCTTATTGTCATGACGTCTAGTGTTTCGTAAATTACATTCGAACATGCGTAGCGAGGAACTTGGAGGATTAATTTAATTATTGCCTTTTGAATTTTTTCTAATGGATCTATTGCTATATTCGTTGCATTTCCCCAAGCAAGTATGCCATATGTAATAATGGATTGGCAAAGTGCAAAGAATATGGTTCTGAGGATTGTTATTGGAAATATGTTTTTTATTGTCTTTATAAGATACATGACTCGTTTCAGTTTATTTGTGATGTAAGTTATGTGGTCAGTCCAGCGTAAGTAAGCATCTATTATAACTCCTAGATATTTTGTGTGGTCAACCCTTTCAATACGCTCGCATAGACATGTGCGAGAAGTTTGTCCGCAGTCGTGTAAGATAAGGTCTATGTGCGGTGGAGGTTGGCCTCTTTGTGTGATGCTGTGTGTAATATAATTGGTTAATCTATAAGAAGATTATTAAAAAAAACTCGATTATTTCCATGGCCAAGATGTGTTCTACTCAAAGTATTTAATTGAAGCATCTATAATATTTCTAAGCGATCAAATTTTCAAACCAGAATACATGATTTTGCATTATTTCGCACGGCTTCATCTTAATAGCATTATAACATGTATAGGGTGGCCGCAAGTCACAAAATGTCAAAGCATAAGTCATGTATACGAAAAAAATCAGATGTGCAGTTCACATGCAGTAGTAGCAGTCATAAAAATAAAGTAGATATGAGTGGGGAGGCTACGAAGCACCGCACAAAGAAAAGACCGATTATACTATCTCATTCTCTCGCAGGCTAAATCCTATAGACCAGGGGTGGCCAACTTGATTAGACCCAAGATCTACCGTTTACTGACGAAACCCTATGCGATCTACCCAGTGGCGTAGCATGGGTTTCAGCCGCCCGGGGTGGAGAAAAATTTCACCGCCCCTTATTTTGGTACTTCAACCGTAATTTTCAAGCACCGCACCGGGGGGGGGGGGGGGTACAAGGAAATTCTAATCTTTTTATTACCACTTCATTTCATGCCGATTTTTATGATCACACGTGACAAGTAGGTATTCTTCCAATAAAAACATGTTTATTTTTTTTACATAAACTCCACACAGGAGGCCCTGAGGAAAAAAATTCCATCAGGGCCTAATCTGCAACTGGTTATTTTAATTTGTCGTTATATTCTGAACACAAAACTGCTTTAAATTAAATCTATTACCGGCGATTTAAAACTGCACTCAGCATATAAAATGGTTTTTCTTTGATTCTATCAGCACATACATAGTCTTCAACTAGAATTTTATAATTGCACTTCGAATAAGAGAATGTTTTCCTTCGCAATGTGTCGGCAGATGAATCCAGAACTGGAATATAACTTTCCGATCCCAAAACTGGTTTAAGTTAAATCTGTATGCGGCAAATTAGAATTACACTCAAATGAAAATGGTTTTCTTTATTCTGGCAGCACATACTTAGTCTGCAACTAGAATTTTATAACCGCAACTTCGAAAAAGATTTTTTTTTCCTTCGAAATATGCCGGCAGGTGTATCGACAACAGGAATTTTACATTCTCAACTCAAAACTGGTTTAAATTAAATTTGTATGCGGTGAATAAAACTATGCCCAGAAAATGAAAATGGATTTTCTTTGATTCTGGCAGCACACACATAATCTTATATTATACTGCATTTCGAATAAGATAATGTTTTCCTTCGAAATGTCTCAGTAGATGAATCCACAACTGGAATGTTACATTCTGAACCCTAAACTTGTTTAAGCTAAATCTGTATGCGGCGAATTAAAACAATACTCAGATAAAAATAGTTCTTTATTCTGGCAGCACATACATAGTCTGCCACTAGAATTTTATAACTGCACTTTGAATAAGAGAATATTTTCCTTCGAAATGTGTCAGCAGATGGATTTTTGATCGATCACAAAACTGGTTTCAAATTAAGAGTGAATCTGCTTGCCAGTCCCCAGCTTTAATAAGTATTACTCTTATAATATGCGTATGGTTTTCCTGTGAATTATGAATTTTGAACAATTAATTAAAGCTGGGGATTCGCTATCAGATTCACGCTTAATTTAAAACCAGTTTTGCGTTCAGATTGTTAAATTCCAGTTGGATTCATCTGCTGACACATTTTAAAGGAACTCTTATTCGAAGTGCAGTTATAAAATTCTCGTTGCATACTATGTATGTGGTACCAAAATTAAAGAAATTCTATTTTCGTGTTCTGAGTTTAGTTTTAATTCGCCGCATACAGGTTTAATTTAAACAAGTTTTGTATTCAGAATTTAAAATTTCAGTTGTGAATTCATCTGCTAACACATTTCGAAGAAAAACATTCTCTTATTCGAAGTGCAGCAATAAAATTCTAGTTCCAGACTATGCATGTGCTGCCAGAATCAATGAAAAAAAATTTGATGTTCTGAGTGTAGGTTTAATTCACACCATACAGATTTAGTTTAAACCAGTCTTTTGTTCAGAATATAACGATAAATTAAATAACAAGTTAATTAAATTATTAAAACACTTTGTTTTTACCACAATAATCTTTATTTAAAAAGTCGACATGTTTCGAGAACGATGTTCTCTTCATCAGGACATTATATGTACTAAAACTAAATTATCAAGCATAGAAAGACAGGCGTGGGTGGAAATGGAATTAGTTGGAGGGGGGGGGGGGAGAGGGGCGGAAAGAGGAGGAGTTTAGAAGATAGACAGGGGGGAGGGGGTTGCTTAGAAGATCATAGACAAAATTACAATGGAAATATGTTTAAAATAGGGTTATTCACAAAATTAATTTGGTTATTAATAATATTTAAATTTTTATTGACATTTTTCCTAATTTCTAATATTTCTAAAAGATCTAATTGAAAACCACTAACGTTAGTATGTAAAATTTTAAAACCAGTATGTATATCAAATGAATGGTTAAATTCAATTAGATGGTTAGCAAATTCCGAATAATTATTGCTATTTAGACATCTCAAGTGTTCCTTAATCCTCGTTTCAAAATTTCTGCAAGTTTTACCTACGTAAAAATGATTGCAATCATTACAATTCAATTGGTAAACTCCGGATTTTTTCATTTTTTGGTCTTTGTCCTTATTATATTTTTTCTACGGGAGTGTCAAAAACGTCAAGTTATTCCTAACTACATAAATTTGAAATTCAAAACAGTGTCGAACTCGTCAATAAAGGCTAAGATAGCCTGGTTAAAAGAAGACTTCATAAGTGTTTTTAAAAAACGCAATAATATTAAGCTTCAAATCAACGTGTTACACATGGATCTCGCTAGTAACTTGCATCCAGTTGAATGGTGTTTATTCGATGATCACGTTAGATGTATTGCCAGCATTAAAGCTTTCAAAAAGAAGGAAGATATTATAAAAAAACTTGTTAAATTGTGTAATAATAATCCTGAAAAACTTAAAAACAACATTTTGATAACAACTAATAATAATTTAATAATAAACTCATCTGCTAATAATGATCAACAGATTAATAACAGTGAAAAAAATAAAAATAAATTCCATAACCGTGTCATCAACTTAACTCAACATAAGTTTAAAAAGGAAGAACTAAATTTGTTATCAAAAGGATTAAACCATAATCTTCACATAAAAAATAATAACAAACAACTAGAATATTTGGCAGTAGATATTAATTGTGCATTATTTAAAGAAGCAAAATCCTTTCAATACAGATGTGGTGAAGTGATAAAAAACATCAATCCTAAATCTAACTTTAACAAAATACAGTATACGTCAGAACAAATGCACGCAATCAATATATCGAAGGTTACAAAGGAAAAAAACCTCATCATTACTAAAGCGGACAAAGGAAACTCGGTGATTATTATCAACAAAAGTGATTACATTGATAAAACTATGGACTTTCTACAAGGTGATAACTTTGAAATAGTAAAAACAAACCCAATTAATAAATGTCAGGAATTGATAGTGGACACTTTAAAAACTTGTAAAAGTGATAAAATTGTTAATTTATTTAGAAATAAAAAAATAACTGTAAAAAATCCTCAAATTCCCAAATTATACAGTCTACTTAAGATTCACAAGAAGACTCAACCAATCAGACCGGTAATTTCCAATTGCAATGCTCCTAGCTATAAATTAGCGTCAACTTTAAATACTATTATAATTGAATCAAATATTTTTCAACCTAAGTATACAATTAAGAATTCCCTACAATTAGTTGAGCACTTGAAAGGTTTGGAAATCCCCGATAATGCATTATTAGTATCTTTTGACGTCGTTAACCTGTTTCCATGTGTCCCAGTTGAAGAAAGCAAAACAATTATAAATAACTTACTTAATTCCTCAAAATTACCTAATGACTTAGCCCAGGATTTACTTAAATGTCTTAATGTAGTTTTAAACCAAAATTTCTTTCAATTTAATAATAACATTTTCAAACAAAAAGACGGATTGGCAATGGGGTCAAGTACCAGTGGCTTGGTAGCTGATATATTTTTAAACCATATCGAAAATAAAATCTTTAATAGTTCTGCCTTATTACTTAAATATGTGTATTTTTATAAACGTTACGTAGATGATATTTTTTGTATATGGACCGGCACCAAAAGACAACTTCAAGTGTTCCTTAATTTTTTGAACAAAATTCATAAAAACATTAAATTTACATTAGAAATAGGAATTAATTGTAGCATAAATTTCTTAGATTTAAATCTAGGTTTAAACCTAACTGTAATTAAAAATAAGATTGAATTTAATATTTTTAGAAAAGAAACATACGCTGATATAATTATACACAACTCATCTAACCATCCATTTTCACAAAAACTCTTAGCATTCCATTATTTGATCAATCGATTAATTAATATCCCGCTATCCCCAAATAATTTCAAAGCTGAACTTAACACAATTAAAATAATTGCATCTAATAATGGTTATAGCCCCAAATTAATAGATGACATATTGAACAAAAAATATAAGAAAAAAATTCATTTGTCCTACATTTACCCATTGCTTAGTGATAATATCAAAAAACAATGGAGAAAAATATTGTTTGTAAATCATCAAACCTCCAATTTAATCGGGAAAAAAATCCCTAATACAATACAGCCAGCTTTTTATACCAATAATAAATTGAAAAATTATATTTTAAATAATAAGGACAAAGACCAAAAAATGAAAAAATCCGGAGTTTACCAATTGAATTGTAATGATTGCAATCATTTTTACGTAGGTAAAACTTGCAGAAATTTTGAAACGAGGATTAAGGAACACTTGAGATGTCTAAATAGCAATAATTATTCGGAATTTGCTAACCATCTAATTGAATTTAACCATTCATTTGATATAAATACTGGTTTTAAAATTTTACATACTAACGTTAGTGGTTTTCAATTAGATCTTTTAGAAATATTAGAAATTAGGAAAAATGTCAATAAAAATTTAAATATTATTAATAACCAAATTAATTTTGTGAATAACCCTATTTTAAACATATTTCCATTGTAATTTTGTCTATGATCTTCTAAGCAACCCCCTCCCCCCTGTCTATCTTCTAAACTCCTCCTCTTTCCGCCCCTCTCCCCCCCCCTCCAACTAATTTCATTTCCACCCACCCCTGTCTTTCTATGCTTGATAATTTAGTTTTAGTACATATAATGTCCTGATGAAGAGAACATCGTTCTCGAAACATGTCGACTTTTTAAATAAAGATTATTGTGGTAAAAACAAAGTGTTTTAATAATTTAATTAATAAAATGGTGCCACAAAGTGAATTTGCAAAATTTGAAGAAGTAAATAATAAGTTGCAGATTTACATTTGAGGTGCATGCTATATGCTGCAAAATTCTGAGAAATTGACTGTTCCGTGTGTACCTAACAATTATTTTGGGACTCCTATGCAGAATCAATCTTAAGTTTAAACCTGCTTTGTGTTCTAAACACAGTGTAAAAATTCGAGATGCGAAATCGTATTACATGGATACCATTCTCGATTTCCGAGAGCAGTTATAAATTTGTAAAAGAATTTATAACATGACTTTTATTGGAAGTATACTAGTCACATGTGACATAAAAATAGGCATAAAATGAGGTCGTAATAAAAAAAAAAGATTTCTACTCCCTCCCCCCTGGCGCTAAAAAATCTGCTCTTGAAGAACCTAAATAGGGGGGCGGCGAAATTTTCCTCCCCCCCTGGCGGCTGACACCCACGCTACGCTACTGAATATCATGTGGTCCATTTGAAATGTTTCTGCAATTTTTTTTAAGCCATTTTTTTAAATATCCCTATGATCAATGGAATTATTAAACGGATAACTGATGAATTCCACCATCTTCTCAGAAGTCTGATACCACTGCCTTTTCTGCTGTGTACTTGGAATGAAATTGTAGGTAATATTTTTTTACAAATTGTTGAATTTTTTTCTTTTCGATGTCGACTATCATAGACGCTTTTTGACTTTGGATTGCCGCAATACTAATCATAATTTATCATGATTTATTCTTGCCTTGTAATTTCAGATTTAATGTGCTCAGTTTTCCGGTAAATGCCAGTCTAAATTACACAGCCGTAATTATCATCACTCTCTTCAAGAAAATTTGTTATTTCGTCCAATAAAATGATGGATCGGCATTTGCAAATCACACAAGATGATACGCCTAGCTCTTGTGCGGGTTCTTGTCCGGCTACGGGTCTGAGTTCTTGTGGGGGTGCGGGTTCTATTGGGTTCAAGTCCTTGGCCGGACACGTGTCTCCAATCGACTGGACTAATGGCCGCGATCGACCGTTTGGCCATTCCTGCTATAGACTATATACCGGTGTTTCTTAACCTGTGGTCCAGGGGTCCAGATACAGGGGTCCGCGGATATATTTTGGGGGTCCGCAGTCTCATCTCTGGACCATTTAACAATAATAAATAAATGCCACCAAAAGTCTCGTAATCGTTACCCTTACCATGGCGAACGTGCGACAGCGGGCGGTGTGCGAGAGTGATTATATGTATGGAGGTCCGCAGTCTCATCTCTGGACCATTTAACAATAATAAATAAATCATGAGAATTTATTCCCGACGCGAGAAACAATAATATTGTCAGATGTAATGTTTGTTTATAATTCGCTACTGCAGCGAGACAATATCTTGTGTTTCAGCTTTGAAATGTACGTAATTTCAAAGAATCCTCTTTATCAAGTTTTTGGGGCAAATGTAAAGAAATATCAGAAGAAGCACTGAAACATTGACTACTTTTCTCAACCATGTACCTCTGTGAAAAGGCATTCTCTACTCTTGTATGTAGGTAGGTACTACAACATTCACATTAATTAACTACTGTTACATTATGACATTATGTAGGTACTACAACATTCACTTTAATTAACTACTGTTTCATACATAACTACTGTTAATTAATATGAATGTTGGTGTTGCTGTTGTACATTAATTATGAACGTATTTTTTACAAACAAAGTATTTTTTTTGTATTTGTAATACCTACTAAAATAAATGGTACGAAATTTATTGCTGTTTTTTTTTTTAAATTAAGGGGGTCCCTTGATTTCCTAAGGGGTCCGTGGATGAAAGAGGTTAGGAAACGCTGCTGTAGACTATATATGTATGTGTTCGTCTCTTTTTAGTGCCGTTATTTTTCGTTTCATCGAGTTTCAAATCATAATGGTGCTAAAAAAGTTTTCATTTCAAAATTATTATATAAAATAATGCATCTTAAGTTATAATCAAATGTTACATGCACCAGTAGCAGGCCGGACTGGCCAGGTCCGCAGGTCCGCGATCGCGGAGGGCCCTCGGCGCAAGGGGGCGCCGAAGGGGCCCCACAAAGCGTACAAAAAAAAAATTGGCTTGTTAGTGTTCTTGGTAATGTTTGTTTACATTTTCGAAAAAAAAAATATTTTGAACTCCGTTATAATTATTGGCAGTTCTACAGCATGTGTTTAGTAGTATTGTGGTATCCTAAAAATACCGTGAATTTCTTATTTCAATAAATAATAAAGTCAACAAAAGTCGAAAATCATAATATTCGTATAAAAACCTGAATTTCTTCTTATTTATAGGTGCCAATATAGCGTAGAAACGCGTTTTCATTGTTTTCAAGCACCTAATTTTCAAAAATTATTCGAGGGAGGTCCCCGGAACCCCCTGTTTTCTGACCCCCCCTCCCCCCACGTTAGGGGGCCCCTTTACAGGTTTTAGCGGAGGGCCCCAGATGGTCCCAGTCCGGGCTGACCAGTAGGTATTCATCGTAATAAAATAATAGATACAGTGTATTAAGATGATACAAGAATTCATACTCTGCTCTTTCATTGATGGTGCTAGTTATTTTAGGCTAACTATTTTAGGTGAAAACACTTCTTGAAAGTTATCCTTTAAAATTGTAAAATGATGTTAGGCTTTCTTGAAAGATTTGAGTTTGTTGATGGAGAAAACTATATATTCATATTGATGTTCTAAGTCACCAAACGTAGTGAACACCATGGGGAGACCTATGGCAGAGGTGTTGATAATCCAATAAATGGTTCCCGGAGCGGCGGTACCCACATCCTGACACATTTCCCAAATACCTAACACCTAATGCAGCGATCTTGAGGTTTTCTACAGCCAGGCGCCGCACAATGGTTTTACTAGTATGGGAGCGTTGGAAACAATTCGAAATTTCAAATTGCAGGGATCACTAAATTTTGTTTCTATATCTTGACACCACATACCAGCGCATCTTTCCTCATACCACCAAACTCATCAAAACGTTTCGTCACTGCGTAACACGTCAGCAAAGATTGACTTCCCGAGCAGTCAGGAAGTTTGTGTGAAAATGCAACGTTTATTATATAACATTTAGGGACTGATAACTTTTTACACGGCTTGCTGGCAAACTTTTTTCAACTTAATATTAAAATATTTTCAGGATTAAACAACATGTGTTGACAATTATGTCCTCTGCGTGCGAACTCTATCTAAATTTCTTTAAATAGACAAAAAAACAGTGTTAATTTCAAGCGATCTCCCAGGTAAGTATGGTCCTGTATTAATTCATTTTTAGGCAGCATCGCGTTCATTGGTCAAAATATTGTACATATATTTTCGTATTAGTGATCAATGAACCGGTGTATGCAATTTTTAGCCATAAGTTGTTTATAATTGTTTGTCTAGCTTGTAGTCTTTCTAGATTTTAGGCATGTATGGTAAGTTTGTACAGCGCCCTTGAGGCGATTTTTCACAAAAACGGCGCTATATAAATCGTCCAAATATTATTATTATTATTATGGATCCAATACCTTCAGGTGTGTACTAAAGATGTAAAGTTTTTTTTGTTGATATATTTCATATGACAAATTTAAGATATCTTTTTTAAAAAACATCTCGTGAATTAAAAAAAAAATACGACGATTTCTGCAATAGTTAAGGTTTTAGTTTGATATTCCCTAATATTCCATAAATGTGCTGATGTATTTTTATAGCTGAACTATTTTAGTATCATATTAAAAAAGCCCAGTAATTTTTACGTAATTTACTTACTGTAAAATTTGAGCGCTTCATAAATATTATTATTGTCATAGGTTCGGTTTCAAAGGATTTGTTCTTCAGACAAAAGGAGTTATTTGATATAGTGATGAACTCAAAGTGTCAACAGATGGAGAAAAAAAAATATTAAAAAAAAAAACTTATAAACCTCACCAATTGCCTTAAAGAGGGGTTGGTTAAACTCTGTAAAACGATCGCGGGCTTCAAATTTCTCGTCGAAGCTAGATTTGTGATGGAAAATAAAAAAAGTAACTTGGGACTCCGATTGATTTTATATTGTAAGCGATTTCTCCTGAAAACGGCTCGTCGTGGTCGAAAACACAATTTGAATGTAGTTCTGACCGATCTAAGCGCTTGAAAACCAAAGATCTTCGGAAAAGTGCACCTCTTTCTCATTTGGCGTTCGAGAAAGAGGCGCACTTTTCGGTCAATCGGTAGCATCAAAATAGAGTGAGAAGACATTATTCTAGACGCTCATCTCTTAACAGACAAGTGTACAAAATAAGTAAACAATTTTCCAAGCCCGAAGCAATGACATCGATGTTCAACTGCATTATACCTACGATCAAAATTAGAATACGCTTCTGCTGTTTGGGCCCCATACCAGCAAAAATACATAGATTTATTAGAACAAATCCAAAAAAAAATTCTAAAGTATCTTTATATGAGAATGCATGGTGAATACCCGCGATTTGTGCATCATCTAGATATGCTATCTGAAACGCGCTTCGAAAGTCTCCAATCTAGAAGGAATGGGACCCTAACAGTAACAGCTTTCAAAATTATAAACTACTACATTGACAGCCCATACCTCTTAGAATGCTATAAATTGTTCGTACCGAACAACTACTGCCAGGGTCGCCACCACGACTTGATCTATATCCCACATGGCAGAACAGACGTTCTGGCCCAACACAGCATGACAAGAGGTATGGTGCTGCTAAATAATATTTCTAGGTCTCTTGACATTTTCAACATTAGTCTTGAAGATTTCAAGAATAATTTTAGGCAAGGACTCTAAAATATGTATTATTGAATAAAATTATCTCGTTTAAAGTTATGTATATGTTACGTGTATTGTAATAGGATTATATTAATCTGTAATGCACAAAAAAAATGATGATAATCGCTCTTCTTAAGAACAGATGTTCATTGGGACGTGAGAGTATTTTTTTCTCTAGTATTCTAGTATTTTTATATCTTCAATTGTACCTACCTATGCGATTAGTTTGCGGGAAGTCTGATAATACAAACTTAGTGTAGCAGAATACTTGCCCATCGTCCACCAGATATGGCCGCCCGATTAAGATTATCATAAGAGGCTCCGGAAGCTCGGAACAAAGATTTTTTTAAATATCGCGAAAACTATTCTAGAAAATGTTCTCGTGAAAAATTTAATGATGATGTTTTTAATTTAATGTTACTTACATCTGATCCACCCCCAAATAAACAATTAAATCGTTTTCCTAAAGAAGTTTTCGATTTAATATTTCCTCTGTATATTCATTATTTAAATATCTTTAGCACCGACGATGATGTTAAAAAGCAAAATTAAACATTACTCGGCCTTTATTTTCACATGGATATGGACATAAATAATATCAATTTTAAGATTTAATTTTTTTTTTTCATGATTATAAAATCCAGAAATCGTTAATAAAATCCAGTAAAACTTACTAAAACCAATTTTTTTTTATCATACCTAAAAATAATACCTTTTTTTCCTCGTTAATCCTCCCTGTGAATTGTTTCCAGCTTTTGGGGTATTTGGAACCACTGTGCGCCGTTTGGCTCAAGCCCGGCGTTGTCGGTGAGGTCGATACTGTGAAAATGTTTAATAAAACACGACTCGTTAAATATAGAGCAAAAATCTCGTGGAACATATTTTAAATAACATTTAAGGAAACATTATGATTTTTTTCATACATTTAACTTTTAAAATAACAGAAAAAACCTATTTAATCATTTTCGGAGCATACTTTGCGATTTTTTCTATCGAGCTAATTTCATATAATTATCATTTAGGCGTGGCAAATGTATTTTAATTTTTTTTTTTTTTTTTACTTTTATATTTGTATGGATATTACCTTCAAATATAAGATATAGTTTTTTAGAAACTTAAACACTTGTTCAAGAGAAATATTTTATAAATCAGTAGAAATTCAATTAATTTAATGATCCGAATAAATCTCTACATATTATAAATTAAAGTCCTCCGCCGCGTCTGTCTGCCTGTCCATTCGCGATAAACTCAAAAACTACCGAACAAATTATTTTGCGGTTTTCACAAATAGATAGAGTGATTCGTGAGGAGGGTTTGCATATATATATAAATATATAATTTGTCAAGGTTTTTGTGTAAATTGGTTGAAATATATAATATATAAAGGAGAATGTTGAATCGGGTGATGTGGATTTGATTTGGATTTTTCATTTTTCAGGATCGTCAACTGCTGGGAAAAGTGCGCATTGCGGCGATGGAATCACTGAGGAGAATGCCAAACATCATCCAAATGGCTTGTGAAGACCTTTCTAAACTCTTGCAAGGAGTAAGTTACTTTAATTCATTAAAAGGTCTACCAAATCAACTTTTAAATTTTGTATATTTTATGAATTTATTAATATTTTTAAGATTGATGATGTTGAAGTCCGTATATCCTCATACCTCATGGCACTTACATGTCAGCCCGCTAATCTGCTCGAGAAAATAAGATTCCAACTGCAATACGAAGAAACAAATGAAGGTATTTTTGTTGTTTTTAAATCTCTTAATTTTGTAAAATAGCAGAATAATACGAGTACCTATCTACTTTATTTATTTGTTATTATTAACTTATTGCTAAGTACATACTTAATGTACTTATTGTTATTATTATCTACTTACCGCTTGCCCCACCTTGATGCATGACCTTTGGGATTGTCGACCGAGTCATCTTTTCAAATTTACAGCACTTCATAGAATGGTTTATCCTTCTTGCGTTCATATTATTTGTATTCTTAGAGCCTATAGTATAAATGTGTTGTAGAAGCCTACTTTTTTCGGTACCTACTCTAGATTTTTATTTTTTGCCCCACCCTAAATCAAAACCTGGCTACGCCATGCTACTTACTGTACTTAGTATTATCTACTTAATTTTCATATTATAATTCATTGATACCTAGATAATTTAAATATATGTATTTACTTACTAATATTTATCATTATCACTTACCTGTTACTATTTATCAATACATATTTTACTTAATTTATTTATTTATTGTTATTATCTACTTAATTTAGTTTGTATTTTCTACTTTATCAAAAATACACTTAATAATAAGTTGGTATGAATAACAAAGGAATTTATACAGAGTGTCGATTTTTTGTACTTATGCGCTGGTAGGTACATATGTTAAATAGAGAAGCAGATTTTCCTTGATGCATTTGAATGAAAATTTGTTTTATTCTTTTGTTTTTCGGCGGTAAACCCTCTCTGCACATCCTTACAGGGTCACTTAGTTATATTTTGTGTAATTAGGTAAAACGTATTTTCCCTAAAGCGACTGCACATTGTATTTATATGCCGGGGACCAATTGTCGGCGGATCAACTGTCATAGAACCATTACAAACATTATAAAGACTTGTATAGTTAGGAGTAGAATGTAATTGTTGGCGGATCAACTATCATAGAACCATTACAAACATTATAAAGACTTGTATAGTTAGGAGTAGAATGTAATTGTTGGCGACTACAAACGTACTGCCCCAGCTATAATTTTAGTTTGAATAATTGTATCTAGTAATTATAGTTTGAATAATTGCATTTAGTGTTTATTTTTTAATAATAGATTTATATTCTAATATTACATTAAGTTTATAGTTTGTATTTTTTTTCTCTTTTAATTTCAACAATTGTAAAGCTGTCCATCTCGACACAGTGAGCAGCTTACGATTTTTATTGTATTACTCTTTTATTTTTTGAATAATTAAATATCTTTATTACCACATGCACGTAGGTACAACCGTACAACGGTTCACTGAGATAAATATTTAATATTTGAAGGTCTTGGAGTAACAATATACATTTTGTTTCCTTTCAGTGACTTCCTTCATGTGGAATCATCTCTCTCAGACGCTCCCACAACTTCCAGAAAACTTGAGGTCAAACATTACAGAACTACTTCACGATGAATTCTTCCGCTCCAAATACCAGCTGGATATCAGCAACTCCGCCTCCTTCCAAGGCGTGAACAAGTTCTTCCCCACCTTACACACTCAGTTTGTTGCCGATCAGAAGATAATCTATAAAAACAGATTCCCATGGATCGCCGCATTCAATGTTGGATTCTCCGTGTTTACCAACAAGACTGATATTATCGAAATCGGCGGTCACTGCAAAGACGTCAATTCTCTGATACAAGCGACATTTGGTCGTAAAAACATTCCAAAGAAATTTCATCCTGAGATACACTCAGGCAACTCGCAAGAAGACCACGAGAATAATATCATAACAGACGACGAGCATACAAAACAGAAGCATATCAAGTCAACTGAACAACTGGAAGCGCAACTGTATGCGAAGATTTTTGGAAATGACCTCCTCTACACATTTAATATTCATGAACTATTCGCATACCTCAAAGAACACGATTACATAGATTTATTAGATTTGAGGAAAACTTTGGATCCGGAAGAATTAATAGATAATTCAATAAATGTAATGAAATCCTTCACTTTTCCCACATCTATCGGGTTCCCGATAGAGATTGGTACAAACGCTTCAGTAGTGTGGGGGGTAAAATCGAACGGTACCTCTAATAACAGAGAATCTCCACTTTCTAAATTTGACATGGCCTTCGATATGAACATGTATTTCACTCTAAATTTTTCCTTGTCAATGGTTGTTGACGCGCATATGTTTAAAAAGGGATTGAATTTAACAGTAGATTCAGCTATCCAGAACACAATGAAGTGGAACTTGAATCTGGCAGGGGACAAGATCGCTATTCACAAAATTGAAATGCCAGAAAACCAGAACAGCCGTTTTGATCTTAAATCAAAAGTTGAAGAAATATTTTAATTTTTTTTTTGTATAACATAGATATTATGTAGAATTAATGGCCAAGCGTTATAATATTTAAGAAATACCAGTAATTTATTGTACGTAAGTAGGTACCTATGTACCTATGACCTTTTGCTTCCATGCATTATGCATGTCTTTAGGTTCATGAGCGATGAGGTAAGAGGTTTCTTCAAAATGAGTTGTGATTATGAAGGTGGTATCAACAAGCGGACAGAATAGCTGATTATGGATAAAACAGTTATTGACTAAACTTTTTTCTACATTGTATTGTAACTTATGCATATTACTTACCAAAGCTTATATTTTTGCTTTTGTTTTGATAAATAAATAATTATTTTAATTTGGATTCATTTTATTGCACTTTAGTATTTACGACATAGTATTAAAAATCATTTAATTTTAAATTGGTTATTATTTAAACGTTACTAAATAATTCGTAGATTACTTTACATTTTTTTAATGGAGATGATTATTATTTACATTTTATAAACAATTGTAGGTATTTAAACAATATATAAGAGGCTAACCTAAAATTATTTAATAAATTTATTTGTAAGATTTTACTTAAAGCCTATAATAGAATCTATAGAAAAGGAAATCTTGTTCTTTGTCGCCCCGTCTGAGGAATCTTTTATTTTGTGTTGGTCATATCCATTGGGCAAACTATTTATTTCACAGATAGAAAGTTTTCCTGACTCCAGTACGAGTTCTCTATCACTCCTTTCTCTGTCTCCTTCCAAGTCCTCCCTTAATTCAAAAGACTTGTGCACGTACGAGTTTTCCCTTAATCCCCCCGAGAAATTTAAATGATCCGTTTTGTAGACGGAAAATGTGTTTTCGTATGGCAACATTCTCATTTGTTCCGTTCTGATGATGAAGTCTCTGACGAAGGAGCTGACGGCGAGGTTGTTGAGGTTGTGGTGCAGGAGGGCGGGGGCGGGGACGGGGGCGGACGCGGGGGCTCCGCAGTCCTGAAGCAGGCGGGAGCGCAGCAGGGCGGCGGTGTGCGCGCGCAGCGGGGCCAGGGGGAGGGCGGGAAGGGCGGGAACCGACTCCAGGGCGCTGTCGGCGAAGGTTCTCCTCTTGCGGAGGCGCTCGTTCATCTCGGGGTTCCCTGTCAGGGGGACCCATCTTTGGTAACCTTCAAAATAAACTCATGGTTTAGGTTCTGTTCTGTTTTTTTTTTTTTTAAATTAATAAACATGAAAATAAAGCTAAATAACCACAGTGATCTCCTTTACATTAAGGCTCCGTTACCGGCCCCAAAAAGAAGAAGATGGAGAGATATGAAATTACGAATGTTAGAAGAGCGCGCTAACATTTACAGCGATAAAATCAATGCAAAAATCATGAAAATCTTTAGTAAAACACGACTCGTTTAAAATAGAGCAAAAATCTCGTCGTCGGAAGGGTCGTCTTAAACAGCATTTAAAGATGCGCTGTGAATTATTTCATATAAATAACTTGTAAAATAACTGAAACAAACGTGTTTATAATAATAATTTTTGGAGCATAGGTACTTTGCATTTTTTTCTATCGAGGGAATTTTATATAATTTGTGTTTCGGCGCCACGAATGTCTAGATATTATCTTCAAGAATAAAATATATATTTTTTTAAGAGCTTAAAAACTTCAAATGTTTGAGGGAGGTTTGCAAGAAATCGGTAGAAATTCGGATAGCGGCCTCTTAAGAGGAACGGATGCGCGGCCCGTTTCGCCCCGTTTCATACCTAATATTTTAATTTTTGATTAGAAGCCAAAATACCCAACCAAACTGAAAAATTATTTTTGAAATCAAAATTAACGTTCAGTATCTAGTACCTATGAGTGTGAGTTACTTTATTTAGTTGTGTTTTAAATTATAAAATATAGGTCATTAAATATTTTAATATCTCATGATTTTATAGGCACCTTGGGCAATTATTTGTGAAAAAATGATTACATATATTATTATAGGCACATGATGAAATACAAAATAAAAAAGATTAAGAGAAAGCATTTTGAGTGTAAATTAAAATTACCAATGACCTATTTACGTCGGAACAAAAATTTGACTATAGGTATAAATTAAAATAAATTTTTCACAATGCTTTATTTTTTATTATATCAAAACAGCAGATACTGCAAGACATATTTTTAATAATCATTATTAACTTTAAAAAAAATCCGAAGTTGCCTCCAAAATGAATAAAAATGGAATTCTTAAATTATATGCATATCATAATTAAAAACAAAAATAAATAAAAAGCTCTTTTTTTTCGTACTACATATTTAACATAAATTTTAATTTAAAAAATATTATTCAGTTTGGTTGGGTATTTGGTCTCAAATTCAAAATTAATTGTATGAAACAGTCTGAAAGCGAAGCGCCGCTCTTCCTTTAAACCCTCAACCCGTTGCGTGGAGTCTTTAAAAGCCCAGGTTTTACAGGAATGCTTATTATGTACATTTTAAATGTTCCCACTGATTCCTTACTTTAGGTAGCTTCCTAAAAGGGACTATACTTGACGCTAGCGCTGCCAACATTTAGTCTGCGCATGTGCAATGTGAGATACAGACTTACAGACTAGTGTTTCGGCGTGAGACTCAAAAAATCAACAAAACACAATACAATGAAAAACCAAGTTTATAAGTATTTTCATTGCATTTTGTTGTTTTTTTTGTAATAATAATAATTCTGTATCAATCTCAAATAGTTACAAGTTTGAAAGAAATTGGTTAGATTTTTTTAAAAGTTTTTCTATTAAAAAAGTATGATTTAAAATTTTAAAAAAATGTTTCTTGTTGATTTTTAAGCTTTTACATTGAAAATAAATATCCAATTTTTAATATTTCAATGCAATCATTATCACCTGACTATAATCCGTTAAAATAGCACATAAAATGTAAGCTATAACAACAATATCATATTTATTTTTGGGGTCCTCAGCAACCCCGCGTGACACCTCGCGTTAAAAAAAAGACGCGATGGGCGGAGGGTTAAGTGTGAAGAGAAAAAAAAATACTATAAAAAAAAGATTTTCTAAATCTATTTTTTAAAATCAATTTAATAAAGAGTCAACATTATTTTTTTCATAATTTTTGTAATAAAATATTGTGGAATCTAGAAAAAACTAATTGGTAGCGCTTCACTCCCGCCGACTGTACCTATTTGAAATTCACCCAAGAAGAGACACGTAACTAGATACTTCCTTCCCTCCCTGTAATGTAACTCGAACCACTGAGAAATGGGTCGAAGTGTCAAGAAATTTGAAGCGACAAACATTTGTAGCAAAAAAATCATGTTCGTTAGGTCCTTAATGAGTTTGGAGCCAAGCAGTCTGGAGTCTTGATGTGTTTTTTCTGCATTCGCAATGATAAGGTAGGCTTTTGGTAGGGCAGTCCTCTCCCAGTGGAATTTGTACCAGGAATTTGTTAACAGACAGCAAATGTGCTGCTGATAGGAATGTTGATTTATTTAATTCTAACTCTAAATACCAATGCCGTTATATACTGTAGACGCGTCGTAGAAATCTCAAAATGTGAAGCCAAAAGCAAGGCAATTGCACTGTACTTGATTTCTAGTACTTTAGTAGGTACTAAACTGCCACGCATCGAGTAAGGTCGTGACTTACTAGTAGGTAAGTTGTATTTAAAAAGCGCCAAAATCCCTAATGTGTGATGAGAAAATGTTTCCATTACACGGCAAACAGTAGTAAAAGCGAAGAAATCACATTTCATTTATATGTGCTTACTTACATGCAAATTAGGTACTTATTATTATCGATTATTATATAAACGATAAATTAATTTTCATGTTTCCCGCCCGACGATTTTATGCGTCATTAGAGAAAATACACACACATTTTTGTATTGTCTTATGAGGCCAACTTCCAACAAAACTTTCGGACGATTGTGTGGAGGGGTAGTTTTTGCGTTGGAAGTTCGAGTTGGAAGGTTGGTGTTCGAGTTGGCTCGGGATCGCCTCCGAGGCGATCGGCGATGGCTGGTTCGTATGCGAGTTGGCCCAACACATCAGTCTGCGCAACATTATCACGGGAGAGTGGTATAAAAGTGGTTTGAAATATTTATTTTTTTAGCTTTACGAATCGAAATCAATATAAATGAAAACCAAAGCATCGCTGATTAGATACAACACAGCCACAGCTGTCCGACGTCCGCCATTTTGAAGTTCGGAGTTGGAAGGTTGGCTTCGGTGTGGAAGTATAGCATATCTTTTTAATACATGAATAACTTTTGAATTAAGAAATTACTGAAAACCGCTGAAAACAAATGAGACTTGTTTACTTGCCACATTATATCTTGAGTCTGTAAGACAATAACGAGTCTATTTATTATTTATATAAAGTAATTGCTAAATACGTTCTTACTTACCCAATCAGGAAGGGGAAGATTTGATCAATAATTATTTTTTATGTCTTATTCCGCTTACTCGGAATATTTTTAATTCAAACAGTTAGATTTAGCTTTATTATCACAAAAAGTGAGTATTTATGTCGCGGGAGATAAAAAAAACATGCAAAAAATATGCGTTTGACATTTTAAATTTGAAAAATTTAATTCGCTTACGCGGCAACGCCATTTTGCATTTACCGTTTTTATTTCATAGACAATCAATCATAATTACACAAACCATTCAAAACCTGTGATGTTTTTTAAAATTATGATTATTTGATATTTTTTAGTTTAACCTCAACCTAAAATAGGAACATGCCGTATTATCCGTGCATCAAACTTCGACAACACAAACGTTACGTATTATCCGTGAGGTGGACCAAATGCAAATTTACCAAAAATTCGTAGGTAACCGGGAGATTTTTAATAGCCGTTAGCATCATTTATTGGATAACCATGCAATACTTCACCCCAAGTGATTTGCTACGATCGGATTGACTGGGTTCATGGGGTGAGGTTTTTCCGGGTTTAGGCGGGATATGCGTCTGCCTACCAACTGTGTGACAGGCCGAATCGGGAGAGACTGGTTGAGGGAGACCTTTTGATGTCTCCAGCAGGACTCTCTCGGAACATCGCCTTGCACCGCAGTGGGAGGATCGGATTCCTCCTATACACTGAATCCTACTCTATCTATATACTCCTGGACACACTGGATCCAGATTCCTGCCCACACCTCATACCTTTTTCCTTCCCAGCATTTCCTCTCTCTTCCTCTTTTCTAAAAAGTCCCTCCACACAGCATCCCTAAATTTGACGTAGGCCCTGGGGGAGAATTATTAGATATATTAAATGCCAGTGTATCATCATTGCGTAAAATCATGAACCTAAAAAGCTCTATTTACTTACCTATATTATTAAAAGCTTATTAGGTTCATGGGCAAAATACATAACTTCCCTATTCGTTATTTAAACATTAAATAATTTGAAATTGGTAAAAACTTTAATTAAAAAATATGACCAAAGGGGATGGGGTCGAATAAGCTCAGTGGTTAGAGCAGACCCCGGCAAGGCTAAGGTCGGTTCATCTACGTACACAAAAATGTTAAAAATCTTAATAAAATTGACCATAAACATATCACAGTAAGTCATACCAGAAAGGATCTTGTTGTCTTAGGGAGCAATACGGCAAAGTTTCAAAAGACATATACATATCTGGGACAGAAATTGTATAATAAAATCCCTACAGAATTAAATATAAAAAACATGCAAAATAATGGCATGCATCGGTACAATAATAACTAAATGGTTGATTGACTTAGGTAGGATTGAGTCTGAAAAATTATTAAATAATGTCACTTAAAACTTAAAATTATAAATGGTGAACTATTAATGGCAAAATCAGTAAAAACTTAGTATATATTTTAGGCGATCCACTAGTACCTACAGGAAAAAATCGAAATCGGAATTCACGCCCTTTTATGGGAGGAGTTTAAAAATACTTGAGAAAAAACTTTTGGAAAGGTTGGAAAAGATATTTGAGAAATTTTTTTTACATGTTGATTTCGTAAAGGCCTGTAAAAAACATTAATTATTTTTTTATGCATTGTTTATTGTAATAAAACGGAATTTTTAAATTGATTTCACGAAAACAAGCAGCGCGGACCCTAACACGTTGTTTCTCCGCTCCGTTCGAAGGAGTACGGGGCGGCTGCCAGTCGTTCTTCGGTGGACAGTATAAGGTTCACTTTGATATAACAAATTCGTTGACTGCCGTATTGTCGCCGTGATGTCAAAAATACCAACGCGAAAATGCATATTATATTTTATTTTGTGAGGTTCGGGCGTAAATATAATTTTTTTTCGCGATAATTATATAAGAAACTGAATTTGCCACATTATGCAATAAAACCATATCCGAAAAAGTGTTTATAAGTAGGAGAGTTTTCAGTTGAAAATGTTTTTTATAGACCTAATACTTTCTTTTTTTCTAAGCTTATTAAAAGACTTATTAAAAAAATGACTGATATTTTTAAGGGCCAAGGTATGTTGTACACGCAGTATTCAATTGAAGCATCTATAATACTTCTAAGCGGTCAAATTTTCAAAACCAAAACATACGATTTTGTATGATTTTGCATTATTTAGTATGGCTTCATCTTAATCTATAAAAAAAACAACATTTTATTAATTTTACAAAATACATTTTTGGAATTTTTCACCAGCATTTGGTTCCTTGGAACAGGCAATCTGCCTAGCCAGGAACTAATGACAAGACAAGACACTTGTACACATTTTTAAAATCTACAGTTACGTATTTGAAATATTATTATTATGTAATTTTGCTGTATAAATGTAACTAATGTAATAAAAAAATTCGTAGATGCGACTGTACGTATCTTTTTCGGATATTTCTGTTTCAATTTTTCTTTTGAAAGTGGCTAATGCTGCTTATACATTTGCGAACATAAGCGCGAGCCAAGCCACTAATTATAGGAAAGGAACGAAGCAACCGAAAGCGGAGTTTCGCGCCGTTCCTTCCGAATAATTCGCGGTCCGGTTTGCAGGTTTGGCTCGCGTGCTTATTCACAGCCTTGGTCGAAGTACACAGCCAATAATAATGTCTTCAATGATAAAAAAGATATTTTTTTTTTAGGATTATGTCGATGCAGTATTAAACGAAAAAAAGTCCGAAAAATCGTAAAATACGATATGGGTGCAAAAAGATTCGCCAAAAGGTGCTGCTCCCAGTTTTAAACAGCAATAACATTAATAAAAAAATTTGACTCCTTATGAGTGAAAAAATCTGTTTTGAAAATATCAAAATATTCAGATGTATATTAGTACGTAGGTATCTACTTAGTTGTATACAAACTCTTTCAAATTATTTCTATTTATAACTGACGAGATCGTTTTTAAAACAAGGGCACACATTTAAGGTAATGCAGAAATTTCAGTGAAATTTCGTCCACGAGAACTAAATATTGAAAGGACGAGAAGATCGAAGTGGGAGCAAGAAAAGCCAGAACTGCCAGAAATAGACAACACGATCCAGGAAGATATGAGAAGATCCCAGAAAAGACAAGAAGAAACAAGAAGAGACAAGAAAAGACAAGAAAACCCACGAAGAGGCAAGAAGAGCCGAGAAGAGACGAGAAGACCCGAGAAGAGGCAAGATGAAGTACAGGAGAACTAGATACAAGAAGAGTCAAGAACAGATAAAAGATCCAAAGAAAGGGTAAGAATAGCCAAAAACAGTCAGAAATATATATATACAGGATATAGACAGGAACATCCAATAAGAGCCGAGAAGAGGCAAGAAAAAGGAAGGCATAAAGAAAGGAAAAAAAAATAACGCTCAATCCATTCCTTTGTTACTGACCATCCTAAATTCCAATATTGGCTTATTAGGTTGCCATGTTTACCGGTCAATTGAACACCAACCTCCTTCCCATCCTCAGAGCACGTGTTCCAGTTCTAACAAATTAGTGCCCCCTGGTGTACCGGTCTCACCGGGACAGGACCTGGCCGGGGTGGTACAATCGTATCGTATCGAAGCTAAACGTGATCCGCATTATTTAGGATGATTGATTGACAATAATTAAGTAGGTGTCTTTGATATTTTGTGTGTACGGGGCAACGAGGACATAGGACCATAAACCAGTAGGTACCTACCTACGAATGGTCACCTTATCTACATATTATAAATTAAAGTCCTCCACCGCGTCTGTCTGTCTGTTCGCGATAAACTCAAAAACTACGGAACGGATTTCTTAATATTAGGTCCTTAGATATGAAATTGGCGTTTTGTATGGGAGGAACTTTGTATGGGAGTTATTGGGAGTTTTGTATGGGAAGCTTTTTCACCTTCCCAATTTGCTTCAAGTGGATTAAAACAGTTTTATCACTAACACCGCAGCCTGCAGCTAACTCGGACGTGGTTTGCGATGGATCCGCTTCCACAATAGCCTTCAATTCTTCATTATCAAATTTGGTCTCCGGCCGTCTACGGGGCTTGTTCTGCAGGTCGAAATTTCAAAAACGCACTGTGTTTTCTTTTGCGGCATCGTCGCCATACACATTATTAATCCTTCGACCCGTTTCTGCAGCACTGGTGCCACGGTGGAACTCGTACTCGTAAATAAAGCGACATTTCAAGTTTTCCATTTTGTAAACTAAGTGATGCAAATAAAAAACAAATGAATTATAATTTTCGAAACACAAATACATGAGTAAATAGCTGCATAAATTTGAATTTGGAATTCCTAACCAAAGAGAAGATATTTGAAATCAAAGTTGCCAGTACGGCAAAACGCTAATTTCACATGTAAAGACCCAAAATATTTTCACCAATAGATAGAGTGATTCATGAGGAAGGTTTAGGTATATAATTTGTCAAGGTATATAATTTGTCAAGGTTTTGTGTAAATTGATTGAAATATAAGAATGTCTGTATGTGGTGGACGAGCGGACTGGCAAGCGAGCGGTGTGGATTTGATTTGTATGCAAATTAACAGATGGCGGTGTGAATTAATTTATCGTGGTTATAAAGGTTAGGTACCTTACCTAATCTTAATGCAATTCAATATAATTTAACTTAAATATATTCAATAAAATATATTTTTACCATACTTAATTTATGTACTAACACAATATTTTTTTATGTTTTTATCCCATCATTATAAAATTATAGTTTTGTGTGCATTTTTAACCAATTTCAAACCTAACAACAAGTTAGTTTGGATATCAAACGAATTTATTTACAGTGTCGAATTTTTGTAATTATACGCAAACATATAATGCAAATAATAACTGTATATTATACAGTAGTATTATAAACTGATAGTTTTGTCCTCGATGCATTTTAGTAAAAATGTGTTTTATACTTTTGTTATTCGGCGGTACATCCTCTTTGAACACCCCTTCGGGTGCACTTAGTTAAATTTTGTTTAATAGGTATACCTTATTTTCCCTAAACTGACTGCATATTGTATATAAATATGCCGAGGGACCAACCGTTGAGGGATAAACTTTCATGGAACCGTTAGGAACCCTTTAATTTATAAATAAACTGTTGTATTCTCCCTCGCTTCCTAATAAAATGTTGACGTCAAACGATCAAAAGCGAGCCCTAGTCCACTATCACTAACAATCACAATATTGCACTCTGCTCTAAAAAGTAAAGGAAATAAACCAACTGTTGAGTTTTATTCTATCACGAGACAAACGCGCTTCAATCACTTCTCAAAACAAAAACAGAAATAAAAACCAAAGTCTTGAAACAGCTTCTGAAAATCCTGAAAAACTACCCCAGCACAACAGAACTTTACAAAAAGGCTTTCACTATCCGTAGGTGCTTAATTAAGCTTTCGATTGACGTTGTGCCTCTTTTGACTCATTGGCTCAATTTAACTAGAGGTCTTCGGTCAGTCCGGGATGTCTATTTGGGACTTACATTGTTTTGATAGGATATCCGATACCACGCGGAGTAGAGTAAACAAAAATATAATATTAATGGGTGTTGGGTTTGTAAATGAGAACCATGGGACACCCTGTACCGAGAGATATACTGGAGCGGGGATGTCACTATCGGGTGGCTAGAAATAACAAAATGGTGTTGTTTTTGGGTTCAAATGTTGGCAAGAAATCTAGCCGTATTTAATTTTTTGCGTGACAGTTAATTGTGAGTTTTTAAGGTTTTGATGTGATTTTTTGCCACAACATAATGAGTACATTGCACTCTCTCCACTTAACTGCCTAAATCGAAATATCTATCAAACTGTAACTTTTGTTAGTGTGAATACCGCACAAGAGTCCTAACTGCTCCCGACCGACTGGAGCTAGTGAGACTATGTCATCCCCATTTGGAGTATGTTGTAAGACAGAAGTTAAAGGGGGGAGGGGAAGGAGATGGGGGGAAGGAAAGTGGAGAAGTACCTAGCTATTGAGATCTAGTCACCAAACACGGTTAAAGCCATTTCAAGCAAAATTTCAATTCTAAATGGTAGTCTTACATCAGTGCGATACTGAGAGTATCTTCCAATCTGAAACGTGCCGCAAATGTATTATCTTATATTATTTTAAATAATTAAATTGTGAAAACACGAAACAATCAAATAAAATTTGCTGGCGCACCCCGGGATTCGATTCCGCGACTTTCGGATCGCTAGTCGAGAACCTTGCCCCTGATCACGATATTTTAAGATTATATAAAATATATATCTTAAAATATCGATAAAATACCACAGCAAACTTAATTTTTTTTTATGTAATATAAAAAAAAATATGAGTTACCCATATGCACATATATTTTACAAAACATTATAATAAAGTAGTTTATGGTCATGTATACCTTATCAGAAAAGAGGAGCTCTTGTGCCTGATAAGGGAGCCACGATTCTTACTTAGGTTGTAAGATTGTAATATGTTTTGTATGAAATATTTACTTTCACTGTAAGTTTTGAAAAATTGTTAAATTTTATTTATTTGTTCTAATTGGTTGATGATACAGCGTAATTCAGAAGGGAGGTTATTATAGTTTTTTGTGGCTTGGAAAATATAAGGATTTTACATTTGAGTTGTTTTAAAATTAGGTGTAATAAATTGGTTTCTTTTTCTCATTAGGTAGTTTGTAAAATTTTTGATATTTTTTGTTATTTTTTTCTTTACACATTTTTATGATGGAAGCTTGCTTGAATATGTTATCCACATTTGGGATCTAATATAAAAACATTTCCACGTATAATTTTTATTCCCGAATTAAACTCGATGAAACGAAAAAGCGACACTAAAAAGAGACAAATACGTAGGTACATCTATAGGATTCAGCCTGCGGCAGAATGAGATAGAATAATCGCTCTTCTCTTTGTGCGGTGCTCGTAGTCTCGCATTTTTTCATGTGATAGTACCTACCTACCTGCCCGAAGAAAGTTTGGAAAAATAATTGTCTTTGAGATAGTGAGGTTTCTTTGCATAAATTGGGTAGTAATTCCTTATGTGAAATAAAAAAAGTTACATAAATGGTTTACAATTACATACGTAGGTTTTTAAGGGCAAGTATGTACCCTCTTACAATTCTCATGATTTCAGAGGAAATTTCGGTTTAGATTTATTAAATAAGAGAAAATGGAAACACATTTTTCGGACGTGAGGTCTAACTCATAGAACTAATATTACTTCCTATCGATTAGAAATTAAAACTCTGAAATCCATAGAAATAATATTTACGTTAGGGTGCGGCTGCGTTAAATTATCAATTTTTACTGCGATTTACTGCTCGTTACATCTTCGATTTAATTTTCTAACTAAGTAATCTTCTATTAAATCTTCTCTTTAATACTTTCAAGAATTTTGTACTATTGTAAAGGGTAGTTAGGACCCTTATGGTCATCAGACATCGTTTTCATAGTGACTTTTCTTAAAAATAACACGATCCGAGCATCTAGACTAGAGAAAGAAAACTATCATTCTGTATCCCGTAGAAATTCAATCAATCGGCTCAACTTCTGTTCTGATGTAGAATTTAAAATCGCATTAATGTATCTTTAGTTTGTTTGATGTAATGGATTTTTTATTGAGCCCCGCATGAGTAGAGTTGGTTGCGCTATGTGGAGTGGTGTATATGACTGCCGAGCAGGTGTTTGCAGCCGGTGCGACAGGCGTGGACTCAGCACTGAGCTGGCTTGAAAGAAAATATTTCAGTATTTTTCTTTTCAGTACCTACATCCATGAGCTTGATTGGAAAATTGAATAGTCTTACTGTGAAGAATTGTGATTCTTTTAGATTTTATTATTGTTCAAGTGCAAACTTGTGAAAGATCACGGTTATGGTCCGAAATCTTTACAAATCACTTCCAATTTAAAAATTTGTAAAAATAAGAAATTATTAAATTAATTAATTACCTACTTTATTGGTTACTACGCATTTTAAATACAGAATAGAATTAAAATTATCTTCTTTTAAAATATTATGTTACAGGTATGGATTTAATCGCTTGTCTGATTTCTTGACATAATTACTTCGAATTTTAAAAATCAATGATAATAAATTTCACACAAGACTTACGCACAGCACATAGAGCCGAAATTAATATGTTAGATACATACATACATACATCTGTAATTAGATTAGATTAAATTATTTTAATAATAAATATGTGGCGACCAGAACGGTCGCCCTCTTTAGCCACAATCCTTGCGCCGCCACTGATATATCAAACACATTCTCGAAAGGCACAATCTACCTACAGTTGTAGTGTTTCACGCCGCACACGGCTAAACATTTCGGGAAGCGCAGCGAAAGGCCTCGACTCGCAGGCGTCACATTCTTACGGCCGCGGAATGTTCCAGAGGCTTCTCCGCTTTGCGCGGGCGCTCAACATTACTTGCGTTCCGGGTACTCGCACGGTCGGCTTTATAAAGCGCAGCGACAGACGCCATTTCATTCAATCGCCCCCCGTCTCTGCCGATCGCTGCCCGCTCCCTCAAATATAACTAATTGTGAAATTGATTTGCAGCGAGGAGCTGAAGACGTTTATTCACTCTTTTTTTTGTCATTGCCAATTTGTCGAACATTTTATAATATTAATTATTATTAAATCAACAATGAAAATAAATGATTAGTTTTAACCACTTCATTATTTATTTAATCCGTCAAACGGTTTCTTACTCCATAGGATGTTTCGGTTATGTTAGTTATAATTTATAATATATCCAATTTTGTGCTCTACGCTTTCGTGGCTGATTTTTGTAATTCTGCTTGTACTTTGTCCCCATATATCGCGATATATATCGTACAAAAGTTAACTTATTATCTTTACATATTATACATTAAAGTCCTCCTCCGCGTCTGTTCGCGATAAACAAAATAACAACTGAACGGATTTTCATGCGGTTTTCACCGATAGATAAGAGTGATAAGGTTTAGGTGTATAATTTGTCAAGGTTTCGTATAAATTTTTTGAAATATATAATCTGTACGTGATGGACGAGCGGACTGGCAAGCGGGTGGTGGATTTGATTTGTATGCAAATTTACAGATGGCGGTGTGGGTTAATGTATCGTGGTTATAAAGGTTGGGTAACCATCTAGTAGATGGCGTTGTGTTTCGTTAGCCAGTGTTATTTAATTAGCAATCGCGGCCGTGAGT
Source organism: Limnephilus lunatus (assembly GCA_917563855.2). Taxonomy (NCBI): domain Eukaryota; kingdom Metazoa; phylum Arthropoda; class Insecta; order Trichoptera; family Limnephilidae; genus Limnephilus; species Limnephilus lunatus. Next base: position 50,710,553 of record OU830600.1, read on the forward strand.
GGCAGCGATTTTAGGTATATGACGAAAGCGTCATTTTCATTTCACGGACGTAATTGGAATTTTGAATGCAGTATTTTCCAGTCACCCCGAATGCAAAGGCAGTCTTTTACAGTATTTAAGGCGAATACAAACGTTTTTTTCTAAAAAATGTGATTTCTTAAGAGTGAATAACCAGCACATGACAACTTCGATTCCGACACTAGCGCTAACACATCAGGGCTCGCGAGCCGGCGTTTTCAGAACTAAATTTCGTTCCGCGGCAATCCGAGTTTTGACGGTTTTGTTCACGCGAGCTAGGGCTGCCCGCTACTATTACTACTTTATATGGTAATTCTTCGGAACAAACGGTAACGGTTAATACGCACTTTTTTTTTATAAAACTTTTAGATTCTTCTTAATTACCATAAAAGACAACTATTTGCATTGGGGGCGGTTGAATATGTTACATTTTTAATTTTAGTTACGTAAATTGAAAATTTGCTTTCACTGTCAAATCACTCTGTTTGCCATATTATTGTTATTTTAATATGTTGGTATTACTGATATTTTACATTGCACTGGCTGTATAAGATAACGAGTGGCTAGAAAATTAGTTATACCACCAATTTGTGTGAATTAGGTAAGCACTAATTTGGTTAGAAACATTGTTTGGAATTCAAACTAGATAAATCCTGGGGTGTTTTTTTTTAAAGAATTGATGTTTAACGATTTTTTCTTTTGAATCACAAACCATGTTACACAAACCTAGCGTAGCCGCTAAACTACTTGAAAACTGGGATGTTTTTTTTGCCTTGACGCGAGTAGGCGTTATAAAGGGGCACTTTCTTTTGAATCACAAACCATGTTACACAAACCTAACTACTTGAAAACTGGGATGTTTTTCTCACCCCCCGCCTCCTTTAGGTACTATTTAATATTAAAAAAAGTGAAAATCAATGGTTTCTAGCCGTAGGTTTTTTCGGTTACGCGCCTTTGAATATATTGCCATGAAGTCGGTGATGGTATGATGTAGCCTTCCATATAGTATCAGTAATACCAACATAATAAAATGACAATAATCATTACAAATTGCATATGGTGAAGCGTTGTGTCTAAATACGAAAGCAAATTTTCAATTTACGTAGCTAAAATTAAAAATGTAACATTTTCAACCGCCCCCAATGCAAATAGTTGTCTTTTATGGTAATTAAGAAGAATCTAAAAGTTTTATAAAAAAAAAGTGCGTATTAACCGTTACCGTTTGTTCCGAATATTTACCCTTTATATTACTATTCTCGCTTCCAGAATTTTAATTAGTAGTAGTTATTTGTAATTTGTATATCGAAGTGCATAAATATAAATAGATTCAAGTGAAATGCGTAAACACAGTAGGTATTAAGTAGATACCTACATGAATAAACAATTTGTTATATTCTTTTTAATATTTTGGTTTTTTGTTTTTTAATTGTATTTTACGGCCATTAGAGTGGAAGATACTCTCAGTATCGCCCTGGTGTAAGACCACCATTAAGAATTGAAACGTTGCTTGAAATGGCTTTAGCCGTGTTTATTGGCCAGATCTGAATAGCCAGATACTTCCCCACCTTCTTCTTCCCTATATCCTTCCCCTCCCCACTACCTTCAGTCTTACAACATACCCCAAATTGGGGATGCAATAGTCCCACTGGCTCCAGACGAGAACAGTTGGGACTCTTGTGCGGTATTCATGAAAAAAAAGAGTAGTATTCAGTTGGATTGTAAAAAATGTCGCATTTTAAAATATTTATTTGTGTGCATAATTAATAATAAGCACTTCAACAAACAGAATTAAAGCGCACAAACCCTTTCTTTCTTTGAGTGGCCTTTCAACGCATGCCGGGTACCCGCTGTATATAATGTTATATAGTGCAGGCGCTTGCATTATAATTCCCGTGACTTGTGATGGAGCCATAACAGTTTAGTTGACCGCGAGGTTACAGTGCCCTTGAAACGCATGCCGGGTACCCGCTGTTTATAATTTATTTATGGACAAATAGTCCATTAACAATATAACAATAACACGAAAAACAAGCGTGCGTAAAGGCCCGACCCGCCGAGCAATCGATCACCGTTCGCATTGATTACCGTTCGCATGTCATTTTTCGTAACAATCACCACTTTTCGTAACCCATTCACCAGTTTACCCTCAAGTGTCGAGCGTGCGTAAAAAAGATTTACCCCAAAAAATATTTTGGAGCAGTTGGGACTCTTGTGCGGTATTCACACAAGAATAATTTAAAATAAAAAAAATATTCGAAATTATAAAAATTTTTGCATAAAAATATTCAATGAACATGAAAAATTGCATTCGGGCAACCCTGTAGATTTAACAAACGTGAATCAAGGAATTCGTGTTTATTTCAAATTTCGTTTTCAAATTTCATTTCCAAATATTATTATTCAAAGCGTCGCGAAGACGTGCTCTCCTGGCCGCGTTTGGGCCCGTAATGAAATCTGAAATTTGTGTTTACGGGCTGCGATAAAAATGGTGAAATGCGATGTTCAAAATTATTTAAAATTAAATACTTCCTGAAATTATTTTACGATCAAATTATTTATGATTTGTCAATAACGTCTTAGCAAAATAAGTATGTAAAAAAATCCGAAATATATTTGTTTGTAAGTGCACAAATAAATGCACAAACCGACCAATTTTCGTCAAGAAACACATGTCCGTATATATTTTTTAATAATTTTATTTAAACTAAAATTAAAATTCTGAAAAATAGGTTTACCAGCTAATGTATTGATTTATTTTACTGCATGATTATATGATTTGAAATGGGTGTTGTATAATAAATGTACTTTTTTGAAAATTGAACAAATCTGCGAACGACCTATGGTATAACCTTATTATTCTAAAAATAAACATTTTTTCTCAAAATCTAAAAGATACGTTTACTAGATAAAAGAACAATCTTTTGAAATCCTTTTATAGTTTTTTGTGGAAAAGAGTCAATACGTCTAACCACTGATTTAAAAATGACATATTTCTGGTTTCTCTGCTTATACACTCTTAAGTGTACTGAATCCTCCCCTGAGTTGTGTGTTTGTTGGCACTGCGAAGAAGACAAAATGGAAACGTCGGTAATAAAAGACAAGTTGTTCATCTCTCGCCTTGTTTATTCTACACAACTAATACTTATTCCGTGGCAGTGTTTACACAACTATAAAACCATTTGCCTTTTGTGAAATCGATATATGTAATGCCAGCAAACTCAATCCCGGTGATTTATTGCCGATTAACAATCAAATTCTATGCTTTATTCTTGTTTTATAGCTTTCCCGTCGCTTTGCATGTTCCTTCAAATGAAACAACCTAGATATTGTTGTTTCCGACAAATTGGCGTGATACCACGTTCTTTGAGTGTGAGCAGTCGTTAAAAATGTTGTTATTTTTGTCGGTAGTGAAACAATGGCAAAGAAAAATGTATTCTGAAATACAATTAGATATATTTCATTTAGCTTTTTAATCCGCGAACAAATCACGGGAAAACCCATAAACATACAAATAACTAGACGAGAACTTACAGATGAGGGGTAAAAACCAACTATGGCGGGGCGAAGAGCGGAAAGAGACTTGTGATTCGCCAAGTCTTCTTCATTGTCTAAGTATGTGTTTCATAGACATACAGCGTCCGCGCGTAAAATGTACGATGAGAGCACGACACTGGTCCGGACACGCCCAGCCGGTTCCGAAAAATGGTTCCAATGGGAGGGGGAAATAACACGTTTTTTAACACGTAAGGGCATGTCCATATATTTTGTACGTCCGTGGGAACACCTAATGAACACCATTAGAGTATTTAGCCATTCAATACCAAATTAATAATTTGAAAATAATCTGGGTGGTACCTGCCTTCACTTCATTATACAATATTATATGCATATTTTTAATTCGAATTAAAATTTAAGCGAATTCTTGTTTTAAATCGACCGTTTGGCATTTCGTCTGCTCGTTAGTAGGTTTTAAAAATATGCAACATCCACTTTATTATTCAAGCAAACCTTAGTTTGACTAGATGGATAAAATTGAGCGAGCTTTTCAGTATTATGGTACTTACCTTACCGAAGCAAGTTTTAAAAAAGAAATGTCATTGAGGTTGAGACGTTTCTTTGTACAAATTATATAATTCGACCGGTCAGTGGTTGAGTGGGCATAGCGCTTGGGTCCCACCCGAGCGTCGCGTGTTCGATTCTTCGGCTGGCTAAGTCCTCCAGCACGACACAAGCAACATTTTCGGCTTTCTGTGGTGGTAGTAGGAGATTTTCAAACATTGTTGGATTATTCGTAACCCGGGAATGTTTGTCTTTCTTTAAAAAAAAAAAAAAGTCCCTAATGGCAGGAGACCATATTTGTCCCAGCTCCCATACATCTCATAAAAATCTCTGTAACTCCCTTACTATCAGAGTGAGAAATATGTTCTAAACGGTGTTAGAAAGGCTAAAACCACGCTTTATAGTCAGTGTACACAGACTTTAGCAAGGCATTCGATAAGGTAGGTGAAATTTTAATCCAAAAACTAAAAGCTCTTGGTGTCTCTGATAGTATGTTAAACTGGTTCATAAGTTACTTGTCACGTAGAAAACTTTCCGTAAAAATTTTAGATTGCATTTCAAAGCAATTTGTGGCTTCCAGTGGAGTTCCTCAAGGTTCAAATTTAGGACCTGTTTTATTTTTAATATTTATTAATGATATTGTAATTCTTTTTAAAGGAGTAAAAATACTCCTATTTGCTGATGAACCTTCAGATTTCATATTTGACATTTTCATTACAAAAATATCGATTGTATTTTCGACGGATTTATTTTGACGGCCGCCGTGGTCTAAGGGTAGATAAAGCTCTTGACTCACAATCTGAAGGTCGAGGGCTCTTGTCTCACAATCCCGGCGTGCGAAAATAAATTTTATTTGATTAATTTGTGTTATTTCACAATTAACTCATTAAAAATAATGTATAATATATTTGCGGCAAGTACCAGAGTTGAAGATACTCTCAGTATCGCCCTGGTGGAAGTTACAGTAAGACCATCATTCAGAATTGAAACGTTTCTTGAAATGGCTTTAGCCGTGTTTGGTGACCAGATCTGAATAGCCAGGTATTTACCCACCTTCCACTTCCCCATCTCCTTCCCCTCCCTCCCTACTACCTTCAGCCTCACAACGTACCCCAATTGGGAATGCCATAGTCTCACTGGCTCCAAACAAGAGCAGCTGGGACTCTTGTGAGGTGTTCATATAAAAAAAAGATTTAAAAAAAATAGATTTAAAAAATAATGGTTTAAAAAATAGGCAAAGTCGCAGCATGAAAGGATTTTATCGTCATCAGTAAATACAGTACGATATGTTGTTTAGACGAGATACGAAAAAATAAAATGCAGGTTTTGGAACACTGATGAATCGTTTATGAGGTGCGGTCTCTAACATTTTACCTAGTTTTATTCAATATTAAAGTGGTTAAACATAAGGAAAAAAAGTCTCAACTTTCTACGCCGCGATACAAAATAAAGCGCCTGTAAATTTTTTTTATTTTTATTTTTATTATTTATTGAGTTAGTTTATACTACATGAATATAAACTAATAAGCACAATGTAACATTTAATTTGATAAATTTAAATATTTTTACAGTAAGCATAACATTTCTTTTTAAATACATTCATTCTTTCTTCATTCTTCATACTTTCAGGCATTTCATCATACATCTTTAGTCCTCTATACATTAGGCAGTTCTGTGATTTTTCTGTGATTTCTTCATTTGTGGCAATCGAACTCTGTTTATATTTCTTGTTTCATAATTATGCACGTCTCTTTTAAAAACAATTTCATCCTTTAAGTATTTTGGTTTTGGTTTTTCATAATTTTATGCACAAAAATTAACACATTAAATAGTTGTATTTTTTTATTGGAATCCTATTTAGCTCCTCTCTCATTTGATTAATCCTTGCGTATTTGCCTTTTCCCAGTATACATCTCATAGCTCTGTTCTGTATAACTTCTAGTTTGTTTAAATTTCCTTCATTGGCCAAATATAACATCGTAGAGCAGTTATCCAAATGTGGAGCAACAATAGTTTTATAAATGAGCTCCGTAGTGTTTCTATTTAATTTATGTTTTAGTCTTCTAAGAAGAAATAAAACATAGGCTCCTTGTAACTGGTGACGCCACCAGTTACAAGGAGCCTATAGGAGTTGTGTGATTTGGGAAGAAATGAAAAATTAATACATACTTTGAAAATTATTTAAATATTAAAACTATTTGACTGTATGGTTTACACTAAAAAAAATACTATATGAGATGGAAGGTCATTATTGTGCGAATTAGGGAAAATTAGACTCAAAGAAAGACAACGCGCGTTGTTGAAGTACATATACAGATTCAGTGGACATACATTAGCTGGCCGTTCATATAGCTATTTCATTCGTATACAGATTATTTGAATTGCTTTTCTTTTCATAAGCAGTGATACATTTATTTCCGATTAGTATGAATATAACGTAGCTTGTATTTTTATAAGGTCGTTGCCAGAATATCTACTTTTACGCTACCTAAATGTGTATAGAAAGTGATGATTAAAGACCGGATTATATGCAACAAAAAAGCCCAAAATATACATGCAAATATGCAATATAAATAGCTAAAATATGCACGAAAATCCATTAAGAGTTAATAACCAGACAAAGCTGAAAAATGACATTTTTGAATGAGCTCATAGACGTGTCGAAGCTTTTTACAGAAAAACGATAAATTGATTTCGAAAGATCGTTATTTTATGTGGTAAACTTATATTTTAAATTTTGAAAAAGTTAACATTTTTTTAATAAAAAAATAGTTTTACTGTTGGTCGATGGCAATATTTGTTAATTTTCAAACGAGAAAAGTTATTATACAATACATATATTGTACCAAATAGTAATACAGTATTATAAAACTGTTAATTTTCTAGGCAAAATATGATTTAGAATTTTAATTTAATTTCAAATAAAATCATTAAAATAAAAATCCAAGCACCCGTTTTGTGCCGAAAATACTACAACTTGACTTATTTATTACACACTTACAAATTGATTTCTCTCGGAATTTTTAACACAGAAATTTAACTTAAGACGTTATTGAAATATTAGAAATAATTTTTAACCAAAAATATTTTCTCGAGTATATAATTCTGTTGAATTTGCGACACGCTTTTGTGAATATTTTATTCTGTATTTTGACGCGCACGGCGCTAACCAAAACTCTTAGTATCTGTCGATTCACGGCAGCGAGCGGTCGTGTTGTCCGCGCCGGTCCAGTTCATAACATTTTAAATTTATTCGTCCGCTTAAAATGGGGAGAAAAATCAATAAAGAGAGAACTTTCATAAAAAAATCAAAATTACCACACCAAAAACATAACTGGGAGAAATATAACGAGAAAAAACAAAGATTAGTAATATTTAATTATCAATTTACGTTGTACATACCTTATATGCTACAGGGTCGTTGGAACGAATCTGTCAGATTTATTGTGTATTTTTTATAACATGTTTAATTTTTAGAGAAAAGAATCAACATTCTAAAGTAAATAATGACTGTAAAGTTTCATCGGTATGTGCAATTCAAATTTTTATTATATATATATATATATATATATATATATATTATTATGTACGCGTAAATGGGCTTCGACAAAGTATATTTGATCAATGAAAATGGGTAATAACTTCAATACATTGTGATTCATGGATATTACGGTGACCGATTTATCCGTTTATACCGCGGAAATTATAAACTAGCAATACTACCCAGCCTTACCGTGTATAGGTACACGGTGTCGGGAAATACGTGGTACATTACGGTGACCGATTCAATTGTAATTACCGCGGTAATTATAAACGATAATTTACTGGCATTAATACACGCAAGCAACATTGCCTTATATACACGGTGGCGGGAAACCGGTGGTACATTCCGGTGACGTAATTATAAACAATAATTCACTAACACTAATACCCGGCGTTGTGCGAATTATACGCTCGAAACATTACCTTGCATATGTATGTCGTAGGCCGATCGTAAAATCAGGCAGATAATGTTGCGCCTAGCCACATCATGATCTGCTGCATCGTGAAATGGCGGCAGATCGTGATGTGCCTGAGGCGCATTGTGATCTGCCTGTTTTTACGATTGGCCTGCGACATATACAAGGTGTCGAAAAATACGTGGTACATTACGGTGACAGGTTCATTGTTATTACCGTGGTAATTATAAACAATAATTTACTTGCATACCCGGCGTTGCGCGAGTTACACGCATACTTCATTGCCTTATATATGTCGTAATATGTATAAAATCAGGCAGATCATGGTGCGCCTAGTTACTTCGTGAAGTGCCTGGCAGCAGATCGTGAAGTGCCTCAGACGCATCAAGAACGGCCTGATTTTACGGTTTGCCTGCGACATATACACGGTGGCGGGAAACCCGTGATACATTACGGTGACCTAATTATGAACAATAATTTACTAGCATTAATACCCAACGTTGCGCAAATTATAGATATGCAACATTACCTTGTACACACGGTGTCAGGAAATTCGTGGTAGAAGCGGAAAACTGAGGACTCAAATTTCACCACGGGAACAGAAGCTTTTTACCATACTTTTTCTTCTATTTTTGACTTATTTATTTTTCTTTTTACGAACATATTAATTTATAAACAATAATCTGCGTAAATCGTCCTCAAATTCAATTTGATTCTGAATCTACTTTGCTTAAGACAAGTTCGTCCAGTCAATGAATGATCTAAAAGGTTTTAGGGTGCGTGAGCAGGAACCTAAGCGATTCCTTCAAAAAATTGTTTAGGGTGCTTAAGGTGTAAACATACTAAAAGTCCTGACGTCTAGGTGGTGAGTTAAGGGGTGGGGGGGAGGTCCCAATTTTCAGGTTTCCGCTTATATCTCGAAAACGGTGCGTTGCAGAGGAAAATTTTCTGAAATTAAGTAAAAGCTCATAAAATCATCTCCAACTTTTATTCTTTATGTAATTTTCGAAATCCCAGCCGTTTTTGAGTTACACGTTCTACAAACGTAGATATTTTTGAAAAAAATCATTTTACCTCACATTTTTCATCAAACATTCCTTCATGTCGTCTAAAATATTCAACAAAGAAAATAAATTTATATTAAGGAAGTTGTAAAGAATTTAATTTACTTTTATAATATAATTATATATATATATTTAGATGCAAATTAATCTCCAACCAGTAAATATTTACAACAATTTTAAGTTTTTTCGTAAAATATCATTTTCAGACAAAGCTGTTTTTATCTCATTACTGACACAAATTTTGTTCGTTCGCCTAATAATACGTGTGACCACAGTTTAAAGCCAATTTTTAAAGAAAGTAGAAAAAAATAATATCACTTGAAAAATTTTAAATTGTATTTTATAATGAAAATTATAATTATGGGTGGTGAACCCATTTTTCAACCCAAAAAAGTTTCGCCTTGGTTGGAAAAACAGTTCGAAAAGATCCGAGCGCATTTGCGCAACGAGCATTAATTTGCATACTCCATTTTTCCCTCAAAATCATTTGTGTGGTAGACTTACTGACATCTGGGATTAAAATTGCAAGCTTATGAACTTCAACAGGGCTAACTCCCTCTAAATTGAAAAAGCGAATAATTGAGCGCACCTCGCAGGGGGTGGGATTCGACAACGGAGCGTCTTTCTCAAACGAACGCAAAGATCGCACTGAAGCAGCTACCAAGCCGGATCACCGCTCGGTTTTTTGGGAAAGTCTGAGCTAACGCTAGTGCCACCATATTTTGAGAAACAACGAGCAAAGGTAGTTAATTCTTGGACAACCTTCACATTATTGTATTGCGGTCTGTTTTCACTGCACAACTACTAACAGTCCTACTGTTTTTATATTTTCAAGTTCTGTACATATATTATGTAGACTATACTAAAATATATGCTTGTTGCTATATTTTACATATTTTTTATTATAATGCTGCTGTTTTTTTGGTTATCTTTATTTATAGTTGAATTACATAATTTTGGTAAAAATATAAATGTTAAAAATACATTTTACTTTTTTTGACATTAGCTCCATACAGGAAAATATTTCATAATAAGAATAAATATGTCATCTTTGGGGATGTTGTGTCGAAGGTCTTTTTAGAAAAAGGAAGGAGAGGAAGTTCTTGGAAGGAAAAAAGGTATGAGGGGTGGGTAGGAATCTGGGATCGGTGTATCCAAGAGGATGTATGAGTCTATCCTCACCACTGCAGTGCAAGGCTTCCGAGAGAATCCTGCAGGAGAGGTCAAAAAATCTCCCTCAACCAGTCTCTTCCGATCCGGCCTGCCACACAGTTGGTGGGCAGACGCATCCGCCGCCAAGATTCGAACAAACCTTATCCCTTGAACCCGGGCAAGTAAGTCACCAAGCGAAACGAACCCCTTGGGGTGACCTATGGCAGAGGTGTTGGTTATCCAATAAATGGTTTCCTGGGCGGCGGTACCCATACCCGCCTCCCAAATTGGGTTCTGGATTCTGGGAAGGAAAAAGGTACCAGGAGTGGTAGGAACCTAGGGGTCCAAATTGAGTTCCGTTTCCCAAATCGGGTTCGGGATTCTGGGAAGAAAAAAGGTATCAGGGGCATGTAGGAATCTGGGGGTCAGTCCAAGAGTGACGGACATGAAAAAATCTATCCCTCCCACTGTAAGGAGATGTTTCGGAGAGTGCTGCTGGGTAGGTAAAAGATCTCCCAGGTCCAACCAGTCTCTCCTGATCCGGCCTGCCATGCAGTTGGTGGGCAGGTGCATCCGTCGCCAAGATCCGGACAAATAAATGAACCCAGGTACATGGGGTGAGGTTTTTGAAATTCAATTTAATTTAGATTACCAACAATAATCTCCCTGGTTCCCGGGCGGTAGTACCCATACCCGCCTCCCAAATTACTGATAATACCTATTGTGAGAAGAATAAATATGTAAAAATGAGATATTTCTTACAATCAAACTGAATATCACTCAGTAGAAATACAATTAAAAAACAACAACAGAATACTCGTAAAAACATTTCAAAAATCAAGAAATTTGTATATTACGTAAGTACCTATTTTATACCCACTATTTTTACGCATTTCACTTGTATCTATTTATGTTTATGCACTTCGGTAAACAAATTACAAATAACTACTTATTCGGAAAAAGCTGGAACCGAGAATTCAATATCGATGTCGTCTGAACCATCCTATAGATATCGCCAGTTGAGTGGGACATGCTGCTTGCGGCGGAGCGAATGTGGTATTTCTATCTCGTTCTAAAAAACTTCCGATCGTGAGGCCGTCTTTTGATGAAATTTGAATTTTCGGCCGCTGGTAATGCCCTCTTAATAGGGCTAAAATATGCAACATGAAATAATACAGGAAGTCGTAATTTTAAATATTTTTTGTTTTAGTAAGCTATTAGTTCTCAAGGATAACAATCGTATTTTCGAAAATATCAATTACAAAATGTAAATATTTAACAAATAAATTTACAATTTACCATATGATTAAGTACTGTTGTAATGTTCTGTAGAAAAATTGTGTCTACGATCGCTTAATATATTTTTGTAAGCGGAAAAGGAGCGTTCTACTTCTACTGATGTGACTGGACAGAATATAAATTTGGGTGCGATTTTTGAACTTATTGGGCCAAATTTCACCTGCCCCGTTGATGAAGCTATCAATTTCAGCAGAAGATTCAGGAAATATTTTTTTTACCCTCATTCACAAATCTGGCGATCGTAAATCGAGCGTCAATATGCAAGATCTCATTATTTTTGCTAAAATATGCAACTACCGCTGAAAAGGGTCTAAATATGCATTTGCATACAATCCGGTCTTTAGTGATGATCATCTACCTATACATAATACCTATAAAAATTTAGGTTCTCTATGTTTGTGTCCGCAAATCTCGGAAAGTAATCGATGGATTGACTCAATTTTTTTACAGAACATTGCACTTTAGTAGAAGAGTGTTTCTATATATGACGGTAAGCTCTGGCATTGTGAAATTAGTATTTAAAAAATATTACAGGTGGTGCGCGAGTTTTCATATATTTTAGCGGCAGGGAGGAAAAGCAGGAGGGGGAAGGTAACGAAGGGGGTGGGGTTCGCGGGAAGGGTGACGAGAAACAATTTATTTCTTTGAATGGCATTGCAACGCATAGTAATTGATATAATAGGTACGCATTTGCTGTGATGTCGGCTTTTACTCACCATTGATAATGTCGTTGGCTAGGTTCGCCTGCTGCAGGGACCTCAGCTGCTTCTGATAATGCCTCTTCTGAGCCAGGAGGGCCGCCAGCCCTTCCTGGGAGCACTGCTGTCTGCGGAGGGCCACCTGACGGGGAAAAGTATGAAATATTAACTTAATAGTTTCTAATGATTGAAACAATCTAATAATACCCAACACCATAAGCGTAGCGAGGTTTTGATTTATGATGCATGAGGCAAAAAATAAAAAGCTAGAGTAGATACCGAAAAAAGTAGCCTTCTACAACATATTCATGCTTTGGATTCGATGAATACAAAGAATATGAACGGAAGAAGGAAAAACCATCCCGTGAAGTGCTGTGAATTTGTAAACGCGACTCGGTCAACAATCCCAGAGGTCATGCGTCGGTCGGCCTGCGGGGTTGAGGCAAATTCCCCACCTTGCCCCACCATAGGTGAATCAAATAACATAGGTGTTAGGCATGGGCGAAGGCACGGTGGGGCAAGGTGGGGAATTTGCCCCACCGTGCCTACGCCCATGCCTAACACCTATGTTATTTTATCAAAGTAAATAGTCACCCACAGGAATCTGATACTCGATAACAAAATAGAACAATTTAATTAATTAATGTTGATTCTTTCTGGGAATGTACATAGTTGACATAGTATGCAAAGGTGGCAATTTGTTCCTATAGCCATCGAACTACAGATCAACATTGAAATTATAGGTACAGCGAAGCAACAGCCCTTGAAATCCCATTTCATACATAATGTCATGAACCTGAAAAACCCTGGACAGAGCATTAGTAAGTGCGCTTTGTATGAAAGACGTCGAAGCCAAATCTTGAATGAGGGTAAATTGGTTGGTAGCCTATTGTATGACAAATTTTGAATTGATTTGTATGAAAAATTGGAATAGGATGAACAATTTTAATTTTATTTTTGCATTGTTCATACATTATTTATTTATTTATTGTTGGAAACATTTATAGAGTGTAAACAATTATGAAATTGCCATTTGAACGTACATAGACATTACAGCAGAAGTCAAATTTTAGTTATTGCTAGGTAAAGATGCTACTAGTGAAATAACAGAAAAAATAATAAGCAAAATAAAATTTAAAACATAGTAAATAAAGAGAAAAAGAAGAAAGAAAGAAAAATTAAACAAAGCAGTTACGTAATGTTCATTGCAAACACTTCTATTCTATTAAATGGCTTGTGAATATTTTTGGGGATAATTTATTTATTATGAACTAGCAGACCCGGCCACACGTTGCTGTGGCTAAAGAAACACAACGCCATTACCCAACCTTTATAAAATCCACACCACCCGCCGCTTGCCAGCTGCCCGCTGCACGCTGCACGCTGCCTGGATTGAATATTTGAATTTTTCGGCTTTTCTCTACTATAATAAGCATGTATTATACATATAAATCTTCCTCTTGAATCACTCTATCTATTGACAACGTTTTGAGCGACTTCATTTTAATTTTTCGAAGAAAACTTCTTCGGAAAGGTTTTCACTTTGTGATGGCATTATTTATTTTAATGAAAAGACAAATAACTTTGTTTACATCACTTTTATTTGTAGGTACATAATAAACATGTTTCGTGGACAATGTTCACTTCATCAGGATCATACATGTTGATTGTGTACAAATAAAAGTGATGTAAACAAAGTTATTTGTGTTTTCATTAAAAAAAAACTTCATTTTATATTATGTAATGATTAACGCCGATTAATTGCTTTTAAATAGGAATTACAATAATTTGAAATGGATGTAGAATAGGAATACATAGATAAGAAAAAAATATTCATATAAATATAACAAAAAATTAAAAAGTAAATATTGAAGTGACAGCAAAAAATAAAGTATGTATATATATATATATATATACAAGTACAAATATGTAGTTAGCTATTAGAATTACAAATATGAAGAAAAAAGAAAACCATGTATACATGTATACAAGATATTTTGAAAGTACTTTGAAAATAAAAAAATTTAAATAATCATGATAAAATTAAGCAGGTAAAGCGATAAATGCATTTTTCATACACCTTTCACCTCACCTCGCGACATCAAACTGTTCTCGACCAGCTCTAGCTCTGTCCAGGACCTTTTAGGTTCATGTATAATATCTAACTTTGGCAGTAGGGTGTAGGTACATGTACATACGTGAGTACCTTCGCTTCGAATGATTTTACTTATCGAAGATTTCGTGCAATAAATTTATCCAGTTTTGAAATAATTAATGTAAACAATAAAAAAATGGTCGACTTTGTAGAGCGTCATTTGATGATAAAATCAAAAGAGGGATATTAAGAACACTTGAAAATATGTAGGTATACTAAATGCATTTTATGAGGTATCATTTATTGTAAGAAAATTTTCCCCTGCGACGCACCGTTTTCGAGATATAAGCGGAAACCCGAAAATTAGGACCTCCACCCCCCTACCCCCCTAGCTCACAATCTAGACGTGAGTATTTTTGGTAGGTATGTTCACACCAAAGATATTGAAATGTAAGAGATGTGCTATCCGCAGTTTTTGCTGGGTGGGTCTGCGCTTCCGGGTGTCGCCGATATTGTTTACCAACTAACGAATCAATTAAGTGAACGAATAATTAACGAATAAACTAAAATAACGTTAAGCTATAAATGATCGAATTCTTTTCGTATTCAAACCATATTGTTAACCAATACTAATGCACACCTTCAAAAAATCAACGGAATGAACAAATTCTTTTCTTATGCAAACTACTCCGATTATAGCATATCTCTTTTGTATTTAAATACCTTTGGTTCACACCCTTAGCACACTGAACAAGTTTCTGAAGGAATCGCTTAGGCTCACGCAATCTACACCTCCTTTTGGATCATTCTTTGACTGGACTGCTTGTCTTGTATTTTATCCTTGAATAACTGTCGAAATGCATGTGAAGTGGTTGATGAATTTGATTTTACTGATGATCATAATCAAAATAATAGAATATTACCTGTGCGGCCATAACCCTCTGCCTTTCGACCACAAGTCTGCAGCTAGCGCAGGCGCAGTCCCTCCACCTGCAGACCCTCTTGTGACCCTTGAGGCAGGAGATTACCCCGTGGTTTCGGCAGCGGGCGCACTTTGGAGTCCGCAAAAGCCTCCGAGAACGGGGCTCCGAAGACATTTTAATTCACTCGTGAACAATTTTTAAGACAGATTAGATACGTCTTATCAATATGCTGCTATTTCAACGTCGGATATAGATATACCTACACATTAAACAACAGTTTTGTATGACTATTTCACCACTAGGTTATCTATTCAAATAAAGCAAATGATTTAACAATGATTAACATCGAATCGTCTTTTTCATGTAGTGAAGGAAGTCGAAAGCATAAGTAGGAACTATTTTTTTTAATTGTTAT
Organism: Limnephilus lunatus; assembly: GCA_917563855.2. Classification (NCBI taxonomy): domain Eukaryota; kingdom Metazoa; phylum Arthropoda; class Insecta; order Trichoptera; family Limnephilidae; genus Limnephilus; species Limnephilus lunatus. The sequence continues at coordinate 50,726,235 of OU830600.1, forward strand.
TGATAACATCACTATTTTTGTAATAATTAATCTTCTACGTTCAAAAAATATCTATGCAAATCGAACGAATTTTAAATTATTTCTAATTGTTCGTTCGAAGTTATTCGTTTTCCCACGTTCGCGGTGGTTCACCGAGTGTTGGGATTAGCGTTTGATGTAAGTTGGGTAGCTACTGGCTACTTGACATAATGCGAGATGATCTGTTGGGCGGAGCGGGAAAAAAACTCCGTGGGCGTGCTGAAAGGAAAACACGCTTCCCGATTGGTCGACGCGTGGTGGGGCGGTTTACTTGGAACATGAACCATGGTCCAAAGGCTTGGGAAAACGTCACATTGTTTAACAATGGTAATAGAAAAACAAAAACATGTGTAGTTAAGATAAATAAGGGATGCTAAATAAAAAAAAGTCTGGTTAGGTAGGTACATAATTAGTAATTAGCTTTTCTGTTAAAACGATTTATTTAAATGCAAGATCATTTTTATAAAATACTAACGAATAATAAGTATGTACAGGCACCTGTGAAACTAAATTTGCCAAAAAAGAAATTTAAACATAGGTAAAAGTAAAAAGTACCAAATCCTTTTACTCTTTTAGAGATAGGTAGGTACTATTATAATATATGCACCCCTAGCATTGGCAATGAAAATCTAGTCTCCTTCAACGGAAGCAATCTTCCGAATCGGCCCTCCATTGATATGCTTAGTGTAACTCTAAGTGACCAGCTCAGATATGGGGCCTTCATCGAAGCCAGAGTTAAGTTAACCTCTCAAAAACTGGGCGTACTGTTCAGGGCGCGCATAGATCACAACTGACCCTGTATAAATCACAAGTGAGTCCCACGGTTGAATTTGGCAGCCACCTGTGGTCTGGAGTCCCAAAATACCTGAAAAAAACCCTCGACTCTGCATGAGCAGAAGCGGGCAGCCCGTTTGATAGATTCGCAATCTTTAGAGCACAGGCGTCGGGTGAGAATGCTTTCCTTATTCTACCGGTATTTCAATGGAAGATGCTCCCGGGAAACAGCGTCATTGATCCCTTCGGCACCGGTGCATAGTCGGGAAACATGCCAAATGAGTGCCCAACATATGTACATGGTTGACATTTGTCACATGAGAACGGGTCGCTTCTTCCACTCGTTCTTGTGTTTAACGGCTCGGCTGTGGAAAGATTTGCCGGCCTCTGTGTTTCCTTTTTCCCACAACATGGGTCTCTTCAAGACCAATGTTCATACCTTCCTCTCCTCAAAGAGACCCTCCACACAGCATCTCAGATGACGTAGGCCCTGAGTGAAATTATTTCCTTCAGGGCCTAGTGTTGAGTTAATGTAAAAAAAGTGGCAATATTGTGAGGCGAAGGGCTATCTGGCTGTAAATAGATAATTATTTACAGATACATCGGACAGGGATGAAAATGAATTTTTTGATCATACGACTTTGATTTTCACCTGTAATAGATAGGTATGTACCTAGTTTCGTCATAATATTTAAGTTCCTCTGCCCCAAATAGGTAGTGGGCAGGTATCTATCTACATATAGCTTTTTGTGAAAAAAATCTAACGTACTAAAATCGGTTGTGGGTGTGTGTGTGTGTACGTAACTCTGATTCAATGAACTTGCATGGTTTATTTTTTAATAGGCCACTTGCATCACATTTAAAAAAAAAAATCCGGTTTGGGCAAATATTCGAAGACATTCTGTATTTTTTTATCGTATTTTTGAAACCCTGGCGATTTTTTTAAAATTTCAATCCGAAAAATCAGACCATTTTTTATAAACCGGAAAGACGGGGCATAATTTTATGGGTGCGAAAAAACGATAATTACATAGCCGAAAATCATTTAAAAAAAGAACGTTTTCCACACGAATAGCAATAAATTGTACGGGGTTCTCTTCGTAACATCTGCAAAAACACCGCCATCTTTATCAAAATATAAAAATAGAACAAACAATAAATCTAGTGAATGTTAAACGCAAATTTTAAAATTCACCAGAAATCAAAGTGTTGTCGTATAAAAAAAAAATTAATCGGTGAGGAATTTTACAAAAGTAAGGGAACATAATCGGAGACGGGACATTTTACGATTTTATGTCACGAGGTCAAATAATGGATTTATTTATTTAAAAATAAAAAAAATTTTACTAACATTTTCGTAATCTTAGTAAAAAAATCTATCCACACGATTTTTTCCAAGTCGTTATGAAATCCATGCAAGTGGCCTATAAGTAGGTGCCTACCAATCATTTTCAAGATAACGATGAAATTGATAGGTACGTAGTAACTACCTATAATACAATATTTTAACAAAAGTCTGTTTTAATTGTCATTTTCAAAATTGGATCTGACGTGTCAAGATTTCAGACAAGCGATAAAGTGTACCTACTTCCATGGGTGGTTTGGTATATTTGTGGTACTACCTATGTGGTATAAATGTTTTTACCAGAAAATTATTTTATTTCTGTGTTTGAAATGTTTATTTATTTTGGGTAAATATGCATCTGGCCCACCTCACGGATAATACGGAACGTTTGGGTTTGTCGAAATTTGATACACGGATAATACGGAATGTTCCTTTTTTAGGTTGAGGTTAAACTACAAGCTTCATGTCATCATAATTTTTAAAAAAATCCCAGGTCTTGAATGGTTTGTTTGGCAAGGCAGGGGATGTCTAGCGGGTTTGTGTAATTAAAATTGATTGTCTATGAAATAAAAACGGTGAAAATAAAGTGGCGTCACCGCGCAAGTGAATTAATTTAAACGAAATTAAAATGTTAAATGCATATTTTTTGCATGTTTTTTTGTCTCCCGCGACATAAATACTTACTCACTTTTCGTGATATATAAAGCTAAATCTAACTGTTTGAATAAAAAATATTCCATATTAACCGTGAAGCGGAGTAAGACATATCTAAATAATTTATTTTGTTTAAATTTCTTAGGGATAATCTTGACATGGAAAGTCAGATTTGATAATCTTTCAAGGACTTGGGTTTTTTTCATTTTCAAGAAAGCTTTATTTACTTACTGACTAGGATTTAATAAAGTACTAGCTGCGATATCCGGCTTCGCTCAGGACAACATTCTAGAGTGTTCTGGAATGTTCCACAATGATGTTCCCTATTCCCTATTACCGAACATTCCACGACATACTCCACCACTCCTTCCAGAACTTTCTAGAGCTCTATGGAACCTTCTAGAACTTTCCGGAAGACTGTTCTAGAAATTTCAAGAGGACGAAACATCCAGCCCTTATATCATTATTCAAAAGCACGCCCTTTTCAAAAAAACGGGAACCGTCATCCTGGAGGGGGGATAGAGATCTACCACACCATATCCCTCCCTTGATCGTACCAGAACTCGTTTCTGAGTTTTTGCGGGAAGCACGTTTTTTTGGACTTTCTTTTATAATATATATTGAATATTCCGTAATTTTTCACGGATCTTCGCTAGTTAACTATAAATATAGTTTTGAAAATCGGCATATACATATTATATATTTTCCAAGAGGCATGCCCACTGATTGGACAGGATTTACATTAGCAGGAGGTCAAAAGGAAAAAAAAAACCTTCAGGGACTATGTCATCTTTGGGGATGCTGTGTGGAGATTATTTATAGAGAAAAGAAGGAGAGGAAGTTCTGGCAAGGAAAAAAATATGAGCGGTGGATGGGAATCTGGGGGTCCATGTGTCCAGGAGTGACGAAGATTTTCTTATAAGAATTTTTTTATCATGACGTAGGTACATTCAGTTTATTCATCCCTTTTATTCAGTTCACCCCAACAATCAGCAGAAGATGACAATAAAATGGCATTTTCAAATATTGAATACAGAGTTATTAATCATATCCGAACTTAAAAATTACATACAGCTTGCCTATGGTCATAGAGCAATGCACGCCATAGCTATGAGGAACACACGAGTCCATAATGTGTAAATTCTTAGGGCCTTCGCTCATGGAGAAACAAAATAAATATATTTGTTTCCTTTGATTGTTTTTTTAATTTTTTTCTATTGTTGAAAATGGTATGAACTAATGACACAAGAATAATAACATTTTGTTTGATCTCTCAACACTTTGTTGTCAATTTATATATTATTTTTTCTTCAAATTTTCTCCATTTATCATTGTTATTTTTAAGTTTTATTATTTTGCTTTTACTTGACTTTTTGGTAATTACCGATATTTATATGTGTTACTTTTATTAAATTTTAAAATTATTAACGAACCCTAGTGGAGTTAATAATTACTGCTAAACAGTGTATTTTAATTGTGAAGAAGCAATAAATAAATAAATATTAATGCCATCTCGAGACTGGTACAATCGTTTCTTAAACTACGGTTTATATACCTACATAACATATGGGGGGGGGGGAGAGGGGGATTAACGGGGATGGTAAAAAGGGCAAGAATACCGCCTAAACGTAAATTTAATCACATCTATTATAAGTAATAATATTATGGGTCGTAATTAAATTATAAGTAATAAAAATGTATATAAAAATGCAAAAGTCGGTCATTTTAAATACATGTAGGATTACGAAAGATTTTTTAAATATTTATATTGAGGGATCAGTAGGATTTATCGGACCAGTTAGGATTTCATCAGAGCCGAACCCTCTGATATGAAAATATCTGGAGTCGGTGAAATATTTTCCCATTATGTTTCTGGTGAATTGACGTATTGTTCTTGTATTGTTTTATTCTTATATAGTGCACTTACATTGCGTTAATTTACTAGATATTCATTTGTGGAAAAGTGTGTGGAAGGGTTTAGTCTTTCATTTGGGAAAGATTCAACCCGGACATAAAATCTGGAGCACCGTAAAAATAAGTATATTATATGTCGCAAATTATATTTTAATTACATATAATTTGCTTGTATACCCCCCCCCCCCCTGTTAGCCCCCCTCTCCCTCCATATGTTATGTACATATAAACCATAGTTGAAGAAACAATGGTAATAGTCTGAAGATTGTCTTAACAGGTTGAAACCGGTTAAGGTCATAAATAAATTAAGTGGATAAAAAAGTCAGAAAAAATCGTTTTAATATATTATTATAATGGAATTCCACCACGAATTGTGAGCATCAAAAATAGAAATATTAACCGATAATGGTTCCCTGGGCGGCGGTACCCGTACCCTCCTCCCAATTTTTCGAAAAAATGTTTTCATTTAAAAAAATGTTAAGTACAGCAGTACAGGTACCTAGTTACCTACTATTTAAAATTATTGAATCAGAACCTCTCTCTAGAACAGCCTCAGGTGTTGGAAACTTGAAATTGACACCAAATGAGATTAATAATCTGATCCCCCTTCGATAGGAAATGTATCTCTGCTGACCAGTCCACTCCCACCCCCAGTATCTACCCAGTACCCACCAGTACCTACCTAACTAGGACTGTCTCAGAACCTACCGATCACCTGCTCAGAGATATCTGGAGTATCACAGACTAGTATTCAGAAGTTAGTCTTTTGTACCTTTGTGTTAGTAATCTGTTATATTTTAGATAATATATGTATAGTATAGATAGTTGCTGATGATGATTGATACATTACTAATTTATTATTATTATAAAAATTAAATAATCCACAAGCAGTCACATTTTTAAGCACAGATTATGGAAATCGCACTTTACGCACGTCTCACAGCAACAACTATTTACGTACACAAAATAGGTTATTGGGTTCTTAATTTAGGTAAACTAAGTAATATATACGTATTGAGTTTGAGATGAAACTTTGCAAATGTCAAATCCATACAAAAAAAAATGGCGGCAATGGAGATGTTTTATATGGGAAAATTTTGAACTTTGATTGAATGAAAATCGTATTTTAATGCATATTTCACCGTCCATTCCGACCGAAACCGATGTTTCTTTTGGTAATTAAGTTTAAAAGTAGCTAGTTTGATTTTTAAAATCTATGCCTATTAAACTATGGCTTGTGGATTATTTACTTTATAAAATATTATGTATCTAAGTATATTATAACAAGTAAATTAATCTTTTTAATTAACACAATATTTTTTAACCTTATCGTTATTTATGAATACCCATTTATACACAACACGGGCATGTGCCTAGCATGGTGGTCGAAAAATCCCCAATGTATGTAATGAAAAATTTAATGAATAAAGAAAACTTAAAACTTAAAAAAAATTTGAATTCAATCCTGAAGATTATCATTTTGATACCCTTCAGTATCTATTTCAATGACAATGTTGTAAAGCAAACTAAGTTTTACATAACCGACTTCAGCTTCCGCTTTGGATTCGAATCCTCAATTGTTAAATAATTATTAATTGTTTTTTTAAGCCTAAAACGAAACACGCTGTATGAAAGTCAACATAACTTGCGAGACCTATACGGGAAGACTGGACACGGTGGTCACTGACAGTGGCGTAAGTAGCCACCCCCCCAGGAAAAAATCAAAAACTATTTTCATTTCGCGAAACCTTCTTTTTCGATATCAGTTTCTAATTAACGACATACAATACCTCTGTTCCTCGATAAGCACAACCCCTGTAATTCCGTAACGTTTTATATCTATAGTAAATTACATTTTGTACCCATATTTCTAAGAATTATTATGTTTAGCTTGATGTTCTCACTCCCGATTTCACCAGTTTTTTTTTTAAGTGAAACTTCTTTAGCCGCATTGAAATGACGCATTACAGCACCTGTGAAGCATCAAACTGCGCTCATTGGCCGCCTGTTTGTGACCAGACCAATCGGAATGAAACCAACTCAAAACCATCTCAGAAAATTCATTTAGAGTCGTTAAATTGGTTAGGGTTAGGGCTATTTTAAAATTATTTTTTTCTTAGCTTTTAATGACTTTTCAAGAGGTGTTGAGTTGACTTTATTCTTAGTTGGCGTGGAACCGCTTTGATTATGATGTCACTTTTCAAGACACCTATTGGTTGAGATATGAAACTGAAATGGCGCTAGGTCTGCGCTCATTGACCGCTATGATCTCACTTTTAAAGGCTCCTATTGGGTGACATTGTTTTGGTAAAGTTTCGCTTCTACCGCGTGTGATCTGCACTTGATTTTTTTTTTACTTTAGCTCCATACTGCAGAAGGCCACGAGGAGAAAAATCCCTCAGGGCCTATTATCATAGTCAACTTTGGGGATGCGGCGGGGAGGGTATTTTTAAAAAGGAAGGAAAATAAGTTCTGGGAAGGAAAAAGTTATGAAGGTGGGTAGGAATCTGGGGGTGAATGTATCCGGAGTGACGGATGCAAAAACCCATCCCTCCCACTGCGGTAAAAGCGATGAGTCGAGAGAGTCCGGCTGGAGAGGTCTAGGTTAGGACTTCCTCAGCCACTCTCCCGATCCGACCCGCCACGCAGTAGGACAAGCCTCAAGCCATGAACCCGGGCATCCCTACTAAGTTACCAAACGTAGCGAACAACTTTGGGTGACCTATGGTAGGGGGGGTTGGTTACGGGTGCCGCCTCCCAAGTTCTTTAAGTTCTGCCTACCTGCCTACAGTTCCAAGGTACTTTCCTCTTGGCTTCATGCAAAAAGTTTATTTTATGTAAATACAACAGAAGAGACCCAAAGTCTCGGAGCCAGCAGATGAAATAATATCTGTGCATTCGGGGCGTCGCAACTAAAGATATTGTGGATATATACCTTCATTTTTTTTTCTTTAATTCCTCTATTGGCTTCCTGGAACCGTAAATACCTACGTACAACGACCAATACAAGTAGGATGTATTGTAAAAAAATTTAGCTTTTGTTGATTTTTCGTTATTTTAAATCATTATTTTAAAGAGACCCTTGCTTGGGTATAGTGTGCTGGGATGGATAATTTTTTTTGTTTTTGCGCAGGCTAAGGGGGTACATCGAGCGGGTGTTTCAAACTTGTTAGAAAAAACTTTTTTACTTTTTTGGAACTTTAGATATTACCGGTAAGCATACATATAACTGTCAAACGTGGTACCTACCTAGAAACAGTAAAATAGTTAAGCAAAGTGCGATCATGAACGGTACCCACTGGTGCCTTCAAGAGTCATGACATCACTATTCTAGAGCAAAACATGTACGGCTTTTCGAATTTGATTCTGGAATAGCAATGAATAATTTTTTAGATATTCTGAAAAATACAATTAAAATTAAGGTAGGTAGGTACATTGACTTCCTAACCAAGATAGTTTTATGGAGAAAAACAGAATGAAAAATACGATCTTAATTAGGCAATTAGGTAGGTACCCATTTGAGCATTTACGAAAGACAAAGGAAGAAGAAAAAAAATCTAAAGAAAATCCAGTCTAAAAAAGATGTAAAACAATGTTTTAAAAAAGATAAAATAAATTACATTTTTGAAGAATGTCAAGAGGAACGCTTATTTTAGGAATGTCCACAAAGCAAAAACGAGACGAATATAAATAACAATATTTTTGAGACAGTAACCGAAGGAGTGACAGGGCGCGTCTTCAACTCATCGCATATTCCTAGATGATAAATGCTGAATGTGACAATACTGACAATGGTGATGGAAACACATGTCCTGGTGTCGCAGCTAGCGGCCGCGTAACTATAGCTACTGGCTACAACCAGCAGCTAGGAGGGTGGACATCTTTTACGGTATATGGAATATGTTGGGATATTTTCATCTAATGAGGTTCTGAGTGTTTATTAGAATTTTTGTCTAACTTCTGTGAGCAGTAGACCCCGCGTTCAAAAAAGATTTTTTAGGTACCAAAGGGCAAAAGGTAAAAGGTAAAAGTAGGTAAGTATCATAATATAGAAAAAATGCGAATAAGAAAGTACCAATAAACACACATGAAAAAAATAACTTTACTCATGGATGCAGCAGATTTTTGGAAACCGAAACGGAATGCACAAACAAATTTATAGACATGAAATGCCATACGGTGGAGTTTAAAAAGGGTTTCGCTACGCTCAGCCAATAATACAAAATAATTTGTTATGGAAGGTATGCAGGGGAGTGCAATACAGTACATTAAATATTTCAGAATAATAAAATTGACGAAATGAGCAAAATAACAATACATACATTACCTCAGAACAGACATCGTCTAGTGAGGCGGGTAACTTATCTGCTGGTTTAAGATTATTTTATCTCAATAAACGCCCGGATTGTAATTAAATTAATTATACCTATAATAAGAACATAAAAATAATGAAAAATATATTAATTATGCAAATAGTCGTTTATGGAGGATTTTTTCCGTCTTCCATCTACAGAGTCCATCCAGAGAACCGTGGTAGTAATGATGGTGTTCCTGTCTGCGCCACAAGCTTCCCATGTTGTGGCGGAGGAAAGTGTGCACTCGTCACTTCAGGAATATTTCCGTACCGCTGCAGTATCACGGTAGGCTCAATAGCTTAAGATAAGTATTACAATAGGTTATTGTAGGTAGTTAAACAGGTTACATTAGGATAGGTTATGGGATATTTTTATTTTTTTCATCACTTTCAATTACTTTTCAAAGAGGTGTTGAAATGCTACTTTGTTGAGTTGTCATGGAACCGTCGTGCGTTAAGTACACGTATTTATGTAAAAAAAATATGCGGTCATATATTTCTAAAAATAAAAATGTTGGTTAACGCTGATATTTTTTTAAAAGTAATTTTAAATTTAATTTTCTAGTTCTACTCAAGCGAACCGATAGTAAAAGCTTAAATTTATCCAAAGAATATTTTTTGGTATTGATAATGTAAATTATTTGTAGTAAAGATGAATCGAAATGAATAATTTCAAATTAAGCTTCACCGTCATTTTCAAGGAGTTTTTTTTAGCTTTACCAAATGTTTTTAAAATATGTGAAGCATCGATGTATTCGTTGAGTATGATGTATTCGTAGGTACACCGTAATCGGAAAATATTTTTTCTTTTTTTTCAATTTATAAACCACTGTTAGATAAGAAAGGTAAGTACTTAGGTTAGGAAGAAAGAATATAATTAAAAGCAAAAGTGTTCCAAAACATCCAGAAACATCGGAGCCTCTAATCTCCATTACGGAACAGCACACTCCGGTCGAATACATTTATACTTTTCGGTTTGTCTGTAATCTGAACAACATCTTCCTGTCACTTCTGCCGAGGGAACAGGGAACAGATTCCACTTCATAACTACAAATCTCGCCAAACTATCACTCTCGAATGACAGTCTGTAACGATTTTAAATGTTTTATAATAATCGAAATAATTACAACGAAGTAACATATTACATTATGAGATGAGTGATGTGAAAAGTAAAATAAAGGTTTTATAAAATACTGTCTTTCCAAGCAAGAAGCCAGTAACTACATTTTGTAAAGTTTTGAGATAATTGGAGTTTTATTTTTTTTGTGTTTATTCGTTATTTTAATTTTTTGCATCGTTTTGAAATATTTGGATGTAAAAGTACTTCGAAGTTCTCCGAAGAGATGCAAGTATTGAATTATAATATTTAAATCAATAAATGCCTTTTACCTAAGAATTTGCTTCAAAGTTAGCGTACATTGTCAAAGTTAGCGTACATCTGCTTCTCTACTAAGAAACTTTAAAGAAAGCTCTATTTAATTAGACACACCTCGGATACTTAAACAAATAGAAATTGAAGAAGAAAATAACACTAACAATCTAAACGAAAATATGAAAGAGAACAAGACACAGAAAATAGAAAAAGATAATGGTTGCAACTGCGACTCGAACCTCTCGTACTCTCTGCGCTTTTACCAATTCAGCCATTGCCACCTTCCGTCAAACCGTCATAATTGTCAATCTCATATTTTCAAATTTTAGAAAACAATATTATCTTCGACTAATTTTTCCATATCCCGTACGTTCCGGCTAGACGAGAGTACGAGAGGTTCTGGATTCGAGTCCCAGTTGCGACCATTATCTTTTTCTATTGTTCTATATCTTGTTCTCTTTCATATTTTCGTTTAGATTATTAATGTTATCTTTTTCACAATGATATATTACTTTGATGGGAAGACCCTTCAAAAGTTATAAAAAGAGAGTTGTCCTTATAAAAAAATGAATAGAAATTATTTTTTTAAATGTGAAATCGTCGTGTTTTGGATTTTCTTATTTGATTTTCCTTCTAAATTATTGTACCAAAGGAAATTAAAAAAAAATTGTCACCCAGATAGTGACGTTTCTTTGGAAAATTGTATAATTCATAATTTGAAATTGGAGAACGTACAGTATATTTTGGTTTTGGTTTAATTAATAAAAGAAAATTTTAAAAAAAATTTTGGAACCGAGGTCTATTGTTCTCAGAACTACAAATGTCGATATTATTGATAGTTCATTACTATGAAGACATTGTCATCTAAAAATCAAATTCAGCAGCAAAAAATAAACACCAGTTGTACACAATCAATTTATATTATGTACCTAGTAGGTGCTACCTACCTTATAACTTATAACATACCTTGGTATATAATATCTATCATAATGTATATGTATGCTATACTAAATCCTGCTTCTGTAATGTTTTTATATAATACCTACATATCTAATATTTTTTCTAGGAGTTCGGTAAGTAAGAACTCTCTGTTCTTAACAGTTTTTTTGTAGTTGTTCGTCTTCCGTTATTTAGTTCGTAATGTGCATTTAAACTAGGGAATGATGCTTCAACACCTCTCAATGGGTTTCAGTAGTCGGCCGCACTAAACATCGCGCATTCCTCCCTGAAAGATGAAATGAGACACGCGTTATTCAATTAATTGGTTAGACCATCAGTCCATTATCATTTATTATAAAAGATTATAGTATATCTATTTCATTATTAAAAAACTATTATAAAATTTACTTTACAATTTATTTATATTCTCTCGACTACCATGCTGGGCTCATGCCCCTATCATAAAGGTCGTAGGTATATAACTTTATGAAATATGTACCTAATATAATAAAACAAGAATAATAAATGTAAAAACGAAAATATTAAAAGATATAATCTACCATAAAAAATGTGTGATGAAATAGATATTTTAAAGAAAATAGATCTAAAAAAATGTCACTAATATTTTTTTAAAAGTATGATAAAAATACATTTAAAAGTAGGAATAGGTAGCTTCTTTTATTATTTATTTATTATTGTTATACGCCCATAGGGGCTTTTACATAGATTATAAAAAAATATTTAAGTTATCGAGGATTACTCATATATAGAATTTATACCAAAAGTTATAAAAATGAAATTTTTTAAGAATATATACTTAGTAGTATTTGAATTAAGTAGTTTTTGAAGAATATTGATTCAATACATTAGATATTTTCAAACTTTGATAATGTGGGCCTCACTGGGTGCTGTACTTTCCTCGCCTAAGGTATTTTTTTAGGTATTATAAATTATAAGACTTCCCTTTCGAAAGAAGTCAAAATCATAGAATGAGTTCTATGATTTTGACTGAAAATCATAGAATGAGTTCTATGATTTTGACTGAAAAGTTTTATACGAAAAGTTTTATAATACCGAACAATATGAAATAGGAGGAAATGTATTCAAATTTAAAAAAGATGGAATAGCTCAGCCAACGGGTCGTCAAAAAGGATAGTTACCATGAAAAAGGTTATAATGTTCTGGTTTTTTGGTATGTTGTATGTTAATAAGTTGTGCTAAAAAAAAAAGTTTTTGCTAAATAACTCTTAAACAAAGCATCTTCATTTTTTTGCCTTTTTTGAAGAGCGTTAAACTTTCTAGAATTGATTTACCTTATTTTATTTGTATTCTTAATAATTACCGAATTACGCACAGTTTTTATCAAGTTAAAGGTTTATTAAATCTACATTAACTGCAATTGAAGACTTAATAAGAAATACTTTTATCCTAGTTAGATATGTTTTAATACATATATATTTATGTTCAAATAAATCGTATATACATACGAAAGTTTTTGCAGAAAAAATACGTTTTACAAAAAACATAAAAATTTTAGATACCTTTTATCTTTTGTATATTAATTGTTTTTGTGTTTAATTCGTAGAGCTCCATTTTAAATTTACGAAATTTAATTAAAATTAAATTCGATAATGTTATTATTGAGTTTTGCAAGTATTACAAGTAAAATACTTGCAGAACTCGATAATGACATTATCAAATTTAATTTTAATAAGATTTCTAAATAATTGTCTTTTGGTTGTGTTTTGTATTAATGGGACATGGGACGTTCGTCCTCTTCCTTAACAAAAGTAAAATGTTCAATGTCTTCATTATCTTGGGTAATCATGTGATAAATTACGGAAACCCCTTCTTCAAAGTCATCGTCATGTGTAATAATCTCAGGAACGTTTTCAAATAACTGTGCAGAGTAATTCTTTGAAAGAGAAATGGAGACTAGCCTTTCTATAGCTACAGGCCTTAGTACATCCTTTCTTGGGTTGGCAATAAATGGTTTGCAGCAACGAATCTGGTTGTGGTTTTAACGGGAATCAGACCTTGTCTCCTTATCACCCAACCAAAATCCAAAGGATTCTTTTCTCTCCCCGCGTCTACTTTGAACTTGATGAATGGTTCGGAATGCGTGATATATGTAGAGCTGCATGTTGGTTTGGTGGCAGTCTGGCAACTTGATGATCATCAAGAGTTTGAAGATTCTTATCCTCACAGTAAAAGCTACAAAAAATGTATCACCTGCTTTCCAAAATTGGTCAGCAGTAGCTTCTGGCTCTTTGGATACCTATACTTAATATTTCAAGTAAATTAGAATGCTTCTAAAGAGCGCAACAGAATTTAGTTTTTCCTTGTTCAAATGGACAAGGAAATATAATTTTTATATCCTCAAGGGTGCATAGTGATATCATCTGATTTACAATTATGACACCTGACTAACAAATTACGATATTAATCGATTTCAAAATTTCTGGTATTTCTCTTTATCTCTGTACAAATTTTCTTCTTTTTTATACGTTTCATAGTCATGTATAATTTAATTTAGGTATCTTATCACTTGTATTAGACTTTTTTTTTGCATGAGCTCCATACGGGAGGCCCTGAGGAAAATAATTTCCCTCAGGGCCTATGTCATCTTTGGGGATGCTGTGTGGAGGGTTTTTTAAAAAATAAAGTAAGGAGAGGAGAGTTCTGGGAAGGAAAAGGGTTTAAGGGGTGGGTAGGAATCTGGGGTTCAGTATGTCCTGGTCATCCGCCTCCAAGACCTAGACAAACCTCATCCCATGAACCCGGACACCCCTGCTAAATCACCAAACGTAGCGAACCACTTGGGGTGACCTATGGCAGAGGTGTTGGTTATCCAATAAAGGTTCCCGGGGCGGCGGTACCCATTCCCGCCTCCCAAATTGAGAACTTGTACTGTGTATGTCATACAACAAAAAAATGTTACTTCAAATCGGCCTCTGTGCAGGTGGCTAATTTTTATTTATTTTTAAAACATGGCAATCGACTGAATAGTATAAATATATTTAGTTAATTAATAATAATTACGGTGCTGTATCTGAGATTTATAGCTTAGATATTCGATTGAATCCTAGAAATATAACACCTTTCCGAGAAAATGGTCGCCTTAGGGAAATTAGCGGATTAATAGGTTTATAATAGTATTTTATAATATGCCTTAATTAAAACAAATTAATTCCGATGGCTAGCAAGTCCGCCTTCATATTTTTGACACAGAATCGTGATAGACGGGCTAAAGAGGAATGCTACAAACGTTTTGCCGAGATATAGTTTCAGAGTAAAAAACTCTTTCAGGAATTCATGCAGCGCGCTGACAGCTCCGTTATATACGACTTCAAACACGCATCACTGACATTCCGCCAATGTGTACAATATAAGGGCCCTCCTTAACTATCAGATAATCTAATCTTTTGCATAAGAAATGTGGAAAAACATTTTGAATGAAGAAACAAAAAGAGCAGTCTCTTCTCTTGAGTCCAAAATATGTAAAAAAATCTAACGCTATAAAATCGACCACACGCTTTCAGTGTCGTCCTTGTGAAAAACAAACATTCAGAATCGAAACGTTGCTTGAAATGGCTTTAGCCGTGTTTGGTGACCAGAACTGAATAGCCAGTTACTTTCACACCTTTCCATGTCGTTCCCCTCCCCACTACCTTCAGCCTCACAACATAGTGATGCCCAATTAGGGATGTCTCACTCTTGTGCGGTAAGTACCTACTAACGTAAAAACTGGACTAGAAATTTTAATAAAGCATCATGTAATCTTGTTGAATTTAATGTTTCAAAGACACAATAATGCCTGATTACCTCTAAAAGGGATTGAAATGAAAATCAGTCTCTTTCAACGGAAGCCATCATCCGAACAGGCCCTCTGTTGATATGCTTGGTGTAACTCTATGTGACCAGTTCAGATATGGCGGATCCATCGAAGCCAGAGTTAAGCTAGCCTCTCAAAAGCTGGGCCAACAGATACTTTAATAGTACACAACTGCTAAGTGCTAACCCTGTACAAATCACAAGTGCGCCTCGCGGTTGAATTTGGAAGCCACCTCTGGTCTGGACCCCCAAAATACCTGAAAAAAATACCCTCGACTCTGTGCAAACGGATTGCAATCTTTAGAGCACAGGCGTCGGGTGGGAATGCTATCCTTGTTCTATCGGTATTTCAATGGAAGATGCTTCGAGGAATTAGAGTCATTGATCCCTTTGGCACCGGTGAATAGTCGGGAAACACGCCAAACGCGTGTCCAACACATGTACACGGTTGACATCTGTCACATGAGAACGGGTCGCTTTTTCGACTCGTTGGAATGATTTGCCGGCCTTTGTATTTCGTCCTTCCTACAACATGGGTCTCTTCAAGATCAATGTTAATTCCTTGCTCTCCTCAAAAAGACCCCCCACACATCATCTCAGATGATATAGACCCTGAGGGAAATTAATATTAAAAAAAAAAACGAGTGTGGTCTAAAGTAAAACTTCACTAACTTATGCCTTCCATTAACAATATAACAATAACAGGAATAAAAATATCCCCATCCTCTCAACATCCCCATCAACTCAACTCAACTCAACTCAACTCAACTCATAGCAACTCATGACAACTCAACTCATAACAACTCAACTCATAACAACTCATAACAACTCATAACAACTCATAACAACCCATAACAACTCATAACAACTCATAACAACTCATAACAACTCATAACAACTCATAACAACTCATAACAACTCATAACAACTCATAAAAACTCATAACAACTCATAACAACTCATATCAACTCATATCAACTCATAACAACTCATAACAACTCATAACAACTCATAACAACTCATAGCAACTCATAAAAACTCATAACAACTCATAACAACTCATAACAACTCATAACAAAACAACTCGTAATAACTCATAACAACTCACAACAACTCACAACAACTCACAACAACTCACAATAACTCACAACAACTCACAACAACTCACAACAACTCTCATCAACTCACAACAACTCACAACAACTCACAAAAACTCACAACAACTCAAAACAACTCACAACAACTCACAACAACTCACAACAACTCGCAACCACTTACAACAACTCACAACATCTGTAAACTTTCGCTTTATTTAGCGTTCGCATCGATTAGCGTTTCATATCGATTAGCGTTTCATATCGATTAGCGTTTCACTTTCATTAGCGTTCGTAACGTTTCATATTTTTTCGTAAATATATGCGTTTCATAGCGTTTCGTGCCTTTCATTATGGTTCTTTTTCGAAATGCATTCATCATTTTACCCCCAAGTGTCGAGCGTGCGTAAAGAAGTTTTACTTCAAAAAGTTAGATTCTTGAAGTCCATACCAAGAAATAAATATAAATAAAATTGACTAGAAAAATTAATAAAGCATCATGTAATATTCTTGAAGTCTTACCCAATATACAAAAAAAAAATGGACTGGAAAATTTATTAAAGCATCACGTAAAATTCTTGAAGTCTAAACCCAAAACCCAATATACCTACAATGAAAATGGAAATTAAAAAAGCATCATGTAAGATTCTTGAAGTCTACGTCCAATATACAATGAAAATGGACTAGAAATTTTTAAAAAGCGTCATGTTTAATATTCGAATTGATTTTATTTTATATATGAATTCTAATATGTATTATTATCTATTATCTGCTTTAATTTGAGTTTTGATTCATAGTATTTAATTATTATTAAGCACTGCTAAGCACCGCGGCCTTCGCGTTTCATTTGCCTTGTTGACAGGTTGCCATTTTAGCGGCTCACGACCTGTCAAGTTTTTGAGTAATCTGCGATATGTCAACCCAGAAAAATATCGATTTTGTTCAGGAGGTTGATTGCGATTGCGTCGCCAACTGTTTTTTTCCAGTTTCTCAATGAGCGGTTGGCCTTAGAATTAATGCAACCTATTACCAATTACTTATTCTACCTGTATTGTAAATTGCCTATATTTCTATATCTAGGCGCCAGCCAAATAAAAAAGCTCGATATTATTTTTACGAACTCTCTCAGATCAAGCGATCAAGTGCGTTCTGATATAATAATAATAAGTAAATAGTTTATTCCAGAATGTATGCAGGGGTAGTGCAATGCAATACATTCCATATTTTGAAACAAAAAATGGGTTAATGTTAAAAATAAAGTAAATAACAACATATAAATAAATTAAAAAAAAAAAGCGAATAAGCATGAAAAACATGAGAAAAATAATAATAAACAGTAAAATTAATTCATGCAGCTGTTTACGGAGGGTATTTCATAGTCTCCCGTCTCCAGAGGGCCATCAGGGGGGACTCCAACCAGGTAGTCATGGCGGTGATGATTGCATTCTTCGATTGGCGTAGTCTGCACCATAAACTTCCCATGCGGTGGCGGAGAAGTGCTCGGAAAGTGTGCACTCGTACATAACAAGTGATTAGGTATAAAATATGTGCACTCCTTATTGAAAAAGTAAAATAATGATACTTAGGTATCTACCGGTAGGTTAAAATAATCAAATTGTTCAAAGAACAATTTGATTATTTTGCTGTAGGTTTGTGGTAGCAATTTTCGAAGAGAAAAGCTCTTTGTTTGAGGTTTGACGAAGCTTTTAATAACAGATGGGATTAAAAATTACATACGTATTTCATCCTCGGCTAAGATTTAGTAACGCCATATTATTATTAATTTGCAGACTTCTGCGTTGTATTCGTTTTGATTAAAGAACCACATTGTCTTATCATCTCGGATATATCTATTGTTGTGCGAATAAGGAGGGCATTGTTTTAAGAAATCGGCAGATGTTTTCTGTAAGCTACCTTTTTTATTTGACTCACTTTTTTTGTAAATTTTAATTTCAAGACGTGCGATGTGGATGTTATGATATTTTAAAAATCGACATTTGGTATGACCGTTGGTGACTAAGTAATATCTTAAAACACTTTTCACATTGAAAGGTTGATACCTACCTAGACATTTAACAATTTAACTCAAGGTTTAGAAACTGACGTCTCTTCGACTCTGCCGCCAAATAAAAATATATTATCGTATTTGTAAAGTAAAGAGGTTGAAATTGTTTTTTTTTTTAAAGTTGTATAATCTCATTCGGCATTAAAAATGTAGTTGTAGATCCTGGTAACTTTTTCATGCATCGGATTCGGTGTGTTCAATCAAGCGTGTCGTCGGATCGACGAAGGTTCGTACCCGTACCACTTTTCATAGGTGCACTTTTCTAACGGGTGTGATATTGCAATTAATGGATTTGAACAAATTCTAACAAAATGATTTATTTAAGGTTGTGTGTAGTGTACTTTTGTATTATTGAATATATATTTATGACGCGATCGATGAAGGTTTATTGTATAGGCATTTAAAATTAGGTCTGTAATTACTAATCAGTATTCACTGATTACGTGATTACCAGTAATTATCAGTAATCAGAGCTCACCTTTACAAATAGAACCCTTCGCGGGCGTGCGCACAACAATTCACGAAAGTTTCATAGCAATCGGATCGGATGAATGGTATAGGAAATAATGAGGTATTATGAAGAAACATTCATTTTGATGTACCTACCTACCTATACTAACTGACCCAAAAACATCGTACCGCCTCAGAATCAATAACTGTTGTGTCAACTTATAAGCTGAATGCAATTCAGCTTTTTTTAAAGTTAAAAAATACACAATGAAGCAATTATAGATGCGCAACCATCCGTGTTTTATTTTTGTTAGTATCAGAGATGGCGTTGTAGTGTCTATCGTATCGGCCTAGTTTCGGCCAAAAAACGAATTTCGGCTACGGCCGAAACCGAAACTGAATTCGGGAGGTTTCGTCCTGCGATGGCTGCGATCGGACATGTTCGGTGCACTGAACTGCGAGCCACAAAGCGTCATTTTCCTGCGTCCGCGCTCATAGTCGTGTCAGGACTATCATTTTCATGTATAACTTGCATTAAACATATTTTGTTATTGTAGGTACTTTTTAATTTTTAATTATATTGTAGTTCATTAAAAAAAAGAGTGTCATACAAAATGACCAAAGTTTAGAAGAAATTATTTTGTTCGATGGAAGCTCTTTATTTAGTTTGAGAGAAAACGCTTATTTTTCACACACAAAGCATTAAAAATATTTTGTTATTGTAGGTATGTAGTTACTTTTTAATTTTAATTATATTTAATTCATTAAAAACAGTATTATTTGCATTAAAATATTTTGTTATTGTCGGTAGGCAGGGCCGGATTAACCATGTCGGGGCCCCTAGGCAATGCACGTCTCGGGGCCCCTTTACCAATAGTGGACTAACGGGGGGGGGGGGGGGTGGCCCGCCTCGGGCCTTTGGTCCTCGGGGGCCTTCAAACGCCTCCATGTCCCCTTATCAAATCCTTAACAAGGCTTTAATGCCATATTTATTAAATTATTTATAATGTATTACAAAAACATGGTAAGTTACACATTATTCCCAATGAGTTGAGAAAAAAACTCATTACGGGAAGCTCGTTACATTTAATCAGCGGCCGAGAATTTAAATTTCGTCGAACGATGATCTTGCGATCGTACCCTTGCATCTGTACAGGGCGGTTCCGATGAGTAAGATTAATTATTCTCCATACCAGCATTTTAACATAATAGCTCAATATCGATATTATTTCATTCACAATATTTGCTTAGATAAATACCTAAATTCAAAAATGTTCAAACTCGTGATGATAAAAGTATTCAAACTATGTACTGTTTCTAATTATTTTTTGATCATACGTATTTATAATTTTTCAATACTGTCTAAGCAAAATAAAAATGCAATTTTTTTTTAATATTTGCGCGGATCCTTTTTTTTAATGATTTTATTTAAACTAAAATTAAAATTCTGAGACATATCTTTCCCAGATAATTTATTGATTTATTTTACTCCGTGATTATATAATTTGAAATGTGTTTGTATAATACAAAATTTTGTTTGAAAATTTAACAAATCTGCCAACGCCCTACGGTAAAACCTTAATGTACTAAAAATAAACACATTTTCTCAAAATTTAAAACTTAGCTTTACTAGATAAAAGAACAGTCTTTCGAAATCAATTTATAATTTTTTGGTGAAAAATAGTTAATGCGTCTAAAATTTGATTTAAAAACGACATATTTCCGGTTTTGTCTGGTGATTCCCAATTAAGGCGGACACTGTAAAAAAATTTTTTTGGTAATTTTATTTTTTTATTTCATTTTCTAAAAGACGCATTTGTTAAAAATGCTCTCACCAAATGTTTTAAAGATATTCGAAAAATTGACGGAGATACAGCATTTTATGTGAAACAATAACTTTGTAAACACCACTTTTATTATACATTTTTTTTTTTTTTTTTTTTTTAAAAGAAAGACAAACATTCCCGGGTTACGAATAACCCAACAATGTTTGAAAATCTCCTACTACCACCACAGAAAGCCGAAAATGTTGCTTGTGTTGTGATGGAGGACTTAGCCAGCCGAGGAATCGAACACGCGATGCCCAGGTGGGACCCAAGCGCTATGCCCACTCAACCACTGACCGGTCAGTGACATACTAGGGATGTTATGGATATGCAATTTCGGATCTGGATACGGATACGGATATAGGAATAATATTATACCGGTTTCGGATACGGTTACGGATATGAAATTATTTCGGATTATCCGCTAGTTTCGGATAATTTCGGTTACGGATATTAGAATTTTAAAATTAAAAAGTAAAATACAAATGGCAAGACTTGACTTTTATTTCTAGTCTATATTATCATTTGTTTTTACACAGTCACGCGCGGCTTGTGTGACAAATGACGGCTCGGCCGGGCAAAACAAACAAAAACCTGTCGTAACCTGTTATTTAAGCCTCGATGACACACGGCGAGTTTACAAGCTACTATCTACTAAATTTAAAAGCGGGTGAATCGGCGAGTGAGATTGTCATGATGACACACAAAACTGTCCACTCGCTCAGTAGCTCGCGACATTTTTGTAGGAAACTGGACTCACACGTAGCTGCTAGAGCCAATAGCGGAAATAACGTGAACTAATCCTTCAGACAGTTGACAGTCGAAATCAGCTGGTTTTTGGCAGCCATATTGGAAACACAAATAAACCAATCACGAGTCGGCTTGTAGCGAGTAAGGTTGAGGACCTTTCAACTTTTTCCGTGGATTGTCAACTATCTGCTAGTTAGCAAGTAACACGATGACACTGAGCGAGTTTACTAATAGATAGTGAATTTCCGAGATAGTAGCTTGTAAACTCGCCCTGTGTCATCGACGCATTCGACTCCGCCTTTATCCGAAACTATCCGAAACTTTTATATCGGTTTCGGTTACGGATACGGATATTTTTTTATTTCGGATATCCGATAGTTTCGGATACGGTTACGGATCTCCATAACATCCCTAATACATACTTATGCCGACCGGCTTTCGCTACAACCGTTGGTTTTTCAGGGCAGTTTGTATGTTGAATTATCCTTCAGCAAAACTTTGACTGTGTTTTTCTCTAAAATTTGTTAACACATTTTTTAACCTCGATACATCCGATTTGCAGGTCTTAAACTGTTTGAAAATCTAGTGTCTATTTCACCACGTAGGTGAATTTTGTTTAAAAATAAGGAAAAATTCCGGACCAACGAATTTTAATTTCGATTTTTTATGGAAAATTTTCATTGTTCATAAAAAAAAATAGAAGGGGGCCATTATAAAAAAAATCCCTAAGTGGTGCCATACTGACTGGATTTACTAACAGTTTAAGTTTTAGTACATGCAAATCAGACGTATATTTTTTTGTAATATGTTGTCAACCGTGTTGAAAAAAGCAGTTTCGAGAAAAAACGCGTTCAAAGTTTTGCTACATACAAACTGTTTAAAATGGTTTGATATAATATGCTGTAGGTATCTCCGTCAATTTTGCGAATTTCCTTAAAACATTTGGTGAGAGCATTATTAACAAATGCATCTTCAGAAAATTAATTTTTAAAAATGACAATTTTGTTTACAGTGGCCTGGTGACTTAAAGCCTTGTTTAGGATTTGTTCAAAGGAACATGGAGGCGTTTGGAGGCCCCCCAGAAAGAAAAAGCTGGTAAAATAACATCAACTTCTTAAAATAGGGGGGGGGGGGGGGGGGGAGCGGTTCATCCAGCTTTTCCACCCCGGGCCTCTGACGAGCTTAGTCCGCCACTGCACTTTACCCTTTTCTAACTTCCAAACCTTTTTTTTCTACCACAACGTAATTTTATTCACAATTAATCTGTTTTTTTGCTACATTTCGAAGGTATGCCTTCACCCCCATTCAATAAAAAAAATTACAATAGTACAATGAGCGGTCTTATCACTAAAGTGATCTCTTCCAGACAACCTTGGTATGAAGAGAAACAAAGAATTTTAGCAAGCAGATAGGTAGTGCACACTAATTGTACAACATTTATATTTTAAACATTAAAAATAAAAGCAAAAAAAAAAAAAGCCAATATAAACCACACACGGCACCTATAATCATATCCCCATTGATACGATGGAAAATAAAGTAAAATACAACTATGTTTAAATATTTGTTTTGATTATTGACTTTTATTTATTATTTGTGCGTGATGTGAACAGTTATTGGGTTATAACCTAATTATTATAATTTGTTGTTTTGTTTAATGCATGTAATGTTATTAACCTATAAATGTTCGTAATAAAAAAAAATTAAATTTAAAACATCTTGAAAGCTGACTTTTTGCAAAAGTGTGCCGGAGTTGCTCACTAATTGTGAGTCGAACCGTTGACGAAAGTTATTTTTTCTTGGGGCGCGGGGCCCCCAGCCGATGCGGGGCCCCTAGGCAGTTGCCTACTCTGCCTTAGGGATAATCCGGTACTGTCGGTAGGTAGGTACTTTTTAATTTTAATTATATTGTAGTTCATTAAAACGAGTGCCATACAATATGACCAAAGTTTAGAAGAAATTACTCTTATTTTATAAGAAATTATTTTGTTCATAAGATGAAAGAGTATTTTTTGTTTAGTGTACCTAAACAAATTAGGTTTAAAAAAAGTAATTTTGTTTTCTACGTAATTTTGATATTTGAATAAGGAGTGATAATTATGTTATGTTTATTTCTAGTCAAATATCAGAGACTGAATGATTGATATATGATTTAAAAATAAAGGCCGACTGTTTTTTTTCCATGAAAACACGACCTTACATGGAAGTTCGGTTTTGGCCGTAAAAACTAGTTTTGGTCGGACACTAGTAATCAGTGTACGCCCAGTAGCCTAGACCAGTGTTTTTCAATCTGTGGGTCGCGACCCCTAGGGGGGTCGCGAAGCCTTTCTCGGGAGGTCGCCGGCAAAAAGGAAAAAGGCGAGGTTCTAACTACAATAAAAATACTATTTCAGTGAGAAGGAAAGGCTAGTTTATTTTTTAAAAATATTTAAAGGTGCAATTTTTGATATGTTAATACTCAAATCATTTTCTAGGTTAAGTCTGTTTCTCTTTTTAGTTTTAATGTCCCACCATTGAAGAGAATGTCAGTTCACATAAGTATGAAGTGGCAAATGGCACTAATAATTTCGAGCTTCCCTTGCCAGCTCTAGATACTCTTCTTTTCTTTTCATACAAAACAGGCCAACACTTTGATAATGAAATGCCATTTTAGGCATGCCGGCAGCAGCCAAATCTATAAGATTTTCTTTCGTATTTGTGGTGAGATCAGCCAGTTCTATTGATTTATCCAAGAAAGGGTATAAAATCCATCTACACCGATTGTCAGCTTCAGAGTGCAAGTCTGGAAAGTATGTTAATCGTTTCTCTTACAAATTACGCAAGCTCTGTATCATGCGACCCTTACCACAAGTGATTGGTCTGTTGCATTACCTTCAACAGTCTTCTGAACACATCGAAAATACTCAAATATATTGTTTTGCAGAGAGGTTGACCACAAATGAAGTTTCGTATGAAACGATTTGACTTATTTAGCTGTTAAAATATTTTCTTCTCTAACTTACCTTGTAGGTTCTTTTTAAAATTATTAAGGTGGCTAAAAAGATCTGCCAGAATGCTAATTTGTCGCCAGGGTCAGAAAAATGATTAGCATATTCAGATTTGGCATCTTCTAAGAATATCAACAATTCAGCTTTGAGTTCTAGAACTCTTGTCAATATCTACCTTTTCTTTGGATAACTACCTGAACTCTGTGTGATAAAGAAAATTGTGATGAAGCGAATCCATGTCTTCACAAGCTGGGGCGTCCAAGTCAAAGTCGCCCGTAGCCTTACCAACTTACCTCGTATAATTTACTTACAAAGCTCTCGCGTAGGTACCAAAATAGAGAAAATAATTAACGTATTTAAATAACTAATTTTTTTCTGTATCTATGGCCAAAGGGGATCGCCAGAATTTTTCAACCTGTAAAGGGGTCGCGTATTCAAAAAATTTGAAAAACACTGGCCTAGATAATGAGGAACTCAAGTAAACTTTATACATACAAATCAAGGGATTTATTATGTGAATAGTTTTTATTTATTTTTTATTAACTTTTGTTATTCACCCATTTTAAGGGCGATCTTGGCCATGTTTAAAGCTGTCCGTTTTAAAAGTACAAATTATTCTTAAAGATTATCTATGTAGTTAGGGGTCGTCCATTAATCACGTGATGTTTTTTAGCAACTTTTTAACCCCCCCCTGGTGATATGTGGTGAGGTTTTCGACTACCCCCCCCCCCCCCCCTCCCTACCCAAAATCACGTGTATTTTTTTAGTACAAAGTATACTGAAATTTTCAGAATATTATCTTGAAATACAGGTATAATGTGATAAAATGTTGGAAAATTAAGCATCGTGATAAAAATTTCCAGAGACATTAAGGTTGCAGGTTGTTTTTGACTGGCGTTTGGTTCAGAAATCGTGCGAAAAAATGCGTGCGTTCAACGAAAAAAAAAATACAATTGATATTTCATTATATCCCCCTCCCCTCCTTGTGATATATCGTTTTTTTTCCGAATCCTCCTCCCCCCCCCCTTTCAAGCCTCACGCTCACGTGTTTAATGGACGACCCCTTACATTATATAAACTTTACGGTTTTTTACGCGAGTTATATATGTTGGAGTTAGAGCAATAGCTACAAACAAAACAGATATTCGTAAATGCTTTTATAGTCTATGACTCATTTTTTCTAAACCATAAATATGTTTACCAAAAACAGCTGGTGATTTGACGTTTCGACGTTTCCTACCGTTACCCGAAATGGTGCTAAACTGGATAAATTATTATTCGTGAAACTGGCCGGTCAGTTTACAACAGAATATAAAAATTGAATAATAAAATTGGAGCAGTGGATTCCTTAATTTTCTTCCTCCAACTTTGTCTTCGAAATGGACTAATTATCACCGTTTGCCTAAAACAAAATATTATCGGTACCTTGCAATATTGATGTTTACATTTTCGAGAAAGTAAAAGGTTTGAATAATATTACTTGCATTCCTTATTATTAATTTTGCCGTATGTATATTTACCGGTTTAAAAACACTTTTTTTTTTAAATATGTTTTTTATACTTTCAGTAATTACATTACACAATTTTTATAGTATTTGTCTTTTTTGTACAATATTCATGGTCAATTTACGCAAATACACGTTCTTCTATTGTGTTTCACCTTCTTTGTTTGGTTCCAATAGTGTTATAAATTAGGTAAGTATAATCTATACAAAAGAAATGACATCATTCCTTTGTTTTTAACTATTTTTGTCATAACTCCCAACTAATATAATTTTTCATTTCGATTCTTACAGACACCTGCAATTTAGGCAATAAACATGGCTTCCAAATTGAGTGATGCAGATTGCCCGGATGAACTCGTCGTAGACAATAATAATGACTTGTCAGATTGTGAAAAGTTAGGCTATTTGACTGAGCCAACTTTGGAGACTATTCCAGTAGAGGTTTTTAATTCAATTTTTATAAGAAAAACTTTCTTTTTATACTTTTTTGAAGGTTATATATATATTATATCTATCCGAGACGCTATCCAGGTTACAAACCAATTCTTAGAATGATTGTTTCCAATGAAAAGGGTAGTTGCCCGTAATATGGGGAAAAATAATTAGTTGATAATAATGGAATTCCAAAATTTGAAAATATGAGATTGACAAATATGACGGTTTGACAGAAGGTGGCAATAGCGAAATTGGTTAACGCGCTCGTCCCGGTTAGACGGAGAAGTCTGGGTTTGAGTCCCAGTTGCAACCATTGTCTTTTTTCTGTTTTTCTGTGTCTTGTTCTCCTTCATATTTTCGTTTAGATTATTATTGTTATCTTATTCTAATATGTTTTTAATTCAGTTTATTGCATAGTTTAGACTGAATTGTAATAGTGTAGGTACTACAGGGGTTCCCAAACTTTTCCAAGTCGCGGCACCCTTAGAAAATTTGAATTTTCTCACGGCACCCTTGTCATATAGTGTCTATGTCACCCCCAAGAGCACAATTCTCTAGCCACCCCCTCCCCAGCCCCCCCCCATTCAATTTTTTGAATAATACAACTCGTAAAATGAATAAGTGCATTTATTGATAGGAAAACTTACAAAGAAAATGCAAATAAAATACAAGTACAAAAACCGTTTAGTGCGATACAGCTACTCCTCATTTCTTTTTCCACATTTATTTTTGAGCGATAATTGCTCTTTATAACCGCAACCGCTGAAAATCCAGCTTCGCACAGATATGAAGTAGCAAAGGGAATGAGGACCCTTACAGCTTTTCCACTTAGAATCGGATACTGATTTCTGACTGATATCCAAAACTCCGTCAAATCCGAACAAGTGTATTTCATTTTTAGGCTGCTGTCGGTCGAGAGGTCAATTAAAATGGAAAAAGTTCAGTTTATGGGCGAAAATCCTAAAAAATAAAACTAGTTATCTTTATACTAACTATGGGCCGGGGAATCCGAATCTGAAAGAATTAGGTTGGGGCAAGCAAATATAAACGAATTACACGACTGCAAAATTTTGAATTCATACACAGTTTACAGGTAATTTTGACGTTTTTGACGCTCTCAACAATGCCATAGAAAAAATCAAAGATATTTTATGTTCAACTACAGAAAATTAAGTGTTGCCATAAGCAATAATATCAATAACGTAAAACTTTCGACACGATACTTCCTCACATGATAATTCATCACATAACTCACATTAACCTGATGAATTATTACTATATAAATGAGTATATAAATTCCACCTAAACAATCAACATACATATGAATTTCCAGTAAGCATAGGCACAATAACCACCAATCAAGTAGTTTAGCGGCCACGCTAGGTTTGTGTAACATGGTTTGTGATAGAAAAGAAAGTGCCCCCTTCGTAGCGCCTACTCGCGTCAAGGCAAGAAAACATCCCAGTTTTCAAGTAGTTTAGCGGCTACGCTAGGTTTGTGTAACATGGTTTGTGATAGAAAAGAAAGTGCCCCCTTCGTAGCGCCTACTCGCGTCAAGGCAAGAAAACATCCCAGTTTTCAAGTAGTTTAGCGGCTACGCTAGGTTTGTGTAACATGGTTTGTGATATAAAAGAAAGTGCCCCCTTCGTAGCGCCTACTCGCGTCAAGGCAAGAAAACATCCCAGTTTTCAAGTAGTTTAGCGGCCACGCTCGGTTTGTGTAACATGGTTTGTGATACAAAAGTGAATAAAATTTATAAAAAATAATTACTGAAATATATAAACATGTTTTTTTACGTTATTGATATTATAGGCTTAATGGCACTTAATTTTATATGTTAATATGTAATATTTTTGGTTTTTTCTATGATATTTATTGTCAGAAAGCGTCCAAAATGGCCTTTTATATTGTTTGTGAATTCAAAATTGTACAGTCGTTTAACTCAGTTAATATTGCCGAGTGTAACTTAATTCTTTCAGATTCGGATTTCCCAGCCCAAATTTAGTATAAAGATAATTAAATTTCTTCTTTCGGAGTATCGCCCATAAAAAGATGTGTCATTAATTCATTGCAGATTGTTTGTGTATCGAAAATTTTTAAGTCGTGTAATTCAGTTTATATTTGCTTGCCCCAACCTAATTCTTTCAGATTCGAATTCCCCGGCCCAAAGTTAGTATAAAAATAACTAGTTTTATTTTTTAGGAATTTCGCCCATAAACCGAACTTTACCCATTAAATCTTCTTCTTCCTGCGTAGTAAAATCTTGGGGAGCTTGAGCACGGAATGGATCTTGGATCCATACAAACTGATACAAAAATCCATGAAAAGGGTCAGCAAGCTATTTGAAACCTTTACTCCGCTATGGGCCATGTATTGTTGCAATATTGGAAAACAATCTTTGCCTCCATCATCACCCATTTTTCTCTTCCACACTTGTAGTTTTTTCCTGAATGATGAAATCTTGAATGAAAAAACTACAAGTGAATGTGGCACGCGGCCGCTGCAAGCGCAGTACCACAACCGTATCCCCACTCCTGTGCCTCCCACCCAATCCATTCCCAGAGCGCGGACCGGCCACACGGATGATTTTCCACTCCATAAAATGTTTGTATTCATTCATGTCAATTTTGATTTTTAGTAGAGACATCAGGGGCGCCTCGCGGCACCCCTGACCTCTGTCTGCGGCACCCACTTTGGGAACCTCTGGTGTACTATATTATTATTATTCATGTTGTAGGGTAACATATTGGGAATCAGTTCAACATTCAAACATTTATCATTATTTGAAAACCAAATCATCAACAATGACAATAACCCTTCGTACAAAATTTTCTATACTATAATAATTTTTTTATAGGAAACAAGTTTAAAATAGGAACTTATTATTTACACAATAACCCTTTCCCCGCTAATCACATTATTATTATGAATCCGTGCCTCCGGCGTAAATGCATCTTCTTCTTCCTTGCACTGTCCCAACCCATTGCCTGGGTAGGCTGTTGGGGTCAGCTCTTCTCGTTCTCAGGCTGTATCTTCTTTGGTTCTGGGTTTCGCTTTCATCCAGGCCATTTCTCTGTAATATTATGGAGCATTGAGACATCCAGGAGTTCTTTGGTCTTCCTCTGGATGACTGTTGATGAAGCTCCATAGAAATTTCAACAGTAAATGCATATTAAATTATATTTTATACATTTGTTTAAAAGCAATGCATGTGTTTATATCTTGTCAAAAAGTGAGAATATATTATTACGCTTCTCGTCAAAAAGTGAGAATTATGGTATTACCCCGTGTTGTGCGTCCTACTTCTTTTGCCAACATTTCAGACATCGCTACAGTGTCCATTATCAGGGCAGATGGACATTGTAATGCTGTCCGAAACGTTGGTTAAAGAAGTAGGAAGCGCAACATAGCGTCATGTCGTGCATGATATTGTATTATCAACGGGAATGGGGTTGTAGGAGTAATAAAGCTATAAACATAATTAAAAAATCTTATTATTAAAATATTTTTTTTATGTTGTCAATATTAAAGAAACAACAGAGATATTATGAAAGCACTGAAACTGAAATTATGATCAATCACACTAATATAACAGTGAATTGATCATTACAACGGAAATTCTATTTAAAAACATTAAATCAACTGTGCGTAAAATCCCAAGTGTCAGTAAAGAAGTTTTCCTGCGAATGCATGAAAAAAGGTGACCGCCGCGCTTGCACAAACCGACAAATATTCAGGGCAGCCAACATAAAAATGTCATCATGTTATTACTAAAATTTTAGAAATACCATTTAACGGTCACCGAACAGAAACACCGTTTAACGGTCTTTAAGTGTTTTTTTTATTAGTAAGGTTGTAAGTGTCTCTCCATTAAGCTCCCATGACCTAATTAATACCTCTTAAAAAATCCCACAGACAGACATCCCATAGAAGGTAAAAATCACACAGACAAACAGAAATAATTATTTTTTCAGATTACCTATGGGTACTTTTAGCACTCGAAAAGTTAATTAAACAGCATTTAAGTTTCATAACACAGAGTGAGAAAAACTCTCCCTATGACTCTGGTGATATACCACCATTCAGAATCGACACGTTACTTTAAATGACTTTAACCATTTTAAGTGACCTTAGCGTTAAGTGACTTTAGCCATGTTAAATGAAGTCAGGTTCTTTCCAACCTTATTTTTCTCCTTCGACTTTCCATCTCCAATTCGTTAAACCTCACAATATTCCCCATTAGGAGTCTGCTATAGTTCGAACATTTGTGGCTCAACTTCTTAATGACTTCTTCCAGGCAAGCAGCGTGAGCTGAAAGGGCGAATAATAATTCAATCAAGAAATAATAATTACTAGAGACCGGATTACATGCAACAAAAACAGTCCAAAATATGCATGCAAATATGCAATTAAAATAGCTAAAATATGCACGAAAATCCATAAAAAGGGCCAAAATATGCAACATAAAATAATACAGAAAGTCGTATTTTTAATTATTTTTTATTTTAGTACTTAAGCTTTTAGTTCTCAAGGATAACCATCGAATTTTTGAAAATATCAATTACAAGAAATTTACAATTTACCTTTAAAAACGTATATGACTAAGTACTGTTCTAAATGTTCTGTAGACAAATTGTGTCTACGATCGCTTAATAATTTTGTAAGCGGAGAGGTGCGTTCTGCGCCTACTGATGTGACTGTACAGAATTTAAATTTGGGTGCGATTTTTTAACTTATTGTGCCGGGAAAAATTTCACCTGCCCAGTTGATGAAACTATCAATTTTTGTACAAGGGTTCAAACCCTGGGTTATTGTTCAATAAGCTTTTAAACTTTTCTTTACGTGTACTCGGGAATAGCTTTAATAACAAGGAATTCATAAGGTGAATTTTCTTCATAATCTGAATTCATTCAGTGCCAATCCACGAGTTTCAAGCGTTTTTATTCTTGCAGGTATGTACGCGAAATAAGTGCTAATCATAGCTAGTTTTTTTTTAATACTAGCATCTTCAAACGCTTCTTTGCACTAGAAAACTGCCAAAGCCTCTGCACTATCGAAGTCATTGATAATACCCTTGATGTCACTATGTTAGGCATCTGAATGATGAACGAGATCGAGCGTAAATATGCAAGATCTCAATTTTTTTGCTAAAATATGCAACTACCGCTGAAAAAGGTCTAAATATGCAAATGCATATGCAAATATGCATTTGCATATAATCCGGTCTCTAATAATTACTCACTAATAGAAATGTCCAAATACATTATTATAATTAAAAGATTTAGTACAATTTATTTTGAGGACTTAATCATTTATTCACTAGTTGGGAATGTGTGTCGTGAGGGATATCTATATGAGAGCTATGGATGAAGACATTAACAATTTATATTGACTGTGTCTGGGACGCTTTATGCGGTAATCACATAAAAATAGAGTACTTATTATTTTTTCTGTTGTAGATATTTTTAGAAATATGCGGCTACCTGGAGCCTGGCTTCGTCAGTCACACCCTGAGTCGGGTCTGCAAAAGGTTCGAGGGGATACTGGCCGACGACTCCCTCTGGAGGTTCTGGGTCAACAAGAGGCTCCAGCACAACAAGTACCCCCCCATCAACTGTCCCACGGAGCACTTCAAGTGGGACGAGGAGTGCGCCCACATCGAGAGGCTCTATTCCCTGTGGAGAGATGAGAAATCCACCATGAAACATGTTGCGTTGAAAAGTGCGCATTACGCTGCCGTTGATGGTATTTTGCTTTTAAAAGTAAGTTCATTTAGACTAATTTTACAGCAAATATAAAAGCCAATATCAGCTTCATAGAAAACATTTCAACCTATATCATACCTATACCTCAAAATGCATTTTTTTAGGTAAATCTAAAATGTAATTTGATAATCTATGAACAGTGGATCTCGCTTACAAAAAAGTATGTTTCTTATTTTCTCTTACTGTCTCAATAACTCAAAACCAAAATTTCCTCTGAAGTCGTAAGATTTGTAAGCAGGTACTCAAATACCTTACTACTTAAATTATAAATCATATATCTTATGGAACATTCTTATTATTTCAAGTAAGGCATTATACAGTTTGTCCTAAACTTCACTATCTCAATAACAATTCTTTTCTTAAACTTTCTTCAGGCAGGTAGGTACTAAAAATTTAAAATAAAATGCCAATAAGAAAGTCGAAATAAACACGACGATTTCACGATTGAAAAAAAGAATCTTTACTGAACCATTAAAACGGCCGCCATCTTGAAACGAAATCGGAACATACAAACAAATTTACAGACAGATGAAATGCAAAACGGTTGAGTTGAAACAGGACTTTTCTTCACTTAGTCAGTTATGATTTCATTATTCTGAGGCAAGTCGTAATTGAAAATGCCTTGTATTATGTGCGGGAATCAAGAGCATGGCGTGAGAATGCAAAATTAGCATTTTCGAGTTACACACAAAACCATGAGTTTATTTCTTCGCCCATATATGCCACAACACATATTATGTGATAACGCTGATTTCAGAGTTTCCTAGTTTTAGTAATTTTCTCACGATATAAAGCAAGTTTTTGCTTCCTTCTATAAGATTAAAAATGTATTTATTTTGGATTGAAGTGATTATAAAATATATAAATTCCAGGAAGGAAGCTTTTGCGTTTCCGGCAGTAGAGACCGAGCCTTAGTCGTGTGGAATGTGAGAGAGTCCATACAGGACGAGGACAAGGCAAAGCCGTTGCTCAAACACTCGGCCCACGACGGCTGGGTGTGGGCGCTAGCCACTCCCTCCACCACTTCCAGCCGCGTGTTCTCTGCCTCCTGGGACAGCCACGTCAAGGCCTGGGACCTGAACACCGAACTCAAGGAGATCAACAGCTTTAAGTATGAAAACATTATGCTGTGTAAAAATAGCTTTATAGTAGCTAGAACTTAAGGCTCTGTTCCCGGCCCCAAAAAGAAGAAGACGGAGAGATATGAAATTACGAATGTTAGAAGAGCGCGCTAACATTTACAACGATAAAATCGATGCAAAAATCATGAAAATCTTTAATAAAACACGACTCGTTTAAAATAGAGCAAAAATCTCGCGATAATTGGTTTAAACAGCATTTAAAGAATCGCTGTGAATTTTTTCATAGATATAACTTGTAAAATAACTGAAACAAACGTGTTTATAATAATTTTTGGAGCATACTTTGCGATTTTTTTCTATCGAGGGAATTTTATATAATTTGCGTTTGGGTGCGACTAATGTCTAGATATTATCTTCAAGAATAACATATATATTTTTAAGAGCTTAAAAACTTCAAATGTTTAAGGGAGGTTCGCAAGAAATCGGTAGAAATTCGAATACCGGCCTCTTAAGCAAAAGAAGATGTGCAGATACTTCTCTTGCCATGCGCAGAAAGAATGTGATTATTAGTTCGCTAGCATTCGTTGGTGGCTTGCCATGCCGCACGTCCTTCAGTGCTTTGGAATCTTAGTGAACCATTTGAAACAAACATATGTCAATTTGTTTTATTTTTGACAGTGAAATAGATAACTCAAATTCCCACAGCTCATACAAGAAATAATATTGCGAACTGTTTTTTTTTATTTGAGTCCCAACTGTTCGAAGCCAGTGGGACAATGGCATCCCCAATAGGGGAATGTTTTTAAGCTGTCCAGGGGAAAGAAATGGGGAAGGTTGGAAATTACCTGGCTATTCAGATCTTCAGCGGTTGTACGGCTGCAGAGGGCTGTCCTCTCTGTTTACATAAATAAAAAAAATAATTACACTGAAAATTTAATAAACTAAAAAAAACTTATTGAAATAAGAACATTTTATTGTTTTAGATGCGCTCTCTCTGTGCTGTGCATAACTTGCATAGATGAGAATGTCGCCGTTGCTGGATTATTTTCTCCAGACATTGTGATACTGGACACCAGGGTGGGAAATGTGCCTGTGGCGACTCATAGAGTCCACAAGAAGTCGGTTCTGGACATCACCCACCCCAAACCAGGCAGTCATATGCTGTACACCACCTCAGAGGACCGACACCTGGCCGCGTTCGACATGAGGGCCGGCCAATTACGACGCAGAAAGCACCTGAATCACGTAGCACCGAATATGCCGTACGCCCTTTCGTTGGCGGCGAATAATGATTTCTGTCCGCATGCGCTGTACGCTGGGGACACCCACGGTAATCTGCATCTGTTTGATATGAGGACGTTGCAGAAGCTATCGTCCACTTCTCTGTGGCCCGCCGGGAAGGGAAGCAAGGTGACAGGTCTTGCATTGAGTCCTGCCGGTCTATTTGCGTGTTCTGAAGGGGGGAGCATCAGTATAATGAATCCTTCCTTCCCTCCCACTCAGGTTGCTACTATTGCCTCGTCTACTGCCAGCATTACAGGGGTAAGTTTTAAACTTTTGCTTCATAATACATCATCAAACTCACAATTTCATCCACTTGCTTCTATCTTATATTCTTCTATTACACGTTGTTTTCAAATACCATGACTTTGAACTTCTTTGCATCATAAATAATAATATTATCTATAAATTAATTTCGTCGAATTCTCCAGCGATGGTCGGCAAGACGGAGAAATTGATAGAAGAATAAGTGCGGTAAGCAGTGTATTGCGTCCTCTCTACAGCTCAGTAATAAGAAA
Source organism: Limnephilus lunatus (assembly GCA_917563855.2). Taxonomy (NCBI): domain Eukaryota; kingdom Metazoa; phylum Arthropoda; class Insecta; order Trichoptera; family Limnephilidae; genus Limnephilus; species Limnephilus lunatus. The sequence continues at coordinate 50,761,197 of OU830600.1, forward strand.
AGCCGAGCTTAGCACCAAGACAAAGATGGCAGTGTTTAAAACGGTATACCGCCCGACCCTCACTTACGGCCACCAGACATGGATGCTAAATGAACGAACACGCTCCAGAGTCCAAGCTGCCGAAATGAGATACTTGAGAGGAGTGGCAGGGGTTACGAAATGGGAGCATATAAGAAACTCGACGATCCGAGATGATCTAAACATTGAACCACTGCTACTCTTCATAGAAAAATCACAATTGAGGTGGCTTGGGCATGTACTAAGAATGTCTGATGACCGAATTCCGAGGAAGATACTGAGTGCGATTCCAGAGGGAAGACGTCCAGTGGGCCGCCCCAGACACAGTTGGGCGAGGCAACTCCAGAAACTGTGTGAGGAGAGGATGGGTCTACCTGAAAACTACTGAAACTATGTGAGGAGAGGACGGACAGAGGCCGACCAATCAGCACAAGACAGGGACTTATGGAGGAACCTTGTCGATGCAATGGGTCCCCGACCCGAATAGGACAAGGGGAAGAAGATGTATGTATGTATAAATTAAAGTCCTACGACGCGTCTGTCTGTCTGTCTGTTCGCGATAAACTCAAAAATGACTGAACAGATTTTCATGCGGTTTTCACCAATAGATAGAGTGATTCATGAGGAAGGTTTAGGTATATAATTTGACAAGGTTTTGTGTAAATTGGTCGAAATATATAATATATAAAGGAGAATGTCTGTATATTTATTTTATTTTTATTTTTTTATTACATTAGTTACATTTATACAGCAAAATTACATAATAATAATAATATTTCAAATAACTGTAGATATTAAAATGTGTACAAGTGTTATTATGTCTTGTACGTTATTAGTTCCTAGCTAGGCAGATTGCCTGTTCTAAGGAACCAAATGCTGGTGAAAAATGCCAAAAATGTCTTCTGTAAAAAAAAAGAAAAAACAAAATATTGTTTTTTTTTTTTTTTTTGTAGATTAAATATACATATACTAAGTTTAAATATACCATACTAAGTTTTTACTGATTGTGCCATTAATAGTTAGCCATGTGTAATTTTAAGTTTTAAATGACATTATTTAATAATTTTTCAGACTCAATCCTACCTAAGTCTATCAACCATTTAGTTATTATTTTACCGATGCATGCCATTTTACATGTTTTAATATTTAATTCTGGTGGGATTTTATTATACAATTTCGGTCCCAGATATGTATATGTATATGGTGAACGAGCGGGCTGGCAAGTGAGCAGTGTGGATTTGATTTGTATGCAGGTGAACAGATGGCGGCAGTTATAAAGGTTGGGTAACCATCCAGTAGATGGCGTTGTGTTTCGTTAGCCACAGCGACGCATGGCCGGGTCAGCTAGTCATAAATAATGCATTCATCTTTAGCACGATAGACAGTCGGCGGTTACAGATATTAGCAACATGAAATGTAACATAGGTTGAAACAAATTACCATAGTGTGTACATCACAGTGCGCACGAATTGTGCATCTTACATTGAGCACGCTAAGAGCATTAGCAATTTGCGCGCCGTGATCTATTTTTTCAGATGAACACAAAGGAATCGTAGTGTGCTCGGTGTATGTAAAAGCTCACAAAAATGTCGCAGTTCGTGTGGGTGGTTGTTTGAAGCATACGATGCATACATACATACATATATGCAAACATTTCAACCTTTTAAAACATTTAATGGCATGTTGCCAATATCTGTACCTGCCTTTAGAATTCATCCTCTCAAAACAATGCTTTATAATAACAATGTTTTATAAAGGAGAACTTGAAGGTTTGAAACATGTGAAACATAAAAATATGAAAATCAGGTACTCTTTTCCCTTGACTACAACAGCGGTCATGGATCATTCCCATTTTCTCCAGATGCTTATAACAAGTGAAATAATTAAGTTATTAATTATGTAAGTATATTATTTTTTTCAGTTGGATTACGAAAATGATGTTCTGGCTGTTGGAACATGTGACGCAGCTGTGGAACTCTGGGTTCCTTTGGACAGTCCTCTCTTCGAATAGGCAAACTACTTTTAGATTTAAATTAACCAAATAAATAAGTTTATTTTTACAACAACTAATAATTTTTGTTTTGTACTTTATTTATTTATTAATTTGCGTAATATGAAAAATTGTATCTTAATGATTTAAGGTTGTGTCGATTATGTATTAAGACAAATGATTCAATTTAATTTGCTTTAATTTTATTGATTGAAAAGATTTATTTCTAATCTATTGTTCTGACCAAATTATCACTCATTCCAATATAAATTTGCCCTTAATATTTATGATAAATTAATATCTATGCATTTTTACTTATGCTTGACTAATTTTATACATATATTTAAAGCAATACAAATTATAATCATAGAAATAAATGAATACTTGAACTCAATCATCAAATAATGATTTATATTATACATATAGGTACCAAAAAATTATTTGTGTTAAATTTGAAATGTGTCTGTACTGCTATTTTTATGCTAATTTTTTACCAATTTTTTTTACAACAGAACTAGTAAAATAATAATTTTTATGTAGGTACCATTTTATAAAAAAAAAATTGTAATGTGCCTGATTAAATAATGTGATAACTAAATGTGTCTAGTTTCATCGAATGATAACCATGAAGTAGGTATATGCAATGAACATCCATAAACATGTAGAGGAAAATAAGTATTTTTTTTATTGTTCTTGAAGGTAAAAAGCATAAATTTACATTCTAATCTAACCTTTAGAAGACTGATTATTTAAAAGAATTTTTTGTGCCCACTGAAGACATAAATCAACAGAAGTGTTTATTGCATGTGTCCATGTGCCTAAAGTAAGCTCCATTTTTCCTTACTTCTGTTGAAATTGGGAAAAAATATTTAGTAATCCATTTCATTGGCCAGTCTGGGGCGACCGAAGTCATAAGATCTAAAAATTAAATTGGCATCATCCTTTTCTTTCAAAATCAGTAAAGATTACACTTCTATGGATTATTTTTTCAGTGGTTGTGCCTAACATTTTAAGGTTCTAAATCTAAATAGTACGGAAGATATTAGCCGTCAAATGTTAGTTCTTTAGGAGAATCTCGTCGGCCGGCCAATAATGACTGGCGCGGCAGTAAACGGTACTGTCATTCGAATTGAGAATTGTACTGAATTGTGTCTCGTGACATCACGGGTATTTCATTCCCTCAAGAACTACGTCATCTATGGGGATGCTTTGTGGAGGGTCTTTTCAGAAAGTAACTTCTGAGAAGGAAAAGGGTATGAGGGATGGTTAGGAATCGGGGTCAATATGTTCAGGAGTGATGAACGTATGAATCCATCTTGCCCACTGCGGTGCAAGGCGATGGGTCGAGAGAGTCCGGCTGGAGAGGTCGAAAGGTCTCCCTCAATCAGTCTTTCCCGATCCGGCCCGGCACGCGTAGGTGAGCGAAAGCATCCGCAGCCAAGACCTAGACAAACTCACCCCATGAACCCGGGCATCCCTGTCAAATCACCAAACTTGGAGTGACCTGTAGCAGGGATGACCTGTGGGAGGGATGTTAGTTATCCGATAAAGGGGCAACGGTTCCCACACCCGCCTCCCAAATTTTGAAACCTCATTACTATGAACTCACTTTTGGAGATATTGAAATTTTAATTTTTCTATCATTAATAATGCTTTAAATATAATACATTTTTATCAAATAGATATTTTGGGGACAACCTCAATATCAGCACAATCGTTTTCAATTCTGCTTTACATTTTTTACCTTCGGTGTTGATGTGCAGATTATTTTATTTTTAAGTGTAGTACTCGCCAAACTTTAATGCCGGCCTGAACTTGATACGATCCATTCAGACTTTACAATGAAAGATACGTAAAAACATATGTGCCACAGAGAAAGGCGTGGGCTGGGTAGGCATGCTACTTTTCTGACCTTAAACTCGCCTATTGAGACAATTTCCTTATTAACGTCAGGCCGGTATTAAAGTTTGGCGTGTACTGTACCAAATTAGATTCTGTAAATATTTAACTAAAATGATGGGTACACTATATTTCAGTGGTACAAAGCCCGCGAGGCCATCTTGTGCGGCTCACTTTGTACCACACTTGTAATCGGTTGTACATCACTGCTATATATTGAAGTGCTCGGATGCAGACTTAACTTTGATTTGTAAAATAAAATAATGAAGTATTATTATTTATAATATGTTGGTTTTCTTTTATTTTGATACTGAACTCTTTGTTATTTTCTTACATCTTCAAAATACCGCTTATTAATTTGAATTGCCCAAAATGTGCAAATAAAACATAAATGGAAAAATACCTAACATTATCTGATAAAATAATAATAAATAATTATGAGTAGGTACATAGTCTGTGTGCGTTTTCTTTATATTTATTAATTTTTAAAATCTGAATACCCCCATAAACTTGTCAACGAAATGAGGCCCTAGGGAAAAAAAAATTCTCAGGGCCTGTGTCGTCTTTGAGGATGCTGTGTGGAGGAACTTTTTATGGAAAGGAAGGAGTCTGTGCGTTTTCTTTATATTTATTAATTATTTAAATCTGAATACCCCCATAAACTTGTCAAGGAAATGAGGCCCTAGGGAAAAAAAAAATTCTCAGGGCCTGTGTCGTCTTTGAGGATGCTGTGTGGAGGAACTTTTTATGGAAGGAAGGAGAGGAAGTTATGGGAATGAAAAAGGTGTGAGGGATGGGTAGGAATCTGGGTATCAAGGAGTGACGGACGTATGAATCTGACGGGATGGCGAAGGCGATGAGTCGGGAGTTCAGCTGGAGAGGTCAAAAAGTTTCCCAATCTGGCCTGGCCCGCCACGCACTAGGTGGGCAAATGCATTCGCCGCCAAGACCTAGACAAACCGCGCCTCATGAGCCCGGGCATGTAGCGAACCACTTGGGGCGATCTTTGGCAGGGGTGTTGGTTATCCAATAAATGTTCCCGGGGAGGCGGTACCCATACCCGCCTCCCAAATAAATAATCTTCTGTGTGGCCTGCGAATTATTTGAACATTGGTATATTGACCCTTCTGTTAAAAGGGTTGGGTACAACTGCTACAATGCGAATTTTATGAACATATTATTATATTAGTTATTATCTGTCTGGAATACATCAATCGATCGACCTTACAAAGATGGTGCATCTCGTTGCCTTTTTGCAAAAAAAAAACTAAGAACGCGCGCGCATCCGTTTTGTGCAACAACCAACCCTGTTTTTGCAATTTTTATTGGGAAAATATATTTGCGGCTTGCCACACCCAAATCCAGCCTTCGTAGATTTTGGCATGGTTGTTTCAGTGAGAGGCCGTGAATCGTACAAATATAATTGTGGAAAATAACTATGAAAATGGAGTGGAAGCCGCAGCCCGAAGGTTTGAGGCAAATATTAACACTTCTCAAAGAATCCCAATCTTCAGAAACGGCGATACAGAGAGCTGTACAAGTTGTATCCTTTCACAAGTCTGACGGCATTATCAGAAATTTTATATTTTTAACGTGTTTTAGATATATTACAATTGAATTTATCATCCCATTTGTAGCATTGTACACTAACCTTTTATTTTTCATGCTAACTATGCCTGAGCCATCCTAAAAATACATGTAATTGCTGTGTTCTTGAAACCGATAAAAATCGATTTTTCGAACACGGCATTATAACTGTCATCATACTTTTCCTTAACAACATGTTCAGAAACTCGAAGAACTAAATAAATTCCCGGACTTTAACAACTATTTGATATTTGTATTGACGAAACTTCTGTCAGAAGATGAACCGACTCGATCCTTGAGCGGATTAATCCTAAAGAACAACGTGACTGCGCATTATAATAGGTTCCTACCAGAGGTGTCTGAGTTTATCAAACGGGAATGCCTGTCGGCAGTGGGGGATCCGTCTCCCTTGATCCGCGCTACGGTTGGTATCCTCATCACGACGATAGCCTCCAAAGGCGACCTGACGGCATGGCCAGAACTTCTCCCCGCCCTTTGTCAAATGCTGGACTCACAGGACTACAATGTTTGCGAGGTAAACATTTCTTGTTATTTTCACGTTAATCAATCAACCTTGATGATTGCTCTATCAACAATCACTACGATGTTGTTTCTTTATCTCAGTAGAATCTATAAACAAAACATTATTGTAGATTTGCAAATGTGACTATAAAATTTACAATATTGATTTTAAGGTCATTCAACTTTTAAAATACGATTTGAAAATCAATTCATTTTACTTGTAATTGTTTTATCATTCCACAAATTGTCATAGTACGATTATGAAAGTAGTGTGGTTTTCCGACTTTTATGACAATTATGAAAAAATGTAGTGAACATAACCTCAAAATGTAAAATATTTGTGTCTTAATTGTTTAACCTTGTGTAGGGCGCATTCAGTGCACTGCAGAAGATCTGCGAGGACTCAGCAGAGTTGCTGGACAGCGACGCGCTGCAGCGGCCGGTGAATGTGCTGATTCCCAAGTTCCTGCAGTTTTTCCAGCACTCCAGCCCCAAGATACGCTCTCACGCCATTGCCTGTGTGAATCCATTTATCGTCAGCCGAACGCAGGCACTTATGGTGCATGTCGACTCATTCATAGAGGTAAGCACTGCAATCACTTCATTTATAGAGCAACGTTACCAGGTCAAAAAAATAGAAACTTCCTGGCAAAGTCCTCAAAAATACCTAGAAATGGTAAAAAATTCTGTGATTTCACACAGTTGCATTATATTGCTGAAATATATAATATTTTCGTGTCAATAAGGGTTCAAAACAAAACTCATAAAGTTTGATAAAACTATGAAAGTCTTTAAGTTTATCACATTTCGGATTATTTTTTAGCTGCTAAAAGTTTGCCGATAACGATTTCTCCCTAAATTTTTTCTCAAAAACTCCCCTCAGTAGGTCACTGTTTCTCCCATGGAAGTATAATTGAAAGGAAGCGGCAATAGTATTTCGAAGCGTTTGGGACAGGCAAATCCAGTGTAGCTCTAAAAATTTGTGGCTGCCGGGAAGTGGGGATACAGACGGGGTAAAGCGGCCAGCGTGCGGGGGAGGGCAGCCGCCAGGAGATAAGTGCCGAATTTGGAAATGGGCTTCACATTGTTTTATTTATTTTTTATTAACAAAAAACGTTCGTAAATTTTTTATACATTTTGAACATATATATAATAGTTGTTTTCTGAACAAGGAATGGTAGTGAAAAATAAGTAATGAGGAAAGGGAAGTACTTAACAAAAGAGTTTTGAGTAAGTTAAGTAACTTGAAGACTACATTAATTAATTTTTAAAATGTCCTGGTGTATGTTCCTCACCCAGACCACAAACAATCACATAAAAAACAGACATGTGACAATAATTCGAGAAAAAAAACCTAACGGAAGATACGATTATCTGACCAATGTCATGTTGAATTATTCCGACTGATGACGAAACTTATTAATGTTGGATACTAAAAAATATTTTGCTGACATTAGATGTTCATCAAAAAAATGATTCAAAGAATCAAGAGTTTATACTGCTTTCATCAATTCAGGATGGTAGACATATACAAGTTCACCCTACAGGCTCGTCGGATAATATAGCCAGATAATATATCACTACTCCCAGGTGTCCAGCAGTCAAATGATCCCCGTCTTCATGATATTGTCGAAAACAAAGAAATTTTGCTGCCACCAGCTATCCAGCACCTAAATAATTTACACAACAAATATTATAATCAATAATTATCAGCCTGAAACACTCATCTACATTGAAAAAATCTTCCGAGAAAAGATACTGGCCGCCAACGAGAATTGAACCCGTGTCCCTCTGATTGCCGGTCAGGAGCCCTGACCACTGAGCTATGGCGGCTTATCTAATACCCGCCAAATAATTCAATATATACTAGTGTTTCATTCGACAATTACTTATTATTACATTTTTCCAACTGAAAACAACCAACTTTATTTTTGTGAGAGAGGTATTGTTAATACTAAATCTCCCGCTAGGTGGCGTCGAGACTAATTATGTCTGCATTTTTTGCTGAAATACTTTAAACAACTTTTACAAATACTGTAATGCACAAAGCACTCTTTTCAGGGTGAATTGCCTAAAACCAAAAAAAAATAAAAAAATATTATAATCAATAATTATAATATTAATTATTGATTATAATATTTGTTATCTACCCTTTGTGCTATGCATAAAAATCTTGTTTAAAACATTAGTTTATCAATTAAAAAAAATTACACAACATTGTCGGATATCAAGATATATCTATAATTAAATGACAATTCCAAAACCAATATTGACCTTATTATGAGTAGAACTAAAATTCACGTGCAATATGTCAACAAAAAAAGTGCAATCAACAAATTAAATACATATTTTTTTAATGTGATCACCTCACAAGAATCCTAACTGCTCCATTCTGGAGACTATGGCATCCCCAATTGGGGTATGTTGTGAGGCTGAAGGCGAGTGAGGAGGGGAAGGATATGGGGAAGAGGGAGGTGGGGAAATACTCGACTATTCAGATCTAGTCTCCAAACACGGCTAAAGCTACGTTTTAATTCTAATTGTTGGTCACTCAGCCGAGTAACCGAACAACTCCGAACCCCGCCTTTAGCTGTTCAACACATACCATTTTTTTATGTTTTGTAGAAAAAAAAAAACATCAAAAATGTCACCGAAGACCAAACTTTCACTTACTTTTTTACTCCAAATAATGTCAGGAATCACTGATTAGAGTAAGTCAAGCACGTCCTTAACACCCTATATATACACACACACACACGTATATATATAACATAAAATTCGAATATTTATTTATATATATGTAAATAACAAATAATCGAATATGTACATATTTATAATATAACACATAATCGAATATATATATATATAAATATATAATACATATACTTATATACATATCACAAGAATCCCAACTGCTTCCATCTGGAGCCAGTGAGACTATGGCATGTATGATGTGAGGCTGAAGGTAATGGGTAGGGGAAGGAGATAGGGAAGAGGAAGGTGGGGAAGTACCCGTCTATTCACATCTTGTCAACAAACACAGCTAAAGCCATTTCAAGCAACATTTCAATTATAATCGGTGGTCTTACAGCAGGGCGATACTGATAGTATGTTCCACCTGGAATGTACCGGAAATATACCTTATATTATTTTTAATTATTAAATTTAGAACACAAATCAATTGAATAAAATTTATCTGCCCGCACCGGGATTTGAACCCGTGACCTCCGGATTGCAAGTCAAGAGCTTTACCCCTCAACCACAGGGGCATGTCAATGTGACTTTTACATAACAATACAGTGATTATATACTATGAATTAAAATTGTAAACATATGTAAAAGGAGTGTTAAATTAGTAGTAAAAGAAATAAAAATAACAGTGCAAAAAAGACGAAGTAAAAACGTTTAAAAATGAATAAGCTAAACGATAAAAAACCCGTACATACGACTTTAATTTATAAATCGGAACTTTATATTTGTGCATTACGATTAATAAAAAAATAAAAAAATTTGGTAACTTTTAATAATTATAATTTAAGTTAACTGATTCGGCCCATTGCCATTCGGAGTTCACGGGATAGCGACGGGCCGATGGCGGTGGCGGTTGAAATGAACATGTCGGCAATTATAAAATGTATATTTAAGCGATGTTTAAACACTTATATGTGAAAGGTAAGACCGTCTTTCTTCTTAAAGGTCTTCATAGAACTACTTTTACACAATTTTACGCCGCAGTGGACCATTTTTCTATGTTTTATGAACGTTACTGGGAGCTCTATACGCGACCGAGGTGTAAAAGCCAATGTCAGCCGTCTAAAAACCGTTCGGTAAAATTTTTGAAAACTTACACTTTGGGCCAGTGTGTACACTTTACATGCCGTCTCTCTAATATCCATACTCTTAGGTTTCTCCCTGGGGATTTCTCCCTAGACATGGCAACACTGGCTGCACTGTTGTACATGCTAAGAATTTTGTTGATTTTGATGTGAAATTTTGCTTTTTTTTTTAACTTTGTCTTTTTTCTTTGTCTTTGTTCTTAACTAAAAAGAAAAAAGCACCGAACTAAATCAATTTGGTCAAGTATTATGAAGAGCAGAGTATTTGAAGAAAGACTACCATATTTTTTATTTGTCAAGTCTAATAAATTATTTAATTCCTAATTAATTAATAATTTGGGAGGCGGGTATGGGTACCTCCGCCTCAGGAACCATTTATTGGATAACCAACACCTCTGCCATAGGGCACCCCAAGCAGTTTGCTACGTTTTGTGACTTAGCAGGGGTGCCCAGGTTCATGGGGTGAGGTTTGTCCGGGTCTTGGTGGCGGATGCCTCCATTGACCAGCTGCATGGTAGACCGGATCGGGAGAGAATGGCTGAGGGAGTTCCTTTGACTTCTCCAGCCGTACTCTCTCGGAACATCGCCTTGCACCGCAGTGGGAGGGATGGATTCATACATCTGTCACTCCTGGATGCACTGACCCACAGATTCCTACCCACTCCTAAAAACCCTTTCCTTTCCTAAAAAGACCCTCCACACAGCATCCCCAAAGATGACATAGGCCTTGAAGGGAATTATTTTCCTTACGGCCTCCTGTGTCTAGCTAATATACAAAAAAAAAGCACTATCAATATTTATTATTCATAATAATGATTATTGGATTTGGCTTGTCAATTATCTGCTTTCCTGAATATTCTAACTTGTGTTGGCGTAGTCTGAATCCAAGAAGTTGGAATTTAAAAACTAATCTAGTATTTATAAAATATTTTTTAAATAAATATGTAATTTTTTTGTTTTTAAAAAAATAAATAGGTATTTTCAATTATGTTTATAATATAATAATAATTTTTTGTTGAATATTTAGGGATACAATCAGAAATTTACCTCTTGAATGAACACCTTTAATCTAGTCTAAATCTAGTTAGTTTTCTAGTAAATAACCCTTTCCTAAAAACGGAATAAACGTCACAAAAAATCACACAAACTGACTTCACTTGTCGTGATATCCTAGAGTAGTGGTTCTTAACTTGGGTTCGGTGAGTCAATCTCACGGGTTCGGCAGAGGTCAAGACACTCCCCCGACTCATGACTCGGTGAATGAGTGGCAGTGAGAAGGGTTCGGTGAATGTGCATCTGAAACTAGTGGGGGTCAGTACCTCCAACAAGGTTAAGAACCATTGTCCTAGAGGCACTAAAGCCATCGATAATGCAGGGTTTGAGACTTCAATAAATATGATCAAAACTCAAGGTAGAGATAGCGATTAATTATTACCACTCCTTCCATCTGCTAATTAAGGCTATTGCTCATTGTAATCTATCACCAACTAAAGTCCAAAGCATTTTGTTGACCCAGGAGTTTTTTTTATTTTATCCGTTCGCTTGTTTAGGAATAAATACATCCCAAAACACATAATCGCATTATACTTTCATAAGACCAAAAACGTCCCAGAGCGACCTTACATTTTCGCTCTCTCGCATCTCTCTTCCTCCATGCAAATATATGTATTTTTCTTATAGAAAGAGAACGAAATAATGCTTCTTATTGTCTTTGAAATATGAAAGTTATCTTGCATAGATCTTTTACAATCTCGATCCAAAGTGACGGTTTGACAAAACCAAGGCTTCCGGATTTGTGAGGTGCGAATATATTGAACCAACAGACAAGTTAAGAGTGAACCAGACACACGGAATAAGTCATTTTTAAATCAAATTCTAGATGTGTCGACTATTTTCAACAAAAAAATATAAACGGATTTCGAAAGATTGTTATTTTATCTAGTAAAGTTTTGTTTTAAATTTTTTTTAAATATGTATATTTACAATTACGCCGTTGGTCATTGGCAGATTTTAAAAATTTTCATTCACAAATTTCAAATCATATAATCATACCCTCTTCGGGCCCAAGACCATTTTTTTAAACTTTTTAACTTTTTTATACTCTTTTCGTATTCTCTACCATCATATTTAGACCACATTTTTTTTTTTTTTTTTTTTTTTTTTTTAAATTGCCGGTTTGGGAGTAATGGATGGTATCATATATGATACTTGGGGACTCTAGCTCAACAAATATTGTTTTTTTTTTTTTCAATATTTTTTTAATGATAATAATTCGAAAAGCAGATTAATCAAGTGTAATAGAAATAAAATAGTAATGTTTTTGATTGTTTTTATGATTTTAAATTTTTGAAACAGTTGCGGTCCATGGAAAAACGCAAATAAACCTGACACTTTTCACAAAGTACAAATGTGAATTTTTTACACCCAGGAAAACGACATTTGGAACGATGCTTCTGCTGATCATTCATCATAACTGGCAAATAAAAAGCCTTTTTTGTCCTCAATTTTTTGTGTGGTAAAGGCTGCACAGATCGGTGTTTTCGAGGTCTCTCACAAATCTCAATACTATCATCATTTTCATCACCTACCAAATCTCTCGATTCTAAACCGGCTAGTAAAACATTTGCTATATCCCATTTAAAGTCGTAGTAGTCCAATATCTTGTTCTTGGGAAGATGTTGTTGGGCTTGGAATTTTTGATTCCTACTGGATTAGGTTTACCCCGAATGATTTGCCTGTTCTTGCATTTACTTTGAAAGGGTATCATTTATTTATCAACAGAAATATTTTCTGTTCTATCATTTTGTAGGTTTTTGAACCCGTAGTACAAATTGGCCTGACCTTCCAAAAGCTGTCAAGTTGTTTTTCAGATTCTGACACACAATTCTCATCGACAAGTTTTAAGTTTGAGCTTAAATTAAAAAATCTTTGGCATGAAATGTTGTCAGCAACTATAGGGATTCTAGATTTTTGTGCCCAATTCTGGCGGATGCAAGGAAAATCCAAAAGGCTGATAATCATAATGATTCCACTATTCCTTGCTTCACACTATCCTAATCACCCACCCAACCATAGTCACATTCGAAATCGGAATCATTTGGATGCACAGGAAGTAGCTACTCAGCTTCGATTTCATCCTCAACCAACCCTAATAAGAAAATAAAAGATGTCATAGAGGCCCGCGGTATCACCTATGATACTTCAGTTTAAAATGTCCGTAAATCTAACAAAAACGCCGATAGCTATATATTTTTTTTATTAAACGATAATGAATCGAACAAACTACAATTTTAATAACAATTGGATGATTAAAATAATAAAATAACTCTTTACCTGCATTTTTTCTCAGAGACATTTTGAAAGCTACAAATCACGATGTTTCTAAGTCAATAGTTCATTCAAACTAACTTCGAATCAGTCCAAATGCTCCTAGTCGGTAAGGTTTGAGTCTTCATTATCAGATACTTTGGATCTCTATTGGAAATAATGACTTAGAAATATTTTGTGAGCTTAAAACGGTGAGTATCATATATGATACCCAGGGCCCGAAGAGGATACAGTAAAATAAATCAACAAATCATCAAGGAAAGCTACTTTTCAGAATTGTTAGTTAAAATAAAATCATTAAAAAAAAATCCGCAGACGGGTTTTGCGACGAAAATAATTAAGTCTATTTATTTACAGTCTTCTTCACATTGTCGCACACCCAGAAACGGACAATACTAGGAAACATGTAGCTTGCATCTGGTTGTTCAGTGTTGCCTCAAGGGAAATTGCGCATTTAGAAACTTAAGAAATGCAAATAATATAAAATAAACAAAAGAAATTTCACGCAGTACTAAGGCACAGACAGTCGAAATTAGTATGTTTGATTGATTTGATTTTCAAAAAACCAACCATTTGGAAATACTCGTTACATGTTATGCAGTTCAGTTTATTTGATTTTTGACATGTAAAGTGAAGTTGTTACAGTTTGTGTTGTATTTTTTCAGAACCTGTTCAGACTATCCATGGACGAAGATGTGTACGTACGGAAGAATGTCTGCCACGCCCTCGTCATGCTTCTTGAAGTTCGACTTGACAGGCTAATGCCACACATGTCTAATATCATTGAGGTATGTTCAGTTGAGTGAATTACCAGTAAGAAAACAGGAAGCAAGCATTTTCTTGGAATAATAATATTTGGATGATTTGTATATGTAGCACCGTTTTTGTGAAAGATTTTTTTATTTTTATTTAAGCGACTATATAAAATAATTCCATAAGCATACAAAATATAATGGTTAAGTAAGGTAAAGATATTGTATTTCTTAGTCCTCCTCACTAGGGGTACCTGTGCCGAGGCGGACTAAAATTGTGTAATTACAGTTTATTTGTCTTCTATTACATTTTGTTCACATGTGCAACCATTTTTCAAAGGTGTAGAAGAAGTTAATTTAATGTATTAATATTTACTACGATAATGCAACCATAAAACTGTGAATATCTAGGCTGCACCATTGGGCTTACATTTTTTTAATTTCGTTTTCTATTTTGACGTATAATTTTTTTTTTTCCTGCTACTACATACTATCATTGTAACTTAAATTTTCATTTGGTTTCACAGAATAACTTTAAATAATATTTTATGACTAGAGTGAAACCTCTATGTATCGTTTTTGAATGACCTATTAAATATTGTTTTCAAATGTGTGTTCATACTTTAAAACATTTGATCGAGTATGTACAAAAAATTGTGTGATTTAAACGATGAATGTGTTAAAATGATGCATAGAGGAACAATCGATTAGATTTTTACAATTTTTGTTTGACATAAATTCGGGACTCGAAGAAATAATCATTCGAGGATCGAGGATCGATCGAGATTTCACTGTACTATCATATTTATATCGAGGCATATTTCTCATCAGATTACTGCAACAAGGTCTTATGATAACAATAATATTTTTACAATAAAAAATGCATAAATTTGTTCTAGACCACTTAAATTTTATTTACACTACCGGTTTCGGAAGAACCCTACTTTCATCAGGAGAATATTAAAACTAACATACGATACAAAATATTGACAGATGTATATAAAAATTTTAGGTGGTTGAGTGAGAGGTGAACAAAGAGCAAGGGGTAATATGGGATTTCCGGCAAGAACCGAACAGTTTACTGGAGATATGACTAGAATAGGACTGAATGATAAATTAATTTGGTTATTCAATATTTTAGACTTATTATTTAGGGATTTTCTAATTTCAAGTGCTTCTAAGTTACCTAATTTTTTGCTTTTATTATTACAATGAAGAATTTTATCCCCTGTGTCTTTATTATAAATTATAAGTATAATCGGTGGAAATGAAATGATTGGCAAACTCTGAAAAATTATTTTTATTTATACATCTTAAATGTTCTGTGATTCTAATATTTATATTTCTAGTTGTCTTACCTATGTAGAACGATGGACAATCATTGCAACATAGTTGGTAAATGCTTTAGTGGCATAATTTATGATCCTTATAGAGTTTTTTTTTAGTAATTTACCTAAGTTGTTATCAGTAAAGAACACAGGTTTAACGAGGGCAGATAATTTTTTGTACTAAGTGACGAAAAGTTGCATATATAAAAGATATATGTAATAATTTTTTTGCGCACTCTTCATAATTTCTATATTATCATTTTTTTAGCAAGTTTTGCCGACCAAAGAATCTTGGGTAACTCTTTTAAATGAAGAATTTAGTCTTGTCACTGATTTTTCATTTAGGATTTTTTTTTGCTTACAGTGCCACAATCAGACACAAAAATGTGATAACCACCTTGCGTTTTTCTCATAAATTAAGTAACCATCATGCCGTGTACCCCGCAGGGGTTAGCTGAAAGAATAGACCTTCACACAACTCAGTCTTGGCACATACTCCTTGCTTAATTCGCATTCATACATATTCTATTATTCTGACTCTTGATATGGCCCGCCTCTAGTATTTGATCATGCCATGTCTTCCTTCATTCACTTCTGCTTCAAATGTATTCTCTTTACGATCATTTCTTTGTATATCCTATTCATAACTTCATTTTATTATTTCGACTCTGTAACTTGTTAGTGCCTCTTTCGGACATTAAACATCCTTTGCAAGTTCATTATTTCCAACATTTTTACAATTTCTTCTGTTGTGCACAGTACATGCTGGTACGCACTCAGGATGGCGACGATGGGGTGGCGCTGGAGGCGTGCGAGTGGTGGCTGTCACTGGGCGAGCAGGACGTGTGCCGTGAGGTGCTCCAGCCGCACCTGGCGCGCCTGCTGCCCGTGCTGGTGCGCGGCATGCGCTACTCTGAGATCGACGTCATCCTGCTCAAGGGCGGCGTGGATGACGACGATGACAATGTGCCCGATCGCGATCAGGACATCCGCCCGCGCTTCTACAGGCCCAAGCACAATAAGCAGGGCGCCGGTGAGTTGCAACTCTACTTTAAATTTTTCTGTGGAATTCAAGTCTGCAGCTTGACAAACTTGTCTTTGTAGGTGATCAAAAGAAGTACAATACATACTAACAAAAGAACATTTGTCTGTGGAATTCAAGTGTGCAGCTTGACAAACTTGTCTTTGTAGGCAATTAAAAGAAGTACAATACATACTAACAAAAGAACATTTGTCTGTGGAATTCAAGTCTGCAGCTTGACAGACTTGTCTTTGTAGGCGATTAAAAGAAGTACAATACATACTAACTAAAGAACATTTGGCTGTGGAATTCAAGTCTGCAGCTTGAATACTTTTCTCTGTAGGCGATCAAAAGAAGTACAATACTAACAAAATAACATTTACGTGTGGAAGTCAAGTCTGCAGCTTGACATACTTGTCGCTGTAGGCGATCAAAAGAAGTATGTACAATGCTAACGAAAGAAACAATTTTTTATATTTACTAAATATTTTGTATCATTAATATCTACAGTAGTGATCTCCTCGACTCCATAGTATGTTTATAGCTGGCAATGCTAGATTACAATATACTCTGAGTTGCTGTTTATTAACAAATTGATTGATTTACAATCTGCCGTGAAATAAGGTAGACTATATAATGTTTATTGTCAATAATCAAAGTGATCCTCTATTTTGCAGGGCCAAACATAACAAGTTGCAAGCCTAGTCCAATCATTTTTTGTAGAAGTTTCTCTGTTTATTTGTATGTACTTTAAAAAACCACCATACTAGTCAATTATGCAATGTTAGTAGTCCATGCTCCACAGTATCTGGGATCGCCATTTATTACATGCATTCATTGATTTACAATTTGCTGTAGATTTAGGTGAATGTAAAAAGGTATATTATATATTATTAATGGTAACCTTGTAACATTGATGGCTGAAAATATTATCTGCTTATTGATATACAGCAAATGTACTATGATTCATCAAGTACCCTGTCAGTCATTGATTATTTTAATATTTGTAAAGCAAAAAGTCATTTCAAGTGTATAAATACTGATTATGTCCAGAATGCGCCTATTTTTTTTATTAGAATAAACACGAGAGTTAGATTAAAATAATTAATTTTGAAGGTTTAATCTGTTTTGTGTTCATTGCTAGTTGCAAAGATAACATAAACATATTACTAGTCATTAAATATAAAACTAAAACATTACTGATTTGTAAACTAACAGTACTCTAATGTTTTTACTTGCTGCAGTCATAAAATATTTATTTATAAATATTAATTGTAAATGCACAAATATTGTTGAAACGACTTTGTTGGTCGTTTCAACCGTGTTGCGGAAGTCATGTTAAAATGTGCACATAAATTAGCACAAATGAATAAAATATAAATTGTAATGATTTATTACAAGAGATATTTAAAATGTATGCAGGTTTAACAAATCTCCGATGTTGTCTTCATTAGGATTGCTGATCCTCGGAAAGTGCACATCCTCATGCAGGGTCATTTCTTGATTCTTTGAAGAGGGTTGATAATGTAGTCTTGTTGTTTCACTCTTGTATGCTAATTGTAATGCTGCATATACATTTGCGAAATGAAGTGCGAGTCGAACCACCAAATGTGGGAAAGCCACGGACGTACAAAATATATGGACATGCCCTTACGTGTTAAAAAACGTGTTATTTCCCCCTCCCATTGGAACCATTTTTCGGAACCGGCTGGGCGTGTCCGGACCAATGTCGTGCTCTCGTCGTACATTTTACGCGCGGACGCTGTATGTCTATGAAACACATACTTAGACAATGAAGAAGACTTGGCGAATCACAAGTCTCTTTCCTCTCTTCGCCCCGCCATAGTTGGTTTTTACCCCTCATCTGTAAGTTCTCGTCTAGTTATTTGTATGTCTACGGGGAAAGCAATGAAACAACCTTAAGGGGTGTTTTGCACCATTTGTGATTGAATTGTTCCTTTCCCGTAATTTGTGGTTTAACTCGTGCTTCAGTTCGCAAAAAGTAGCGTAAACACAATTGATAAACAACCATTAATGTAGATTAAGTTAATGGTTTGTTTATCAGTTGTGGAAAATTTAAAACACATTAATGTACATATTAGTAAGGGGGTTAATAATAATAGTTCATTCTACATGCTGCCAGGCAATTTACATTCAACACCACCTTTCAAATACACACATTAGGGTGTCCCAATACATAAGGGAGAAATTTTTTTTCATGAATTTAAATACGCATACCCTCTTATTTTTTTCCATTTGATCCCAATAACTCATATAATAAATATTATTTTGATCAAACACCGGCAACCCGTGCCGACTTGATGCCAAACATATGGTACAAAAATTTGTACTGATTTAATACGGAAGGATTTTAATCTTTAATTTTTCTCGGATAAATAAAACTAAAAATGTTCCATTATGTAGTATTTTATATTTAAAAATGGTTTATTGATTAAATTTTTGCTTCAAAGTTTGTTTTTTACAGTCTTCCGGTGTTCCTGAACGCATCGTAATAAATTCTTTTTCGTAAGCCTTCATCGATTTCAAAAAGCACAAGTCCTGGTAAGGTGCTTTAACTGCTATATAACATTGTGGCCATGGCTTGACATTGGATGTTACTATGAACAAGCAAACGTCTAAAAGTGCCGCCTTATCCTTACCGGTAATATAATAATATTTTAAACTAATAAAGCGCCCTTACCATCCATCGAGCATGGTGCATAGCACCTGGAGGCCGAATCGTAAATTTTCTCTCTACATATATCTCCGCCTAAAAACATCACAGAGAGCTCTAACAACTCTTGATAATCATCTTGAAGTAGGTATTTTTGTTGTCGGTGCAGTATGGTAAAAGTCAAGCAAATCATGGATTTCGGAGCGATTAGGTGCAATGTGAGATTTTCTCCGTAGCACCGAATTTTATCGGGATTAGCATTTTTCCAGTTATCTCTAAACTTTTTGAAAAGTGGGATGTCAGGACTTGTAGTCACTTGATTGATTTTTAATTCAAACACAGCTTTTAATACCAACTCATACACGTGATGGCGGAAAGTGAAAATAAGCATTTCTCTGTTAAGCTTTTGTTCAAGAAGCACACAAGCACCATTAAACTGACCTGTATTTGAAGCTGTTGTGTCACAACACAGAATTTGCCCTTTATCTTCCAGATTCCAGTCTACAATCGCATTTCATACAGCCTGCGCTTGTTCCTTCGTAGCACAGCAACTTTCCAATCGTGGCACAGCAATAAGTTTTTCGTTATTCCCATATGATATAACAGTTGGAAGATGTTCTTCTTTTGATTTTCGAGGATCTAAAGCAGGCAACAGTTTGTTGTCCCAGTGAAGAGTCACAGCATCTTACTTATTGGAAACTGATCAATGTTATATCCAAGCGCCTCAATAGTAGCTTCAAGAATGAAAACAGAATCTCTCATACTTAACTGGCACCTGTCTAGCACAGCGACTAACTTTGGAGTAATGAAGTCTTTTCGCATCGACGTTTTACTGGTTTCAGGTTGAGTGTTCTGTAGCGGTTTTTAAAAACTTCTGAATATGTGAATCAGAAGATGAGTAGTTTTTTTGAAGGTTCGTAAGACGATGTTGAAGGAGTTGACGCAGATAAATATTTGGTTCGCCGCTTTTCTTGCTCGATTGTTCTAAGTCGCGCTCTCTCCTCTTTATCTGTCAGTTTTTTGTCCACCCCCGCTAAGTAGCCAGGACGACCTGGCTCTCTTTGCCGCTGCAAGAAGATTCTATCTTCATTTATTATTATTAATTTAAGGGTATCGTCGTTTGCAATGTCAAATAAATTATGAATTAGTTTTTGACAAACTTTTGACGACGTTGTTCAAATATGTCTTGCGTTTTCTGCGCATTTTTTTGCAAATCCCTCCAAACTTGATGCAAGTTTCAAGATACAAATTTCTTCACACAATTAGGTAAATATTTGGTTGGCATACGCGCCTTTTCCCAATAGTTAACACACTCGCGAATAGTGAGATTAGCACTTTCATTGACAGTTAAATTCACTTCTCGGATATTGTAGAACAAAACTTCAAGAACTTGTTCATTAGAGGGTAGTTAAGAATCCGATATTTGGTGTTTTACGATTTTTTTGACTCCTCTTAAAAATATACCTTTTTTAGAATTGCGTATATTTAACGACATCTTGCCTGAATGAGTAATATGCGTTAATTAACAAAAAAGCAAGATACTACAAGCGCATTAACACATTTGCTCGCGGGTGTCTTAATATAAAAGTACTAATAACTTTCGACGCAAGTCGGCACGGGTTGCCGTGGTCCCAAGTAAACGCAATTTTTTTTATAAGTGTTTTGTCATTATTGAAACAAAATTAGAGGGTATGCGTTGAAAAATAACAACTTTAATTTTTTTGGGACACCCTAACACACATACATAATGTCGATAAATCTATTCTCTTCTTCTCTCTGGATTATTGGATTCAGGATTATAGGGAATGGATAATAATTATTTACAGTCCTAAAATAATTTCATCTTGGTCATGATGGGAAAACGATTCATTG
The DNA here is from genome assembly GCA_917563855.2 of Limnephilus lunatus. Lineage (NCBI taxonomy): Eukaryota > Metazoa > Arthropoda > Insecta > Trichoptera > Limnephilidae > Limnephilus > Limnephilus lunatus. The sequence continues at coordinate 50,782,023 of OU830600.1, forward strand.
TGTGAGTCAGATGCTCAATACTTGACGAAAATAAAAAATTCATTTTTATTGATTTAGAATCTAAAAAAATTTAGAAATCTCTACTTTATTTTAGGTGAATTTTCGTAGTAATGAACCTTAGAAGTCCAGTAATTAATTTTTATATTAAATTTAAGCAGGGGAAGATGGTGCTGATTCAGACTCTGATTCCGAGGGCGGCATGGAGGATGAGGGTGCACTCTCCGACTGGAACCTGAGGAAGTGCTCCGCAGCAGCCCTGGATGTGTTGGCCAACGTGTTCCGCAATGATCTTCTGCCAGTTCTATTTCCCATACTGAAGGATACCCTGTTCCACGAAGAGTGGATCATAAAGGTAAATAATAAAGTAATATTTATATTTTCTAGTAATTTATTAGTGACAGGTTTATTCATGTTGTGGTGTAACGGATTCTTTGTATGATGAAGCGAGGATTCTTGCAAATAAATAGAGCAATGCAGTCTTTGTTTATAATAATAATTACTTCATCTCAGTTGCGTGTTAACTGATGTGGACACTGCCACCGCAGGAGACACAAGCAGTTGTTAGAAGTGGGAACCATCAATAGCTGTGAGAAATGCAAAGAGGTTGAAGAAGCACTGATCGTGGTGCCAGTGGTTCATGTCAAAAAGTGTTTGATGGGAAGACAGTTCAGATATTTATTGAGCCACATCGTACAACCAGGAGACATCACCAAATTCCCAATGACAACCCCGATTACAGGAACTGTTCTAATCCTAATGTCACAGGAATAAGGTGAACCTTGGAAGATAGCACAATGAGTCTGGGTTGTAGCCTGAAGGGTGCCTCCTCCTAACTCCATGTTTTCTAGCTGTGTGCTAATTACCACCAGTATAACCCTAGTGAGCTTTATTATGTGAACCAGGCAAAGTATTAAGGTGAAACATTGGATCTAGCACAATTAGTCTTATGTCCTAAAGCATGCCTTCTCCTAAGTCGGTGTTTCATAGCAGTAACACTAGTACTGATAGTGTGTTGTTTCCCTTGCAGGAGAGCGCCATCCTGGTCCTGGGTGCCGTGGCGGAGGGCTGCCTGACGGGCATGATGCCGCACCTGTCGGAGCTGGTGCCCTACCTGGTGGGCCGCCTGTCCGACTCCAAGGCCCTGGTGCGCGCCATCACCTGCTGGACCCTGTCCCGCTACTCGCATTGGGTGGTCAGCCAGCCGCACGACTCCTTCCTCAAGCCCCTGCTGACTGAGGTAATCACTCCATCTTTATTTTAGTTCAGTTAATTTTAGAAAAAAACCCCACATTTTTCGCATCCTCCAGAAATGGTTTCCACTGGATGTGATCCCTCGCCATTTGCCTCCAGTCCTTTTCCATTCAGTTTAATTCACCTCGTACCATTAATAACTCGGGTATGCCTCATACGTCATCACATCACAAAATAGCCAAAATATGCACGAAAATCCATAAAAAGGGTCAAAATATGCAACATGAAATAATACAGGACGTCTAATTTTAAAATATTTATTTTTATTTTAGTAAGCTATTAGTTCTGAAGGATAACAACCGTATTTTCGAAAATATCAATTACCAAATGTATTTCAATGCAATTCAATATATGACTAAGTACTGTTCTAAATGTTCTGTAGACAAATTGTGTTTACGATCGCTTAATATATTTTTGTAAGCAGAAAAGGAGCGTTCTACGTCTACTGATAATATTGGACAGAATTTATATTTGGGTACGATTGTGCCGGGCAAAATTTCACCTGCCCTAATGATGAAGCTATCAATTTGGCACAAGGGTTCAAACCCTGGGTTATTGTTCAGTAAGTTTTCAAACTTTTCTTTTTTTGTTTACTCGGGAACAGCTTTGGCAACGAGGAATTCATAAGGCAAAATAACCTGAACAGATTCAATCAACGCCAATCTATGGGTTTCAAACGTTTTTTATACTTGCAGGTATGTAATAACGTAGTAACGAAAGTAGTACGTAGTAACGTAGGCGAAATGAGTGCTAATCATAGCTAGTTTTTTTTTAAACTAGCATCGTCAAACGCTTCTTTGCACTGGAAAACTGTCAAAGCCTCTGCACTATCGAAATTATTGATAACACCCTTGATGGCCTCAAAATGTTCATGGTAAAACATCGCAGCTTCGATCCATGTACCCCAACGTGTTATTACTGGCACGGGAGGTAAAGGGACATTTGGCAGTTTTTTTTGTAGGCCTTTGTAGGCAGGCGCCTTAAGGAACACTTTCTTTGCTGATGAAATCAGTTTATTTACATTCGCAAACGTGGATCTCACTTCTTCGGCGAGTCTGTGTACTCCGTAAATATGCAAGATCTCAATTTTTTTGCTAAAATATGCAACTACAGCTGAAAAGGGTCTAAATATGCAAATATGCGTTTGCATATAATCCGGTCTTTTGTCATCACATATGTCTGGCGGTGTTGTAGGTAACTTGAAAATAAGCTAATGGGTCCAAGTGGTTAATGGCAACAATCCTATCATCAGTTTTTGTAGCAGAGTGGACCATCGATAACAAAAATGGTGGCGGTTATTTCTTTCAATACTTAAGTTTACATCGTATGATTCTCACGGCCATTTATAATATTAATTTTATTTGATTTATTCATTATTATTCGCCCACAATACACCTTAATCACTCGAGCGTTCTGAGCGTCCAATTTGGAAATTTCTCACCCTCATTAAAAAAATCATACCTCCGAATTTTCATAAGGAGACATATAAACTGCTTATAGTTTTAGAGACCCATTGAATGCACCTATATTTATCCATTTATGTCATACTAGCTGGGTTACCCGGCTTCGCTCAGGACAACATTCGAGAGTGTCTGAAATGTTTCACATTTATGTTCCCGATTCCCTATTCCCGAACATTCCACAATTTTCCAGAATGTTCAGGGATGCTCTGACTGGGGTGTCCGACTTCGCTCAGGGAGTTGATATGAGATTGAATTGATGTTCGAATCCATGACGGATCTTGCTTTATATACCCCATATGGGTAGCCCCATACAAAAAAGACATATATTCCAGATCATTTCACAACATTCAGGAGTGTTCTGGAATGTTCCATAATGATCTGGGATGTTCCGGTATGTTCCTGAACGCTCCATCCTATTCTCGAAGAATGATCCGGGATGTTCTGGAATGTGGTGGAATGCTCAAGAATACTCTGGAATGTTTTGAACTGTTCTAGAAAAAAAGGGGGCAAAACTTCCAGCCCTTATATCTTTAAAAGCACGCCTTTCCGGTGAGAACGGGAACTTTCTTCATGGATGGGGAATAGAGGGCTACCAAAACTCCCGTTATCTCGTACAGTGCCTCGTCTTTGAATTTTAGTATACACTATACAATTTTTTTAATAATGTATATTGAAGATTAAGATTATCCAAACATCTAGAACCTTCCAGAACCTTCTAGACTCACCAATATACTCCGTAACTCCATCCAGAACTTTCTACAGCTTTAACCTTATAGAACTTTCCGGAATCTTCTAGACCCACCGACATACTCCGCCATTCCTTCCAGAACTTTCTACAGCTTTATCGAACCTTCTAGAACTTTCCGGAAGCTTCTAAACCCACCGACTTATTCCGCCACTCCTTCCAGAACTTTTTATAGCTTTATCAATACTTATGAAACTTTCCAGAACCTTCTAGACTCACCAACATACTCCGCCACTCCTTCCAGAACTTTCTGGAAGGAGTAACGGAGTTCCTTTCGACTTTCCTTTAACCTTATAGAACTTTCCGGAACCTTCTAGACCCACTGATATACTCCGCCATTACTTCCAGAACTTTATACAGTTTAATCGAACCTTCTAGACTCACCGACGTACTCTGCCACTCCTTCCAGAACTTTCTACAGCTTTATCGAACCTTCTAGAACTTTCCGGAACATTCTAGACTCACCAACATACTCTGCCACTCTTTCCAGAACTTTTTACAGCTTTATCTAACCTTATAGAAATTTCCAGAACCTTTTATACTCACCGACATACTCCGCCACTCCTTCCAGAATTTTCTAGAGCTTTATCGAATCTTCTAGAACTTTTCGAAACTTTCTAGACTCACCGATATACTCCGCCACTCCTTCCAGAACTTTGTAAAGCTTTGTCAAACCTTCTAGAAATTTTCGGAACCTTCTACACTTACCGCCGAACTCTGCCTCTCCTTCCAGAACTTTCTACAGCTTTATCGAACCTTCTAGACCTTTCCGGAACATTCTAGACCCACAGACATATTCCGCCACTCCTTCCAGAACTTTTTGCAGCTTTATCGAACCTTATAGAATTTTCCGGAACCTTCTAGACTCGCTGACATCCTCCTCCATTCCTTCCAGAACTTTATAGAAGTTTTATCGAATCATCTAGTAGGTTCCCGAAATTTTTAGAATTCTCGAAATTTCTAGAGTCTTCTTGCAACTTCCAGCCCTTATATCTTCAAAAGCACGCCCTTTAGGTAAAAACGGGTACCCTTATTCCCTAAGGGGGATAGAGATCTACCACACCATATAACTCCCTAGATTGTACCGGGACTCGTTTCTGAGTTTTTGCGGTCCGCACGTTTTTTTGGACTTTTATAATATACTAGCTGAGTTACCTGGCTTCGCTCAGGACAATTCGAGAGTGTTCTGGAATGTTCCACAATGATGTTCCCGATTTCCTATTCCCGAACTTTCCACGACATACTCCGCCACTCCTTCCAGAACTTTCTAGAGCTCTAGAACTTTCCGGAAGACTGTTGTAGAAATTTCAAGAGGGCGAAACTTTCAGCCCTTGTATCTTTAAAAGTACGCCCTTTAGATAAAAACGGATACCCTTATTCGGGATAGAGATCTACCACACCATATAATTCCCTAGATCGTACCGGGACTCGTTTCTGAGTTTTTGCGGTCCGCACGTTTTTTTGGACTTTCTCTTATAATATACTAGCTAGGTTACCTGGCTTCGCTCAGGACAATTCGAGAGTGTTCTGGAATGTTCCACAATGATGTTCCCGATTTCCTATTCCCGAACATTCCACGACATATTCCGCCACTCCTTCCAGAACTTTCTAGAGCTCTATGGAACCTTCTAGAACTTTCCGGAAGACTGTTCTAGAAATTTCAAGAGGGCGAAACTTTCAGCCCTTGTATCTTCAAAAGTACGCCCTTTTGGTAAAAACGGATACCCTTATTCCCTAGGGGGGATAGAGATCTACCACACCATATTACTCCCTTGATCGTACCGGGACTCGTTTCTGAGTTTTTGCGAGCCGCACGTTTTTTTGGACTTTCTTTTATAATATATATTGATTTTTAAGATTCATGAAAAAATTATAAAAAATCGTAAAAATTGTAAATGCATGAATTCTGCATACGATTTACTTTAAAATTTGCATACATACATAGTTCCAATTTGGAGAATTATGACTTCTAAATGTTGTCTACAGCCTAGTTGATGATTGCAAATATAAATTTAAATTCAAACACATATTTTTTAATATGTAACACTGATCAATGATTTCTGAAAGAAAAATTTCAGTTTGCAAAATATCAATAAAAAATATCTCATTCAGAAGAGATGAGAGATATTTCTTGTTAAAAAGTGAAAATACTAAGTTATCTTTATTGTTATTATTAAACGAAGTGCACAACGTGCGGGAACTTTTGAAATAATTCCAATAAATGTTTTTATTTTTAACTTTATGAGTAAAATCTCAAATTATAATATTTAATTAAATGAAAACAATATGAGCGAAACCCAATCGTAAATCTGGAGACAGAAAAATCAGAATAAGATATTGGTTCCACTGGGACTCGAACCCAGGGCATTTTAACCGTTGAAATGGTTCCATAGCTCAGTTGGTAGAGCTCTTGCCATGTCAGCAAAGGGCCCTGGGTTCAAGTCCCAGTGGAACCAATATCTTTTTCTGATTTTTCTGTCTCCAGATTTTCGATTGGGTTTCGCTCATATTGTTTTCATTTAATTAAAAAAAAATCCAATAAATGTTTTAAAATATATCTTCAAATTGGCCACATTTCAGCCAGTGAAACTTCGAGGGTGTTTGCAAATTGGCCAAAATGTGGCTAAAAACGCTCCAGGTTAATCAGTTTATCTCTCCGGCTGATAAAATGAATTCTTAGTATTAATCTAATATTTTGCATTCCTCAGCTTTTGAAGCGCATCCTGGATGGCAACAAGCGCGTGCAAGAAGCAGCCTGCTCCGCCTTCGCCACCCTGGAGGAAGAGGCCTGCACGGAACTGGTGCCCTACCTCGGCTACATCCTCGAGACCCTGGTGTTCGCCTTCTCCAAGTACCAGCACAAGAACTTACTCATCCTGTACGACGCCATCGGCACCCTGGCCGACTCAGTGGGCCACCACCTCAACAAGCCCGAGTACATAGAGATGCTGATGCCGCCGCTCATACAGAAGTGGAATGTTCTGAAGGACGAGGATAAGGACCTGTTCCCGCTGCTTGAGGTACCCAAAAATCCTCAAATTTATTTAAAACTTTCAATTTCTAACTGGCTTCGCCTGAGTTTCACCACTCTTTTTTTCATTTGAACAATTGAAAAGTATAGAACATAATATCCATGCACAAAGTTCCATAGCTCATAAAGTTCTAACTTCTCAAGCTAATTTGTTCACTTTTGGGAACAGCTCATAAAGGTTAATTATTATTTTTAATTGATAAACTAATGTTATTTAAGACAAGATTTTTATGCATAGCACAAAGGGTAACAATTATTATAAGCAATAATTATCAGCCTGAAACACTCATCTACATTGAAAAAATCTTCCGAGAAAAGATACTTGTTGTTTTCAGGTGGAAAAATGTAATAAGAAGTAATTGTTGAATGAAACACTAGTATATATTGAATTATTTGATAAGCCGCCATAGCTCAGTGGGCAAGAGCACCTGACCAGCAATCAGAAGGACACGGGTTCAAGTCCCGTTTGCGGCAAGTATTTTTTCTCGTAAGATTTTTTCAATGTAGATGAGTGTTTCAGGCTGATAATTATTGCTTATAATAATTGTTAGCTCATAAAGGTGTTATAGAAATCGCTGTGCCTCCCTTGCTGTCATGGTGTTTTCTCTTTCTAACACCGCTTAGATCATATTTTCCACTATGAGACCTGTATGAGTTCCGAAAAGCAAACAAATTAGACTGACAGGTTAAATAATATAGGTTTAATTTAATTTTCTTTTCTTTGACAGTGTCTATCGAGTGTTGCCACTGCCCTGCAAGCTGGATTCCTACCGTACTGCGAACCTGTCTTCAGAAGATGTGTATCTCTCATAGAACAGACATTGAGCCAGCATATTGTGAGTTTACGGTTTGTTTAACCTACAAAAAGTGGCTGCCAGTTGCTAATTCCATATATACTTGTACAAAAAAAATATGTTTAAAAGATCTTGCTTTGGTATGATCACTGGCAGCCACTAAATAGAAAAATAATTCCATATTACTAACATAGAAGTTACGCAATCATATCATGAGTTCCATATATAATTTAATAATATACATAATCCAACATCCTTATCCTTTTAAAACTTTGGAAACACCCTATAAAGGCCTAGCGTTCATTCCGTTTATTCCAATGACGTTATGTATAATATGTATAAGCGTGGTAGAAATCTCAAAAGTGATAAGCCAAAAACAAGGCAATTTTCTTTGTCTTCCATTTCGTAGTTTTAGTGCTCAACTGCCACGCATCGCGTAAGGTCGTATCCTACTAGTAAGTAAATTGCTTTAAAACACGCCAAAATGCTCTCGTTTGTGATGAGGAAATGTTTCCATTGCACAGCAAACACTAGTAAAAGTCAAGGAACAATATTTCATTGGTAAATACACTCAATTTAATTATTATAAAAAATACAATTATTTCGATTGTTTCCTAAAGATTTATGGTGCCATTAGAGAAAGTGAGATAGCACACAATTAAGTATAAGAAGGACATCTATAACAGTAGGGTCGTCTTATACAGAATTTTTATTGGTGTAAGTGTAAGCGAATAAGCGTAATCTTGGCATCTCAGTCGCAGCCGTGATGTAGAATGTATGAAAATGCCACCCATTCCCATACTACGTCGATCGTACACGCACTCTTAGAATGTCTATCTTTATCATAGATGAATAACTTTTGAATTAAGAGGCGGTTCTCTGAATTTCAACCGATTTCTTGCAAACCTCCCTTAAACATTTGAAGTTTTTAAGCTCTTAAAATATATGTTATTTATTTAATTATGTCTAGACTTTTATCACGCCGAAACGCAAATTATGTAAAATTCCCTCGATAGAAAAAATCACAAAGTATGCTCCAAAAATGATTAAAAACACGTTTCTTTCGGTTATTTTACAAGTTATATCTATGAAAAAATTCACAGCTTTTCTTTAAAGAAAATTATCGCGAGATTTTTGCTCTATTTTTAACGAGTCGTGTTTTATTAAAGATTTTCATGATTTTTGCATCAATTTTATCGCTGTAAATGTTAGTGCGCTCTTCTAACATTCGTAATTTCATATCTCTCCATCTTCTTCTTTTTGGGGCCGGGAACTGAGCCTTAAGAATTTACTGAAAACACAAGAGTTTTTCTTACTTGCCAAATTCTATCTGAATTTGTGAGACAATGGCGAGTCCATATATTATACATATATAAGGTCATTGATTTATTCTATTTTATTTATTTTCTATTCTATTTAATTTATTCTATTCAATTGCAGAGGATGAAGGGTGTGCACTAGGCCTTTGTATCTACCTTCGATAATGGCTAAAACCCAACAACATTGCACATGTCCAAATGGGAAACTATATCAAAAGTTTTTCAGCTTGTTCAAATATTTGTGATGTTTACCCAATTTGCCTTGCTGCTGTTGTTTAGTCGTTATCAAAACTAATTTAATATATCTAAGAATCCGATAGTAAATTCTGGCCAACTAGAAATTGGTTTCTCATTACTAAAATATTAACCCATGTCATAATGGCCGAGTTCAAAATATCTTGTAATGTTTTCATTTCAAACAAAGAATGTTAAAATTAATCCTGTGGAAGAACACAGGGCCAAATGTTTCTTAGGGCGAATCATACACCAAATAATTACAAGCAGAATTGCAATGTTTCAGACAGCATGCTGTCCTGCAATAACGATTTGTAGGTTCAGCTGGAGTGGGCTCTTGAACTCAGGTTCTTCGTAGGAAGCGGATCCTACTCCTACTCCCTTTTCAAATCGACTACTCCCAGAGAACCCGGTCCAGTACTCGAACCCAAACCCGGAATTCGGCTGTCGGAGCCACTCGCAAGTCGGGAGCAGGTCTCGGGTTTGCTGGCTGCGGTCGAACCCGTGCGTCTCAGTCTGAGTCACTCGCGAGTCGGGAGCAGGTCCCGGGTTCGAGTTCTTTTGCGGGTCCCGGCTCCGAGGTCCGGCTCCGGTCGAACCCGTGCGTCTCGGTCCGAGCCACTCGCAAGCCGGGAGTGGCCTCCCGGGACCTGTTCCAAGAACTGGAGTACTTTTAAAATTACGTCTCGGAGGCATCCGCCAAATGCAGAACTTACCCGTCTCTATAATGCAATTCTTCACATTCCAATATAATTTTAAAAAAAATTGGATCAAGAAAGCTTTTTCATCTAAAAGTTTTTATAACTTGGAACTTATATTTTTAAATGTATGGGTTTATATGAAAATGAATGATTCATTACACGGCATTTTCTTTTCCTGGAACATATCGACTGTGTTTTGGTAAGCCCTTCAACAAACATGTTAACCGCTTCTGTGCCAAGAGCGAGATTTCTCGCATCCTTGGTCGTGTCCAGCAGGCCGGCGATAGAAAAATAGCGAGTTTACTCGCTATTTTTGAGCCTCTGTATCATACATATGTCCCGTTTTTTATTAATTTAAAATATGGAACACACAGAGACGCATTGGGATGATTTTGGTTTTATTTTATTTTTATTTTTTTTATTTTTTAAATAAGATGTAAAAATTATTTATTTTGATTAAAAGTTCGCGGCCTGCTGTACACGGCTACACTTCTACCTACTGGCATTTAAAAGGTTAAAGTCACTTTTGTTGATTTAGGCACTAAAACTAATATATAGTCATTTAGGTTATTTGGAGAAAACCGTAGATGAAATGACTTAACTCTTAACCCAATGGCTGCCCAAACAAAAACAATATTTCTCTACCCTACGCCAGCTATTTCGGTGTTTCAATACAAATTCATACTGGCGATTTACATCGTATGGTGTAAATGGCAGTTCTGGCACAGATCGTTCGTACATCGATAGATGCTAATGGCAGCCGTTGGGTTAAATCTCTCATAATTATAAATAGGATTGCAATATTTTACAACAAAATTTATAGAACAAATAACCACTTTTATATATTAGAGGGCCGTCCGTAAAATAAGGTCTCCAAGGTGCTGCGGTCGAAAGGAATAATTTTACGCAACATTGGCATGTAGCCTGGTTTTGGTCATGTCAAATCCCCACCACTTTGCACCCTTAGTCTCGGCGTGGCAGCGATGTAGCTTCCACTCGCCGCATCCGCCAGGTGTGAGTTACGCTCTGTAATTTGTTTTTAAACTTTGCTTCGGCGAATCTGAATGATGCCACTGGGATTGTTCCTTTGTCTCTGGGTTCGTGTATTGTATCCGGGTCTCGTCCCCAGCCACAATTGAGTCCAAGAATTCTTCACTATCGATGTCTCAAGGAATTCGCGGGCTTTAACACGTAGTTGTTTGTGATCTTCGATGAGCATTTTGGGATCCACCTTGGGCAGACTTTGTGGTCTCCCAATTATCCACCTTGGGCAGACTTTGTGATTTCCCAATTTTTTTATTAAAATATTCAATAGTGGTCTAACTGACATCAGGGTTCATATCATAGAGTTCCCGAACCGTCACCCGTCGATTTGCTTTCATTGTTTTTTCCACTTTGGCAATTTTTTCATCTGAAGCCGACGGCTGTTTGCACTGCATACACTGTTTTCCGTGCGCTTCAAGTAGTTGATAATGAATTTCTACCTGGGTTTTGTTCACAAAAAAACTAATTATTGAGCGTAATTCACGCCTAGCGGGTGCGGCGAGCGGAAGCTTCATCGCGAATGGCTGCCACGCCGAGACTATGTTTCGCAGAGAGTGCAGCGTTGTGGGGATTTGGCGTAGGAAAACCAGGCTACACGTCAGTTTTCCCGGATCTCGGGTAAAATTGTTCCTCGCGACCCAGCACCTTGAAGACCTTATTTTACGGACAGCCCTCGTACTTCAAGATATGTAAATATTTTTTTATCGACTCGTGTAAAGTTTTCATTTTGTGGATTGAAGGGTTTTACCAAACCACAGTCGATGTCTTAGCCATAAAACGAAGTATGTATCAGTTCATATTATTATCCATATAACACAATAGATTCCAACATTCATTTTTCATAAATTCTGGTTAGATTCAGCCATGAACTCGGCCATTGATAAAATAAACGTAGAGCTAGGTAATGAACCTCTTGATGAGGTTGCTAACTGGGTCAGTGATGGAATTAGTAGTTAGTGTTTGCTGTGTGTTGTGTCGTGCGTCCCCCTAGAAGGCCTGATTGTACGGAAGTAGGAGTGTGTGTGTGCGCAGGCCAACAGCCAGAGCCCCGAGCAGTTTGAGGCACCCGACAAGGACTTCATGATCGTGGCGCTGGACTTGCTGAGTGGACTGGCTGAGGGGCTGGACGGACACATTGAGAACCTGGTGCTCAACTCCAACCTCATGCAGCTGCTCTACCAGTGCATGCAGGATCCAATGCCGGAGGTGAGTACTCTGCTCTGGTTATCTCAACATATTGCTACATCATGTTAGGTTTACGTTTGCAATAAAAACCAAATAAATAGAACATTCCTGAATGTATCCAAAAACTAAAAACTGTTTTTGAAAAGTCATGAAAATATGCTTTCAAATTTTATTATTAGAAATAAACATAATTATTTAAATATAAAATTTTTGAATGCAAACATGAAAGGTTTTAAAAATAGGCTCACCTTACGTTTTTTCTAACTAAAATTACTGGTAACTAAAAAAATAAAAATGCCCACATAATTTATTAAAAAAAAATCTATTATAAATGTTACTGTAACTCCACTCTTTTATAGTTTAGTGTATCCCCAAAGATGACATAGGCCCCGAGGGAAATTATTTTCCTCAGGGCCTCCTGTGTGGAGCTCATGTAAAAAAAAGTAATAAAAAATTAACAAAGTTTCATGTTTTTTGAAATTGCCGCTAGAAACTTTGGTTTGATAAAGGTGTACATTTTAATTCTTTTATGGTTAGCTTTTAGATTTGGATAGATGTACACCTATTGTAATGCCCTAAAAGGCTCATAATCATAAGTTATCCATTTTCGATAATGCCTTAGCTATCATAATATCATCAACTATACCTAATAATATCATTCACCTTCATCTAATTTACACAAAACAATTTTAATTTCAAATAGTTCAAAGATCGCCTGATAAAATATGTAATGATATGTACATGCTTGTTGAGTTCGGATTAGTCTACATTTAATTGAATATTGCTCACGACGGAAGGTGCGGCAGTCCTCCTTTGCCCTGCTGGGAGATCTCACGAAGGCGTGCTTCCAGCATGTGCATCCTAACATAGCCGACTTCCTGCCCATCCTCGGACAGAACCTTAATCCCGAGTTCATATCGGTCTGCAACAACGCTACCTGGGCCATTGGGGAGATCAGCATCAAGCTAGGTAAGATTTGTATATAAAAATGATAGCATAAATTTTTGTTTAAATTTTCCTCATTTTCTTCTTCTAAGCATCTGATTTCTCTACAAATTCATATAATAACGCTTTTATGGCCGTGTTTCCTAATGTTTCACTAGACGATGCTATGTTTCTGCTCAGCTATGTAAGTGAAAATGACAACATCTATTTGACTGTTCCTAACATTTGCTTAGTTTAGGTGACTCTACCCCGTAGTCCATTGCTCCGCCTACAGAGGTGGCCATCCTTGATATTTGATATGCAATAGAAAAAAATTAACATCAAGCATAAAACTTTTAAATGTACAATTAACACTTTGAATGCCAAGTATAAATACTTGGTTCTACGTGCCAACTATGAACGAGGTCGTAGTATTTGTATTGTGATTGTCATTAAAACAAAATAATCTGGCACCGCTAATAGGCAATAAAATTAAAGATTGGCAATTTGTAATAAATATATTTATAGAAAGGTGTGTGTCTGTGCCCTGTTGTGTGCAGACGGGCGGAGTGATTTTTAATTTTTTCACAAATCTACAGTTTTATTCCAAGTTTGATGAAATTTTGCACGCTTGACTTTCAAAACAAAAGAAAGGTCACTGTCTACATTGGATTTCGAAAAACTCTCCATATATAAGTCCGTACCAATGCCCGGGGCTTCAGCTAGTATGAAAATAAAAAAGTTACAGAAAAATTTAAACTTCTTACGATTTTCAGTACAAAACTCGTTTAACCAATTCAAATATCTGATGAACTACTCAATAAATAAATATTATGACTCTAAAATTAATCCAACGATTTTCGCTTTCAATGTCTCATGCTACACAAAATGTATTTTATGTGTCTATATTTATCTTTTTTTTTTAATTAACTTTGGGTACTTCTCTGTAGAATTTTCTCTAAAAATGAAAACCGGATGATATTGTAGTACGCAAGTAAACACATAGTACGGCATCTAGAATAGATTTAAAAGAGGTGTTTACTATATAAGTTATTTTTTTATTTTAAATTATTATGTTTTCAATTACGAAGATAGGAAGTGATTTTTAGTGACTGTACATTATGTCAATCAATAATGTGTATATTTCAGGAAGCGATATGACAGCGTACATCCCTTTGGTCCTCAGTCAACTTATTGAAATTATCAATAGACCCAACACGCCTAAAACCCTTCTAGAAAATACAGGTATGACCTTCTTTCAGTTCTATGCTATCTTTTTCCTATTCCACCATGTTACACAATAAGACATTAAAAAATAATTAAGAGTAAATTGTTAGTCTACCAAATCGGCAATAAAATCTTTCACACAAATAAATTTCAAGCAATTGGGTGTTATTTTAGGTTGTGAGTGTGTATTTATATGTATAACAAATTAAGAAGATTTTTTTTTTGATACAATAAATTTGCTATGAAATATTGAGATTTTGATATGGGTAAAAGTAAAGTTGGGTATCTTGCGAGCTCCGCCATTAACGTTTGCCGTGATAATCCCACTAACATCACCATTAATATGATAAATATTGACAATTTTTGTTGTGTTTCGAGCTTTCCATGAGCGACGGAAAACATCCCATCCCGGGTCAAGTGGGAATGCAGGCGGGGGGGGGGGGGGGGGAATAATTCATTTTTTTACAGGAGCCGCGCGATGCGGTCGTTTATGGAGAATAAACCAAACGACTTTTTCGCAATGAGCGAGCATAATCACCAGTTTAAAATATTATTATACCTACATATAATACAATGATAAATATATATGATAATAAAATTATAATATATTATCAAATATTAATATAATTATTCTGTTTTTGACATCTACGTAAATATTTATGCTCTGGAAATTTTTAAAAGGTAACTTTAGGTCCTACAATAATCGATATTAGTCGGAAATCTTTCCTGATAAATAAATATCTGTGTTTTCTGTAGCATCTTTTCTTCATCAGAATGCATTTTAACATTTATGTAAACGACAAATGTCAAGTTTTTTGTTGTTATGTCAACTGCGCGGATCTAATAATACTGTCATAATGGATGATTATTTCTTTCGTGAACTCACTTGGTAAATAAAGTCTATTAATTTATAAATCGGTTTCAGAGACACAGGAGAAATTGACCAATTCGAATCGGTATTCTATTTTTGATGTCTACGTAATTATTTTCGTACTCTAAATTCATAATAGTAACTTTAGGTCGTGCAATAATCGATATTAGTCGGAAATAAATAAATATCTGTGTTTTCTCCCTGATCCATCTCCTTTTCATCAGAACGCATTTTAACATTGATAGGTATAAACCAAAAAATCAAACGTCAAGTGTTCATTGCTTACGCGTGGACAGGCCCTTGCCACGGACCATTCCAAATTGTGTGTGACCGTGCGAACTTCGCACCTATCTTTCAACCGTGTTTCAACAAACGGAGGAGACGGAAAACAAAAAATATTGATAGTGATGTTTGAGGGATTGTCACGGCAAACGTTAATGGCGGAGCTCGCAGGAGACGGGCCTTTACATAGTTGACATTACTAAGAGACAAAAATGTTTCAATGACTGAAGCCTTCATCATGATAGAAGAAGTATGCAAGTGATATCCATTAAGTTTTAAATAGGGATTTATGTATGTTATATTGAAACAGTTGTAATTGATGATAAGGTAAGGAATTGAATGAGAATAATAAGTTAATATCACTAAGGGAAATGTTTCCACAATGGAAAATGTTTGGCATTATGGTTAGTTGTTTGCTAGGAGATAATATAATGAAAATGAATCTACATATATATAATAATATAAAACAATGTATACAACATAACATTCCCCTCCCAGTGGATGTGGTCCCACCCGAAGCACTTCTCTACCTGTTTATTGTTTGGCAATACACTTTGGTTACAGTTGAAAACTTTCATATTTTCCAGTACATAACATATTATTAATTTTATTTTATTTCTGTACTTACAATAATTTGATTTACAGGTATTTTTATATAATATTGTGGATTATTTATAAGTTGGACATGTTCGATGGTAGTCGATGAATAATTATTGTGCTAATTAATTTTCTGTACCTTTTGTGTTCATCCGATTATGTTTTGGCTATTATTAACTTGTACATACATAATATGTTCAGCACTTGTTGGCAGCATGCGGACACCCGGTCTGGCGCTTGAACAGTGTGGAGGAGTATGTGCGGCGGCAGACGGGGTGTCCCGTGCGACCCGTGGCGGGGAGTTGTCAACTGTTGGGAGATGACTGTAGTGTGCTCGAGCTTAGTAGTTCTGTTGATCTCCCGACTCGGCCACAGGTCCGAGAGTTGTCCACTTCTCTCCCCGCCGCACCCATTTCCAATTTTGGTTACTCATTACATATTGATATGATTTACTTGGTTGTTTATTTGTTTTTGTTCTCGGTTTGTTGGCTGGTTTGTGGCGTGGTTTGTAGCGATAACTATTGGTCGGCTAGGTTATGTGTGCCCCCACGACGTGGCGCCCGTGTTGCAACAGTTTGTCCGCCAGTGGTCTGTAGTCCTTATATTTTTTATATTTAAATTATAATTTTACCGCTAATTTATTTTGTTATTGTATATTTATATGCACCGAGGCCCGACTACTACTTATAATTAAAGAGATCTCCCCACCTGTTGGTATTTAACTACAATTGTGAAATATAATAATTGTAAAGAAGGGATTGTGTCAGACCTCGGTGCAGTCCCGGGCTCGCCAATGAACTAAGCGAGTCTGGGGTCTTCATTGCCTAATACTTTACTCACTAATTGTGTTTATATAATTTAACAAAACATACTTTATTTTTGCAATATATCATTAACATCTAAAAACCCCTTACATATTTTGTTACGATTGATTATTATTACCTTTACCAATATGATTGTTATTTAATACGTTCAGTTGGGCATTATTATTACTCATGATATTGGTTATGTTTTAAACGCTTTATGTGTGGAAACCCATGATTTGATTTATATTTTCTATTTTCTAATTGTTTAAAACATCCACGTAGCACTTCCCAGACTTGATAACACATTCCACACATCCGATACCTCTTTACTTACATCTCCTTTTATAACCAACCAATCAATATTCAGTATTGACTGAATTATAAGGATAATAATCATTCTTTGCAAAAGTTTCACTTAAACGTAGTTAAGGCTCCCATGCTCTCATTCTCCATGGACGAGCTCATTTAGATAGATTGATGAATGGGAGAGACCGTGTAGCACCAAGGTGTCTCGGCGTGAATGGTGACTGAGTGTAGAGACGTCTGTCTGAGCCTGCTAGCTGTGAGATGTGTTGGCTGGGTAGTTGGTTGATTGCCGAGGTTTTCAGGTGCATGTCGCTGCGCAACATCCGGGACAATGAGGAGAAGGACTCTGCCTTTAGAGGAATGTGTCAAATGATCACCGTGAACCCAGCAGGCGTGGTGCCAGAGTTTGTCTACTTCTGTGATGCGGTCGCCTCGTGGGCACACCTCAAGGATGACCTGAGGGAGATGTTCAGCAAGGTATAATACATTATTATATTATGTACTCATTCATTGGTATTTATTTAACATTCGTCTGAAACTATTACATCTTGTTTAGTGAGTTGATTGTTGCTTGTAGTATAGTGTGTGTTGTTGTTCAGATCCTGCACAGCTTCAAGGCGCAGGTGGGAGAGGAGAACTGGAAGAGATTCAGCGACCAGTTCCCGCAGCAGCTAAGTCTACGACTGAGGGACACGTACGGCATCTAAATGCCCCTCCGGTAAGTTGACATTCTTCTGCCGGTGGCTCCGTACATTGATGTAACTTTACACACATTGCAGTGTGTTTTCATTTGAATTATTTTGTTTCAGATGATGTGTCATTAATATATCTGTGGCGCTGTCGTTTTGGACACCAAAAATCTTTGATGAAATTTCAAGACTCACCTATTGGGATATTTTCTTAGTTGCTTTCATTTGGTTTACTTGTCTTGACAGTTTCTTACGGCTCTTCATTATTTTTCCCTTTCAATATCTTTTCCAGGGCTCAAAGATTGTAAGAAGTAACTATAACTAACCCTATAGTGTTTATTTTTAACATTTGATTTACTTTACCATTTGATCTTGCAAATGTAGAAACCTCAAAGTTGTCAGTTCCCTGTAATACAATCGTACTTCATTGATAATGTTTGAAGTGAACGTGAAAGGTAGTATTTAGTTGCAATGTATTATATTTTATAATGTGTATTAATTAACAATCCTCGTGAAGTGTAGAATATTCAGTGATCACATTATTTGTGCTATTCCGTAAGCAACATTCACTCTTCGCAAGAGGCTATTATTTCAATAATCTTTTACAAAAAAAAACTCAAATTTGTGAAGTATTTTGGTAGTTAGACCTAGAACCATACAAAAACTAGCTTTTAATACTTAGAAATTTGATTTTATTTAGCTTTGTTGTTATTGCATTGAAAAAAAACATTTTTACTACCTGGCAAATGCACAAAAACTTACATGCCCATAATTAAGTAATATTTTTCTTAGTATATTATATTATGTATTGTTTAATTGTGTTGTGATAGTTGCTTACTCCAAAATTCCCATAGAAATTGCAACCATTTTAGTCTGTCATTTAAGTATTGGTTTCAATCTCAAAAGGGCTGAGTTTCAGTAATGGCCTAGCAGAACTGTTTTCTTTTAAAGTTATTTGTGGCGGTAATAGATGTTGGCTTTGCTTCATCAATCTGGAGATAAAACTATTCTTTTTACAGCCTTATCACCCTTTAAATTAACTTTTGATTGACTGCAACAAAACCGTGCTGTTTTATAGTCAGGTGTCAAAATAAAAATAATAAATAGTATTTTTTTAAGTAGTGGGAGGGCTTTCAATAATTTGATGGAAAGGAATTCACTGTTGATTTAGGAAATTGTCCGATATTTTGATGTGAATGCAGCACATGCTCGGAATGTTGCAACTGTAAAAAACTGAAAATAGCCGGCTTTACACGTTGGCTTCGGAACGAGCGTTTCGCTCGCCATTGTAACCCCTGCGCAGAAAAGTCACACAAAGAAATGTGCTGCAAACCGTTACCTTATTTTAGCAGAATTTACATTTGTGCTCGGCGGTCTGTAGCGTCGTTCCGAAGAGCGCGTGTCAAATAGCCTAATGTGTAGTGAAAAATGAAGGGTGACTTTATGAACAGGGTTAATAAATATTTGGTTCAGAATATAGGGATTTGTTCACCAACTGTTATTTTGTATGGGTAATATTTAGTGTAATCAATAATCTAGCTTGCTGAACTCGTGCAATCTTACCCAGTCAGTTACTGATGCACCGGGTTTAGTCCTTAATATTATCATGTATCATATTAATATTTTATTAAAACATTATATACATTTATAGCGCAATTATAGATCGGCAGATATAACTCGATGTTTGCTCCATTTGGGTTACAACGTTATTTCCTTATACATAAGAATCTTATTTCCTCCTTAATTTGTAGCACTGCCTTAGTGATATGATCACTAAGTCGACTCTAGAATGAGTAGTGACTGAAATTTGTTTCCAAGGTTCCAAACACCGAGCTGTATTACAAGATCTATAATATAGTAGAGGGTTTGTCTCCCTTGTATGTATGTATACTGTGACTACCTTGTATGTATTGGCATATTATATAATATTGTATTATTATGTACACATATATATCATAGCATATTGTGGCTTCTCCATTATGCTTATGTAATCCTCCCGTTGTTCAATCAACTAGATATAAGTACATTGTGTGGATGGATGTTTAGAATACAAAGCACTTTTTTGTACAGTCTCACGTCAATTAAAGTTTTCAATATCTGGAAATATTCCCATTAATTTTAGTGCAAAATCATGTAATTTAATAAGTATTCTGGCATTGGGAATTCATACTACATTGCCTATGTGTCTAAGACATCTTCTGTCTAAATTAAATAATATTGTGTTGCTACTAAATTAGTCAAAATTGGGTATAAGTGAGGAAGTGAAGCAGAGGACAGTGATTTGCATTAATTTCTCAATCAAATTTTTCACCGGCGGTGAAAATTATTCAATCATTATCATAATATTGTTGTCTCATTTTTTAATTTTGTGTTTCGCTTAGCCAATACTCTTAATGTTTATTCTAGTCATATTATAGTGCTTGGCGTTTTCAATTATTTTGTCATAGATTTTCTCCCCCAGTTGTAATGTTCATATCACGGTTCTTTCCTGAGCTTCTCACCGTCTAGTCTGGATAATTACATTGTCTCCCACTGACCACTTCACTGTTCAGTGCAGTGTTGATGTAAGTAAAGCGCCTCCCAGATGATCTATGTTCATTGTCAAACTTCAATTGACCCGTCCCAGCTATTTTGTGGACTTCTGCAGAAACAGTACCTACAGTATGGGAATACAGTGATAATCTATTAATTTTACTTTCCATAGCTCTGAACAATCGCAATATAATGTATATAAGTAAAATAAAGTTTCATTTTGCGATGAAACTGAGTTCAGAAGAGTTTAATTTAACCAAATAATTGTCAAGAGTACAGCTAAACCGCAGCGTCCATTGTGCTATCAAAATGCAATCAAATTGCCCATCAGCGGGAAGTCCCAATTGTCAATCACTTCAATTCCTTCTGTAATGGATCAATTAGTACTTGTCAACGACGTGAATTGATGCAACCATTGACAATTAGTTATCTCGGGGGCGTTTAAGGTAGGCATTTGTTGTATTGTAACTAAAATCATACTTGAACAAATTCGCCCACATATGTATTATATTTGTAAGGTCAGATCATCAATGCATCAATATGCTACACAACAGTTGCATATTTCAGACGATCATTAGTATGTAAGGTGTGATGATGAAGTAAGGTATGCGTGTGTTGCATAAAAAAGTGCTTTGGAGAAGTGAATGTGTGTGTGTGTGCTAGTATAGTAGTGTAAGTCTCCCCCCCCTGTCCTGCCTGGCAGAGACTTCTGGCCCCCTGGTGTGGTGGTGTGGTTGTGTGGAGCAGTGCCAACCCCCGAGAGAGCCGGTGTGCCGCAGCAGAGCACCGAGTGCGAGAGTGTGAGAGAGTGGTCGCGGACGGCCGAGAGCCCCGCGGTTCCCGTCTCCCGGACAGAGTATATAGTCCCGCCGAGTGTCGTCGTCGTCGTCATTGTCGCAGCCCGAGCAGCGGACGGAGCATTTTGCGTCGCGGACGGTCGTGAGCCCCGTGGCTCCCGTCTTCCTCGGGACTTCTCAATACAATCCTCGCTAAAAACTAAGTACTCTTGTTTATGTAAATCTTTATTTATACGGTAAATTAAACCCCTCGTTTTTTATGAAATATCGCCCCTTTGAAAAAGAAATGTATATTTTTTTAAGTGGAAACCTTTACTTAATCGAGTTGTAGTCTTTTATTATTTATGTTAAGTGTTGATAGATTTTATTGAATCGATTTTCTAAGATACTTTTAATAGTAATTTTTCTAAAAAGGATACAATCGTGATAATAGATTTTAATTATTCAAATATTGTAATCGTAATATAATAGATCGTCGCGGTAAAAATTCAATAGAGTCAAGTCTGAAATATTATATCTATTCTATTGTTTATGTATTTGTACCTGTGGGCGTACATGACCGGTTATTGTACGCCACCACGTGTGCTATACATATGTATGTATTGCATATTAATTGATATACGTGTATGTATATGTTATTTATTTAGTTATAGGGTCGTGTGTGGATGTGCGTGTGCGCGTGTGTTAGAGTGTTTCGCTGTAAGCAGTGCCCTTGCAGAAGTCTCGTTCCCCCCAACAAAGAAACCAACCAACCGTTCCAACCATTCCTGTGTGGTCCACGGC
This sequence comes from Limnephilus lunatus, assembly GCA_917563855.2. NCBI lineage: Eukaryota > Metazoa > Arthropoda > Insecta > Trichoptera > Limnephilidae > Limnephilus > Limnephilus lunatus. The sequence goes on from OU830600.1 coordinate 50,803,604, forward strand.
AGACACTGTCGTGGCCATATTCCTCTCTCAATTACTTAGTATCTAGAATATATTAATACGCTCTTGAAATTATGTGTTGTGCATTTTGATTCTATGTTGCAAAAAGGAAACAACCGTCTCGTTACTTTTTTGTTAAAGAAATGTATAACCTAAAGTATTTATGGGATAAAAGTTAGCTTGTGTGGTTATGATACATTGTGCGTACGCTTTTGACAGTTTGAGATTTCTCAACGCCTGTCGGGATATCGTCACGTTGTTGTGTGTCCTGTGTCCGGTGTCTCCACCGTAATACACCATCTTGCTATTTCAATTTACATGGCTTCCTAGGTGTTTTAAAGCAAACAAATATGAAAATACTAAATGATCATTGTAATATGGGAAGGTCGGTCCTTCAATTATTAGGAGGCCGATTTTCTAGAAAGCATTTTAGTTTTCTTTGGGATATAAGAGATTTACCAATTTCCAAAGATTAGTTGCTTTGTGTTTTAGGGGGTGTAATGGATAAGATATTTTTGACTGAATTAATAAAAGACACTTTGCCTTGCTGATTTTTTGCCTTGAGTTTATGGTAGACTCAATTAAACTACGTAGGTTTAGATATTATTCGAAGACTATCAGGGGAGAATGGTTTATAAACTCCATGGATTGTGCATCTTGTATCAATGTTTTAATTTGACCATTGGCCTATCTGCTGCCACTTTAAGGCGTTGGAAATGCATTAAAAAGAAAAATCTATTGGGTACCTAAGTCTCTATCATTTAACACATATACCACGAACATTAACCCCATATTTTGATGGTCATGTTTGCGGCTAATAGTCATGGTAGTGCGTGTTTAATGATGGAGAGTTAGTTTTTTTGGGAAATCATTAAAATTGGTAGGCCAAAAGGTTGATGAGACATTGATATATTTGGAAATTATTTAATCAAATCCTTCCCATATTTGATTGTATGATCCGACACTTGCGCTGTTGATGTGTAATGCTTTGTTTTGAATAACAATAATACGCACGATATATGTATTGAAATAGTAAGTACACCTTTGCAGCAGCTGAGACACTCTTCTAAAGTTGACACTGACTTAGTTTGTTTTAAAGTTCCTGACCACCGTCCCCCGCCCCCGGCTCTGTGAGGAGTTCGGGGGGCGGTGTATATATTTTAACAGTTAGTATCACACTACCGGCTAATACAATGTAATACCTGAAAAATTGATCGTTGTTACTGTATTTTTTTTAACAAATCATATAGCATTACAAATAAATAAATTCACTCTGTTCTTAATTTTGTATTTTATTTTCATCTTCTCTGTTCCCTCACCACCTCAAAAATATCATTCCATACCATAATCCCACTGGTCCTGTGCAGTATTAAATAAAAATAAAAAAACGAATAAGAGAAGAAGCAAAATTTTTTTCTGAGGTGATGGCCTAGAAAATCTAAATCTAGCACTAAATGACCTGCGTGTGTTCGAGTCAAAGTTCGTTCGGTGGCTCCATCTCATGCGGACTGGTCGAGTGGAGTTGGAGCTGATGTTTGCTGACTTCTGAATTATGGAAAACTCGTATGGAAACATCATTCTGGTGCCCTCTCCTAACGGAGGGTTGCTTTCATCAGAGCAATATATTACCTGCAGAAAATGCAAAGAACAGCTATGTGAAACCTCATTTGTATCAGTCATTTAGATTTCAGTGTCAGGACAAAATCACGCAGGGATGAATTTCACACAAGTACCAATACACACAAAGAGATTGGATAGAATTACGAGTGGTCGAGGGATAAGGCTTTCGACTAGCAATCCGAAGGACATGGGTTCGAATCCCAGCGTGCACAAGTAAATTTGATTTGTGTTATTTGACAACTTGCCTATTCATTAAAAACAATATATAGCATATTTACGGCACGTTCAAGATACTCTCAGTATAGCCCTGGTGTAAGGCCACCATTCAGAATTGAAACATTGCTTGAAATGGCTTTAGCTGTGTTTAGTGACTAGATCTGATTTTCCATAAATTTGTGAATATTTTTTTACATCACAATCATTCTACATTGACAAATTATTGTTTCTGTCTGCCAAAATTACACTTTTCAGTCAGATGATAAAATGAGCATTACCAAAAATTATGGCATATTTTCATACCCTGACAAAAACTACACAACCTATCTCAGGCCATAGACCAACCATACTCAACCTGCGGCCCGCCAAGCTTTTGTGTGCGGCCCTAAACACTTTATTATTAGGAACTTGATTTTAAAAAATCTATCATTCTAAATTTCGTATATCTTGAGATTCGTTTCGGCTTTGACGAACAGGTAGTGACATCCGAAAAGGGTGACATCCATTATGGTCCACATGATCTGGTATAAGAGAGAGATATGTTTTTAGATTTTCATGGCCAAAAGTATTTTCCTTATTTGCTTTTATGGCGTTTTACCGTGTTGCGCTTCCTCCTTCTTTAGCCAACGTTTCGGATAGCGTCACAGTGTCTATCATCAGGGCAGATGTGTAAGAGTGTTGCTATTGCACACGCAAGATTTATTCCCAAGAAACAAATATTTGACAAGCCAAGTGCATAAATAATTTATAAATAAAAGTGCCACTTCTAGAAACCACCGCATATTGTTTTGTTAGGTGGTTAGGGGGGGGGGGGGGTTGATGACAGTGTTGCGGCCCGCGTAACTTAACAAATACATGTATGTGGCCCGAAGAGAAAAAAGGTTGAGTATCATTGTCATAGACCAATGACTAAATATAATACCTAAGAGAAGGACTTGGCATACTGATCCAAATACATGCGAACATTCATTAGAAAAATGGCGTTACATTCAAATGGTTTCTATGGTTATATTCAGTTTATATGATAAGTAATAAATATTGGTTCCAATTTGGGAGGTGGGTATGGGTACCGCCGCCCCGGGAACCATTTATTGGATGACCAACACCTCTTCCATAGGTTCGCTACGTTTGGTGACTTAGCAGGGGTGCGGTTTGTCCGGTTCTGCCCACCAGCTGCATGGCAGGCCGGATCGAGAGAGAATGGTTGAGGGAGTCCCTTTGACTTCTTCAGCTTCAGCCGTACTCTCAGAACATCGCCTTGCACCGCAGTGGGAGGGATGGATTCATACTTTCGTCACTCCTGGACACACTGATTCCCAGATTCCTACCCACCCCTATTACCCTTTTCCTTCCCAGAACTTCCTCTCCTTCCTTTCTAAAAATACCCTATACACAACCTCCCCAAAGAAGATATACCTAGGCCCTTTCGGGAATTACTTCCCTCAAGGCCTCTTAAGTGGAGCTAATATAAACAAATGCTTGGCCGCCATTTTTGTCTAACCGTTTGGACAGACTATTTTATTGTTATGCCAAGTCCTCTCTTTTATAGTCATTTTCAAAGACCAATGCACGCCACTAACAGAGAGATAGGTGGCAGTGTTGGGCCCATAAAGGCTGAAAGCTTTGCCTACAATAAAAAAATGCCAAATATGCAATAAAAATCGCTAAAATATGCACGAAAATCCATAAAAAGGGCCAAAATATGCAACATGAAATAATACAGGAAGTCGTGTTTTTAAATATTTATTTTTATTTTAGTAAGCTATTAGTTCTCAAGGATAACAATCGTATTTTCGAAAATATCAATTTCAAAATGTATTTGACAATGAAATTTACAATTTACCTTTAAAAACGTAGGTATATGACTAAATACTGTGCTTAATGTTCTGTAGACAAATTGTGTCTATGATCGCTTAATATATTTTTTATTTTTTTTTTAATTATTTAAGATAATACATATAAGCACAAAAATACTTTTTTTTTTTTACAGTTTGAAGTACCTACAATTTCTTTTAGTACCTATTATTTTTTGGTATATACCACCTCACTAGGCTGAGCCTGTTCCGAGGTGGCAGGCATTTTTGTAAGAGGAAAGGAGCGTTCTACGTCTACTGGGTGCGATTTTTGAACTTATTGTGTCGGGCAAAATTTCACCTGCCCCGTTGATGAATTTGGCACAAGGTTTCAAACCCTGGGTTATTATTCAATAAGTTCTCACTTTTCTTTGAGTTTACTCGGGAATAGCTTTGACAACGAGGAATTCATAAGGCGAATTTTCTTCATAACCTGAATAGATTCATCAACGCCAATCCATGAGTTTCAAGCGTTTTTAAACGTATGTAGGCGAAATGAGTGCTAATCATAGCTAGTTTTTTTTTAAATACTAGCATCGTCAAACGCTTCTTTGCACTGGAAAACTGCCGAAGCCTCTGAACTATCGAAGTCATTGATAATACCCTTGATGTCACTATGTGAGGCATCTGAACGATGAACGAGATCGAGCGTAAATATGCAAGATCTCAATTTTTTTGCTAAAATATGCAATTACAGCTGAAAAGGGTCTAAATATTCAAATGCATATGCATTTGCATATAATCCGGTCTCTAATGATAATATACCTAACTAATTTATTTTATTCCGGAATGCGAGAATTTAGTGCAATCCCACACATTCCATAAGTATATATATCCAGGGGCGTGCACTCCATATAGGCACATAAGCACTGCCTACCCTGCCGTTGTAAAACATAAGCATGTAAATAATATTATAATTTATTAAATAATTGCTAAAAATAAATACACACTTTCAAAAATAAGCGCGAAAAAGCTGAGCAACCGAAACTATGCGAGCGCCACATCAAACGGCATACTACGAACGCAGCATAAACTGGAACTCGAAACTGCAAGTGCGCTCTCCGACTGCCTCACTAAAATGCGGTCCAAGCTCCAAGCAGGAATTATTTCTGACTAGAGCTAACTTCATACAAGACATAATTCAATGTTTACAAAATGCACAAAGCATAGAGTAGAACTGTCGTTTTGAATTTGCTTATATGAGGTTTTTTTTTTAGTATTAAGCAGTGCTTTCTAGAACAAAATTAGCAAATGGTAATCAGTGACGACAAAAACATCTGTTGTTATGTACTTATATCAAATAGTTGTCTTTCATAAATGATAATTGTCGGTTGAAAAACGATTGTCTTCTTTAATTCTGAAATTATTGGATAGAATATGGAAATTTTAACCTGTGAAACTTGTTGTATTTTCCAACTGCCTACTCTGTATATATCCATACCTACAGGTGAAAAATATAAGCACAAATCAAACCAAAAATGTAGGTATATACAAATGGAAAAAAATACGTAAAAGGTCTGTAGCATTATTCGAGATTGATGGGCCAATAATTTTCTCCAGTGTTCTTCGATGCTGGAATCTGGAGTCTGGCAGGATTTCACAATGAGGACAATTCCAGAGTTGTGTATCCTGTCCCTTAATCCTGCCACCCGGGTTCTTGTGAGGGCTGCAAAACCAGGAACTCGTCTCTGTAGAAGCACTACAGTACCTATCTGGGAAGCAGTGGCGGACTGAAGGGGGGGTGGGGGAGGGCGGCCCGTCTCTGGTCCTGGGAGGCTCCAAACGCCTCAAACGCATGCTCTCGCCAAATGTTTTAAAGAAATTCGAAAAATTGACGGAGATACAGCATTTTATGTGAAACCGTTTGAAACAGTTTGTATGTTGAATTATCTTTCAGCAAAATTTTGAATGCGTTTTTCTCGAAACACGTTTTAATTACGGAATATTTTCATCGTTCATAAAAAAAATTGGAAGGAATAAAATAGATTTAAAAAAATCCCTGCGTGGTGCCATAGTGACTGGATTTTCGAACAGTTTAACAAGCAACAGGGTTGAAAACAAAACTAGGTTGAAAAATTCAGTTTCGAAAAGAAGGATAATTCAACATACAAATTGTTTACAACGGTTTCATGTAAAATGCTGTATCTCTGTCAATTTTACGAATTTTCTGAAAACATTTGGTGGAGAGCATTATTAACAAATGCTTCTTTCAGAATATGAAATTTAAAAATGTCAATTTTTTTTACAGAGTCCTGGTGCTTTAAAGCCTTTTTTAGAATTTGATCGCGTTGGAGGCGTTTAGAGCCCCCCCAGGACCAGAAGCCCGTGTGAACTGAATAAAAAGCTCGTAAAATTACATCAACTTCTTAAACTAGGAGTAGGTCTCATTCAGCTTTGCCACCCCAGACCTCTGACGGGCTTAGTCCGCCACTGCTGGGAAGGCTAAACATCAAGCGATAGGCGTTTTTATACTGTACGTGAAGCTTTTTCATGCGGCTCTTCTTATAAAATGCATAGCAAAATTGCCATTTACCAATATATATTCAATTATTTCCACCCGAACTTGAAAAACTCCACACCGCCCTTTCGTCATAGAGCAAAGCACTTCAATGGTAGGTAGTGTAGGTACCTACCTATCTCTCTAAAAAAAAATTATCAAAATTTCTGCCTTTATTCTAATTATTTTTAATCCGAAATAGGCACATGCATGCAACAAAAACAACACGAAAATCACCTAATTGCAGTATTGCTCTAGCGCAAAACAATCTAAAAAAATAAGCAGCAACCAGCAGGGGCTTCCCGTATCCCCCTCTGACGTATCTCCTGCCGCTGCGCGCTGATTGGCCCTAACAAGATTAGCATCGGTTGTTTTGTCTGATTGCTGCGGCCTGTACACTGTACACCCCCTCCCCTCTACCCCCGCCCCTTGCACCCGGCAACCCCTCCCCGAGCCGCTGAGAATTGGATCAGCACCTACCCCGGCTGCATAGTAGACAGTCGAACCATCTGAACAAGGTGCTTTTCCGGGTCCGCAGCGTTTATATTTTGAACACGAAAAAAACAGATTTTTCTAAACATTTTTTTTTTAAAGTAAGAACTAAAGATAAAAATAAGTTTTTGTGCAGGTACCTACGCCAGTTCTACATTTTAACCCCTCAGGCCTCGGGCTTATATTTTCGGAAAGTCCAAATATTTCCGCTTTTCAATAAAATCCAAATAAATGGAATATTTCTGAAAGCTATAAACTGTTTAGTTTTTGAAAGGCGATGAAATACGCTTCTAATTTTATAATTCGAAATTGAAATTTGAAAATTTTGAATAAATACAAAAAAAAAATTTTTAAATGGCTCACCTTACGTTTTTCTAACAATATTACTGATAACTAGACATCGGATTTTATGCATTTGCATATTTGCATATGCAAATGCATATAACTCTCTAATTATTGCGTTAAGAGCGCATAACCAGCCAGCGGACGAAAATCCACATTTCGTCGAAAGATGTTCTTACGATCGTACAGGGCGGTTCCAATGAGAAAGATAAGGTATTCTCCGTACCAGCTTTTTAAAATTATAACTCAATATCGATTTTACTTCATTCCAAAGTTGCTTTAATTTATACCTGCATCCAAAAATGCTGAAAGGCGTGACGATAAAACTATTAAAATTATGTACTTTTTGTAATTATTTTTTGATCATAAGTATTTATCATTTTTTAATAATGTCTTAGCAAAATTAGAATGTAAAAAAAATCTGAAATATATATGTCGGTAAGTGCGCAAATAAATGCACAAACGGACCAATTTTCGTCAAGAAACACATGTACTTATATATTTTTTAATAATTTTATTTAAACTAAAATTAAAATTCTGTTACATACGTTTACCAGATAATATATTGATTTATTTTACTGCATGAATATATGATTTGAAATGGGTGTTGTATAATACATGTACTTTTTTGAAAATTTAACAAATCCGCCAATGACCTATGGTATGACTTTATTATACTAAAAATTATGATTTTTTCTGAAAATTTAAAACATAAGTTTACTAGATTAAAGAACCATCTTTCAAAACCAATTTATAATTTTTTGTGGAAAAGAGTCAATACGTCTAAACACTGATTTAAAAATGACATATTTCTGGTGTTCTCTGGTAATTCAACCTTTTTTTCCCAATCGTGCATATTTAGCATTTGAAGACGCATCCATTTAACAGAAAATTGCCCTCATCTCAACACATTTCCACAAGTTACCAGTTGCCATAGAAAAATTGGAAACAAAAAACCTCCTCTATTTAAATCAATAGAAATACTGGAAACAATTATGGAACTCGCCAACGCCCTTCCCAATTCAATATCACAAAAGATTGGTCAAATTTTAGACGCTATTTTGTTTAAATACCCGAGTCTTGAAGACATGAAGAACATTAATGCCTACATCAACGGCACAGGTCATACCATGCCTAAACAGGTATCTCCAGAAATGCTGCCAAATTTAAAATTTTGTTCAATGACGTCAGTTGACATAGAGATGTCGTTTTCGGCGTACAAATTAATACTGGGTGACAAACGTCATAAATTTGCGCTTGAAAATTTGGAAAAATACTTTATTGTATATTGTCACAAAAACTATGCATAATTTTAAGAATATTTCACTTGTTTTATCGTCTTTAATTAAAATATATAAAAATTAAAATGGTTTTTTGATTTAGCATTGTGCATATTTTGGGTATAATAAGAGTTTTTAGTGCATATTTCGGCCTTTTTTAGTGCATATTTGCATGCATATTTTGGCACTTTGTTAGTGCATATAATCCGATGTCTACTAATAACGAATAAAATAAAAAAAACACTTATTTTATTAGACAAATGCATTATAGAAGTTATCGTAAACCGACGTTTTTTTGTCGTTTCATGCAAAAATATTGAATAAAAGATTCCCAAAGTTGCATAATATTTTTTTCCAATTTGCGATCGGAAACTTTAATTTCAGAATAGTGAACATTTTAATTATTCTGCGGTTAACTTTTAGATTCAATTACTACCTACTACATTACTAGCACATCTTTTTCTGTTTTAAAATTCTAGGTCAACCTATTTTCAGCTCCCAATATAATTTTCATCAATTTCCCGTAAAGAAATTGACAAGACGTCTTATTCATTGTTTGTTCCATATTTTATTCGTAAATGTTTCTGAAATAAATATTGTATCTGAAGAATAGTGAACCTAGAATGAAAAAGAAAGTTAGATAGGTAGGTACTTGCTTTTATAAAATAAAATAAACACGTTTTTTTATAGAAACATTAATTTAATGATTTAACTTATGTCTAGGTATGTGTATGTACATTTACAGCTAAATTAGATAACATTTTTACATTAAATAATATTGTGCTCATTGTTTAATGTTTGAGAGATTTTTCTTCACAAAATACAATAATTTCTGAATAAAAAAACTCTAAACTTAATTGTATTTACAAGCGATCCAAATATTTCCAACTTTGTTTATAAATTCACCCAAACGTTTAAGTATAGAATGCCAGTAAAAATAAAGAGTTTCTTTAAATTATTATTTATAAGAAAAGCCATTTAATTTGTAATGCGTCGATGACACAGGGCGAGTTTACAAGCTACTATCTCGGAAATTCACTATCTGTTAGTAAACTCGCCCAGTGTCATCGTGTTACTTGCTAACTAGCAGATTGTTGACAATCCACGGAAAAAGTTGAAAGGTCCTCAACTTTACACGCTACAAGCCGACTCGTGATTAGTTTATTTGTGTTTCCAATATGGCTGCCAAAAACCAGCTGATTTTGACTGTCAACTGTCTGAAGGATTAGTTCACGTTATTTCCGCTATTGGCGCTAGCAGCTACGTGCGAGTCCAGTTTCCTACAAAAATGTCGCGAGCTACTGAGCGAGTCGACAGTTTTGTGTGTCATCATGACAATCTCACTCGCCGATTCACCCGCTTTTAAATTTAGTAGATAGTAGCTTGTAAACTCGCCCTGTGTCATCGACGCTTTAGATTATGAATATCACGGAAGTCAGTAAATAAAGAGTTACAAACAAATACAACGTACAAAATGATTAATTACTTTCCGACTTTCCCTTCAGGACCCATTTCGTCATCAAATCCTTTCACAACGCGTTCAGTCAACTTTGCGGTAGGTAGGTAGGTACTGCGAAAAGATATGGAAACCATTTTATTTTTAAATTTGTATAAACGAATTTCCAAATCTTTTCGCAATATCGCAAGGTTGATTGAACGCGTTGTGAAAGGATTTGATAATGAAATGGGTATTGAAAGGAAAGTCGGAATGTAAATAATCATTTTGTAAACACCACCTTCAGCTTAATTATTTTTCGACGGAATCTACTAAAGTTGCCTATAGCTCAGAACATCTGCACCGAAACAGTCTGTAGCAGAGCTTTCACCAGCGAATTTTCGAAAACCTTTTGATACATAATATAAAATTCCGGAAACCCGATAAATAAATTTTAAAAAGTTGCTAGTGGTTTGATAAAACATACATGAATTATAATTGAACTAATTTTTGGTAGGAAAATGAATGACACTACTGTTATAGTGTCGCTGAAAGTAAAAATACCTAAATATTTCATCGTATACACGTTAAGAAACCTATTTATTTAAGAAGGTACATATTATTGCATACTGTTATGTAATCAGGGTTATTAACACCATTGTATGAGAACATCACAAGAGAGGCTTCTGCGATTAAATGGTTTTCAGATTCATGTTCAAAACGAACGAGGGGGACAGTTTCACAGAAAATTTTGTTTTGAATTTAAGGCTAAATACCTAGCTAACTAATCTAAGATAAAATTAATTTGGTACGTCTAAATTATTTAAAACCCAGAACCTACCCCCACCGGAGAGGGTATTTGTATTTTTATTGTTATTTATAACATATAACTAGGCTACAAAATAGTGCAATTTGTCAGGATTTTCGAGGTAATAATAATTGTGCAATAATAATTGTCACAAAAGAGGTGTATTTGAAAACTTTCGCTACAGCTTTTATGAAAACACGATGGAATTTAAAAAAAAGTTGATTTTAAGAGATATTTGTAGGTTTTTGTAGATTACGTCGTTTAATTTTAAACCATCGTTATATTATGTGCCGTACCTTAGATTAGTTAAGTATTTAGCCTTAAATATAAAAAAAAATTGAATGAAAATTGAAGTCTCTCAATCGTTTCTCGTATCAAACGGTGGTTTTTGGCTCATTATCAGGGGAGTTCGGTCCACCCTATACCGCAGATTATTACAATATGCGAAAATATCGCAATCAAATGGTTATTCTATCCGTATAGTATAAACCAGTGGAGTGCGGCTGCGTGTTGCCCCATGGTTGTGGTGTGGTTTTCGGTGCCCCCCTATCCCGGGGGCTGTGGGCGCTCCGGGGACCGGGCCAGGAGCGCTAGGGCTGCGGCGTGACGGCGCGCTTTGAGTCGGAGGTCTGCTATGGACGAGGATTTGCAGCGCGCGAGGGAGGCCAAACCCAGTGGGGAACCGAACAGGCCGGCTGCTGCTGCGTACTGTGGACAACAAAATAATATTTAAGAAAGAATAATAATTTATTGGGTGATTATCATAATGTAGAAGACACTTTCAGTACCACCCGGGTCAGGGCCGCCTTAAACCGTGAAGGGGTCCATGTGCACACTGAGTTTGGGAATCTTTTTGAAAGCCAAAAACCTAATAGGTAGGTACATAGGAAAATAGCAACCCACAAAAGAATGTTACTGTAATTTTATCGATGGGGTTCTTACAAGTCAGTGCTATAGGTACCTACCTAATTCCTAATCGTGATTGGAGATATGAGCATTAAAAAGGTAAACATAATTAAAAAAATTAAATAATACCGCTATTATCATTTTGAATTTTTATTACTTACACAATTTAAGTATGAAAATATTCTTTTGAATTTGGAAAGGTCAAATAAAAATCACCTGTACATGGATGTAAAGGGACGTACTTGACTTACTTTAAAACCAGTGATTCCTGACATTATTTGGAGTAAAAAATGTAAATGAAATTTTTTTCTCCGATGACATTTGATTTCATGTTTTTCTCCAAATAATTGCAGGAATTACTGGTTAAAAGTTAGCCAAACACGTCCATTAACACCAAGCGTATATATAAATTTAATAAAAAATATATATTTGTAACTAACTACCTACAATAAAAAGGTTTTTAAAATAGCGAATACCACAAATTACTCCCAATTCCTCAATTTTCGTCTTACGGTCAGTTAGTTACTTTCTGATTTTGCAATGGTCGTCAACTAGTTTACCTGTTGCGCTGCAGCAGACAGCACCGCCGGGTCAAAGGGCGAGAAGGCGGCCTGCGGGGGCTGGTGGGGCGCGTGCCCCGGGTGTCCAGTGTGCCCCGGGTGGGCGGGGTGTCCGGTGGGTGGGCTGGCGTAGGGCGGGGGCGCGGGCCGCAGCCGCAGCGCCGGCACGCTAACGTAGGGTGCCGCCCTGCACGGCTCGAGGGGCGTGCCGCCCGGGGGGCCTGACAGCACTAGTCCTGGAAAGATAGGTGTTTTAATGAAGAGTTCAAGGTATGGTTTACTGTCTTTAACCAAAACCACCTCAACCCAGGCTAGGACACTGAATCTAGTTGGCTTGCTATTTACATAGGTTTCACCTACAGAAATAAGTTATAAGCTATTCTTCATTACGCCACTAATCAATTTTGAAAGAAAAATCCCTGCTAGTCAAACTCTGAAAAGTAGTTTATGGGGACTTTTTTAACTTTGTTAATTTGTTAACTTGTAAAAACCATTAAATTCGAAAAAATATAAGTATAAAATGTCAATATGATCAGTGTCCTGGACTGGGTTGAAGTGGTTTTGCTTTAAGAGTGTGGTTTTTTGCCATTATTTACGGACCTCCAAACAGTCTACAGGCCCTACAGGTATTCTACGGTGTTAAAAAGACGTCACGTTGTTCCTATCAAGTCAATAACTTTAAGGATAATAATTGTGATTTTAATTTTTAAAAAACCTTTCGGGATTATTTAGAAATGGTCCTGCCGTTGAGAGCTCCTTTGTGACCTCTCTCTCTGTCACATGCGTCGTTTATGAGAAAGATAAAGTGGCTATAATAGAGCTACCAGCGGTATGCCTATAAGTTGATAATTTACCTATTAATAAATGAATGAATAATATAATATGGTACACCTACTTCCGAATGTGATAATCCCAGTGCAATCGGTTTTACCTACGTAGGTGAAAAACGTACAATCAAAATAAATTCAATCGACACATGGGAGACAAAAAATAGTATAGAAAAAAAATGCAACAGCGCTCCAATTTCAACATATTAACAAACGGATCGTCACTTCACAGTTTTGGAACCTATTCGTCAGCAGACAGAATTCACTAACCGGAGCAGCGTTCCGGTTTTCTCCGATTGAATTCGAGCACTGATAAAGCAAAAATAATATGAACCATTCCTTACATTTTAATAAGATAATACAAACATTTTTGGGATTCTTAGTAGGGTTAGACCACCGGAGCGATTTTGTTCGAAAAATGGAGGACTTTTATTTTTATGCGATTGATAGCGGTCCAAAAATGGACCACATTTTCCTACCATTCGTAAAACATTTATGGTAATTATTTAAAACATTTCATTGGCCAGCCATTTATTTTAAAACAAAGCTATTGAAATGCTTTATTTATTATGACCATGATGTCGCTAATCCAATCTTCGTAGACTATTTTAGAACAATGTAAAAAAAAAAAATTTAAAATATTTTTTCTCGCCGAATTTTTGATCAGCTGTTTACGGATAAAATTTAGTCCTTTTTCCATAAATATGCACCTTTCATTATCAAGTATACCACAGAAAACATACAAAAATATAAAATATTCTATGTTGACTCGATTAAGTATCCGATTAGATTCGCGCGGTTATAAAATTTACGATTTTTTAAATATTTTTTTTTATAAATCCTACAAATATGAAATAAACGGTAAAATACGTGTTAACTTATTGGCTATGTAGCAATATAATAAGTTATTATATCTGTATGTTAAAATTCGAAAGTATTGTATTTTAATGTAATTTTTTTAAATTGATCTTCTCGGAAATCTCTAGCAATCGAGGCTGATTTATTTATTTCGCGTGATCAATCCAGTGGTTAGGTATTTTTAAACAATATGTGTATTTTTTTTACTTATAATTAAGGCAGATAATAATATTTCCGAAACACGTCATGCCGACATCAAAAATCTCAAACGGTTTTTGTTAACCGTTCGAAACTCGAAAATTTTATACCCCTGATTTTTTCCGGCTAAATTATCACCATTTTATTTCTATGAAACCCTTTTTATATCAATATCATTTCAGTAGTTAATACTTATTTAAAAATGTTAACATGAACCACCCTTTAGATTAGACCAAAAGAACCTTGGAAAAACATTTCACAATTTCAGCATATTATTTATAAATATTTTACGGTGATTTTTCACGTGTAAGAGCTAATAAATATTTAAACATATGATTACATAACTTTTATATGAGAGCCATTAGGGCAAAAAACGAACAATAAATTAAAGCAAAAAACCAACCAAAATCCTCGATACATGCATCTCACCCCTAGTCTACAAGGGTTGAAAACTTTAAACACAATTTCATGGCAATTGATTAAAATGAACATAATATTTTTTCAACCCCAAATAACAATTCGCCAGATTCCAGTCGTTATTTGAGAGTGGATAGTGTTCGGTGGTTCAATAAAAAGTTAAATCGTCAAAACCACCCTTTGATGGCCACCCTAATATAACAGATGTTGCCGCATTTTTACGAATTGATTTTGAATAAAGGGTATAAATATTTAAAAAAATATATAGCTTTTGATTAAGTAAGTACGCACTTCAAATATGGAAATATTTTTATATAATTTTCCAAGAATGCTCATAGAAAATGGTATAATTCCTTGAACTTGTTGTGAATGTGTCAGCACTGCAGTTTTATAATTGGAAAATTAAAGTTGGAAATTAAAGTGCAAGCATATAGAGAGAAAAAAGTATAGTTAAATAAAAGTTTTGCAAATATACACAATCAAAAATATTGGTTCTGTGAACAGAAGACCTGGCGTCGAATAAAGTATATTCTAATTTTCCTCAAGGCCTCCTGTATGGAGCTCATGTAAAAAAAAAAAATTTAAGTTTGGAATTTTGGATTTTTTATGAATAAAATGATTAGGTACGCAAAAACAGACCGGCGTTTCGTCGGCTTAGTGCTTTGATACCATAATATACTTGACCGGCGATTCGCCGGCTTCGTGTGTCAATGGGTTAACTGGGGTATTTACTATTTTGACGGGGAAAGTTTTTTTTTATTTTTTATTAAATAAAACATACAACGAAGTTGCACTCCCATGAGTTATCAAAACTCATTAAGAGATCGCCAATTGGTACTTTTAAGAATTTAAACCCAACTCAACCCAATATGTAGACACAATGTATGAATAAAAAATTTACAAAACATTTCACAGAAGCAACATACAGACACAAACATATGAAGAATCACTTTACATATATTTTACAGAAACATGTCTTATAAGATTTTATGAATTTGTATAACAGACTCATTTGATTTATGTACTTTTGGTTTCATAAAGTTAAAATAAAGTTTCCTCCATGATGAACTAATGAGATGGATTAAGAAATGCATAAAAAAAAACAAAATCAGGAAAATACAATATAAGGTACGGGCTCAAAAATATACAGACCTAATACAAGATGTTTACATACAAATACATGACCATGACGAGATTTAAGAAAGGTATAAACCGCGCCCATCATATTATAAGTTTAGTATTTGAAGATAATCAGGGCTATCAGAACAGAGTTTGTACCTACTCATGACTCGTTTTCCAAATAACATTTGAAAAAATATGTTTTCAATATATCATTTCGAGATTTGTTGGAGGCATATACCTGTCTCAAATTTTCAGGCAGTTTGTTATAGTTAGTGTAGGCAATGTATTCTAATGATTTCAGTCCGAACTTTGTTGAGTGTATTTTTGATATGTGTAGTTTGTTGTGTTGTCGTGTATTATATTGGTGAACGTCGTTGTTATAGTTCAGTTTTATTTTTGTGTGGGTGTTGCACTGAATAATATTTAAAATGGTGTTTGTTATCTCAAAGCTACGAACAATCTTAAATGGCAATACAAGTGCGTGACGGTAAATATCTTTAACAGGTGTATCCCAAGGCAAGCCAAAAATGTTACGTAGGGCTCTATTTTGGATTATTTGCACCTCCGATATCATTTTTTTGGTAGCAAAACCCCAGATACTCGAAAGGTATGCCAAGTGGGAGTGAATCCAGGTTGGAAGTTGTTACCAGGACCACTGCTTTTGTTACCTACAACCATCGTCAGAAGTGCAGTCGTTTTTTTAAAGGCGTCTGGGACTATCCACGGGATGCTTGTAGATCATTATGACGACGAGTGGTCAGGTAGGTACTATTATTATCATCGATACGGGGATCGTCTATAAAGTTCGGCCTTATTTCTATAAAAGCTCTCAAAGTTTCGCCTTAGGGGGCATCCATTAATTACGTGAGCAGTTTTTTTTCCAATCTCCCCGCGTCGGTGAGATAAATTCGTATATTTTTTTCAAGTAACGTGAGATTTTGCTGGACCCCCCCCCTACCCGTTTGTGCTGACGTAATAAATGGATGCCCCTTATGTCTATAAAAAATAGCCAAGTTCCTTGTTCCAAGACAGGGTTATTACTGGATCTATGGCGATGACTTCAGGTGCTCAAACTACATAAGAGTCAATTGAACCAATTTCTGAGAGCTTTATATATTTTTTTCAATTTCCCACTACACGTTTCTAGTTCGTACAACAGTTTTTTGTGCAATCACTAGAAATCACTGTGTTGGGGGTAGCGTGGGGTAGCAGGGGGCATGATTTGTCTTGTCGGGCGGCGTTAATCTGTTTAGTGCGGGAGGAATGGGGAATGGGGAGAGATGGTTTGGGGTAGTGGGGAGCTAACCGGGTGGGGATCGGACACCATCGATACTAAATGGCCGGTTGTTGTGTTTTAGTGCGATGTGTAATGGGCTCCGACTGTGACATATCCACCTGACTCCCATTGAATCATGTAAATGAAATTTCCGACTTGATTACAATTTTATTGAGAAAACAATAAAAACCTATAATTTCCACCTGTACTATGTAATTGTCTGTCTATCCGTAAAACTTATCAAATTAAAACGACTGTACGAAATTATTCTTTCGAACATTGTCAGCTTAAAAACATGATAATATAGAATTTATTGTGGTAGGTACCGTCTCTTAAATTAGAAATAGTATTTTCCTCTATACTTGAATGTATTTTATTATTTACTAGCGCAGACCCGTGATGGTCATAAATGCGCTATTGCGTACCAATATCTCATTGAAACGTGTTCTACTATTATCATGCGAGTAGCAGTGCGCGAGAACCGGATTCGGTAGTTTGAGTTCATTAGTAACAGAGCGTTGAACGGCTGTTGAAGGTAAATAAACAAAAAATAAAAAAGCGGAACCAATTTTTTCGCTTCATATCTCGTCTAAATAATATTATAAAACAATGAAGATACTCTGAATTCTCGACAAAGCAATTTCAATTTTGAAAACGGTAATGAAAATAATTTTTTGTTAAAAATATTATGTTATGGGTGTACAATTTTGAAAGTGATTAAAATGATTCATAGAACCGGAATACAGTCACAACTCAAAACCGAAATTTTAATAATATTTATTTTTTGCACCACGTTCCAAAGCCTTCCACGACAACTCAAGAAAGTGACATTTCATTACCTACCCCTTTAAAAATAAATAAAAAATTATGATTTTTTTTTTAAATATGTCGTAACCTAACCTAACGTAAACTATTTACCAATTTAAAAAAAATCATCACTTTCAATGACTTCAAAGGAGGTGATTAAGTTGGACGTTGTTGAGTTGCCGTTCTTAGTTACCGTTCGTGGTAGATTCAGAAACGAAACTGCTTGAAATGGTATTAGGAATTATCCATTTCTAGGGACCACATCTGATTAGCCAGGCCCTGTATTCATTTAGCCCAACCTTTCTCCTCCCCTCCCTTCCCCACTTTCTTTTTCCACTCAAAATATCCCATACATGGGATGCCATAGTCTCATCGTACCCGTACAAATTGGGACTCTCACCTAAATTTATAATTATCTAAAGAAATCTAAAAATTTTTGTGTAAAAAACATATTAAAAGAAGGTACCTACTATATTGTACGCTACTGGAACTCGCAAATAAAAATTAAATAATTTTTATGTTTAGATTCCACAGCTTGCTCCACACCCCCCTCTGTTCCGCAGTCACTTATTTGATTAACTCGGGTTGTTTAATGCCCCCTCGCCATTTTTTACGTGTCCCCCTTATGATTATTTTTTTACATTTATTTATGTTTATTCGGTTAGTCTCGGACACGCCGTGCTCCGTAGGGCTATGCCCCCCTCTCCCCCACCGCACTTACATACAACAGGTACTGCTAAATCAATTATCTCATTTTGGAAAAAAATGTGGGCAAGTGCTTACCTATCTAATTATTTAATAAAGTTTTTTATTAGATTTAAGTAGGTGCTGCGAATGACGGACATGTACAAATTGGACCATTTATATTGTTAGGTATAGTGTCTTTCATTGATCTAAATAGTTTTTTGTACGGTGATCGGATAACTCCAGAATTAACTCGACTTAACACTTCTTATGAAAAGTCAATCAAAGTGATGAACAAAATTTGTTAAGTAGATTACTATAAATTAGGTTATGGGATATATTTTTATTTTTTCATAAACTTTAATGACTTTTCAAAGAGGTGTTGAGTTGAGTCGATACTGAGTTGGCATGGAACCATATATGTACATACTTGCCTAGATTATTTTGAGTTTGTACCAATTATTTAGTATTCAGATTTAACTCAGAGGTCGCGGGTTCAAAACCCGGCTTGTGCAAATAATATTTATGTATTACATTGTGTTATTTCATTATACCTAAGTATCGAAGTGAAAGATACTCAGTATCGTTTTGGATTCTAAAGAAATCACCACTCTGAAACGAAACGTTACTTGTAACGGCTTTTTTACATTAGCACTGCGGAAAATAATTACCCTCAGGGCCAATGCCATATTTGGGAATGCTGTGTAGAGGTTATTTTTAGGAAAGGAAGGAGAGGAAGTTCTGGGAAGGAAAATGTATGGGTCAAAAGGTGTCCCTCAAACAATCTTCCCATCTGGCATGCTAAGACCCGGAAAAACCACACCCCATAAATCCGGGCACCTCTGCTATGTCACCAAACGTAGCGAAAAACTTGGGGTAGAGGTGTTGGATATCAAAAGAATGGTTACCGGGGTGGCGGCACCCATGCACGCCTCCTAAATTGAAAACTTTTTTTTGTGACCAGGTCTGAATAGTCCGGAACTTCATACCTTTTCCTTACATTCGTTTCCCTTCCCACCACTTTCTCCAGTCGCCCAACATTTTCCAATGGGGATTCTATTGTTTCGATAGCAAAACATTAATTATCAAAATGACAACATGTTTTATAAAAGCTTTCGAAAATTTGTGAGACGCGCCTGTAATGTTTCACAAACAAAAAAATCTGTAAATACGTCTTAAAAAAACTAACTTGCTTTCTATTTAGTACGAAACTTATTTCTTTATAGTACGAAAACGTCACCAACCGCCCTTGCTTTAATAATAAAATTATCAAAATATCCGAGAAGATTGTGACTCTTTTTTTCCAGAATTATATGTTGTACTTCTTTTCTTTAAATCCACTCATCCTGACCTCCAATATTAAATCCTCTAATGTAGAAGCAGTTAACCTGCTTCACCCCAACACATCGGCATGGGGCCACCGCCCCCCCCCCCCCCCCGTACTGCCCCCAAGAACTTCGGGGGGCGGAATGGGCCCCTTGGGGAATTATTTGATTTGATTGCACCCCCCTCGCCCCCTGACCCGGCCAAGGGGGAGAGTTTTTATCCCATCCGACGAAGAACATAATCACTGCAAAGTGTTACGGTTTAAGGAACAAGAGAAAGTGATACAATGGGATTTTTAGAAGTACGCGAGTATTTTCTACTTGAGTGCAATCTTACCATTATATTATGTAATTATTTTAAAATTGTATTTATTTAAATCCAATTACATAATAGGCTTACTGCAATGTAAAAACAGTTATAAAAACTAATTATCTCAAATGTTTCCGTTTTGATTTTTTATAAACTTTGTTGTTTATTTTATGACAATAAATCATTAGTGAGCTATAATTAACAGATACTAGCTGGTTCCCGGCATGTTCAAAGAAATAAATTGTTTCTCCCTGCATGTCCTTTCCCGTGCTTCCCCGTTCCCCGTTCCCTTCCCCTCCCGCTTTCCTGTTCCACCTTCCCCACCTTCCCTCTCCCCTCTCCCGCTCCCCCGTCCCGCCAACCCCCCTCCCGCGTTCCATTATTCAGTCCCAGTACATTCAGTTTTCAAACAGCTGGCTGGCTGGTGGGCTGCGATTTCTGCGCAATTTTCTTAATTTTTCTTTCCTTAAAAACCTTCTACAAAGCATTAGAAAACTTTTAAAAAAGTTGAATGAAATAGGTAAAGTCGTTTAGAAGATATGTCGTGACCAAGGGAAACAGGGATTCACTTTTTATATATATAAAAGATTTATTTTTGAGAAACTGACAGCAAATCTTAAATTATACATACATACATTCGTCTATTTCTTTAAAAATGTTAGAGATATATTAAATATAAAACAACTGAAACAAGTTTACTGTGCTCTCATACAATCATCACTGGAATATGGTATTATTAGCTGGGGAAGTGCCACAAATACTTGCCTGGAGCCTTTAGTAAAGATTCAAAAACTAATTTTGAAGGTTATTCTTAAAGTCCCGTTGAGAACGAGAACTGATTTTATTTTTAAGACACTAAATGTTCCTAACCTGCAAAAACTGTATTAAAAAAATATTCTGCTTCACCAATTTAAAAATACACACATGTTTGAAGAACGAATAAGCACTAGGGCCCTAAGAGAGTCAAATGTAAAATCTTTTAACATCCCAGTTTGTCAAACCACTTATGGTCAAAGAACTTTTAAATATAATGCAACAAAACTATTCAATTCTCTACCTACTAAAATAAGAAAAACTCAAACCAAAAGTGCATTTAAAAGTAGAATCATTGATCACCTCAAATAAACATATCTATCAGGAGTATTTGATAACATTCTTACCTTTGTGTGTAAATATGTAACCATGTACCTACTGCAATGTTCTATTGAATTGTATATTTACTTAGAAAAAAAAGAATTTATATCAAGCTGTCATGTTCATAATATTAATAAAACAAAATCATAGATAATAACCACTCTGTAAATTGCCGTCTCAACATAGGTGTTTCACACCTAGTGAGATGGGCAATACGTCATTATTATAACCTAATGTAAAATGAAAATAATTCAATAAATAAAATAAAAATCGGTGCTTAGCAACGCTATAGAGACATTTGCATTTCATTATCTCTCTAATTTTTCATTATATCAGATAGAAAATAATTAGTTTTGATCCCAAAAAATATAAATATTTGAAAATAAGTATATTAGATTACGTAATAAATAAACTGCCAGTAAACCATAGGTTATTTAGATAAATAAATAGGATATAAAAAATCTCTTTTGTGAAGGCTCCAGTAACCAAGGTAAACAATAATATTTGAGATTAATTTGTAATATATTTTAAAGGTAAATTTAATTACATATATTTTATTTTGATAGCAGTATTCTAAAATATAATATATTATAGATTTGTAACGTTGAAAGGAAAAAGGTTTAAATTAAAATATTTTATTTGGGCATTTTGAAAATTATTTGTTGACAATTGACAATTAACAAATGATATTACTAGGTAACGATAGTTGCTTGGTTACTGGAATGTAGGAACTAATAATAATAATCATTTTCGTGTTGTTTTGTAAATTGATAATGTCATTTACAACCAACCGAAATGAAGAGCGGTCTGTTATGTCATCTACACAGATGAACAATGATAGTCTAAACCAAAAACAAAAGCAGGTATTCCTAGGCAGCGTATGAAATGGACGAACGATGTCAATATGTTCATCGTTCGTTCATATTTTTATGTAACTAAATTAGAAACAGATATGTTATTGTATAGGAAAAAATTACATTTAATTTTCTCACAAAATTATCCGATTGCCCAAGTAAACGAACAAAGATTAGCAGACCAAAAGAGGGCAATTTTCAAAAATAATTTAATTCCTGTAGTAACATTAGATCAGATAAAAAAGGAAGTAGCAGATAGATTACAATTAGAAAATAATTTAGAGCAAGTTAATACGAGTAGTAATGTTATATCAGATACATTGAACGTAGATAGTTCAGATAATATTCTAGTCGAAGAATCCAATGATATTACAGTAGACTCAAATAACTTAGACGTTATTTATAATCTTAGGGAAATCAACATTGCAAATTTAAACTTACTAGATGAAAATATTATAGAATTAGCTAACTTACTTCATAATAATATAAATAGATATATAGATATAGAGCCCACAGTTAGACCAAAATTACCAAAATTACATACGTCAAAGAAATTATCTAAATTAATTTCTGAATTAAATAATATAATTTTACCAAAAATTATATTTGATGACATTAGTTTTTTAGATCTTCATACAATAGTGTATGCTAGTGCTATCACTATATGTAACAAGTTAGGAGTTAAATTAACGTCTTCTGATGATAGATCATATAATTATAGAAAACCAGAATGGCAGAGTAGATTAGAAAATGATGTAGTATTTTTAAGAAGTAGCATAGCTAGAGTAATAGAGTATAAAAATGGAAATAGAAGTAGGAATATTTTGAGACATGTAGATGTAATTGGGAGAAAATTTGGTTATAGCATTGGTAGTAATAATAATGAAAATATAATCAATGATTTATTAGATTTGTTAAAACAAAAATTAGGTGTAAAAGCTAGTAGATTAAAAAGATATAATTATACGTATAATAAAAAAAATAATAATAGATTATTTCAGAAAAATGAGAAAATATTTTATTCCAAACTTGACGATAAACAAAATATTATTTCGAATAATAATAATCCGTTGCCATCTGAATCAGATATGCGCGATTTTTGGACAAATATTTGGAGTAAAGATATAAAACATAATGAGTCAGGTCCGTGGATAGAAAATGAAGAACTCAATTGTTCAGACATTGAACAAATGAGTTTTTCTGATATATCGGTTGAATTGTTAGCCAAAATTATAAAAAATACTCATAATTGGAAAGCCACGGGTTGCGATTGGATACATAATTTTTGGTATAAACGTCTGACTACTTTACATCCCCTTTTGGCAAAAAATCTTTCAAAATTTGTCAGAGAACCTCAAAATTTTCCAAATTTTCTAACTAAGGGCATTACTTATATGTTGCCTAAAAGCGAACATATTAATAATCCCTCTCAGTATAGACCCATTACATGTTTACCGACAATATATAAAATTTTAACCTCTTGCTTGACAGATTTAATATACACTCATTTAGATGAAAAAAATGTTTTATCTGAACAACAAAAAGGTTGTCGCAGAAAACATATGGGATGTAAAGAACAATTAGTTATTGATTCTGTAATTCTAAAACAGATTCAAACCCAAAAACGTAATTTACATATTTGTTATATAGATTACCAAAAAGCTTATGATAGTGTCCCGCACTCGTGGCTGATAAAAGTTTTAAATATATACAAAATTAACCCAATTATTATTAGCTTTTTGGAAAAAATTATGGCATTTTGGAATACCGATTTGCTTTTGAATTTGAAAGATAAGAAAATTATAGTACCGGGCATTTCAATAAAAAGAGGGATTTTTCAAGGAGACTAATTGAGTCCTCTTTGGTTTTGCTTAGCATTAAATCCTCTATCTAAAATGTTAATTAAAAGCAAGTTTGGAATAAAAATTAAAGGTAATACTAGAGAGAGAAATATAATTTCTCATTTATTATTTATGGATGATTTAAAATTATATTCAAATTCTGAACCAAATTTAGAGAAAATGATTAAAGTAGTTAAAATTTTTTCAGATGATATTAAAATGACTTTTGGTTTAGATAAATGTAGAACGATCCATATAGAGAAAGGTAAAATTGTAGATGGAGACGAGGGTATATTTAGAAATTTCAAAATTGAAAGTATGAAAGGGGGTGAGGTTTATAAATATTTAGGATATCCGCAATCAAATAGATTAGATCATACTAGTATTAAAAATGATATTAGGATTAAATTTAAAACTAGGATCAGAAAAATTTTGAAATGCAATCTATCTGCTAAAAATTTAGTAAAGGCGATAAATACTTGGGCAATACCTCTATTAACTTACTCATTTGGCATAATTAAATGGTCTAATACAGATTTAGATAGCTTAGAACGATTAATTAGAACTACATTAACTAAATTTCATTGCCATCATCCAAATTCAGCTATAGAACGTATTAATTTACCCAGAAATTTAGGAGGTAGAGGTATAGTCAAAATAACATCTTTAAAACATAATCAGGTAGAAATGCTAAGAAATTTTTTCCATAGGAAAGCTGATAGTTCAGAAATGCACAAAATAATATGCAAGGCAGATAGAAATATTTCACCATTAAATTTATACGACGAGAATGCCAGCATTCTTATAAATACCAACCAGGAATTATTAGATTCCTGGTCAAATAAAATTCTTCACGCAAAACACTTCAATTATCTCAACCAAACATATGTTGACAAATTTTCGTCAAACAAATGGTTGAGTATTGGAGAGTTGAGCGCAGAAATAGAAGGCTTTATGCTTGCCATACAAGATAGAGTCATTAATACTAAAAATTATAGGAAGCATATCATCAAAGATGCAAATCAAATTGATGATTTATGTAGAAAATGTTTGGCTTTTCCGGAAACTATAGAACATATTATATCGGGATGTTCTGTATTAGCGCCGTCCGAGTATACATTTAGGCACAATCAAGTTTTAAAAATATTCACCAAAGTTTGGTAATTAAACATAACTTGATTGACTGCCGTAATGTACCATATTATGAATATGAACCAAATTCATTTTTAGAAAATGAATTTTATAAAATTTATTATGATAAAACTATTCTGACAGACAGAACAATTAGTCATAATAGACCCGATATAGTTTTACATGACAAAATTAAGAAAATAACTTATATCATTGATTGTCGCTCGAAAATTTGTACATAAAAATGCAAAAGTCGGTCATTTTAAATACATGTAGGATTACGAAGGATTTTTTAAATATTTATATTGAGGGATCAGTAGGATTTATCGGACCAGTTAGGATTTCATCAGAGCCGAACCCTCTGATATGAAAATATCTGGAGTCGGTGAAATATTTTCCCATTATGTTTCTGGTGGATTGACGTATTGTTCTTGTATTGTTTTATTCTTATATAGTGCAATTACATTGCGTTAATTTACTAGATATTCATTTGTGGAAAAGTGTGTGGAAGGGTTTAGTCTTTCATTTGGGAAAGATTCAACCCGGACATGAAATCTGGAGCACCGTAAAATAAAAAAAAAATAGTTAATTATGCCAATTGTGGACTTTCCACTGACGCTAGTGAATGATAAAAGTGTCACAGTAGGTATGTATTATTTTTTAAATTTATTTAATGTGAGGGGGGGGGGGGGTGTTTTTTAATGAGTTTTCCTTTTATGTCCCGTAAATTCGAGTTAAAAATATCATTGTGGTAATAAGTTAAGTTAAACGAATGTGTGGATATGTAGATAACGGAGTTCTGTGTAGAGTTAGTCTTGCAAAGAGGGAGACGAAAAGTAAGCCACTGTCCATTGTTGGGATTTGGAATATGGAATGTTGGGCGTTGAATAAGATCGGGACTATCAACGAAGTGTGATTTTAAATAACATTACCGAATCCGCTGTATTTCTTTGGCGAGTTAATGACTGTATATTGAAGAACTTAACTTAGATATCTAGTTACTGTTTTTGCGTAGAAGATACTCCTAGAGATCACCATTCAGAATCAAAAAGTTACTTGAATTGGTTTAAGCCGTGATTTGCTATTTTGGCGCAATAAAAAAAAAGTTTTTTTTACAAAAACAGCAGCCTTGATGAAATGCACGCCTCTGCTGAATATCAAACCATACTTTCCTCTTTTTCTTTTCTAACTCCTTCCTCTGTCTACCACCATGGCCAGTCACCAACACGTCCTAAAATATGGAATGCCACAGCCCCACCAGCTCCGGGCTCTGGGACTGTCCATTTTGGAATAAAAAAAAGA
The DNA here is from genome assembly GCA_917563855.2 of Limnephilus lunatus. Classification (NCBI taxonomy): domain Eukaryota; kingdom Metazoa; phylum Arthropoda; class Insecta; order Trichoptera; family Limnephilidae; genus Limnephilus; species Limnephilus lunatus. Next base: position 50,829,696 of record OU830600.1, read on the forward strand.
TTTTCCTGTGATAAACGCAAAGAAGGTTAATCTCTGATCCGTTGAAAAAAAATCAAGGTATTCGCGTGGGCGGCCCTAGCGCGCCAGGGCTGTGTATCAATTATTCACCGCCGTGAGTTATGGCCGAATTAAAAAACTGTTATCCGGAGCTACCCCTGTCCGGAGCCTCCTACCCACCCTCCCTCGCCCGCCCACCCCCTCCCTCTTAGCCTGAAGAATGAGATTCTTTAGGTGTCTACCCAAATCTTATTACGGCAATACATCACAGAGATATGACTGGTATTTTTTATTCCGACTCGAACAGTACGATCTGAAATTTATATTGTGATTCGATGGATGTCAAGGTGGTTTTGTTTTTAAGATTCAATTATTGGTTGGATTGAGAAATAACCAGATTATCTGGAAATAAGGGTTGTAGCGATAAGAAGAAAGTAGATTATAAAAACCGGTCATAACCCAAGAAACTATTACTTTTGGGTGCGGTTTGCTGAATGCGCGAATGCCATGTAATTAGTGTCATATTCCTGGGCTGCCAGTAATTCATATCAAGCTGATGACACGGACTGTATGGAACTAATCTATTTATTAGCTAACCAGTAATAAGTAAGAAAATAGAAAATTTATTTTTGAAAAGGCGGTAAAAAGTAGTTTAATTTTTATAAGGTTTGTCAAGAGTGATTCACATCAAAGCGCTTACAAATACAATTACACTGAACATTGTTGATACTATCACTTATTAAAGACAAACACAGCATTGATAACATAATACTTACATATACATAACATTCATACACACACACACACCCTTATCATACATTACATAACAATAATAAGAATTTGCAACAAGTTTTTAGAACAATAAGTTTATAGAAGAACCTAATAGGGAGCTTTAAATCTTGTTCAGAGATGATTTGAATGTGGCCAATGATGACATTGTCAAATTAATATAATGTTTTTTATAATTCTCATTAAAATTACGGCACATTCTCGATAAAGCTGAGTCATACCCCAGCTTAGTTCGATATTTATAAGTCGTGAACCAATTCTAGGAACATTTGACCTGATTTGATGAAGTAGAAAAGGACAGTTTATTAAACCATCAACAATATATATTTTTTTAATGCAAACACACATATATGTTGTTCAATAAATGTGTTATAAACTTTATCATCACCTCACTTTTTTGTCGTTTCATGTAAAAATAATTAATGAAAAATGAACAAAGTTTTTTTTTTCAAATTGGGGTTGGAAACTTTGGTTTCATAAAGGTGTACAATTAAATTCTTTTGTGGTTAACTTTTAGATTTGATATGTAGCGTGGTGTTTTTTTCTTTCCAATACCGTTTAAAGTTTTGATCATGTTTCTCACTATGCTAGTAAGGGAGTCACAATGATTTCCACGAAACCTATGAGAGTTGTAACGAAAATTAGCTTGAGTGGAGACATAGATACTTTAATGTTTCTCGTATTGGTAAAGGCTCGTGTTCAATTGGTAGCAAAAGAGCGTAATACACGAGCCCGATTTTCAGCCCGATTCCAATTAGAGACAAAAGTCAACATTTTTCGCTTTACGCGATCGCTGTTTTCAACTCTATTTTCATACCTACGATTTCAGTAGGCATCACAACAAACAGTATGGTTCATGTGTTGTTTGCAGTGCTGACAATTGAAATCCTAGATATGAAAATAGAGGTGAAAATAGCGATCGCGCAAATCGAAAAATGATGACTTTTGTCTCCAATTGGAATCGGGCTGAAAATCGGGCTCGTGTATAACGGCCTTAAGCCACTGTATTCAATATTCTTCAAGAAATGACCATTAAAACATTACATACGAAAACATAAAAAAATTATAAATAAATAGACATACCTTTGTGCATTTGACTCTCGTGCTTTCGACATTTGGCCCGACGATTTTGGAACCAGACCTGCATTCAAAAAATATAAACAATTATTGAAATTTGATAATGTACGAGTACAATTAAACACAAATTAAAATTTGACAATAGTAAAATATCACAAACTTATAAAACAACAAACTTCCTGGGAGCGAAAACGCTCACGTACATCTTTCAGATTCGGTGTCAGGGGTGATCGATAAGGATTGATAGGATAACTTTCGGTTAGCATGATTGCAGATCGCTAACAAATAAGTAATAGTTATATATTCGACGTCAACTATTGTTTGTACGTTAGCGACCTGCAGTTTTCCTAGAGAACGATGAGAAGTTACTGAAAGTTATCCTATATCAATCCTTATCGATGGCCCATGCTAGGACCCCTGGTCACATAAGGCCTTCACAACTTTCTGCATTTTAATAAATTGTAATTAGCAAAAACTTTTATTTTTTCAAATTTTTGTTTAAAAGAAAGACAAACATTCCCGGGTTACGGGCAATATTTGAAAATCTCTTACTACCACCACAGTAAGCCGAAAATGTTGCTTGAGTTGTGATTGACTTAGCCAGTTGAGGAATTGACCACGGAACGTCTGGGTGGGACCCAAACGCGATGACCACTCAACCACTGACCGATCTTTCAATTAATAAATAATGAATATAAAACTTTAGGAAAATCATCTCTCTATAAATGTACGAGTATTTATTTTATCTTGAAGCACAAATAAACAAATAGTTACATGTATATGGAAAACAAAACAGTTGGTTCTTAATATTCCCTATTCCTCAAAAGCCATTTCTAGGACACCCTGACAATTGTTTTGGCGCACTTGGCGAGGGTATTTGAGGGGTGAGTGGGTGCGTTATGGGGTGAGGAAGGGACAAGGAGTGGAAATGGCCTGAACTGGGGTTAAGTCCCGTTTATCTCACACTTAGTCCGACACAACACACTACTTACTACAATTGATTCTTTTATCCTCGATCCTGACACCGGCACGAAGGGGGAAATTGCAAGCAAATTGTAAACACCGAGACAAAAGGGATAAAAAACATATTAATTTGGAAAATGGGCCGTTCAATGATTGTACTTTTTTATTAAGTACCGCTTGCTTTACTCGATTTTAAACTTTGTTGAAACAGGCGATTATCTAAGAATCTCTTTTACTTTGCAAAACTATCTGTTGTGTTTCGTTTCACGTTAATGCATTTAGTATTCATCGAATAAAGTAGGTAATTTTATGCGATTGCTTATATTATGTATTGAGGCAATTCGACTAAGTTTCCGTTAGTAACCAATATGAAAGAAATTTAATATGACAATTTAATCCGACTAATCCTAGGGAAACCACAATACAACGCTGAACAGACGTAGGTAAATTTGACGGCCTCCGTGGTCAAGAGTACGGATCTCGATAAGCAGTCCGAAGGTCGCGGGCTCGAATCCCGGCGTGCCCCTGTAAATTTTATTTGATTTATTTGTGTTGTTTCACAATTTTTTAATTGAAAATAATATATATTATGTATTCATAATTTGGGAGGCAGGTATGGGTACCGCCGCCCTGGGAATCTTTTATTGGATAACCAACAACTTTCCTACCAACACGATTCCTACACACCCCTAATACCCTTTTCCTTCCCAGGACTTTCTCTTCTTCCTCTCCAAAAAAGACTCTCCACATAGCATCCTCAAAGATGGCATAGGCTCCGAGGAGAATTATTTTCCTCAGGGCTTCATGTATGGAGCTAATGTAAAAAAATAGTTTGTGGCACGTTCCAGGCAAGATACTATCACCCTGGTGTAAGACCCCCATCCAGCATTCGAACATTGTTAGAAATGGCTTTTGCCGTGTTTGTGACCACATCTGAATAACCAGGTACTTCCCCACCTTCCATCTCCTTCCCCTCCCCACTGCCTTAACCTCCCAATAAACCACAATTGGGGATGCCATAGTCTCACTGGCTCCAGACGGGAGCAGTTGGGACACTTGTGCGGTATTAACATAAAAATAAAAAAGGTAACCTAACCTAAACTAACCTAACCTTAACACCTGTGTACAAATTGGCTGACGAAAATTGTTGAAGAAATAGGCAGAATGAAATTGATAGAATTGGTACCTAATCTAGCAAATGAGATCGACTGGGTTTTTTTTAATGGCGGCGGCTACACATTATAATTTAAATACCAAAGAGTAATATTGTGATATAATTTCCGATTTTAAGCGATATGGTAAATGATAAGAAACTCGGCATTTTCTATGAAACAATATCAAACTTGTCGCTTTGCAGAACGTTGTTTGTGGAAAAGCGAATTTCGTTTTTGGGTGACAGCCAAAATAAAGCCAGCCAGCTCGTTGAAAATCTATGACTGTAATATAAATTGTAAATAGCCATTCAACATGAAAATTCTCCAAACTCTCGACTGAATTTTGAATATCACAGTAAAATATGCATAAGTGTCTATGTAGGTACGTTGTGAATATTTGATGTTGTGATATGATTAATTTTATTTATGCATTTACGGAATTTAATTTCATGGTAACCATTATTAGTGAAAATGATATGCAATGAAAGTGATAAACATGTTTAGGTACCTACTGCAGCAGTAAATGGTGTGCATTATTTTGAAGTGTGTTTCGAACATCTACTTTGTTATATTAAAATTGTCGATATCATTGGTAAATTCGTTTGCTAAAAGTAATGCTGGCGTTTCAGTTGCCTTGTTGACAGGTTGCCAGTGCAGCGGCTCACAACCTGTCAAGTTTTGTCATGTTTTGACGTGTCAGATCGATTGATTGCGATTGCGTTGCGAACTTTTTTTTTCAGTTTCTCCGTGAGCGGATGGCCTTAGAGCTCTTATAAGTAAAACTAGAGTTTCAACCACGGAGGAAATCTTTCCCCATGGCATGGCCTTAACCTATACCTCTTTCTCATAAAAGTAGCATTTAACAGAAATTAACGTTAACGGCATGATTTATTTAAATCATCAGGAATAGTGAATTCTTCACAACTCCTTAAGGATGTCTGCCTCAGAGGGCGGTACTGGGCAGCAGTGGTGCTGGGCGGCAGTGGGGAAGGGTAGGGCGGGCGCAGATTACCCTTCGGACGGGCGGGCGGTGCGGGCGGGGCGGTAAATTCACGCAAATTTATTGCCGCCCTGTCCGCGCACGTCCGTCTAATCTAATTCCTGGACAGGACTGGCAACTGGCAACGATGGGTGGAGGGTTGGTTGGGGATGGGGGGTGGGGACCATGCAAATCAAGCGAGTAGCAGCAACCTTTGTTGCAGTTGTGGATTGCAGCCATGGATTTTGCTGCAGCAGCCTGTGATGTAATACGAATTCCTAAAATGTACACAGGTACAATTATTTAGCACCTGTATAACTGTAGGCACCGAAACGATGTCCGATAGATCGTGGTCAAAATAGAAATCTGCAATATGAAAATACCGCATGTTCCAAGGGTTTTTACCATAATTATGAAAATGATTAAGTAACTTCATTAATATTTAGAGTAAACGATACTATCCCCTCCCTTCTAACAAAATTTCCAAAATGGTGAGGTTACACTGGCCATTGGAATGTTGGGTATCTTGTAGTCTTATTTTATTTTTAATTACTATTTAATTATTTTTTTAACTTTTTTTGCATCTTACAAAAGCGCCCCTGTCTGTAGAGTGTAAATAGGAACTATACAGTCACCCGGTTGGGTAGCGTAGTGAGTCGGGTTAAGGTGGGGCCTGTAGGGGGGGATTTATTGATGTTGGTCATGAAGACGACCGGATTATTTTAAGAGGGAAAAACAGATGCCGCTAGCTCGTATTTTATTTAAATTTGAACACTTCACATTCTTAACTAACTAACCATTACGCCAATTTCTCTACATGGGTTTTCAGAGAGGATATACTGCCACACAAACACTCTCTCGGCACATACTCCTTACTTCATTATTATCTAAAACATACCTAATCTTCGTTTGCTTTTTTATAGAGGATGTTAAGGGACTTAGGTTCACTTACTTTAACAAGTGATTCTTCTTGACATTATTATTTTGAGTAAAAAATGGAAATGTCATTTTGGTTCCCGGTGACTTAACAATTCTTTTTTTCAAAATTTTTATCTTCAAAATCAAACAAAAAAATCTTCCAAATGTCGTCTCTAATTACTCAGTCCAACCCCTCACCCCGCCCCTAACTGTCAAATACCTACTGATTTTTTTAATGTTTTTAGATGAAAAAAAATACGTCGAGAATGTCACCTGGTTAGTAAGTCAAATACGTTCCTAACGTTGCATATTCTACATTTTGACCGGTCAGTGTCAGTGGAAATTCATCGACTGCCGTATTGTCGCCGTGATGTCAAAAATAACAATGCGAAAAGGTACTTATATTTTATTTTGTGAAGTTCGGGCGTAAATATCAATTATTTTTGCGATTATTATACAACAAACTGAATTTGCTACATTAAACAATATAACCATATCCGAAAAGGGGTTTATAAGTAGGATAGTTTGCACTTGAAAGTGATTTTTTATAGACCTAATACTTTATTTTTTTCTAGGCTTATTAAAAGACCGATAATTTTAAGGGCCATGGTATGTGCTACACGCAGTATTTACTTGAAGCATCTACAATACTTCTAAGCGATCAAATTTTCAAAACAAAAACATATTTATGATTTTGCATTATTTAGAATGGCTTCATTTTAACTGAATATTATATTGTGTTTACTATAACTTTACTATGTTACTAGATTTGTGTGCAGACATACATTACTTTTCATTTTTAGACTTTTACATTATCAGAATCTTTTGTACATTACTATTGCGAACAAATCATTAGATTGGGTGCAATGGGAAGTGGGATGCAACGATAAAAGCAGTCATATATCCCAATTAAGGGACACTTTCCGATAAGTGGCATTTTTCTGTAAAAGCTCTCGAATCCGAATTCTGGGGGCGAAAGTACCCCGTCATAGGCCTGACAGATGTGTTGTATGCGGGGTTAAATCGGCTAGTGGCGACACGACGGTCACAGGCCTACGGAACATGCAGTGTTATAATATGGTATTATCATGTTTGTCTTAACTATGGAATAATATGATTGTACATAGTACGAAGCATAAAAAACTTTCAAACTGTGAGCTCAGGCGTAATGAATATTTCGCTGCATTGTCGTTTTACTATTTTCAAATATTCAGTAAGAAGATGAAAATATCCCTTCAAATGTGTTGTATAGATAAAAGCTGAAAGTAAATTTAATTTTACTTATTAATATTTTTTTTTCTCTTTTATCTACCTTAGGTATCTACTTATTATGTACATTTTATTTTATTTTTGCCTTTTTAAATTTAACAGCTGAGTTGTAGGCTAGACTGGGGATGGTTGAAACACTTTTACTTTAACTAGGTGTAGTAATATTTCTTTTGTATTTATGGATAAGATGTTTATGCTAGATGTTCTATGATCTATCTAGTTATTAAATTAAATTTATTGGATGGCTACAACCCATACAGGTAAGCTACAATAACCACTTAAAGACGATGGGGAAATCTGTTTCAATTATCCCCATAGTGTGGATGATTGAAACAGTATCTGGGGATAATTGAAACACTCTAAATATCTTTGGAATAATTGGAGTAATTTTAATCAATGTTAAACACTTTAATTCTTAAAATAGTACTCAATGAGATCATGAATAGTGATTTAACATATCAAAAGTATTTTAAAAACTATAAACATAAATGTCTTGAGATGAAACAACTTTAAATATTTTTTTTATTATTTATGTTTAAGTGCTCTTAGTTATACTAACTATGAGTTTTTGGCATAATCAACATAGTTTTACTGCGATATTATCCTGGAGCAGAACATAACGGTATTAAAAATAAGTTTTTTGCTTTCATACAAAAATGCTTGTTTGAACCATCACACTTAATTTCAATCATAATAATGTAGAATTTACCTCTGAATTGAGAGCATTTTTTCTGTGTAAAATTCAACAATTAAGAAGTCGAAAAATAGAAATTAATTGAATTTATGGTTTGTGATGTGACATACAAAATATCGCAATATTTTACAACAATTTTTTTAACGTAATCGGTTAAGTGGCATAAAGATCTATTAAACAAGTTGTTAGGGTGCCCCGATGTCGGCTACCAAACCAACACCAGGCCCAACACGTCCCAGGCTAGCTCTCAGCGGGACAATGGTACTCTCTATTCAGGGGGTGAGCCGCTCAAAGCTATGGAATTTCTCTCTACCTTCCGGCGTCCCACGGGATACACACTGGTCAACAATCCCCCTGCCGTAGCAGAATAATAACAGAGTTAAATCATTAAGACATGTATTGTAAACTCAAACACAGTACATGGGTTTCTACAGTACAATTCAATACAAGAAATGCAAATTACACAAACCTAGCTAAAGTGTTTAATCTCTCACTGTCTCTCTCTCAAAACGAAACTCTCCGAGTGGTGATTTTCGCGGGGCCCTACATTTCACTGATTACGGACACATTTAAAAGAGGAAATCAAGATACAGCTTACATGTGGATTAGCAGGATTCTCGTCTCATGTGGTAGTTCCATCAGGCACTTTCGTAGTCTAAATAGACCGAACTATTAGCGCGGCTAAAGGCCGACTCTACTTGTAGGTATTTCAATAATACATCGCGGCCACATTGAATTTGGACTGCTCGCCCGAAAGCGGGCCGCGTACGTCCGTTCGCAAGGGCGCTCAAATCTTCTCTGTCTCGAGTGCAGCGGACTGCGCGAGTGGCAGGGCAAGCGGGGAGAGAAGCGGGAAACAGGAAACAGGGGGGAGAGAGGATTTGTTGTGTGGACTTGCTGCGTTCTGTGCTCTAGGTATCTACTCGCTTCAGGGGCGTATCGTAACACTTCCCCCCGCGCTTGGAAAAAAAGCGACGTGGCAATGGAGCTGTAGGAAAAAAAAATCCTCTTAAGCTTCCATTGGGGTTTTTGAGAGATTCGTTGCTTGAGAGATGCCTAGCTAGAACATGCAATTTATGTTATAGTTTAGGTCACAATGTTTGTAGGGAATGGGTGAGGGGTACATACAATGTTTGGAAAAGAACAGTTTTGGTAAAAGTACATGGTGTGAAACAACATACAAGGTTATGCAATTGAAAGATGACAATACATGGTTATGCAATTGAACAAAATAACAATACATGGTTATGCAATTGAAAAATAACAATTCATATTTGTACAATAGAAGAACAAAAAGTAAGAACAAAAATGCCTGTGTGATTCTAAGGTTTCATTGGTCTGGGAGCTAAGTTTGCGAAGCGTGGATTTGTTTGGTTTCGGAGAATTTCGAAGAGGAGGACGTGGTTTCACAGATTCTAAGGATTACATTATCACT